>OX419756.1:10477263-13245607 GCA_948567375.1 Lunularia cruciata
TTAGGATATTGGTTGGAAATGCCTAAGAATGAAGCCAAAAATCACATTCTCACAAAACCTCAATTCATTTATTGTTTCATATTTAATCTCTTGGGCAGAAACCACTCCCAAAAGAGGATAGTGTCACCCTCTGTGGTGCACTACAGCAAAAAGAAGCCAAATAATCACTTTCACAATAAGACCTAACCAAAGTTGCCGTTGAAGGTGATGGATTGTTCTCTCGGTGTTGCTCCATTCCAAAGTTACAATTTTTGCAATTATGTTCTATTCATCCTAAAAGCCCAACTTGCAAGACTGCACTTTCATGCTCCTCATTGTCTAAGTTTTTTCATTCTATAGTATTGCATATGTGGTGAGCTTTGCAATCCACTCATTGCACAAGTTCACTCCTTTGCATCATCTAGTATACACCTTGATTGGGGGTGAGTACCTATTTGGCACTATGCATTGAAGACCTACTATGAAATAACGTACCTCTATTCTTGCCTAAACATTGAAAAACACATAAATAGAAGAAAAAGAACGTGCAAAGTAGAAAGAGTACTCTTTACTTGTAATTGGAGTATGATATTCACAAAACTGAATGAATGAATACGAGTGTAATGGCACTTGTATTTAAATACTCCTCTAGCTTTGGGCAGAAGGGCTCAGAATCCCAAATGGATCCTTAAAGTCCTAAAAATCTTGATCTATAATACGCATCACTCAAGTATATTCCTATTCCTATCTTATCCTAATCATTGGTAGAATGATTAGGTGCTGAATGCATGTTAGATGTTTGAGTTCCTCACCTAATTTAATTTTTTCAAACAATACCTAGTGTATGTATAATCTTGAAGGCACTCCCCTCCTCAATTATGTAAAATTTTGAGTGCTGACTTAAAGGGCCTACTGGGAGTGCCTAACTATTGTACAATTCCAAGTGCCTAAAATTTGCCTAAGAGTGCATGCCTCACCAAAGGATTTCCCCATGGGGAAGTGCCTTGGGTGGGAACTACTAAAGCATTACCTTTGCCTCTTAGATATCTAACTAATTGGTCTATCTATGCCTGATACCTGACTACCTCCAACAAGAAGGTTTGGCACACTTTGTCAAACTTCTTGTCCAAGTGTTCCTTCAAATGTAAGAATAGGATGTTTATTCTTTCTTTTTCATAGGCCTGGTTTTGCAATCTCTGGACTTGCATATTCAGTTCATGGATTTTTGTTCATTAGGCACTCACTAATCCCTCTTTCCATGAATAAGGCTTGGGTCTCCTCCAATTGTTCAAGTGCTTTGAACTATTCTTCCTTGATTTTCTTGGTTCAAGCAGTGCATTTGGCCTTTTGTTCTTCTAGCAATTGAAGAATTTTTGCATGCTTGGTCCTCACTTCTTCTACTTCCTTGATGAAATGTTCTAGTTGTACTACAACTTCCTTTTGGTACTCCTATATTTGCTTCTCTAAGTTCACAACACAATCATCTTCCTCTTCCTCTTCCATATCACTCCAAGTGCTCTCCAATTCCTAGCACTTGCCTCAAAAGCAATCTTTTTCCTCCTTCTTCAGTTAATTGTACTCAAGGCGGACTGCGTTCCAGTCCCCTTCAAACATTTGGGCTTTTGTGGCCTCATGATCTTGCTCATCTTTTGTTGTGACACTTCTCCTCTTAAGTTCTTGGTTCTCCTACAGCATGGCCTATTTTTGGCCTTTGGCGCTTCTTTTGTAAAGCCAAAGAAGACTTACCTTTGTTGCTTCTACCTTGTATAGATCTCTAGCCTTTGCTGCTTCTTCTTTCACTAGGTCTTCTTTGGCCTTCAAAGTATAGACTTGTTTATGCATGTTCAATTTTATCAGAGTAGTGTAGTCTACAATATCCAAGCAGTTGGCTTGGTATTGAGGCAACAACACTTCCATCATCTTAGCATGGCTCCAACAAAATGTATGATGAAGTTAGATACCTCTTGGACCGCATTGGCTTTGAAGTTGCTGGCTCCTCCTACACCTTAAGTTGTGTTTATGGTGTAAGCACAAGAAGGTTAGCCTCAATATTGATATCCTCTTCTTATTTTGCATGATCAATGATGTGTTCTTCTTTTGGGTGGTCTTCGGCCACCTTATCCATTTCATGCCAAGTTTCTTGGTCCTTCAAGCAGTTGGCTCAATCTTGGGTTTCTATTGCAGCTCCTTCTTCCATAACTACACTTAGTGGTGTTTTTTTTTGGCACTACACTCCTTCCATTGTGTGCTCTTCTTCATCTACAAAGCCCCAGTCTATATCTTGGTCTTGCAAATTTGAAGCAAACAGGGCATCATCATAGGTTTCTTCTTTATTTTCTTTTTCTCCTAAATTGGAGGTTGATCCTTGCAAGATGAAGAATCCTTGCTCCTCTTCTTCATCATCTTCTTCTTAATTGTCCTTGGCTTCTTCTTCTGAAGAGGACACATCTAAAATTTGAGTATTGGCACTCAACTTTGTGGATGGAAGAAGTGGCTTCTTCTTTGGTATGGTGATTTTCCTATTTGTAGCCTTTATCAAGGCCAACTCTTTTTCCATAGGCACTTATAGATCTATGCAGGCAAATTCAGCATATGCATGTTGATACTTGGAAATCTAAGTGGGTCTTTATGTCTTGGAAATAATTTGCAGGATTGAATGGGTCAAGAACCTCTTCCACTCTTCTCTAGTCAAAAAGTTGGTTCTCATGTGGTAATGAATGGCAAAAGGAGCAAGTTAGGTAGCTCTTCCATCTTCCTCAAAGCCTTGGTGCAAGAGTTTGGACTGTCTATCAAAAATTTTGGCCCAATGTACTAGCTCTCTTGAATACATGTAGTCAAAGAACACTGCCTGGCCATTAGTCAAGTTGGTGGTTATTTTTGTTTGAAGAGTTTCATAACTACCTATACTATAGCCTTTGTGCAAGATCCTTGTAATTGGCCACTCTCCACCCATTGTTCTTCAATTGCTTGTCATTAAAGGTCGCCTTCATTTTGGTATTAGCTCCTTCTCTGCAAATTTATTGTCAATAGTCATTGCCTCCACATCTCTAGCATCAAGGCTGAGTACGGTCCTTTAATTCAGTTCAGAAAGTTACCTCTTATTTCCTCTTGAATTTTTCTCTCACTTCATCCTCATTTCATGAAGTATTTGGAAATCTATCAATTCTTAGTTTTAGTGCAAGAATCCAAAGTGCTTGCTTTGAATTAGATCACTCCTACAATTTATCACCCATTTGTTCATAGCCAAGGATCTAAGAGTGGCTTTGGGGATCGTTCTATATGCTTTAGGTGTGAACACAATGATGTTGGATAGACGAGAGTGCTAAAGTTCTCTTATGCCAGTACCTAAGTATCTCACTTTGCTCCAAGTGCTATAAACCACAATGAGAGCAAACTCCTAAAACAACTTGCAATAATTCTCTTGGTTCATGATGAAATGAAGAACACTAATAGATCAACTAAGCAAACAAGAAAAATTCCAAAAAGTGCATTTGCTAGCCAGATGCCTCAATGTAATACAAAGAGCTAGCCATTTGATCTAGATTTGAAATTTGGTTTGGTAATATCTAGAATGATATTATACATGATGGTCAAAATAGATAAGATAGAAGTATCACCAAAAGAATACTTCTACTAATAGGGCAGAAACCAAAATAGTCTTGAAAACCTTAGAACAAATAGCTAGACATATGATTTAAAGGTGAGAATTGGTTTGGTAACATCTGGAAGGATTTTACACATGATGGACTAAATAGATCAGAAAGAGGTATCACCAAAAAGGGAATTCCACTAATAGAGTAGGAATCAAAATATGCCTAAAATCTTTGAAGGCAATTTTAGAGGCCTAAACGGATGAATTAGGCCTCAAAAATGTGCAGATTCCCCCCCCCCCAAAGGAGGATAGGGTGGCTTTCCCTCCCCCTTGCTTTGTCTCGTCAAGAGCTTTCCAATGGTACCTTACGTGATTCTGAGATTCCTACAGGAAGATTCCCTAAAAGATTCCCTCTGGTCAAAGCTTGTTTGACCAACCAGATAGGACCTAGACCACACATGTCACCCATCCAAGTAGGTAATCCAAGGGTGGAGCTTGCTGACATGTCACCTATCTGTGTCGCTAATCCTATGGTGGAACTTCCTTGGAAGAGATCCTCTTCGTCTATATAATAAAGAGAAGGCGCTCCTTTGGGGCATCAAATGTTTGAGTGTGCAATTTGTGTTTTCTCTCTTCTCTTGTCCTCGGAGTATTACACTCAATTTATAATCAAAAATCCTAGTCTATCTCATCACTTTGGTGGTTAGGAAGTAGGTAGGAACTTGCTGTTACATAAGCAAAGGTCTTTGCATGTTGTCCTTGGTGAGAAGTCACCATCCAATATGTAAAATATTCTCCTCCCATCTCTCTCCTATTGTAATACCAAGAGCTAGCCATATGATCTAAATGTGAAATTTGGTTTGGTAACATCTAGAATGATGTTATACATGATGGTCAAAATAGACCAGATAGAAGTATCACCAAAAGAGTACTTCTACAAATAGGGCAAAAACCCAAATAGACTTGAGAACTTTAGAACCAATAGCTAGACATATGATTTAAAGGTGAGAATTGGTTTGGTAACATCTGGAAGGATTTTACACATGATGGACTAAACAGATCAGAAAGAGGTATCACCAAAAGGGGACTTCTACTAATAGAGTAAGAACCAAAATATGCCGGAAATCTTTGAAGGCAATTTTGGAGGCCTAAACGGATGAATTAGGCCTTGAAAATGTGCAGATTTTGCCCCAATGGAAAAAAGGTTAGCCTTCCCTCCCCCCCACTTTGTCTCATCGAGAGCTTTCCAATGGTACCTTACTCATGTGATTATGAGATTCCTACAGGAAGATTCCCTAAAAGATTTCCTCCGGTCAAAGCTTGTTTGACCAACCAGATAGGAACTAGACCAGACATGTCACCCATCCAAGTAAGTAATCCAAGGGTGGAGCTTGCTGACATATCACCTATTTGTGTCCCTTATCCTATGGTGGAGCTTCCTTGGCGGATATCCTCTTTGTCTATATATTTAAAGAGAAGGTGCTCCCTTGGGGCATCGATTGTTTGAGTGTGCAATCTATGTTTCTCTCTTCTCTTGTCCTTGGAGTATTACACCCATGTGCCAATCTTGCCTGCCAAGTGCTAGTAGTTATCTAGGGTGCAAAAGTCCTTGGCGGCAACTTCTACCACTCCAAGCACTCTTTGTCCTTTAGCTACTTAGTGTCATCCTAAGCCACTCCAAGTACTACTCATCCTTCTTCTTGACACTCGGTCATGTTAACCATTTTGGCCAATAAACTTATCCTTCTTGTTAACATTTGGGATCATTCTACATCACGCCTAGTATTGAATCTTTTGCAAGTAGGTTGGCCTATAAGCACTCAAGATTATCCTACATCACTCAAAGAAATGCATCTTCCTAGCTTTTAGTATCATTCCTTTGAGTACCTCCCTCTCACCTCAGTTGAGGCACTTCTTTGAGGAACTATGTTATTCCTAGTGGTTCTTTGGCACTTAAGCCTAATATGATCAACAAAAGCTAATTTTGAGGAAATGAGAGCACAACAAGGTATACATTGAATATTTTTTTACCTTTGATGATGGTCTTGGATATTCAGTATCCAAAAAACAAGAAGGAATTTCCACAAGTATTAGGCTATTTGACTATGGTGACCAAGACACATGCTCAATTGGAGTAGCACAACTCAAAAAAAGTTTCTTTGAAGAGCAAGGTGCTTTATCTTTGGAAAAATAGAAGAAGCAAGGTGTGGAGTCAATGGCTTTGCAGCAAGAGCTAGATACTTTGATGACTACTCATGAAGAGTAGGAGAAGAGTGAGCAGTTGAAGAACAATCATATCAAGGAATTGGAGAAAGACTTGACTGTGCTACAAAGTTCTTTGCAAGAACATGAAGAAGAGAACATTTTATGAAATGTGAATTAGAATCTTTGAAAATTTGGCTGCCAAAGAGAAGGAAAAATCTGAATAGTGGATCTTGCAATTCAACATATAGGTGAGGCAACTTGATGATTGACCAAGCATTGGCGGCCATCTAAAAGGTGAACTATGAAGAATCAACCATCACCTATTGAAGGGAGACAAGTCTTTGCATCGCCAAGTTCCAAGAAATGGTGAAGAATCTGCAAGACAGATTGAAGATAGTGCATTAGAAGCTCATCATTCCTACCATCTATTTGAAAAAGGAGAAGCACAAGAAGCTCCAACTCTTGGCAGTAACTCCTATTTTTGCACCAATCAAGGCTCTTCAAAAAGTGAAGTGTAATACTACAAGGATAGAAGAACTCTCTAAGAAGAGTTATAAGAGAAAATGCAAGCTTCAGACTCAATACTATGATGCTCCAAAGGAGCACCTTTTCTTCATTATTGTAAAAGACCGAATCCGAGGAGAGAAATAGGAGAATGGAAACTCACATTGGGACACTTGAATGAGGGAAAACTCCGAATGCCTAGCATGAGCTTTGGCTTTGGTATTTATAGGTAGCAAACAAGGCCCTTGAGAAGCTTCTCAAGTAGCTTTCTCAAGCCACTTTCTTAGAGTGCAAGCCAAGTTAACTAGGAAGCTTCTCAAGAAGCTTCCTTCTAGAAGCCGCCTACTTGGCGTGCAAGCTAAGCTAGTTGGAAGCTTCTAGAAGCTTCCTTCTAGAAGCTACTTACTTGAGGTGCAAGCTAAGCTAGCCGGGAAGCTTCCCAAGAAGCTTCCTAGATACTTCCGGAATATTCTAGGCTACTTTGTCTTATGTGCTACTTTGTAAGCCCGACTAACTTTGTTGCTAAACTCCATATTGTTACATATTCCCCCGCTGCTAATTGGTGACGTCCTCGTTGCCAGTGAAGCTTCAAATTCCTAGATGGCCGTCGGTGCATTCTGGAGGTGAGAAAGAGGTTCCTAGGTGGCATGATGAAGAAGATACCTTTCCAAAGGACCTGGTACTCCGTATGTTGTATGTATGTTCCGACGGCCTCGTTGAATATGGCAAAATGCAAGGATATGATCAACTTTGTACTCCTCATGATCATTTATAGGACAAGAAGGAGGGGAGGTTGGACTCAAGAGGAAAAGGAAGAGGGGTTAGGAACAAAGGGTTTCAACTTAGAAACATGAAAGACATGATAGATACGCATGTGACAAGGCAAGGCAAGTTGATAAGCAACAAGAGAGACAATTTGGGTGATATCAAAGGGTCCTATCCAATTAGGGGTAAGTTTACAAACTTGGATATCAATCAAGAGGGAGAGGGAGGTTACTGGAGGATAGCATGAATTTATCACCAACTTCAAAGGTGAGATCACGACGATGGTGGTCCACATATTGTATTTGGTGATTCTGAGCAACAAGGAAGTGAGACTTGGCTTGTTGGAGAGATTGGGATATAATGGTCAAGAATGTGAAAGTATGAGGAACTTGAGATGGAGGAGGAGCAAGAAGAGCATCTGGAACAAGCGGATCTTGGCCAAAATTGAGAAAGAAAGGAGAGAATCTGGTGCTTGCATGTTTGGAATTATTGTGGGCAAATTCTGCAATGGCAAGACATTCATCCCAATTTGTACAGTGGACATTGACAAAGGCACACAACATATCCTCTAATGTATGATTTTCACGTTTGGTTTGTCCATCAGTTTGAGGATGATAGGCCATGGACAAAGCAAGCTTGGTGCTGAGTCTCTGAAAGAGTGCTTGCCAAAACTTCCCAATAAATCAAGGATCACAGTTGGAGATGAGTACGCATGGCATCCCATGATGCTTGAAGATATTGTCAAAGTAGATTTGTGCTAAGGTTGGAGCATCCACGGTATCATAGGTTGGTGCCAAGTGGATTTTCTTACTAAGCTTATCCACAAACACCACGATGGCAATGTGTCCTTGTTTTGTCTTTGGCAAGGATGTGATGAGATCCAAGCTCACATGCTCCCAACAAGCTGATGGAATGGCAAGTAGTTGAAGGAGTCTACTCGGCTTTTGGTTGTTGGCCTTGTTACGTTGGTAGCTCTCACACGATCGGACAAATTCTTGAACATCTGGTGTCATGTTGGGCCACCACCATTGACGTTGGAGGGTACCCAAGGTCTTGTCCACACCCATGTGACTAATGATAGGTAAATCATGGGCTTGTTGAAGGTGCACAAGTCAAAGATCACCTTTGGCTAGAACATAGATCCGGTCCGCATGGAATCAAAGGCCTTCCTTGAAGGAGAAGGTGTTGTACTCCTTGTCATCTATTTTTAGACAACCATGTACCATTCGGAAGAAGGGATCTTGTTGTAGAGCTAACCAAAACTCATTATGGATCTTGGGGTCAATTGACACCGTCATAATTGTTGCCGTGATGAGAGGAAGAGACTTCAAATCAGGTCATTGTGATAGAGCATTAGGGATGACATGGAACCGACCTAGTTTGTACTCAAGTTTCATGTCAGACAATTGGAATTGCTCTTCCCATCGATGATGTTGACTCTTCATGTGCTCCAAGTGTAAGGTCTACAACAATGGCTTGTGATCAGTTTGCATGATCACTTGTTTCCCCAAGAGATAATGCCTCCATACCTTGGTGGCGTATACCATTGCAAGTTTTTCCCAATCTCAAGCAGAGTAATTTCTTTCAGCTGTATTTAGTCGGCGAGACACAAAGGCAATGGGATGTAGTCCATTTGGGAATTCCTATTGCAACACAGCTCCAATTGCAAAGTTAGAAGCATCAAAATCAACCACAAAAGGTAGTTGAGGATCATATGGTTGAAGAATGGGTCTTGAAGACACCATATGTTTCAACTTCTAGATGCTTCTTCATGCTTGGTGTTCCACTGGAAGCTCAAGTTCTTTCCCAAGAGGTCAGTCAATGGTGCAGCCACATGAGCATAATAGTGGATGAACTGGCGGTAAAAACTGGCCAATCCATTGAATGCCCGTACTTCTATAGCATCCTTCCGGATAGGCCAATCAATAATGGCCTTGATCTTCTCTTCTTCCATCTTGATCTCCTCTGAGGAGATCTTATGACCGAAGAAGGTAACCTCCTTCTGCCAAAAGGCACACTTTGACTTCTTGTTGTAAAATTTCCATTGTCGTAGTCATCTTAGGACTTCTCGCACATGATTCACATGTTCAACCTCTGTCTTGCTATAGATTAAGATATCATCCAAGAACACCATCACTGACCAATCCAATAGTCCATCCAACACCCAATGCATCTGATCCATGAAGATTGCTTGAGCATTAGTGTGTCTGAAAGGTAAAACTTTCCACTCAAAATGCCCATACCTTGTGCGAAAGGTAGTCTTTTGCACATCCTCTCTATCAATCTGAATTTGCCAATAGCCACTATGAAGATCCAACTTGGAAAAGTAACGTGCTCCACTTAGTTGATCAAGCAAGTCATCAATCCGAGGCAAGGGATATGCATTCTTCATGGTTTGCTTATTGAGCTCACGATAGTCAATATAGAAATGAAGTCCTCCATCCTTCTTTGGAATAAATAGTACCGGTGCTCCCCAAGGAGAGGTACTATGTTGTATGAAATCCTTCTCCTACAACTCTGTAAGTGTTGTTTGCAACTCCTCCAATTCCTTTGGTGAGAGCCGATAGATCGGTCTACTCACTAGAGTACTCCCTAGCAATAACTTGATCTTGAAGAGCATACCTCGATCGGAGGGTAATCCCTTTGGTAGATCATCTGGAAACACATCCGCAAACTCCTTAACTATCCTATCAACCATTACTTGATGAGGCTCTTGGTCCTCCACAGATTGGTCTTGTCCAATCAGCTTGATCCACACTACAAATACAGACTTATCTTCCTCTAAAGCTTGGTCTATAGCTGCTTTACTAACAAACTTCCCTTATAGGGACTCATCTCTCTTCCAAGCCTGCTCCATGGTTGCCTTCTTGGCAAACTTCCCATCTTGGGACTCCACTTCCTTCAAGGTTCACTCTATGGCTACCTTCTTGACAAACTTCCCATCTTGGGACTGACTATCCTTAGGTGTCTTACTCAGAGGTGCCAGACAACCTAATCGGAAATTCCTACCTTGGTGTTGTACTTGAATTTGGCATCGGATCCAATCAAATTGAACCTTATGACGTTCAAGCCAAGGTAGACCTAGAATGATATCATAGTGTAGAGGTGCCACTACAAACCTCATACACTCCAAATACTCCTTCCTAATCTTGAAGGTAATAAGATGCGAGGTCCGGAATGCAGAACCCTTTCTACCATCCGCTATCATCAAACTACTTCCAATCACTGGCTTGATAGGAATACCCAATTCCTTTGCTACTTGCATAGACATGCCATTCTTTGAACTTCCAGAATCAACCAAAATCCTACAACCCCGAGTAGATATCATACCTTACAAGTGAAGCAAACTTGCATAGGTCAAGCTTTCAATCCCATTAGAATTTATCAAGCTCCCAGTAGGCGGCTCAAATTCTCCTATTGGGGTTCCTCCTTTCCCTGATAATTTTGCTCCACAACCTCCACAACCTCCACTTGGGCAACTTGTCGAGGTCATCCATTCTTGAGTGGACATTCAATAATGCGATGTCCCAACTGGCGACAATAAAAACAACCACCATTTTGTTGTAGTTTCTCACTATCTGCCGTGCCAAGTGGTCTTTGTTGAATTGCATCAATATCCATTGGTGTTGGCTCCTCCACTTGTGTGTAGTGTATTGGTAGGCTTTGTGGAGGTCAAGGTCGAGACCAAGTTGTTGCCACCAAAGAATCAAAACATTCATGCCAACCGCATGGCTTCCTCCAAGTGTTGTGGCTCTTGCATGGTTACCTCTAATTTGGTTCTCACCTTCAAGCCCCTCACGAATTGATCCAAAGCTTCACCTTCCAATATATTTGGAATTTGCATGATGGTATTTTGGAACTGCATGATGTAACTTCTTATAGAGACAATTTGTTTCAACTCTGCAAACTTATCCTATGTAGCTCATGTGGCATTGGTTGGAACCGACTAATTATTGTGCTCTTGAATTCTGCCTATGTCAAGATTGGTGTAACACTTTGTTGTTTGGCTTGCTCCACTCGGAATCTCCACCATAGCTTTGCTACTCCATCCAATTGGCTAGAAGCCAAGAGAATCTATTTTCGCTCGTCTTGTAGATTGGTAGCTTCAAAATAACATTCACAATCAAACACAAAATTCTCCACTGCACATGAGAGATTCTTGCCTTCAAATACCTTGGGTTTAGGGAATCTGATCCAATCTTCTCCTTCTCAAATTGGTACTCTCTCCACATGCTCTTGTCATCAAAGATCTCGTTCATCCAACAATCTAGTAAGCTCAATTTGTTGTTGGATAGCAAAGATAACATCAGGTATTTTCACCATGGTTGCTCCTCTATCACACCACTCCCAATCTATCTAATTTATTAACACATAAAAACAACACGTCCATCGTTCTCCATAAGTAACAACCGGAAGCACCAAAGGTTCCTCAGATATGGTGATCATATGGTGAGCAGAAAATCTTATCCAAACTGCAAGGTGATGAACTGTGTGAAATGATGCTTGGGAAGTATTGGAACGTGAAAATCCCAATGGTTTAGTGGAAGTGGATTCGGTGGTCCATAAATTCCATCCATCCCATTCTTGCTCCGACACCAATGTAAAAGACCGAATTTGAGGAGAGAAATAAGAGAATAGAAACTCACATTGGGACACTTGAATGAGGGAAAACTCCGAATGCCTAGCATGAGCTTTGGCTTTGGTATTTATAGGTAGCATACAAGGACTTTGAGAAGCTTCTCAAGAAGCTTTCTAAAGCCGCTTTCTTAGAGTGCAAGCCAAGTTAACTAATAAGCTTCTCAAGAAGCTTCCTTCTAGAAGCCACTTACTTGGCGTGCAAGCTAAGCTAGTTGGAAGCTTCTAAAAGCTTCCTTCTAGAAGCTACTTACTTGAGGTGCAAGCTAAGCTAGCCGGGAAGCTTCCCAAGAAGCTTCCTAGATACTTCCGGAATATTCTAGGCTACTTTGTCTTATGTGCTACTTCGTAAGCCCGACTAACTTTGTTGCTAAACTCCATATTGTTACAATTATATAGCAAAGAGGACCCCCTCAAAGGAAGCTCCACACTTGGTTCGGAAACATGGATTGATGAAATGTCGAAAAGCTCTCCTCTTGGATTAGTTGCCTAGATGGGTGACATGTAGGTCCATGTCCTATCTAGTTGGTCAATTAGGTTTGACCACAGGGAATCTTCTTGTAGGAAGCTGAGAATTGCATGCGTGAGATACATTTGGATTTCTCTCAAAAACAAATAGAGGGAGGGATAAGGCAAGCCATTGCTCCTATAGGAGCTAAATTTCTTGATTTTTGTGGCCTGATTCATCTCTTTAGGCCTCCAAAATTGGCTCTTACGTTTTTAGGCTGTTTTTAGCTTTTGCACTATTAGTAAAAGTATTCTTTTGTTGACCTCTCTATCTGATCTACTTATTCCATCATGCATAACATCCTTCTAGATGTTGCCAATTTTCATCTCTAAATAATATATCTAGCTAAAGGTATTACATGAAGTGAAGGTGCAATTGCTAATGAAGGGGTTGAAAGAGAGAGAAGGAAAAATGACACCAAAATGCATTAAGACAAGGATGCAACATCATGGAGGAGAATATTGTTGACTTTTTCAAGAACACCACCACCATAGATGAGGTACAATAGCTTAGAATTGCAAGTCAAAAACTCATGGAGTTGTTTTAAGACCAAACCTTGGAGCAAATTGCCTTAGAAAGGAAGCTCAAGGAGATGAGAGAGAGCTTAAAGATGACTTTGCTATCCATTATGGCTTGGTTTGATGAGGTAGTTGAGACTTTAGAGTTAGAAGAGAAGTTCAAGAAAGCATCAGAGCCATTAGAATTGGTTGTGGAAGAAGTGGTGCAACATGATATTCTTGCGGTACCATCTTTGTACCTCTTAGGGCTCCATCCCTTGTAGTAGCTATGAGTGACCAATAGGAAAGAGCTTGTGTAAAGTGAAAGAGCTTCCACTCTCTTTGTCACTTTGCTCAACCCCTCATAAAAATTTCTGGATTTGTGTTTGCACTTTGAATGAAGATCAATAAACATTCCGGTTTGCTTAGTGTGTGTGATTACTAGCTTTGGTGCAACTGCTTGATATAATGTTCTGATTGCCTTGAACTGTAGTGTTGTAAGTAAAAAAATTATAAATACTGAATGGACAGATTTTCACAGAGATCCTATGGTGTCTCAAAAATCTTGCCTTCAAAAGGATAGAAGATTGGGTTTTCAGCAAAGACAATGCTTTGTGAAGGGTAGAACATCATTTCAAGAGGATAATGCCTTCCAAAGGGTAGGACATTGGTTTTCAGGTGAAGGCAATGGCTTGCAGTGGGATTAGAAATTGGTCTTGGGAGAAGACTATGCCTTTGCAAGGAGAGTACATTGACTTCACAAAATAGGGTGCCTTCAAAAGGGGATGCACATAATCTTTGGAAGACCTTAGATTATAGTATTTGGGAGGACTGAGGGTCTTTGGAGAGCTGAACAACTTTCAAAGAAGGGTTGGTCTTTGGAAGACCACATCTCTTGTCTCTGGAAAGGTAGGACACTTATCTTCAAACAATCTTTGGGAGACCTTTAGAGAACAAGAGCAGCTTTCATTTTGAACCATCACTTATCAAAATTCATTTAAAGTATATACTTTTGTGCAAGTGATTATTTTTTATTGTTTCTACAATGTACCTTCTTGGTGTCATTCTCCTTGTCTAAGAATTATCTCTACCCAAGTGGTTAAATATTAAATAATAAAGGACTGCAATGTGACACTTTCCTTTGTATTCAATCATTTTTTATCTATATCCTTGTGAGATCAACCTTCTACTTACTAAATACTTTAATTGTGTATTGATTGGATTGTCACATGTGGATGGGATGATGAGTGCAACATGGAAGGGAAGGGAATGCTTACTTTTAGTATGAAATTATGAGATACCTATTAACCAAGGGAGATGGGTAGGAGGTTTTTGACCAATGTCTATTATATGATCTAGGCCAGTTAGTGGTGGTTGAGCTCTTTCCACACTCGAGTATCTAGAGATCCAAATTTGCATTCTTGACTTTGGTATTGTTCAGCTCTTTGCATAGGCTCTACACCTCCTCATCACGAGCTCAAAGTTGATCTTCATAGTTGAGCTCCTTCTCCTTCTTCCCCTTTCCTTCTTTGTTCTCATTCCAATTATACCTTGCCCAATTCCTTCTCTTGACTTTGGTGAGTGGAGGCAAGAGATGCATTCTATTTTTTTTCTTTGAACAACTCTTGCACCAAGGAGTTCACGTTCTTTGATTCCTCCTTGTAGTGATCTTAGCTCTAGGTTACTTACCCCCTAGAGCTAGGCCTTCATTGTTTAAACTTTCTTGTGCATCCTATGTACCAAGGTAGTATAATCAATGGTCTTTGAACACTCATGTTGGTATTGTGGTAGCAAGAGTTCCATCAACTACAAAACTGGCCCCACCAAATGATTAAAAAAGTTGCCCCCCTCCAAAACTCAATTGGTGATGGGTTGGCTTGATCCTTTGTCCTTCCCTTGTAAGACAATGACTTTTTCTTGCTCTATGATCTATATTGGAATCTCCTCTATCCCAGCATTTACCTCTTCTTCATGTTCAACTACATCCTTATCTTTGGGCTGAATGACATCTTGAACTATGAGCCAAAGTGCCTCTCCTTCCTTTGAATGCCTATCCTTCTTCTCTAAAGATGGGGATTGAGGAGTGGGTTTGAGGGGTTTTGGTTACCTTCTCTTGCACTTTATCCACCTCTTCACTTCTATCTTTTGCTTTTTTGGCCTCTTCCGCCAATGGAAGTTCAAGGGGAATCTATGCATCCTCAAATTTTTCTTCTTCATGGTCTCTCTCCTTGGACTACACAATGAAGGAACCTTTGTCCTCTTCCTCCAAACTAGCTTCTTTTTCTTCTTTGGTGTGAAAAGCCACTTTGATGACTGGAGGGTTCTTCTTTGTTGTCTTCTTGGTTGGTGTGATGGCCTTCCTTGGTGGCATTTGTTTCTTCTTTGTCTTGGTAATCATCATTGCTTTGTCCGTAAGCACAAGATTGCCTACCTTAGCCACATCTGCATCTTGATATTTCTTGATCATTGACTTCCCCTTGGGTTGAAGAGCAAATTAATCCGCATTAGGGTAGTGACTCATAAATCTCCTGCACTCCTCTTTATTTAATAAATTGAGATCTATGTAGAATTGGATTCCAAGCAAGGCTAGGTAAGTGGCTCCTCTCTCCTCCAAGAAGTCTTGGTGAAGGGTTTGGTCCTATAACTAGAACATGTGAGCCCAATTCACAAGTTTTCCCATGTATATCTTGTGGAAGAAGACAGCTTGGGTATTTGTTAAGTAAGTTGTCTGTTTTTTATGGAACAACTTCATAACCACTTCTACAATTTCTCATCAAGGTAGATCCTTATTCTTGAGAACTTGCCGACCATTGTTGTGGCTGCAAGGTTCCTCAAAGGTGTCCTTGATCTCCTTGGTCAGCTCTTGATCATAAAAAGTGGTATCAATTGTTACTGCTCCCATTGGCCTGCATTTGTGACAAGGAAATTCTTCCAATTCTCCTTTGTCTAGCCCATGGGGTTCCCTCTTAGGTCCTCACTATTCTCCTCCCTTTGGCTCATTGTCTTATTGATGATTTCAAAATCTATCACATCCCAATCCTAGAGCAAGAATCCCATATGGTTACTTTGAATCAACTTTGTCCTATAGTACACCACCCAAGCATTCACTATTGGGCTTTACAGGCTGGCTTTGGTGACCTTCCTCGTGGTTTTCTAAACAAAAACCGTTCTATCCAAGACTAAGAAACAAAAGTAAAGTAAAGGTTTTTTTGGCTTCAAAGACTAGAAAACTACTATAGCAAATGATCAAATTCAGGCTATGCTTAATTGATCACTTACAATGCAAAAAGTCGACATTACCATTCCCCACTTTTTTTAAAGGCAAAGTCTGCAGTTATTCTTCAGCCAAAAGGTGGTTGTGTCATCTTTCTTCCTTGTCACTCATTCAATGCCAAGGATGTTTTGCACATGCAATCCATCACTATAACAATATGGAATTTACCAATGAGTTAGTCAAGACTAAAAAAGTAACATATAGGCCAAATTAGCCAAGAATTATAAAAGTATTCTAGAAGCATCTAGGAAACTACTTGGTACTTTCCAAGTATTTGATAATATGCATATCAAGTGGTGACTTCTAGGAGGAACCTTCTTGGGAAGCTTTCTGGTTAACTTAGCTTGCACACCAAGTAGGTGACTTCTAGAAGGAAGCTTTTTGGGAAATTTCCCAATTAGCTTAATTTGCATGCCAAGTAGGCAGCTTCTTGACAAGATTCCCAATTAGCTTGGCTTGCACTCTAAAAAAATAACTTTTAGGAAGTTTCTTGGGAAGCGTCACAAGAGCTTTGTTTGCTTTGCTATAAAAACCAAAGCCCAAACTCATGCTAGGCATTTGCAATTCCACCCATTCTAGAGTCCCAATGTGATCTTTCACTTTGATCTTCCATTGTCTTATTTCTCTCCTTGATCTTTTACATTGGTATTAGAGCTAGAATAGAATGGATAGAATTCATGGACCACCAAATACATTTCCACCAAACCATTGGGATTTTCATGTCCATGTACTAAACAAGTATCATTTCACACAGTTCATCATCTCACTCTTTGGGTAGAATTTTTTGAATGTAACCACCTTGTTTGATGCACCCTTGGTACTTCCACTTGTAGCTTGTGGAGAAAGGTGGATGTGTTGCATCTATGTATTAACTTAGATAATTTATAGGTATTTTAATAGAATAGTAGTAGCCATGGTGGCAATACCTCAAGTTATCATTGCTATGCAACAACAAATTAAGCACCTTACTAGATTGGTGGAAGAACAAGATCATTAACAACAAGAGCATGTAAAGAAAGCACCATTTGAAGAAGGAGAATAGCAAATCCAAATTCCAAAGCTTGACGTATTTGAAGGCAAGAACCTCCCATGCACAATTGAGAATTTTGTGTTTGATTCTAAATGTTATTTTGAAACTGCTAATCTTCAAGATGAATGGAGATTAATTCTCTTGGCTTCAAGTCAATTGGATGGAGTGGCAAAACCATGGTGATGATTCCAAGTGGAGCAAGCTGAATGGCAGTTTGTTGCATCAATTTCAACATGGGAAGAATTCAAGGGTGTAATAATTGGACATTTGAATGCTACATAAGCTGCATGAGATAGGTTGGAAAAATTGAAGCAAATTGGTTTTATATGAAGCTACATCACTCAATTCCTAAAAACCATAATTAAAATTCTAGAATATTAGAAGGTGAAGCTTTGGATCAATTTCTAAAGGGCTCGCACCAAATTGGAAATGACCATGTGAGAACCCAATCACTTGAAGGAAGCCATGTAGTTTGCTGAGCACTTTTATTCCTTTGGTTGCAACATAGAACTTGCTCACACACTACACATGGGTGGAGGAGCCAACACCAACAAAGATTGATTCCATCCAACGAAAACCACTTGGCCCTATAGATATGGAAATATTGCAATAAAATAGCTATCAAACGTTCATCTTGAGTGAGAGACAAGCCTGCTCATAGTCCTTGAACAAAGACATGTTGAATTATAAACCTGTTTCAACTCCTACTACTCATTGTTTGTCTTTGAGTATTGTTGAATCACCCTCTACCCAAAATTGAAATAGACTATATGAAGACAATTCCCTATGATAGTGATATATGTTGTTTAATGTGTGCAATGATCTGCTCCTGACCTGAAATTGCATATTAACATAGTATTATTGCTCAGTATATGTCCAATCATGGACAAGCATATTGGGTAGCAGTTAGGAAAATATTTTGCTATCTGCAAGGGACTTTAAACTTTTCACTCAAATATTCTCTTATAGAATCATCATTGCATATACAAGGGTTTTCAGATTTTGCTTATAGTGGCAATGTGGATTCTTGCAAGTCTACTGGTAGACTTTGATTGCTCCTCAAAGGAGGAGCAATAGGTTGATAGAGTAAGAAGTAAAAGCTAGTTTCATTATCCAGTACTAAAGTTGAGTACATGGCTTTACCCAAAGCCAACATTGGAGCAATTTGGATAAGATGTCTACGTTCAAACATTGATTATCCTCAAAAGATAATAGGGATCTTCTTTGAAAAAAAGAGTGCAATAATTATTGCTTTTACAAGCAAGAATCAGGACAGGACTAAGCATATTGATATTCAATATTATTTCATCAAAGATCAATTCCTCTTTGGAGAAATCAACATAGTTATTTACCTATTGAAGACATGTGTGTTGATGTAATGACAAAGGGTTTACCTAAACAGCTTCATCAGAAGCATATTGCTACATTAGGAATAGGATGATACAAAATTCCCAATTGAGTGGGAGTGTTAGAATATAGCAACATGTTCTTTTATATCATGTTGTATAATCAAGATTAGATTAGTCCTAATCAACGAGGTTGGTTCATATTGAACATTAGTCATGTAAACGGTGACTGTTGCCTTTTGAGAAATCTATCTTTATGATCTTCCTAGTTCTCAACACACAAGCTTTCTGAATTATTTATATACACAGTGTTGACAAAGTGATCTCTCTACTCTTGTCTAATTTCTCACAGTCCATACATTAGTGTGGATCAATTCTAGCATCCTCAAGGCAAATGTTTAGTGATACTTAAAAGGTTTTCTAGCTTGCTTACCAAATCGACACTCCACACCCACCCTTGTAGGCAAAGGATCAAAAAGCATTGGAAGACCAGAAACCAGGTCTGAAGTAGGTAGCACCTTTAATCTCTATAGGTTTATAAGAACCAATCTTTTGCTTCATCTCAACATCTGAAAATAAGTGTATTCATGAATAAACATAGCTTCTGATTTGTAACAATGTGTATCTTTATGTCTATTTTTAACATCCTCCCTATTTTCAATCCAAGTTTGCATCCTGCGGGGATAGTACATTTCTCATACTTGTTGACAAACACACCAACTTGGTTAAATATAACCTGAAAACCCTTCTCAATAATTTCTTTAACAGAAACTATGTCTTGATGATTGCAGGCAAGGGAAGTACTCCTCCTAAACCACTAAATTTACGTGTTGGAGATGAGAATGGGATAGTACCCATATGAGTAATGATATGTTCAATATCATCACCCATATTCATAAAACATAATTCAGATAATGCTTCTTTGGAACTGAATATTCTAGCTTGATGGGTCATGTGGTTTGAGCACTTTGAGTTAATGAACCACTCTTCTTCACTCATTGAAGTAGTCGTATGAGCCATGATTTATAAATATTCTTAGGAGTAAGAATCCTTCTCCATATAGTTCGGTTGAGTGAGTTTGCGTGTCCTAGTATCAACTTGCTTCTTAAAACAAAACTTTCATTATGAGTGGTTTTAAGTCTTTTCATAATGAATTTTTGATTTACAATAATTGTAGAACCTGTACATTGTTGAACTTGCCTTGTGTTATGTAATATCTCTATGAGGATTGACCTCTACCAAAATTATCTCCATGAAGTGAACTGTCACTTCCTCTGCTTCTTGCTTGACCTCTCTTTGCAAACAACACCTGATCTTGAGATAGAGGATAAATATATCTAATGGCTATAAATGTCTCAAAAGAATATACTCCATTGGTGAACCTTGAATAGTATGAAGAACCAGATCATCATTTTGGACCTTAAGTTTGATGCTATTCAAATATTCAACCAATTCAGTGATATGATAAATATAATCAGCGATGCTTAAGTTATCTTTCCTCACCTCAACTAATTGCTGCTTAAGTTAAAAGCTTTCTTGCCTTTGTCTCGATCTGAAAAACATTTGCTAATGTATGCAAAACTCCTTGGGGTATAATGGCTTGTATGTAACCAACCAGTGATGGTGAAATACACAAAGAAAGATAACGCATAGCTTGATTAGCACGTTCCTCCCAAGCACCTACATGAGGATTTGAAGGCGGACCAGTCGGACAAGTTTCAACCCATGTGATCAAACAGTTCTTGGCCTTTCAAGAAAGCATACATTTTGTATTTCAATACTCATAATTTGTTCTTTGTATAGCCTCACCCTAGATGCCATAAGTATCTAATTTAGT
Source organism: Lunularia cruciata (assembly GCA_948567375.1). Classification (NCBI taxonomy): domain Eukaryota; kingdom Viridiplantae; phylum Streptophyta; class Marchantiopsida; order Lunulariales; family Lunulariaceae; genus Lunularia; species Lunularia cruciata. Next base: position 10,497,436 of record OX419756.1, read on the forward strand.
ACCGGTAGTATAAATTGATAAAAATCAAACTTCTTGATAATCGAAACCCTCTCACCAAATTGAACTCAAAGACTCTCACCTTCTCTCTTATGCTTTGACACCATATTACAAAGTGAAAAATGAGAGTGGAGATACCCAAGTTAACCAAAGACCAAAGAATAGTCTCACCAAATTGAACTCAAAGGCTCTCACCTTCTCTCTTATGCTCTGACTGCAAACAGTATGTGAGACTTCGGCCTTGCGAGGATGACATCAGATTCTGCACACAGAATAGCTGGATATTTAACTCACAAGAATTTATCCGATTCCTGGTAATTGTCAATTAGTAAAAGATTATCGTGCACTGGTTCACTTTGGTTCCTTTGCATATTTGGGCTTGATCGTTTGATCAATCAATATATTGCGAAGCAGCAGCTGCGGCTGCTGGTTACCCTGGTGTTGGGTCGACATGTTTGTGGGCAGCACAGGCAGCAGCAGGCAAAGTTGTAAAACGCATGAATGATAAAATCAGTGCACTGCTTTGCAGCTCTGCAAAGCAGTGCTCCAAAATCTAAGATCGACCAACACTTGTCTGAAAAGTTGTAATGCCCGAGCGAGAGCCAGAGTCAGAATATCAAGCAGACCTCTCAGGAGTGGCGATACCAACGAACAACTGCTCTCGCAGTTTTGATGCTTGATATATATTCTCTAGGAAACAAATCGAACTGAAATTGCCTGGTCAGATGGCACGAATTAGATTCACCTGCTTTAACTCCTGCAGTTTCACTCCTGCATCTAATTTTGTTGTATTTTTCTGTCAGTCAATGCCAAATCCTGCATGTTGGCGAGAAGTTTGAGACTAAAAGAAAAGATTAACTATATAATACTGGAGAAATTTGAGATAGTTGGTCATGTCCTGGTGGAAACTTCGTATATGTGTTCGGCATGTACACTAATCAGTTCCCTTGAGTCAAGAAGACAATTTTGGTCATTCTTGGCCCTTATCGGTAGAGTCAAGAACTCAAATGAGTGTCATGAATATTTATGGGTGGTCACCCATTCCCAAAATGAGTTTCATTCTCTTTATACATCCAAAGCAGTCAAGACCGCATATCTGCATGGAACATGGAGAAAAAACGTGAAAATGAAAGATCCAGAAACGAGAAGATCTGGAACCATGAACATTTGTGCATTACCCAAAACAGAGTGTCACCTATGAAAACAAACCAACAAGGATACTGTCTCTCCAGATTGTGCTATACTTGTTCAAAGGACAACTGAATCCATGCCACAGCCATTAGAAGCCAAAATGGAAATGCTGCTTATACATATGAACAATTCAAGATCCTTCAAAACTTGAACGCTAGAATACCTGAGGAGAGCATGTAAATCGAGAGAGTTTACTGGCACTACAGGAGGATTACCGAAGAACTGACATGCAGTTTAGAGGTTGATTGCACATCCAAAACATATAATTCTTGCAGATCTGCATGACGCCTGACACATCTAGAAACACCTGACATATCTAGAAACATATAAACAGAAAAGATCTGGAAGCATAAAGCGAGTAAAGGACTCACATTAGAAAAGCCTTTGTAGCATGGATATTTGTGGATTATCACAAAAGAGTGCCTCACACCTGACGAAACCAACAATGGTACTGCATCCCGAAGATTGTGTCACACTTGTTCGAAAGACAACCGAGACCGTGCAGCAACCGTTAAGAGTTAGGATGATTGCCTGATATATGGTAATAGTTCAAGATCCTTCGAACCATGACACAGAAGGTCTTAAGGAGGTTATGAAAATTGGAGAGAATGCATCATGCCGCAATCTCCACTCCACTGACATATCGTATGATTGCTGCTTATAGAACATATTCATCATTAGTCCTTAATAATCGACACTAAACTACTACGTGCCAATTTATAAAGGTAGCATCATCTGTGGGCATACTCCACTCCGCGTCTGCATAGGTATATATGTTGCTAATAAATCAAAACAAACCAATCTCCTCCACAGCTGATACTCAGATACGTGACGAGGTAAGCAAATCGAAAGAGGAGACACCCCAACCGCCTCTAACTTGTACACACCATAAAGAACCATCACGACACCAGATGCCAAGAATGATACATCGACAAAGAGGAAGAGAAAGAGGCCTGAAGCAGAGAATCGAACTACAATCAGAAGAAACTCCATCACCATTACACTCTTCAAAGGAAAACAATAGAACGATAAAGAACTATACATGAACGTGTTCTACTTCCTTCCAGCAGCCAGGAATGCATGAAATAGTGATCATCATAGCCATCACTCTCTCCGTATCTGTCAACATCGCGTCTCTTGCTATGCCTAAAATCTGGAGATATTTTCACAGTTGTGGTTGTACAGGAATAAGGAGCAAAGGAAAACAACCAACAACGACTAGGAAAGGTCGTTCATGATAGGTCGCTCCTAACGCTACTGAATCGCTATGCAGAAAAGTACAACTAGGATCGACAGGACAGCCCTTCCAAAAAGCGAATGTTAACGTCTTAATTCTATAGATGTAATTACTCAAACATCCGGTATTTTGTTTATAAATACAGAGGTGGCCAAGTGGATGCCGATATGCGGTCTCTATAGACAGTACTGTGTACTGATCACCAGTACATAGGCACAACAACTGTAAGTCGACTTGTGCCCGTAGTATGTATACTGAAACTGGAAATTCAAGATCTGGAGTACGTCATGTGGCTGCAGTAATGAATCGTGTATGTCTAAAACGAGGGAGGTGTGAAGAGAACCTATAGGTCTGGACTATGTTGACCCAAATATCAGAATCTATGTTCCTTATCATCACACTGATATGCAATTGCTAATTCAGGGACGATGGAGCTGGGCTTACTGTAAATCTGTACAGGCTCAATTTGACAAAGAGTTTTAAATTTGAAGCCACCCCCCGAAGCTTCACCCCCACCCATGTAAAGTAACCGGTAGAAATCGATTCTGTTCTCTTGTTGAGTGGTGAGGCGACCTGACATAATTCAACGGTCTTCACCGCGAGGTTACTGCTCCGCATCATCTTCTGGGGGGTCTTCATCGTTACCATCGTTATCATCCTGATGCTCAGGATCCTCATGCACAGGAACCTCATGATCTTGGAATAGCCATAGAGGTCGGGGACCAGGTTCAAACACATTGTATTTTTCTGCCTCCTGAATATATATGACATACATAGCCACATGTCATGCCCGAGCTTCTAACTTGATATTGATGATAATAACTTGTGCAAAATACATCAGATTCTTCAGACGAGGCCGTCAATCACTGCGTCCTGATTGACGGCCACGTATGATTTCCAAACTTCTGGTGTCAGAGATTACTGGCAACAAATGAAACATGCAGTACCTTCTCAATCTCATCCTGCTGCTGATAGTTAGCCATCTGAAGCTGTAGACGTGTAAACTTACAAAGCTGTTCGCAGTACGTTGAATACTGATTACACCAACGGAACTGTTAATACATTTGTCTGCACGTCCAAGAAGGTAAACAATGATCTGATTACTCAGAAAATCCTTAAGCTTCTAGTAATTTAATGTTCTGTTCTCTCCTCCTGTGGTGTAACCTCACCTTCAATTCTCTGGAGCTCACACCTCTTTCAGCAGCACTGTTCACTTCAAAATACTTGTAATTTTACTCAGCTGCTCGAAAGACAGGTTCACAAATCTGCAGATAAGGTTTCTCTGAAATGTTTTGACTGTGAACGACCAGTGTCTGCACGCTTTTCTGAACTGATATAGAGTTGTGTTGGTGGTGAAACTTCTGGATACTGAGGCTTGATCTTATTGAGATCAAGCTGTGATTTATACACTTGTGGTCTAATCTTGCCATGCTATTCAATGTCTTCCATACCTCTGCTCTATCGTTTCAGGAGATTCAACTTCGACTCAACTGCTCAAAACACAGCCCACCAACCAGCACATGAGATTTTTTTATGTTTTTGATTCTTGACTCTTTGCGGGCAGCGATCTCTGAACGCTGTTCTGCATTGAGATACAGGGACAGCACATGGTAATTCCGAACAACTAGAAACAAGAGCCATGCCAGATCCATGCCTGAGAGTCAATCGTTCTCACGCGATGATTGTTGAATACGGTTCAGTATGCACAATAGCTACTTCTATCTGAACCTCAAATCTGACTTCCGTTGACTCGGATATGGAATTTTGTGGTGGTCAGCGGAATTAACTTCTGAAAGAATCTTGGAAATGTGAGTGCGGGTAAGACTCGAGAAGAGAATTGCGTTTGGAGTTAAATCACTGCGACCTTCCCATGAGCTATCCTCAGCAGCTTGTTCTATTGGCTAGTGTGTAGGTAAGTTGCTGATTTTAGCCACCCTTCTTAGTACGTGTACTCGTCTTCAGAATTCTTCTCACTTCCTTAGTAATCAGTTCAACTTTTGTAATATGTTATCGATCCAGTACAAAACGGACTTCAGTTTCTTCTCAGTTTGCAAAGTTTCAGAAATTGTAAACTTCTCGGAGGTGGTGACTCGGTGAATCTGACTGACGACATTTCATAGTTTTCTATTTGTGTCTTGAGATGCAATCAGCGTTTGATAATTTATTCGTCTAGATCATTTCCTAATGATTATCTATCCAATTGTCTGTTTGCAGACAGCCCCCGCCCTGTTTAACGTTGGAAAGCTCTATGAGCCGGGTTCAGTGACTTAGTGAAACATTAATCCTTGCAACTCCTATGACGGATACTACCTCTAAACTTGCGAGAACTATATCACGATCTTTGTAATTGCACTGCTAGACAAAGTGATCAAGGAGAGGACGACCCCGTAGAACATATGAAGGACGGGAAGACCCCATCAAGCCGTACAAGGGAGAGATGAAAAAAAGGTAAAATGGGGCTAAGTCCCAATGGAGTCTTATGAGAAATTTGCCCCACTTCACCTAAGATATCAAAGAGCTATGCAAGTTCCTGCTATTTACAAACAATTTGGAGCATCCAAAAGAAGCATCACCTGTGATTGTTCTCCTATAGATTGCAAAGTGATCTAGTTTTGAAGTTGAACCAACTTTCCAAGGACCGCTACCACATGTTGATTCCGAGATCCTGAACTCTTATGGTCGACGCACCGGATTCATTAGAGATCTGAAACGCTTTTCTATTACATGTAAGTACAATTTCCTCCTTCTGAATGATGATAATCAGCAACTAAGGGGGTCGGTAGTCTACTGATTACATCTAGATTGCTCATTGCTAATCCTACCTTATCTTATCCTAATGCACAATTAAGAATTGCCTCAACATCCACAGCTAGTTCCGCCACTCAACTTGTCTTTATATGGTTTACAAGTTCTTTGGCCACATCTGCTGCTAGTTCCGCCACTCAACTTATCTTTACATGGGTTACAAATTCTTGGACCACAATATTATTCCTAAGTCTAAAAAGGTTTTAGACCAAAGGTGTTTTAGATGAAGACCTCTTCAAGGCCAAAGGTAGTTCTAGGTTAAAGGTATGTTATACACTTAACATTTTCTTATCATTTTACCTTCAAGCTAGAGTTTTCTTCTTCCTAAAACTATGATGAGGAACTACACTTTCCCTTATAGACCCAGATTAGCAAGTTGATCTTGTCTTGGTATTCAAAAATCACATCTAGGAATTCCTTCATGGAATCCTCAAAGTTCTTCAAGGTATGTTGATGAAGTCTATTGGACAATTGTTGCAATCACTCATTTGTGTAAACCTTGCCATCAGGGCATCCACTTGAGACCTTGACTCCTAAGACATCAGCTTCTCCAAGGAGGACTCCACTGCCTCCTCTACAATTCCTACTCATTGATTCCAAGCCATCTTCATCATAGTCTTTTCCAAGTTGAGCTATGCCCAAATACCCTACAACTTTACCAAAATTTCCTCCTAAATGGCCAATCTATCTTGCTTCCCTCTTCTTTGTCATCTTTAATATTTTCAGCAAGCTTCTTACTGGTACTTCTGCCACTCATAGCTCCTCTTGATGTTGCACTTCGGCTGCAACAAGGACCACCTTTGCTTTATCCACTTCTTCTTTCAATGCATCAATTTCTTTGGCCTAAGCTTTTACTTGCTCCTCAAGTTGTTGGTGTTGTTGGTTGTTAAGAGTTTGGTGGCATGCTTCTTGTTCTCTATGAATTCTCTCCTCTTCCTCCCTCATTTTTCTCTCTTCTTGAACCTCCTTCTCCAAGGCTACTCCTTATTCCTTGAGCTTAGCCGCCTCCTACTCCAAGTTGTTATTGCATTTTCCCATCTCCAAATGTCAAGTACAAACTTCTGCCAATTTGTCCCATATCTTTGTTGTCTCTTGTACAACTCCTTGCACCAATTGATGGAGGTGACTTAGGAGAGAAACGTTATCAGTAATCTTCTCATGAAACCCCTTTTGCAAGGAAGGAGCTACTCCATTAATTCTAGCATTGGGCTTACTATGTTGCACAACTAATTTGGAGAGTGGCACCATGGTGACTGGCAAAGCTTCCCTTTTGCTTGAGCTATAGTCCTTCACCATTCTAAAGGTCCACTCTCCTCCTTATTGATCTAGACAAAGAGGGTGGGGTCTGCTTGCTCATGTTCTCCTCTCTTCATTTCAGGGACTTTGGTCTTGGACAATCCTTTGTCCTAAAGACATCCTTTGGCCTCAAGCCCTTCTTCTGGTTGAATTTCACCTGCAACTTGAAGTTCTCTCTTGGCCTGGTAGGAGCCTGTGTCTCTTGCCACTCCTTTAACTTTGAGCATTTCTTCACCTCTAAGTACTCTTGCACCTTTACTTCTCCTAGAATGGAAAAAGGGAGATCTTGTTGTCCTTGTGCTCTTTGCTACATTCTTCTTAGGGCTTAAAGGCCCAACTTTTCCATCATATCTTCATTTGTTCTTCTACCAGAAGATTATCCTTCACCTTGCAGAAGTCTAGACTAGGGTCTATCTTGCTTCTCCACCTTGGTCCTCTATCACTTGCTTGTCAAATGAGATGATCTTTCAAGTGAACAATTGCTTGCTGTTGGTGGGTGTGTGTTGTAGTTATGGTCCAGCTCCGCCTTTGTCTTCCACAAGGGTCCTCCTTGTCCTTTTTTTGGCCTTGGTTCTCTACCACTTGCTTGTCAAATGAGATGATAATTCAAGTGAACAATTGTTTGCTGTTGGTGGGTATGTGTGGTAGTTATGGTCCAGCTTTGCCTTTGTCTTCCATGAGGGTCCTCGTTGTCCTTTTTGTGACCTTGGTTCTCTACCACTTGCTTGTCAAATGAGATGATAATTCAAGTGAAAAATTGCTTGCTGTTGGTGGGTGTGTGTTGTAGTTATGGTCCAACTCTACCTTTGTCTTCCACAAGGGTCCTTTTTGTCCTTTTTTGGCCTTGGTTCTCTACCACTTTCTTGTCAAATGAGATGATAATTCAAGTGAACAACTGCTTGCTGTTGGTGGGTGTGTGTTCTAGTTGTAGTCCAGCTCTACCTTTGTCTTCCACAAGGGTCCTCCTTGTCCTTTTTGTGGCCATCATCTTTGGCCGAGAAGGTGTTGCATATCTCTTCCTTTCCCTAAGTATAGGCTCTGCTGCAAATTCCTACTACCTCTTTTTATCAAAGCCAAGCATGTTGTAGGCTTCCTTCACCATGACAAACTTCCTTGTGTGGGCAAACTCTGCATATTTTCCCATCATGGCTCATTTTCATAGCTTACCAGAATGTCCTACAAGGAAAAAGTAATTAGCGTACTTCTCCTTCTTGGCTAAGATTCAACTATTTGCATGTCATTAGCATAAAAAAATAAGATGATTAAACTATTATCAACAACAATGATCCTCTTGACATTTTATGAATCTATTATTAATCATAAACTTGTCAAAATTCTTGTACCATAATCTTGGTGCCTATTTCAGACCATATAGCCTTTTCCACAACTTGCATACCAAGCTCTCCTTACCAAGGGCTACAAAGCCAACAAGTTGTTTCATATAGATGTTGTCATCAATCTCACCATGTAGAAAAGTAGTAGTGATATCCATCTATTCCAAATATACATTTTCAGCTGCTATTATATTCAAAACCACTCTAATTGTTGAGTGATTGACCACCGATGATAAAATCTCAATGTAATCAATCCCCTCCTTCTGTTGGAATTCTTTCACAACTTACTTTGCCTTGTATTGTCTACTACCACTGTATTCCTCTTTTACCTTGTAGACCTACTTGTTATGTAATGCCTTCTTGCCTTTTGGTAGTAGGTTGAGCTCTCAAGTTTGATTCTTATCCAAGGACCTCATCTCATCCTTCAAGGCAAGCTCCCACTTCATTGAGTCTTCACATTTTGAATGGCTTCTTCATAACATTAAGGTTCACCTCCATCTATCAACAATAGGTAATGTAGAGAAAAAGAATAACTCACATACTGTCTTGTGATTCTTGTAGTTCTCCCCAATTGTGGTGCACATGGTTGAGATTGTGGCAGAGTAGTTTTTGAGCTTTCAGGGTTTCACTAAACCCTTATGATAATATCCTCTTTTGTTATCTCTTGCAGCTCAACTTGATTATTTTCTTTACTTACTCATCTACATGATCAAAATCCATAGTGTTTTTATCCTTGTAAAGGAAACACTCATTGAATATATCATCATTGCTTTTGATGATTCTCTTGCTCTCAACATTCCAAAAACTTGCACCCAAATTCATTTTCACCATGTCCAATAAAGAAATACTTTCTAGACTTTGCATCTAACTTGTCACTTTTCTTTGCATCGGCATGCACATAAGATACACACCCAAAGACTCTCAAGTGCGACAAACTCACCAACTTTCTTATCCACTCCCCTTTGGGCAGCTTATGGTCTAAGGGGACTGATGGACCTTTGTTGATAAAGTATATTGTAGTGTTGATTTCTTCAGCCCAAAACACCTTGGGCAGACCAGCATGGATACTCATGTTATTAGCTCTTTCATTTAGAGTTTGATTCATGCTCTCAACCACTTGATTCTACCTATGGTGTGCTTGGTAAGGTCTTCTCCATTCTGATTCCATGTAGTGCACACTATTGTCATATTCACCACCATTGTCCGATCTAAGTCACTTTAGCTTTGCACCAAACTCATTTTTTACCAAGCTTTACCACTTCTTCAAAGTGACAAATACCTCTGATTTGCATTTCAAGAAATATACCTAAACCTCCTCGGTCATCTATGAAGGTGACATAATATTGTGAACCTCCAAGAGATGCAACAAGAGAAGGACTCCACATCCATGTGTACAAGCTCTAACTTCCCTGTCCTACGTGATCTTCCACCCTTCAAGAAACTAACCTTTTTTTGTCTCCCAAATATGCATTCTTCACAAAAACCTACATCAACAACGTTCAAATATGGCAGGTTGTCCTTCTTCATCATCAACTTCATACATTTGTTCACTCATGTGCTTGAGCCTGCAATGCTAGAGATTACCGTTTGAAATTGTGTTTGCAAGTGCCACCACGTCCTTGGTGTTGTTGGTCATGTAGAGAATCCCAAGCTTGTTCCTTTGTGCAATTACCATAATGCCTTTAGTAATTTTCCATAAACCACCTACAAAGGTTTTGATATACCCTTCATTGTCAAGTTGCCCAATTGAGATTAGGTTGCTCTTAAAGCCTAGAACATGCCTAATATTATTCAGTTTCCACACAAACTGGTGAGGCATTTTGATATAAACGTCACCTCTCCACATAATTTCCAAAGGATCATCATCAACAAGATAAACTTTTCCAAAATCACCAGCAATGTAATTCAACATGCACTCCTTTATTGAGGTAGAGTGAAAAGAAGCTCTTGAAGCAAGAATCCATGACTCTATAGAACTATTTACACTCAGGATCAAAACATCATTGACTTCCTTTGTAGCTGCATTCACTGATTCCTCATTATGCACCTTGCTTGGATTCTTCTTTATGAGCAAACAGTTCTTTCTTGTGTGCCCCTTCTTACAACAATGCCAACATCCATAACCTTTTGACCTGGACTTGTTTCTCCTCTTGGACTTGGATCTACTTAGATTATCACTACAAAGCATAATTTGTCCTCTATTTTCAAGAGTACTCAAGGCCAATCCAAGGTTTATGATAGACTCTCTCCTTTTAATATCTTCATTGAGTATCAGATTTTGAATCTCCTCAAACCTCAATTAGTTTGACCCACAAGAACTTCTTATGGCTGTCAGAGTTGCACTCCAAATTTCAGGTAAAGAGAATATGAGAATTAAGGCATGCACTTCATCCTCATGAATTTAATTGGCTCATCATCAGGTTGAACACATTGATTTGATTTGTGATAGAGTGACCTTCATTCATCTTCAGGTTGAAAAGATGATTCATCAAGTACACCTTGTTGGAAGTTGATGGTTTTTCATACATGTTAGATAACACTTTCAGTAGACCTGCTGTAGTCTTCTCCTCTGGGACATTGAAAGCCACATTTGAACTAGTGTCAGCCAGACAACTCCCAAAGCTTGTCTATCCATCAAATCCCAGTCTTCCTGTAACATGAGCTCTGGTTTCACACATCCAAAGAGGTGCATGAAGTTTTTTCTGATACAAGTAGTCCTTTATTTACATTTTCCGAAACCCAAATTTGTTACCATTGAATCTGTCTATCCTAACCTTTCCTTTCTCTCTTTCCATTGCTCTCACTCTTTCCTTCAACTTATTGCTTTGATACCAATTGTAGGGAATCTCTACTGATTTATCTGTTCTCTTGTGACACTTATCAACTATAAAGCTCAACCTTGCATAGGAAGGAAAAAAATATCGGGGGAGAAAAGAGAAAAGTGAAAAAATGTACTCACACACATCAATAGGTGCACAAAGATTAACGTGGTTCAGAGTCACTTGCTCTTAAATCCATGACAACACAGATCCAAAATTTTACTCCCTCTCAATATAGATTACAGAGGTTACTCAAAAGCTCTAGCCCAACCAACTCTTTTCCTATCCAATCTGTTCTTGTGTGTATATTGATCTCCACTTCTCCTGATTATCTCTTGCTTGTTTGATCCAAATCAGAGCTTGTCTAACCAGCTTCAAGCAAATCATAAGTTCCACTGATTTTTTTCACAAGTGCATCTATAATCAACTTGCAAACACCTCACTCTGCAGGTCACATTGTTACCTTCTACAATTGCACATAAAAAACACAAAACACACTCACTATGTCACCCCGGTATCCTGGATAGTCAAACACTTTTCTCAACCCTAGACAATATATATCCTGTGGATGATCTAAGCCATTGATCTCAACATCATAGATGGGATAAATTGGATGGATCAGGCTCCACATCCTTAAAGGACAAGGCCACAAAGAATTTTATACCCACCTCAGAAAAAAAGGTGGAGACATGGAAAAACCAGGAAAAACCAGAGGAGATGGCCAGTTCCATAAGCGGGAGGAAATGCCCCTGCAAAAGCACTAATCTAACCCATGATAAATCAGCAACATGGCCTAGAGTTTTGGAATGCCATAGGAGCCAACCCCAATAAAACAATACCAAGAGTAAGAGGTCTAGGGAAAACAACATAAAGATGTCTTACTTACCTGTAAACCAAAACAGGAACGCTCCCCATTATGCACACCTTTGGAGTGCTTTCATTTCTTGTAGAGAAGGAAAATTTAAGGGAATGAAATCAGAGAATCACCTACCTTGTATGTAGATCTCTTCCAAAGACATTATTACTAGGAGAATTGTATTTAAATATGTTACAAAATCCTAGTTCAAACAAGTAGATTTGTTCCCAAGGTTTATGCATCTTTGCATACCATACTACATACTATGGGAGAGATCATTCTATTTCTATTCTATTTTTTAAATCCTCTTATCCTTTATTTTACATCTTTATTGGCTCTAGCTAAAATTGTAATATATAGAGGATTCCAAGGAGTTGCTCAAGTTTTGGGGCCTTTCAAAGTATTATTGAAGATCACCACCAAGTCTTGTTTGCTTGACCTATGCAAGTTTGCCATTTGATTTTAGTTGTAGGTGTGTGGTTGATTTTGGGAGTTCAAAGGATTGAACGTCCATGTAATTAGCCAAGGAATTATATATTCCTATCAAGCCAATATTTGGAAGTAGATTGATGATGGTGGATGGTAGAAAGGGATATACATACCATACCTCACATCTTGTTACATTCAAGATTGAGAAGAAATATTTGAAGTGTATGAGATTTGTAGTAACATCTCTACACTATGATGTCGTTCTAGATCTGTCTTAGCTTGAATATCATAAAGTTCAATTTCATTGGATCTGATAAAAAATTTAAATGCAACATCAAGGTAGAATTATCAATTGTGTTATTGGTTACTTCTAAGTAAGACACAAAAAATTACCAATCTCAAAATAGAAATTTGTTAATAAAGTAATTGTAGAGCAAGCTCCGGAAGAAGATATTCTTGTTTTTGTGGTGTAGATCAAGCCAATTGCACATATAGAATTTTATGAGGGCTATAATCCTCATCAAGAAATAGATGATCAAATAGATTAGGTGTTTGTAGATGTGTATCTAGATGATTTATTGAAGTTGCTCCTCACTTATGGTAGTATGCAATACAAGGTCAAGTTATTGCCAAGAAGTACTCTAATGAGTAGACCAATCTATTTATTATCACCAAAGGAGTTGGAAGAGCTTCAAATAACACTAAAAAAGTTGATGGAGAAAGATTTCATATGATATAGTACATCTCCTTGTGAAGCATTGGTACTATTTGCCCCAAAGAATGATGGAAGAATTTAATAGGTGATCTCAATTAAAATAATTGTGAAGAATGCATATCATTTGCCTCAAATTTATGATTTGCTAGATCAATTGAGTAGAGCATCATACTTCTCTAAGTTAGATGTAATACCTAGAGCTAGCCATATGATCTAGATGTGAAATTTGGTTTGGTAACATCTAGAATGATGTTATACATGATGGTCAAAATAGATAAGATAGAAGTATCACCAAAAGAGTACTTCTACTAATAGGGCAGAAACCGAAATAGACTTGAGAACCTTAGAACCAATAGCTAGACATATGATTTAAAGGTGAGAATTGGTTTGGTAACATCTGGAAGGATGTTACACATGGTGGACTAAACAGATCAGAAAGATGTTTCACCAAAAGGATACTTCTACTAATAGAGTAGGAACCAAAATATGCCTCAAATCTTTGAAGGCAATTTTGAAGGCCTAAACGGATGAATTAGGCCTAAAAAATGTGCAGATTCCCTCCCCCCTTCCAGTGGATGAAAGGCTGGCATTTCCTCCCCCTGCTTTGTCTCGTTGAGATCTTTCCAACGGTACCTTACTCACATGATTCTGAGATTCCTACAAGAAGATTCCCTAAAAGATTTCCTCCGGTCAAAGCTTGTTTGACCAACCAGATAGGACCTAGACCAGACATGTCACCCATCCAAGTAAGTAATCCAAGGGTGGAGCTTGCTGACATGTCACCTATCCGTGTCCCTAATCCTATGGTGGAGCTTCCATGGAGGAGATCCTCTTTGTCTATATAATAAAGAGAAGGTACTCCCTTGGGGCATCGAATGTTTGAGTGTGCAATCTGTGTTTTCTCTCTTCTTTGGTCCTTGGAGTATTACATTAGATCTTTGATTGAGCTATTGGAAAATTCCTATTGGTGAGGAGGATATGCAAAAAATTGTCTTTTGGACAATGTATAAGCATTTTGAATGAAGAGTTCTACCTTTTGAGCTCACTAATGCTTCTATGATCTTTATGGATCAGATATTTGATGTGTTGTTGGATCAATAAATAATGGTGTTCTTGGATGAAATTTTAATATATAGTGACACTAAGATAAAACTTATGAATCATATATGGGAAGTCTTAAGATGACTATGTCAATATAAGTTTTACTACAAGAAGTAAAAGTGTGCATTTTGGCAGAAGAAAGTTACCTTCTTAGGTTATAAGGTCTTGTTAGAGGGGATCATGATAGAGGAGGAGAAAATCAAGGCCAATAGCCAATGGCCATTTATCTCTAATGGCCAAGAAGAGGCCATTGGCCAATTACCTACTCCAAAGGATACCAGAGAAGTATAAGCATTTAATGGTTTTGCAAGCTTTTACCAATGGTTTATCCATTATTATGCTCATGCTGCACAATTGACCAATATTTTAAGGAAGACCTCGAGCTTTCAATGGAGCATGAAGCACAAAGAAGCATTCAAGAAACTAAAGCATATGGTGTTTTCATGATCCATCCTTCAACCATTTGATCCTCAACTACCTTGTGTGGTTAATTTGGTACTTCTTATTTTGCCATTGGATCTATGTTGTAATAGTATTTCCAAATGGGTTATATCCGATTGCCTTTGTGTCTTGCTAGCTAAACACAAAAGAAATTAATTACTATTTTGGGATCAAGAACAACTATAGTAGTATGTACCACCAAGATATGGAAGTATTATCTCTTAGGGAAACAAACGATTATGCAAACCACTTACAAACCTTTGTTGTAAACATCATATTTTGGGCACATGAATTTGACATCATCAATGGGAGAAACACCTATAATTTGTGATGTAAAACTTGATTGAAAGCTCAACAAGTTCCATGTCATCCATGATGCCGTATCGTAATGACTTGATTTGAAGATTCTTCCTAAATCTCTCATCATGGCAGCAATTATTATAATTTCATTTAACTCAAAGGTCCAAATCAAGTTTAAAATTGCTTTATACCAAGACCCCTTCTTTTAGTTAGAACAAGTCATCTTGTAGCACGTGATAAGGAGTACAACATGTTTTCACTCAAAGATGAACTTTTATATTTGTGAGAAAATGATTTCAATAACATGACAAAACTTATTTTCATCTTCTCATTGGGATTTCTCTGATTTTCCATAGAAGGTCTTGATGAAGACAAAAAATCTGGTGGAAATCAAATTGAAGAATAGAAGCATTAAAAGATCTATGTTTGCTTGTATGAAAATTTGTATTCTTCTAGTTTCCTACATGAAACTTACCCTTAAAAGTATGCATTGCAGTCATGGGCTCAAACACTTGAGTCTCTAACATTTTCTCCGTCTGAAAGAGATATCTTTTAAACTTTTGCAAGGTCAGATTTTCTTCACCTTGTGGTGAAATCCAAAAATTTCAGAAATTTTTAGACATGTTTTGCATCATAGCCAACATTTTATTTTTGTCACAAATTTGAACTCACGCAAAAGATGTTTGATCAACCAAAGTTTTGAATCATTGAACATGTTTAGTAATACAATCACCTTCCTTCATTTTCAACTTCTGAAGCTCATCTTGCAAGTAAATCCCTGTGACTACATCTTGAGCTTTGTATAATTGCTCAAATATAGTCCAAGCCTCATAGAGAAATTGGGCTGAACTTACTTGATGAATCTGATTGTCATCAAGTCAATTCATTATAAAAGATAATGCAAAAACATTACTTGTGTCCCAATCAATGCTTCTAGGGCCTATTAATGGTAGTAGCAGTTAGCAGTAGCAGTTATTTGACTAGTCATTTATTAGCGGAGCAGTAGCAGTTATTTGACTAGCGAGAGCAGTGCAAGAGCAGCTTTAGGTTGAGTAACATTGACTATACCGAATAGTCAAGTACCTTGAAGAAATAGGTTTATTTGTAATTTCTGTATGAAATAATAAGAACCATTAAACTTGGGAATATCTTTGGCCTTGAGCATGGTTTTTTCTGCAACATCACTACATATGTTAAATAAAACAAAGTCGTGACTAAAAGAGTCAATCAATGATTCCCAATCTTAGTCTTAAGGCCTTGAATCTTAACATGTATTATGAATAGTTGACCCTTCCAAGAATATGAAAGAAACACCTTTTGAGCCGGTCAAGTATATAGACAATTTAGAATTCATAAAATGTAATGTTGGGTGAAAGGTAAAGACATTGCTTGAATTCAAAGGATATTTTTCTCTTCCAATGTTAGAGAGTGATCGGCATTTGTCAGTTAAGTCAAGTATTCAGGTGGATAGAGACTTCTAGAATTTAAAAAGTCTTTTAGGTTCAAGATTATGGATCGTTGTGCACTGATTGGTCATCAATAATTTACTGGGCTATCAATTTTTTGAACTTGAAAATTTTTTTTTTTCTATATTCTAGATAATAGGTTGCTACAAGGTCGATATGGGTTGCTTGGGCAAGTAAGGAATTCAGGTAATTTTGGTAAGGACAATTGAGGAGGTCTGTCATATGAAAACAACATCTAAATTTTAATCAAGAAAGTAAGTCGAGAGAATTTCTATTGTGTTTTTGCAAGAAACACAATGTATTCTCACCACAAATTGCAGCAAACAGATTTTATGGAATAGGAAAAGTGTCCTTTACTATACATCTATAAATCTGAGAACATGAGGAATCAAAAATTATTTGTAAAGTTCAAATCAGCTCTAATACCATGTGAGAAATTAGACAAGGAGAGAGAGGTCACTTTGTCAATATTGAGTATCATAGTAATTCACAAAGCTTGTGTGTATGGAGCCAGAAAGATCATAAAGGTAAATCTCTCAAGAGCAAACAATCACCATTTATAGGACTACTGTTCAATATGAACCAACCTCATTGAATAGGATTTATCTAATTTTGATTAGACAACAAGATATAAAATAACAAGTTGCTAAATTCTAACATGGACTGCTGCAAAAAAGAGTTTGATACACTCTAGATATTTTTATTTATTTATTGATGACATTTCAAGATATATATAGGTCTACTTTATGAAAGCCAAATCAGATGTTCTTTCAAATTTCCAAATATCAAGCTCCTTGTGGAGAAGCAATATGGTTACAATATCCTTGTTTTGATAAAGAAAGAGAGATTATTTCAAATCATTTTGATGATATTGTGATAGCCTAATGTCAATTTACTTATAGTAAAACAAATAGTAAAACAAATAAGGATAGGTTTTTCTCATGAGGATAAAGGTTAGAAATGACTAATAATGAAGGAAAGTGTTAAAATATCATAGTATGTTTATTATTTCCTATTTAAACTCTTGTACAAGAAGCACTCCTAAAAGAGTTAGTGTCACCCATTGTGGTTGTGACACCCAACAACAAAAAGAAAACAAAGAATCACTTTCACTCTAAGTTCTATCTAGGATTGCTATTGAAGGCGATGTCTTGCTTATCTAAGTTCCACTCCATTCTGAAGTTGTTAATCATGCAAGTGTATTCTATCCTTCCAAGAAGGCAAAGGTTATAGGGCACACTTCATGTTGACCAAATATCTTTGTTTTTTGATTTTGTGGTACTGCCCATGCAATGAGCTTCCCAATCCAGTCCTTGCACAAGTTCAGTCCTTCAGATCCTTCAATGCACACCCTTGATCAAGGGCAAAAACCAACTTTGTTCCAATCACATGGGATCTTAACATTAAATTATTCACCTATTTTCTCACCTAGAAAATTGATAACACATAAAATGGAAGACAAAGAACTTGCAAAGAACCTAGATAACTGATCAGTTTGAGCTTAATATCTCGATATTTCTAACAAGTAAGTTTGGTAACTTTGTTGTGAACTTCTCATCCAAGTGCTCCTTCAACCATAAGGATAGAAATTTCATCTAGTAGTGAGTGGGTATCTCCATTGTTGTAGTACCCAAGAAGAAGACAAGAAAGATTAGAGTGTGCAAAGATTTTTGCAAGCTAAATGCAACCACAAAGAAAGACCATCACCCTCTACCTTTCTCAATGCTATTTAAGACCAAGTTGAAGGCATAAGTGCTATAGCATAAGTGATGTAGCTTACTAATGGTTTCTCAAGATATAACCAAATATCCATTTGGGGAGAAGATAGGGACAAGACTAACTTCACTGCTGATTTGCAAACTAATGCTTACAATAAAATTCCATTTGGGTTGTGTAATGCACTTGCAACATTCCAACATATGATAATTGCCATCTTCAAGGATAATTTGTGGAAATTCTTGGATCTTCATTCACAATTTTTGTGTTTTTGGCAAAAGAAGCAACCATCTCTCCTTTCTATGCCAAAAATTTAAGAGGTGTAGGTCCTCCACATTGTCCTTGCATCTCAAGAAGTGCTTCTTAGTCATGAAGGAAGGCATTCTTTTGGGACATCAATTTTCAAGATGAGGATTCAAGGTGGATGTTGTGAAGGTAAAGAATCCAATCCTTCAAATTTCCCAGGAATTTGTGGAAGCTAAGGCCTTTTAGGCTATTAGAGGAGGTTTATCCTCAATTATGCCGTGCAAGTGGCACCTTTGACAAAGTTGTTGATGTAGGAAAAAGATATAACTAGATGGAGGTGCAAGAGAATGCCTTTGTTGTACTAAAGACCAAGTTGGTGGCTCTGAGGATGCAAGCTCCTAACTAGGAAAGTATCTTCTATGTGTATGTGGACACTTCCATTGTTGCAATTGGAGTAGTCCTTACAAAAGAATGAGAACAAGAAAGCCTACCTTATGCACTATGCCAGTCAACAATTGTCTACAACAAAGTGGAACTACACCATTGAGCAGGAAGCACTTTGGATAGTGCATGCCTACTAGAAGTTCTATCACCATGATATGAAGTTTTCTTCCATGTAGATCATTATGTGTTGCAGCATTTGATAAGGATGGCCAATTTTTCAAGACAAATCACATGATGGGTATTACAAAAATAGGAATTTACCTACATTATGTAGTTGTAGGCAAATCACAACACAAGAACCACAACACAAGAATGCTGATTTCCTATCCAATTTGAAACTAGCAATCAATAAAAAGATTTGAATGACATGTTTTAAGACAAAGAAATCTTCCAAATTTTGATGATAGAGGTAACATATTGCCTCTTGAGTTATGATACCTCGTACATTGCAGTGTCTTGAAAGATTGGATCTTAGAAAAGGATAGACTTCCTTACCAAAATAGGTCCATAGCATTTGAAGAGGAATATCTTGTTAAAATTAGGAACAAGTGAAGTTCTTTAGCATTGTTTTGAATCTTGTGAAGTATGAAGAGTGGTATATGAGCTACACTTGGAAGCTATAAGCCCTAAACAACATGGTAAAGAAAATTTTGGCAATGGGATATTGGTGGCCAACTATGTACAAGGATGTGCAAAATTCATCAAACAATGGGATGCATGTCAATGTATAGGACAACCCATGTCTTCATCCCAACTCTTCATCCATCTCCCAAGGGTTGATGGAGGGGTTCCCCAAGTTGAGAGAAGTCTTCTTCTATAGGTTCACCATTGTTGCCAGGACACTTGATTCTCTACATTCACTTAACATACTCAATTCCCAAAGATGTCTTTGCTCTCTTCTTGAAATTGCACTCTTCTTTCTCAGTTTCTTGAATCCTTTAACAATTACTAAGGAATTCCTTGAGTGATAAGTCATAGGCTTGTAACCTTCACACTTCCTTGTTCAGTTACGGTGACTATCAATGTAGAGGAGGCCATCCAATAAGCAATTTAATAAAAAAGATTAGCTTGGTCATAGAAGTAGAGATCATATCAAAGGAAATTGCTCAAAGTCTTCTACCTGTCATAGAGGAAGGTGTTATGAAGGAGCAAGTAACAAGAAGGAGGAAGGTGGAGAAGCACATCTATCTTCATCTTAAAAGTAAAGGTAAGGAGATACTAAGCATAGATATGTTTGAAAGCAAGTGTGAGAAGTCTAAGTGCTCAGATTTCCAAGGTGTTAATTTTGAGTTTTTGACATATTAGGAAGAACATAATTCATTTTGGAGAAGATGTGAATACTTTTCAAGGATTCATACCTAGTAGTTCTACTCTCAAGCCCACTAGGAGTACTGCACTACCAACTCAAAGTTGCAATCATTCTAAGCTTCTTCCAAAGTAGAAGCTTATAATGGATGATTTCTCAATCTCACAGGAGTAATAAGATTATAATATGTTGGAGTATGTTGGTAGTCACAAGGCCAACATCACAATAGCAAGCACTAAGAGGTAATCTGAGTTCTAAAAGAAAGAGAGAAAGAAAAAGATGAGGCTTTGGTATCATTGGTGCTAATAGGTGCCAAATGGATGCTTTTCAATATACCTCTAATTTGGATATGAGATTAAATGGTTATAGCATAAAGGATTTCTGTTTTGATGGAGAATACATTGCAATGGTATGTCAAAGAGATTGATTGAAAATTTGGGTATAATACCCTCTAGACCTTCACCACTATAGCAAGCATGGTAAACATGCAACAATTTTTTTACTAATAAAGTTGTACTAATATAGCTAATAATATTGGTGGACCAAGATTATAGTGAGTTATAGAGGTTATCAAGCTAGGGATGTGAGATATAATTACATATCATTATGATGATAGCTGGTCCGTGCATGACTATTGGTACTTATAGCTAGTCAACGATTGCAAAGAACCTGCTATTTCATAAATATTGTACGTAATAAATACTTGTGCCCTTGCCCAGAAACCATTATCAGCACACAAGCCATGGATTGTTAACCATTAAAAAGGGTAAATGGTACACTTGATCGATAGACAACAAAGAAGACAAAGACTCTCACCCACTATAGATTTAGATACTCATTAGGAAATGCAATAGTGGTTGAGAGTCTTGACTTTTTTGTCTATCTATTTATCTATTTATCTATTTATCAGAAATGAGTATGCCTACCAACTTCATCAATCATTTTTGCCATATCTTCATCTCGGTGCTCACTCATGACTATGACCACCACACAAAAGCAAGAACTTTATCATTATGCTTAGTCTAACCTCTTAGTCAGCCAAAAGTCATTGAGTGCTTGGACCTTGCAAAGATCTCCCTTCCTAAAGCACCATTGAACGGGACCCTTAACAACATCCGTAGTAAGAGACAAGCACTTGAAACTACTGATCCTAGCCCATTTTGTAGTAAAAGGAAGTGCACTTTTGCCAATCCATACATTGAAAAAGTATGGTGCTTTGAATACTTTAGTGGGAGGCATGAAACATCAACATCTCAAATAAGCTAATCAAGGAAAAAGCCAAAATTTTTGCAAAGTCTTTGGGCCCAAGGAAAAATGCCAACACTTTTAAAAATGGTTTGCTATAAAAGTTTCAAAAACATCATAGTTTGAAGAAGCATAAATTACATGGTGGAAAAAACAATGCTAACAATGTTGCCATTGTTTAACATCCTATCCTACAAGCAAACATTCTAACCTATGTGCTGAAGGATGTCTGCAACATGGATTAGACTGGTCCTTTCTTTTGAAAATATATAATTTCCCAATGCCAAATTGAAGGGTCCAAAAAAGAAAAATCATGACTTATTCATGCATTTATTGCAAATGCAGATATGTCAGACAAGTCAGAGCCCTTTATCACTAGCCTTGCCAACAAACCATACGGCTTCAAGAAAAAGACTAGTTAACAATTAGGGTTATACTACAAACACAATCAAAAAGCCTAGATGATAGGTATCTTTTCTGGGAATGGTTGGCAAGTCTAGGAAGCAACATACAAGCGGCCAGCTGCTACTTCTGGATAATGCACCATCACACACTTTTGGTGAGCTTGTCCTCGCCAATACGGAAGGTTGCATACTTCCATCACATACAACATAAAATTGCAGCCCATGGATGTTGTAGTTATTATAGCATTCAGATAGCATTATCATCAGTTCCAACTCCAAAATGTCATTGACAAGGATGAGATAACGAAGCATGAACTTACTTGGTTTACTAATGAATTGCAATGGAATGGGCAAAAGATGCATGGAATGAAATTTCTACTAGCACAATTGAAAACTGCTTTTACCACAAAAAGCTATTTTAAACTCAAGAGAAAGGTGATTTGCAAGGAGCCATTGACAGAAAAAAACAGTGTAACATTGACAAGTAGTTGAGTTCTTCAATCAATGCTCTGGGTGTAAGACACCCAATGTTCATTGACGCTCTCCTCTATACTCTTGAAGAAGCCAATGAGGCACATGAAGAGCTTTTTGATGAGGCTATATTAAGCTTAGCTGGCATAGTAGGGAAAAAAGAATGATGCAGATGTTGCAAATGAGCTAATGTTTGATGAGGAGGATTGCTCCAAGGTTAACTGGTCTACCCAAAGAAGAAAATAATGCTCTTAGTGAGGCAATCATCCTACTAGATCCATTTAATCCCCGACAATATATATCATATCAAGACTACAACAGGATATTAGAGCATCAAATATTACACAAACTACTTTACATAGCTTACTTCTTTCATAGTATTTTATTTTATCACTCACAATCTTTTTCCCTTTGGAACTCAATATATGCCTTTTGGGGTATTGAGTCTCAAGATATAGAGGATATCGACTTGATATTCAGGAACACCGTTGGGGGATTGGAACTATATCAAGCTAGAGAGGATATCAAGTTAGGGAGAACCAACTTAGAGAGGCACAGTTGTATATAGCACAAAGAAGGTGGTAGTTTTAGTATGAGAGGTCATAATCTCATGACTTCCAATTTATTAGGGGATTCAAGATATGATTTTCTACTTAAGAGGCTATGGTTGTGACCAACTTGCATAATTGATTGATAGCATAATGGGGTTTTGAGAGTTGTGCTATCAAACTATTGAGTAACAATCCTTATCACAAATGCCAAATACACTTCATATTGAAATGCACCATCTTTTAATTATTGAGAATTGATTTGAAAGAATGGGTTTTAGGTGTGGACATAACCATTAAGGAAGAGATATCTCAACTTCTTGCATGAAAGAAGATACACCATTCATACTCTTTATATTGGATGTATGAGCCATCAATTACATTATTATAGTTATATCTCTAGTTCTAATTTGAGTTGTGTGGACTTTCAAAGAAAGAAAGATTCAAATTGTAATACTAATGAAAACTATCAGAATATCATGGCCATGGTTTTGAATATCTTTTACTAGAAGCTCAGTTTAGAATCCTACGATAGACCAATTTTCTATTCTCTTCTATTAAGTTTTCACACTGAATAAGAAAAACTAATATTTAAGATTCAAGGAGAATTGATTTCATTGCATCAAATTGCAGTAGCTATTATCAAAGAAGCTCAAGCCTCATTATTTTAGCATACCATGGTATACCAAAAATTATCTCTTTACTCAATACACAATTCTGAGAAGAATTTATCAAAAATCACCTTCTTTAAAAAAACCATTAAAAAAAGCGTGTGGTCTATGACTTAAGGAAATTGTAGAAGAGAAATCTAGAGAGAAAAAAAAGAATAGAAGAAAAGAGATAGATAAAAAATTAAATAGGATAGATTCTAAATGTCATATGTATCATATGTAGGCTTTTGCTATTGTCTCAACTGTACATATACATACATATAGATCCTTTGCTACTGTCTCACCCATACATGTAGAGCTTTGCTATTATTTCACCCAACTAGTAATTATACATACGTATGGGTGACACATTAACAAAGGATCAAAGGATCTGTACGCATATTGTTATAATAGAAGACATTATTTTTGCAATTTTTTAAATTATGTTTTCAGTATTGCATATTTAAATGGTGGAGTTAGACTTCCCCGAGTTGACTGATCCCATATGGACATGGAGTTTTAATATTTGGATTTTAACTCCTCATAACTGCATATTTGAGTTCCCTCGGGTCCCTACTTTAGTTCTTGGAAATGGATTTTTGGGTTGATACATAAATACCCAGGAGCGGATATTTGCGAGTTCTCATGAATGGGTATTTAGGCATTGGATTCTGGCAGGTTAAAGTCCACATTAGGTGAATAGATAGATACGTTCAAGAATTTAAGAAGTAAAAGACACAACTTAACATCAAGGTTTAAATCCGAAGTTAAATTGAATATGTAAAATTATGATACGCTGCGTTCTTTGCAGTTCCTCGTAATATTATTGGCAAAATAGAGAAGTCGATCCTTACTCTTGATTTCATGACAAAGCAGTTGGACATACAAGTGCTCGAGATTATCAATTACCTGGCCAAAGAAGAAAACAACAAGATGTTACATTTGAGTATTGGAAAACTCGGTATTTCATGTACTACATTTACTCTATTGTTCTCGAGAAAGTCTTCCTACCCATGTATGCTTTTGTCATGAACTATTTCTCCATCATGGTGCTACGAATGTGCAATAAACTTCGTTCTGTCATGCTGTAACTAGCTCTCATGAGAAGGTTTTATGCAACTGCGCAGTAAATTTTGTGTTTTCAATGTGCACAGCCACTGTACGAGAGGAGGAAGCGGAGAGTAAACATTCCAGGACGAAGTATGCTTACAAAAGTAAATCTAATGACAGAAATAAAAACCCGCGACGCACATAGAATAACGAATAACAAGAAGGATGGGAAGACCCCATCAAGCCGAAGAAGGATAAACAAGGAAACTGGACAGAAGGTCAATCACAGAAGGCTCTTATGCTTTTCTAGCTGCCGTAGCGGCTGCAATAGGCGAAACAACGCACTTCTGTTCTCTGAATGATTCGCAGTTCGATGTTTTTAGTCACACTTCCATTCCTAAAGCCAAAACTGGTACAGGGCTATTCCATATGTCCTATTCATCAGAGGGAGTCGAGAGATCGATATCTCGATAAGATGTGATGGTTGGCCTTCTGATCACTGCAATGGACTCGGTACTAAAAGTTCTTGGAGTTTGTAGCGCGGGTGTAAAGCCTCCGAAAGAAGATAACCGAGGTTGTCTCCAGGAGTCTTCCCAATTGCGTGAGTAAAGAACCGTGGTGCTAGTTCCGACTTGTCTTCTTTTCTGAATCGGTGACCGTCATACATCTGACAATCACTTGCACATGAATTGTCCAAGAAGACCTCGCTCTGTCAAACCTGTCAAGGTCTCTTTGTGATTTTCTTGTGTGCGCTATTTTCTCACTGTGATTTCCTGATCAATTTCTTTATCAACGGTGATTTTCAATTGTGCTTCACCGCACCGTCTGAATTTTCACCGATGAAGAACTGACAGAAGGCAAGGTGATCTTTTCGCAACACTTGCACGATATTTTAGGCATGTCAGAACCTGCGATACTCGACGCTTGTGACAATCTTGTTTCTTTTAAAGTAGGAACCATAGATTCAAACCGCCCTGAGCTTGGGCTGTGCGAGTTGACGAGCGATCCCCCCTGAATCCGCATTATATATAAATTAGTGCATAATTAACAGAAGGTCATCTCTCGAACTGATTTGCTTCCGGGTTCCAATCATAGCTTAGCATCCGAGTTCGAAATTGGTCTCGTGGTTAAGAGGGATTCCAACGCTGTCATGGATTTCGGTACGGCTACCATTTTGCTGGTATTTATCTCCAATATAGATATAAGCTCTGCTCGGCCGATGCAATCAAGAATTTCTGAGGACAAGCTCCTCGGCAAAGCTGGAGAAGAAGCTACTACCAACAGCACGAAGTTGAAATTCGAAAAGATACCCATGACAACGGTGTGTCCCCCATCTGCAGGTCTCAGTGAAGAAAAATTCTATGATAAGAAACGTCAAGACACTATTACTCCTCCTCCGTCGCATCCCACCGGAGGTTACTTCGACACTCAAGCACGGGGCACTCCAAACATCCCGTCATATACGAACGGAAGGTCATACGTTTACTATCGCCCTGAAGGCCACTTCGATGACCGAAAACCTCAAGACACTGTCACTCCTCAGATTCATTCCAGGGGAGGCCACTTCGATGAGAAACCTCGATATGATATCGTTCCTCCGTCGCATGCAAGTGGCAGCCAGTTCAACAAGAAACCTCGGGATGATAGGGTTCCTCCGTCGCATCCGGCTGGTGGGGGATACTTTGGGGTGGATGCTCGGGGCACTGCCCTTCCTCCATCTACCTTAAATAATGGTCTTTGAACCTTTGTATTCGCTGGCTAGGAAGCGTGAGCTCCAATTGAGGGAATGCCCATCAGCGCGTCATATCAATCAGTCACTGTGGCAGTTAATATGATGATGACGTTCAGTGATACTTCACCTAGGAATATCGACCTGTAAACTTGCTAGGTAATGTCAAGATCTTCAATATGCTTTTCAAGCACCCCGAAGTCGAAAGGGGTAAGATATACATAGCTGCTTTTCAGATCGATATCGATTAGCTGCAGACAGATGGATAAAACTTTCATGCAGATCGACATCCGTTATTGAAGATTACTTAATTCTCTTCTTTGAATGATGGAGCTCAAACTCCTTACAATGACTTGAGGCTTTTTCCGCCAGCAACCTTTGTTTGAGTCAAGACTTTCTGAGTCCTGATCAAGCAAACCTGGGACGCTCTACCAATAGACTTTTCCAGGGAGCCTTACATTTGCTTAAAGTTTCGTGGTAAGAGGGGCCTGGATACAAGAGGAGTCCAGACAGGATTGGGTCTGGAGTATGCATATCTTCAATTCTGGATGAATATTTGAACTTATTAATGGTATTCGATGTAGAGTTCTCACACATGAAGCAAATGTGACTTTCAGAAGCCATTATCCAGGTCTCCTACAGAACACAGAATAATCTGTGAACTTCATTTACACCCAATGGCAAATGTAGCTCAAGACATGATCTCACTCTGGTAGCATAATCACACAGTGTGTCTATGGACGGCATCCATGGCATTCGCGCAACAATGTGGCATGTTTCTATCTCAAACTGCCAATATAACCCGCATCTAATGCGTACTCTCTGGTGCCTGAAAAGGCGGACGTGAAAGCGGACTTGTTCTCACTGGACACATTCATTTCTGTCAAAAAGTTTTGGGTTGGCTCTCGCCAGTTGGTGATTCTTGGACATCAAGAACCGGCGGATAGATAGTTCCTGCTCTCAGTCAACTCGAGTCCACTGCTACGTTGGGATTCACTTTGATTTCCCGAGTACTAAGTGGACTTCACTCACAAGTCACTTGCCACAACTGCCGCCACATTCATAGGCGTTTACGTGACTCATGTGACAACCTGGATGCTACAGTGGACGACAGAGCATGATCTTGATTCTTAATACACCTAGCAACCATAGATTCACCCCGCCGAAACACATAATCTTCACAAGCGGAAACCCCTTGAATTAGCACAGCAAATGGAATGCGATATCGCATTTTAGGTTCAGATCAAACTTGATTCTATAGTTGAAAGTGATTTCCAAGTTCTTCTTGGAAATTGCCATCCGTAGTATCAAGGATTGCAATCGGTGGTAATGCACGGGCGAGAGTTCTACAAGAAGACGTAGAATATAAGAAAGTTCGCCAAAGGTGGAGAAACCAGTACGGCCGTGCCTGGTGGAGAGAAGGTCCAAACTGGTCTTGAGAACACCCTAGCCATGCCCTCTCTGTGGACGTGATAAGTCCGACTAGATTGTGACTCTTGATCACAGAGAATATACCTTTCCATTCTTCCTGAATGTAAGAAAACCATTCAGGTGTACTGTTCGACCTTATGGATGAATAATGATTTACTCTTCTGTAACACACTCACAATTTCCTAACTTCTTATTGCAGCTGCAGGACATTGATACAAGGTTTCCTCATTCTTTCTGAGTGTAAGTAAACCATTCAGGTGTTTATTTTGACCTTGTGGATGAATAATGACTTACTCACTCTGTAACGCACTCACAATTTCCTAACTTCTTGTTGCAGCTGCAGGACATAGATACAAGGTTTCATCATTCTTTCTGAATGTAAGTAAACAATTTAGGTGTTTTGTTCGACCTCGTGGATGAAACGACGTACTCATTCTGTAACGCACTCACACTTCTCTAACGTCTTCTTGCACCTGCAGGATATAGATACAAGGTTTCCTCTTCAGGTATCAATAACATGTCTATGAGCGCGGGAAACTGTTGAATATGAGTTCCAATATTGTTAATGCTTTCATGTCGATTTTGGTGGTGACGAGAACCTCTCTCCAATGTGTAGTAGCGAGCACTATTGAATCGCACTATAAGCTCTATGGAAAGAGGGAGAGGATAAGAATTGGTGGCCTGGGGTATGGATTCAACTCTTCAACGAAGAAGAGTCCTAGTCTGATCTGAAAACGATCAGTCGTTGCAACCGGCTCTTGGATGGTCTGTTAACCTCCTGATCAACACCGAGCACTAAAAGAATGACACTTGTCCAGATAGGTGGCGCCAACCCGCTGGATTTGGCAGTCTTCAGCCGAAGAAATAATTGTTGACAGGATTTCTTTTGCTGAGTTTGGAGAGAGAAGCTCTTCAATGTGCCATTGGCTGACTCGTTTCCCATATTCCTTCGGACGGAATGGATACGTATAAGGATAAGGAATGAAAAGATTACATTGGTCATGAACGAGACTCACAGTGCACCTGGGAGAAACAGTGCACTCTCTAATGCTTTGTGAAACGGCATATAATAACAATGAGAAGAACGATTCCTCTCATCAGTTCGATTGCTGGTTTAGAAGGAAACACACGAATCACTGCCTTCGAAGCTACTTTCCAACTTAGTTGAAATGGAATACTCGTCGACCAACCAGTGTTAGAAAATAAAAAATGAGGAATTGCACTTCACTGCTTGTTGCTGTTTCGGAGGAATTAAATTGACCACCTTATTGTGTTCCTCCGATAAGTTTCACTGGAAGTACATTGTTGAATAAAAACGGAGATTTGACAAAACAAGACTAAGTGATGATCTTTAAAAATACTTCGAAAGTCCGAGAAATCAGAGCAGCTCCCTGGAATCCTCTACGTGTTACGTTTTAACTGGAGTCAGTAAAGATGTAAAAGAAAGGATAAGAAAATTTTAAAATAAAATAGAAATAGAATGATCTCTACCATATGCAAAGATGCACAAACCTTGGGAACAAATTTGCTAGTTTGAGCAAGGCTTTTGTGACGTATTTAAATCTAAATCTCCTTGAATCATGTCTCTGAAAGAGATCTATAAACAAGGCAGGTGATTCTCTCATTTCGTTCCCTTAATTTCCCCTTTTCCACAAGGAAACGAAAGCACTCTGAGGTGTGCATAGTGGGGAGCGTTGCTTTTTGGTCTACCGCTAAGTAAGACATATTTCGGGACCTCTTACTCTCGGTATCCTTTTACAGGGGTTGGCTCCTCTGGCATTTCGGAACTCTAGGCCTTTTTGCTAATTTCCCGTGGGTTAGATTAGTGTTTTTGCAGGGCCTTCCCTCCCGCTTATGGTGCTGGCCACTCCCCGGGTTTCGCCTGATTTTTCCATGTCTCCACCTCTTGTTCTAAGGTGAGTATAGAATTCTTCGTGGGCCTCGTCCCTCGTTCAACTTATAAAAAGTCTCAAATTATTGGGCTCCAAAATTCTGTCCTAGTGGACAGTCGCATGAGGCGACTCGTGATCAGGTTCGATTGTCGTCCATAGGCGTCGGAAGAACCAGAGACTGCCCTGCAAATCGAGGCTTTGGCAGAACGAGGATTTAGTTGAGTCGGGACCAACTACTGACCTTACTGTAGGTCCCCACCCGATTCATTAATATAGAACCTGCACCACCCTACCTAGACGATTCCACAGGCCATTCGGAATGCAGGAATGGATATAAAGTGAGCCTGGGCAAATGGCTGAGTGACATCTGAGAAGGATGGTGGACCTGTTATGAGGTACAATTCCCATATGTACGTGTGCGAATATTGTATCAACCTTCTACTCTCATCGCAACTGATTCTCGAAACTGGATAATCTGCCACTTGAGAAGATGCTTCACTGGCTCGAGCATGAAATCATCAGCTTACTGAAGATTACGCCTCGGGGACCGCGTCCTTTGCTTACGACGGGCGTTTGAAACTGCTTTGACCGTGTAAGACAGGTGTTGTAAAGTGGCACTCTCCTCCATAGCAATGCATTGTAAGACTCTTCGACAATTTATTGCGGACGAAACAATTTGTTCTGGAGTCTCTTCGGCCGATTCAAATGTTGTAGCGTACGGGTCAAGCCCTCCGCAACATTTTAGTAACTTCATATAAATTTGTGAATTCTGGCTTGAAGTTCCTATCAAAACTGTTACATAAACGATATGTCTTAATCGGTTTCTACTTGTGCTAGGGTAGACTAGTTGAGCTTTGAGGAGGTACTGGACTTATAACTCGTTAGAATTCATCCGATTCCTGGGAAAGTGTCAATTAGTGTAAGATTTTCGTGCGCTGGTTCATTTTGGTACCTTTGCAAATCTGGGCTTCATCGCTTGATTAATCAATATCTTGAAGCAGCAGCTGCGGCTACTGGTCACCCTTGTGTTCGGTCAGCATGTTTGTGTGCAGCACGGGCAGCAGCGCGCAAACTTGTAAATGCATGAATGATAAACTCACTGCACTGCTTTGCAGCTCCAAAATCTGAGATCGACCAACACTTGTCTGAAAAATTGTAATGACCGAGCGGGAGCCAGAGTCAAAATATCAAGCAGACCTCTCAGGAGAGGCGATACCTACGAGCAAATGCTCTCGCAGTTTTGATGCTTGGTATATATTTCTCTAGGAAGGAAATCGAACTGAAATTGCCTAGTCGGATGCCACGAATTACCTTCACCTGCTTTAACTCCTGAAGTTTCACTCCTGCATCCAATTTCGTTGTATTTTTCTAAAAGTCAATGCCAAATCCTGCATGTCGGCGAGAATTTTGAGACTAAACAAAAAAGATTAACTACATAATGCTGGAGAAATTTGAGAGAGTTGGTCATGTCCTGGTGGAAACTTAGTATATGAGTTCGACAAGGATACTTTTTGGCCAGATTGTGCTATACTTGTTCACAGGACAACTGAATCCGTGCCGCAGCCATTAGAAACCAAAAACTAAATGCTACTTATACATATGAACAATTCAAGATCCTTCAAAGCTTGAATCACTAGAATACCGGAGCAGAGCATGCAAATCGACAGTGATTACTGGCACTACAGGAAGATTACCGAATAGGGAGAAGAGGAAAACAACCAACAACGAATAGAAATGGTCGTTCATCGTAGTTTGCTCCTAACGGTCCTAAATCGATGCAGAGAAAGTATAACTCGGACAGACAGGACAGCCCTTCCAAAGGCGAAATTTAATATCTCAATTCTACAGATGCAATTACTCAAACATCCGGTTTTTTATTTATAAATACAGAGGTGGCCAAGCGGATGCGGATATTGCGGTCTCTATAACAAGTACTGTGTACTGGTGACCAGTACATATGCACAAGAAGTGTCAGTCGACTTGTGCCCGTAGTATGCATACTGAAACTGGAGGTTCAACATATGAAGGAGTACGTCATGTGACTGCAGTAATGAATGGTGTATATCTAAACCGAGGGAGCTGTGCAGAGAACCTCTAGGCCGGGAGTATGTCCTCCCAACTATCAGAATCTATGTTCCTTATCATCACTCTGAAATGCAATTACTAACCCAGTGAGTATGGAGATAGGCTAACTGTAAATCTGTACAGGCTCACTTTGACAAAGGGTTTTTAACTTGAAGCCATCCCCCGAAGCTTCACCCGCACGCATGCAAAGTATACTGTGGAAATAATTCTGTTCTCTTGCTGAGTGGTAAGGCGATCTGTCATAATTCAACGGTCTCCACCGTCATGTTCCGGATCCTCATCATCTTCATGGTTGTCTGTAGGACCATGAGCGGATGCTGGTAGCCATGACGGTTCGGGTTCGTTGGTAAACACATGAACTCCTTCCGCGCGCTGAACATAAATGACATACATAGCCACATGTCAGGCCTGAGTTCCTATATTGGTATTGATGGTAATAACTTGTGCAAAATAGATCAGATTCTTCAGACGAGGCCGTCAATCACTGCGTCCTGGTTGACAGCCTCGTAGGATTTCCATACTTCTGTTGTCAAAGATTACTCGCAACAAATGAAACACGCAATACCTTCTCAACGTCATCGGCCTCCTTCACCTTCTCGACCTCTTCTTGCTTATGGTCAGCCATCTCAAGCTGTAGACGTGTAAATCTACAAAGTTGTTCACAGCACGTTGAAACTGTACTGATTACACCAACGCAACTGTTAATACCTCTGTCTTAACCTCCAAGAAGGTAAACAATGATCTGCTTACTGAGAAAATCCCGTAAGCTTCTAGTAATTTAAAGTTCTTTTCTCTCCTCTTGTGGTCTAACCTCACCTTCAATTTTCTGGCGCTCACGCCTCTTTCAGCAGCACTGTTCTCTTCAAAATACTTGTAATTCTACTCAGCTGCTCGAAAGGCAGGTTTACAAATCTGCAGATAATGTTTCTCTGGAATGTTTTGACTGTGAATGACCAGTGTCTGCACGCTTTTCTGAACTGATATAGAGTTGTGTTGGTGGTGAAACTTCTGGATACTGAGGCTTGATCTTATTGAGATCAAGCTGTGATTTATACTCTTGTGGTCTAATCTTGCCATGCTATTCTATGCCGTTGATACCTCTGCTCTATCGTTTCAGGAGATTCAACTTCCACTCAACTGATCAAAACACAGCCCACCAACCAGCACATGAGATTTTTTCATGTTTTTGATTCTTGACTCTTTGCGGTCAGCGATCTCTGAACGCTGTTCTGCGTTGAGAAACCGGGTCAGCACATGGTAATTCTGAAACAAGAAACAAGAGCCATGCCAGACCTATGCCTGAGAGTCAATGGTTCTCACGCGATGATAGTTAAATAAGGTTCAGTATGCACAATAGCTACTTCTATCTGAACCTGAAATCTTACTTCCGTTGACTAGGACATGGAATTTTGTGGTGGTCAGCTGGAATTGACTGCTGAAAGAATCTCTGAAATGTGAGTGCGGGTGACAGTCGAGAAGAGATTTGCATTTGGAGTCAAATCATTGGGACCTTTCCATGAGCTATCCTCAGCAGCTTGTTCTATTGGCTAGTGTGTAGGTAAGTTGCTGATTTTAGCCAGCCTTCTTAGTACGTGTACTCATCTCCAGAATTCTTCTCACTTCCTTAGTAATCAGTTCAACTTGAGTAACATGTCATCGATCCAGTACAAAACAGACTTCAGTTTCTTCTCAGTTTGCCAAGTTTCAGAAATTGTAAACTTCTTGCAGGTGGTTTCTTCTACCATTGTGTGAACTATCAGTATACTATGTTCAGTATGAACTATCCAGACTAGCTACAGATTCAACTCATTATTACAATAGCTAATCTGGTCCAAATCTATTGTTGTCATTTTCCTCGCTATCATCAAGTCGTTGTCACGAGTCGAGGACCTGCAGATGATGAAACGCAATTGAGAAAACCTCACCAAGCCGTGATAATTTCCATAGTCAAGCTCTTCGAACTCTATGATAAGGAATTCACAGAATAAGGGACCTAAGGGTCATTAGGTCAAGTAGCAGGTGCGCGGTGTGACACGTTTCAGAGTTTTTGCATTCGTCGTCCTCATGGGAGAGGGAGAGAGAGGGCGGCAATTCGAATCCTTCTGCCAGTAATTTATCCTCATGAAGACTCAATACTACTGCGAAATCGCAACGAAATCGCAACAACAGCGACATGAACGTCGAGGTCAATTAGGTGGAGACGCGTCGGTAATTGTTCCCGATGACAATAGTCTTTTCGAGCAAACACAAATTAAGACCCGTCATGAGGGACAGGAAAGTGGGAAGACATACCAGGCTCAATTGAAACAGCACGGTTACCACGGTCATGATTCCTCGGTGAGGCCACGTGAATCTGACTGACGAAATTTCATAGTTTTCTATTCGTGTCTTGCGATGCAATCAGCGTAGAGATAATTTATTCGTCTAGATCATTTCCTAATTATCTATCCAATTGTCGGTTTGCAGGCAGCCCTCGCCCTGTTTAACGTTGGAAGGCTCTATCAGCCGGGTTCAGTGACTTAGTGAAACATTAATCTTTGCAACTCCTATAACGTATGCTCTTTCTAAACTTGCGGGAACTATATCACGACCTTTGTCACAGCACTGCTTGACAAAGTGATCTAGTTTTGAATCTGGACAAGCTTTCCTCATACCGCTACCACGTGTTGAATTACGAAGTCATGAATCATTCCAGTTTCTATTACATAATAGGTACAAAATGACATTAGGAATCCCCGGACAGATGCAGACCTTCGGCTGGGCATTTCATCTGTCTCCTGTCACCTGTCATTATGTAATGTTGCCTCCGCTACTTTTAGTAGAAGATGGCATAATTATATTACGAAGTGAAAAATGGGAATGGAGACGCCAAAGTTCAACGAAGAATGGAAAAGTTTTCCAGGACACAAGTCCCGTTCATTTATTTATTGGAAGAGAATGTATACAATTATGTTGAGTCACTCTTCACCATAAATTTGAACTGGTGATCAGCGAAAAATTGTGACTAAACTTTCTTGCGGACACTAGCAACTAGGAATATTAGCTCGTGATACTCTATCAACATTGCCCTTCATGCTGATGTCAATATCTTGGATGCCTATATGAAATGAGATATTCAAATTTATCTCCAGGTAAAGCTTTGGTTAAAATATCAACGACTTGCTCATGTGTAGAAATACACCAGATCTATTTCTCCAGCCTATATCTTTTCTCTAATGAAATCGTAATAGACCTCGATATGTTTGGGCTTGGCATAAAATATTGTTAGCATTGTTTAATACTACTGGTGTAATACAATTATAAGAGGATAAAATGCATATCCTATAACCAATTGATTTTCACACAATATTAGTGGCACCCCTATATTCTGCTTCTATTGATGATAAGGCAGCAGTAGATAGCTTCTTTGGTTTAAAGAATAGCCTGATGCTGATCTTAGTTCTTCTCCACTTCCTATGGAGTCCACATCAGTAAACCCTTTAGAACGGGTAATCCACCAGATAAATAGTGAAGATCAAATTGGATGATAAACTTCACGTAACGCAAAATTTTTCTAATCATGTCAAGATATGACTTCCTTGGTACTTATACAAATTGACTCACTAGTCCATCACCAAAGCTTAGATCTGGCCTAGTAAGAGTCAAATAAATCACATTTCCTACGATCTGCCTGTATATATTTGGATCAGCCAACTACTCACCATCTTCTGCACTTAACTTAAATGAAGTTAGGAGAGGAACAGAAATAGGCTTACATGCCATCATACCAAACTTCTCCACCATGTTGAGAGAATGTCGATGTTGAATTAACCAAAGGTCATTGCAGTCTTTAATAAACTCAATACCCAAGAAGTATTTGAGTTCTCCCAAGTCTTCATGCCTGACTCTCCCTTCAACTAATCTTGTATTTGCTGAATTAGATCTTGATAGTTACTGGTGATAATTATATCATCAACAGATGAGTAATTAAACCATATTATTGACAACTTGTAGTCTGTCCATCAAAGTATCGAGACTGCACACTCTATATCCAATGTATAAAGGATATGAGCTCATCTTGGCATTCCAAGCTCATGGAGCTTGCTTAATTCCATTTTTTGAATATCTTTGATTTTCATATGCAGGTAGTGGCATCATGTAGACCTCCCCCTCAAAATCTCCATTGAGGAAATTGCTATTAAATTCCATCTGATAAAGCTTCCAATTATTTAAAATGGCCAATACTTAGCGAGTGAGAATAGATGGCAATAGGGCTGAATGTCTTATCAAAAAGAATTACATATTCATTTGAACAGCCCTTTGACATAAGTCTTGCCTTGTACCTACTCACAAAACCATCAGAATTCCTCTCAGTCTTAGAAATTCACATGCAGTGAATTACCTTCTTACCAAGAGGTAAATCCACCAACTTCCATATGTTTTGGTGATGTAGTGATGAAATTCAAGCTCCATGACTTGCAACCAATCTGCATGATGCATCACTTTCTCCTGAGAATTTGGTTGTTGGTCTTGTATAGCTTTGATTATATATGCATGGTGTTGTGCTTAAACAACCTTTCAACTTGAAAATATCAAACTAGAAATTTGACCCTTGTTCTTTTCCTTTGCTATTTCAGTTTGAGATATACTACTTGTAACTTCATCTAAATTAATTGGAATTTCTGAATTCCATAGTTGACTGACTATTTTTTCGAATAAAGGATGAGAAAAATTAGTGGACAAAGTATGGACTAGGATTTATAAATGGATGAGAAAAAGAGTGCTCACTCAAAACACCTATGGCACTTGAATTACTAGCCTATGGAACAGAAATATTACTTGGACCAATTGAAGGGGTCAAGGGTTCCATAAGTGGCAGATGTGCAGCTTGTAGTACCTTGATACCAAGATTTAAACTCCTCAAATACAACATCTCTACTGAGAATTTAAGGAAAAGATATAAGGATTATAACACCTATATCCTTTGAAATAGAGGCATATCCAAAAAAGACACATTTTTGTGCTTCATGAACTAATTTGCCTCTTCTCATCATGGAATTTGAACAAGAATGGTTGGTCCACACATGATATTGCCCTTTGGGTCACAGATCCTTCAGATGTTTCTTTAGCTTTATGGGGGCTCATCCAAAGGGACAGGGATATACTGGTA
This sequence comes from Lunularia cruciata, assembly GCA_948567375.1. Classification (NCBI taxonomy): domain Eukaryota; kingdom Viridiplantae; phylum Streptophyta; class Marchantiopsida; order Lunulariales; family Lunulariaceae; genus Lunularia; species Lunularia cruciata. Next base: position 10,533,789 of record OX419756.1, read on the forward strand.
CATGAAGTGACATGAACAAAATAAATGCAACCAAAACCGTTTGGATTGATAAGTCAGGTTTTTATCATGTAAGAGCTTGAAAAGGTGTCATTTTGTACACTACTTGAATAGGAGGTAGGCTCATCAAGTAAATTGGACAAATAACTGATTCTACCCAATGGCACTTGGGCATTCATTGCCTTCTTCTTGAGCATTGCTCTTGCAACCTCCGCAATATGTCATTTCTTCTACTTAGCGACTCCATTTGTGCTGAGGTGTGTAATTGTAAGTGACTTCATGCTTGATATCTTGCTCATACAAAACATTGGTGGTGCTCCAGTTTCTTCCAAATTTTCTTTTGTTGTTCAAATCATGCTTAAGTGCTAGAGAAGGACCATGGAGATTAGTAGTTACTAGGGGAATTGTGTGGTACCCATATTTTTTGTTCTTTATATGTTTTGAAGAAGTGCATTGTTGAAACCAAATTGAACCTAAACGGAGAAGAAATGAGGAGAAATGTGTGTTTTGATCCAGCCCAAAGAAATCAACTTCATGTTAGAGTAAGAAGGACTCAGATTGGACTGGAAGGACAATGGACCTGAAGTAGGGTCACTTCGCATCAAAATCAAAGTTGGAGGTTGGGATGATTGTGGAGCTTGTATCTTGGTGACCATATGTCTAAATCATGCATGGTATATCTTGTTGGAAGCATCTTTTCAAGGCTTTCCATTGCCATCAAAATTGCAGAGTTTGGAGATTTGTAGAAGAAGTTACAAGGATTTGGAGTTTTTGGAGTAAATGTATGGAGTAGTTGAGTACCTCGGGTTTAGAGACTTTGCCTTAGGTTGAAAGGTGAACCCAATCTAAGGTAGTCATACATCATAGGTAGGTAAATTTAGCTGAGTTACTTCAGCCTAGTGCAATAATCAAAGTAGAGTAAGAGACAATGTTTGTCTCAGATTAGATTTAATTATATTAGAGTTAGATGAGATTTGGGTAGCATGAAAGTAGAAACCCAATACGAAGTAGCAGAATTAGAGGTGAAGGTGTCTTCAGGTGAGTAACTTGAAGCATTACAAGAGATTGGGTTGGAGAATAAGGACAAATGTAGAGTAGCCATGGCTTCAATTTTAGTTCAGACTGAAGAGATGATGGAAGTAATAGAAGATTTAGTAGTAATTGATAAGTCCATAGTAGACAAAGTGATGGTAGTCACTTCTGGTGTAGGAGCCAAAGTACAAGTAGAAGTTGGATTGCAGTAGGGGTAATGGATTTCAGATCTGAAGAGGTAGATATGAAGCAATAGAGTGTTTGATTCAGATTTGGAGATTGTTGAGGAGTGGTTTAGGAGGTTAGATAAATGTCAAGTGCTATGCCTACTTAAAGGAGAAATTTGTAGTGCATGTTGTTCAATTTATTGTTCATATTTTTGAACTTGAGTAAAGCAAAGTGTTGTAACTCAGTGCTCATTGTTTCAACTTAATTCTGAGTATCAGACCTTTGTGTGTGTTTGTGAGTATTTGGAGAAATTTGAAGTGCAAGTGAGTGTGTTTGTTGGATGTTGGATTTTGCAACTCTGGTTTCATTTTGTGTGTTTGATCCTGAGTGGATAGCAATTGAAGCATTGCCTTGATAGGTTTGTGAAGAATTGTAGTGTTGGTAGTATTCTACATTGGTGAGTGCAGCACGGGGTTGATGCAAAGCAATTTTGATCAAGGAAATTGTGCCTTCAATGGAGGGGTGGAACACAATTCCAAGGCAAAGTCATTTCATGGTGAAGTAGCCTTCTTTGAGAGAACCTGACTCATCTCAATCAAGGTTTGTTTGGAAAGAATTGGATGAATTGCAATTTATGAGTGTTGTGAGAAGACTATGATCTAGTGCTTGTTACTCTCTTATGAGTGTGGTTTCTACTCAAGAGATAAAAGATGCAATCAAAAAGAATTGTGTGTGACATTTTACTTTGTGTTTGACCATTTTTTAATTGTATCTCTTTTGGAATGAACTTTTATTTACTGATTATTGCAAAAGTGATATTTGCCATGTTGTTACAAATTGCCCAAAAAGAGGTGGCACTTGCAATGGTGTCACAAGTTAGGATGAGCAACACTTGGAGCAATGTAGGACAATCCCAAGTGCTTGCAAGAGGATAAGCACTTATTGTGCTTATCGTCTTGCTTATTGGTTATTGCTTATTGGAGTGCTTATTGGTTGAGCACTTACAAGCATGAGTGCCAAGTACCCCATTGGCACTCATACATGGTGGTTTGAATGCACCACCATCCCAGTTGGGAATTGTTGTCAAGGTTCTTACAGAAAAGATAACCATTAGCCCGATAGGCAAGCTTGATACATGGGAAGTGAATTGTGGAGAATCTTTTGCAGGTGGGAGATGTGTGGTACCCACATTTTTTTTTTAATGATTTTTAAACAAGAAGTGTATTGTTGAAACCAAATTGCAGCCAAATGAAGAAGAAAAGAGGAGAATTGGGTGTTCGGAGTAGACCCAAAGAAGTCTACATTGGGTCAAAGAAAGAAGTAGTCAGATTGGACTTACAGAGGGGTAGACCCAAAGACAGGCAACTTTGTATCAAGGGGCTCAACCAGACCTGAAGAAGCTATAACAACTTTTTTTGGAGTTGCACTAGTCAAGAAGGTACAATCAAAGAAAAGGTAGAGTCATGAGAAGGATAATTCAAGAGTGACATGAAACAAACACATAGAAGTTGTGAGTATTAATTTCAAATTGACTGGAGAATGACTGCTTCTTGGAGCACTATAAAATTAAGACTTCACCAAGGAAAATCAGAAATTTCCAAAAGATATCTTGTTCATCTTAGTAGCTCCTTCAAACGAATGTGAGTCTTGAAGCGAAACAAGAGTGTAACTTTTTGGAAAGCAAAGGGAGTGAGAATCACATGTCCAAGAGAGGGGATAGTGTTCCAATGACCTAGAGTCTATGAGTGCACAATGGCAAAGAAGGACGGTAAGAAGAGCTCCTCACTAGCAATTAGGAGTCTCAAAATTTAGAGGTTAGATGGGGTGGCACTGATCAAAGTCTTGAATAGACTTCAGATTACATTTCTAGCCTAGAATTGGAACTTGGGTTTTCCAGGGTTCATGGTAGAGATAGCCACTAGAAAGTGCAAGGATGGCCCCAAAGTAGTGGGGAAGAGACGGAATTTGGCTAGGTGGACAGAGTTGAATTGGAGGTTAGTCTTGGGAAAGGAAGCAAGTGATGCGGCCAGACTCACCTTCTATAGGAAGGGTGAGGCTTTGGAAGAAACTGCAGAAGTAAGAAATGCCTTTATCGCTATGTGTACCAACAATGGTTACAAGGTGGATACCCATGAGGACCCAATAAATTGAAGTATCATTGGGGCTCTGATGGTGATGTTCAAACCCAAGCAAACCATGTACTTGATGATGAATCAAGCTGTGTTCTTTCTTCAAATGTTCATAGAAGAGAAGGTGAATTGAGCAACATGCTTTCACTAGAGGACAAGACAAATGATTGTTAATTGGAGGATGGATATGCCGCCCCACTACTTTGTACCATTTGTAGTACACTTCTATCTAGGGTTAAACTTCCTGATGATGGAGGAGAAATAGAGAATGGTTTCACATTCCTAATTAGATTTGGGTCAAGAAGCGGATATAGATGAGCAATAATATATCCTACAAATTCAAGCAAGCAATCAACACTTTGCCAAGATAGGACAAAAGAAAATCATGGCAATGACCAGTCCAAAGACAAAGAAATGGACTAGACATGAAGAAGTGGTGTCACATGTTCAGCCACAGAAGATAAGAAGACTTAACCGGAGAGGCAAGGTAGTGATAATGGAGATGTCTTTGAGAGCAGAAAGCAAAGGTGAGGCTAAGTCTAAGGGAGAAGAGTCAGAGGAGGAAGACAATGAACTTTCTTTGCAAAGTAGGGAGTCAAGTGAAAGTGAATCATGCCATCAATGTTTGAGAGGTAGCATGGTGCACAATTGTGCACATGATCCTTCCAAGCAACACCATTATGTTCTTCCAACATAAAGACTCCAAAAGACAAAACCTTGCGCACTCTCAAGAGAGTGAAGCATGTAGTCACATCAAGAATTGTCAATGCAGTTTGATGTAGATATACATAATTACCTAGATGAAATTGATAGATTGAGTGTCTTTATCCTCTCCCTTAAATAATGGCATATTCTAAAGTATCTATATGTTGAAAATTGCTAAGTTCTTAAAGGCCATTGGCATCATTCTCCAAAATATCTCTACCCATTGACACATGCACTCAAATCTACATTCAAATCATCCAAGCTCAAAACTACAATAACATCTCAATGAGTGGCTAGAAGTAAATTTGGATCTTATCAATAGAGTAAGGGGTTGAGAGAGAAGGATGCTAAAAAGGATTGCTAGTTGAACCAATGGCTCTTAGCCAACCAAAGTAACTAGAGATCCCAATCTCCCAAATGGCCTCTCTACAAACCATACTTATGCAATCTTCTCTTTATTATCTAAGCCATTTGCCTCAAGGTGGTCATAAGAGGTAGTATGGTGATCAATGAAGACCTTTCCATACAAGATCCAAAGATTCCTCAAAAAATTTGTACCTTGATCTGACAATATCTCAACTAGTGCACCAAAATGACTAAGAATCCAATCCAAGCATGAGTAAAATTTCCTTTCACTAGATTTGTCAAGAAGTTCCACCAACTCAATCTACTTAGAGAAGTGCTCCACCAAAACCAAAACATACCAATGATATTTGATAATTAACATAAAGATACAATAAATTCCAAACTCTAATGGTCACCCAAACCCATGATAGGTAGTGGGTGTAATTATGACATAGAAGCATTAAATGATACTCTAACTTGATCAAAACCACATATCAAACAACAAACTATTTTACATTAGTTTGCATGTTGTGCCACCAATAATAACTTTAGAGTAAGGTATATGTCCACTTTGTCCAAAATGTGCTAGCTCCTAATGAGAATTTCATACAAACTATGGCCTTTGAGATAGAAGACTACTTGCTTTCTACCATCTTCCCATATCCAAAGAACATGTATGCACTCCAATCTGGACTACGTGGGTTGCTAAAGGATATGGTATGGTGTGGTGCTCCCATTTATTCAAAATTTTCTTTTGTTGATCAAATCATGCTTAAGTGCTAGAGAAATGCAATGAAGATAGTAGTTACTGGAGCAATATTCCCAAAAGAATGTGGCATTCCTAGTTGTGTCACAAAATTTGAATTAAAGATTAGTTGGAGGTATCCACTTGCATGACATACAGAATGTAGAGTGAGATACTCAGACTAAACAAGTGGACAAGGATTAGACCAAGACAAGTCAGCAGATGGAGGAGGTATGATGCCTCACCTCTTTCTAAAGTACATCTTTTTCTTTCACCTAGTGAGACTGCACCTTTATGATTAATTACCTTCCACCGAAAGGAGAACTGCACCTTCAAGGGGAAGATGACACAAACGGAATGTGCCATAGAAGAATTAGTAATAATTGATTTAGATAAAGAGCACAAAATGTGGCTCCATGATTGAGAAGGCTATTAGACGACAAATCCTTTGGCAAAAAAACCCTTCACCCTAGGAGATCTTTGCCCTAAAATGAGACCTTTCCCTACGATGAACTTGGCCCAAAAAGCCATTTGGCCTTGGAGTTCCTTGACCTACAATTTCATGGTAAATGTGGTGCAAATAGATCAAGAACTACAATTAATGACTGTTTGATTGTATAGACCACTCACATGTGCAAATAGAAATTTCTCACCAAATGGCATGCTTATCAAAAGCTTGTAATGGTTGGGCTATCACCTTTAATATGCACTAGAGGCTTGGATCCTTTTCACTTTTGGTAGGATAAATAGAGCAAGACCTATTAGGCTTTCCTTGCCCTTGGCAAGAAGTCTCTTCCCTTAGACATTTTGAATTGTGAGAGTGTGTGTTTATGCAAGGAGGATTAGGAAATGAGAAGCAAAGTGAGAATGATGATAAGATCAAAGGGAAAAGCGGTAGTGTGTAAAAGAATGATACTAAGAGAGAAATAGGAGAATGGAAGATCACAAATCACATTGGGACCCTTGAATAAGTGGAACTCTAAAAACCTAGCATGACCTTGGGCTTTGGTATTTATAGGTACCATACAAGGCTCTTGAGGAGCTTTTTAAGAAGCTTCTTAAAAGCTGCCTTCTTGGAGTGCAAGCCAAGCAAACTAGGAAGCTTCTCAAGAAGCTTCCTTCTAGAGCCAAATACTTGGCTTGCATGCTAAACTAGTTGGAAGCTTCCCAATAGGCTTCTTTTAGAAGTTACTTACTTGGTGTGCAGGCTAAGCTAGCCAAGAAGCTTCCTAACAAGCTTCTTCCTAGAAGTCACCACTTGGTATGCACATTACCCAATACTTGGAAGGTCCCAAATATCTTCCTAGATACTTCTTGAGTATGTTTATACCTCTTGGCTAATTTGGCATATTTGCTACTTCCTTAGTATAGAGTACCTTATCTATAAACTCCATATTGTTAAATATTCCCCTACTACTAATTAGTGACATTCTTGTCACCAAGAAAAACTCCTCGATAGCCATTTGTGTATTATGGAGATGAGAAAAAGACTCCCAAGTGGCATCATGAAAGGGATACCCTTTCTAGAGGACCTTGTACTCAATATGTCATTGTTAGCCATGTTGAGCATGTCGATGGGTAAGGATATGATCAACTTCATACTCCTCATGACCATTGATAGGTATGGAAGGAGGAGGGGGTTGGATACAAGAGGAAAAGGAGGAGGGTTAAAAACAAATGGTTCCAATTTGGAAATGTGAAAGACAAGGTAGATTTGCATATGAGAAGGCAAGGCAAGGCGATAAGAAATAGGAGAAATGATTTGGGTTACATCAAATAGACATATGTTATTTGAAGTAAGTTTATAGACTTGGGTATCAAGTGGGAAGGGTAGGTTACTAGAAGAAAGTATGACTTTATCACCAAGTTGAAAGTGAGGTCAAAACGATGTTGGTATGTATATTGTTTATGACAATGTTGAGCAACAAGGAGATGAGATTTGGCTTGTTGTAAGGATTGGGATATGATGGTCAAGAAAATGGAAGTATACGGGACATGAAATGGAAGAAGAGCAAAATGGGAATCTGGAACAAGTGGGTCTTAGCTCAAATTAAGGAAGAAAGGAGAGAATATGGTGATTGCCTATTTCAAATTATTACATGCAAACTTAGTAGCTGAAAGACATTGATCCTAGTTGGTATGGTGAACATTGATGAAGGCACAAAGCATCTCCTCCAAGGTGCAATTTGTATATTTGATTTGTCCATTAGTTTGAAGATGATAGGTCATGGACAAAGTTAGGTTAGTGCTCAGTTTTTGGAAGAGTATTTGCCAAAATTTTCCATTGAATCTAGTATCACAATCAAAGATGAGTACACAAGGCATCTTGTGATGCTTGAAGATATTATCAAAGTAGATTTGGGCCAATATTGGAACATCCACTATATCAAAGGTTGGTGCCAGATAGATTTGCTTACTAAGCTTATCTACAAACACCATGATTGTTGTGTGACCTTGCTTTGTCTTGGATAAGGAAATGATGAGATCTAAACTAATGTGTTCCCATTGAGGAGATGGGATGGGAAATGGTTGAAGGAGTCAAATCTGTTTTTGGTTGTTAGCCTTGTTGCATTGGTAGCTCTCATAAGATCAAACAAACTCACAAACATCTTGTGCCATGTTTGGCCACCACCATTGATGTTGTAGGGTACCCAAGGTCTTGTCCACACCCATGTGACCATGGGTTTCTTGAAGGAGCATAGGTCATAGATCACCCTTGGTTGGAACATAAATCAGATTCTCATAGAATAGAATTGATTGGATTAGTTTGTACTCAAGTTTGATGTCAAAAATTCTTTCAAATTGATGATGTTGACTCTTCATGTATCTAAATGTAATGTCTAGAACAAGATTTTATGATCGGTTTGCATGATCACTTGTTTCTCCAAGAGGTAATGCCTCCATAGCTTGGTGGCATATATCATTGCTAGTTGTTCTTGATCTCAAATAGAGTAATTCCTTGTTGTGGTGTTTAGTAAGCAAGACACAAAGACAATGTAATCCATCTAGAAATTCTCATTGTGACACAACTCCAATTGCAAGGTTAGAAGCCTCAAAATCAGCCACACAAGGTAGTTGAGGGTCATATGGTTGAAAAATAGGTCTTGAAGACACCATATGTTTCAACTTCAAGAATGCTTCTTCGTGCTTGGTGGTCCATTGAAAGCTCAAGTTCTTCCCCAAGAGGTTGGTTAATGGGGCGGCCATATGAGCATAATAGTGGATGAAGCATTGGTAAAAATTTATCAATCCATTAAATGCCCATACTTCTATAGCATCCTTTGGAATGAGCCAATCAGTAATGGATTTGATTTTCTCCTTATCCATCTTGATCCACTCTGATGAGATCTTGTGACCAAAGAAGGTAAATTTTTTCTACCAAAAGGCACACTTTGACTTCTTGCAATAAAACTTCCACTAACATAGTTGTATTAGGACTTCTTGCATTTATTTGTTTATTCTACCTCTATCTTGTTAAATATTAAATATCATCCAAGAATACCATCATATAGTGATCCAATAGCACATCCAACACACAATGCATATGGTCTATGAAGATTGCTTGAGCATAATGACCCCAAAAGGTATAACTCTCCACTCAAAATGCCCATACCATGTGTAAAAGGTAATCTTTTGCATATCTTCATTGTCAATGGGAATTTGTTAATTGTTGCTTCAGAGATCCAACTTGGAGAAGTATTGTGCTGAACTCAGTTGACTAAACAAGTCATCAATTTGAGGCAAGAGATATGCATTCTACATTATATTTTTGTTGATACCACAAGCAAAGTCCACCATCCTTCTTTGGCAAAAATAATACCAGTGCTTCCTAACAAGATGTGTTATGTCTTAAGAAATCCTTTTCCAACAACTTTGTCAATGTTGTTTGAATCTCATGTAACGCCTTAGGAAAGAGCTGATAGATTGGTATAATCACTAGAGTACCTCATGGCAATAACTCAATCTTGAAGAGCATACCAAAATCAAAAGTGTATTTCCTTAGGCGGATCATCCAAAAAATATATCTGCAAACTCTTGAACAATTTGATCAACCATTGCTTGATGATGCTTTTGGCCCTTATCAGATTCTCCATGCACAATTGGCTCGATCCACACCGTAAAAATAGATTTATCTTCCTCCAAAGCTTTCTCTATGGCTGCTTTATTGATAAACTTCACATTGTGAGACTAACGACTCTTAGGTATTACTCCAAGGTGCCAAACAAACCTAATTGGTAATTTTTACCTTGGTGTTGTATTTGAATTTTTTTTGGATCCAATCAAATTGAACCTTATGATGTTCAAGCCAAGGCAAACCTAAAATGACATCATAGGGTAAAGAGACCACTACAAACCTCATATACTCCATATATTCCTTCCCAATCTTAAATGTAATAAGATGTGAGGTATGGAATATGAAACACTTTCTACCATCCGCCATCATCAATTTACTTCTAATTATTAACTTGATAGGAATAATTAATTCCTTTGCTAATTGCATATACATATAATTCTTTAAATTTCTAGAATCCACCAAAATCATACAACCACAATCAAATATCATACCTTACAAGTGAAGCAAATTTGCATAAATCAAGCCTTCAATCATATTGGAACTAATCAAGTTTTCAACAAGAGGCTCAAAATCTCCTCTTGGGATTCTTTGTTTCCTTGATCATTCTACTCCATAAACTCTATTTGTGTGATTTGTTAGGGTTGTCCATTCTTGAATGGACATTTAGCAATATGATGTCCAATTTGGTAACAAAAAAAATAACCACTATTTTGTCATAATCTTTCTATATTTGCAATGCCAAGTGATCTTTATTGGATGGCATTAATCCAGATTGGTGCCAGCACGTCTACCCATGTGTAGTGTATTGGTAGATTTTGTGGAGATCAAGGTCAAGACCAAGACCAAGTTGTTGCAACCAAGGAATTCAAGTGCTTAGCCAATTGCATGACTTCCTCCAAGTATTTTGGCTCTTGCATAATGAACCTTAGTTTGGTTCATGACTTCTACTCCCTCACAAGCCAATCCATAGCTTCACCTTCCAATATATTTGGAATTTTCATGATAGTGTTCTAGAATTGCATGATGTAGTTTCTTATCGAGCCAATTTTCTTAAACTCTACCAACATATCTCATGGAGCTTGTGTGACATTTATAGCTTAGAGTCAACTAATTATTGCACTCTTGAATTCTACCCATGTCAAGATTGGTGCAAGAAGTTGTTATTCAGCTTGCTCTACTTGGAACCGCCACCATAGCTGTCTTACTCCATCCAATTAGTTAGAAGCTAAGAGAATCCATTTTTGTTCATTTTGAAAATTTGTAGCTTCAAAAGAACATTTGCAGTCAAACAAAACATTATCCATTGCACATGAGAAATTTTTTCCTTTAGATACCTTGGGCATTGGAAATTAGATTCGATCTTCCTCTTCTTGAAATGGTGATCTATAACACCCATTTGTACATGTGTGAGGTATTGTGATATTTAGTTTGGTATTACTAATATTTGATAGATATTATTTATATAGAGATAAAGAATGGTTCTACATTAGTCATAAAGTTGATCATAGCTAAGATAGAGGGGACCCTACTTTAGAGAAAGTGGAAAAGATGAGCACCACTATTTTGGATTCTAGTGTGTTGACTTGGTATTATTCCTAGGTGTTTGACTTTGAAGAAAGAGTTGAGAACTCTTGGGCTCACAAGCTTTTTTGTTTTGGATTCTTCTATAGTCCAAGGATAGCCCATGTGAAGGAATCCTTGACTTAGTGATTGGTTCAAGATAAGATCACATGCTAGTGGAACTTGCCTATGTGAATGAATATTACTTTCTACTTTTTTACTTTATTTGACTTTTAGTCTAAGAGTTTGAGTTACTATGATAATTAGTAACTTTAGTGTATAACTATTTCATAGGTATATAAAAAAGGGGTGAGAAGGAACTCATCATCCTTTCATTTGCAACTATCTCTCTCTCATCGAGTTCTCTAGTGAGCAATGTCTTGAGTCTTGGAGTGTTAGCCTTGGAGGTGTATGATGGAGTTGAGGTTCCTTGCCTTCTTAGTCCATGGTGCGCTACCATAATAGCCATCAAGGGTTCATCCTAAATGAGAGATAGGCCAGCTCACATTTTTGGTTCCACTGCCAGGACCTCTCTAGAAGGCAAGATAATGTTCCACGTACAATTCTATATTAGACAAAAGGAGGTTATGAGAGCTCACCTGGAGAAAAATTTTGGGGAGGAGAGGGTTGAACTTATGTTAAAGAACTTGGATCCATTTTTATACCCTGTAGTTCATTATGATGTCTTTGTGTTGATTTTGTACATCTTGTACACTTTAGAGGATTTGGAGAGATTGTGTGAGGTGGATTGCATATTTTGGAGATTAAGGTGATTTTGGGCAAAATCTCAAGTTTGAGATCTAGAGTTGAAATTTCTACACATAATAGCTTGGGTTACTTTCAATAAGCATACTTGAAATTATTGTGAGAGCTACTATGAATTTTTGAAAATTGATAGTGTAAATTGCTCCCACAATTGCACGCTCTTTGGAAAATTGTACAGAGTCTGCCATCTCTTCAATTTTCAATGGATTGTTCTGAAAATCACCAAAAAAATTCAGTGCATTCTCTACTACCTTCTGACACAAAAGTTAGAGAGAGATCATCCTTATGCAAAGAGTTATGAGTTTTTAAAGTGAGTGGGGTGGTTTTTAGAACAAATCTAAAATATATATGCTGAATAGAAAGGTTTCTAGGCCAAATGGCTCAATGAAAAGATCTAAAATTTTGCAAAGAGGGACATCCTAGAATTTTCATTAAGTGTGAAAAGTTTCAGAGGACTATGACATACCAGTTGAAAGATTTTAGTGACATTGTGAGGAAGGGTTAATTCTACAAAGTTGAGATCTCATGCATGAGGAGTTTGAGAGTAACAAAAAGTATGTTTGAGTGTTTAGATTCATCTTGGGAACATGGAGGGTCATCAAGAGTGAAAATTGAGACTATGTAAGGTTACCCAAGGGTTTGAGGTGATTGTAAGGGTGGATTTGAGGAAAAAAGAGCATTTAGAATAGAATTTGTTTGAGAGTGTTGAGAGGATCCTGAAACCTACACCACTTAGAGGAAAGAGTGAGTCTAAATGCTTTCTATGTGGATAGAAGGGACATAAGGCAAATTCATGTCCATTGACCTTTGAAAGCAAGAGATTGAGGAAAAGGAGAGGATTACTTGACTTTGATTTCCATGTTGGACCTTCTTCACCAAGATTGGGAGGGAGAAGATCTAAGACCAAGGACTTGTATGAGGTTTGTGGAATTGAAGGAATTCCAAAAGGACATGAGTGTAGTGGAGTTAAAGCAATTTTGAAGACTTTGGTCAAGGATCTTGGAGAGAGTCTTAGTACAGCTACATAAATACTACCACCTTCATCTGCTAGTTTCCAAGATTAGTGATGGAGATAATCTTCCAACTTATGGATAAACTATCCATGAGAGTTTGATTAATATGCACTCTAGGATTTGATGTTGCTAAAGAAATCTTAGAGGAACCTAATCCTTTTGTGTTCTCTAGGGTGGATTACTCTCGAATGGTGTTAATAATGTACATACTCTCTTAGTGAAAGAGAGAGAAAAAAAGAGAAAAAGAAAATTTGAGACAAAAGGAAGATAATGAGAGGTTAAGATGAGGAAACTTCCGGTTTTCTTTGGCAAGGATGGAGAAGATGTAGAAGCCTTTGTGAGAGATTTCAAGAGAGCTTGCATAGGAAAAAATGAGATGAGGAAGAGTACACGGGTCTCATTATTACCAGATTTCTTTGAGGATGCAGCACTTACATGGTATGAGATAAAATACCAAAAGAGAGAGAGGAGAGATGGGCAAGAAAAGTCTTGGGAAAGTTTGACTTTAGCACTCATTGAGAATTTTCTTCCAGAGAGAGTTATGAGAGACTGATGAGTGATATTATCTTTCTCAAGCAAGGAGATGGAAAGAAAGTGAGAGTCTATACGGAAAGAATGGAAAAGTTAGAGTCCAGATTTTGCATAGTGTTGAGGAAGGGTGGGGATGATGTGGAGACTACTATGATTGGCATGAGAACTATGCTCACCAATAATTGTGTGGGAGGGTTGAGATCACAAATTAGAAGCAAGGTGAAATATGAGAAACCTTCTTCCAAGGTTGAAGCTATCAAGATCACAATTCATATGGAGGAGAGTTTGGAAGGGGTGAGAGTGATTTGATGGTAAAGGAGGTTGTGCATCCTCCTCAAGGTTACAAATGTGATGGAACTTCTAATACTTTGGTGACAATGGTTGTACCACAAGTAGTAGTTGGCTTGGTTCTTACATCCCTACCAAAGGATCCACTTCAAACCATCACAAAACAACTTACAGATCTCAAGATCAATGTGGTGCAACTATGGGAGAAGAGAGAGGTGGATCAGAATGTAGGAAAAGGGCCTAGGAGTTATGGAAACTATCCATATAGAGGAGGCCAACCAGCCAACAATTTCAATGATAGAAATTGTTTTGGTTGTGAAAGAAGAGGCCATATCCAAAGGAATTGCCCAAATTCCACTTACCATGGAGGAAGGGGTTATGAAGGAGCCAATAGAGGGAAAGAGGGGGGAAGTGAAACCCAAGTGGCTCCTAATCCAAAAAAAGGTAAGGAGATAGCATCCATAGATGTGGTTGAGAGCAATTATGAGAAGGGAGAGTGCTCAAACTCCAAAGGTCTCCATTTGGATCTTTTGGCACAAGAGAAGAAGATTGCTCATTTTGCGAAGGATGTGCACTCTTCGCAAGGATTTTCTCCTAGCCAAGATACTCCTATGCCTACTAAGAGCACTCACGCAAAGAGTTCAATAACAAAGACTCTAAGGAAGAAGTTGGGGATGGAAGACTTCTTGATATCAAACCAATAATGGGACTACAATGCTTTGGATGATATTTGAAGTCACAAGGCTAACATCACAGTGGGCCAACTGATTGCTTTAAATCCTATTTTGAGAAAGGAGCTTAGAGGTGGTTTGAGTTCTACAATGAGCAAGAGGAAGAAGAAAGCAAAAGCTCCAGTACCAATGGGGGTGGTGGATGGCAAGCCAACACCATGGAAGGCTTGTGAATATGCCTCCAAGATTGATGTGAGAATGAATGGTCACAACATCAAGGATACATTGGTTGATGGAAGATCAACAATGAATGTCGTGTTAGAAAGTTTGATGAAGAAGCTGGGTATGATACACTCAAGACCTTCAACATTTGTGGTGAGCATGGCAAATAAGCAACAAGTAAGACCAATAGGGGCGAGGGATAATGTAACAATATGGAGTTTAGCAATAAAGTTAGTCGGGCTTACGAAGTAGCACATAAGACAAATTAGCCTAGAATATTCTAGAAGTATCTAGGAAGCTTCTTAGGAAGCTTCTTGGCTAACTTAGCTTGCACTTCAAGTAAGTAGCTTCTAGAAGCTTTGAACTAGCTTAGCTTGGACGCCAAGAAGGTGGCTTCTAAAAGGAAGCTTCTTGAGGAACTTTCTAGTCAACTTTACTTGCACTCTAGAAAGCGGCTTGAAGAAGCTTCTCAAAGGCCTTGTATGCTAGCTGTAAATACCAAAGCCAAAGCTCATGCTAAGCATTTGGAGTTTTCACACATTCAAGTGTCCCAATGTGAGTTTCCATTCTCCTATTTCTCTCCTCGGTCTCGGTCTTTTACATTGGTATCAAAGCAGGAATGGGATGGATGGAATTTATGGACCACCAAATCCACTTCCGCCAAACCATTGGGATTTTCATGTCCAAATATTACCCAAGCATTGTTTCATACAATTCATCACCTCGCACTTTGGATAAGATTTTCTGCATATGATCACCATATCTGAGGAACCCTTGCTGCTTCCGATTGTAACTTATGGAGAACGGTGGACTTGCTATTCTATGTGTTAGTAAATTAGATAGATTGGGAGTGGAGTAAAAGAGTTACAACCATGGCAGAAATACCTGATGTTATCCTTGCTATGCAACAACAAATCGAGCACCTTACTCGATTGTTGGATGAACGAGATCTTTGACGATAACAGCAAGTGGAGAGAGCACCAATTCAAGAAGGAGAAGATCACATTAGATTCCCTAAACCCAAGGTATTTGAAGGCAAGAATCTTCAAGGTGCAATGGAGAATTTTGTATTTGATTGTGAGTGTTATTTTGAAGCTACCAATCTACAAGATGAGCAAAAATAGATTCTCTTGGCTTCTAGCCAATTGGATGGAGTAGCAAAGCTATGGTGGAGATTCCGAGTGGAGCGAGCTGAACAACAAATTATTGCACCAATCTTGACATGGGCAGAATTCAAGAGCATAATAATTAGTTGGTTCTAAGCTATAAATGCCACACGAGCTGCATTGGATAAGTTGGCAAAGTTGAAATAGATTGGCTTTGTAAGAAGTTACATCATGCCGTTTCAAAACACCATCATGCAAATTCCAGATATATTGGAAGGTGAAGCTCTGGATCAATTTGTGAGAGGCTTGAAGGCAAGAACCAAATTAGAGGTAACCATGTGAGAGCCATAACACTTGGAGGAAGCCATAAGTTGGCCGAATGTTTTGATTCCTTGGTGGCAAAAATTTGGTCTCGACTTGACCTCCACAGAGCCTACCAATACACTACACACAAGTGAAGGAGCCAGCATCAATGGAGATTGATGCCATTCAACAAAGACCACTTGGCACAACAAATAGAGAGCAACTGTAACAAAATGGTGGTTGTTTTCTTTGTTGACAATTGGGGCATCGTATTGCTAAATGTCCACTCAAGAATGGATCACCTCAACAAGTTGCCCAGGTGGAGGTTGTGGAGCGGAATGATCAAGGAAACAAAGAATCCCAATAGGAGATTTTGAGCCGCCTATTGGGAGCTTGATTAGTTCCTATGGGATTGAAGGCTCGACCTATGCAAGTTTGCTTCACTTGCAAGGTACAATATCTAATCAAGATTGTAGGATTTTGGTTGACTCTAGAAGTTCAAAGAATTACATGTCTATGCAAGTAGCAAAGGAATTGGGTATTCCTATCAAGCTAGTGATTGGAAGTAGTTTGATGATGGCGGATGGTTGAAAGGGTTTTGTATTCTGCACCTTGCATCCTATTACCTTCAAGATTGGGAAGGAGTATTTGGAGTGTAGGAGGTTTGTAGTGGCACCTCTACACTATGATATCATTTTGGGTTTACCTTGGCTTGAATATCATAAGGTTCAATTTGATTGGACCCAATGCCAAATTCAAGTACAACACCAAGGTAGAAATTTCAGATTAGGTTGCTTGGCACCTCTGAGTAAGACACCTAAGAATAGTCAGTCCCAAGATGGGAGGTTTGTTGAGAAGGTAGCCATAAAGAGAACCTGGAAGGGAGACGAGTCCCAAGATGGGAAGTTTGCCAAGAAGGTAACCAGGGAGCAAGCTTGGAAGAGAGATGAGTCCCTAGAAGTGAAGTTTGTTAGTAAAGCAGCCATATAACAAGCTTTGGAGGAAGATAAGTCTGTATTTGCAGGTGTAGATCAAGCCGATGCACAAGAACAATCTACGGAGGGCCGAGAGCCTCATCAAGCAATGGTTGATCGAATAGTTAAGGAGTTTGCGGATGTGTTTCCGGATGATTTGCCAAAGGGATTACGCTCTGATTGAGGTATGCTCTTCAAGATCAAGTTATTGCCCGAGAGTACCTAGTGAGTAGACCAATCTATGGCTCTCACCAAAGGAGTTGGAAGAGTTGCAAACACTTACAGAGTTGTTGGAGAAGGACTTCATACAACATAGTACCTCTCCTTGGGGAGCACCGGTTCTATTTGTTCCAAAAAAGGATAGAGGACTTTGTTTCTGTATTGATTATCGTAGGCTCAATAAGCAAATTGTGAAGAATGCATATCCCTTGCCTCGGATCGATGAATTGCTTGATCAACTAAGTGGAGCATGCTACTTTTCCAAGCTGGATCTTTGTAGCGGCTATTGGTGAATTCCTATTGATAGAGAAGATGTGCAAAAGACTACCTTTTGCACAAGGTATGGGCATTTTGAGTGGAGAGTTCTACCTTTTGGACTCACTAATGCTCCAGCAGTCTTCATGGATCAGATGCATCAGGTGTTGGATGGACTATTGGATCAGTTATTGGTGGTGTTCTTGGATGATATCTTAATCTTTAACAAGACAAAGGCAAAACATGTGAATCATGTGCGAGAAGTCCTAAGACAACTACGACAATGGAAATTTTACTGCAAGAAGTCAAAGTGTGCCTTTTGGCAGAAGGAGGTTACCTTCTTAGGTCATAAGATCTCATTAGAGGGGATTAAGATTGAAGAAGAGAAAATCAATGCCATTGCTGATTGTCCTACCTTAAAAGATGCTATAGAAGTAGGGGCATTTAATATATTGGCCCGTTTTTACCAACAGTTCATCCATTATTTTGCTCATGTGGCTGCACCATTGACTGACTTCTTGGGAAAGATCTTGAGCTTCCAATGGACCACCAAGCATGAAGAAGCATTTCAAAAGTTAAAGCATATGGTGTCTTCAAGACCCATTCTTCAACCATATGATCCTTAACTACCATATTTGGTTGATTTTGATGCTTCTTACTTTGCAATTAGAGCCATGTTGCAACAAGAATTCCTAGATGGACTCCATCCCATTGCCTTTGTATCTTGCCGACTCAATACAACTGAACAAAACTACTCTACTTGAGATTGAGAACAACTTGCAATGGTATACACCACCAAGGTATGGAGGCTCTTGAGGATACAAGTGATCATGCAAACTGGTCACAAACCATTGTTGCAGACCTTACACTTGGAAAACATGAAGAGTCAACATCATCAATGAGAGGAACAACTTCAATTGTATGATATCAAACTTGAGTACAAACCAGGTCGGTTCCATATCATCCTTGATGCTTTATCACGAAGACTTGATTTGAAGTCTCTTCCTCTCATCATAGCAATAATTTCAACGGTGTCCAAAACGAGTTTTAGTCAGCTCTAAACCAAGAACCCTTCTTCCAAATGATACATGGTCGCCTTATAGCATGCAATAAGGAGTACAACACCTTCTCTATCAAGGAGGGCCTTTTATTTGATGAGGACCAGATCTTTGTTCCAACTAAAGGTGATCTTCGACTTGTGTGCCTTCAAGAAACCCATGATTTACCCATCATTGGTCACATGGGTGTGAATAAGACCTTGGGTACCCTCCAACGTCAATAGTCGTGGCCCAATATGACACGAGATGTTTGAGAATTTGTCCAATCATGTGAGAGCTACCAATGTAACAAGGCCAGCAACCAGAAGCCGAGTGGACTCCTTCAACCAGTCGCCGTTCCATCCACTCATTGGGAGCATGTGAGCTTGGATCTCATCACATCCTTGTCAAAGACAAAACAAGGACACACCACAATCATGGTGTTTGTGGATAGGCTTAGTAAGCAACTCCACTTGGCTCTAACCTATGATACCATAGATTCTCCAACCTTAGCGCAAATATACTTCAACAATGTCTTCAGGCATCATGAGATATCACGTGTACTCATCTCTGACCGTGATCCTTGATTTACCGGGAAGTTTTGGCAAGCACTCTTCCAGATACTTGGCACCAAGCTTGCTTTGTCCATGGTCTATCATCCTCCAATTGATTGACAAACCAAATGTGAAAATCATACATTGGAGGATATGTTGCATGCCTTTGTCAATGTCTACCATACTAATTGGGATGAATGTCTTGCAGTTGCAAAATTTGCCTACAACAATTCCAAATAGGTAAGTACCGGATTTTCTCCTTTCTTTTTCAATTTTGGCCAAGTTCCACTTGTTCCAAATTCTCTTCTTGCTCCCCTTCCATCTCAAGTTCCTCATAATTCCACATTCTTGACCACTATATCCCAATCTCTCCAACAAGCCAAGTCTCACCTCCTTTTTGCTCAAAATCGCCAAAAAAAATGCGAACCACCATCGTTGTGATCTCTCCTTTGAAGTTGGTGATGAAGTCATGCTATCCTCTAGTTACCTCCCTCTCCCACTTGGATACTCAAGTTTGTAAACTTACCCCTAATTGGATAGGACTCTTTGATATCACCCAAATTGTCTCTCCTATTGCTTATCAACTTGCCTTGCCTTGTCTCATGCGTATCCATCCTATCTTTCATATTTCCAAGTTCAAACCCTTTGTTCCTAACCTTTCCTCCTTTTCCTCTTGCGTCCAACCTTCCCCTCTTCCTATCCCTATCAATCATCATGAGGAGTACTAAGTTGATCGTATCCTTGCGCATTCCCATATTCAACGAGGCCGTCGCCAACATACGGAGTACAAGGTCCTTTTGGAAAGGGTATCTTCTACATGATGCCACATGGGAACCTCTTTCTCACCTCCAAAATGCACAGACGGCCATCCATGAATTTGAAGCTTCACTTGCAACGAGGACATCACCAACTAGTGGCGGGAGAATATGTAACAATATGGAGTTTAGCAACAAAGTTAGTCGGGCTTACGAAGTAGCACATAAGACAAATTAGCCTAGAATATTCTGGAAGTATCTAAGACGCTTCTTGGGAAGCTTCCTGGCTAGCTTAGCTTGCACCTCGAGTAAGTAGTTTCTAGAGGGAAGCTTCTAGAAGCTTCCAACTAGCTTAGCTTGCATGCCAAGTAGGCGGCTTCTAGAAGGAAGTTTCTTGCGAAGCTTCCTAGTTAACTTGGCTTGCACTCTAAGAAAACAGCTTGAGAAAGATTCTTGAGAAGTTTCTCAAAGGCCTTGTATGCTAGCTATAAATACCAAAGCCAGAGCTCATGCTAGGCATTCGGAGTTTTCCCACATTCGGAGTTTTCCCACATTCAAGTGTCCCAATGTGAGTTTCCATTCTCCTATTTCTCTCCTCGATCTCAATCTTTTACAAATAAGATAAGGTGATTGTTTCAATTATGAGAGTTAAAAATCTCATGACTTTCCAAGTCTTGAAGGATTCAAGCTATGACTTACTTCTAGGGAGGCCATGTTTGAGAGCAATACGTGTAATTGATTAATGACACAAAGGGTACTTGAGGACAGAGCCATCAAACCATAAAGTCATAGTTCATACTAACACCACAACACTTCACATTTAGATACACCATCTTTTGATTATTGTGAATCAGATTCTAAAGAAGGAGCTTCAGGTGTGGACACAAGCATGGAAGAGGAGATTTCCATAGAGGAAGATGAATCTGAATCTGATTCACAAATATATCCCTTTTGTGCTACGGATTTTGCACCTAAGCTAGAGGTAAGACCTAGATAAATCACCATTGACACTTGAGTAGATAGAGAAGAGGTTATCTACCTTCAAGTATGGCATAAATATTACCAAGGAGGAGAAGGTGAGGTTTGAGGAGATTTTCTACAAGTTCATCCATGTGTTTGCTTTTAGTTACAAGGATTTGAAGGAAGTTATCTTGGAGGAGCACAAGATAGAGGTAGAGTCACATGCAAGACCAATCCGCCAAAAGCAACATTGCATTAGCCTAACAATATCTTTGGTTGTGAAGGAGGAGATTGATAGCTCAAGGAGGCCAGATCTCTCTTTGAGGTGGAGAATTCAGAATGTGTGTCTCAAATTGTCATTGTAAAAAAAAAGAATGGCAAGCTTTAGGTATGTGTGGATTACAAGAAGCTCAATGTTGTTACCAAGAAGTGCTACTACCCATTGCCATTCATTGATGAGATTTGTTTTGGATTCTTCTATAGTCCAAGGATAGCCTATGTGAAGGAATCTTTGACTTAGTGGTTGTGTCAAGATAAGATCACATGCTAGTGGAATATGCCCATGTGAATGGATATTCCTTTATACTTTTTGACTTTACTTGACTTTTAGTCTAGTAACTTGAGTTACTATGGTAATTAGTAACTTTAGTGCATAACTATTTTATAAGTATATAAACAAGGGATGAGGAGGTACTCATCATCATTTCATTTACAACTATTTCTCTCTCATTGAGTTCTCTAGTGAGTAATGTCTTGAGTCTTGCAGTGTTAGCCTTGGAAGAGTATGATGGAGTTGGGGTTCCTTGCCATCTTAGTCCATGGTGCGCTACCATAATAGCAAACAAAGGTTCATCTTGAGTGAGAGACAGGCTGGCTCACAAATTTCTCTACATGCTCTTGTCATTGATGATCTTGTTCTTCTACTAATCAAGTAAGGTGCTCAATTTGTTACTTCATGGCATGATAACCTTGACCATTACTGCCATGACTACTACTCCATCAAACTAATTATAGTTGATCTAAATCAACACATAGATGCAACACGTCCATGGTTCTCCATAAGTTACAATTAGAAGTACCAAGGGTTCATTGGACAAGGCAAGGTCATTGCATTCAAAAAATTTTGTCCAAAGCATGAGATGATGAACTAAGTGTAATGATGCTTAGGTAGCACATGGATACAAAATTCCCAATGGTTTGGATAAAAATAGATTTGGTGGTCCATAAATTCCTTCTATCCCATTCTTGCTCTAATACCAATGTTTAAAATCAAAATCAAGGAGAGGACATAAGAGAATGAGAGATTAAAGATCACATTAGGACTCTTCAATGAAGGAAATTCTAAATACCTAGCATGAGCTTGGGCTTTGGTATTTATAGGTTGCAAACAAGGCTCTTGAGAAACTTCTCAAGAAGCTTCTTAAAAGCGAGCCAAGTTAATTGGAAAACTTCTCAAGAAGCTTCTTTCTGGAAGTCGTCTATTTGGCATGCAAAGTAAGCTAGTTGTAAACTTCCCAAGAAGCTTACTTCTAAAAGCTATTTACTTGGTGTGCAAGCTAAGCTAGCCAAGAAACCTCCCTAGAAGCTTCCTCCTAGAACTCACCACTTTGCATGCATGTTATCCAATACTTGGAAGGTACAAAGTAGCTTCATATATACCTCTAGAATATTCTTATATCTCTTGGCTAATTTGGCCTATTTGCTATTTCCTTAGTTTTGATTAACTTATCTTTAAACTCCATATTGTTACATAGCGGCTTCTAAAGCACCAAGGAGGATGAGAGTGCACCTGAATTTATAATCAAGGCACTAAGATTAGTTAAGTGGGGATTGTACTATCTGTAGGAATTAGTCCGCAACAAGAAGTTAGAGTTCTTGCTGTGGAATTGGGAATTGAATGATCATGCAACGTTGCATGAATTTAGGGGTAATCACAATCTAGGGATAGAGAACTTGAAACAAGCACTCCCCACCTAGAACAAAGAGCATTAGTAGAGAGTGTTGGGGCCTAGAAATTCTCCCTCAGATGATATTTCTCTATATAGTACTTGGACTCACCCAAACTTGACTATTGAATCCAAGTTCAAGGCCACATTTAGAGATACTAAGACCAACAATGGTAGGTTTGTTCCAAATATCAAAGATCCTACAAGGACAATCCTAGTAGAGTCAATCATGAATTTATTCAAATCCAAAAAAACAACTTACCTGAATAATAGTCACACAACATAGCTCAAGTATTTATACCAAAGAAAACCTATCAATTGGACAACCATGTTTTTTGCAAGTGCAAGAGAGTTTAAGCAACAATAAACAAGGAAGGAGGAGTGACTTTGGTGTCTCCTTTTGCCATCTATTTCTACTTGGGAATAGATTTGCTAATCCCAAAAGAGAAGAAGATGTATCCCTACCACTTCTTCCCCATAGGACATTTTCACAAGCCCAAAAGAAAAGCACTCATTGTACAGAATTATGTTGAGGCAGATGTGGAATTTTTCCTTGCCAAGAAATATGTGGAAGTGAAGGAAGCCTATAATATGTTGGGTTTAAAAAAGCAGAGGTAATAGGAGATCACCCTAGAATTGGTAATCAAGAAAAAATCCACAACTCCTTCTAAGACAAAGGCAAAGGCTACCAAGAAGATGAGGAGGAGCTATCTGGAAAAAAGAAGAAGAAGAAGTACATGACACAAGTGTGCTGGACCACAAATAGATCCTAATCCTAAATTCAATTAGCAGTCATTTACAAGGATCATGGTTTTGTCAAACAACAATGTAGTTGAGGACCAGGGTGGAGAAGTACAATTGACCCCATCCCAAACTCCTCCAAGAACTAATAAGTTTTAGGAGGAAGAATGAACTCCCACTCTTGGAAGATATGATAGGGATGTTGAACCTTCTAGTCCTAAGAAGAATGTGGTAGAGGGTTAGGGAGAATGAAATCCCCTCTATTCCCACCTACACAAAAAGTGGAACTCAAGGAAGAAGTCCTTTGTGCAGAAGAAGTACTCAAGGTGTACAATGCAAGCTCTTGCCAAGATGAAGAAGATCATCAGGCCAAAGGTGGAATTTGGGCCAAAGAAGACAAGAAAGACAAAAGGTCATCCAAGATGGAGGTACCAACAACAATGGAAAAAGTATCTAAGCAAAGGGAGCCCACTATCTTTGATGAGATCAAGGAGGAGAGTAGAGCTTTAGCTTCATTTAGAATGGTAAAGGAGGCAGAAGGGAGACCAGTCTGATTTCTGTAGTGCCCCTTTCTCAATTAGTTGTGTACAATGTCAGCTTGGCTCTAGAGTTGATAGAGTAGCTCCTCCACACATAGGCAGAATCCCAAAGGGCAATTACAAATTATGCCACCCTTATCAATCATATGCATCACATGGCTCAAGAAGTAGAATTGGAGAGGATGAAGGCATAAGATGAGTTGGTGGAGGTCTAAGCACAAAATTGAGAAATGGGTCAATAAAGTAATGAGTTGGCACAAGAGGCAGCCAAACTTTGTGAAGAAGGAGCAGCTTTGGATAAGAAGATCCAAGAGAAAAAACAATAAGGTAGGAAGCTGTAGAGTCCAATGATAAAGAAGCATCCCAAGGGCCTTAGTTGAGGAAAAGATGAAGGACTAGGTGGAAGAAATCACTGCACTTAAGGCAGAAGTAGAAAAGGTCAAGGTAGCTCTTGTAGCAGCAAAATTTTGTCATCAAAAGGAGTTACAAGTGGCTAATGTATAGGTGAAGAAGCTTGGGTAAATTATCAAGGAGAAGGAAGAAGAACATTATGAAAGATTAGGCAGCCATTCAAGAAGAGATTATGGCTAAGATGGAGGAGAGTTTGACCCAATTCCACTTGGAGAAGATTGCAATTGTGGCAATGATGGAGATGGTACAGGAACATCTCAAAGAAATCATGAAGGAGATGACACAAGCCTCCTTGGAGAAATTGAAGTCTTGGGACTCTAGATCCCAAGCACATGCCTTGTGGCAAAGGTGTATGTGGGCAAGCCCTTGTAATATTAAGCCACTTAAGTACTTGCGCACACCTCAAAGAAGTTCAAGGAGTCCATGAATGCCTTGCTGAAGGAGATTGTAGAGTATCAAGGTTGTGAAGTATTGTTAATTAAGGTTTTTAAGGGGCAAAGTTATTCCTTTGTAGTAGATTTTAGGACAAAGAGATTCTAGCTGGAAGGAAGAAGGTACAAATCTATTAAGTATAGAACATCTCTTTGGCCTAGCAATCACCTTTAGTCTAGGAAAGTCATTGTCTTGGAAGACCTTTGGCTTGACATTATTTATGGACTACATGAGAAAATTTTGTAGCCAAAGAGTTGGGAACTATGATTACATCAAGAGCAAATAAAAAATAGAAGTTGTGATTGGTGCCTGTTCCACAATCACTTCTCAATTGTGCTTAGGATAAGATCAAGAGGATTAGCAATAAGAGGAGCAATTGTGATTTCCAACACTCTTAGCCTTTGCTCATCTCCAATCAAAGTGAGGAAAGGAAACTGTATATATGAGTTTTGATCCAAAAGAGCTATGTCCACTTCTTTTATAATCAACAAAATTTAGCTCACATATTTCTTTAGTCTTTGTGTTAAATGGCTTTTGTCTACATCTTTGATTGCATACATGGCCGAGCAGAGGTGCAGAATCTTGCACTAGGAGTGTGTGTTTGAGTACCTCCATAGGAAATTCACACTCAATCAAGGAAGCTTCCCTTGACATTTTGAATGAGCTAAGCAATGTGAGGAAGAATTCTGGGAATGTTGGAGCATTAAGAGTACCATGCAATACAAAAGCTGAGTAGAAAATAGATTCTGGACTCCCACTAAAGTAAAAGAGACTCTTCAATAGTAAGAAACCTTTGGTGTGAAGTGCAGCACCATTGTCAAGAGCTTATGAGACTAGATTTCATGAGAGTGGTTGTTAATTCTCTTTTTGTAGGGTGCCATAGTGGATGTCTCTACCCTCTTTTGAGTATTTTTTGCCCAAGAAGTTAAACACACATGAATAGACCACTTGAGACATTGTGACACTTTATTCTCATTTCTAGTTCCAACCTATATCCTTGTGGGAATGACTTATTCTTATTGTTTATACTGTTAGTACATTTACATTGTGTTGTCACATGCTTTTTGTCACTGCTATTGGAGTTAAACTCCTTGGAGTGACAAGAAGTGAGAATAGGCAAGGCAATGAATGTTGGCTAAGAATCTAGTACTAGGGAACATTCATACCCCTTGTGAGTTGAGTGCATTCAAGAGAAATCAACAAGCAACTATGAGGAACTTAACACTCAAGGAAGAAAAGCTCAAGGCTATATTCTTCACCTTGGAGGAAAAATAGAATCAGACTATGGAATGGCCTTTTAGCTCTTGCAAGAAGAAAAAGATCTACTGCATATAGTAGAAGAAGTGCACCCTAGTTATTCAACAAGAGCTCTTCATTGAAGAATGAGGGATTGCTTTGGAAGTTAGACTCAAGATTTGAGGTAATAGTTGATTCCAAAGATCCTTGTCCAAGAGTATTATCATCATTGACCAACCAAATTAAAAGCTTTCTTGATCCTAATTTGGACTTCCTTTATCCTCCTTCTTCAAGAGTGGGTCTTATTCTGAGTGTACCTCTCATCTATGAACCAATGGCAAATTGTGCAACTTTCACAAGGTAGAACTACCAGAATTTCAAGCAAAAAGATGAGGAAAAAAATATAGATATGTTCCTAGGGAATTCAAAGCTATTTCTATAGCCAATCTAGATGATATAGAAGTGGAAAGGCTTTGAATATTCTCCAATTTGCCACGGAAGAAAGAAAGTAATTGGTATACCCATGAAAGTCAGCACCTTGAGAATGTGGAAGATTGGCCAACCATAAGAAGATTTTCTTTAGCGAAATTCAAAGAGCAAGACTATGAGTCCAGTGTCTTTGCTACTCTCAATAGTTTGGAGTGGAAAAAAACCAAGAAACAAAGGGACTACACAGAGGGATTCTAGAGTCTACTTAGTTAAGAGTCCTTAGGGGAGGTGCAACATTGGGCTACCAGGATGCTCAAGTAGTGGCATGGTCCTAGAGGAATTACCTACCAAAATTTTATTCTTTGCAAAAGAGCAAGATCATGAGTTTTTTTACTTGACTTGACTTGACTTTTAGCCTAGTAACTTGAGTTACTCCAGTAATAAGTAACTTTGGTAGGTAACTATTTCACAAGTATATAAACAAGGGGTGATGAGGTACTCATCATCCTTTCATTTGCAACTATCTCTCTCATTGAGTTCTTTAGTGAGCAATGTCTTGAGTCTTGGAGTGTTAGCCTTGGAGGAGTATGATGGAGTTGGGATTCCTTGCCTTCTTAGTCCATGATGCGCTGCCATAATAGCCATCAGAGGTTCATCTTGAGTGAGAGACAGGCCGGCTCACATGACACAATTCTAAACTCCACTTCTTGCATGGGATCTAAGTTAGATGAACTCATCAAGGAGTTTACAAACTTCAAAGTATAGATGGTCGGTGCATATGAAAGAAGGAAGTTCCCTTTGTACATGTAACCCAACATATGGTGCACTACTTATGGGAAGCAAGGACAAGCCAATATAGAGTATTTTTCTAGCCAACCCTCTTCTTTTGTACATTCAGATGGAAAGGGTACAAGAATGAGAGAAGTAAGAATACTATGTGAAGAAAGATGAACAAGTCTTTGTGTTATGGGAGGTACTCCCTCCCCTACCCCAGCCAACCCCCTATAGCTACCCCTCATTACACACTTATAGAAAAGGTTGCTAATATACCACCATAAAAGGCTTTGCCTCCTAAGCAAAATCCACCCATTGGAGTGTGTTATAATTGTGGAGTAGCTAGTCATTATGTGTCAAGTTGACTTGAACTCAAGAGACAACTCACATAAAATTTGTTGTGTCGTAACTGTATAGCTCTAGGCCATGTGAGGTCAACTTGTCCTCACCCTCATGTCCCAAGACCACATGTGAGGTTTGTAACTTACCCTCTTCCTGCTAAAGGATATACAAATTTTCATTACATGAGCCTAGAGGAGGAAAAGGCAGATGACCTAGTATTATCAAATGAGGATGGATGGCCCTAATTTGGAGGTAACTCAAGTAATGAAATATTGAACCAAATTGGCTAGCCAATAGCACTTCCTCCTCTGATACCGCAAAATCATTGAAAGACAAAGGAAAGAGTCATACTTGATTTAAGAAGATTCTATCCAACAAGGAAGCGTGGTTACTGACCAATATCAAGACCAAAGAAGTTCATGAGGTCAAGCGAAGTCCCCTTGAATTAGCACTGCAAATGGAATGCGATATCGCTTTTTAGGTTCGGATCAAACTTGATTACATAGTTGAAGGTGATTTCCAAGTTCTTCTTGGAAATTGCCATCCGTAGTATCAAGAATTACGATCGGTGGTAATGCATTGGCGATAGATCTACAAGAAGACGTAGAATATAAGAAAGTTTGCCAAAGGTGGAGAAACCACTCCGGCCGTGCCTGGTGGAGAGAAGGTGCAAACTGGTTTCGAGAACACCTTAGTCATGCCCTCTCTGTGGAAGTGATAAGTCAGACTAGATTGTAACTCTTGAATAATGATTTACTCATTCTGTAACGCACTCACAATTTCCTAACTTCTTATTGCAATAAGAAGTTATGACATTGATACAAGGTTTCCTCATTCTTTCTCGGTGTAAGTAAACCATTCAGGTGTTTATTTCGACCTTGTGCATGATAATGACTCACTCACTCTGTAACGCACTCACAATTTCCTAACTTCTTGTTGCAGCTGTAGGACATAGATACAAGGTTTCCTCATTCTTTCTGAATGTAAGTAAACCATTCAGGTGTTTTGTTCGACCTTGTGGATGAAATGACTTACTCGTTCTGTAACGCACTCACAACTCACTAACGTCTCCTTGCACCTGCAAGACATAGATACAAGGCTTCCTCTTCAGATATCAATAACATGTCCATGAGCGCAGGAAACTGTTGAATATGAGTTCCAATATTTGTTACTGCTTTCATGTCGATTTTGGTGGCGTCGAGAACCTCTCTCTGATGTGTAGTAGCGAGCACCATCGAATCGTACTATAAGGTCAATGGAAAGAGTTGAATCCATACAGCATGCCTGGAGTATGGGTTCAACTCCTCAACGAGAAGAGTCCTAGTCTGATCTGAAAACGATCAGTCGTTGCAACCGGCTCTTGGATGGTCTGCTGACCTGCTGATCAACACCGAGCACTAAAAACATGATACTTGTCCAGATAGGTGGCGCCAACCCGCTGGATTTGGCGGTATTCAGCTGAAGAAATAATGTTGACAAGATTTATTTTGCTGAGTTTGGATAGAGAAGCTCTTCTAATGAGCCATTGGTTGACTCCTTTCCCATATTTCTTCGGACGGAATGGATGGTATGTATACAAAAAGGAAGGAAAAGGAATTAAAATACGTTGGTCATGAACGAGAGTCACAGTGCACTCTATAATGCTTTATAAAACGGCATGTAACAATGAGAAGAACGGTTCCTCTCATCAGTTGGATTGCTGATTTAGAAGGAACACACTGTGTAGGTAAGTTGCTGATTTTACCCAGCCTCCGTAGTACGTGTACTCATCTCCAGAATTCTTCTCACTTTCTTAGTAATCAGTTCAACTTATGTAATATGTCATCGATCCAGTACAAAACGGACTTCAGTTTCTTCTCAGTTTGCCAAGTTTCAGAAATTGTAAACTTCTTGGAGGTGGTTTCTTCTACCATCGTCTGAACTATCAGTATACTATGTTCAGTATGAATTATCCAGACTAGCTATAGATTCAGCTCATTATTACAATAGCTAATCTGGTCCAAACTTATTGTTGTCATTTTCCTTGCTATCATCAAGTAGTTGTCACGAGTCGAGGACTGCAGATGATGAAATGCAATTGAGAAAACCTCACCAAGCCGTGATAATTTTCATTAGTCAACCTCTTTGCACTATATGACAAGGAACTAACTCTATGAATAAGGGACCTGAGGGTCTTTAGGTCAAGTAGAAGGTGCGCGGTGTGACATGTTTCAGAGCTTTTCCATTCGTCGTCCTCGTGGGAGAAGGAGAAAGAGGGCGGCAATTCGAATCCTTCTGCCAGTAATTTATCCTCATGAGGACTCAATACTACTGCGAACTCGCAACAGCAGCGACATGTACGTCGAGGTCAATTAGGTGGAGGCGCATCGTAATTGTTCTCCATGACAATAGTCTTTTGGAGCAAACAAAAATTAAGACCCGTCAGGAAGGACCGGAAGTGGGAAGACATACCAGGCTCAATTGAAACAGCACGGTTACCACGGTCATCATTCCTCGGTGAGGCCACGTGAATCTGACTGACGACATAGTTTTTCATAGTTTTCTATTTGTATCTTGAGATGCAATCAGCGTTTGATAATTTATTCGCCTAGATCATTTCCTAATGATTATCTATCCAATTGTCTGTTTGCAGACAGCCGTAGCCTTGTATAAAGTTGGAAGGCTCTATGAGCCGGGTTCAGTGACTTAGTGAAACATTAATCCTTGCACAACGGATACTACCTCCTACAACGGATACTACCTCTAAACTTGCCGGAACTATATCACGACCTTTGTAATAGCACTGCTAGACAAAGTAATATACTTTTGAATTTGAACAAGCATTCCTCCAATCGCTACCACGTGTTGAATTACGAAGTCCTGAACTCTTATGATCAACGTGCCGGAATCATTACAGATCTGGAATGCTTTTCCATTACATAATAAGTACAAAATGACATAAGGAATCCCCCGACAGATGAGACTTTCGGCTGGGGATATCATCGGTCTCCTGTCATTATGATGTTGTATGTAATGTTGCCCCAGCTACTTATAGAAGACGGCATCATTATATTACGAAGTGAAAAATGAGAATGGAGACGGCAAAGTTGACCGAAGAATGGAAAACCTTTCCAGGGCACAAGTCCTGTTCATTTATTTATTTATTTATTGGAAGATAATGTATACAAGTATGTTGAGTACTCTTCACCATAAATTTGAAATGATGATCATCGAAAAATGCTGACTAAACTTTCTTGCATACACTAGCAACTAGGAATACTAGCTTGTGATACGTTATCAACATTCTCCTTCATGCTAATTTCAGTATCTTGGATGCCTATATGAAATCTGGAATATTCAAATTTATCTCTCGGAAAAGCTTTGGTTAAAATATCAACGACTTGCCCATGTGTAGGAATACACCAGATCTATTTCTCCAGCCAATCCTTTCTCTCTAATGAAATGATAATGGACCTCGATATGTTTGGTCCTGGCACGAAGTATTGGATTATTAGCATGTTTAAACTACTGACGTATATAAGATTATAAGCGGATAAAATGCATATCCTTTGTCTTGTAAAGGTTTTAAATCAAGTTGATTCACACACAATATAAGTTGCACCCCTATATTCTGCTTCTATTGATGATAAAGCAAGTAGATTTCTTCTTTGGTGACCAAATAAGTGCAGAACTTCCAGGGTTAAAAATATAACCTGATGCTGACTTAGATCTCCTCCACTTCCTGCCGAGTCCACATCAGTAAAACCTATTTATCTGGTGGATACCACCAGATAAATAGTGAAGATCAAATTGGATGATAAACTTCACATAATTCAAACAAATTCTAATCACGTCAAGATATGACTTCCTTTGTACTTGTACTAATTGACTCACTAGTCCAATACGGTAGCTTAGATCTGGCCTAGTAAGAGTCAAATAAATCAGACTTCTAACAATCTTCCCATATATTTGGATCTGCCTGTATATATTTGGCATTCAAAGCTCATGGAGTTTGCTTAAGTCCACTGAGAGAATTTTTCAATAAACAAACTTTGTTTGGATATCTTTGATCTTCATATCCAGGTGGTTGGATCATGTTGACCTCCCCTTCCAAATGTCCATTGAGGAAATTGTTACTAAAGTCCATCTCATAAAGCTTCCACTTACTTAGAATGGCCAATACTAAGAGAGTGAGAATAAGAGAGCATATGGTACTCAGCATGGATGCAGAGGCTGTAGGAGCAAGGATTTTGGACTCTGAGTTTGCTGACAAGGAGCTGATGACCAAGATCAAGGCCACTTTCAATAATGAGAGTTCAAAGAACAATGGGTGGAGGGTAGCCAATTACAAAGACCTTACAAGAAAAGCCATAGAAGAGGTGGTTATGAAGCTCTTTTAACCCAAAGAAACTACACACTTGACCAATAGCAAGTTTGTGTTTTTCAATTATATGTACTTAAGCGAGCCAATAGATGGTGCAAACATGTTTCATTGATAGGCTATGACCCTGCATATAGAGTTTGAAGAGGACAAAGATGCTACATACCTTGCTCCATCTGCCATACATTACTACATGGGAACCAATCTCTTGACCCAAGAGGAAAGGAAGAGGTTCTGTACTCACTGTCATCTGATAAGTTATTTTGATGACCAACTTGAAGGACCAAAGTTGATTGCCAAGTATAGAAGTGTTGATGCCCAATTTGCCAAGA
Organism: Lunularia cruciata; assembly: GCA_948567375.1. NCBI lineage: Eukaryota > Viridiplantae > Streptophyta > Marchantiopsida > Lunulariales > Lunulariaceae > Lunularia > Lunularia cruciata. The sequence continues at coordinate 10,565,740 of OX419756.1, forward strand.
CAAGACTCTTTTTTCTTGTAGATGAAGAACTAGCTACATTAAAGGCTGCCAAGAGGAGAATACTATGAAAACCCCATGTCAACATACTCATAGTATAAATGGTATGAACAGGTCATCCCCTCAGGGATACAGATTGGAGATGACTAATAGTGAAGCCAAGTGTCAAAATATCACAACATGTCTATTCTTGCATGTTTAACCTCTTGGGCAAGAACCACTACTAGAAAAGGGTAGAGACATCCACTATGAGATATCCAAAAAGAGAAACCAACAATCACTCTTACAAAAGATCTAATCTAATAATCTCTTGATGGTGGTAGTTTACTCACTCAAAAGGCCTCTTCCCCTTGAATAGACTCTTTACCCCAAAGATTAGTCCCTCCCAAAAATTGTATTTCAATTGAAAGGTCAGTTTTCAACGCGAAGGTCATTTCTCCCTAACATTGTCAAAGACTACATCCCTTCCTAAAAGGTGCAGTCCCAACAAAATCCAAAATTGATTATCTACTAGGAGTTTCTATTCTAAGGTGCTTTCAATGCTACGTCATCCCCATAACCTTTCCTCAAATAGACTCACCCATTTAGAATGAAATGTAACTTCCTTGATACATTGTGAATTTCCTAAGCAAGGACTCAAACACCCACTAATATTACAAAATTCCTCACCTATACTTGGCCAATCAGACAACCAAACATTGAAGTGCAAGCAATTGAGCACAAAGACTGGAGAGATCCTCAAGCTCAATACTTTGATTATGAAAGAACTGAACAAATCTTCTTTGGGATGCAACCCATATATACAATTTCCTAGTTCTCAATAAAGATAATCAGCAACTAAGGGGTTTGGTTGTCTCCTACTTACATCTACATCACTCATTGCTAATCCTACCTTATCTAATCCTAATGTGCAATTAAGAATTGCCTACACATGAGCCACTCGTTCTGCCACTTAACTTGTTTTTACATGGGTTACAAGTTCTTAGGCCACAAAATTATTCCCAAGTCTAAAGATTTTTTAGACCAAAGGCCTTTTAGGATGAAGACCTATTCAAGTCCAAATGGTAGTTCTAGGCTAAGGCATATTCCATGCTTAACATTTTCTTATTGTTTTACCTTCAAGCTAGAATTCCCTTTGTTCTAAAACTCTGATTAGGAACTACACTTCACCTTATAGTCCCAGATTAGATAGTTGATATTTTTTTGGTATTTAACAATCACATGTAGCAATTCTTTCATGGAATCCTAAAATTACTTCAAGGTATGTTCATGAAATCTATTGGACAATTGTTGCAAGCACTCATTTGTGTAAACCTTGCCATTAGAGCATGCACTTGAGACCTTGAATCCTGAGACTTCCGCTTCTCCAAGGAGTACTCCACTGCCTCCTCTGCAATTCCTAGTTGATTCCAAGCCATCTTCATCTTTACCAAGATCGTGGTCTTTTCCAAGTTGAGCTATGCCCAAAATCTACCAAGACTTCCTCCTAAATGGCTAATTATCTTGCTTGCTCTCTTCTTCCTTCTCTTTAATATTTCTGACAAAATTCTTCACTTGTACATCTGCCTCTTATAGCTCCTCTTGATGTTGCACTTCCGTTGCAACAAGGGCCACCTTTGCTCCCTCCACTTCTTCTTTCAATGCATCAATTTCTTTGGGCTAAGCTTTTACTTGCTCCTCAAGTTGGGTCTGGTGGCATGCTTGTTTTTCTCTTTAAATTCTCTCCTCCACTGACCTTTTTCTTCTCCCATCTTGCACCTCCTTCTTCAATGCTGCTCCTTCTTCCCTGAAGTTGGCCGCCTCCTACCCCATGCTGTTATTGCATTTTCCCATCCCAAATTTTAGGCACAAAATTCTGCCAATTTGTTCCATATTTTTTTCATCTCTTGTACAACCCCTTGCACCAATTGATGGAGGTGACTTAGGAGTGTAACAGAACTGGTAATCTTCCCATGTAATTCCTTATACATAGGAAGGAGCTACTCCATTTATTTTAGCATTGGGCTTATTATGTGCACAACTAATTTGGAGAGTGGCACCATGATGACTAGCAAAGCTTCCCTTCTGCTTGAGCCAACCTCCTTCAACATTCTAAATGATGCAAAAGGTCCACTCTTCTCCTTCTTGATATCTATAAAGAGGGTGGGGTCTCCTTGCTCATGTTCTCCTCTCTTCATTGTGGAGACTTTGGTCTTGGACAATCCTTTCTCCTAAAGAAAATCCTTTGGCCTGAAGCCCTTCTTCTGGTTGAAGTTCACTTTGTAACGTGAAGTTCTCCCTTGGCCTAGTAGGAGCATGTGTCTTTTGTGACTCCTTCAACTTTGAGCAATTCATCCTTCCTAAGTAATCTTGCACTTCTACTTCTCCTACAAGTGGAAACAAGGGACATCTTTTTATTCTTATGCTCTCTATTACATTCTTCTTGGGGCTTGAGTGCTCAACTTTTCCATCATATCTTCTCCAGGCAAGAAACTTTTTCTTCTGCTTGAAGATTATCCTTCACCTTGCAAGAGTCTAGGATAGGGTTGATTGTGCTTCTCCACCTTGGTCCTCTACCACTTCCTTGTCAGATGAGATGATAATTCAAGTGAACAATTGCTTGATGTTGGTGGATGTGTGTTCTAGTTATGGTCCAGCTTTGCATTTGTCTTCCACAAGGGCACTCCTTGTCCTTTTTGTGGCCCTCATCTTTGGCATAGAAGGTGTTGGATGTCTCTTCCTTTCCCTAACTGGAGCCTCCGCTGCCAATTCCTATTGCCTCTTCTCATCAAAGCCTAGTGTGTTGTGGGCTTCCTTCACCATGACAAACTTCCTTGTGCAGACAAATTCTGCATCTAATGCTGCATATTTTCTCATCATGGCTCATTTGCATAGCTTCTCAAAATGTCCTATAAGGAAGAATTCATTAGGGTACTTCTCCTTCTTAGCTAAGGTTAAATAATTCATCCCCAAGTAAAAATGAACAACAAAGTATGATACAAGGGTCAACCCTCCTTCTTCATTCATGTTTCCTACAAGCTCACACATCCACACCTCAAACATTGATGCCCAATTTACAAGCTTCCCTTCATACAAGTACTCAAAGAAGATTGCCTAACTATTGTTCAAATAAGTTGTTTGTTTAGATTTGTACAACTTAGATATGTTCATTATTGATTCCACTAGGATCCTTCAGGTGGGATCTTTAATTCCAAGGATATATTAACAACTATTGTTCTTTTCATCCTTTAAGGTTACCCTGATTTTGTTCCAAAGCTAGATTGGGGTGAATCTAAGGGGTACCTAAGGTCATGGCATTTGGGGGAGAAATTTTGGGCCCCAAAAATTTCTGACAATGTTCCTCTGTCCAGGAAAGAGGCTCCCTCTTAGGGTCTCCATCCCTAGATCTTAATTATCCCTTATCTTATGAAGCACTGCATGATCACTCAACTCCCAATTCCACATCAAGAATTCCATCTTCTTGCTGAAAAGCAACTCCTATCTACAATGAAGTGCCCACTTAACCAATTGTAGTGACTTGATTATGAATTTGGGTGGCCCAGACTAAGATGCTCGAAGGATTGCTAGTTCTCTTTTCATCCCTCTCAATTCTTTGTACACAGCCAACTTCACTCCAAATTTGAATTCCTAAGTTTTGTAACTTTTCACCAAGGGTGAGGAAGTCCTAACTGGTCTTGCTCTAGTTAACTCTACAAAGAGTGAAAATGATCTATGCCCAATGTAGATATTTAAGGTGATGGATCAACCATCATGGATATTTGGTATGTATATCATTTGGTGAGCAATTGCATCTCACATAGATGTGTGGTCAATACAATTAAACAATCATCAATTGTAGTTCTTGATTAGTTGGCATCACATTTAAGTTTTTGGGATTCTTACAAGCTCACTAAATTTTAGGCCAAGGAATCTCAGGCCAAATGGTCTTGTGGAGAAAGGCCACCTTTCAAGGCAAAGGTTCTTTTGGGGAAAGGATTTCCTTGCCAAAGGTTTCTCTAATTGAAGGCCTTCTTTGTTGAAGAGCCATGTCTTGGGCTCTTTATTCACATCTATTGTTGTTTGTCTTTCCATGGCATATTCCTTTCACACCATCTTTTCCTTGTATGGTGCAGTTTCCCTTGGGATGGAAGGCAAACAAGAATAAGCTAGTCTTCTTCCCTACTGACCAGCTATTTCTTTGTCTTCTTGAGTAAACTAAGTAATTTGAAAGAGAAAGGTGTACTTTGCAAAGAGGTGAGGCATCACAAATACCACACAAAAGAAGCAACCTTCCTTAGCCAAGAAACCAAGGGCCAACACCCAAAAGTAGAGGTATCCTCATCATAGGGAGAAGCTGAGGATGTCAAAGATGATGAAGAGGAGGAACAAAGGTCCTTTATTATTCAAGCATCAACCTCCACTTCAGACAAAGGGGAAGAAGAAGAGACTTTGGAGGATTCACAATTTGTCCCAAACTTGTCAGACAAAGAAGTAGAGGAGTGTACTCTAGGACCGGAAGAGGACATGAGAGAGGAGGTTGTGGTGTTAGAACCACTGCCACTAAGCTCCATCAGAGAGGAAGAAGCAACCAAAGAGCCACAAGATCAAGCTGAGTGCTTGAATGCCCAAGAACTTTGGCCTAAAGCTCTTGACAAGGCCAAAGTGATACAACAAGAAGATGACCATATCAATGATCATGCCAAAGAGGATTATGTTGACATTGATGTTGATATTCCATGTCCTGCACCAATGGCAAAGACAAAAATTGGAGAGAAATCAACATCCTCAATACTAATGCTAGTTCAAGAGGGAGCCAACATTGTGATACATTCAATTGGAGTTGGATACAAGCAATACAAGGAGGAAGTCAAAGAACAATTTTGTGGCAAGTGCTTAGAGTTGGAGAGGACTTGAAATGAAATCAAGGAAAGCCATGATCAAGTTGCTACCTTAGAAGTTCAATTGCAAGAGTATTGGGAAGAGGTGGCACTACAACTAGATTGCCTTACGAGGGAATTGGATGAAGAAAGGCCAAAGAAGCTAGAGAGTAGTCACTTGCAAGAAGCATGGAAGGAGGAATGGGACATTTCAACTCAACACGTGGAAGAAGAGCAGCTCGGGACTATTCATAAGATAGAGGAGGCCTGGAATTTCTTCATTGAGAGGCTAAAAGAGGAAGGGCAACTTCAAGCATTGTAGATGAAACATCATGAGCTATAGTTCAGAGTTCAAAGATTAGAGAACCAAGACTACAAGGAGGATAAGATGAACTTCTATCCTTATGTTTGAGTGAGCATTCAGACAAGAAGTTCACAACAAACTTGGGAAACTTATTTGTTAATATTAAGCTAGATGTCAAGCCCAAACTGATCTGTTAGTTAGGTACCTTAGGTGCAAATGTAGTCTGTCACCCCCAACAATTATAACAAAAGGCACCTTGTCAAGAGGAAGTCCTTCAAAGGCATCGACACTCTGAGTAAATAATCAGATACTTGGACTTACATGTTAGTATCTGCACTCTGAATTGTATCTACTTCACCAAGTGCACTTGGAATTGTGCAAGACTTTGGAATTGTTGTTTAAGATTAGGTTAAGATAATATCAAGACCAACAGATTCCTTGAAACCATGTTAAGCACCTAATCATTTTGTAGATGATTAGGATAAGATAGGATTAGGTCATTAAGCAAGTGAGGTACAATATAGATTAGGATTTTTAGGAGATGCACTTGGGCTCCTGATCCCTTTGGCTTGAAGCCAAAAAACTACTTAAGGCTAAATACCAAAGGTATTTGTGTTTGCTTCTTTCGTACCTTGATTACAAGTAAAGAGTACTCTAAATTATTTTCAAATTCTATGTCTTTTATTTTATGCGTTGTCAATTTTTTAGGTGAGAATAGAGGTGAATAATTTCATAATAAGGTCCCAAGTGCTTGGAACAAAGTTGGCACTTGCCCGTGATAAAAAGGTGTGCACTGAAGGATCTGAAGGAGTGGATCGGGAAGCTCATCGCATGGGCAGTACAATGAAATCAAAAAACCAAGATATTCAGCCAACATGAAGTGTGACCTGTAACCTATGCTTTTTAGGAAGGGTGGAATGCACTTGCATGAGTAACAACTTCAGAATGGAGTGGAACTCATAGTGAAGCAAGCCATCACCTTCAAGAGCAATCTTAGATAAAACTCAAAGTGAAAGTGATTATTAGTTTTACTTTTGCTGTAGTGTGTGACAACCATAATTGGTGACACTACCCTCTTCTAGGAGTGGTTCTTGCCCAAGTGGTTAAATAGGAAAAATAAATGAATTGGTACATTGTAACACTTTCATTCATTTGTAGTCATTTCCAACCTTTATTTTCATGAGAACAACCCATTCTTATTGATTATACTATGAATACAGAGACAGTGAGCTATCATAATATCATCAAAATGATTTGAAATAAACTCTCTTTCTTTATGAAAACATGGATATTGTAACCATATTGCTTCTCCACAAGGTGCGTGATTTGGAAATTTGAAAGAACATCTGATTTTGCTTTCATAAAGTAGACCTATGTATATCTTGAATGTCATCAATAAATAAATAAAAATATTTATAATATGGCATATGCTTTTTTACAGCAGTCCATGTTAGAATAGAGCAACTTGCTATTGTTTATCTTGTTGTCTTATCTAAACTAGATTAGTCTTATTCGACAAGGTTGGTTCATATTGTACAGTAGTATTGTAAATGATGACTTTTTTCTTTTAAGAGATTTACCTTTGTGATCTTTCTAGCTCCCAACACAGAAGCTTTGTGAACTATTCTGATGCACAAGCAGTGCACAATGACCTATAATCTTGAAACTAAAAGACTTTTCAAATTTTAGAAGTCTATATCCACCTGAATACTTGACTCAACTGACCAATGCCAATCACTCTCCAACCTTGGAAGAGAAAAATATTTTCTGAATTCAAGCAGTGTATGTACCTTTCACCCAACATGGCATTTTATGAATGCCAAATTGTCTATATACTTGACCGGCTCCAAGGTGCATCTTTCATATTCTTGGAAGGTTCAACTATTTATAATATATGTTAATATTCAAGGCCTTAAGACAAAGATTGGGAATCATTGATTGACACTTTTTGTCAAGGGATTTTTTTATTTAACACATGTAGTGATGTTGCAGAATAAAACCATGCGAAAGGTCAAAGATATTCCCAAGTTTAATGATTTTATAATTTCATATGGAAATTATAAATGAGCCTATTTCTTCAACTACTTGACTCGTCTAGATAGTTGATGGAACACAACCCTAACAAACTCAACCTAAAGCTGCTCTTGCACAAGCTAGTCAAAACAATTGCTACAGCTCCAGTTCTACCATTAATAGGCCCTAGCAGCACTGTTGATTGGGACACAAGTAAATTTTTTGCATTATCTTTTATAATAAATTTGCTTTACAATAAGTTCAGCCCAATTTGCCTCTAAGGCTTGGACTATTTTTGAGCAATTATATGAAGCTAAAGATGCAAATACAAGGATGTACCTGCAAGATGAGCTTCACAAGTTGAAAATGAAAGAAAGCAATAGTGTTACTAAACAAGTTCAATGATTCAAAACTTTGGTTGATCAAATATCTTTTGCATGAGTTCAAATTTGTGATAAAAATCAAATGTTGGCTATGATGCGCAACATGCCTAACAATTTCTGAAATCTTTTGACTTCACTACAAGGTCAGCAAAATCTGACCTTGCAAGAGCTTATAACATATCTCTTTCAGGAGGAGAATATGGTAGAGACTCAAATGTTTGAGCCCATGACTGCATTTTATAATTTTAAGGATAATTCCCTTTCAAAAGGCAAGTTTAATGTAGGAAACTAGAAAAATCAGAATTTTCATAAAGGCAAACATGGATCTTTTAATGCTTTTGCTCTTCGATTTGGTTCGCAACCAGATTTTTTGTCTTCATTAGGACCTTCTATGGCACATCAGAGAAATTCCAATGAGAAGATGAACAAAACAATTTTTCCTCTAATTGGACATCATTTTCTTACATATAGAAGTCCATTTTTGAGTGAAAAGATGTTGTACTCCTTGTCATGAGCTGCAAGATGATCTTGTAGCAACTAAAAGAAGGGTTCTTGGTGAAAAGTAGTTTTAAAATTGATTTGGACATTTGAGTTAATTAGCATTGTTGTAATTACTGCCATGATTAGAGATGTAGGAAGAATCTTTGAATCAAGTCATCATGATAGTGCATCAAGGATGACATGTGAACTTGCTGAGCTTTCACTCAAGCTTTATATCAAAGAATTATAGTTGTTCCTCCTATTGATGATGTCAATTCTTTATGTGCTCCAAATATGATGTCTACAACAAAAGTTTGTAATTGGTTTGCATGGTCTTTTTTCCCCTAGAGATAATATCTCCATACCATGGTAGCATAAACCATTGCTAGTTTTTATTGATCCCAAGCTAAGTAATTCCTTTGTATGGTGTTTAGCTAGCAAGACAAAAAGGCAAAGGAATGTAACCCATTTGAAAATTCCTCTTCCAACACAAATCCAACGGTAAAATTAAAAAATACCAAAATCAACCACGAAAATTATTTGAGGATCATATTGTTGAAGGATGGATCATGAAGACACCATATGCTTCAATTTCTTGAATATTTCTTTGTGTTTGGTGGTTCATTGAAAGCTTGATGTCTTCCTTAAGAGATTGGTCAATGGTGTGGTCATATGAGCATAATAGTGGATGAACCATTGGTAAAAACTTGCCAAGTCATTAAATGCCACTACTTCTATGGTATCCTTTGGAGTAGGCAAAAAACCAATGGCCTCCTCTTGGCTATTAGAGATAATTGTCCATTGGCCATTGGTCTTGATTTTCTCTTCTTCTATCTTGATCTCCTCTAACAAGGCCTTATAATTAATCTTGATCTTTTTGCCAAAATGCACACTTTGAGTTTTTGTAGTAAAACTTATATTGACGTAGTCATCTTAAGACTGCTCATACATGATTCATAAGTTCTACCTTTGTCTCACTATATATTAAAATATCATCAAAGAACACCATTATGTATTGATCCAACAATACATCAAACATCTGATCCATAAAGATCATAAGAGCATTAGTGAGCCCAAAAGGTAGAACTCTCTACTCAAAATTCTCATACATTGTCCAAAGACAATTGTTTGCATATCTTCCTTACCAATAGGAATCTGCCAATAGCTCCGTCAAAGATTTAACTTAGAGAAGTATCATGCTCTACTCAATTGATCTAGCAAGTCATAAATTTGAGGCAAATGATATGCATTCTTCACAATTCTTTGTATTGAGGTCACGTAGGCAATATAGAAGTAAAGTCCTCCATCATTCTTTGGGAAAAATAGTACAAATGCTACACAAGGAGATGTACAATGTCATATGAAATCTTGATCCATCAACTTTGTTAGTGCTATTTGTAGCTCTTCTAGCTCTTTTGGTGATAGTAAATAGATTGGTCTAGTCACTAGATTACTTCTTGGCAATAACTTGACCTTGTACGGCATACTACCATAAGAGAGTAAGACCTTCAATAAATCATCTAGAAAAACATCTACAAACTAAGAAACTATCAGATCAACCATTGCTTGATGAGGATTTTGAACCCTCATAAAATTCTATATGTGCAATTGTCTTGATCTACATCACAAAGACAAGGATATCTTCTTCCAAAGCTTACTCTACAACTATTTTATTAACAAACTTCCCACATTGGGATTAACAATTTTTATTAGGTCCAATCAAATTGAACCTTGTGATATAGCTAAGACAGATCTAGAATGATGTCATAGTGTAGAGGTGTTACTATAAACCTCATACACTTCAAATATTCCTTCTGAATCTTGAATGTAACAAGATGTGAGGTATGGTTTGCATATCCCTTTCTACCATCCACTAACATCAATCTACTTTCAAATATTGGCTTAATAGGAAATATATAATTCCTTGGCTAATTACATGGACATGAAATCCTTTGAATTCCCAAAATCAACCAGACACCTACAACTAGAATCAAATATCATACCTTGTAAGCAAAGCAAAGCAAACTTGCATAGATCAAGCAAACAAGACTTGGTGTTGATATTCAAAAATACTTTGAGAAGCCCAAAAACTAGAGCAACCCCCTGCAATCCTCTACATGTTGTGTTTTAGTTGGAGCCAATAAAGATGTAAAAGAAAGGATAAGAAAATTTTAAAATAGAATGATCTCTTCGATAGTATGGTATGCAAAGGTGCACAAACCTTGGGAACAAATCCACTAGTTTCAGCTAGGATTTTGTAACATATTTAAATATAATTTTCCTTGTTATAATTTTTTTTGGAAGAGATCTATAAACAAGGTAGGTGATTCTCTCATTTCATTTTTCCTTTTCTACAAGGAAATGAAAGCACTCTGAAGGTGTGCATAGTGGGGAGCATTGTTGTTTTGGTTTACCGTTAAGTAAGAAATCTTTTTGTCATCTCCCCTAGACCTACCACTTGTGGTCTTGTCCTTTTAGGATGTTGAGCCTGATCCATCCGATTTATCCCATCTGTGATGCTGATCAACGGCTTAGATCATCCACGGGATATATATTGTCCAAGGTTGAGAAAGGTGTTGGACTATCCAAGGATACCGAGGTGACATGGTGAGTGTGTTTAATGTTTTTCTATGTGCAATTGTAGAAGGTAACCATGCAACCTACAGATTGAGGTCTTTGCAAGTTGAATATAGATGCACTGATGAAAAAAAATCAATGGAACTTTTGGTGACTTTGATTTGCATGAAGCTGGTTAGACAAGCTCTGATTTGGATCAGACAAGCAAGAGATAATCAGGAGAAGGGAGGATCAATTTAAACACATGAACAGATTGGACAGGGAAAGAGTTGGTCAGGCCATAGCTTTTGAGTGATCTTTGTAATATGTATTGAGAGGGAGTAAAATTTTGGATCTGTGTTTGTCGTGGATGTAAGAGCAAGTTACTCTAAACCATGCTAATCCTTGTGCACATATTGATGTGTGTGGGTACATTTTTTCACTTTTCTCTTTTCTCTCCCAATTTGTTTTTCCTTTCTATGCAGGGTTGATCTCAATAGTTGATGACTGTCATAAGAGAATAGATAAATCAGTAGAGATTCCCAACAACTGGTATCAGAGCAATAAGTTGAAGGAAACAGTGAGAGCAATGGCATGAGAGGAAGGAAAGGTCAAGATAGACATATTCAATGGTAACAACTTTGGTTTCTGGAAATGCAAATAGAGGACAACTTGTATAAAAAAAACTTCATGTACCTCTCGGAGGTGTGAAACCAAAGCTCATGTTACAAGAAGACTGGGATTTGATGGATTGACAAGCTTTCGGAGTTTTCCGCTGACATTAGTTCAATTGTGGCTTTCAATATTCTCAAGGAGAAGACTATGGCAGGTCTATTGAAAGTGTTGGCTAATATGTATGAAAAACCATCAGCTTCCAACAAGGTGTACTTCATGAGTCATCTTTTCAATCTGAAGATGAATGAAATGTAAATAGATGGAAATGTAAATAGAGGACTACTTGTATAAAAAAAACTTCATGTACCTCTCGGAGGTGTGAAACCAAAGCTCATGTTACAAGAAGACTGGGATTTGATGGATAGACAAGCTTTCGAAGTTTTCCGCTGACATTTGTTCAATTGTGGCTTTCAATATTCTCGAGGAGAAGACTATGGCAGGTCTATTGAAAGTGTTGTCTAATATGTATGAAAAACCATCAGCTTCCAACAAGGTGTACTTCATGAGTCATCTTTTCAATCTGAAGATGAATGAAGGTCACTCTATCACGGATCATATAAATGTGTTCAACTTGATCACAAGCCAATTAAGTTCAATGGAAATAAATTTTGAGTATGACGTGTATGCTTTAATTCTCCTATCCTCTTTATTTGAAAGTTGGAGTGCAATTGTGACAACTATAAGTAGTTCTTGTGGGTCAAACAAATTGAGGTTTGAGGAGATTCCAAATCTGATACTCAATGAAGATATTAATAGGACAGAGTCTATCATAAACTCTCTAAATGATTCTGGGGATTATCTCCATGAGCAACAATACCAAGGACACAGTGGTTCTTGCAAACAAAATATCAAATGTAACCTTTGGCATTGCAGGCTTAGGCAAGTGAGTGAAAAAAGCATGAAGGTGATGATGAAGAAGGACAATCTACAAGATTTGAACATTGTTGATGTAGGTTTTTGTGAAGATTGCATATTTGGGAAACAAAAAAAGGTTAGCTTCTTGAAGGGTGGAAGAGCACCTAGGATAAGGAAGTTAGAGCTTGTACACAAAGATTTGTGGGGTCCTTCTCTTGTTGCATCTCTTAGGGGCTCACAGTATTATGTCACCTTCAAAAATGACCAAGAAGATTCTTGAAGTGGCAAATTAGGTATTTGCCACTTTAAAGAAGTGAAAAAGCTTGGTAAAAAATGATTTTGGTGAAAAGCTAAAGTGACTAAAATCTGACAATGGTGGTGAATATGAAAATAGTGAGTTCAAGGAATTTTGTGCACTACAAGGAATTAGAATGGAGAAGACCTTACCAAGCACACCATAGGCAAAAGAGAGTGGTTGAGAGCATGAATCAAACTCTAAATGAAAGAGCTAATAGCATGGGGATCCATGCTGGTCTGCCCAAGGTGTTTTGGGTTGAAGCAATCAACACTTCAACATACTTGATCAACAGAAGTCCATCTGTCCCCTTAGACCATAAGTTGCCCAAAGAGGAGTGAATAAGAAAATTGGTGAGTTTTTTGGACATGAGAGTCTTTGGGTGTGTCTCTTACGTGCATGCCAATACAAAGAAGAGGGACAAGTTAGATGCAAAGTCAAGGAAGTGTTTCTTTATTGGATATGGTGCAAAATGTTGGTTTTATTGAGAGCAAGAAAATCATCAAAAGCAAAGATGTTATATTCAATGAGTGTCTACTTTACAAGGATAGTAACATTATGGATTCTGATCATGTAGATGAATGAGTTAAAGAAAAAAATCAAGTTGACCTGCATGAGATAAGAAAAGAAGATATTTTCATAAGGGTTTAGGGAGACCTTGAAAGCTCAAAAGAAACTACTCTACCACAACCTCAACCATGTGCACTGCAATTGGGGTGTAAAAGACCGAGACTGAGGTGAGAAATAGGAGAATGGAAACTCACATTGGGACACTTGAATGTGGGAAAACTCCAAATGCCTAGCATGAGCTTTGGCTTTGATATTTATAAGTAGCATACAAGGCCCTTGGGAAGCTTCTCAAGAGGCTTCCTCAAGCCACTTTCTTAGAGTGCAAGCCAAGTTAACCAGGAAGCTTCTCAAGAAGCTTCCTTCTAGAAACCGTCTACTTGGCGTGCAAGCTAAACTAGTTGGAAGCTTCTAGAAGTTTCCTTCTAGAAGCAACTTACTTGAAGTGCAAGCCAAGCTAGCCGGGAAGCTTCCCAAGAAGCTTCCTAGATATTTCAAGAATATTCTAGGCTAATTTGTCTTATGTGCTACTTTGTAAGCACAATTAACTTTATCGCTAAACTCCATATTGTTACATATTCCCTGTTACTAGTTGGTGACATCCTTGTTGCCAGTGAAGCTTCAAATTCTTGGATGGCCGTCTATGCATTTTGGAGGTGAGAAAGAGGTTCCCATGTAGCATCATGAAGGGCATACCCTTTCCAAAGGATCTTGTACTCTATATGTTGGTGACTACTTCATTGAACATGGCAACACGCAAGAATACGATCAACTTCGTACTCCTCATGATCATTGAAAGGGATAGGAAGAGGGGGAGGTTGGACTCAAGAGGAAAAGGAAAAGGGGTTAGGAACAAAGGGTTTCAACTTGGAAACATAAAAGATATGATGGATACGCATATGACAAGGCAAGGCAAGTAGATAAGCAACAAGAGAGACAATTTGGGTGATATCAAAGGGTCCTATCCAATTAGGTGCAAGTTTGCAAACTTGGGTATCAAGTGGGAAAAGGAGGTTACTCGAGGATAGCATGACTTAATCACCAAATTTAAAGGTGAGATCACGACGATGGTGGTCCACTTTTTTTTTTGGGCAATTTTGAGTAATAAGGAGGTGAGACTTGGCTTGTTGGAGAGATTGGGATATAATGGTCAAGAATGTGAAAGTATAAGGAACCTGAGCTGGAGGGGGAGCAAGAAGAGAATCTAGAACAAGCGGATCTTGGCCAAAATTAAGAAAGAAAGAAGAAAATCCGGTGCTTGCCTGTTTGGAATTATTGTAGGGAAATTATGCAACTTTAAGACATTCATCCAAATTGGTATGGTGGACGTTGACAAAGGCATGCAACATATCCTCCAATTTTCATTTGCACGTTTGGTTTGTCCATCAGTTTGTGGATGATAGGTCATGGACAAAGCAAGCTTGGTGTCGAGTATCTTGAAGAGTGCTTGCCAAAACTTCCCGGTAAATCAAGGATCACGGTTAGAGATGAGTACACGTGGCATCCCATGATGCTTGAAGACATTGTCGAAGTAGATTTGCACTAAGGTTGGAGCATCCATGGTATCACAAGTTGGTGCCAAATGGATTTGCTTACTAAGCTTATCCACAAACACAACAATTGTGGTGTGTCCTTGTTTTGTCTTTGGCAAGGATGTGATGAGATCCAAGCTCATATGCTCCCAGCGAGCAGATGGAATAGCAAGTGGTTAAGGGAGTCCACTCTGCTTCTAGTTGTTGGCCTTGTGACGTTGACAGCTCTCACACAATCAGACAAATTCTTGAACATCTCGTGTCATGTTGGGCCACCACTATTAACATTGGAGGGTACCCAAGCTCTTGTCCATACCCATGTGACCAGCAATGGGTAAATCATTGGCTTCTTGAAGGCACACAAATCAAAGATCACCTTTAGTTGGAATATAGATCTGTTCCTCATGGAATAAAAGTTTCTCCTTGATAGAGAAGGTGTTTTACTCCTTATTGCATGCTGTAAAGCGACCATTTACCATTTGGAAGAATGGATCTTGGTGTAGAGCTAACTGAAACTCATTTTGGATCTTAGAGTCTATTGACACTATTGAAATTGCTATTGTGATGACAAGAAGAGGTTTCAAATCAGGTCATCATGATAAAGCATCAAGGATGACATGGAACCAACCTGGTTTGTACTCAAGTTTGATGTCATATAGTTGGAGTTGTTCCTCCCATCAATGATGTAGACTCTTCATGTGTTCCAAGTGTAAGGTCTACAACAATGGTTTGTGATTAGTTTGTATAATTAATGTAAAGTAATGTAATGTTTGTATAATGTAATCACTTGTTTTCCCAAGGGGTAATGCCTCCATACCTTGGTGGCATATACCATTGCAAGTTGTTCTTGATCTCGTGCAAAGTGGTTTCATTCAGCCGTATTGAGTCGGCGAGACACAAAGGAAATGGGATGGAATCCATCTGGGAATTCTTGTTGTAGCATGGCTCCAATTGCAAAGTTAAAAGCATCAAAATCAATCACACATGGTAGTTGAGGATCATATGGTTGAAGAATGGGTCTTGAAGACACCATATGCTTTAACCTCTGGAATGCTTCTTCATGCTTGGTGGTCCACTGGAAGTTTGAGTTCTTTCCCAAGAGGTCAATCAATGGTGTAGCCACATGAGCATAATAATGGATGAACCATCGGTAAAAACTAGCCAATCCATTGAATGCCCGTACTTCTGTAGCATCCTTCAGGGTAGGCCAATCAGTAATGGCCTTGATTTTCTCTTCTTCCATCTTGATCCCCTCTGATGCAATCTTATGACCCAAGAAGGTAAGCTCCTTCTGCCAAAAGGCACACTTAGGAATTCTTGTACATGATTCATGTGTTATGCCTCTGTCTTGCTATAAAATTAAGATATCATCCAAGAACACCATCACGGACCGATCCAATAGTCCATCCAACACCCGATGCATCTAATCCATGAAGACTATTGGAGCATTAGTGAGTCCGAAAGGTAGAACTCTCCACTAAAAATGCTCATACCTTGTACAAAAGCCCGTCTTTTGCACATCCTGTCTATCAATAGGAATTTGCCAATAGTCGCTACAAAGATCCAACTTGGAAAAGTAGCGTGCTCCACTAGTTGATCAAGCAAGTCATCGATCTGAGGCAAGGAATATGCATTGTTCACAATTTGCTTCTTGAGCCCACGGTAATCAATATAAAAATGAAGTCCTCCATCCTTCTTTGGAACAAATAGTACCGATGCTCCCCAAGGAGAGGTACTATGTTGTATGAAGTCCTTCTCCAAAAACTCTGTAAGTTTTGTTCGCAACTCCTCCAACTCCTTTGGTGAGAGCCAAAAGATCGGTCTACTCATTGGAGTACTCCCTGGCAATAACTTGATCTTGAAGGGAATACCTTATTGAAGAGTAATCCCTTTGGCAGATCATTTGGAAATACATATGCAAACTCATGAACTATCCAATCAACCATTGCTTGATGAGGCTCTTGGCCTTCCTCCGATTGTTCTTGTGCAATTTGCTTGATTCACACCAAGAATACATACTTATCTTCCTCCAAAGCTTGCTCTATGGCTGCTTTACTAACCAACTTCCCTTCTAGGGACTCAGCTCTCTTCCAAGCTTGCTCCATGGTTGCCTTCTTGGCAAACTTTCCATCTTGGGACTCCACTCCCTTCAAGGTTTGCTCTATGGCTACCTTCTTGACAAACTTTCCATCTTGGGATTAACTATTCTTAGGTGCCTTACTCAGAGGTGCCAGACAACCTAATTGGAAATTTCTACCTTGGTGTTGTACTTGAATTTGGCATCGAGTCCAATCAAATTGAACCTTATGACGTTCAAGCCAAGGTAGACCTAGAATGATATCATAGTGTAGAGGTGCCACTACAAACCCCACACACTCTAAATAATCCTTCCCAATCTTGAAGGTAATGGGATACGAGGTGCGGAATGCATAACCCTTTCTACCATCCGCCATCATCAAACTACTTCCAATCATTGGTTTGATAGGAATACCTAATTCCTTTGCTACTTGCATAGACATGCGATTCTTTGAACTTCCAGAGTCATCCAAAATCCTACAACCCCAATGAAATATTATATCTTGCAAGTGAAGCAAACTTGCATAGGTCAAGCCTTCAATCCCATTGGAACTATTCAAGCTCCTAGTAGGCGGCTCAAAATCTCCTACTGGGATTCTTCTTTTCCCTGATTATTTGGTTCCACAAACTCCATATGGGAAACCTGTCAAGGTCACCCATTCCTAAGTGGACATTCAGCAATGCGATGTCCAACTTGGCGACAATAAAAACAACCTCCATTTTTTTCAATGTTTCTCTGTCTATTGCATCAAGTGGCCTTCGTTGGATAGCATCAATCTCCATTGGTGCTGGTTCTTCCACCCGTGCATATGGTACGAGTAAGCTTGGTGTAAGTTGAGGCAAGACCAAGTTGTCGCAACCAAAGTATCAAAGCGCTCAACCAATTGCATGGCTTCTTCTACATTTTGTGGTTCTCGCATGGTCACCTCCAATTTGATTTGTGACTTCAATCCCTGCATAAATTGATCCAGAACTTCTCCTTCTTGTTTATTTAGATTTTGCATGATGATGTTCTGAAATTGTGTGATGTAGCCTCTTAAAGAGCCAATCTACTTCAACTCCGCCAATGCGGCTTGGGTGGCATTTATAGTTTGAAATCGACCAAGTATTGCATCCTTGAATTTTGTCCATGTCAAGATTGGTGCGATAATCTATTGTTCAGCTTGCTCAACTTGGAATTGCCACCAAAGTTTTGCCACACCATCCAATTGGCTAGAAGCCAAGAGAATCTGTTTCTGTTCATCTTGAAGATTGGTGGTTTTGAAGTAATGTTTGCAATCAAACAGAAAATTCTCCATTATGCCCAGAAGATTCTTGCCTTCAAATACATTGGGTTTTGGAAATCGAATATAATCTTCTCCATCTCAGACGGGCACTCTCTCTATATGTTCTTGTTGTTGTTGGTCTCGTTAATCCAACAATCGAGTAAGGTGCGTGATTTGTTGCTGCATCGCAAGGATAACATTCGGTATTTGTGCCATAGCTATTACTCTATCCTATTACTCCCAATTTATCCAATTGATCAATACATAGATATAACACATCCACCTTTCTCCATAAGTGACAACCAAAAGTATCAAGGGCTCCTCAGACACGGTGATCATATGTAAAAAATCCTGCCCAAAGCATGAGGTGATGGATTGTGTGAAGTGGTGCTTGGGTAATATCTAGACATGAAAATCCCAATGGGTTGGCGGAAGTGGATTTGGTGGTCCATAAATTCCATCCATCCCATTCCTGCTCTGATACCAATGTAAAAGACCGAGACCAAGGAGAGAAATACGAGAATGGAAACTCACATTGGGACACTTGAATGTGAGAAAAATCCAAATGCCTAGCATGAGCTTTGGCTTTGGTTTTTATAGGTAACATACAAGGCCCTTGTGAAGCTTCTCAAGAAGCTTGCTCAAGTTGCTTTCTTAGAGTGCAAGCCAAGTTAACTAAAAAGCTTCTCAAGAAGCTTCCTTCTAGAAGTCATCTACTTGGCATGCAAGCTAAGCTAGTTGGAAGCTTCTAGAAGTTGTTTATTTAAGATGCAAGCTAAGCTAGCCGGAAGCTTCCCAAGAAGCTTCTTAGATATTTCAGGAATATTCTAGGCTAATTTGTCTTATGTGCTACTTTGTAAGCCCGACTAACTTCATCGCTAAACTCCATATTGTTACATGGGGAGATCTACAAGAATCACAAGACAACCATTGAGTTATTCTTTCTCTCTACATTACATGTTGTTGATAGATGGAGGTGAACCTGAATGTTATGAAGAAGCCATGCAAAGTGAAGATTTAATGAAATGGGAACTTGCCATGAAGGATAAGATGAGGTCCTTGGATAAGAATCAAACTTGAGAGCTAAACTTACTACTAGAAGGCAAGAAGGCATTTCATAACAAGTGGGTCTACAAGGTAAGAGGATCACCGTGGTAGATGGTACAAGATAAGATTAGTTGTGAAAGAATTCCAACAGAAGGACAGGATTGATTACATTGAGATTTTTTCACCGATGGTCAATCACTCAACAATTAGAGTGGTTCTCAATATAGTGGCAGCTGAAAACCTATATTTAGAGTATATGGATGTCACTACTACTTTTTATGCATGGTGAGAGTGATGAAGAAATCTATATGAAACAACTTGTTGGCTTTGTAGCCCTTAGTAAGGAGAGCTTGGTATGCAAGTTGTGAAAAAGTCTATGTGGTGTGAAACATGCACCAAGATTATGGTACAAGAATTTTGACAAGTTCATGATCAATAATGGATTCACAAGATGTCAAGAGGATCATTGTTGTTATCTCAAGACTCTTGATAATAATTTTATCATCTTACTTTTGTATGTTGATAACATGCTAATAGTTGGACCTAACATACTAGAGGTTGAGAGATAGAAAAAAGAATTATGAAGAGAGTTTGCAATGAAAGACATGGGTATAGCAAAGTAGCTACTTGGGTTGAAGATTGAAAGAGATAGGGTGGCTGGAATGGTGAAGCTCTTTCAAGGTAGCTATATTGGAAAGATGTTTGAAAGGTTCAACATGACATATGCAAGTCATGTGAAGACACCTTTGGCAAGTCACTTTAAGCTATCAAAGGAGTAGTCACCCTAGGATGATGAAGAGCTGAAAGATATGTCAAGGTACCATATGCTTTAGCTGTATACCGCCTAATGTATGCAATGACAATGACATGTACTAGACCAGATATTGCACATGTAGTGGGAGTTGTGATAGGTACATGGCCAATCCAAGAAGACAACATTGGGAGGGTATCAAGTGGATTTTTATATATCTGAAAGGTATCAAAGATATAGGTTTGTGTTACAACTAAGGCAGCCATACTCTTCAAGGTTTTGTGGATGTAGACTTGGGAAGGGATATGTATACCAAAAGAAGCCCCATAGGGTATGTTTATACCATAGGTGAGACAATAGTGAGTTTGTTCTCACAATTGCAAAAAGTTGTCACTTTGTCTAGAATTGAGGAAAAATATGTTGCAATTACATAAGCTAGTAAGGAGATGATATGGTTATAGAACCTTCTAAAGGAGCTAGGCAGAGTAAAATTTTACTGTTTTATTCTTGGACAGTCAAAGTGTCATTCACTTAGCAAAGAATATAATGTTCCATGCTAGAATGAAACATGTTCAGTTGAGATATCACTTCATCCGAAAGTTATTTGAAGATTGCAGTTTGTGACTTGAAAAGATTCAAGGTGCCAAGAACTTTTTTGATATGTTGATGGAGATTATCATTTCTTAGAAGCTAAGGCTATGTATAACATCAATCTGCCTCCACTGATAATTAGATAGTAAAGCTGCATAGAGTATGTAGATCACGTGCCCGAAGTTTACTATCTTTTCTTTGAAAGATGTATAGTCAAGAAGTATCAGTCTCCAAGTGGGAGAGTTGTAGGATATGGAGTGTGATCCATCTGATTTATCCCTGCTGAGATCATCAGCTCATATCATATCCGGGTATATATTGTCCAAGGTTGAGACTGGTGTTTGGATAGTCAAACACTTGTTTTTGACTATCCAAGGAGATGGGGGTGACACCTAGAGTGCATTCGTGTTCTTTTGTGTGCAACTTTAGAAGGTAACTCGGCTACCCTGAGGTTTTTGAGAGTTGAATATAGGTGCGCATGTGAAAATGAATCAATCGGTGGAACTTTTGGTGACTTTGTTTTGCATGAAGCTGGGTAGGCGAGGTCTGATTTGGATCAGACTAGCAAGAGATAATAAGGAGAAGGGAGGATCAATGTAAACACCTGAACAAATTGGACAAAGAAAGAGTTGGTTGGTGCAGAGCTTCCAAGCGATCTTTGTGATTTGTATTGAGAGGGGGTAAAATTTTGGATTTTTTGTAATCTGTATTGAAAGGGGGTAAAATTCTGGATTGAGTAAAATTCTCAATATGCGTTATCGTGTATTGAGAAGGAGTCAAATTCTGGATTCAAGAGCAAGTGACTATGAACCACGTTGATCCTTGCGCACCTATTGATTTGTGTGAATTGATTTTTTTTACTTTTCTCTTTCTTTTCTCTTTTCTTTCTCTTTTCCCTTCGTGCGCAGGGTTGATCTCACTTGTTATGACTGTCATAAGAGAACTGATTTAAATCAGTAGAGATTCCCAACACGTCCCTCGTTCAACTTACAAAAGAAGTCTCAAATGGTCTCAAATTATGGGACTCCAAAATCCTGTCCTAGTGGACAGTCGCACAGTAGAGATTCCCAACACGTCCCTCGTTCAATTACAAAAGAAGTCTCAAATGGTCTCAAATTATTGGACTCCAAAATCCTGTCCTAGTGGACAGTCGCACAACAGGGTTGGATGAGGCGACTCGTGATCAGGTTCGATTGTCGTCCATAGGCGTCGGAAGAACCAGAGACTGCCCTACAAATCGAGGCTTTGGCAGAACGTGGATTTAGTTGAATAGGGACCAACTACTGACCTTACCGAAGGTCCCCACTCGATTCATTATTATAGAACCCGCACCACCCTACCTGGACGAATCCGCAGGCCATTCGGAATGCAGGAATGGATATAAAGTGAGCCTGGGCAAATGGCTGACATCTGAGAAGGATGCGGGACCTGTTATGAGGTACAATTCCCATATGTACGTGTGCGAATATCGTATGAAACTTCTACTCTCATCACAACTGATTCTCGAAACTGGATAATCTGCCACTTGAGAAGATGCTTCACTGGCTCGAGCATGAAATCATCAGCTTACCTAAGATTACGATCCTGGGGGCCGCGTCCTTTGCTTACGACGGCCGTTTGAAACTGCTTCGACCGTGTAAGACAGGTTTTGTAGAGTGGCACTCTCCCACATAGCAGTGCAGTGTAAGATTGTTCGACACGTTATTCCGGGCGAAACAATTTGTTCTGCAGTCTCTTGGGCCAATTCAGATGTTGTAGCGTACGGGTGGGTCAAGCCCTCCGCAACATATTAGTAACTTCATATAAATTTGTGAATTCTGGCCTGAACTTCCTATCAAAACTGTTCCATAAACAATACGTCCTAATCGGTTCCTACTTGTGCTAGGATTAGTTGAGCTTTGAGGAGGTGCTGGACATTTAACTCGTTAGAATTTATCCGATTGGCGTAAGTGTCAATTAGTGTAAGATTTTCGTGCGCTGCTTCATTTTGGTACCTTTGCAAATCTGGGCTTCATCGTTTTACTAATCAATATCTTGCGAAGCAGCAGCTGCGGCTGCTTCTCACCCTGGTGTTGAGTCAACATTTTTGTGTGAAGCACGGGCAGCAGCGGGCAAAGTTGTAAAACGCATGAATGATAAACTCACGGCACTGCTTTGCGGCTCCAAAATCTGAGATCGACCAACACTTGTCTGAAAAATTGTAATGGCCGAGTGAGAGCCAGAGTCAGAATATCAAGCAGACCTCTCAGGAGAGCGATACCAACGAGCAAGTGCTCTCGCAGTTTTGATGCTTGATAATATTTCCCTAGGAAGCAAGTCGAACTGAACTTGCATGGTCGGATGGCACGAATTACCTTCACCTGCTTTAACCCCTCCAGTTTCACTCCTACAGCCAGTTTTGTTGTATTTCCTGTCAGTCAATGCCAAATCCTTCATGTTGGCAAGAATTGGCGAGACTAAACCACAATTTCCGCGCGCGAGCACTATAGGGAGAGGCACTACGTGCGAAGACCCTTCTTTCTCAGCCATTTCGGCAAGTGTATTCTTGGCATATGTGAAGCCAGATTAATCAAAATTCTAATGCTTGCGAGGCGTAGCGTCCTAGCAACTTTTCTCACTTCTATTGGCTTGCTTTGGTGGTGGAATCCAAAGCTACCAACCCTCCGTGCCTTACGCAATTCTCCCTTTTTTTAACCAATAATAATATACTTTTACTAAAGGTTATTAGTTGCACCAAGTATATCGCACTTTGATAGGAGCTGCCGAGGGATACGATGAGATCCCCATGAGAAACCTGATGATGATGACAGAACTAGTGAACGTAGAACTAGTGACAGCAGTACTGCTGCTGATTCCGGAGGCAACGATACAAAAAGGATGCCTCGCTCATCTTCTGGCCTTCCTCTCACCCGTAGGGCAGTGCCTGCATACAAAACGGGATCGGCGAAACGACCGAACCAAACTAGCGATATCGAATCGCCGAACCGAAACTCTTTGTGCCAAAGGCTTTGCCTCTACGGGTCCTCTGGCCAGAAATGGCTTTACCGCGCACGATACCCGAATACGCTCCCCGCGCACTACGTGCAGCCTATGCCCTCGTGCTCAATGGCCCATAGGTTTCGGACTGTTTCCAAATCACAATAATAAATGACGTGACCTAAAGGATAACCAAGTAAGCTCGAGAGAACCATCAGCCTTGCTATACTTATATGGAACCATAGAAGAAGTTATACATACCATGAGTTGGGCTATTTGACTGACAGTATCTCCGAAGAAAAGATTAACTACATAATACTGGAGAAATTTGAGAAAGTTGATCATGTCCTGGTGGAAACTTAGTATATGTGTCCGAAAGGCTACTATTTCGCCAGATTGTGCTATACTTGTTCACAGGACAACTGAATCCGTGCCGCAGCCATTAGAAACCAAACAGTAATGCTGCTTATACATATGAACAATTCACGATCCTTCAAAGCTTGAATTACTAGAATACCGGAACAGAGCATGCAAATCGACAGTGATTACTGGCACTAGAGGAAGATTATCGAATAAGGAGCAGAGGAAAACAACCAACAACGAATAGAGTGGTCGTTCATCATAGTCGCTCCTAAGGCTCCTGAATCGATGCAGCAAAAGTATAACTTGGATAGACAGGACAGCCCTTCGAAAGGCGAATTTTAATATCTCAATTCTACAGATGCAATTACTCAAACATCCGGTTTTTCATTTATAGATACAGAGATGGCCAAGCGATTGCGGATATTGCGGTCCCTATAACAAGTACGGTGTACTGGTGACCAGTATATATTAGTCGACTTGTGCCCGTAGTATGCATACTGAAACTGGAGTTTCAACATATGAAGGAGTACGTCATGTGACTGCAGTAATGAATCGTGTATATCTAAAACGACGGAACTGTGCAGAGAACCTATAGGCCGGGAGTATGTCCCCCCAACTATCAGAATCTATGTCCCTCATCATCACTCTGATATGCAATTGTTAATCCAGTGAGGATGGAGCTAGGCTAACTGTAAATCTGTACAGGCTCACTTTGACAAAGGGTTTTAATTTGAAGCCATCCCCCGAAGCTTCACCCGCACGCATGCAAAGTATACTGTGGAAATAAACTCTGTTCTCTTGCTGAGTGGTAAGGCGACCTGTCATACTTCAACGCTCTCACCCGTGATGTTCCTGGTCCTCATCATCTTCATGGTTAATTAACCATGACGGTGGGCGATCGTTGCTAAACACCTTAACTCCTCGCGCGTCCTGAACATATTTGACATACATAGCCACATGTCAGGCCTGAGTTCCTATATTGGTATTGATGGTAATAACTTGTGCACAATAGATCAGATTCTTCAGACGAGGCCGTCTATCACTGCGTCCTGGTTGACAGCCTCGTATGATTTCCAAACTTCTGGTGTCAAAGATTACTCGCAACAAATGAAACACGCAATACCTCCTCAACCTCATCGACCTCCTCAACCTCGACGACCTCCTCGACCTCTTGTTGCTCATGGTCAGCCATCTCAAGCTGTAGGCGTGTAAATCTACAAAGTTGTTCGCAGCACGTCGAAACTGTACTGATTACACCAACACAACTGTTAATACTTCTGTCTAAACGTCCAAGAAGGTAAACAATGATCTGCTTACTCAGAAAATCCATAAGCTTCTAGTAATTTAAAGTTCTGTTCTCTCCTCTTGTGGTCTAACCTCACCTTCAATTCTCTGGCGCTCACACCTCTTTCAGCAGCACTATTCTCTTCAAAATACTTGTAATTTTACTCAGCTGCTCGAAAGACAGGTTTACAAATCTGTAGATAAGGTTTCTCTGAAATGTTTTGACTGTGAATGACCAGTGTCTGCAAGCTTTTCTGAACTGATATAGAGTTGTGTTGGTGGTGAAACTTCTGGATACTGAGGCTTGATCTTCTTGAGATCTAGCTGTCATTTATACTCTTGTGGTCTAATCTTGCCATGCTATCCTATGTCTTTCACACCTCTGCTCTATCGTTTCAGGAGATTCAACTTCCACTCAACTGTTCAAAACACAGCCCACCAACCAGCACATGAGATTTTTTTATGTTTCTGATTCTTCACTCTTTGCAGTCAGTGATCTCTGAATGCTGTTCTGCATTGAAAAGCAGGCACAGCACGTGGTAATTCTGAACAATTAGAAACAAGAGCCATGCCAGACCTATGCCTGAGAGTCAATTGTTCTCACGCGATGATAGTGAATAAGGTTCACTATGCACAATAGCTACTTCTATCTGAACCTCGAATCTGACTTCCGTTCACTCGGATAAGAAATTTTGTGGTGGTCAGCGGAATTGACTGCTGAAAGAATCTCGGAAATGTGAGTGCGGGTGACAGTCGAGAAAAGATTTGCGTTTGGAGTCAAATCACTGGGACCTTTCCATGAGCTATCCTCAGCGGCTTGTTCTATTGGCTAGTGTGTAGGTAAGTTGCTGATTTTAGCCAGCCTTCTTAGTACGTGTACTCATCTCCAGAATTCTTCTCACTTCCATAGTAATCAGTTGAACTCGTGTAATATGTCATCGATCCAGTATAAAACGGACTTCAGTTTCTTCTCAGTTTGCCAAGTTTCAGAAATTGTAAACTTCTCGGAGGTGGTTTTTTCTACCATTGTGTGAACTATCAGTATACTATGTTCAGTATTAACTATCCAGACTAGCTATAGATTCTGCTCATTATTACAATATCTAATCTGGTCCAAAGTTATTGTTGTCATTTTCCTTGCTATCCTCAAGTCGTTGTCACGAGTCGAGGACCTGCAGATGATGAAATACAATTGAGAAAACCTCACCAAGCCGTGATAATTTTCATTAGTCAACCTCTTTGAACTCTATGACAAGGAACTAACAGAATAAGGGACCTAAGGGTCTTGACGTCAAATAGAAGGTGCGCGGTGTGACATGTTTCAGAGTTTTTGCTTTCGTAGTCCTCGTGGGAGAGGGAGAAAGAGGGCGGCAATTCGAATCCTTCAGCCAGTAATTTATCCTCATTTAGACTCAATTCTACTGCGAACTCACAACAGCAGGGACATGTACGTCGAGGTCAATTAGGTGGAGACGCGTCGGTAATTGTTCTCGATGACAATAGTCTTTTGGAGCAAACACAAATTAAGACTCGTCAGGAAGGACAGGAAAGTGGGAAGACATACCAGGCTCAATTGAAACAGCACGGTTACCACGGTCATCATTCCTCGGTAAGGCCACGTGACTCTGACTGACGACATTTCATAGTTTTATATTTGTGTCTTGAGATGCAATCAGCTTTTGATAATTTATTCGTCTAGAACATTTCATAATGATTATCTATCCAAATATCTGTTTGCAGACAGCCCTCGCCCTGTTTAACGTTGGAAGGCTCTATGAACCGGGTTCAGTGACTTAGTGAAACATTAATCCTTGCAGCTCGTATAACGGATACTACCTCTAAACTTGCGGGAACTATATCACGATCTTTGTAGTACCACTGCTAGACAAAGTGACTAGTTTTGAATCTGAACAAGCTTTCCTCATACCGCTACGACGGGTTGAATTACGAAGTCCTGAACTCTTATAGTCGACGGACCGGAATCATTACAGATCTGGAATGGTTTTCTAATACATAGTAAGTACAATTTCCTGCTTCTTAATGAAGATAATCAGCACCTAAGGGGTTGGGAGTCTCCTAATTACATTTACACCACTCATTGCTCTGCTAATCCTACCTTATCGTATCATAATGCACAATTAAGAACGACCTGTACATCTGCCGCTAATTCATATGTTCTTAATTACACATCCGCCGCTAGTCCCCCCACCTCAACTTGTCTTTACAAAGGTTATAAGTTCTTAGGTCACAATATTATTCCTAAGCCCAAAAGTTTTTACACCTAAGGCCTTTTAGGCCTTTTAGACGAAGACCTCTTCAAGGCCAAAGGTAGTTGTAGGCTGAAGGTATGTTCTACACTTAACATTTTCTTATCTATTTACCTTCAAGCTAGAGTTCCCTTATTCGTACAACTATGGCAAGGAACTACACTTGCCCTTTTAGATCCAGATTAGCAAATTTGTCTTGTCTTGGTATTCAACAATCACATCTAGCAATTCCTTCATGGAATCCTCAAATTCCTTCAAGGTGATCATGAAGTCTATTGGAGAATTGTTGCAAGCACTCATTTGTGTAAACCTTGCCATCAGAGCATGTGCTTGAGACCTTGACTCTGAAACTTCATCCTCTCCAAGAAGGACTTCACTGTCTCCTCTACAATTCCTTCTAGTTGATTCCAAGCAATCTTCATCTTTGCCAAGATCATGATCTTTTCCAAGTTGAGCTACACCCAAATACCCTACAACTCTACCAAGATTTCCTCCCGACTGGCCAATCTATCTTGCTTGCACTCTTCTTCCTTCTCATTAATATTTTTAGCAAGCTTCTTCCTTGTACTCCTTCCACTCATAGCTTCTCCTGATGTCTCACTTCCACTGTGACAAGGACCACCTTTGCTTTATCCACTTCTTCTTTCAACGCATCAATTCTTTGGCCTAAGCTTTTACTTGCTCTTCAAGGTGGGTTTGGTGGCACACTTCTTGTTCTCTATGAATTCTCTCCTCCTTCTACCTCTTTGTTCTCCCCTCTTGCACTTCCTTATTCAAGAGTGCTCCTTATTCCTTGAGCTTGGCCGACCCCTACCCCAAGTTGTTATTGCATTTTTTAATCTCCGAATATTATGCACAAACTTCTGCCAATTTGTCCCATGTCTTTGTCATCTCTTATACAACCCCATGCACCAATTGATGGAGGTGACTTAGGAGTGCAATGTAACCATTAATCTTCCCATGAACTTCCTTGTACGTAGGAAGGAGCTACTCCATTAATTCTAGCACTGGGCTTACTATGTGCACAACTGATTTGGAGAGTAACATCATGATGACTAGCAAAGCTTTCCTTCGGGTTGAGCTAGCCTCCTTCACCATTCTAAATGATGCCAAAGGTCCCCTCTCCTCCTTATTGATCTCAACAAAGAAGGGGGGTCTCCTTTCTCATGTTCTCCTATCATTGTTATGGGGACTTTGGTCTTGGACAATCCTTTGTCCTAAAGACATCATTTGGCCTGAAGTCCTTCTTCTGGTTGAAGTTCACGTGCAACTTGAAGTTCTCTCTTGGCCTGAGAGGAGCCCTTGTCTTTTGCCACTCCTTCAACTTTGAGCAATTCTTCCTCCCTAAGTACTCTTGCACCTCTACTTCTCCTACATGTGGAAACAAGGGGGATCTTGTTATCCCCATGCTCTCTACTACATTCTTCTTTGGGCTTGAAGGCCCAAACTTTCCATCATATCTTCATTAGGCACGCATTTTTTCTTTTGCCTGAATATTATCCTTCACCTGTAGGACTCTAGGCTAGGGTTGATTGTGCTTCTCCATCTTGGTCCTCTACCACTTCCTTGTCAGATGATATGATAATTCAAGTGAACAACTACTTGCTGTTGGTGGGTGTGTGCTGTACTTCTGGCCCAGCTTTGCTTTTGTCTTCCACAAGGGTCCTCCTTATCCTTTTGTGGCCATCAACTTTGGCCTAGAAGGTGTTGCATGGCTCTTCCTTTCCCTAACGGGGGACTCCACTGCCAATTCCTGTTGCCTCTTCTCATCAAAGCCTACCATGTTGTAGGTTTCCTTCACCATGACAAACTTCCTTGTGTGGGAAAATTCTGCATTTGCTTCTGCATATTTTCTCAGCATGGCTCATTTGCATAGCTCCTCCAAATGTCCTACAAGGAAGAAGTGATATGGATACTTCTCTTTCTTGACTGAGGTTAAAAGATTTATCCCCAAGTAAAAATGAACAACATAGCATGACACAAAAGTCACTCCTCTTTCTTCATTCATGTTTTCAACAAGCTCCCACATTCACAACTAGAACATTGATGCCCAATTCACAAGCTTCCCTTCATACAAGTTCTCAAAAAAGATTGCATGACTATTGTTCAGATAAGTTGTTTGTTTAGATTTGAAAAAATTAATTACTGATTTCATTAGGATCCTTCAATTAGGATGTTTAATTCCGTGGATAGATCAACCATGATTGGTCTTGTCATCCTTTAAGATAACCTTGATTTTGCTTCCAAAGCTAGATCAAGGCAAATCCAAGGGGTATCTAAGGTCATGGTGTTTTGAAATTTTGGGCCCCAACACTTTCCACCAACGTTCCTCTGTCCAGGAGAAGATGTTCCCTCTCAGGGTCTCTATCCCTAGATCCCAGTTATCCCCCATCTCATGTAGCATTGCATGACCACTCAACTTAAATTATCCCTTATCTCATGCAGCAGTGCATGATCACTCAACTCTCAATTCCACATCAAGAATTCCATCTTCCTGTTGAAAAGCAACTTCTCTCTACAATGAAGTGCACGCTTAACCAACCCTGGGAACTTGCTTATGAGTTTGGGTGCCCTTGACTTATACACTTGAAGGATTGCTACTTTCCCTTTCATCCCTCTCAATCCTTCTCACACAGCCACCTTTGATCCTAATTTTTTTAGTTCCTAAGTTTTGCAACTTAGCACCAAGGATGAGGAAATCATAACTGGTCTTGCTCTCTTTAACTCTACAAAAAGTGAAAAGGATCTAAGCCCAAGTAAGTATTTAAGGTGATGGCTCAACCATTGTGGATATTTGGTAGGTATGCCATTTGGTGAGCAATTGCATCTCACACATGTGTGTGGTCAATACAATTAAGCAATCATCAATTGTAGTTCTTGATCCATTGGTGTCACATTTAAGCTCTCAAGATTCATACAAACTCACTAACTTTTAGGCCAAGGGATCTCATACCAAATGGTCTTCTGGCCAAAGGCCTCCTTTCAGGACAATATCTTTTTGGGCAAAGGGTTTCCTCACCAAAGGTTTCTCTAACTGAAGGTCTTCTTTGTTGAAGAGCCATGTCTTGGGCTCTTGATTCAGATCTATTGTTCTTGGTCTTCCCATGGCATATTCCTTTAACATCCTCTTTCCTTTGAAGGGTGCAGTTTCCTTGGGATGGAAGGCAAGAAATAAGAATAAACTTGTCTTCTTCCCTATTGACCAGCTATTTCTTTGTCTTCTTGAGTAAACTAAGTAATTTGAAAGAGAAAAGTGTACTTTGCAAAGAGGTGAGGCATCACAAATACCACACCAAAGAAGCAACCCTCCTTAGCCAAGAAACCAAGTAGCAACACCCAAATGTTAGAGGTATCTTCATGGAGAGGAGAACTGGAGGATAACAAAGATAATGAACAGGATGAAAAAGTGTCCTTTATCCTTCAAGCATTGACCTCCACTTCAAACAAAGGGGAAGAAGAAGAGACTTGTGAGGATGCACAGTTGGGCACAAAATTGTAGAATCAGGAAATGTAGGATTGTACTATAAGACTAGAGGAGGACATGAGCGAGGAGGTTCTAATGCTAGAACCAATGCCAACAAGCTCTATTAGAGAGGAAGAAGCAACCAAAGAGCCACTAGATCAAGCTGAGTGCTTAAATGCCCAAGAACTTTGGCCTAAAGTTCTTGACAAGGCCAAAGTCTTGCAACAAGAGGATGACCAGATCATTGATCATGCCAAAAAGGATTATGTTCACATTGATGTTGATATTCCAGATCCTGCACCAAGGGCATAGACAAAATTGGATAGGAATCAAACCTTGAGTACTAGTGCTAGTTCAAGAGGGAGCCAACATTGTGATACATTCAATTGGAGTTGAGTACAAGTAGTACAAGAAGGAAGCCAAAAAACAATTTTGTGACAAGTGGCCAGAGTTGGAGAGCCCTTGAAATGAAATGAAGGAAGGCCGTGGTCAAGTTGCCACCTTAGAAGTTCAATAGCAGGAGTATTTGAAATAGGTGGCACTACAACTATATTGCCTTACCAAGGAATTGGAAGAAGTAAAGGCCAAGCAAGTAGAGATTAGAAAATAAAGCATACAAGGAGGTAGATGAACTTTATATGCTTATGGTTGAGGGAGCACTTGGACAAGAAGTTCATAACAAACTTGCCAAACTTATTTGTTAGAAATAGCTAGATATCAAGCCCAAACTGGTCAGTTAGTTAGGTACCTTAGGTGCAAATGTAGTTTGTCACCCCGACAATTATAGAAAATGCACCTTGCCAAGAGGAAATCCTTCAAAGGTACGGGCACTCTGAGTGAACAATCAGATACTTGGAGTTACATATCTACATTCTAAATTGAATCTTCTTCACCAAGTGCACTCGCAATTTTGCAAAACTTTGGGGTCGTAGTTTGAAATTAGGTTAAGATGGAATCAAAAATAACAACTTTCTTGAAACCATGTTAAGCACCTTATCATTTTGTAGATGATTAGTATAAGATAGGATTAGGTCCTTAAGCAAGTGATGTACAAAATAGATTAGGCATTTTAGGAGATACCCTTGGGCTCCTGATCCCTTTGGCTTGTGCGGTACCCACATTTTTTTTTATCATGTTTCAAAGAAGTCATGTTCAATTGAAGTTGAATTGGAACCAAATGGGCAAAGAAAGAAGAATAATTTTTTCTTTAGTGTTTTCACCAACGAATAAGGTAAATGATCTAGAACTAGAGAGATAGATGGCTGCCTCATTATTTCATCCCATTTGCAGTACATTTCTACCTTAGATTGAAGTTGCTGAGTGCAGCGGAGGGATAGAAGATGGTGTCTCATTTTCACCCAGATTTGCAAAGAGAAGTAGATGCAGAAGAGCTGTAGTACATCTGCCAAATCAGAAGTAGTGATGACCACTTTGCCATGACAAGATAGCAGAAGAGAGTGGTAGTGACCATTCCAAAGATGAAGAAGCAAAACCAACCCAAAGAAATGGTATCACCAGTATAGCTATAGAAAACAAGAAGATTAGACCCAGGGCATGAGGTAGTAATGTGTGAATTGTCGTAAGAAGAAGAGTCAGAAGAAGAAGTTGAGTACAAGTCAAAAAACTTGAAGGAAGAAGAAGAGGCAAAACTCATGTTGCAGAGTGGAGAATCCAACAACGGGAGTGATGGAGAACCCAAAGTTCAACAAATAGAGAAGAAAGATGACTATTCTTAGGTGTCTTACTCAAATGACTATTCTTAGGTGTCTTACTTACTTGGAAATTCCTACCTTGGTGTTGTACTTGAATCTATTGTCGGGTCTAATCAAATTGAACCTTATGACGTTCAAGCCAAGGTAGACCTAGAATAATATCATAGTGTAGAGGTGCCACTACAAACCTCATACACTCCAAATACTCCTTCCCAATCTTGAAGGTAACAAGATGCGAGGTACAAAATGCAAAACCTTTTCTACCATCCGCCATCATCAATGTACTTCCAATTACTGGTTTGATAGGAATTCCCAATTCCTTTGCTACTTGCATAGATGTGCAAATCTCTGAGCTTCCAGAATCAACCAAAATCCTACAACCCCAATTAGATATTGTACCTTGCAAGTGAAGCAAACTTTCATAGATCAAGCCTTCAATCCTATTGGAACTAATCAAGCTCCCAATAGGCAACTCAAAATTCCCTACTAGGATTCCTTGTTTTCTTGATCATTCTACTCCACAAACTCCATCAAGGCAACTTGTCGAGGTTGCCCATTCTTGAGTGGACATTCAACGATGAAATGTCCCAATTGCTGATAATAAAAACAACCATCATTTTGTTGTAGTTTCTCTCTGTCTATAGTGCTAAGTGGTCTTTGTTGAATGGATCAATCTCCATTGGTGCTAGCTCTTCCACCTATGTGTAGTGTATTGGTAGATCTCATCAAGGTCAAGGTCAAGGTCGAGGTCAAGGTCGAGACCAAGTTGTTGCCACCAAGGAATCAAAATGTTTGGCCAACCACATGGCTTCGTCCAGGTGTTGTGGCTCTCTCATGGTTACCTCTAGTTTGGTTCTTGACTTCAAACCCCTCACAAATTGATCCAGAGCTTCACTTTCTAGGATATCTAGAATTTGCATGACAAAGTTTTGGAATTGCATGATATAACTTCTTATAGAGCCAATTTGTTTCAATTTTGCCAACCCATCCTGTGCATCTGTTGTGACATTTATAGCCTAGAACTATAATTTAATTATTGCACTCTTGAATTTTTCACACGTCAAGATTGGTGCAACAATTTGTAGTTCAACTTGCTCCACTCAGAATCTTCACCATAGCTTTGCTATTCCATCCAATTGGCTAGAAGCCAAGAGAATTTGTTTTTGCTTGTCTTGTAGATTGGTAACTTCAAAATAACATTCATAGTCAAACACAAAATTATCCATTGCACCTGGCAGATTCTTGCATTTAAACACCTTGGGTTTAGGGAATTGGATTTGATCTTCTCCTTCTTGAACAGGTACTTTCTCTATGTGCTCTTGTTGTCAAAGATCTCATT
The DNA here is from genome assembly GCA_948567375.1 of Lunularia cruciata. Taxonomy (NCBI): domain Eukaryota; kingdom Viridiplantae; phylum Streptophyta; class Marchantiopsida; order Lunulariales; family Lunulariaceae; genus Lunularia; species Lunularia cruciata. The sequence goes on from OX419756.1 coordinate 10,599,387, forward strand.
CATCCAACAATTGAGTAACGTGCTCGATTTGTTATTGCATAGTGAGGATAACATCGGACATTGCCACCATGGTTGCTACTCTATCATGCCCCTCCTAATCTGTCTAATTTATTACCACATAGAAGCATCACGTCCATCATTTTCCATAAGTTACCACCGGACGCACCAAAGATTCCTCAGATATGGTGATCATATGCAGAAAATCTTGTCCAAAGTGTGAGGTGATGAATTGCGTGAAATGATGTTTGGGTAGTACTTGGACACAAAAATCCTAATGGTTTGGTGGAAGTGGATTTGATGGTCCATAAATTCCATCCATTCCATTCTTACTCTGATACCAATGTAAAAGACCAAGACCAAGGAGAGAAATAAGAGGATGGAAACTCACATGGAGATACTTGAATGTGAGAAAACTCCAAATGCCTAGCATGAGCTTCGGCTTTGGTATTTATAGGTAGCATACAAGGCCATTGAAAGCTTTTCAAGAAGCTTCCTTGAGCTGTTTTCTTAGAGTGCAACCCAAGTTAACCAAGAAGCTTCTCAAGAACCTTCCTTCTAGAAGCCACCTACTTGGCGTGCAAGCTAAGCTAATTAGAAGCTTCTAGAAGCTATCTACTTGGGGTGTAATTTAGCTAGTCAAGAAGCTTCCTATATGCTTTTGGAATATTCTAGGTATAAGTTGGCTTATTCTCTATTTTGTTAGCCTTACTAACTATGTTGCTAAAATCCATATTGTTACAATTGGCCTTGGAGTGCCTCAACCTAAAATTTCACAAGTAAATGTGGTGCAAATAGATCAAGAACTACAATTCATGACCATTTGATTTTATAGACCACTTGCATGTGCAAGTAACATTTGCTCACCAAATGGCATGCTTATCAAAAGCGTGTTATGGTTGGGCTATCACCTTAAATATCCACTTGGGGCTCAAATCCTTTTCACTTTTTGTGGAATCCACTAGAGCAAAACCTTTTAGACTTTCCTCACCCTTGGTATGAAATCTCTTCTCTTAGATACTTTGAATTGTGTGAGTGTGTGCTTGTGCAAGGAGGATTGGGAACTGAGAAGCAAAGTTAGAATGATGAGAAGATCAAAGGGAGAAGAAGTAGTGGCTTCTAAAACCCCAATGAGGATGAGAAGGGCACCGGAATCTATAATAATGGCACTAGGATTAGTTAAGTGGGGTTTGTATTATAGGTAGGAATTAGTCCGCAACAACAAGTTAGAGTTCTTGCTATAAATTTGGGAATTGAATGATCATGCAATGTTGCATGAAATTAGGAATAATCACAATCTAGGGATGTGGAACTTGGAAGGGAATCTCTTCACCTAGAACAAAGAGAATTTATAGAGAGTGTTGGGGCCTAGAAAGTATCCCCTAGATGACATTTCTGTATATAGTACTTGGACTTGCACAAACTTGACTATTGAATCCAAGTTTGAGGCCACATTCAAAGAAAGTAAGAACAACAATGGTTGGTTTGTTCCAAGTATCAAATATCCTATAGGGAGGATCCTAGTAGACTCAATCAAGAAGTTGCTCAAATGTGTACACAGAACTTACCTGAACAATGGTCACACAACCTAGTTTGAGTATATTCCAAAGAAAATGTATCAATTGGACAACCATGTTTTGGGCAAGGGCAAGAGATCTTGCAGAAACAATGAACAAGGAAGAAGGAGGGACTTTGGTGTCTCCTTTTGTCATCCATTTCGACCTGGGGATGGATTTGCTGATCCCAAAGGAGAAGAAGTATCATGACCATGTCTTCCCTTTAGGACATTTTGACGAGTCCAAAGAAAGAGCACTAATAATACAGAAATATGTTGAGGTAGACGTGGAATTTTCCCACACCAAGAAATATGTGGAAGTGAAGGAAGCCAATAATATGTTGGGCTCCAAGACGTAGAGGCAATAGAGATCACTGTAGAACTAGTAACCAAGAATCAACCCATGATTCCTTTTAGGCCAAAGGTAAAGGCTACCAAGAAGACGACGAGGATCTATGTGAAAAAAAGATGGAGAAAATGAAGAAGAAGTCCATGACAAAGGTGTGTTGGACCACAATAGATCCTAATCCTACAGCCAATGAGCAGTCATTCACAATGATCATGGTTTTGTCAAACAAGGATGTGGTTGAGGACCATGGTGGAGAAGTACAATTGACACCGGTCCAAACTCCTCCAAGAACTAATGAGTTTTAGGAGGAAGAATGAACTCTCACTCTTAGAAGATATGATAGAGAATTTGGACCCTCTAGTCCTAAAAAGAATGTGGTAGAGGTTTTGGGGATAATGAAATCCCCTCTATTTCCAACTATACAAGAAATGAAACTCAAGGAAGAAGGAGTCCTTTGTACAAAAGAAGTACTCAAGGTGGAAGATGCAAGCTCTTGCCAATATGAAGAAGGTCATCAGGCCAAAGGTGGAATTTGGATGAAAGAAGACAAGCAAGACAAAGGGTCATCCAAGATGGAGGTACCAACAACAACAAGAAACGTTTCTAAGCAAAGCGAACCCACTATCTTTGTTGAGATCAAGAAGGAGGAGACTGGACCTTTGACTTCATTCAAAATGGTAAAGGAGGCAAGCTCAAGCATAAGGAGACCAGTCCCGTTGTTGTAGTGCGCCTCTCTCAATAAGTTGTGTACAAGGTCAGCTTGTCTTTGGCGTTGATGGAATAGCTCCTCCTCACATAGACAAAATCCCATAGGGCAATTACAAATTATGTCACCCTCATCAATCATCTGCATCATATGGCTCAAGGAGTATAATTGGAGAGGATGAAGGCATAAGATGAGTTGGTGGAGATATGAGCATAACATTCAGAAATGGGTAAAAGAAGTAATGATTTGGCACAAGAGGCAGCCAAACTTTATGAAGAAGGTGCAGCTTTGAATAAGAAGGTCCAAGAAGAAAGAACAATATGGTAGGAAGTAGTTGAGTCCAAGGATAAAGAAGCACCTCAATGAGCTCAACTTGAGGAAAAGGTGAAGGCCTATATGGAAGAAATCACCACACTTAAGGGAGAAGTAGAAAAGTCAAGGTAGCCCTTGTAGCATAAAAATGTTGCATCAAAAGGATATACGAGTGGCTAATATGCAAGTGAAGAAGCTTGTGGAAATAATCAAGGAGAAGGAAGAAGAATGCAAGAAAGCTTGGGCAGCCATTCAAGAAGAAATTATGGTTAAGATGGAGGAGAGTTGACCCAATTCCACTTCAAGAAGATTGCAATTTTGGCAAGGATGGAGATGGTATTGGACAATCTCAAAGAAGTCACAAAAGAGGTAATAGAGGCCTCTGTGAAGAAATTAAAGGCTTGGGACTCCAAATTCCAAGCACATACCCTTATGGAAAAGGTGTACATAGACAAGCCCTTGCAATCATTAGCCATAATTACTTTTTTTAGCACACCTCAAAGAATTTCAAGAAGTCCATGAAGGCATTGTTGAAGTAGATTGTAGAGTATCAAGATTGTTAATTAAGGTTTGTAAGGGGCAAATGTAGTTCCTTGTAGTAGATTTTAGTGCAATGAGATTCTAGCCAAAAGGAAATAGGTAAAAATCTATTATGTATAGTACATCCCTTTGGCCTAGTAATCACCTTCAGCCTAGGAATTTTAATTTTTTTCTGTCTTGGAAGACCTTGGGCTTGACATTCTTTATGAAATACATGACAATTTTGTAGCCAAATATTTTGGAATTATGATGACATCAAGTGTAAATGACAAATAGTAGTTGTGATTAGCCGCAATTGCACAATCACTTCTTAATTGCGCTTAGGGTAAAATCAATACATAAGATTGGCACAAAGTGGAGCAAATGTAATTTCCAAAACTCTTAGCCTTTGATCATCTTCATGAAAGAGTAAGGAAACTATATATATGGGTTGTGATCCAAGAGAGCTATGTCAAATTCTTTTATAATCAAAGAAATTTAGTTCACATATTTCTTTAGTCTTTGTGTTGAATGGCTTTCCCTTACATCTTTGATTGCATACTTAGTTGAGTAGAGATTAGGAATCTTGCAATAGGAGTGTGTGTTAGAGTATTTACATAGGAAGTTCATATTGAATCAAGGAAGTTACCCTTGAAATTCTGAACCAATGTGAGGAAGAATTATGGAAATGATAGAGCATCAAGAGTACAATGTAATAGAGAAGCTAAGTAGACAATATATTTTTGATTTTGTTTGGATTGTGTTTTCTAGGAAGAGATTCATGTAGTTACCAATGGCATCAAGATGAAAGAATCTTTGTCTAAAAATTGACCTTTGGGGTCAAATTAACCAATGGGGATGGACTAGCCACTACGGTAAAAGAGGCTTTTCAAGAGTAAGCAGCCTTTGGCATGAAGTGCACCTCCATTGTTGAAAGCTTATGAGACTATGAGAGTAGTTGTGAATTTCTCTTTTTGTAGAGTACCATAGTGGGTGTCTCTACCCTCTTTCGAGTGGTTTTTCCCCAAGAAGTTAAACACACCTGAATAGACCACTTGTAACATTATGACACTTTATTCTTATTTCTAGTCATTCCAACCCATATCCTTGTGGGAATGACTTGTTCTTACTATTTAAACTATTAGTAAATTGACATTGGGTCATCACATGCTTTTTGGCATTACTATGGAGATACAATCCTTGGAATGACTAGAAATAAAAATAGGCAAGGCAATGAATGTTGCCTAGCACTTTGATACTAGGGGACATTCACACTCCTTGTGAGTTGGAAGCATTCAAGTGAAATAAAACATGCAACTCTGAGGAACTTACCACTCAAGAAAGAAAAACTCAAGGTGATATTCTTCATCTTGGAGGACAAATAGAACTAGACTACGGAATGATCTCTTAACTCTTGTAAGAAGAAGAAGGTTTACTATAGATAGTAGAAGAAGAGTAACCACTAGTTATTCCATAAACTTTTATGTCATCTGACTCATAGAATACCAATGACTCATCCAATACAAACACTCCTTTGTCCTCCTCCTTGGGAGTAGAGGAAGGAGCAGAAAGGTATTCATATACCAAAGGTAGACACAAATCTAAAATCCTCTTGTTGGATGGGATCTAAGTAAGATGAACTCATCAAGGAGTTCATAGGCTTCAAAATATAGATGGTCGATGCAAAGGAAAAAATGAAGTTCCTGTTGTACACGTAATCCAACATATGGTGCAATACTTGTAGGAAGGAAGGGCATGCCAATATGGAGTGTTTTTCTAGCCAGCCCTCTTCTTTTGTACATTTAGATGGAAAGAGTGAAGAATGGGTAAAGCTGGAATACTATGGGAAGAGAGATGAACAAGTCTTTGTGGTATAAGAGGTACTTCCTACCCTATCCCAGCCAAGAATTATCTACTCCTTGTTACACACCTCTAGAACAGGTTTCTAGTAAACCACCATGAAGGGCTTTGCTTCCTAAGCAGAATCCACCCATTGGTGTGTGTTATAATTGTGGAGTAGCTAGTCATTATGTGTCAATTTGTCTTGAACTCAAAAGACTGCTCCCATATAATTTTTTGTGTGGAAATTTTCTAGCTTTGGGCCATGTGAGGTCAACTTGTCCTCACTCTCATGTCCCAAGACCACATGTGAGGTTTGTACCTTACACTCTTGTTGCTAAAGGAAATACAAATGTTCATTACATAAGCCTAGAGGAGGAAAAGGCAGATGATCTTTTATTTTCAGATGAGGATGGACAGCCCTAATTTGGAGGTAAATCAAGTAATGACATGTGCAGCCAAAGAGGCTAGCCAATAGCATTGATACCTCAGAATTATTGAAAGACAAAGGAAAGAGTCATGCTTGACTTAAGAAAAGATTCTATCCAACAAGGAGGCCAGGCTACTGACCAAGATCAATACCAAAGATTATCATGAGGAATTTGCTAGCATGGCAAGGCCAGACTTCCAAGAGACTCATGTCTCCACTATAGACGCTAACCCGAGTGTGGACTCTCAATAGTCAACATTTGAAAGTACGTCCAAAAGCTCTTGGAGGAAGAACTATGGGAAATCCAGAGAGAGGGCCAAGCCAAAAAAGAAAAACCCTTATTGTCAAGAACACTCAGTCATGGGGTAGACTTGCAGTAAAAAGTACTTGAGGCTGAAGGTTTGATCACAAAAGATTTGAGGACAAAGGTGAGCGTGAGCACTTGAGTTCAAAGGCCTTTGTCACAAAACTCCAATGCTAAAGGAAACCAAAGACAACATTCCACCACCAAAAGAAGTTCCAATCCTGGAAGATGAAGCAAAGAAGAACAACCATTTCTCTTTGGGAGTATCTCAACATCCTTGTTGATCTTGGATCTTCTTACGGAGACATTAAGCATTTATGGGAGGATAATAAGATGTACAAAAAGAAAACGACTTTAGCCATTTGACACATATAGGTGAGGAAGCAATCTGATCTCCCTATGATTTAGAATAGAGTTGGAAAATTTGGGATCTCTAAAGGTTGAGATAGAAATTAACACTTATATCATCCAATCAATATTCATCAATTGAGTGAATTGTCTCGTGAGTGAATGTCATGAACAAGGAAACTATGCTCAAATTATGGTATATAAATCAAGCCAACACCTCTTATCCTCTTCTTTCCATATCAAACTTGAGGAAGACCCCTAGGAATGTTGTCCAATGTTCCTACTATCATAGGTGGGATGACATTTTGGCTAGATTAGATTGTCTTTTCCCTTGTAACCAAAATGGATTATTCTATGTTGGCAGGAAGACTTTGGCTATATTGTAACAATATGCAATTATAGATAAGTAAATCAAGATTAAGGAAGTGGCAAATAGGTCAAATTAGTCAAGAGTTATAAGAATACTCTAGAAGTATCTTGGAAGCTAATTGGTACCTTCCAAATATTAGGTAATGTGCATGCCAATGTAATACTCCGAGGACAAGAGAAGAGAGGAAATACAGATTGCACACTCAAACATTCGATGCCCCAAAGGAGCACCTTCTCTTTATTATATAGACAAAGAGGATCTCCTCCAAGGAAGTTCCACCATAGGATTAGGGACCCAGATAGGTGACATGTCAGCAAGCTCCACCCTTGGATTACTTACTTGGATGGGTGACATGTCTGGTCTAGGTCCTATTTGGTTGGTCAAACAAGCTTTGACCGGAGGGAATCTTTTAGGGAATCTTCCTATAGGAATCTCAGAATCACGTGAGTAAGGTACCATTGGAAAGCTTTTGACAAGAAAAATCAGGAGGGAGGGAAGGCCAAGCTTTCCTCTTTTAGGAAAAATCTACACATTTTTGAGGCCTAATTCATCCATTTAGGCCTCCAAAATTGCCTTCAAAGATTTCAAGCATATTTTGGTTCCTACTCTATTAGTAGAAGTCCTCTTTTGGTGATATCTCCTTCTGATCTGTTTAGTCCATTATGTGTTACATTCTTCTAGATATTACCAAACCAATTCTCACCTTTAAATCATATGTCTAGCTATTGGTTCTAAGGTTCTCAAGTTTATTTCAATTTCTGCCCTATTAGTAGAAGTACTCTTTTGGTGATATTTTTATCTTATCTATTTTTACCATCATGTATAACATCATTTTATATGTTACCAAACCAAATTTCACATCTAGATCATATGGCTAGCTCTTGCTATTACAGCCAAGTGGTGACTTCTAAGAGGAAGCTACTTAGCTAGCTTAGCTAACACATCAAATAGGTAGTTTCTAGAAGGAAGATTTTTAGGAAGCTTCCAACTAGCTTAGCTTGCATATCAAATACATTATTTCTAGAAGGAAGCTTCTTGAGAAGCTTCACGGTTAACTTGGCTTGCATTCCAAGAAGATGACTTTTAGGAACTTTCTTGAAAAGCTTATCAAGAGCCTTTTATGCTCCTTAAAAATACAAAGCCCAAGCTCATGCTATGCATTCAAAGTTTCACTCATTCAAGTATCCCAATCTGATCCTTTTTGGGCTTCCATTCTTCTATTTCTCTCCTTGGTCTTGGTCTTTTACATTGGTATTAGAGTAGGAATGTGATAGATGGTATTTATGGACCACCAAATCCATTTCTACAAACCATTGGGATTTTTTTGTCCGTGTCTTATCCAAAAATCATTTCATATAGTTCATCATCTCATGCTTTGGGTAAAATTTTTGAATGCAATCATCTTGTCCGATGAACCCCTTGGTACTTTTGATTGTAACTTATGAAGAACGGTGGACTTGTTGTATGTACATGTTAACTTAGATAACCTAGAGATAGCTTGATAGATTAATAGTCATGGTGGTAATGCTCAAGGTTATTATTGCTATGCAACAACAAACTGAGCACTTTGCTTGATTGTTGGAAGAACTATATCATCAATGATAAGAGCATGTAGAGAGAGCACCTTTTGAGAAGGAGAAGAGAAAATATGATTTTTGAAGTTCAAGGTATTCAAAAGCAAGAATCTCTTGGGCATAATGAAGAAAATTTTTTTTTACCATGGATGTTATTTTGAAGCTACAAATCTTCAAGATGAACAAAAATAGATTCTCTTGGCTTGAAGCCAATTAAATGGAGTGGCAAAGTGTAATACTCCGGGGACAAGAGAAGAGAGAAAACACAGATTGCACACTCAAACATTCGATGCCCCAAGAGAGCACCTTCTCTTTATTATATAGACAAAGAGGATCTCCTCCAAGGAAGCTCCACCCTTGGATTACTTACTTGGGTGGGTGACCTGTCTAGTCTAGGTCCTATCTGGTTGGTCAAATGAGCTTTGACCGAAGGAAATCTTTTTGTAGGAATCTCAGAATTACATGAGTAAGGTACCGTTGGAAAGCTCTCAACGAGACAAATGGGGGGGGAGGAGGGAAGGCCAGCCTTTCCTCTGTTGGGGGGGGGGAATCTGCACATTTTCAAGGCCTAATTCATCCGTTTAGGCCTTTGAAATTGCCTTCAAAGTTTTCAGGCATATTTCGGTTCCTACTCTATTAGTAGAAGTCCTCTTTTGGTGATACCTCTTTCTGATCTGTTTAGTCCATCATGTGTAACATCCTTCCAGATGTTACCAAACCAATTCTCACCTTTAAATCATATGTCTAGCTATTGGTTCTAAGGTTCTCAAGTCTATTTTGATTTCTGCCCTATTAGTAGAAGTACTCTTTTGGTGATACTTCTATCTGATCTATTTTGACTATCATGTATAACATCATTCTAGATGTTACCAAACCAAATTTCACATCTAGATCATATGGCTAACCCTTGGTATTACACAAAGCTATGGTAGTGGTTCCAGGTGGAGCAAGCTAAATGGAAAATTGTTGCAACAATCTTGACATGGGGAGAATTCAAGAGTGCAATGCTTAAATTCTAGATATATTGGATCAATTTGTGAGGGGCCTAAAGTCACAAATCAAATTGAGATTGACTATGTGAGAGCCAAAACACTTGGGAGAAGCCATGTAGTTGGCTAAGCACTTTTGATTCCTTGGTTGTTACAACTTGGTCTTAACTTTGACCTTCAAAAAACCTACCAATACACTATACACAAGTGAAGGAGCCAGCACCAATAGATATTGATACCATCCAATGGAGACCACTTGGCATTACGGATAGAGAAAAATTGTGATAAAATAGTGGTTTTTTTTATTATTGCTACATTAGACATTACATTGCTAAATTTTCACTCAAGAATAAGTGACCTCAACAAATTACCCACATGGATTTTGTGGAGCAAAATGATTAGGGAAACAAGGAATTCCAAAAAGAGATTTTAAATCACCTATTGGGAACTTGATTGATTCCAATGGAATTGAAGGCTTGACTTGTGTAAGTTTGCTTCATTTGCAAGGTATGATATCTGATCATGGTAGTAAGATTTTGATGGATGTTGGAAGTTTATGGAATTCCATGTCCATAGAATTAGCAAAGGAATTGATTATTCCTATCAAGCCCATAATTGGAAGTAGATTGATGATGGCGGATGATAGTGTTATGTATTGTCTACCTCATATCTTGTTATATTCAAGATTGGAAAGGAACATTTAGGGTATTTGAGGTTTGTAGTGGTACCTCTACACTATGATGTCATCCTAGGTTTACCTTGGATTGAACGTCATAAGGTTCAATTTGATTGAAACCAATGACAAATTCAAGTACAACATCAAGGCAAGAAATACCAATTAGGCTACTTGGCACCTTTGAGTAAGACATCTAAGAATAGGCAGTCCCAAGATGGAAAGTTTGTTAGTAAAGCAACCATAGAGTAAGCTTTGGAGGGGAGATAAACTTATTTTTGTGGTGTGGATCAAGCCAATTGAGTATGGAAAATTTGAGGAGAGCTTGAAGCCTCAACAAGCAATGGTTTGATCAAATAGTTCAAGAGTTTGTGGATGAATTTGCAGATGTGCTTGTAGATGAGCTACCAAATGTATTACCCTCCAATCATAATATGCCCTTCAAGATTGGGTTTTCGCCAAGAAGTACTCCAATGAGTAGACCAATCTATTAGTTATCACCAAAGATAGACTTGGATCACAAGCTTCAAACAATATTTACAGAGTTGTTGGAGAAGGATTTCAAATGGCATAATACATCTCCTTGGGGGGCACCAATACTATTTGTTCCAAAGAAGGATGGAGGACTTTGCTTCTATATTGATTACCGTGGTCTCAACAAAAAAACAATAAACAATGCATATCCCTTGCCTCAAACTGATGACTTGTTGGAATAATTGAATGGAGCACAATACTTCTCCAAGTTAGATCTTTGAGTGACTATTAGTAAATTCCCATTGATAGAGAGGATATGCAAAAGACTACCTTTTGCACAAGGTATGGGCATTTTGAATAGAGAGTTCTCCAACAATATTTATGGATCATATGCATCAAGTGTTGGATAGGCTAATGGATTGGTACTTGGTAGTGTTTTTGGATGATATTTTAATCTATAGCAAGATAGAGGTAGCACACAAAAATCACATGCACGAAATCCTAAGATGACTACATCAATGGAAGTTTTATTACAAGAAGTCAAAGTGTGGTGGAAGAAAGTTACCCTCTTGGGTCACAAGATATCATTGAAGTGGATCAAGATGGGAGAGGAGCAAATCAAGGCCATTATTGATTGGCCTACTCCAAATGATGATATAGAAGTACAGATATTTAATGGATTGGCAATTTTTCTATCAATAGATCATCCACTGTTATGCTCATGAGGCCACACCATTTACTTACCTCTTGAGGAAGAACTCAAGCTTTCAATGGATCACCAAACATGAAAAAGAATTCCAAAAGTTGAAACATATGGTGTCTTCAAGACCTATTCTTTAACCATATGATACTCAACTACCTTGTGTGATTGGTTTTGATGATTTTAATTTTGCCATTGGAGTTGTGTTGCAGAAAGATTTCTCAAATGGGTTACATCTCATTGCCTTTGTGTCTCACTTGTTAAACATTGTAGAAAGGAATAACTCTACTTGAGATCAAGAACAACTAGCAATAGTATATGGCCCCAAGGTATGGATGCATTATCTCCTGAGGAAACAAGTGATCATACAAATTGATTGCAAACCGTTGTTGCATACATTACAATTGAAACATCAAGGCCCATAACTCAAACATCAAGGCCATTATTGATTGGCCTAATCCAAAGGATACAATAGAAATATAGACATTTAATGGATTTGCAATTCTTTTATCAATGGTTCATCCACTACTATGCGCACATGGCCACACCATTGATTGACCTCAAGGAAAAACTCAAGCTTTCAATGGATCACCAAGCATTTCAAAAGCATTTCAAAAGCTAAAACATATGGTGTCTTCAATACCCATTCTTCAATCCTATAACCCTCAAATACCTTATGTGGTTGGTTTTGATGCTCCTAACTTTGCCATTGGAGTTGTGTTGCAACAAGTTCTCAAATACGTTACATCCCATTGCCTTTGTGTCTCACTTGTTAAACACCATAAAAAGGAATTACTCAGCTTGAGATCAAGAACAACTAGCAATGGTATATGGCTCCAAGGTAAAGATGCATTATTCTCTTGGGGATACAAGTGATCATACAAATTGTAAATCCTTTGTTGCATACATTACATTTCAAACATCAAGGTCATTATGGACTACTCCAAAAGATGTTATAGAGTATAGAAATTTGATGGATTGGCAAATTTTTATCAATGGTTCATCCACTATTATGCTCATGTGGCCCCACCATTGATTGACCTTTTGAGGAAAACTCAAGCTTTCAATAGATCACTAAGCATGAAAAAGCATTCCAAAAGCTAAAACATATGTTGTCTTCAAGACCTATTCTTCAACCATATGACACTCAATTACCTTTTGTGGTTGGTTTTGATGCTTCTAACTTTGGCATTGGAGTTGTGTTGCAGCAAAAGTTCTCAAATGGTTACATCCCATTGCCTTTGTGTCTCTCTTGTTAAACACTATAGAAAGGAATTACTTTGCTTGAGATCCCAAATAACTATTGTATATGGCCCCAAGGTATGGATGAATTATCTCTTGGGGAAACAAGTGATCATACAAACTGATTGCAAACCCTTGTTGCATACATTACATTTGGAACATCAAGGCCATTGTTGACATATCAAGTCCATTATTGATTGGCCTACTCCAAATGATATTATAGAGTATAGAAATTTAATGGATTGGCAATTTTTTGTCAATGGTTCGTCCACTACTATGCTCATGTGGCCGCACCGTTGACTTACTTCTTGAAGAAGAACTCAAGCTTTCAATGGATCACCAAGCATGAAAAAGCATTCCAGAAGCTGAAATATATGGTGTCTTCAAGACCTATTCTTCAACCATATGACCCTCAACTATCTTGTGTGGTTGGTTTTGATGCTTCTAACATTACTATTGGAGTTGTGTTGTAGCAAGAGTTCTCAAATGGTTACATCCAAAGGATGTAAACATTTGTGACTCCAAAGGATGCTATAGAAATTTAGACATTTAATGGATTGGCAAGTTTTTGTCAATGGCCCATCCACTACTATGCTCATGCGGCATGCGGCTCACACCATTAACCAACCTCTTGAGGAAGAACTCAAGATTTCAATGGAGTATCCCTTTTATGTTATGGATTTTTTTGTCTAAGTCAAAGGTTTGGAAGAAACTTGACAACCCATTATTGAAATTTGAGGAGTAGAGAGTATTTATTCTCAAGTATGATCCAAACATTACAAAGGAGGAGGAGTAAGATTCAAGAGAATTTTGATAGGTACATCTATGGGTTTACTTTCAATTATAAGGATCTCAAAGGAAGTCACATTGGAGGAGCATGGGACATGTAAAGCCATACATAAGAGCTAGTTTCCAAAATAAATGTTGCATTAATCCCTATATTTATGATTGTGAAAGTGTAGATTGAGAAGCTTAAGATGGTTAAGCTTAAGATAATAATTTTCTTTGAGATCAATAATGTGTCTTTCTTTGAAGTTATGAAGAAAGACGGTAACTTAAAAATATATGTGGATTATAAGAAGCTCAATGCATACCAAGAAGTACCACTACTACTTACCGTTCATTGATGACATTTTGGAATGTGTTTTGGGTTATGAGAGGTGTAGTATTGAGATGATTAAAGTGGTTGTAACCAAATTAAGATCACATAAGAGTATTATTAAATCATCATACCTATCATACCTTAGGTTATGTATGCTTGTAGGGTCATACTTTGAGCTTTGTAATGCTCTGCTCACATTTCAATGGTTCATGAACAAGGTAACTTGAATCTTCCATTAGTTATTTTTAGAAATTTCAGTGATGATCTTTTTTCTATGGGAGCAAGGAAGATCATTTGAGAACTTTATCAAGGTTCTGCAATGCTTAAACGAAGTAAGTGCATAATTAATTTTGGAGAAGTACATCTTTGGTTGTGAAGAAGGTCTAATTTTTGGGTATACCAATTCCTAATGATCAAAAAGTAGTGTGATAAGGTGAGAAAAATCCTCAAATTTCCATTCTCCTCAGTAGCTCAGTGGTAGAGCAGTTGGCTGTTAACTGATTGGTTGTAGGTTCAAGTCCTACTTGTGTTCATATACTTGGTAAAGTTGTAGTAATTCTTGGAAATATTTTGGTATCATTGAGAGTCATCTTTTCATATTCCACAAAAACCTTAGTTTTATTTGGAATTGTATCCCTTAAATGGCAACATTATTTATGGACCTGATTTTCCTAAGTACAACTTACATCATGTACTTTTTCAAGTGTGCTTTTAGGCCAAATAATCATATAATCATCAATAATTATATTATATATTACATAATCATATTACAAGAAGCTTCACTTAAGTTGATAACTGCCATGAAAGTTTCATCAATTTATATTAAAAATATCCACTGTGACAATCACTAGACCACTAAGTAAAAATTTACCTTGGTGGTAGATGCTTATTGATTGGTTGACTAAAAACCTAATCATCTCTTCCACTTTTTCCAATTTCATCCTTTTAATTACTTTGCCAAAACACTTCTTCCTATTTTGTACATCTTCTATTAGCTCAAGAAAAAAAAAAAAAAATTCCTAAGATCAAATAATATATTTTGAATCTTGAAAATATCCTTAGTTTTAGCATCTCTTTCATAACAAGGGTTTCCTTCTGAGAGTCATATAAATTTAGGTACAATATTATTTTAGTGAATTTTGGATGGGCGTCAATCATAGTCTTACAATGTCATATACATGCACTAGTTTGAATCTGTCTCAAAAGTCATTTTTCCAATGCAAAAGTTACTGGCCGACTATAAGAAAATAATGCATGTTGAATACTCTTTATATTGATAGACTTGAATGTTATTCCTCGTGAAAATCAAGATTTGAATAAGTTTAAATTGATCTGTGATCTTGAGTACAAAATCATTGAAGTATACTCCACAAATTTACAACTTCTTGCAGGAAAGAAGATACACCATTCATACTTTTTATATTGAATATATGAACCATCAATTACATTACTATAGTTATATCTTTAGTTCTAATTTGAGTTGTATGGACTTTCAAAAAGAAAAGAATCCAAATTTTATTAATAATGACAAACTATCAGAATATCATGTCCATGATTTTTAATATCTCTTACTAGAAGCTCAGTAGAGAATGCTATGATAAACTAACTTTTTATTCTCTTCTATTAAGTTTTCAAATTGAATAAGAAAACTTATATTCAAGATTCAAGGAGAAGTAATTTCATTGCACTAAATTGCAGTAACTATTATCAAAGAAGCTGAAGCCTCATTATTTTAGCATACCATGGTATACCAAAAAATATCTCCTTACTCAATACACACTTTTAAAAATAATTTATTAAAAAGTCTCCTTCTTTAAAGAAAACTTTAGAAAATTGTGTGGTCTATGCCTTAATGAAATTATAGAAAAGAAAACCTAAAGAGAAAAAAAAATAGAAGAAAAGAGATAGATCAAAAATTAAATAGGATAGATTCTAAATGTTATAAACTATGTAGAATTATGCTTGGTGCAGATAGAGTCCTTGTTGTGATCAAAATTAAGAATTTACTTCCTAACCAAATTACTCAATCACCGTAAAACTTCATCAACAATTTATAGGCCAAGAAATTTTGTAGTTTCATGGCCTCATGTCGTAGGTACAAGGACCTCACAAAATTTCCTCTTAAATATAAATCTAAGGCACATAGACATTTATCCTTGACTTTAAATTCAGAATTACAAGATATCATACATAGGCTCTTGCTTATTGTCTCAACTGCACATATACATACAGATCCTTTGCTACTGTCTCACCCATACATGTAGAGCTTTGCTATTGTTTCACCCAACTAGTACATATACATGTGCAATATACATACGTATGGGTGACACATTAGCAAAGGATCAAAGGATCTGTAAGCATATGTCCGAGTGAGACAATAGCAAGAGCCCGTATATATTCATTATACAGTCTGAATTGATCTTTTGAGTTTTAAATTTGAAATGAAATATAACTGTACTTATAATAAAAGACATTACTTTTGTAATTGTTTAAAGAATAATTTCAGTATTGCATATTTAAATGGTGGAATTAGACTTTCCCGAGTTGGCTGATCCCATAAGAACATGGAGTTCTAATATCTGGATTTTAACTCCTCGCAACTGCATATTTGAGTTCCCTCGGATCCGTACTTTAGTTCTTGGAAATCGATATTAGGGTTGATACATAAATACCCGCGAAAGGATTTTTGAGAGTTCTCATGAATGGGTATTTAGACATTGGATTTTGGCAGGTTAAAGTCCACATCAGGTGAATAGATAGATACATTCAAGAGTGTAAGAAGTAAAAGGCACAACTTAAAATCAAGGTTTGAATGCGAAGTTAAAGTGAATATGTAAAAGACATTGGATACTGGCAGGTTAAAGTCCACATCAGGTGAATAGATAGATACTTTCAAGAGTGTAAGAAGTAAAAGGCACAACTTAAAATCAAGGTTTGAATGCGAAGTTAAAGTGAATATGTAAGATTATGATACGCTGCATTCTTTGCAGTTCCTGGTAATATTATTGGTAAAATAGAGAAGTCGATCCTTACTCTTTATTTTATGACAAAGCAGTTGGACATATAAGTGCTAGAGATTGTCAGTTACCTGGCCAAAGAAGAAAACAACAAGATCTTACATTTGAGTTTTGGAAAACTCGGTATTTCATGTACTATATTTACTCTATTGTTCTCGATAAAGTCTTCCAACCCACGTATGCTTTTGTCATGAACTATTTGTGCATTTCTCCATCATGGTGCTACGGTTGCGCAGTAAACTTTTTTCTGTCATGCTGTAACTAGCTCTCATGAGAAGGTTTTATGCAACTGCGCAATAAGTTATGTTTTTTTCAATTTGCCCAGCCACTGTACGAGAGGAGGAAGTGGAAAAGTAAACATTCCAGGACGAAGTATGCTTACAAAAGTAAATCCAATGACAGAAGAAAAAACACGCGACACACATAGAATAACATGAAGGATGGGAAGACCCCATAAAGGCAAAGCTGGACTGATAAAACCAAAGCTGGACAGAAGATCAATCACAGAAGGCTCTTATGCTTTTCTAGCTGCCGTAGCCGCTGCAATAGGCGAAACAGCGCACTTCTGTTCTCGGAATGATTTGCAGTTTGATGTTATTAATCACAGTTCCATTCCTAAAGCCAAAACTGGTACAGGGCTACTGCATCCCGCTTTTAGTTATTCCATATGTCCTATTCATCAGAGGGATTCGAGAGATCGATATCTCGATAAAATGTGATGGTTGGCCTTCTGATGGACTGACTCGGTACTAAAAGTTCTTGGAGTTTGAAGCGCGGGTGTAAAACTTCTGTAAGAAGATAGCCGAGGTTGTCTCCAGGAGTCTTCCCATTTGCGTGAGTAAAGAATGGTGGTGCTAGTTCCAACTTGTCCTCTTTACTGAATCGGTGACCGTCCGTCCTACATCTGACAATCACCTGCACATGAATTTTCCAAGAAGACCTCGCTGTGTCAAACCTCGACAAAGACTTCAAGGTCTCTTTGTGATTTTCCTGTGTGCGCTATTTTCTCACTGTGATTTCCTTATCAATTTCCTTAACAACTGTGATTTCCAATTGTGCTTCACCGCACCGTCTGAACGCTCACCGATGAAGAACTGACAGAAGGCAAGATGATCTTTCCGCAACACTTCCACGATATTTTAGGCATGTCAGAACCTGCGATGCTCGACGCTTGTGACAATCTTATTTCTATTACAGTAGGAACCCTAGATTCAAACCGCCTTGAGCTTGGGCTGTGCCAGTTGACGAGTGATTCCCCCTGAATCCTCATTATATATAAATTAGTGCATAATGAACAGAAGGTCATCTCTCGAACTGATTTGCTTCCGGGTTCCAATCCTATCTTAGCATCCGAGTTCGAAATTGGTCTCGTGGTTGAGAGGGATTCCAAGGCTGTCATGGCTTTCGGTACGGCTACCATTGTGCTTGTATTTGTCTGCAATATAGACATGAGCTCTGATCGTCCGATGCCATCAAGAATTTCTGAGGACAACGCTGGAGAAGAACCTACTACCAACAGCACGAAATTGAATTCGAAAAGATTCCCATGACAACTGTCTGTCCACCATCTGCAGGCTCAGTAAAGAAAACTTCTATGATAAGAAACGTCGAGACACTATTACCCCTCCTCCGTCGCATCCCATCGGAGGTTACTTCGACTCTAAACCACGGGACACTCCAAACATCCCGTCATATACGAACGGAGGGTCATATGTTTACTATCACCCTGAAGGCCACTTCGACGACCGAAAACCTCAAGACGATGTCACTCCTCCAACTCATTCCAGCGGACGCCACTTGGATGAGAAACCTCGATATGATATTGTTCCTCCGTCTCATGCAAGTGGCAGCCAGTTCGATACAAGAAACCTCGGGATGATAGGCTTACTCCGTCGCCTCCGTGTGGTGGGGGATACTTTGGGCCGGAAGCTCGGGGCACTGCCCTTCCTCCATCTGCCTTAAATGATGGTCTTTGAACCGTTGTATTCGCTGGCTGGGAAGCGTGAGGTCCAATTGAGGGAATGCCCATCAGCGCTTCATATCAATCAGCCGCTGTGGCAATCAATACGATGGTGATGTTCACTGATACTTCACCGAGGAATAGCGATCTGTAAACTTGCTAGATAATGTCAAGATCTTCAATATGCTTTTCAAGCCACCTCGAAGTCGAAAGGGGTGAGATATACATAGCTGCAGTCAGTTCTGTTCAGATATACATAGCTGCCATTCAGGCCGATATCGATTAGCTGCAGAGAGATGGATAAAACTAACTTGCGGATCGACATCCGTGATTCAAGAATACTTAATTCTCTTCTTTGAATGGAGCTCAACTCCTTACAACGACTTGAGGCTTTTTCCGCCAACAACCTTTGTTTGAGTCCTGATCAAGCAAAGCTGGAACGTTCTACCAATAGACTTTTCCAAGGCGCCTTACGTTTGCTTAAAGTTTCGTGGTAAGAGGGCCTGGATACAAGAGGAGCCAAGACAGGATTGGATAGTGACTATGCATATCCTGTCTTGACCAATCAAGGATGTTATCATATAATGCGGTCTAGGTCTTGCAAAGGTTGTGATCAATTGGGTGAGGTGCCAAGTGAAGATCTTTGCTCAATTGATAGGAGTTCTTGAGAAAAGATGTTCAAAGAAAGTAGCTTTAGCATTCAAAAGGGAAGTAGTTTGTTGATGTTTAAAGATATTCATCAAAGCTCCTACAAGAGCTTTGTAGGCAGGATCCTTGTAAGAAAGTTCGCAAAGGTGGAGAAACCACTACGGCCGTGCCTGGTAGGGAGAAGGTGCAAACTGGTTTCGGGAACACCCTAGCCATGACCTCTGTGGACATGATAAGTCCGACTAGATTGTGACCCTTGATCGCCGAGAATAGAACTTTCCGTACTTCCTGAATGTAAGAAAACCATTCAGGTGTATTGTTCGACCTTGCGGATGAATAATGATTTACTCTTTCTGTAACGCACTGACAATTTCCTAACTTCTTATTGCAGCCGCAGGACATTGATACAAGGTTTCCTCATTCTTTCTAAGCGTAAGTAAACCATGCAGGTGTTTATTTCGATCTTGCGGATGAATAATGACTTACTCACTCTGTGAGTAAGTCAGTCGCACTCATAATTTCCTAACTTCTTGTTGCAGCTGCAGGACATAGATACAAGGTTTCCTCATTCTTTCTGAATGTAAGTAAACCATTCCCGTGTTTTGTTCGACCTTGTGGATGAAATGACTTACTCATTCTGTAAAGCAGTCACAATTCCCTAAGGTCTTCTTCTACCTATAGGACATAGATACAAGGCTTCCTCTTCAGGTATCAATAACATGTCCATGAGCGCAGGAAACTGTTGAATATGAGTTCCAATATTTGATACTGCTTTCATGTCGATTTTGGTGTTGTCGAGAACCTCTCTTCAACGAGTAGTAGCGAGCACTATCGAATCGCATAAGCTTTATGGAAACAGGGAGAGGATAAGAATTGATGGCCTGGAGTATGGATTCAACTCCCCAACGAAGAAGAGTCCTAGTGTGACGTGAAAACGATCAGTCGTTGCATAGTGGACAGTCGCACAACTGGGTTGGATGAGGCGACTCGTGATCAGGTTCGATTGTCGTCCATAGGTGTCGGAAGAATCAGAGACCGCTCTGCACATCGAGGCTTTGGCAGAACCAGGATTTAGTTTAGTCGGGACCATTCACTGCCTCCCGCGCCCTCATTGAGAAATAATAAAGCTCATAAACCTTGGATCTTTGCTTGATGAGGCCCTTTCTTCAATTGTGGGCGAGAATACGCACATTACATTTATTTTCATTCTCTCGAAAACTCATAAATAAATAAAAAACTGATAGGACACGAGCCGAAATGGCTGAGAAAAAACTCCATTACAGAGAACCCTTCTTTCTCAGCCGGCGAGGTACGCCCGGAATTGTGGGCCTGGTGTAAGGCCTGAGGACGAAGGAAAGACAAAGTCTAGACCCGCGGCCCAAAGGCAAAGAAGTGTTCTGCGGACGGTCCGAAGAACACTTCTCCGAAAGAAGGGCCGAAGGGTTCGACATGAAGACCCAATAGGGGAGAGGCGCGTCTTCGACCCGGTAAAATTTCTTAGCAGGGTTGTATTTTTTATGGTTATTTGTGGTATATCCGTCAAGTGGTCTATGAATGACTCTAATTTATTGATGCTTCAAATGAAATAAGAAAAGGCAAATACACTATGACAAATAGTTGCTGGAAGGGAAAAGGTGCGCCAAGTTAGTAACAACGTGTCCCCGGCGACAAGCCGACACGGAGTGTTCTGTGTAAAGCGTCCCACTATCCTCGCGGGGAAAGCCCAAGGGGTATTGTAGCATGTAGGTGAGAAGGGGAACAGGCAAAAAACAAATAGAATTCGCTACAAAATCCAGCTAACGGGGCGTCCAGTGGGCAGAAGACGATTCAAAAAGCTAAGCGAAGTCGGCCAAATCTATCTTTTTAACCTACACGTTCCAGGATTTTCAGGATCTCCTCATGAGACCGTCCGGCTCTTTGTGGTTCCTGACACAAGCCCAAGCCGCCTTCATCCTGAACAAGTTTGGTCATATTAGCTAAATATGCGTCATTTAGCGAAGGTGTCATTAGCGATGAGGATTCCAGAGTATTAATTATGTATATTTATCTACAAATCCTCGGAATTTAGTCATATTAGCGAACCGGTTGTTATGCCAATAGCAGCGCCGGGTAGCTAAGTTGGTATGGACCTTACTGTAGGTCCCCGATTCATTATTATAGAACCCGCACCACCCTACCTGGACGATTCCGCAGGCCATTCCGAATCCAGGAATGGATATAAAGTGAGCCTGGGCAATGGCTGTGTGACATAAATGGCTGAGTGACATCTGAGAAGGATGCGGGACCTGTTATGAGGTACAATTCCCATATGTACGTGTGCGAATATCGTATGAAACTTCTACTCTCATCACAACTGATTCTCGAAACTGGATAATCTGCCACTTGAGAAGATGCTTCACTGGCTCGAGCATGAATTCATCGGCTTACTGAAGATTAAGACCTCGGGGGCCGCGTCCGTGGCTTACGACGGCCGTTTGAAACTGCTTCGACCGTGTAAAACAGGTTTTGTAAAGTGGCACTCTCCCACATAGCGGTGCACTGTAAGATTATTCGGCACGTTATTGCGGACGAAACAATTTGTTCTGCAGTCTCTTGGGCCAATTCAGATGTTGTAGCGTACCCGTCAAGCCCTCCGCAACAGTTTAGTAACTTCATATAAATTTGTGAATTCTGGCCTGAACTTCCAAACTGTCACACAAACGATACGTCCTAATCGGTTCCTACTTGTGCTAGGGTGGATTAGTTGAGCTTTTAGGAGGTACTGGACATTTAACTCGTTAGAATTTATCCGATTCCTGGGCAAGTGTCAATTAGTGTAAGATTTTCGTGCGCTGGTTCATTTTGGTACCTTTGCAAATCTGGGCTTCATCGTTTGATCAATCAATATCTCGCGAAGCTGCAGCTGCGGCTGCTGCTCACCCTGTTGTTGGATCAACATGTTTGTGTGCAGCACGGCAGCAGCGGGCAAAGTTGTAAAACGTATGAATGAAATCACTGCCGTGCTTTGCAGCTCCTAAATTTGAGATCGACCAACACTTGTCTGAAAAGTTGCAATTGGCCGAGCGAGAGCCAGCGACAGAATATCAAGCAGACCTCTCAGGAGTGGCGATACCAACGAGCAAGTGCTCTCGCAGTTTTGATGCTTGGTATATATTTCTCAAGGAAGCAAATCGAACTGAGATTGCCTGGTCGGATGGCACGAATTGCCTTCCCCTGCTTTAACTCCTGCAGTTTCACTCCTGCATCCAACTTTGTTGTGTTTTTCTGTCAGTCAATGCCAAATCATGCATGTTGGTGAGAATTTGAAGACTAAACAGAAAAGATTAACTACATAATACTGGAGAAATTAGAGATAGTTGGTCATGTCCTGGTAGAAACTTAGTATATGTGTTCGACAAGGATATTATTTCGCCAGATTGTGCTATACTTGTTCACAGGACAACTGAATCCGTGCCGCAGCCATTAGAAACCAAAAAAAAATTGCTGCTTATACATATGAACAATTCAAGGTCCTTCAAAGCTTGAATCACTAGAATACCGGAGCAGAGCATGCAAATCGACAGTGATCACTGGCACTACAGGAAGATTACCGAATAAGGAGCAGAGGAAAACAACCAACAACGAATAGAAATGGTCGTTCATCATAGTTCGCTCCTAACGCTCCTAAATCGATGCAGAAAAAAGTAAAACTAGGATAGACAGGACAGCCCTTCCAAAGGCGAATTTTAATATCTCAATTCTACAGATGCAATTACTCAAACATCCGGTTTTTTATTTATAGATACAGAGATGGCCAAGCGATTGCGGATATTGCGGTCCCTATAACAAGTACTGTGTACTGGTGACCAGTATATATTAGTCGACTTGTGCCCGTAGTATGCATACTGAAACTGGAGTTTCAACATATGAAGGAGTACGTCATGTGACTGCAGTAATGAATCGTGTATATCTAAAACGACGGAACTGTGCAGAGAACCTATAGGCCGGGAGTATGTCCCCCCAACTATCAGAATCTACGTTCCGTATCATCACTCTGATATGCAATTGCTAATCCAGTGAGGATGGAGCTAGGCTAACTGTAAATCTGTACAGGCTCACTTTGACAAAGGGTTTTTAATTTGAAGCCATCCCCCGAAGCTTCACCCGCACGCGTGCAAAGTATACTGTGGAAATAAATTCTGTTCTCTTGCTAAATGGTAAGGCGTCCTGTCATTATTCAACGGTCTCAAGCGTGATGTTCCTAATCCTCATCATCTTCAGGGTTGACCGGGGGGAACATTGTCAAACGGATTCAATTAGCCATGACGGTGGGGAATCGCTGTTAAACACCACAACTCCTCTCGGGGCCTGAACATATATGACATACATAGCCACATGTTAGGCCTGAGTTTCTATATTGGTATTGATGGTAATAACTTGTGCAAATTAGTTCAGAGTCTTCAGACGAGGCAGTCAATCACTGCGCCTGGTTGACAGCCTCGTATGATTTCCAAACTTCTGTTGTCAAAGATTACTCGCAACAAATGAAACACGCAATACCTCCTCGACATCCTCGACCTCCTCGATCTCCTCGATCTCCTCGATCCCCTCGACCTCCACGACCTCCTCGATCTCAGCCATCTCAAGCTGTAGACGTGTAAATCTACAAAGTTATTTGCAGCACGTTAATACTCTACAGATCACACCAACGCAACTGTTAATACTTCTGTCTAAGCGTCCATGAAGGTAAACAATGATCTGCTTACTGAGAAAACCCGTAAGCTTCTAGTAATTTAAAGTTCTGCTCTCTCCTCTTGTGGTCTAACCTCGCCTTCAATTCTCTGGCGCTCACACCTCTTTCAGCAGCACTGTTCTCTTCAAACTACTTGTAATTTTACTCAGCTGCTCGAAAGATAGGTGTACAAATCTGCAGATAAGCTTTCTCCAAAATATTTTGACTGTGAATGACCAGTATCTGCACGCTTTTCTGAACTGATATAGAGTTGTGTTGGTGGTGAAACTTCTGGATACTGAGGCTTGATTTTATTGAGATCAAGCTGTGATTTATACTCTTGTGATCTGTCTAATCTTGCCATGCTATTCTATGTCTTCCATACCTCTGCTCTATCTTTTCAGGAGATTCAACTTCCACTCAACTGCTCAAAACACAGCCCACCAACCAGCACATGAGATTTTTTTACGTTTTTGATTCTTGACTCTTTGCGGTCAGCGATCTCTGAACGCTGTTCTGCATTGAAAAACAGGGACATCACATGGTAATTCTGAACAATTAGAAATAAGAGCCCTGCCAGACCTATGCCTGAGAGTCAATCGTTCTCACGCGATGATAGTTGAATAAGGTTCAGTATGCACAATAGCTGCTTCTATCTGAACCTCAAATCTGACTTCCTTTGACTCGGATATGGAATTCTGGGGTGGTCAGCGGAATTGAGAGCTGAACAACTTATGTAATATATCATCGATCCAGTACAAAACGGACTTCAGTTTCTTCTCAGTTTGCCAAGTTTCAGAAATTGTAAACTTCTCGGAGGTGGTTTCTGCTACCATTGTGTGAACTATCAGTATACTATGTTCATTATGAACTATCCAGACTAGCTATAGATTCAGCTCATTATTACAATAGCTAATCTGGTCCAAACTTATTGTTGTCATTTTCCTTGCTATCATGAAGTCCTTGTCACGAGTCGAGGACCTGCAGATGATGAAATGCAATTGTGAAAACCTCACCAAGTCGTGATAATTTCATTAGTCAACCGCTTTGAACTCTATGACAAGGAACTACGAGAATAAGGGACCTAAGGGTCTTGAGGTCAAGTAGAAGGTGCGCGGTGTGACATGTTTCAGGGTTTTTGCATTCGTCGTCCTCATGGGAGAGGGAGAAAGAGGGCGGCAATTCGTATCCTTTTGCCAGTAATTTATCCTTATAAAGACTCAATACTACTGCGAACTCGCAACAGCAGCGACATGTACGTCGGAGTCAATTAGGTGGAGACGCGTCGGTAATTGTTCACGATGACAATAGTCTTTTGGAGCAAACACAAATTAAGACCCGTCAGGAAGGTCAGGAAAGTGGCAAGACATACCAGGCTCAATTGAAATAGCACGGTTACCACGGTTATCATTCCTCGGTGAGGCCACGTGAATCTGACTGAGGACATTCCATAGTTTTCTATTTGTGTCTTGAGATGCAATCAGCGTTTGATAATTTATTCGTCTAGATCATTTCCTAATGATTATCTATCCAATTGTCTGTTTGCAGCCAGCCCCCGCCCTGTTTAACGTTGGAAGGCTCTATGAGCTAGGTTCAGTCAGTTAGGGAAACATTAATCCTTGCAACTCCTATAACGAATACTACCTCTAATCTTGCGGGAACTATATCAGGACCTTTGTAATAGCAGTGCTAGACAAAGTGATATAGTTTTGAATCAGAAAACGCTTTTCTCATACCGCTTCCACGTTAGAATTACCCCATGTTAGCCCCATGTTACCTTTTTTGTCTCTCCCTTGTACGGCTTGATGGGGTCTTCCCATCCTTCATTTTTCCTACGCGGTCGCCTTTTTTCTCTTAGAATTACGAAGTCCTGAACTCTTATGGTCCACGCACCGGAATCATTACAGATCTGGAATGCTTTTCTATGTACATAATAAGTACAAAATGACATGAGGAATCCCCGGATAGATGGAGACCTTCGGCTGGGGATTTCATCTGTCCCCTGTCATTATGATGTTGTATGTAATGTTGCATCGGCTACTTTTAGGAGAAGACGGCATTATTATAGTATGAACTGAAAAACGGGAATGGAAACGCCAAAGTTCACCGAGGAATGAAAAAGTCCTGTTCATTTATTTATTTAATGTTTTATTGGAAGAAAAAGTATACAAGTAGGTTGAGTCACTCTTCACCATCAATTTGAAATGGTAACTAAATTTTCTTGCGTACTAGCAAAAATACTTATTAAACTTTCTGACGTACACAAGCGAATAATGGTGACTAAACTTTCTGACGTACACAAGCGAATAATGGTGACTAAACTTTCTTGCGTACACTAACCTGATGTTGATCTTAGATCTGATGGAAGAGGAAAGGTCAAAAGTTCGAAAAGAAGATTATCTCGTAGTACCTTCCTGTTTTTGGATGACTCACCCACCTCGTCAAGCTCATCCTCGTCCTCAAAAGAGGGTGATAAGCCAAGGAAGAATCAATGAAGGGTGAGTCAAAAAGTATTGCAAACTCTAGCTAAGAGTGTCTAAGTTGGAGACTTTGATAAAGGAGTCTGCAGACTTCAAGATCCAAATGGTGGGGGTAAAGGATATACAAAATCCCCCACACTTGGAAAATAAAAAAGAGCTTCAGCTGGTAAGGTTGTTTAGAGAAGAAATCTTGCAGTTGAAGGTGTGGTTGTCTCAATGTGAAGAGGTAGCCAAAGTACTTTGGGTTGATGCAGTGACCAAAAACAACGCTTGGATGATTTGTAGGAGAGCTTCAAGCAACATGATGGCAATTTAGAGCACGAGAATGGGAATTCAAGGAGTAGAAGCCAAACCTCAAGAAATTAAAGAATTTGAACTTCACCTAGACAAATTGAATCATCATAAGGTTCAGCTCAAAATGCATGAACAAGCCTTGGATGAGCTTAGACAAGTCATAGTGGAGACAGATCTAGCTTGGGAGAGGGAGCTTGCAAGTAGAATGCAATAAAAGCATAGGCTTTATGATTCGGTGAAGCATGGCAAAGCTCAAGTTGCTCATGCCGAAGCAGAGAGAAGGAAGTTAGGGGTGAAGTATGTTGAGGAATTGCAGGTACTTCATACCAAGTTAGAGGAGGAGGTGACCCGAGGCAAGTCATACTTTGTGAAGGATGGTTTGGATATAGAGAGTGATATCGCTGTCCAGCTGAATGCAATACTTAGTACTATGGCCAAAGCAAAGCTGGAAGAAAGCTATATTTGAGCTTAAGTTGCTTGTGCAGGAAACTACGAGGAGGAAAACAAAGAACACAGAGTTGAATACATTGTTAACTTGCCTTAGAGATAGAGTAGATAGGAAGATGACTAAGGAAGGAAAGAACATATGTCTTAGAGTGCCTTTTTCCTTTTTGGTTAGACTAAGTTAAAAGTGATATAGATAGTCTCATTCATACTCTAAGTGAAACTAAAGTAGTTTGATCCAATCTAGTTGAGACCGGAGTGTAGGTGACTTTGGATGAGTTACCTAAACCATCTGAAATAGTTAGGATAGAGAAAAAAGATATAGTTAGTACAATCCTGACTTCCATTTCAGTTCAGACTGAAGATGTGATAGCCATAGAAGTAGATGTAGATATAGTAGGTGATCCCAAGTGCAGGAGGTACTTGTACGTAAATCTGGTTGAAGAAACCAAGTCAAGGTAGTACTCGAATTGGATTACAGTTACAAATCCAAAGTGGTAGTTTATCGCTTTGTATCTGAAGGAGTGGAATTCAATTCCAAGTGGAAGTCACTTCATGGTGAAGTAGACTTCTTTGAATCAACTGAATTATCATATTGAGATTGAATTGGAAAGTAATTCAAAAACTGTAATTTTTGGTGACACTAAATTGTGACAAGCGTTTTTGCTGACCGCTTGGCACTCTCTTCTGGGTGTGGTTTCTACCCAAGAGGCCAAAGGCAAAATCAAGAAGAATTACATTATTACATTTTCCTTTGTACTTAACCATTCCTGACCAATATCTTTATGGACACAAACAATTACTCACCATTACTACAAAAGTGGTACTTTTTGTGTTGTCACATGCCATGGCACTAAACATTAAATAAGACTTTGGGTTTCAGCCAATGGGATCAGAATCCCTAGTGGATCATAAAAATCCTAAAACTTTTGATCTATAATGTGCATCACTCAAGTGTAGTCCTAATCCTATCTTCCTAATCCTATAATTTGTAGAATAATTAGGTGCCTAATTTGAGTCAAAGTAGATTTCAATGTTCAGCACCTAATCTAATTTTGGTGCACAACACCGTGTGCATGTAGAATTTTAAGTGCACTCCTCCTTGATTTTGTACAATTACAAGTGCTGACACAAGGGCCTACTATTGTACAATTCTAAGTGCCTAAAAATTGCCTATGTGTGCTTGTCTCAACAATGGATTTCCTCTTGGGGAAGTGCCTTGGGTTGGAACTACTAAAGGACTATGTTCACCTCTTAAATATCTAACTAATTGGTCTATCTATGCCTGACACCTAGCTATCTCCAACAAGATGGTTTGGCACACTTTGTTAAACTTCTTGTCCAAGTGCTCTTTCAAATGTGTAGATAGAATGTTCATTGTCTTGTCTTCATAGGCCTGGTTTTGAAATTGTTGGACCTGCATATTCAATTCATGGTGTTGGGTTCATTAGACATGCACTACTCCCTCTTCCTTTAGCATATCCATGAACAAGGCTTGGATCTTCTCCAATTGTTGAAGTCATTTGAGGTAGTCTTCCTTGATGTTCTTGGTCTGAGCACTCCATTTGGCATTTTGTTCTTCTAACGATTCAAGACTTTTTGCATGCTTGGCTCTCTCTTCTTCTGCTTCCTTGGTGAGTCGTTCAAGTTTCATTGCTACTTCCTTTTGGTACTCTTGCATCTACTCCTCTATGGTCACCACACAATCATGGCCTTCTTTCATATCAGTATGAGTGCTCTCCAATTCCTAGCACTTGCCTTGCAAGTGATCTTTGGCATCTTTTTGGAACTAATTGTACTCAAGGTGTACTGTGTTCCAATCCCGTTCAAACCTTGGGCTTCTGTGGCATAGTGATCTCTATCATCTTTTGTTGTGGCACTTCTCCTCTTAAGTTCTTGGTTCTCCTACAACATGGCACTTACCTTTGTTGCTTATACGTTGTATAGATCTCTTGCCCTTTTTACTTCTTCTTTCACTAAGTCTTCTTTGGCCTTATAAGTGTAGACTTGTTTATGCATGTTCTTGATCAGAGTAGTGTAGTCTACAACATCCATGCAGTTGGCTTGGTATTGAGGCAACCACACCTCCATCATTTGCAACGTGGCTCAATAGAATGTATGACAACATTATAGCTCTCTTTATCTCTCTTGGACCGGTATTTGGCTTTGAAATTGCTGGCTCCTCCTAATCTTTAACTTGTGTTTTTGGTGCAAGCACAAGAAAGTTAGCCTCAATGTTGACCTCTTCTTCTTCCAAATGATTAGTGATGATTAGTGATGCAGTTATCTTCTTATGGGTGGACTTTGACCTCCTTCTCTTTTTCAGGCCAAGTTTCCTACTCCTTCAAGCACTCGGCTCAATCTTGGGATTATGTAGCTGCAACTCCTTCTTTTGTAGCTAGTCTTAGTGGTAACCTAAGGGACCTAAGGGTCTTTAGGTCAAGTAGAAGGTCCGCGGTGTGGCATGTTTCAGAGCTGTTGCATTCGTCGTCCTCATGGGAGAGGAGAAAGAGTGCGGCAATTTGAATCCTTCTGCCAGTAATTTATCCTCATGAAGACTCAATACTCCTGCAAACTCGCAACAGCAGCGACATATACGTTGAGGTCAATTAGGTGGAGACGCGTCGGTAATTGTTCTCGATGACAATAGTCTTTTGGAGCAAACACAAATTAAGACATGTCCGGAAGGACAGGAAAGTGGGAAGACATACCAGGCTCAATTGAAACAGCACTGTTACCACAGTCATGATTCCTCGGTGAGGCTACGTGAATCTAACTAATGACATTTCATAGTTTTTTATAATTTTTTATTTGTGTCTTGAGATGCAATCAGCGTTTGATAATTTATTCGTCTAGATCATTTCCTAATGATTATCTATCCAATTGTCAGTTTGTAGACAGCCCTTGCCCTGTTTAACGTTGGAAGGCTCTATGAGCAGGGTTCAGTGACTTGGTGAAACATTCATCCTTGCAACTGCTATCACGGATACTACTTCTAAACTTGCGGGAACTATATCACGACCTTTGTAATAACAGTGCTAGACAAAGTGATCTAGTTTTGAATCTGAACAAGCTTTCCTCATACCGTTACCACGTGTTGAATTACGAAGTCCTGGACTCTTATGGTCGACGCACCGCAATCATTCCAGATCTGGAATGCTTTTCTATTCCATAATAAGTACAAAATGACATGAGGAATCCCCGGACAGACGCAGACCTTCAGCTGGGGATTTCATCTATCTCCTGTCATTATGTAATGTTGCCTCAGCTATTTTCAGTAGAAGATGGCATTATTATATTACGAAGTGAAAAATGGGAATGGAGACGCCAAAGTTCACCGAAGAATGGAAAAGTTTTCCGGGGCACAAGTCCTGTTCATTTATTGGAAGAGAATGTATACAAGTATGTTGAGTCACTCTTCACCATAAATTTGAAATGGTAATCAGCGAAAAATGGTGACTAAACTTTTTTGCGTACACTAGCAACTAGGAATATTTGATTGTGATACTCTATCAACATTCTCCTTCATGCTAATGTCAATATCTTGGATGCCTATATAAAATCTAAAATATTCAAATTTATCGCTAGGTAAAGCTTTGGTTTAAACATCAACGATACTTGCTCATGTGTAGGAATACACCAGATCTATTTCTCCAGTAAATACCTTCTCTCTATGAAATGATAGTGGACCTCGATACGTTAGTCCTGACATAAAATGTTGGATTATTAGCGTGTTTAATATTACTGATGTATATAAGATTATAAGTGGATAAAATGCATTTCCTATATCTTGTAAAGGTTTGAAACCAAATTGATTCACACATAATATATTCTATTGAGGATAAAGCAGCTGATTACATTTGTGGTGACCAACTAACTGCAGAACTTCTAAGGTTAAAAACATAACCTGATGCTGATCTTAGATCTTCTCCATTTCCTAGGGAGTACACATCAGTAAAACCTTGTAGAACGGGTAATCCACAGATAAATAGTGAAGATAAAATTTGGTTAATAAACTTTGCATAACACAAATTTTATTTTACCATGTCAAGATATAACTTCCTTGATACTTGTACAAATTGACTCACTAGTCCAATCGACTCACCTAGTAAGTGTCAGATAAATTAGACTTCTAGCGATTTGCGTGTATACAATTGGATCAGCCAACTACTCACCATCTTCTCACTTAACTAAATGAAGTTGGGAGAGGAGTAGAAATAGGCTGACATCCCATCATACCAAATTTCTCCAAACTTCTCCATGTTGATGGTTAATTAACCAAAGTTCATTGCAGTCTTGAATAAACTCAATAACCAAGAAGTATTTGAGTTCTACCAAGTCCTTCATGATTAACTCTTGGCCAAACTGATCTTGTATTTGCTGAATAAGATATTGATAGTTACTGATGATAATTGTATCATCAGCAGATGAGTATTTAATCATATTATCACATGGAGGTCTGTATATCAAGGAATCTGAACTGCACACTTTATATCCACATGTATAAAGGATATGAGTTTATCTTGGGATCCCAAGCTCATGGAGCTTGCTTAAGTCCATAGAGAGACTTTTTCAATAAACAAACTTTGTTTAGATATCTTTGATCTTGATATCCAGGTGGTTGGATCAAGTAGACCTCCTCTAAATCTCCATTGAGGAAATTTTTAAAGTCCATTTGATAAAGCTTCCACTTATTTAAAATGGCCAATACTAAGAGAGTGAGAATAGATGCCAACAAGGTTGAATGTCTCATCAAAACCAATTCCATATTAATGTGAACGGCCCTTTGCCACAAGTCTTGCCTCGTACCTACTCACAAAACCAATAGAATTTCTCGTACTCTAAAACATCCACACCCAGTGAACTTCCTTCTTACCAAGAGGTAAATCCACTAACTCCTATGTTTTCTGCTGATGTAGTGATGAGCTTCAAGCTCCATGGCTTGCACCCAATCTGCATGATGCATCACTTTCTCAAGAGAATTTGATCTTGCTCAAAAGGCCTCTTCCCCTTGAAGAGCCTTTTTACCACAAAGATTAGTCCCTCCCTAAAATTTTGTTTCAACCCAAAGATTATTTCACCGTGACATTTTCAATGACTATGTACATCCCTTCCTAAAAGGTGCAATCCCAAAAAAATCCGAATTGACTGTCTACTGAGCTTTTCTATTCCAAGGTACTTTCAATACTACATCATTCCCCAAACCTTTCTTCACATTGACTCACCCATTTAGAATGTCAAGGTAACTTCCTTGATACATTGTGAACTTCCTAAGGAGGACTCAAACACACACTACTGCTGCAAAATTCCTCACCTCTACTTGGTCAAGCGTACAACCAAAGATGTAAGTGCAAGCAATTCAACACAAATACTAGAGAGATCCTCAAGCTCAATACTCTGATTACAAAAAAAGTGAACAAATCTTCTTTGAGATGCAACATATATATAAACAAATTTACTTCTCAATGGATATAATCAACAACTAAGGGTAGTCTCCTAATTGCATCTACATCAATCATTGCTAATCCTACAATATCTTATCCTAATGTGCAATTAATAATTGCATGCGCATCTGCCGCTAGTTCCACCACTCAACTTTCTTTCCATGTGTTACAAGTTCTTAGGCCACAAAATTATTCCTAAGTCTAAAAAATTTAAACCAAAGGACTTTTGGAATGAAAAACTCTCAAGGCCAAAGGTAGTTCTTGGCCAAAGGTATGTTCTATGCTTTGCATTTTCTTATCATTTTACCTTCAAGCAAGAGTTCCCTTCTTCCTAAAACTATGATTAGGAACTACCCTTGCCCTTATAGACCAAGATTAGCAAGTTGATCTTGTATTTGTATTCAACAATCACATCTAGCAATTCCTTCTTGGAATCTTCAAATTTCTTCAATGTATGTTCATGAGTCTATTGGACAACTGTTGCAAGTGCTCATCTATGTAAACCTTGCCATTAGAGCATGCACTTGAGACCTTGACTCCTAAGACTTCAGCTTTTCCAAGGAGGACTCCACTACCTCCTCTACGATTCTACTAGTTGATTCCAAGCCATCTTCATCTTTGCCAAGATCATGGTCTTTTCCTAGTTAAGCTACGTCCAAATACCCTATAACTCTACCAAGATTTCCTCTTGAATGGCTAATCTATCTTGCTTGCCCTCTTCTTCCTTCTCTTTAATACTTTTAGCAATTTTCTTCACTTGTACTTCTGCCACTCATACCTCCTTCTAATACTGCACTTCCATTGAGACAAGGACCACCTTTTCTTTCTTCACTTCTTTCAATGCATCAATTTCTTTGGCCTAAGCTTTTACTTGCTCCTCAAGTTGAGTTTGGTGGCATGCTTCTTGTTTTCTTTGAATTCTCTCATCCTCCTACCTTTTTGTTCTCTCTTCTTGCACCTCCTTCTTCAAGGATGCTCCTTCTCCCAGAGCTTGGCCGTTTCCTACCCCAAGTTGTTACTACATCTTTCCATCTCTAAGTGTTAGCCACAAATTTCTGCCAATTGGTCCCGCATCTGTGTCATCTCTTGTGCAACCCCTTGCACCATTGATGGAGGTGACTTAGGAAGGGGACATAATTGGTAATCTTCCCATGACATTCCTGCAGACATAATTGGTAATCTGCTCCATTAATTGTAGCATTGGGCTTACTATGTGCACAGCTAATTTGGAGAGTAGCACCGTGATGACCAACAAAGCTCTCCTTTTGCTTGAGCTAGTGTCATCCCATTACCTAGACAGATTACCTAGAGATGGAAATCAGTTTACTAATATCTTTAGGGACGTTATATTTGATGGTCTAAGTAGATCAAATAGAGGTATCATCAAAAAAGTACTTCCATGAACAGGGGAGAGGTCAAACATACCACAAAACCTTCAAAGCCAAATTTCAAGGCTTTAAAGGATGAATTAGGCCTCAAAAATTGAAAGATCCCCTCTACTTTGGAATAAAAGCTATAACCTTCTCCCCCTCTGATTCATCTTATCTAGAGCTTTCCAATAGTACCTCACCCATGCTTTTCTGAGCTTCCTAAAAGATTCTCCAAAGATTCTCTCTAGTGAGACTTGTTTGACCAACCAAATAGGACAAAGATCAACATGTCACCAATCCATAGTCCATGATGGAGCCCCTCTATCATGATGAATAGTCCATCTGTTGAGTCCAAGTATCCCTCACTGCCTTCCATGCTTCTTTCAAGTCGCTACTCTCTGCCTACTTGGCCTGTTCTTCCTCCAACTCCTCAGTTAGGCAATCTAGTTGCAGAACCACCTCTTTCCAATACTCCTGTAATTGAAGTTCTAAGGTTGCAACTTGATCATGGCCCTCCTTCAGTTCATTTCAAGTGCTCTCCAACTCTAGTCACTTGCCACAAATTTTTTTTCTTTGGCTTCCTTCTTGTATTGCTTGTACTCAACTCCAATCAAATGTATCACAAAGTTGGTTCCCTCTCGAACTAGCACCAATTCTGAGGGTGTTGATTCCTCTCCAATTTTTTTCTATGCCCTTGGTGCAAGATTTTGGATATCAACATCATTTTCAACATACTCCTCTTTGGCATGATTAGTGATCTCGTCACCCTCTTGTTGTAGGACTTTGGCCTTGTCAAGAACTTTAGGCCAAAGTTCTTGGGCATTCAAGTGCTTGAGTCAATGTTGTGGCTCTTTGGTAGCTTCTTCATCTCTAATGGAGCTTAGTGGCATTGGTTCGAACACCACAGCCTCCTCTCTCATGTTCTCCTCTGATCTTATAGTGTATTCCTCTATTTCTTGGTCCTATAAGTTTGGAACAAGTTGTGCATCCTCCCAAGTCTCTTCTTCTTCCCTTTGTCTGAAGTAGAGATGGATGCTTGAAGGATGAAGGACATTTGACCTTCCTCCTCTTCATCATCTTTGATATCCTTGGCTTCTCCCTTTGATGAGGATACCTCTACTATTTGGGTGTTGGTCCTTGGTTTCTTGGCTGAGGAAGGTTGCTTCTTTTGTGTTGTGTTTGTGATTCCTCACCTCTTTGCAAAGTACACCTTTCTCTTTCAAATTACTTAGTTTACTCAAGAAGACAAAAAAAGCGTCGGTCCATATGGAGAAAGGGAAGCTTATTCTTGTTTGGCTTCCACCCCAAGGGAAACTGCACCCTTGAAGGGAAAGATGATGTGGAAGGAATACGCCATAAAAATACCACCAATAATGGATCTGAATGAAGAGACCAAGACATAGCTCTTCAATAAAAAAAAAGGCCTTTGATGAGAGAAACGTTGGTGAGGAAACCCTTTTCCCAAAAAGACCTTTTTCCTAAAAGGAGGCCTTTGGCCTAAAGATCATTTGGCCTGAGATCCCTTGGCCTAAAAGTTAGTGAGTTTGTAAGAATCTTGAGAACTTAAATGTGATGCAAATGGATCAAGAAATACAGTTGATGATTGTTTACTTGTGTATGCCACCCACATGTGTGAGATGCAATTGCTCACCAAATGTCACACCTACTAAAAAAAAATTTTATGGTTGAGCCATCACCCTAAATACCTACATTGGGCTTAGATCCTTTTCAATTTTTGTAGAGTTAACTAGAGCAAGACCAATTAGGATTTCCTCACCCTTGGTGAGAAGTTGTAGAACTTAGGAATTCAAATTGGAAGTAAATGCAACTATGTGAGAAAGATTGAGAGGGAAAGAAGTAGTAATCATACAAGCTAGGTCTAGAGAACCCAAATTCATAATCAAGTCCCTAGGATTAGTTAAGTGGGCACTTCATTATAGATAAGAGTTGCTTTGCAGCAGGAAGATGGAATTCTTGCTATGGAAAAGGGAATCAAATGATTATGCAATACTGCATGAGATAAGGGACAATTGGGACATAAGGATGGAGACCCTAAGAGGGAGCCTCTTCTCTTGGACAGAGGAATATTGGCAGAAAGTGTTGGGGCCCAAAAATTCTCCCCCTAATGCCATGACCTTAGATACCCCTTGGACTCACCCCGATCTAGCATTGGAAGCAATATCAGGATAACCTCAAAGGATGACAAGACCAATAGTGGTTGATCTATCCTGGAGTTAAAGAACATGCATGACAGATCCCAAGGGAATCAATGAAGTTGTTCAAATTTTAACAAACAACTTATCTGAACAATAGTCAAGCAATCTTCTTTGAGTACTTTTATGAATGAAGCTTGTGAATTGGGCATCAATGTTCTAGTGCAGATGCAAGAGATTGTTGGAAAAATGAATGAAGAAGGAGGGGTGACTCTCGTATCCCGCTTTGTTGTTCATTTTTACTTGGAGATGAATCTTTTAATCCTATCCAAAAAGAAGATGTACCCTAATCACTTCTTCCCTATAAGACATTTCAAGGAGGTATGCAAATGAGCCATCATGAGAAAATATGCAAAGGTAGATGCATAATTTCCCACAAAAGGAAGTTTGTCATGGTGAAGGAAGTCTACAACATGCTAGGCTTTGATAAGAAGAGGTAGGAGTAAGTGGCAGCAGACCCCCTTGTGAGGGAAAGGAAGAGACGTGCAATGCCTTTGCGTTGCATGTCTCTTCCAAAGATGATGGCCACAAAAAGGACAAGGAGGACCCTTGTGGAAGATAAAGGCAAAGCTGCACCACAACTAGAACACTCACCCACCAACAGCATGTAGTTTTTCACTTGAATGATCATCTCATTTGACAAGGAAGTAGTAGAGGACCAAGGTGGAGAAGTACAATCAACCTTGGCCCACACTCCTCCAAGAATGATGATCTTCTGGCAAAAGAACAAATACTTTCCTAATGAATATATGATGGAAAAGTTGGCATTCAAGCCCAAGAAGAATGTAGCAAAGAGCACACTGATAACAAGATTCCCCTTGTTTACACTTGTAGGAGAAGTGGAGGTGCAAAAGGAAGAAGTGCTCAAAGTTGAAGGAGTGGCAAAAGATGTGGGCTCCTGCCATGCCAAGAGAGAACTTCAGGTTGTAGGTGAACTTCAACCAAAAGAAGAGCTTCAGGCCAAAGGATGTCTTTAGGACAAAGGATTGTCCAAGACCAAAGTCCATGCAATGACAAGAGGAGGACATGAGCAAGGAGACCTCACCCTCTTTGTTGAAATCAAGAAGGAGTAGAGTGCACCTTCAACATCATTTAAAATGGTGCAAGAGGCTAGCTATAGTGTTTTCAGGATAGGAGAAACTTCAAGAAAAGCACAAAAGAAGAAACACAAGAGAAAGACAATGCTTCATCCCTCAATACTCTAATGCCCCAAAGGAGTACCGTGTCTTTATGATATACCAAAGAGGAACCACTCAAAGGGAGTTGCACCCTTGGATCAAATACATGAATTGGTGACATGTCAACAAGCTCCATCCTTATGAATGATGGAGGATTATTCTGATGGAAGACTATTCATCAGATAAAGGAGGCCCGGAATTTCTTCATTGAGAAGCTAAAGGAGGGAGTAAAACTTCAAGTATCATAAATGAAACATCATGAGCTAAAGTTCAACATTCAAAGATTAGAGAACCAGGCCTACAAGGAGGATAAGATGAACTTTCTATCCTTATGATTGAGAGAGCACTCAAACAAGAAGTTCACAAAAACTTGCCAAACTTATTTGTTAGAAATAGCTAGATATCAAGACCAAACTGATCAGTTAGTTTGGTACAATAGGAGCAAATATAGTCTGTCACCTCCAACAACTATAGCAGAAGGCACCTTTCCAAGAGGAAATCCTTCAAAGGCATTGGCACTATGAGTAAATAGTCAGATACTTGGAGTTACATGTCAGTATCTGACTTGGATTTGTATCTACTTCACCAAGTGCACTCGGATTTGTACAAGACTTTGGAGTTGTAGTTTAAAATTAAGTAAAGATAGGATCAAGACCAACCGTTTCCTTGAAACCTTGTTAAGCACCTAATCATTGTGTAGATGATTAGGATAAGATAAGATTAGGTCTTAAGCAAGTGATGTACGTAGGATTTTGAGGATACACTTGGGCTCCTGATCCCTTTGGCTTGATGCTGAAAAATTACTTTTGAAACTAAGGACCAAAGGCACTTGTGTTTTTTTGTTTCATACCTTGATGACAAGTCAAGAGTACTCTAAACTCTTTGCAAGTTTTATGTCTTCCATTTTGTATGTTGTTGATTGTCAAGGTGAGAATAGAGGTGAATAATTTCACAAAAAGGTCCCAAGTGCTTGATACAAAGTTGCTACTCGCCCTTAATCAAGGGTGTGCACAGAAGGTTCTGAAGGAGTGACCTTGTGCAATGAGTGGATTGGGAAGCTTACCGCATGGGCAATAAGTACCATAGAATAAAAAACCAAGATATTTGGCCAATATGAAGTGTGCACTAAAACCTATGCCTTTTAGGCAAGGAGGAATGCACTTGCATGAGTAACAACTTCAGAATGGAGTGGAACTCAGAGTGACATCATCCTTCACCTTCAATAACAATCCTAGATAGAACTTAGAGTGAAAGTGATTCTTTGCTTTCTTTCTATTGTCTCATGCCATAACCACAGTGGGTGACACTACCCTCTTCTAGGAGTGGTTCTTTCCCTCAAGGTTAAATAGGAAATAATAAATGAATTGTGACATTGTAACACTTTCATTCATGCTTAGTCATTTCCAACCTTTATCCTCATGAGAACAACCTATTCTTATTGATTATACTATAAGTACCTTAACATTGGGCTATCACAATGTCATCAAAATGATTTGAAATGAAGAATTTTTCTCTATCAAAACATGGATATTGTAACCATATTGCATCTGCACAAGGTGCTCAAATATTTGGCAGATTGGTCTTGCAATTGTTTTTGGTAGATTGGTCTTGCATATGACTCCACCTCTATCTTGTGCTCCTCCAAGGTGACTTCCTTTACATCCTTGTAATTGAAAGCAAACACATGGATGAACTTGCAAAAAATCTCCTCAAATTTCACTTTCTTTTCCTTGGTAACATTGAGGGTAGATAATCTCCTATCTCCTCAAGTGTCAATGGTGGTTTATTTAGGTCCTTCACAATCAATACCTCCGGTGCAAAATCCATAGCACACAAGGGATACACATCTGAATCAGATTCAGATTCATCCTCCTTTGTGGAAGTCTCTTCCTCCATGCTTTTGTCCACACCTGAAGCTCTTTCTTCTAAATCTGATTCCCAATAATCAAAAGATGGTATATGAATGTGAAGTATTGGTGGTGTTAACTATAAGAATTGTGATGTTGTGCTTTGATAGCTTAATCCTCAAGTACCCTTTGTCCCATCAATCAGTTGTGCATGCTACTCTCAACCATGGTCTCCCAAGAAGCAAATCATAGCTTGAATATATCAAAACTTGGAAAGTCATGAGATTTTGAACTTCCATAATCAAAACTACCACTTTATCTATCACCACTCTTGGTCAAACTTGTTGCTTGTTTTCCATGCTCGCCATAAATGTTGAAGGTGTAGAGGGTATCATACCCAATTTCTTATTCAACCTCTCAAACATGGCATTCACTATAGATCTTCCATCAATAAGTGCATCCTTGTTGTTATGACCATTCACTTCCATATCAATCTTGGAGGCATATTCACAAGCCTCCCCTTGGTGATGGTTTGGTATCTACCACCCCCATTGATACAAGATCTTTTGCTTTCTTCTTCCTCTTGCTCATTGTAGAACTAAAACCACCTTTAAGCTCCTTTCTCAAGGTAGGGTTCAAAGCAATCAATTGGCCTATTGTGATGTTAACCTTATGACTACCAACATCTTCCAACATATTGTAGTTCCATTGTTGCTTTGAGATAAAGAAGTCCACCATCCCCAACTTCTTCCTTGGAATCTTTGTTGTTGATGATGTTGAGTTGCTAGTGCAAGTGCTCCTAGTAGACATAGGAGTATCCTTACTAGGATTAAATCCTTGAGAAGTATGAACATCCTTTGCAAAATGAGCTCTCTTCTTCTCTTATGCCAAAAGCTCCAAATTAAGACCTTTGGAGTTTGAGCACTCCTCCTTCTCACACTTGCTCTCAACCACATCTATGGATGTTATCTCCTTACCCTTTTTGGATTAGGAGCCACTTGGGCTTCACTACCTCACTCTTTCTCTCTATTGGTTCCCTTATAACCTCTTCCTCCATGGTAAATGGAATTTGAGCAATTCCTTTGGATGTGGCCTCTTCCTCTACAACTAAAAGAATTTCTATCATTGAAATTATTAGTTAGTTTGCTTCCTCTATATGGATATTTTCCGTAAATCCTAGGTCCTCTTTCCACATTTTGATCCACCTCTCTCTTCTCCCATCGTTATACTACATTGATCTTGAGATTTGCAAGTTGTTATATGATGGTTTGAAGTGCATCTTTTGGTAGAGGTGCAAGAACCAAGGCAACTACTACTTGTGGTGCAACCCTTTTCACCAAAGTATCAGAAGTTCCACTATACTTGTAACCTTGAGGAGGATGTGTAACCTCCTTCACAACCAAATCACTCTTCCAAACTCTCCTCCATACAAATTTCAATCTTGATAGCTTCAATCTTGGAAGAAGGTTTTTTATATCACACCTTGCTTCTAATTTGTGATCTCAACTCTCCCAAAAAATTCTTTGGGAGTATGACTCCTCTGCCAATCATAGTATTCTCCACCTCATCTCTACTCTTCCTTAATGCTATGTGAAACTTGGACTCTTACTTCTCCGCTCTTTCTACATAGACTCTCACTTTCTCTCCATCTCCTTATTTGAGGAAGGAAACCTCACTCATAAATCTCTCATAACTCTCATTTGGAAGGAAGTTCTTAATAAGAACTGAAGTTAAACTCTCCCAAGACTCTTCTTGCCCATCTCTCCTCTCTCTTTTTGTATTCTGACTCATACCATGTAAAAGCAGCATCCTCAAAAAAATCCGGTAATAATGAGGCCCCTCTCATTCTTCCTTCTCTCATTATTTCCTATGCAAGCTCACTTGAAATCTCTCACAAAGGCCTCCATGCCTTCTCCATCCTTGGCAATGAAAACTGAAATTGGAAGTTTCCCCATCTTAGCCACTAATTATCTTTCTCTTTTCTCTCAAATATTTTTTACTTTTCTTTTCTCTCACTCTAGAATTGATAGAGAATGTACATAACTAACACCATTTGAAATTAATCCACCTAGGGAACACAAAAGGTTCAGGTTGCTCCAAGATTTCTATAGCAACATCAAATCCTAGAGTGCATATTACTTGAACCCTCATGGATAGTTTATCCATAAGTTGAAAGATTATCTCCATCATTAATCTTGAGAACTAGTTGATGATGTTAGTAATTTCTATATAACTATACTAAGACTCTCTCCAAGATCTTTCACCAAAGTCTCCAAAAAATTTTATTGCTCCACTACACTCATGTCCTTTTGGAAGTCCTTCCACTCCACAAACCTCACACAACTCCTTGGTCTTAGATCTCTTCCTTCCCAATCTTGGTGAAGAAAGCCCAACATGCAATCCCAAGTCAAGTAAGTCTCTCCTTTCTCTCAACCTCTTGCTCTCAAAAGTCAATGGACATGAATTTCTTTTTGTCTCTTCTCTACATAAAATGCAATTAGAATCACTCTTTCCTCCAAGTAGTGTATGTTTTTGGATCCTCTCAACATTCTCTTCAAGTTCTATTCTAAACTCTCTTTCCTCAAATCCACCACTACAATCATCTCAAACCCTTGGGGGACCTTGCATAGCCTCAACTTACACTCTTGGTGGCCCTCCATGTTCCCAAGATAATTCTAAACACCTAAATATGATTTTGGTTGCTCTCACACTCCTCATGCATGAGATCTCAATTCTCAAAAATTTCACCCCTCCTCACAATGTTACTAAATTCTCTCAACATATATATTACATTCTTTTGAAACTTTTCACACTTGATTATAACCCCAGTGCATTCTCCCTTGAAAAGTTTTAGATACTTTCATTGAGTCATTTGGCCTAGGCATCTTTTTATTCTATATATATTTCAAATTTGGTCTTAGAAACACCCCTCTCACTTTAAAAACTCATAACTTCATACACAAGAATGATCTCTCTCTCTCTCTCATTCTTGGGCCAAAAGGTAGAATACTAGGCACTAAATTTTCTTGGAAAGATTCAAAAAAATCAATTAAAAATGAAGAAATGGCAAACTCTGTACAAAATTCTAGAGAGTATGCAATTTGTGGAAACAATTTACTCTACCAATTTACTTTCCAAAATTCTAGTTCAATGTATGTAGCAGCCCTTGCAATAATTTCAAGTGTGCCACCTAACACATAATCCAAGCTATACTCTATGAAAATTTCAAGTCCAGATCTCAATGTTGAGGTTTGCCCCAAAATCACCAAAATCCCCAAAAATTGGAATACACCTCACACAATCTGTCCAAATCCTCTCATGTGTACAAGATGTACAAAATCACCTCAAACACAACATAATGAACTATAGAGTACACAAATGGATCTTTGTTCTCTAACATAAGTGTAGCTCTCTCTTCTCCTAATATTCTCTCTAAGTGAGCTATCATAGCCTCCTTCTTTCTAATATAGAAATGCGGAATATATGATATATGCGGAATATCATTTTGCCTTCTAGAGAGGTCCCATAACAAAACCAAAAATATAAACCAGTATTTCTCTCACTCAAGATGAGCCTCTAATGGCTATTATGTTAGTGCGCCATGGACTAAGAAGGCAAGGAATCCCAAGTCAATCATACTCCTCCAAGGTTAACAACACACCAAGACTCAAGACATTGCTCACTAGAAAATTCATTGAGAGGGATAGTTGCAAATGAAAATATGATGAGTACTTCCTCACCCATAGTTTATATACTTGTGAAATAGTTATGCATCAAAGTTATTAATTACTAGACTAACTCAAGTTATCAACTATAAGTCAAATAAAGTCAAAAAGTCTAAAGGAATATTCATTCTCATGGAAATATTCCCCTAAGCATGTGGTCTTATCTTGACCCAACCACTAAGCCAAGGATTCCTTCACATGGGCTATCTTTGGACTATAGAAGAATGCAAAACAAAAAGACTTGTGGTCTAAGAGTTTTCAACTCTTTTTTCAAAGCCGAACACTTAGTAATAATATCAAGTCAATACACTAGAATCAAAAATAGTGGTGCTCATCTTTTCCACTTTCTTTAAAGTAAAGTATTCTCTATCTGAGCTATAACTAATTTAAAATAGTCATGATTAATGTAGAACTATTCTTTATCTCTATATATATAATATCTCTCAAATATTTATAATACTAAACTAAATATTGCAATAGCACATACATGCACAAATGGTATTATAGATCAAGTAAATTCAACCAATTACTTATATATTATAACATCTTATGAGACTATATCAAGTTCAATCCAAGTTCATTCTTTGTATCTTGATTCTGGAGCAATTCATAGTACGGCTCATTTGATAAACATATTTTCTATTTATGAACCTTATGTCATACCACAAAAGACATATCTTGGGAATAATTCCACTCAAGACATATTGAGACTTCCCCAAGGTGAATCAAAAATTATTCAAAACATTCTTCATAGGTTATGGAGAGATCTTTTCTCCATCAAATCATTCAACCTTTTGAGTAGATTTTCATTAATGAGCAACAAACTTTGTAAATTGCATAATCTAAAAGGAAATTTAATTCCAAATTGCCCACCAATAGAAGATTTATACCATCTTGGAGTAATAGTTTTTCCTTCTCAAATCAATGCTTGTCCAACTGTCCATGTTAATCCTCTCAATTTATGGCATAGTAGATTAGACCATATCAAAACTAACCAATTACATAAACTCTTCTCAAAGGATATGGTTGTAGGTGTTCCCAATTACATGCATAGATATAGTCCTTCTTGATGTACTACTTGTCTTTATGGGAAACAAACTTGAAAACCATTTCCTACCAAACCTACTACTCAAGCAAAGTAGTTCCTTGGTTTCATCCTCTCTAACATTTGTGGTCCAAAATATCCTTCTATAGTTTAGTGGTCTTTTTATACATGCAATAAAAGATAATGTATTATATTATACAAAAATATAGCTTTTTATTTTAATCTCTAAACAAAAATAATATTTAAATACTATAGATAGTTCTCCAGTTTTATAATTTCATTATAAGAATATTATTTAAAAATGAATAGCTTATAAAGATTCATAACATATTCAAGATTCTATAAATGGTCTAAATAAAGTAAAATAAAATCATAAAAATCAAGTTAATTTACTATAAAAGATAGATGTGTCCAATCTGTCCTCATACACATTCTAGATATTATTATTTTTTCTCCTTATTAATGATTTTTGCTGATATTCTTTTCTCTGCCTCTTGCAAAACAAGTCTAATGCTCTAATTTGTTTTACCCAGTATTTTACTAGCATTGAGACAGAACATTTTCCTACAGATATCAAAATTCTTTGATGTGACAACACAAGAGAATATGAAAGTACTACCTTTAATGTCTATTGTTCTTCCATAGGTATTAGATGATAATTTTTGGTACCTTATACTCCTC
This sequence comes from Lunularia cruciata, assembly GCA_948567375.1. NCBI lineage: Eukaryota > Viridiplantae > Streptophyta > Marchantiopsida > Lunulariales > Lunulariaceae > Lunularia > Lunularia cruciata. The sequence continues at coordinate 10,643,927 of OX419756.1, forward strand.
TGCAAAATGAAGTGTCAAAATGCAAGAACCACAAACTTATAAACGCTATTCTTTGCAAGCTATATGAATCAAATCTACCCAAGACCTATTGGGGAGAAGTTGTTATTACCACCAATTATTAAAAAATTGATGCCCTAGTACACCATTACCTTCTGAATATACACCCTATCAAGTATGGTTTCACCAGCAGCCTACTCTATAACACTTGAGAGTGTTTGGCAGCCCTACTTTTGCCCATGTTAATGACAGCCTGTCTTCTAAACTTGATTTTTCATATAGCATCATGTAGTTTTCTACGATACCTTGATGAAAGCAAAGCTATCAATTGGAACACATAAGTAATCATAAAGTCATCATTTCACAAGATGTTGTGATTCTCAAAGACCTAATTGGAACCAATAACTTACAGTCATCTGAGCATACCCATGAAGATGAGGACTTCACTTTCCGTTCTGATCTTCATTTCTTTGAAGCATCTACTCATCCTAGCATTCTTTTATCCGCTCCCCCAAATTTACCTACTTCAGTGCGAGTTCCCTCAAATATTTCTCATTTGGTGGGAGTTCCTCCAATTTGTGTAAATTCTCATCTAGCTTCTCAACCCTCTACTCATACACCATTGCCTACAATATTGACACCTCCTATTTCTCCCTCCTCTTATGTGAAAGGATATACTCCTCTTTATTAGCATAGACGACCAAGACCTCCTTTGTTCCTTTTCTTGATCCTTTTGCTCCCTTATATGTGCTCAGATGCCATTCTTGTATTTCCAAAGTAGTTGAGAAATACGACCAAGTGGTGGAAGTTGACAAGAATAACAATTGAAAATGGGTATTTCTATCTACTCTTCATTCTTTTATGACCGTCTACCTACCAAGTAGCTATTTTAAGACTTGATGCAAAGCATTGGAAAATGCAATGAATGCTTAGTTACAAAACATGGCTACAATGCAAGCATAGACCTTGGTCGTTTTACATGTTTGCTGGATTACTATAGGATGTCAATGGGTACTCAAAATCAAACCTATTGTCAATGGACAAATCCAGAAATACAAAGCTCATTTGGTGGTGAAGGGATTTACACAAATCCCTACCATTGCCTATATTAAAACCTTCTCTCCAATTGTTAAACTTCAGTCGATGCAGATTCTATTTGCCTTGGCAATGCACCTTGACTTGGAGCTACATCAATTGGACATTAGTGCTCCTTTTCTTTGTGGCAAACTCTATGAGCAGATTTACATGGCTCTTTGTGAAAGTTTGTCAATATTTCATCCTCTATCATTTGCCTGGTTAAAAATCAATTTATGGTCTGAAGCAATCAGCACAAATCTGGAATGAATGATTACACTATGCTTTATTCAACTTAGGGTCTTTCAATTCCACAATTGATAGCAATATCTATATTTTTTTGTAAAGACTCTACTATGCTCATTTTTGTATTATATGTTGATGATCATGTTGGCTACCTCAAGTCTTGCATTACCTCTAGATTGTTAACGGTTTACTTAGTTGGGAGTTTAAAATCACTAACTTAGGCAAAGCCTATCATGTCCTACAACACCTATTGGTGCATGTATGCTCTACAAGGATATTATGTTTTGTATTGCAAGTAGTGGAGACATATTATCTATATGGAGCTTAGCTAAGCTTCTACATTATCATGTTTAGCTAGAGTTAGTCATAGTTAAGATAAAGGTGACACTATTCTAGAGGAATGGGAAAGAGTGAGCATCATTGTTTTTTCTTCTAATGTATTGACTTGGTATTATTTTAATTATTTGATTTTGAGGAAAGAATTGAGAACTCTTGGGCCCATAAGTATTGTTAGTATGGATTACATTCCAAGAATAACGCATGTGAAGGGAATCCTTGACTTAGTTGGTATGTGAGGATAAGATTACCTACTCATGGGATTATTCTTATGTGCTTGGATATTCCTTTAGACTTTATCTGACTTTTAAGCTTGTATCTTGAGTTACTCTATAAAAAAATTATAAGTATATAAGTTAAGGATGAGAAGGTCCTCATCACTTTTATTTGCAACTATCTCTCTCTCTCGTTGAGTACTCTATTGAAAAATATCTTGAGTCTTGGAGGTGCCTTGGAGCTCTAGCCATGGAGAAGTGTGATGGACTTGGAGTTCCTTGCCTTCTTATTCCATGGTGTGCTACCTTAATAACTATTAGAGGTTCATCATGAGTGAGAGACAAGCAAGCTTACATTTTTGGTTTTGTTGTCAGACCTCTATAGAAGATAAGATAAAGTTCCACATTTAATTTTATATCAAATAGAAGGAGGCTATGAGAGCTAAATGAGAGATAACATTAGGGGAGGAGAGGGTTTAATTTATGCTATAGAACTTAAACCTATTTCTATACCCTATAGTTTAGTATGATTTTTTTGAGGTGATACTATATATTCCATACACATGAGAGGACTTGGAGAGATTGTATGAAGTGGATCGCAAATTTTGGAGATTATGGTGATTTTGGGAAAAACTTCAAGTTGGAGAGCAAGACTTGAGACTTTAAATATGATAACATGAGTTATTTTTCAGTTAGGACACCTGGAATTACTATGAGAGCTATTACATGCACCGAGCCAAAATTTTAGAAGGTGGTAGGGGTAAATTGTTCTTGCAAACTATATTTTCTTTGGAATTTTGTATACAAAGTTTCTCATTTCTTGAATTTCCATTAGATATTTTTTAATATTTCCATGAAAATTAAGTGTAAGATATTATACCATCTAGAACAATTGAGAAGAGATCATTCTTGCAAAAAAAGTTATGAATTGTTGAAGTGAAGGGGGTGGTTTTAGGCCAAAATTTGGGAAGATGTGTGATAAATAGAGAGGTTTCTGGCCAAATGGTTGAATGAAAAGGGCTGAAATCTTGCAAGGAAGTACTCCCTAAAGTGGAACTTGTGTTTGAAAAATGGCAAATAATTTGGAGTTACCAATTGTGAATATGAATTGAGATAGTGAAGAAGTGTCATTTTTAAGAAATTGATTTCTCATGCATAAGGAGGGTGAGAATAACTAAAAACATGTTTGAGTGTTTAGATTCATCTTGGAAGCATGGAAAGCCATCAAGAGTGGAAGTTGAGGTATGTAAGGTTTCCTAAGGGTTTGAGGCGATTTTAGGGGTTGATTAAAGGAAAGAGAGTTTTAAATAGAAGTTGAAGCAAATGTTGAGAGGATCCAAAAACTAGCACTATTTGGGGGAAGAGTGATTCTAAGTGCTTTTACTGGAGAGAAGGGATATAAGGCAAGTTCATGTCCATTGACCTCTAAGAGCAAGAGATTGAAAGAATGGACAAGCTTACTTGACTTGGGATTACATGTTGGACCTTCTTCACCAAGATTGGAAGAGAAGAGATCTAAACCAAGGAGGAGTGTGAGATTTGTCAAGATTTTCAAAAGAGCATGAGTGTAGTGGAATAAGAACACCTTTGGAGACTTTGGTGAAAGATTTTGGGGAGAATTTTATTATCATTATGGAGAAACTAACTTCATCAGATAATTCTCAAGATTAGTTATAGAGATAAACTATACATGACAGTCTGACTAATATGCATCTTGGGATTTCATCATGCAATGGAAATCCTAGAGCAACTTAAATCTTTTGTGTTGTCTATGGTTGACTATTTTCAAATGGTTTAAGTCATGTTTGTACTCTATTAGTTATAGGGTGAGAGACAATAAGAAAAAATTGCATATATATATATATAATAGTAAGGAGCTAAGATGGGAAATTTTCCAATTTTCTTTGGCAAGAATAGAAAGGATGTAGAGGCTTTTCTAAGAAACTTCAAGAGTGCTTGCATAGGCAAAAATGAGAGGAGGAAAATGAGTGAACATCATTGCTATTGGATTTCTTTGAGGATGCAGCTCTTACAAAATGAGTCAAAATACCAAAAAAGAGGGAAGATTAGATGGCCAAGAGGAGTTTTGGGAGGGTTTGACTATAGCCCTCATTGAGAATTTCCTTTTGGATGATAGTTATGAGATTGATGAGTGAGGTTACCTTCCTCAAACAAAGAGATAGAGAGAAAGTGAGAGTCTATGCAATAAGAGTGGAGAAGTCAGTTCGGGCTCCATATAATATTAAGGAAGAGTGGGGATGATGTGGAGATTACCATGATTAGAATAGGAGCCATGCTCACCAATATTTTTTGGGAAGGTTGAAACCACAAATTTGAAGCAAGGTGAGATATGAGAAACCTTCTTCCAAGGTAGAAGCTATCAAGATTACAATTTTTATGGATGAGAGTTTGCAGGCAATGAGAGTAATTTTTTGATGAAGGAGATTTTGTATCCTCTACCAATATTTAAGTATGATGGGGCTTTTGATGCTTTGATGCCAAGGGTGGGATCACAAGAAATAGTTGCTCTTGTTCTTCCACTTCCGCCAAAAGATCCACTTCAAACTACCAGTGAGCAACTTTTAGATCTCAAGATCAATATAGTACAACTTTGGGAGAAAAGAGAGGTGAACCAAAATGTTGAGAGAGTGCCTAGGGATAATAGAAACTATTCATATAGAGGAGGCCAACCAACTAAAAATTTCAATGATAAAAATTATTTTGGTGGTGGAGATATAGGTCACATCCAAAAGAATTGCCCAAATTCCATATACTATGGAGGAAGGGGGTTATAAGGGGGCAGCTAGAGAGGAGAGAGGTGGTGAAGCCCGAGTTCCTTCTATGAAAAATAGAAGTATAGGGATAGCATCCATAGATGTGTTGGAGAGCAAGTATCAGAAGGGAGATTGCTCAAACTCTAAGGGTCTTCACTTGGAACTTTTGGCACAAGAGAAGAAGAGAGCTCGTTTTGAAGATGATATACATTATTCTCAAGAATTCACTCCTAGAAAGGATAGTCTAATGCCTACAAGAAGTACTCACACTACTAGTTCAACACAATCAACAAAGAATTCAAGGAAGAAGTTGGGGATGAATGATTTCTTGATCTCAAAGCAACAATGGGGCTACAATGTGTTGGAGGATGTTTGTAGTCATAATGTCAATATCATGGTGGGTGATCTAATTGCTTTAGAACTTGAGGAAGGAACTTAGGGGTGGTTTGAGTTCCACAATGAGCAATGTGAGCTATGGTTATTGGTTATGTGAATGATAACCTGATGGTTTGGTGATCCAATTCAAACCATCATGTAACCATTCACATAACCAATAACTATTCTTCACATTCAAATACACAATCTTTTGACATTGGGAATCAGATTCAAAAGAATGAGCTTCAAGTGTGGACACCAACATGGAAGGAGAGACCTCATTAGAGGAAGATGACTCTAAATTTGATTCAAATTTGTATCCTTTGTGTGTCACCTTGGAGGAACACCAAATAGAGTTACCTTGGAGGAACACAAAGTCACAAAGTCACCTAAGAGGAACACCAAATAGAGGTGGAATCACATGCAAGACCAGTCTACCGAAAGAAATGTTGCCTACCAATAGCTTTGATTGTGAAACAAGAGATTGATAAGCTCAAGGAGGTTGAGTTATCTTTGAGGTGGAGAATTCAAAATAGGTGTCTCCAATCATGATTGTGAAGAAGAAGAATGGCAAGCTTTGAATATTGTGGATTACAAGAAGCTCAATATTGTTACCAAGAAGAACTACTACCCCTTGTCATTCATTGATAGGATCTTGGAGGAGGTTGTAGGTCACAAAGAGGTACAATTTTGGAGATTGTTATAGTGGGCATAACCAAATCAAGATTGCACTAGAGCATCAACAACTCATCACATTCACTACATCTTGGGGTACTTATGCTTTCAAGGTCATAATTTTTGGGCTTTGCAATGTTCCAATCACATTCCAATGGTTCATGAACAAGGTATTTGAACCCTTCATCAAAAAATATGTGAAAGTTTTGTTGATGATTTTTGTGTCTATGGAAGTTTAGGCTTTAGGGAGGAGCACTTTGAGCATTTGATCAAGGTCTTACAAAGCTTGGATGAAGCAAATGGATCACTCAACCTAGAGAATTGCATCTTTGATTGTGGAGAAGGTCTATTTTTGGGACAAATCATTTCCAAGGATGAGATAGCAGTGATCTTGAAAGATGAGGAAAATCTTGGACCTTTCATTCCTTTCAATCTTGAAAAAGTTAGGCCAATTATTAGGGATGTTTGGATACTATAAGAGTTTCATCTTCTCACTTTCAAGCAAGTCCTATGCATTGCCCATTTACACAAAGAAAGTTTTAGAATATATAGTGATTTTGGAGGGCAAGGAGACTCTTAAACCTTTTGTGGAGCTCAAGCAATCCCTTGTTATGGTTCCATTCTTGCTAAACTTGATTGGAATAAGCCTTTCATCCTTTACGTTGATGCTTCCAATGTAGTTATAGGATGCACTCTCAATCAATTAGACCAAGATGGGCATGATCATCCAATAGCGTATGTTGGTAGTTAGATGGTCTTAATAAAGATTAACTAATCAATCATATTAAGGAAGAGTTGAAAATGATTTTAGTCTCAAGAAGTTTTGACACTACTTGATTAGAGGGAAGGCCACCATTATTATGGATCACAAGACTTTGAAATACATCTTCAATATGCCTAATGTGGAAGGAAGGTTAGCAAGGTGGATGATATTCTTGTTTGAATATGATTACACCATTGAAGATAGGCCAAGAAAGAAACATGCAAATGTTGATTTGTTATCTACAGCCTATGATCATGATAGAGATGAGCAAGTGGATGGTTCTTCCATGGATGAGGAGCTCATGATAATCTCAATCACTCAAGAGGTTCCAATGGAGTACAAGGGGATTGTGGACTTTGTTACAAGAGATAACTATCTTGATGGGATGCATGCTAGGGAGAGGAAGGCCTTTGCAAACAAGATCTAGACCTTACACAATGGTAGAGAACATTCTTTTTCATCAAGGAATGGATAGTCTACTTCAAAGAGTAATGGGTATGGAGGAATCTATCCTACTCATGAAGGAGTTTCATGATAGTTTGGAATGTGCAGGTCACTTTGCAAGAAAAGTAATCATATTCAAGATTCTAGATACAAGTTACCAATGGAAGGGAATTTTCAAGGATTGTCTTGATTATTGCAAAACTTGTAATTTTTGTCAAGCTTTTGCTAGGAACTCTACCTCTAATCCACCTCTTAGATCAATTCCATTGCTAGGACCTTTCTAGGATTGGTGAATTGACTTTGTAAGGCCTCTCAATAGAACCCCAAGGAAAAATTGGTAAATTGTGATAGTTACCAATTACCTTACCAAGTAAGTTGAGATTAGACCATTGAGACAAGACTGAAGACAGAATTGGTAGATTTCTTTATGAATGCATCATCATTAACTTTGAGAGCCTTTTGGAATTGGTTTTAGATAAGGAGTAGAGTTTACAAGAAGTATCACTACAACCATACTACAAAATTTCTCTATCATACATAGAGTGGCTCCTTCTATAAGCCAAACTCAATGGCTTGGCAAAGAGAACTAATCAAACCTTGTGCACAATGTTGACCAAAGATATAGAAATTAAGAGAGCAAAACATTATTGTGACAAGAGGATTCATGTAGTTTTGTGGCAGTATACAACAACCATGAAGACATTTGGTATATGGTATTGAGTCTACTTTACCTATTCACTTTGATCTTTCTACTTTTCAAAGCATTTATGGGAAATTGAAGAAGCAAAAGGAAGTGATTCATAGAAGTCAAGAAAGGAGCAACTTATGGAATTGAAGGAGGCAAGAGCAATTGCTATGGTTCAAGTGGAGCAAGCCCAAAGGGAAAAAAAGGAAAGGAGAGCTATGACAATGTGCAAGGCAAGAAGAAGGTGGAGCCCTTCCAAAAAGATGATTGGTTAATGTTGTTTTATTCCATTTGATTCAAGAAGGTGCAAAAGAAGTTCTTGCTTAAGTACTTTGGACCTTTCATAATGGAGAAAGTGTGGGGCAATTAAACTTATGATCTCAAGGATTTGGGATGAAGACAATTTTATATGATTAACCATGATAATTTGAAGTTGTATTATAGAAGGTAAATGGACCTTGACTTTGAGGATGAAGTGAAATCTTAGTCAGGGGGTAAATGTAACATCCATTGGTGCATGCATACTCTATAGGGATATTGAGTCCAATATTGAATTAATGGAAAAATATTATCTATATAGAGCTTAGCTAAGCTTCTATATTAATCATGATTAGCTAGAGCTAGTACTAGTTAAGATAAAGTTGACCCTATTCTAGAGGAATGTGAAAAAGTGAGGATCATTATTTTCTCTTCTAGTGTGTTGACTTGGTATTATTCATAGTTATTTGACTTTGAGGAAGAGATGAGAACTCTTGGGTCCACAAGCCTTGTTTGTGCAGATTTTTCTATAGTCCAAGGATAGCTCATGTGAAAGAATCCTTGAGGATAAGACTACCTACTCGTGGGATCATTCTCATGTGCTTGGATATTCCTTTAGACTTGTTGACTTGCTTTGACTTTTAACCTTAGAATGTAAGTTACTATCGTAATTAGTAACTATGGGGAGTAATTTTTTCAGAAGTATATAAACTAAGGGTGAGGAGGTACTCCTCACCCTTGCAACTATCTCTCTCACATTGAGTTCTCTAGTGAGTAAACTTGAGTCTTGGAGGTACCTTGGAGTTCTAGTCTTGGAGAACTATGATGGAGTTGGGGTTCCTTGCCTTCTTAGTCCATGGTGCACTATCTTAACCATCATTAGAGGTTCATCTTGAGTTGGAGAAAGGTTGGATCATAACCTTGGTATGCATCTCCAATGAGATAGAAAACAAGGATGGTTGAAGATCAATCAGACTAATTACATTTGAAACAAGCTTGAATAAATACATTTTGAATTGTAAATTTTTTTTAACTCCTACTGCTCATTATTTTTCTTTGAATATTGATCAATCATCCTCTACCCAACTGAAATAGACTATATGAAGACAATTCCCTTCACATTGATGTTGGCAGTTCAATGTGTGATATGACTTGTTCCTGACCTGATATTGCATATTTAAGTAGTATTTTTGGTCAGTACATGTCCAATCATGGACAAGCATGTCAGCTAGCAGTTAAGAAAATTGTTTGCTATCTACAAGGGACTTTAAATTTTTTGCTCAAATATTCTTGTATAGGTTCATCATTGCATCTACAAGGGCTTTCAGATTTTGCTTATGGTGACAATGTGGATTCTTTCAAGTCTATTGGTGGACTTAGATTCCTCCTTGCAGGACAAGCAATAAGCTGGGAGAGTAAGAAGAAAAATCCAGTTTCATTATCTAGTATTGAAATTGAGTACATCACTTAACCAAAGCCAACATTGGAGCAATTTGGATAAGATGTATACTTTCAAACATTGGTTGTCCACCAGAGACAACAAGGATCTTCTATGACAATAAGAGTGGAATAATTATTGCTTCCAAGCAAGAATCATGATAGGACCAAGCATATTGATATTCAATATCATTTCATCAAAGATCAATTGCTTAGTGGAGAAATCATCCTTAGTTATTTACCTACTGAAGACATGTGTGCTAATCTATTGACAAAGGGTTTACCCAAAGGACTTCATCAGAAGCAAATTGCTACATTAGGAATAGGATGATACAAAATTCCCAATTGAGTGTGAATTTTATAGAATATAGCAAATATTAGAATATAGCAACATGTTATTTTATATCATGTTGTCTAATAGACTAGTCTTAGTAAGCAAGATCAGTTCATATGAACATTTGTCCAATAAATGGTGATTGTTGGCTTATGAGATGTCTATCATGAAAATAGACATCTCAGACTTTCTAGTTCCAAACACACAAGCTTTGTGAATTGTTCAGATAAGGAATATTGACAAAGTGATCTCTCTCTCCCTGTCTAATTTCTCACAATCCATACATCAGTGTGGATCAATTCTAGCACCCTGTAAGCCATTGTTTAGTGATCCTTGAAAGGCTGTCTAGCTTGCTTACCAAATTGACACTCCACACAAAGGACCCTTGTAGGCAAAGGATCAAAAAGTATTGGAAGAACGGTAAGCAAATCTAAGGTAGGTAGCACCTTTAATCTTTGTAGGTTCATGTGACCCACTCTTTTATTTATGACACGTCTCAACTTCTGAAAATAACTCAATTCATGAATAAGCATAGCCTTTTGATTTGTAATAATGTGGATCTTGATGTCTAATTTTGACATCCTCTCTATTTTCAATCCAAGTTTGCATCCTACGGGGATAGTACATTTCTCATACTTGTTGACAAATGCACTATCTTGTAAATATAACCTGAAAACCCTTCTCAAAATTTTTTCAGCAGAAACTAAGTCCTTGGTGATTGTAGGCAAGGGAATTACTTCTCCTAAACCACTTGAATTTTGTGTTGGAGATAAGAATGGGATAGTACACATATGAGTAATAATATGTTCAATATCATCACCCATATTCACACACAATAATTTAGATAATACTTCTTTGGACTTGAATACACTAGCTTGATAGATCATGTGGTTTGAGCACTTTGAGTTGATGAACCACTCTTCTTCAATCTTGGTCATTAAGGTAGTAGTATGAGTCATCATTAGTAGATAATCTTAGGAGTAAGAATCCTTCTCCATATAGTTAGTTATGTTGAGTGAATTTTCCCTCTCGAATATCAGTTTGCTTCTTAAAACAAGTCTTTTCATGATGAGTTTTGATTCACAATAGTTGTAGAACCTGTACATCATACATCAACTTGCCTTATATTATGTAATGTCTCTATGAGGATTGACCTCTATCAACATTACCTCCATGAAGTGAACTTTCACTTCCTCTGCTTCTTGCTTGACCTCTCCTTGCAAACAGCACCTGATCTTGAGATAGAGGATAAATATATCTAACGGCTATAGATGTCTCAAAAGGTTTATATTCCATTGGTAGACCTTGAATAATATGAAGAATCAGATCATCATCTTCAACCTTAAGTCCGATACTATTCAGCTATTCAACCAACTCACTGATATGACAAATATAATCAGTGATGCTTAAGTTATCTTTTCTCACCTCCATTAATTGCTGTTTAAGTTAAAGCTTTCTTGCCTTTGTGGAGATCTGAAAAACATTTGCTAATGTATGCAAAACTCCTTGAGGGTATCAATGCCTTGTATGCAACCAACCAGTGATGATGAAACACACAAAGAAAGACAATGCATGGATTGATTAGCACGTTTCTCCCAAGCACCTACATGAGGATTTGAAGGGGGACCAGTCGGACAAGTTTCAGAACCCATGTGATCAAACAATTCTTGGCCTTTCAAGTAGGCGTACATTTTGTATTTCGATACTGAATAATGTTCTTTGTCTAGTCTCACCCGAGATGATATAAGTATCTAGTTTAGTACCGGTAGTATAAATCGAAAAAAATCAAATCACTTAATAATCAAAACACACTCACCAAATTGAACTCAAAGGCTCTCACCTTCTCTCGTATGGTCTGACACCATATTACAAAGTGAAAAATGAGAGTGGAGATACCCAAGTTCACTAAAGACCAAAGAATAGTCTCACCAAATTGAACTCAAAGACTCTCACCTTCTCTGTTATGCTCTGACTGCAAACAGTACGTGAGACTTCGGCCTCACGAGGATGACATCAGATTCTGCACACAGAATAGCTGGTACTCGACATTTAACTCCTAAGAATTTACCCGATCCCTGGTAAGCGTCAATTAGATTATCGTGCACTGGGTCACTTTGGTACCTTTGCAAATCTGGGCTTGATCGTTTGATCAATCAATATCTTGCGAAGCAGCATCTGCGGCTGCTGCTCACCCTCGTGTTGGGTCAACATGTTTGTAGGCAGCACAGGCAGCAGCGGGCAAAGTTGTAAAACGCATGAATGATAAACCCACTGCACTGCTTTGCAGCTCCAAAATCTGAGATCGACCAATACCTGTCTGAAAAATTGTAATGCCCGAGCGAGAGCCAGAGTCAGAATATCAAGCAGACCTCTCAGGAGTGGCGATACCAACGAACAATTGCTCTCGCAGTTTTGATGCTTGGTATATATTTCTCTAAGAAGCAAATCGAATTGAAATTGCCTGGTCAGGTGGCACGAATTAGATTCACCTCCTTTCACTACTGCAGTGAAACTGCTGCATCCAATTTTGTTGAATTTTTCTGTCAGTCAATGCCAAATCCTGCATATTGGCGAGAAGTTTGAGACTAAACAGAAAAGATTAACTATATATACTGGAGAAATTTGAGATAGTTGGTGATGTGCTGGTGGAAACTTAGTATATGTGTTCGGCATGTACACTAATCAGTTCCCCTGAATCAAGAAGACAATTTTGGTCATTCTTGGCCCCTTATCAGTCAAGAACTCATTAATATTATGGGTGGTCACCCATTCCCAAAATGAGTTTCATTCTCTTTATAGATCCAAAGCATTCAAGATCGCATATCTGCATGGAACATGGAGAAAAACACGTGATCATGAGAGATCCAGAAACGAGAAGATCTGGAACCATAAACAGAGTTCAACAGTCATCAAGAATGCCTTTACAGCTTGAACATTTGTGTATTATCCAAAGCAGAGTGTCACCTGTGACAACAAACCAACAAGGATACTGTATCCCAGATTATGCTATACTTGTTCACAGGACAACTGAATCCGTGCCGCAGCCATTGGAAGCCAAAAAGTAAATGCTGCTTATACATATGAACAATTCAAGATCCTTCAAAGCTTGAATCACTAGAATACGTGAGGAGAGCATGTAAATGGAGAGAGATTACTGGCACTACAGGAAGATTACCGAAGAACTCACATACAGTTTAGACGTTGATTGCACATCCAAAACATAGAATTCTTGCAGATCTGCATGAAGCATAGGCACAAACACCTGACATATCTAGAAACATATAAACAGAAAAGATCTGGAAGCATAAAGCGAGTAAAGGACTAACAATAGAAATGCTTTTGTAGCATGGATATTTGTGGATTATTACAAAAGAGTGTCTCACACCTGACGAAACCAACAATGGTACTGCTCGATTCTCTGCCTCAGGCCTTTTTTCTCTTCCTCTTTATCGATGTAGCATCTTTGCATCTGGTGTCGTGATGATCCGTTATGGTGTGTACAAGTTAGAAGCAACAATGGTACTTCTAACTTGTACACACCATAAACGGATCATCACGACACCAGATGCAAAGAATGCTACATCGATAAAGAGGAAGAGAAAAAGGCCTGAAGCAGAGAATCGAACTACAATCAGAAGAAACTCCATCACCACAACAATCTTCAAAGGAAAACAACAGAACGATAAAGAACTACATATGAACATGTTCTACTTCCTTCCAGCGGCCAGGAATGCTTGAAATAGTGATCATCCTAGCCATTACTCTCTGTCAATATCGCGTCTCTTGCTATGCCTAAAATCTGGAGATATCTTCACAGTTGTGGTTGTACAGGAATAATGTGCAAAGGAAAACAACCAACAACGACTAGGAAAGGTCGTTCATGATAGGTCGCTCTTAACGCTACTGAATCGCTATGCAGAAAAAGTGCAACTAGGATAGACAGGACAGCCCTTCCAAAAAGCGAATGTTAACGTCTTAATTCTATAGATGCAATTACTCAAACATCCGGTATTTTATTTATAAATACAGAGGTGGCCAAAAGGATGTCGATATGCGGTCTCCATAAACAGTACTGTATACTGATCACCGTACGTAGGCACAACTTTCAGTCGACTTGTGCCCGTAGTATGTATACTGAAACTGGAAATTGTAGATATGGAGCACGTCATGTGACTGCAGTAATGAATCGTGTATATCTAAAAAGAGGGAGGTGAGAACCTATAGGCCGGGACTATGTCCACCCAAATATCAGAATCTATGTTCCTCATCATAAAACTGATATCCAATTGCTAATTCAGTGAGGATGGAGCTAGGCTAACTGTAAATCTGTACAGGCTCACTTTGACAAAGGGTCTTTAATTTGGAGCCATCCCCCGAAGCTTCACCCGCACCCATGTAAAGTATACTGTAGAAATCAATTCTGTTCTCTTGTTGAGTGGTGACGCGACCTGACATAATTCAACGGTCTTCACCGCGAAGTTACTGCTCCGCATCATCTTCATCGTTACCATCGTTATCATCCTGATCCTCAGGCTCTTGCATTAATAGCCATGGAGGTAGGGGAATGTCCTCAGGTTCAAGCACATTGTGTTTTCTTGCGTCCTGAACATATAAGACATACATCGCCACATGTCAGGCCAGAGCTTCTAACTTGGAATTGATGATAATAGGAAAAAGGCGACCGCGTAGGAAAAACGAAGGATTGGAAGACCCCATCAAGCCGTACAAGGGAGAGAAAAAAAAGTAACATGGGGCTAAGCCCCAATAGAGTCTCTATGAGAAATCTGCCCTACCGCACCTAAGATATCCTAAGATATTGATGATAATAACTTGTGCAAAATAGATCAGACTCTTCAGAGGAGGTTGTCAATCACTGCGTCCTGGTTGACGGCCTCGTATGATTTCCAAACTTCTGGTGTCAGAGATTACCCGCAACAAATGAAACATGCAATACCTTCTCAACGTCATCGAGCTCATGGTCCTGCTGCTGATAGTTAGTCATCTTAAGCTGTAGACGTGTAAACTTACAAACCTGTTCGCAGTACCTTGTATACTGATTACACCAACGCAACTATTAATACTTCTGTTTAAACGTCCAAGAAGGTCAACAATGATCTGCTTACTGAGAAAATCCGTAAGCTTCTAGTAATTTAAAGTTCTGTTCTCTCCTCTTGTGGTCTAACCTCACCTTCAATTCTCTGGCGCTCACACTTCTTTCAGCAGTACTGTTCTCTTCAAAATACTTGTAATTCTACTCAGCTGCTCGAAAGACAGGTTTACAAATCTGCAGATAAGGTTTCTCTGAAATGTTTTGACTGTGAATGACCAGTGTCTGCACGCTTTTCTGAACTGATATAGAGTTGTGTTGGTGGTGAAACTTCTGGATACTGAGGCTTGATCTTATTGAGATCAAGCTGTGATTTATACTCTTATGGTCTAATCTTGCCATGCTATTCTATGTCTTCCATACCTCTGCTCTATCGTTTCAGGAGATTCAACTTCCACTCAACTGCTCAAAACACAGCCCACCAACCAGCACATGAGAATTTTTTTATGTTTTTGATTCTTGACTCTTTGCGGTCAGCAATCTCTGAACGCTGTTCTGCATTGAAAAACAGGGACAGCACATGGTACTTCTGAACAACTAGAGACAAGAGCCATGCCAGACCTATGCCTGAGAGTCAGTCGGTCTCACGCGATGATAGTTGAATAAGTTTCAGTATGCACCATAGCTAGTTCTATCTGAACCTCAAATCTGACTCCCGTTGACTCGGATATGGAATTTTGTGGTGGTAAGCGGAATTGACTGCTGGCAGAATCTCGGAAATGTGAGTGCGGATGACAGTCGAGAAGAGATTTGCGTTTGGATTCAAATCACTGGGAGCTTTCCATGAGCTATCCTCAGCAGCTTGTTCATTGGCTAGTGCGTAGGTAAGTTGCTGATTTTAGCCAGCCTTCTTAGTACGTGTCCTCATCTCCAGAATTCTTCTCACTTCCTTAGTAATCAGCTCAACTTATGTAATATGTCATCGATCCAGTATAAAACGGACTTCAGTTTCTTCTCAGTTTGCCAAGTTTCAGAAATTGTAAACTTTTCGGAGGTGGTTTCTTCTACCATTGGGTGAACTATCAGTATACTACGGTATGAACTATCCAGACTAGCTATAGATTCAGCTCATTATTACAATAGCTAATCTGGTCCAAGCTTATTGTTGTCATTTTCCTTCCTATCATGAAGTTGCTGTCACGAATCAAGGACCTGCAGACGATGAAATGCAATTCAGAAAACCTCACCAAGCCGTGATCATTTAATTAGTCAACCTCTTTGAACTCTATGACAAGGAACTAACAGAATAAGGGACCTTAGGATCTTTGGGTCAAGTAGAGGTACGCGGTGTGACATGTTTCAGAGTTTTTGCATTCGTCGTCCTCATGGGAGAGGGAGAAAGAGGGTGGCAATTCGAATCCTTCTGCCAGTAATTTATCCCCATGAAGACTCAATACTACTGCGAACTCGCAACAGCAGCGACATGTACATCGAGGTCAATTAGGTGGAGACGCGTCGGTAATTGTTCTCGATGACAATAGTCCTTTTGGAGCAAACACAAATGAAGACCCGTCAGGAAGGACAGGAAAGTGGGAAGACATACCAGGCTCAATGGAAACAGCACGGTTATCACGGTAATCAGTCCTCGGTGAGTCCACGTGAATCTGACTGACGACATTTCATAGTTCTTTTATTCGTGTATTGAGATGCCATCAGCGTTTGATAATTTATTCGTCTAGATCATTTCCTTATGATTATCTATCCAATTGTCGGTTTGCAGACAGCCCTCGCCTCTCTTTAACGTTGGAAGGCTCTATGAGCCGGGTTCAGTAACTTAGTGAAACAGTAATCCTTGCAACTCCAACATCGAATACTACATCTAAACATGCGGGAATTATATCACGACCTTTTGTAATAGCACTGCTAGACAAAGTGATCTAGTTTTGACTCTGAACAAGCTTTCCGCTACCACGTGTTGAATTAGGAAGTCCCGAACTCTAATGGTCAACGCACCCGGGATCATTACAGTATCTGGAATGCCTTTTATTACATGTTCGGTACAAAATGACATTAGGAATCCCCGTACAGATGGGGACATTCGAGTGGGGATTGCATCTGTCTCCTGTCATTATGATGTTGTATGTAATACTCCTCAACTACTTTTAGTAGAAGATGGCATTATTAAGCACAATTGTATAGGCGTGCTTGAGAGGAGAGTAATACGAGAGAACTAAAACCGGGTATAGTCTACAATATGTCTTATTAAATAGAAAGGGACACAGAAATACAATATTGCATAAAACAGTATGTGAGATTTGGCCTCACGAGGATTCCATCAGATTTCTGCACACAGAACAGCGGGGCAGGGAAACGACCTTACACGATCGACCCAAGCAAGCTGGTGGTGCAGTGTGCATGATCGTTATGTTATGTTTGACTTGACTGATTATTGAAGACTGACAATCAAGAGCAAACGTGAAGGATGAAACAGCTATGTGCGGGACAGGTCAATATTCAGGAAGTCCCGCATGACCGAGATGAGGAACTTTATTTATTTATTTATAAACACAAATAGTTCCTCATCTCGGTCATGCCATGCGGGATGAACTCCTGAATTATATAACTATATTTATATTTATAGATTTATAATAGAAATTGTTCCTCATCTCGGTCATGCCATGCGGGATGAACTTTTGAATTATATAATTATATATATGCTTTCTGTAAATAATAAAGAGGAGGGGTGAACCTGGAAATAGGAAGTGAGCCATGTTCTTTCCTATTGTCCTTACATTATTTGTTTAATTGGGTTATGATGTTTATTGCCGGAGCTCCTCGCAACTTTGTTTTCTTACAATTGGTATCATAGCATAGTAGGTTCCGAATAGGGTCTTGAGATCTGAGTAGCATAGTAGGTTCTGAATTGGGTCTTGAGATCTGAGGATGCAATGAAGTGGATCCAGAATTAAGTCCACAACAAAGCAATGGCATTGGTAATATCCATATCAAATGCTAAATTTGTAATGGAGAAGTTTGATTGAAAAAACAATTTTGGACTTTGGCAATTGAAGATGAAGTACCTTTTTGTCCAAGAAGGACTACATATAGCACTAAGTAAAAGACATGAGGACAAAAGGGATGAGGATGCAGATCTCAATGTTATTAGCATTATTTGGTTGAACCTTGATGATGAAATGTTATACAATGTTATGCATAAGGAATCTGCACCAAAACTATGGTCCAAGCTGGAGAATTTTTATATGACCAAGTCATTGATGAATAGATTGTATCTTAAACAGAAGTTGTATATGTTGAGGATGGAGGAAGGCCAAAGTATCATGGAGCACCTCAATGCTTACAACAAAATCATTTGTAAGTTAATGAGCATAGAAGTTAAGTTAGAAGAGGAGGATAGGGCATTGCTGTTGTTGACTTCACTTTCTCCATTGTATGAGAATCTGGTCACAACTCTTCTATATGGGAAGGATGATATAAACTTTGAGGAGGTCACTTTAGCATTATTGTCCAATGAGATGCAAAAAAGACCAAACCAAGAAAAGAAAATTCCAGAGGCACTATTTACAAGAGGAATGAGAGAGAGAGAGAGAAGATCAAGAGTAAATCAAGATCCAAGTCTAGAATTGTAGGTTTCAAAGGCAAGTGTTGGATTTGTGGGAAAGTTGGACATTTCAAGAAGGATTGTTACAATAAGAGGCTTGAGTCAAACAAGGATAATGGTCAACTTTCAGATCAAGAAAGTATTGCTGAGTCACATGGTTTTGTGGATGATGTTCTATGTGTTACCCAAGACAAAGATCAATTTGAGGAGTCATGGATATTGGACTCAAGTTTCTCTTATCATATGTGTTCAAATAAGGAGTGGTTTCATGAGTACAAACCATTCAATGGAAGATCTCTAATAATGGAGAACAACATGGCTTGTAAAGCTATTGGCATTGGTACAATACGCATTAAGATGTTTGATGGTGTTGTAAGGACTCTTGCTGATGTGAGGCATGTTCTTGAGTTAAGGAAGAATTTGATATCACTAGCCACTTTGGACTCAAATGGCACAACACTCAAGGTATCAAAAGGAGCATTGGTTGTAATGAAGAGCAAGAAGATAGGAAATCTTTATGAGCTTGTTGGGGATACAATTATCGGAGGAATGGTAACTACTATTTCTGAATATGAAGATCTCAAAGATCTTACTCACTTAGCGCACCTATGTTTGGGTCATATAAGTGTAAGAGGTCTAAGTGAATTGTCCAAGCAAAAACTTCTGAAGGGCCCTAAAAGTTATAAGTTAAAATTCTATGAACATTGTGTAATAGGAAAGCAATAGAGGGTAAGCTTTTCCATAGGAGTTCACTACACAAAGGGAATTTTAGACTATGTACATTCTGATTTTTGGGGCCCTGCATCTATAGCTTCAAGATCTGGAGTATTATATTTTGTATCTTTGGGTGATGATTACTCTAGAAGAGTATGGGTATATACCATGAAGCATCAATCAGAGGACTTCTCTATCTTTAAACAATGGAAGGTGATGGTGGAGAAATAAACTGGAAGGAAAGTGAAGTGTTTGAGATTTGATAATGGTGGAGAATACAAATCTAGAGAGTTTGATAGATATTGTAATCAATGCCGGATTGGAGAAGAGTTTTTGGGCAGAAGTTGTAAATACTGCTTATCATTTGGTAAACATTTCTCCCTCTATTGCTATCAAGTGTAAGATACCTATTGGAAAATGGACAAGTTGGCATGTTGATTACTCTTAGAGTGTTTGGATGCATAGCTTATGTTCATATTCAACAAGAACAAAGGATAAAGCTAGGTTTCAAATCTAGAAAATATATATTCTTGGGATATGAGAAGGATACACAAGGTTATAAATTATGGGATCCAGAAAGGAGTTTCCTTGATCTGAGTAGGGATGTAGTTTTTGAGGAGACTAGTACAATGGAGACAATTACTCTAGCAGAAGAAAAGAAAAAACAAATTCAGTCATATTTTGTTAAGATAGATTGATGTTGGAAATGAAGACATCTCACCTCTTGAAGATCTACAAATGAACCATTAGAAGAGCAAAGTTCAGAAGTCATTCATGAATGTAGGTATCCAAATAGATATAGAAGGCCTCCAAAGAGGTTTGATGATTCATTTGTAGCTTATGTTTTTCTTACAAATAATGGTGAGCCTTCTTCATAGGAAGAGGCAATGCAAGATAAAGAGTGTCAAAAATGGCATTGTCCAATGGAAGAGGAGATGAAGTCTTTGGCCAAAAACCAAACTTGGAGACTTGAAAAATTGCCTATGTGAAAGAAGGCACTTGGTTGCAGATGGATATTCCGGAGGAAAGAAGGACTTCCAAAATTAGGTGGAGATCTATATAGACCAAGGCTTATAGCAAAGGGTTATAACCAAAAAGAAGATATTGACTTCAATGAGATTTTCTCACCAGTGGTAAAAATTTCTTCAATTCGTGCATTGTTTGCAATAGTTGCATTGCATAACTTGGAGTTGGAGCAACTAGATGTTACAACTGCTTATTTATATGGAGAATTGGAGGAGTAGATTTACATGCATCAGCCTGAAGGTTTTATGGTACCAAGGAACTAGAACCTAGTTTGCAAGTTACAAAGGTTTTTATATGGACTAAAGCAAAGTCAAAGACTTTGGTACATGAAATTTGATGCTTTCATGTTGAAGCATGGATATAACAAAAGTGAGTCAGATTGTTGTGTGTACCTCAAGAAGCTATATGGACCTAGGGTATTTGATTTAATCATCTTGGTACTATGTGTGGATGATATGTTGATTGCTACAAAGGATACTATTGAGGTGGAGAAATTGAAAGCACAACTTGGTGAGGAGTTTGATATGAAGGACACGGGTACCCACGTCCTTCATATCAAACTTCAAAGAGGGTGCTTGGGATTGAAATCCATCCAGAAAGGAGCAAGGGATAGCTCAAAGGAGATATTTGGAAAAATTACTTACTCATTTTGGCATGGAGAATGCAAAACCAGTGAGCACTCCAATGGCAAGTCCTTTTAGAATATCATTGGAGCAATGTCCATCAAATGAGGAGGATAGAAAATTTATGTCAAATATTTCTTGTGCTAGTGCTGTTTGGAGTTCAATGTATGCTAGGTCTGCACTAGACCAGACATCTCATATGCTGTAAGTATGGTGAGTAGATACACAGCAAATCGAGGGAAACAACATTGGGAACTTGCGAAGTGGATACTTTGTTACTTGAAAGGGGCTATAAATATTTGCATTGTCTTTGATGCAGAGAAGGACCAAGAAGGAGGAATTATAGTGTATGTAGATTCTGATTTGGCCGGAGACTTGGATAAAAGAAGGTCTACTACAGGATTTATTTTTACACTTGTCGGTGGTGCAGTGTTTGGAAATCTACCTCCAATCTACCTTTGCTCTTTCTACTACAGGATTTATTTTTACACTTGTTGGTGGTGCAGTATTTGGAAATCTACCCTCCAATCTACCGTTGCTCTTTCTACTGCAGAGGTGGACTATACGGCAACAACTGAGACAATATGGCTACAAAGATTAGCCAAGGATGTAATACTCCTTAACATGAAGTACACATGTTTTTGTGATAATCAAAGCTCTATTCACTTGGCCAAGAATCAAGTCTATCATTCAAAGACAAAGTATATTGATGTGAGACATCAATATTAGGGAAGTTGTGACAAATGGTGAGATCGATTTGCAAAAGAGTGGCACAAGAATCAAGTATATCATTCAAAGACAAAGTATATGGATGTGAGACATCAATATTAGAGAAGCTGTGACAAATGGTCATATCGATTTGCAAAAGAGTGGCATAGAGGGAATCTCAACTGATATATTTAAACCTGTTCCTTACGAGAAGTTATGCATGAACTTGCTCAACGTTCAATGTTGCTCTTTGCTATGATATGGTTGATACAAACAAAAGATGGAGATTGTTATGGTTGGCTTGTTATCATATGGTTGATACAAGTAAAATATGGAGATGGTTATGTTTTGCTTGTTAACGGTGACTTTAATTATTGAAGACCACGACAATCAAAGCTAACGCGAATGATGAAACCGCGAGGCGGGACAAGCCTTATCTAGATATAGTCCATCAATACTATGCCATAGTATTAAAGTGACTAGATACCTTGAATGGTCAATATCCAGGTAGTCCCACAAGTGAGTATTCATATTCAATATTCAGCCCGAATTACAGTGATGAGGAACTATTCCTATTTCCTGTTCTTACATTATTTGCTTAATGGGGTTATGATGTGCCTGTGAGATGTCCTCGGGTGTAAATTACACTTAACAAGACCTTTATTTAAGTTGGGAATGCAATCAGGTGAAAGGAAATTATAAGATCCTAGAGCCGTAAGCAGACAGTATTATGAATAGAAGCTGGGGTCCAAGAGATGCTGATGTGAGTGGTTTGAACCTTCAAGGGCCTAGTATAAAGTACAATTTACAAAGCCTCGTCTGCGAAAAATCTTCATCTCGATCTAGACTGTCCAGCACCCTGGTCGCGTCTGTTTCACTCTTGCGAACAAAAAGTTGCTATCAAAGTGGTGCAATCAAAACTCGTTACAAAATTTATAATTCTGACGAAAGAGATCAGTGAGTGAGTTAACGGACTACGGGTATGCGGGATTGTATTGTAATTTAGAGAAGAAAAACTTTTTCAAAGTGGGACTCAAATAGCTTTCAAGTCATCCAGTGCAACAACCGTCAGAATGTACATTGCGTGCGACCAAGTTAAAGGAACGACCCACGCAGTTCTCCCCGTAACCCGGTCGATCTGCTCTGGAAGGAATCCCAAATTCGTCTGGTGATCGATAGCCCACTTTAAATTTTGCTTCGCGAGTTCTAAATCTCCACGTTTGAGATCGTATAGACTCATCCACAACGTGCATATAATCCAAGGGTTGCCACCGACGTAGTGATCATCTTCGTAACGCTTGATTCCACCCACCCCCGGACAAGTGAGCCGCTTGCGGATCAGCTCGGCAGTGAGCTTCATCTTCGTATCGTTTGCGTGAACAACATCGAACGGAACGCTCAATCCCAGAAGCGAAACATCTATGGTGTTATCTATACACGCGTAATGGCGAACATAACCTTTGTCCTCCGTCTTGCTAAACACGCGAACGCCTTTCTCCTTCAATCCTTTAGCGGCGAATTCAGTCACTTGCAATTTCAAAACGCGCAAGAAGTGCCCCCTCTCTTCGGACCACCCGACCGTGTGTATTGCATCGAGCATAGCTTCCGCCACTGGGACCCATGGCGAAGCTTGTGCAACATGGTTCAGAAGATGCGCGAAGTCGATCGCATACTTCAATCCTCCGAACACCGCAGCTGCGGAGTAAATATGCTCCCCGAGACGCTCTTCCCATATATCCTTAGACGCTAACGGAAGCCTGGTCTCAGGATCTACATAGATAGTAAGGAAATCTGCTCCTCGCTTCACAGAAGGCCAAATTTTCTCTGCAAACTCGGTGGCTTTTTGAGTTTTCTGACTTCGCACTAGCGCCTCGTAATGTTGCCACATTCCCCAGATTATAGACCCCGTCTCGTCAACCTGAAGGCCCCATTGTGGGGCCATGCGACCATCCGTGAAGTGCCGCTGCGCCCACGACCCATCTGCACTCTGTGTTTTCAACGTCCACTCGTAAAAGTGGCTCACGATGTCGTGGTACCCCGCTTGATCGATCGCCGTGGTGATGTAAGCAGCGTCGCGTCCCCAGCAAAAAGCATATCCTCCGCAGCGAGTGTAATCCTCGTCAAATTCAGGAGCAGCAACTATTGCTCCAGTTTTATCACACATGAGTTTGATCGTGAGCACCGAACGTTTAAACAACCTTTTGATGGCTTCGTTTTCCGTATGCAGCTGTTTGCTGGATTGCACAAATCGATGCCAGTAGAGAATGGTGGCATCCAGCAATCTGGATGCACCCCGTTGTTTGGTAGATTTATGTGCGGCCACTGCACTATCGAAGCTATCACCCGCGGATATAAACACAGGGATGTTCATTGTTTCCTCCCCGGATAGAACAAAACTCCAATCCAAAGCCCCGTGCATTCCCATGGCCTTGTCATTGCCATTCAAGTGGATGGTTTGAGAGCTCTGGGCTTCATGCCCGTCTGCAGGAGCAGCATTTCTACCTCCACTACTAGGACTCCTCTTCGTCGTGAGCATGCCCCGCCTTTTACCAGCTTCGTAACCCGAGCATTCGCGCTCGCTGCCGATTACGAACGCATGCTTGTGGCGGTAGAAAATCATGGCGTCATGCTCCTTGTCGAACTGCACAGCGTTGTACCTCGTGCTCTCGCAGATTGCGAAGGCCGCAGAGACAATTAGTTTGACCTTCATGTGGTTACGGTCTAGAGAAGTGACATCGACGCTCCGTACCATGCTATCGCTGTCAGGTAGGCAGAAGTCCGTGACCTCCACAGCCACGGGTAATCCTTGGCAGGTGCTCGCAGTGACGAGACAATTCGAGTCCTCGAGGTAGTACTGACGATGGGTCCATAAATCACTGTTGAGCCAGGCGACATCATCGGACCAATTCTCCACATAGACACCGAACAGGAACTCGTTGACGTGTTGAGGGAAGGCAATTTGAGGCCACCAAAGGCGATGAAGCTCCCCACTTGCTCCAAGCGCACCGAGCATTCGACCATTTCCAACAATCCCATCCGCAATGTATGGTTTTACGATGAGACTCATTTGGTATCTTCAACTCAAGTTTATTGGAGTTGAAGATAGTCACAGACATCACATGTCGGCTCCGATCATGAACGTTTCGAGTGACGAACACGAGATCTAGAAGTAGATTTTATACGTTCGAAACAGATACGCACCACCTTATTATTGGATTAATAAAGGACTAGCGCGCTAATAACTGTAACTACAGTGCTGAAATTTTTTCGCCAAGAGCCGTAGTTGGCCAAAGGACCACCATGAGAACGGCTCCCACTTGAGAAACATCATGATCTCTTGTTACATTCATTTGTACTTGTTATAATTCGATTATCGTCAAGGGGGTGGTTGTCGATTCCACATCAGTCGCCTTACTCGTGGGAGGATTGATGAGATTCACTAGATCTCAAATTCACCTTCAGAATCTGGATCACTGCGGCATGCACTGCTGATAAAATTACGCTCAACCACCAACAAAATTGATATTAGAACAAAACGTGTAAATCAATCCATTATCCTCCCCGGAATTGAAACTCAAGTGGAGCCGATTTCTATTCTAACGGCAGCCGTGATTCGAACGAGTCCTTCCACAACGATGAAAGGCTGCACTCTCCATTGTCCCCGGTTCCGGGGGAGACGTCCCTTTGTTTCCGCGTAACGGTAGAATGCAAGTCAGAAGGAAACCCCTGGCTTGGACTCAGTAGTAGAACGGACGTCGTCCGTCTTGTCCTCCCCTTGACCTGTTAAAACGCTTGGAAAACAGATTAATGAGGAAACACGACGAAATGTCTGTATTCTACTGGTAAGCGTCGAGTGTTGTGACTAAAGACCTACGGTATACTGGAAAAACTTTAGATTTCTCCAAAGAAAATACTCCAGAGACTTCAAAAGTCTTGGAGACTGGCATGCACACTCCTCCAGGATCTCAATGATCACAAATTCGAACATTCGAATCAATTAAGTTTCTTATTCAATAATCCGCTACAAATAGCTCTAGGAAGAGAATTCCTAAACACTGATTGCGTGACTCGAAATTATACAGCAAATTTAAGTTAAGAAACAAATTTTTGAGATGGAAAACATTACCATCACTTTCTCAGCCGATACCGATTCTTGGTATAAGACTGTCGGGTTGGGTTGTCACAAGATTTCAGTATTCCTGATGAAGAGATAACTTTGAAATCAGTTAGAAGGTCAAGTGTTTTAGTCACTGATCAGATGATTATCAAGGCGTGGAAAAGCAACCACCAGTGAAGGTGAGGGTTCAAGTTTGTCCACTAGTAAACCACTGATCACAAGAAGTGTTTCAGTCAAAATTGAACCTTGCTATTGAATTCACTCGTACTGTTTCGCCGTTAGAAAAATAAGTTACGATTTGTTATTCTTATATTCTACAGTTTCCAGTTTCCAGTTGGCCATTCTTCTTCCTGAAAGCACCAACTTGATCCGAGGTGATCTCAAATTACTGTTGACCTTACTGAAAAAGTGAGGTACATTGCTCTTTGCGCAGATTCTCTTGATCGGCTTCGAATGAATACAGTATGTTGTAGTTTCTCTCTCCTGTACTCTCCTTCCTTGCTTCGTCTATGTGACGGTTGTGAATACCTTGTAAGCTATCTTCAACTTGCTTCACACACTTAAACGTCAAGAGGTCTTTTCAAATCCATTCGCATTTTTCTTTTCACAAAACGCTACAGATACAGATCGTAGGACTGTGTTATTTGAACTTCTCTGTTTTATGCGTTCTGGACTTGTAAAACGTTCCCTAAGTAAAACTCTGGAGTCGGCCCTATGCTCGAAAGTCAAGCAAAGTGAATGTTAGGAAAAGACGAACTGAATGACAGGCGTTTCGCAGTCTGCTACCTGTGGAATCTTGTCATCACCAAGCACTGAAGCTTCAGACTCATCTTGGCCAGAATAAACATGTGTTCAAGTTCAATGACTATAGCTATCTGATGGATGTCCTTGCAACATTTTACTTTCTACTTCAGTTCTCAGCACCGACTGGTTTGATGCACTTACTGTACCGATGAAAGCCCTGCAATTGAGTGCCAGTGAATTGCTGTTTCACGAGTTTCCCTCACCAATTGGTTCCACCTACTCTGATGTTGGGTAAGGGGAACTCAAGATCAGCGCTACTGTCATCATGCATTGTTTTACACGTCTCATGCTGTTACCAGTTCCATCCACTCGGTTGCTGGATGAAACCAATTCAAAACGAGTGTCACTGTCTTCCTTCGGTGTCCCAAGATGTAGTCCCATTCACCCACTCATCATTTCTAGTTGATTGTGCGGCCAAGCTTGAGCATCGCCAACCACTGCTGACGTTCGTTCCCATGTTGTCTGGGAGCGCCTAACAAGCGAAGACAACCACGACAGTGTTTCTATGGAAGATCACCTTCCTGAGCCAAACACGGTTAAGTTAAAATTGTCCATTCCGCAACGCATCTCGATTTACGTTCACAGGATTCTTCCTATATCCAGGCACCTGAACGGAGCTATCCAATGTCGTTGTTATATCTAGATATTTCAGTTGAAGCTCACAAGTTATTCATGTATCCTTTGTCAGCAACAATCTTTCTACCATGGGTTGATTAGGTTCCTCTCACGTACTTCCCCGAGAGCAGAGCTTTGACGACAGAAATGTGGACGTTTTTGTTTATCCATCGTTGCATCCCAGACGTTGCAGATTGATACACATCCTGTCATATTTCGATTGACATGTTCGGAAGGAATTCATGATTGAAACCGATAACCGTCCAATTCAAGCCCGATAAATACACTAAACCTAGTCATTTTCATTATTAGTTATTCAAAGCGGCGAGAACAGAGAGGGATGCTCGACATAAAAGAACAAGCATTTCGAGAATCAAGTCCAAAGAACGGATTTCCAGACGCAGTGGACAGTCATCCAAGGGTTTCGAATCACAACATAGTATTGGAAGGAAACAGCTCATGGTACTCTTCATTAGCCATCTTTGCAACCGGGCTAAGATTAACTCTTCACATCAAACATCCACCAACCAGGAAAATAAAGAGTTCTCCACTATTATTGTCAAAGATCCAGCAATCATATTAGAGTTCTCGACGAAACAGATGGACATCTGGTGCAACATAATAAGAATCTGCAAAGAATAACTACCTCAGACCAACATGGGGATGACAACAAGCGGAACCATCTCTGTGCTCAGCAAAACTAAGAGCTTGCACCTGGGCGTTATTATCCTTATTATCCCTAGAAGTTGCTATCAAGATTGCTGTGTCGCTGCTCTAAGTACAAGCGGTGTGCTTTAACTTTGAGATTCACTGATCGCTATTGTAGAAAGATCTCCTCACTGGCCAACCCGTAACTTTCCAAGCATTAATAGCATCATCACAGATGTATCTCGTCACAGTTGAACAATCATAATTGGTAAGGTCCAGCAGCACACCAATTACTGAAACTTTATTCCGTCTCCAACATTCGTACAGCGAAAGTAGCAGATATGTCGATAGGTCCAACCACCCCCAAACGGAAGCATCCCGCTTCCATGCATGGAATTTAATCACGATGACGAGCTCCCTATAGCATGCTTCGGATCTACAGATCAGAACAGATTATCGTTCCTCCTTGCTCTGACCTTATACTGGCTTCCGTTAATATAGGGTGTCCAATCTGTGAGGGTACAAAGGCATACCTCTGGCTAAAACTAGAGCAGTATCACCAATTCATATCCCAGTGGTCACTTGACTTTCTCTAGTATCTTTATCATAGCAAGCAGGCCTGGGTCCCCTGACGACAGAAGGGGAAATACAGCTGATGGACTTTTCCTGTGGGAGACAATTTCAGACAAAGGTACGTATAACCACGGATCAAACATGTGAATATCAAGTTCCCCGTATTTGTTTATGACAGCTTCGTGCATTTGCACCACAGACCAGGACTTTTCTCTTAAGTTGCAAACCAGTAGTCTAGATGTTGTAGAGTTATCAAAAACACACAGGTAATCCCCGCTTGTTGCACAGCGGGTAATTTCAGAGAACCTAATGTTATCTGTGGCGTGCTCCCACGGGTCCGTCTTCTCGCAAAACTCCAAGAACACCTTTTTGGGTAACTTCTGCACCTCAATCCAAGTCATGTTCTTTTCTTCGAGCTGCCACACACACACCCGTAATGATCTTTCTCCATCTTTTGATAACGAGTTCCAAATCGCACCGAAGAGCATGCAACTGCCGTGATACTCAAACAGAAAAGCAAACTGAAAGCGTCCCGGAAACCTGGACGTGATGACTCGATTTCTAGCTGACCTCAAGCTGCAGGCCACGAGACGATAAAGGAACTCATCTTTCTCAAGCTCTGCTAAATTTGATGCACGAACTTTCGTCAGATAATATAAAGACCCTTTCAGCTTCACTGGCCGCCCGGCTCTCAGGCATAGACGAGGCCTGAACTCCCGGTTAGTATCCCACACACCTGTCATGGAATCATAAAGTGAAAACTGCGACGCCTCAGTGACTTCCATCACGCACCAGTTATTCACCCACACTTTTCTCTGCTCCACAATTTTGAATTTCGGAACTTGTTTAACCTCCTCCCTCTCCACGAGCAAAGTGGACAGTGTTCCACATCCATGGTCATTGTCGATCGATAATTGTGAAGCATTGGCCTTCGCTATCCGACCCACAAAAGAACTCCTGTAATAAGGATTCCTAATGATAAGATCTTTTTCTTCCTCCAGCATTAAATAGCCATTCGAACACGATACGAGGTTCGCGGGAAGGCACCACTCGTACCACCTCTTCTCATTCAAGTCGTAAACCAAAGGATATCCTCCTAAACCTCCTGTTGTGGTTGAATCTATGTCGTCTTCGCTCACTATGGGGGTGACGATACACCAAGGTGCTAACTTGGGAAGGTCCACCATCTCGACTATAGATTTCCATCTCCGAGAAGTAGCACCTACGCGGAGAATGGCGCGAATTGTCAACCTGCCAAGAATATTGTCCACAATTACAGCTTCCGGCAAATCCTCCAGTTCCAATCTTGTAACACTGTCGTCACTCCTTCTTCAGCTCCAGGGTGTACATCTGGGGATTGGAAGCATTTGAGGGTACGCCTACCGGTAGAAGTCTCCGCACCCGAAAAATTCAAGCATTCCAAATTCTCGGAGTTGTCACCCGCGGTTCCGCCGTGTTCCTCCTCCTTCGTCCGGGAGTATAAAAACGTCTGGGAATAAGAGCCAGTATCGATCATCGAAATTCTTGTTGAGATGTTTTCACCAAAGGATGTCTTAATCTCATGCTCCTGATTCTGCGCATTACTTCTTTGCTCCCCGTCCATGAACTTCGCTCCCTTCCCAGAATATGAAAAAGAAACCCTAATCTGACACCTGACACTAGATTTTTCTGAGTCTATTCCTCACACAATTTTATTACGCGTGCACCATAACGATGAAATACAAACAATAACGCATCATCAAAGTCTATCAACATTTACACTGAGCAGTCCGAAATAGCAGGAAGACTATATAGTAACGAACGCGATAACACTACATGTAAGAAGTCACAAAGCTTTGGAGTCGTCGTGTAGAAGCCACCAAAACACGGTTCCATCTACATGTTACTTTTTATCACACGGATTACAGTATTCTAATCCTGTGCTGTCCGGAAAGCCGACTCAAGTGCCACGCTTCTTGTTCAAGCTACTTCTGCTCAAGTGGGATTACTTTCTCAACATCTGTCAGAGGTTTAGGAGACACGTCCTTCTGTCAGACCTGTATTCCTATATATTTTTCTTTTCTTCATCGTCACACAAACTTCTCTTCATCCCGTATCTGACATTGCCATAGTTTCTCTCCTCTGCCTTCTCATGGCTTCCCCATTTTACGTTCCCAGTTTTGTTCCAATTTGCAACATGAAGACATTGACCCTGACAAGATTTGGCAGGTGCGTATATCGAGATAAAGGCCCGCGTGGTAAATACTCCCAGTAGCACCACCATCGTTCCCTCAATCGATTGAGTTTTAGCATACAAAATCGCAGTAACATTTTGACTCATGTCTGTGAAGATCATGAATCACTTACTCTTTCAATATGGACCCCTAAATATCTAGAACACTTCTCTTTCTCCAAATGCAAATGTGGTATTATAGATCCAAAACGTGCATATTATGCAGTTAATTACGTTGACCGCCCTAACAAACAAAGTGGACTAAATATAACTATCTTCTATCTCTCTGAAGAAACTATATGTACTATACTTAGCAGCATAACAAAAGTTGCTATGGACGTTTAGATTCTCATAGAACGAATGACATTCCAATTTGTTGGAATTCTCATTAGCTCTCTCTCTCTCTGTACGACATTTTAGTGCTGTGGATCGATGAACAGAAATCCAAGTCATTTGCTGGAGATCTATGTCTTATATAGCTATGGTTACATGGCCTAGAACTTGAAGGGCCACGATGCAAGAAAAGCGTGTGTAACTGCGGCAAAGCAACACCAGCGTCGTCAATCGCCACGGCTTGGCAATCAATGAATCCTCGAAGCTGAAGCGTTTGCCCTCTCTCCAGTTGATGGATATCGACCTATAACGTCCAAAACCAGACTCACGGAACAAACGAAAAGCTTAGGCAGATGTTTAAATGCACGTAGCAATTTACGAGCTACACGTCATTTGCTGAAAGCTCGTTTACTCTCTTTGGAGTTTCTTCAACTTTCTGCAAAGCTCGGAATTTTTAGAGGCTGGTGTAGTTTCTGAGTGCACAAGATTAGCGGATGAGAGGTTTCGCATGCGCATGGTAACTCTCTTGTCTGTGACGTTCTTTCTTTGAACTGACAGCGGCATTGACTCCCAGATATCGAACGAAGCTTGAATTTTGACCTGTTTCCAGTGGTGGACTTGAATAAGTGGATCAATTGCAGCATACTTATGATGACCTCCTTGAACTTCGGTTTTGTCGGTAGAAAAGTTTTCATCGACGTTATTCTGTTTCGAATGGCTGTCAACTAAATAGTCCTCTACAGCATTTCATGGCTTGTAATGTTCAGTAGCAATGACCGCGACTCTCAAACACAATACTCCGAACAGCCTTATTCCCTTCTGATATAAAGTTTATGCAAGCTGAAGTCTGGGATCAGCGAAGATGCCGGTTTATGACTTTCAAGAATGTTATCTAACTAAACCTTGATGCATGTCGCAGATGGAAAGTCTTGAGGGCCTTCTTGCAGAGGAGATGTACAAACTAGATCACATCGAAGAAAAGCTCCGGTTCGTGATGGACGAGCGCGAGAGACTCGAAGAAACTTTCAGTGCTATAGTATGCGATCGCATGACGCTTGTGAACTTCGACAATGAAATGAGTGCCACAGTGATGAGGCGAGAAGAATTTGACACTCATACCACGCCTCCAATGCGTCGCGTGGAGGATATCCAAGAGGAGGATCTACAAGCACTGCGTCAAATCAGTGCCTTGTTGCACGATAATATGACGTTGAGGAACTTGGAGAACAGATACAAACTGGATGCTGCTGGTTCTGCCAGAGTGAGATCTGAGTCTTTTCGAGAAGACATTGAAACCAAACTGGGGGAGACAATGTACAAACGCCTTTCTTTGGAGAAAGAGTTGTCAGTGGCAGTACGCAAGCGTGAAGAGTCACAGAAGAGGTTAAATGATGGCTTTCAAAGACGAGAGAAACTCGAGAAGAACCTCAGCGCTGAAATGAACAGACTCGTGAGACTCGAGAAGAAGCTAATCGCCATCAGGGAAATAGAAGATGCAGCAGCTAAATCTGACATGGAATAAACACCGGTGTACAATTACCAGGTACTATCAAACACGGTGTAAATACCAGAAGCAAGCTCACTCGATAGTAATGCATACAGCAGAACTGAGACGTGGATTGGAAATGACTGTTGATTATTCATCAAAGACCACTGTCATTCAAAAGTCGAGAAAATATGATGTAACAAAAGCAGATCCCAAACAGAGTGAAGAAGATAAAGAGCCCCGAATTCATGGATATATCTTAATTCTGGCAATTGATGAAACTTGCAGGTTGATAGTTTCTGTGGCGTTGAATCCGAAAGCGGATTGCATGTTTTGATAGAGCATGTAATACTTGAGCTTGTGGATAGCAGTACTATCTCACATAAGGAAAATAGTCACTGATCTATTTGGTCAGGTTTCTATCTCCATATGGAAACATGCATCAAGAATTTCATTCACGCAAAAGGATCTCAGTCAGAGATCACTGATATCTTCCCCTGTACATGTGTTCGAATAAGTCACTGATCGAAGCACACACATATTCAGGATTCAAATGCTCAACTCGCCTTTATCCTTTCTTGAGTCTTTACGACAGAGATTTCACCCCTTTACTGTACATGTCGTGATCATCCGACGTTCGTGATTGTCTCATGATAGTCAAGCAGACTGAAATGTTCAAAACGGTTTACCGAACCTCAGGCAGTTTTGAAACTATGTAGTAACACTCTCTGTACATGTCTAGCTCCTTTCAATGTGAAAGAAAGTTTGGAATCGACCTCCAGTGTAGGGAGTTCTTTTATGTCCTCTGATGTTCAGGAACCTGAACACTATTTCTCAAGATTGATCACGTCCATATACACCGTTCATGCTTAGTACATCGAAATACAAGAGCGGCACTTGCTTTGTCTGATTATATACCCAAGCATTTATGATTCTATACATTCTCGGCCTCACAAGCATATGAGAGTTCTTACACAGTGGTGGTATGTGGCAGCTTGCTACCTTTGGTTCCGTTTCTTCCTTCTGATGTGGTTTCTAATCGACTTTGCGATATGACTCTGTTCTCCATCTCTATCGCCGAGCGCGTAATTTGTTTGAAGCATCCCTGGCATAAAAGGATACCATCATTGGCAAGCATTTCCTCCCCCCTACAGAAGCAAATAAACGGTTATAATTTTAAGTACTCACTACCACGAGGATGCAATTGGATTAGCAGAGAATCTTGACAGGATGAAGGAAATATCTGTCAAGTTGTACATACGTCGGCCTTAAGCTTTTATCGGAGAGAAGAGTCGTCACATCTCCTTCGTACGGGTATCGAGCTACATCGGGCTTGTGCTGCTGACACTTCTCGCACTTATTGATGAGCTTGAATTTTAAACTTCTTGTCTTTCTCCAGTCGGACGTTGCCCAGCACTGCTCACATACCTCGTACTTTAGCAACCTGTGTGTTCCACGGTGCTCACTGATTAGAAATATCACACCACACATGATGTCAGCTGTATCCCCAGCTCCCTAAGCACTTGCTTCTATTCCAACTTTAGAGAATAACACTTCCACGCAGGATAAAATCGATCGGTTTTAGAGATTGAGGAATTGCTACCGCATCGTAGTCGCCTGGTACCAAGGGCCGACAATCGGACACATCTCGCAATCGTAACATTTAGGCTTAATCGGGGCAGCTTTAGTGACCCAGAGCCCACCTTTATCTTCGTCGCCAGGGTCGTCTTTCGGTGTCTCAGCTACAGCTATAGAGCTACCGCTAGCTACTACTAATTTCACCTTCAGACGAAGAGGCTTAAGACCCTGTATAAGAAGAGCGTCTTTCAAAGTCTCATCAGTGTGCATTCTCGGAAATTCGCCTTGATCATCCTCATAGTTCACCCTAATTTCTTGAGTAGGAGAAAGTCTCAATGTCTTTCTAATTTCTGCTTCCAGCTCCGAGAAAGATAAATCCTCACCACCTACTTTGCTGGCATAATTAAAACGGTACAGACCGTGATCTTTATCGGACTGTTTCTCGTCTTCCAAAATAACCTGCAATAGATCCACAAATCAGATGAAGCTGCAATCCTCCAAAATTTGTCATCCATAGACCTATTTTACCTGGAAAAAGTAAATGGACAACAATCACGACTGCTCTCTGATAGTTAAAAGTTTTCGATGTCTTCAATTACAGGTGATTGATTCTGAATGATGGGAAGAATGGTCATGATCAATGGATCCGAATTAAGGGGAACTTTGAACTGACTGCAAACTTATGTGACACAATCTGCGCTATCTGTATAGGATGCGAGGTCCATGTGGGTACGACTAGCGCAGCGTTCAGGATGTCTATGACGTACTTCATAAGCTTTGGTTCATCAATCTCGAGAGAGGTCAGTGAGAATCTAACACCGTGGAAAATCCAGATTGTTTAACCGACCAATTCTAATTTGTGACCGTTGTATATAACTGAACCTCATTCTGTCCACAATCTGCTTTTCTCACCTTGATAACGAAGAAATCCATGACGAAAGAGGATCTACTACCTAAATGTGAGGATTTTCTCACTGGTGAAACAAAATCAGTGACACACGAATTCTCTACTCGTTACACAATGATGAGAAAATTTCAACAAGGTCAACAACTGTACAAAATGTACACCCTAATGATTGACGATCTGAACAGAAGTAACAGTCTTCTGAATAGATCTAGATCTGGAGCAGATGGACAAAGCTCGTCAGAACTAGAGTACAACCCAGGTTCAAAATTAAGCGATTGAAATCGCTGAAGTTCAGAAGCACGATCTAATCCGCTACTAGAATAAGATCCCCTGACGTAAAGGTGCCAAAACAGCTCCAAGTTTTTTCCTAAGATATAGTAACCCCGTAGCAGAAATAGTGACAACAAAGTATGAAAATCAGAAATTTGGATGAAGGAAAGATGTGGAGCGTTCCTGCGACTGCACTCTCTAGAGAAGTTCGCTAGCGAATACGAGAGCGCAGTTCAGCTTCTCCTTTCAGCTAGAGTCACATCGTTCGCTTCCCTCATCACATCCACTGGATGTGGAAGGCGCAATGCCAAAGACAGAGGAATTATCTCACTGACAGGAATTATCTCTCTTTCTGCCCACGATTAAGCTAGCGTCATTGGGGGGTTTCAAATTTAGGCTTTTGGAGCACCCGTAGGAATTCGTAAATGAGTTTATGGGTAGAACGTAAAAGTTGCATGGGTAGCTGGCAGGAGTGAAGAGAGTTTGTCCGGGTAAATATAAATGTCCGTAGTCGTAAATAGTTTTATAGGAAACTGAACATTTTTATGGGTGATCTATAGATCCAGTGATATACAACTAGAATTTATTAGCTTTGAGTTTATTATTTTAGGGGATCATTCAATTTTCAACCAAGCCCTACTTACAGGTGTCACTAAAATATTTACGTTCACACCACTTCCCTTAAAATTCTGAAAATCTGGAATATAAAACCCCCCAATTGAAGGATTTAAATTGCCACGGAAATGAGGGCATCACTGTGAAATTTTGGGGGACAAAGCGTGGTGACCACAAGCACTGAAATTAAATTCGTAAAACAAATTATCAAAATTTCGAGAATTCACGACAGAGCAAGTAACCCAGGAGGGCGGCGATTTCCGGGAGTGGACAGAGTTTCGTAGTTGTTTGTGTGAGACACACCCGACAAAATATTATGGGATTATACGTAAATTCATTTACCAAATCGATACGGAATTTATTAAGTGGCCAGTTGAAAAACCCTATTATGTTTACTGTGTTCAAAAAAAAGAAAAAAGTTCAAAAGAATCTCTCTTTTAATACTCACTTCATTCCTTGTTATAGATAACCAGAGTATGCAAAGAGGAGTATGCAAAGGGGGAGATAGGAGAAGAAGAGAGAGGACGTGAGAAGAAAATTTTTTTTAATTCTCGAGTGTACTTTAGTTTCTATTTTTCAAGTAAGAGTATATTTTTTTATTTCTCAATTTTGGAGTTATTTTAGACTAAATTTCTAGGTCATGCTTATTGTATAGACTCTCTTGTTCACTCTATGATGAGACTATATGCTTTTTGCTTATCTAGATGAATTGGTATGAATTGGTATGTGATCCTTAAGATTATTTAGTATGGTTCTTATCTTTCTTCCTCCAAGAATGATATCTTTATTATACTAAAGAATGAAGCATAGAGCATATAGAGGTTACTAGATGTTAAGAGCAAGGGATTGTACTACCTTGAGGAGTCTACTTAAGTTGCAAATTTTAGGAGATAATCCCAATCCAAAGATACTATAGATTCTACTTGGTTACAATGCTAAAGGATTTTGGTCAAGAGGGAGAATATAATATAGAAGCGCAAGTTCTGCCCCAATTATGTGTGGCTAGTCTTGCTAATGAGACTATTTACTCTTTACACCTATTATACACTTTACTAAGAGATTTCACTTCATTAGAGGTCTTGGAGTGTTAGTGTAAGGAGCTATTAAATCTTGACATATCACTTTTTGTCCATACATTATACAGAGTCTTACACTTCTCCTCAAAGGGACTTGTCAAGGATGGTTCATGAGCATGTTAGAGATTGCTTCCAAGTAAATGATCTATCTATAGATAGTTTATAGGGCAAGGATGGTTTTATAGACTTATTCTAGGTAGTTTTAGTATAGACTATTATGTTGTTAGTCAAGTACTAGATGCTAGTCAACTTCTTGCAATAGAGAAGTACATAGGGAGGATCAGATTGATTGGTATTGGGGAGGTCTTATTGCACCTCATTAGCTTAATCGTTGTCATTTAACATTTTTCTCACTTCTAGCAATACATTAGTCCACATCAATTAGAGTTGTTATATTTGGAGGTTGTGAGGTTATATCTCTTAGCATTAGAGTGCTCTTAGATATCTATCTAGATTGGGATGTCATCCACATGGATGTTAAGGACTCATCCAATAGCATTTCATATAATATTATCTTTAGAGAGCTTAGAGAGGCAAGTGAATCTTTTGTGAATCCTACTTCCTTTATACAATCCTTCTACAATTATACTCCTTTTTACTATGAGCATAGCTTCTCACAAAAGGAATCCTTGTTCTTTAGTTAGTAGTTAGTACATTTTGAAGAGATCCCTTAGAGTGCTCTTCACTTGCACTATTTAATTTTAGAGCTCTTATGTCTACTACTTTGGCCATGTAAAATTGTATTTTTCCTCCTTGGTAGACAATATACACATGATAGTCACTATCAACTAAATTAAATAGGCATTTGATGACTTGACTACCAAACTTCATCTTGTTCACTTGAGATTCAAGATGTCAAAATGTAAACTATAATCTAACTATACATTCTCACCTCTAACTTCCAGAGTGTTATATCACATCTATAAATGGCTTTTGTATTCTTGGAGTGTTAATAGAGTTCAAGGATTTTATCAAATACATTTTAGATGTTTCTCTTATAAGCAACATCTTTTGATACTTTGTTTTCTTATATGGTCTCCCAAGGTTGACCATTATTGGTAAGTTTTAGCACGTATCTAAGATCCTAGGTACAAAATTGGCCATGTTAATTACTTATTTCAGAAAATAGATGGTTAGAACCATTAGAGCTTACCTACAACAACTATAAGTCAATGGGTATTGAATTTTTTATTTCCTTTCTTAATTAAGATCAAGACTCCTTGATTACTCATAGTTTATTCAATCCCCTATCTTCCCATATTCCTAGTAATTCCACTATTTTAATCTCATCTTCTTCCTTACAAGAAGCCAAATTTAATTTGCTTATCATGATATAGTCAAAAACAGTGTTTTTTGATAGACCCAATGATTTGTCTTGTGTAATTGATGATAAAGTTCTACTTTCTCATCATAACCTTCCTTTATCTTTTAATAATCTAGCTTGTAGACTCACTCTCTATCAGGTTAGACTCTCTTGTATTCTTAAAAATATCTCTCTCATTGGTTTTTAACTTTATCTTCTTCATCCATCTTGTCTTCAATATCTCCAAATGGAAATATTTTTCTCTCTAACCTATATTCTTCCTTGAGTGAATTCAATCTCCAAACTTACTCCATTGGAGATCATGATCAAATAAAGTTGATTAAATCTTTGCAAAGCATATGGTTAATCATAGTAATCACTATAACATGGAGTAAAAATTTCTTTATAAGGTTTAATAGCTTCAAAATGCTACATGTGAGTCCTTCCATCATCTTCACTACACTTATACTACATCCAAGAATTCAAGATTGGATTTCTTGGAAAGGACATCATTTAATAGTAGAGAGGAATATGTAATGGTAGGGGAGTTTATCTTAATAAATCAGAAAATTTTGGTCATATAAGTTTTTAGAAACTTCTAGAAGACACTATCAAAAACATCTAACAAGTCTCAAAATGGAATATTTAGAAGACAAGTAAGAGTTTTTGTTAAATAAGTTATTATAAGCTTCTAAGCTCTACTTTAGGAACACAAGTCACTAAAAACTTCTAGAATATACTCTAAAAAGTACTTATGAAGCTTCACAAAGAAATCTTTAGACGGAACTTAGTAACCTCCTCAAGGACTAAGGTATAGAACTAGACTAGGAGGTATTGAGGAGCCTTCTTAAGGATTGAGTGACTAGTTAGTAAGATAGTAGCTCTAATAAAGGATAGAGGATTGCTACACAAGATGCTATTTG
The DNA here is from genome assembly GCA_948567375.1 of Lunularia cruciata. Lineage (NCBI taxonomy): Eukaryota > Viridiplantae > Streptophyta > Marchantiopsida > Lunulariales > Lunulariaceae > Lunularia > Lunularia cruciata. The sequence goes on from OX419756.1 coordinate 10,682,737, forward strand.
AGATATGGTTTTTCAATGATATAGTAAAGTGAATAGTTGATGTAGAAGGAGCAGTTTTAGACCTTATATGTGATAAGATTTGGTACATACTTGCATATGGTCTATGATGATGCTCAAGTATCATGACATATATTGTAGTTATAAGTCTCATACCATACCTTACACATGACAAGAGTTAGTGCATACTTGCATATGGTTTATGATGCAAGGATCATGGTGTGTATTGTTGTTACCCTTTCATGTAAGATGCATTTGGATTGAGTAGTTACCCATCCTCTCATGTTGACTACAAGTGGAACAATGACATCCAAGGTTTCAAAGCATAAGAGAATGCAACAAAAAATGTATCCTCTAGCTTTGGAGAGTTGAGTAGTGTGGATAAGAGTTTAAATGTACATTTAAAACCACAAAAAATCTTATCGTATTATGTAAGAAAGGATATTGCAATCACTTTCTTATTTACTAGATTATTGTACATAGCATATATCTTGTGCTATCATTAGAACACTGATTGGTGCACCTTGTAAGAAAGCAATTACCCCAAGCAATGCTTCTTGAGTACTCAAGTAGTGGTGTGTAGGCCATATGACTTACACACATCCAATATGTTGGGTGAGATAAGACAAATTACTCAACTCTAGGAGCTTAGTCCCATTTTACTTCCATTCAGATTTCACCTTGGAGCTTTGCTTATTTTGCTTGATGTGTCTTCCCATCCTTTTTCCTAACTTGATTGTATTTTTTATTTCTTTTTTATCAACTTCTAATTGATCAATAGGCAAAAAGATGACAATGAATCAGAACTTATTTCCCTACTATTGCAAATATATGCATATTTACATATATATAATAATTTGATATAAGTACTCAAGAAGGAGCATATGCATTTGGAATTTTAGCACTTAGAAATGACCAGATGCGCTTTCAATTTAGCATTGCCCATACCATTGATAAGTATGGTGTATGATTAAAGCTTCCAAAATTGGTCAACTACAAAATCATCCCGAATAGATATCTAAATTTGTTTACACTTTTCTTGTATTCATCTTAAAATCTACACATAACATCATGATATTGAGCAGCCAAAAATACTTAGGATCACCGCAACAACAAATAAATCCACATAGAACTTTAAACATTGACTAATAAAACAGTAAATTATAATGCAAATTTAAATATAATTCCAAAATTTTAAAACATTTTGAAATATCCTTTATGGTCAAACTTCCATGAATAAGACAACCCATACTCAATTGTTATTTATCTAGAAAGTATATCCTTTGATCTCTTCTACTCACACACAAAAATAAATAAAAATCAATTGTAATAGTAAGTAGTCTTAATAACAATAATGAAAAAGTTAGCTCAAGTGAAATTATCAACCAAGCCAAAAACACACCATATTAAAATTAACTTCCTTATGAAAAGCAAAGAATTTCAAAAGATATGTAATAACCTGAAAATGTTGAGTGTTCATCTTACAAATTATCCAAAAAAATAAGAAAACAAGTAATGAAAGTACTAGTAAGTTTGTATAATCAAAATGTCTAAAAGCTCTAATTGAAATTTTGATAAACCCCTGAATAAAAATTTTCATTCAGAACAATCACTTTCTCCAAGAGTAAAATCATACTAAAACATTGAAATTTTATGTAATACTCTTATTATTCAAACATTGACTAACTATCTAGTAAGTTTAAGGACTAAAAGTAATCTATTGCTTAGTTGTTTCAATAGCTCATTTATTTGGTGGTACTTCAAAGTTTGGCCCCTATTTTTATCTGATAGCGTCCCCGCTCATTGTCAAGCTGCCTTGAGACTTTATGTATGTATTATCAATTATAAGTTAAGTATATGTTACGAGTATAAATTAAGAGTATGTTATTTTAGATGTTTAATAAGGCAAGTCTTAATAGAAAAGAAGGTTTAAACTAGACTGAAATGAACTCTCATATATATATAGCTCATCAATCACAGTTATCCAATCTATCATAATTTTCTGACATATATACTTTTAAAAGTATTTTTTAAAATTTTGACACTTAATTCAAAATAATCTATATAAAATCTATTTTTTAATTTCAAATATACTTTCTTAATTCATGGAAAATATCTTATAATAATTATTCTTAATTCATGGAAAATATATGGATATCTTTTAAAAATATATGAAATGTATCTATCTTTGATGGTCTATTATGATAAAGGACATATTCTATTTGAATTGTCTCAATAAATTTGAGTACAATAAATTATAGAAGTTAAAAATATATATTTATAGAAGATTGGTTTTCTTTTAAGGATTTGCAAAGAAATTTGAGTTATTTAGATGAGATCTCATTACAATAATATATAAATTATGATATAATTAATTCATATAATATAAATATGATAAAACCTCAAAATTAATATTAACATGTTGATACTTTGACTTGGTAAATGGTTAGTATTCCTTTATTCTCTTTCATGAAGAATTTAATACAAGAAAATATATGAGAATGAAAAGATCATATAAACTAACATTTTAGTCTACCAAATATGAAAATAGATTTTTTTAATTTTTTCTTCATAAAATGAATGAAAATTTCTAACTGCATGGAATATCAAGATTTATATGCTCATGTTTTGTGATTAATAGATGATAATTTTTCATCTTTTCTGGATTATGTCAACCTTTCAAATCACATATTGAAAAAAAAGATAATTTATCATAATCTAAAAAAAAAATTATTTCCTGCTATCAAAATATATTTTAAAATGATATCATATTATAATGAAATAATATAAAATTTAGTAAGAAATTTTTTATTTAGTGTAAATCCAGTTTTTAAGCAAAGTAAAATTATCATTATTGTAATTCATTCAATTTATTATACTATTATAATAAACATGTAATACTTAGGTATATGTATATGTAAATCATATTATATTACATCCTTTTTATTTTGTAGTGTAAAAGTTGTGTACATAAGAAAAAAAACAAATTTTATGCTTTTTTCACTTGGGAATGAAAGCTTATGCAATAAGAGGTGATAAAACACTAGACTTGATTAATATGTTTATTTCCAGCATCTATGCCTAAATAGATTATATTAATCTTGTTAACATGGTATTAAAATTATAATACTTAGCTATTTGGACTACTTAGCAATAAATATGACTTGATTAGTTATTTAGATAAATATGGGCAAAAGACTCTTAGTCATGTTAGTCTATAATCCATAATCCATACTCTATATATGATACAATCAATAGAGAACTGACCTAATATATTGAGATATATTTCAATATGATAATACTTTTCAAGTAATATGTAGATTATATCAATCTTTTTTCTTGTATATAACAGCAGATGAAGTACATTTCTCTTCATTGGAGTTATCCAAAATAAGACTTTAAGTTCCTTTAGTTTAAAGTTTAACTCTATAAGATTTTTACACTCTATACATTTATAATTCCTTTGTATGGTCATTTATATGTGATTGATATAACTATTAGGATAAATATATAATTTAATATACTTTCATACTAATTGGCGTCAGAATGCAACTAGTAATCCGTGAATAATTATAAATTTTTCTTACATCAAATTTTATTGAATCTTTTTCAATGCTTTTATTAATCTTATCTAATAGATAATTAAAATTTATATTTTTTATTATTAAATTAATAAATACTGTTAATTTCTGAATAGAATACCCATATTAGTGTAGAATAAAGATAAAAGCTTAAGCTAAATCTTGAATTATAGCAATTCTACATTGATAATTTTTAACTAAGGATAGTAACAATGACAAACTAATAATTCTCATATATATATATATTATAATTACTAATCAGAAATATAAATGACTTATTTCAATATATGTTTATCCAATGTTTGAAGTTCTATTTAGTCTTATTGCTTATTTAAATTATGATTTATTGACTTACTTCATCATATTAGAATGCATATTAAGCTGAAAGAAACGCGAGAAATGATGAGATATGTGTCAAATACATATTCAACTCTATCTTAGGATATTGCTACTTATATCCATTCTCAATGATACTTTTATTTCCTGTATATATTATTAAGAGTATATGAAACTTGCAACAAGTTAAAAGTCTATTCGAACATCTAGTTTGTTACTTATTATTCATATTGCATGTCATTATAAGCTTTTTAAAGTGAAAATTAACCAAAAAAAACATCTAACAAAATTAAAGATATGTGTTTCATATACATTTAACTCTTAGCTAAAATAATTATTGGTCTAATTAGCATTTTAAATTAAAAAATACTAGTATGAAGTGAGGTAACAAGTCAAGTCAAGTATAATTGAAGCTTAAAAAGAAAAATACTCAATAGTTGGAATTGGATGTAAGGTTCATTCCGGGTATTATATAATTGGAAAATGATATCTACTCATAATATCTTTAGATGATAAAGATAAAGATAAAGATAAAGATATTCTGAAATCTAGTTATCTATACTTTATACTCCTTTTGCATATTGCTCAATCACTTGATAAAGTTGATTGTAATATGTAGAACTTTCAGTCAAAGTATGTGACCTAATCTTACCATATAATATATTATGAGTAAATATTATTTTCTAGATAAATCTTAATATTAAAAAATGTACATTAATGAGCATTTTTTAATATAAAATACAATCATAGTGGCCTAACTTGATAGACCTAGTGTTGCATTTCCTTTTGTCATCATTTGGTCAAAAAGCTAATTGAAAAAATCTTATAATCTAAATTTTTTTTTTAAAAAAATCTTCATTAAAAGCTATTCATTTCCTATCAATAAAGTGATATTATTTTAAAGCCATTGATCTATGTAAGAGGTATTTTGGGAGTAAAAGATTAATATCTAAGATATATATTATGATTCAAGAATAGATTATCGATACTATTTTATTCATACAAAAAAGTACACACAATTGTAAACATGGGTGTCAATTGCATCAATACAAGAGTCAATTCAAGTGTAGGAAGATGAAATTGGAGGTTGAGTATTGCAAATTTTGTGCACAAGTACAAATTGGGGTTGAAATTGAGAACACATCCTCTCAAATTAGGGATTTGAAAGTCTCCATCCACCCAATTAGAGGAGTTGGTTTAATTTGGCAAAGGATTTGGAGATTGGCCAAATGTAACAAAGGTCTATTAGAGTTGGCAAAAGTGTGATTTGCTGGATTTGGGAGTATCACTCTTCTGAATGTCTACAATAGGGAGAGTTTTGGAGGTAGATTTGAGTTGGAAAAGCTTTTAGAGTTCTTAAAGTAAGTTATGCCAAAGTTGGAAAGTTTTGGAAATTGACTTGAGTTGGAGAGGTTTCTAGAGGTCTGAAGTAAGTTAGATTTGAGTTGGAGAAGGTTCTAGAGGTCTCAAACTGGCAACAAAAGAAAACCTTAATTGGCTCAATTTGTTGGTTTGAGGCTTCAAGCTACAAAGAGCTAGAAAGTCCATCTTGCTAGTGTGAGGCTAGCCACTTTAGAGGATTTTAGTAGTCTTTTGGCAAAACAACCAATCCTTTAATAAAGTAACAATTGAGGCTTCAAGCTACAAAGGGCTAGAAATTCCATCTTGCTAGTGTGAGGCTAGCAAATTTAGAGGATTTTAGTAGTCTTTTGGCAAAACAACTAATCCTTTAATGAAGTAACAATATGGAGTTTAGTGATGAAATTAGTCAAAGCTAAAAAAGTAGCAAATAAGCCAAATTAGCCTAGAATATTCTAGAAGTATTTAGGAAGCTACTTGGTAGGTACCCTCTCAAGTGTTGGATAATGTGCATGCCAAGTGGCAACTTCTAGGAGGAAAAGCTTCCCAAGAAGCTTCTTGGGATGCTTCCTGTCTAGCTTAGCTTGCACCCCAAGTAGGTAACTTCTAGAAGGAAGTTTCTAGAAGTTTCTAACTAGGTTAGCTTGCACGCCAAGTAGGCAACTTCTAGAAGAAGCTTCTTTGTTAATTGGCTTGCACTCCAAGAAAGTGGTTCAAGGAAGCTTCTTGAGAAGCTTGTCAAGAGCCTTGTATCCTCCTTGTAAATACCACAGCCAAAGTTCATGCTACACATTTGGAGTTTCTCACACTCAAGTGTCCCAATGTGATCTTATATTCTCTTATTTCTCTCCTTGGTCTTGATCTTTTACATTGGTAGCAGAGCAAGAATGAGATGGATGGAATTTATGGACCACAAATATATTTTTGCCAAACCATTAGGATTTTTATGTTCAAGTATTACCCAAGCATCATTTCACACAATTCATCACCTCACGCTTTGGGTAATTTTTTTTGAATGCGGTCATCTTCTCTAAGGAACCCTTGGTACATCTGGTTGTAACTTATGGGGAACGGTGGATATGTTGCTCTATGTATTAATAAATTAGATAAATTGGGAATAGTATGATAGAGTAGTAGCCATGACGGCAATGCTTGAGGTTATCATTGCTATGCAACAACAATTAAGTACCTTACTTGATTGTTGGATGAACAAGGCATCAACAACAAGAGCACGTAGAAAGAGCACCAGCTCTAGAAGGAGAGAGCCAAATCTTATTTCCAAAACCTAAGGTATTTGAAGACATGAATCTTCTGAGTGCAATGGAGAATTTTTTGTTTGACTATGGATGTTATTTTGAAGCTACAAATCTTCAAGATGAATGGAAATAGATTCTCTTGGCTTCCAGCCGATTGGATGGAGTAGCAAAGCTATGGTGGCAATTCCAAGTAGAGCAAGCTGAATGTCAATTTTTTGCACCAATCTTGACTTGAGTAGAATTCAAGAGTGCAATAATTGGTTGATTCCAAGCCATAAATGACACACAAGCTGTACGAGATAGGTTGGTAGAGTTGAAGTAGATTCGCTTTCTAAGAAAATTACATCATGCAATTCTAGAACACCATCATGAAAATTCCAAATATATTAGAAGATGAAGCTCTAGATTGATTTATGAGGGGCTTGAAGTCGCAACCCAAATTAGAGATAATTATGTGAGAGCCACAACACTTGGAGGAAACCATGCAGTTTGCCAAATGCCTTGATTCATTGGTTGCAACAACTTGGTCTTGACCTTGACCTCCATAGAACCTACCAATACACTACACACGAGTAGAAGAGCCGGCACCAATGGACATTGATGCCATTCAATAGAGACCATTTGGCATTGCAGATATAGAAAAACTATGATAAAATGGTGGTTGTTTCTATTGTTGCCAAATCGGACATCACATTGCTAAATGCTCACTCAAGAATGTGCAACCTCAACAAGTCAGCTAGATGGAGTTTGTGGAGCAGCATGATCAGAGAAACAAGGAATCCCAATAGGAGATTTCAAGTTGCCTATTGGGAACTTGATTAGTCCCAATGGGATCAAAGGCTTGACCTATGCAAGTTTTCTTCACTTGTAAGGTATAATATCTAATCATGGTTGTAGGATTTTTTTTGATTTTGGAAATTCAAAAAATTGCTTGTCCATGCAATTAGCAAAGGAATTATGTATTCCTATCAAGCCAATAATTAGAAATAGATTGATGATGGCAGATTGCAGAAGGGTTTGCATTTCATACTTTGCATTTTGTTACCTTCAAGATTGGGAAAGAGAATTTGGAGTGTATGAGGTTTGTAGTGGCACCTCTACACTATGATGTCATTCTAGGTCTACCTTAGCTTGAACGTCACAAGGTTCAATTTGATTGGACCCGATGAAAAATTCACGTACAACACCAAGGTATGAAATTTTTATTAGGTTGTTTGGCACCTTTGAGTAGGACACCTAAGAGTAGTCCGTCCTAAGATGGGAAAGATGAGTAAGCTTTGAATGAAGATAATTCCCAATATGGGAATTTTGTCAAGGGAGCAACTATATTGTAAGCTTTGAAAGAAGATAAGACTCAAGATGGGAAGTTTTTCATGAAAGCAGCCATAGAGCAAGCTTTGAGAGAAGATAAGTCCCTAGATGGGAAGTTTATCATTGAAGCAGGTATAGAGCAAGCTTTGAAGATAAGTCTGTTTTTGCGGTGTGGATCAAGCCGATTATACAAGGAGAATTTGAGGAGTGTTAAGAGCCTCATCAAGCAATGGTTGATTGAGTTAGTGCCAAGGAGTACTCCAATGAGTAGACCAATCTATCGGCTCTCACCAAAGGAGTTGGAAGAGTTGCAAATAATGCTCATAGAGTTGTTGGAGAAGGATTCATATGACATAGTACATGTCTTCAGAGAGCACCGGTACTATTTTTTCCAAAGAAGGATGGAGGACTTTGTTTTTGTATTGATTACCATGACTTCATAAAAAACAATGAAAAATGCATATCCATTGCCTTGAATTGATAACTTGCTTGATTAATTGAGTGGAGCACAATACTTCTCCAAGTTGGATCTTTGCAACGGCTATTGGCAAATCCCCATTTCATAAGGAGGATGTGCAAAAGATTGCCTTTCACACAAGTTATGGGTATTTTGAATAGAGTTCTACCTTTTGGGCTCACTAATGCTCCAGTAATCTTCATGGATTAGATGCATTGGGTGTTGGATGGACTATTGGATTGGTAGTGGTGTTCTTGGATGACATTTTAATCTATAGCAAGACAAAGGTAGACCATTTGAATCACATGCAAGAAGTCCTAAGATGACTACAATAATGAAAGTTTTATTGCAAGAAGTCAAAGTGTGCCTTTTGGCAAAAGGAAATTACCTTCTTGGGTCACAAAATCTCATTGGAGGAGGTCAAGTTGGAAGGGGAGAAAATCAAGGCCATCATTGATTTGCCTACTCCAAAGGATGCTACAAAAGCATGGGCATTTAATGGATTGGTCCATTTTTACCGACAATTCATCTACTACTATGCTCATGTGGCCACACCATTGATCGATCTCTTGAGGAAGAACTTGAGCTTTCAGTGGACCAATAGGCAAAAAGAAGCATTCCAGAAATTGAAACATATGGTGTCTTCAAGACCCATTCTTCAACCATATGATCCTCAACTACCTTTTGTGGTTGATATTGCTTCTAACTTTGCAATCAGGGCCGTGTTACAACAAGAATTCCCAAATGGTTTACATCCCATTGCCTTTTGTGTCCCACCAACTAAATAAAACAAAAAGGAATCATTTTGCTTGAGATTGAGAACAACTAGCAATGGTATATGTGACCAAGGTATGGAGGCATTATCTATTGGGGAAAAAAGTGATCATGCAAACTGATCACAAACCTTTGTTGTAGACATTATGCTTGGAATACATGAAGAGTCAACATCATCAATGGGAGGAATAACTACAATTATTTGACATCAAACTTGAGTACAAACCCAACTGGTTCCATGTCATCCTTGAAACCTTATCATGATGACCTGATTTGATATCTCTTCCTCTCATCACGATGGCAATTATGATGGTATTAGTTGACTTCAAAGTCCAAATTGAGTTTAGGACCGCTTTACAACAAGATCATTTCTTTCAAATAGTACAAGGTCATCTTGCAACATGCAACAAGGAGTACAACACCTTCTCCATCAAGGAAGGCCTTTTATTTTGTGAGAACCAAATTTATGTTCCAGCCAAGGGTGATCTCTAACTTGGCACTGCCAAGAAGCCCATGACTTACCAATCGCTGGTCACATGGGTATGGACAAGACCTTGGGTACTCTCCAACACCAATGGTAGTGGTCCAATATATCACGAGATGTTCAAGAGTTTGTCTGATCATATGAGAGTTGCCAATGCAACAAGACCAACAACCAGAAACCAAGTGGGCTCCTTCAACCACTCCCCATTCCATCTGCTCAATAGGAACACATGAGCTTGGATCTCATCACATCCTTGCTCAAGACAAAGCAAGGTCACACATCAATTGTGGTGTTTGTGGATAAGCTTAGGAAGCAAATCTATTTGGCACCAACCTTTGATATTGTGGATGCTCCAACATTGGCACAAATCTACTTCAACATTGTCTTCAAGCATCATCGGATGCCTTGTGTACTTATCTTTGATCATGATCCTTGATTCATTAGGAAAATTTTGCAAGCACTCTTCCAGATACTCAACAACAAGCTTGTTTTATCCACAACCTATCATCTTCAAATTGATGGACAAACTAAATGTATAAATTGCACCTTTGAGGATATGCTTCCTGCCTTCATCAACATCCACCATACCAATTGGGATGAATGTCTTGCAGCTATGGAGTTTATATACAATAATTCCAAACATGCAAGCATTGGATTCTTTCCTTTCTTTCTCAATTTTGGCCAAGATCCACTTGTTCTAAATTACCTTCTTGCTCCTCTTCCCTCTCATGTCTCTCATACTTCTACCTTCTTGACCACCATATCTCAATCCCTCCAACAAGCCAAATCTCCTCTCCTTGTTGCTCAAAATCTTTAGAAACAATATGTGGATCACCATTGTTGTGATCTCACCTTTCAAGTCAATGATAAGGTCATGCTCTCCTCTCATAACATGCTCCTCCCACTTGATTCCCAAGTTTGTAAACTTGATCCTAATTGGATAAGACACTTTGATGTCATCCAAATCATATCTGTTGTTGCTTATTGACTTGCCTTGCCTTGCCTTGTCATATACGCATCCACCTTGTCTTTCACATTTCCAAGTGGAAACCTTTTGTTCCTAACCCATCTTCTTTTTCTTCTTGTGTCCAACCTCCTCCTCCTCTCGTCCCTATCAATGAATTTGAGGAATACAAAGTTGATTGTATCCTTGCATATTGCCACATTCAACAAGACCAAGCGCTGACAACATACAAAGTACAAGGTCATGTGGAAAGGATATCCCCTTCATAATGCCACATAGAAACCTCTTTCTCATCTCTAGAATGCACAAATGGCCATCAAGGAGTCTGAAGCTTCAATGGCAATGAAGATGTCACCAACTAGTAATGGGGGAATATGTAACAATATGGAGTTTATAAATAAAGTTAGTGAGGGCTAACAAAGTAACAAATAGACCAAATTAGCCTAGAATATTCTAAAAGTATCTAGGAAGCTTCTTGGTAAGCTTCTTGGCTAGCTTAACTTGCACCGCAAGTAGGTAGTTTCTAGAAACTTCCAACTAGCTTACCTTGCACGCCAAGTAGGCAACTTCTAGAAGGAAGCTTCTTGAGAAGCTTCTTTGTTAACATGGCTTGCACTCCAAGAAAGCGGTTCAAGGAAACTTCTTGAGAAGCTTCTCAAGAGCATTGTATGCTCCTTATAAATACCAACGCTAAAGCTAATGCTAGGCATTTGGAGTTTTTCCTCATTCAAGTGTTCCAATGTGATCTTCCATTTTCATATTTCTCCATTCAATCTTGGTCTTTTACATATAGTAGTGGTGAACCTTGTAGTGCAGCCCAAAACCACTTGACATAAAATTGTGAGTTTCATAACTTCCTATGCTTACCAAAAGGGAGGTCTTGCTTTAAGTGTCACAATTACAATAGTTGGTAGAGCCCAACACCAAAGATAGAGAGTGGGTGATAGCTTCCATACTTGTATCATTGCCATTTCAATGGTGTTAAAGAGGTATCTAAGCATCAATTGTTAGGTTAGGCCATGGACTTGAGTTGTTGACCTAGATTGCGAGCCTTGGATTTGATGAGTAGCATAAGATGCACTTGACAAGCATCAACACTTGGACACTTGTGAGGTTTATGCCTATCAAGACAATTCAAGCATATGCTAGAGATGATGGACCAAGTGGGTATGGTATTCTTGGTAGATAAAAAATGACTACTAGTGAGAGTGATGTACTTGGTGTACATCCAAGTGAGCAAGGTCTACTTAGGATACACTCTTGGTCTACTTGGGATGCAACTAGAGGAGATATGGCGCTTACAACCGAAGTAGATGGGTTTTTTTGCTCTAAGGTTGGGGAATCTAACAATTAGGAGCATCACAATATTGCTTCCAAGGTCATTATGTAGCAACCAATCAATGCATCTTCCACCTCTACAATATTTATAAAGGATACAAGGAAGCCAAATAGTGGACCCAAGCTCACAAGATAGGAAAGATAGAGAGTTTGGAGGTTCTTGAGGAAATACATGAGTTGATTTGCCTTTAGTACAAAAAATTTGGGTGCTCTAAAAGGACATGGTATTTGGATTGAGCTGACTAGTGATACACCAATATTTCAACATCCCTATAAGTATAGTGGCATGGAGGTAGCCTTGATTTAAAGCAAGAATTGAGACCTTTTTGAGGTTAGATTGGTGGACATCTCACATGGAGAGTATTCTTTGACCACAATGATGCCAACCAAGAAAGATTTGCATAAACTACATAGATAAGTAGATATGGAGATTACCATCCTATCAACCAATAGAATAGAGCTAATTAGTATGCTTTGCCTACAACAAAGGAGATCTTTGATGCAATTGGGCATGCAAAGGTCTTTACTACTTTAAAAATTTGAGCAAGATATCATTAGTTGCCAATCAAGGAGGAGGACAAGTCCAAGAAAAAAAAATTCTAGGCTATTGATCTCATGGTGTTGTGGAGTTTATTTCCAACTACCCAAAGATTGGTATCCTTGCTAAATAGACTTGGGTTCTGTTTGGATATAGTTGCTAGCTCAATTTAATGGATCCTCAAAACCTTCACTTATTCCAAACAATGAGATAAATGTACAAGAATACCCATAGTTCAAGAAATTCATTGAGCTCAAAATATTTATTCAAATTTTACAAGATACAATTCTTTACATAATTATAGGAAGAACAATGTCAATATTCTCACTCCTTATCAATCTTGAAACTCTATCTTTGATTCTTGTCAATCCAAAACTTCTATCTAAATCTTCCTCTCAAAACCTTCCTTCTTGCATTATCTTGATCAGTCTAATTGAACAATAACAAATCCTTCTCTCAAATCCCCAATCTGTTATCTACTCTCTCCATCTCTAATCTCCTTTTTCTCTTGTAATTCTCTATCTTCATATGTAAATCAAAAATTTAAAAATGCTTGATCACCATAATCAAAATCCCTTATGCCCTTAAATTGTGATCATCATCAATCAAAACCATGAAAATCCCCTCTAAGTAGATGCACCACTAGAATTTATACATCATAAGCCACACCACATTGATGAAAAGAACTATTAACATGCACCATACTAGATGAAAAGAATACTAACACATCCTGGTGGGAAAGTGCCACGCCACTCTTAAAATTAAAGAACCTCAAAATCCCCTATAAGTAGGTATGTAGATGCCAAGTAACATGCAAGTAAACCTATAAATTCCAAGTAGACACATAGACACCAAGTGACATGCAAGGAAAATCCAAGTACAAGAGACCAAACAATATGGGAAAGTATGGGAATCAAGGAAATTCAAATGCTTGTAACTTCTTCTCTAGACTTTTATTTGCCATGATCTTTGTGTCTATGAAAAGCTCTTGAGAAGATGCTTCTAACAAAATGAAGCATGATCCATTTGGACATGTTTCCATGTAGAAATTAGCCTAGTGTGAACTGCCTCTTCCCATTATCACGCAAAAATCAATGTATGGGAAAATCCAAGTATGGGAAAGTCCAAGTACGAGAAAATCCAATTACAAGAAAACCAAAGTCTAAGAATCAAAGAAAATCAAATGGTTGTTACCTTCTCCAAACCTCCATTTGCCGTGATCTTGGTGTCTACATAAAGCTTTTAAGAATGCATTTCCAAGAAGACAAACTATGTCATATTTGAACAAGTATCCATGGAGAAATCAGCCCCAATGTGAATTGCCTCTTCCTATTGCCATGGGAAAATCAATGTACAAGAAAATCCAAGTATGGTAATTCAAGGTACAAAAAATTCCAAGATTTAGAATCAAAGGAAATCAAATGGTTGTTACCTTCTCTAGACCTCAATTTTCTATGATTTTGGTCTCTCCAAAAGCTTTTGAGAAGGTACTTCCAATAATCATGCCCCATTTGGACATGTATCCATAGAGAAGTCAGCCCTAATGTGAACTGCTTCTTCCCATCACCACAAGAAAATCAATGTATAACAAAATCCAAGTATGGGAATTTAAGGTATGAGAAATCCAAGTTTTAGATTCAAGGAAAATCATATGGTTGTTACATTCTCTAGACCTCAATTTACTACAATCTTGGTATTTATGGAAATTTTTTGAGAAGGCACTTCCAATGTGATAAAGCATGAACTATTTGGACCAGTATCTACAAAGAAATCAGCCCCAATGTGAGTTGCTTGTTCCCATCACCACAAGAAAATGAATATATGGGAAAATCCAAGTACAAGGAGGCCAAAGTCTAAAAACTAGGGATAATAAAATAGTTGTAACTTTCTCAAGATCTTTGTTTTCCACTATCTTAGTGTCTACATAAAGGTCTTAAGAAGGTGCTTGCAACAAGATGAAACATGCACCATTTGGACCAATATCCATGGAGAAATTAATCTTGATGTGAATTGCCTTTTCCCATTACCATAGGAAAATTAATGTATAGGAAAATCCAAGTACAAGAAGTCCAATTTGAATTTATAACCTCTACTGTACATTACAAAAATTTAGAGAAATTATATTGAAATATGATGAAATTGGTTTTCTAATGAGTAAGCAATCTAGTTCATGACATTCACTCCTCTTGACTTGCACATTGTCAAGATATATGCAAATAAAAATCCAAGTCAAAGTGGTTTGCATCACTTGTGATATTTATCACATTCATCTTTAGTAGCACTTGGATTACATTAATCTTCATCTAGATTTGTTTCTTCCATTTCATCTTCTAGAGCTTGAAAATCTTGAAGAGAACCATCTACTTCACTACATCTTACTTGCAATTGGTGCTTTGAGCATTGTCTTGTCTAGTTCCCTCAATCAATAAATGCCATTTTCAAGAATCCAAAAAATGATATAAGGACCAAACCACCTCTTAGAAATTTTTTGAGTTGTGTTATGTTAGTTGTCAAGACTACTATCAAAAAACTAAGACCCAATCATCTTCTTTCAAAGGCCTCAATCTATAGGTTTTATCAAACCTTGCCTTGTTCTTCATTCTAGGCGCACATAATTGCTGCAAAGCTCTTTCCATATCCTGTAAATTTTGTGATAATTGCCTTATTCTAGTAGCCAATAAATATTTTATTTGTATTCTATCTTCCCAAGGAACTACACTCTACATTGGTACTACTTCCTCAATATGCATAACAAGCTTCTATGCATACATCAATCATACATCATATAAGGTATCATTGAATTGTGTGTAGTTTTATTAGCAAAGAGTAGTAGTTTATGCCATTGATGCATCTTCTCATCACAGGCTTTCATTATTGGTGAATGAACACTCTCTACCTTTCTAGTTCCTTTTGGATTGTAATTAGAAATTAAAGATAAATGCACCTCAATCCTTTGGAAAAATTGATTGGCCTCAATGGCATCTAACTCATCTCTATTTGCAGAAATATTCCCCACACACCCATATCATCAAATAATCTCCTCCAAAAAGAACCAAAAAATAGCTTCTATGCACTTGGTCGTTAAAGCCTTCCCTTCCATTTGATTTGTAAGATCCTCTCAAGCAAGAATCAAGTATCTTGTCTGCCAGAACAAGAAATCTAGTAGGTGGTCTGTCATTACAATATCTACTAACCACCTATAGTGGATGGCCCATGGATATGTTGGATAAAGTTCCTCCTTATACTTGATAGTATTATACTATAAACAAGTCTCACAAGTACCAAAAAATGAGACTACATCTTGATACATTCCTCTCCACCAATACTTTTCCTTCAATCTAGAAAATGTAGCCCATACACCTTGATGCCTTGCCCAAAGACTATCTTGACATTCTTGGATCAGCTAAGTCTTCATTTCAAGACAACAAACAGCTCTTTAAAGGGATTCCACTTGAAACCTTTGGATGCTTCTATAGAAATTCATCTCTTAAGAATTCATTGTATGACTTCCTTTTGATCCCTTTGAAAAACTCATCTATCCAACCTTCTTGTCTATGGAGAGTGCTCAAGTACTTTCAAGTTGATAACCTTTCTCCTTCATACAATCCTCAGAGATAGATTCAAGAGCAAAGCCAATATGCTTACTAATATTCCTATTGCTAGTATAGTGTACAAGTCACCCCCAACTCAATCTTCTTCTTGCTCATTATAGAACCTTGCTCTGGGTAGCATGTTAGCAATTGGATTTCCCACACCAAGAATGGGCCTAAAACCTAGATTCAACATCTTGATATATGCTATCCATCTAAGCATAGCAATATTTGGAGTTGAATTGCATGTGATAATATTGAGTAGAATATAGTATCCATCTAAGCACACCAATATTTGGAGTTGAGCAACATGTGATCATACTAAGTAGTGGCAAATATTCATTTCTACAATCAATGGTGCTCCTATGAAATACTCCTTTTCTGCCTTCAAAGCATAAACCATCTCCTATAACTCCCTCTTAACTTGATGATAACCTTTTTCCTTTGGTTTAAACCCTTAGCACCAAATCTGACCACATATCTTTGGTCATCCTCATCCTCATCCCCAACCAACACCAATAAGACTAGTATCAACTATAAGAAAGACATACTTATCTCCATTGTATGATGCTTTCCTCAACATAGATGCAAAAACTAGTAACTTTTTTCTTCAACTCTTCACCTCTTCAAGTCTTCAACTCTTGCATGGAACAAATTTGCTTCTCCTCTTGTCAAAATTTCTCTCCTTTCCTTAGTAGTTGATGGAAAAGATCCACTACATGTGCAAAGTGACCAAACCAAGTCCTATAAATTAGACAAGCAATTAAAAAACTTCTTATCCTTATCTTAGTGTTGCATATTTTGTGGATGCTCACTATAGCTTGCAATTTCCCTAGACTTGGCTTTTATGTCATGAGGTTTACACAAATGCCCAACTACAAGTACTTCACAAATCCTAAAGGTTGATTTCTCCCTTGATAATGTCAAATGTACTTCCTTCAATCTTGATAGAGTGTTTTTGTAATCTTTAATGTGATCAACAACAAATTTCATACAACCTTCTATATGAAAATGCTCATCCTTGTTCATTTCCTCACATCCTTTTACAAGTACATCATCCAAGAAAGGCATAGTTTTCTTTGAAATGAAGTCTCGTAAAACCCTATGCATACCACTCATCATATGGGCTATAGAATTTGTGGCTCCTTGAGTTAAGCTACACATCCTCATCAAACCTAATGGTGTACTCATTGTTGTAGATCTCTACTCCTCTGAGCCAATTGGAACAAACTCCTCCAATATAGATCCTACACCTATGTTATAGTAAGCACCTCTTTGCAAGTGATGCCTCCATAGCAATTAATCCGTAACAACCAATTAGGTAGAACATGGTGGTCTTAATTCATAGTTATGAGCTCATGGAATTGCACAACCGTGGATATGCCTCATCTTGTTGTAATAGATAGTATAAGGAGAGTCACCTTGACGTAATACAGGTTTAGTTAAAACAGATTGGAATTCTTTCTCATACCTATTTGCTCAAACTCATGAATGTGCAATCACTTTGCTTGTGTATTTGTGAATTTGGCTCTATTGTACGGAATGATGCATGAGGACCTCTTAGATCCTAAGTGCATCAATGTAAGTATGGTGTATGTTTCTTGATCATTGAGTCAAGTAGTGGTGAGAAACTCAAAGTAGGAATGCAAGTGTTGAGGTGTAGGAGAGAGAGAGAGAGAGAGTGTGTGTGTGTGTTTGTATGTGTGTGTTTTGTTTGATAGATTTATTAACATTGTTCTCTAGAGTTTGTGTGTGACTTCTTTATAAATTGTGCTTGTATAGTGTATAAAGTTGATAGCCATATATGTTTTTCGAGAGAGATAGAGAGAGAGAGAGTGTGTGTGTTTGTATGTGTGTGTTTTGATAGATTTATTAACATTGTTCTCTAGAGTTTGTGTGTGACTTCTTTATGAATTGTGCTTGTATAGTGTATAATGTTGATAGCCATATATGTTTTGTGAGAGAGAGTGTGTGTGCGTGAGTGAGAGAGACATAATTACATAACATGATATTGCTAATGACCTCTACCTTGAAGAATTTTTTCTCTTTCTTTGATGAGAAAGATTTTACTAAAGTATTTTACATATATCTTAAATTTTTCTTCAAAGGAGTGGTATTGAAAATACAAGTATAACTCACCAACATGTATTAAAAACTATTTATTAAGTAAAATTAAAATCAAATTAACTAACTTTAATTAAGAAGGTAGAGGAGACTCCTTATACTATGCTCTAAATATAAAGAAATTAGGTAAAAAAGCCCTTAGTGGTCACTTGTGTCTCTCACATTCAAACAATCTTAGAACTGAAAAGTTTTTTGGATGATAGTTTATCAAGTAAATATGTGCACTAAAGTGGTCATTTTTAGATACTTAGATTTGGAATATTCCTCAAGGTAATAATGTCATTAAAAAGCCATAAAAACTCATAACAACTAATAAAAATTTATGCTAGAGCTAAATTATAAACATTCATCAAATTTACCCATAAATTTGTATATAGTGTGATGTGTGAACTTGTAATAGAGATGAATTCAATATGTGATATATAACTATGCATTTCATTATATATTATGTATTCTTGTGGTAACTCAAGTCAACTTACTAACAGTATACTTGGTAAGAGTAGGTTGTTCCCTAGAAGATATACTTTCACTATGTAGAAAATCTATTATTTTTTGTTTAACCTCTTGGGTAAAGTCATTCCCAAAGGAGGGTAGAGTCACCACCTTTGGTGCATTATGAGAATAGAAAATCACCAATAATCACACTCATGATAAATTTAATCTAGAGGATTCTTAATTGCGATGGTTTATTTGCAGCAAAGGTCACTTCACTTCAAAATTCCTATACCTTCCCTATAGTTTGGCCAAATTCCTCACAACTACCATCAAAGCAATCATAAGTACTGTGATTTGCACTCACATCACAAAATTCATGTTGTACCAAATTGACAATAGGTGTCTCATGTATAGTGTATTAAAATCCATGAACTAAGAGAGAGAAAGATCTCCCAAGGGTCCAATCACTCTCAAGACTACAATTGTGACATATCGTTCCACTCTTCCTAGAATGCACAACATCACAAGAATCTTAAGTGATTACATTGCTAAATCTTACAAGTTAGTATTACTTTATGATATTCCAAGTGTGTGGCAACCTATCTCTATCTCATTCTTGACCTTTGCAAAGTTCCTAGAGTTGCACACTCTAGTTTCACATGAATGATTTTCCTCCCTCTAGTGCTTTTGCTCATGCATCAAGATTCCTCACTTTTGCTCAATCTAGCATACAATCACTTGTACAAAGTGCAAACTAATACACGTATAATGATATGATAATCTTGATTGTATAAGCCTAATAAACATTGGATCTTTGGATAAACATTGGATAAACATTGGCTGCAATGAAACAATGCACCAAATGAACTTAATAAACATGGGGTCTAAGCCTTATATACATTTCTACTTATTCCATTACATTTCTACCAAAGAAATATAATGGATACCATGTATTGGAAATCTCTTAATTACATCTAAGCCGCTCAATACTAATCACATCTTATCTACTTCTCTAGCCCTAAACCTGATCCTAAGTAGGTGTATGCCATATACTATGGCCACCTAAGCCACTTAACTTATCTTCTACCATTATTGTATTAGGTGACAAGCGTAATACAAGAACTTTGTATCATAATCTAACTATTACATACAAAATATGTACATATATGAAATGTATGTACTAAGACAATGAAAACTACCATGTCAAATCTACAAAATGACTCTTAGTGGTTCATGATAAGTTGGACATTGCTCATTTTGTATGACATTGTTGGTTGCATTACTCATATGCAAGATAATCTGGTACAAGATATGAGGTATGAGAAACAAAAGAAACAAAGTATGAGGTTAAGTACAAGATTAGGTACAAGAAATGAAGTACACGGCTATGTGTAAGAAACAAAGTACAAGAATAGGTACAAGAAACAAAGAACAAGGCTAGGTACAAGATGAGATATGATGTCCACGTATAAGGTCTGAGATACAAAGTATGAGGTATGAGTTGAAGTAGAATATGATTATGAGTACAAGGAATATGAGGTCAGATACAAGGCATGAGTATGAGGTCCCATACAAGTATGAGTATGAGAAGTATGAGGTACAAGGTGTAAAGTGTGAGTACAAGATGAGTATGAGAAAAGTAAAAGTTAGGATATAAGGCATGCATATGAGGAGGTCTGAGTCAAGTACAAGTACAAGTACAAGTACAAGTACAAGATGAGGTACAAGTACGAGAGATGCAGTACAAGGTTGGATACAAAGCACAAGTATGAAGTTTGAGATGAATAAAAGTATGAGTAGCATGAGGTTTTAGACAAGGTATGAGTATAAGTATGAGGAGTACAAGGTTTGAGATGAGTACAAGTACGAGAAGTACAAGGTACGAGATATGAGCTCTACATCCACATGGTCATATGGTTGTAACTTTTGCTACAGACCTCCAAAAGCAATGATTTTGGTGTCAATGAAAAGCCCTTGAGAAGCTTCTTTCAACAAAATAAAGATCACTCCATTTGGACTTGTAACCATAGAGATATCAACTTCAAAGTGCGTGCATCAAAATTTATCCTAAGAGATTACTCTTTCAAGTTGAAGGTTGATTGCGGAAAATATTTTCAAGGCTGCTCCCTTTGTACCATAGCATATATACAAAGATGAAGCTAAATAATACCACATTGAGTCATCCCTTACCTACACATAGTAATATGTTACTTTCTTCCTTCAAAAGTAGAAAAATGGAACAAAATTGGACTCTTGAGAACAAGTGAGATATGACAATTCTTCCTAGTGGCACACAAAGTGCATGAATAAAGTCTGGTCCTTGTAATGGTAGGCTAAACTCTAGGGATGAAAATTTGGATACACATGCTAATTTATTTTACCTTTAGAATACTATTCATTTGCACCATCTTAATTTAGAAATTCAATTAAAATGAGACAATTAAATCTTAGAGATTATTTTCATCATAGTGTCCAAATAGAATATAATCCAAGGTGATCCATATGTATTATTGGCCAAGAGTAACCATTTTCCTAATTTAAGTCAAGAGACAAATTATTAGAGAAGTTTAACTCAAAGAAAAAAAATGAATATTTTTATGTGAGTACTACATTTCAAGAATATAGAGATAAATTTCCCATATATTAACTAATGAATTTTAATAGACCTACTATATATCTACACTTTTAAAATTGAGGATATGATGTTACTTCTTTGCATAAAGTCTGGTTTATTATAGATATAAATTTGTTATAAATAACAACTTTCTTTAAATAGATTAATTAATAATGAAGAGACAAGTTATGTACTTTTTGTCTTTTAAACTAATATATGACTATTTGTAGGATTACCTTTAAATTGATATATGTATAAGCAAAATAATAATGGAAACAAGGGAGAAACTATTGGAGCTTGCAATCAATCATCATCTTATCTGCATTTAATCATCATTCAATTAGGATCACTACAAAAATGAGAGAGAGACAACAAGAGGGAGGGAAGGAGAGATAAGAGAAAAGAGATTACAAATTTTTGGAGAGCTCAATTGGATATATCATAAAGAGTAAATAGTATATTTTTTTCATTTTTCAATTTTGGTTCCATTGATACTTAGATTGACGGCTATGGATAATTGAGTACTCATAACTTTCTGTAAAATGTTATGAGTACTTAGGTTTTTTAGGGTTTAGAGTGATTATTTCACATTAAGAGTGATAGGATGAGAATTTTCATTTTTAATCCCTTGGTATTCATGTTTTAGTTCCATGAGAACTTAGTTTGAAATTTTTTGAGATGGGAATGGAAAGTTATGAGAGTTTATAGCTTTTAGGTTTCAAGAGATAACCTAAAAAGTGAGATGTGAGAAGTTGTGGGAAGTTGTGGTTTTGCAAGTATGGGGAGATACATAGAGGAGCATTGTGTATTACTATCATTATTCTTGTGTTGGTCATGTCTACACTTCCCCATGTGGAGCCGTTGAGAGTGGCTTGGGTTACACCATGCCTAGTGTGTCACTGATGCCTTACCTTGCAATGGGTAATAGGCACAAGGACTATAATTGGACCACTTGCAATGCTTATGTGAGGCAAGCAACCACATTGAAGTAGTGACACTTGAGATTATGCATGCTTCCTCTATCCCTTTGTTGATTGTTCCAAGGATACCAATTGAGTTGTTTGGAATGGTTAGCATCTCAGGCGGGTTGTATTTTAAACTATTTGAGACTAGTTTTTAATATACATGTCTATTCCATAGGCTAGCTTGTACACTCCATGATGAGGCTAGACATGCTTTTTGCTCACTATTTGATTGTTTGGTGCATTATCCCTTGGATGAGATAACATGGTTCTTATACCTCTTACTTCCTCATGGTGTCTTCGGTATGCTAGAGAGGGACATGTGGGGCATAGAGAGGTGGTTGCTAGATTTCATCAATTCCAAGTGGGGATTGGGCTACCCTACAAGAGGAGGTGGTTGGAGAGGGTTAGTTGCATGTTTTAAGAGATAGGATCTACCACATGATACCATAGAGTCTACTTGATTAAGATGGTGTAGTACATTGGGTCAAGCGAGAGAGTTTAGTAGAGCAACTCAAGCGCTACACCCTTTGTCTATGGCTAGTCCCACTAATGAAACTATTTCTTCCCTATGCTCACTAAATCCTATGGTAAGCAAAGGAGTACCATCAGAGGTTTTTAATTGTCATCTTGGGCAACTTTTATGTCTTAATATGTCAATTCTTGCATAAGTATTATGCACTACTCCTTGCCTTTCCTCAAGAAGCTTGTCAAATATGGTATATGAGCATCTTGGAGATTGCTTTCAAGTAGATGATCCTTCTAGTGGATTTATTGAGCTATCTCAGATGGTTAAAGTAGTAGTAAGGGGAGATATTCTTACGTTAGTTAGTTAGGTGTTAGATGCTAGTCTACTTCTCATGTTGAAGAAGGACACATAGAACATTATATTGATTGCTATTGGAGAGATCTTTTTGTGCTTGGTTAGCCATACCATTGTCCTTTAGCATCATTCTAACTTTCAAGAGCACCTCAATCCAGATCAGTTTGGAGTAGCCACACTTGGAGGTTGTGAGGCTATATCTTTAGGCATCAAGGCACTCCTAAATATCCATCCAAAGTGGGTTGTCCTATAGGTAGATGTTAAGAATGCTTTTAATAGCATCTACATGGCATCCATCTTTAGAAAGCATAAGAAGGCCAGTGGATCCTTAGCAAGTCTCATTCCTTTTGTGAGTTGTTCTATGGCTCTCTTGCTTCCCTTTACTACCAACATGGTTGGTCATTGAATGGAATCACTATCTTGGAATCAATTGTTGGTACATGATAGGGAGATCTTTTAGAGGGACCTTTGTTTGCCATGGCTCACTTGAGAGCTCTCTTATATAGTACTTTGGCCATGGCAAGTTATGTATTTCATTCCTTGGTAGATGATACATACATTATGGCCCCCATAGATCAAATTAGGCCGACCTTTAATCACTTGATTATTGAGCTACATCTTGTAGGCTTGAGAGTCAAGGTGTCAAAGTGCACGATGCAATCTCCTTCAAGTATCCTTCCCCACCTTGATCTTCCAAAAGGATGTATCACATCTATAACTGGACTACATATTCTTGGAGTGATAGTAGGATCCGAGGATTTTTGTCACATGCTTTGTAGATGTTGCTCTTGCTCCATGTAGATGACCTTCCTCTACTAGGAGATCCATAGTGGCATTTGGTATACTCTCCTCTAGTATTGCCCGTCAACCAACTTACCTTCTCCACATAATTCCTCCTTCCTTGATTTTCTAATCATGTTTGAGAGCTTTTGATAAGAGGATTATGGTAGTCTTTGCTGATATCATTGGCCCAATGACATTTGAGTGTGTGATAAGGGATTTGGCACATAGACAAACATCTCTATCAATCTTGTGCGGAGAGGTAGGTCTATTATCTATGGAGTAGATGTCACCTATAGTGCTTTTGGGTAGTTGTGCTTTCTTGGCACCCCTACTTTCGTCCCATTTGTGGTTGTTGATAGGTTAGATTTGGAGACATTTAGGACCGAGAAGGTGGAAGAGGGATTATTTTCTCTCTAGGTGTTATAACAGCAAACAAGAGATGGTCTATCCTTATGTGCATGGGAGGACTTCCATCCTTTGCTTCACTACCGTCAGATTGGACCAGAGGTTTGCAATCTTCCTTGTTAGAGTGACAATATCAACATATGCTACATTCTCTCTTAGTTGACTCGTCCATTCCTCGGGTCACTAGAGCATGTCTTTGCTCTTGCTCCGACAAAGGTGCAGGCTCTTGAATCCTAGCTTGACCATGCATTAGGGCATTCTAACTCACACTAACTACTTTCTCTATAGTGAGGAGGTTCCACCTAGGTTTGGTCCACCCATTTGCATATTCATTACTCACTTATGAGTTTGGTTTTACACTAGATGTAGTAGTGGTCCATATGACACTATGTTCATTTGGAGTACAGAGGATAGTTACCCATGATGCCATCAAGGATATAGTGTTTGCTATGGCACAAGAGAGTGGATACCTTGCTTGGAGTGAGAGTTAGTATGTTTTGTAGGCAACACGTGTTAGAGTAGACTTGTACTTGGTCCAAGATGATCAAGTGACAATGGTAAATGTTGTGGTTATAGACCCTATGTGTGATGCAATTTTGGAGGGAATGATTACTCATCCATTTGAATGTGCGGCGAGTGTAGCATCAACATGCAAGGTCTCCAAGTATAGGAGTATGCAACAAGCTCATCTCTTTGTTCCTCTAGCCTTGGAATTATATGGAGTGATTGACGTGACATTCAATATATTTGTCAAGTAATGCATGAGAGCTTATCATTGAGACTTGGGGTACCACTCTCACTCTCCTACTTTACTTTGTAGTATATTTTAGACTGCATGTATCCATTGCTTTATAGAGAACATTGCTTTATAGAGAACATTGGATAGTGCAATCCATATGGGAGCAATCACACTACTAGTATGTATAATGTACAACTTATTCCTATCTCCTATATCTTAGGTCCGAGCGGGGCAGATTTCTCATATAGGAACTATCGGAGTCTAGCCCTATTTTACCGCTTATCTGATGGAGGTCTTCCATCCTCTTGTGTTGTACGCGGTCGCCTTTTCCCATTCTGGGTAATTAATTTATTCGTAATGACGATGTCAAGACTCTTTCAGTGAAGGATATCAGGCAGTTGGGTTGCCGGGACAGTGAAGGAGAGAAACTGGGCACTGTAGATTTGTTTATTCGAGGAAGTGGTCTATCGATCCATGAATCTTTGCAGACCATGAGGAGGAACAAGTGAGCTGCGAAGCGGACTGGGATCGTCTCGAGGAGAGGGCTTCAATTAGCAGAGATAAACTCCAGTGAATTGATACCCATATGTCGTATTTCGTCCCGCCCTGCAATTATGGCATGGTGGAACACGACCTCAGCAGATCCGGGCAGTGTCACCAGCTGAATTTTCCCTTTCTTGAGCGCCTCAATCTGAAGACTGTTATCTATCTGTCCCACGATGAGCCCTCACAATCGTTGTATGAACATCTCTCATCTTTTCTCGATTGCTTTATGAGTCGAGGTTTTAGGATATTCAAGGTGTTGTGATGAAAGTCTAGCGCTCCTGACCTCATGATTTGGGATGCCGTAAGCCCGGGGCTACCAGCCGGAGAGTTCTGTAACAGCAGGGGATTATATTGTCTGCTGCAGCTTAAACTTCCTTCTCGATCAAAGTATCGATCTTGTGAGACCATCAGGTGCTGACGATCAATCAAGCAACCCTGCCAGTCCTATGTCTGAAGCGGAAGTTCTTTCTGCATTACAGGTTTGACCATCTCCCACCCTCTGGCGCGCTCCTTATTTTACCCTTAGGTTACTATGTTCTACAATAACAGAGAATATTCCACTGGACCATAAAACCTATTTGTTTCAATGAATGTAATCCTTCTTAAAATGAAATATTTACTGCCGAATGAATAAGTCACTGGTGTCAGTATCTGATTGTTTTTTGGTTTTTGGTCAGGTCATCTTGTCCCCACAGTATTATCCGTTGCATGTTATGTGCAATTTGGGTCGGCATAGAACAGGTGAGTAGGTACATATGTCAGCGTCCACAAGGACCTTCGGTGTTCCATTTGCTTATCGGTTCTGTAGATGTCTGGAGAAGAAGACTTTAGGTGAATGGTACAGTTCGCTGTTTGTTAGTAAGACTTTCTGCGTGATGGATTCAGGTACCGTAATTGGCTGCTTGAGGAAGTTGCAAAGATGGAATTTAACGGCAATTTTCGAGGAGTATCGACGCTATGCGGGTAGCAAGGTTCGTCTCTTAAATGAACAGGTATGTTATCCAACTCATGACAGGCCTGTAACCTCAGTACCGTCGGCTTAGGATTGGCTAGGCAAAGCGAGGGAATTCATTTCTTCCTCAATCAGTCAATCGTTGCAGAACTGATAGTAGATCATTCTGATAAAATGAGCTCTTCCCGTAACTCAAACCTTTCAAGGAGCAATTAAGGAACTGAGCTGTGTTGATAGGTAATCAACATTACCGGAGGCGGAGACAGCTTGCCAGTCCCAATCAGATCAATTTACTTCCTTCATGGCCTCTGATAACCTTTTTTTTTTCCTGCATAGCACCTGTGATATAAGGTTTATCTGCATGTTAAATAAAGTTGAGTTTTCCGTCCTCATCTTACATTCTGCTTGTGGTCTGCAGTTTATTGAACTTTTTGATACAGACCTTGTCCGCATCCCTGTTGAGCATCCCGCGTGGCTTTGATCCAGGAAGTGTCTTGACTGACAAACGGAGCAGTTGAGCAAGGCTATATGAAAAGTATCTGCAAACCTGAAACTTCGAAAGTAGCTGCGTCCTTAAACTTGATTGTGAGAGTCATGTCTCAACTTCTGGACATAGCATATCACAAAACCTGTAATCAAGCTTTGCAGTTAGGTAAAAGTGAGGAACTGGGAAATCCGGATTTTGTGACTAAAGTGACATTCCGATTTTCCTCGAGACATCTACACAAGGACGCTACTTATGTAATTGTAAAGAAGGCCTCTGGGATGTTGCCCGATATCACGGGGTTTCCACAATGCTGTATATAGAATTTTTGAAGGTCTCACATTTGAAACTCAATTTTCCAAAGTCCCTTTGTCATTGCATACCAATTTTGCCTCAGATATCGAGTAAAATTCTGTATCTGGCTCGACCACATGTCTAAACGCTTGTGAGATTTCTAGTTGTGAGCAGAGTCTTAATTATCTCGTTCCGAGTGTCAGGTGACTGAGAATCCGTTGATGGTGTGTGTCTTAAAATACATGCTGTTCAACCTTTATGATATGTATTCCCAAGAACACAATTGGAGATGGTGTCGACAAAAGATCGCTATCAAACTGCCTGAATATTCACTCCTTAAAATGGAGATATATTTCCGAAGAGCAAATTCTATATCGGAAGACCAGGGCCAGGGACTCAACTTCGGTCACACTTCTCCCAGTTAACTTTTCGAGTTCGGCTATGTTGATGGGAGTGGATGCCAGATGATCTCCGAGAATGGGAAACAAATCAAGAATGCCTGTATCTGATAGACCTAGTTTTGAGTGAGGGTACTGACTTCCAATGGAGCCAACGCGTATATCATGGAGCAAATTGATTGCTACCTCACGCCATGTGCTACAGACAAAGATCTCTGACCAAAGTTGTAATAGTCTGACTTGAACATCACTGTTTCCTTGTAACATCACTATAGTATTTCCTTTCTCAGAGCTTTATTTTCAAATTGATATTCGCCTGTTAGATAAAGGTTTGAATGTTAGCGGTGGACTTTGATGGCTCAAAACACCTTTTTCAGCTTTGGTAGAGAAATTAGTCTCAACAGCTGCAAGAGTTTGTACTATAATCCTGACTCTAACCTCTTCTCCCTCTGGATTCCCTAACAAGCGTGCTGGTGGAATGAAAACTGTTTCTTCCTCTCTAACCTTTTTGTACTGTGACCTGCCACACCTCAGAACAAGAGGGAATGACAGTAGTCACAGGTCGAGTAGCATGCTCCAGGAAACAGTCCAAGAACTGTTTTCTGGATCTTTGCTGGGTAACATGAGTAACATGAAGTACTGCACTACTTGGATATAGGATAGATCTATCCAGTACGGTCTTTTGGGTTCACCAAGCCATAGGGTGATGCCCTTATCTGTTGAAATGTTATGTATGTCAAAGCAAACATAGAACAGGTTGAAAATGGTCAGTCAAGCCGCTTTCTATATTGCTATCTGATTCCCTCCGGCCGATGTAAGCATTCTGTCAAATGTCACAACCTCATGCATGATAAAAATGGTAGTACCTGGTCCATTAGTGTGTACGTATTCTGTCACAAGATCTTTGGTGAAACTGGATTCAAAACAAGGAAAGGTAAAATACAAGCTTCATGATTCCGAATGCTATCACAACTCGCCCAACCTACCAAATAAGCATGTACTCGGAGATAATCGATTGAGAGAAGTTACTGAAACTTAGAAGTGTAGTATCAGTATCACTTCTTTAGAAGCAGATGAGAAGTTATCTCAATCAGATCAATCGTTAATGTAGCAATATACGCTGTTAGGTATCCCTCTCTCTCTTCTGAACGGTGTCTATACGAGGGGGTTTTCAATTTCCCGTAAACATCCGAATAAAATTGTACGGCATGTTTACAGGAAGTCTACGGATGGAATTTGGGCTACAAGAATCCCCGTGGTGGGGTGATTACCCAAAACCGAAGAATCGTGACCCAGAATGTTTTACAAGATCATTCATAAATAAATTTTTATTTTATGAGAATGATTCTTATACAAATAATAAGTTGAATAATTATTTTTTCTAATTTAACAAATCAAATTAAAATTTAAAAATATTTTTATTTTCTGTAGTATTTTATTTACCTTGCGTCTTAAATATTTTAGTATAAATATTTTTAATTAAAAAAATATATAAATAAATATTTTTAATTAAAAAAATCAATATAAAAAATTATCATAATTTCTATTTTATTCAATATCTCAAAAATTCTTTTTGATACATTTATTACAAAAATTTATTCAAACTCAGAGGCTAAGCCCTTGAGTTTGAATAAGTCTTGTGTATCGATAAATTCATTCAATTTTCTAACGGGTAAACTCCAGAACTATAGGGGTTTTTCAGCGTACCCCGTAAACGCATGTAACTTTTGCTATTGAAACCCGCTGTTGCAAGAGTAGAAGCATCTTATATTTTGATGTGTATTTAACATAGCAACGTACCTTGTAATGTTTCCTCTTTCCTCCGTAAAAGGTGTCTATCTTTTAAAATGAGATCATCTTATTTTCTGATTTATCTTCCATCATTCCACTCAATGATCGACCATGTTCATGTTTTTCATTAGTTTACATAAAGGCTACTCGAATTGGATTGAATACCCCTAAGTTGCACTATAGTGGAGAGATAAAAGCAACATTTTTGAAGAACCTTTTTGATCCACCAAGCAACTAATGTGGGATGAGAACATGATTAAACCGATTAGAATCGCAGGAGCCCCATGTATGGTCATTAAGTCAATGCAGTGCTTGCTATCTATAATCAAGTTTATTTTGTGAATTTGTTTCCAGGAGAATATTTGGCCCTCGGAGGTTAGATACAAAAGTATTGTATGACCTCTTATGCATGGATGCTAAACACTTGGTTTCACTTAGTTTTACTCGTTCATTCAGGGAATGCTCAGAAGATGCTCACAATATTTCTTACTAACTGTGTCAACTTACTTTACCTTGCCTCCCCTAAAACCAAATATTTTGTATTCATTGAGTGGTAGAATTTGCTAGTATATATTCTGTTATTTATATTTAACGATGTGTTTTATATTTACTTATATCAGAATAATTCGTAATTTTCTCTTCTTTGCTTCACTCATAACATATATGTTGAGGTGCTCCATGTCCTCTTCATATGCCATCCTTAGAAATAGATATTGGAAATGAAGTTATAGAACAGAAACTCCTATAGTGGACTTTGACATTCAGGCCAATAGATTTTAAACTATACACGCTTTGCTAACTTGACAGTTTATTCTTACAATCAAGAAGTCCTAGATGTCCCCTTCATCCTTTTCTATTGGTGAAAATTCGTTCCACTTAGTATACCATATCTCTGATTTCCATCTTTCCCACAAGTATTGCAATACGTCGATATCTCTCCCTTTTGGTTTGGCAAGCAAAACCCTGCTTACTGGGTAATTAATGAATGATCTTGTGTAGTTTTCGAATTTTGTGCTTCAAAGCTTATGTTAAATTTAATTTCCACAATAAAATTCCACTTTTAATAATATGTAAGAATAATTCAAGAAAGAACTCCAAGTTTCATTGGGCTTGTTAACTAAAACCTCTAAAATAATCTTATTCAATATATTTTGTTGGTAGTGTGAGATGCTGATGTTCATTGTTACATGTGTAAAGAAGATGAGGTTGCATAAGTATTATGACATATCAAAACTTATTTCCAAGCAAGTAAGTAAAATGTGAGAGTGGAGAAATACCCCGATGTACTTTGTAGATGTATGAGGATTTACAAAAGTTAATGAAACGGAATGCATTTGGAAAGAAATTGAAACTTGGCGAGATGAACTTTTAACAAGATAAGAGCATTAAAAGTTTTTAGTTATGATTTTTTATTATTTTTTATGAATAAAAAATTTATTTATTGTCCAAGAGTTTTTAAAAGGTATTATATTATATCTCTATTATATCAATAACTTGAATGATCTTCTAAGAATATCCATTCATGTACTTTTCTCTCATATAGTTAGATATGTTGAGTTACTACATGTTTCTGAAAACCTTTATGATCTCAATTCCAGTAGGTTACGCATGTAGGATGTGAACTTTAGTTTGAAAAGGAATGGTATCTACTATGGAGATAATTAAAGTACCAATGTTATTCCCATCTGCTTCTAATTGGATTAATTCAAAACATGTTTTATAAGAAAAATGAAATCAAAATGAGAAAATAAATATTTAGGTGCAATTAATATTATAGTAAAAAAAATTCAATTCAACCAATTTTTTTAAATATTGCTATATTATTTACCACCATAAAGCTACCCTAGCAAAGTTAATCAGCGGATTAGGGATTGGATGCTAGCTAATTTAATTAATATTATGGAAATTTAAAAATCATATGATGCTAGCAGTATGTGCTTTCAATAACCTTGCACACTTTAGATATGAGATTATTCAAATGAAGCTAGTTCAGGTCAAGCTATTATAAGGTGAAGAAAATTAGGATTAAATGTATTGCAAATAAAGAAGAAATAACTCATATTTGAGAATATGAAAAAAATTTGCGTTGAATGTTAAACTTACTTGATAAGTACCAAAAAGATGTAGCTAAAAAACCTTGCTAAAATGTATATTATTATAATTAGTAAGAGAAATTACACATAAAATTTTTTGCTAGCAATTTGAATTGTATTCAAGTTCAATTTTTCTCTAGTAATGAATTCTGAAAAGAAAGGTCAAAGAACAATCAATGGAGTTCCATAAAGTTAGATAATAGCAAACTCTCTAATTCTGAATGAGAGTACAAGATAATATTTGAAAGATATTAATCTACAAGAATATTTTTAAAATAAGCGATTACTTCAAATTTGGATTCCGATAAAAGAGAAACTCTTGATAAAGGAATCGTATTAACAAAATTGATAGTACAACATAAAAATGAAGATATCATTTTGTCTTTTCCATCCTCGCAGATTAATACTATTATCTAGTTTATACTATCTTTGATGCTGGTCTCTTTAGTTAATCTAGTTTATACTATCTTTATCGTTATCTCATGATACTTGTACGTTCATCTTGCAACTAGGAGCTTAAATGAAAAAAAAAAGAGCTTTGATGATATTCTTACGTAAAATGGTCATATTTATTATTCATATTCAAGATGCAAAAAATGGCACATGAATCACTTCATTGAGATGTATTAAAACTACTTTAGGAAGTTGATTTCATTTTACTTATATAAGTGATAAGTTCTTATTTGGATTAGATTTATTACTCACCATATAATAAAGCTTTAGTGTCTCATTTGAGTTTAGATATAAGTTCAATACAATCTATCTTGTGCTATTGTGGAGTTATTGTCTATTGAACACATTATTTCTTTGTCAATGTACATGATACAATTATGAGCCTTACTCAAAAGGTCATATAGCTAGCATTCATCCATACGAATTGAGGTTTCAGTTACACCACTTTTCTTTTCACTTTCATCTCTTGAATATTCTTGTTTACAAAATTGAGGTCATTCAGACTATAGATTTAATCACTCATACTCATTTAATTAGCTATTATCTAATTCATCAACTAATTAAAAAAATATGATTAGATATAGAAATTTACTAGAAATTTACTAAAAAAGTTACAAACCTTCTAGATAATGACTCAACTTTATAAAGACATCAAGAGAATGAAATTTGAAGTGATTTATCTTGGATATGTTATTGAGCTCTTACCTCCTTGCCAATGGAACATGTTTGTGCATGTTCACAAATTTCAATAGTTGACAATTGAGCTTCTAACTTCCTTGGCTAAGTTTTCTAGGGATTGGTATAGCTAGTACTATTATTTGTTGAGAATACTAACATTGTGTATTAATGAATTTGCTTTGTAATCTATATAATTGGATTTCCAACAATCTTTTGGAATTAGTACCTCCATTAATATCATTGAACTTCCACTGAAATCAATATATATTGCTAAAATAATCATCCTTGAATTGTTTAAAATGGAAAACTCCATTTTCATAAGATACAAGAATAAAATTGGAAAAATCTGGCGTTAGCATGGGCTTTCTATCCCATAAACAGTGCAAGTATTGAAGAAGAAAAAAAGATTGATTATGAGAGATGATTATAAAAGTTATTATCTATTATATCATCCAAAATATGATAGATAGAATCACAGATATTGAGTTTATTCAAGTTTAAGATTCAGTTCAATTATGAATAGTAACTTAAGGCTGGTGCAAGATGTGACCAATTGGAGTTATTTAATATTAAGTTTCTAAACAATGATAATCCAAGATATTATCAAGTAAAGTAAAGATTTGAACTGTAAAATTGGATCTCAAGGTGGTATAATTATTAAGAATGAATTTAACCATATTTTGAATAGGTAAGTATGTAAAATTCAATCAATCAATTTAATTTACTAATAGCAATTTTATTGATTGTAGTAGTGTTGTTGAAACTATAAGGAGGAATAAATAACATGTTACTCCTTGGTGTATTATGATAATTCATGATACATTTCATGAAGAGTCAATCTTTTTAGAGCAGAGTAAGAGAATAATAATATGTATATTTTGATTTCAAGTTTGAAATAAATAATGTTATGGTTAAGCATATTTGCTTCATTATGAGTAAAGGATTGTAATGATGAATGATTGAAAAAAAGTTAAAGATATGATGGCCAATTATACTCTAAATCAACATTTTAAGAAACAATATATGCATCTTTAATCAATATACATTTAAATGTAATATTTGTTGATTGTTAGACTAAACTATCAGAAATTGTAGATTAATATTATAGATATTATTCTCCTAAATATAAATACATAGTAAGAATCAATATTTAACCTTTATTGATAGTAGTCACCAAAAACAAAAAAAATTATTCTTTACATAAGGATTATACTTTTAACTTTTGTTTATAAATCTAATCCAAAATATGAAATTGACTTCAAGTTATAACAGAAATAAGCATATCATTTATTCTAAAATGATTCTATACAAAATTACAAATATTTTTACCAATAAAAATGTATTGAAGACAATAAGAATATAAAACTATTTAGTCAAAATATAGTTATAAGGAATAAATAGCTTTAGAAAAATTAAAATTTGTTTGTACAACCCTCGATGGAAAAGTAGAGGGAGAGAGTTCAAGATCTAGGTTTTAATTTCAAAATCAATTTAAGTTTCTATTATTATCAACTTGCCAACAAGAAAGATATTTATGACTTATAAGATGAGGATTCTCATTAAAATAAGATATACTATTTATATAATACTTCCTATAACTTTTTTCCATGTTTTAAAATATATCATCATATCATCATTTTCATAGTCATGAAATATTAGCATTGACACACTTTTCATTATTTTTTTCAATAAATCTATATAGTCTCAATAAGACATGAAAATTGATAATAAAAGGTAGAAAAAACAAAATTTTATCTTGAGATTACATTCAATTAAACATCATTTTTTATAAACTCATAAGAAAATTTAGATGTTATAATTTTGTCCTATATTGTTTTTATTTTACCATCCAATATTATAACTTAAATTGGAGTTATAATTTTGATGTTATAATTAAGATATAATTTAAAATACGTAATAAATTTTTTAATTAATTTATGATGATAAAATAATTATATTAATAGATAGAATATTAGATAAATAAGAGCTATCAAGGTCAAAACCTGATTTGTTGAATATAAAGTGGTATTGTGGAACTCCTGAAAAATATTAATGAAATATTATGATTAGAAACCTTGCTAACTATATTTTTATATGCTAACTAAATTTATATAAATATATAGATAAATCAAAATTTGATGTATTATTATTTAACAATATGTTAAACTAAATTTAGCTTTAGGTAGCACTTATATATCTTAGGAAGTCTTGTTAGCTTTATTGACACTTGAGTAATCCTCTAACTCTAAAAAAATTGAAATTATTCAAATTACTGATCAAAATGAATGTGAAAACTTGGATTTTGATCAAGAGTTTGCTAATTATTTTTGATCAAGAGTTTGCTAATTATTTTTTATCAATAAATTGCTAATTAATTTTGCTAGCTTTTAGATGTCAACATCCCAATGTATAATAGAGAAACTCTATTATGCCTATTGAAGATAAAGAATAGTCAATAAGACCTCATAGGTAATGTATAAAAATATTCTAGAATTACTATTTCATTAAAAAAGATATATATTAATGAATATTTCATCATTATTAGTGTCATCTAATTCATTATAAATTTAGCCTTAAAGTAGAATGAATAATAAATAAATAAAAAAAGAAAAAAAGAAAAAAAGAAAGAAAGAAAGAAAGAGAGAGAGAGAGAGAGAGAGAGAGAGATATATATATATATATATATATATATATATATATATATATATATATATATATATATATATATATATATATATCTCTCTCTCTCTCTCTCTCTCTCATTCTTTGAAGAGATATAGATGAATCCATTGAAGATAAAGTACCATCAATAAATTGTAATGTACCGAGGATAGGAGAAACACAAGACCTAGATGTGTAGCTCCTTTTGAGTAGAATATATATATACATATAAAGATCATCCCCCTATGGGAGAAAAGGCATTGCCTCATAACAATGAGTGAGGTATTGTTGGAAAGTTTTAGATAAGTTGAACAAAAGAAAGGGGGGGGGGGGGGGGGGGGGCCTTTTTTCCAAAGGGACTTGGAGTCTATCATTTTTTGAAGCCTAATTCATCCCTTTTAGGCCTTTGGAATTGGCTTTGAAGTTTTCAAGGTTTTTTTAGCCTCTGCCCTATTAGTGGAAATACTCTTTTGATGACACCTTTATCTGATCTACTTACACTATCATATATAACATATTTCAATATATTAACAAGCCAATTTTCACCTCTAGATAATCTAACTAATGGTATTACAAACCTCTCACTTTTTAAGATGCAACATCCTCATTGCAAAGCTATTGCTCAAAAGATTACACTAACATTGACACATTGGTCAAGTTAGCTATTGCCTCCTATGTTACCTCATACAATAGGTATCCTTTCCAATGTACATGATATTCCACATGCAAATGGCATTTTTGGAGAATGCATGTGACTTTGTTTTCCTTCATGCCATCAAGGAGTGTTGGAATGTGAGCCAGCATGTCTCTCACTCAGGATGAACCTCTAATGGCTATTATGGTTGTGCACCATGGACTAAGAAGGCAAGGAACCCCAACTCCATCCTATTCCTCCAAGGCTAACACTCCAAGACTCAAGACATTGCTCACTAGAGAACTCAATGAGAGAGAGATAGTTGCAAATGAAAGGATGATGAGTACTTAATCACCCCTTGTTTATATACTTGTGAAATAGTTATGCACCAAAGTTACTAATTATTGGAGTAACTCAAGTTACTAGGCTAAAAGTCAAGTAAAGTAAAAATTATAAAGGAATATCTATCCAATGGGCATATTCCACTAAGCATGTGATCTTATCTTGACCTAACCACTAAGTCAAGGATTCCTTCACATGGGCTATCCTTGGATATGGAAGAATCCAAAACAAAAAGGTTTGCGGGCCCAAGAATTCTCAACTCTTTCCTTAAAGCCAAACACCTAGGAATAATACCAAGTCAACACTCTAGAATCCAAAATAGAGGTGCTCATCTTTTCTACTTCCTCTAAAGTAAGGTCCCTACTATCTTAGCTATGACTAACTTTAGCTAATCATGACTAATGTAGAACCATCCTTTATCTCTATATAAATAATATCTCTCAAGTATTTGTAATATTAAGCCAAATATCATAATACCACACACATGCACAAATGGGTGTTACATGATAAGGTCTAACTTCTTGTATCAAAGGAAAGTGGCATGGTCAGGATGCATATCTATGTAGTAAAGAAACATTGAACATTGGATGGATCTTCATGTGTGGTGTTAGCTCAAGGTGATAGGCCACTATGTTGATTCAATGGATGATGGAGAAAGGCCCAATTAAATGAGGTTCAAGGTAACGAGGGTCAACTAACATGAGGTTGGTTATAGATAGCCACACTTGATCTCCAAAGTTGAACTCAATATGCTTGTGATGTGCATTTGCATATTGTTTTTCTATCAATTTTGGGCTATCTGCAACTTGTGCTTGGCATCTCCACACCTTGTTAGATTCTAGAAACAAAAGTGTTGACATTGTGAACTTTTGTAACCACTTGGTGGATCTTTACCCAAATTAAAGGTGTGAAAGGGTGTTTTCTATATATGAGGAAGAATGGTGTGACTTTTGTAGATACATTCACTAAATTGTTGTGGGCAACTTCTACCAATTGAAGGTGTCTTACATTTCTTGCTGCTCTAAGATGAAGCCTTGGAGCATGTGCTAAATGACCCACTCTATTTTTCTATCAGTTTGTAGATGGTATGCCATGGACATGGCAAGTTCTATTTTCAAGATGCCAAGGAGTGTTTTCTAAAACAAACTAGTGAATTGAATATCTTGGTCAATGATGAGCACTCGAGACAAGCCATGGTGAGAAAATATCATATTCTAGTACAATTGAGCTAATTATGGAGCAATCACATCCTTGGTAGTAAGACACACATGAATCATTTTGTTGAGTCAATCTACAAACACTATAATAGAATAAAACCCTAAGGTGGTCTTTGGCAATTCAAAAACCAAATCCATGTTGACCTACTTCCAATGTTGTATAGAGTAGGGAGGGGTTGAAGGAGTATTGCGGGAGCCTTATTAGAGGCTTTATTTTGTTGAAAAAGTAGGTAGCTTTGAACATTCTCCATCAAATCATTGCTCATCTTGTTGGGCCAATAGTAATGGCATTTCATTGCATTTAAGGTCTTGTCCATTCCAATATGACCTACAATGGCAAAATCATGACATTTTGCTAGGATGGTGGTTCTTAGCTTTGGAGCATCCGGGATCCATAACTTGCCATCATAAAAGGTGAGTCCTTGGGTATTGGTTATGCCTTTGGATGGTTGAGCTCTTATAATTTGTGGGTCAATCTTTGTAGCAATAAAAATCCGTGGCTAGAATTTGAGGTTCATCTTGACCTCTACCACCAAATTGTTCACCATAGGCATTTGGGTGAATGCATCTACAAGTTGCTTTTTGCCTTCCATATTTGTGATTGTCATGTTGAAACATTTTCTCCACTCTACCCAACATATCTCTCTTGACGGGATAGATCTTTCCTTATCTCAAGGTAGACTAGAGGTTTGTGGTATCTCCACTACAAATGCTTTCTTGCCAAGATAGTGCCTCAAATGTTTGGTTGCAAGGACAAAAGTCAACTCTTCTCATTTGGTGGTATGATAGTTGCAATCTATCGATAATAGCTTTCAAGAGAAATATGCAACTAGGTGCCATTCATCATTCCTTTCTTGTTGTAAGACTGCTCCTATTGTAGCCCTTGATGTATCTAGAGCCAGCTTGATTGGATGTTTTGAGTCATACCATTTCAAGATTGGTGCATGTAGTAATGCATCCTTTAATTCATAAAAGGCCAATTCCTATGCAATTCCACACATCCACTTCTTTTCCTTGCCAAGTAGTGCCTTTAGAGGTTGTGTGACCTTGGAAAAGTCCTTGACAAATCAACAATAGAACCCGGTCAATCCCAAGAAACTCTTGAGTTGAGTTTGATCTTTTGGAGCATCCTATTTTTGAATAACCTCTACTTAATCTGTTAATACTTGGATACCTTATACACTTACTCTATGCTCCAAGCAATCTACTTAGACTTGCCAAATTTGCATACAACCGGTTCTGTCGTAGAATTTGGAGGACTTCTTATAGATGTTGCTTGGGCTCCTTCATTGTAAAAGACCAAGACCAAGGAGAGAAATAAGAGAATGGAAGATCACCTTGAGACACTTGAATGTGGGTAAATTGCGAATGACTAGCATGAGCTTTGGCTATCATATTTATAAGGAGCATACAAAGCTCTTAAGAAGCTTCTCAAGAAACTTCCTTGAGCCACTTTCTTGGAATGCAAGCCAAGTTAACCAAGATTTGTCTTAGGAAGCTTCCTTCTAGAAGTCGCCTACTTGGCTTGCAAGCTAAGCTAGTTGGAAGCTTCTAGAAGCTTCCTTCTAGAAGTTACTCACTTGGGGTGCAAGCTAAGTTAGTCGAGAAGCTTCCCAAGAAGTTTCCTAGATACTTCTAGAATATTCTAGGCTAATTTGGCCTATTTCCATTTCATTAGTCCTAACTAACTTCATCGCTAAACTCCATCTTGTTACATATTCCCCTATCGCTAGTTCTTGATATCTTTGTCGCCAAGGAAGCTTCAAACTCTTGGATGGCCATTTGTGCATTTTGAGGTGAGAAAGAGGTTCCCATGTGGCATCATGAAGGGGATACACTTTCCAAAGGACCTTGTACTCCGTATGTTGTAGATGGCCTTGCTAGATGTGATGATGCACAAGGATACAATCAACTTTGTACTCCTCATTATCAATAATAGGGACAAGAGGAGGAGGAGGAGGTTGGATAGAGAGGAAAAAGAAGATGGGTTAGGAACAAAGGGTTTCAACTTTGAAATGTGTAAGATAGGGTGGATTCTCATATGACAAGGCAAAGCAAGTTGATAAGAAATAGAGGAGATGATTTGGGTGATATCAAAGGGTCCTATCCAATTAGGAGCAAGTTTATGGACTTGGGTGTGTCAAGTAGGAGAGGTAGGTTACTAGACAAGAGCATGACCTTATCACCAACTTGAAAGGTGAGATCATGACGATGGTGGTCTACATATTTTTTTTGAGGATTTTGGGCAACAAGGAGGTGAGATTTGGCTTGTTGGAGAGAT
Source organism: Lunularia cruciata (assembly GCA_948567375.1). Taxonomy (NCBI): domain Eukaryota; kingdom Viridiplantae; phylum Streptophyta; class Marchantiopsida; order Lunulariales; family Lunulariaceae; genus Lunularia; species Lunularia cruciata. Next base: position 10,722,431 of record OX419756.1, read on the forward strand.
TGCATGTTTGAAATTATTATATGCAAACTCTGCAATTGCAAGACATTCATCCCAATTGGTATGGTGAACATTGACAAAGGCAAGAAGCATATCCTTCAAGGTGCAATTTGGATGTTCAGTTTTCCCATCAGTTTGCCCATCAGTTTGAGGATGATAGGCGATGGAAAAAGCAAGGTTGGTGCCGAGTATTTGGAAGAGTGCTTGCCAAAACTTTCCAATGAAGCGAGGATCACGGTCAAAGATGAGTACACACAATGTCATACTTTTCTCTTCTCTCTATGGGAACACATAGGGTGCCTAGCTGTGGAGATTTAAGATTAGAGGCTGTAGGTAAACCTATAACTACTTGTCTAAACACGCATGTTACCTAACTGTTGGAACACTCCACTCTCGTAACTAGTATTCTTGCTATTGGGTAGGGTAGTGATGGGCAACCTAACCTATCATCACAACTTGCACTCTTGGTCTGTTGGTCATCATTTCCAACATTACCAAGGAGAAATAAAAAGCACTCCTAGAAAGAAAGAACCTAAGCGCAATGCCCGCACACCAATCCAAACCAACTGGGTGTACAAACAATCATGCACACACAAAGAGGATCCAATGACAAGAATGTGGCAACAACTCTCTATACCTTTTGTTGAAAAAGAGCTTTAGAGCCTTTTTGCTTTGTCATCAAGCTAATTTCAACCTGTACTCCAAGTCTCCTCCAAGCTGTACTTCAGATCTCAACAAATTCCTACTCCATGTGGAGAATTCCTGTGTATTCTTGATGGGGAAAACTCCATGAAGTTCATATAAACATAACTCTATTTTTATAGCTTGGATTTGAGTTTTATATAATTCAATGGAAAGCCTGTGAGATAAGCTTTCCCATGATATAAAATAGACCTCAATCGGATCTCTACAACTCCATTGACAAGCTCTCATAGTTGACCAAGTTTTTGCAACTTTCACCCTAATTTCGCAAAACTCTCAATAATAGTCACAAAAGTGAGAGAATTGACATTCAATTAGGAATGAAGAAAGAAATGCTCCTCTGAGCATACGACAATCTTTTCAGTAAAACTTGTTGCATCAGATCTCACTCTCTATAAATCCAAAGCCATCTAAATTTTCCACAATAGTTGGTCGTGCTCTTGTTTAACACTTTGAAAAGTTTGATATCCTAATCCAACACCAATCCCTAGATATGGATCAATTCCTGAGCGGGGTTAACTTGTGAGCTCTATAGACCTAGGTATACTTGATCTAAGATCCTGAATTCTCTATTTGAAGAATTCACATGAAACCTTTTCACAAAAGTGAAAACCATAACCAAAAACAAGACTAGAAATTTTCATAAGGTATCTCAAACCATAACTTGGGGAGTGACCAAAACTCCAAACCTGATCACTAGCTCTTCTACATCACCTTACAGCTCAAGAGCTTCAACTTCAATCAACCAAATCTGATTTGACATTGATCCAAAGCTGGAATTTCTTGCAGTCAATACTGTAAGCACTTTGTCTACTCTCCAATCCCACTAAAAAATAGTGAAAATGCCTCAATAAGCTCTCTCAATTTCCTACTTTGTGCTCCTGGGTATGAATTTTACCCCCCTTAATTCAATCGATCAAATCCCTCTCAAAATCAGTTCAAATTGTGTGATTTCTATCTCCATATTGTACCATGTTATCTCCTCTTTCCAATTGTGGTCTCTACTCCTCAAATGTACTCCTCAAACTCCCTTGAGGGTTGAAAAACTCCAGACTTTTCTCTTGGGACCCAATCTCTTGCATATTTGGCATTTAGTCTTTTTGCTTTTTGACAAATGGACCACACAACTCCACCTTGAAGCTAATGAGCAAAAATTTAGGCATTATTCAACTATAGAAGCACATTTATTGTCAAGTCTTAAACATGTTCATAAGTAAGCATCGGAAGGGTGATAGGATCCGGATTTCCCATCACCGACTCCATGAATACTGCCCCAAAATGTATCACCATCCAATCTTGTAAGTCGTCGTAATGTAAAATTTGAAGCCTTATGAGAAAAGGATTTGGGAGTGGCATATCAAGAGCATGGGACATCTCATACTCAAATGCTTCCTCCGATGCTCTAACACTAGCTCTTTGCTACAACTCACATTCCCAACGTCCTTCTCCTCCTCGAGACTCTCCAAACTAAAACACACACTTGTCTCTCCACTCGCCCTCATCTATATTCATCAGAGTCCTCAAACATGATAAGATTGTAACCCATGTGGCCAATCACATACATGTACATAGATGGCTCAGATGACAACATCTCATCCATTGGATCTAGCATACAACCTACCCCACTAATGTGGAGATAAAATATGATAAGTCACTTTTTTATGGGCTATGCAAACCACAATACGACAACATCATCCCATGATGCTTGAATATATTATCAAAGTAAGTCTATCCAAGGTTGGAGCATCCATGGTATAAACAATTGGTGCCAAATGGATTTGCTTACTAAGCTTATACACAAACACCACAATGGTTATGTGACCTTGCTTTATCTTGGGCAAGGATATGATGAGATCTAAGCTCACATGTTCCCAATGAGTAGATGGAATGGGGAGTGGTTGAAGGAGTCCATGCGGTTTCTAGTTACTATCCTTGTTACATTGGTAGCTCTCAAACGATTGGATAAACTTCCAATACCATGTTGGGCCACCACTATTTACGTGGAGGTACCCAAGGTCTTGTCCACACCCATGTGACCAACAACTGGTAAATCATGGGCTTCTTGAAGGCGCACAAGTTGGAGATCACATTTGGCTAGTACATAGATCCGGTCTTCATGGAATAGAAGGCCTTCCTTGTAGAAGAAGGTATTGTACTCCTTGTCATATGCTGCAAGACAACCTTGTACCATTTGAAAGAAAGAATCTTGTTGTAGAGCTATTTGAAACATAACTTGGACTTTGGAGTCAACAAATACCATTGTAATTGCCACTATGATGAGACGAAGACTATTCAAATCAAGTCGTCGTGATAGGGCATCAGGGATGACATGGGTTTAGGGTTAGGGTTTAGGTTTGTACTCAAGTTTGATGTCAAACAATTGTAGTTGTTCCTCTCATCGATGATGTTGACTCTTCATGTGTTCCAAATGTAATGTTTGCAACAAGGGCTTGTGATCAGTTTGCATGACCACTTGTTTAACCAAGAGATAATGCCTCTATACCTTGGTGGCATATACCATTGCTAGTTGTTCTTGATCTCGAGTAGAGCCTTTCCGCTGTATTTAGTCTATGAGACACAAAGGCAATGGGATGTAATCCACATGTGAATTCTTGTTGTAACACGACTCCAATTGCAAAGTTAGAAGCATCAAAATCAACCACACATTGTAGTTGAGGATCATATGGTTGAAGAATTGGTCTTGAAGACACCATATGTTTCAACTTCTCGAATGCTTCTTTGTGCTTGTTGGCCCATTGAAAACTTGAGTTCTTCCCCAAGAGATTGATCAACGGTGCGCCCAAATGAGCATAATAGTGGATGAACCATCAGTAAAAGCTAGCTAATCCATTAAATGCATGTACTTCAATAGCATCCTTCGGAGTAAGCCAATTAGTGATGGCCTTGATTTTCTCTTCTTCCATCTTGATCCCCTTTGATGAGATCTTGTGACCTAAGAAGGTAGCTTCCTTCTACCAAAAGGCACACTTTGACTTCTTGCAATAAACCTTCCACTATCATAGTCATCTTAGGACTTCTTGCATGTGATTCACATGTCTACCTCTATCTTGCTGTAGATTAAGATATCATCTAGGAACACCACTATGTACCAATCCAATAGTCCATCCAACACCCAATACATCTAATCCATGAAGATTGTTGGAGCATTAGTAAGCCCAACAGGCAGAAATCTCCACTCAAAATGTCCATACCTTGTGCAAAAGGCAATCTTTTGCACATCCTCCCTATCAATAGGGATTTGCCAATAGTTGCTACAAAGATCCAACTTGGATAAGTATCGTGCTCCACTCAATTGATCAAGCAAGTCATCAATTCAAAGCAAGGGGTATGCATTCTTCATTGTTTGTTTATTGAACCCATGATAATCAATACAAAAATGAAGTCCTCCATCCTTCTTTGGAACAAATAATACCGATGCTCGCCAAGAAGATGCACTATGTTGTATGAAATCCTTCTCCAATAACTCTGTGAGTGTTGTTCGCAATTTCTTCAACTCCTTTGGTGAGAGCGGATAGATTGGTCTACTCATTGGAGTAATCCTTGGTAATAACTCAATCTTGAAGGGCATACCACAATCAAAGGATAATCCCTTTGGTAGATCATCCAAAAACTTGCAAGTGACTTACAAGTTGCAAATGAAGCAAACTTGCATAGATCAAGCCTTCAACCCCATTGGAACTAATCAAGTTCCCAACATGTGGCTCAAAATCTTCTATTGGGATTCATTTTTTCCTTGATCAATGTGCTCCATAGACTCCATCTGAGCAATTTGTCGAGGTCACCTATTCTTAAAGTGACATTCAATAATGCAATGTCCAACTTGGCGACAATAAAAACAACCACCATTTTTTTGCAATCTTTCTTTATACCAAGTGGTGTCTGTTGTGCAACATTAATCTCCATTGGTGCTAGTTCCTCCACCTGTGTGTAGTGTACTGGTAGGTTCTATGTAGGTCAAGGTCAAGACCAAGTTGTTGCAACCAAGGAATCAAAGCGCTTAGCCAATTGCATGGCTTCTTCCACATTTTGTGGCTCTCAAATGGTCACTTCTAATTTGGTTCATGAATTCAAGCCCCTCACAAATCAATCCAGAACTTCACCTTCTTGTATATTTAGAATTTGTATGATGATGTTCTAGAATTGCATGATGTAGCTCTTTATAGAGCCAATCTACTTCAACTCCACCAACTTATCTCATGTGGCTTGTGTGGCTTAGGTGGCTCATGTGGCATTTATAGCTTGAAATTGACCAAATATTGCATTATTGAATTCTACTCATGTCAAGGTTGGTGTAACAATTTTTCATTCAGCTCGCTTCACTTGGAATTGCCACCAAAGTTTTGCCATGCTATCCAATTGGCTAGAAACCAAGAGAATTTTTTTTCATTCATCTTGAAGATTGGTAACTTCAAAGTAACATTCATAGTCAAACACAAAATTCTCCACTAGGCCCAAGAGATTCTTGCCTTCAAACACCTTGGGTTTTGGAAATTGGATTTGATCTTCTCCATCTTGAATTGGTGCTTTCTCTACATATTCTTGTCATTGATGGTCTTGCCCATCCAACAATTGAGTAAGGTGCTCAATTTGTTATTGCATAGCAATGATAACATTGGGTATTGCTACTATGGCTACTAATCTACCCCACTACTCCCAATTGATCTAATTTGTTAACACATAGATGCAACACGTCCATCATTCTCCATAACTTACAACCAAAAGTATTAAGAGTTCTTGAGATAAGGTGATTGTATGCAGAAAATCCTAACCAAAGGATGAGGTGATGGATTGTGAATGATACTTGGGTAGTACTTGGACAAAAAAATCCTAATGGTTTGGCAAAGATAGATTTGGTGGTCTATAAATTCCATCCATCTCAAACCTTGCTCTTATACCAATGTAAAAGACCAAGACCAAAGAGAGAAATAGGAGAATGGAAGATCACATTAGGACACTTGAATGTGGGTAAAATTTCAATGCCTACCATGAGCTTTGGCTATATTATTTTGAGGGAGCATACAAGGCTCTTAAGAAGCTTTTCAAGAAGCTTTCTTGAGCCACTTTCTTGGTGTGCAAGCCAAGTTAACCAAGAAGCTTCTCAAGAAGTTTCCTTCCAAAAGTTGTCTACTTGGCTTGCAAGCTAAGCTAGTTGGAAGCTTCTTGAAGCTACTTACTTGGGGTGCACTCTAAGCTAGCCAGGAAGCTTCCCAAGAAGCTTCCTAGATACTTCTAGAATATTGTAGGCTAATTTGGCTTATTCACTACTTCATTTGTCCTAACTAACTTCATTGCTAAACTCTATATTATTACATTCATTGTCATGTTGTAAACTAAGATGTCATCAAGGAAAATGAGAACAAAATTCTCCAAGTATGGACAAAATATATCATTCATCAAACTCATGAAAGTGAGTGTTGTGTTGGTGAGGCAAAAGGCATCATTGGGTACTCAAAGTGACTATACCTTATTTAAAAGGCAATTTGGTGTATATCTTCCTCCATGATCTTGATTTAGTTATAAATGCTCCATAGATCAAGTTTGGTGAAGTGTTTTGCTCCATTGAGTTGCTCAAGCAAGTCACATATGCAAGGTAATGAGTATTTATTCTTCACCATTTGTTGATTTAGGCCCCGTTAGTCAATGCACATGTATATTGTACTATCTTTCTTCTTCACAGACAAGACAAGAGCCCCATATGATGATACATTGGATTGGATTGGATTGGATTGTAAAAGACCAAGGAGAGAAATAGGAGAATAGAAGACTAGAAGACCGGAGTGAAAGATCACATTAAGAATCTTGAATAAAGGAAACTTTGAATGCCTAGTATAAGCTTGGGCTTTGGTATTTATAGGAAATATATAAAGCTCTTGAGAAGTTTCTTAAGAAACTTCTTTCTCAAAATTTCTTACTTGGCATGCAAGCTAAGCTAATTGGGAAGCTTCCCAAGAAGCTTCCTTCTAAGAGTCACCTACTTGGCATAGAAGCTAAGCTAACTAAGAAGCTTCCCAAGAAACTTCCTTCTCAAAGTCACTATGACACATTATCCAATATTTAGAAGGTACAAAGTAGCTTCCTATATGCATCTAGAATATTCTTATAATTCTACATTAATTTGACATATTTGCTAGTTTATTAATCTTTATTAACTTATATGTAAATTCCATATTGTTACATATTCCCCCACTACTAGTTGGTGATATCTTTGGCACCATAGAAGCCTCAAACTCATGCATGGCCATTTGTGCATTGTGGATCTAAGAAAAGGGTTCCCAATTGGCATCATGAAAGGGATACCTTTCCCAAAGGACTTTGTACTCAATATGTTGTTGGTGGACACATTGAATGTGGTGATATGCAAGGATACAATCAACTTCATACTACTCATGATTGTTGATAAAGACAAGAGGAGGAGGAGGTTGGATATGAAAGGAAAAGGAAAAAAGGGTTTCAACTTGGAAACATAAAACATGGGGTGGATTTGTAGATAAGGAAAGGCAAGTTGATAAGCAATCGGAGAAATAATTTGAGTGACATAAAAAATAACTATCCAATTAGGAGCAAGTTTATGAACTTGAGTATCAAGCAGGAGGGATAGGTTACTAGAAGAAAGCATGACCTTATCATCAAGTTGAAAGGTGAAATCATGATGATGTTGGTTTGCATATTGTTTTTGATATTTTGAGCAACAAGAAGATGAGATTTGGCTTGTTGTAAGGATAGGGATATTGTGGTCAAGAAAGTGGAAGTATGAGAGGCATGATATGGAGAAGGAGCAAGAAGATAATCTAGAACAAGTGGGTCTTGGCCAAAATTAAGGAAGAAGGGAGAGAGTTTGATGCTTGCCTATTTGTGAGTTATTGTTTGCAAATTCAATAATGACAATGCATTCATCCCAATTGGTACGGTGAATGTTGATAAAAGGAACAAAGCATATTCTCCAAGGTGTGATTTGCATATTTGGTTTGTCCATTGGTTTGAGGATGATAGGCTATGGACAAAGAAAACTTGGTGCCAAGTAGTTAGAAAAAAGCTTACCAAATTTTTTTGGTGTATCAAAGATCATGGTCAAAGATGAGTACACAAGGCATCCCATGATTCTTGAAGACATTGTTGAAGTAGATCTGAGCTAATCTTGGAGCATCTACTATATCAAAAGTTGGTGCCAAATAGATTTTCTTACTAAGCTTATCCATAAACACCATGATTGTTGCATAATCTTGCTTTGTCTTTGGGAAGGATGTGATTAGATCTAAGTTCACATATTCCTATCAAGCAGATGGGATGGGAAGTGGTTAAAGGAGTCCACTTGGTTTCTGGTTGCTAGTCTTGTTGCATTGACAACTCTCACAAGATTAGATAAACTCTCAAACTTCATGTGCCATGTTGGGCCACCACCATTGGCATTTTAGTGTACTCAAGGTCTTGTCCATACCCATGTGACCAATGATTGGTAAATCATGGGCTTTTGGAAAGCACATAAGTCATAGATCAGTCTTAGTTGGAACATAGTTCTAGTTCTCATATAATAAAAGACCATCTTGTCATATGCAACAAGATGACCTTGTACCATTTGAAAGAAGAGGTCTTGTTTGGAAAGCAGTACTAAACTCAATTTGGACTTTTAAGTCAATTGTCATTATCTTAATTGCTATCATGATGAGAGGAAGAGTCTTCAAATCAGCTCATCATAATAGTGCATTGGAGATGACATGGAACCTACTGGGCTTGTACTCAAGTTTAAAATAAAAAAACTATAGTTTTTCCTCTTATCAATGATATTGACTCTTCATGTGCTCAAAATAGAATGTCTGTAACAAGAGTTTGTGATTGGTTTGCATGATCACTTGTTTCTCCAATAGGTAATGCCTCTATACTTTGGTGGCATATACTATTGCTAGTTGTTCTTGATCTTGAATATAATAAATTTTTTTTGTAGTGTTTAGTCGGTGAGACACAAAGGCAATGGGATGTAACCCATCTAGAAATTCCTACTACAACACAACTCCAATGGCAAAGTTAGCAGCATCAAAATCAACCACACAAGGTAGTTGAGGATCATATGCTTGAAGAACGGGTCTTGAAGACACCATATGTTTCAACTTCTAGAATGCTTCTTTGTGCTTGGTGGTTCACTCAAAGCTTGAGGTTTTCTTCAAGAGATTGGTTAATGGTGCGGCCACTTGAGCATAGTAGTTGATGAATTGTTGGTAAAAACTTGCCAATCTATTAAATGCCCACACTTTTATGATATCTTTTGGGGTAGACCAATTAGTATAATGGTCTTGATTTCTCCTTTTCCATTTTGATCCCTTTTGATGAAAGCTTATGACCCAAGAAGGTAACTTCCTCTTGCCAAAAGGCACACTTTGACTTCTTGCAATAAAACTTCTATTATCATAGTCCTCTTAGGACTTCTCACAAATGATTTATGTGCTCTATCTCCATCTTACTAGAGATTAAAATATCATCCAAGAACACCAATATGCACCAATCTAATAGCCTATTCTAGCACCCAATGCATCTGATCCATGAAGACTGCCAAAGCATTAATGAACCCAAAAGGTAGAACTCTCCATTCAAAATGCCCATATCTTGTAGAAAAGGTGATTTTTGCACATCCTCTCTATCAATGGGAATCTACCAATAGTCACTTTGGAGATCCAACATATAGAAGTATCATGCTCCAATCCATTGATCTAGCAAGTCATCAATTCGAGACAAGGGATATGCATTCTCATTGTTTATTTATTGAGACCACAATAATCAATATAGAAGCAAAGTTCTCCCTCCTTCTTTGGGATAAATAGTATTGGAGTTCCCCAAGGAGATGTACTATGTCATATGAAATCCTTCTCCAACAACTTTGTCAATTTTTTTCAAGCTCTTCCAACTCTTTTGGTGAGAGCCAATAGATTGGTCTACTCATTGGAGATCTTCTTGGCAATAACTCAATCTTGAAGAGCATATCATGATTGGAGGGTAACCTCTTTGGCAGATCATCTAGAAATACATCTACAAATTCCCAAACTATTTAATCAACCATTTCTTGATGAGGCTTTTAGCACTCATTAGACTCTCCATGCACAAATGGCTTGATCCACACCACAAAAATAAGAATATCTTCCTTCAAGGCTTGCTAGATGGCTATTTTACTAAGAATATTTTCCTCAAGGATTTCTTTTTATTATGGTTATTTTATTGATAAACTTTTCATTTTGGAATTGACTATTCTTAGGTGTCTTACTCAAAGATGCCAGACAACCTAATTGGTAATTGTTCCCTTGGTGTTGTACTTGGATTTATCATTGGGTCCAATCAAATTGAACCTAATGATATTCAAACCAAGGTAAACCTAGAATGACATCATAGTGTAGAGGTGCCACTACAAACCTCATACATTCTAAATAGTCTTTCCAAATCTTAAATATAACAAGATGTGAGGTATGTCACGCCATTTGCAGTGTCATATCTAGATTGCTCGGACATTGGAGTTGTAGTGATAGTAGTTAGAGGTATTTCAAGGGTTTCCCATAGACTACTTTCAGATGGTCAGATTTTGTGTTCGGGGTACTAGCTTCATGGTGGGGCCACCGTCACTTTGCACTGTTGAGTGAGCCATCAGCAAGACCATTAGGGTTTTAGACCTAGCTCAAGTCAAGGGGTATACTTTTGAAGTGCAGCTCTAGAGAGCTCACTTCTCTGATGTTGAGCCTATGAGTTCTTGGCTATGGTGGATAGAGGTTGGTGAGCATCATCTAGATTCTCTTAGCTAGAGTGAGTGCGGCTTGATTGTAATCAGTGCCTAATTGTTGATAGTTTATAGAGTGATAGATCAAGTATTAATCTGAGTTGAGTTGATACTAGAGTTGTAAACAATCTAATTACATCAAAGAAGTGAAGTCAAGGGGAAATTGGATGCAAAAACTGAGAGTATTGGTGGTATCTCCAAGACTTGTTGATCATTGGTAGCTTGATCGGAGCTCAATTTTCCCTGGTGTGCAAAAGCTCGTTGCTTGATGTAGATTTGGCAGTGAGTCAAACGGTGTACGGCACCGCTGGCCAATTTTTGAGTAAAGAAGAAGTAATTTTTGAATAGTGGTTATGATTTTGAGCTTAGGAGGTGAAAGTAGGACCAATTTGTTACAATTTGGGCTCAAAAAGTTAAATTGAAGGTGGAGTTGGGAACCCACCCCCGTGAATTTGTGATTTGGAAAAACCTATTTTTTCAATTTGGCTCGAGCAAAGAGTTAGTGGAAGATTTGGCGGTTAGCCAACTTTAGGGTTTATGTTAGATTTTACATCAAGATTTTGCTGGAGTTTACGTCAGATTTTGGCTAGATTTGGAGGAGTTTTGCAAGTTTAGAGAAGTTTTGCTAGATTTGGAGAGGGTTCAAATTGGCAAGAAGAAAGGCCTCACTTGGCTAAATTTTGCCGTTTAAAGGCTTCGAGGCATAGGCTATGAGAGGCTACAGAGGCCTAGAAGAGCTAGCTTGCTGGCGTAAGGCTAGCTAGTTTAGAGTAGATCTTGGTCATTGTTTGGCAAAATCTGCCCATCTTGCTAGATTGTGCACAATAAGGTTTGACCCCTAGATCTCTTGTTCCTAGATTGATGCACTAGCCAACTGGTCCACCCTCACTTGTTGTCCTTGTGACTAGCCCACTGTTATCTATACACTTGTAGCTTTGGCTAGGAAAGGTAGTTTGATCCCATTCTTGGTGATCATGGTAGCTTAGGACGTAGATACTAACTTCTCTTATGTCAAATGCCAAATAGTGGTAGAGTCAATCTCATGTTGCTTTATGAGATGAAGGGTTTTTGTTTGATTTCTTGTGATTGGACCCACTCCATTCTTTGCTTCTTGTTTGTGCACCATGTTTGTGTGAGGTGCCCTGACTTTTGAGCATTGGTGCTCCGGTGTGCTCTCCATAGTGAGGCTGAAGTGATGACCAGTCAGACTACCATTATTTCTCTCTGGTGAGGCAAGAAGTGATGACCTGTAGATTGTGAGAATGCGTGTTGTGATGGCAGGTTACAAGTTTCCCTTTCTCCTAGTGTAGTTATCTCAATTAGAGTTACATTAGTGGGTGGTGTTCCATGGTTATAAGTATGTGGTGGTGCTCAATTGGTGTTGGCACTTGGTGGAGAACTTGCGGTTACAATTTGTGTTTCTAGTTTGCGATTGCAATTGCGGTTACTTTGTCACAATGGAGTTCTTTGAGGATTCCAGAGGAGTTAGCCTTGCAGTATTGTAACACCCATTTGTACATGTCTGTGGTATTGTGATATTTAGCTTGGTATTACAAATACTTAAGAGATATTATTTATATAGATAAAGGATGGTTCTATATTAGTTATGGTTAGCTAAAGTTATTCATAGCTAAGATAGGGGGGACTTTACTTTAGAGGAAGTAGAAAAGATGAGCACCACTATTTTGGATTCTAGTGTATTGACTTGGTATTATTCCTAGGTGTTTGGCTTTGAGGAAAGCGTTAAGAACTCTTGGGCCTGCAAGCCTTTTTGTTTTGGATTCTTCTATAGTCCAAGGATAGCCCATGTGAAGGAATCCTTGACTTAATGGTTGGGTCAAGATAAGATCACATGCTTAGGGGAATATGCCCATGTGAATGGATATTCCTTTCTACTTTTTGACTTTACTTGACTTTTAGCCTAGTAACTTGAGTTACTCTTGTAATTAATAACTTTGGTGCGTAACTATTTCACAAGTATATAAACAAGGGGAGAGGGTGTACTCATCATCCTTTCATTTGCAACTATCTCTCTCGCATTGAGTTCTCTAGTGAGGAATGTCTTGAGTCTTGGAGTGGTAGCCTTGGAGGAGTATGATGGAGTTGAGGTTCCTTGCCTTCTTAGTCCATGGTGCGCTACCATAATAGCCATTAGAGGTTCATCCTGGGTGAGAGAAAGGCCGGCTCATAGTACATAATGGGTTTACTCAAAGTGACGCTCAAAATCAGCCTGTATCTTAGGTCCCAATGAGGGAGGAGATTGACTCTGAGTTGGAGTCCAACGCAAGAACTGATTCAGTTGAGAGTGCACTTGGCATGTCCACACCGTTGTTGTGGGACATGGACAAGATTTATGGGGCCTCCAAAGGCCCTAGGCATTACTCTAGTATAGTGGGTACCATTGAGTTGGATGACTTCATCCAAAAGTTTGATAGTTGATGTGATTTGTAGTAGATGCGGAACCCGAGTTTGTTTACACCCTTCATGACATGGAAGGGGTTGTTTTAGCATTTAGAGGGTACGCCAATGGATGATTGCCATGAGTTTAGGAGACCTCATTTGGAGGAGATTGAGTTATGGAGCCAATATTGGTCTTTGAACTATATCTCCATCATTTCAAGCTCGATTGCGAGGAGTAGATTAGTTATACTCACAAGTTCTAGCTCAAGTAGTGTTGGTGGAGCTAGTGGAGTTGCACTAGCTGGAGATAGTGCTACCACGAGTGGAGGTACCACTATAGGAGGTGGTGTGGTATTGGAGTTTAACCCCATGGTGGAGTTCTTCTAATGTTTGAAGTAGAACTACCAAGGAGTGCGGACTGACAAGCTGAGGAGCTTGTAGGAATTCCATTGGAAGGTTGGAGAGAGCCTATGCAAGGCATACACTCACATGAGGCAACTGATCAATTTTACTTAGGGAGTTACTAAGACCCAAGCAGTCCAGTTTTGGTATGGGATACTGGATAAGGAGTTGCAACGTAGAGTTTGTGATGTTATGTTGTTATAGGCTACTTTGTCTACTTTGGCAGTGGTCTTTGGTTTGGCTAAGGTATTGAGCTCAAAATGGTCGAGGAGAGGGTAATGACATCTAGATTTGGTAGGGAGACCTCATCCACAACTATTACTTCTTCTAGAGTGTAGTAGAGTGCACCAAGCCCAATTGGTTTTTGAGGATAGGGTGGATAGCCAAAATCCTATGGAGCAAGTGGAGGGTCTAGTGGAGCTAGACCTTTACCTTCATTTTTAGGTTAGTAGCAACCAATGAGGGGGTGGTGTTGCTTGTTGGACTTGTGGTGGACCTCACCATAGGAGAGAGTGTACTGAAGGCAACAGACTTGATACCTCTGGTGCACCACATCCAGCATAGAGACAATATGAGCATTGTCATAGATATGGTCACTCTAGTGATCAATGCTTTGACCTACATCTGGAGTTATGGAATGGTAGGGCTACTATGGTAAGTGGTAGAGGAGCTCCAGGTCACAGAGGACAAGGTGGTAGAGGATCTACACCTAGTAGGGGTGCAGTACTTGCACTTACTTTTGATACAACTATGGCTACTCGGATTGAGTAGTTGGAGCAAAGATTGGCTAGTATGGCTATTGCTCAAAGGAGATCAGATTTGGGTGCTAAAGCTTCCACCTTATATGTTGGTGATAGAGATGCATTGGACTTCATGTGCAGAGTAGCACAAGTGGATGCATTTGCAACAATGACTAGGAGTGCGGTACATGCTCCAGAGCCTAGAGGAGCATCAATGGAGTTGAACCCACAAAGAGGAGAGGTTGGAAGATAGGTCAGACTTCCCTAGTCTTTCATTCTATTTGAGGCATTGCCCATGGCTCCTAGACATCCCATTGCAAGTGTGGTAGGTAGTGATGGAGTGCATGATAGACTACTTGCTAGTTAGCCACCTGCTACTACATAGACTGAGTCTAGCATGATGTTGGGGGCGGCTCCACTGATTATGCGGTGCCCTTTGTTTTCAGCTAGTGACATGTTTACATTGGAAGTTGACCCAATCCCAATGTTCCGGTTGGCTGCCACACTTTGTGAGTGTAGGAATGATGCGGTTCCTACTACTAGAGCTAAGGTGGTTGATACTGGAGCTGACTTGGTTGAGGAGCATGGGATCAGTTCAACAACCAGTGGTTTATGGTAAGCAGCAACGGCTAGACTAGAGGAGTTGCCAACTAGACCAACTTTTAAGAGAGTGCGGTTCACACTTGGTTGTTGTCCTATTGGATAACCAGAGGATTTTCTATTTGGTCGGACCTTCAAGGAAGGTCCTGTAACACCCATTTGTGCATGTGTGTGGTATTGTGATATTTAGCTTGGTATTACAAGTATTTAAGAGATATTATTTATATAGAGATAAAGGATGGTTCTATATTAGTCATGGTTAGCTAAAGTTAGTCATAGCTAAGGTAGATGAGACCTTACTTTAGAGGAAGTAGAAAAGATGAGCACCACTATTTTGGATTTTAGTGTGTTGACTTGGTATTATTCCTAGGTGTTTGGCTTTGAGGAAAGAGTTGAGAACTCTTGGGCCCGCAAGCCTTTTTGTTTTGGATTCTTCTTTAGTCCAAGGATAGCCCATGTGAAGGAATCCTTGACTTAGTGGTTGGGTCAAGATAAGACCACATGCTTAGGGAATATGCCCATGTGAATGGATATTCCTTTCTACTTTTTGACTTTACTTGACTTTTAGTCTAGTAACTTGAGTTACTATGGTAATTAGTAACTTTGGTACGTAACTATTTCACAAGTATATAAACAAGGGGTGAGGAGGTACTCATCATCCTTTCATTTGCAACTATCTCTCTCTCATTGAGTTCTCTAGTGAGCAATGTCTTGAGTCTTGGAGTGGTAGCCTTGGAGGAGTATGATGGAGTTGGGGTTCCTTGCCTTCTTAGTCCATGGTGCGCTACTATAATAGCCATCAGAGGTTCATCCTGAGTGAGAGACAGGCCGGCTCACAGTCCATACACCACAAAGAGTCTTGTTAGACTCTAGTGCACAACCCCTTATGTTGGGGAAGGCTGCAGTAGTTGGTCTAGAGTTACGGAAGACCATGTAGAGAGATGTCCATTTCAGATCCAAACATCTCTAGGTGGTGGTTTGACATAGTACATCAGCCGTGGAGAGCTAGTTGTTCAACTTCAGCCTTGTAAAAGCCCAAATCCGAGGAGAGAAATAGGAGAATGGAAACTCACATTGAGATACTTGAATGAGGAAAAAATTCAAATGCCTAGCATGATCTTTAGCTTTGGTATTTATAGGTAGCATACAAGGCCCTTGAGAAGCTTCTCAAGAAGCTTCTCAAGAAGCTTCCTTGAGCCAATTTCTTAGAGTGCAAGGCGAGTTAACTAGGAAGTTTCTCAAGAAGCTTCCTTCTAGAAGCCGTCTATTTGGTGTGCAAGCTAAGCTAGTTAGAAGCTTCCTTCTAGAAGCTACCTACTTGGAGTGCAAGTTAACTAGTCGAGAAGCTTCCCAAGAAGCTTCCTAGATGCTTTTGGAATATTCTAGGCTAATTTGGCTTATTCTCTACTTCATTAGCCTTACTAGCTACGTCGCTAAACTCCATATTGTTACATATTCCTCCACCGCTAGTTGGTGACGTCCTCGTCACCATTGAAACTTCAAACTCCTGGATGGCCGTCTATGCATTCTAGAGGTAAGAAAGAGGTTCCCATGTGGCATCATGAAGAGGATACCCTTTCCAAAGGACCTTGTACTCTGTATGTTGGCAGCGTCCTTGTTGGATGTGGCGTCTTGTAAGTGTAAAAGACCGAAACCGAGGAGAGAAATAGGAGAATGGAAGCTCACATTGGGACACTTGAATGAGGGAAAACTCCGAATGCCTAGCATGAGCTTTGGCCTTGGTATTTATAGGTAGCATACAAGACCCTTGAAGCTTCTCAAGAAGTTTCTTTGAGCCGCTTTCTTGGAGTGCAAGCCAAGTTAACTAGGAAGCTTCTCAAGAAGCTTCCTACTAGAAGCCGCCTACTTGGCGTGCAAGCTAAGCTAGTTAGAAGCTTCTAGAAGCTACCTGCTTAGGGCGCAAGTTAACTAGTTGGGAAGCTTCTTAGATGCTTCTAGAATATTCTAGGCTATTTTGTCTTATTCTCTACTTCATAAGCCCAACTAACTTCGTCACTAAACTCCATATTGTTACATATTCCCCCGCCACTAGTTGGTGACGTCCTCGTCGCCAGTGAAGCTTCGAATTCCTTGATGGCCATCTGTGCATTCTGGAGGTGAGAAAGAGGTTCCCATGTAGCATCATGAAGGGGATACCCTTTCCAAAGGACCTTGTACTCCATATGTTGGTGACGGCCTCGTTGAATATGGCGACGCGCAAGGATACGATCAACTTCGTACTCCTCATGATCATTGATAGGGATAGGAAGAGGGGGAGGTTGGACTCGAGAGGAAAAGGAAGAAGGGTTAGGAACAAAGGGTTTCAACTTGGAAATATGAAAGACAGGATGGATACGCATGTGACAAGGTAAGGCAAGACGATAAGCAACAGGAGAGATAATGTGGGTGATATCAAAGGGTCCTATCCAATTAGGAGCAAGTTTACGAACTTGGGTATCAAGTGGGAGAGGGAGGTTACTAGAGGATAGCATGACTTTATCACCAACTTCAAAGGTGAGATCACGACGATGATGGTCTACATATTGTTTTTGGCGATTTTGAGCAACAAGGAGGTGAGATTTGGCTTGTTGGAGAGATTGGGATATAATGTTCAAGAATGTAGAAGTATGAGGAACTTGAGAGGGAGGGGGAGCAAGAAGAGAATCTGGAACAAGCGGATCTTGGCCAAAATTGAGAAAGAAGGGAGAAAATCCAGTGCTTGCCTGTTTGGAATTGTTGTAGGCAAATTCTGCAGCTGCAAGACATTCATCCCAGTTGGTATGGTGGACAATGACAAAGGCCCGCAACATATCCTCCAATGTACGATTGGCGCGTTTGGTTTGTCCATCAGTTTGAGGATGATAGGCCGTGGACAAAGCAAGCTTGGTGCCGAGTATCTGGAAGAGTGCTTGCCAAAACTTCTCGGTAAATCGAGGATCACGGTCGGAGATGAGTACACGTGGCATCCCATGATGCTTGAAGACATTGTCGAAGTAGATTTGCGCTAAGGTTGGAGCATCCACGGTATCACAGGTTGGTGCCAAGTGGATTTGCTTACTAAGCTTATCCACAAACACCACAATTGCGGTGTGTCCTTGTTTTGTCTTTGGCAAGGATGTGATGAGATCCAAGCTCACATGCTCCCAACGAGCGGATGGAATGGCGAGTGGTTGAAGGAGTCCACTTGGCTTCTGGTTGCTAGCTTTGTTTCGTTGGCAACTCTCACATGATCGGACAAAGTCTCGAACATCTTGTGTCATGTTGGGCCACCACCATTGGCGTTGGAGGGTGCCCAAGGTCTTGTCCACTCCCATGTGACCAGCTATTGGTAAATCATGGGCTTCTTGAAGGCGCACAAGTCGAAGATCACCTTTGGTTAGAACATAGATCTAGTCTGCATGGAATAAAAGGCCTTCCTTGAAGGAGAAGGTGTTGTACTCCTTGTCGCGTGCTGTTAGACGACTGTGTACCATTTGGAAGAAGGGATCTTGCTGTAGGGCTAACCGAAACTCGTTATGAATCTTGGGATCAATTGACACCGTCGTAATTGTTGCCGCGATGAGAGGAAGAGACTTCAAATCAGGTCGTCGTGATAGAGCATCAGGGATGACATGGAACCGACTTGGTTTGTACTCAAGTTTGATGTCGAACAATTGGAGTTGCTCTTCTCATTGATGATGTCGACTCTTCATGTGCTCTAGGTGTAAGGTCTGCAACAATGGCTTGTGATCAGTTCGCATGATCACTTGTTTCCCCAAGAGATAATGCCTCCATACCTTGGTGGCATATACCATTGCAAGTTGTTCCCGATCTCGAGCAGAGTAATTTCTTTCAGCTGTATTTAGTTGGCGAGACACAAAGGCAATAGGATGTAGTCCATCTGGAAATTCTTGTTGCAACACAACTCCAATTGCAAAGTTAGAAGCATCAAAATCAACCACACAAGGTAGTTGAGGATCATATGGTTGAAGAATGGGTCTTGAAGACACCATATGCTTTAACTTCTGGAATGCTTCTTCATGCTTGGTGGTCCATTGGAAGCTCGAGTTCTTTCCTAAGAGGTCAGTCAATGGTGCAGCCACGTGAGCATAATAGTGGATGAACCGTCGGTAAAAACTGGCCAATCCGTTGAACGCTCGTACTTCGGTAGCATCCTTTGGAGTAGGCCAATCAGTAATGGCCTTGATCTTCTCTTCTTCCATCTTGATCCCCTCTGATGAGATCTTATGACCCAAGAAGGTAACCTCCTTCTGCCAAAAAGCACACTTTGACTTCTTGCAGTAAAATTTCCACTGTCGTAGTCGTCATAGGACTTCTCGCACATGATTCATGTGTTCTGCCTCTATCCTACTATAGATTAAGATATCATCTAAGAACACTACCACAGACTGATCCAATAGCCCCTCCAACACCCGATGCATCTGATCCATGAAGATTGCTAGAGCATTAGTGAGTCCAAAAGGTAGAACTCTCCACTCAAAATGTCCATACCTTTTACGAAAGGCAGTCTTTTTCACATCCTCTCCTTCAATAGGAATTTGCCAATAGCCGCTACGAAGATCTAGCTTTGAAAAGTATTGTGCTCCACTTAATTGATCAAGCAAGTCATCGATCCGAGGCAAGGGATATGCATTCTTCACAGTTTGCTTATTGAGCCCACGGTAATCAATACAAAAACAAAGTCCTCCATCCTTCTTTGGAACAAATAGTACCGGTGCTCCCCAAGGAGAGGTACTATGTCGTATGAAATCCTTCTCCAACAACTCTGTAAGTGTTGTTCGCAACTCCTCCAACTCCTTTGGTGAGAGCCGATAGATTGGTCTACTCACTGGAGTACTCCCTGGCAATAACTCGATCTTGAAGGGCATACCTCGATCAGAGGGTAATCCCTTTGGCAGATCATCCGGAAACACATCTGCAAACTCTTGAACTATCCGATCAACCGTCGCTTGATGCGGCACTTGGCCCTCCTCAGATTATTCTTGTGCAATCGGCTTGATCCACACCGCGAATACAGACTTATCTTCCTCCAAAGCTTGCTCTATGGCTGCTTCATTAACAAACTTCCCTTCTAGGGATTCATCTCTCTTCCGAGCTTGCTCCACGGTTGCCTTCCTGGCAAACTTCCCATCTTGGGACTCACCTCCCTTCCAGATTCGCTCTATGGCTACCTTCTCGACAAACTTCCCATCTTGGGACTGACTATTCTTAGGTGTCTTACTCAGAGGTGCCAAACAACCTAATCGGAAATTCCTACCTTGGTGTTGTACTTGAATTTGGTGTCGGGTCCAATCAAATTGAACCTTATGACATTCAAGCCAAGGTAGACCCAGAATGATATCATAGTGTAGAGGTGCCACTACAAACCTCATACACTCCAAATACTCCTTCCCAATCTTGAAGGTAACAGGATGCAAGGTGCGGAATGCAGAACCCTTTCTACCATCCGCCATCATCAAACTACTTCCAATCACTGGCTTGATAGGAATACCCAATTCCTTTGCTACTTGCATAGACATGCAATTCTCTGAACTTCCAGAATCAACCAAAATTCTACAACCTCGATTAGATATCATACCTTGCAAGTGAAGCAAACTTGCATAGGTCAAGCCTTCAATCCCATTGGAACTAATCAAGCTCCCAGTAGGCGGCTCGAAATCTCCTACTGGGATTCCTCGTTTCCCTGATCATTGTGGATTTCCGCTCCACAACCTCCACTTGGGCAACTTGTCGAGGTCGTCCATTCTTGAGTGGACATTCAGCAATGCGATGCCCCAACTGGCGACAATAAAAACAACCTCCATTTTTTCGTAATCTTTCTCTATCTGCTGTGCCAAGTGGTCTTTGTTGGATAACATCAATCTCCATTGGTACCAGTTCTTCCACTCGTGGTACTGGTGGGTTTTGTGTAGGTCGAGATCGAGACCAAGTTGTCGCAACTAAGGAATCAAAACGCTCAGCCAATTGCATGGCTTGTTCTACATTCTGTGGCTCTTGCATGGTCACCTCCAATCTGGTTAGTGACTTCAATCCTCGCACAAATCGATCCAGAACTTCACCTTCTTGGATATATGGAATTTGCATGATGATATTCTGAAATTGTGTGATGTAGCTTCTCACTGAGCCAATCTGCCTCAACTCCGCCAATTTATCTTGTGCAGCTCGGGTGGCATTTATAGTCTGAAATCGACCAAGTATTGCATCCTTGAATTCTGCCCATGTAAAAATTGGTGTAACAATTTGTCGTTCAGCTCTTTCTACTCGGAATCGCCACCAAAGTTTTGCCACTCCATCCAACTGGCTAGAAGCCAAGAGAATTTGTTTCCGCTCGTCTTGAAGATTGGTGGCTTCAAAGTAACGTTCACAGTCAAACACAAAATTCTCCACTGTTCTTGGAAGATTCTTGCCTTCAAACACCTTGGGTTTTGGAAATCAAATGCAATCTTCTCCATCTCGAACTGGCGCTCTGTCTATCTGTTCTCGTCGTTGCTGGTCTCGTTCATCCAACAATCAAGTAAGATGCTTGATTTGTTGTTGCATTGCAAGGATAACATCCAGTATTGCCGCCATTGCTACTACTCTATTCCACTACCCGCAATTTATCTAGTTGATTAACACGTAGATACAACACGTCCACCATTCTCCATAAGTTACAACTGGAAGTATCAAGGGTTCCTCTGACACGGTGATCATATGTAGAAAATCCTGCCCAAAGCGTGAGGTGATGAATTGTGTGAAACGATGCTTTGGTAATATCTGGACATGAAAGTCCCAATGGTTTGGCGGAAGTGGATTTGGTGGTCCATAAATTCCATCCATCCCATTCCTGCTCTAATACCAATGTAAAAGACCAAAACCGAGGAGAGAAATAGGAGAATGGAAGCTCACATTGGGACACTTGAATGAGGGAAAACTCCGAATGCCTAGCATGAGCTTCGGCCTTGGTATTTATAGGTAGCATACAAGACCCTTGAAGCTTCTCAAGAAGTTTCCTTGAGCCGCTTTCTTGGAGTGCAAGCCAAGTTAACTAGGAAGCTTCTCAAGAAGCTTCCTACTAGAAGCCGCCTACTTGGCATGCAAGCTAAGCTAGTTAGAAGCTTCTAGAAGCTTCCTTCTAGAAGCTACCTGCTTAGGGCGCAAGTTAACTAGTTGGGAAGCTTCTTAGATGCTTCTAGAATATTCTAGGCTATTTTGTCTTATTCTCTACTTCGTAAGCCCAACTAACTTCATCACTAAACTCCATATTGTTACAGTAAGGATACGATCAACTTTGTACTCCTCATGATCATTGATAGGGATTGGGGAAGGAGGAGGTTGGACTCAAGAGGATAAAGAAGAGGGATTATGAACAAATGATTTCAACTTGGAAACATGAAAGACAGGAGTGATGCGCATATGAGAAGGCAAAGCAAGTCGATAAGCAATATGAGAAATAATTTGGGTGACATCAAAAGGTCCTATCTAATTAGGGGCAAGTTTACAAACTTGGGTATCGAGTGGGAGGGGTAGTTTACTAGAGGATAACATAACTTTATCACCAACTTCAAAGGTGAGATCATGACGATGATGGTCAGCATATTGTTTTTTGACAATTTTAAGCAACAAGGAGGTGAGATTTGGCTTGTTGGAGAGATTCAGAGATGGTGGTCAAGAAGGTTGAAGTATGGGGGACTTGAGACTGAGGAGGAGCAAGAAGCAAATCTGGGACAAGAGGATCTTGGCCAAAATTGAGAAAGAAAGGAGAGAATCCGGTGCTTGCTTGTTTAGAATTATTGTATGCAAACTCCGCAGCTACAAGACATTGATCCCAATTGGTATGGTGAATGTTGACAAAGGCACAAAGCATATCTTCCAAGGTGCAATGTGCATGTTCTATTTGTCCATCAGTTTGAGGATGATAAGTTGTGGACAAAGCAAGCTTGGTGCCAAGTAGCTGGAAGAGTGCTTGCCAAAACTTTCCGGTGAAGCAAGGATCACGACCGGAGATGAGTACACGTGTTATCCCATGATGTTTGAAGACATTATCGAAGTAGAGTTACGCCAATGTTGGAGCATCCATAGTATCAACCATTGGTGCCAGATGGATTTGCTTACTAAGCTTATCCACAAACATCACAATTGTTGTGTGACCTTGTTGTGTCTTGGGTAAGGAGGTGATGAGATCTAAGCTCACATATTCCCAACAAGTAGCTAGAATGGGAAGTGGTTGAAGGAGTCCACTCGGCTTTTGGTTACTAGCCTTGTTACGTTGACAACTCTCACACAATCGGATAAAGTCCCAAACATCTCGTGTCATGTTGGGCCACCACCATTGGCATTAGAGGGTGCCCAAGGTCTTGTCCACTCCCATATGACCAGCTATTGGTAAATCATGGGCTTCTTGAAGGCGCACAAGTCAAAGATCACTTTTGGTTGGAACATAGATCTAGTCCGCATGGAATAGAAGGCCTTCCTTGAAGGAGAAGGTGTTGTACTCCTTGTTGCATGTTGTCGGACAACCAAGTACCATTTGGAAGAAGAGATCTTATTGTAGAGCTGATCAAAACTCATTATGGACCTTGGGGTAAATTCACACTATCGTAATTGCTACCGTGATGAGAGGAAGAGCCTCCAAATCAGGTCATTGTGATAGAGCATCAGGGATGACATGGAACCGGTTTTAGATCCATAGTAACAGTAGTTGGTGGAGCCCAATGCTGATGAGAGAGAGCGGGCGATGGGTTTTGCACTGGTATTACCGCTGTTCCAGCAATGTCAAAGGCATCCAAGCATCAAGTGTTAGGTTGGGCTATGGACCTGAATTTTTTGACTTGGATTGTGAGCCTTGGCTTGGCACAACAACATAGGATGCACTTGATAGGCATCACCAAAGGAAACAAAAGGAGAGCTATGACAAAAGGCAAGGCAAGAAGAAGGTGGAGACTTTCAAAGAAGGTGATTGGGTAATGTTGTTTGATTCCATTCGATTCAAGAGAGTGCAAAAGAAGTTTTTGCCTAAGTACTTTGGACCTTTCATAGTGGAGAAGGTGTGGGGCAATTACACCTTTGATCTCAAGGAGTTGGGAGGAAGACACTTTGATAGGATTAACCATGATAAGTTGAAGATGTACCATAGAAGGTAGAGAGACCTTCACTTTGAGGACAAAGTGAAAACTTAGTCTGGGGGTAAATGTAACACTCATTTGTGCATGTGTATGGTATTGTGATATTTAGCTTGGTATTACAAGTATTTAAGAGATATTATTTATATAGAGATAAAGGATGGTTCTATATTAGTCATGGTTAGCTAAAGTTAGTCATATCTAAGATAGAGGGGACCTTACTTTAGAAGAAGTAGAAAAGATGAGCACCACTATTTTGGATTTTAGTGTGTTGACTTGGTATTATTCCTAGGTGTTTGGCTTTGAGGAAAGAGTTGAGAACTCTTGGGCCCGCAAGCCTTTTTGTTTTGGATTCTTCTTTAGTCCAAGGATAGCCCATGTGAAGGAATCCTTGACTTAGTGGTTGGGTCAAGATAAGACCACATGCTTAGGGGAATATGCCCATGTGAATGGATATTCCTTTCTACTTTTTGACTTTACTTGACTTTAAGTCTAGTAACTTGAGTTACTATGGTAATTAGTAACTTTGGTACGTAACTATTTCACAAGTATATAAACAAGGGGTGAGGAGGTACTCATCATCCTTTCATTTGCAACTATCTCTTTCTCATTGAGTTCTCTAGTGAGCAATGTCTTGAGTCTTGGAGTGTTAGCCTTGGAGGAGTATGATGGAGTTGGGGTTCCTTGCCTTCTTAGTCCATGGTGCGCTACTATAATAGCCATCAGAGGTTCATCCTGAGTGAGAGACAGGCCGGCTCACAGAATCTCTTACCCAGAGAGGTTCTACAGCGCGCTTATGATGGGATTCAGCGACTTGACCACATCCTTGTTGATGATATCTTGGATGTTGGGCATTAGTCTCAAATAGTGGTAGTGGCTGATAGGTCACCTATGGCAATGGTGAACCTAGTTGGACAGCCTAGAGCTGCGTTTCCCAAGCTCTCATGCTTTTCGAGAAGGAGGACCTGGACTTGTTTGGGACTCACAGTTACAGCAATTGGTGGGAGCTCAATGCTGATGAGAGAGAGCGGGCGATGGGTTTTTGCACTGGTATTACCGCTGTTCCAGCAGTGTCAGAGGCATCCAGGCGTCAGGTGTTAGGTCAGGCTATGGACTTGATTTGTTTGTGAGCCTTGGCTTGGCAGAGCACCGTAGGATATGCTTGATAGGCATCACCACTCGGACACTTGTGAGCCTTGTGCCTATCGAGACGATTCAGGCACATGCTGGGAGTAATGGACCGAGTGGACATGGTATTCTTGGGACACATCCTGTAGCTACTAGGGAGAGTGGTCTACTTAGAGTCCATCCAGGTGAGCATGGGCTACTTGGATTACACCCTTGGTCCACATGGGATGCAGCCAGAGGACGTGTGGACCTTGAAGCCAGAGTGGAGGGAGTTTTTCACACAGAAGTTGGGACCTCTAGTGGTCGGGAGCGTGATACTATTGTTCCCAAGGGCCCAGTGTAGCAGTCAGTCAGTATGTCTTCCACTCCTACTACAATTACAGAGGATACTTGGGAGCCAGATATTGGACCCAAGCTTATTGGAGAGGAAAGATGGAGGGTTTGGAGGTTCTTGAGGAGTCACACGAGTTGTTTTGCCTTCAGTATGAAGGATTTGGGTGCTCTAAAGGGACCTGGTATACGGATTGAGCTGACTAGTGACTCACCAATTTTCCTATGTCCTTATTGATATAGTGATATGGAGAGGACATTGATTTAGAGCCAGAGTAGTGACCTTTTTGAGGCTGGTTTGGTGGAGATTTCACATGGAGAGTATGCATCAGCGACAGTGATGCCAGCCAAGAAGGATATGCATGGCAACTATACAGATAGGCAGATGTGTGGAGATTACCGTCCTATCAACCGACAGACCAAGGCTGATCGGTATGCCATGCCTACAGCAGAGGAGATTTTTGATGCAATTGGGCATGCAAAGGTCTTCAGTACTCTGGATCTTCGAGCGGGATATCATCAGTTGCTGATCAGGGAGGAGGATAAGTCCAAGATAGCATTTTGGGCTATTGATCCTCACGGCAAGGATGTGTTATATCAGTGGAGGTTCTTACCATTTGGGTTAAAGAACGCTCCTGCTGAGTTCCATAGGGTCATGGATAGGATCCTAGCTGGATTGGATTTTGCTCGGTGCTATATTGATGACATTTTGGTTTATAGCACTACTGTGGAGGAGCATGAGAGACAGTTGTTGGAGGTGTTTGAGAGGTTGAGATCTCATGGACTCAAACTACATCTTGGGAAGTGTAGGTTCTTCCACGAGCAGGTTGAGTATTTGGGTCACACTATCTACCCCGGAGGACTTGGTGTCCAGTAGACCAAGGTAGAGGCTATTGCACATATTCCTTGGCCTACGGATGTGAGCAGAGTGCAAGCATTCCTTGGGTTGGCAAACTTCTATCGCCGCTATGTTAGAGGATTTAGTACCATTGCCAAGGCGTTGACGAAGCTGACCAAGCTTACACAAGAGTGGTGTTGGGGAGATGAGCAGGAGAGAGCTTTTGTAGAGCTCAAGGAGAGGTTGACATCGGTTCCTATTTTGAGGAGACCGATCAAGGGATGTCCATTTCAGGTTCACATTGATTGGAGTATGTTGGGGCTTGGAGCGGTGCTCACCCAACATGATGATGAGGAGAAGGAGTTTGTGGTGGTCTATGCTAGTCGCTCCAACAATTCAGCAGAGGCGAAGTATAGTTCATATGAGGGAGAGTGCTTGGCAGCAGTTTGGGCAGTAGCACATTTCCGATGTTACCTATTTGGTAACCCCTTCACTCTCATCACTGATCATCAGCCGCTGAAGTGGTTGATGGAGTCCGACAAGCTTTCAAGGAAGCTTGCACGATGGGCTCTGATTTTATAGGAGTATGATTTCACGGTTGTTCACAGACCTAGAGTGGTGAACCGTGATGTAGATGGGTTGAGTAGAAACCCATGTCCCAGCCAGCAGGATCAGACCAGAGCACATTGGCATGGTGAGACAGATGTGGAGATGGTGCCAGGTTGGCATGCATCGGCCTTGCTGTGTGTATTTGTAGAGGCTTTGGTGGTATCTCTCTTAGCGCATATAGGAGGAGTTATTGAGGTCACAGATCTAGAGAGTGAAGATATTGGTACAGTTCAGCGAGACATTCACGATGATGTCTTAGTGATGGATTATCTTTGCATTGGTGTTGTGGGTGGCATAGTTGGGGCCAAGGAGAGAGACCGTGTTCGACAACGAGCCAGACGGTTCAGATTGGAGGGTAGACACGTTTTGCAGTTGGTCTGTCATGCTCATGAGGAGCTAGGACATTTTGGAGTAAAGCGTACATATAGCTTACTTTAAGGTCATTATTGGTGGCACGGTATGCAAACCAAGGTACAACAGTTTGTTGCCAGATGTGTGGTTTGTGACCGAGTTAGAGCATCATTCAATGCTCCTACACCACAATTACACCCATTACCTATCATGGGATTGGATTACCGTTGGACTTTGGACTTTGCCGGACCTTTACCGCTGACTGTGAGACATCATCGGTATGTTTTGGTGATGGTGGAGCCCTTCTCCAAGTGGATTGAGTTGGTGGCACTTCCTGACAAGTCTAGTGAAGGGACAGCTTACTCGTTCCTAGATCGAGTTCTTATTCATTTTGGTGCACCAGCTAAGGTTTTGACTGATTAGGGTACAGAGTTCTTGAGGGAGTTTCAGGTCTTGTGTGACAAGGCTTTGATTGATCATTGTACTACATCCCGAGATCACCCTGAGGCAGATGGCTTAGCAGAGAGAGTGGTTCAAACGGTGAAGAGAGGATTGCAAAAGTATGGTTTGCATAAAGGCCACTTGGGAGATTGGGATCTCCAATTACCTTCCTTGGCCATGGGCTATTGGTTCAGCCGGCAAGCCTCCTTAGCATCCTTCTTGCCATACTTTCTACTCTATGGATGAGATCCAGATTTATCTATAGCCATTCGTTGAGATGCTACTGTTGTTTTAGACTTGGATGATCCCGATGTATGGATGAGTGCATGTTCTCAACGGGCAGAGATCTTTCAGAGAGTGATGCCGATGGCCTTTGAGAACTTGGTGATTGCTCAGCATAGCGATACTTTACGCTATGCTACCATTTGAGGAGGAGGTTATAGACCCTCGATCCGTCGATTTCATCCAAGCGACTATGTATATCTATAGCAAACAACACTAACAACACTTGATTTTTCTATAGGCTGCACTATCTTGAGAGTGCGTGAGGTTTTGCCATCTGGAGTCCTTGTGTTAGAAGGACGTGATGGTGTTGTTTGGAAGGATCATGTGCGCAATTGTGCGCCATGCCACTTTCCAAACATTGATGGTACTATGGACCCAAGCTTGGCACTTGTACGTGTAGGCTTGAGGTGTATGTTATGTGGCTCTTCTAGTGGAGCTGCTACTATATTAGTGTGTGATTGTTGTTTGAGAGGATGGCATATGGCATGTATGACTCCTCCCCTCACGGTGGTTCCTCAGGGACAATGGTTATGTCCTAGATGTACTTGACCTATAGCTAGTTCATTCTTTATATGGTATAGATTGCAAACAGGCGACTAACGATGGGGCTCCATAGCACCCGGCCTCCTGATCTTTACCCATTAGAGGGTATACCATATACTTAGAGTAGATGGCTATCTGGAGTTAGAGGGACCTAACCGCCAGCTAGGGGGGCAATTGTGGCACTTTAGAGTCTATGTATGACTTGTGTGTGAGTTGTGCTTCTATAGTGTATGATGTTGACAACGATGTATGTTGTGTGGCAATGTATATACGCACGACAGCTGTCATGCCATTTGTAGTGCCGCATCTAGATGCTTGGACACTGGAGTTCCAATGATAGTAGTTAGAGTTATTCTAGCAGTTTCTCAGAGACTACTTTCCGATGGTTAGATTTTGTGTTCGGGGTATTGACTTCATGGTGGGGCCCACCGTCACTTTGCACCGTTCGCACCATCGAATGTGCCATCAGCAGGACCATTAGGGTTTCAGTGCTAGCTCGAGTCCAAGGGGTATAGTTTCAAAGTGAGCTCCAGAGAGCTCACTTCTCTGATGTTGAGCCTTCGAGTTCCTGGCTATGGTGGACAGAGGCTGGCGAGCGTCACCTAGATTCTCTATGCTTGAGTGGGTCTGGCTTGACTGTAATCAGTGCCCAATTGTTGGCAGTTTATAGAGTGACATATCAAGTACTGATCTGAGTTGAGTTGAGTTGAGAGTGGTAAGCAATCTGATTATTGTGGCACTTTAGAGTCTATGTATGACTTGTGTGTGAGTTGTGCTTCTATAGTGTATGATATTGACAGCGATGTATGTTGTGTAGCAATGTATATACGCACAACACAGTGCTCACCCAACATGATGATGAGGAGAAGGAGTTTGTGGTATCCTATGCTAGTCGCTCCAACAATTCAGCAGA
This sequence comes from Lunularia cruciata, assembly GCA_948567375.1. Classification (NCBI taxonomy): domain Eukaryota; kingdom Viridiplantae; phylum Streptophyta; class Marchantiopsida; order Lunulariales; family Lunulariaceae; genus Lunularia; species Lunularia cruciata. The sequence goes on from OX419756.1 coordinate 10,751,583, forward strand.
GATGAAGTATAGTTCATATGAGGGAGAGTGCTTGGTAGCAATTTGGGCAATAGTACATTTCCGATGTTACCTATTTGGTAACCCCTTCACTCTCATCACTGATCATTAGCCGTTGAAGTGGTTGATGGAGTCCAACAAGCTTTCAAGGAAACTTGCACGATGGGCTCTGATTTTACAAGAATATGATTTCACGGTTGTTCACAGACCTGGAGTGGTGAACCGTGATGCATATAGGTTGAGTAGAAACCCATGTACCAACCAACAAGATCAGACTGGAGCATGTTGGCCTGGTGAGACAAATGAGGAGATGGTGCCAAGTTGGCATGCATTGGCCTTTCTGCATATATTTTTTGAGGCTTTGGTAGTATCTCTCTCAACGCATCCAGGAGGAGTTATTGAGGTCATAGATCCAGAGAGTGAAGATATTAGTATAGTTCAGCAAGACATTCATGGTGATGGACTATCTTTGCACTGGTGTTGTGGGTGGCACAGTTGGGGCCAAGGAGAGAGATCGTGTCCTTCAGCAAGCCAGCCAATTTAGATTGGAGGGCAGACACCTTTTGCATGTAGGGGAGGATGGTAGTGTGCAAGTAGTACCACTTCCATCTCAAAGACCGCAGTTGGTCCATCATGCTCATGAGGAGCTAGGACATTTTGGAGTAAAGCATACATATATGTGATATCAACATTTTTCATTTTGGATGAGTTTTGAAGAAGAAGTGCCTTGCTGAAATCAAATGGAGAAGAAATGAGGAGAAACTTGTGTTTTGATTAGGCCCGAGGAAGTCAACTTTGTGTTGGAGGAAGAAGGACTCGGATTGGATCAGATATGAACAAGCTTACTTTGTGTTAGAGGAAGAAAAACTTGGAGCATATCCGAACAAGCTTACTTCGTGTTAGAGGAAGAAAAACTTGGATCAGACGCTGAAGGAGGGTAGACCCAAAGAAGGAATAGAAGTTGCAGGTCAGGATTAATGTGGGGGCCATATTTCAATAACGAAAATTCCAAATCATGCATGCTATATCTTGTTGGAAGCGTCTTGTTTAGGGTTTTCCAATGCCACCAAAATCATAGAGTTTGAAGGTCTGTAGCAGAAATTACAAGCATTTGAAGTTTTGGGAGTAGTTGTATAAAGTAGTTGAGTGTCTTTGGGTTCACAATACTTTGGGTCTATATTCTTTGGATCTATACAACTTTAGACTTATATGACTTTGGGTGTAGAGACTTTGGGTTAGAAGCTTCTTACCTTAGGATGAAGGTGACCACATCTGAGGTAGTCGGACCTCAGAGTGCACTGAAGGTGACTTTGAGAGTCTTTCCAGAGGCATAAGAGGAAGTTAGAGTAGGGAAAGAATATATTTAGAATACCCATGACTTTAATTTCAATTCTTATTGAAGATTTGATAAAATTAGAAGAGAAATAGTAATAATGAATGAACTCAAAGTGCAAGATCAGACAATAAGTGTCTTCGGGTCAATTACATGAGCGATTAGAGGAAAGTGAATTACAACTTGAAGGCATAGATAGTGTACCCATGATTTCACTTACAATTCTTGATGAGGATAGGGTAGTAAAATTAGCAAAAGAATTAGTAGAATTAGCAAAGGAATTGATAATAGTTAGACCCAAAGTAAAAGAAGTAGGAGTACAAATGTCTTTGGAGTTGACATTGGAGATATTAGAGAAGGATGGGTTGTAGGAAGATGTATGTAGATTGCCCATGACTGTAATTGCAAATCAGGGAGAAGAGGTGTTAGAATTGGTAGAAGAATTGGTAATTGTAAAACTTGAGGATAGAGCAATACGTGAAGTTACTTTGGGATTGGGAGAAGAAGTAGAAGTAGACATCATATCGGAGTAGTAACAGATTTGAGATTTTGAAGGGCCGAAAGTAGTGCATTATCATTTCGGATCTGCAAGTTGGTAAAGTTGTTAGGAAGTAATTTAGGAAGTAAGATCACTATTGAAGAGCTCTATCTATTTAAAGGCAACGTTTGCAATGCCATTTTTTTCAGTTTGTGTAATCTTGAGGATAGATAAAGCAAAGTGCTAATTATAGTGCTCATTGTTTGAGCTTAATTTCAAGTATCAACTTTGTGTTTCTGTGTTTGTGAGTGTTTGGAGAATTCTGAAGTGCAAGTCATTGGGTTTGTTGGATGTTGGATTCCACAACCATGATCTTCATTCCGTGTGTTTGATCTTGAATGAAGTGCAATCAAAGCAATGCCTTGATAGGTCTGAAAGAAATTGATGTGAAGTAATTTTGATCGAGGAAGTTATGCCTTTAGTGAAGGGGTGGAACACAATTCTGAGGTGGAATTGTTTTGCAATGAAGTGCCATTTTTGGGAAAGACTAAATCATCACAATCAACATTTTTTGGAAAGATTTGCTATGTTGTGACTATGAGTGAGTGATTTATGACAAGTTGTCAAGATTGAGCGCTTGTTGCTCTCTTTTGGGTGTGGTTTTTACCCCAAAGTCTAAAGAAGAAATTAAGAAGAACCACATTTGTGACATTTGACTTTGTATTTGGACATTTTGACAAGTATCTTTATAGGAATGAACTTTACTTACCTGATTACCGCAAAAGTGATATTTGCCTGGTTGTCACAATATAGCTTACTCTAGAGTCATTATTGGTGGCACGGTATGTAGACTGAGGTATAGCACTTTGTTGCTAGATGTGTGGTCTGTGACCAAGTTAGAGCATTATTCAATGCTCTTATGCCATAGTTACACCCATTACCTATCATGGGATTGGGTTACTATTGGAGTTTGGACTTTGCTAGACCTTTACCGTTGATTGTGAGACATCATTGATATGTTTTGGTGATGGTGGAGCACTTCTCCAAGTGGATTGAGTCGGTGGCACTTCTTGACAAGTCTAGTGAAGGGACAACTTACTCATTCTTGGATCAAGTTCTTAGTCATTTTGGTGCACCAGTTGAGGTTTTCACTGATCGGGGTATAGAGTTTTTGGGGGAGTTTCAAGTCTTGTATGACAAGGCTTTGATTGATGTCAATTTGATTGATGTTGATGATTGACCTTTACCGTTGATTGTGAGACATCATCGGTATGTTTTGGTGATGGTGGAGCACTTCTCCAAGTGGATTGAGTTGGTGGCACTTCCTGACAAGTCTAGTGAAGGGCCGCTTACTCATTCTCGGATCGAGTTCTTAGTCATTTTGGTGCACCAGTTGAAGTTTTCACTGATCAGGGTATAGAGTTTTTGGGGGAATTTCAAGTCTTGTGTGACAAAGCTTTGATTGATCATCGTACTACATCCTAAGATCACCTTGAGGCAGATGGCTTAGCAGAGAGAGTGGTTCAGACGGTGAAGAGAGGATTGCAAAAGTATGGTTTGCAGAGAGGCCACTTGGGAGATTGGGATCTCCAATTACCTTGGTTGGCCATGGGCTATCGGTTCAGCCAGCAAGCCTCCTTAGCATCCTTCTCTCCTTACTTCCTACTCTATGGACAAGATCCAAATTTACCTGCATCTATTCATCAAGATGTTATTGTAGTTTTGGACTTGGATGATCTAGATGTATGGATGAGTGCATGTTCTCAATGTGCAAAGATCTTTTGGAGAGTGATGCCGATGGCTTTTGAGAACTTGGCAATTTCTCAGCATAGAGATACCTTATGCTATGCTATCATTTGAGGAGGAGGTTATAGACCCTCAATCCGTTGTCATCAAGAAAATAGCACACACATAACCTTGAGGTTTGATGTGCAAGTTCAGAAAGTTGTTTCAAGGGTCATGTTCAATATGTTTCAGGAGTTGGTTTCTTGCTACCTTGCTGTGGGAGATATTTACTATGTTATGGTGAAGTCGGGAAAAAGTTGTGGTGTTATTAGCTTGAGGACTATGTTTGTGTGGCTGGAGTTGAGAAATAATGTCAGGTTACATGAGCTCAGGGTTTTTATGTTATTGGAGTGAAGAGCTTTTTCCTTGGTGGAAGAGCAAACAGAATTTAGTGGGAAAAGAAGGTTGAGGAGAATGTTTCAAGAGAGAACTTGTGGTGTCAAGCTGCACGGGAAAATACTTTGGGAGCCCTTTGCTAGGAAAAATCATTAAGGAAGAGATGCTTTGAGACCTTTGGGCTGTGACATACTAGGGGAAGAGGAGGAGAAATTTTGGGAGTTGAGTCTTGGCTGTTGCAGGAACAAGGGGAGATTTTTTAGGGAAGCCGGAGGGACCAAGAGAGCTAGAGAATGCTTCAAAGGAAAGGTAGCGCGGGACAGAGAGAACTCCCTCGGAAAGGTAGGGCTGGGCAGAGAAAATTGGCAAGAGAAAAAGGTTGGACAGAGGAAGGAAGAAAAAATTTCCCGAGAGAAAAGGGTTTTGGACAGAGGAAGTTGTAGGAGAGAACTCTCAAGAAAAGGGCTTCTGCCAAAAACAGAGGAGAGTAGGGCTTTTGGCAGAAGAAGAGAGCACTATTGAGGGGTTTTTTGCAGGGGAAGTAGTCTGGAACAGTTTTTGGGCTGACCCGAGCAGTAGAGAGAGAAATCAGGAAGAGTGGATAGGAGAAGAGAGTCATCAAAGGATTTGGCACGAGTGAGGATCAGTGAGAGAAAAAGGTAGGGCTGGACAGGACAGGAGATTTGGAAGAGAGAAGGGTTTGACAAGACTGAACTGAGGATGTAATATCAAAAGTGAGGAAGGGTTGGACAGAGAGAACTCCCGTGGAAAAGTAGGGCTGGACAGAGAAATTCTAGAAGAGAGAAGGGTTTGACATGACTGAATTGAGGATATAATATCAAAAGTGAGGAAGGGCTGGACACAGAGAACTCCCGTGGAAAAGTAGGGCTGGACAGAGAAATTCTTGAAGAGAGAAAGGGTTGCCTAGACTGAACTGGGGATGTAATATCAAAAGTGAGAAGGAGCATTTTCAAATTTTCTAGTGCCTGGTCAGGGACAAGAAGTGGGACAGAGGGGAAGGAGTTCAGGTTTTGGGAGTTTTGCCCTGGAGAGGAGTGACTAGTGGAGAAGAGAAAAATTTTGAAATTGGCTGGGCTTGGTCTGTGACAAGAAACAGAAGGGAAGGAGTTAGGTTTTAGGAGTTAGGTTTCAGGAGTTTTGCCCTGGAGAGGAGTGACCAGCAAAGGAGAGAAGAATTTCAAATTGGCTAGGCTTGGTCTGTGACAGGAAATAGAGGGGAAGGAGTTCAAGTTTTGGGAGTTTTGACATGGAGAGGAGTGACCAGTAGAGGAAAGAAGAATTTTGAAATTTGATGGGCTTGGTCTGTGACAAGAAATAGAAGGGAAGGAGTTCAGGTTTTGGGAGTTTTGCCCTAGAGAGGAGTGACCAGTGGAAGAGAGAACAATTTTGAAAATTTGCTTGGCTTGGTCTGTGATAGGAAAGAGAGGGGAGGAATAGGGCTTTGGGAGTTTGCTCTGGAGAGGAGAGCAATTTTGAAAGTTGATGATTTGCTACTGTGAGAGAGCTGGACAATGGAACAAATTCAAAAGTGTAAGGGCTGCTGCTATGAGAGAGCTGGACAGAGGAGAGCAATTTCAAAATTTGATGATTTGATGTTGTGAGAGAGCTAGACAGAGGAATAAATTCAAAAGTGTAAGGGCTGCTGCTGTGAGAGAGTTGGACAGAGGAGAGAAATATCAAGAGGTTGATGATTTGTTGTTGTGAGAGAGCTGGACAGAGGAGAGCAATTTCAAAAGTTGATGATTTGCTGCTGTGACAGGAGGACAGAGGAAAAGGAGAAGGAATTTTGCAAGAAGGGCTGAACTGTGGCAAGAGTAGGAGAGTGAGATCTGGAGGGTTTGCCTTGAACTGGACTGTGAAGGTGTGCGAGGAGGAAAATTTTCATTTTGCTGACTGATGGTGACAAGAGTACAGGGAGTGAAGAAAGCAAGAGATTTTTGAGGGTTGCCCTGGACAGTGGAGGTGTGTGTGAGAGAGAGCATTTTCAAAAGTTGCTGGTGCCTAGTCTGTGACAAGAACTGGGACAAGGAGAGCAAAGAAATTTTTGAAGGTTTGGCTTGGACAGGGAGTGAAGAGCTGAGAGGAATTTTTGAGGGATTAGGTCTTGGACTGTGAAATAGATGAAGGGAAATTTTTGAGAGTTGGCTGGCCTGGTCTGTGACTGGAAACAGCAAGGAAGGAGTTAGGGCTTCGGGAGACTGGCCTTGAAGAGTATTGCCAAATGGAAGTGAAGAAAGAGAGAAAATTCGGAAGGACTTGTCATGGGCTGTGACATGACAGGAAGGAAAGAGGAGGGGAAATTTTTTAAATGCTTTTGTCCATGACTTGGAGAAGAAAGAAGGAGAATTTTTGAATGTGAAGGGCTAGCTGCTGGGACAGAAGTGAAGAGAGAAATTTTCAAAGGATTTTGCTTTGCCTTGGTTTGTGACATGGAGAGTGAAGAGCTAAGAGTATTTTTGAAGGATTTGTTTTGCCTTGGTCTGTGATAGTGGACAGGAGAAGGAGTGCTTCTCACGAAGGGATTGTAGGTTATTGACACTACGGGAACATGATGTTTTCTCTAGTGTAAGGGTTTGTGAGTACTTGAACAGAGAGAAAATCGTGAATATAAGGACTGATTTGAGAGTTAAGGCAAAAGAATTTTCACAAAGGACATTGAATGTGTGCAAGAGCTGCAACTTGGTCCGAGAATGAAAGTTGCTTGAGAATGTGTTGACTAGACAGAAGGAGATACTTCATAGGAAGTAAGGCTGGTTGCTGAGTGTGAGACAAAAGAGAAGGAGGTTGTTTCATGAAAGTGTGAAGACATGACTGGAGAAATTTTGAAGTGGGCCAGTTCATCTAAAGTTGGGAAGGAGAAAAGAGTCAAAATTGGCAGCCCTGACTGAATGGTGTGAATCTGAACTACAAAACAAGGGCACAGGAAAACAAAGAAGTTTGGAGGGTGAGTTGCCTTGAATGTTGTCAGACAAAGTGCATGCAAAGTGCCCCGGCTGAGTTGATGATTAGTTGCAACCTTAGGGCAGGCATTGTCTTGACTAGAACTATTTGACCTATCCAACCTGGTGAATTCTATAGTTGAAATTCCTATGAATGATGAGTCTTGGAAGCGGATGTGTGTTATGAATTGTGATTAGCATTGAGGAAAATGCATTCTAGGAGCTCTCAGTGAATGGCCCTTGTCCTTGTGAATGGCATAATTAAATGATTTGGGTGCCTAGGTTTATGTTTGGTTAGATCACTCATTTTCATTTATTTTATTTTATTAAAGGGCCACCTGACCTAGGTCTATGAACTGCCAAATCCTGAACCATAGCCTGAACCTGATGTGAAAATAAAATATGAGACCATGCAGAGGTAGAAACCATAACACCAGACTTGCATGACAAGACCAATTTTGCAAAAGTCAGGGATAAAACAAAAGTCAAGGATAAAACAAAACCTTCAAGGAGAGCCAACCTCAGGGAAAATTGAAACAACAAGTTCATACAGAGACAAATTCCCAACAATCCAAGAGTAGGGAAGGAATGTCCATCTAGGGAAAAATCTGAAAGTAAGAAAGTAAGGACAAACTGAGCACAAGCAGCCATTTTCTTGGCGCACTCTTGAGACCAAATGTTCCCCACAACACCATCGATTTCATCCAAGAGACTATGTATATCTACAATAGACAACACCACCAACACTTGATGTTTCAACAAGCCACACTATCTTGAGAGTGTGAGGTTTTGCCATCTAGAGTCCTTGTGTTGGAAGGAATTGATGGTGTTGTTTGGAAGGATCATGTGCACAATTGTGCACCATGCTACCTCCCAAAAATTGATGGTACTATGGACCCAAGCTTGGCACTTGTACGTGCAGGCTTGAGGTGTATGTTATGTGGCTCTTTTGGTGGAGTTGCTACTATGTTAATGTGTGATAGTTGTTAGAGAGGATGACATATGGTATGTATGACTCCTCCCCTCATGGTGGTTCCTCAGGGACAATGGTTATGTCCTAGATGTACTTGACCTATAGCTAGTTCATTCTTTATATGGTATAGATTGCAGACAAACAACTAATGATGGGGCTCCATAGCACTCGGCCTTCTGATCTTTGCCCATCATAGGGTATACCATATACTTGGAATAGATTCCTATCTAGAGTTAGAGGGACCTAACTGCAAGCTAGGGAGGCGATTGTGGCACTTTAGAGTCTATGTATGGCTTATGTGTGAGTTGTGCTTCTATAGTGTATGATGTTGACAATGATGTATGTTGTGTAGCAATGTATATATGCATGACAGCTATCACACCATTTGTAGTGTTACATCTGGATTGCTTGGACATTGGAGTTGCAATGATAGTAATTAGAGATATTTCAGCAGTTCCCCTAGACTACTTTCCGATAGTCAGCTTTTGTGTTTGGGGTATTGACTTCACGGTAGGGCCCACCATCACTTTGCACCGTCAAGTGTGCCATCAGCAAGATCATTAGGGTTTTAGACCTAGCTCAAGTCCAGGGGTATATTTTTAAAGTGCAACTCCAAAGAGCTCATTTCTCTGATGTTGAGCCTTCGAGTTCTTGGCTATGGTAGACAAAGGCCGGCGAGCATCACTCGGATTCTCTTAGCTAGAGTGGGTATGGCTTGAATATAATCAATGCCTATTTGTTGCAATTTATAGAGTGAAAAATCAAATATTGATCTGAGTTAAGTTGATTTGAAAGTTGTAAACAATCTGATTATTGTGGCACTTTAGAGTCTATGTATGATTTATGTGTGAGTTGTGCTTCTATAGTGTATGATGTTGATAGTGATGTATGTAGTGTAGCAATGTATATATGCACAACAAGTATAGAAGGCATAACTCCTTCTACCATTTGCCATCATCAATCTACTTTCAATTATTAGCTTGATATGAATACCTAATTCCCCTGTTAATTGCATGGATATGCAATTCTTTGAATTTCTAAAATCAACCAAAATCATACAACCATGGCCAAATATCATACCTTGCAAGTGAAGCATACTTGCATAAGTGAAGCCTTCAACCCCATTGGAACTAATCAAGTTCCCAATAAGCAACTCAAACTCTCTTATTGGGATTCTTTGTTTCCTTGATCATCTTGCTCCACAAACTCTATTTGGGTGATTTGTCGAGATTGTTAATTCTTGAGTGGACATTCAACAATATGATGTCCAATTTGGTGACAATAAAAGCAACCACCATTTTGTGATAATCATTCCCTATTTGTAATGCCATGCGGTCTTCATAGGATAACATCAATCTCTATTGGTGTTGGCTCCTTCATTTGTGTGTAGTATGTTGGTAGCTTTTGTGAAGGTTGAGGTCAAGACCAAGTTATCACAACCAAGGAATCAAAGTGCTTAGAAAATTGCATGGCTTTGTCCAAGTGTTTTAGCTCTAACATAGTCACTTCTAATTTGGTTCGTAACTTCAAACACCCCTCATAAATTGATCAAGAGCTTCACCTTCCAATATATTTGGAATTTTCATAATGATGTTCTAGAATTGAGTGATATAGCTGCCCATAGAGCCAATCTCCTTCAATTCTGCCAATGTATCTTGTGCGGTTTGTGCAACATTTATAGCTTGGAATTGCCCAATTATTGTGCTCTTGAATTCTTCCCATGTCAAGATTGGCATAACAAATTGCCATTTAGCTTGTTCCACTCGGAATCACCACCATAGTTTTGCCACTCTATCTGATTGGCTTATAGCCAAGAGAAAATGTCTCTATTCATCTTGAAGATTTGTAGCTTCAAATTAATGTTCACAATCAAACACAAAATTCTCCACTACACCTGAGAGATTCTTACCTTCAAATACCTTGAGCTTTGGAAATTGGATTTGCTCTTCTCTTCTCAAAATGGTGCATTCTTTACATGCTCTTGTGGTTGATGGTCTTTCTTCCAACAATCAAGTAAGGTGCTTAATTTGTTGTTGCATAGCAATGATAACTTTGGGCATTGCCACCATGGCTACTACTTTATCAAAATATCTACAATTATGTAAGTTAACACATAGATGAAACACATCCACCATTCTCCGTAGGTTGCAATCAAAAGTATCAAGGGTTCATCAAACAAGGTGATCGCATTTAGAAAATTCTGTCCAAAGCGTGAGATGATGAATTGCATGAAATGATGCTTAGGAAGTACATGGACATGAAAATCCTGATGGTTTGGGGAAATGGATTTGGTGTTCCATAAATTCCATATATCCCATTCTTGCTCTAATACCAATGTAAAAGACCAAGGAGAGAAATAGGAGAATGGAAGACTATAATGAAAGATCACATTGGGACTCTTGAATGAGAGAACCTCTAAATGCCTAGCATGAGCTTGAGCTTTGGTATTTATAAGGAATATATAATGCTCCTAAGAAGTTTCTTTCTAAAAACAACTTACTTGGCATGCAAGCTATAGTTGTATCCATGGCATGCCTAAGATCACATCATATTGAGCTAATCATATCACTTGCCACTCAATTTCTTCTTGATACTCTCCTACAATGAATGCTCACTTTCTTAGTAACAACTCAATCCTCTCTATCTGACCATTAAGTAACTATACTTCTTCATTCTCATCCTTCCCTAGTTCCATCCCCAACCTTATTGCAAGAAAGTTAGACAAGAAATTCTCTATTGCTCCAAGGTTTATCAATACTCTCACTTGATTGCCTTTTAGGACTCCATTTACAAAAATCAGTTGTATGTTTGTCTTCCTCAACCTTTGTGCACTTGTCCTCTTCCTCCCCCCATTTTTATCCTCTCCATTGAGCCAATAAGGCTATAAAATATATTTATTTGCAATTTGTGTTATTCAATGTGATTTCAACATCCTCCTCTTTGATTCATCCCTCCAAGTTGTTCAAAGGTTGCCTATATAGACGCTTACTAATTCTAAGAAGGGAATCATGACAATTGATGGTTATGGGCAAAACTTGGCTACAATTGTAACAACATCATTGTTTTGCTCAAGCCTGTTCTCCTTGTGTGACTCCATCTCCCCATTCTTTGACCCGTCCTTGTTCTCCTTGGTCTTGGAAACAAATGTTGCCCAATCTATAAGAACTAGTGCACCAAAGTGTGGTGTATCAATCAAATAATGTTATGTTTGAACTACCTTTTCATCTCCTCCAAGCACTCTTTCTATTCTTTGAGCACATGCAATGGCTTCAAAAATTGTGCAAGGATTTTGTACTATTATTTCTTGGTGAATTTACTTTTTTAACTCCCATTTAAAATTGTCAAGAGCTTTTGTTGGTTATCATGATCTGTAGATCAAGAAATGCCTCCATGTATTCTTGTATGTTGTTTCTTCAATCTACATAGGCAGGTTCGAGCCATCTCCATGGAATCCACAGATTAGAAGTTCTTCAACATCTCCTCTTGCATTGCCATCCAAGTCATCTCTCTTCCTTCTGCCAACATTGATTATTCCCAAGCATTGTACCATGTGAGTGCTTTATCGGTCAAGTGTAATACCAATAGCTAGATAGATGATCTAGAGATGAAATTTGGTTTGGTAATATCTAGAAGGATATTATACATGATGGAATAAGTAGATAAGCTAGAGGTATCACCAAAAGAGTACTTCTACTAATATGTTAACCGACACATGCTTGGAAACTTTAGAATCAATAATTAGGCATATGATCTAGAGGTGAAACTTGGGGTGGTGACAGCTGGAAAGATGTTACACATGGTGGAGAACATAGATCAAATAAAGGTATCACCAAAAGAGCATTTCTACTAATATGGCAGAAGCCAAAATAGGCCTAAAAATGGTGGTCTATTTCACAAGACAATTTCAAAGGCCTAATTGGATGAATTAGGTCTCCAAAATGTATAGATCCTCCCTTCCCAAAGTGGAGGAAAGGTTCTCTTTTCCTTCTCCCTAGTTTTTCTCACCAAGAGCTTTCCAATGGTACCTCACCCATGTGATTTTGAGATTCCTATACGAAGATTTCCTAAAATATTCCCTTTGGTCAAAGCCTGTTTGACTAGCCAGATGGGACCAGGACCGATATGTCACCCATCCAAGAAAGTAATCTAAGGGTGGAGCTTGCTGAGAAGTCACTTATCCATGTACCTAATCCTATGGTGGAGCTTCCTTGGAGGAGATCCTCTTTGGGTATATAAAAATAAAGAAGGTGTTCCTTTGGGGCATTGGAGGATTGACTGTGAAATCTGTATTTCCTCTCTTGTATCTCTCTTGAAGAGTTCTCTTGTCCTTGGAGTATTACATCAAGTACCCACATGCAAACACACCTATAGAATGATTGGTGATCTCAATTTTGAATAATTGAAAGTATTGATTGATTCTTGAAATCCAATTTTCTGCTACTTGTATGGAAGATTGTCCCTTGTAAGGCTCAATGTTGCATGGATTCTTCATCCATAGTAACAATGTGACTGCATTGTTGATCGGGGTCAATGTCATTGGCATAAGTGACTCTCTAGGTACTTTGACCACTATTATTGGGTTTTGGGATGATTTTCCTTCTTGCATTCCATGATCATTCCTAAAGGTATGTACTTGACTTTTTAATGCCTCTATTATCATCTTGATCTCCCAAGACTCGCTCAACATCCCCTACATTCCTTGCATCAAATCCTACAATTGTGGCTCCATGATGCATACATATAACAAACGCTCAATTGCTACTTCTTACTTCACTAGAGAGTTAATATGATCACTCAAGGGGGAGCATGGATAGTAAGGACCTCAGGGGTTATCACTTGTTAATAATATTCTTCACCAAAATTGTAGACTACAAAATCCTAAACATCACTTTCAATCTAACTACAAAATATATTTCTACTTGAGTGTTGAAAGGAAATTTTTTTGGTATATTTAAATCCCTTGTATCATAGTAGAATGTAAATTGTCAAATCCCACTCTATATTTTATGTCACAATAGGTAGAATCATCAAGTTTGAAAAATTTAGTACTACGTCCATAAACTCTACTCCAAAATGGTAAATGAGATATACTCTCACTTGCTCAAGCTAGATGTACATAATCTTGATGTGCAATGGATTCAAGAACAAAAAGTGAAGTGCAAGAAATTGTCTTCATGGAGCATCCATCCCATCCTCTCTCTAAAACACCCCCAATCTACAGATTGCACTACTTTTTCTCTCCTCAAACATATGCAATCTCAATAGCTCATGTTCTTCCAAGAGGGTGATCCACTCACTTGGATTAAAACACCTGCACTGATACCATTGTAATGATCCAATAATAGGAGAAACCCCAAGAGAAACACAAGATTTCATCCCTCAATACTCCAATGTCCTTAAGGAACACCTTGTCTTTATTACATAACAAAGAGGAACCACTCAAAGGGCGCTACACCCTTGGATCAAATGCATGGATTGGTGATATGGTAGCAAACTCCACCCTTAGATTAGTTATTTGGATTGGTGATATATCAATCCTTGTCCTATTTGGTTGGTCAAACAAGTTTAACTAAAGGGAATATTTAAGGAATCTTTTAATAAGAAGCTCAAAATAGCATAGATGAGGTATTTTTAGAAAGCTCTTGATGAGACGAACAAGGAGGAGAAGACAACAACTTTTTTCCCAAAGGGTAGGAAGTCTTTCATTTTCAAGGCCTAATTCATCCATTTAAGTTTTTGGAATTGATTCTAAAGTTTTCAAAGTATTTTTAGTCTTTGTATTATTAATAGAAGTATTCTTTTGGTGACATTTCTATCTAATTTATTTAGATCATCATATATAACATCCTTCTAGATATTATCTAGTCAAGTTCCATCTCTAGATAGTATGTTTAGTTAATGGTATTATATAGATCTATTAAAAATATCCATATAAAAGTCTATATATATATGTATATATATATAATTTATGAAAAGTAATTATAGTAAAAAAACATTAAAAATATTTATTGATTTTAATTGACATATATAATTTTATTATAAATATAAATTTATAATTAGCTACAGCCATAGCCATGTTATCTAAAATTAGCTTTTGCTAGCCTCACTGAAGGTACTTTGGACTCAATGAGACTTACTTGTCTTGAACCTAGTTATCTTGGTTGTCGTACCAATTCTGAAATTAGTGAGTCTTGAGAAGGGGGTATAAAATACCATGCTGCTATTCGTCTTATTTAAGTTTCCGGTCCTTAATCAATATTTGCTAGAGGTTGATGAAGCATTAATGCTGATATGGACTGGTATGTTGATCCTACTTTCACTTCAGTTGAGGTATTTATGCTTCATTCTAATACTTCATCTGAATAATTCTTATTGTCCAGATGATTGCTCATACCATAAGATACTAAATAGTTAACAAATCATGCATCACACAAACTCTTTACTAGAACTTGTATAACAACATAAGACATAACTCTGTCTTAATAGGCGGTCTCCAATAATAACATTTCTACGATTCAAATTTTTAGTGCTTAACCAACGTAGGCTGTATTCTATCTTTTCATATGTGATTTATGTAATTAAATGGACTGCTAATCATTGTTATCTTCGCAGATTAGTATTGTTCTATTCAACTTGGACTAGTCCTGTTGCTAGCATGTAGCGAAATAGAATACTTGAGACTTATTGACCTAGTAATTTCAATTCAAGTCAATTCTGATAAGATAAGATTCCAGAGAGAATATTCTGATTCCATTCGGGACGGGAAAGTAATACATATCGGTAACATCAGCAGCCCTCATTACCCGCTGCAAAACGAGAACGTGGTGAATGGTGAAAGAAAGCACGGCACCCATAAGATATATGATCACCTGAGCATTGACATGCTCCATACTATACCACATGGAGTAATAGTACATGCCCACGCCGATCACCTTGTGTCTTATGCTTATGAGCACAGGCGACTATCCTTTTCTTTCCTCTCGAAACTCTTGCTTGGAAGGAACCACCTTGCACCCATGTGATGAACCACGTGATCATCATGTGATCGTGCGTCTCCTCCTTTGATTATTCATGCACTAGTATCGTATGTAATATAATATAATGGCAAGTTGATGGCAACAGTACATGGATGCACATGTCAACGAACAACTAGAGGTGATATCCATCCAGATCACGCCACAGAGGATCATTCTATTTGGTACTTGCACTACTGTGACTGAATTAGGGGTCCAATAGGGTCTCGGAAACGCTGTATTTAGAAACTGTATGAGGGAAACAGTAACGAATAACAGTCAACGCTATGGATGGAAATGTGAAATTGGAGCTTTATTTGTTATTGTTCATGCTTGAAGATTCTGTTATTGCGTTATGATACATGTCACCATGCTAACGAAGAAATTATGATAATCCTATGAGGTACGGACGTAGTGGAAATCAAATGCAAAATTGGACCTTTTTCTACTTTCAAGTTGAATTTTGACGAAACGAGAGACTAGTATAGATATTCATTAAATTCAAGAGTATATTAGTGTATTTTAGTAATGTGAAAAAATTTAGTCTATTTGGTATGTCTACATAGTTTATATATTTCTTGCTTATTTTTATTTCATTGATACCAGAATTTGAAACCATGGAGAAAATTTCAATTTATATGCATTTATACTGATCATAAAAGGTTTTATGTGATTTTTCCGTATTTGGATGATTTACTTGGTTCTTATATCTCTTATTTCTATGGTTATTTTATCCTTGTTTTATACAGAATTAGTTCAAAAATTTTAGGAATGGAAATGAAGTTATAAATGGTCATGGAGTTTTGAAAGTTGGTATACATAATGGGAGATGAGGGAGCGGAGCTATACAAGCATTCTGTCCTTTTCCCATTACTAATATTTTCATATGGAGAAGGACACTAGGGGCATTAGACCGATTGCTATTGGAGAGATCTTTTGCGTTTGGTTAGTCGTACCATTGTCCTTCAGCATTTTTCTCACTTTTGACAGCACCTCAATCCACATCAATTTGGAGTAGCCACACTTGGAGGAGATGAGGCTATATCTCTAGGTATTAGTGTACTCCTAGATATCCATCCAGAGTGAGTCGTCCTACAGGTGGATATTGAGAATGCTTTTAATAGTGTCTCACGTGCATCCATCTTTAGAGAGCTTAGGGAGGCTGGTGGATCCTTGGTGAGTCTTAATCCTTTTGTGCGGTCTTTTTATGGCTCTCATGCTTCCCTTTACTACCAGCATGGTGGTTCATAGGAGAGAGTCACCGTCTTGGATTCAGCTGTGAGTACACGTCAAAGAGATCCTTTAGGAGGACCCTTACTTGCCATGGCTCATTTTAGAGCTCTCTTATCTACTACATTGGCCATGCCAGGTTGTGTATTTCACTCCTTGGCAGATGATACACACATTGTGGATCAGATTAGGCATGCCTTTGACCACTTGACTACAGAGCTACATCTAGTAGGCTTGAGAATCAAGGTGTCAAAGTATAGGCCATAGTCCCCTTTAGGTATTCCTCCCCACATTGAGCTTCTAGAGGAGTGTATCACATCTATAGATGGACTATGTGTTCTTGGAGTGCTAGTAGGATTTTGAGGATTTTGTCACACTCTTCTTAGACGCTGCCCTTGCTAAGGATGTTCTCCATGTGGATGACCTTCCATTACTAGGAGATCCGTAGGTAGCATTTGGTATACTCTCCACTAGTATTGCTTATCAACCATCCTACCTCATCAGTATAGTTCCTCCTTCCTCGTCCTTCTTATCACATCTAAGAGCCTTTGATAGGAGGATTATGGGAGTCTTTGGTGATATTATTGAACCAAGGACATTTGAGTTTGTGATAGTGGATTTGGCACGTAGATAGGTCTTGTGTGGAGGGAGTGGCTTGCTATTTATGGAGAAGATTGCACCTATAGGATTTTTGGGTAGTTGGGCTCTCTTGGCATCCCTACTTTCCTCTTGTTTTGTGGTTGTTGATAAGTAGGTCTTGGAGACTTATGTGACAGAGGTGGGAAGAGGATCCTTTTCTCTCCAGATGTTATGACAATAGATGAGAGATAGTCTATCCCCACGAGCATGAGAGGATTTTCCTTCTTTGCTTCACTATCATCAGATTGGACTAGACGTTTACAGTCGTCCTTGATGGACCGACAATATGAACATACGCTACATTCTCTCTTAGTTGACTTGTCCATTCCTCAGGCTATGAAAGCATGTCTCCCCTCTTGCTCCAGCAAAGGTGCAGGCTCTTGGATCCTAGCTCAACCGTGCATTAGGGCATTCCGACTTGCACCAACTACTTTCTCTATAGCAATGAGGTTTTGCCTAGGTTTGGTCCACCCATCTACATCTTCTTTACTCACTTGTGAGTGTGGTTCTACATTAGATGAAGCAGCGGTCCATATGATATGGTGTCCTTTTGGAGGATAGAGGATAGCTACCCATGATGCTATTAGGGGCATTGTGTTTGCTATGGCACGAGAGAGTGGATACTTGGCTTGGAGGTATATTTGTATGCTTTGCAGATGACACATGTTAGGGTAAACTTATACTTGGTCCGAGAAGATCAGGTGATGGTAGCAAATGTTGTGGTTACAGACCCTATGCAAAATACAATCTTGGAGGGAGTGATTACCTATCCTCCTGGATGGGCGGCAAGCGCAATAGTAGGTTGCAAGGTCTCCAAGTATAGGTGCATGCAACAAAGTCACCTCTTTGTTCCCCTAGCCTTGGAGTTATATGGAGCAATGGACACGGCATTCAACACATTTGTCAAGGAGTGCACGAGAGCTTATCATTTTAGGTGCCAGGGGATAGCACTCTCACTCTCATACTTTGTAGCATATTTTAGACAGTGTTTGTCCATTGCTCTATAGAGGGCAATGGCTGGTGCAATCCAAAGGAAAGCAATCACACTAAGTGATGCTTCTTTGAATGCTCCAATTGTTTGTAGACCACATGACTTGCATAGTTTGGATATCTTAGGTGCAATGGGGCAGATCTCTCATATAGACTCTATTGGGGCTTAGTTCCCTTTTACCTTTTCCATCTCTCCCTTGTACGGTTTGATGGGCTCTTCCCATCCTTCTTTTTTTCTACACGGTTGTCCTTATTCATATTTTCATTAGACTATTTTCTTCCATGTTTATTACATCCTCCAATATGAAAAGGAGTATCATTGAAGGTATAAAAGTACTAGTTAGTGAAGCTATTTCATTTTGGTAGATCTCTTTTAATTTTTACTTTTTTTTTAATTTATACCCCTTGGACTCTCTTAAAGTGGATTATCAAGGTTATAATTTAATTGATTATTAATAAATTTGTTCCAAGTGATTATAATTTTAGTACTTGGAGAGATATTTTAATCAATTTGTTAAATGTTAGATGCTAGTACACTCCTTATGATACAAAAGGACATAAGGAGCATTTAACCACCTATTATTAAGGATGTCTTATTGTATCTCATTAAGACACCATTACTCTTCAACATTATTTTCATTTCAAGCAGGACCTTTGTTTATGGGATTAACTGTTTAAGCACTTTTGAATATACATCCAAATTGAATTTTCTTGCAATTGATTTAAAGAATACTTTGGATACAACATTATTTATGATCTATCTTTGAAAAGCTTAGTGCTATTGGACTCTTTGCAAGCTTTTTTCCTTTTATAAAATATTTTAAATTTATATTTCTTCTCTTTTTCTATAAAAATTCTTCTTCATAAGTAGTGTCATTGTTGTTCAATTAGACTTAGATACATGATAAAGATATCTATTAGACATACCTTTATTTTCCATGGTCTATTTTAGGGCTTGATTGGTGTTCTATTTATGTTATGTCTTGTTCATAATATACTCTTAGAGGTCCTTTATACCAAATTAGGCATACATTTCAACAACTACCAAGTTTCATCTTGAAAATGTGAGAGTCAAGGTAACAAAGTATAGGATGTGGTTTTCTTAAATATCTTTTGCTCACGTTCAATTTCAAAAAGCTACATTCTATCTATTAAAGGATTTTGTATCTAAGGAGTACTTATAATATTTGAGGATTCTATATCATATTACTTAGATATTGCTCTTGGAGAAGTTATCCTACATGTAGATGACATTTATTTATTAGGAGATCCACATATAGCCTTTGATATATTTTTCTCTAGCATTAGTCATACATTGGTTTATCTACTTCTCATACTTTACTTTCCTCTTTCCCTTTCATTATGCTTGAGTGCCATCAATCAGGGAAGTCTTTAGTAATATTATTAGACCAAAAACGTAGAGTATGTGATAAGGACTTATTATACTGACAAATATCTCAATCCATTTTGTATGGAAGGATATGCTTATTATTTATAGAAAAGATGGTACTTGTAGCTTTTTGAAGCAGTTCTCTACATACCTATTTTATGATTTTTATTAAGCATATTTGTGAGAGGTTTATGATGGAAGTGGATGGGTCTCTTTCTCTTCATGTATTTTTATAACCAATGAGAGATAGTGTCCAAGAGGCATAAGAAGATTTTCTAACCTTTTCCTGTTGTCTTTGGATTATAATAGAGATTTGTAATCTTTCTTGAAAGATATCTAGTTTCATTTAACTATATTTTCTTCTTGTTTATCCTATCCTTTTATTATTATTAAGATGCATCTTTGCTCTTGCTAAGAGAAGGATGTACACTTGTATCTTTGTTACTCATTCTTTTTGCTAACATTTGCTTTATGTACTAAGGATTAGGTAATCCATGTTGGTTTGGAAAATAAAATATTATCCTATATGATGTTGTAGAGGATGTTCTTTGTGATAACAAAAGAGACTGAATACTTCATATAGAAGAAGTGTTGGTATGTTAGATTTTATAAAGGATATGAGATATATGAAACTTGTATATATGATCTAAGATAGATGACCAAATCATCTATTGTCATTATGAATCACAAATAGTATGTATTTTTTAAATGGATAATTACCAAGGTCTTCCAAAGTGCAGAATTCTGCTTTCTGCTTAGGATTTCTTCTTAGATAATCTTTTTAATTTCCCAAATTGAAGCTGGATAATCCCCTTCTACCTTTCTAGGCTAGGGTATATTCAATATGTATGGGGCATATTTGATATGAGCCGCACTAAAAACCTAAATATCATGTAACCCTAAAAGATCTCATTAATCAATCCTAACTCACTCATTCTAAGCATGTTTAAAGGAAGAACTGCAAATTCACTTTTTGTCATTCAATGGAGTCCAATAGCAAACATGTTAACATTTTCTACAAAGGATATATTTAAAGAATACTTTGTAGCTCAAAAGAAAGAATAATCTGAGTGACATGCATGGGAGCAAAGTTTTGCAAAAGGTGTTTGTTACAATTTAAATGGGAATGGTTTGAGTGATAGGCATAGGAGGGGAGTCTTGCAGATGGTGATTATTATTGTATAATAGGAAATAGTCTGGATGACAATCAGAGGGGCGGAATTCTACAAACGGTGTTAATTATTATCTAACATTATTTGCAAAGCTTTTGTTACATAGCTTTCATTGGGGCCGTATGACCTTATAGTATCAGATGACAGATTTTTCTCTTTGAACAAGCCTATTGTTCAAAGACAACCCAATTTAAGGCAGTCAAAAAGAGTGCCATTTGCTTTTAACATTGCCTGCAAATAGTTTGCTTGTAACTTCCATTGATATTGTTCAATTGGTCCTCCTTTGTAGCATTGGAGACCAGATTTTTCTATTAGAACATATTTTCTTTCTCTAATGGGACCTTATAGCATCATATGATAGATTTTTCTTTGTAACAAGATCTTGTAGCATTGGATGATAGATTTTGCTTTGTAAATGAGACAGTACTTGAGCAGGCCACCTAGTTTAAGGCCATGGGGCCATTGTCAGATAGGCCATCTTATTTTCCCAAGTTTCCCAAATCAGTAAGGCTACCCAATTTTAGGCCATAGTCAAAAAGGCCATTTTTAGTCTCCCAAATTCTTTTGTATGGACTTGTTTCAATAGTCACAAAAAAAATGTTGAAAGTGCCCAAGTGCAAATCATCACTCCAAAGTCTCCTCATCAAGTGGAAATTAAGAAAAAAAATCTATATTCAAAGAATTTTTCATCTTAAGAATGGATTTAATAGTCCACTACCAATTTCCATAGGTGAGTTGGTGTAATAATCCAAGGAAAGGAGAACCACCAAGAGAAACAAAAGAGAGGAAACACAAAGCTTCAACACTCAATACTCCAATGCACTAAAGGAGCACTTTGTCTTTATTATATAGCAAAGAGTATCCTCTCAAAGGAAGCTCCAACCCTTGGATCATATACATGGATTGGTGATATGTTAGCAAGCTCCACCCTTAAATTAGTTGCATGGAGGGATGATATGTGGATCCTTGTCTTATCTGGTTGGTCAAACAAGTTTGACTACATTAAATCTTCCTATAGGAAGCTCATAATTGCATGGGTGAGGTATTGTTGGAAATCTCTCGATGAGACAAACAATGGGTGAAGAAGGCAAACTAATACTGTGTATCCTTCCCACATAGGTCTTTACCTTTAAACACCTCAGAGTTATTTCTACTCAATTCTCCATAGCGTTCAATCTAGATACCAATAAAATAGAAATTTAAAAACAAACAGAATTGACTATTCATTCATGTGAGTATGCAGATCAACCCTCTAAAATTCTAGAGTATCCTTACCTCGTTTCTCTTTCTCCCCGTTCCTTGTCCTCTCTTCTCCCGTTCCCCTCTCGAGAAGAGGGGAGTTCAAAAGTTGGCATATCTCATGGATAGATAAGAGGATATATGAGGCGAGAACGGCAATTCTAATTTCCTTTGTTCTAAGCGATCAGGACTCATGCAACCTGGGTACCAATGTTGGGACCTTGCTTCGCATGTTCTCGGTAGATCACGTACCTCGATCAACGTTGTAAGCTGCTGGCTTGGATTCGGGACCAATAACTGAAAGAATGTGCCACATGGAAAGAGGCACCTCGGAGGTTGACGAAGAAAATCACCAGTGACCACTAAACTTGTCTGTATGCTGTGAGAGAAGCAGAGCAGAAATCTATAGCATATTACGCTGCATGGGGTGCTTTCAGAATCTCCAAACACAATTTTAAAGTTCACACGCGAACTACATTGTCAGGTTTTTAGGTAAGACCGAAATCAGTAATTCTATGTAAGCGATTCTGTTACCCAATTTCGTTCAACAGGGTATAAATTGATTCCATATTGCAACTCGATACATAAAATAACTAATGTACCATGTTCCTGCTATTCATTTCTATCTGCCGTATCTTTCCGTCACGATCAAAGGGTTTCTAATAGCGTCTACTATGCAATTGTTACGGAAGTGAATTCACTTCTGTGTAAATTTACGGGATAGGTAGTAGAGATCCGACTAAAATTGAATCAGGTGGTAAACACGATTACGGAATTTCCGAGAATTCGAGAAACTATTAACACAGGAATGGGACATTTTACAGAAGTGGATTGAATTTTAAATTAAACTTTTGACGCGTCGATTCTGGATACAACCCGTAATACTTGAGGAGAAAGAAGATCCAGAAATAGATTTATAGGATCACTCCTGAATCCCATAACTGCCCAATTCTAACCCCTACTACAAGTTTCCTCAGTTCAAGCAAATGTACAACAACGAATCTCGAGTCTATGCCATCTGCAGCGTACGATTCCAGCAAATGAATTGAATGTGGTTCGATTTATCTGCCTTCACTCTATGGATTTTGATTTTGGAACTTCTTCTCTCCGCGTTTGAATTGAATTTTATGTATTTCTTATAGACCGGAAGGGAGATTTAAAACAATGAAACGAAAACGATGTGAAGTTTTAGATAGATTGTACTGATTATTCAACCCTGTGGATAGAAAACAGACTGTAGGACGGATTCTTCTGTTGTAACTAATCTGAGATCGCTTGATGGGGTCTTCCCATCCTTCGTGTTCTCTACGCGGTCGCCTTTTCTACTAATCTGAGATTTGTTCCTGGTCCGTTTAGGAACAAAATCCAATACAATTTGAAGTGTTGCTCCATGATCCATGATTGATAGTTCAGAGCAATACTAGATCTCACCGGTTCCAAAATTCACCGGTGATTACATTTTGATCAATAGAGTTTACAGCGTACTCGTCGCGCCTACATTTAAATTAGATATGACGTATCTTGAAATATGAACCGGATAATATAATGATGAATACTTTAGTGGTAATAATGCGATGTATATAGCATATGCGGAAATGCCGTTCGGAGAACAGGGTATCAGAATCCATTAATTGCATATGTGTATATGAAATGTCGATGAAATATATTTATGCTACCCGAACCCATTAAGGGTATTTAAATGCATATCAAATGAAACATAAATATGATAACCGCAAATCGAAATGAATAACAACTCCCGGAAATGGAGATCAAATGAATCTAACAAAACGAATGTAAGCCGAAGTAAAGATAAAATTGAAACATCTCATGAGGAACAAGGGCAAAAACTAGTAACTGTCGCGTGACCGTGAGCGATTAGGCATCTGAAATAGAAAGTCGGGTAGAACGATAAAACAGACAATCATCGAACTAAGGGTAATATACAAAGCATTAGATGAACATGGATGGAATAGGAAAAAGGCGACCGACCGCGCAGGAAAAATGAAGGATGGGAAGACCCATCAAGCAAAAAAGGTAACATGGGGCTAAGCCCCAATAGAGTCTGTATGAGAAATCTACCCTACCGCACCTAAGATATCCGAACCTAAGTCCCAATAGAGTCTGTATGAGAAATCTGCCCTACCGCACCTAAGATATCCGAGTCGTACGGTCTACACACAACTGGAGCATCCGAAGAAACATCACCTAACGTGATTGTTATCCGATGGATTGCACCAGCCACTGCACTCTGCAGAGCAATGGACACACAATGTCTAAAATATGCTACAAAATATGAGAGTGAGAATGGTACCCTGACGCCTAACATGATAAGCTCTCGTGCACTCCTTGACAAATGTGTCAAATGCCGTGTCCATCGCTCCATATAACTCCAAGGCTAGAGGAACAAAGAGGTGATGGAATAGGGAAGAAAGTGGATGGTATCTTGGATGAATAGGAGCGAAGCATGATAGGAGTACATAGTGTTTATCTAAGTATGCGCTATGAACACATGAATTCTAAAACACTAAACTACATAAGGACGCAAAAAGGCAATCATAATAAGGATCTACGGAAGTAAATACGACTTCATCGATACCTAACGCAGTGCTGAAGTAACCGCGCAAATGCAAATACCTTCATACGAGCTTTTGTTCAAAAACTCGTGAGTGGTAAGGCATATGTATATAGGATTGAAAGATGTGAAAATCCTAATTTTACTATACAAAATCTTAGTGGTAGACGGAATTAAGTTTCGATAGTGTCAAAATAATATATTTTTTATTTTTTATTTAGCATTTCATACGAAGAAATATCACCTTTTGTAATTATTCTCAAATTTCTTTTATTGTGTCTAGAGTTTCTATTTTATCAAATAATCTATATATAGATACATAGTGCAGTGAAACATAAGAAAAAAGTCACCTTTTGTGATTGTTCTCATATAAATTACACTAATCAACGTTTTATTATATAGTGCAATGATATCTTTTTTTTCTAAAATAAACTATAACATAAGAAAGTAAAAATGATATATGATGTTGTTTATATTATTAAATATGGAAAAATTTCTTACAATCTCCTACATACATGTGCGAGCGCCAAGTCTATATTCCCATATAACACGTTACATGAATAACAAATGACTTCTTGTATATCTGTATATTGGGAAAACTTTCTTGTTACTACTCCACTCGCTACCCACCTATGATGATCCACTCGCAAACTATATTAGAAAATAAATAATCAACTTTCTAAAACTATGTTTGTATATAGAATTTATAACTACAATAACTAAAAATACATAGCTGTTACTACTCGACTCCCCGTCTATCTAAGATCTAAGAGGATACTCCACGGGCAATTATTTACTTTCTTGGATGACAAAGTAGAGGTAACCATAATGCCATAAAAAATATAGTGTTTATTATGGCGCAATAGAGTAGATATCGCACTTGGAGGTATACTTTGATGACAACTTGAGTGAGTGCAGACTTGTATTTAGTCTAAGGTGATATAGAAAATATTAGGATCCATAATCATAAATCTAAATCTTTATGGGTGATTATTACTGTCTTCTTGGATAGGCAACGAGTAAAGAAACAATAACCAAAGTCTCCATTTATAGGGGTGTGGAGCAAGGTCACCTTTTTTTCCTCTAGTTTTGGAATCATATAAAACAATAACCAAAGTCTCCATGTATAGGGGTATGGAGCAAGGTCATCGTCTTTTCCTCTAGTTTTGGACTTATATAAAGCAATAACTGAAGTCTCCATGTATAAGGGTACAGACCAAGGTCACCTTTTTTTTCCTTTAGTTTTGGAGTTATATGAAGCAATAACCAAAGTTTCTAGGCATAGGGATATGGAATAGAGTCATCTTTTTCTCCCCTAGTTTTGAATTAATGATGGATATGGTATTTGAAACATTTATCAATGAATGTGTCAAAGTTTACCTACCATATTAGTTTATGGAGAGTAATTTTCACATTGCTATATTATACTTTAATTACATAACATATGTCCATTGCTATACATAGAGCATTTGCTTTGCTAGTACTCTCTAGACAAGAGAAATCATATTAAGCATTAATTGATACCTTTCTGGATGTTCAAGTAACCCAATGATATATACATAACTCAAATATTCTACAATAGGACATGTTTCTCACGCCTATATTATTATATTATAGGAGTTATTCTAATTAACATTTTAAATTGTATCCTTGTATAGCTTGATGGTTTTCCCTCCTTCTTGTTCTCCTAAGTGGGTCGCCTTGTCTTTGATTCCCAATATTCATTTTACTATACTTCCTATTATGAAATACCACCACATGAACACGCGTGATGTAAAGAGAAAAAGGCGATCGTGTTAGAGAACACTAAGGATAGGAACACCCCCATCAAACCGTACAAGGGAGAGACGGAAAAGGTAAAATGAGAAATCAGCCCTATTGCACTAAGATATCCGAGTTATACAAGTCGAAGGTTACAAACAACGTGATGTAAATGGATTGGGGTTCCTCAAAGGCTATGTTAAACTTGAAAATAGTAAAATAAAATAAAACACTTATAATTTATGAATATCTTCGTGCACCTGATATTCCGTGGAAGATTCTCGGGAGATCCGAAAGACGAAGAGTCGAAAGCAGTGTCGTCATACACAAAGATCTGAAAAGTGGGAAAGAAGAACCGTAGGGTAGGCCCTATAGTGGGTGGCTGAAAAAGGCATCCAGACACAGATTCTCAAGTTTATCTTTCCAGACCACATGAGATTTAGAGATTGTGGCTGCAAAGTAAAGGATGCTGACCTCCCCCTCCTCACACCACAAGCACCCGCTACGTGGATTCTAGGTGAGATACTCCGTTGCCACGTTGGCAGGTACACGTAATGAAAGTGTTGCTCTCATCCAGACCGCACCCGCAAATGATTCGCGTTCCTGGCTCAGAATTGGCGCCTTGATATTATTCCCAGTTCGTCTGCCCGGCCTGCAAATCATTTGGCAGCAGCTTTAGGGCAGCCAAGCCTTCCCCGAGACTGCTCGTTCTTCCGACGTGTTCTTATCGACCACGTCCAGCCGACTGGTTTTTGCGGTGAAGGGTTTGAATTGTCATCTGAGCAATCATGGTCCTCTGCGATGACGCGTCCGATCTGGCTCCATGGTCCATAGTCTTCCTGGCATCCTCCGGTGGGAGTAAATGACTGCGGTCACAGTCAACCGCTGTGGCTGGGAACCTTAATTTACTTCACCAAACTCAATGTCAGAACTTACTCAACCACACCTCCAACTCATCAATCAACTGGAAAAGGTGACAGCGTGTCGGTAGTTGATCAAGTCAACTCTCGACTCCGTTGAACGAGAAGCACGTTACGCTGTAAACACTATCAAGTTGGAGTTGACTGGGAACCTGTGGCTGGGGTCTGATTCAGTAATTTGTTCCACAATGTAAGTACCAGTAAAAGGCCCGGTTGAGTAGATTTCTGCTGCCGGGAGGACCCGTAGTCATCCCAAGCAGAGATCGAACTCAGCACGACTTCGGACAGCGGAGAACCGGAACCGACAAATAAGGATCTCTTTCAGTGCCTTGCGGATTTGGATGTGCTGTCTCGTGTGTTCTCGCCCCGACTTGCCGGTGACTTTCAGCTTTTATGAAGAGATACGGGGAGCATCAATGTCCATACGGTGTGCTCTCGCTCTCTTGTCTTCATCTCAACCAAGCTAGGCTATGCGTAGACGTCCAGAATGCAGGCAAGGACGAGTTTCTTCTCGCGAAATAAAGTTGCATCTACTGTACTTCTAGGCACAAATTATGAGCGATCCTTCTCTTACGGCTTGAAGTGTTCGCTCATGTAGAGTGATCCTTTCATGCATGAAGAAACCCGACAGACTTGTTGATCCGTCCTTCGAGATCCGGACATAGAACAACAGCATGATGTATTTGCTTAAAAGGTCAGGTGTTGACAACTTCAAAGCCTATTTCACAAACAATTTATGTACACATAAACTCATTAGAATCATGCCAAGGTTAATGATAGCTAGCAGATTTAATTAGTCTCCCCTTCAAATGCGGATTCATCAACTTTAGACATCGTGAACTTCATCTCAACAGTGGCACCATAGGCAGAGCTTGCTTGACTGATGGATCCCTAGCTTGTAGTTCGTTGTTAAAGCCATAGTAGCTCATAGAACAATCATGTGTATCAAAGGTGATTCATTTACAAAGAAATTTGAAAGTTTTAAGCGTAAGTCATGTGTCCTCTATCACAAACACCGTGTTGAGTTCGTTGAGACTCGTCGCCTCCACAAGGCGCCATTTCAGCAAGTCCAACACTCCAACCAAAACACCTGATTTATAGAATTGGGGTGTCATTGTGTGGTCATTCGCTTGCTTCTCTGGCTTCTTCAACTAATCGATCACTAGCCCCGTAGGTTAGCTAAGGGAATAAGCATGCTGTCGACTATATGTTTCGCCTTCAGATGGCACACTTAACAGCACTACAACCCCTAGTGTTACATTATTGCAATACAATGCAGTGAATGAGAATGTCGCTTAAAAAAGTATACCCTAATGCAAGTCTGCTCCTTCTCACTAGTTGTCCGCCATATGGTGCTGGCGTCCTCCACAAAAGAAACTCGTGAATCGGGATCACCAGGAAGAAGTAGCCAGAAGAAGGAAGTGGCGAACAATCCCTTTGCTCGAGTGTGTGTATGGAGCGCGTCCCGTTGCGGGACAGTACGGTCTTAAACGGATCGGGCAACACAGGACTCTCTGTGGAGCTGCTTCAATTCTGCGGGCTGACGGTGTTTCTGTGGCCAATACGGCTCCAACAAATCATCCACGGCCGGGGAAGGTTGTGTGAGTCGCCGGCGGCGAATACCCCACCTCGGGGCCTTCCCCGGACTACGCGGAGCTACGCACTAGAACGTGGCCTCATCCATCCCATGCGAATGGTGTCCGAGGCGGAGCCGGTACAGTACCGTCGAGCGATGGGAGAGCGGCAAATGATACGGCCAGCCGTGGGCGAGAGGTCAAGAAGCCTTAGGTCAGATCTCCTCCACCAGCCTTCAAATTCAGATTCTGCGGTCAGTGATGACGGGGTCCGGACCCTGACTACCGTCAACCTGCTTCCGCTGTGGGACTTGCGTCGTTCCATCCCAGCCATTTAAAAGATCGTCCTTAACATCCAAGCTGTGGTCCATTGTCACTTCACCACAGAAATGTCCTAAGAACGAGCCGACTCCAGGCCACGCAAGAATGAGAGAGATCTTTTCCAAATGAGCGCAACTCCAACATGACATGTGTGCCAATCGACGCGTGCCAATGGATTTTCTAGTATCTTGTCCTTGCTGCGCGTTCACTTCATCCGAGCCTAAAGAGTTGCTTCCCGGAACCACAATACTGTATTTTTCCTTTAGCTATTTGCCGATCCTTGTGGAAGTCGTGTAACGGCCATCGTCAATTACGTGCTGTCGTATAGTAGTTCCTCTAAATCACAAGCAGATAGTAGGGTTTTCAGATTTAGATTTTTCAGACCTGTAGAAATCTGCGGATGAATTTATAGGGTATTTGTAAAAGTTTCAAGGGTAGCGCACGAGATTAAATTTCAACGACTAAAATTTTATGGTTGTAGATAATTTTGTGGGTAATTTAAAATATGACTTGTAGGTTTTTATGAGGGAAGGTTTCATCTTAAATTATTTTCATTAAATCCGAAATATATATAATTTAAATTTACGTTAAAGTTTTCAAATCATACAATTTTACGGGATGTTTTCATTTCTAATCAAGTCCTCTCAATGGGTATCTAGGATATCAGTAAAAATCCTTATGAATCCGTCGGCCCTAGACCTGAAACCCCTACTATATATGATGCACACAACGCGACCGAGAGCACTGTGCATTTTCGAGTAGATTATGCAGTGCATGTTGGTTTGATTGATTTAAGAACGCACACTTAAACAATACAATAATCCTTGAGCTCCTTGTAAACTCCATAGTAACCAAACGTGAATCTTTGGAGAAATATATATAGAACCGTTGAGTATCTAATAGAAGAGGCTTATAATCAATTAAGAACCATAATCTTATGGTTGTGAATTGATTCATTTTCTATGAACACGAAGGCCTGAACAGTAGAGGGTTTCAGAAATAGTTTTATTAAGTTCTGTATATTTTCATATAGATTATTACTAAGCGTTGACTAAATTGGTACGGGGTGCGTGCGAGAGGAAGAAAGAGTCCCACTATGGAGTTCTGGCCAAGTCTTTATTATTAGCAAACTCCATAAGAGGTGGTTCATAGAAAATAAGGGATTTGGAGTTTTCCGTTGTCACCTGTAATGCATTAATTACATATTAGGGTTAATAAAGTGTTTGGTTTAGGGTGAATATGGACTGCGCCGGTTGCCACCCGATGTAATGTGTTAATTTAGGATTAAATGAGATTTTGCTTGACTTTGCTTGTAGCCGCTTGATGGTGTATGTAGCTGCTTGTTGCCGCTGGTAGTTGCTCATTGCCATTGGTAGCCGCTCGATAATGTGTTAGTAATGTGTTAATTTTAGATTAAATGGGATTTTGCTTGTCATTGCTCATTGTCTCTCGTTGTCGCTCGTTGCTGCTCGTTGTCGCTCATTGCTGCTCGTTGTCGCTCATTGCTGCTCGTTGGCGCTCGTGTCACTCGTTGTCGCTTGTTGCCGCTCATCACCACTCATCGCCGCTCGCTGTCTTCGCTGCTCGTTGTCGCTCATCGCTGCTCGTTGTCGCTCGTCGCTGCTCGTTGTCGCTCGTCGCTGCTCGTTGTCGCTCATTGCTGCTTGTCTCTGCCCGTAGCTGCTCGATGGTGCCCAAAGCTCAAAGCTCGTTGGTGCCTGTAGTCGCTCGTTGGCGCCCAAAGCCGCTAGTAGTGGCTTGATAGTGCCGGTTGATTTTGCATCCAAATCTGAGCCTGCATTACAATAAGGTTTTTGCTAAATTTTTTATTGCTCCTTTGGAGTAAAATTTCTCGACCTCCAACCAATTTCTTGGTTGCCGCAAGATGATGCAAATCTTTTTCCATAACTTGCGCTATCTCCCTCGCCGCACTACTCTCTGAAAATGAACCAATACACCAATGCAAAACTACAATACACACCCGTTTAGGCACACCACATTCGCATCTGCAGATGGTAAATTTGAATTTGAATTTGAATTTTAATATGAATATGAATAGTTGAGAGCTGCATTTTGGATTCGCCAATTTTTTTCAGAAATCACACTCGACTAATCACCCACCAAAAAAACATGGCAACTCTCTCAAGAATCCACCTCATCTCTTTTGACGATCATTTATTTCATTGCGGAAATCCTAAACATATGTGTATGGCGTCTGATTTTTTAAATGAATGCAAATTGCAGGTGATATACCATATAATATTTTACCATGCATTCATTTATTAACATCTCATCTCCTGACGGGCTTCACTAAAAATAATTATGATGTTTGTTATTTATCCCCTAAATTTCCGTGAAAACTATTTCTGAAACCCCCTAGTAGTCCACTTTTTATCTGGTATCAAAATGCAGTTCAGGTCGTGACTATTCGTAGGTATGAGTTCCCCGCCGAGTGGGTAAGGATGTCTGTCAATTACTGACCTGAATTGCTATCCATACAATCTATGTCAAATGCCGATATAAGTAACTAAAACTCGGATGTATTAGGTGCTGTAAGGCAGATCCCTCGAGGCTTAAGCCCCATTGTACGCATATCTCTTCCTTGTACGGCTTGATGGATATCTTCCGTCTTTCTTGTTTTCACACGCGATCTCCTTCTTCAAAGTTACTAAAACTCTGGGGCGAAAGTCGAAGGAAGGCATTACACATGGCTGCAAGTTGATCGTTTGTACCATTGACCACCACTCTCCACTTCTTTGTTACGAGGCCCTGCGCTTTTCTTTCAAACACCACGTGACGATCATACGGATCCAATGACCCTATAGGACCATTCCAACATGTTTGGGACATTTCTCGTGTTCAAGGTCATGAATTATCTTTGTTAGAGTTTTATCTTTGTTATCAATCGTCTCCACAGACGTAGTGTACACTTCAGTCTTGGAAAATACGTAGTGAATAACTCTCAAAGGAGAAGAAAACTAGAAGAAGTGCGTTCGAGAGTTGCATCTTATTGAAAAGTCGAAACAGCACCACTGCTCTCATTCGCATAAATACAACGCTAACCATTTTACTCCATCGATATAGAGAAAAATATTGCTTGATAAAAATATGGGTGCATCTGTTTCGGTCCATTAATGTCCAGTTTTAGCTCCGGTTTTTTCTTCATGACTAAAAGTCCGTGTCCCGTGGGAAACTGTCTATTCAGGAAAACATGACAATTTTCGTCTCGTCCACGGCACTCACTCAGTCCGTTCTGTGGTGCGTGTGGAGTCTCGTTCCGAACCTGAAAAATCTAACTTACGCATCATCACGTGGGATGCCGCTTCGGCGGCGGACCCACCAGGTCCGGAACTCGCCTTGCTCCCCCGCTTCCTTGTCGGACGGGCCGACGATCGGTCGGCTCTAAAGCCCGTCAAAGAATATCTCTTAGGCACTTCTCTCCCTCTCGACTGAAGTATTTCCGGCCCGCTTCATCAGATTCATTCACTAACTCATTCGTCCAGTCTCTCCATCACACGAAATCGGCCTGCACTAACATGCAACCCCTCCCCTCACGGATTCAAATGACCAATCGGCCTAGGTAGTTGGAACTCACAGTCAGCGCGAGCTCATCCTCTCAGCGGATGCACTCCGCGTAACATTCGGCATTCCAACCCCATCTACACTCGTTCCATACTTGATGTGATTTTTGCGATCACGTTTTTCTTCCAAGATAGCTGCGAACAGCTCGTGCATTCTAAAGCAAACTAAGAACACGTCGATTGTTTCCGGGTTTTATCGGCAAGCTTTGACGAAGGAATTCGTTGTCTTCTTTCCTGATTTGTTGAGGTTTGCAGCCAACGTTGCAGGAACCAAAGCCGCAAGGTATTCCAAGAGATAAGAGACCCGACAGGGTGATAGAATATGAGAGTCAAGGATTGAGTACTGGAGCGGATCCTTAGTCTTAGTGGTATTGGTGGTGCATTTACCAGTTCAAGTATTTGGGTTCAGTGTTCCTTCGTGTGAACTACTGATCGATAGACAAGATCACGGCATTACAGTAAGTCATTTTCTAGCTTTACAATGATGGAGAAACGATGTGAGCTTTGCGGGGATCGCGCAACGCTGTATTGTTCTGCGGACGACGCGAATGTGTGTTGGAGTTGCGATGCCAAGGTCCACAGTGCAAATTTTTTGGTTGCGAGACACGCGCGGTCCGTTTTGTGCTCTAATTGCTGCCGGGAAACCGAGTGCAAGACCTCGGGAGCGAACCCATCCCCTCTTTCTCGTCTCTGTTCCGGTTGCAATCCATCCACGGTGGAGAGGATAGTTGAGAACGACTGTAACGGTGACAGCGAGGAGAAGGAAAGCAGTGAGACTCATAGCTACCCGAGCGCTACCACGGAAGTGCAGGAATCGGGGTGCACCTGTGCGAGCCAGGAAAGTCACACCGGAAGCCGTGCCAGAGCGTTGGAGAGGAGGAAAGCAGCTGTAGAGATGCTGGGGCGTCCAAGAGCAACTTCTCGTGGATTTCACGGGGCGGACAGTAAACGATTATTATCGGGACTTGAGCGGGGGAAAAAAGTCCAAGGAAGGAGGTCAAAGAGGAGAAGTAGCTCTCCAGTAAGTGTCATACCTATGGAAAACGCGGTGTCACTGTTCAAGATAAACTTAAGACATGATGTTGTGGAGGAGCAGGTAGACTTGTTGTCTCGGATCTGTGTTGTTGTGTAAGATATGAACACAAATCAGGGACAGGTCTTAAGACTAGTCCCTCCATCCCTCCCTCACTCAATGATCTAAGCCATCACTGTTGTTTATGTGGACTTGGAACTTGGAAGCGATCCGAGACCCCCATATTCTTGCTCGTTAGTAATTCATCCATCCCTTTCTATGGTTGATTCGGTCGTAGTCCTCGTAGTCACGGCAGAGGAAAATTCAGCTTCTGCAACCAAGAGGAAGAAACGTGAGGGGAACTGAACGAGACTGGTGTGATTACCCGACGCTGACGTCTTTGTCGTGTTGATGTACGTCCTCAGACTGGGGTGATCGATATTCTTGCCCTTAAGCTGGCCAACCATAACCACCGGGCTGCTGAAGGAGGACAACAACCTGCGGATGGAGGATCTAGAGTTGGCAGCAACTCGCCGACGGGTTGTGTGCACACCACGTCGAATTTGCCTCTCCCTGTGGAAGAAGCGGCGGATGATTCGTCATGTCTTTCGATGGTGTACAATGAAAGCTGTGAATTATGAGAGCAGCTTTTTGATCTCGAAGGTGCACTGGCGGCTGGATTTTCCGTGGGCAATTTTGAACACTCACGAAGAGATGAGAAGAAGACGCCTTCGAACACTGTCACCAGGCGTATTTTGTACCATGGGACGTTAACAACCCTTGTACCGCAAAGTCTCGAATTGAGGTTTGAGTGCACTTTGACCGTCGAATCCTTAGTTCCCCGCCCGGATCATCCCGAATGAGGCACGCATCGGCCATCATCAGCTGGCGGATCGGTTGGTGCAGTCAAATTGGACATCACGGCGATGTGGGATCTCCACTTAACATGGGAGTATCGGAGCATTTTGTGCATATTCATTACACCAGTCTTTAGTGATCCCATTATTGGGTTTTAGAACTGCGGCACCGTTTTGTATGTTTAGGTATAACGATTAGGATCATTCAAGACGCCACAACAAGACTCTACAGACCTCAGCAAGTCTAGAGATTTTGATTCGTATAGAGAAGCCTGTAGATTAACCAGTGCTGTGACCCATTTTGTTGCACAGTTCTAGATCAAGGCTGAATTCATGACGACGAATTGGTGTGAGAAATGTAGATTGAATGGTGACCGTTAGGATTTCAGCTTAGTATGGTGAAGTACAGCCTATTACTGGTTAGGGCGAAGTGAGTCTGCCTTCTAACCATCGGTCTTCCCTGTTTATTGCAAAGATTGTACTTAGTGGATGCCTGGTGTTAACACTCGCCATTATAAACTTTTGTACACTACTTCATTTCACACTGCTTGCAGTCAGGAGTGACCCAGTTTAAATTATTCGAAGAGGAGTCTTTTTGTAATTCTATAATTATCGACTCCGAATCTGAAACCATCCCTCGAATGTCGCATTGTTGAATGTTATGACATCTCGGTCACCTTTACTTTTAATAGAACCTTCTGAGTCGGTTCTATCTCTCTCTGCCTCTCTCTCTCTTGCCCCTGTGTGTGTGTATGTTGCGATAAGTGTAAAGATGATAGAGATGCGTCGCCAGTCACGGCAATCTGCAGCTTTCGGCCGTGGAAGCGCTTCAAAGTGAGCAACCACATGGCGAAGCCTGTGCATGTGGTTCATTACGCCTGGAAAATGAAGAGTGTAGCCACAAAACGCTCATAAAAGTTAGAATTATGTACTACATTTCTCCTGGTTGGGAAAATGTTGTACTTCTGGTTATTATGCCAGAAATAAACAACTCTTACAAGATTTAAACTCAAGCTCTAGTGTACATACATCATCGTGAGCTTTCGGACTATGAATAATTAGTCTCCATATTGTAGATTTTCTCAGCGGAGCGAAGGAGAACGAAGTGCATAGAGCAGCCTTTCGAGGACGATGTTACCCTCTTTATCTCCTAGATAAATTCTCCTAAGCTTGTTACCTGACCTCCGTTAAAACGTTTCCAAATCCGGAGGATAGTGATGTACGAATGCATGTTAAATTTCAAACTTTGGATTTTCTCAACGGAGCGGAGAAGAACGATATGCATAAAGCAGCATTTCGAGGACGGTATCCCTCTCTATCTTCGTTACACAGTCTTCAAAGCTTGTTAACTGAACCCCCTGTTTAGACACTCCCAAATCATTAACCACGACAAAACATGCTCACTTGGGAGGACACAGACGTACACATGCATGTTAAATTTCTCAATCATATTTAGATTATCTTTCCACCGATTTCTTGTTGATATCCTCCATCCAGTTTTGAGTAACCGTCCCTCTAGCGCAGTATTGCCACAATGGGAAGTAAATCCCCACTAGGCTGGGCTAGTTGGTACATGTGTGCAGAAGTTTGGTTGCTAAGCTCTATATTTTACTCCAAAACCTGGGGCATGCTTTCGGTGTTTCCAATCCACTCTGTTCTAAACAGTCGGTCCGAGATCATCCTAGTTTCCTGCAAGTAATCACCTCGCCACATATAATGGAAAGTAAGTCCCCACTTAAGTTAGCTAGACCGGCACATGTGTGTAGAAATTTTTTTTTCCCAGGTTCGAATCATCCTATTTTCCTGCAAGTAACCACCTCGCCACAGATAATGGAAAGTAAGTTCCCCACTTAGATGAGATAGACCGGCACATGTATATAGAAATTTGTTTTCTGAGGTCGATCTGCCGAGAGAAACCTTTGGCCTTTGTGGTTCCGGAACCATTCCATAAAGGTTGTTACAGACCGACCACTGTAAAAATGTAGAAATGGTGTGGAATGTGCAAGGGTGGTGCTCGTACACTTCTATCACATGATTTTTGTCCATAATTGTATGTCCAGTCAATCTTTATTAGTTACTCAGATCTAGTGTTTCTGGAAATTTCCCTAATAGATTTAGGGATCATTACCATATATTTTTGAGGATGGCATTTAATTTTTTAATGGGTGGTCACCCGGAACCGTTATCGAGTCCATAATTTTAGGAATTGACCCCTAGTGAGCTTGAAACGTAAGAATGACCTTACCACGCGTTTTCTTTCAATACTCTCTCGGCAGTAAATCCTACCCACTTCGTCGCTTCATGTTATCTACCTACAAAGTCCTAATTCTTCACTCATTGTCTCCTCTCATCTCTAGATTTGCTCGTATTCACACGTTGCGCTAATTAGCAACATAGGAGGCTCAAACATCAAACATTGTGAGGAGTGCTCAAATTAGATCGAATACGCCAGGCACTTAAAAGGAGACAGTGGAAGTTGTTGGCAAAATCTGCCAAATGCGGTCGTTGTCTTCCACCACGCAGTTCTTTCCCGCTTTCATGAAGGACGAAGAACACATGGACCATGTGCACGTCATGATAGTTAGAATCACCCGCACGGGACCCAGTAAGTGAGTACGACAAAGTTATGCGGTGGAGCTAGGATGACATGGATAAACATCAGTGCTGACTAGATCGCTGGTTTGTGGTGCTTTTGCCATCAACCACCAGAAGGCGGCACTTCCCAACGTGCATCCGGATCTTTAGCTCGCAAGCAAGCAACCGCAGGAAAGTCTTGTGTGGCTGAGTAGGACCAAGATGTCGTCTTTCCGACGCTGATTGGTTCACAGCTGATGTGGTCGAGAGCTTCCATCGACCAGAGCAGATCTTTTTTGAACTGCTTGAGGGTGGTCTAATAACTGCTCCCATACTGAAGGCACAAGATTCTTCTTCATCGTGTAAGAACGGAGGAACTTTATGCTGAAGGAATCAAAGTATATAACTCGTTAAAGTCTGACGTGGCCACGTCAGTCTGAAATGGATATTATGGTAGTCCTAGGGTGATCGCATCAGCAGTTTGTGGCACAACGGTCTTCAACAGCAACAAAAGGGAGATGCACTTCAGCCACCATGGGTTTTCTCAGCAGCCAGCTAGATATCTAACACGTGTCAAGGACTTCGTGATGTAGCGGTGGCATCATTAGCAGCCATGAACTACGCGAAACTGAAGTGGGTGTAGAAATCATGTCCAGTGTCTGTGGTAGTTTCTTTGCTGAACCCACGATTTGTCTCCACCTTGCAAGCACATAGATTATGTTACAAAGGGTGTGCTGACTGGCCTCCAAGGGTTTGTGGTTGCTTTCATTCGAGCCACTACAATAGATCTTTCGAGGATCAAAAAATCTTCGTAGTTGTTGGGATCTGAGGACTTTTCATCTTGTATACCTTCTCTCGACATGTCGTGTTTCTGTCTTTCTGTGCCTACTTCAGATTTCCCTTTCACTTTGTTTCGATTGATTTTCAATCTTGTAACTTCCTTTGGAGTGTCGTGTCTCTGTCTTCCTCTGCGTGTTTCACAAAATTTTTTTGTTTCTTATTGCAATAAAGTAGAGAGAAAGTATTCTTTTGTTTAAATGGAATAAGTATAGCTAGAAAGTATTCTTTTGTTCCTTACTAGAAACTTAGTGAGAAAAGTGCAAGCTATAATTCAACACAAGACAAAATCTTTAAAGAAATCATTCGTCCTATTTGACCCGTCGTTTTTGTTATTTCCGTCGATGTTTTTTTTAGCTCTATTTTCTTTAATCGGAAAGGAAAATGGAACCTAAAAATTAGATAAGATATTGTGCAAGACTCTACTAGTATGCTTGGCGCTCTGTACATGTGTAATTATTATAGGAAATTAAAATAACAATTTTATCTGGATGAGATTATTATGGTTCATGAAAGCATACAAAGTCCTCCTTGAATATATCCCCATGTAAACACGGTTCGAATCTCACGGGACCTTCACATAAGAATATATTTTAAAACTATTTACTAATTCCCTATACCTCTAGATTGACATATGTGCTCATTGAATTTCTTTCATCTGATATTGAACCGTCAGTCATTTTTAATTTCCTTTCAGAATATTTTCATCCCTCAGGTATACGGCATACGGTACATATATTGCGTCAATGGCGGTCCTAGAGCAAAACGTATTTGAGAGGCATCTTAGGGACGATCCACTTGCAAAAGGTAAAACACCAAAAATAAATCTCGATTCACTTCGGAATCCGTTCGAGTTTTCACATAGAAACTATTTAGGCCGGTAACCGCCTATTACCAGGTAGGTCGTGAGATGCATTTGGAACTAGAATAATATACAGTTTTGTTGGTATTTATACATAGAATACCTTTGCAAGAAAACATAGCTAGTGTCAACCTGCTTTGTTTCCGTCTTGTGATGTATCATCTCTTCAACATTCACAAAGATTGCTAATTCTTGACCGTTATATTTACAATGATTTATAGAATTCTAAAGTGAAAGTTGGTTTTTAATCGTAGTATAATATTGTGGAAAACATAATCCTTAGACGATCTTTTGAACCAGTCTTTCTAATCGTATTTCAAAAGCTTCTAGAAAAATATCAATTTCAATACACGTACTTCTCATGTCATTTACCTCTAAAGAAAATTTATAAATTATATAATCTAGTTTTCGTGACACTTGGAGAGACTGCCGCTTACACAGCTAAGCATTTTCCGCAAAATATTGGACTCTTTCCGGTAATTCTGGTGGTTAGCTAATCCAATCTTCAACTGTACTTAATTGTACTGCGCCGTACACTGATCATTCCTAGGGTTGACCGCAGAAACTACATACAGTAGTTAACTGCGTGCCAGATATCACCCAAGTCTGCTATGAGATTTCGTTCTTGTACACCTGGCACCCGTTCTAGTACGATGCCGTACGCGGACCGTACGATGAGCGGGGCCCTCAGGCTACTGTACTCAACCTCGGTACACCTAGTAAGGGTTAGGGCAAGGTTCACAGGATCCTTGCCCAGGGGACCGGGCACACGAAAGGTTAAAACAAAAGAATCGATCCAATGTCCATTGACACTGTTTCCACGCTTTAGATAGACCGGTCATTCATCCATCTACTTCTCTGCATCCTTGCATTATGGTTAGAAGATTAGCTCGAGCATCCAACCACGTGCTGATGCAAAAAAAGAAAGAAGGTTACCGCGTGCGATAACACACCGTACAAGAAAAGACATAGAGTTTAAAATAGGTAACAAGAGAAAAAAAGGCGACCGCGGAGGAAGAACGAAGGATGGGAAGACCCCATCAAGCCCTACAAGGGAGAGACAAAAAAGGTAACATGGGGCTAAGCCCCAATAGAGTCTATATGAAAAATCTTCCCTCCCGCACCTAAGATATCCGAGCTATGCAAGTCGTACGATCTACACACAACTGGAACATCCGAAGAAACATCACCAAATGTGATTCTCTCCTATGGATTGCACCAG
Source organism: Lunularia cruciata (assembly GCA_948567375.1). NCBI lineage: Eukaryota > Viridiplantae > Streptophyta > Marchantiopsida > Lunulariales > Lunulariaceae > Lunularia > Lunularia cruciata. The sequence goes on from OX419756.1 coordinate 10,791,211, forward strand.
CCACTGCCCTCTGTAGAGCAATGGACACACGCTGTCTAAAATATGCTACAAAGTATGAGAGTGAGAGTGGTACCCCCTTACGCCTAACATGATAAGCTCTCGTGCACTCCCAGACAAATGTGTCAAATGTCGTGTCCATCGCTCCATATAACTCCAAGGCTAGAGGAACAAAGAGGTGACCTCGCTGCATGCCCTTATACTTGGAGACCGTGCGACCTGCTGCTGCACTCACCGCCTATCCAGGGGGATGGGTAATCACTCCCTCCAAAATTGTGTCCCACGTAGGGTTCGTAACCACGACATCCGCTACTATCACCTGATCATCTCGGACCAAGTATAAGTCTGCCCTGACACATGTCGTCTGCAAGGCATACAAAAGCTTCCTCCAAGCCAAGTATCCACTCTCTCATGCCATAGCAAACACTATGTCTCTAATGGCATCATGGGTAGCTATCCTCTGTCCTCCAAAAGGACACCGTGTCATGCAAACCTAGACAAAACCACATCGTTGTAGAGAAAGTAGTTGGTGCGAGTCGAAAAGCCCTAATGCACAGTCGAGCTAGGATCCAAGAGCATGCACACTTGCCGGAGCAAGAGCGTAGATGCGCTCTAGTAGCCTAAGGAATGGACGAGTCGACTAAGAGAGAATGTAGCGTATGCTCACACTGTCGCTCCATCAAGGAAGACTATAAACCTATAGTCCAATTTGACGATAATGAAGCAAAAAGTGGAAAATCCTCTCGTGCTCCTGGGGATAGACTATCTCTCATCTGCCGCAATAACACCTGGAGAGAAAAGGATCCTCCCTCCACCTATGTCACATAAGTCTCCAAACTCGGCCTATCAACAACCACAAAACGAGAGGAAAGTAAGGGTGCCGAGAGAGCACAACTACCCAAAAATGCTATTAGTGCCGTCTCCTCCATACAAAGCAAGCCAACCCCACCACATGAGATCGGCAGAGCCGTCTGTCTACGTGCCAAATCCCTTGTCACACACTCAAAGGTCCATGGTCCAATAATATCACCAAAGACTCCCATTATCCTCCTATCAAATGCTCTCAGATGTGATAGGAAGGATGATGAAGGGGGAACGGTATGGATGAGGTAGGATGGTCGACGAGCAATACTGGAAGAGAGTATACCGAATGCCACATGCGGATCTCCTAGTCATTGAAGGTCATCCACATGGAGAACATCCTCTGCAAGGGCAGCATCTAAGAAGCGTGTGACAAAATCCTCCGATCCTACTGGCACTCCAAGAACACACAATCCATTTGTGGATATGATACACTCTTCTGGAAGCTCAAGGTGGGGAGATACCTAAAGGGAACCATGCCCTACACTTTGACACCTTGACTCCCAAGCCTAGTAGATGTAGCTTGGTAGTCAAGTAGTCAAAGGCCTGCCTTATCTGATCTATAGGGCCTACGATGTGTGTATCATCTGCCAAGGAGGGAAATACACAACCTAGCATGGCCAAAGTAGTAGATAGTAGAGCTCTAAAGTAAGCCATGGCAAATAAGGGCCCCTCCAAAGGATCTCCTTGACGTGTACCAACAACTGACTCCAAGACGGTGAGTCCCTCCTGTGAACCACCATGCTGGTAGTAAAGGGAAGTAGGAGAGCCAGAAAAAGACCGCACAAAAGGAATGAGACTCGCCAAGGATCCACCAGCCTCCCTAAGCTCTCTAAAGATGGATGCACGTGAGACGCTATTAAATAGTATTCTCAACATCCACCTGTAGGACGATCCACTCCAGATGGATATCTAGGAGTGCTCTAATGCCTAGAGATATAGCCTCATATCCTCCAGGTGTAGCTACTCCAAATTGATGTGGACTAAGGTGCTATCAAAAGTGAGAATGATGCTAAAGGACAATGGTATGACTGACCAAACGCAAAAAGATATCTCCAATAGCAATCGGTCTAATGCCTCCCGTGTCCTTCTCCATCACAAGAAGTCAACTAGCACCTAACACCTGAATAACAAACATAGGAATGTCTCCTCTCGCTACTGCTGGGGCCACCTAGAACAACTCGATAAAACCACTAGAAGGATCATTTGCCTGGAAGCAATCTCTAAGTTGCTCATAAACCATCCCTAACAAGCCTCTTGAGGAAAGGGGCAATGCACAATGCTTGTGCAAATAGCAACCTATCAAGACATAAAGGCTGCTCAGGCTGATAATCTAAGACCTCTAGTGGTAGTACCTCTACTACTATAGGATGCAATGAGCGTAAGGAAGAGATGGTCTCATCAATAGGACTCGCTATAGACAAAGGGTGTAGCGCTCGTGCTGCTCTACTAAACTCTCCCGCCTGACCTAATGTCCTACATTGTCATAATCAAGTGGAATCTGTGGTATCATGTGGCTATGCTTGTCTCCTAAATCGTGTAGCCTTAGTAGATTCCTCTTGAAGGCTGCCCAATCCCCCGCTTGGAATTGAAAAAATCTAGCAGCCACCTCTCTATGCCCTACACGTCCCCCTCTAGCATAACAAAGGTACCATCGAGGGAGTAAGAGGAATAGGAACCATGCTAACTCATCCAAGGGATCACGTGCCAAACGATCTAGTGGTAGGCAAAAATCATGTCTAGCCTCATCATGGAGTGTGCGGGGTAGCCTATAGAATAGACGTGGACATGGAAAACTAGTCTCAAATAACCCCAAAATGCAACCCACCTGATAAGCTACCCACTCCCACGACTCGATCGGTATCCTTGGAACGATCAACAAAGGTATAGAAGAAGCGTGCATAATCCCGAGTGTCATTGCTATCAATGTGGTTGTTTGTCTCATGTGGGCATCCCAAGTGGTCCAATCATAGTCCTTGTGCATCCTTCCCACATGGGTCTTTACCCCTTGCGAGGTGAAGCGTCGGTGACACACCGGCATGGTGTATCCCGACCCGCTCTTGACGACCCCACATAGGAAGGTGTAGCCATGGCTAGCACAAGAATAATGATAGTAACACATGCTACTCCTCTCCATATCTCCCCATATCTGCAAAACCACAACCCCTCACATCCCAACTCACATAAGAAAACAATCTCTCCAAACCTTAAAATCTATAAGCTCTCATAACTTTCCCTTTCCATCTCCAAAATTTTCAAACTAAATTCCCATAGAACTTAATCATGAAAACCAGGAGATTGGAAATGAAAATTCCTGACCCATCACTCTCAGTGAATAATGATCACTCTAAACCCTAAAAAAGCTAAAAATCCCTATAAATTTCTACTCCATTCTCCATAGTCTTCAATCTAGGTACCAATGGAACCGAAATTGAAAAACAAAGAGAATCAACTATTCACTCAAATGCTACATGCTAGAGAGCCCTCAAAAATTATAGATATTGTCTCACATCTCTCCCTCTCCTCTCCCGTCTCTACACTCTCCCGCAGCTCCCTCTGTCCAAGAGAACAGGAGAAGGATGATCATTTCTTTTGATGGAATTTTATAACAATGGTTTTTTAAATCAGAGAATAGTTATGGTATAGGATAATCATCCATCAAAATCTTATAGATTTTAACAAGTTTTATAATAAATTTAGAGTGATAAATAATGTTGCCATAAATTATTCTTTTTTGGTAGTTCAAGACAATCCAAGGTCTTTTCAATAAAAAATTAGAAGTTTAATTATTATTACATTAATTATAATTCAAAAATGCATGTCATTTTCTATATTCAAGCTCAAATTTGAACCAGACATAGGTTAAATCTCACTGACATACTACTAAATTATGTTAAGTTTTTTTCCTACTAATTTGTATTGCTAACAAAATAGAGCAAATTTTTTAATTTTTTTGAGAATCTTGAGAGTAGAGACTTCTAATAGGGAACTTGAACTGAGCAATTAGTTACTTTGTAAGAGAAGTGGTAAAATCAAAACTATGTGATAAAGTTTAGATTATGACCACTAATATAGGTTTTTGAGTACTTCTTTGACATAACATATTTTATTCTTTCTCTTATACTTTTCAAGTAAAATAAAATAAAAACCTTATAAATTCTAGTAAAGCAAAATAAATTAGAAAAATAAAAAAAATAGAATATGATGATATTCTTGAATCCTAGAGTTTGGATTCATTAAAGCATTTTATTTATAGAGGAATTTGGAAAATTGCACTTTATTTGCAACATGGAAGCTATTTGCTAAGATATTATAGTGATAGTTTTGGCAATCATTGTCTTATTAGTAGTTGCTCAAGGACTACATAGTGATGGTTAGATATGGTTAGGTCAATTGATTGCACCATTAAGCTACCATTTGCACCGTTAGATTGGCCATCAAATACACCATAAGGATTGGATTCTTAGCCATTTGTGAGGGGGTGTATTTCAAAGTGCAACTCCAAAGAGCTCACTTTTTCTATGTTGAGCCCTTGAGCTCTTGGCTATGGTGGACAGAGGCCAACAAGTGTCACCTTGATTCTCTTAGCTAGCATGGTTGTGGCTTGATAGAGTGATCAGGGCTTGTTTGTAGTGTATATTGAGTGTTGAGTGTTCAGATTTGAGACTTGATTTGAGTTGTGATAATTGATTACATTGAAAAAGTGAAGAGGGAAATCAGATATAAGATAGTGTGCATTGGTGGTACATACAAACTTTACACAAACTATGGTACCTTTGAATGAGTACTATTTAATTTCATATATTTGTGGACACATTGAGCAATTGTGCATAGAAGTGTTACCAAATTTGTGCTAGTGATTTGATGAATTTTGGACCAAGTACAAAAATGCTACTAAAATGAGTGAGTGTTTAATTGCATTGATATAGGAATCAATTTGAGTGCAAGGAGGTGAAATTGAAAGTTGGTAGTGTATATTGAGTGCTGAATGTTCAAGTTTGAGACTTGATTTGTTAATCCTCACACATCTGCCTATTTGTTTAATTACCATGCATATCCTTCCTAGTTGACATCATTTATGGAGAAAGCATACACTCATGTGAGATCTCCACCAAATGAGCCTCAAAAGGTCACAACTCATGCTTTGAGTCAAGGTTCTCTCCATGTCATTTTATCTATAGTGATGTCAAAAGATTAGTGATCACTAGACACCTAGATGCCTCTAACATGGCGGTAATACTAGTATACAAATCCATCATCTACTCTCTCATCAGTGTTGTACTCCATCAATTGCTATAATTATGAGTATCAAACAAGTCCAAGACGTCCATCTCAATAAGCATGGGAGGATGGGAAACTCATGAGTGTGGGTAAGCAATTTTGGATTGCCCTACAAGGTTCCCCATTGCCATATGTGATCTATTATAATACCATTAGCTAGATAAATTATCTAGAGATGGAATTTGGCTTGTAATATCTTTAGAGATGTTATACACAATTTTCTAAATAGATCAGATAGAGGTGTCACCAAAAGAGTACTTCCATTAATAGGGAAGAGGTTGAAAACACCACAAAACCTTTAGAGCCAATTTCAGAGATCTAAACAAAAGAATTAGGCCTAAAAAATATATCATTCTTCCCCCATTAAGGATAAAAGCATTGCCTTTCCATACTTGTTTGTCTCATCAAGATCTTTCTAATTATATCTTGCCCATGTTGTTTTGAGTTTCCTACAAGAAGATTCTTAAAATATGCCCTTTGGTCCAACTTGTTTCACCAACCAAATAGAATAAGGATTGACATGTCATAAATCACTATACCTAATCTAAGGTTGTAGCTCCTTGACATGTCACTAATCCAAGTATCTAATCTAAGAGTGTAGTTCCTTTTGAGAGGATCCTCTTTGCTATATAATAAAAACAAGGTGCTCCTTTTGAGCATAGGAGTTATGAGGAATTAAACTTTATGTTTCTCTTGTGTTACTCTTGGTGTTTCTCCTATCCTTAGAACATTACACAAATCATCCATTCACATTGTTTGAGACTAGTACACAACATCCCAAATATCATCAACAAGAAGGTGTGTTGGTAGTTGAATCCCATCATAAGCACACTCTAAAACCTTTTTTAGGCAAGAGATTTGTCCACTAAAGACAAAGATGATTTGCCCAAAATCCAACTCTAGCCTCATCCAACAACACTACCTTACCAGTCCAAGATTGGACCTATTGGGTACTTCCCATGTGCGAGTCACCTGTCAAAGGGATGTTCTCTAAAATGTATGATAGAGAAATTGCTTGATGAACTTCAAGATGTCATGGTATACATAACATCTCCCAAAACATACCAAAATGAGGATCTTGTAAAACCCATCCTTGGCCAACATATGTATATCTCTAACATTGCTATCTAGAAATCACCAAATAAATAGTACAATGTCTCTCCAAAATTTTACACCCCAAATAAGGAAATATCTATTGGTTATCTTCTAGTAACCCCTAACTATTGACATCAATAATAACTCAAGATATTGGTATGCCAAATATGCAACAAGATGTAAGAGACTCATCTAGCAATCTCATCCCTCTCAACATATAGTATCTCTAAACTCATATGCTTGCTTGCAATACCATAGCTAGTATAGTGTTGATTCCTACCAAAAAAAATCCAACAAGCATACTACCTCTATTAGATAATACGAGCAATAGGTGTGGTCTCCAATATTGATAAGGTAATAGACTTTAGAAGATTATCATTAGACTAGTGTATGGATGGTAGAAAGGCTCCACTCCAAGTTTCTTGTACCAACCTATCTCCATGATGCTACAACTCCTCATCAAAAATTCATAATGGAATATCTAATGTGGATAAAATAACTACACTCATATTCCAAATCTGAGTGATCTCTTTTGGTACCAAAGTATCCTCTATATGGTCATTCTCCTCCAATAACTCATTGTGCCAAGTAATGGAACCAATAAATGTTGAGATTGATGGCATGGTCCTTGACTATAGTGAGCCAAGCCTACCACTTCTAAACCGTATAAGTAGGCAACATACATGTCCCTCACTTGACTGCCAACTTGACCTATATGAAGCTATCTCTTCTTAATAATCAATGCTAAACCTATATGGTATAACATTACTCCCACCAACTAACATATTATACAACTCAGCTACTATGAAAATGGCCTGAATTCTCATCACAAAATTATCAATTGAATGATGAGGCTTAATTTAGACAATAAGCTCCTTGTATGATATATTATGTAGACCCACCTTCTAGAGATGTTTGAATCTGAAATAGACACCTCTTAACATTGGTCTTCTATAGCCCAAGATTGAGAACTACAACCTTTCTTAACATAAGGAGTTGAGCACTAGAGTCTAATAAGACACTATTCATTTCTCTTAAAGGTCCAACCAAATTGAAAATACCACTTTGGTTGTCCAATAAAACAACCCCAAGTGTATACCTAGCTTGCTTAAATCTAGATCTAGCAAGTAACTCTTCTAATCTAGCAACTACTATTTGCCATAAGCCATTATTAGTAGAATAGATCCCATGCTTCTCAACCAAAGCTTGCTCCACTATCAACCACCTTTGCCTTAGAAGTGAGAACCACACCATCCCTACTATTGCAAAGCAGCTAATTGAAACACTAGGGCTAGGTCAAATCTTAATGTAAATATATTGGTGGTTGAGAACAAAGAAGAGTGCATAATCAATTGAGCCACTCCCAACATAATATTAGAAAAGTCTTGGTAGAAGTAGATGGCTAAATAGTATCTAATCTTTCATACATCCCATCATCACCTACACATATACTAGGACATCTAGGAGCCATGGAATCTCTTTATAGTGCCTCAAAATTTTGAAAGACTGAGGAAGTCTAACATGTCTACTAGCCTCCCCTCTTTATGGATCCAACTCCATTGATGCTCTTTTAAGCTCAAGATCATGTAATGTACTCCTAGTCACTACAATGAATATATCTACCTATGCTTATTTGTACACAAGGTTAAAGACATCTCTATCACCAATATAAGAGGTGGAAGCCTCAACACTTGAATTTGATCTCCTTTGAGCTATAGCCATGCTAACCAATCTCCACTCCAGTAGCTCAATCCAAGTAGCCTTGCTTGTATTAGAAGTAAAGGTAGGTATTATGCCCTTAATAGGTGCAAGTGCTCTATCACCACCCTTGCCACCTTGTACTCCATGATCCATAGCTCCTCCACCTCCTACAATAATAACCCTACCATGTTGTAACTTTGGATGTAAGTTGAAGCATTGGTCACTAGCACTGACCAAATTTATGGCCATGGTCACACTACCTCTAGGATGGCTAAGATCCAGCGGTATTATGTCCACTACCCTAGATGCAATCCTTCTTGTGGTGAGGTCCACCACAAGTCCAACAAGCAACACTACTACTCGTTGGTAGCTATTGACCAAAAAATGAGAGTGTGGGTCTATATGCACTAGCCCTTCCATTTGCTCCATGAGATCAAAGCTATCCACTTGAAAGCCAACATGATGTAGTTCACTTTGCTACATTCTAAAAAAGTAATTGTTGTGGATGAGGTCTTCCTACCAAATCCAAAGATCACCACTCTCTCCTCCACCATGTTGAGCTCAATATGCTATGCCAAACCAAACACCACCACCAAAGTTATTGAAGTATCTTGTAATATAGTATCATGAACCCTACATCATAGCTCCTTGTCTAATATCATATACCAAAATTGGACAGCCTATGCCTCATTAACTCCTTGAGTGAAATTGACCAATTGTCTCATGCAAGTATATGCTTCACATAGGTTTCTCCAACCTTCTATTGGAACTCTTACAAGCTCTTCAGCTTATTAGTCTATATTCCCTAGTAGTTTTACCTCAAGCATTGAGAAAAATCCACCATGGGATTAACCTTGGAACTCCGTTGCCTCCTACAATGTTACCACCACTTGTAGTAGTACCACCTCCAACTAAGGCTCCACCATTAGATGCACCAGTGCTACTAGAATTCAAAGTCATGGGTACTTGTAATGTTTGGAGTGCAAGAGAAACCCCAAGAGAAGCACAAGAGAAGAAACACAAGAGAAACACAAGGCTTCATCTCTCAATACTCCAATGTCTCCAAGGAGCACCTTATCTTTCTAATATAGCAAAGAAGATCCACTCAAAGTGAGCTCCACCCTTGGATCAGATATATGGATTGGGGACATCTTAGCAAGTCCCACCCTAAGATTAGTTGTATGGATTGGGTCACATGTTGATCCTTGTACTATTTGGTTGGTCAAATGAGTTTGACTCAAAGGAATCTTTGGGAATCTTCCTAAAGGAAACTTAGAACAATATGGGTAAGGTACCATTGGAAAGCTCTTGATGAGAGAAACATGAGGTGAAAAAGATATGCATTTTCCTATTGGAGCATAAATTTCTGTTTTCAAGGCTTAATTCCTTCATTTAGGCCTCCAAAATTGGCTCTAAAGTTTCTAAGGTGTTTTTGACCTCTACCCTATTAGTAGAAGTACTCTTTTGGTGACACCTCTATCTGGTCTACTTAGAACATCATATATAACATCCCTCTAGATATTACCAAAATAATTTCTACCTCTAGATAAAATGTCTAGCTAATGGTATTACATATATCCTCAATTTTGGAAAATTTGGCAATGCTTTCTCACTTGATCCAAGGAATTGTCAAATCTCTAGTGCTTCCACATAAGATCACTAAAATTATTAACAATCTGCAAAATCAAGCAATAATCAATCAAAAGTACCATTGATTGCACCAAGCTTGGAGATAACACCAATGCCCATAATTCTTGTACTTGATTTCCTCCCTCTCTTCTTTTATATAATCAAATGATCAGAAATCAAATACCAACACTTAATACTCTTTGTCAATATGCATGATTACATTGTCAAGCCACATGCATTCTAGCTCAAAGAATCCAAGTTGCATTCATCAGCCTCTACCCACCATAGCTAGGAGCTCAAAGGCTTAATATAGAAGAAGTGAGCTCTTTAGAGCTACACTTCAAAGGTATACTCCTTTGGAAAGCCAAGGAATCTAGCCCTAACAACACATCTAATGGCCTAATTGACTATGTTGATGGTGTGAATGGTAAGTCTAATGTCATGCGTATATAGATTGCTACACAACATACATTGTTATCACCATCATACGCAATAAAAACAAAACTCACACATAAGTCATACATAGACTTTAAAGTGCAACAATAATCAGATCGTTTATCACTCGAATCAATCAAACTCAAATCAATACTTGATCTGATCCTCAACAACTTGCCAACAACAAGACACTGATTACAGTCAAGCCACACCCACTCTAGCTAAGAGACTCTAGGTGACGCTCATTGGCTTTCTGTCCACTCTAGCAAGGAACTCGAAGGCTCAACATCAGAGAAGTGAGCTCTTTGGAGCTGCACTCCCAAGGTATACACCTGATTTTGATCTAGGTCTCCTCCCAACGGTCCTGCTGATGGCACACCCAACGGTGCAGACGGTGGGCCCCACCATGAAGTCAATACCCTAAACCTGAAATCTGACCGTCGGAAAGTAGTCTATGAGTAGTTGCCAAAATGCCTCTAACTACTATCACTGGAACTCCAATGTTCGAGCATCTAGATGCAACACTACAAATGGCATGATAGTTGTCGTGCATATATACATCGCTACACAACATACATCGCTGTCAACATCATACACAATAGAAGCACAACTCATACATAAGTCATACATAGACTCTAAAGTGCCACAATCACCCCCCTAGCTGGCGGTTAGGTTCCTCTAACTCCAGATAGCCATCTACTCTAAGTATATGGTATACCCTATGATGGGCAAAGATCAGGAGGCCAGGTGCTATGGAGCCACATTGTTAGTCGCTTGCCTGCAATCTATACCATATAAAGAATGAACTAGCTATAGGTCAAGTACATTTAGGACATAACCACTATCCATGACGAACCACCATGAGGGGAGGAGTCATACATGCCATATGCCATCCTCTCAAACAACTATCACACACTAACATAGTAGCAACTCCACCAAAAGAGCCACATAACATACACCTCAAGCTTGCACGTACAAGTGCCAAGCTTGGGTCCATAGTACCATCAATGTTTGTGAAGTGGCATGGTGCACAATTGCACACATGATTCTTCCAAATAACACCATCACGTCCTTCCAACACAAGGACTCTAGATGGAAAAACCTCACACACTCCAAGATAGTGCGGCCTATAGAAACATCAAGTATTGTTGGTGTTGTCTGCTGTAGATATACATAGTCTCATGGATGAAATCAACAGATCGAGGGTCTATAACCTCCTCCTCCTTCAATGGTAGTATAGCGTAAAGTATCTCTATGTTGAGCAATCACCAAGTTCTCAAAGGCCATCGGCATCACTCACTCTCCAAAAGATCTCTGCCCGTTGAGAACATGCGCTCATCCATACATCTGGGTCATCCAAGTCCAAAACTACTGTATCATCTCAACAAATGGCGGCAAATAAATTTGGATCTCGTCCATAGAGTAGGAAGCAAGGAGAGAAGGATGCTAAGGAAGCTTGTCGGCTGAAGCAATAGCCCATGGCCAACCAAGGTAACAGGAGATCCCAATCTCCCAAGTGGCCTCTTTGCAAACCATACTTTTGCAATCCTCTCTTCACCATCTGAACCACTTTCTATGCTAAGCCATCTGCCTCCGGATGATCTCGGGAGGTAGTATGGTGATCAATCAAAGCCTTGTCACACAAGACCTGAAAATCTCCCAAGAACTCTGTACTCTAATCAGTCAAAACCTCAATTGGTGCACCAAAATGACAAAGAACTCGATCCAAGAACAAGTAAGTTGTCCCTTCACTAGACTTGTCAGGAAGTGCCACCAACTCAATCCACTTGGAGAAGTGCTCCACCATCACCAAAACATACCAATGATGCCTCACAGTCAGCGGCAAAGGTCCAATAAAGTCCAAACTCCAACGATAACCCAATCCTATGATAGGTAATGGATGTAACTATGGCATAGGAGCATTGAATGATGCTCTAACTCGGTCACAAACCACACATTTGGCAACAAACTACTGTACCCCGGTCTGCATACCGTGCCACCAATAATGACTCTGGAGTAAGCTATATGTACGCTTGACTCCAAAATGTCCTAGCTCCTCATGAGCATGACAAACCAACTGTGGTCTCTGAGATGGAAGTGGTACTACTTGTGCTCTACCATCCTCCCATACACGCAAAAGGTGTCTACCCTCCAATCTGAACCGTTTGGCTCACTGAAGGACATAATCTCTCTCCTTGGCCCCAATTGTGCCACCCACAACACCTGTGCAAAGATAGTCCATGATTAAGACATCATCATGAATGTCTCGCTGAACTGTACCATATCTTCACTCTTTGGATCGGTGACCTCAATAACTTCTCCTATATGCACTGAGAGAGATACCACCAAAGCCTCAGAAAATATACACAAAAAGGTAGATGCATTCCAACCTGGCACCATCTCCTTATCTATCTCACCATGCCAACGTACTCCGGTCTTATCTTGCTGGTTGGGACATGGGTTTCTACTCAACCCATCTGCATCACTGTTCACCACTTCAGGTCTATGAACAACCATGAAATCATATTCTTGTAAAATCAGAGCCCATCATGCAAGCTTTCCTGAAAGCTTGTCCGACTCCATTAACCACTTCAGCGGCTGATGATCAGTGATGAGAGTGAAGGGGTTACCAAACAGGTAACATTGGAAATGTGCTACTGCCCAAACTGCTACCAAGCACTCTCTCTCATATGAACTATACTTTGCCTCCGCTGAATTGTTGGAGCAACTAGCATAGGCCACCACAAACTCCTTCCCCTCATCATCATGTTGGGTGAGCATTGCTCCAAGCCCCAACATACTCCAATCAGTATGAACCTGAAATGGTCATCCTTTGATCGGTCTCCTCAAAATAGGAGCAGATGTCAACCTCTCCTTGAGCTCTACAAAAGCTATCTCTTGCTTATCTCCCCAATACCACTCCTATGTAAGCTTGGTCAGCTCTATCAAGGCCTTGGCAATGGCACTAAATCCTCTAACATAATGGCAATAGAAGTTTGCCAACCCAAGGAATGCTCGCCCTCTGCTCACATCTGTAGGCCAAGGAATACGTGCAATAGCCTCCACCTTGGTGTGCTGAACACCAAGTCCTCAGGGGTAGATAGTGTGACCCAAATACTCAACCTGCTCATGAAAGAACCTACACTTCCTAGGATGTAATTTGAGTCCATGAGATCTCAACCTCTCAAACACCTCCAACAATTATCTCTCATGCTCCTCCACAGTAGTGCTATAGACCAAAATGTCATCAATATAACACTTAGCAAAATCCAATCCAGCTAGGATCTTATCCATGACCCTCTGGAACTCAGTAGGAGTGTTCTTCAACCAAACGGTAAGAACCCCCACTAATATAACATATCCTTGCCATGAGGATCAATAGCCCAGAATGTTATCTTGGACTTATCCTCCTCCCTGATCAGCAATTGATGATATCCCACTCAAAGATCCAAAGTACTGAAGACCTTTGTATGCCCAATCATATCAAAAATCTACTCTGATGTAAGCATGGCATACCAATCAGCCTTGGTCTGTCGGTTGATAGGACGGTAATCTCCACACATCCACCTATTTGTATAGTTGCCATGCATATCCTTCTTGGCTGGCATCACTGTTGCTGATGCATACTCTCCATGTGAAATCTCTACCAAACCAGCCTCAAAAAGGTCACTACTCCGGCTCTAAATCAATGTCCTCTCTATGTCACTATAGCGATAAGGATATCAAAAAACTCATATATTGCTAGTCAGATCAATATGTATTCCAGGTCCCTTTAGAGCACACAAATCCTTCATACTGAAGGAAAAACAACTTGTGTGACTCCTCAAGAACCTCCAAACCCTCCATCTTTCCTCTCCAATAAGCTTGGGTCCAAGATCTGGCTCCCAAGTATCCTCTGTAACTATCGTAGGAATGGAAGGCATACTGATTGGCTGCTACACTAGGCCCTTGGGAGCAATAGTGTCATGCCTCCAACCACTAGAGGTCCCAACCTCTGTGTGAAAAACTCCCTCCACTCTGGCTGCAAGCTCCACACGTCCTCTAGCTGCATCTCAAGTGGACCAAGGGTGTAATCTAAGTAGCCCATGTTCACTTGGATGGACTCCAAGTAGACCACTCTCCCTAGTAGCTAATGGTTGTGTCCCAAGAATACCATGTCTACTTGGTCCATCGCCCCCAACATGTGCCTGAATCGTCTCGATAGGCACATGCCTCACAAGTGTCCGAGTGGTGATGCCTATCAAGTACATCCTACGCTGCTCTGCCAAGCCAAGGCTCATAATCCAGGTCAAACAGTTCAGGTCCATAGCCTGACCTATGTCACGCTATTTGTAGTTCTGCATCTAGATGCTCGGACACTGGAGTTCCAGTGATGGTAGTTAGAGTTATTCTAGCAGTTTCTTAGGGACTACTTTCTGAAGGTTAGATTTTGTGTTTGGGGTACTGACTTCACGGTGGGGCCCACCGTCACTTTGCACCGTCGAGTGTGCCGTCAGTGGACCGTTAGGGTTTCAGGGCTAGCTCGAGTCCAGGGGGTATAGTTTCGAAGTGAGCTCCAAAGAGCTCACTTCTCTGATGTTGAGCCTTCGAGTTCTTGGCTATGGTGGATAGAGGCCGGTGAGCGTCACCTGGATTCTCTATGCTTGAGTGGGTGTGGCTTGACTGTAATCAGTGCCCAGTTGTTGGCAGTTTATAGAGTGACAGATCAAGTACTGATCTGAGTTGAGTTGAGTTGAGAGTATTAAGCAATCTGATTATATCAGAGAAGTGAAGTCAGGGGGAAATTGGGTGCAGGAACGTTGAGTGTTGGTGGTATCTCCAAGCTCGGTGGATCGTGGTAGCTCGATTCAGGTTCTGTGTTTCCCTAGTGTGCAGAAGCTCGTGTAGTTGATGCAAATTTGGCAGTTAGGCGGACGGTGTGCGGAAGCGCTGGCCAAATTTCGAGCAAAGAAGGAGCAATTTTCGAGCAGTGTTGTGATTTTGAGCTCAGGAGGTGAAGGCAGGACCAATTTGCTGCGAGTTGGGCTCAGAAAGTGAAATTGAAGGTGGAGTTGGAAAGCCCTTCTCATGAAATTGTGATTTGGAAAAACCCGTTTTGTCAATTTGGCTCGAGTGGAAAGTTAGTGGGGGATTTGGCGGACATCCATCTTTAGGGTTTACGTCAGATTTTACGTCAGATTTACGTTAGATTTTTGGGCCAGAATTGGAGGAGTTTCGCTGTTTGGCCAGATTTGGAGAAGTTTCGCTAGTTTGGAGGAGTTTCGTAGATTTGGAGAAGTTTCGCCAATTTTGGAGGAGGTTCGAAGTGGCAACAAGAAAGGCCTCATTTGGCTGAATTTCGGTGTTTAGAGGTTTCGAGGCTTTGAGGCATAGGGCTATGGGCTATGAGAGGCTACGAAGGCCTAGAAGGGCCAGCAAGCCAGCTTGCTGGCGTGAGGCTAGCTAGTTTAGTGTAGATCTTGGTCATTGGTTGGCAAAATCTGCCTTTCTTGCTAGATTGTGCGCAACAGGGTTTGACCCCTAGATCTCTTGTTCCT
This sequence comes from Lunularia cruciata, assembly GCA_948567375.1. NCBI lineage: Eukaryota > Viridiplantae > Streptophyta > Marchantiopsida > Lunulariales > Lunulariaceae > Lunularia > Lunularia cruciata. The sequence goes on from OX419756.1 coordinate 10,806,747, forward strand.
AGACTGGTGCCCTAGCCAACTGGTCCACCCTCACTTGTTGTCATAGTGACTATGCCACTGTTATCTATACACATGTAGCTTTGGCTAGAAGAGGCAGTTTGATCACATTCTTGGTGATCTTGGTAGCTTAGGACTTAGATACGAACTACTCTTATGTCAAATGCCAAATGGTGGCAGAGTCAGTCCCGTGTTGTGTTATGAGATGGAGGGTTTTCGTTTAGATTTCTTGTGATTGGATCCCCTCCATTCTCTACTTCCTGTTTGTGCACCACGTTTGTGTGAGGTGCCCTGACTTTTGAGCGTTGGTGCTCTGGTGTGCTCTCGGTGGTGAGGCTGGAGTGATGACCAGTCAGACTACCTTTGTTTCTCTCCGGTGAGGCAGGAAGTGATGACCTGCAGACCGTGAGAGTGCGTGTTATGATGGCAGGTTACAGGTTGCCTTTCCCCTAGTGTAGTTATCTCGGTTAGAGTTACATTAGTGGGTGGTGTCTAGTTGGTGTTGGCACGCGATGGTATTGGCACTTGGTGGGATACTTGCGGTTGCAGTTGGTGGTTCGGATTTGCTGTTGCAGTTACGTGGTCACGACGGAGTTCTTTGGAGATTCCAGAGGAGTTAGCCTTGCAGTACGTAGTGGGTTTACTCGGAGTGGTGCTCGGTATCAGCCTGTATCTCAGGTCCCAGTGAGGGAGGAGATTGACTCTGAGTTGGAGTTCGACACAGGAGCTGATTCAGTTGAGAGTGCACTTGGTGTGTCCGCACCGTTGTTGTGGGACATGGACGAGATTTATGGGGCCTCCAAAGGCCCTAGGCGTTACTCTGGTACAGTGGGTACCATTGAGTTGGATGACTTCATCCAGGAGTTTGATAGTTGGTGTGATCTGCAGCAGATGCGGAACCCGACTTTGTTCACACCTTTCATGGCATGGAAGGGGTTGTTTTAGCACTTGGAGGGTCCGCCGATGGACGACTACCATGAGTTCAAGAGAGCTCATTTGGAGGAGATTGAGTTATGGAGACAATATTGGTCTCCACACTATGTCTCCATCACTTCAGGCTCGGTGGCCAGGAGTAGATCGGCTGTACCCACGAGTTCTAGCTCGAGTAGTGTTGGTGGAGCTAGTGGAGGTGCACAAGCTGGAGATAGTGCTACTACGAGTGGAGGTACCGCTGCAGGAGGTGGTGTGGTACCGGGGTTTAACCCCATGGTTGAGTTCTTCCTATGTTTGAGGCAGAACTACCAGGGAGTGCGGACTGACAAGCTGAGGAGCTTGCAAGAGTTCCAGCGGAAGGCTGGAGAGAGCCTACGCGAGGCATATACTCGCATGAGGCGGCTGATCAGTTTCACTCAGGGAGTTACTGAGGCCCAGGCAGTCCAGTTTTGGTATGGGATACTAGACAGGGAGTTACGACGTAGAGTTCGTGATGCTACGTTGTTGCAGGCTACTTCGCCCACTTTGGCAGTAGTCTTTGGTTTGGCTGAGCGTATTGAGCTCAACATGGTGGAGGAGAGAGTGGTGACAGCTGGATTTGGTAGAGAGACCTCATCCACGGTTGTGACTTCTTCTAGAGTGCAGCAGAGTGCACCACACCCAGTTGGTTTTCGAGGACAGGGTGGACAGCCCAGATCCTATGGAGCGAGTGGAGGGCCTAGTGGAGTTAGACCCTTACCCTCATTTTTGGGTCAGCAGCAGCCAGTGAGTGGTGGTGTTGCTTGTTGGATTTGTGGTGGACCTCACCATAGGAAAGAGTGTACTCAGGGCAGTGGACCTGATACCTCTGGTGCATCACAGCCAGCACAGAGGCAGTGTGAGCACTGCCATAGATTTGGTCATACTAGTGACCGGTGTTTTGACCTACACCCGGAGTTACAGAGTGGTAGGGCTGCTATGGCAGGTAGTAGAGGAGCTCCAGTTCATGGAGGACGAGGTGGTAGAGGTGGTGGTAGAGGATCTACACCTAGTAGGGGTGCAATACCTGCCCTTACTTCTGACGCAGCTATGGCTACTCGGATTGAGCAGTTGGAGCAGAGATTGGCTAGTATGGCTATTGCTCAGAGGAGATCAGATTCGGGTGCTGAGGCTTCCACCTCATATGCTAGTGATAGAGATGCTTTGGACTTCATGTGCGGAGCAGCACAAGTGGATGCATCTGCAGCAGTGACTAGGAGTGCAGTACGTGCTCCAGAGCCTAGAGGAGCATCAGTGGAGTTGGACCCATAGAGAGGAGAGGTTGGGAGACAGGTCAGACTTCCCCAATCTTTCACGCTATCTGAGGCATTGCAGACAACATCCATGGTTCCTAGACGTCCCAATGCAGGTGTGGTAGGTGGTGATGGAGTACCTGATGGAGTACCTGCTAGTCAGCCACCTGCTACTACACAGACTGAGTCTAGCATGATGTTGGGGGCGGCTCAGCTGATTATGCGGCATCCTTTATTTTCAGCCAGTGACATGTTTACATTGGGAGTTGACCCAGCCCCAGTGTTTCGGTTGGCTGCCACGTTGTGTGAGAGTAGGGATGGTGCGGTTCCTACTACTAGAGCAGAGGTGGTTGGTAGTGGAGCTGACTTGGTTGAGGAGCATGGGATCCGTTCAGCAACCTGTGGTTTATGGCAGGCAACAGCGGCTAGACTGGAAGAGTTGCCAGCTAGACCGGCCTTTGAGAGAGCACGGTTTACACCTGGTGTTGTCCTATTGGATAACCAGAGAGGGATCTTTTGTTTGGTGGGACCTTCAGGGAAGGTCTATACACCATAGAGAGTCTTGTTAGACTTTGGTGCGCAGCCCCTTATGTTGGGGAAGGCTGCAGTTGGTTGTCTGGAGTTACGGAAGACCGATGTGGAGAGGTGTCCATTTCAGATCTAGACATCTCTAGGTGGTGGTTCGACACAGTACATCACACGTGGGGAGCTTGTTGTCTAGGTTCAGCCTGGTCATCCGACTGATAGCTCGGTGGTGAGAGCTCAGGCTATTGCGACGATAGCTGAGTCATATGATGTGCTAGTTGGGGGAGTAGTGTTATACCCCATGGGTTTCAGTATTGACTATTGGGAGGAGACAACCTCTTATAGACCTGGTTGGCAGTCTGGTGAGGGATGGGTATGTCGCCTACCAGTACGCTTCAGTAGTGGCAGTCTTGGATCACTACAGTCCGGGACCATGGCAGCATCTATTTTGGCTTTCAGCGGTGTAGTTACTTGGCCTGGTGACTTGTTGGAGGGGAACGCCCATGCAGAGGATACTCCAATACCAGAGGAGATCACTCGGCTATGGAGTACGAGTGGGATTGTTCCATCCACCTTGGATGTTCCATTGTGGAGTTCAGAGGAGGCATTGCAGCAGCATGTAGATCAGTTGGTGCAACAGGCTTGGAGTGGAGCCTTCGTACCATCAGGGGATGAGTGTGAGGATGAGCCTCCAGAGGCGATTGCTTTGACACCTCTGGATACCACAATTATTGCTTGGCAGTATCCAGTAGAGGGGATATGTCTATTGGAGTTGTTTGGTGGGATCAGCACCAGACTAACTGCAGTGTTACAAGCGGGTATCCGAGTACAGAGGTACTTGTATGTAGAGAGAGATGAGACTACTAGGCGAGTCTCTCTACATCATGTGGCACACTTGGCCTATCGGTATCCGGAGTTATTACCGATGTTAGCAGTTAGAGGTTACCAGAAGGCCTTACCAGGAGACATTTCCTTACTGGGGGCGCATGACCTAGAGAGACATGGGCCTATTCACTTGGTGATTTCTGGATGGCCATGTGAGGGACATACACGTGCGGGCCGTGGTTTGGGTCTTCAGGATCCTCGTTCTGGTGTGTTTTGGGAGATGTTACGGATACTACGACATCTCCAGGTTCATCAGTCTGTTTCTCCAGCTTACCTTTTGGAGAACATTCCATTGATGGGTGATTCTCGCACTAGAGTGGTGGCGAGTACACATCAGGTCCATTCATGGATGGGACCTGTTGTATTGTTAGATGCAGCCAGAGTGGGATCACGGGCTCATCATCTTTGTCTTTGGTGGACGAACCTCTTACCCAAAGAGGTTCTACAACGTGCTTATGATGGGATTCAGCGACTGGACCACATTCTTGTTGATGATATCTTGGATGTTGGGCGTCAGTCTCAGACAGTGGTAGTGGCTGATAGGTCACCCATGGCAGTGGTGAACCTAGTTGGACAGCCTAGAGCTGCATTTCCCACACTCATGAGTTTCCCAGGCTCTCATGCTTTTCGAGAGGGAGGACCTGGACTTGTTTGGGACTCACAGTTACAGCAGTTGGTGGAGCCCAATGTTGATGAGAGGGAGCGGGCGATGGGTTTTTGCACCGGTATTACCGCTGTTCTAGCAGTATCAGAGGCATCCAGGCATCAGGTGTTAGGTCAGGCTATGGACCTGAACTGTTTGACCTGGATTGTGAGCCTTGGTTTGGCAGAGCAGCGTAGGATGCGCTTGATAGGCATCACCACTCGGACACTTGTGAGCCCTGTGCCTATCGAGACGATTCAGGCACATGCTGGGGGCGATGGACCGAGTGGACATGGTATTCTTGGGACACATGCAGTAGCTACCAAGGAGAGTGGTCTACTTGGAGTCCATCCAGGTGAGCGTGGGCTACTTGGATTACACCCTTGGTCCACATGGGATGCAGCCAGAGGATGTATGGAGCTTGCAGCCAGAGTGGAGGGAGTTTTTCACACAGAGGTTGGGACCTCTAGTGGTCGGGAGCATGACACCATTGCTCCCAAGGGCCCAGTGTAGCAGCCAATCAGTACGTCTTCCACTCCTACTACAGTTACAGAGGATACTTGGGAGCCAGATCTTGGACCCAAGCTTACTGGAGAGGAAAGACGGAGGGTTTGGAGGTTCTTGAGGAGTCACACGAGTTGTTTTGCTTTCAGTATGAAGGATTTGGGTGCTCTGAAGGGACTTGGTATACGGATTGAGCTGACTAGCGATACACCAATTTTCCGATGTCCTTATCGATATAGTGATATGGAGAGGACATTGATTCAGAGCCGGAGTAGTGACCTTTTTGAGGCTGGTTTGGTGGAGATTTCACATGGAGAGTATGCATCAGCGACAATGATGCCAGCCAAGAAGGATATGCATGGCAACTATACAGATAGGCGGATGTGTGGAGATTACCGTCCTATCAACCGACAGACCAGGGCTGATTGGTATGCCATGCCTACACCGGAGGAGATTTTTGATGCGATTGGGCATGCAAAGGTCTTCAGTACTTTGGATCTTCGAGCGGGATATCATCAATTGCCGATCAGGGAGGAAGATAAGTCCAAGACAACATTTTGGGCTATTGATCCTCACGGCAAGGATGTGTTATATCAGTGGAGGTTCTTACCATTTGGGTTGAAGAATGCTCCTGCTGAGTTCCAGAGGGTCATGGATAGGATCCTAGCTGGACTGGATTTTGCTCGGTGCTATATTGATGACATTTTGGTTTATAGCACTACTGTGGAGGAGCATGAGAGACAGTTGTTGGAGGTGTTTGAGAGGTTGAGATCTCATGGACTCAAATTACATCTTGGGAAGTGTAGGTTCTTCCATGAGCAGGTTGAGTATTTGGGTCACACTATCTACCCCGGAGGACTTGGTGTTCAGCAGACCAAGGTGGAGGCTATTGCACGTATTCCTTGGCCTACGGATGTGAGCAGAGTGCGAGCATTCCTTGGGTTGGCAAACTTCTATCGCCACTATGTTAGAGGATTTAGTGCCATTGCCAAGGCCTTGACGAAGCTGACCAAGCTTACACAGGAGTGGTGTTGGGGAGATGAGCAGGAGAGAGCTTTTGTAGAGCTCAAGGAGAGGTTGACATCTGCTCCTATTTTGAGGAGACCGATCAGGGGACGACCATTTCAGGTTCACACTGATTGGAGTATGTTGGGGCTTGGAGCGGTGCTCACCCAGCATGATGATGAGGAGAAGGAGTTTGTGGTGGCCTATGCTAGTCGCTCCAACAATTCAGCAGAGGCGAAGTATAGTTCATATGAGGGAGAGTGCTTGGTAGCAGTTTGGGCAGTAGCACATTTCCGATGTTACCTGTTTGGTAATCCCTTCACTCTCATCACTGATCATCAGCCATTGAAGTGGTTGATGGAGTCAGACAAGCTTTCAGGGAAGCTTGCACGATGGGCTCTGATTTTATAGGAGTATGATTTCACGGTTGTTCACAGACCTGGAGTGGTGAACCGTGATGCAGATGGGTTGAGTAGAACCCATGTCCCAGCCAGCAGGATCAGACCGGAGCACGTTGGCATGGTGAGACAGATGAGGAGATGGTGCCAGGTTGGCATGCATCGGCCTTTCTGTGTATATTTGCAGAGACTTTAATGGTATCTCTCTCAACGCATACAGGAGGAGTTATTGAGGTCACAAATCCAGAGAGTGAAGATATTGGTACAGTTCAGCGAGACATTCATGATGATGTCTTAGTGATGGACTATCTTTGCACTGGTGTTGTGGGTGGCACACTCGGGGCCAAGGAGAGAGACCGTGTTCTTCAGCGAGCCAGACGGTTCAGATTGGAGGGTAGACACCTTTTGCGTGTATGGGAGGATGGTAGAGTGCGAGTAGTACCACTTCCATCACAGAGACCACAGTTGGTCCGTCATGCTCATGAGGAGCTAGGACATTTTGGAGTAAAGCGTACATATAGCTTACTTCAGACTCATTATTGGTGGCACGGTATGCAGACCGAGGTACAGCAATTTGTTGCCAGATGTGTGGTTTGTGACCGAGTTAGAGCATCATTCAATGCTCCCACGCCACAGTTACACCCATTACCTATCATGGGATTGGGTTACCGTTGGAGTTTGGACTTTGCCGGACCTTTACCGTTGACTGTGAGACATCATCGGTATGTTTTGGTGATGGTGGAGCACTTCTCCAAGTGGATTGAGTTGGTGGCACTTCCTGATAAGTCTAGTGAAGGGACAGCTTACTCGTTCCCGGATCGAGTTCTTAGTCATTTTGGTGCACCAGCTGAGGTTTTGACTGATCAGGGTACAGAGTTCTTGGGAGAGTTTCAGGTCTTGTGTGACAAGGCTTTGATTGATCATCGTACTACATCCTGAGATCACCCTGAGGCAGATGGCTTAGCAGAGAGAGTGGTTCAGACGGTGAAGAGAGGATTGCGAAAGTATGGTTTGCAGAGAGGCCACTTGGGAGATTGGGATCTCCAGTTACCTTGGTTGGCCATGGGCTATCGGTTCAGCCGGCAAGCCTCCTTAGCATCCTTCTCTCCATACTTTCTACTCTATGGACAAGATCCAGATTTACCTGCAGCCATTCGTCGAGATGCTACTGTAGTTTTGGACTTGGATGACCCCGATGTATGGATGAGCGCATGTTCTCAATGGGCAGAGATCTTTTGGAGAGTGATGCCGATGGCCTTTGAGAACTTGGCGATTGCTCAGCATAGAGATGCTTTACGCTATGCTACCATTCGAGGAGGAGGTTATAGACCCTCGATCCGTCAATTTCATCCAGGTGACCATGTATATCTACAGCAGACAGCACCGACAACACTTGATGTTTCTACAGGACGCACTATCTTGAGAGTGCGCGAGGTTTTGCCATCTGGAGTCCTTTTGTTAGAAGGACGTGATGGTGTTGTTTGGAAGGGTCATGTGCGCAATTGTGCGCCATGCCACCTTCCAAACATTGATGGTACGATGGACCCAAGCTTGGCACTTGTACGTGCAGGCTTGAGGTGTATGTTATGTGGCTTTTTTGGTGGAGCTGCTACTATGTTAGTGTGTGATAGCTGTTCGAGAGGATGGCATATGGCATGTATGACTCCTCCCCTCACGGTGGTTCCTCAGGGACAGTGGTTATGTCCTAGATGTACTTGACCTATAGCTAGTTCATTCTTTATATGTTATAGATTGCAGACAGACGACTAACGATGGGGCTCCATAGCACCCGGCCTCCTGATCTTTGCCCATTAGAGGGTATACCATATACTTAGAGTAGATGGCTATCTGGAGTTAGAGGGACCTAACCGCCAGCTAGGGGGGCGATTGTGGCACTTTAGAGTCTATGTATGACTTATGTGTGAGTTTTGCTTTTATAGTGTATGATGTTGATAGCTATGTATGTTGTGTAGCGATGTATATATGCACGACAGTTGTCACGCCATTTGTAGTTCCGCATCTAGATGCTCGGACACTGGAGTTCCAATGATGGTAGTTAGAGTTATTCTAGTAGTTTCTTAGGGACTACTTTCCGACGGTTAGATTTCGTGTTTGGGGTACTGACTTCACGGTGGGGCCCACCGTCACTTTGCACCGTTTGCACCGTCGAGTGTGCCGTCAGCGGACCGTTAGGGTTTCAGGGCTAGCTCGAGTCCAGGGGGTATAGTTTTGAAGTGAGATCCAGAGAGCTCACTTCTCTGATGTTGAGCCTTCGAGTTCCTGGCTATGGTGGACAGAGGCCAGCGAGCGTCACCTGGATTCTCTATGCTTGAGTGAGTGTGGCTTGACTATAATCAATACCCAGTTGTTGGCAGTTTATAGAGTGACAAATCAAGTACTGATCTGAGTTGAGTTGAGTTGAGAGTGTTAAGCAATCTGATTGATTGTGGCACTTTAGAGTCTATGTATGACTTATGTGTGAGTTTTGCTTTTATAGTGTATGATGTTGACAGCGATGTATGTTGTGTAGCGATGTATATACGCACGACACCTAACACTTGATGCCTAGATGCATCTAACACTACTAGAACAACAGTAATACCGGTGCAAAAACCCATTGCCCGCACTCTCTCATCGGCATTGGGCTCCACCAACTGCTATAACTGTGAGTCCCAAACAAGTCTAGGTCTTGCCTCTCGAAAAGCATGAGGGCCTGGGAAACTCATGAGTGTGGGAAATGCAGCTCTATGCTATCCTACTAGGTTCACCATTGCCATAGGTGACCTATCAGCCACTACCATTGTTTGAGACTGACGCCCAACATCCAAGATGTCATCAACAAAGATGTGGTCAAGTCGCTGAATCCCATCATAAGCACACTGTAAAACCTCTCTGGGTAAGAGGTAACATCTCCCAAAACACACCAGAACGAGGATCTTGAAGACCCAAACCACAGTCTGCACGTGTATGTGCCTGACATGGCCATCCAGAAATCACCAAGTGAATAGGCCCATGTCTCTCTAGGTCATGCGCCCCCAGTAAAGAAATGTCTATTGGTAGGGCCTTCTGGTAACCTCTAACTACTAACATCGGTAATAACTCCGGATACTGATAGGCCAAGTATGCCACATGATGTAGAGAGACTCGCCTAGCAATCTCATCTCTCTCTACATACAAGTACCTATGTACTTGTATACCCGCTTGTAATACCGCAACTAGTCCGGTGCTAATCCCACCGAATAACTCCAATAGGCATATCTCCTCTGTTGGGTACTACCAAGCAATGAGTGTGGTATCTAGAGGTGTCAAAGCAATTGCTTCTTGAGGCTCATCCTCACACTCATCTCTTGATGGTATGAAGGCTCCACTCCAAGCCTGTTGCACCAATTGATCTGCATGCTGCTGCAATGCCTCCTTGGAACTCCACAATGGAACATCCAAGGTGGATGGAACAATCCCATTCGTACTCCAAATCCAAGTGATCTCTTATGGTGCTGGAGTAGGAATGGGATGGATGGGATCTATGGACAATTGAATCAATATTCCTCAAACCATTGGAATTTCTATATCTATGTGCTAAAGCACCATAGTCAATAGTCCATCACTTCTTGCTTTGGCCAAGATTTTTTGAATATGGTCATCTTGTCCAATGAACCATTGATCCTTCTAATTGTAACTTACAAATAGCGGTGGACATGGTGCATCTATGTGTTAACCTAGATAATTGCAAGTAGATAGTTGATAGAATAGTAGTCATAGCATCCATGCCCAAAGAGAGAGATTGTGATGGGCAATGAGAAGAGCAACTAGAGAGAGTAGCATTTTAAGAAGGACAAGATCATGTTTGATTCCCAAAAACAAAGGTCTTTGAATACAAGAATTGTCCAAGTGCCGTAGAGAACTTTGTGTTTGATTGTGAACATTACTTTGAAGCCACAAATCTCCTAGATGATTGGAGACAAATCCTCTTGGCTTCAAGTCAACTAGATGGAGTGTCAAAAATATGATGGCAATTCTGAGTGGAGCAAACTCAATGGCAATTTGTTGCTCCACTTTAACATCAAAAGACTTCAAGAGTGTGGTCATAAGACAATTCCAAGCCATGAATACTACACATGCTACACAAGATTGATTGGTAGAATTGAGGCCAATCAATTCAATAAAAAGTTATATTTTTCAATTATAAAACACCATGATGTTGATTTTGGATATACAATAAGGTGAAACTTTGGATTGGTTTGTAAGAGGTTTGAAAATGGTACACCAAATTGGAAGTAATCATGTGCAAACCCAAGCACCTCAAAGAAGTCATGCAAATAGTTGAGCACTTTAACTCCATGTGTACTACAAATTGGTTTGGATTAGACCTCCACAAAACCTACAAACACACCAAGCACGAATAGATGAGCCAATGCCAATGGAGATTGATGCCATCCATTGAAGACCACTTGGCATGATAGACTAAGAGCATTTGTGACAAAATGGTGGTTAATTTTATTTTTTCCAAATTAGACATCACATTATTGAACGTCCACTCCAAAATGGTTGACTCCAAAAAGTTGCCAAACGGAGTTTGTGATGGATGATGATCAAGGAAATGATGAGTCCCAGTAGGAGATATTGAGCCACTTATTGAGAACCTGATTAGTTTCAATGGGATTGAAGGCTTGACCTATGCAAGTTTGATTCACTTGCAAGGTATGATTCTTGTTGGTCATGCATTTCAACTGGTTTAGTAATTGGGTTGTTGTATGTACAATCATTGCAAGCAACCCCATTTTTTCATTTTCTAGGCTTTTTTGTGTGCCAAGGAGCTTTCTTTGTTCCTCTATTTAGTTCTCTTGTTATTGTTTCATACTCATAATTAGGTCCAAGATACAAAAGTTTGTTATTGATTTTATGTTCTTGTATCTTGTTTCCATCATTGTTGTTTTGGTGGAGACTTATGTACAGACCTATTGCAATATTCACTATGTAGACCAATGTCAATTCCATTGATGCTCCTCTAGGCTCTGGAGTACATACTACACTCCTAGTCACTGTATCATATGCATCTACCAATGCTACTCCACATATGATGTCCAAGATATCTCTATCACCAACATAAGAGGTAGAAGCCTCAACATCCAAATCTGATCCCCTTTGAGTGATTGCCATACTAGCCAATCTTTGCTCCAACTACTCAATCTAGGTAGCCATGGTTGTATCAAAATTAAGGGTAGGTATTGTACTCCTACCTAGTGTAGATCCTCTTCCACCACTTGTATCACCTCATCCTCCATGACTTGGAGCTCCTCTAGCACTTGCCATGGCAACTTGTAATACCAAAAGCTAACCATATGATCTAGATGTGAAATTTGGTTTGGTAACATCTGGAATGATGTTATACATGATGGTCAAAATAGATCAGATAGAAGTATTACCAAAAGGGTACTTCTACTAATAGGGCAAAAAACCGAAATAGATTTGAAAACCTTAGAATCAATAGTTAGACATATGATTTGAAGGTGAGAATTGGGTTGGTAACATCTGGAAGAATGTTACACAAGATGAACTGAATAGATCAGAAATAGGTATCACCAAAAGAGGACTTCTACTAATAGAGTTGGAACCAAAATATGCCTGAAATCTTTGAAGGCAATTTTGGAGACCTAACCGAGAGCTTTCCCATGGTACCTCACCCACGTGATTCTAAGATTCCTACAGGAATATTCTCTAAAGGATTCCCTTCTGTCAAAGCTTGTTTGACCAACCAGATAGGACGAGGACCAACATGTCACCCATCCAAGTAAGTAGTCCAATGGTGGAGCTTGCTGACATGTCACCTATCTATGTACCTAATCCTATGGTGGAGCTTCATTGGAGGAGATCCGCTTTGCCTATATATAAAGAGAAGGTGCTCCTTTGGGGCATTGGAGTTTGAGTGTGAAAGTGTGTGTTTCTCATGGTGTGTTTCTTTTTAGGTCTCCTATCCTCGGAGTATTACAAAGAGTTTGAGTGTGAAAGTGTGTGTTTCTCATGGTGTGTTTCTCTTCAGGTCTCCTATCCTTGGAGTATTACACAACCCTACCACTCTATAACTTTAGGTGAAGGTCAAAGCATTGGTCACTAGTGTTACCAAATCTATTACAATGGTCACATTATCTTTGTGTTGGTTGTAATGCACCAGAGGTATCATGTCCACTACCCTAAGTGCACTCCAAGTCTAACAAGCAACACCACCATTGATTGGTTGCTACTAACCTAAAAAAAAAAGTAAGGGTCTAGCTACATTAGGCCCTCCACTCGCTCCATAGGATCTGGGCTGCCCATTCTGTCCTTAGAAACCAACATGGTGTGGTGCACTCTATTGCACTCTAGAAGAAGTAACAATTATGAATGAGTTTACCAAATCTAAATGTAATCTCTCCTCCACCATGTTGAGCTCAATGTGTTTAGCCAAATTAAAGACCACTACCAAAGTAGGTGAAGTAGCCTATAATAACATAACATCATGTACTCTATGTCACAACTCCTTGTCTAAGATCCCATACCAAAATTGGACTAATTGGGCCTCATTAACTCCTTGAGTGAAATTGATTAGCCATCTCATGCAAGTGTATGCCTTGGATAAGTTCTCTCTAGCCTTCTATTAGAACTCTTGCAAGATCCTCAGCTTGTCAACCCGTACTCCTTGATACTTCTATCTCAAGCACTAGAAGAACTCCACCATGGGGTTAAACCTAGTACCGCACCACCTCTTGTAGTGGTATCCCCACTTGTAGTAGCACCATGTCCAACTAGTGCACCTCTACTAGATCTGCCAATGCTACTAGAGCTAGAACTTATGGATATTGCCAATCTACCCCTAGCAACCAAGCTTGAAGTTATGGAGATGTAGTTCAAAGACCAATATTGTCTCCATAGCTTGATCTCCTCCAAGTGAGCTCTCTTGAACTCATGATAGTCATCCATTGGTAGACCTTCCAAGTGCTAAAACAACCCTTTCCATGCCATGAAGGGTGTGAACAAAGTTGGGTTTTGCATTTGCTATAGATCACACCAACTATCAAACTACTAAGTGAAGTCATCCAACTTAATAGTACTCACTTTACCAAAGTAGCACTTGGGGCCTTTGGAGGCTCCATAAATCTTGTCCATGTCCTACAACAATAGTGTGGATACACCAAGTGCACTCTCAATTGAATTAGCTCATGCATCAAACTCCAAATTAGAGTCAATCTCTTTCCTCACTAGGACCTAAGATACAAGCTATACCAAGTGCCACTTTGGGTAAACCCATTGTATACTACAGTGCTATCTCTTCTAGAATCCCCAAAGAAATTTGTCAAGATAATGTAACTCAAACCGCAACCGTAACTACCACAAGTGCCAACACCCAAGTTCTAATGTCATTGAACACCACCTACTAATGTAGCTCTAACTATTACAACTACACTAAGGGAAAGGGTGACTTGTAACCTGCCATCACAACACACACTTTCACAATCTACATGTTATCACTTCTTGCCTCACCAAAGAGAAACACAAGTAGTCTGACTGGTTCTCACTTGAGCCTCACTACCGAGAGTACACAAAAGCACCAATGCTCTAAAGTTAAGGCACCTCACACAAACATGGTGCACAAACAAGAAGTAAAGGATGGAGGGGGTCTAGTCACAAGAGTCTAAACAGAACCCTCCATCATAAATCAATACTGGACTAACTTTACCACCATTTGGCATTTGACATAATAAGAGTGTTTACCTACTTCCTAAGTTATTAAGATCACCAAGAATGGAATCAAATTGCCTCTCCTAGCCAAAGCAACAGGTGTATAAGTATCAATGGAATAATCACTAGGACAACAAGTGAAGGTAGACTACTTGGCTAGTGCACTAGTCTATGAAACAAAGGTCTAAGGTTCAAACCCTTTTGCACAGAATTTAGAAGGGTGTGCAAATTTTGCCAAACAATGAGAAAAAAGTCATCAAAACTAGCTAGCCTCATGTTAGCAAGCTAGCTTTTGGCCTTTCTAGGCTTTTGTACCCTCTCATAGCCCACAACCCTACACCTCTAAACACCAAAATTCAACCAAATGAGGCCTTTCTTCTTGCTAATTCAAACACTCTCCAAATATGGTGAACCCACTCTAAATTTGGCCAACTTGAGCACTACGTAGGGCAATTCAAGCAACCTCCAACTCTAAGCAACCTCCACCAACCTGAAGCACCTCCTCTATAATTGGCTGACCGCCAAATCCTCTACTAAATCTCAGCTCAAGCCAAATTGGAAGGATATGGATCTCCAAGTCCCTAATTTGAGACAATGGGTTCCCAACTCCACCTTCAATTTTTCACTTTGACCTCAATTTGCTCCAAATTGACCCTGATTTCACCTTTAGGCCTCAAACCAAACACTCATTGTGTCAAATTTGCTCTATTCTTACAAATTTGGCCAACGCTTTTGCATGTTGTATGCCCCATTGCCAAATTTGTATCAAATTGCATAAAGCTTTTGCACATGATCACTCTCAAGGAAATTTGAACCACAATCAAAGTACCAATGATCAGCTAGGCTTAGAGATACCACCAACATCCTTAGTTCTTGCACCCAATTTCCCTTTGATACTCACTTCTTTGATGTAATTAGTTCTTTTTTCCACTCAAAGCACACTCGATTCAAGTATGTACTCTATACTTCACTCAACCATCTACCAACAATTGGATAATTATTACAATCAAGCCACACCCACTCTAACTAAGAGACTCAAGCTGATGTTTATCGACCTTTGTCCACCATACCAAGAACTTGAAAGCTCAATATCAAAGAAGTGAGCTCTTGGAGCTACACTTTGAAGGTCTATCTCTCTACTCAACCTAGATCTCTAGCCCTAACAGCGCCGCTGATGGCACATTTGATTGTGCAAATGGTGCAAGTGATGGTGGGTCTCACCATGTGATTAGTAGCCCTAACATAAACATCTAGCAGTGCATTCATGCGGGAGGCATGAATTTGTTATTGGCCTGATGTTTGTTTGAGTGGTGGAGGAAATTTGCATTGACAAGACTTTGTTTCCACTGATTTTTGTAAGGACTCAACCTTGTGTCACATATCTTTGTAGAGTTATGATTTGTAACGGAAGAGCTTCACAATGATTCTCATCATAAGAACATTAAGCCGCCATGAAAACCCTATTACAACATGAACACTAGGCCACTTGTCTTTGGAATTAGGTCATAGTTGTCGTATGAAGGAATTGTTCACCTCCTAATAGTCTAACTAATAATGCCATTTGTTAGTGTGAGATTACTATGAGCTTCTCTATATGGAAATTTCATAAAATGAAACTATTTTGAGATCATAGGTGCGATTCTAATAAGGTGAAATTATTATAAGCACATTCTAAAGAAGTTAGTAGAGAAATTTTATCACAACAAATTGTTATGAGATTTTTCCACTTTTTAAGTCAGCAATAGTCAAATACAAAAAGAAATAAGAAAATAACTAAAGAATTTTCATATGTGAAACCTCTAATGATACCATTTGCAATCTAATGGTCTGTATAACTTGAGATTATGTATAAAATATATGCTTTGCTTCAAATTTTAGATTGTCTTATAATGTAATATAAACTTTATGATTGCTTTGTTTTGATTGATTCACTATTGAAAATAATATCTCTTATCCGAATGTACGTGTTTATAGCTGAGTATTACCTACCAATCAAATGAAAATTAGATATCAAATTACGGTTTTAAGAAGATTGCAGAAGAATAACGACTTCATGGGAATATTTAATTTTAAAAACTACAACGAGGAGAACTCATATATTAAACATATTTGCTGCATTCGTCATATTTATTAATATTCCCCATAAAATTTACTGCATAGGTGGTCATCCAACGAGGACTCAAAGTTGTTGGGGGGTGTGACTCATTTTAAAACATTCATGTATACCCTATTCCTTTTGATTTTATGAGAAACACACATTCACTTGGCACTATGAAGAATGCAGAAGGACCATATATAATACAACTATAACCTTCACCTCTTCGATCCAAAGTATGATTATTATTGTACGTTGCATTTCAGTAATAAGGAGATCACATCAATAAGACTTAGACCCAATCTTTAACATGGAGATATGCAACATTGTATCATGCAAGCAAGCAACATGTAACACGCAACATCGTTTATCAATTTCCGGAAAGATAATATGCGTCGTATATACATTGCTTCTCTATCTTGCAAGCAAATAAGAGATGAAGAAATTCGACATATTCTCGAATTCTATCCGGGGGTTTACTTTCTTCTAAAATCCAAAGATGCAGTTCAGGATCCTGCTCCAATAGATTTGAGTCTGGGTTGGGAAGTGGATATGGATGTGTTTGCCCATTGAGTTTGTTGAAAAGCTTTGTGCTGTGGGTTGGCTTACATTCTGTCCATTGACAATGGTAACAAACATGGTCGGCTTTCAATCTCCAGATTGGGTATAGATTTGAAGTCTACTGCATCCTTTCGAGTTTGTTGGCCGAGAGCTTTTGGATTCCATCGAAGCATGTTTGGGCCGTGAAATTTGGTTTACGATGCTCCCACTCGTTACGAATAGATTATAATCTCGAACTGGAGCTCATGAAGCCCGGTCAGAAACCCTCTCCCCTCTTGTCTTTATAGTCTATTCAGTATCACCTTGGCGAGCTTGCCTGCGAGCGTAGTCTCTTCGGACATAGCTTTACGTTCATAGAAGTTTCGTTAGACTGCTGGTTAGTTGTACAACTCATTGAGAGGTGTCTTGAAATTGCTGTTTGTTCGATCCACGCTGTACCACAGGGGGGGGCGGGGTGGCGCGACGGCCGACTCGTGCGCGATTAGCCCCTTAGCTTCAACATCTTCTGCATGGATTGTAGCAATCACCAAAAGTCTCGTTAGTTGCATTGTCATGCTCCAACAGCTCACTCTCACCTTTCTGCGTACCGTATAACCTTCAACCTTCTAACAACTTGCACTGTTCTCCTTATACTCGGGCCTGACTCCTAACAAACACGGCCTAGAAACTTGAAACAACTTGTGTTAGAACTGTGATCCAAGCGCATGGATTTGTTCATGACGCACGTTCTATGCATGTGACAATGATATTTCCCTAACGAGTTGTGCGATTCTGAGTTCGTACCTCGAAGGAAGATGTGGAAGTTGGAGAAAGACGTGTGAACGTGACAGTCAGGAGTCCAATCGATATCATGTGCGTTCTGTTGTGGTGAACAACAGTGGACAGGCAATACATTGCAATTGAAAACGAAATGATGAACGCAGATAGATGACTGAAGTTTTCTGTATATTGTATGATTAGCAGACGAATTCCTCTACAGCACAGTCAAGAGGAGAACTGAGAAGGAACCCCCGACATTTTCCTCGACTTCGGAAAGTAGAGGAAACTGACATGCCAAAAAACTGCATTCTAGATTTGCAGACATCCAAATTTCAGTCCACAGTACTGTTGACTTCTGTAATGACACACGATACAGAACAGGAGAAAGATACCTAGGAAAGTGGCATATTTCGAAGAACTGTCCATTGATGAGAAGAATTCTGAACAGTAATTGTAGGCACAACACACCTCATTCCCACCGTGAAAAGCTGAGGGAACGAAGAAGGGAACTAACCTGGGGACTGATCTCGGGTTAGTCAATGTAGAGATGACGAGTTCTCGTACAGTAGTACAGAAGCACTTGTTGTTCTTGTAAGAAGTTGGATGCGCGTTGGGCACAGTCGTTCCTTTGTTCTTGTATCGCTGGCGGTCCAACCCAATACCGCGTCACCACGCTAACCTGGCTGGCAGCGCAATCAATCAGCAGCAGCAGCAGCAGAGCGGAGGAGGAGGGAGAAGTGGAGGAAGAAGAAGGAACAGAGTGCCGCAATGGAGTGCTGAAAATTTGTTTATCACAAGATTAAGAGTTCAGATTGGATTTGGAGTTCAGCTTTTGAGCGGATTTGAGCAAATTGGAGCAAATTGGAGGCGAATGGTCGTGGAAATTAGACGGATTAGGGCGTGGTTGTGAAGGAAGGCAGAGACCCGAAGGACGAGGACGAGTTCGAGGAGAGGAGAAAGAAGTAGAGGTAAGTGAAATTGTCTGTGAGAATTAGACTATCGAATTGTGGATTCGGGGATTAGGTGAGGAAGAAGAAGTGAGGCTGAAGTCGAAATCGTGGAGAATTGAGAGATCGGAGTAAGTTGCAGCTGAAGTTGATTAGGGCAAAGAAGAAGGAGCTGAGGATTGACAGATCGGAGGGGTGCTTGGGAAAACTAGCGAGAATGAGGCCAGGGGTGGGGTTGGTGTATGACGAACGCATGTGCGAGCACGCAAATCTTGAAGACACGATGCACCCGGAAAAGCCAGAGCGAGTGAAGAAAATCGTCGAGCTGCTTGAGGTCGCCGGGGTTGTGGGGAGATGCACACGTATCCAAGCCAGGGAAGCCACGGATGTAGAGCTCGCGTCGGTGCATTCGGCGAAGCATATCGCTGCCATGCGGGCAGTGAGCAAGCAGGCTTATGACAGGGAGCAGAGGATCTCACTGGCCCGGAGATACAACTCCATCTATTTCAACAAGGGGTCCACAGGGGCGGCTCTTTTGGCCGCAGGCTCTGTGGTAGAGCTCGCCACTAGAGTTGCTCAGGGGGAAATTGGGTCGGGCGCCGCAGTAGTGCGGCCCCCTGGACACCACGCCGAGGCAGATGCGGCCATGGGGTTTTGTCTTTTCAACAATGTTGCTGTGGCTGCTCATGTTCTTGTGCATGGGCAGCCGAGTTTAGGTATCAGGAAGGTGTTGATAGTGGACTGGGATGTACATCACGGAAATGGGACTCAACACATGTTTTGGGAGGATCCTCAGGTTTTGTACTTCTCTGTTCACAGGTATGATGATGGGTTCTTTTACCCCGGTAGTGAGGATGGAGATTCGGACAAGGTAGGAGGAGGAGCTGGAGTAGGATTTAACGTGAATGTTCCTTGGCCTCGCAGAGGGTATGGTGATCTTGATTATCTAGCTGTTTTTGATCATGTACTGATGCCCATTGCTGAGACGTTTCAGCCAGATCTGGTTTTCGTATCTGGAGGTTTTGATTCTGCTAAAGGAGATCCTCTTGGAGCTTGCCAGGTGACTCCGGCAGGTTATCATAGAATGACTCAAAGGCTTATGGAATTAGCAGGTGGTCGTGTGGTTATAGCTTTGGAAGGTGGGTACAATTTGAATGCGATCGCTAGTTCTTACCTGGCGTGCATGAAGGCTTTGCTAGGGGACCATTTTGAGGAGACTCCCTCGACGGAAAATAGTTTAATAGCATCTACTTGGTCTTTGATTAAAGAGGTTCGAAGTCATCTCCGGCCTTTCTGGCCTAACATTTCTAAGGAGGAGGAGGACATTCTCGATAAAGAACGGCCCATCTACTATGTAGTTCATGACGACTCTGCTGTGATCAGCTATTCCAGTGACTCGGAGCAGGAGTCGGAGGGCGATGTGTTCGAGGACTTGGCTGAATCTTTTAGTGATTTGCAAGTGGAGGAAATCTCCGGTGATGATTATCAGGACGATGAAGGTACGAGACCGGAGGAAGAAACTCGCACACCTTTGATCGAAGACCTCATCAATCATCTTCATTTAAGTGATATGAAGGAGACTGTACAGAATCTTCCAGTTGTTGAGGAGCCTTCAACACCAGTTCAAGTGCCAGGCCAAGAAGCAATCGACCACCCCACCAGCCCGGGGGCGGTTGAAGAACTTCCGGTCCCTGTAATAGTGGAAGTGAAGAGTGACTCAAAGCAAGATCCATCTATACCTGTAATTGTGGAAGTGAATATTGATTCAAAGCAGACTACCGATCCAAAGTGAAACCAACTACAGCAATCTCTAGTTTCGTGTTTCACGGGAAGAGACATGAAAATCGTACATCGTTTTGACGCTTCAGTGCGATCGTAAGGAAAGGTTTTGAGAGTTGCATTTATTTAATGCTTTCCCACCAGAAGAGGAAGAAAGAAGCACATGCACAAGAGCTCGAGCGGCCATTTTCGAAAGCGATGCTTTTGCAGCTTGATGTTTGCAGTTGATGAGATTCAGCCTTCTCATTGATCAGTAAATCTACCCCACCAGATGGAAGTCGTGGTGTCCAGGAAGGACCTGCTTGCTGTATCGCTGCTGCAGTGCCTTCCTGCAAAGACACGGTGCAACAAAACACAAGTTGGGACTGAACAGCTTCTCTTCTGCACATCGTGTGTCCTACAGGTCAAGGCTATATAGGATTTCATCCAGTCTCATCCAGTTTCATCTAGTGAGACTCTTTAACTCATGATATGGCGATTCTTCTGATTCTAGGCATGCTACTGTATTCATAGAGAACCCAAGCCTCCCTTCCTCGCTTCGCAGATGATGACAAACTGCATGGATTTGCGATATGACGGTCATTTATGTACTTTGGTGAACGATCTTCCATTTATTAATAAATTAAGCACACGGAAGTAAATTCTATCACCGAACTCAGTTTGCCACGGGAATTCGAAGTTTAAACACTAGATTCCCGGAAACTCCCACTTTGCAGGGCTTTGAATTTAGTCAATAAACGCACCAGTCTCTCAGAAAAATTCCCAAGAAAAGCATCACTCTGAATTTTCCACCTTCAGGTAGATAAATCCTATTGTCCAGCATCGTCGAACGAAGAATCTTCTTTAATTTGTCCTGATCTTTGGATCCCCAGATTGCAACATAGCATCGTTAGGTTCAAAGGGGAGAACAGCAAGAAATTTGTGGCCGGTTTGATTCAAGTGCTGTCAGTGCACTTCCCGTGTAATTCCAGGATAGGACCTCTCGTTCGGTCTCATGCAATGAGAACTCTTGCCCTTTGCACAAAAGCAGAAGTTCGTCGTATACGTATTTTGAACATGCAAGTTTCACTTGAACAGGTACGGATCCTCGGCCCTGTGCAATTAAACCCCTAACACTAGAACATGTTTCAACAAATTTTCTGATCTGGGTGCATTATAAACTTCAGGTGCACTAGTTTTCAATTCGTTTCTATTTCATGGGAGGCTCGAATTGGACATGTGTAGAGTCTCGTACTAAACAGAAACCTGGAGATTGGACACAATTTGTCATCGCTTCTAGGTTTATAGCTTCGAGATTTTGGATTGAATCACCATAAAGTGCCAGAGTCTTGTACACCTAACGTTCAAGTCTCTATTGTTGACAATGCATTAAATAGTAATTCCACTTCTGTGAAGTGACGGGCTACGTTTCGTGCATATCACTGCCTGTCGCGATAACCAGATAATTAATAAAGGTGTTGATTTGTGAATCCTTTGAGAATTTGCCGGTACTCTCAAGTGCGTAGAACTATGTATTCGAAGGATCCAAGCACTGACTTTGAAAGAAAGCCTCAGCATTTATGACTACAAGTTACCGAGACTGAGGTGAAGTGAAACTTAAACTGGAATACTGTATTCAGGGATAATCTCCTTTGCCAGCAGATATCTCCGGATGACGAGGTTGTTTAGGGAAGAAGCTCTTTCGTGTCCGCCGATGTGCAGCTCCTCCGTAGAAGTAATGACCTGATTTCCGCATAGTAGAGCAGCCTTGAGTGGAAATATGTACGCTAATGTGCAGCTCCTCCGAGTGATGACGGAAGCTCTTCATATCCGTGGACTCAAATGTACAATACTCTCCTTGTTGAGTACAAGTAGGGACGTAAAGTACGACTTTGGTCTACTGATTGCGTGCATAGCGTCTTCAGCACACTGCTGCACATTACCTTCATGAATGTAAGTTTAAAGCCTTGCTGGAGTTCAACAATCAAGGGGACACATGAGGGCCTGACAGTTATTTTGGATGCTATGTATCAGAGCCTCGGGGTTACTGTGAGTAGCGAAATAGCTTCTCGAGATGTACAAGATGGCCTCGAACACGGTACGAATAGCTGGCATACAGAACAGCAGCTAATCCAACAGCCCAGTACGAAATCATGACCAGAACCCCGAAATTCTGCCACAACCAGTTAAGAAAGTTGTTAAACCTGGTGACTCTGGTCTTGGGTTACAAAGCAGAATCAGCATTTCGAGCATTTTACTCAACCTGCCGTAATCAAGTCTCTCGTACTTCAATTCCAGGTCGGAAGACGAAAGACACAAATCAAGCAAAAGATTGATTTGATATCTAAGCAGAGCTGCTGGAACTGTAAAGCTTCTAAGTCTTGAAGGTAGCCTAGATAAACGATGCTAAATAAGAAAATTCGAGGACCAAGCGCCAGTTACTTACCCTGGGGTCTGAGATCAGGATTGCCAAGACATAGGAAAGCATATCCATGATAGATTGCAAAGAACTTTGCACTCCACCCACAACACCCCTCTTCTGTTCAGGAACAGAGTCCTGTCCGAAAAAAGTCACCAATTATATCCACTTCAAGAAGTTTCAAAGCATGGCAAAAGACTAGTCGTGATTCTGATACTGCGGGAACAAAAACGTAAATTTCGCAAAAGTTTGACATGTATGTAACTTATCAAAACTTGGAAGTGGACCTACAAACTTAGACGTTTCTTCCTGAACTCTTCCTTCGAACATGTCTACTATTAAGCTTAGATGTGGGGAAACAGAGCACTTCAAAGCCTAAAAGGTACGTACGAGCTGGATCAGGGAGCTCACCTGCATCAACTGAGTGACTGACAAATCAAACATCCATAGACCGAATCGCGACGCCGCCACACCGGCAATAAGTATCGCGGATGCTCCAATTCCATTGTGTACCAGGACTGAGGTTGCAGATATGGAAAGCAACGACCACTGTTGCAAAGAGGGTAAAGTGCCAATTAGTGACAGTTCTACTCTTTTCCAGATTCTGGGCAGAGGTAAGGATAATGCTATAGCATACTTAGTGTAAGCGAGATGCAAACAAAAAATTGCTTCAGAACATCAAAATGTTGAATCTAAAAACTCGGTGACTGTATTTGTTGTAAATGTGTCTATCTCCTTAGAGGAGAGAATATTCAGGACGACCAAAAGTACTGCATGCTGAAAGTGAAACCGAGTTAGCTGTGTCAAGATTGATTGGACTGGTAGGTTTTTGGCTTTCTGGCTGAGCTGGTAAAGACAAACAGAAAGAGAACCTGTATCCAAATTGACCAAAGACCTGTTCTCACGGTCTGGATTTTTGGCTGCAGTATTGGGTACGCTATTGTTGCCAAAATTCCTATTACGGCTGCAGCAGCTCGAGCAAAGCCCAAAACATATGGGGGTATTCCTCTCCAGTCCAAAAACGCTGTCATCAACGACCCAAAACTGCACTACAGTGCCTCAGAGTTACTTATCAGTTCATGAAGAAGAAAACTATTAACTACTCTAAAGTTTAATCGGTAAATGCAACAATTTTATGTCCAGCAAACCATCTCCATCAATTAGATGAACCCCAACTTTGCTAGTAGCTTGTCTAGCTTGATATGCTAGTCAATCTAATGCATATGCTGAGTCCTAATAATGCAGAGTAAATGTATATTGAGTGCATGGATATGGAACCCGTTCGTTAGAACAGGGTTCTATATCCACGCAGGACTGGACGAGACATGACGTAGCGAAAAAGTACGAGAAATTGTTGTATATACGCCCTTGTTTGATAACCTCTTGAAATTGATTCTAATCATTTTCAACGCTATTAGATTACAGGGATTCTATCAGTAATTACCTCAAGACAGTGAAGTACAGAAGCGCCAGGGCAACCCCTGCAAGCATCACCTCTTGCTCCAAGTACACGGTCCAACCTTCAACATAAGGTAGATTTAAGAAATACCCCAATATTCCACTCCTGCGACAGGCTCCTCCAATCTGATGGTCATCTTCAGGTGCCAAGTTCTCACTACACTGCAACTTCATATCCAAGACCCCAATGTCTACCGAGTCTGGAATTTCTTCGGATAAGCTAACTTTCTGCTGAAGGGCAGGTATAGACCAATATACAGTATGCAGGAACTTGTATTCGACTCCTACAGATAGCAGATTCCAGAAGGCAATAACCATGGCGCTTGCAAGTGGAGATACAGCGCTCATGAGGAAGCCCACGAGTACAGGTGCAAGTAGCTTGCATGACAGATCGATGCGCCGCATTACACTGTTCAGTTGAGCGAGCAATCCTGTTGAGTACTGCTCTGAAATCACGATCACCCTGTTCCAGTAGAGTACCATAAGCAAGCCAAAGACAAGGACCATACGTTGTGCTTAACAACTGAGGTTTGAGTGCAAGACGAACTAGGTGAAATTCTCGCTCGTATGATTCCTAAGTGGAGGTTCAAATATGAATCTGTCTTGCTTGAACACTTAAGCAGACAAAAGTTTTAATGAAGTTCTCGTTCATGTGATTTCTTATGGGAGTCCAAAGAGCTTTCTCAAAAGATTCTCAAATAAACGTGATACAGGTGGGAGCTAACCATACCAATCGCGTTCGACTACAAGGTTGCTAGCGAGACCACCGAGAGCAGCGAGAGCCCCACAGAAATTTACCACCACGACCAAAGCCCAGAACGTTTTGGAACCTCCTGGTAAAGAATTCGGGTATGCTAGCAGAACCACCAGAGAAAATGCTGCTAGGACAACTGAACTATTTTGCACCCCAAGAGAAATCTGTATTACCTGCACCACCTCGAACATAAGCAATAAATGAGAGAAAGTGTCTTACCTCTCCCAGCAGGTCAACATTTATGGTTGGTTGTTTCAGAACTAGCTCCATGCTTCCTTGTCTACTTTATGGAACAGTACAATTGACTAAATTGATATGGTCAATGTGTATTCATTTTTCTTACATCAGAGCAGGGAGGCATGAAATTACAGCAAGAACCTGTGAAGACTTTTTGGCGGTGGGAAATTGACTCTGAGTCGATCAAAGAGTGGCATACCTTCAGTCGAGGTGTTCTGTCCACCAAGTTCCCAACAACAACACCCAATACAGCTACAGACGCTGCTTCGGAGAGGCCATACGTAGCTGCCAGTAGTAGTGACTCGGGCCAGATTGTTATCATGAAGAGAGCCACAGCGAATTCCCACATCCTGCCACATGAGCACGTCAATCGTCTGAGCAAAGGAGGTCAATTCACTAATCTCCTAAAACCTGAACAATCTGCGCCTTGATGGAAAGTCAACAATGGATCTTTATACATCCAACTATTGATATTTGTATAGCAGTTTCAAACCCTTCCAGCAGATACCAAGTGCGGTTGTAGCTATGAATGTATCGTTAGCTCAACTGTGGGCAGTTCAAGATGGTCTTGTCAGTCAATATTTTAGAAGATAGGCATAAACAATCTACATGTACAATAGGATGACACAGAATTTCGTGCGTTGCTGGGATGAGTTTATCCAGACATACCTGTCTCCCCATCTTGAGAGAAAGTGGCTCCAATATAGATACTGGACCCAGGTATTTATTGAGGAAATTTCCTCGCTGTTTCCATCGCTCTCTAAGCATGGTGTTGAGTCCTCGTTCTCTCTTCTCAGTGCTGCGCACAAATATCACTTTCAGCCATACTTTCCTTCCTTCCTTCCAGTAGCACATGTATCAACTCACCAGCTCTCAATGTCAACTTCCTCACTGGGGAATCTGTTCCTACTCTGAGCCAGACATTTCGCTGTTACCTCCGTTCTTTTCTGAGTGATAGATACAGATTGATACTTCACGACGATCCATCCTACCCATTCTACCCATGCTACCCATCCTACCCGGTTGAGTTTCGGTCACCTCAATGGTTCAACCGATCCATTTCCCGTTCCTCTATGCAGTCTTCACACGGAAGCACTTATGTTGAATTAGATTGTATCTGAATAGAATACAAACGCCAACCAGGATACAATGGACAGTCATTGCTACCTGAACCGTCACATTCACACCCCAAGTGCTTGCATTCACCGATGCCAGCGACGAATTTATTAGCATTGGAATTGAATAGTCACTAAGAGCCATGCCCAGTTGCCCGGGGAAAATGTTCTCTCTCAGCGGTGCTGTGCATAAAGACGGGAACGAAACTTACGTCTTCACTGGATCTAGAACGACAATAAAGCAGCTGAGAAAAATCTTCTCGGTGGTGAATGAGAATGCTTCAGGGCCCAGAGTTCAATGGGAGAGAGGAGTTTCGGACCGGGCTTCGTCAGCATCATCTCGAGGGTCATCGAAGTTCAATGCCCAAGATAATAATGCCACTTCTCGTAAGGAGTGGGACTATGGACCAACTTCACACCCCAATGAAAACCCTTCGATAGAACCACCCAAAGCCTCTCGGCCAAACGATGCAGTAAATTTCAAAACCTGTACACGATCCGGTCTTTCAAAATCCTCTGCTTTTGTAACAAAAGTGACAGGCAGCCAGCAATTAGCTGCAGTATGCCCAAAGCATAAGTTTCACGGCAAATCTCGATCGGGAAACTCTTCCGGACCCAAACCTATTGAAACACAATTCTCAGGTACATCTCCACGTTCATCGCCTTCAAAACCTGCAACATCGGACTTGGAAAATTCAATCTCTCCTATGGTTCCGGAAGTTCCCAGTATTTCGACGTCAAGGCACTACAACTTTCAGCGACCAGTCTCGAGGAGCAGACCATTTAGAACCCGAAAGATTAAAGCTTGGGGCACATTCCTAGATACTAGACACTCACCAGAGCCCGTGAATCAGGAGCTCTCGATCTTTGGAGCTCCTGTGTTGCAGGAAAAATCGACTCGTCGATTTGCTTCACCGAAGAAAATTTTCAACAATCCATTGCTGAAGAAATACCATGAAGGAAAGGTTACTGCTGCTCTACGGTGTCTGGCACATCCAGAAATCATCACGGCAGATACCTTCAGAGTCCTCTCGGCGCCCTTTCAAAGATTCCTAGTGCAGACCCATCCAGAAATCTCCTATCTCAACGCACACATTTGAGAAATCATCCCTTAAATGTACGTACCCGAATTTGCCACCACACCCACACGGTGGAGCAGTTGAAGTGACTCTAAGGTGAACGTGTCTTCGGAATTGTCTACAAATGATGGAGTTCCAATATGTAGGAGAGGAAGTTTCTCCCCATCCTCGTCAAAAGAAGATCTTGGCTTCATCTCCTCGTGATTCAGTGGAGTTCCAATATGTAGGGGAGGAAGTTTCTCCCCATCCTCGTCAAAGGCAGATCTTGGCTTCATCTCCTCGTGATTCAGTCCTGCTCTTCAGTGCAACCTGAATTCACATGAGCACAACCTGTTAAGGCTTCCTAGCAACCATCTACCCCTTCACAGCAGCACGTCCATCTGCTATTCACCCAGGAATTCCAGACAATCTCCTCGTCATCGGATTGCGACGGTTTCAAGAATGAGGAACTCCAAACTTAAGGAGATGCACTTCTGCCGAACATGCTAAGACCTGAACTTCTCCTCAACAGAAACTCATGATAAGGCAGGTCCGAACGGGAGATATCTCGGTGGCACAATTCTCAGTTCCAGATGCTGAGCTTGGACTCCCCATTACATTTTCGCTGAAAACCAGGACAAGCGAATTGAGCGCACTCCGCTGAAGTTCACGTTGGAGGACCATATCCGCAATGTCAACATTCTCAAATGATTTACGGGTGTGGAGGCGGTTCAATTGTCACCCGGGCTTGCATTTCTTCTGCTTTTAATAGGATGCATCCGTTCACATCCGGAGGCCTACGGGATGTGGCCCGTCACAGCTTCTCACTTATGGTCAGTTGGTCACCAGAAGACAAATTTGATGAGCACATCATGGGCGAGAAAGAAGGTGGTTGTGATTTTCAAGGATAGTGTCTGTAACATCGCGTTCAAACGCTTGGACATACTCGATAGATCCGGTAACTATGAGGATTGATTTTACATCTCCTGGCCTCATCTTCTTTGGGCATGAGTGTCAACACTGATGAGTCAGAACTTCCAAATACCCAAAGTGGTGTCTAAACGATCTGAGGATCCGAGTATGTACAACGGGCTCTGCCTTGGATTTCTGACGAATACATCAAGCGGAGATCTATAGGAAGCTGACACTGCAATATTCTCTATTTTTGTGCATTACATGTAGATTCAACTCCACACAGTACGCTAGGTGATAATCAAGCGATCTGTAAAAAGCTGACGCTGCAATGCTCTCTATTTTTGTGTACGACATGTAGATTCGACCCCACACAGTAAGGTATAATTTCATTTCCTACGTGATATCGTTTTGTGCCTACTACGCGACACTCCGCGATTCGCTTTAGGAAACACCACCACTGCTCTCAACCTCACTTCTCCCCCCTTGGGATTGGAAGGTGAATAAAAAGTCGACAAACAGTAATTTGACAACCGTGTGTGTGTGTGTGTGTCTCCGACAAAAGGCTGTGTATATCTTGACGTTAGGCCTATGTCCACAGCTCGGACCTGGGGAGTGCGTTCATCGCATGTAGACCAGCGATCAGTTGTAAATTTCGTATCTTAATCCAAATCGTACTTGTGCTTGGATAGCAATGGGCGTGGACTCGATTCCAAGGAGGCTCCATTCCAGCATCCCGAGAAGTTTGTCAGCGTTCTTCTTGTGAGGGCTGACCAAGGGAACTATGGAGACAATAATTAGCGCAGTGTTCATATCCTATGAGTCCGATTTCACATTCTGGCAACAATCAACAGACATGTTGCTGGAACTGTAGAGCAAAGAATGTCACTGGGGTCGAATGTGGCGACAACAGGGGAAATCGACTACCACCCATAGAAACGATCGCTTTTTAAGATTGACTAGATTCTTTTCAAAAGTGCCATGCTTACGAGGCCCCATACCAGTCTAATTGAAACCCTATACGGAACTTAGTATGCTGCTGTGGACGTGCGAAAGGTGTCACCAGTACATAAGCGTTATCGACAGCAACTACTGTGCAAGCGCAAAAATCTCGCCACGAATTAATCAGGACTCGCTGAATCCGTCCGGAGTTTGCAAAAGTTTTACACTTTGTAGTTTGGCAGCCGTTGATGAGAGCGTACCTATCGCGAAATAGTGCAATTTTTACTTCAAGCATGCAAGATGCTAGGTATGTCTCATACATCCCATGCATTCTTAAGATGCTAGATATAGCTTATACATCCCATGCATCATAGCATCCATCATCTATTCCTTCTTCAGCATAATATGGATAGGTGCAAATTGACCATATTTAAGCATGGAAAATGAGAGTTTGAGTGCCGATGAAATGCATGGGCTAGTGTGTTTTAAGAATCTTCAAGAATAAGAATTTGTGAATTATTTATTTATATATTGTAAAATATTTTCAGATCTCTATTATTATCAAAGGTATATATCTTGTGACTTACTTAGGGTATAAATATATCTGCAATTTTATGAATTTTGGATTATATTCAGGGAATTGATATTTGCACCCCCTTTTGGATAGTTGCGCCCCCCTTCTGCGCCGTTTGTCATCAGAGCAAAGAATGTCATAGGCAAATCCTTGCTGAATGCAACTACAATTGATTGCATGCGCTAGTGAATCCTTGTAATCAAACATCAATTCAACCGTTGCATTAGAATGTGAATTGTGTGCCACATGTGATACGGTGTATTCCATCCTGATTTTGACAGCAAGACACTTGATTATCAAGGTCAGGCAAAAGGGCGGATTGGGGTGTTGGGTGGCAAGTTGACCTTTTAATGAAATTGTACTCAATTAGTGACCAAGTCCGGACTTTTTTATTTATGTGGGGGTGCAACATGGGAAGGGAGTGCTAATATCAATATCCTATATTTATCATTTTATTTAAATATTTAAAATATATTAAATAATGAGATATATAGAGAGTTAATATCTAGGATGTATTTTACTCTTTAAATTATTTGAATTTTTACTATTCACACTAAGGAATATATAATAAGAAAAAGGTGACCACATAGAACACATGAAGGATGGGAAGATCCTATTAAGCCATACAAGGAGAGACAAAAGATATAACAATATGCAGTTTAGCAACGTAGTTAATAAGGCTAACGAAGTAGAGAATAAACCAAATTAGCCCAAAATATTTTTAAAGCATCTAGGAAGCTTCTTGGGAAACTTCCCGCCTAGTTTAACTTGCATTCCCAAGCAAGCAGCTTCTAGAAAGAAACTTCTAGAAGCTTCTAACTAGCTTAGCTTGCATGCCAAATAGTCGACTTCTAGAATGAAGTTTCTTGAGAAGCTTCTTGGTTAACTTGGCTTGCACTCTAAGAAAGCTTCTCAAGGAAGCTTCTTGAGAAGCTTCTCAAGGGCCTTGTATGCTACCCATAAATACCAAAGCCAAAGCTCATGCTAGGTATTTGGAGTTTTTTCACATTCAAGTGTCCCAATGTGAGTTTCCATTCTCCTATTTCTCTCCTTGGTCTCGGTTTTTTACATTGGTATTAGAGCAAGAATGGAATGGATGGAATTTATGGACCACCAAATCTACTTCCACCAAATGATTGGGATTTTTGTGTCCAAGTACTACCCAAGCATTATTTCACACAATTCATCACCTCACGCTTTGGATAAGATTTTATGCATATGATCACCATATCTGAGGAACCCTTGGTGCTTCCATTTGTAACCAATGGAGAACAATAGACGTGTTGCTTCTATGTGTTAATAAATTAGATAGATTAGGGATGGTGTGATAGAGTAGCAACCATGGTGGCAATGC
Organism: Lunularia cruciata; assembly: GCA_948567375.1. Classification (NCBI taxonomy): domain Eukaryota; kingdom Viridiplantae; phylum Streptophyta; class Marchantiopsida; order Lunulariales; family Lunulariaceae; genus Lunularia; species Lunularia cruciata. The sequence goes on from OX419756.1 coordinate 10,837,564, forward strand.
CCGAGGTTATCTTTGCTATGCAGCAACAAATCAAGCACCCTACTCGATTGTTGGATGAATGAGAGCTTTGACGATAGGAGCACGTAGAGAGAGTACCAATTTGAGAAGGAGAAGATTAAATCCAATTCCCTAAACCCGAGGTATTTGAAGGCAAGAATCTCCCGTGTGCAGTGGAGAATTTTTTGTTTGACTGTGAACGTTACTTTGAAGCTATAAATCTACAAGATAAGCAAAAACACATTCTCTTTGTTTCTAGCCAATTGGATGGAGTAGCAAAGCTATGGTGGAGATTTTGAGTGAATCAAGGTGAACTACAAATTGTTACACCAATCTTGACATGGGCAAAATTCAAGAGTGCAATAATTAGTCGATTCCAAGCTATAAATGCCACACGAGCTGCACAGGATAGGTTGGCAGAGTTGAAACATATTGGTTTTGTAAGAAGTTACATCATGCAATTCTAGAACACCATCATGCAAATTCCAGATATATTGGAAAGTGAAGCTCTGGATCAATTTGTCAAGGGCTTGAAGTCAAGAACCAAATTAGAGATAACCGTGCAAGAGCCACAACACTTGGAAGAAACCATACGGTTGGCCAAACATTTTGATTCCTTGGTTGTAACAACTTGGTCTTGACCTTGACCTCCATAGAACCTACCGACACTGTAAAAGAACGAGACCAAGGAGAGAAATAGGAGAATAGAAACTCACATTGGGACACTTGAATGTGGGAAAACTCCAAATGCCTAGCATGAGCTTTGGCTTTGGTATTTATAGGTAGCATACAAGGCCCTTGAGAAGCTTCTCAAGAAGTTTCCTCAAGCCGCTTTCTTACAGTGCAAGCCAAGTTAACTAGGAATCTTCTCAAGAAGTTTCTTTCTAGAAGCTTCCTACTTGGCGTGCAAGCTAAGCTAGTTGGAAGCTTCTAGAAGCTACTTACTTGAGGTGCAAGCTAAGCTAGCCGGGAAGCTTCCCAAGAAGCTTCCCAAGAAGCTTCCTAGATACTTCCGGAATATTGTAGGCTAATTTGTCTTATGTGCTACTTTGTAAGCCCGACTAACTTTATTGCTAAACTCCATATTGTTACATATTCCACTGCCATTAGTTGGTGACATCCTCGTTGCCAATGAAGCTTTGAATTCTTGGATGGCCATCTGTGCATTTTGGAGGTGAGAAAGAGATTCCCATGTGGCATCATGAAGGGGATACTCTTTCCAACAAACCTTGTACTCTGTATATTGGCGACGGCTCGTTGAATATGGCAACGTGCAAGGATACAATCAACTTCATACTCCTCATGATCATTGATAGGGACAGGAAGAGGAGGAGGTTGGACTTGAGAGGAAAAGGAAGAGGGGTTAGGAACAAATGGTTTCAACTTGGAAACATGAAAGACAGGATGAATATGCATGTGACAAGGCAAGGCAAGTCGATAAGCAATAGGAGAGACAATTTGGCTGATATCAAAGGGTCCTATCCAATTAGGTGCAAGTTTACTAACTTGGGTATCAAGTGGGAGAGGGAGGTTACTAGAGGATAGCATGACTTTATCACCAACTTCAAAAGTGAGATCACAACGATGGTGGTCCACATATTTTTTTGGTGATTCTGAGCAACAAGGAGATGAGACTTGGCTTGTTGGAGAGATTGGGATATAGTGGTCAAGAATGTGGAAGTATGAGGAACCTGAGATGGAGGTGGAGCAAGAAGAGAATTTGGAACAAGTGGATCTTGGCCAAAATTGAGAAAGAAAGGAGAAAATCTGGTGCTTGCTTGTTTGGAATTGTTGTAGGCAAATTTTGCAGCTGCAAGACATTCATCCCAATTGGTATGGTGGACATTGACAAAGGAATGCAACATATCCTCCAAGGTACGATTTTCACATTTGGTTTGGCCATCAGTTTGAGGATGATAGGCCGTAGACAAAGCAAGCTTGGTGCCAAGTATCTGGGAAACTGCTTGTCAAAACTTCCCAGTAAATCAAGGATCACGGTCGGAGATGAGTACACATGGCATCCCATGATGCTTGAAGACATTCTCAAAGTAGATTTGCGCTAAGGTTGGAGCATCCACGGTATCACAGGTTGGTGCCAAGTGGATTTGCTACTAAGCTTATCCACAAACACCACAATTGCGATGTGTCCTTGTTTTGTCTTTGGCAAGGATGTGATGAGATCCAAGCTCACATACTCTTAGCGAGCGGATGGGTGAGTGGTTGAAGGAGTCCACTCGGCTTTTGGTTTCTGGCCTTGTTACGTTGGCAGCTCTCACACAATTGGACAAATTCTTGAACATCTCGTGTCATGTGGGCCACCACCATTGACATTGGAGGGTACCCAAGGTCTTGTCCACACCCATGTGACCAGTGATGGGTAAATCATGGGCTTCTTGAAGGCATACAAGTCAAAGATCACCTTTAGCTGGAACATAGATACGGTCCTCATGGAATAAAAGGTCCTACTTGATGAAGAAGGTGTTGTACTCCTTATCGCATGCCGTTAGGCGACCATGTACAATTTGGAAGAAAAGATTTTGGTGTAGAGCTGATTGAAACTTGTTTTGGACCTTGGAGTCAATTGACATTGTTGAAATTGCCGCTGTGATGAAAGGAAGAGACTTCAAATCAGGTTGTTGTGATAAAGCATCAGGGATGACATGGAACCGATCTGGTTTGTACTCAAGTTTGATGTCATATAGTTGGAGTTGTTCCTCCCATAAATGATGTCAACTCTTCATGTGTTCCAAGTGTAAGGTCTACAACAATGGTTTGTGATCAATTTGCATGATCACTTGTTTCCCCAAGAGGTAATGCCTCCATACCTTGGAGGCATATACCATTGCAAGTTGTTCTCAATCTTGAGCAGAGTAGTTTTGTTCAGCCGTATTGAGTCGGCAAGACACAAAGGCAATGGGATGGAGTCCATCTGGGAATTCTTGTTGCAGCACGGCTCCAATTGCAAAGTTAGAAGCATCAAAATCAACCACATAGGGTAGTTGAGGATCATATGGTTGAAGAATGGGTCTTGAAGACACCATATGCTTTAACTTCTAGAATGCTTCTTCATGCTTGGTGGTCCACTGGAAGCTTGAGTTCTTTCCCAAGAGGTCAGTCAATAGTGTAGCCACATGAGCATAATAATGGATGAACCATAGGTAAAAACTGGCCAATCCATTGAATGCTTGTACTTCTATAGCATCCTTTGGGGTAGGCCAATCAATAATGGCCTTGATTTTCTCTTCTTCCATCTTGATCCCTTTTGATGAGATCTTATGACCCAAGAAGGTAACTCTCTTTTGCCAAAAGGTACACTTCAACTTCTTGCTGTAAAATTTCCATTGTCGTAGTCGTCTTAGGACTTCTCGCACATGATTCACGTGTTCTACCTCTGTCTTACTATAAATTAAGATATCATCCAAGAACACCACCACGAACCGATCCAATAGTCCATCCAACACTTGATGTATCTAATCCATGAAGACTATTGGAGCATTAGTGAGTCCAAAAGGTAGAACTCCACTCAAAATGCCCATACCTTGTACAAAAGGCAATCTTTTGCACATCCTCTCTATCATTAGGAATTTGCCAATAGTAGCTGCAAAGATCCAACTTGGAAAAGTAGCGTGCTCCATTAAGTTGATCAAGCAAGACATTGATCCGAGGCAAGAGATATGCATTCTTCACGGTTTGCTCATTGAGCCTATGGTAATCAACACAAAAACGAAGTCCTCCATCCTTCTTTGGAACAAATAGTACCAATGCTCCCCAAGAGAGGTACTATGTTGTATAAAGTCCTTCTCCAACAACTCTGTAAGTGTTGTTTGCAACTCCTCCAAGTCCTTTGGTGAGAGCCGATAGATTGGTCTACTCATTGAAGTACTCCTTGGCAATAACTCAATCTTGAAGGGCATACCTCGATTGGAGGGTAATCCCTTTGGTAGATCATCTAAAAACACATCTGCAAACTCTTAAACTATCTGATCAACCATTGGTTGATGAGGCTCGTGGCCCTTCTCTGATTGTTCTGGTGCAATCGGCTTGATCCACACCGCGAATACAGACTTATCTTCCTCCAAAGCTTGCTCTATGGCTGCTTTACTAACCAACTTCCCTTCCAGGGACTCATCTCTCTTCCAAGCTTGCTCCATGGTTGCCTTCTTGGCAAACTTCCCATCTTGGGACTCCACTCCCTTCAAGATTTGCTCTATGGCTACCTTCTTGAAAAAATTCCCATCTTGGGACTGACTATTCTTAGGTGTCTTACTCAGAGGTGCTTGACAACCTAATCAGAAATTCCTACCTTGGTGTTGTACTTGAATTTGGTGTCGGGTCCAATCAACTTGAACCTTATGACGTTCAAGCTAAGGTAGACCTAGAATGATATCATAGTGTAGAGGTGCCACTACAAACTCATACACTCTAGATATTCCTTCCCAATCTTGAAGGTAATAGGATGTGAGGTGCGGAATGTAGAACCCTTTCTACCATCCGCCATCATCAAACTATTTCCAATCACTAGCTTGATGGGAATACCCAATTCCTTTGCTACTTGCATAGACATGCAATTCTTTGAACTTCCAAAATCAACCAAAATCCTACAACCCCGATTAGATATTGTACCTTGCAAGTGAAGCAAACTTGCATAGGTTGAGCCTTCAATCCCATTGGAACTAATCAAGCTCCCAATATACAGCTTGAAATTTCCTACTAGGATTCTTTGTTTCCCTGATCATTTGGTTCCACAAACTCCATTTGGGCAACTTGTCGAGGTCACCCATTCCTAAGTGGACATTCAGCAATATGATGTCCAACTTGGCGACAATAAAAACAACCTCTATTTTTTCATAATCTTTCTCTATCTGCTGTACCAAGTGGCCTCCGTTGGATAGCATCAATCTCCATTGGTACTGGTTCTTCCATCCGTGCATATTGTATTGGTAAGCTTGGTGTAAGTCAAGATCGAGACCAAGTTGTTGCAACCAAGGAATCAAAGCGCTCAGCCAATTGCATGGCTTCTTCCACGTTTTGTGGTTCTTGCATGGTCACCTCCAATTTGGTTTGTGACTTCAATCCTCACACAAATCGATCCAAAACTTCTCCTCCTTGTATATCTGGAATTTGCATGATGATATTCTGAAATTGTGTGATGTAGCCTCTTATGGAGCCAATCTGCTTCAAGTCCGCCAATTTATCTTGTGTGGCTCGGGTGGCTTTTATAGTTTGAAAATGAGGAATCCCAGAGGGATTACCCTTTGATCATGGTATGCCCTTCAAGATTGAGTTATTGCCAAGGAGTACTCAAGTGAGTAGACCAATCTATCGGCTCTCACCAAAGGAGTTGGAAGAGTTGCAAACAACACTTACAAAGTTGTTGGAGAAGGACTTCATACAACATAGCACCTCCCCTTGGGGAGTACTGGTACTATTCATTCCAAAGAAGGATGGAGGACTTCATTTTTTTATTGATTATCAAGGGCTCAATAAGCAAACAGTGAAGAATGCATATCTTGCCTTGGATCAATGACTTGCTTGATCAATTGAGTGGAGCATGATACTTTTCCAAATTGGATCTTTGCAATGGATATTGGCAAATCCCCATTGATAGGGAGGATGTGCAAAAGACTGCCTTTTGCACAATGTATGGGCATTTTGAGTGGAGAGTTATACCTTTTGGGCTCACTAATGCTCCAACAATCTTCATGAATCAGATGCATTGGGTGTTGGATGGACTATTGGATTGGTACGTGGTGGTGTTCTTGGATGATATCTTAATCTATAGTAAGACAAAGGTAATCATGTTAATCATGTGTGAGAAGTCCTAAGACAACTACGACAATGGAAATTGTATAGTAAGAAGTCAAAGTGTATCTTTTGGCAAAAGGAAGTTACCTTCTTGGGTCACAAGATCTTATTGGAGGGGATCAAGATGGAAGAGGAGAAAATCAAGGCTATTATTGATTGGCCTACTCCAAAGGATGCTATAGAAGTATGGGCATTTAATGGATTGGCCAATTTTTACCGATGGTTCATCCATTATTATACTCATGTGGCTGCACCATTGACTGACCTCTTGAGGAATAACTTGAGCTTCCAATGGACCACCAAGCACAAAGAAGCATTCCAAAAATTGAAACATATGGTGTCTTCAAGGCCCATTCTTCAACTATATGATCCTCAGCTACCCTGTGTGATTGATTTTGATGCTTTTAACTTTGCAATTGGAGTCGTGTTGCAACAAGAATTCCCAGATGGACTACATCCCATTACCTTTGTATCTCACCGACTACATACGGCTAAAAGAAATTACTCTACTTGGGATCGAGAAAACATGCAATGGTATATGCCACCAAGATATGGAGGCATTATCTCTTGGGGAAACAAGTGATCATGCAAACTGATCACAAACCATTGTTGCAGACTTACACTATGAACACATGAAGAGTTGACATCATTGATGGGAGGAATAACTCCAATTTTTTGACATCAAATTTGAGTACAAACTAGGTCGATTCCATGTCATCCTTGATGCTCTATCACAACAACCTGATTTGAAGTCTCTTCCTCTCATCATGGCAGCAATTACAATGGTGTCAATTGACCCTAAGGTCCAACACAAGTTTTGATCAACTCTACAACAAGATCCCTTCTTCCAAATGGTACATGGTCATCTTACAGCATGCAAAAGGAGTACAACACCTTCTCCTTCAAGGAAGGTCTTCTATTCCATGAAGACTAGATCTATATTCCAACCAAAGGTGATCTTTGACTTGTGCGCCTTCAAGAAGCCTATGATTTACCAATAGTTGGTCATATGGGTGTGGACAAGACCTTGGGTACCCTCCAACGCCGATGGTGGTGGCCCAACGTGACACAAGATGTTTGAGAGTTTGTCCAATTGTGTGAGAGTTGCCAACGTAACAAGGCCAACAACCAAAAGCCAAGTAGACTCCTTCAACCACTCCTCATTCTATCCACTTGATGGGAACACGTGAGCTTGGATCTCATCACATCCTTGCACAAGAAAAAGCAAGGACACACAACAATTGTGGTGTTTGTGGATAAGCTTAGTAAGCAAATCTACTTGGCACCAACCTTTGATATTGTGGATGCTCCAACCTTAGCGCAAATCTAATTTGACAATGTCTTCAAGCATCATGAGATGCCATATGTACTCATCTCCGACCGTGATCCTTGATTCCTCGAGAAGTTTTGGCAAGTACTCTTCTAGAAACTTGGCACCAAGCTTTCTTTGTCCATGGCCTATCATTTTAAAATTGATGGACAAACCAAACGTGCAAATCATACTTTGGACAATATGTTGTGTGCCTTTGTCAATGTCCACCTTACCAATTGGGATGAATGTCTTGCAGTTGCAGAATTTGCTTACAATAATTCCAAATAGGCAAGTACCAGATTTTCTCTTTTCTTTCTCAATTTTGGCCAAATTTACTTGTTCTAGATTCTCTTCTTGCTCCTCCTCAATCTTGGGTCCCTCATACTTCAACCTTCTTGCCCACCATATCCTAATCTCTCTGACAAGCCAAATCTCATCTCCTTGTTGCTCAAAATTGTCAGAAACAATATGTGGACCACCATCGTTGTGATCTCACCTTTGAAGTCAATGATAAATTCATGTTATCTTCTAGTAACCTACTCCTTCCCACTTGATACCCAAGTTTGTAAACTTTCCTCTAAATGGAATGGTCCCTTTGATGTCACCCAAATCATCTCTCTTGTTGCTTATCTACTTGCCTTACCTTGTCATATGCACATCCACCTTGTCTTTCACATTTCCAAGTTAAAACCCTTTGTTCCTAACCCATCTTCCTTTTCCTCTTGTGTCCAACCTCCTATTCCTCCCATCCCTATCAATGATCATGAGAAGTACAAAGTTGATAGTATCCTTGCATGTTGTCACATTCAACAAGAAAGCCGACAAAATACGGAGTACAAGGTCCTTTGGAAAGGGTATCCCCTTCATGATGTCACATGGGAACCTCTTTCTCACCTCTAGAATGCACAAATGGCCATCCAAAGTTTGAAGCTTTAAGCCTTTGCTAGTTGGCAATGAGGACGTCATCAACTAGCGGTGGGAGAATATGTAACAATATGGAGTTTAGCGACGTAGTCAGTAAGGCTAATGAACTATAGAATAAACCAAATTAACCAAAAATATTCCAAAAGCATCTAGGAAGCTTCTTGGGAAGCTTCCCAACTAGCTTAACTTGAACCCAAAGTAGGTAGTTTCTAGAAGGAAGCTTCCAACTAGCTTAGCTTGCATGCCAAGTAGGCGGTTTCTAGAAGGAAGCTTCTTGAGAAGTTTCATGGTTAACTTTTCTTGCACTCTAAGAAAGCAACTCAAGGAAGCTTCTCAAGGGCCTTGAAGGCTACCTATAAATACCAAAGCCAAAGCTCATGCTAGGCATTTGGAGTTTTCCTACATTCAAGTGTCCCAATGTGAGTTTCCATTCTCCTATTTCTCTCCTCAATCTCGATATTTTACAAAAGAGGTAAAATACGGCTAGGTCCCAATAATTTTGAAATGAGAAATCTACCCTTCCGTTCTTAAGATATCTAAGCTATGCAAGTTGTAAGGTCTACAAACTTTTGGAGCATCTAAAGAAGCATCACCTAGTGTTATTGCTCTCCTATGGATTGAACCAACCAATGCTTTCTATAGAGCAATGGACACATGTTGTCTAAAGTATAAGTGTGAGAGTAGTACTCTTTGACGTCTAATGTGATAAGCTCTTATGCACTCCTTGACAAATGTGTTGAATGTTGTTTCCATCACTCCAAGGCTAAAGGAACAAAGAGGTAACCTTGCTACATACCTCTATACTTGGAGACCTTGCATGGTACTACTCCGCTTGCTGCCCATCCAAGGGATGCGTAATCACTCCTCACCTATATCACGCTAGGATCTATAACCACAACATCTACCATTATCATCTGATCATCTTGGACCAAGTATAAGTCTTCTCTAAGACATGTCATCTGCAAAACATACGAATGCTCCCTACAAGCAAGGTATCCATTCTCTTGTGCCGTAGCAAACATCATATCTCTTATGGTATCATGGGTAGCTATCCTCTATGCTCCAAAAGGACATTTTGATATGGACCGTGTTGCATCTAGTGTAGAATCACACTCATAAATGAGTAACAAAGATGCAAATGGGTGGACCAAACTTAGGCAGAACCTCACTATTGTTTAAAAAATAATTGGTGTGAGTCAGAATGCCCTAATGTACGGTCGAGCAAGAATCCAAGAGCTTGCACCCTTATTGGAGCAAGAGCAAAGATGTGCTCTAGTGGCACAAGGAATATATAATGAGATTTTTATTTTTGATAAATTTATGTAAAATTGAATCAAAAATAAATTTTAAAAATTTTAGTATATTTCAAAATTTTATTGATTTTACAACTTTTATAATAAATTTCTACTATAAACACTTACAACTTAATAGCTAGAATTTTGTTGAAAGGCATATAATTAATAATGATAATAAAAATTATATAAATTGATCAAGATGAGTTAAGATCTACTTTTTATTGTTATATATTATGTGAATCTATCTCATTTTATTCTCAAGCTAAAAGGCAAGAAGGGATTTTGTTTCACTTCACAAGGAAAAAGTCTTCATAACTCTCAAGATACAAGCATTTGTCAAAATTTCATCTTTCAATATCTGACTATAATCTTGCATATATGGCATAGGTTTAGTTTCTAACATGAGTACTGAATATAGGTCCAAGGAATGACAATTGACAATTCACAATTTGCAATTGATGCAAGAGAAAGAGTAGAAACGAGGGAAAATCAATCATATAAGAGTATTAGGGTAGTGGTGCCAAGGGGAAGAGAAGCGCAAGTCATAGATTGAGTAAATTAGCATACTAATAACAAGTCAATGATTGATAGTTTTCTATTTAAATGTATTGGTTTAATTTTTAAACAGATTGAAAATTATAGAGAATCTTTTAGGAGATTATGAGATTTTTTGTAATAGATTGATAGAGCAAACAAATTTTTTATTTTGAATTTCTTACCAAGTTTATTTTGGTATCTAATTTTGATGAATATTTATACTCTTTTAGGTATTGAGAGTTAACAAATCCTCATGCATATGAAGTGAGTGTTGTTATGTGAGTATTGGAGGTTGAGTGATAAATTATAAAGTCTTTAATATTATTATTTTCCTTGTGCTAGTTATGGTTCTATTCTCCCATAGCATCATTTTGGTAGACGAGTTCCTATGGAATTGAGCAACATTTGGTTGTAAGATTGAGGAGCACAATTGCTCTAAAGAGAATGGGAATGGGAGAAGAAAGGAGAGATGGATTCTCACAAGAGGAAAGGACTCAAGCAAAAAAACATCACTATTATAATTGCAGTCAAGTTGGTCACATAGCCATCAATTGCCGTGCTCATCTCCCTGTATGGAAGTCGTCTTCCTTGTTCCCCATACAAGCAATCTTTGACAATTTGGAGAGATAAATGGAAGAGAAGGATACAAACATCACATTGGAAAACAAAGATTACCAATAAATGTACCTCGTGGCCTTACAAGCTCAATGGAGAAGCAAAAAAGAAAGGGAAGGAAGAGGACAAGTGTGCAAAGATCAAGGGAGACAAACTCACAATTGATTATTATGAATAGAGTCCCAGAAGGCAATCAGGTGAGAATATTGATAGAATTTCATGTCTTGCTCTATTGCAATAAGATTGGGGTGGATCTAGAGAAGGATAAGAATGTAAAAGTTGAGCTACCTAATGGGCAAATAAAGAAGATTGAGTCATTTGCTAGAAAGGAAGCACTCTTTGTAGGAAAGTAACATGAAGCAATTGAGTGGCTAGTGATATGGCTAGCTCATTATGATGCAATCTTGGGCATGCCATGGATGGAGTATTACAACCCTATGATTGATTAGAGGGAGAAAGTAGAGAGAACTCACCAATGGAAGATCATTGGGGTTAAAGAAAGATCACACAAACAAGAATTACCCCTCTATGTCATAGGGACAATAGCTATCTATAAGATAGATAGATGTTTCATGGGTCTAATAAGAAAAGGCCCATGTACAGAACTTAATTGACAAATTCTTGAGAAATTGAAAAATATGGTCAATGAGTTTCAAGATGTCTTCCCAAAGGATCTACCCTCAAGATTACCACCAAAAAGGAGAGTAGATCATAAAATTGAGATATTTTTGAGGAAGATACCTCCTTGTAAGGCCTCATATTGTCTATCACCTCATGAGTTGGAGGAATGTAAGGCTCAAATCAAGGATATGTTTCAAAAAGGGTTTATCTAACCTAGTGTATCACCATATAGGGCTCTTGTCTTGTGTGTGAAGAAGAAGGATGGTACAATGCACATGTGCATTGAATATTGGTGCCTAAATCAACAACTGGTGAAAAAAATACCCCTTACCCCGCATGCATGACCTGTTGATCAACTCAATGGGCAAAACACTTCACCAAACTTGATCTATAGAGCAATTACAACCAAATCCGGATTGCAAAAGAAGACGTACACAAAATTACTTTTGAACAAGGTATGGCCACTTTGAGTACCTAGTGATACTATTTGGCCTTACCAATGCACCAACCACTTTCATGAGTTTGATGAATGATATATTTTGTCCATACTTGGATAAATCTGTTATCGTCTTCCTAGATGACATCTTAGTCTATAGTAGGATGATGATAGAACACAAGCAATATTTACAAGAAGTTCTCCAGATTCTATGACAAAATTAGTTGTATGCCAAAATCTCAAAGTGCAAGTTTGGCAAGTCAGAAGTAGACTACTTGGGGCATAGAGTAAGTGAAGGAGATATCCAAGTGTTAACAAATAAAATAGAGGTTATTTAGAAATGGAGTGCTCCAAAAGATCAGACTCAACTCGAGAGCTTCTTGGGATTGATAGGGTTCTATATATATTGATAGGGTCAATTTTTCAAGGACTTCTCCAAAGTTTCATAGCCTCTAAAAACACTACTAGGCAAGGAGAAGAAGTGGATGTGGGGAACCACACAAGAATTGGCTTTTCAAGAATTGAAAGACGCATTACTACATGCACTAATCTTGAAATCGTATGACCCAAAATGTCCAATCAAGTTGGCTACAAATGCATTGGGCATAGCAATAGGAGCAGTCCTACAACAAGAATGGCATGATGGATGGCACCAAGTTTCACATTTCTCTTGAAATTTGTTATCGGAAGAATGCAACTATCATATCACCAAACAAGAAGAGTTGGTCATTGTCCTTGCAACCAAGCATTGGAGGCACTATCATGGTGAGAAGGCATTTGTAGTAGAGATAGACCACAAACCTCTAGTCTACCTCAAGACACAAAAAGATATATCTCATCAATAGATTTGGTAGGCAAAGTGGAGACAACGGTTCAACATGGCAATCATATATATGGAAAGCAATAAGCAACTTGCAGATGCATTCACCAAATGTTGATGGCAAACAATCTGGTGGTAGAGGTCAAGATGAACCCTAAATTCTAGCCAAGGATGCTTGTTGCCACAAAAACTGATCCACAAATTGTAGGAGCTCAATCATCCAAAGGCATCACCAGAACCTAAGGACTCATCTTTCATGATGGCACATTATGGATCTTGGATACCACATACAAAAGAAGCACAATCCTAGTAGAATGTCATGATTCCACCATTATAGGTCATGTTGGAGTGGATAAGACCTTGGATGAAGTCAAACACCATTACTATTAGCCCAAGATGAGCAACAATGTGATGGAATAAGTTTGGAGTTGCCTACTCTATCAACAAAATAAAGCTTCTAATCAAGCTCATGCATGACTCCTTCAACCCCTCCCCACTCCTACACAACTGTAGGAACATGTCACATGATTCTTCTTCATGTATGGAGAGCATCCATTCACACCTTTGAGCTTGATGAAGATCCGTCCGGTGGCTACCTATCAATACTTTTGTTTCTACAATCCAACAAGGTGTAGAGAACGCCAAGCACATGTTGCAAATCATCCAAAATTGATAGAAATAGTATGCAAATGCACACCACTAGCACATGGAGTTCAATGTTGGAGATCAAGTCTGGTTGTCAACAACCAACCTTACGTTAGTTGGCCCGTGTAAGCTCAAACTTTGTTTTATTGGGCCTTTTCCCATTCTTTGTTGAATCAATGTAGTGGCCTATCACCTCGAGCTACTACCACACATGAAGATCCGTCTATTAATCCATGTTTCCTTACTATGTAGATATGCCTCCCAACCGCCTCACTTTCCTTCCATACAAGATAATAGACCTTCTCCAACACTCATTGATGGCACGAAGTAATATGAATTCAAACCATTCTCCAAAAATGCATCCGTGGTACTTGCTATCTGCATGTGTAATATCTTGTATAGTGGAAAGAATACCCATTGTATAAGGTGATAACCAACTTGACCCATGCATCAGTATAAGTGAAATCTTTTGAGCAACAATTTCATGACGAGGACGTTGTGTCTTACAAGGGAGGAGGTTTGTAATACCAATAGCTAGACATATTATCTAGAGGTGAAAATAGGTTTGGTATCATCTGGAATGATGTTATATATGACGGAATAAGTAGATCAGATAGAGATATCACCAAAAGAGTACTTCTACCAATAGAGTAGAAGCCAAAAATAGCCTAAAATCTTCAAAGCCAATTTTGGAGCCCTAAATGGATGAATTAGGTCTCAAAAACATGCACAATTGTCCTTCTTTCTATTTGAGAGAAAAGGTTTGCCTTCCTTCCTCCCTTGTTTGTCTCATTGAGAGCTTTCTAAAAATACCTCACCCATGCAATTTTGAGATTCCTACATGAAGATTCCCTAAAGATTTCCTCCAATCAAAGCTTGTTTGACCAACCAGATAAATTAAATTTTTCTAGATTATTTTGGAGGTAGCTAGTTTGATTCATCTTAAGCCTCATTGCCTATCTTGCTAGAGATGCATTTGAAGGACAAGATAGGTTTCACTTAAATTCACAATTCAATAGATTTAATTGTTCTAGCTTATTTTGGAGGTAGCTAGTTTGATTCATCTTAAGCCTCATTGTCTATCTTGCCAGGACTGAATTTCAAGGACAATATAGGCTTCACCTAAATTTTTCATCTTAAACTCTTGACTAAGTCTATCTTTAACAATCTAAAGTAAATTAAGACTTTAAGTAGCAAAGATGAGATAGTATATGTATAAATCTAAAACCATCATTTCCTAAGCTTTACATAGAACATAGATATGATTATAAGTTGAGAAGGTGAGAAAAAAAATCACTAGCAAAACCATAATAAAATATTTCATTCTAAATTCTTGCTGATTTGTTTACCCTATATATAGATCTATCAAGAAGTCAGACAAGATTAGGATCAAAAAAATATCTCAAAACCTTTAGGAAAAGCCATGAAGACTTTATTCATGTAGTTTTTTTATCAAGAGAAGCAAAAAAGACATCAATTTGATGTAAATCCAAGTTTTAGTGTACTACCAAGGCAAAAACAATCAAAGGGATTCAAGTTTAACTATTGGAAAGAAATTCTCATTGTAGTCAACTCCAAGGATTTACATAAATCCCTTAGCTAGCAAATAAGGTTTATACTTATGGATGTGGCCATCATAAGTTGTTTTGATTTTGAACATCCGACAACACCCAATAGTAATACAATTAGCAAGTAATAGTAGAAGTTTTCATGCTCACATTGTTGCCAAATCTTGTAGTTCAAGAGAAATAGATACTTACCAATGGTCAAAATTAGGTCTTGAAATGGCCTCCTTGTAAGTAGAATGTTTTTCAACTGAATTAAGAGTAGAAAGAAAGCCTACTTATTTTCTTTATTTCTTTTGAGTTTCTAGTACTTGGTTGTATTTCTTAATAGCTTTGGAAATATAAGGACTATGTAGAGGTTGATCAAGAGAAGTACTTGAAGAAATTTTGGTACACCTATGGTAATATAGAGGAGTCCAATCCTTCATTGGAGAGGATAGGATTTGCACAATAGAAAGAATATATGCAAATATAGAGATTGCAAGTAAACTAGGAGCATCAACTTATGAAGTAACAACAAACATTGGAGGAACTCCCACTAAAGTGGAATGCCTAGATGGGAAGATAAATGAGCATAAGGATAAGAGATGCTCAAAAGATTGGAGATCAGATTTGAGATAAAGATCCCCATCTTCATAGGAGTGACCATTTGATTGTGAATGATCAATCTGGTCGTCAAGAATGATAGAATCTCTAAAAGTAATAATCTTATGATTGTTTTTGTGCTCCAATAAATATCCTTTACTCTCTCCACTATATCCTAAGAAGATGCATTCAGATTGCAGAAGTTGAGCTTAGAATGTAGATTATCATGAATTTGAGTAAAGACAAGGCTTCCAACAACTCATAAGTATTTTTATTATTAAACCATAATCCATAAGGAGTATTTGCAAAAGATAAATCTTTATTTGGACTAAATTTTTGTAAAGCATTAGTAGTTATAGCAGCTTCTCCCCAATAGTTCTTTTGAAGATTAAAATCATAAAGCTTGCAAAGAATAGCATGATCAAAGTGCAATTCTTTCACTCAAAAACTCCATTTTGTTGAGCAGGCATAGGGTATTATAAATTGTTGTGTGATATCTTTGGGAAACAAAGTTTATTGAATGCAATAGACTTATATTCTTCATCATTATCGCAATGTAGGATCTTTACCTTTGTATGAAAGTGATATGTTTTGATGTTAGTTGAAGACTAAGTGAAGCATGTTAATGCATCAAACTTGTATTGCATGAGGTAAAGAAAAAAAACTTGAAAAAACTTGTCAATGAAGAGGATAAATATCTATATCCTCAATGGGTACAGAGAAATAGCCACAAGTATCTCAATAGATTAAGCCAAGTAATTCCTTGGCTCTAGTGATTGGTTTACTAGGAAAGGTCATATCTTGTTTTTTTACTATATAATCTATAATGCATTCAAAAGTAGGCTTATGATTATATTGATTTATATATAAAGCCATTTTGTGTGAGAAATAAATAAATTTGTGAGACATTGATATCACCTAATCTATTATGTCACCAATCTGAAGGATGAGGATGGATAACAAAGTAAAAAATGATACATGAGAAGAGGACAATCTTGCTGATATGATAAAGATCTTTATTTAGAGGAAAAAGTACAATAATGTCACTATTAGTATCATACCAAATGTATTGCCTTTGCTCATAAGAGAAAATTCATTGACAATATCAAGTCATTTAGTGGAGAAAAGATTTTTATTTAATTTTGGAATATGAAGGACTTCTTTGATAGTCTTATAGTCTATCATGGGAAGTAAAACAAAGACTTTGCTCAATCCAAATATTTCTTGAGTACAATTTTCTTTGAGATATACCTTTTAAAATTGGACACATTGTATATATAAAGAAAAACTTTTGACAAAGTATAACATGTTATGGCTGGTCCCAAAATTGAGATACCAAGCATTCTCTTGGTTATAGAAAGATTTGATATTATGATCAATTACAATATACAAATAGACAACATATTTTGCTTGAGTTCTTTGTTTTAACTTTGCAGTAGCTTTATTTATGATTTCTTTTTGGTTGGTGCAAAAATCAAATACTAAGTATACTAAGTATTGATTAGAAAAGGATTTAATATTGTAAGCAATTACAATCTACAAATAGAAAACATAATTTGCTTGATTTCTTTGTCTTAAATATTATGCAATAGCTTTATCTATGATTTTCTTTTTCAGGTCCTTAAAATGACGTCCAACAAGATTGCAATAAAAAAATTGTCTTTTTATTTAGATTTTGTTGTTTTAATGGAAGGTTTTGATAACAAGAAGAAGAAATATCTTATTACAAAAAATATCAAGGAGAAAAATCATTAAATGATTTTCCTTTGCCTTTAGCAACATTCAAGTTCTTTTATTACTTGCATTTAATCTTCCTTAAGTTGAGAAATTTCCATTAGAGGCATACAATATAGTCAATTGCTCAAACATCTACATCTCTAATATTTTCTCCTCTTAATTGAGATATGTTATCAAATAAGTTAAATTTTTCTCTCATTGAAATAAAATTAGAAGATTTTAGAGATTTCTGAGCATATTGCATATCATAGCAATTATTTGATTCTGGTATGAGGTTTGAATTCTTATAGACAAAAAATAATCAATTCATGTTATTGTAATCTTCCAAGGATAAGAGACCACATGAGAAGAAACACAAGCTTCACACTCAATACTCCGATGGTTCAAAGGAGCAACTTGCCTTTACTATATGGCAAAGAGGATTCACTCAAAGGAAACTCCACCCATGGATCTGATTCATGGATAGGTGACCTAGCAGGTAGCTCTACCCTTGGATTACATGTGTGCATGGATGACATGTAGGTTCTGGTCCTATCTGCTTGGTTAAACAAGCTTTGACCAAAAAGAATCTTTAGAGAATCTTACTATAAGAATCTCAAAATTGCATGGATGATGTACTATTGGAAAGCTCTCAATGACACAAACAAGGAGGATGGAAGGTCAGCCTGTTCTTCATTATGGATGGAAGGTCAGCCTGTTCTTCATTATGGGGAAGTGTACATATTTTTGAGACCTAATTCATCCATTTAGGCCTCCAAAATTAGCTTTGAAGTTTTCAAACTAATTTTGTTTCCTGCTCTATTAGTAGATGTACTCTCTTGGTGATACCTCTATCTAATCTACTTAGTCCATTTTTTATAATATACTTCCAGATGTTACTAAGCCAATTTTCACCTCTAGACAATATGTCTAATTATTGGTATTATATTTTTAGGTTGTTTTTGGTTCTTGCTCAATAGTAGAAGTGTTATTTTTGTGACACCTCTATTTGATCTACCTAGCACATCATACCTAACATCCTTCTAGATATTACCAAGTCAATTTTCACATCTAGATAATATATCTAACTATTGGTATTACAGACCTCTTGCTTTTTAAGACGCAATGTTGTGGTTGCAAAGTTGTTGCTCAAAAGGTTTCACTAACATTGGTCATTGGTGCATTGGTCAAGTTGATTTTTGGCTCCCATGTTCCCTCATATAGTGGGTACACTTTCCAATGTACAAGATATTCTACAGGCGGATGGCGAGTACCATGATGCATTTTTGGAGAATACATTCAACTTCATATTCCTTTGTGTCATCAATGAGTGTTGGACAAGGTCAATTTTCTTGTATGGAAGAAAAGTGGAGAGATCGGAGTGCATATCTGCATAGAAAGGAAACATGGAATACTAAATGGATCTTCATGTATGGCGATAGCTTGAAGTGAAAGACCACTACTCCAATTTGATGAAGGATGGAAAAAGGCCCAATAAAACAAGGTTTGAGCTTGTGAGTGCCAGCTAACATGAGGTGGGTTATTGACAGGTAGACTTGATCTCGAACATTAAACTCTATGTGTTGGTGATGTGCATCTACATACTATTTTTGTCAATTTTGGGCAATCTGCAACTTATGTTTGGCATTCTCCACTCCTTGTTGGACTTTGGAAACAAAAGTGTTGACGGCATCCACCTTGGTATCCACTTAGTGGATCTTCATCAAGCTCAAAGGTGTGAAAAGATGCTCTCTATACATGAGGAAGAATGGTGTGGCCTATGTGGATGCATTCACTATATAAGTGTATGCAAATTCCACTAATGGGAGTAAGGTGTCCCACCTTTCTTGCTCCTCTAAGATTAAGCCCCAAAGCTTGTCTATAATAGTGCAATTAGCCTTCTCTATTTGTCCATTGGTTTGTGGATGGTAAGCCATGGACATGGTCAATTTGGTTTTGAATAAACAAAAGAGTGTTCTCCAAAACAAACTAGTGAATTGAGTGCTTTATCGATGATGAGCACTCAAGACAGCCTATGGTGAGAAAAGATTGCATCTAAGTACAATTGAGCTAATTGAAGAGCAATTACATCCTTGGTAAAAGGATGCACATGAATCATTTTGTTGAGTCAATCAATAAAGACTAGGATGAAGTCAAACCTTGAGGTTGTATTGGGCAATTTGCAAACTAGATCCATGCTTACCTATTCCTAATCTTGTGTAGGAGTAAGAAGGGGTTAAAGGAGTCCCGTAAGAGTTTGATTAGAAGCTTTATTTTTTTGATAGAGTAGGCATCTTTGAATGTACTCCATCACATTGTTGCTCATCTTGGGCCAATAGTAATGGCATTTGGCTGCATCCAAGTCTTGTCCATGCTAACGTGACCTACAATGGCATTTTGCTAGGATGGTGGTTCTAATGTTTGTGTCATCCGGGATCCATAACCTACCATCATAAAAAGTGAATCCTTGGGTACTTGTGACACCAAAAGATGATTGAGCTCCTACAATATGTGGGTTAGTTTTTGTAACAACAAGAATCCTTGGCCAAAATTCAAGGTTCATCTTGAGCTCTACTACCATATTGTTTTCCATAAGCATTTAGGTAAATGCATCTGTCAATTGTTTCTTGCCTTCCATATATATGATCATCATGTAAAACCTTTGTCTCCACTCTGCACACCAAATCTATTGACAAGATAGATCTTTTTGTGTCTTTAGGTAGACTAAAGGTTTGTGGTCTATCTCCACTACAAATGCCTTCTTGCCAAGATAATGCTTGCAAATCTTGGTTGCAAGGAAAATGGCCAAATTTTCATTTGGTGGTGTGATAGTTGCATTTTCCGGTAATAACTTTCAAGAGAAATATGCAACTAGGTGTCATCCATCATGCTACTCTTGTTGTAAGACTACTCCTATTACTATGCCTAATGCATTTGTAGCCAACTTGATTGGGCATTTTGGGTCATACCATTTCAAGGTTGGTGCATGTAGTAATACATCTTTCAATTCTTGAACGGCCAATTCTTGTGTGGTTCTTCACATCCACTTCTTCCCCTTGCCAAGTAGCATCATTAGAGGTTGTGTAACCTTGGAGAAGTCCTTGAAAAATTGAAAATAGAACCCTATCAATCCTAAGAAACTCTTGAGTTGAGTCTAGTCTAGTCTAGTCTATGAGTTGGCTTGTCTCTCATTCATGATAAACCTCTAATGGCTATTATGGTAGTGCACCATGGACTAAGAAGACAAAGAACCCCAAATCCATCATACTCCTCCAAGGCTAACACTCAAAGACTCAAGACATTGCTCACTAGAGAACTCAATGAGAGAAAAATAGTTGCAAATGAAAGGATGATGAGTACCGCCTCACCCCTAGTTTGTATACTTGTGAAATAGTTACACACCAAAGTTACTAATTATTGGAGTAACTCAAGTTACTAGCTTAAAAGTCAAACAAAGTCAAAAAGCTAAAGGAATATCCATGCTCATGGGAATATTCTCCTAAGCATATAGTCTTATCTTGACCCAACCACTAAGTCAAGGATTCATTCACATGGGCTATTGTAATACTCTGAGGACAAGAGAAGAGAGAAAACATAGATTGCACACTCAAACATTTGATGCCCCAAAGGAGCTCCTTCTCTTTATTGTATAGACAAAAAGGATCTCCTCCAATGAAGCTCCACCATAGGATTAGGGACACAGATAGGTGACATGTTAGAAAGATCCACCCTTGGATTACTTACTTGGATGGGTGACATGTCTGGTCTAGGTCCTATCTAGTTGGTCAAACAAGCTTTGACTAGAAGGAATCTTCCTATAGGAATCTCATAATCATGAAAGGTACCATTGGAAAGCTCTCAATGAGACAAAGCAGGGGGAGAGAAGGCTAGCCTTTCCTCAATTGGGGGGGGGAGGAATTTTGCACATTTTTTAGGCCTAATTCATCCGTTTAGGCCTCCAAAATTGCCTTCAAAGATTTCAGGCATATTTTGGTTCCTACTCTATTAGTAGAAGTCCCCTTTTGGTTATACCTCTTTCTGATCTGTTTAGTCCATCATGTGTAACATCCTTCCAGATGTTACCAAACCAATTCTCACCTTAAATCATATGTCTAGCTATTGGTTCTAAGGTTCTCAAGTCTATTTTGGTTTCTACCCTATTAATAGAAGTACTCTTTTGGTGATACTTCTATCTTATCTTTTTTGACCATCATGTATAACATCATTCTAGATGTTACCAGACTGAATTTCACATCTAGATCATATTGTTAGCTCTTGGTATTATAGACCTCCCTCCTTTTAAGATGCAACATCCTCGTTGTGCAATTGTTGCTCAAATGCTTGCACCAACACCGGTGCATGTGCCAAATTGGCAGTGGGCTCCCAGGTTGCTTCATAGAGGGGGTAAACTTTCCATTGTACTAGATAGTCCACCTGCGGATGGTGAGTACCACGCATGCGTTTTCTGGAGAATCCACTCCACTTCATATTCCTCTATGCCATCAATGAGTGTCGGACAAGGTCAAATGTCTTGTGTAGAATGACCCTGGCCTGATCAGGGAGCATATCTGCATAGGTGGGAGACATGGAACACTGGATGGATCTTCATGTGCAATGGTAGCTCAAGGTGATAGGCCACAGCGCCGATGTGATGAAGAATCGAGAAAGGCCCAATAAAACGAGGTCTGAGCTTACGAGGGCCAATTAATGTGAGGTTGGTTGTCAATAGCCACACTTGATCCCCAATTTTGAACTCCATGTGCCTATGGTGTGCATCAGCATACTGCTTTTGTCAATTTTGCACAATCTGTAATCTGTGCTTGGCGCTCTCCTCACCTTGTTGGATTCTAGAAACAAATGTGTTGATTGCATCAACCTTGGTAGCCACTGGAGGGATCCTCATCAAGCTAGAAGGTGTGAAGAGATGCTCACCATACATGAGGAAGAACAAAGTGACCTAGGTGGATGCATTCATTGAATTGTTGTAAGCGAATATACCAACGGGAGTAGGGTGTCCCACCTCTCTTGCTCTTCTAAGGTGAAGCCGCGTAACATGTCTTCAATCGTGCAACTAGCCCGCTCTATTTGGCCATTTTTTTGTGGGTGGTAAGTTGTGGACATGGCCAACTTGGTTTTGAAGAAACCAAAGAGTGTTTGCTAAAACAAACTGGTGAATTGGGTGCCTTTATTGGTGATGAGTACTCTAGACAAGCCATGGTGAGCAAAGACTGCATCTAAGTATAATTGATCTAGTTGTGGAGCGGTCACCTCCTTGGTGGTAGGGCAAATACATGAATCATTTTGCTAAGCCGGTCCACAAAGACCACAATGGAGTCAAACCCTTAGGTGGTCTTGGGTAATTCACAGACGAGATCCATACTCATTTGTTCCCAACATTGGGTAGGAGTGGGGAGAGGTTGAATGAGCCTTGCAAGAGCTTGATTAGAAGCTTTGTTTTGTTGACAAAGTAGGCAGCTACGCACATAGTCCATCATGTTGTTGCTCATCTTGGGCCAATAGTAATGGTGCTTGACTGCATCCAAGGTCTTTTCCACTCCGACATGAGCTGCAATGGCCGAATCATGACATTCCGCTAGAATGGTGGTGCGTAATTCTAGAATATTTGGGATCCATAATCTGCCATCCCGAAAGGTGAGTCCTTGGGTGCTGGTGACACCTTTGGATGATTGCACTTCTACAATCTGTGGATCAGTTTTTGTAGCAGCCTGAATCTCTTGCCAAAATTCAAGGTTAATCTTAACCTCTGCCACCAAGTTGTTTTCTATTGGCATGCGGGTGAATGCATCTGCAAGTTGCTTCTTACCTTCCACGTAGGTGATTGTCATGTTGAAGCATTGTTGCCACTTTGCCCACCAAATTTGGTGATGAGATAGATCCTTATGAGTCTCGAGGTAGACTAGAGGTTTGTGGTCTGTCTCTACTACAAATGCCTTCTCGCCCAAATAGTGCTTCCAATGCTTGGTTGCTAGAACAATGGCCAACTCTTCTTGTTCTATGGTGTGGTAGTTGCGCTCTACCGGTAACAACTTTCAAGAGAAATATGCAATGGGATGCCATCCGCCATGCCACTCTTGTTTTAGGACTGCTCCTATTGCTACGCCTGATGCATCTGTAGCCAACTTGATTGGACATTTTGGGTCATACCACTTCAAGATTGGTGCATGTAGCAAGGCGGCCTTCAATTCTTGAAAGGTCAACTCTTGTGCAGTTCCCCATGTCCACTTCTTCCCCTTGCCAAGTAGTGTCATTAAAGGTTGTGCAACCTTGGAGAAGTCCTTGACAAATCTACGATAGAATCCCATCAACTCCAAGAAGCTCTTAAGTTGAGTCTGATCTTCTAAGGCACTCCATTTTTGAAAGACCTCTATTTTATCTCTCAATACTTGAATGCTCTCTGCACTTACTCTATGCCCTAAGTAGTCTACTTCAGACTTGCCAAACTCACACTTTGAGATTTTGGCGTACAATTGATTCTATCTTAGAATCTGGAGGACCTCTCATAGATGTTGTTTGTGTTCTGTCATCGTGCTACTATATACTAAGATATCATCCAAGAAGACAATAACACACTTATCCAAGTATGGACAAAATATGTCATTCATTAGACTCATGAAAGTGGCAGGTGCATTGGTGAGGCCAAAAGGCATCACAAGATACTCAAAGTGACCATACTTGGTTCAAAAGGTAGTTTTGTACACATCCTCTTCTGCAATTCGGATTTGATTGTAACCGCTCTGCAAGTCCAGTTTGGTGAAGTATCTCGCTCCATGGAGTTGATCAAACAGGTCATCCATGCGAGGTAAGGGGTATTTGTTCTTCACTGTTTGCTGATTGAGACCCCGATAGTCAATGCACATGTGCATTGTACCATCCTTCTTCTTCAAAAACAAGACAGGGCCCCATATGGTGATATGCTAGGTTGGATAAACCCTTTCTGCAGCATCTCCTCAATTTGAGTCTTATACTCCTCCAACTCATGAGGTGATAGGCAATATGGGGCCTTACAAGGAGGTGTCTTCCTCGGGAATGTCTCAATTTTGTGATCTACTTGCCTTTTTGGTGGTAATCTTGAGGGTAGATCATCGGGAAAGACATCTTGAAACTCATTCACCATACCCTTCAATTTCTCAGGAATTTTTCCATTGAGTTGTGCACTCTAGACTTCTCTTATTAGACCCATAAAACATCTATCAGTCTTACAGTCAGTTGCCATCCCTATGACATATAGTGGCAATTTCTGCTTGTGTGATTTTTCTTTAACCCCAATGATTGACCATTGGTGGGTTCTCACTACTTTCTTCCTCCAATCCACCAAAGGGTTGTACTGCTCTATCCATGGCATGCCTAAAATTGCATCATAACGAGCTAATTGTATCACTTGCCACTCAATTGCTTCTTGATATTCTCCTACAGAGAGGGTTACCCGTCTAGGTAATGATTCAATCCTCTTTGTTTGCCCATTTGGTAACTCTACTTCTTCACTCCCATCTCTCTCTAGATCCATTCCCAATCTTATTGCAATAGAGTGAGACAAGAAATTCTCTGTTGCTCCCGGATCTATTAATACTCTCACTTGATTGCCTTCTAGGATTCCATTCACAACAATCAATTGTGAGGTTGCCTTTCGGGATCTTTGCGCATTATTCTTCTTCCTTCCCTTGCTTCTTTGCTTCCTTATTGAGCTAGTAAGGCCGCAAGGTACATTTATTGGCAATCTTTGTTTTCCGAAGTGATTTCCACCTCCTCCTCTTCAATGTGCCTCTCCATGTTGTTTGAAGATTGCCTATACAAAGGCCGAGGGTCTCTAGGGAAACAAGTGCAACAATTGGTAGATATGTGCCCAATACGGCCACAATTGTAACAACAACGTTGTTCTCCTCGAGTCCCTTCTCCTTGTGGGACTCCATCTCTTTGTTCTTCTACCCGTCCCGCTCCCCTTGAAGTGGTCATGCTCCTCGATCCCGGAATCAAAGGTTGCCCAATTCCATCGATATTGGTCCACCCATGTGTGGTATTTCTGCCCAATAATGTTGAGGTGGAACTACTCCTTCACCTCTACCTAATGCTCCTGCTATTCTCTACGCACAAGCAATGGCTTCAAAATGTGCAAAGATTTTGCACCATGAATTCTTGGCAAATCCACTCTTTCAACCCTTGTTTGAAATTGTCGAGAGCCTCTGTTGGACTCATGTCGGTAATTGCGACTTGTAGATCTAGAAATGCCTCCACATACTCTTGTACGCTATTCTTCTATCTCAATCTCCATAGTCGGGTTCGAGCCATCTGCACAAAATCCACCAATTGGAAATTCTTCAGCAATCCTTCTTGTATTGTTGTCCATGTGACCTCCCTTCTCTCTGCAAGCATGGATTTTTCCCAAGCATCATACCATGTGAGGGCTTTATCGGTCAAGTACCCACATGCAAACACGCCTACAGCATGCTCTGTGATCTCTATTGAGAACAATCAGAAATATCGATTCATTCTCGAGATCCAATTTTCCACTACTCCCATGGTATGTTGCTCCTTGTAAGGCTTGATGTTGCAGGTCTTCTTCATCCGGAGTAGCAATGTGGCTTCATCGTTGATAGGGTTTGTAGGCACGGGTGCCTCTCCAAGTGCTTCAATTGTAGGTACTGGGTTTTGAGACGGCTCTTCTTCTTGCATGGCTTGATCGTTCTTGAGGATCTGCACTTGACTTTGTAATGTCTCCATGGTCATCTTAATCTCTCAAAATTCATACAACATCCCTTGCATTCCTTGCACCAGCTCTTGCAATTGCGGATCCATGGTTCCCGCAACACTCAATTGCTGATGTCTACTTCAATATAGAGTCAATATAATCACTCTAGAAGGCGCACAAACTATCAAAACCACCATTGGGACCTCAGAAGCTATCACTCGTTGATAATACTCCTCACCAACATTCTTAACCACAAAATCTGTAAACATCACTTTTGGTCTCACTATATAATAGATTTCTACTTGAGTGTTGAAAGGGAGAGGATTTGGGACATTCAATCCATATTATCATAATAGAATGTAGATTGTCAAATCCCACTCTCTATCATATATCACCACAGGTAGAATCATTGGGTTTGGTGAGTTCATCACTCTGTCCATGAATTCTACACCAAAGTGATAAACTAGCGATACCCTCATCTACTCACGTTGGATGTACATAACCTTGATGTGGAATGGGTTTGAGAATGGAAAGCTAGGTGTGGGAAATTGTCCTCCCGGTGCATCCATCCTATCCGCTCTCTAAAGTCCTTCCTAAGTCTAGAGATTACTCTATGTTCTCCACCTCAAATTACTCAATTTCAGTAGTTCGTGCTATTCCAAGAGAGGTGATCCACTCTCTTGGACTAAAACACTCGCTCTGATACCATTGTAATACTCCGAGGACAAGAGAAGAGAGAAAACACAAATTGCACACTCAAACATTAGATGCCCCACGGAGCACCTTCTCTTTATTATATAGACAAAGAGGATCTCCTCCAAGGAAGCTCCACCATAGGATTAGGGACACAGATAGGTGACACTTCATCAAGCTCCACCCTTGGATTACTTACTTGGATGGGTGACATGTCTGGTCTAGGTCTTATCTGGTTGGTCAAACAAGCTTTGACCATAGGGAATCTTTTAGGGAATCTTCCTATAGGAATCTTAGAATCACATGAGTAAGGTACCGTTGGAAAGCTCTCGACGAGACAAAGCAGGGGGGAGGGAAGGTCAACCTTTCCTTTGTTAGGGGGAATTTGCACATTTTTGAGGTCTAATTCATCCATTTAGGTCTCCAAAATTGCCTTCAAAGATTTTAGGTATATGTTGGTTCATACTCTATTAGTAGAAGTCCCCTTTTGGTGATACCTCTTTCTAATCTGTTTAGTCCATCATGTGCAACATCCTTCCAGATGTTACCAAACCAATTCTTACCTTTAAATCATATGTCTAGCTATTGGTTCTAAGGTTCTCAAGTCTATTTCGGTTTCTGCACTATTAGTAGAAGTACTCTTTTGGTGATACTTCTATCTTATCTATTTTGACCATCATGTATAACATCATTCTAGATGTTACCAAACCAAATTTCACATCTAGATCATATGGTTAGCTCTTGGTATTACAGTTATCCTTGGACTATAAAAGAATCTAGAATAAAAAGGCTTGTGGGTCCAAGAGTTCTCAACTCTTTCCTCAAAGCCAAACACCTAGGAACAATACCAAGTCAACACACTAGAATCTAAAATACTAGTGCTCATCTTTTCTACTTCCTCTAAAGTAAGGTCTCCTCTATCTTAGCTATGACTAACTTTAGCTAATCATGACTAATGTAGAACCATTATTTATCTTTATATAAATAATATCTCTCAAGTACTCATTATACCAAACTAAATATCACAATAGCACATACATGCATAAATGGTTGTTATAGGTCCTTTGGAGCACTCCACCTCTAAATGAACTCTATTTTATTTGCTTAACACTTGGATACCTTCTACACTTACTCTATGTCTGAAGTAGTCTAATTTAGACTTGCCAAACTCGCACTTTGAGATTTTGGCATACCATTAATTCTATCATAGAATTTGGAGGACTTCTCATAGATGTTGCTTGTGTTCCATCATTGTCCTACTATAGACAAGGATGTCATCTAGGAAATGATAATAGATTTATCCAAGTATGGACAAAATGTATCATTCATCAAACTCATGAAAGTGGTTGGTGCATTAATGAGGCCAAATGGTATCACTAGGTACTCAAAGTGGCCATGCCTTGTTTGAAAGGCAATCTTGTTGTTGTCTTCCTTTGCACTCTAGATTTGATTGTAACCACTCCGTATATATTAAGTGTGGTGAAGTATCTTGCCCCGTTGAGTTCATCAAACATGTCATTCATGCGGGGTAAGGGGTATTTGTTCTTTATTGTTTATTGATTTAGACCCCGATAGTCAATGCGCATTGCATTGTATTGTCCTTTTTCTTTACATACAGACCTAAGCCTCATATGGTGATACATTAGGTTGGATAAACCCATTATGCATGCATCTCCTCAATTTGAACCTTACATTCCTCCAACTCATGAGGTGATAGACGATATGGGGCCTTATAAAGAGATGTCTTCCTAGGAATTATCTCAATTTTATGAAATATTCTCCTTTTGGTGGTAATCTTGAAGGTAGGTCATTCAAGAAGACATCTTGAAACTCATTGACCACATCTTTCAATTTCTAAAGAACTTGTCCATCAATTGTGCACTCTAGACTTCTCTTATTAGGCCCATGAAACATTTCTTTGTCTTATAGGTAGCTATTGTCCCTATGACATAGAGCGGTAATTCTTGCATATGTGCTCTTTCTTTAACCCTAATGATCTTCCATTGGCTAGTTCTCACTACTTTCTTCCTCCAATCAATCATGAGGTTGTAGTGCTCCATCCATGGCATACCTAAGATTATGTCATAATGAGCTAATCATATCACTTGCCACTCAATTGCTTCCTGATAGTCTCCCACAAAGAGTGTTACCTTTCTAGGTAGTGATTCAATCCTCTTAGGCTGCCCATTAGATAATTCTACTTCTTCATTCTCATCCTTCTCTTCCCTAACCTTATTGCAATAGAACAAGACAAGAAGTTCTCTATTGCTCTAAGGTCTATCAACACTCCCACTTGATTTCCCTTTAGGACACCATTTATGATAATCAATTGTGAGTTTTTCTTCCTTACTGTCCTCTTCCTTTCCTTGCTTTTTTTCATCTCCATTGAGCCAATAAGGCCGTGAGGTACATTTATTGGTGATCTTCATTTTCCAATGTGATTACCACATCCTCCTCTTCAATTTGTCTCTCCTTGTTGTTCAAAGATCACTTGTACGGAGGCCGAGGACCTCTAGGAAAACAAGTATGACACTTGATGGCTAGGTGCCTAACTTGGCCACAATTGTAGCAATGATGTTATTTTGCTTGAGCTCCTTCTCCTTGTGAGACCCCATCTCTTCTTTCTTTGAGCCGTCTTCCTTCTCCTTGGACTAGTTTTGCTCCTTGTTCTTACAACCAAATGTTGCCCAATATCATAAGAACTGGTCCACCAAAGTGTTGTGTTTTGGCTCAATAATGTTGAGTCAAGACTACCCCTTCATTGTAGATCAAGGAATGCCTCCATTTACGCTTGTACACTATTCTTTTGCTTCAACTCCCATAGTCAGATGCGGGCCATCTACACAAAATCCACAATTGGAAGTACTTTAGTAGCCCTTCTTACATGGCCGTCCAAGTGACCTCTCTTCCTTTTGCCAACATTGATTGTTCCTAAGCATCATACCATGTGAGTGCTTTATCAGTCAAGTACCCACATGCAAACAAGCCTACGGAATGATCAATGATTTCAATGATGAACAATTGAAAGTATTGATTCATTCTTGAAATCCAATTCTCCACTACTCCCCATGGACCATTTTCCTTGTAAGGCTTGATATTGCATGTCCTCTTAACCCACAATAACAATGTGGCCTCATTGTTGATCTAGGTTGGTGTCATTGGCAAGAGTGACTCTTCGTGTACTTTGGCCACCGGTATTGGGTTTTGGGACAACTTTCCTTTGTGCATCATCTTATCATTCTTGAAGGTAAATACTTGACTTTGAAATGCCTTCATGGTCATCTTGATATCCTAAAACTCATTCAACATTCCTTGCATCAACTCTTGCAACTACGGGTCTATGATTCCTACACACAACAATTGCTCAATTGCTACTTTTGACTTCAATATATGGTTAGTATGATCACTCAAGAAGGGCACAGAGTATTGGGACCACCATTGGAACTTTAGAGGCTATCACTTGTTAATAATATTCCTCACCAAAACTACGGACTACAAAATCCCTAAACATTACTTTTGGTCTAACCACATAATGGATTTCTACTTGAGTGTTAAAAGAGAGAGGATTAGGTATATTTAGATCCATCACAACAAAATCTTGATTTTCAAGTTCCACTCTCTATCATCATAGGCAAAATCACTGAATTTGGTGAATTCATCACTTTATCCATGAACCTTGCTCCAAAATGGAAAACAAGATATACTCTCACTTGCTCATGCTAGATGTACATAATCTTGATTTGGAATTGATTCAAGAATGGTAAGCATGGTACTTGATATTGTGCTCCTAAAGCCTCCATCCCATCCTCTCTCTAACACACTTCTAATCTATCAATTGCACTACAGTTTCTCTCCTCAAAATTATTCAGTCTTAGTACCCCATGAAGGTACCTTCTTCCAAGAAGGATGATCCACTCTCTTGGATTGAAACACTGACTTTGATACCATTATAATATTTTGAGCAAAAAAGATTGTAAGAGAAGGAACACAAGCTTCACACTCAATACTCCGATGGACCATAGGAGCACCTTGACTTTATTATATAACAAAGAGGATTCTCTCAAAGGAAGCTCTACCCATGGATCAAATACATGGATATGTGACCTATTATGGAGCTCTACCTTTTGATTAGTTGCATACATGGATGACATGTTGGTTCTGGTCCTATCTGGTTGGTCACACAAGCTTTGACTAGAAGGAATCTTTAGGGAATCTTCCTACAGGAATCTCTAAATTGTATAGGTGAGGTACCATAATAAGGATCTCAATGAGACAAACAAGGGGGAAGGAAGGCCAATCTTCTCTTCTTTTGGGGCAAATGCACATATTTTTGAGGCCCAATTCATCCGTTTAAGCCTCCAAAATTAGCTTTGAAGTTTTTACACTATTTTTGAGTCCTACCATACTGGTACATGTACTCTCTTGGTGATACCTCTATCTGATCTACTTATTCCATTATCTATAATAACCTTCCAAATGTTACCAAGTCAATTTTCACCTCTAGATAATATGTCTAGCTATTGATATTACATTTTCAAGTTGTTTTCAACTCTTGCTCAATTAGTAGAAGTGTTCTTTTTGTGACACCTCTATCTGATCTACCTAGTCCATCATACCTAACATCCTTCTAGATGTTACCAAGTCAATTTTCACCTCTAGATAATATATCTAACTATTGGTATTATAGTTATGAAGTAATAAACCATTTGGTGATATAGTCATCTTCTTTCATTTTTAACATTTGAAATTCATCTTGGAGATACATTTTGGTGACTAAATCTTGAGCTTCAAAGAGTTGTGTAAAAATTATGTAAGCCTCAAAGGTATAGTTGGTAGAATTGATATGATGGATTTGCCTTTTTGCAAGTTTAATATATGATAAAAGGCAAAGTGTAAGAGTCCTAATTTCAATGTTCCTTAGGCCTGCATTGAAACTACATTGACTAAGGTCAATGTAGTTTTAATACTACCCATTGTAGTTGTTGTATGCTAAGTTGGTCAAGGTTGTATGATATTGACTATCCCTTTTAGAATTTTTGCTTGCAAAAACAAACTCATTCATAATTTCCAAATGAAGTAACATTTCTATTAAATTTCAAGATGTCTTTAACCTTCAACATAATGATTTGCCTCATCTTGATTGCAAATTTTGAATGGAATGAAGAAATTAATGATTCAAATCAAACAATTAGATTAATTAGATCACATCTAGATTGTTACATCATAATGGACTAGATTAATTAAGCACAAAATGGTCTTTGAGCTAATTCATTACAAAATTTTCTCCAAATGAAAGAAAAAATTCACCACATGTTGGAATTCTAATTCAAATAGATTTCACTATGGGATTGAGAATTTAATATAATTTAGAGGTATTAGAGAGGTCCCTTGGGAAAATTTTCTTTCTTGAATTGAAAATGCTTCATAAAATTGCTTGTGTTTAGTAGTATCTTGTGAAATTTGCAAATTGAATTTAAAATCTAAAATTAGCAAGTTGTGTTCACCATATTTGTAAAAGACCATAGAGAGAATAGGAGAGTGAAAGATCACATTGTGACTCTTGAGTGAGGGAAACTCCAAATGCCTAGCATGAGCTTTGGCTTTGACAATGATAGACAATACATAAAGCCCTTGAGAAGCTTCTCAAGAAGCTTCTTTCCAGAACCGCTAACTTGGCATGCAAGCTAAACAAGTTGGAAAGCTTCCCAAAAAACTTTCTTCTAGAATCCACCTACTTGGCATGCAAGCCAAGCTAAGCTAGCCAAGAAGCTTCCTCTTAGAAGTCACCACTTAGCATACACATTATCCAATACTTGGAAGGTACCAAGTAACTTCCTAAATGCTTCTAGAATATCCTTATAATTCTTGGTTAATTTGGCATATTTAGTACTTTCTTAGTCTCGACTAACTCATCTATAAATTCCATATTGTTACAATATATAAAATTGACAAATATTGAGAATATTGAAATTTAAAAGAAGCTTTAATACCCTGTGAGAAAATAATAAGACAATGGATTAAGAAATAGTCTCAAAATACTTTCCATAATAGAGTTTATGTGTAGAACAAAGTTCATAACTTAAATTGCTATGAAAAGTTCTCACATCAAAAGGCATGAGTCATGAGGCAATTATTCAATTTTTAGTATACATAATCTAAATCTAAAGACTACATGACTATACACAAATCCTACAAACTTGATAATATGGATCAACACACGATTTGGTAAATTATCAATTGCTCTAGATTCTAATGCTTAATTTTATAGGCTCTCTTGTGCACTTGAGTATGAGGTAAGATAGGCTTTTCAAATATCCTCAACCCATTGGCACATGATACATAGGTGAGTTAATATGATTTTTTTCTCTTACCATAGTTTTTATATTATATTAGATGTATATTATGAGCTTAAGCTACGATATACTAAAAACCATTATAAATAGCCACATGATTACTGTATAATGTTATTAAGCATTTGTGAGTTAAATGACATAGTTGAATTATTCATGAATCAATGGCTTTAAGAATAGACATGCTTTTCATAGGTAGTTAGCTGCTAGATTTTCAAATTTTCCAACTATAGATTGTGCTACATAAAAAAAGAGTTTGCAGAAGATGCACGTGTTAAGGAAAAGACTCAATACAAGTTATTATAGATTTTTTCTCCTAAGTTACTATAGATTTTTCTCATTTCAATCTTTAATAAACTATGGAATATCATAAGGCCACATAAGCCTTGTTCCTAAGTAACTATATGTTTCTCTCATTTCAATCTTATATAAACTAAGGAATTTCATAAGGCTACATAAGCCTTGTACCTTTGGTTATGGCTAATCTAATCACATGAGAGATGAGATAATTTTTCTCAATGCTTATTGTATCTTTTGTCAAAAAAGGTAGAACTATTAAAGCTACACAAGCCTTGTACCTTTTCTATGGCTAATCCCATGAGATTTATACCTATTTATCTTATTATATCCTTGATCAAGAAGTGGAGTACCATTAGAGATCTTAGATTACAAGCTAAAGGAGTTATTAATTCTTGATAGATCTTCTTTTTTCATATTTTGTGTATAGTTCTATACTTATACTCACAAGACTTCTCAAAGATAGTTTATGAACGTCTTAAAAAATACCTCCAAAAAAATTAAGGAGTTGTTTTGAGTAGTTGCAACTATGGAGTGGGAAGAGATTCTAACATTATTTTCAAAGAAATGCTTATAACATCTTGTAATGGAGAAGGATAAGTAGTCCATTAGACCAATCTCTATTGGGCATCTTATTGCATCTTTCTTCATCATACTATTATCTTTTGATATTGTTCTTAACTATAATAGCACCTTTTTCTAATCAATTAATTTTTTTGTTTCAAAAGGATGTGAGATAGTATCTCTTTGCATTAAAGCACTCATAGGTATCCATCTTAATTGTGTTATCTGGAGGTGGATGTTGAAAATGCATGCTTTTAAAATCATCTCACTTGCATCTATACTAAGAGAGGTTTTGTAAGATAGTAGACCCTTTGCAATCCTTGTTTCTTATATAAAGTCCTCTTATGGTTCTTTTTTGTCTTATTGATTAGTATGGAGAGATCTCAGTATGTCTTGTTAGTTATCATTGTCCTTCAACATTATTTATACTTCAAGCAACACTTTTTCTACTATCAATTAGAGTTACAACACTAAGAAAATAGGAGGTAGTATTTTCTAGCATTAAAGCATTCTTGGATAGCTATCTTAGTTGTATTATCTTGCATTGGATATTGAAACATGCTTTTAATAGTACCTTTCATGCATTTATCTTTGAGGTTTTAAGCAAGCTAGTAGATTGTTATAAACCTTATTCTCTTTATAACTACATTTTTCTTATTCTATTTTCTAGTAAGATTACTATTTATAGAGCATAATTGCTCATGAATCAACCATAAGTACTAGATAAGGTGATCTATTTATTTTTAAGACTGTTTTTAGCATTCTTTTATCTACTACATTTACTATCCTAGGTTTTTTTAAGAAGCTTTTTATCTATTACATTTGTAGTTTTACATTGTATCTTTTTATATGAGTAACTGCTCAATTATTTTTAGATCCTATTAGTTAGATTAAGTATGCTTTTGATCAAGTTATGTACTTCTATTCATGTCTTATAGCACTTATTATGTGAACCTTATAAACCAAATAAGGTAGGTTTGTTCACTTGACTACCATGCATCATGTTGTAAGCTTGAGATTCAATGTATTAAAAAGTAAGGCATTATCTCTTTTTAGGTGTCCCTTGTGATTTATATCATATAGAATGGCATATTTACACATCTAGAAATAGCTCTGCATTCTTAGAGTCCTATTTGGGTCCTAAGACTTTTATCTTGTGCTATGTAGATGTTGTCCTTGTAAAATAAATCTCATATGTAGATGATATTCTTATATGCAGTGATCCACAAGTAATCTTTGGTAAACTCTCCTCCAATTATGCTTGTTAATTGTAATATCTACTTTGCATGGTTTTCCCTTCTCACTTGTTCCTTTTAATATTGAGAGTCTTTATTGTGAAGATTATGAGCATAGTTATGATCATAGGATCAAGGACTTTTGAATGTATGAAAATGAATTTGGTGCATAGATAGATAGATATCTAGCTAATTTAATATGTAAGGGTAGGCCTTATATCCAATAGAGCAAACTACTCCTATAGCATTTTTGGGCAATTAGACACACTTGACACCTTTGCTTTCTACTAGTTTTGTAATTATCAATTAATAAGTAATCTATCAGAGATTTGTGATAGAGGTGGAAGATGGATCCTTTATCTTGCAAAAATTTTTATGATAAAAAAGAGATGGTTTCTTTCCAAAATCATAATATGATATCCAACCTTTTTTTGCCTTTTTATTGAATAGACATTTAATAATTTCAACATGATTTGTATTTTCTTCTTGTTTATCCATTCATGCTTTTTGCTTTTTGCTTTAGCAAAAGAGCAAGCGCTTGATCCTAGCTCAATCATCCACTTCTTTTATAGTAAGGAGGTTATGTTTAGGTTTGGTCCATCCATCTAAATCTTCATTATTTATTGGAGTAGCTTAGATGTTGCAAGGGTGCATATGACTTGTGGCATTTTTGAGGATAGAAGATTGCTACTTAGGACATTATTAAGGATGTGATTTTTGTGATGGAATGAGAGAATGGATACTTAATAAAGAGAGAGAGAGCATTGGTATACCTAAAAGACAACATAAGTTTGAATAAACCTGTGTATGACTTGAGAAAATCAAATTACAATGTCCTATATTATGTTCATAGATCACACAAAAGATTTCGTTTACGAAGGAGTGCCTACACATCATTTTGGACGAATAACAAGTTTAGCCACAAAAACCAAGATCTTCACGTATAAGGGTATGTATTAAGATCAACTCTTCATTCTTTCCACCTTGGAGTTATATAGAGCTCTAAATATAGAGTTTCATATGGTTATCAAAGACTTTGCAAGTGCTTAATATATTAGGTGATATAGTATCACTTTCAATTACTACTTGTAACTTACTTTAGACAGCTATTTGATGTTGATGCATGTGGCTTTGCCACTGAGCTTGAAAGAATAAGCCAAGGAGGTCTTGCAAAATTTAGGATATTGGACTCAAAAAGATAAATTTAGGATCTAGGGTTTAAGGTAAGTAAGAGGTACTATATCAGAATCACAAAAATAAGACCAATTTTCTCATCTAGAGCTTGAGATCTTTCCAACTAAATGTAGTGAAAAATCTAAGAGGAGTTGATTGTACTAACATTTTAGCCTATAGTAATATAAAGATAGTACATATTGCTCTACAAAGAATATCAACTAAACTAATTGTACAAAGAGCCTAATTAGTTGCCTTAAGAGCATTGGCTTATGCAATCCATAAGAGAGTAATCATACAATGATACTTCTTTGGATGCTCCATTGATATATAAGCATATATTTATTTAGTTTTCACACCGTAGGTTTAGTACAAAAGGTCGTATATTATGATATTGTTGGTATATAGGTCATATGACTTTGATTGTTTTCATATCCTAGAAATAAAAGGACAGATCTCCCATTGTAATGCAATCAAGGTTTTGATTTTCCTTACATGGTTTGATGAGATCTTCCCATTTTGCTATTCTTTGAATTTTTTTCCTCTTGGTTAATTCTTTAGATTACTCAGTTTTGGTGCCAAGTTTAGAGGAAGGTGAAGTTGATTTTTGTTCCTATGTATTTAAAAAAAAATCATAGAATTTTGCTGGTTAAAATTATTTTTTGCTTCTCTGTTAAACAAGCTGAATAATAAGAAAATTAAGTCAATATGCTGGAATTAAAAATTATGTACAGTACAGAGTTCAAAATTAAAAATAAATGCTAAATTTTCAAAGATAGAAAACCATCTTGAATGTTAGGAGATTTTATGTATTTTATATTATTGAGCTGAAGCCACCTAATTCAACAAGAAATTCTTTTTAACTTATACTAAAGTAATCCATGAAAGGAGGATCATATTACTAAATCTTAGAAGAAAAAGAATCTGAACAACAAGACCAAAGTATCTTAGAGTAAGTTTTTAAAAATGGAGAGCATGACAGACCACCAGAAACAAAGTATCAATGGGTAGGCCTTGTACACCTTTCTTTCTTAATGAGCTTACAAATATTTTACCTTTTATACATAAATTGAATGTTTAAACTAAAAATTTACA
Organism: Lunularia cruciata; assembly: GCA_948567375.1. Taxonomy (NCBI): domain Eukaryota; kingdom Viridiplantae; phylum Streptophyta; class Marchantiopsida; order Lunulariales; family Lunulariaceae; genus Lunularia; species Lunularia cruciata. The sequence continues at coordinate 10,874,548 of OX419756.1, forward strand.
CAACAATAAAATATCAAGATATTTTTAAGTAATCACACTTAAACCGATGTCTCTAACTTCAATCAATAAATCGTTTTTCATCATAAACTATACTCATTGATACAGTGATGACTTATTATTCATCATTAAAACTCAGATTACAATATTTTCTTTAATGACTAAGATTGGTTTAGTCGTTGGCAAAATCATAATATGATCAAGTAGGATATAAAAATAGGTTTTCATCCGTCTTAAAATTTCTTTTATGTATTTTATCCCTGTGAAATTCAACCTTATGTTTAATCTCGCTTTCTTATTTCTATTTGGCGAGTATATCACTTCTATTGAACTTAGGTCTATTGCCCGCCTTACCTCTAGGTGTTGCACTCCTTACTTATCAGTTTGGTATTGCACTTTTAGTTCTAATTGGAAAATATCAATTTCCAAGGAATGGCCTCCATGGCCATCTTACCACTTAATCTTGTACTCTTACCTTTAAGTAGAATAATCGACCTACGTAGGAAAACTTAATGGAGATTGAAAGATCAAGTTCCAGGTCTATGTTCCCCATGGGATACAGACCACTATACTTAAACTGTGACATGTCATGTAAGGGAAATCAATCTGAAAAGTAAGGGGCAAAAGAGAAAGCAGGAAGTATGGAGTACGCCCATGGTGACGATTGATGATAGGAGGATTTATCCATTGATTCGCACACATTTGGATAAGACTACTCCTCATTAACAAGTGTAGATTTATCCAACCGCACATTTTAGTGCAAAGTGTGTACAAAAGAGGTTGTGTCAGCTTCAATCCCGGTGCCTTGACGTATATGTATCGTAGTGGTATATGTATCGTAGTGTTTAATTGCCACTGCAATACCTTGTTAGAAAACCTCCATGGTAGTATCTCTTGCAAAAGAGTAGCGGTAAAACTGCCATGCGGTGAGTAGAACCGTGCCTAGTTCGACATCATGATCTACTTACTTTGCCTGCCACCAAGATAATCTTGTCCGAATGCTATTATCAACGTCTTAATCATGATAGTCGGTGGCCTCAGTCTGATCACCTCCCACCATTAGGAACATGAGACTGACCAAGAGGAAAGGGAAAAACGTGTCTCCTATTTCACCGGAAGAAACTTGAGCCAGTTACAAGACCTACTATGTAGTCCGCAGTTAACATGCACTTATTTACAAGTTCAGATGGGATCATTATGACCTTGAGGAGGTGAATTGCTTCCTGTAGAAATTGCAGCACCCATGGTTTGGACTTGAGGTGCAACTGTCATAGCTGCCCCTCCAATTGTTGAAGTCCGTTCAACCAATTCCCGATGTTCTTGGCAATTGGCACACAAGTGACAACACAGGTGTGTCAAGAAATCTCCGCACGGTGCATCCTGTAACACAAAAGAATATCAGCTTGAGATTCCGAGCATATATTGAGTAGTTAATTTTGAATACGTTAATTGAAATCCGGCTACCCACGTAGGACAAAAACAAACCCGGGGATATAGGGAAGAGTTGCAGAAAACATGAAGGCAATGAAAAATATTCCAGCGGAACACACTACCAATTACTCACAAATCCTTGAATATCAATATCAAACGAGTATGTTCCAAAAATTTACTCACTTCCAGATTGTATCTGCTGCGTAGTGCTTTCCGGTAACTGCAAACGTAACAAGGTACACAAGAACCAAGAACGCTGAACCATGCACCAACACCGTCAGTCAACGCACAACAAAGACCCGACACGACACCCCAGAGTAGGCAATGCATTAGGCACGGTCCAATCCATGGCTTTCCTTCCAACATCTCCACATTTTGGCCAAATAACACACAAGGGCACCAGCACCCCAAACAGCCTGCGATAACAACGACAGGAACATCTCATTAGATGAGGAGAAGTGGACAACAAATAGATGTGTGCCCGAGTGACTAGGAATCAATAAAATACAATCAGCTCAAGCACAACCAGAAGCAGTTTTCGTTCTCGCATCACCCGTTACACCAATCCTAACGCTATTTTCCTATGGACTCATGGAAACTTCAATTTGGAGGCCAAGTAGATGGTAGAAACTGCATGCTTGACTGTGTGAAAGCTAACAGGTGTATTGAGAAGTTAACATGGAGAATTTATTGCAGCCCACAACACTAGACTCCTTCTGGAGATTCCACACCCGGTAAGTGGAAAGTGAAGGGTACTGACCCCTTGGGGAATATTTGCTGTGTGTCTTTTATCTGTGCTAAGAGAGATAACTTTCTCTCCAGGACATCATACTAGCTTTCATACACGCTATTCGTTCCTGATATATACTTCCTTGCAAGTTGCTCCCTCTCCATAAAAGAGTTGCAATAAGACCACCGCAGATGGACGGAACCAGATAAATTAGTCTCCCAGCAGCCTAGTAACCTTTTACCAGATTTATCCCAGAACTCCACCAATTTATAACCTTTTGATTCAAGGAAGCAGTTGACATTTCCTTGCGTTATTGCTAGTAGCAAAACCGCTCAGCTCGTGAAGCCCCGGTTTATGTCTGGTATACTTAAAGAGAAGTACATAATCTGCTCGATTCCAAGTGATATTCAAAGTGGCTGTCTATAAAAGCACAAAACACTAATCTCGAAGATTACTGATTACATAAATTAGGAGTTCGACTGTCGCTACAAGACTTTAAATGATGGATACGCTCAACTTCTTATGACACTCGACAATTTGAACAAGGAGTTTTAACATGCAAAGATGCAGGTATGCAACTGCATCGCTTGTATACGTATTAAGAGATGTAAGAGAGACTCACAAATTGGAAAGTCGTCACAGCAGGCACAAATGCCAGAATTCCAACGAATCTGACTCTGGCGCGGGCCGCGCTCCTCTACATTAAGATGAGACGAGTTATCTTCGATGAGTGGCTCGCCCTGTGGGGCCTCTACATAACCTGGTGGGGTATAGCTTCCCGTCATGTCCCTTCCCTGATGTGAATCAAAGAATTAAAACCTTTCTAATTTGATACCAACCAGCAATTAACCATTGGCAGCTGAGCTCTGTCCATAAGTCCCAATAGCTATTCCTCTAGTTACTGTAGCACACTATGGACGGATAATTTAAAATCCTCGTTGGAACTAACACGGAAAGAACACGATAGCTTCAACGTTATCTTCTTTGTGCTTTCATGAGAACCCGAAAGCGGATATGTCTAACACGCCAATTGATCAAAGCAGCAACCATCAGCACCGAAGGGTAGTAACAGTACAATCCTCTTCTGAGCACTTCAACCTCTACTTGATCATGCCGAAAACCGTAGGAAAGTTCGATTGACCACTCGAAACATTCCATCTTCAAGCTCACAAGATATTCGTTGTAATTGGGATAATAGCTATAACCCTAGCAAACTTAAGGGAGTGTGAACAGTTTCAAATTAGGGCTAGAAACCTCAAGCTTCTGAAAAGGACACCAACATTTTCTAGCAATGAGTATTCAATTAATCTGCACTAACTGAAACCCCTACATGTCGACACTGTAGGGACACGTCTTGAACTGAGATTCATCGCAGCAAAACTTACATCGAAAACTCTCAATCTGATGTCTTGGTGAGTTAAAAATTCAAACGTGGCCATCCAAGTTCGCGACCTACACTGTTGATTCCCCAAAAAAATACCATACCTGGTGCTCAAAGGTAGTCACATATTCATATGCTTACAGATATAAGTTCCTGGTCAGCACGATTGGCAACTAATGGCACTCCAGTGTAAGATCGTCCACAAGACGTGCGCTCAAATTACAGACATACAAAGCGCAGTTGAAGTCTAGCTCTTTAAAGAGGAGTGCGAGTAAACGGTCTTGCAGTATGGAGCTTCTGCAAAGTCTAACCCGGAGGTTCAATTTCCCGATCTGACCTCTGAAGTTCGAAACTACAGTCACCCGAAAATTCGATTCCAATTCAAAGAACTAGTGTATATCCACAACAACAAAACAACGTTTTTCCCCTTCCGGTTGACCTTTCCTTCTTTCGCAACAGAGCCAAGACGAGAGTATGCAGAGTATGGCTCACCTTCCAGAGAATATAATCTCAGCAAGTTTTTGCTTTACTGCACAGGATCACGTGGATGAAATCATCTCACACAGGTACTGATAATAATCATTTCCGAAAAATACTGGAACTCCCAAATCAAAGTCCCCGGAAATCAGTCTCACGGTGTTGTCACTGCCACAATTGGTTCACAAGTCGACGACGGCTGAAATGGAAGAGGAAACTTGAGGTCAATCAAACGTCTGCACGAGTAAACTGTTTGTCTCTTGGTCATAACTTGCCGCTAGCTTCATCAGTGTTTTGCGAGTCTATCGGATAGCGCTGATCGAGGTTCCTTTCAGTGAGGAGTAGCGCTGGGGCAAAACGTTTCCGGAGACCAGATCAAAAACCGGAGGAAATGTCCAGATACCTGTGTCAGCGTATGAGGAGCACGTGTTGGGGTAAGTGGTTTTTGGAACCAGATCAAAATGCAAAAACCGGTGTCCCCGTATGAGGAGCAGCTTTGGGGTAAGTGGTTTTTGGACACCAGATCAAAAGCCGGATTAAAAGCCCATGTTCCGGTAATATTAAGAGCAGCTTTCGTGTAATTGGATACTTGACTCAAGGAGCTATCCAAGTGAAGTACAAGACCGCATAGGAAAAAGAAAAAGGAATATAAGGTACCAAGAAGTGCAGAAAGAGAGAATAAGGCCTATAGAAACTCCGCTATAACCCTATGCAGTACTAAGGTACCAAAGCAAAACAAAGAACAAAGAATTCTAATGTTGAACATTGTGAATATAAGTCCATGGTTTGTATGTTTGGCAGACGGGAAGAGAGAGTCCTAGACATAACTGGACCTCCTATTGAAGTTGATTGTATATGAAGGTAGAATGTCTAGTAGCACTATAAAGTGATGGAGATTGTTGTTTGAAATATGATGCAAGTATGGTAGGAAAGATAGCCCCTCACCTCTCCCCCTCTACGGGGAACCTCATGCTGCCTCGCAAGAGGGGAGACCATCAATGATGAAATACCCAAAAGTCTTTATAGCCAAGGGGATGAAGATATCAAAGAATAGCCCTGATGAGTAATGGTCTTCCCTTCCCTCGTTTGCAATGATAGTTGTTGCTTCCACCTAAATGCATACTTGCCAATGACTCTACTTGTATTGGGTTTGTGATCACCACCTCAAACATAGTACGTCTTCAATCTATCAAGTCATAATATACACTTTCACATGCCAAGAAGGTGGCTCAAGTAGATCCAACTACCACTAAATTTGTACTTGAAGGAGACTATGTGGATCATAGGATTTATGCAACTATATCTCAGATGGAATCATGAGTTCATTTGATAGTTATTTGCTCCAAGCAGACATTGCTCTAATAGAATGGAGAAATTATGATATATCGTCCTATCACATGTACATAGATGGAGTAAGAGTACATCTATGGGTGGGTAAGTATGTGCCAAATAGGAGGTTCTAGAGACATAGCAACTTGTTAGAATGGAATGGTACACTTGTATGTTCTCCAACAAAGAGAGTAATGAGAGTGGGTTGAAGCTTGAACCAAAGTGTCTTAGATAGATTATCCGCACAAATCATCCTTTCTCAAAACTCTCAAACCTCCTATATGAAACCCAAGTGAGAAGCAGGAGGATTTTTGGAATCTAGACCTTGCATTTATAAGTTTGGATTTGTAGACCCAAGGTCTCTAAGTAGAATGTGAAAGCAAACATGGTTCTAATTACATCCTCCTAAGGGCTCAATATATGGTTCCTCATATGAAACTGAGTGAAAGAGACATGATGGAAAAGTGGCAATAATCTCCTTCAAACTTATGAAGTTAGCTATGGCAAATAGAGTGCCCCTATTTCTCTTCCACACTATCTAATTGAATTAGATCTATGGTATGGAAACTCTCCTTTACCACTTTGAGAATGAGTTTTAAAAAATTGGGACTTTTAGGCCCAAGCAATACAGCAATTTTGCACGTTTCAAATTGTTCCTTTATTTCCGTGCACCTTGCAAACCTACCCAAGTTCATAGAAATAACATCTAGGCGTTACTTAGCTTGTAACTTGGATCATTCTAGCATGTTCTACAAGCCAATACCAATCATGTAAACTTTCTTGTGGTAAAATGATGGCTATAGAACAAAGGTGTCTTTATGCAATAGAATCTACACATAAATGGGATCAAAAAAGAGATTTGGTCCCTTATTGAGCAAAGAGTTTGAAAAAAAGTTAGATAATAAAGAATATTGAAGGCATTTGAAACATCAACTTGGACAACCATCTAATTAGGATGTATGTCAAAGGAAACTAAAATACCAATAGTGTAACAATATGGAGTTTACATATGATTTAATCAAGACTAATGAAGTAGCAAATAGGCTAACTAGCCAAAAATTATAAGAATATTCTAGAAACCTCTAGGAAGCTACTTGGTACCTTCCAAGTATCAGGTAACATGTATGCCAAGTGGTGACTTCTAGGAGAAAGCTTCTTGTAAAGTGTAATACCAAGAGCTAGCCATATGATTTATATATGAAATTTGGTTTGATAACATTTGGAATGATGTTATACATGATGGTCAAAATATATCAAATAGAAGTATCACCAAAATATTACTTCTACTAATAGTGTAGAACCCAAAATAGACTTGAAAACCTTAGAACCAATAGCTAGACATATGATCTAAAGGTGAGAATTGGTTTGGTATGTCACGCCATTTGTAGTTCCGCATCTAGATGCTCGGACACTGGAGTTCCAGTGATGGTAGTTAGAGTTATTCTAGCAGTTTCTCAGGGACTACTTTCCGATGGTTAGATTTCGTGTTCGGGGTACTGACTTCACGGTGGGGCCCACCGTCACTTTGCACCGTTTGCACCGTCGAGTGTGCCGTCAGCGGGACCGTTAGGGTTTCAGGGCTAGCTCGAGTCCAGGGGGTATAGTTTCGAAGTGAGCTCCAGAGAGCTCACTTCTCTGATGTTGAGCCTTCGAGTTCCTGGCTATGGTGGACAGAGGCCGGCGAGCGTCACCTGGATTCTCTATGCTTGAGTGGGTGTGGCTTGACTGTAATCAGTGCCCAGTTGTTGGCAGTTTATAGAGTGACAGATCAAGTACTAATCTGAGTTGAGTTGAGTTGAGAGTGTTAAGCAATCTGATTACATCAGAGAAGTGAAGTCAGGGGGAAATCGGGTGCAGGAACGTTGAGTGTTGGTGGTATCTCCAAGCTCAGTGGATCGTGGTAGCTCGATTCAGGTTCTGTGTTTCCCTAGTGTGCAGAAGCTCGTGTAGTTGATGCAAATTTGGCAGTTAGGCGGACGGTGTGCGGAAGCGCTGGCCAAATTTCGAGCAAAGAAGGAGCAATTTTTGAGCAGTGTTGTGATTTTGAGCTCAAGAGGTGAAGGCATGACCAATTTGCTGCGAGTTGGGCTCAGAAAGTGAAATTGAAGGTGGAGTTGGAAAGCTCTTCTCATGAAATTGTGATTTGGAAAAACCCGTTTTGTCAATTTGGCTCGAGTGGAAAGTTAGTGGTGGATTTGGCGGACATCCATCTTTAGGGTTTACGACAGATTTTACGTCAGATTTTTGGGCCAGAATTGGAGGAGTTTCGCTGTTTGGCCAGATTTGGAGAAGTTTCGCTAGTTTGGAGGAGTTTCACAGATTTGGAGAAGTTTCGCCAATTTTGGAGGAGGTTCGAAGTGGCAACAAGAAAGGCCGAGATTCAGCCAAGAAAGGCCTCATTTGGCTGAATCAATTTTGGAGGAGGTTCGAAGTGGCAACAAGAAAGGCCGAGATTCAGCCAAGAAAGGCCTCATTTGGCTGAATCTCGGCGTTTCGAGGCTTCGAGGCATAGGGCTGTAGGCTATGAAGGCCTAGAAGGGCCAGAAGGGCCAGCAAGCCAGCTTGCTGGCGTGAGGCTAGCTAGTTTAGTGTAGATCTTGGTCATTGGTTGGCAAAATCTGCCTTTCTTGCTAGATTATGCGCAACAGGGTTTGACCCCTAGATCTCTTGTTCCTAGACTGGTGCCCTAGCCAACTGGTCCACCCTCACTTGTTGTCATAGTGACTGTGCCACTGTTATCTATACACATGTAGCTTTGGCTAGGAGAGGCAGTTTGATCCCATTCTTGGTGATCCTGGTAGCTTAGGACTTAAATACGAACTACTCTTATATCAAATGCCAAATGGTGGCAAAGTCAGTCCCGTGTTGTGTTATGAGATGGAGGGTTTTCGTTTAGATTTCTTGTGATTGGATCCTCTCCATTCTCTGCTTCCTGTTTGTGCACCACGTTTGTGTGAGGTGCCTTGACTTTTGAGCGTTGGTGCTCTGGTGTGCTCTCGGTGGTGAGGCTGGAGTGATGACCAGTCAGACTACCTTTGTTTCTCTCCGGTGAGGCAGGAAGTGATGACCTGCAGATCGTGAGAGTGCGTGTTATGATGGCAGGTTACAGGTTGCCCTTCCCCTAGTGTAGTTATCTTGGTTAGAGTTACATTAGTGGGTGGTGTTTTAGTTGGTGTTGGCACGCGGTGGTGTTGGCACTTGGTGGGGCACTTGCGGTTGCGACTTGCTGTTGCAGTTGGTGGTTCGGGTTTGTTGGTGTGGTTACTTTGTCACGACGGAGTTCTTTGGAGATTCCAGAGGAGTTAGCCCTGCAGTACGCAGTGGGTTTACTCAGAGTGGTACTCGGTATCAGCCTGTATCTCAGGTCCCAGTGAGGGAGGAGATTGACTCTGAGTTGGAGTTCGACACAGGAGCTGATTCAGTTGAGAGTGCACTTGGTGTGTCCGCACCGTTGTTGTGGGACATGGACGAGATTTATGGGGCCTCCAAAGGCCCTAGGCGTTACTCTGGTACTGTGGGTACCATTGAGTTGGATGACTTCATCCAGGAGTTCGATAGTTGGTGTGATCTGCAGCAGATGCGGAACCCGACTTTGTTCACACCCTTCATGGCATGGAAGGGGTTGTTTCAGCACTTGGAGGGTCCACCGATGGACGACTACCATGAGTTCAGGAGAGCTCATTTGGAGGAGATTGAGTTATGGAGACAGTATTGGTCTCCACACTATGTCTCCATCACTTCAAGCTCGGTGGCCAGGAGTAGATCGGCTGTACCTACGAGTTCTAGCTCGAGTAGTGTTGGTGGAGCTAGTGGAGGTGCACTAGCTGGAGATAGTGCTACTACGAGTGGAGGTACCGCTGCAGGAGGTGGTGTGGTACCGGGGTTTAACCCCATGGTGGAGTTCTTCCTATGTTTGAGGCAGAACTACCAAGGAGTGCGGACTGACAAGCTGAGGAGCTTGCAGGAGTTCCAGCGGAAGGTTGGAGAGAGCCTACGCGAGGCATACACTCGCATGAGGCGGCTGATCAGTTTCACTCAGGGAGTTACTGAAGCCCAGGCCGTCCAGTTTTGGTATGGGATACTGGACAAGGAGTTGCAACGTAGAGTTCGTGATGCTACGTTGTTGCAGGCTACTTCGCCCACTTTGGTAGTAGTCTTTGGTTTGGCTGAGCGTATTGAGCTCAACATGGTGGAGGAGAGAGTGGTGACAGCTGGATTTGGTAGAGAGACCTCATCCACGGTTGTGACTTCTTCTAGAGTGCAGCAGAGTGCACCACGCCCAGTTGGTTTTTGAGGACAGAGTGGACAGCCCAGATCCTATGGAGCGAGTGGAGGGCCTAGTGGAGTTAGACCCTTACCCTCATTTTTGGGTCAGCAGCAGCCAGTGAGTGGTGGTGTTGCTTGTTGGACTTGTGGTGGACCTCACCATATGAGAGAGTGTACTCAGGGCAGCGGACCTAATACCTCTGGTGCATCACAGCCAGCACAGAGGCAGTGTGAGCACTGCCATAGATTTGGTCATACTAGTGACCAGTGTTTTGACCTACACCCGGAGTTACGGAGTGGTAGGGCTGCTATGGCAGGTAGTAGAGGAGCTCCAGTTCATGGAGGACGAGGTGGTAGAGGTGGTGGTAGAGGATCTACACCTAGTAGGGGTGCAGTACCTGCCCTTACTTCTGACACAGCTATGGCTACTCGGATTGAGCAGTTGGAGCAGAGATTGGCTAGTATGGCTATTGCTCAGAGGAGATCAGATTCGGGTGCTGAGGCTTCCACCTCATATGCTGGTGATAGAGATGCTTTGGACTTCATGTGCGGAGTAGCACAGGTGGATGCATCTGCAGCAGTGACTAGGAGTGCAGTACGTGCTCCAGAGCCTAGAGGAGCATTAGTGGAGTTGGACCCACAGAGAGGAGAGGTTGGGAGACAGGTCAGACTTCCCCAGTCTTTCACGCTATCTGAGGCATTGCAGACGACATCCATGGTTCCTAGACGTCCCAGTGCAGGTGTGGTAGGTGGTGATGGAGTACCTGATGGAGTACCTGCTAGTCAGCCACCTGCTACTACACAGACTGAGTCTAGCATGATGTTGGGGGCGGCTCAGCTGATTATGCGGCATCCTTTATTTTTAGCCAGTGACATGTTTACATTGGGAGTTGACCCAGCCCCAGTGTTCCGGTTGGCTGTCACGTTGTGTGAGAGTAGGGATGGTGCAGTTCCTTCTACTAGAGCAGAGGTGGTTGGTAGTGGAGCTGACTTGGTTGAGGAGCATGGGATCCGTTCAGCAACCAGTGGTTTATGGCAGGCAGCAGCAGCTAGACTGGAGGAGTTGCCAGTTAGACCGGCCTTTGAGAGAGCGCGGTTTACACCTGGTGTTGTCCTATTGGATAACCAGAGGGGGATCTTTCATTTAGTGGGACCTTCAGGGAAGGTCTATACACCACAGAGAGTCTTGTTAGACTCTGGTGCGCAGCCCCTTATGTTGGGGAAGGCTGCAGTTGTTGGTCTGGAGTTACGGAAGACCGATGTGGAGAGGTGTCCATTTCAGATCCAGACATCTCTTGGTGGTGGTTTGACACAATACATCACACGTGGAGAGCTTGTTGTCCAGGTTCAGCCTGGTCATCCGACTGATAGCTCGGTGGTGAGAGCTCAGGCTATTGCGACGATAGCTGAGTCATATGATGTGCTAGTTGGGGGAGCAGTGTTATACCCTATGGGTTTCAGCATTGACTATTGGGAGGAGACAGCCTCTTATAGACCTGGTTGGCAGTCTGGTGAGGGACGGGTATGTCGCCTACTAGTACGCTTCAGTAGTGGCAGTCTTGGCTCACTACAGTCCGGGACCATGGCAGCATCAGTTTTAGCTTTCAGCGGTGCAGTTACTTGGCCTGGTGACTTGTTGGAGGGGAACATCCATGCAGAGGATACTCCAGTACCAGAGGAGATCACTCGGCTATGGAGTACGAGTGGGATTGTTCCATCCACCTTGGATGTTCCATTGTGGAGTTCAGAGGAGGCATTGCAGCAGCATGCAGATTAGTTGGTGCAGCAGGCTTGGAGTGGAGCCTTCGTACCATCAGGGGATGAGTGTGAGGATGAGCCTCCAGAGGCGATTGCTTTGACACCTCTGGATACCACACTCATTGCTTGGTAGTACCCAATAGAGGGGATATGCCTATTGGAGTTGTTTGGTGGGATCAGCACCGGACTAGCTGCGGTGTTACAGGCGGGTATCCGAGTACAAAGGTACTTGTATGTAGAGAGAGATGAGACTACTAGGCGAGTCTCTCTACATCATGTGGCACACTTGGCCTATCGGTATCCGGAGTCATTACCGATGTCAGCAGTCAGAGGTTACCAGAAGGCCTTACCAGGAGACATTTCCTTACTGGGGGCGCATGACCTAGAGAGACATGGGCCTGTTCACTTGGTGATTTCTGGATGGCCATGTCAGGGACATACACGTGCGGGCCACGGTTTGGGTCTTTAGGATCCTTGTTCTGGTGTGTTTTGGGAGATGTTACGGATACTACGACATCTCCAAGTTCATCAATTTGTTTCTCCAGCTTACTTTTTGGAGAACGTTCCATTGATGGGTGATTCTCGCACTAGAGTGGTGGCGAGTACACATCAGGTCCATTCTTGGATGGGACCTGCTGTATTGTTAGATGCAGCTAGAGTGGGATCACGGGCTCATCGTCTTCGTCTTTGGTGGACGAACCTTTTACCCAGAGAGGTTCTACAGTGTAGTTATGATGGGATTCAGCGACTTGACCACATCCTTGTTGATGATATCTTGGATGTTGGGCGTCAGTCTCAGACAGTGGTAGTGGCTGATAGGTCACCTATGGCAGTGGTGAACCTAGTTGGACAGCCTAGAGCTGCATTTCCCACACTCATGAGTTTCCCAGGCTCTCATGCTTTTTGAGAGGGAGGACTTGGACTTGTTTGGGACTCACAGTTACAGCAGTTGGTGGAGCCCAATGCTGATGAGAGAGAGCGGGCGATGGGTTTTCGCACCGGTATTACCGCTGTTCCAACAGTGTCAGAGGCATCCAGGCGTCAGGTGTTAGGTCAAGCTATGGACCTGAACTGTTTGACCTGGATTGTGAGCCTTGGTTTGGCAGAGCAGCGTAGGATGCGCTTGATAGGCATCACCACTCAAACACTTGTGAGCCCTGTGCCTATCGAGACGATTCAGGCACATGCTAGGGGCGATGGACCGAGTGGACATGGTATTCTTGGGACACATCCAGTAGCTACTAGGGAGAGTGGTCTACTTGGAGTCCATCCAGGTGAGCATGGGCTACTTGGATTACACCCTTGGTCCACATGGGATGCAGCCAGAGGACGTGTGGAGCTTGCAGCCAGAGTGGAGGGAGTTTTTCACACAGAGGTTGGGACCTCTAGTGGTCGGGAGCATGACACTATTGCTCCCAAGGGCCCAGTGTAGCAGCCAGTCAGTACGTCTTCCACTCCTACTACAGTTACAGAGGATACTTGGGAGCCAGATCTTGGACCCAAGCTTACTAGAGAGGAAAGACGGAGGGTTTGGAGGTTCTTGAGGAGTCACACGAGTTGTTTTGCCTTCAGTATGAAGGATTTGGGTGCTCTAAAGGGACTTGGTATACGGATTGAGCTGACTAGCGACACACCAATTTTCCGACGTCCTCATCGATATAGTGAGATGGAGAGGACATTGATTCAGAGCCGGAGTATTGACCTTTTTGAGGCTGGTTTGGTGGAGATTTCACATGGAGAGTATGCATCAACGACAGTGATGCCAACCAAGAAGGATATGCATGGCAACTATACAGATAGGCGGATGTGTGGAGATTACCGTCCTATTAACCGACAGACTAGGGCTGATCGGTATGCCATGCCTATACCGGAGGAGATTTTTGATGTGATTGGGCATGCAAAGGTCTTCAGTACTTTGGATCTACGAGCACTATATCATCAGTTGCCGATCAGGGAGGAGGATAAGTCCAAGACAGCATTTTGGGCTTTTGATCCTCACGGCAAGGATGTGTTATATCAGTGGAGGTTCTTACCATTTGGGTTAAAGAACACTCCTGCTGAGTTCCAGAGGGTCATGGATAGGATCCTAGCTGGATTGGATTTTGCTCGGTGCTATATTGATGACATTTTGGTTTATAGCACTACTGTGAAGGAGCATGAGAGACAGTTGTTGGAGGTGTTTGAGAGGTTGAGCTCTCATGGACTCAAACTACATCCTGGGAAGTGCAGGTTCTTCCACGAGCAGGTTGAGTATTTGGGTCACACTATCTACCCCGGAGGACTTGGTGTCCAGCAGACCAAGGTGGAGGCTATTGCACGTATTCCTCGGCCTACGGATGTGAGCAGAGTGCGAGCATTCCTTGGGTTGGCGAACTTCTATCGCCGCTATGTTAGAGGATTTAGTGCCATTGCCAAGGCCTTGATGAAGCTTACCAAGCTTACACAGGAGTGGTGTTGGGGAGATGAGCAGGAGAGAGCTTTTGTAGAGCTCAAGGAGAGGTTGACATCTGCTCCTATTTTGAGGAGACCGATCAGGGGACGACCATTTCAGGTTCACACTGATTGGAGTATGTTGGGGCTTGGAGCGGTGCTCACCCAGCATGATGATGAGGAGAAGGAGTTTGTGGTGGCCTATGCTAGTCGCTCCAACAATTCAGCGGAGGTGAAGTATAGTTCATGTGAGGGAGAGTGCTTGGCAGCAGTTTGGGCAGTAGCACATTTCCGATGTTACCTATTTGGTAACCCCTTCACTCTCATCACTGATCATCAGCCGCTGAAGTGGTTGATGGAGTCCGACAAGCTTTTAGGGAAGCTTGCACGATGGGCTCTGATTTTATAGGAGTATGATTTCACGGTTGTTCACAGACCTGGAGTGGTGAACCGTGATGCAGATGGGTTGAGTAGAAACCCATGTCCCAGCCAGCAGGATCAGACCGGAGCACATTGGCATGGTGAGACAGATGAGGAGATGGTGCCAGGTTGGCATGCATCGGCCTTTCTGTGTATATTTGCAGAGACTTTGGTGGTATCTCTCTCAGCACATATAGGAGGAGTTATTGAGGTCACAGATCCAGAGAGTGAAGATATTGGTACAGTTCAGCGAGACATTCATGATGGTGTCTTAGTGATGGACTATCTTCGCACTGGTGTTGTGGGTGGCACAGTTGGGGCCAAGGAGAGAGACCATGTTCTTCAGCGAGCCAGACGGTTCAGATTGGAGGGTAGACACCTTTTGCGTGTATGGGAGGATGGTAGAGTGCGAGTAGTACCACTTCCATCACAGAGACCACAGTTGGTCCGTCATGCGCATGAGGAGCTAGGACATTTTGGAGTAAAGCGTACATATAGCTTACTTCAGAGTCATTATTGGTGGCGCGGTATGCAGACCGAGGTACAGCAGTTTGTTGCCAGATGTATGGTTTGTGACCGAGTTAGAGCATCATTCAATGCTCCTACGCCACAGTTACACCCATTACCTATCATGGGATTGGGTTACCGTTGGAGTTTGGACTTTGCCAGACCTTTACCGCTGATTGTGAGACATCATCGGTATGTTTTGGTGATGGTGGCGCACTTCTCCAAGTGGATTGAGTTGGTGGCACTTCCTGACAAGTCTAGTGAAGGGACAGCTTACTCGTTCCTGGATCGAGTTCTTAGTCATTTTGGTGCACCAGCTAAGGTTTTGACTGATCAGGGTACAGAGTTCTTGGGAGAGTTTCAAGTCTTGTGTGACAAGGCTTTGATTGATCATCGTACTACATCCCGAGATCACCCTGAGGCAGATGGCTTAGCAGAGAGAGTGGTTCAAACAGTGAAGAGAGGATTGCGAAAGTATGGTTTGCAGAGAGGCCACTTGGGAGATTGGGATCTCTAGTTACCTTGGTTGGCCATGGGCTATCGGTTCAGCCGGCAAGCCTCCTTAGCATCCTTCTCTCCATACTTTCTACTCTATGGACGAGATCCAGATTTACCTGTAGCCATTCGTCGAGATGCTACTATAGTTTTGGACTTGGATGACCCCGATGTATGGATGAGCGCATGTTCTCAGCGGGTAGAGATCTTTCGGAGAGTGATGCCGATGGCCTTTGAGAACTTGGCGATTGCTCAGCATAGAGATACTTTACGCTATGCTACCATTCGAGGAGGAGGTTATAGACCCTCAATTTGTCGATTTCATCCAGGCAACTATGTATATCTACAGCAGACAACACCGACGACACTTGATGTTTCTATAGGCCGCACTATCTTGAGAGTGCGTGAGGTTTTGCCATCTGGAGTCCTTGTGTTAGAAGGATGTGATGGTGTTGTTTGGAAGGATCATGTGCGCAATTGTGCGCCATGCCACCTTCCAAACATTGATGGTACTATGGACCCAAGCTTGGCACTTGTACGTGCAGGCTTGAGGTGTATGTTATGTGGCTCTTCTGGTGGAGCTGCTACTATGTTAGTGTGTGATAGCTGTTCGAGAGGATGGCATATGGCATGTATGACTCCTCCCCTCATGGTGGTTCCTCAGGGACAGTGGTTATGTCCTAGATGTACTTGACCTATAGCTAGTTCATTCTTTATATGGTATAGATTGCAGACAGGCGACTAACGATGGGGCTCCATAGCACCCGGCCTCCTGATCTTTGCCCATTAGAGGGTATACCATATACTTAGAGTAGATGGCTATCTGGAGTTAGAGGGACCTAACCGCCAGCTAGGGGGCGATTGTGGCACTTTAGAGTCTATGTATGACTTATGTGTGAGTTGTGCTTTTATAGTGTATGATGTTGACAGCGATGTATGTTGTGTAGCGATGTATATACGCACGACAGCTGTCACGCCATTTGTAGTTCCGCATCTAGATGCTCGGACACTGGAGTTCCAGTGATGGTAGTTAGAGTTATTCTAGTAGTTTCTCAGGGACTACTTTTCGATGGTTAGATTTTGTGTTTGGGGTACTGACTTCACGGTGGGGCCCACCGTCACTTTGCACCGTTTGCACCGTCGAGTGTGCCGTCAGCGGGACCGTTAGGGTTTCAAGGCTAGCTCGAGTCCAGGGGGTATAGTTTCAAAGTGAGCTCCAGAGAGCTCACTTCTCTGATGTTGAGCCTTTGAGTTCCTGGCTATGGTGGACAGAGGCCGGCGAGCGTCACCTGGATTCTCTATGCTTGAGTGGGTGTGGCTTGACTGTAATCAGTGCCCAGTTGTTGGCAGTTTATAGAGTGACAGATCAAGTACTGATCTGAGTTGAGTTGAGAGTGTGAGTGTTAAGCAATCTGATTATTGTGGCACTTTAGAGTCTATGTATGACTTATGTGTGAGTTGTGCTTTTATAGTGTATGATGTTGACAGCGATGTATGTTGTGTAGCGATGTATATACGCACGACAGGTAACATCTGGAAGGATGTTACACATGATAGACTAAATAGATCAAAAATAGGTATCACTAGAAGGGGACTTCTACTAATAGAGTAGGAACCAAAATATACCTAAAATCTTTGAGGGCAATTTTGGAGGCCTAAACGGATGAATTAGGCCTAAAAATGTGCAAATTCCCCCATCCCCCTCTTTTCAAAACACAAGAATAGCCTTCCCTCCTCCTCTTCCCCTGGTTTATCTCGTTAAGAGCTTTCCAATGGTACCTCACCCATGTGATTCTATGAT
Source organism: Lunularia cruciata (assembly GCA_948567375.1). Classification (NCBI taxonomy): domain Eukaryota; kingdom Viridiplantae; phylum Streptophyta; class Marchantiopsida; order Lunulariales; family Lunulariaceae; genus Lunularia; species Lunularia cruciata. The sequence goes on from OX419756.1 coordinate 10,891,570, forward strand.
TCCTACAAGAAGATTCTCTAAAAGATTCCCTTTGGTCAAAGCTTGTTTGACCAACCAGATAGGACCAGGACCAACATGTCACCGATCCAAGTAAGTAATCCAAGGGTGGAGCTTGCAAACATGTCACCTATCTGTGTGCCTAATCATATGGTGGAGCTTCCTTGGAGGAGATTCTCTTTGTCTATATAATAAAGAGAAGGTGCCCCTTGGGGCATCGGAGGTTTGAGTGTGAAATTGTGTGTTTCTCACGGTGTGTTTCTCTTTAAGTCTCCTACCCTCGGAGTATTACAGGAAGCTTCTAGTTAGCTTAGCTTGCACGCCAAGTAAGTGGCTTCTAGAAGGAAGCTTCTCGACTAGCTTAGCTTGCACTTTAAAAAGGTTGCTTTTAGGAAACTTCTCAAGGACCTTGTATGTTCCCTATAAATACCAAAGCCCAAGCTCATGTTGGGCATCCAAAATTTCCCTCATTCAAGAGTCCCAATGTGATCTTTCACTCCGGCCTTCCATTCTCTTATTTCTGTCCTTGATCTTTTACATTGATATCAAACCAAGAATGGGATGGATGGATGGAATATATGAACCAATGTGATTTTTCACTCCGGCCTTCCATTTTCTTATTTCTTTCCTTGATCTTTTACATTGATATCAAACCAAGAATGGGATGGATGGATGGAATATATGGACCACCAAATCTATTTCCCCAAATCATTGAGATTTTCATGTCCATGTACTATCCAAGCATCATCTCATGCTTTGGGTAGAATTTTCTAAATACAATCACTTGTTTATGAACCCTTGATATTTCTAATTGTAATTTATGGAAAATGGTGGATGTCTTGCATCCATATGTTAACTTAGATAATTATAGGTAGTTTGATAAATAAGTAGTTATGGCAACAAGACACAAAGTTACCATTGCTTTGCAATAACAAATTGAGCACCTTACTTGATTGTTGGAAGAAAGAGACCATCAACAATAAGAGCATGTACAAAGAGCACCATTTCAAGAAAGATAAAACTGAATATGATTTCCAAAGCTCAAGGTATTTGAAGGCAAGAATCTCTTGGGTGTAGTGGAGAATTATTTGTTTGATTGTGAATATTACTTTGAAACTACAAACCTTCAAGGAAAATGAATAGATATAGATTCTCGTGCTTCAAGCCAATTGGATAGAATGAAAAAACTATAATGACAATTTCAAGTAGAGAAAGATAAATGGCAATTTTTTATGCTAATCTTGACATGTGAAGAATTCAAGAGCATAATAATTGGGCAATTCTAAACTATCAATGCCACATAAGATAGATTGGTAAAATTGAAGCAAATTGGTTCTATAAGAAGCTACATCACTCAATTCCAAAACACCATAATGCACATTCCAAATATGCTAGAAGGTGAAGCTCTAGATTGATTTATGAAGGGTTTTAAAGTCACACACCAAATTGGAAGTGACTATACGGGAGCCCAAATACTTGGAGGAAGCTATGTAATTGGCTAAGCACTTTGATTCCTTGTTACAACAACCTGGTCTTGACCTCAACCTTCGTCAAACCTACCAACACACTACACACAAGTGGAGGAACTAGCATCAATGGAGATTGATGCCATCCAACAAAGACCACTTTGCATTACAAATAAGGAAAGATTGCAACAAAATAGTAGTTTCTTTTATTATTGCCAAATTGAACATTGCATTGTTGAATGTACACTCAAGAATAAACAACCCTAACAAATTGCCCAAATAGAGTTCATGGAGCATGATGGTCAAGGAAACAAAGAATCCCAATATGAGAATTTAAGCAATCTATTGGAAATTTGATTAGTTTCAATAGGATTGAAGGCTCAACCTATACCAGTTTGCTTCACTTGCAAGGTATGATATCTGATTGTGGTTATAAGATTTTGGTTGATTTTGGAAGTTCAAAGAACTACATATCCATACAATTAACAAAGGAATTAAATATTTTTATCAAGCTAATAATTAGAAGTAGATTGATGATAGTGAATGGTAGAAAGTGTTCTACATTTTGTATCTCACATCTTGTTACATTCAAGATTAAGAAGGAATATTTGGAATGTATGAGGTTTGCAATGGCACCTCTACACTATGATACCATTCTAGGTTTGCCTTGGCTTGAACGTGTTAAGGTTCAATTTGATCAGACGTAATGATATATTCAAGTATAACACCAAGGTAAGAATTATCAATTAGGTTGTCTAACACCTTTGAGTAAGACACCTAAGAATAGTCAGTCCCAAGATGGGATGTTGTTCAATAAAGCAGCCATAGAGTAAGCTTTTGAGGAAGTATCCCTATTTTTGCCGTGTAGTTTAAGCTAATTACACATGGAGAATTTGATGAGGGCTAGAAAACTCATAAAGAAATGGTTGATCAAATAGTTTAGGAGGTTGTAGAGGATCCTAAAATCGCTAACCTCCTATTTCCATAGTAAGAAGTAGAAATGCTTGCTATATACTAGCTCACTTCTACAAGAGATTGCCCACTTATTTACTATTAGTGCAAGTAGAATTGCCTCAATGATCTTCCTTTTGAGCTTCTAAAGATACAATATGTTTCCTATCAACCACAAAGGACTAAAATCAAACAACTATAAAGGACTATGAATGACTACAAGAAATTTTAAAGATCTAGGATGACTTGTTGCTCTTTGATATTAGAAATTGTCAATAAAAAGTGAAATTTCTTTTAGTAAAATTGATTTTATGGCCAAGGTTTTCAGTCAATAGCTAAGTATTCTCTCTCCATACATGCAAGCCCTCTAGCGGATACCAACAATCTTTGCTAACAATTCTTTATCTAGGTGGTGGCATATCCAAATTAATATATTATCATTAGGTCCAAAGATCTTCAATTCCAAAGGATCTTTGTACTTGAGTTCTTTGCTTACAACCATGCTTTGGTCTTGGTATCTTTGGTATTCTTCCTTCGAAGTGAATTAAAATTTTAACTTGTTCCTTTTGTACCCTTGCATGCACATACATAACTTCAAAGAAAACTCAACTAAGAGGTTTCTATCCTAAACAATAAATTATTTTACCATATCTTTGAAGAAAAGGAAGAAGAAATTAAAAAATATATTTTAAATATTTGGAAACTAGAGTACCATAGACAAAAATTCTTACGTCTTTTATATTACCTCATGAAAAGAGTATTCAAGTTATCTTAGTCCATTCAACTATTGATGTGGTTTCCATATCTCTTATAATTGATTTGTCTATGTAGTGTAATTTAAGCACTACAATACATCAAATAGTATAATATTATTATGTTTAATACCACACACCTTACTCTTTTACTAGGTCTAAAATGCTATTTAAAGCTCATGTTTGGTACTTGAATATCATATTGCACCAAACAAAAAAATATTAGCTTGCATAGCATCCTCCAATCTCAACAAATTTAGCATGTTGTAATCTTCTGAGGATAAGAGACCTTAAGACAAACACAAGAGAAGAAACACAAGCTTCACACTCAATCATCCCATGCCCCAAAGGAGCCCCTTTGATTGTATAATGTAGCAAAGGGGACTCCCCTAAATGAAGCTTGGATCATATACATAGATTGGTGACATGTTAGTGAGCTCTACCCTTAGATTAATTGCATGCATGGGTGACATGTAGATTCTAATCCTATCTGGTCGGTCAAACCATCTTTGAAAAGAAGGAATCTGTAGAGAATATTATTGTAGGAATCTCTAAATTGCATGGGTGATGTATCATTGGAAAGCACTCAATGAGACATACTTGGTGGAGATACACAAATATTTTTGAGGTCTAATTCATCTTTTTAGGCCTCCAAAATTGACTCTAAAGTTTTCAGGCTATTTTCAACTCCTACCCTATTAGTAGAAGTACTCTCTTGGTGATACCTCTACATGATCTACCTAGCAAAACATACTTAACATGTTTCTAAATGTTACCGAGTGAATTCTCACCTCTAGATAATATATCTAGCTATTGATATTATACATATACTATGTTTACTTGCAAATGCTTGTTCCTCAACATGAAAAATTGAATTATCAATTGAGAAAATTTAATTCAAGATCCTCATATTATCAACCACATACCTAATTACCTAAATATCTCTTTAATACATATTTTTAATTGCTAGGTTAATGTTCATTACTAAGACTTCATATAGGTCCAATTCAAGATCCTCAATGAGTTTCTTACTTTATAGTGTAAAAGTATATGCAATCTACCTTAGACCATACTTATATCTTATGTACCACTTAATGATGCACTAAATTTATTTTATAGTTAAGTTAGTTTTATACTTTTATATAAATTCAACTTATAATTTTACTAATAAGTAAGCCATTTATACTAATTGCATGCTCTACTTTGGCATACCTAAGTTATAATTTAGAATCTTAGCAACTTTAGGAATTGATTTGAGGAGTATAAAGTAGAGCATGCAATGAGTATCAACAGCTAACTTGTATATATATATTAAACTCCCTTTGCTATAATTCTCATATCTCTTTTTCATGCCAACAAGAGAAATAAGAATGTTAAGGTAGTCAACCTAAGACGCAAGCTTGGTTGGTGATCATGGACCTAAGTGCTAAATAATACTAGCATTAGAACAAGACTTTATATCTTCTGTAGAATAATGCCAAAATGAAATGTACTTGGTTTGCTTTGTATCTATTCAAGTATAGTCCTATAATACCATCAGTGGCTTAGAACCATTGTTAAGAGGAAAATTATGTACCAAGGAAATAAGACAAGATCTTACCACAAGAGTAAAAAGAAGAATGCTTGGTAAGGCTACAAGTTTTTGCTTATAACTCAAGAAAGCATCGTGTATATTAGAATAGTTACCAAAAAGTACACATCAAGAGCTTTCTAACACACCAAATTTTGCCAAATCACCCTAGTAAAACCTTCCAAATTAAGATTAAGTGAGGTATAACTTCAAGGAACCAATAAAAAAGAAAGGTTTGAAAAGTGCCAACTAAATATGACAATAAATTTTTCTAAGGTAAATTAGAACAAGAATCTAACATTTAGTATATCTTTGAGTTGGTATAAACAACATGGGGTTAACACAATAATAGATTTGTGATTAGTAGTCAATTTAGATCATGACATGAACCTACTTAAGATCTAAGTTTGATATGGATCTAATGTTACATTGTTACATAGTAGTCATAAACAACAATAAATGTGGAAATATTAGTTGGAGAAAGATGGACTCTATAGACTATTAGTGTAATACCAATACCTAGATATATTATTTAGAAGTGGGAATTTGCATGATAACATTTGGAAGGATGTTAGATATGATGGACTAAGTACACCAAATAGAGGTGTTACCAAAAGATTACTTCCACTAATAAGGTAGGAGTTGAAAACACCCTAAATACTTTAGAGCTTATTTCCAAGGCCTAAACAGATGAATTAGACCTAAAAAATGCAAAAGTTCACCACTTCAAGGAAAAAGGTTTGACTTCCTCCCCTTATTGTTTGTCTCATTGAGGGCTTTTCAATGGTACATTGCCCATGTGATTCTAAGCTTCCTACAAGAAGATTCCCTCCGATCAAACTTGTTTGACCAACCAGATAGGACAAGGACAAACATATCACCCATCCATGCAACTAACCTAGGGGTGGAGCTCATTAATATATCACCAATCCATGTATCTTATCCAAGAGTGGAGCTTCCTTTGAGAGGATCCTCTTTGCTATATAATAAAGACAAGGTACTCCTTTTTGGCATTGTTGAGTGTTGAAGCTTTGTGTTTCTTCTCTTATGTTTCTCTTGGGAGTTCTCTTGTCCTCAAAATATTACAATTAGTCCATTTGGTGGAATATTCATTATAAAGAGGTCTTAAGGTGCAAAATAAGTTTATTTTAAGTTATAAATGACTTATTATTACAATGAGTAAGCAATCAAATATAGACTTGGAGACTATTAAGCTAGAAGTGCAACTTGAGTTGGTGTCAAAAGATTTGACTTTGGTGGGTATTAAATGAATAAGTGTGAGTTTTGTATGAGTTCATGACCTATAGAACTCAATATTTTGTGTAAAACTCAAAGACAAGTATTAATAACCTCTTAGGCAAGATAGATATGTATAATTCACAATATGACTAAGAAACTGATTTTCTTTGCTTTGATAGTCATAAATATGTTGTATATAATGGGTATCATTATGATTCAGGTAATTAAACAACAAATTAAGCATTGAAAGCTTATATTGAACCCATAATAAGTGGAAGAAGTACTCTTTTTGAAACTAAGAGACTTGTGTCTATTTTCCCAAGACAAAACCATTCATTGGGAAGACAATAATAACCAAAGTGGAGAATTTTTGTTTAATTATAAGTAATACTTAGGTGAATCTAACAACAAAGATGCATATTACCAATCTTATATATTGCAATCCAAACAAAATGAAATGAAAAATTTTGGTCTATAGATTAGATAAGCACCCTATATTAGATAAAGATTAGATAAGCATGTATAATGCAATTTATGATCTTAATTTAAATCATTGGTCTATTGGTAAGACAAGCACTATACATTAGATAAAGATTGTATAAGAAAGTAAAATATAATTTTATAATCTTGATTTGTACTTAATAGGAGTTTAAAGGAATCCTCATATCTTCATTTCAAGTCAATTTAGCAAGAGAAATTAGTTCATCTTGCAAAGCTAAAATATATCATTTTTTAAGAGTCATTTAATTTATATCCACAATACTCAATTCTACATTGTATTTATTAGGGAATTTAAACAAAAAACAATAAAATAGTAGAGATGGCAAAGAGGTTTGACTCCCTTATCTCTTCAATAATTATACAATCATGATATCCAAAAGGTTGTACTCACATCTTAACTTAAAGTCAGCATAGCAATAGAAAACAATTCATCTTGCAAATCTAAAATATATCATTTGGTGAAGAGTCATGTGATTTAAATCCACAATACTTGATTCTATATTCTATTTATTAGGGAATCTAAACAACAAAATTAAATAATAGAGATGGCCAAGAGATTTTACTCCCTTATATCTTAAATACTTGTACAATCATGATATCTATAAGCCATGTAAGACCTTTATTTATGAGAGAATGTAATAATGTTGAGTTAGCAAAAGCTAATAAGTTAGTATAAGAAGCTAAATATAGCAAAAATAAGGTAAATCTAGCATACATTTAGGAGTTCTAAGAATATTCTAGAAACATCCAAGAAGCTTCTTGCTGAGAAGATTCTATGAACTTCCCAAAGATAGAGTAACTTGTATACTAAGTAATTTGATACCTTAGCTTATAGGCCAAGTAGACTACTACCTTGGCTTGTTTTAATATTCCTAGGATAGGAGACCTGAAGAGAAACACACTTCCACACTCAAACTCTGATGCCCCAAAGGAGCACCTTCTCTTTATTATATAGGCAAAGCGGATCTCCTCCAATGAAGCTCCACCATAGGATTAGGTGCATAGATAGGTGACATGTCAGCAAGCTCCACCCTTGGATTACTTACTTGGATGGGTGACATGTTGGTCCTGGTCCTATCTGGTTGGTCAAACAAGCTTTGACCGGAGGGAATCTTGTAGGGAATCTTCATGTAGGAATCTCAGAATCACGTGGGTGAGGTACCATTGGAAAGCTCTCAATGAGACAAAGCAGGAGGATGGAAGGCCAGCTATACCTCAATTTGGGGGGAATTAGCACAATTTCGAGGTCTAATTCATCCGTTTAGGCCTCCAAAATTACCTTCAAAGATTTCAAGCATATTTTGGTTCCAACTCTATTAGTAGAAGTCCCCTTTTGGTGATCCCTCTTTTTGATCTATTTATTCAATCCTGTGTAACATCTTTCCAGATGTTACTAACCCAATTCTCACTTTCAAATCATATGTCTAGCTGTTGGTTCTAAGGTTTTCAAATCTATTTCGATTTCCTACCCTATTAGTAGAAGTACCCTTTTGGTGATACTTCTATCTGATCTATTTTTACCATCATGTATAACATCCTTCTAGATGTTACCAAACCAAATTTCACATCTAGATCATATAGCTAGCTCTTGGCATTACACCTGCACTCCAAGAAAAATTGTTTCTAGAAAGAACTTTCATTAGAAGCTTATCTGAAATCTTGTTCTAGTTTACTTATAAATACCAAAGCAAAAGCACATGCTAAGTATTCAGATTTTCACTCATTTGAGAGGTCTCATGTGATTTTCTCTCCTTAGTATTTAACAAAGAATAAAGCTTATGCCAATTGCTTATTGATATTCATAGGAAACAACTACATCAAAACAAAGATATTTCTATCATCAACAATTTGGACATTGCATCATAGATTTTAAAATTTTCATGAAATAAACATGACTAGTTAGACAAGATATACATTGGACAAGCTAGTTGCCTTAGTAAAAACTGATATCCAATGAATAAATTAAATATCACCTTTAATTAAAAATGATATTAGATTAGTAGGGTTGAGAGATAAGCATGCACCAAATTTGGATCAAACTAATAGTAAAAGTGATTAAGTGGATATAAAGGCATCAAATTCAAACTTGATAGATTAGATTCTATGCAAGTTATATATAGATAATTTATTAAAAGGACTTACTTCTAGTCAATGAATGTCATTTTGAGATATATTTGTTGCTTAAGAATAGAAAATTTAGTAGATTTATCCATTACAAGAATTATAAAGACTTTGGATGATCTTGATTGAAGTATGTAGAAGGATTTATCAAATATGTTACTTTATTGTGAGAAGCATGTGTGTTATATCAAAGAATGATTGTGATATTGAACTTCATAGTGATTATTATGTTATCATAAACAATGAAGAATAATTACCTCTTATCTCAAATAAATTATTTATTGGATCAACTAGGTGAAGCATGAATCTTCATCAAGCAAAACTTTTAATAAGTATTGACAAGTACACATCTCAACATGAAATTTCTACAAGATAGGTTTTTATACAAACTATGGATCATTTTGGATAATTTTGCTCATTTGTCTTACCAATGCTCCTATAGTGTTAATGGATAAGATGTAGAGTGTTGTGGAAGCATATGACACTAATTTTAAATAATAGATTCTTTTATAGAAAATTAATGAGAGAGCGTGTTTTTATATTGGCAAAGTGTTATGGTGGTTATGTGAATAGCAGTTCCTTTTTAAGAGATTGTAGTAAAGGTACAATAAAGATGAGGTTACCTTCCTGGGTTATAGGTTTTAACTAAAGGGATTAAGATATAAGAAAAGAATATCGATGCTCTCATGGATTAGCAAACTTGATGGGATGTTTGTGATGTTTAAGGATTAAATGGGTTTACTAACTTGTATTGGCAATTCATGCATTGTTATATATATCAAAATACCACTAATCAACCACTTATAAGAAGAGTAATGGCCAATGATAATGAAAAGTATATTTTCTCTATTCAAGAATTGAAGGACTTAGTGTAAATTTTCCAATCCTACAATCATATCACCCTAAGTAACTTTATGCAATTGATCTTGATGCTTCTAAATTTATGATTGGAGTAGTGCTATAGCAACAATTTGCAAATAGTTAATATTGTACTTCCTTTGCTTGAAAAAAGTTTAAACTCCATTAGGAAAAACAAAACTTCTTGTGATTTTGAACAACTTTGAATCATATGGGCTATCAAGAACTTTTTATCATTATCTTTAAGATAAGTTGTAAGCATTGACATTATTGTATTGTTATAAATTATTTACTTTCAGCATATCAAGAGTAAATTTTTATGGTTGGGAGAAACAACTTTCTACTACAAGATATCAAGTTGGAATATATAAACTTAGAGAAATTTACATGTTTTTGATGCCTTCTTTCCTTTCTTAGATTATAAAGTACTTTTGGATTTTGTATTCAAGTCCAATATTAGCCTTGTCAAAGGAGGAATATAGGTCAAATTATTGATGAAAATGACAAGGAAATCCTTTCTTCCAACATGTTTCAACCTCAATTGCACTTAAGGATATTAATTAAAATATATTATCAATAAATAATGAGTTATTAAAAAATATAAATTACTATATATTCCATATGATTCTACTCTCTTATTTAGCTTGATTGCAAAAAGCATATCATCTTAGGTCATCTTGTATTAGATTAGATTACTCACTTTTTCAAATTTTGTGATCGTAGCCAAACATAGCTCAATAATTAAAAGGCACATTTTTTTATTCTTGTGAAAATCCAAAAAAATGAAGCTTCAAATTTGAAGTAAATAGACATTTCTAACCATTACAATTCTACACCTTACATTTAAAGAATATGATATTATCATTATGATACTTTGATTTTATCATTTCTCTTCTTATCATTAGTCAGCTATCTTGTAATTATCATGTTGAGTAAGTAAATCCACTTAGCTAAAATGGGTATATTCTTCAATTGGCAAGTTCTACTTTGAAATTTGGCAAAGAAGTGTTTTGTGATCATTTAGGTCACCTGAAACCTACTTTTTTATTTATGTTAAATATCCTCTAAGCTACCTACTTGCATAAAAAGCCTCCATTCTACACAACCTTGCAAACTATTGTGTTTTTTCATTGCAATTTCCCAATATTACTCATAGTTGGTTGCAATCTGTTCTTCATTAATAAGTATTTACAAGATTTTAGATATTAAATGTATCATTAACTACTTAGAATCCCTCATAATGGTTAGACTAAATAAATCAACTATAGCTCTAAAGAAATACATCATGAATTCATGGGTGTACACTATAATAGTAGTTAAAATACCCTCCATTTAGTTCATTTAATTGTAATGGTAAAGCTCACATGAAAATCCAAGCAAACAAGTATCATATTCTCTCTACTTTCTTAATTATAATATAGACACTTTAGTTTTTTGTAGCTTATTAATCTCCCATCTACCAACATCAATATACTTCTACACTCTTATCCACCTTACCTTCTTCTTTATGAGAAGTTAAAGCTAACATGGAACTCAAAATTGTAAAAAATCAAATGTTAATACACACTACCACATTGTACTTTTATGTTTAGTAATAAGTCATGCTCTTTAGTATGAACCTTGCCTTATACTTTGATACTCAAGGCACATTGTGCTTTAGTAATAAGTCATGCTCTTTAGTATGAACCTTGTCTTATACTTTGATACTCAAGGCACATTGTGCTTTGTCTATTCTTTGTTTTTGTAGTTTTCTTTCTTATTACTTGCCTGCTTGATCTTTGTATTTATATTTCCGTTCACGTTACTAAATTACAACGCTTCATTTCCAATCTACATCTCTTTTATTTCTCAAATTCAACTTCTCCACTTATATCTTACATCATGGATTATGAACGGTATAAGTTTGATTAAATTATTATAAAGCATATGATAGATTATAGATTTCAAAAACATGTTGAAAATGATTTCAAAGGATACATCTACTTTAGAACCTTCAATTATAGCTCTTTTATTTCATTCATAACGCTCAAGATGCCATCCAAGAGTTCAAAATATAGCACCTGCAAAAATAACATTAATTAGTAGATAATGATATATGAATATCAGATAAACTCCTTATAATGATATATATATTATATGGTTTCTGGCAAGTTCTTTAAATCCATTCAAGAGTTCAAAACTATAGCATATGCAAAAATAACATTACTTAGTAGATAATGAGTATCTTATATATATATATATATATATATATATATATATATATATATATATATATATATATATATGATAAATCTGGTTTCTAGCAAGTCTTTAATGTCATCCAAGAGTTCAAACTATAGCACATGCAAAACTAACATTAATTAGTAGAGAATAAATAAATATAATATAATATAATATAATATAATATAATATGGTTTCTGGCATGATCCTTAATGGCCATTGAAAAGTGATCCTTAGCCGTAGTCTGATTTTGAACGGTATGGCAGGCCAATAGAAGGCCACTTCACATGGCTCGGTGATGTTTGGTAGTTTTGATGTAAGTTAGCCTTCTAAACATTGATGGAAAGAGTATCTTTAGGTGTCCATGGGAGGGCATAGGTAGGCAGTTAACTTGGACGTATGTAACACACATAAGTATACTTGTGATGACATGTCACTTGGGATTATTGATTGGTGCTAACAAGTACCCAGTTTTCCCATTAGGGTATGACAAGTTAGGAGTTTGGGACTTGCAAATATCCATATCTTTTGACTCTCACACTTGTTTTGAACAGAAAAGGGCTCATTGGATTCAGATTTCAATCCTCTTTCACATATTGAAGATGCATTTTTTTGATCTCATGTTTTTCTGGTTAATGGAGTCCAACACAAAAAACCTCATGGAGTTAACCACATTGTTGATGGGAGAAACAATTTTTGAACAAGAGGAAGATACTACACCAGAGTTTTGGAGTTGGTTCTTGATGGCAAATAATTGTTTTTTGCTATCTCAAAGAGGAATACCAAGAGACTTTTGGGTGATACCAAGATAATACACATGATGGGAGATTGTTCACAAGCAAGTATGGTCAATGGATTCAAAATTTCAAAATAATCATATGAGAAGTAGGTACCAAATATCATATCAGAGTTTTAGGAAATTGGTTAATGAGATTGAACCACATGTGCCTACTATGTTTGAATGGCTATATGGTAGAAAAAGAGTGGAGTTAGAGAAATGTGTAGTTGTAGTTTTACACAAATTTGCACACAATTCACCATTGAGAGCTCTTAGTGATTTGTATTGTCTTGGTGAATATACTATAGTGAAGTACACTATAATTATAGTCAATATACTAACAAACAAAGACAAAATATACTCTAAATACAACAAATGGCCTATAATAGCATAATGTATTGGAGCATGTCAAAGTTTGCACAAATATGTGTAATTCTACAAACAATTGGTTATATAGATGGTACATATATCAAATTGAGAATCAAACTAGCTATGAGATTTTATCCTGAACACTGTAGGAAAAGATACTCAGATTACTCTTTTTTGCTACAAGGCATTTGTGATGCGGATCTTTGGTTTTGGGACTTGTGTTGTACAATGCCTGGATGTACTCATGATGTTGCACATTTATGACAGTCCAACTATATCAAGCAATGGAATCAAGGATAGCTCTCACTCAGCCAACACTCATTTTGCCACAAGAAAACCATACAATACAAGTGATTACACCATTGATCCTTGGAGATACAACCTATCCATTATGTCAATAGTTGTTGAAACATTGGCATTCACAGTCACATCAAGGAAAACCTATGCAGAATGTATTTGATGACCATATATCAAAAGCACATGTACGTGTGGAAAATGCATTTGGTCAATTGAAAGGTAGGTGGAGCATATTGAGGAACTGTCCAATGCGATTGGAAGTTGTTCCAAGAGTGACACTTGCATGTGCAGTCCTACACAACTTTGTATTTCAGTAAGGAGAACCATTACCTACTAAAGTCAATGTAGTGGATGAGCAGATGAATGGAGCACATATTTTTCCACTCCTAGGATCTGCAATAGATAAATGGAGTACAACTAGAGGTAAATTAGTAAGAGTAGCTTTGTACAAGCAATTCAAAAGTACTCATGCTTATCTATATATAGCAAATGTAGTTTGAGAGTGAAGGTATTTACTTACTCGAGATGGTGGTCCACGTTGGTTATTTTTCAAGATTCCAAGCTCTATCCATTTCAGTTCAAGCATTTGGCTCATTAAATCTACCTTACATTGTTCTTGAACAATCATCAAGTCAAATTTATGATCTTCTTGCAAGGATCTCTTCTCATTTGCTTCTTTCACTACTTGAGTAAATTCAAGCATACACTTCTACATTCCATCTTCACCTTCTTTTGATACTCTTTGCTTTTTGTTACATTGTCCAACAACACCAGGTTGAGCACAAAATTTTGTCTTGGGACTGATTGTGACATGATTACCAATTTTCTCTAAAGAAGGTGTAGAGACTTGTGGTATTTCTTTCTCATCATTAGATATCAAAACATCCATATATGATTGTTCATTTTGATTTATATGAGATGCTTCCTCACTCCTATCAATAGTTTCATCAATCAAGTCTACAAACCCTCTCTCACTAGTTATTGAAGTGTTAATACCACATGCTCATTGAATGCCTTGTTCTTTGGGTGTACCACCTCTAATTTGGTGCATTTGTTCATAGAACTCCCGTGAAATTCATTCTCTCCCTATGGTTATTTTTCCTTTCTCAACTTTGTTTTTTTTAACCGGACCATCAAGCTCATTCCTAAGAATCTGTGGCTCATAAGGTGGTGTTATATTGATAGCTTCATTGAACCTATTAGCAACACCTTCCATTGATCCTGACTTACATTGCTTTGGTTACAATGATTAAAATAAATGTCTTCATACATATCCAAAAAAGCCTTACATGACTAGAAATCTACTCCACTTTAGTCTTCTTTGAAACGGAAACACCTATAAATACAATTGACAATAGTAGACAAATAATCAACATATAATTATTTTGGATAGTATACTAATCTACATATGAAATAGTCAAAATCATACCGCTCACAAGAGCATCTTTTGATGTTGAATCTTTCTTTTTTGCACCAAGCTTCTTCTTGGATGGGGCATGCAAATCTCTCACTAATGTATTTGGTTCCATGGATGGAAGAGCTCCCAAAACATTCTCATTTTATACAATCTCTTCCATTTTTTTGCACAAAATTCAAAAATATACATGAAAAGGTTTAGTTTGACAGAGAAATTTCATACCTAAAATGTCACTACAATATCAATCTATTGTCTTCAATTTTAATCACACATGGAAAGCATCATATAACCTTTAACCAAGCTATAAAATAGCACAACACGTCTAGAAATGAAAAGTTATTACACATTACATATATGCTCAATCCCAAAGGTCAACAATAAGAACCTTGATGTGTTTGCTTAAAAAGTTGATAAAAAGTTGATAGAAAGTCAATAGGCTCGCTCTCAAGAAAACTAAACCTGTCATAAAATAGGATGTTTGAAAGTTCTATTGCCCGTTATATCACCTAACCTATTAACCTAGAAAATCTCTCATTCGAGGGACTCAAATAGAGCTAGAGCTGCTAACGTATAAGCTCCAGCAGAGGGTTTGAACGTCAGGCAAACCTGACATGCACATGAGCTCCACCAAAATTATCATTGCCATACTTTGTCTTATAGTGGGCCGTTGAGCCCAAAAGAGCCATGTGAATTGGGTAAGACTCGCGTGCATTTGACATGCATGCACACAAGCTACTGGATATGTTAACTGTGGGTAGCAGAAAACCTGAAGGGAGCAATGGGAATAGAGCCCAAGAGTAGATGAGCGGGTTATTAGCCGGTATCTAGAATAAGTTACTACTTCATTCTAGCATGTTTATATAATCTTGATAGTCAATGAGAAGTGAGTTTCTAGCAAGTTATGGTCTTGGAGTTATTAGCCAATATCTAGAAAGTTATTTGTGGCCAAATTTTGACCCGATACAACTTCCTTCCAAGATGTTATGTCTATGTAATCCTGATGGTAAACAAAAAGGTGGGTTTCCAATAGTGTCTCTTGGTTTGGTTGAGAAATATTTTGTCTCCTCAAAGTGGAGGAAATGGAAATGAAAATCTCATGGTCACTAAGTTGTTGCTATTTTTACACTGCTTATCACAAGATTGATTCCAACATAATTGGTTAGTTTTGATATCTCATCATAGCTTATGTATCAAATTTAGTGTCAAATTTTGCTAATACGTCAAAGATGTTAATGAGGTGTGGAGCAGTTTTGAGAGATGACGGCTTGGACATGCTTTTATGATAGGAAGGATGTTTTTTTGGGGTTTTTTCCGAAGAGTTCTTACCCAGGTATATTAATCAAATATCAAAAGCCCAACATTTCTTGGCCTACACAAATGTGAGCTTTTCTATAAACTAAGAAAGCTTTTTCTTGAGGTGGTTTTTGGAAGCTTTTAGGCAAAAGATTTAGTCATTGCACTCTCAATTCCAATATGAGAACAATAAGTTACAATGGTTTCTTCCCAATGTTAGGAGGAGCATGTTTGGAGCATATAAGAGAGAAAATAAACTTTCTTTTCTTTATGATACATTGGCGGGATTCAGAAATAGATTTTATGGAGGTCTATGGGATAAATAACAAACTTTGTATTTAATTTTAGTAAACTATGTAACAAGATGAGATGGTAATAAATGAATGCATTGTAAATCCAAGGTATCTTGTCTAAGTTGTGGTCATTTATAAAAATCAAGCACCATGTTATGGAGATTTAGGAACGCCTTATTGAAATAAATGATTCTCAAAATAAGTGACATGGTTTCTTGAGAGGATGGACACAAAGTTGGGTGAGTTGGTCTTGGAGTGGGATTTATAATTTTTTTAGTAGATCCAAAATGCTCACTCTCAACTATTTGAATTCTCAACTCAAATTCAACATCTTGAGTGCAAATGCTCCTATTGACAATGTACTAAATGGAAATTTTGTAGTCCATTTCCATAGATTAGTGCGGCAAATGATAGGGCAAGTTATTGGAAATGAACTGCACCACCTTGTGGCAACCAAGATATTGATTAGGGTTTAAGGAATTTTACTCCAAAAGGGCAGAAAAATCAAGCAATGGGAGATCAAGTACCTTGTTACAACACAAGAGGCTCCCTTTTGGATGCAAATCCAAGACTTATAGACTCACCTTTGAATTTGCAACCTGAACAACCATTAGCAAAAATTTGGAGAACTACTGAAGATGGCTTCTTTCATGCCGGGAAAAATAGAAGGAGATGAAAGGTTTTGCATGGCTAAGTACCATTATGGCCAAATATTGGATTATTTGGAGGATCCCAAGCATTTTGCACAAATTCATGGTGGGAATTGCAAAAGACCATTCAAAAATTGATGGCTTTTAGTTTCATGGCAACATTTTTGATTAAAGAGGGCAAGGATTTCCTACTTCTATGTTAGAGGACCAACTTTACAAAAAATGGTTGAGGTATATGAAACAATACAAAGAAACTTGAGAGTTGAAGAACAAGTCTACAAGAGAAGTCTCACAAAGAAGGAGTATAGCAAAGGGTAGAGAACTATAGAAGATAAATTGAATGGAATGTACCCGCATTTTGCTAGAATAGAAGCCCTGTTTGGGAGCAGAGCAAACATTAGTCCACCTGCATTTGGGAGATTTTAATCCCAATTTGAGCAAGGTTGGCATAGAGGAGGTCCATGAAGGTGCAAAGGAGGGCTCTCAATCCTCATCTTCCCTAGAGGTGGTGCTCCGTGACTTGTGCTCCTAATTTTTCCCAAAGCTGTAAAAAGTATACATAGTGTTTACATAGACAATGGAATTTGATCATCCAAGGACAAATCACCATTTATTGCACCAATACAGGACTCACCTTTTGTTACACCACCTCCTATAACTTCTACAAGGGATGGGTTAGCATGCACTTTTCTTGACCAAGAAGGAAAACATGAATCAAAGAGAAGAAAAGGTAGAATATCAACAAGTAAGGTATCACAAATATCACCTAGTATGTCATTGTCTCAAGATTTAGCAAAAATTACCATGTTGAGGGCAAATACTATAGAATCTAGGGAGAGGTTATGATTATTTGAACTAGAAGCCACCAACATGAGAAAGAGAGAGAAAACAGTGATAAAAATGGAAGCCAAGAGTGTTAGATCAGAGATAGAGAAGATGAAAGTTGAAATTGAGAAGAAATTGAGTGCAGATAAAAGGAAAGCTATGGCAGAGAAACACATATTCAAGGAGAAGAGTTTAGAGTCAAAGCAGAGTCATGAAATCAAAATGAGTCTCCTATGTGCAGAAAATCTCTTGAGGAAATAAGCCAATATTTCAAATTGCTAGCTCAAGTTCAAGCAAATCCCACTCCAAATTCATCATACTCTAATGATAGCAAATATCATACAACAATATAACATGAGTAAGTTATAATAAAGATGAGTTAAATGGACTTGAAAAAACCTCTATATTATCATTATTGCAAAATTTATCACTTATTGGCACTAGAAGCCGCTTGTTGCCACTCATTGATGCCACCCATTGATACTTCATGTTGCCAAATGTCACATTGTTGAGTTTGCCTCATGGCAAGTAGCATCGACTGGGTTACAAGGTGACGTCTGACTACATGCATTGGTGCTTGCCATCGACACCCAATGTTGCCAAATGTTGCACCCCAAGTTTGCACCATGGCGAGTGGCACCAGCTGGGTTTTGGATGATGCCTAAAGGCACGTATAGGTGCGGAGTGACACAAGTCAATGAGTTTTGGTGGATGCCTAGTGCCAAGAGATGCCTCTAGGGTCCATTGAGTTACACTAGGTTGGTTAAGGGTGACACGTGATGACACTTGTTGTTTGTGGGTGGCATGCATGGGCACCAGGGGTAATTGGGTTTGATGCACCATGCAAGCGATACAAAACACATCCAAATTAACATGACATGAGAGTTTGACAAGGAGAAATTGAGAACCAATGAAAAAGTGTATAAATATGTATACATGTACATAGGATGTATATAAATGTGGAGCCACTAAAACACGTCAATATGCTATAGGAGAAAGACGTGAAGAAGAAGAGGTAGATGCCACATGGTATCTAAGTGTTGCTATTGCGTCTTGAAGTCTATGATGGTATACATGATGTTGAATCCTAAATGGAATCAATGACCACCAAGGGGGCCACTTGCTCTCATTCAAGTCTCAATACCTGATACCGGTAGCAAGGAGAGAATATGGGTCACTGCTATTAGAACTCAATCTAAAAGATGTCCATTCCTCTTTTGCCCAGCTAACAACAAGCCTATCATCATGGACAAATTTGTCCAATGCACTCATCAAAGGGTTGAATGTCCAAGTGTATGATGCTTTCTTGACCCTATACGGATAGAAGTGGGTAGGATGGTTACCATCATGTAGATAGTTCCTATAGTAAGAGAATGCATAACTATTCAGGATCAAAAGATCATGAAGGGGTAAACCTAATGAAGTGAGATGCTCATATGATCTAACTCTAAGTTCTCTAAACTCAACATCTCGTTGGACATCTGTAGAACAAAAACAAGCCATGAGGCAAGACCCAATGTGAAATCCCAACAAGAGTTCCGATCATTGCTACATGCTCTATAACAACCACTCCACTCCATTTGGATTAAGATCTATCCACAAGATAACCTCAAAGTGTAGCAAACAAATTTGGATGAAAATGGTTAACACCATGATGTGCTACTCACCCTACATGCCTTCATTATGTGTGAGGGTACCAACCATGCCTAGTCATCTAGCTCTCCCGTGCATGGAAACCAGTGCTACTACAATGCCATAATGATGCCAAACAAGTAACATCCACAACAATAATATTCTTCCGTAGGAAGCATGGGAGGAGAATACATTGAATATACTCTCTTGATAGACAAAGCCTCTTTCTAAACTCAATTTGAGTGCCTTGAGTCTCCACACTATGAGGTAACACATGGGTGGCATCTATCACAAGGATGTCATTGGTCTGGATCTGCATCTCATAGTGAGTATGGGTCTAGCAAGCAATAGTACATAGTCTTAGTCCAAGATAAGCCACACGAGCCCTCATCTAAGCTATACTACTCTCACTCTCCTATACCTAAACATGTACACACTTGGACCTCTCCATAGAAAATGCTAACTCTCATGCCTTATTTTGTAACTAGATCCTATAACCAACCCTCTGCCATGGCAAGGACACCTAGGATGTCCAAGTCCAAGTCAACTAACGTCTGCTCTCTCTCCATCTCAAAAGTAATCAAGATCAGATGCCTCTCCTCCTTTGCAACAAGAGTATCCTCTTGCTCATAAAGGAGTCTCTCTCTCTCTAATAACAATCTACCATGCTCCTCAAAGCTCTCCAATCTACTCTCGCTCTCAAGCACTAATCTCTCTTGCTCCTCTATACTCTCCAATCTACTCTAGCGCTCAAGCACAAATCTCTCTTGCTCCTCTACACTCTCCAATCTACTCTGGTGCTCAAGGACTAATATCTCTTGCTCCTCTACACCCTCCAATCACCTTTCTTGCTCAAGGAGATGCCTCTCTCCCTCCTCAGCCACTTAAACATAATCATCTAAAACACGTGTGATGTCAAAAAAACAAGAACAAGGTGAAGGTACTCTAAAGTGCATGGGATTAAGTGCACCCTCCACGGATGGAGAAAGTAGAGAAGGGGAAGAAGAGGGAGAAGGAGCTATCTCAAAGGATGAAGATGGAGAAGGAACTTTCATAACTCAAATATCACGACCTAACCTCACTATTGGTAAAGGTTGTGTTTCAACACAGATGTATTGAACACTTGTTCACAAGTGGTACATTTAGTCATCCATCAAGTGAAAATTCATTTTTGAATCAAGTGTATACACAAGTTCACAAGTTCATTAATCAAGGCATGTTAAATTAACTCATTTATAAAATTTGGTAATGGTATATATAATAGAACTTTATATGTTTTCAAACATACAAATATATATAAATAGATATGCCAAAACTAAAATCTAATCAATCACTCACCATTCTCATCCTCCCAATCATCAGTAGTCTTGTCCTCATCCAAGCTATCTGCATCCTTATGATCATCATCATGCTCTCTCTTGTGTATAATCTACTCCTCTCTATCACTCAAGTACCTCATATTTTCCTCAAGAATGAAGCCTCTCTCCATGAAGATATGAGTGAGTATCTGCCCAAGGAAGGTAAATCTAACTAAAATTATGTCCCTTAGGACTCCTAAATTGGCTTTGCAAACTCCCCACCCCCAGCAATGATAGCTCAAAATGCTAACTCTCCACAATCATAATCTTCCACACCAAATCTCCTCAACTTTGTCTTGGTGTTGAGAACCAAATGCACATGTACAATCTTGGGCCTAATAGTTGGTGCAACAAATGCACCCATCAACTAGAAGAAAGCACTAAATGTAGGATATACATATTGCCTTGCAAGATACCTTTTTGCAACCTTGTCCTTTTGTGGAAACCAATCTAAAATAGTTGTGCAAGGAACAATACTATGTCTTGTTGTCCTCCCTTTTGGCATGGCAAGTACATTTTAACTATATCCACTATCAATTGAAACTGCCTTTCTCTTACCAAACATGTGCAAGAATTCTTGTCCCAAGAACTCACAAACTCTGTATATGGAAGAACTTGCCAAGAAAGAAAGAACCAAGAAAAAAACCTTAAATCTCAATCCTTACACACAAAGATGTTGGGTGCCGCTTAGAGACAACCCAAGATAAGAAAAAAGGGAGGAGAACCACCGGCCACCGTTCATTGCCGCCATTGAGTGCCACTTGGAGATTGTAATACCAAGAGCTAGCCATATGATCTAGATGTGAAATTTGATTTGGTAACGTCTAGAATGATGTTATACATGATGGTCACAATAGATAAGATAGAAGTATTACCAAAAGAGTACTTCTACTAATAGTGCAAAAACCAAAATAGACTTGAGAACCTTAGAACCAATAGCTAGACATATGATTTAAAGGTGAGAATTGGTTTGGTAACATCTAGAAGGATGTTACACATGATGGACTAAAAAAATTAGAAAGAGGTATCACCAAAAGGGGACTTCTACTAATAGAGTAGGAACCAAAATATGCCTGAAATCTTTGAAGGCAATTTCGGAGGCCTAAACGGATGAATTAGGCCTCGAAAATGTGTAGATTCCCCCCCCAATGGAGGAAAGGTTGGCCTTCCCTCCCTCCTACTTTGTCTCATTGAGAGCTTTCCAACAGTGATTTTGAGATTCCTATAGGAAGATTCCCTTTGGTCAAAGCTTGTTTGACCAACTAGATAGGACCTGGACCAGACATGTCACCCATCCAAGTAAGTAATCCAAGGGTGGAGCTTGCTGATATGTCACGTATCTGTGTCACTAATCTTATGGTGGAGCTTCCTTGGAGGAGATCCTCTTTGTCTATATAATAAAGAGAAGGTGCTCCTTTGGGGCATCGAATGTTTGAGTGTGCAATCTATATTTTCTCTCTTCTCTTGTCCTTGGAGTATTAAAATGGTATCAGAGCGAGTGTTTTAGTCCAAGAGAGTGGATCACCCCTCTTGGAATAGCACAAACTATTGAAACTGAGTAATTTGAGGTGGAGAACATAGAGTAATTGCTAGACTTAGGAAGGACTTTAGAGAGCGGATGGGATGGATGCACCGGGAGGACAATTTCCCACACCTAGTTTTCTATTCTCAAACCCATTCCACATCAAGGTTGTGTACATCCAGCGTGAGTAGATGAGGGTATTGCTAGTTTATCACTTTGGTGTAGAATTCATGGACAGAGTGATGAACTCACCAAACCCGATGATTCTACCTGTGGTGATATATGACAGAGAGTGTGATTTGACAATCTATATTCTATTATGATAATATGGATATGAATGTCCCAAATCCTCTCCCTTTCAACACTCAAGTAGAAATCCGTTATGTAGTGAGACCAAAAGTGATGTTTAGAGATTTTGTGGTTAGGAATTTTGGTGAGGAGTATTATCAATGTGTGATAGCTTCTGAGGTCCCATGGTAGTTCCGATAGTTCGTACGCCTTCCAGAGTGATTATATTGACTCTGTATTGAAGTAGACATTAGCAATTGAGTGTTGTAGGAACCATGGATCCGCAATTGCAAGAGCTGGTGTAAGGAATGCAAGGGATGTTGAATGAATTTTGAGAGATTAAGATGATCATGGAGACATTACAAAGTCAAGTGCAGATCCTCAAGAACGATCAAGCCATGCAAGAAGAAGAGCCGTCTCAAAACCCAGTACCTATGACTGAAGCACATGGAGAGGCACTTGTGCCTACCAACCCCATCAATGATGAAGCCACATTGCTACTCCGGATGAAGAAGACTTGCAACATCGAGCCTTACAAGGAGCAGCGTATGATGGGAGTAGTGGAAAACTGGATCTCAAGAATGAATCGATATTTTTGATTGTTCTCAACAGAGATCATAGAGCATGCTGCAGGTGTGTTTGCATGTGGGTACTTGACCGATAAAGCCCTCACATGGTATGATGCTTGGGAACAATCCATACTGGCAGAGGGAAGGGAGGTCACATGGACAGCAATGCAAGAAGGATTGCTGAAGAATTTCCAATCGGTGGATTCTATGGAAATGGCTCGAACCCAACTATGGGGATTGAGACAAAAGAGTAGCGTACAAGAGTATGTGGAGGCATTTCTGAATCTAAAAGTCGCAATTACCGACATGAGTCCAGCAAAGGTTCTCAACAATTTCAAACAAGGGTTGAAAGAGCGGATTTGCCAAGAAGTCATGGTGCAAAATCTTTGCACGGTATTTGAAGCCATTGCTTGTACGCAAAGAATAGCAAGAGCATTAGGTAGAGGTGAAGAAGTAGTTCTACCTCAACATTATTGGGCAAAAATGCCACACATGGGTGGACCAGTACCAATAGAATTGTGCAACCTTTGATTCCGGGATCGAGGAGCACGACCGCTTCAAGGGAAGCGGGGACGAGTAGAAGAACAAAGAGATGGAGTCCCACGAGGAGAAGGGACTTAAGAAGAACAACGCTATTGTTACAATTGTGGCCATATTGGGCACATATCTACCAATTGACGCACTTGTTTCTCAAGAGGCCCTCGGCCTTCGTATAGGCAATCTTTGAACAACATGGAGAGGCACATTGAAACCGAGGAGGTAGAAATCACTTTGGAAAACAAAGATTGCCAATAAATGTACCTCGTGGCCTTACTGGCGCAATAAGGAAGCAAAAAAGCAAGGGAAGGAAGAAGAATAATGTGCAAAGATCCCGAAAGGCAACCTCACAATTGATTGTTGTTAATGGAATCCTAGAAGGTAATCAAGTGAGAGTATTAATAGATCCAAGAGCAATAGAGAATTTCTTGTCTCGCTCTGTTGCAATAAGATTGGGAATGGATCTAGAGAGAGATGGGAGTGAAGAAGTAGAGTTACCAAATGGGCAAACAAAGAGGATTGAATCATTACCTAGACGGGTAACCTTCTCTGTAGGAGAATATCAGGAAGCAATTGAGTGGCAAGTGATACAATTAGCTTGTTATGATGCAATTTTAGGCATGCCATGGATGGAGCAGTACAACCCTATGGTGGATTGGAGGAAGAAAGTAGTGAGAACCAACCAATGGTCAATCATTGGGGTTAAAGAAAAATCTTACAAGCAGAAACTGCCTCTATATGTCATAGGGACGACAACTGTTTGTAAGACCGATAGATGTTTTATGGGTCTAATAAGAGAAGTCCAGAGTGCACAACTCAATGGACAAATTCTTGAGAAATTGAAAGATGTGGTGGATGAGTTTCAAGATGTCTTTCTCGATGATCTACACTCAAGATTACCACCAAAAAGGCAAGTAGATCATAAAATTAAGACACTCCTGGGGAAGACACCTCCTTGTAAGGCCCCATATCGCCTATCACATCATGAGTTGGAGGAGTGTAAGACTCAAATTGAGGAGATGCTGTAGAAAGGGTTCATCCAACCTAGCATATCACCATATGGGGCCCCTGTCTTGTTTGTGAAGAAGAAGGATGGTACAATGCACATGTGCATTGACTATCGGGGTCTCAATCAGCAAATAGTGAAGAAAAAATACCCCTTACCTTGCATGGATGACCTGTTTGATCAACTCTATGGAGCGAGATACTTCACCAAACTGGACTTGCAAAGTAGTTACAATCAAATCCGAATTGCAGAGGAGGATGTGTACAAAACTGCATTTTGAACCAAGTATGGCCACTTTGAGTATCTTGTGATGCCTTTTGGCCTCACCAATGCACCTGCCACTTTCATGAGTCTAATGAATGACATATTTTGTCCATACTTAGATAAGTATGTTATCGTCTTCTTGGATGATATCTTAGTATATAGTAGCACAATGACAAAACACAAACAACATCTACGAGAGGTCCTCCAAATTCTAAGACAGAATCAATTGTACGCCAAAATCTCAAAGTGTGAGTTTGGCAAGTCTGAAGTAGACTACTTGGGGCATAGAGTAAGTGCAGAGAGCATTCAAGTATTGAGAGATAAAATAGATGTCATTCAAAAGTGGAGTGCCCTTGAAGATCTGACTCAACTTAAGAGCTTCTTGGGGTTGACGGGATTCTATCATAGATTTTTCAAGGACTTCTCTAAGGTTGCACAGCCTTTAACGACACTACTTGGCAAGGGAAAAAAGTGGACATGGGGAATTGCACAAGAGTTGGCCTTTCAAGAATTGAAGGCCGCCTTGCTATATGCACCAATCTTGAAGTGGTATGACCCAAAATGGCCAATCAAGTTGGCTACAAATGCATCAGGTGTAGCAATAGGAGCAGTCCTACAACAAGAGTGGCATGACGGATGGCATCCAATTGAATATTCCTCTCAAAAGTTGTTGCTGGTAGAGCGCAACTACCACACCACAGAACGAGAAGAGCTTGCCATCGTTCTAGCAACCAAGCATTGGAAGCACTACCTGGGCGAGAAGGCATTTGTAGTAGAGATAGACCACAAACCTCTAGTCTACCTCGAGACGCAGAAGGATCTATCTTGTCACCAAATTTGGTGAGCAAAGTGGCGACAATGCTTCAACATGACAATCACCTACGTGGAAGGTAAGAAGCAACTTGTAGATGCATTCACCCGCATGCCAATGGCAAACAACTTGGTGGCAGAGGTTAAGATTAACCTTGAATTCTGGCAAGAGATTCTAGCTGCTACAAAAACTGATCCATAGATTGTAGAAGCGCAATCATCCAAAGGTGTCACCAGCACCCAAGGACTCACCTTTCGGGATGGAAGATTATGGATCCCAAATGTCCCAAAATTATGCACCACTATTCTAGCGGAATATCATGATTTGGCCATTGCAGCTCATGTCGGAGTGGACAAGACCTTGGATGCAGTCAAGCGTCATTACTATTGGCCCAAGATGAGCCACGGCATGATGGACTATGTGCGTAGCTGCCTACTTTGTCAACAGAACAAAGCTTCTAATCAAGCTCCTACAGGGCTCCTTCAACCTCTCCCCACTCCTACCCAACGTTGGGAACAAGTGAGTATGGATCTCGTCTGTGAATTACCCAAGACCACCTCAGGGTTTGACTCCATTGTGGTCTTTGTGGACCGGCTCAGCAAAATGATTCATATACGCCCTACCACCAAGGAGGTGACCGCTCCACAACTAGCTCAATTATACTTAGATGCAGTCTTTGCTCACCATGGCTTGTCTAGAGTACTCATCACCGATAGAGGCACCCAATTCACCTGTTTGTTTTGGCGAACACTATTTGGTTTCTTCAAAACCAAGTAGGCCATGTCCACAACTTACCACCCACAAATAGATGGCCAAATAGAGCGGGCTAATTGCATGATTGAAGACATGTTACGCGGCTTCACCTTAGAAGAGCAAGAGAGGTGGGACACCCTACTCCCATTGGTAGAATTTGCTTACAACAATTTAGTGAATGCATCCACCCAGGTCACTGCATTCTTCCTCATGTATGGTGAGCATCCCTTCACACCTTCTAGCTTGATGAAGATCCGTCCAGTGGCTACCAAGGTCGATGCAATAAACACATTTGTTTCTAGAATCCAACAAGGTGTGGAGAGCGCCAAGCACAGATTACAGATTGCACAAAATCGACAAAAGCAGTATGCTAATGCACACCGTAGGCACATGGAGTTCAATATTGGGGATCAAGTGTGGCTATTGACAACCAACCTCACATTAGTTGGCCCTCGTAAGCTCAGACCTTGTTTTATTGGGCCTTTCTTGATTCTTTGTTGCATTGGTGTTGTGGCATATCACCTTGAGCTACCACCACACATGAAGATCCATCCAATGTTCCATGTCTCCCTACTACGCAGATATGCTCCCCAATCAGGCCAGGGTCATTCCACACAAGACATTCAACCTTGTCCGACACTCATTGATGGCACGAAGGAATATGAAGTGGAGCGGATTCTCCAAAAATGCATGCGTGGTACTCGCCATCCGCGGGTGGACTATCTAGTACAATGGAAAGGTTACCCTCTCTATGAAGCAACTTGGGAGCCCGCTGCCAATTTGGCACATGCACCGGTGTTGGTGCAAGCATTTGAGCATTAATTGCACAACGATCCTCATTGCGTCTTAAAAGGAGGGAGGTCTGTAATACCAAGAGCTAGCCATATGATCTAGATGTGAAATTTGGTTTGGTAACATCTAGAATGATGTTATACATGATGGTCACAATAGATAAGATAGAAGTATCACCAAAAGAGTACTTCTACTAATAGTGCAAAAATTGAAATAGACTTGAGAACCTTAGACCCAATAGTTAGACATATGATTTAAAGGTGAGAATTGGTTTGGTAACATCTAGAAGGATGTTACACATGATGGACTAAACAAATTAGAAAGAGGTATCACCAAAAGGGGACTTCTACTAATAGAGTAGGAACCGAAATATGCCTGAAATCTTTGAAGGCAATTTCGGAGGCCTTAACGGATGAATTAGACCTCAAAAATGTGCAAATCACCCCCCAATGGAGGAAAGGTTGGCCTTCCCTCCCCCTACTTTGTCTCATCGAG
Organism: Lunularia cruciata; assembly: GCA_948567375.1. NCBI lineage: Eukaryota > Viridiplantae > Streptophyta > Marchantiopsida > Lunulariales > Lunulariaceae > Lunularia > Lunularia cruciata. The sequence goes on from OX419756.1 coordinate 10,919,194, forward strand.
AGCTTTCCAATGGTACCTTAAGTGATTTTGAGATTCCTATAGGGAGATTCCCTAAAAGATTCCCTCCGGTCAAAGCTTGTTTGACCAACCAGATAGGACCTAGACCAGACATTTCACCCATCCAAGTAAGTAATCCAAGGGTGGAGCTTGCTGACATGTCACCTATATGTGTCCCTAATCCTATGGTGGAGCTTCCTTGGAGGAGATCCTCTTTGTCTATATAATAAAGAGAAGGTGCTCCTTTGGGGCATCAAATGTTTGAGTGTGCAATCTGTGTTTTCTCTCTTCTCTTGTCCTCAGAGTATTACAGAGATGCACTTGGATAGGAAAAAAGAAAGTAGCACCATTGGCCACTGCCAAATAGGGTTTAAGGGTGGAAATGCTACAAGGTGATGCCTGCCAACATTGGCTGATAGTTTCCATGGTGCCAAGCGCATGGTGACATGACATTGAGCATAGAAAGACACTCAAAGCTATGTGGAAATGCCCATTGGTGCCACTATGGGACAGGATTTTACACAAAAAAGGTCCTAGTGGCATTGGGGTGGTGCTTGTGGATGTTGCAGAACAGAAGGGTTTAAGGTTTTCATTGGGGATGATTCCCACAAAATGCGGGCTAGCATAGGAAGGCACTATAAGAGAAACATAGTTGGGATTGGGTGATGCCCATAGGCATTGATAATCGTGACACCTAAGGGGGAGAAATACAAAAATATAGAGGCTACACTTTATACAACTAGAGTGAAATGGAAAAAAGCACTTAAGAAGGCCATAATAATACCTTGGGATGTAGGTACTGAAGGCTAAGAGTAATTTTGAGGCAGATTACATCATGATCAACCTCCCAAATTCCAACTAGAGCAGTTTGAATCTAATGTTTGTCCATCAAGCACCATTTGATGAAGTTCATTGTGTGTTGAATTGTATGAAAAGCCATGAGCAATCTCCTTATTGAGTGTTTCTCATGTTTGGACTATCAACAATCTTCTCATATCCCTAAATTTTTACCATGGATATGTAAATGTAAGAACTTTGAAGAAATTTGGTTCCTTGCTCTCTTCTCCCTTCTCAATTGTGTTAAAAAACTACTCACAAACTCTCTTCTCTCCTTCCCAATTTCAAATCCTCCCTCCTTTCCTTCCCAATTTTGAATCCTCCTCTCCTTATCAATTTTGAATTCTAGTCTTCCTTCTAAGTTTTGAAGTTTGATCAAATGTAAAACTCACTCAAATCCCACCACTAAAGCTCTGCCCAGGAACTCAATCAGCACTCAACACTTACCACTCAAAACAACCTAAATGCTCTAAACCAACCTAAATACTCTCCTCCTTTCAACACTCATGAACCTCAAGTACAAAGTGCAAATAGTTCTTGCCCAAATGACTTCCCAAAATGGTTCAACTCTAAAAAGTATGAAACATATGTACAAGAGGAGGGGTTTATGTAGCACCCACACAAAAAATATATGTATATCTCTTAGTAACTAAATTTATATTTGAGGAGAAAGAACCCAAATTTGGGGAGAAATAATTCAAATCTTGAGCAGCAATCAATGGCAACATGTGGCACACCATGTCGCTAACCGGTGCACCCAAGCATTGCTTTGAACCCAAGCGCCTCTGAGTGCCATCACACGGTGCCACTCAAATTTAAACAAGCTGGAGGGCGGCTCCTAACGCTCACCAGGATTGGCCGGTGCTACCCTTACCAACCAATATTAATATGGTCTTCCGCACACTAGGTGTCAACCAGTCCTATCTAGTGACATCTACCTTAGAGTTGGCATCTCTGAGCATCATCTAGTGACTTTGGAGTGCAAACTTGGTGAACACCAAGCCTTTTGAGTGTAAATTGGGCACCTAAAAATGTACATAGTGCATTCTTCTTGCAATTTTACATAAAGATCCCCTCATGGTCAAGGGAGCAAACATTTTTGTGAACTTGGTGTTGGTAATAAAATACAAGAAACATTACCAAATAAGAAGAATTGAAAAATGAATAATTTATTATAGAGAAACTCATTTGAGTATATCATCGAGGTGATAATCAAGGCAATGTTGTATCACCCTTGATCTACTTTCTTCTCTACCAAGTTCTATACCATGAAAAGATAGTTTTGAATCTATTTGAGCTTCCTTAGTAAATCCGCCATTATCTTCTAACCAAATGTATGACATATTGATTAACAAATTATGTAAAATAATACACACTAAAACCAAATTTAACAGATATGCATTTTTATTATTGTCTTTAAGTTGCACTTATAGCTCATGAAGAGAATGCCATCTAGCTTTCAATACTTCTATATAATGCTCATTTATCACCCTTGCCTTTGCCAAATATTTGTTGAACTCTTGCTTGTCCTTTGATTGCACCTGCTTGAAAACTAGGACTAGGTGATGCATATGTACATAATCAGAATCACCTAAAAGGTACTCCTTTGCCTTAAAAGTGAGACAACCCACTCTTTGGTTCAAATCATTCCACAATGATGATTTCTCAAACAAGTCATGTTGTGACATGACCCTTGCACTCTTGCAAATAAACTAAACTAATCAAATCATAATTTTAATAAAATCCTGCAATAATACAAAGAGGAGCACCAATGCATTGAACAAAAAAAAACATAGAACTTACCTCTAGTAAAATGTATAATTCTCCTTTTATCATCACAAATCACTTGGCCGTTTGTGGAATATGAACCCTTGCAACTGAAATAGATTTCTCCATCCACGGTGGGTCAAGCAACAAGAGAAAATATTATTTTATCTATAAACACATGTTCTAATATTTCTAGTTAGTTCTATACAAGTGCTCACTCTTGGCATGTTCTCTTGACTTGATTCTTAATCACCAAAGATAACACCGTCTCAGGCATCTCTATTCTTTGCACACAAAACAAAGAACAAGATCAGAAATTTCCTTTTGTAACTAGTACTAGAACAAGTAACTTTTTAATAATGAATTGAGGATTTTGGATAGTGTGCTTCAAACAAATTCACTCCCCCTTCCAACCTTCACACAACACGCACTCAAATTTTCCCACTCCAAACAAATTCACTCCTCCTTCCAACCTTCACACAACATGCACTCAATCTTCCCACTCCACCGTCAATTTCATGTTCAGGTTATCGTGCACATAAATCTCCAAACTCGACGGTCAATTTTCTCAGTCATTGGTGTTCTCATACATCACACCATCACCCCCTTTGGTGGCCAACACATTCACCCTAACCTAAACGAGGTACTTTGTTAACCCTAATATGTAATTAATGCATTACAATATGACCACAGAAAACTCCATATCCTTTCTTTTCTACAAACCACCTCTTATGGAGTGTGCTAATAATAAGGAACTTGGCCGGAATTCCATAATGGGACTCTTTCTACCTCCCCGCCTGCCCCCGTATCTATTTAGTCAACGCCTTGTAATAATCTATATGAAAATACACAAAGCTTTGTAAAACTATTTTTGAAACTCCCTCCTGTAAGGGAAAGTAATCCTTATTCAACTGGACTTTGATAATGTGCTTTGGCTGACCGCTGCATATGTTGATTCTGCTTATGTGACACAATTTTCAGATGGAAATTTTCTCCCATCCACAAGTTTTAGTTCCGGGGAAGAACTTATCGAGGAAGGAAGCAAAGCCAGCGAGGAAAGCGAGGGTGCATGATCCTCAGCAAGAGTTCGAAGATTCGATATACTCAACATTGAGTGTGCCAACTTGCAGTTGTAGGGTATTTTAGTGTGTTAATCCTTCTTCCCAAAATAGGTTAAACTTCGATTTTCTAATACAAACAAAAGTTTACGGTTCCATTGAGATGAGTTCCGTTCCAGGCTAGACAATTGAATTAAACACCGGGTTTGTTCTACTGTCTTGATTAGAACCTCAAAACTAATACCTTTGGGTTAACGGTCTCATGTTTGCGCACTGGGCATTGAGAATTTCATTGCATACTTATATATCTGCATATTGTTTCGTTGCTATCTAACTTCATCACATGTAGGTACTTGACAGCTCAAAGGGTGTACTCCCACGCACCGAAATCCGATCCTCAGAACATGTAGCAAATTTACAGCTAACGCATATAAACAAACCAAGCAACTTGCAATTGTATTGGTAAAATTGCATCCCGTGTTAGGTTGTAGAATATTGAGTGAAAGAACAGCTTAATGTTGATGATCAAGTGAAGACCCTGAGAATTGTAAACATCAACGAACCAAGATTCTTACAGTTGTATCGGTCACCCTGTGTTAGGTTTGTGGAATATTGAATGCAACAACAGTTTAACCGTGATGAACCTTGAGTGAAGACCCTGGAAGTTCAAACATCAACGGACCAAGCAACTTGCAATTGTATCGTGAAGATTGAGAATTGCATTCGGTGTTATGTCTAAGAATATTGAGAGCAACAACAGCTTAAAGTTGATGATCACGAGTAAACCATGCGAGTTGATTGAATAACCCATTTATGAAAAAGGCGACCGCGTAGGAAAAATGAAGGATGGGAAGACCCCATCAAGCAGTACATCAAGCAGTACAAGGGAGAGCAAAAAAGGTAACACGGGGATAAGCCCCAGTAGAGTCTGTACGAGAAATCTGCCCTATCGCACCTAAGATATCCATAATAAAACGATGAAAACCCACATCAAACTAAACACAACACAAAACACAACACGAAAGGTAACATGAATAAACCCAAACGCATCGAGATGTGAGCCGATACGTGGTGACGTTGCATGGTACCGGAGTACATCTGCACAAAAGGTTCTAAGTAAATGCTTTACATCGAATGGCTTATCCATGGATATTTAGCACAGGTCCATATGGAGGATCTTGCTAACCGCATAAGTGGATTAAGTGGATTTTACTTGCAGATTTTCCGTAATTGTTACGGGACTAAAGTCATCGTGACATTCATACAAGGTAGCACGTAGTTCACACGCATTGGAATTAAAACCATAAAATTGATTAGAGAATTTTCCCAAAATTCGAGAGAGTATTTAAAACTAAAAACCGATAATTTGTTGAAAAGAAATGTATGAGTTACCTCGGAACAGCCCATAAATCAATTTTCTGAAATCGCATAGCGAAAGCATGAATCATTTTATGGAACTGTAATGCTTCCATAAATACCCGATGAACCAGTTATTATCAAATGACTTTTTAAGGGCCACGTGATCAAGTAACGGTCTAGTCGAATGAAATCCTAAAGCAGTATAATTAATCAGGTCATTTTTCATTTACTAATTTATTGGGAAACAGATTATAAATTGGAATGATCAAATCAATTGGTTAATAAAAGCATATTGATGTATGAAAAAAATATTTCATAACACTGTATGAAAATTAAATTACGTTTGTTTCATCTGGCTGGAACATGTCAAGGACATATCCTATCCTTACAAGAAGTTGTAAAGGAAAAACCAACACAACATAGAATAAAAGAAAGATGAAAAGACTGAGCATCAAACCGGACAAGGATAACATTCTACACGTAAAATGAGACTAATAAATTACATGATATAATTATACTCTACTAGTAGGACCTGTGTCCTCCGGACACTATATAATTCACTTTTTAAATTTTTATTTATTTTATTTTACTTTTGAGTTTAATAAATTGAAATAAATACATAAATTCAACTTAAGAATTGATTAACAAATTTTGTTTTGTCCTTTAACACACCCAACCGTGGTATTTGTAATAGTTGCGCAATTCTATGTGATCTTAGTCCGAGAGTGCAAGAAACAATAAAACATAGTTACAATACTGATGTAACATGAATTATCTGAATAACTGTTGCATAGACTCACCTCTCCATACTATGAGGATGCATATCATAAGGGTAATGGAAAACCAAGTCCACTGCGAGATGCGAAGACTATCTAGTCTAGTACTCTCGACTCTTGCTGAAACGTGAAATTCATGGTATGTAATTTTGGTTGATCGCTCGTTATCATGGAATCTCTCGTTATCATGGAATCGTTCGTTATGATCGCAAACACAAAAGCCATATTGTAACCATGGAAGAATTGAAGAATATTTACAATAATAGCTTTAGTTGATATACAGTTGTATTCATGTATAAAATTTTATTTACAAAAATGAGCGAATTGTGATTAAAAAATATCCACCAAGCTCGTTGTAACCATGGAAGATGGACAGCGAACATCAAACCTATCCAGTTCGTTGAACTCCACATAACAGGAAGCTGTTGCGCACTGCATATCTGGCTAAGCTTGAAGTACAAATCGGTCGGACGTTTCAGAAGTATCAAACCCATTTAGAGACATTTTGGTTATGAGTTGTACAGGAAGAACGTTCAGAAAGCGTCAAATGCACTTAGAAACATTGAGATTCGGAGTTATATAGGGGAGACATTCGTACATTTGGTCGAACGTGTCAGAAGCGTCAAATGTATTTAGAGACATTTTGGTTTTGAATTTAGATTATGTTCCAATTGTTTATAAATCATATGATTTACATAGTTCGGATATTAGGTACAATAAAATAAGTTTCTCATATAAACTCTATTGGGGTTAGCCTCATTTTACCTTTTTCATCTTGTAGGGCTTGATGGGGAAGACCCCATCAAGCCTTTTTCCAGTTTTGAGTTGTATAGAAAAAACGTTCAGAAACGTCAAGTGCATTAGAGTCATTGAGAGTCCGAGTTGTACAGGGGAGACAGAAGAGTTCAATGAAGATGGAGCTGGCGACGTTCAGCGAAATTGTCCATTTTTGGAATAAAACTCAGAACTTTTTGCAAATAAAATACAGAATCCACCTGTTTATGTAAATAAAATTAAAAAATGGCTCATTTATGAAAATTCCCCATTTATTATCCTTCGCGGTCGCCTTTTAAGTAACCACGTCATGTCATGTACTGGTCTCGTGCGCAGTTGAAGTTCCCGCCATAATTCAAAACCACGGTACTAGGGTTAATAACCAACTGTGCTTGCTTACGAAGACACATAACGCACAGAACTCAGTCCTCGTCTACAGTCATCCTCTAGCGGAAATCATTATTCAGCAACATCTTCGATTGTTCCGGATCGGAGCTTTTAGTTTTGATTGCAAGTGAGCCGCCAATTCTGAGTGGAAATTTTGGACCCAAGTGCTTGTGAACATTAGTCCGTCTTAGATGGGATTCGGATGGCGTTCGACAACTCTCATAACCAGCAGGTTCCAAGCTGCGTTTCTTCGTCTCCTTTTTACCCGATCAAACGGCTTCAGCTGGCTCAACAGCAGTGTTCCTGGTTGAGACAGGTCAGGAAGGCATTTCCTCTAGGACGTTTGCAAGAGCGAGGGAAAGATGATAGTGATGAACTCATTGCAGGAATCTCCGGAGAAGGAACTCCCTTGCATGGTCTGTGAGCATTCTTCGGGCGTTAGAAGTAGTGAAATTTGAGACAATTAGTCAGCTTATCTTTCACCTACACAGGTTGTAGAATAAGCACAGGTCCTGCCAGCTCGCTAATATGAAGCAGTATCAGATAAGTGGAATTATGGTGGATTTTCCTTACAAGGCATACGGTCCTCAATTAGCTTACATGAGCAAGGTTGTTACTACTTTGGAGCAATCTCGAATTCGTGAACTTGGTCACTGCAATGCTCTCCTGGAATCTCCAACAGGCTCTGGCAAGTCTTTGGCCTTGTTGTGTGCGACGCTAGCGTGGCAACAGCATTTTAAAGTTTTTCTCGCAACCAGAACAATTCCTACAGGACAGGGTAACACGGCCAATTCCAGTGATGCCAATGTTTCTGGTGGGGGTTTTTTACCCGAAGAGCTGCTAACAGGTAATTCCCAAGTTGAGCATTCGAATGGATTGCCATAATTAGTGACTCATTGCAGATACTTCCCAGTGTTGGACATCTCAAGTCATCACAAATCTAAAGGAGTAACAACAGAGCTTAAAAGATTCTGAATTGAACGACCATACGATCCTTCCTATTCTCTTGCTCCTGAACACACAGTCAAACAAATTGGTAGATTTGCGACGTGTTTGGGAATATTTGCCACGCGCTGATCTGAATTCTGGCAAGAAACCTTCTTTTGCCGAGCGTGTCACCTACGCTGAAGTTTTGCGATCCTTGGTTCTGCAGCTTCGGAATGGAACAATGGTGAAGGTTCTGATTTTGCCCCACAGCTGCCGAACCCGACTACCGGGCAAGCTGAAATTAAACCGAGAAATCCGAGAATCTTCTACGCAACGTGAGTTCGTCTGATAATGTTTGTATCGGAGCTTAATGATGTAAGCACAGATGAGAGGAGTACTGTATAACGGTGCACTTAGCCTTGATTGCCAATGCACTAATTCTAGTTCCGTACTGTTCTTATAGAACCTTACATTTGTGGAAAGAAAATTTGCAGGAGGACACATTCTCAAATCACTCAGGTCATTCGTGAGTTTCGGAAAACGAAATACCGAGTGCGGATGGCAGTGCTGGTAAGTACATTTTACAGAAACCTGACCTAGCAATGGATCAACAGAGACAGAAATATACCGTAGGAACTCACCTATGCTGGAACATGAGGTCCGTCTTCACTGAAAGTTTTGTTGGGCAAAATCCTCTTGTCTGTTTTGAACAGTTCTTGCTATTCTGCAGGCGGCAAGAAAGCATTATTGTACCAACAAGCAAGTATTGAGGAAAAAGAACGTGGATGCAGACTGGTATAATTTATCCTTTTTGGCAGCAATTAAGTACATCAATGACTTGTTTCCGACTAATTTTTCTCTTCGATGGCTTATGTAGATCCTGCTTCGTACTTGATTTGCAATGCCATTGTCTTGTGAGCTAATCTGAAAGGATTTTGGTGGTGATAAGTCTCTCTGTGTGTGGTATGTCTATTGGGAACAGCAAGGAGCTACTGAAAGGAGCTACCGAGAACTCCCTGGTTGACAGGGTGGAATCAAATATCGGTGCCAATCAACCAGGTTGTCGTTACTTCAAGTAAGATACGGACACTAACCTTTCGACATGTAGACACCTTAACATTGGTTTCCGTGGACATGGTAGTAGATCTTGAGAAACTTTGTAATTCTGCTTAGAAGGCACATTCGACTTTGTTATTGCCCGGTACTGTTTTGAATGTCTCTCAGCAACGAGCTACACTTGAATTTAAGGCGCTTGTTTGTCCAGATGCCTGATCATCCTATGCGTGTCTTTGGATTCACTCGATCCGTAGATTCTCTTATGGGTCATAGTATCTTATAGAAGAGATAAAAACATGTGTGAATGACAGTAGCAGAGTGCCTATCGTTACAGTGTTTGTTAATAAACTTACAGGAATGTACAGAAAGTGATATCTCACTCATCCTTGCAACGAGGAGCATGCAACGACGTTCATGACATAGAAGATCTCCTCAAAATAGGGCATGCCGTGAAAGGTCAGTATGGGGAGACATCCATTCTTTTATAGTTTACTTGTATTTAAGAAGTAAATTATATGGCTTCTGTTCAACTTTTCATACGATTGTAATGAACATGCAATGGGTGCAGGCTGCGCCTACTATGCAGCACGTGCCTTGGCCCTGGAGGCAGATATTGTCTTTTGTCCTTACAGCTATATCATGGATCCAATTATACGGAAGGCTATGGAGATTGACCTTAAAGGTGCTATTGTTATCCTCGATGAAGCACAGTAAGCTACTCCTTTCTGTACTTCTAGAACACCCCTGATACCCAGAAGCAATCCAGGCTAAGATCTCGTTTCGTTCACTGCCTAAGTCTCCATAGTGGTCGGGATTAACTTGGAACGCATTAAAGGAAAGTGAATCCATACCTTATACCAGTTTCAATACCCGGTCTCGGAGGTGCTCAGGTTTGAACACAAGACGTGGCAATAACATTAAAGCTGGCTGGTGTTCTTCCAGCAACATTGAGGACGTGTGTCGCGAAGCTGGAAGTACCGACATAGAAATACAAGTCTTTCATGGTAAGTCTGACCTCTACCACCGCCTGTTCAGGGCTATCTTCTGTCGTCTCCAGGTTTTGGTTCTGTGATTCTTTTAGTGGCAAAACTGTGATACTTCATCTTCTTCTTGGCAAATCATGCAACAGATCTGCGTTTGGAGCTCGAAGGTCTATGCAAATACCCTTCAGGAGACTATTACCAGCCTCTATTAGAGATGGTGGAGGTTGGTGAAACACTTACGCGCTCAGATATGATTAATGTTTTGATATATAGAGATTCCTGAGGGAATTACGCTTTGGGCTAGTGACAAGCATTGATGCTCTGGTGCAGGAAATGCTAGCATGGATCAACTATCAAACAAATAACTTAAAGAAGCGGGATTTTGAGCACTATTCTTCGAGGTAAGCAGACGACCGCTAAATTCGTTCGTCGTTTCTACTTATTTTATGTGCACCGATATTCCAGTCACAAAAGTTGCTTGATTTGCTGTATCTGGACCTCTTATTGAAGAGGCAAGTGTTGTAGATTTCATCCATGGTGTCCACATGCAACTGAATCTCTCGTCTGTCTTAATTATCCTGTCGTAGTGTATTCCTTTCTGAGGAAGCCTCGTTTGCAAGTCAATTGTTCGGGGATAATAGGGGCCTCTAAGATTTGAGTTAGATTAAAACTCAAACATTTGAAACTCTGACCTTTTAATCTTGATACAAAGAAACTCTGCGTTAACTTTTTGCTAATTGTAAGTATTATAGATCATAAACTAGATTTCAACCTAGCTCTACGGAGAATTCGATATCACTCAGTGTCTCCTTTTTGCAGCTGGACCGGAGATAAAGCGATAGAGGAACTGAATGCAGCGGGAATACCACTTGACCGTTTTCAACTTCTTTTAAGTTGCTCGCAACAGGTGAGTACCTTGGTTGAGTTTGGCGTGTAGTCATTACTGTAATCCATCAACATGAAACCAGCCCTGATCACTGTCATTGTGTAGGCTATATCTGCTGCGTCGGATGAGAAGAAGGCTCATTTGACGGGACCCACGGCAAGCTCTCTTGAACGTAACTAGTCTCTACCTACCTCCTATGTTTTTCACTTTTCTAAGGGTAAAACCAAATGAGCAAAGATTCTCTAAACACTGAAGCTGGGAGGATGTCAGATGAGGTAAGCGGACGTGCGAAGTTAACCAAACACGCTTCCTTTATTTCAAATGCACCACCCGTGAGAGTACTTACCAACTCCACCTAGCTGCATTTCTTTATGCCATCACCAGGGAGTGAACTGCGGTAAACACTTCACTTCCCTTCAGCAGGCACACTATATACGTTTAGCGGAACTTCCCGGAGGCCTGTATACCGTACCATACTGTTATTTGGGAGTCCTTCTTGACTTCTGAATTCATACATATACTGTATACTTCACCTTCACCTTAATTCACTTCACCTCTGCTTTCCCGTTGACTCGTCCCCTTCCCGTGCAGCGCTGAAGTTTTCTTACTCCACTCTCGTATCACCAACAAACCTCTGCTTGACTCTTTTCTCATTATTGTTTCCTGATCTTCCTCTCTACGAATGAGAGTTTATGATTTCAGGGATCCATCATGTATGCCTCGATTTCTTCCCTCATCTTACTCATGTGGATTCTTTTCTTTCTGGACTGATCCTCATTATGTGGCTAAGACTCCAGTGCTTACATATGTACCTGCACTTTTGCTTGCCCTTGCTTCCACACTTCCACTTTGGTTCTTTTTGACATTCCCACTCCTTTTGAGCGACACTTTAGGGGAGCAACCGAGTTTGCCTTGGCACTAATGAGTTTTTGAGCAGAAACTCGGTATGAGGGGTACTGGCAATTGCTCAGCTTCCTCGGCACTGCGTGAGGCACTAATGAAGTCGCAGGTGTTTTCGTGAAGGTTTACTATGGCCGCCTTCTGCTTCCCTTTGTTGTTTAGCGTCTCAGGACTCAAGTGTCCATAGCGCTTGTTGCAATATACTTTCTATCCTGTCCTTTTCGCTTCGCCCTCGTTTCCCTGTTACACTTCGACAGGTTTCTACAGCCACACCATCCTATAGCTCTCGCATGGTTCCTCTCCTCCATTCCCCCGCTAATTCCCTCCCTGTTATTTTTTCTTCGCCCTTTGCCTGATTCATGGGACCTCTGGTGTATACAGTGTTCCTACCCGACTCCAGCTTACGTTTTTTTTTTTTTTTCGTTCATGCACTGCTTACTGGCAGTCTTTTACATAGCGTTACCTATTTCTCGCAGTCGTTTGCATAGAGTTCTCGATTTCATGGTTCAGTCTGTTAGCCATATGTTATTCTCAATTTGTTTCAATTATGCCTTTGCTTCAAGTTACATTCGATGCATTCTACATTATGGATTTCTCACTATTCTAGCATTGTGAATCATGTACATCTTGCTTATCGATCATTTGCAATTCATGAGTTCTAGATAACCCGTTCCCAGAACGGCTTCTGTTCTCGTACACCTATATCTACGTTTAGCAGAACCAGAGCCGCCTTCTGCTTCCTTCAGTTGTTTAGCGTCTCCGGACTCCAGAGTCCATAGCGCTGGTTGTGATATACTTTATATCCTGTCCTTACACTTCGCCCTAGTTACCCTCTTACATTTCGACCCGTTTCTGCAGCCACATCCTTCGAGCATTCTTGTTTTGTTCCACTCCTCCATTCCCCTACTAATTCACTCCCTAGTATTTTCCCTTCGATCTTTGACTGCTTCCTGCCTTGACCTCTCGTGTTTACAGTATTCCTACCCAACTCCAGCCCACGTTCTTCATCTTCGTCCACGCACTGCTTCCTGCTGGGCTCTTACAGCACGTTTTCCTATTCCTCTCGCTATCGTTTGCATTGCTGCTCTAGATTTCACTTTCTTTACTGGCGGACTCTTACATCAAGCTTTCTATTCCTCGCCATCCATCGTTGGTATTGCTGCTCTTGATTTCACGTTCTTTTCTGTCCATTGGCAATCCGGTATTCTCAATTTGTTTCAATTATGCCTTTGCTGCAGGTTACCTTCGATGCATTTTACGTTAAAAATTTAATACTACTCTAGCATTGTGATTCAAGTACATATTGTTTATTGGATATTTGCACTTCATGAGTTCTGGATAACCCGTTCCCAGAACGGCTTCTGCTCTCATATACCAATATACATACGCTTAGCAGAATCGTTGTGAGTAGTGTCTCGCTTGAAATTACTCTTTACGCGATGTTCAATTTCATTCTGACGATCTGCCTTAATTTTGGTGCAAGGTCTATTTTCTACCTTAAAGTTCATGCTCTCGAACAATGGAAGGAGAGCTCTCGATTACCAAGTTGTTCTTCAAAGATATGCTAAACGAGATGAAGGTGTCTATTGAATTCAAATTCTTGCTTTAGCGGGATGCAGATGTCATACTGAAAGTGGTGGAGTCTCAATTCCCAACCAACCTTGAGCAGATTTCTGAGAGATTTTCTTCTTTGCAGCTATGGGTGTTACCGGACTTGTCACCACTTTCAGCTTATGGTGTCTAAACCCAGGCGTCGTGTTTGAGGAAGTCTCAGCTGTCTCTCGTTCTATCGTCCTAACTTCAGGGTAAGAAGGTGATGAAAGGCTAACGCGTGAAATACCACGTCTGGTAGGAACATAAACATTTGAGCTGTACATACAACTAATATAGCAGCACTAATAAGAGAGAAAGAACGTTGAAGATTAAGTTCCTAATTCAGCTAAAGGTATCTGCGAGTTGATTCTTTTCAAATCTTAAAAGTACTCATTTTTTGGGTAATTTTCTTCTCTTGTCAGGACGCTGGCTCCAATGGAATCGTTTGCTTCTGAGCTTGGCGTGGCATTTGATGTCCGCATGGAAGGTCCTCATGTAGTTGACATGGATACACAGGTACGGGTTGGAAGAAGCTAGCCGTTCATAGCTCTGAGCATTTAATAAAACTTGCCCCGTCGTCTGCTTCTTTTAACCTATGGTTTAATCCGCGACCAGGTTTGGGCTGCGGCACTTTCAATGGGTCCGAGGGATGTTGCGCTGAATGCTAGCTTCAAGAATTCAGAGAACTTTATTTTCCAGGTTAACTTCTTGACATAAATATAGTGCATGGTTCCCAAATCTCCTCTATTTGCTATGTTCATCAAGGACGTTTTGTTCCAGATTTCAGACTTTTGGCATCTTGTACAGAGGCTACCTTGCATCTTCTTGCTCAGTGGAACTTCCCCGAACTTTTTTCTATGCAGGACGCTGTTGGAGCCGCACTTCTGGAAATATTCAAAGTCACTCCGGATGGAGTCCTCGTGTTTTTTCCAAGCTATAAACTTCTGAAGAAGCTTTGTGATCGTTGGAAGACGACCGGGCAATGGGACCTTCTGGTTAAACAGAAGCAACTATTTACAGGTGAAAGGTCCAATCTGTCCAGTCTTTTGCGGTTCGCAACTTTTTAGAGTGATTTCCTTCCAGTAGGTTTTGTTCCACCTCAAGGTCCTGGAGTTTCGTCGGATTGCTCGGTGCTGTTCGTTCCTAAATTCCGTATTTTCCAAGCTCAAACCAGTGTGCCGTTTGGGTAATTTATCTGGAACTTATTTGGGACACTGTTGCTGTCGTGGAGTGCTACAGAACCCAGAGCGAATGATGATAAATTTGAGGCTACTTTACATGGGTATTACCAAGCCATCAATGGATCTGATTCAGCACAAGTACAAGTGAAAAATCCTAAAAAATTGTTTAAATGTGCGGGTCAAATGTCTGCTAGTAAGAACTTAACAGGGGGTGCCGCTTTTCTGGCTGTATGTCGGGGCAAGGTGAGTTCATCTTAGTGAATCTCAGCTCACATGTTACCATATTTTGCTTTTGTCAAATGTCAGAGCCAGTCCAGTTAGACGTGGGTATGGAACTGGGTTGTTTACAACATGTTCTACATACCATTACCCAATATTTTACTTGTTTATAACTTTTACTCGTTGGCGAGTAAGCCATTCCTTTTGATTACAGAGACATGTTCCATGATAAATTGACTACAGTTCCAGGCCCTGTCTAATTGACCTTGGTTACCGGCAGTTACTAAGCTTATGTTTGTTATTCAGGTTTCGGAGGGAATAGACTTCTCAGACACTTACGCAAGGGCGGTTGTATCCTTTGAAATCTGTCATGCTGTTAGCTCGGAAAGTTTTCTTACGAACTATATTTTTCGGTTATACAGTTCTATGTATTTTAGGCCACTGTAGCTTCGAGCCTCGTAAGTTTCCAAAATAACAAATAACAAAGTGCTCTACGTCACAATTTTCCTAAATGTTGTCGATTCCGCCAGATTTATCAGGATGTATCCCATCTCCCGTGTATCTCCCCTCCTCTCCATCTAGAGATGCAGATCACTCAGCAGAAATGTAGATTCTTTCAGGTCCAAAATGGATAGAGAAAAAACTGATATGATCGACTTCAATCAGGAAAGGCTTATAATTTGCATATATATTAAGAATGGCTCTGAAACATGTCATAACCACTTTGCTCACGGCGCACATCATGAATGCTTGCCGCGTAATGGACAAGTACCATCTTATCGTAAGTAATAGCCAACTTATCAGTTAAACCCATGTACTACATACAACGGTCGAAAAGGTTAAGATGCGTTATCACGTCCAAACAACGATCCCGTACTTGAGTGAATTGAGTATCAGAGTGTAATTGTTCAATAATACTGGCGTGTTTCCTTAAAATAGATTCAGGTAGTGGTTGGTATTCCGTTTCCAAATGTGTAAGTAATTCTAAGCCTCGACTGCAGATTCTCTGCTCAATCTTTGTGTTTTTGTTTCGGGTATGTCTACTCAAGGTAAGATGTCAGCAAGGAAGAAGCAGCAGATGAGCCTGACCGTCCACCATGAACAGGAAGGACATCCAAGTAGGCTTGAAGAAAAAGTACAACACCGCACATCAGATGACCAAAAACCTACTGAATGGGGATCAATGGTATTGCCAGCAGGCTTTCCGAGCGTTGAATCAAGCTGTTGGTAAGTAAAAAGGAATGGCTAAATAGGTTCACCATAGTAGACGTGCTCATTTTACCCTTCTAGTCTCTGCTTGCAGTCACCAATGTAATCGTGTTCTGGGCAGGTCGCTGTATTCGGCATCGATATGACTACGGAGGAATCATACTTCTTGGTAAGAGCTATTCTGTTGTCTTTGCTGCTTTGGAAATAGGCCACAAATTCTCGATTACAGCAGACTAAGTGGCCTATGGGGAAACGACGTGATGCAGGAGGTGTGTATTAGCATTTGCATGTATGCAGGAGGTGTGAAATGGAGTTCTGGTTCCGGGTTTTGCGGACCATTACTCTGTATTCTAGCGGATGTTAAGCTGCATATAAGTTATCTCTTTACACCTTAGATAACTATTAAAGGCAACATGCTACTAACCACTACTAACTACTAATGCAGAAACATGCATGCTTACCTCTGTATGCTACTGGCAATTATGATGATTTATCATAGGTTTCTATCAATTGTCGGTCAGTCCGATCAGACGTGGGTATGGAAACTCGGTTGTTTACAACAGGTTGTATGTTCCACTACTCAATAAGTCATTTTATGTTTTTTGGTTGGTTCTTAGATGAAAGATTCAAGGAGAAAAGAAACCTCGAGTATATGTCAAAATGGCTGCGGAAATCGATAAAACAATCTGACAATTTCGGAGCCTCTTTGGAGCAGCTGCAGAATTTCTTCAAGAAGTTGAAGGTATTGCGTTTCATATGAAGCAGTTTTGCTTGGCCATGTAGGTAAAAGCATAGTTTTTGATGACGAGTCTCTTATACATGTGATGACTACTCAGGATACAGATCTCCGAGCAGCTTATGCAATAAGGGATCTAGTCGGCAGCAAGCAGCCTTCTGAAGCTTCAAGCCCTGCCCATAACAAGATTCTGAGTCCTATTACTCCTGTACCTTCAACACCCCTGAAATCAGGAATCATTCCTTTGCGCGAGTTCAACCTTTCTACTTCTCCAGAGACGAAAGTAGTTGCACGTTTTGGAGGGTCCGTTTTCGACACATTAGCCCCAAGGTAATTTGTGTTCTATACTTGCATCTTGATTCGGGCATATCCTCTTTAACCTGTCCAACAGGGCTTATTATGTTCCACTCCCTGCTTGTCCTTGTTGAAAGTCTTACTGAGCTCTAATTGTATCAATCAGGTCTGGTCTCCTACCTCGATTCAACGAGGCAGAAGTCAACACCTTATATACTGAGAAATTTACGCCCATGTCACCGCAAGCAAAGGCATCTGGCACTTGCATAGAGAGGGGACCAAACACGGAGATGGAGTTGTCTTCAACTTTATGTATGGATACTCCCGTCCCGACATTCCATGCACGACAACTTGGTGGTGCAAACAGCTCAAGCTTTTCTGGAGAACTGAACCTTAGTCCACGACAAGAAGCTGACCACTCGGACCATGTAGAGGACTCAAACCATGTAAAAGTCGCAGCTAATCTCTGTATGTCAACAGGATTTTTCTTAAGTGACGAGGTGCTGACTTCTCTGGGTACACAACTTGATATGGAGACCAAAACCTTACAGGGGGAGGATGGGAGTCCCAGTCTTCAAGGAGACGCTTTAGGGATTAAAGTTACAGAGTTGCATGGTAAGATAATTCACGAGTGCCCTGCAAACGGATTATTAACAACCAACGACTTTATTTCTAAAAGAAGGAATATTGGCGTTGGTCATAGGTCCAAATCTTACCAGCTGATACACCTTGGTCCATCGCAAGAACCTCCAGACGACCGAAATCATGAAGAGGAAGCTGGTGAAGTTGATCTTTCGAAGGGACCATATGAGACTGATGAAGTCTTGACTTGTTTGAGTACACAGCGTGAGGTGGACGCCACACCCCTACCGAGGGAGCACCTTAAGTACCTGACTACTCCTGTAAATAATTTAGGTACTTGCCGTGCAAAGACCGGATCAGATTTGACTGCTGAAGAGAACTCAGCTTCAAAGACGAGCATTGAGCTTCTCCTGTCTTGTCCATGTGAAACTATTGGTGGGGACATCTTAAAAATCCATCCAGAAACAAAATGTTCTCTGGAGCAGGATTCTACCAACGATCCAAGCCATCTGGAGGAACCTGGTGGGGACGGACGTTTGAATGGCTTCAATAGGAATTATGACGTGGTGGCCGATTTAAATACACAGGGGGAGAATATGTCCGTTTGCAACAAGATTGCCGGCTCTACCACGTTCATAAAATGTGGGAGAACTGAGGTCTATGATCAGAACTTGATCTCTGTGTCCCTACGTAGAAGTAAACTCCAAACGCCAGTACATAACTACCACCGTAGAGTGGACGTCGGCCAGATAGGTACTTGTCGCACAGAAGGATACATCAGAAATCAGGAAAGGTATACGGAGAGTCTAGGTCAACCACTGTACTGTTACAGATGTAAAGAGCATCTTGGTACTCTCAACGACTCGCGGATCATCACTTTAAGGAAATCTTTTCTGTCGTCTTTGTCGACGCAGAATGGAGGGTTTTCAAGTAGTGAGAGCTGCACTCCTCAACCTGTTTATTTAGGCGAGATAGGGGATATGAGATCTTCGCTCTTTCAGCAAGTAAGTTTACAAGAAGATAGCTGCCAAAGTTGCGGGGATTGTAAGGGTGCTACAAAGAGGTCCGGAAGTGGAGTATGGGTTGAAGAGGATGGATGTGTGTTTCGGCCCATAATGTGCTTTGCGTGCTCAGACTTTTGCATTGGGGTCCACGTCATGGCAGCTGACAACAACAATCGGGCTCTCATTGACAAGGTACATGGTGTTTATGGTCTGTTAATATTTGTAGAAGTAAGAGCTTGTGACTGTGGAAGTTGGCTTTAATCTCAGAAGCGTTTTTGACATAAACTTGCTGCTCGATGTCACAGGTCGCGATTTTTGCGGAGTCCGTTACTTTGTCCAAGGTTTGTATTTATGCTAACTCTATTCTCTTAATAGATGTGCATATGCGTAGTATGCTGCCACTACTCTGAACAAGTAGTTGCGGAACTGGGTTGTTTACAACGGGTTCTGTATTCCATTGCTCAATATGTTGCAAATACTCTGGCCAAGTTGACGGAACAGGATGGAAGCTTTCAGATCCATTTGTTCATTTGCTGTCAAAATTCTACTTCGGACCTCAGACCTGAACAATCTGTCAATCATGAGTGGTACCAGGAGCAACTTACCGTGGGGAGTTCCAAGTCTACACCCAAACGAGCCCATGCCATACCTACTGCGAAAGGGAAGGTACATAGTCGTTTTGTTAGGCTGACTATTATTTCCTTTGCTTTCCGTATCACTTCCGTGCCCAGATGTTAATAGAGATTGTTGTTGTGTGCAGCTGAAGCTAAGGAGAGGGGAAAGTTGAACCCCGACTGCTGGACTGGAGGCTTTTCTGGCCTCATTAGTAACCTGATAGGCGTCTTGTATCTCCTGCGATTAAACTACTACATTCTGCAATCATTTGAATTTCCGCACTGCACTTTCGATCATCGACAAGATGACATGTCAAGTGTGTGATAGTCTCGATAGTCTACCAGACCTCAGATGAATGCAGACGATGACCATAAAATTTTACGCTGTAAAGCCTGAGAACTAGAGCTGGAGCATATCGAGAGAAGTTCGAGGTTCCCTGTCAACAAGGGGCCCTTCTCCTACAAACTGTATACTTCTGGTCCACAAATTTACCCGTAGCGCACTGGATCTTAATCTTCAGACTTGAGGTGCTATATCTCCAAATCCAAATTCCCAGTTCTTTTCAAGGTACGGGGAGTGCACTCCAGAATTGTTTGTATCCAGACTGATGATTGAGCTACTCTTATTGGCTAGATGCCCAAACCTCCACTAATTTATGGTTGGTTTATTCTTCATTGCCTCGTAAACCCAGCTGCTGTTTCAAGAGAGCAAGCGCGAAGCAACTCGAGTAGAAACTTTTAAGCCGTTGTCTGGAAAGTCCCTATGCCTCACTCCGGAACCTTTACCAGATAATCCTGGTACAAAGCAATCGCTGTGTGTACCTTTTGTCCAGCTCACATCCCTCTCTGCTTATGTCATCTGCATCCTCCAGAAAGGTTACATCAAATCTCATGCCAGGCTTTTTCAGCACTAGCCACCCAAATCGAGTGACCAGAACCCAACTTGTTACCACCAAATGTTGTGGGTGGGGAGGGCCTGCCCCAAATTGCCCTATAAACTGAAAATATGTTCGTGGAGGAAGGAACCTCAATCTCAATTTGTCTGTGATATCAGAAAAGAAAATAACATCTACCTGAGAATATTTTATCATTCAAAAAAGCCCTTCCCAATTCCCACTCCAGACCTCAATTGTTCGTCATGTCGCTCGGTTGAATCCACTTAAGGAGCTTGAATCAGAAAAGTTAATCACCAAGTTCACTTCAAAGTCAGAATCGGAATTTCCACGATTCAGCAAATCAAGGTACGACGGCAGGAAAGTACATAAGCGCGAATCGGGAGTATATTCGTGGAGACGGGCGGAAGAATGCTCAGTGACAAAGGACGGAAAGGCGGGACGTCCGTCGCGGGGAACGGAGGGAGAATCTGGAAGAATCCATGCGGGGGGATTCAAGAGGCGTGTATGCAGAAATGGGTAAAAAACAGAAAGAGCGAGTAAAGGAGAGATATCGGAGCGGAAGAGGAAGAGAGAAGAGAATGTTTGTTGGTTGTTGAAATAAGTAGAGAAGGTTGGGAGATGAGATGGAGTTGGATCGGATGGATCCGACAGATGAGCTCCAAGGACAGCTCATAAGAATCAAGGGTCCTCAATGTGAGAATCATCGGATGATTTGTGGCGACTTAGCTGTATGTATCATGGAGCTATATCGCACTCCTCCTCTGCGGAGGGAGTGTTGGGCAGCGGGATGCTGCAGATCTTGACATTTGTTGGGAGTGTGTGTGATGAGTCAGATCGAGCTGGGCCATGGGTGACTTCAACCAGTTTGTCCGTCCCCGCAGACCCTCTTCATTTTTGCGGCACAAGTCCTTTGCTTGCTGGACAGGGAAAAAATTTCGAACTCTTCTTCTTTTCCTCTCAGGATCAGGAGGCGCCTGCGGGGAGATTTTGCCCTGCGAGTGAGCAGTGAGGGTGAGAATGGGAAGCACTTCTGTTGTGACAAGTTAGAGAAGTTGTCGATCGTTGTCGTCTGCTGCTGCTGCTTAGGTGAAGTGCATGTAGCTCTGCGTTGCATTCATGGAGAAGATTTCCTGAATCGGGGACAGAGGTGCAGGAATCGGAGTGGGGATATTAGGGCTGGGAGTCGATTTCATGGAGACGATTTCCTGAATTTGTGTGAGCCTGACGGAATCAGAGTGGGAGATCGCTGCTGATATTAGGGCTGTTGGAGAGAGGAGGGTGGGCGAGAAATAGGGGAAAGGAAGAGGGGAGCTCAGCATGCAGGCAGGAAAGAGGACTAGATTTTCGCCGTCGGGTTGTTCGCCATCAGTTTCCAGAGGAGGAGCGGAAGGGGTAGAGAGGGATCTAGGAGCGAAGGCGCCGACGACTTCCAGCTCCGATGAGAGGAAGCATGAGAGAGAGATGGAGCATGCAGAGGAGGATGAGGATTTGAGGATGGAAGGGTGTGACGAGACGAACTGTGAGGAGGAGGACGAGGGCGCTCACGAGGGTAGTGCAGATGGAGATGACCCTGAGAATAGCCAGGTAGAAGAGGAGGACGTAGACGCAGAACGGTTGAGCTTTTTGAACAATTTTGTGGCGGAGGTTATAGAGGATTTGCGATCGCCAGATGGGGTTGAAGACGGTCTGGGAATTGTCAGGGATCCTGATCCGAGTGCAGCAGAGCAGTTTTTCGAGTGGCTTATTCATCCGCTGAGCGTTGGGAGATTTCATCAGCAATTTTGGGAGAAGAGACCTTTTCTTATAAGACGCCCACGGAATCGGAGTTTGTACGAGGGCTGGTTTGAGAAGGAGGATATTGAAACGCTTTTCCAGCGCGAAACCCTAAAATATGGTTTGAATGTAGACGTGACTAAGTACAAGGATGGAGCCAGAGCGAATTTTTCGACAGAGGGTGCGGCCAAAGCAAACCAGGTCTGGAAGAAATTTGCCAAAGGCTGGTCGGTCAGGATTTTACATCCACAGCGATGGAGCAATTCCTTGTTTCTACTTCTCTCAGCATTCGAGCGGTATTGGCATTGTGTCGCTGGATGCAACGCCTATCTCACTCCAGCCAAGTCACAAGGATTCAGTCCTCATTTTGATGATATCGAAGCATTTGTTCTCCAGACCGAAGGCAAGAAGAGATGGAGGTGCTACAGACCTCGATCTCTGGATGATGTACTGCCCCGGTTTTCCAGCCCTGATTTTTCTCAGGATGACATTGGGGATCCGATCTTGGATGAAATTCTGGAACCGGGAGATTTACTGTAAGTTATCCAGAGTTATGCATGTGTGCCTACGATTTTGCATGCGTGAAATTTTCCTCTTTGTCAAACAGTGTGTTAAGCACAGGGTTTCGCGCCAAGTTCTTTCGTCTTCCTTCTTCACACTTGTCAGTCGGAAATTGCATCAACGGATTGTTACCACATACAGTTCAGATTTTGGGTATATACCATTAGATGGTCAGTAGTAGTATTATCATGCGGTGAGGGCATGCCTCACCACTTGATAAGATCATTGACCATGTTGTCCCGCAGTTTATCCCGCTGTTTTGTATCACTTGGAGATCACCCCCTACCTGTATACCGGCTTGAAACTGAACTCTATGATGATGACGCCTTGAAGTTCCATGTAGCACAAGGCACTTGTTGTAGAATGCCTTGGCATGATATCGATAATATCAAGCTAGAATGTGTGTTTGTAGTTATGGGTCCATGCTTACAAAGAGAATGCAGAGATATACAATTTCTCTCCAATTTATGATCCTGTTTTCTATCAATTCCGCTTATCTTCCGCTGTGTATTCCCTTGTTTGGGTTAACTCCGATTCAATTTGCATCCTTTCATGCTTGCATTTCGTTACTTACGTATGCATGTCCCTACCAACGGGGTTCTGGATCGGGCCGTTTCTGCTCTCATTTCCTATACATCCCTGCATGATGTAATCTGCTTGATAGGAAGTGTTCTAGCATATTGTACTTCGACTTGTTAGCTTCCTGGACTAGTCGCCTAAGTGGTGTACTGTATCTTTCACCGCAGGAATGGAGTGAATAATCTAGTTAAATTAAGAGCAACTATGTGTATGCCACCGTGTGACGGGTTTTGCGTGTAATGATATAATATGTTTGTGCCCCTCGTCTAAAGTTCAGGAGTACTCTCTATCCAGTCATCGGTTGAACAGAAAGGTTTAGGGGCTTTGCCTTTTTTAAAGTAGTAAGTGGCCATAGATTCGTCATTTTCTGATTTTCTTGGTAATTTTATGGGGTTGCAGGTATATGCCCAGAGGAACAATCCACCAAGCTGAAGCAACCTCCGATACCCACTCTCTCCACATTACTGTGTCTGTGGGTCAGAGAAATACATGGTCTGATTACTTGGAACTTGCTCTACCTAGAGCATTGGAGTTGGCGTGGGAAGACCATTTACTTCTGAGAGAAAGCCTCCCAAGGGACTTCGCTACGTACATGGGGGTAGCTCACTCCGACAAGGATGATCCTAGGAGAGCTGCCTTTCTGGAACGAGTAATTTTATGCATGGATCGTTTGGTGAAGAGTGGCCCTTGGGACTCTGCTGTTGATCAGATGGCAGTCAAGTTTCTTCAGGCCAGGCTTCCTCTACCGCATATTCCTGATTCAGATGCTGCATCTAAAGAAATCGGGTCGTTGGTTAAAATTAATGCCTTGTCAAAGGTACGACTTGTTGCCCCGGATGTTGCAAGATTTGTTGTTGAGGAAGATTCCGCAGTCTTGTATCACATGCTAAATAACTCTCGGGTCCTACACAACGAGTTAATCGACAACTGCGAAGCCGGTTCTCTTCAAGGATCATCATTGGAGTTCCCGTTGGACTATGCTCCAGCTTTAGAGGAACTTATTACTGCTTACCCCACAGCGGTCTGCGTATCCAGTCTTTCTATTGACTCTAAGAAGGCTGCTTTGGACCTCGTAACTCAGCTTTACAAAACCGGCTTATTAGTCGTTGTGAATTAAGTGAACCTATTTCTCTGAGGTTTCTTTGGTTCTCCCCTTGGTCTTGCTTCTTTCTCCTTCCTACCGGGTTGGATTGCATGGACCTCACGGAAACTGGATGTTGTCATCTGTGGAGTTTACGACAGGCATTATGTTGACACTCCTCAGGTCATCATCCTATCTTCAAATTTTGACTCATTAAGTGCCGCGTCTCTTTCGGTCTATAAGTTTGCATACAGAGCTGCTCATGCCGCAGAGTTTGTGTACATATTGCTGTAGCAGTGGAGACCGGTATCCACACACTCGGCAATGTTAGGCTAGATATCTGGGTACAGAAACTACAAGTATTTGGATCATCATCATAGTATAGTCCAGTGTTATTCATCTGTACAGGAGGTGTTTTCATTTCGGACTTCCAATACGTTGACTATCGAAACAGAATATACCAGTTACGTTAGCAGTGGTATCTGCACTAGTATGCCATGTCCATTCTTCAGATCACCAATGCACTTGCGAAGCTTGTAAGTCTGAATTCTAGAGCAGTTTGAGATAATTAATATTTCTTCTATAACGATTGCAGATCAAATCCCTTTTAGTTTGGTGCCTTGAGATGCTCTTGCAGTTGAGTTCACGATATTCCGAGTTCGTGCAGCTAACGAATTCCACTTGGTGCGTCATTGGTCAACGGTTTACAAATTGGCACTCACTTTTATATTTCAGTTTCTAGCTCCTTGGATATCCATTTTCTTTGCCTCCCTAGTCCAGGTTGTCAGTCCTTGTCGTCATGGTCAGTCAGGACTGTCAGACGTGGGTATGGAACCGGGTTATTTACAACGGTTTCTGTATTCCATTAGACAATATTGTTTTGCTGAGTAGTCTAGGTCGTTCCATGAGTTCACTGACAAGAGGAGCCCGGGTATATTTTAATTGCTTCCAGGATCTCTCAAGCAAATTCAGCCTCATGCAGAGCGACTGGGCATAATTACGCTTGATCCACTCCTTTTTGAGATGGACAAGTGGAGGCAATGGCACGGCATTTTGCTGTCAAACATACAATGCAAATGCCTTTCTTCTCTCGAGAAAGATAGGATTGCTATGCCTGGGGATGTAATCACCATTTGTCCAGTTCTCCTCTGGTTTACACACCTCTTCCAGAAACGCAAAGCTGCCAGGATGAAAGAGACAGGTTCTGCATCACCCATATGTCATGAAGATTATTTCCGTAACAACGACGAAAGTATTTGTCTGCTGTATCACTAAGTGAGGAGTATATTCTTATTCCTGAGTTGACGCAACGAAAGATTCATACATGACACATACAGCATTCCCATCAACTGGATAGCAACTGACTCAAAATCCATAAGCTTCATTAGACATTGTCGTGTATCATGTCTTCATACATGGTAGAATCCATCTCAATGGTACCGCACGTGCATATTGGTCAGATCCACAAGTTTCAATGCCAGCCATCATCAAAAGGTTATTGGTATTGACATCACTCTGTACATTTATCTATAGTTATTTCAGTGAAGATTGAAGTGAATCAAATTTTAGCCTGGTTTGAACGACTTGCATCTTCACCAGAAATAAATTATCACAATGGACTGTCCGTAAAGGCCAGGAAAGTGTGTTAGGGGCACCGCCTATCTACCCCGGTTGGATACATATTCTGTACCATGTAGAACGATGGGATATTACTTTCGTGATTTCTCTATCAGTCTAAATAAGAGGGTGGCCTTCTTCTCGATAAAATTAACTTTTTGGAGACCGCATGGCCAGAACTTTTTTCGATAACTGAAGAGGAACTCTCGTTCTGCAATAAAATGCAAGCTAAGAAAAGTGGTGAAAAGAGCTATTAACGTATACTAGACCACTTTCAGGCATCTAGAGTGATATCCAAGCGAAATTTTCAACCACCTTTTCAAAAGGACTCTTGTCCTAAGGCTTCAGAATGCAGCAGTGCTATAATATAAAATGGGCTTGATGGGGTCTTCCCGTCCTTCTTGTGTTCTATGTGGTCAGCCTTCCCACTAATGCCATAATATAAATGGATAGAAGAAGTAATAAAGCTATGGCCGGAGAGGGGAATTTGCCCACTAAATGAAGCAGCAGGCAGCGACAGACAGGAGATTGGATGATGATGTAAGTAACCGCCAGGCGTGAGTGGGCTGACCTCTTATTAGCGGTCTTCGCTTGGGGATAAGATATGGCAGGGTAACCCCGGGTAACCTGTCATGGCTCTTGTCGTCTTCCAGTCGAACCCACGACACGCAACTCTTCTCAAGAGATACTGCAGTGACTCACACCTCAAACTTTCTGTCATCCCGGGAAACTTTTCCAGCTAGCGGGCCACTGGCAATTTCGGGAAAGTTGCGGAATGTTTTGGGAATAGTCTTGGAATACGGCCTGCTTTATTGCCGACAGTCAACTTATCGGTGCCGAGACTGTCAAAAAACTGCCGGACAGATGGGGTGGTACAGTGCCGGATCTCCCCTCGTACAGGCCGGGATTCGTCACGCTCCTGTGGTGTGCCATCTGCTCCCTCTGTTCGTGTGGTGTGCTTCGCTGTATAGTCGCAGCGCGACTTTTCCCTGTCCTTTTACTAACCTTAGCTTGGCTTAGCGGCTTTGCTTTACTGTACCTTTCCTTGGGAGCGAAGCAGAAGGGATGAGTAAGAAACGAAAGGAAAGGTAAAGCTGAAGCTAAGCTAAGCCAATCCAATCCCCGCCCCCCGGTCTCGCCCGGAACCTTACGGGAGCGCAACGAAGACTAGAAGGGCTTCCTTTGCTGCTGAGTTTTGCTGCTGTCGTTGTTGTGTTTCGCGTTCAATCGAGAGGAAAGGCAGCAGAAGAGGCGAGACGACGAGAAGATTTCAGCGTTGGTGGACGAGTTTGCAGATCTAGTCGCCGATTCGAGGCGAGGCAGGATGTCTTCTTCTCCAGGTGGGTTTCTGAACGGGGAGAAGATCTGCGATTTGAGTTGGAGATGTTTGAATGAGTAAATGAATTATGTTTGGTTTTGCATGTGTAAGGGTTTGGTCGAGGGAGTGGGAATGGCAAGGGTGGCGATGTTCAGGAGAGGTTTAGTTGAAGAAGGATGTCAGTGGCTTTTTGGTTTGTAGCGTTAGAAGATTAAATAGAGGACGTGGTTGTGGACGGGAGATAACAGTGATGTTAAGTTGGAAGAGCCAGGTGTTGTTTTGGTATTAGGGCTGTCATTTGCGTTGAGGACTCGAGGTTGAAGGGGAACTAGGAGACGAATTCAAGATTTTGGACTCGATAGTTTGTGGACGAATCTAGGTTGAAGCGAATGGAGCCTCATCTTGAACTGTGCTTCTTATGCTGGTTTATTTGGAGTTCTGGTACTGTTTATGTCAGTGAGTGAGCTACTCACTGTTCACGTATGCGTCTTCAACTATGTCTATTCTTCACTATGTTATCTTACGAGCGCAGATGCGAGCGGTTGGCTTACACCTCTATCCAGTTAGTTTGATGCCTGTAGCGGAGGATGCTGCATTTGCTCGCTCGATAAACGTTGATCCTGATTATTTATCAACGTCACCAAAATGAGTGCGATGTGTCTGCACTCTTAACTGGAGTTGAGACTGAGACGATCATGTTAGATGGAGGGGGAAATCTGCATCTTCTATGATCAGACCTGGATTTGGATAGTTTTCATGAACTTATGTCATCTGGGGGTTAAGCATGAAACAGTAAATTGGTTAGCAAACGGAGAGATTGCTGCTGTGCTTAATGATGCAACAAGAGTTGTCCGTGTAGGACTTTCAGTTACGCGGGGTTTTCTTGCCTTAGGCTCTGTTTTAATTCTCGCCATTCTCCTAGATCATGTAAAGAAGGATTCAACTTGAACCAAGCATAGCTTCTGGTTTTATTTGTACTTTCTCGCACGTCGAAATAATGTCGTTTGTGGACGGAGTATTTTAAGGGTTGATGGTATCCGGCGTATCTGGCACTGCCAGGTGTTCATGAAAACTTGAGAGCCAATTCTTTGTCCAGCAAAAGCAAGTTGGAACCGTCTTCTGGAAATCAAAAGTTGTTCGGGCAGTATTCTGTTCGATGGTTTTGGTGGGTGGATGTAAATCCTGTACTTTCCGTCGCCGGCGTAGAATCAGAAATTTCCTGCGAACAACTTTTTTTGCAGTCTTGATTGAGCAAGGTTTTCCGCTTACACTGGTTTGCTATGTGCATGCAGCAAAAGCAGAGGAGACCAAGGCTGCTGCTACAGAAGCGCAAAAGGCCCCTGCCCCCGCCCAGACATCGGGACCAGATGCCTCTGCTTCTCCAAGTGAAGAAGATACTGCTGGGGCACCCAATGCCTTTGATTTTTCAGCTATGACCGGACTTCTGAACGTAAATATTTCTGAGCTCGTCAGCTAATGGATCAAGTTGAACCTGCATTGTTTCTGAACTGATGAAGTCTGCGGAATTTTGTTCCCGAAGAAGAATTTGGGGAGTTGCAACCATATTTGTCGACGTTATTTTCTCTGTTGAGAGGTTATATCTTTCTTTGGCCAGGGCAATTCCGTGAAGTTCAATCTAAGCCATGGTCGACAGTGCTAACACAGGCATGTGGATAAATTTTCCTTTCGAAAGAAGTTTAGAAATTTCTTTTTGCAAGAGAAACCAAATATGGAGTTCCTCACCTGCTTGAGCAGCTCCGACAGAGAATTTGACTGAACATGAAGCTTCGAGTTTTACACCGTTATACCTATTAGACATTATATCTTGCAACTAAGAAGTCACCAGAGTCGTCGCTTAACACGATCAAGGAATGTAGTCTGGAAGTGACCTCTTCTTTATGTCCCACCTGTTTCGCGCCATTCCTAATTCGAGGTCGCGACGGCTCGCTTCCCAGGCTTAAGCTTAGCAGCTGGATAGCCTCTCTTCAGGTCTTGTTCAAGTATCTCGGCGCCGAAGATCGCTTACATTCAGATTTTAGTTGAGTGGAGCCCCTTTAGATGTGTTGTCACTGTCTGAAGTGGAGTTCTACATGCTTTCGGGTAGTTTGTTGGCTGTCTGGTGGATCCCCGGTTGTATTTGAGCCCTGAGTTCAGTTTCTAAATAAGTGTTGCCCCTTATTATGTAGTCAACTTTCTGAAGGGGACCTCATTTTTGGAATTCGAGTAGTTTTGCTTTCGTCTGGTGGAGCTATAACTGGAGTCTAGTTTCAGTAGAGGGATTTTTCTTTCATCTTAGTATTTTGAATTCACAAAGACATAACGTTGTGAGAGCCCGGTATGAACCGCAGGATCCCAGTATCAAGGAGATGGCTGAGCAAATTGCTAAGGACCCGGCTTTCAACCAAATGGCGCAGCAGTTGCAGCAAAGTGTGCAGAACATCGGGCAGGATGGAGTACCGTCTCTAGACACCAATCAATACATCAGCGCTATGCAACAAGTCATGCAGAACCCTCAGTTTATGACAATGGCAGAGCGGCTTGGCAATGCTCTTATGCAGGTTGTCCTTCTTCTTCTGTTTCTTGCCTTTGGTGCATGGTACCTCCTGCTGTGCATCTCGAAGGGTCTAAATTGTAGATGGGCATTTTGGGTCTTTGAGTGCGGGAATTATCGGTAATTGTGTTATAGTCATGTGTCAAGAGAAGGGCAAGGTGCTATATTTTCCCTTATGATTTATTTGGGATAATGTCTTGGCAGGACCCAGCGATGTCGGGTATGTTGCAAAATCTCACTAATCCCGCTCACAAGGAGCAATTAGAAGCACGCATGGCGCAAGTTCGAGAAGACCCTGCACTCAAGCCTGTTCTGGACGAAATTGAGACTGGTGGACCTGCAGCCATGATGAAGTAAGGTTTCAAAATAAAAATTTTACATTTGGCCCAACAAATTATGCACACTTTGCAGTTCGTGTCATGTCTGTGAAGAATTGTCTCTGCTCCTCCAAGCCTACCACTTCAGCGTGGACGTATGAACTTGCTGCCTGGTTGCGATATTGGCACTATCGGCCAGTGACTCAGTAGGTAATTTTGGCAGTCAAAGGCGGTTTCAACCATTCCGGCTGCGGTATTGGCAAGTCTGGACAGACGTCGAGGCGGACTAGCGCACTAGCGCATGGGATGCCTGTGTTGTTCAAGTTGTTCAGGGGAAGGCTATGGTCTATCTTGGGAGTGTTGCTAAAAGTCAGGTGTATAATCCTGGAATGGCAGGTACTGGAATGACCCGGAAGTTCTTAGTAGACTGGGCGAAGCCATGGGAGTCCAAGTACCTGGTGGACCTAATTCGTTCCCAGTACCCGGAGAAGTTGCTGGAGAAGAGGAAGGAGATGAGGACGAAGAAGAAGAACCGACTGTTCATTTTACTGCCAGCACTGGTGATACCGAGGTGACTTAATATTACTCAAAGCAACGTCGTCCATCTCTGAAGCATGTCAAGAAGAGAATCTCCGAGAATCTTCATCGTCATTAATCTTACACTATTTGATCGTCCTGTGTTCACACATCGGGTCAAGTCCTGGATCCCACGGTGTTGAACTAACGTTTGTGTCGTGTTTCTGGTGTGGCCCTTGGCTTCGGCGCACTATCTGTATCCTGTAGTATCGGCCTAAAGCAGGGGGCTCCTATCCTGAGTCATCGGTAATGATTAACATCTGGTCGATTGTGCAGGGTTTGAAAGAATTACTCAAAGCCGGTGCTGACAAGGATGAGAAGGACCCAGAAGGACGTACTGCGCTACATTTTGCTTGTGGTTATGGCGAGGTAGGTTCCGCATATTATCTGCACGTTCGTTGCGCGAGGAGACTTGTCTTGGCCTTGTGTTCTCATTTTCTGTGGTTCGTGCGGGCACCGATCATTCGTGGATTGACAATCATGTAATTTAAGCTAGCTAGATTTTTCCTGTACTGACAACTTTCAGCGTCGGATATTTTGTAATCCAGGTCAAGTGTGCCGAAATCCTACTGGAAGCTGGAGCAGGTGTGGACGCTCTTGATAAGAATAACAACACCGCCCTTCATTACGCAGCAGGGTACGGGAGAAAGGAGTGTGTTGAGATCCTGCTCAAAAACGGAGCTGCTGTGTAAGTTCCTTGACCTTGACCTGGCATGCATCTGATTCCAGTCTGATTCCTGCTTCGCAAGTTGCATGGATTGCGGCCAAGTTTAGGCTTAGGATTGAGATTATGCCATGGCTGCAAGAGGGACACACAAGGTAAGGGGTATTAGTCTTCAGGTAAAGAGCTCCTTCGTCCGTCTTATAACGTCTTACATCTCGGTGTGTTATGGTGTGCAGAACTTTAAGAAATTTGGATGGTAAGACCCCAATCGACGTAGCAAAGCTAAACAATCAGTCAGAAGTCCTCAAGCTTTTGGAGAAAGATGTTTTCCTGTAGATTATTGAATTCCCTTTGATGAGCGAAGTTGTTGAGGAATCTGGACCCACGAAAATCTATCACACGACCCTTGTACCCTTACGTTAGGCCGAGTACTTGGTTCTCCACATCGAAGTTCTCTCGAGATTCTCCGACCCTACGAAAATGTTACCGTGCTGGGCCTTGGCTTTTGGTTGCGTTTAGTACTTGCATTTAGTACTTACATCATAGTGTAAGCATTCAGCTCCGAAGATCGGGTATGCTCCGAAGATCGGGTATGCTGGGCAGTGTGAAGATAGGAGGAAGGACATCGATAATAATGTTTGGTGATACTCTCACTTCTGTGTCTTAGAAACGTTTCCACGAGACACGAAGTTTGTTCACGTAGATCTGTATGTCCCATTTTGACATGTTAAGGCTTTAGAAGCGCAGTTGAACTTTGTACGGGAACGCGTTCGGTCTGTATCTCATTGATCTACTAAAGATAAATTGTTGAGTTTTTCCCTCTCCTGAAAGTAAATGGCTACTCCACGTCAACGGAAGAAATACATGCTCGTTTTACAAATAATTAGAAATAGTGTCTTTTCAATGTTCTCGAACATCGAAGTTCGCAAGCGATGAATACCAGAAAGAGGGGACCTGTGTCGATTATTTCAAACTATATCAAACAATAACGCAGTTTAGAGTGAGGTACATTTTGTGAAGGTCAATTTCGTAGTCTATTCCTCTCACTGCTCTGTAATGAACACCATCCAGTAAAGAACACCATTCAGTATAAACCCTGTACACAGCAATGATCTCTGTATCTCGTAAAAGACTGCTCACACTCGAGACTTGGTGATATCGTGCGTGGGTACAAGAAGTTGGCACTGGTGGGAAATCTCAGTAGCTGGATGCCAACTTTGCGTGTCCGCCACAGTTGAGTAGATAAACTAGTGCCTGGTAGGGGTTTTTGGTCAACGTTGTTGAGTGACAACGTCTGGAAAGGTCTGTTTCCTAACCAACTCTTTTCCTGTACATGCTTGATTCAAGGATCGTCTGCTCCTCCACATTGATAGACGTCAGGCTGCTCCTGCTTAACCGGCCAGAACTTGCCGCCTTCAAATTATTCTTGAAAGATCTTCCACTCGCGATATGCAACAAGTTCGTGAAGTCTTTCCCCTAACAATCAAATCCGCACGGGATAGTCCGCGGATGCCTTCACCTGTATTTGGGGGGGTTCAAGCACGCAAAGAATCAGCAATCCGTTAACGCTACCACAGGAGCGTTCGTCGGTATCCCACCTATTTGGCTATTTATAACGACCGGACAATCAGTGGATCCCATTAAGACCAAGTAGCACATACTTCGTGCGACCAGTGAGCGGACACCATCCTTCAGAGCGTATATTTACACAGTAGAGCAGCAGCAGCAATTCACTAAGTGTGTGGTCCTGGTCACACAACTAGCAAGACAGTCCCGGTGCGTTGGACCTATCCCCATTGCCAACCATAGCCGAGCATCCACACCTGGCTTAGCCTGGCCGTCATTGTGAGCAATATCCGGTGCTGCAGATCAAAGCAACTGTTCTATTCTGTCAGCCCTTTCCCGTCCTGATAGATCAGACTGGGTTAACTCTGATCCCACGTCCATTCAGTCCCCGGTCTTTTCACCGTCCCATTCCCAGTTGCCTGCGATGCTTCGTTTCATCTCAGTGTAAAGGCGAGGCCAATTGGTTGCCTAGGTTCTCCTCGGATGCAAATGTGAGTCCTCGACCGCCCCGATTCAGCATTCAACCGTCCAAAAGCTCGTTGCTGCATAGGCAACTCGGTTTCGCAACGCCTAATTGTGACACGGGTGTTAGTAATTCCATCACAATCCTGTCCCAAAAGCTTCATTTGCTCCACACTGATAACGGAAGCGTCGTCCTTTCCTAACACATGAAGTAAACCCTATCCAAACTTTCCACTCGATCGGGGAAATATTCCCGGGAACCTGTCTCCTTCCCGGTTAGACAACGGAACCACCGGAGTCACGACACTTTACGGGCTATTATCCCAACCCTAATCGTCCCGAACCTTTCGCAGTTCCGGGCATCTTTCGCGGCTATTTCAGTTCCCCACTGATGTTATCAGACACCACGGGCTCTTCTCACGAGTCACACACACAGAGTCTCAGGTATTTTCGCGAATATTCCATTCGGTATTCTGGATCAGTTCATTCCCAGCGAAGTTGATCCCAGTCTTCGCTGGGAATGAACTGATCCAGAATCTGTCGGAATAGATTTCTTGTGCTTGAGAACATTCTCAAATGCCGGATTCCGGTTTTCTAGGTGCTCACAACAGGCTGTTCGTGATTCGCCAAGTGGTGATACGGGGAGAAGTAGCTCCTCCTCATGTGAAACCAGCGAGTGAGTGACAGAGTAGTATTCAATGGTGTGCGTGGAGACTCGTTTGTGTCTTCTAAGACCTCTGAAACGTGCTCTTCCCATTTCCACCGAAGCGTTCCCACCTTTCCAACGCTTCTTCCAGCACAATGACAGCACGAATTCGTCAATTGCTTTATCATGTTTAGAGCACAAGCAAGTAATTGAACGTGAATGGTGGCGTTTCGATTACTGAACTTTTGTGGGTTGTTCCCTTCACAGATCGCCATATATTCATTCGAGTCTATAACGTATGGAAAACATGCTTAACGAATGACATGTTAGATGGATGATCTACTGGCTTTGGTGGTTCCAGACCGAAGAGATTCCCAACTCATCCTTGTTAAAAGATTGTCAAACATCCTTTAACAATCTTCTTCTTAAAGATGGAAGTGTTTCATGTTGCTGCTAGCTAGCTAGCTAGCTAGCTAGCTTATATCCTGATCTCGAAACCGTAGACTATTTAGATATGAGAAATCTATCTAGTTTGTCCCACCTCATAATTCGGTGATCAAGTCTTCTCCATCATCCCCCTAGGGTCGATCCTGCCTTTGACGAATTTCCATCCGAACTTGCTGGTATCTCGGTCTTTATCCCCTACTATACACTACTATACAGAGGTAGCAAGATAATTAGAACTAGGCAAAGGAAGTCAATTCAAGTCGTAACTAGATGTTACGTATGTCCTCTGTCAATACATCTCTTCCACGTTGATTTGAAGGTTTCATCCTCCCTCATCATATCTGGTAAGCTTGCCATTTCTTAATCTTTGGATTAAGAATAGAAAGCGACCAAGATTAAGAACTCTTCACACGTTAAAAGAGACAAGTCTATAGAGATACTACATTTTGAAACATTATCCATCGATCATGTAATGGAGTAAAAAGGGCATCCACTTTAGTATTTTCAGTGTACACTAGAAAATGGTTACTTAACCATTTGTCATCAAAACTATTGCTATAGCAGTCTCCTCCCTCTTTTTTATTATTATATTACATAAGTTAAAGGAAATTTGAAGAAGACAATCATGGGCATACGGTCGCTACCCCATTAAAAGCTTTATGGAAGGTTGTTGAATTTTGGTGGGTATCAATAAGCGCTAACATGTATCGCATAGATCTTTGTCCATAGCCGGGAAGTTATTTTTTAATTACTGTTGTTGAATGATCCTGAAAATGAGCATACATGATTTTATGGACCTGTTTAATTGTTACCGTCCAACTTTTTCTGGTACCCATAGAATTTTTCATGAAAGCTATCCCTCAAACTTTAGTCGTCTTGTAACATATACCATAAAACCTCCAATAAGTTTGGAATTGAAACATATTAATAATTTTCAATTCCTAATTTACAAACATACTTATAAGACTAGCTGGCCACCAAAAAATTTTACAGAACATTCCATAGAGGTGATATGCGTATTATTGTTAGAATGCTCCGGACCATCATATTCTTCATTAAACCTTCTTGGAAGATTGAATCCCATGAATTGAAAATATACGCGTTCCGTAAAGCAATTGAATTTCAATTTTGTTCATGGGATTTCAATTTAACCACGTTGAATATTGCACACTGATAAACAAATCTATATGATGTGTATTGTACATTTTCACTCAACATCTATTATGCTAGCCCAATTGAATATGACTTCTTGAATGATTGGACTAGTGATCTATATTCCAACAATCCCACGATTGATCAGTCTGACTCGGTCAGTTCAATTGTACACAAGGCAAAGTGGATCTCTCTCTCTATGAGTGGATGTCTTGGAATTGGCAATGGTAGTTACAAGGTTACTCACCAAAGGTGGAAGATGTCCATGAGAAGGGGGATGTTAAGCCTAGTAGATAAGAATGGTCTAGAATTAGGATTTTTTTGAACTCTATACGAATCCATGAAACTTCTAGTTTTCATTCAGTGTTTAAGAATAAAAAGAAAAGAAAAGAAAATTTTGGTATCTATCTATCAGTTTTCCTAAGTTCAAGTTAGGATTTAAGGACACCAGAAAAAAGACATGGATGCCGATATGTATGAACTTGTTCGATTGGATCTGCAAGTCAATGAGCATATAAATAGAGTTGGTGCTGATGGTCACTTTTAGAATATACTCTCCTTCGCTGTTGGAAGGTTACTGAATAATGAAAGATATCCATGAAGGTATGGGCAGCTTCTACCAACTGGTGAAAGTTTTGTTTGTATCGATAGAAAACCCAAACGTCCACCTCCCTAACTAAACTGAGTGTCTTGGCTGGGGTGTCAATCATTAAGAATGTATATTTAGTCTAATTTGCTAACGCTAATTAAAGACTAATTTGAATTCCAGCGAAAGCTACTCAGTTTGAGGTTGAAGTTTGGGCTTGTATATCACTACAATGACACACTAAACTAGGTACATATACTAATCCTAACTTATGATTTAAATGTAATATGCTTTGCTAAGAGATGTAGATTAAGATACGATATGTTGATAATATACGTTCGTTATATGTTGACCATTCGCGAGGATGTTCATCCACTTGTAATCTCTTGTCACTATAGGTTTCTCATTAGTTTATGACAAGGTGTTCTTTTGGATGACAAAGGATAGCTACCCATGATGCTATTAGGGACATAATGTTTGCTATGACACAAGAGAGTGGATACTTGGGTTGGAAAGAACGTTCATCTGCTTTGCATACAACATGTGTCAAGGCAGACTTATACTTGGTCCGAGATGATCAGGTGATAATAGCGGATGTCGTGGTTATGGACCCTACGTGGGATACAGTTTTGGAGGGAGTAATTACACATCCCCCTGGATGGGAAACAAGTGCAATAGCAGGTTGGAAGGTCTCCAAGTATAAGGGCATGCAAAGAGGTCATCTCTTTGTTCTTCTAGCATTGGAGTTATATGGAGTGATGGACACAACGTTCCACACATTTGTCAAGGAGCGCGTGAGAGCTTATCATGTTAGGCGCTAGGGGTACCATTCTCACTCTCATACTTTGTAGCATATTTTAGATAGGGTGTGTCCATTGCTCTAGAGAGGGGCTGTGGCTGGTGCAATCCATAGGAGAGCAATCATAGTATGCAACCAATTGTTTGAACGAGCAATCTTAGTGCGCTCCAATTGTTTGTAGACCGTACTACTTGCATAGCTCGTATATCTTAGGTGCAGTAGGGCAGATTTCTCATATAGACTCTATTGGGGCTTAGCCCCATTTTACCTTTTTTTGTCTCTCCTATATAGGGCTTGATATGGTCTTCCCATCCTTTGTGTTTTATACGCGGTCACCCTTGTTGTAATTTCCAAAAATATTTGAGATTTCATAAAAAATTTCTCACCATCTACTTTTATAGCTTTTGGTCAATATTTTATCCAAATATTTTCATAATAATATTATTATAAATAATATATGTATACTTTGAATTTATTTTTGTGAGTTTATTTTTTGACTATTATGTATCAGATTCTAGGATGATGGTACATAAAGGAAAAGACATAAAAATTCTGGATGAAAGTTAAATAAAACCAGTTCTTGTGTGATGACGAAAAACAACAATACACCCTCTATTTCATTTTTTACTCCTCATAAATTTTCGTTTTAATACTGAGACCATATTACCATCATGG
Organism: Lunularia cruciata; assembly: GCA_948567375.1. Taxonomy (NCBI): domain Eukaryota; kingdom Viridiplantae; phylum Streptophyta; class Marchantiopsida; order Lunulariales; family Lunulariaceae; genus Lunularia; species Lunularia cruciata. The sequence continues at coordinate 10,956,599 of OX419756.1, forward strand.
CATAAGAAAGGGTTAGCGCGCCGACGCCCTAAACTGGTTCCACCAAAATACCAGCGCTAATATAATTAGGATCTTAAATCTTAATCTGGCCACGCACATCTGAGTCTAACTACATCAAAAGACCAAATAAGATTTCTCGTCAGAATCTTTTGTCTTTCATGTCGCCCCCACATTTAGGTTGATTAGGAATCTACGAATCTAATTGGGATTGTTCTAGTCATGTACGGAGGTACTTAATGAAGTAATGCGTCGTCAAATATCAATTTTCTTGGTGTGATTTAGAAGATGTATCGAGCTGATGCTGTACTATTGAAGTTCTATGGAAACTTGAATTGTGTAGATGTTCTTCTACGAGAACTATAGAATATGGCAAAGCACATTATACAAGTTATGGATGGACTTATGTGACTTCCCATAACAGTTCATGAAAGCTCACAAATCAATATTGCCAGTATTCTTAATATATTTCAGCAGTTGAAGATTGTTGATCCCCACATTCTAGGAAAGAGATTTCTGAGTTTGTGTGGAAGCATTCTCCGTTTTTTTAATCCTTATTTTTTCATCATCAAAAGGGAAATATCTTGGAGAGAAGAGTTTCTAGGACATGCAGTATGCTATTTTCCACTGAGAATATCAGTTATGTGCAGGTATATATAGACGCCACCAGATAGGTATATATCTCTAGCCGTCTACATGAATATACTTAGACGTCTCCAGATATGATTATAAAAATAAAATAAAATAAAATAGAATGCAAATTTATTCCATCAGGTGGCGTTTAGAGATATTATTAACCTAGATATGTTAGTTAGTCCACTCTTTCTGCGGTTGCGTTGGCCAAAGGGTTCGGAGCTCTTATTGGACTTCCCTTCTGGTTCTTATGCCTCTCCTCCTCCCCATATAAGAGCACCAATTCGCGGATATAGATAAAGTAAAAGGACTTACTCCGGAAGTCAACGATGAACAAGACGAAAAAGGCTTCACAAATTGTAGCCAGCGACAACAAGGAATATCCCAAGAATCTGGTAGAGCAAAAGTTTATAGGGTATTATTCTAACAATAATAATTATAATTATTATCATTATTATTAAAATTTTCCAAAGACTTTTTGCTATTCCTATGAAAATTTAAAACAAACAAAATTAAGGAACTTAGTTAAATGTCAATGTTTACAAATGAATTCCTTAGCAATCGAGGTAAATTGAAAGGATTTTGGTAGATGGGAAATTCTCAATCAGACTCAATGAAAATCTTCTGATTGAGAATTTCCCATCTATTGTATTTATGTTTCAAATTATGGGAGCCTGAAAGTTGGACATTTCAGATTGCGACTGTATGGGAGTGAATTGCTGGGCTGGCTGTCAAGGAAATGACGAAGTGAAAAGAAGAGTCCGGAGAAGCAAGCGGATGGAAAGGTCATACGAAGGACGAGGAGGAGATCTAAGGATGGCAGATGTCTACGGTGCTGTGAAGTACGTAGGAAGCGCGAGGTGCGGTCCCAGGTAGAGGTAAGACTGGTAGGGCCAGGCGGGGAAACCCTGTACCGAGAAGAGAGCGAGATGAGGCAGCATATTGCCACGTGTCAGGAGAGGAGAAAAAGTGCGGATTGTAAAGACCAGATGCATCCCCCCGAAGTGCCCGGGCGTAAACGCGGGTTCCGGACTTGACTCGAAATTGCGTCTGGTAACAATTGGGTCTTTGGTCTCCCGAGAGGAGAGAGTGTGTCTTTGCAGCAGCTGCAGTGGCTGCTTCCCTGCTTCCCCTGCTGCTTCCCGTGTATGAGGCTGAGATTAGATATGTCATTCACTCGCGAAAAGTGTTTAGATCCCCTTCCGTGAGAGATTATTGGAGAGAGAGTGGGGCGAGGCGGGCGCTTGGGATTCCTCAACTGATTCCCTTAGTCCTTGGAGGAGTTCAATTCCCGACAAGTATTTTAAGACCAGAATTTCCCGTTTAGTATGCACATAGCAGACTCTCTCTGGGAGTCGCGTTGAGGACGAAGAGGCAGAGAGCGAGCGATTGGATTATGTGTGTGGTCCCCGGGTTCGGAGGAGAAGATTGATTTCAGATCTCAGTCTTTAGGGGAGTTCTGTTTTCTCTGTGGCCAGTTGAGGTGGAGGGACGCGAAGCGAAGCATTCAGTCAGTGGATTCATCATACTCTTCTATCCGTTTAATCTGACAGGAAAGGAGGTTTGAGCATTGGGTGATTTTTGTCCTGTTGAGGTGAAGAGAAACGGGTAAGAGAAGGGTGTGGTGTTCAGGCGCATCATATCTCAGTATTTCCTGCTTGTCGAGGAGTTGAGAGGACAGGAGAGAAGCAAGAGCCAGGTAGGCAGCGCGATTCTCTGCGCTCTGTTCGGTGGAGGGTAAACTGGCACGAGAGGAAACGAGCGGCTCGGGGTACACAAGAGGTAGTAGAGGTCTCAGTTAGCTCGAAGTGCCGGAACCGCGGAGGTGCGCCGCGCAAAAACGCAGCATTGGAAGGACAATCGTGGTCACTTCGAGTCTCTCTACCGAGCTCGCTCCCCCTGCTTCCATTGGAATCACAACGAAGCCGAGGATAAGAAGCCTTCTTGTCACCGAAACTGACGAACTACCTCGTCCAGGAACCGAGGTGAAACCTTCCTTTTCTTCAGTTCACAGCCCTGGTACGGTGTTAGAATTCAAGGGAGAGTAAGCGAGTACGTTGTACTTGACAAAGTTGCCATTCTAGACGTCGTCGTTGCCTTTCGGCACTGGTCAGGGAAGAGAATCCGGAGGTTTCCCCTTCCACCATGGCGACCGTGGCAGGTGTACTACGAGTTTTGTCCGTTAGCAATAATAATGCTACGGCACTAACACCATGCAGCCCGAAATTTTCGTCCTCGTCGCCGACGGCCGCAGCGTTCGTCTCTCTGCGTGGGACTCATACACCAGGCAGTCTTCGGGAGAGGCAGAATCTGCAAATGGGCCAAACTCACGCTCTGGGGCAAGGGCAACAACAAATGGGACAGCAGTCGAGGAAATCCGTCGGCCCCATTCGAGCCGGCTTGATTACGCCGGATGGAGGAGTTCTGGTCGACTTGATTGTGCCCGAGCGCGAGAAATCGCCGAAACTCGCTGAAGCTACTACTCTGCCGCAGGTGAACATCACCAAGATTGACCTCGAATGGGTACATGTGTTGTCTGAAGGGTGGGCCAGTCCTCTGAGAGGATTCATGCGTGAAAATGAGTATCTGCAGGCGTTGCACTTCAACGCCCTCAGGTCCATGGATGGTAGTCTGGTTAACATGTCCATTCCCATCGTTCTTGCCATCGATGATGTTCAAAAAGAAAGCATTGGTAAAAGCACTGCTATCACTCTCGTCGGACCTGCAGGCGAGCCAATCGCTATCCTGCGCAAGTGAGCTCTCTATCTATCTCACAAGTCGTGCAAATGATTCACTACGTTGCAATTTGAATCAATTTAAGCTGAGGGATTTACTTGTTGCCCTAACGTGTCGGGGCATAAGTTGGAACCAATCTGTAGCTCGGTCAGAGCTCAGTCTTCCTCTTTATGCTCGTGTTGGTAAGGAATGGCAAGCAAGCAGTCAATGTGTCAAGGCTTTGGAGCCGTATCGTGCCAGTGGACAACTTGAAGCTTCTTGGAGTAATAATTGGTTCTTTTGGAGGTGAGGCTTGTATTATGTATTGATTCCTCCTAGCTGCTGATATTCGTTTTGTGATGTCTAGTATCGAAATCTACAAACACAACAAGGAGGAACGAATTGCCCGCACATGGGGTACAACAGTCCCCGGCTTGCCATATGTGGAAGAGTACATCCGAAATTCTGGCAACTGGTTGGTCGGAGGAGACTTGGAAGTGCTGAACCGTGTCAAGTACAATGACGGTCTGGACCACTACCGACTCTCGCCTGCAGAGTTGCGCGCAGAATTCGAACGCCGTAACGCCGACGCCGTGTTTGCCTTCCAGCTTAGGAATCCTGTGCACAACGGTCATGCTCTGCTCATGACCGATACTCGCAGACGTCTGTTGGAGATGGGATTCAAGAACCCTATTCTTTTGCTCCATCCTTTGGGCGGTTACACGAAGGCCGACGATGTTCCCTTGGACTGGCGCATGAAGCAGCACGACAAGGTGAAGCATTTGTTGTGACACTCGTTTTGAGGTATTTATTTTGACATTCCTGTAGCACTTACTGATTGTCATCTTCGAGCTTATTCTGATGGTTGCATTCTATGTATTGCAGGTGCTGGAGGAGGGAGTTTTGGACCCGGAAACGACCGTTATCGCAATCTTTCCGTCGCCCATGCACTACGCCGGACCAACTGAAGTACAATGGCACGCAAAGGCCCGCATCAACGCGGGTGCTGATTTCTACATTGTGGGTCGAGATCCAGCCGGTATGGGTCACCCTACGGAGAGCCGTGACCTTTACAACCCGGATCACGGGAAGATGGTTCTCCGCATGGCACCTGGTCTTGAGCGGTTAAATATTCTTCCCTTCAAGGTAAGCGTAGTTACCTACCGAATGGCACTAGTGACCGCTGTCTCTTGTGATCTCTACGGTCACCTTTTCTCACTTTGTCCTTAAGCTGAAGTCCTTTATGTTCTTTTTGTTTCAGGTCGCTGCCTATGACAAGACTAAAGGTCAAATGGCTTTCTTCGACCCCAAGAGATCAGAGGACTTCCTCTTTATCTCAGGAACAAAGGTATGTCTTGTTTCTCCTGCTTTCAGGATACATGGAAATCCCTGCAGATTATCCACTAAGGTAGGTTGACATTTTCGAGGAAAAGAGTCGTACTATATTATGTAATTCTTTGACGTTATGGACGATTTCAATTGAATTAAAAGTGAGATATGGCTTCTAACCCTTGCGCGCCATTGTCGCAGATGAGAAACTTCGCCAAGAGTGGTGAGAGTCTTCCAGATGGATTCATGTGCCCAGGAGGATGGCAAGTGTTGGTTGACTACTATCAGAGTTTGAACAAGGAACAAGATGTCGAGCAATCAGCAGATCCATCGTCGAAAGTCCTGAAGGACCCTGTACCCGTATAGAACAACTGTTCCAAAATGACAAACGTATTAATTAGTCGCCATCACATGGGTGTTGTTAGGAAATTTTGCTTCTTAATTCGATGATCGATCATTCAGCTTGTCGTAGCCACCGAGGGGAATTTCCACTGTACAGTGTCTGTTGGTAGATATAGTTTCGAGTACCATTCATCACCGAAGGAGACTCACAATCGTTGAACCGGAGTCCGAGAATTGGACCTGGTGCTTGCAAATGGCAAGCTCCGGTCAAAGTAAACTTGTCTTGAGAAAGATTGTGACTTGCATATGTTGCGGAAATTTCGTGACCTGACAACGAAGGTTGTTAGCAACTCGAACCCGACGTTGACAGGCAATTTACTTTGAAGTAATGTATAAAGTATGATCCGAAGTGTTTTATACGAGGGATGTAGTCAAGTGTGCAATTTGCAGTTGAGAGATAGAGAATTGTAGCCTAGAGAGCTTTGCTGGTATTAGATTCATTGAAAATACTTGGTAGTGTCTTCCATCAAAGCTTGTGGACGGATTATAAGATTTCAAGATCACTCTTAAGAGTTGTCACCTTTCGCATTCACGTTGCGTAGATTTTCATAGTGTTGTCTGTCTGATTGACATGAGCTGAAATTAGGTTCCCAGCATGTATGTAGCGATTATCAGGCGTTGGGCATTCGATCTTGAAGAAATGAGTGGTGTTGGAAATGCATATAGTTAATGCACCTGAGAGTATGGATGCTCAAGGGAAATAGCCCAAGAGAGGGGTCACAGCAGCCGCTCTGGTACCTAATCTTCCCCCATCTTGTATAGATATTGCTATTAATTAAGATGATTGCCGGTATTTAGTACGCGCTGAATGATGTTTTCGCCCAGACCTAAGTTCAGAAACCATAAGCGCCGAGATTTATCAGTCCAAGAGTTAATCCTTTCAGTTAATCGTCACCCTGGCAGTAACAATAATTGACACTGGCTCCGAAAATTATGAATAGAAAGAGAGTACACTTCGTCATAGTTACCCATCACAGAAGGAACATGACTAAATCTGTTTACCATTCACTAGAGAAATGATGGTAAGTCTGACCACTCAAAACTCTTAAATGCAGAGTGTGTGGGACTAAATGGCTCTATCTCACCGGGGAGGTCGAACCACGCCGCCGCGGTCACCGCCCAGGTGCTTAGCATAGGCCATCAATTGGAGGGAAGAGTCAAATTGGGTCAAAGTAGACAAATCTGAGCCGTGAGATTCAATAGGTGTGAGCCTGCATGCAAACTGCAACCGCTCGTGGTAATTTCGAGTTAAAGAATTCCTCTCGAGAATCACGGGTGTGTCAATCGTCTTGCATCACTCTGAAGCTTATCACTGTCAGTACAGAGGCAGCTTGGATCTTACCGGACCTAGCAATCCACTGCTATAAAAAGGTCATATATGTAGGTCTCATCGAGGGTATTACACAGCGAATAGCTGAGCTGATCACGTTACGGGGGAAGTGAAAGTGGAAATGTGGCCAGAAATCTCTCGGTAGAGCCCTTGCAATAGTGACCAACACATTTGATTGGGGCACGGTGATATGATAGCTGTCTAGTGTACTTTTAGGTAGTTAGAGCTCTCAATTGAAGACAAAACTCTATTGACGACTCCCCCAAAGACGATTATCTACTGGGCAATATAGTAAATCCGAGAATACAAGCCATACCGTTAAACCAGCGAGAATGCTGATCAAGCAATCCTGGCTTCATGGAAATCAAACATGTACTGTTCAGACGAGAGAATACTATGTAGAAATGGCCCCGTCGAGAACGACAACTTAGGACACGCCTGTCGGAGTAACGTAAACTCATATGTTGAACGGTAGTGAGTAAGAAAGCCATTATGATTCATGTCAAGTTGCTTCTACACCAAACGATACGAAGTTACTGTAGCCGCACTTGCAAAATAGAACAGTGCAGTTTAACTAGAACAGTTCAGTTGGAACCGTTAGAACAATTTACTACCACAACTAGTCGAGCGTTTGCGCAGCGTAGCAGGAGTGCAATGTGGGTCCATGTCTACAGAGAGCTGAAAACATTGCTGTCATTTTCACACGAGTGAAAGGCGACCGCAAAGGATTTTCACAACATCTCAACATCATCGACAAGAAACATCAACAAAAACAGTAAGAGAGTCTCACCGTTGATTTCTGCGACTTCTGTCCGCCATTCTTGTGCCTAAATAAGTTTGTTGGTTAGTCACCAGCTACGGCGGATGAACAGTGTCAGCTGGTTCATGATCTATCTCCTGCACCTTTCCTACAAAATCTGCTCATCTACCGATACACTTCCCACACGATCACTGTCATCGTAAATCATGATGGTCGTCTGCCATTAAGGTCTATCAATCTATCAGCCGCAATTTCAATCCTGTGTAGCGATCGAAGTCGCACACAAAAGGTTCTTGTACCGTAGTGCTTTTTAACTTCGCGATTGGGTACTTATCATTCTCCAAAACGCGACAGATTTCTACCACACCATGTTTTATACCTACGGCAATCTGCCACCACCCAGCAAATGCCATGTCACTCGCAAAGCGTGTGACAGCCACAGTTATTGCCATGTCAACCTGTTTGACACAATACTGCGGTTACATTTGGAAAGTTTGGTCCACATCAGCCTAAGCAATTCCACGTCTGCTTGAAAACGATAGTGACAAATCGTGTCAGATGATGATTGAAGACGCTTTTACAAAGGACCCACTTCTTTTCAGATGAAGTCTCATAATTCTTTAACTTATATTGTTGAGATGTCACCTTTATTTATTTATTTATTTATCGCAATTGAGATCATCTGCTTTGTGAATCCAAGACAATATATGTCTTTAAACACTGAACATGCATACAGTAATAGAATAAGTGACTCTCTTGAACATAGTTAAAGACATTTGTGTGTTAAACAGAAAGTCGTAATCTTTTGAATGAAATGATTGTATTTACTTCCATACATCTTTAGCTCAGTTTCATGTTGTTAATTTTGGGTAGTTGAGCTCTTTCGTACTGCTATATCATTTCCTATCGCTTTGTAGGGTGCTATAGGACGCCGTGATCTAAATATGATACGAGATTCACAAACTTAAATTCCTAAAAGGTGTAGGAATTGAATTCATGACTTGTCCTTTGGAGCCCCACATCCTTTTTCATTTGACATAATCTGCTGATATCTTAGTTCAATTTAAGTTTTCTGAGATTTATTAGTTAAAAACTTAATTTCAAGTTTCTCCATCTTTGGGCAGAAATATTTTCATCAATCAACAGATTCCCTCAACTCCGTCTGCATTGACACCCAGTAAAATAGTAAATATTTACCAAGGTGAGATTGTTTTACTGTCTCGCTGAAGGCTAAAGGTGTCTCGCTGACTCTCTTTTCTTTCTTGACCCTTGAAGTGGATCTTCGGGACTTTTCCAATGTCATGAGTCTAAACTGCTCTGGAGGAATTCTGACCAGCACTAGTTAATGTAACTACAGCGGTTGGGTGCGGCGAAAACAGGGGTAGAACCAGGTGAGTAGATCGAGTCCCTGCTCTGCTCGTCCTGGATGATCCAGTTTAGGGCTGCACGCTGTGTAAGTTCACATTTCTCGGAAGTCCGCAGTCGCTCTGGCACCGTGTCGCGGATGGGCTTCTCCGCTTGACGACGATTGTAGGGATTCCACCTGATGAAATTAACGCTACTGAAGGATTTGTGAACCCAAATCACTGCCCATTGTGAGTTCGAAGTTAAGGATCGAGATATTTCAAAGAGACATTCACGCTGCTGAATCTGATTAGTTTGATTAACAGTCCTTCATTCACAATTGGAGCATACCGTACTATTACTCCTCATATTGATTCTTGTTGGTGCAAAGCACCGTGTTATGAAGAGATGTATGGCATCGGGAATATTGTTTGCTGGACATCAAATATCATACGGAACCCTCTCCTTATCACGCAAAAAGCTCCCACAAAACGATGTCGGATTTGCAACGGCCGTTACTTTGTAACGATCATGAGACAAGTTCTGGTCGTTGATAGTCCTGCGGACTGATAGTTGATAGTCGACGCGGGTTATTTGCTGGTGGTCCTGCGGATTTGATAGCTCTGGTAATTGTTGACTATCTCTCGTGCTTTAGGGCACAGGTATTTAGAACTCCGCTGCTGCCGATCGCGGTACTATATGGCCTAATCTTGTAGCAAGTATCAGACAGCTCTGTGCTACAGAGCTTCCGCGATGACGACCCCCGCAATCAATCTTACAGCCACCCGCCCCCGAGACGAAGCACTTGGTCCAAGTGCTGGCAAACTGGCTTTGCATCAACTATCAGTCAAGTACAAATCATATGGAGAAAATGATGGGGAAAGGTTCCGGAAGGTAAACCACATCTTATTTCAATGGACAGAGCATGCCCTCCGGTCCATTTCTCCCAGCTTACATGCTTAATATAGAGCTGTTCTTTCGGTTGAATTTAATAAAAAACGGAGGAACTGATTTATACAGATGATCATGTGAAACTGGTATGGTCATGCTTAGTAATACGTCGTAAGTACTGGCATGACTGGCGAAATAATACGCCGGCGCAAAGTGCCATTCAAAAAACTATGCGCACCTTTGTAAATCGGAACCTAGCAGTACCTTGTTAGAGATCCTGAGTAATATAACTATCCTTTATGCTATTTTAAAGTGTCAGACTCCGTTAAAATTTACTATGACGGAATCAACTGGTGAAGTTGTACTGTAGAAGCCGTACAATATCTTTCAGCAGTGTCGCTGGAGCGAAGTCGTCAGAAGACTCGGGTTGCCTGGGCCCCAATGTTTTGGGGACTGATAATCGTTTTCCTTATGGCAATCTGTGTGCATCAGAAACGGCCGAGTGAGGTTGTTAAAGAGAAGTTGTATCCTTCGATACCTTACAGGGATGGCAAACTTCGCCTCAAACCACAAATCATAGAGCGCCACAATTTCTTCAACCTTTCTTACCAGGTAGTCAAGCAACTCAGAGTTCAACTGGATTTGGTTTAAAGAATAGTAGCGTCTTCCACATGGTTTCCTACTTACAAATTCTAACTCGATGGGGAAGGAAGTGTACTGATGTGCAGAAAGAAGCTCGTTTCCGCGTTTCGTCGGTATTAGCTTGGCATTAAGCCTTTATCTATTTAAGTACTCTGTCTGGTGCACCACTTTGTCAGTTCTTACCTTGCAGCTTGCCAGAATTTTGTTATAACGATCTTGCCTAAACAAACCAGTCTCAAAGCTTAAACAAGTGATTTGCTACATCCCCTTGTGGGGATCATTGGCACAAACCTTTCCCCGATCTTTTTTGATGACAATTGTGTTTGACCTCTCACTGACCTAGTACTTTACGGAAAGAAGTCACTGGGAATGCTTATATTATGCCCTGCCAACTGAGCAGGTTCCATCTGCGGTCAGTGTGGACGACCCGCTGTTTCAGCCATTTCCTCCTCAAATCACCTTCACTGGATACAAGGCCTTCAACAAGTACCATGCAATTCTCCAACTCCGCAATAACGATAAGGTGAACTCTCCATTCTCTAGATTGCTTCCAGGTTACAATTAAAAATGCGTTAATTCGACCAGATGTTCTTTGTCTTGTTTACATTACATATCGTGCACAGCATTTGCATTCAATGAGTTCTGGATCCCCCGTTTGATGAACGGCATCTGTCCTCATTTCTCTATATCCATTCTCTAGAATTTATTTTGTGGAATAGAGGGTGTGAATATCTGCGGCGGCAATGATGACTTGTGAAGAAAAGGATGCTCAGTTGTACTTGAAAGATGATCTGAATGAAGACAGAAAACTTGAAAGCAAGCAATACATATAAGCTTCCTCCGCTTGTTTGATTTTTGTTAGATCTCCATGTTGAATATGAATGCATCTGGCCATGGAGTTGCAACATCCTAATCTTTTCGGAAGAAAACTGTGATCAAGATGCCTTCGAAAAGCTTTATTCATTCTTCCATTCTACTGTGCTCTCTTGGACTATACAGCTTGTCCGAAGAGTCATGGTCATTCCGCTGGTGTCAGAGATATTGACGGTTCAAACATATAGTCATCCAGATCTCGACACCATGACGATATATGATGAACTTGGCGTGAGTAAGGTTGCGTGTGGAATGGAGGTAAAGAGAGTACACCATAGACCCATTTAGATCGCTGCTGTGGAGTCTGAGGAAATAACAGAGATGGAATCTGGGCGAGTGTCTCATCCATTGTGCTTTCTTTAATCTTTGATGGGGTTACTGATCTAATCTTTATTTAGGGAAGTATGTGTGCTTCTTTCTCGTGTGGCTTTTCTTGATGTTGGTCAAAACCAGTGAAGAGCGCGAGCTTTCCCACTCTGCAGCTCTCAGTTTCTTTTTTGGCAGCTCGAAGTCCCTTTAGGCATTTGTTACTTGGGCTAGTTAGCCTTCAATCAACCGTTGTCGTACTTGTATGTTGGTAGAATGTCTTTCTCTCGTCAAAGATTGGTCCTTGCGGAGGTTTGCTCTCTTTTATCAGGCAAAGTAAACTTTCCTACCAACATGTCAATCTTCCAAGTGGCTCGCTTTTATGAGGGGACCAAAAGTCACGTCCAGTTTTAACATCGATACTTCGGCAAGCATCCACATGTAGCACGCTTATTTCCTTCGTGAGAATCGGTTTTAAGGCATCTCTTGTTTCATGTTCTCGTTGAAGCATGATATAATCACAAAGTTTGCTTTCACTCTTGAGAAGCTAATACATCCCGGAACAAGACAGGTTTCATACTGTTCATTGGTTGTCTGTGGTGGTGGCAGTTCTCTGTAATTGTAAATTTCTGCCCTCAAACAGATGATGACTACGAGTCAGAAGTGGTCGTGGTTACAGAGCGCGAAAAGTTCGTTGTTCCAGTTATTGGTCATGGCATCAGAGGTCAGATTCTGCTTGAATGTTATTGAATTGGAATGCCCTTTCGACATCTGTATATTAGTTACCAACAACCTCTCTGATTCGTTCAACCGATCACGGCCAGATTAGCCAACTGTCATAGCAAGACATAGTCTACTTTTCTGGTTGAAGTATCAAACGTCTGGAAGCTTTACATTAAGTTGTCGCTATCTTCTCGTTCATGTGTTGGTAGATAAGACGAGCTTTTCTTCGTCAAAAGACACGGTATGCTGATTAAAAGGATTAGCAGCATTTCTAACTCTCCTCCAAATTCAGCATCATAGTAAACTGCATAGCTCGATCGCCTAGTTCCACTTGTTCGATGAAGTTTTCTCATTTACAAGAGAAGCGAAAGTCGGACCCTGAAAGAGCAGACAATCGAGGGAATTATTTAGCATTAGTCACGACTGACTTCAACTGGACACCTGAAGACTCTATGGGTTCCTCGAAGTACATTTTCCAGATTGCTCTTAGCCGTCCAGATGTCTGTAGAAGGAAGTTGATATTTGAAGGAAGATTTATGTTACAATTTATTAACTTAAATCCGGTGTGATTCGGCGGACCGGACCGACTTCAGGAAACGAGTTGATCATTATGGATGTTAAACTTGCGCGAGATACCGCTACAGCAAGCCTGTCATCAGTATGAAATAATGTATGACAGTTGAGGTTCCGAATATTCTCATACTTTAGGATGGTCTCTGCAGGTGTTCTTGATCTAGCTGATGAGATCCATTTCCCTCCAACTCCGGTACAGTTTAACTATAAAAAGGTATGTTTCGAGACCGTATGTAGACAACCATTTCGATGTGCATTTCCTTTCAGATGAGCAAACTGAAACTTTTCTTGCGTCGCTGTGATAAGTTTCCTATTTGTAAGTGTTTCACGAAGTTGTCTGACTTCTGTAAGAACTACTACTACTGTGTACTAGTCCGAAATATTGTACAGTCATATCAACGTCTACGTCCATACACTGCATTTATTGTAGTCACTGTGCTGATATAACTGCATGTTTACTACTTATCTTAATGTACGCATACAGAATGTGATGATTCATAATCGAGGTACAAAATATGCAAATTTCCGCTTAAGAAGTTACATACTTGATTCTGACGGGAATGAGGAGCCGTCAACTTTTTACGTTAAGCCAAGCTCGGGAAAGCTTGAACCTGGGGAGTTTTTGGAGATTATTTTGGAATTCAAACCAAAACTAATAGGGCATGTTGAAGGAGAGCTTGTGGTTTGCTATAATGACACTGGAGAAAATGTATACAGCAGAATAACTGGCACAGGAATTGAGGTACATCTCCTAATCCCATTCAAGCACTCCATGGTCCAACCTATTCTTACAAGTAATATGACTTCTGTGTGCGATGAAATCATTTTTCGTCAAATACGGAATTGACTGCAAGTTCAGCTGTGGATAAAATGTGAACAATGGAGGTCCAGCAGCTCAGGAAATGAAATAACATGACTGAATGAAGTTAAGCAGCATTTTTGTGCTTGTATCCTCAAATTGCAAGGAGGCGATGAATATTGTACTTGAAATAAGAGAGAGAGCAGACATTTCCTCATCACCTTCGAATGAGAGCAGATAACTCGAAGTATCCGTAAAATCTTCCCTTCATCTGATATACCACTGTCCCGTAATTTCACAGTTGGAGGTTGGACTTTCTACTGATAATTTAACGATGAGACCAACACATATACATCAAAGTTCGCAGAGAAGTATCTTCATCAGCAATTATTCAACCAGTGTCTCAGTGTTTGAATTTGAGAAGTACGTCTATCAATCCTGCCTGGTTCACCCGCACTTCTCAAGGAGATCTATCAATACGGATCTAAAAGGAACTACTTGGTATGGTACATGTGATCATGTATTTGCAACCACATCACACCGCCCGATGGACTCATTGTCCTTGAAGACAAAGCTAATTCTCATTCTCTTGAGGACTCCAAGAGAATCATGATCGAGTGTAGAGAATTATAACTGCTGGTCGTCTCTTAAGATAGTTCAGAAGTACCAGGTGAAGTCTTCAGCAGAGAATGTAGACTAACAAATGTCACACCAGTTCTATACCCTAAAATACTCGGACAGACAGTGGTCAACAATCAGATGGATGACGGACGGTAGCAGTTAATTGCTTTTGCGTGCTCCTGTATAGATACTTTAAGCTCAGGGATAGATTGGGTTTGGAAACCGCCAATACATGATCGATGTAAAATGTTAGGCCAACGGGTTATCAATGAGGCGTATTGATAAACGTTCGAAAAAACAGGCTTGAACCAAATAAGAGCTGTGATTTGCAGTGATCCTAAAATTGCTCTATTTATTTAGGGAACCGGTTGGGAGACACCCCCTCTTTGGTCGGGAGACACTCCTTTAGGCATTATACCAATCGGACCGTATTTTAAAAAATCGGTTATGAACAGAATCTATATAATCTTATGTTCATGATTAAAGCCCTGGCTACCGGGCAAAGTTTTTCCAAATTTAGTTCAAAATCTCACATAAAAATAGCTTATGATGTATATATATGCAAGATATTAGTTTAGAAAACTAAATTAGATATGTAAAGGCTCGGTGCTGTTTCTAAGTTCAACTTGAGAAAAAGAATGCAGAATTCCCGAGATTAAGGATTAGAACTGTCACACGATTGATAAAAAGGGTGTCTCCCGACCGACTCCCTTTATTTAATTAACACTAATATAATCATTTGGTTTGTATCTCTCTTGGGATTGCAGTAGTAAGAGGTCATGCTCAAGTTCTATGTTGCTTATTGGCAGCAGGCTTATCATGATTGATCAGATTTTCCTCTCGAATAGATGAGATGCACTTTGATTCGGGAGCTGAAATTGAAGCCTTGAAGTGGGCAAAAGAAGCTTCAGAGGAAGATGCTGTAATTCAGGACGAGGATGCGGGCAAACCAAGACAAGAGAGGGTAAGTAGGCGAACGTGAGCATTTCTGCTGTCATTCATAATACTTAAATTCGATGGGGTTTTGCGAAACTCCTAGATGCTTTGGCGGAAGATCAGGAAGTGCAGACATGCAACCTTCATGATGTGTCTAGCTGACTACCCAAAACAATCTGTGTTGTCTAAGTTGCTCCTTCTGGTCCAACAAATATAACAAAATTCTTCAGACAGAGGATACTCTCCGGCATTGTGCGTGATTATTTACAGGCAGGTGATGCAACTTATAATTCATACTATGAGGATGCTATTATGCAGGAATTTCCAAATCACTTCCATCGTTGAGCAACAGTATGCTAGGACAACGCTGTTAAATACGTTAGTCGCTATGCTTTTGATTCAAAAGACCAAAATAGTTAACAACTTCACAGATTTTTACGGTGAATCCTGCGAAAGGAGACCTATGGCCAGGGAACAGACTTGAAATTATCATTACATTCAATCCTGAAAAAGCAAAGAGGTATGATTTTATCGTGGTCGTCGGTTAGTAGCTTGGAAATTGTAAATTATGTATCACATCTTCTAAGTTTGTACCCTGCAGCTTTTTACTCATCTGCAGCTTAATGGCATGCGGATCAAATCTTCTGTAATCTAAGATCATTGGAAGTTTCTCCAGATCACATATCCAGTTTTATGTCTAGCAAAGATCCAAGACTTCTGTGATAAAAAGTTGCTCCAGGGAATGAACGATATGGAGCTAACAGGGATCTTGGTGTACTAATCAGGTACTACACCGTCGCCTACTGCACAATGTCTGGGAAACAAGATAGATTTCCACTAAGGATCGATGGAATTGGAGTTGGTCCTCTTGCTCAGTTTTTCCCAACCAGGATTGATCTCACAGATGTCAACTTGTACTCACAATATGACTTCGACGTGAAGCTTCAAAATACAGGCGAATTGGAGGTTTTCAACCCTTCTTTTGATCTTTCTAAGCTTACCTTACCTTACGATTCTGATACAGCCAGTAGCCGACATGTTCGTTCTCTCGTTTCGCCGACAAAGTGCGACCAAAATAGCCTTCGCGTTATGGTTGGAAGCGCTTGATCTGCGAAGATGCTATTTGAATTATTAGTTTACTTCCGATTCTCTGACACTCTTTTAGAACTCCACCTACAGGCGCATTTCAGACTCATGTCATCCAAGTCAGAAATGCCGTGTACGAGATTTGTATTCAGTCCAGAGACGGGAATAGTGGCAGTAGGTGAGTTTCAGATGATCAGTGTAAGCTTCTTCCTGGATGCGAGAGGAGAATTTCAAGAAACATTTGAGTGGATCGTCAACGACTCCGTCAATAGGGCGTTATTAATTTTCAGGGGTAACGTTGTCGACCCTGCGATTGATGTGGAACCGCGGAGGCTGGACTTTGGTTTGGTCTCTTTTGGATTTGATTGCTTCCGGGAGTTCCGGATTACCAACCGGAGTCATGTTGCCCTGAATTTCAGACTTCCAATATCCGAGTTGGAGGTCACATTCAAGTGCTACATGCATGGTAATACGAAATCTATTAAGCCCCCGTATATGTGTGATGTGCACGGTGCGGAGTGCGACTTCACGCTCACGCCAGATTCAATGCTGGTGCAACCGAAGGTAAAATGCTGACCTTGTTGACCATGTGAAAAATCTTTTGTTTGTTACCATTTGAGGACAGAATTGGACTCAAACGAGTGTGCTTAAACCACAGCGTTGTAGCTAGTTGAGAATGACAAATAAGTGCTGATGTTATCATTTTGACCAAGATCGGGCTCACTTCTTTATCAAAGTAGAAACTATTTCACTGAAAATCATAATTTTTCATTTCATGGTAGGAAGTTCGAGGCTGGGAAAGCCTTCGACCTCCTCGTAGCATGATGTTTCTTTGAGATGGCGTTCCTTGCAAAAAGTCTTCGATATATCGCTCAGTACTTCCAATTTCAGGGTCTCCTTGGTTGAAACCATGCACGCAAAACCTCCTTACCCTGGAGAAGAATGTGTTCCAGATAGGCTTGCGACGCGTAGTGCGGGAAACCTGCAAACATTACGTTGGATTTGGATGTGATGTACGTGGTCTGACTTGTGCTTCCAATCAGGAAAGCGTTGTTATCATTGTGAAGCTAGTACCCAGGGAGGAACGAAAGTACGATGCAGTTATCGGAGTGGTGGTCGAAGAGCTCGATGAAGTATTCTGCGAGGTTAAGGTTAAAGCACAGTGTTGCATTCCGAAGGTATGAATCTTGAGAAAGATCTGCTCAGCCACGGATTATTAGGGAAGAAACAAATAAACTTAATTTTGAAACACCCACTAAGTTAAGGAACTTCAACGAAGCCTCGAAATGGAAACATAGATAGGAGAAAGAGATCAAATAGGAAGAGAGATAAAGAGGAGAGACATTGGAAGGACAATACAGATCCAACGGATACTAATTGCCTACAGCATCAGGTTGATTATGTGGTACTTGTTGGAGTACTATCATAAGGATGGACTTGTCTCCTCCCGTCATGGAGATCAGGAAAATTATAGTACACAACTTGTTTACCACAGCCAAATTATTATCACTTTGTTGATTGTGAAACTTTGTCTTGCAGGTGTCGTTACCCTATGACGAGATGAATTTTGGGAAGTCGTATATTGGCAACACATACACGAAACGGCTGGAACTGCTGAATGAGTCCAATGTTCCTGCGAAGTACAAGCTTATGCCCCTGACTTCGGATCACCGCCTGCAGGCAAATGTGACGGCCGATCCCATCGAAGGCATCGTCGAAGCCTTTTCTCTTCTAGCCCTTGATATTTTGTTCACTGCACAGAAGCTGAAGGAGATTTTAGTTGAGTTCCGTGTAAGCATTTCTGGGAAAGACCCTGCCTACCTTACCGTCAAGATAACTGCAATCGGTGTTGGTGCTGAACTCAGATTTTCCAGTCTCTCAGATATGAAGCCCATATCGTGTCAGGATCCAACCACGTTAAATTTTGGTAGGGTGAAAGTACTACAACAGCACATTCTGGATCTGGAGATAACCAACATCAGTCCCATAAGAGCGGTCTTCGAAATTTCTACTGAGAACGAGGTGGACTCGGTTTTCAGTGTGGATCTTGGGGAGACAAATCTGGAACCAAATCAGCAGATGATGTTACAGGTCTCGTCTTACCGACCATTTTTGCAGATTCCTTATTTCTTAGTATGTTTAAACTGGCTCGTAGAGATCGCTTAACAAAGTGAAGCTACACCAATGTACATGAAATTGTGTTTATCTCGGATCCTTCATGAATTGCAACCTTTACGCAGATCCAAAGACTAATCCTTGTGGATCAGAGAATCAAGAATAACGAACTTAACGCTCAAAAAATGTACACCTGTAATTAGAGAGAGATCTTTGCTTCTATCTTTTCCTGGTACAATTTTGGAAAATCTCTTCCAAGTAATCTCAATATAAGCAACGTCATATGATAACGAGTAAGAACTCCTTGGGATTAGTGGGTCCTTCTGAAATTTCTGTGAGAATCGTGATGCTACGAAAAGTAATCCATATGTAGTAGTATAATTAACATTGATAAGCTCTGTTCAGTAGGAAAGTGCTTTCGAAAGGCCTACTGAGATTAACAACTGACATATCAAATCGTTGCTACTGATGTAGAAGGTTCGCTCTAGTCTAACACAAAGAAAGAGCAGGAACAACCTCTTATATCATACTGTTCGCAACTAAGTTTCACCTTCTCGACGAGTTACACAGGATAAACCTAATGCCTACCCACCTGATCGACTACAGTACGTAATGCGCAGTGTACTTTCTAGATATTATACACGAATTAGTTTTAAAGAGTCTAGCCTTTTGATGATACTTCCCTCCTTGCAGGTCAAAGCTTATTTGGACGACACAATAAGATTCGAAGATGTACTCAAGTTTGTTCTAGAAGGAGGGGCTTATGATATTGCCTGTCATGCATTTGGATTTGGCAGCCTTCTTGTATGCAAGGAATTTGATGAAGGATCAATTAACTTTGGAGATGTGCTTACAGATGGAATAATGACACGAACTCTTACGATACAGAACCTTGGCCGTAGGCCACGAGCTTTGGAATGTGTGAATAACACAAGGTTTGGTACGGTTCATTTCTCACTCAATCCTGCCACAGCAATTCTGAACCATAAATGCACAGAGTCTGTTGTGATCTCGGGAACCTCAACTGAATCATGCAAGATCGAACAATGGTGCAGCTTCATAGCTAATATCGCTTACTCTCGTTCAAAGGCCAAGCCAGAAGTCCACAAAGTGGTGGTGACCGCAGAGGTTGCAGCGCTAGCTTTGATCTTCTCGACACAAGCGTTGAAATTCATCCAGATAAATGGCCCGGGACATGAAGAAAAGGATGAGGCAATTGAATCCCTGACGTGTCAGAATGTATTCAAATTGCCCTTGTGTTTCTCCTTCATCATCAAGCTGCCTTACAGAATCACCCACGAAGCTGAGGTTGTGCTGCAACCGCTGGAAACCATAACAGTAGATGTGATACTCGATTGGCAGCGTCCCAAAAATAAGATAAGCCACACGTTCTACAGTAAAATGGAGGTTGTTTACAGAGATGCACCACGGCGGCGGGACTCTATTAGCTTGACCGCGGAAATTCACTTTCCTAACTTAAGGATTGACACCAACAAAATTGACTTCGGGTGAGCTCTCTTCCACCCTTTATAAACAGTACTGCTTCTTCGTAATTCCTGGCCTCACCAGCCGTTTGAATCTTTCCAGGATAGCGAAAGGTAATCAGATGAATGCTCTACAGCACTGTACATTAAAGGGCATAATCTCCATCTTTTTGCACCATCTAAGAAACTTACTTTGGCAGGTGTGTGACTGAGAATACATCCAAGCGCGCGTATTTGGAGGTACGAAATGTTGGCATTCTGGATGTGCACTATTGTTGGGCGTTTCTGGACAGATACGGAGCCGATATCAACACTTCACGAGACTGCTTGAACCAACAGGATGACAATAAAATCACAACCAACCAAATCTTCGATATCTTACCTATTCGATCCATTCTCGCTCCTGGCGAGAAAGAGACAGTGGAGTTCTCCTACTACAGCTTTCCTGATTACAGGTGCCGTGCGTTGGCAATTTGTGAGGTACCGCTTGCTATGCAACCGCTCACGATTTCTTCACTGAAACGAAAACTTTCGTCTGCACGCGGCATCTGGGAGAATAGGACAGATCGAAATACAGTAGAACTCTAAGTTCAGCCTTAAGGAACTGATTCACCTGTTACATTCTACTGAGAGGGCAGAAAGATATAGGTTTGGTTGACTGTCCAGCCGAATGTATGTTGAAATCAATACCTTCGAATGAGATTGAACTGCTATTAACTCTTCATTATCCAGAATTTTGTAGGTGGAGGGTGGTCCAAATTACAACGTGGTGCTTGAAGCAGAATCGAGTTCAATCAAGTATCTGCTCAACAGGATGGTACTGGACTTTGGTGTTCAGGCTTTCAATCATTCTGTAACCAGCAGAATGTTAACTCTTACAAACTCTGGACGAGTACCCATTAGTTTTGAGCTGAACTTGAGTCCAGTCGAGCGCAAATCATCACTGCAAGTCGAGCCTAAATCTGGAAGCTTGAAAGCCGGCGAGAAGCAGAAATTTAGCCTCACAATGATAGCAGGAATTCCTGATCGCTTCGAGGAACGATTTGATTTAACGGTAAGAGTCTATACTATTCTGTGAAACTCCTCAAATTTCAATGGCTTTGGGTGCCTGTCTGTATGTATGTTTGTATACAGACTCGCCTAGGCACGTCCATCCCGTTCTCGTTCTTTTTGACTTAATATCTAATTGTTTTAGTCTTCTTAACAAGACACATATATATTGATCAAGATGTTGATTTCAAAGATATTTATATATTTTAAATAAAATAATTATATTTTAAATAATTATTAAATAGACTATTAATATTATTTATTAATTATTATATATTAAAAAAATTTAAACTAAAATTTAATTTATATTCTATTGACATTTGTCAATAATTATTAATATATAAACTATTTTTATTTATAATTTATAAATATCAATTACAAATAAATGACATTAATTTTACTAAAAATTTAGAATATTTTTTAATTTATATTTTATTTATTTATTGAGAAATCTAAATGGATTCATACCAAATCTTTATCTTAATTTCTAGTATATTAGATAAATTTTTAATATCTCAACAAAGGAGAATAATGGATGAACCCACATTTTATATCTTTATCCTTGCAGTTTTTCAATTTCTAGATAAATTCTATAATCATGAAGTTCAAATGCATTTTAATCCAAATAATAAAATCTAATTATTTCTCCTTGAGAATATTAAAATTTTATGTAATCTATTTTCAACTTTTATAAATTTAATTTCCATTTTATTTATTTTGTAAAAATAATAATTTCATAGAAGCTAAATCTTATTCTTGTAATTTCAAAGAAAGATCTTTGTAACTAGATATTGTTGACTTGCGATGCAAGAATTCATCAAAATGTATATGAAAAGTGTTTCATAAATTTTCCAACTTATCATAGCTAAAAATATAACTTATTGTAAAAATACGGTCAAACGAACAAATCCTTGTGTGATTACATATAATTCTTTATGTCAACAACTATATTATTAATTGGTTTGGTCTGAATTAGTTCATATGAAATTTGAGTTTTATTCTTGAATCTATTAAAAGAGGATATATTTTGAGAAGATCTATTTCTAAATCAACCAAAAAAAGCAGTAGTTTTTTCCGACAGTCTTGAAGTTTAAAATAGGGTACAACTGTTTCATTATTGAAATAAATGAAATTGATTTTTAATTTATAATTAAATATACATGAAATGATATAATTTGATAAAGATATATATATATATATATATATATATATATATATATATATATATATATATATATATATATATATATATATATATTCTCATAGACATGTATACCACACTTGTTGTTTGGGGGTCTTTCTTGACTTATGAGTTCATATATATACTATATTTGTTCTCGTATACCTATATATACTGTATACTTCACCTTTACCTTAATTCACTTCACCTGTGCTTTTCCCGTTGCAATTGACTCGTCCCCTTCCTGTGTAGTGCTGAAGTTTTCTTGCTCCACTCTTGTATCACTAGCAAACCTCTACTTGACTTTCTCATTGTTGTGTCTTAGACTTTCTCTTTACTAATGAATGTTTGGGATTTCAAGGATCCATCAAGTATGTCTCTATATCTCTTCCTTCATCTTACTCATGTGGATTCTTTTCTTTCTAGACTGATCCTCATTATGCAGTTAAGACTCCAGTGCTTAAGTGTGTGCTTGCACTTTTGCTTGCCCTTGCTTTCCACACGTCCGCCTCTGTTCTTTTTGACATTCCCATTACTTTAGAGCGGCACTTTAGGGGAGCAACCTAGTTTGCCTTGGCACTCATGAGTTTTCGAGCAGAAACTCGGTATGAGGGGTACTGCCAATTGCTCAGCTACTTCGGCACTGATGAAGTCAAAGGTGTTTTCGTGAAAGTTTACTATGGCAGCCTTCTGCCTCCCTTTATTGTTTAGCGTCTTAGGACTCAATCGTCCATGGCGCTTGTTGTGATATACCTTATATCCTGTCCTTTTTTTGCTTCGCTCTCGTTTCCCTGTTACACTTCGCCAGGTTTTTGCACTTCTACAGGTTTTTGCAGCCACACCATCCTATATCTCTCGCATTGTTCCACTCCTCCATTCCCCAGCTAATTCCCTCCCTATTATTTTTCCTTTCGTCCTTTGCCTGATTCATGGGAGCTCTGATATACGCAGTGTTCCTACCCGTCTCCAGCTCACGTTTTTTATTTTTATCATTCACACCCTGCTTACTGGCAGTCTTTTACATAGCGTTACCTATTTCTCGACTAGTTCTCGATTTCACAATGGTTTATTAGTTTGTTAGCCATATGTTATTCTCAAGATGGTTTATTAGTTTGTTAGCCATATGTTATTCTCAATTTGTTTCAATTATATCTTTGCTTCAAGTTATATTCGTTCCATGCATTCTACTTTATGGAATTCTCACTATTCTAGCATTGTGAATCATGTATATCTTGCTTACCGATCACTTGCAATTCATGAGTTTTGGATAACCCGTTCCCATAACCGCTTCTGTTCTCGTATACCTCTATATATATTTATGCATATGTGATTTTTAGCTTATTCATTTAGAAGTTTTGCATATAAAGAAGAATAAATTATAATTAAACCAACTTAAATTCAAAGCTGATTTTTATACATAGAATAGTTTTTACAAGAACTTGATCATATGTAATCATCAGAACTTTGTTAACTTTTACCCTACGTAATTTTATTGAGTCTAAATATAAAATAAATAACATCAAATAGATTAAGAAAATTTTATAAGAATTAGGACAAGCATGGAATTTTTGCATAAAACAGATTTCTATTTATTCAAAAGAAATTTGGAAATTTATATCCTCAAAAATGTGAGTAATTTATCTAAAATAAATTCTAATTTATAAATCATTTTTTTAATATAATTAACAAATATATTTACAAAACTTCCTACACATAAGTAAATGGAAACATAAACGAAGGGTTCTCCACAAAAATAAAAAGCAATAAAGACAACTGTACAACAACTTTCCATCTGATGTTTTCTAATAACTCATGTTAGATTTTCCTATTGATTTCCTATGAGCTAACTACTTTCAATCGGATGTCATTAAATAACTTATCCTGGATTTTCTTACTTGTTTCCTACGAGCACAAAATACTGGTTTAACAGTCATCCTCATATCTCTCGCCCAATATCTTACAAATCTTAGGCTACGATTGTGTATGCAAGGGCGTCCTCTATTTTACTTAACTTTTTCAAAATAACTGTAGCGACTATGGTCGAGGAAAACCATGATATTCCTTGATAGATTATCTGTATGTTAGGCACAGTCTAGAGTTTAGAGCAATGCTTGTAAAGTAAAATGAAATGATAGATGAGTTGTATGTATATTGCAGGTAGAGTACTACCATCCCCACAGCTTAACAGTGCGTATCGAAGGTTCATACCCCAGCATTGTAATGGATGCTAATCGCGTCAGGGGATATAAATTTCTCTCTTATGTGGAGAAAGCATGGACATACGTTTCTGCATCGAAGAAAGCAGGCTCGGAATACCCCACAAAAGATTCTTCAACAAACTCAACAACAGAACCGGACTCTGCCACGCTTCAAAGTAGTCTTCGAAGACGAGGGAGTTTTCAACGACACCCCAGCACCTGTGTTGCGACCTCTGTTCATGAAGAAGAGCGGGGTGACCAGCTCTCAGATGATCATTTGGTGGTCAATGATCTACAGGAACAACTGGAGGTGCAGATGACGGAGAGCGAAGAAGAAGTATTTGAGCATGAACAGGTAACATAGATGTAAAAAGTAATAACCGCTTCACTAATGATAAGAGGTTTCGGAATGAAAGAGAGTACCAAATTACAGTGATATGGAAGACTGTATCATGGACTAAATATTGCATATCGAGCGACCATGTTCTGAACCAATATCCCTGCACAGAAGCTTTTCGTGTAACAATGATGTCTCATAGCTTACAATATTATCAGCCGAATAGTTTGAACGATCAGACTTCCAAGTGTTGGGAAATTTACCCGTATATTCGATCGATCTATATAACTGAGAGGCGGCAGTATTATGACACCGAAGTTGATACCGATGAATGTACAGGCCACGATGGTGGCGAAGCTTAAAGAAGAAGAAGAGATGCAAATGCAACCAACTCTGGAGGAAGTGGACGCAGAGATCGACCGCCTCATGATGCTGGAGAACTTTTACCAACCACCTATTGACGGACCTGTGAAAACTAGTGAGGAAACTGAACAACCTCCAGCTGAAACAGGCCAATCAGATCCTCTCAGTACTACCGAGGGTAAGGCCGCAACTCCAGCATCTGGGAGCAAAGATCCAAAAGTCAACAAGAGTGCCTCAGTAGCTGTCAAGAGTGCACCACTGAAGAACGATCCGAAAGCTAAGAAGGATACTTTGGCAGCAAAAACGGCTGCTACTACTCCAAGCACGTTAACATCTACTAAGCTGCCAGAAGATTTGGACAAAAGCCAAGAAGCTGAACCGGTTCCTGAAAAACCAGATATGCTAATAGAGAAATATGGTGTTGAAGTACAAAAGTTCATAATAAACAAGTATTACCTTGACTTCGGAAATGTTAGACTTGGCTTTGGAAAGAAATTGGCTCTTAGGCTCACAAATGCTAGCATCTTGCCGGTTGCTCTTAAAGTAGACAAATCTAAAGCTAAAGGATTCGGTTTCTCGATTGAGCCCGATAAAACTATTCAGCTTCTACCAGGTCGTCCAATTCCGCAAACAACAGAACTCTTTATATCGTTCAACACCAACGAACCGAAGTTTCCTCTCGGAAAACTTCAGTGCTGGGTCCAAATCAACATCAAAGAGGTACACATATCATACTTGACCTTACCTCACCTACTTGATAAATTTGGAACAAATACGGACCTCAAAATTTTCAGCTTCTAGGTAAGATTTCTATATGTCAAGCTTGTCATCAAGTTCCTGCCAGCATGTCCTGCAATAGGCCTCTTCTGGGCTCCTCAAAACCATTCAAAGAGATGGACGGTATTCAAAAAAGCATGCATGAAAGTAGCAAGAAAATAACCATTAAAGTATGACTTGAAGTAACTCAGGTCGAGCAATATTCTTGGAAACCTAGATTTGAGCTACTACGTTCATCTTAACTCTGGTGTACTTGCTCTTCTTAAGATGATTGTGACTGACAAGCGAGAATTTGACATGGTTATGTAATAGGTGAATTTACGGTTAATTTACCTGCAATGATCAGTCTCCTCTCTAGAAACGTTGGTACAACCACACGGCGAGTTCGAGAGATAAAAGTGGGAAAGTAGTTCAGAGTGCCCCTTTGTTGATGAACAAGTAATAGTATAATTTGTTTCTTAATCCAGGGGCCTTTGACAATGCTGCTGCTGAAAGCAAATGTGATATCTCCAATACTTATTCTCTCTACGTACTTGGCGGATTTTGGGGTAGTGCAAGTTGGTCGATGCAAGGTACTTCGTGTCATGCTGGAGTAGATTCCCCATATTCTATACGCTAACTCTTCTCGGCCGACTTATACGTCAGTGCCTCGTTTTTCTTTTGTCTGTGCTCTAAGCGATTGAGATAAAAGCTCAAGGTTTCTCATGAATTGACCTGGCCAATCAAACGGTACCCAAGACACTGACTAAAATCTCTGCCAGTTAACGAATATGTCTTAAGATGCTGCAAAATTGAGACAGCACATAACATACCCAGTAGAAAATGGTCCAACAAGTACAGGAGATGCAAACGGTTTCCAAATATCAATCTACTTTCTGCAGATTACTTAGAAGTGGTCGGAAAGCAATTCCGGCCAATAAAGGTTAAGCGACCTATTTACACGCTTATGAAGATATGCTACCTTGTTTTTTTTCTTATCACGCAAAAGTTTGTCTTCGTTGACAGAGCATGTATGTCCGGTTTGAGAATCGGGGAGAGGCGACTTGCGAATGGTGTGCAGAGAGGCCAGAACCTGGAACGGTGACAATGAGGGTGCTGCGTGATTGGGACTTCTTCACATGCTACCCTGAGTCTGGATCAATTCTGCCACATGATTTTATGATTATCAAGGTCGATGCGCAATCTGAACCCCCATACTACCTCCTGTAGAGGCTCTTGTCTGATGGTCTTTATTAGCTTTAAGTGGTTCATTTTCTTGTGTATGTCAACATGAGGCCATCTCCACACAAAAAGAAAGTAGCAAGGCTTTCATAGTTCTGCCTCAAAACACAGAATGACTTCGACAGTGCACTCATTCATCACGAGAAATCGGGGTGTAGTTCCATTAACTCTACGTACCAAGTTTCTGTCTGCTCAATGAGTGTTCTCTATGTTGAATATGGGAAACGGTTCCATACCTACTCAATTGAGTGTTCTATACATATAGCAAGAGTAGGTGTTCTTACTTTGTTACTTCTTACTTACTTTGTTACTTCTTACTTACTTTGTTCGACCTTCTCATATTGGGTTAGACATCGATCTGCATATGGGTTAGACATCGATCTGCAGAAAGAAATTTATACGGGCGTCAAGTATAGTGCATAAATGACCTCCCATGTTGACTGTGGATGTTGTCAGGATCTTTAACCATCTTTCGTATCTTGGCTGAGCTTTGCAGATAGTTTTCACACCTAAACTGCAGAATTTTAAAACAAGCTATGACACTGTCATGCCCATCCGCGTCACGGATATAAAGGCTCCCGTTGTTCTTACTGTCAAGGGCCATGGCTATGTGATTCCTCTCACCTTCGAACCGCCCGAGGCGGAACTAGGTCCCATAATACCAAATTCAGCGAATCCTTTTCAGCATCAGATTGAATTGGAAAATAGATCCAACCAGACCATAGAAGTGTACTCCCTTGATTTTGATCCTCAGTATATTCAAGAGGAGGAAAAGCTCAGAGAAGTCAAGACCTACAACGAGAAACACCTACTTTTTGTGGATATAAGAGAAGCGGGGCAATCCTTTTGGAAGGACTTGGCTGAAAATTCCGGACAGGCAGGCACTGCTCATAAGGGGAAAGATGGCAAAGAGGACATAGAGGCAAGTAATGCGAAACCAGCACAGGGAAAACAAGGAGATCCCCAAGCAAAGAAAGGAAAGCCGGCAAAGGGGAACAAAGGTGGCGATGCACATGATCCACATGAGGAATCAACTACTGGAATAAAAGGACCTGTCATATTTATATACGGACCTCCGCTGGTCGGGAAGACTACACAGGCGAAAATGCTAAGCCTTGATTATAAGGTCCCAATTCTTAACGTTGAGACACTTATTACATCTGCTGTGAAAAACAAGACGCTCACCATTCCTGGCCAAACTGATCAAAAGACGGATGGGAAAGGAGGACAGCTGAAAGAGGCACAAGGGTCTGGAGCAGTGAAGAAAAAGGACGAAACTGGAGCTTCTAAAGCCAAAGGGAAGCCGCAAGCTGGGAAGAAGAAAGGTGAAGCTGAAGACAAACAGAAAGGCCAAAAAGCAGGCGGTAAAGACAAGAAGGATATAGAGAAAGACGCGTTTGAGAAGGAAATTTTTAGTATGCTGGGCACGAAGCTTCATAGTCCAGATTATGCTGGGGGCGTTATCTTCGACGGTCTGAACTCCATATATGCTCCAGTCTTATCTTTAATCAAGGGTCTTTTGCAAATGTTAGGTTTGAAGCCGACAATAGTAAATGTCCCACTACATGAGCGAGATCATGTAGATTTCCAGGTGAATGATGATGCAGAGGCCAAAGAAGAAGGCAAGAGCAAAGAAGATGAGAAAGTGAAAATTAATTCAGAAGTTAAGGTACAAGGTAAAGGTGAAGGCAAGATAGAATTGAAGGCAGAAGGAAAAGTAGATGGCAAGGGGAAAGAAGGAGACAAAGAGAAAACGGAACCCAAGACCCTATGGAAAGGGGTCCCAACTGTCCACTTTATTGTCCTCAGAGCTGATCAGCCAGAACTTGCTGCATACTACAAGGACCTCCCTGAAACTTGTCATTCTACCTTGAAACCCGCTTACTTGCATGAAGATGATGATACATCGGAGTCTTTAACCCCTCACAGACTCTGCCACCACCACTTACATTTCCCTGCGCTTGAAGGCCGTGGTGAAACTACTGAGCTGGCTCCCCATCTCCATTTGGAGAGTTCCATGAGCTATCCGTACAGGTCAATCTATCCCAGCTCTGAGGATGTTGAACACTATTTTGCATCAGAGAATGACGTGTTTGCTGCACTTGGGGTATTCCAAAATATAGAAGACGCGCAGAAATTGGGTCAGAAAGTGCTCACCAAACCCATCATGGCATTGCAAGATGCCGATTCCATTTTGAAAGAGGAAATGGGTTATCTTCCTCCTCCACCATCTCAGAATCCATTGCCCCTTCCTGGGATGCTCCAGGTTATCAAGAAGCCGCGTGTTCGTAAACTTCTTGATGTTTCTGAGTTCACCTATTCTATCCTCACGGCCTTACCAGGAGAGAAACCTACTTCGCCAAAAAGAGATAACATGAATAAGGAGAAACCTGGTAAAAAGGAGATGCCCAAAGGTAAGAAAGGTGCAGATACACCCGGAGCAGGAAAAGGAAAGAAAGGTGCAGCCAAGGGCGAGATTGCAACTCAGAAGACTCCACTTGATAATGTTCCGAAGGGTTACACTAAACAATCAAGATGGATTATACCACCGAAGACAAACATCAGTCTTCTAGTGCAATTCTGGTCAAAAAGAGTAGGAGAATTTGATCATACTTTCGCGTTTGAGCTCATGGGAAGCTTTGGACAACAGGTAACTTTATTCTGCACTGGCATAAGTGCCTATCCTCAGATAACTGTCTTCTTTATGAAGTATCCACCCAGGAGAAACAACCCTATTCTAACTGGAGTGACCCCTAAGCGCATCCCTACCTTGGTTCCAGTTCTAGACGGCAACCTTGACTTTGGAGCAATAAATACAGGAAAAACTTCGGACGAGTTTCCAAATCTTCCTGATGGCGAACACTGCAAAAAGCTATGTGTACGCAACACTGGCCTCTTCGACCTTCACGTAGACTTTCAGCTCAAAAAGGTCGTCGAAGAAGTGCTTCCCGGATCCCCAACAACTGCAGGAAAGATGGACAAGCAAACACCAGGATCGTCAACAAGTGCAATCAAAGAGAAGCAAATGAAAAAAGCTTCGGAACCTGTTAAAGGGAAGGGAGGCAAGAAAGGGAAAAAAGGAGATGCAAACCAGGCAATTTACTCTGTTTATCCTCTTTCCATGGACCTGAAGATTGATGAGAGCCAAACACTGAGCCTCTTTGCCTTCCCCCGTGAGGTAAGCGCGTTCTTATAGTGAGAGCTCAGATTTCATTCGGCATATCCTTATTCAATGATCCATAAATTAAAGAACGACTTCAAAGCTAAGATATGCTTCCAGATGCATCAGAGATCAGTTCCGTATGCCCAGTCACAAGAAATATACTTCAAAGATAATAGATCGAGATCTACAAAATAGCAGTGGCCACGTCAGTGAAGGGAAGCATAAGCTATGCTAACTTTGAAGTGCGTGCACAGGGCACCGCTGGAAAGCTTACAGAGAAGCTTTTATTTATGGTTAAGGAAAACCCAGAGCCACTAGAGTTTACGGTTACCTGCGTGGCTGATACTCCACTAGTGGAGATCGGTTCAAATAGTCTTGACTTTCAGCGCGTGCTTCTTGGGAAGAACAAAACAATGGAGTTGGTGATCAGGTACATATTTGAAGGAATTCATAACCCACACATGAATTTGACCTCCTAGCTTTCAGTAATACGGCAACATAGCAGGTGACAAGGTGAGAGTACTCAATCTTTCCACCTGGTCCGATCAAGCTGAATTCCGTGTCTTAATTGCATGACGGTGAGATTTTGTAGTCTTCCTCGCCTCCTTAAACCTGATCAAGTCCTCGACTGTGGTTGCACAGTTGCAGACTTGTAACCATGTAAACCATGGCAGCCTATATGAATAAGGAGAGCAGAAGCCATTCGCAGAACGTGGGATCCAAAACCACTTAGGATGTCACCAATGGCAGCATAGGAGAAAAGCAAACAAATTAAAACATATCTATCTAACAAAACTCGTATTAGCGTCCTGATAAACATAGAACGGATCGAACTTCTCATTCTCTACTATACAGTCAGAGTAAATATTATCAGTCCAAACAAACTTGACGCCCTTAAAAAGATGCACCTATTACTCTTCTGACGTTTATCAACACTCGTATCTGCGCCTGTGCACAATGTGGAAATTTTTAAGAATACACAAAAGAAGTCGCTTCTTGTCAGTAAACATTTTCGGTAAGGGTTGTAGCATCTTTTACCTCCATATGGCGATCCAATGTCTCCTACGAGTCTTATCACTTGCTCTCTTTGACAAACTTACTGCAGACAAGACTTCTACAGGCGTGGGAGAGTAACGACCACAATATCTAAGATTACCAGGCACACTTAACTTCTAATTCCTTCCTTATGTGTAGGAATAAGTGTCTGCTGAGACTGAATTGGAATATACTTGGACTTGAAACTACACCTGCTGAGTTTCAGTTTTCAGAAACAACAGGCTCACTAAAATCAGGAGAAGAGTTGAAAGTCTTGCTAAATTTCACAGCAGTAAAAGAGCAAAAGTTTGATCAGAAGCTCAAAGTCCAGGTACGGAACAAAGACACTTTGACTAACAATCCCCTTGCTCTATTATTAAAGCTCTATACATAGCTCGCTCTGTTAAGGAACCTCAACCATAGTTTCGAAGTATGGATATATATCAATCTACCCCTCAAGATACGACAGAACGTTCATGATTTTCAGGCTCTAATCTCGGGAAATTGAAAAGCATAATCTTATGAAGTGCACGATACTTTACTAACAACTTCATCCACTCCTGCTGGCAGATATTTATATTGGTGAGTAATGAGTATAGAATTCGTGCGTTAGAACACGGTTTCATAACCACATTGACTAGACAATAAATGACTGCTTGCTCCTAACATATTGAGTGAAAATGAAACCCCTTCATTGAGCGGATGAGAATCATTTTAGACTCCCTTGCACTGTGGAGTTCACGCTCACTCCTGAGATTGTGGAACAAGAGCGAGCGTGAACCATGAGTTCTAAGATACCATTTGCCATGGAAATCTGCAACCAAAGCCCCTAATAAATGTGCAAGGGTATGAAGAACCCGTTGTGAGAACTTGGTTTCACATGACCAGTGAACACCCATTGACCGTGACTCCTAATAACGCTTGAACACAGCCATGCTCTGGTCGTTGTGAAAGATAGTGTTGGAACTACTGTTCAAAAGCACATGGTTTCATTGACGCAGATATAGTATCCTTTCCTAAAGAGCGACACAAACTTAGTAGGTTTACTTGAACTGGCTATACGAAGTTGCGTATCTCAGACAACGTTTTGTTGCGACTCTTGAGTCGAATACATCTCTCACCTGAAAGGTCCCATTCCTACTCTATACAAAGAACAAATAATCCATCTTCTGCACGCAACGTTTCTAGACTGATGGAAGCAGAAACGTATTATTAGATCTTCCAGTTTCTTCTCAAGAAGCTCCTCAATGCACTTGGGCCCCAAGCAGGAACGTACTTTCTGCATGATCAACCAGTCTCGCAATATTCTTGCTCACTGAGCTCGTTGACGCTGTGTCAGACCCGAATTGAGACTGTTGGGACACGGAAGCATACTGGTTCGATGTCCTCTGTTGGACAACAAATGAATCTACATAACCCTGTCATACCTTCCCGGCGCCTTCCCTAGAGTGTAATTTTGTTCAAAATTTCTAAACGAGTATATGGTTTCGAAACGAAACCAGATAGCCATGTGCCCGATCAAGCAGTCCAACCATATTGCATCAAATGTATGCTGTGGTATTCCATCAGCGGCATGGTCACATCGAAAAGACTATGACGACACTGGTCTCCATGGCATGAAGTAGAAACTGACATCTTCAAAAGAAAGAATGTTTAAACGTCTCGACTAGTAACAGCTATGAATGAGTACTAACAAGCAAGAGTTTGTGCACACCATGCCTCCAGATAAGTCATGGTAAGGACGGAGCCCAGGAGCATCCACTGCGCTTACTTGCTGAAGGATACATAATGAACGTGCTGATCAAGTACCCTGATCCAGAAGTACTGGATGGTGTAGACTATGGAACAATAAAAGTTGCTGAGGAAGCACTCCAAACAATAATCATGGAGAACAAAGGCAAGTACCCAGTTGGGTATAAATTTAACCTCAACACCCAGCTGATCCGGGAACTCTTCACTATCACTCCGGTCGAAGGAGTCATGGCGCCAAAGGGTCAACTTAAGGTCAGATGAACTATCATTAAGAGAATGAATTAGCTCGTTTCGCAGTAAGCTGCGCATTAACAATTGCTCTACTTAGATGTCAGACCAACAGTCTTCAGACAATTAGCAACAAGAATCAATATCTCACATACGAAATACTCACCCAACCTAGAAGTATCACTCTCTTCTTTTGAGTAACAGAGAAAAGATCTTGTAAAATTCCATTTTCTCCTGCTTACCTGCTTCCATGAAGTTTACCTGCAGGTTGCTGTGTCGTTCAATAAACTGAGGACCCTCAAGAAAGAAACGATTCTGCACAGAAACCACGATATCGCAATTGAGCTGATTGAGGTCTTGTACGCGGTTACTGAAAAGACGGTACCAATATATATAACCCTTCACGCTGTACACTCGAAGTTCCTCATTCTTCCGGCCCGTGAAATAAATTTCGAGCATCAAATATGTGGTGCTCTATCTGAAATGCGCACCCTGAAGATACTCAACACTGGAGTGTTCGAATTTAGCTTCAAACTCTCAAGTCCGATAATGAAGGATGCAGTAGCTCCCTTACATGGCAAGGCAGAGAGCATTGCTACCAAGAAAAGTGCAAAGACAGTTGCCACTGCAAAAACAGGTGTGAGTAACAAGACAGCAACAAACGCGAAAGGGAAGAAAGACAAAGCCTCAACAGCTCCAAAAATGCTGGACTTACGAGGATTCCAACTATTTCCAGCAACGGGGACACTCCTTCCGGGTATGAAACAAGACATATGTGTTTACTTCAAAGCACCCGTGACGCCTCTGGCAGTGTCCGAGGAGATAGCAATATCAGTAAGTGAGAAGGATCCCCTGAAATATCCCGATGATATTCTTTACACGCTGATTGGCGAATCACAATTTCCAGGTATTCTGACTGATCCAGAAGTGATATTTGAGGAACACAGGATGGTGGATGAATTTGAGCTATTTCCAGCAGTCCTGCCATCCAGAACCTATTCCAAAGGGGATCATATATTCTCATTTGGTCCAGTTTTCATCGACACAGACCCACCGTCCAAAAGGGCAGAATCAGAGCCCGGGAAAATCTCTGTCAAGTTCTTTGAAGAAGACCTATACAATATGAAAACACCGAGAAACATGAAAATACATGGAGCAGATGTAAACTTCAAGATGCAAAATCTTTATAAAGTCCCTTGCACAGTGGAGTTCACGCTCACTCCTGAGGTTGTGGAACAGGAGACCCTTGAGGCTTATGAGATACCATTTGCAATGGATATCCAACCCCAAAGCATTGATATCCCTCCCCTTGACTGCCGTTACATTCAATGCCTTTTCAACCCCTTATCCATTCGAACTTATGCAGCAATATTTGAGGCCAATGTGAAGAATGGAGGCGAGAATGCGAAAAATAAGCAGTTCAAATGTCACCTTAGAGGTGATGGAACCCTGCCACACATCCAGATTGAATGTCCAACAGAAATCACCGCTTCCGGGGCACCATGGCTCAAATTTCCTCGCACTAAAGTCAATCAAGCAATCACACTTCCTGTTGTTCTTCACAACCAAGGCATTGTACCCGCAACTGTGAACGCAGTTGTGGTTGGGGCTTCCGTTCTTTGGCTGCAAGTGGGCCTCAAAACCGATCAGATGCTATACTCTGCTCGTCCATTCAGCTCGAGTTTCAAAATACGTAAGAAACAACGAGAAACAATCGTCGTAACATTCACTCCTTCGGAACCCAAAGAGTATGAATGCGAGATGCAAATAGCAGTTTTGTCCAATCCCTTCAATAACATCAGTATCACGATATCAGCTGAAGGATACATGGATGAAGTTGAATGTTTGGGCCTTCCAAGAAAAGGCAACGACGCAATTTGGTTTGATGACGGGCCTTTCCAGATCACGAAATCACTGGCTTTCCTTATGAAAAACAATTCCTTAGAAAAACACTGGCGTTTTACATGGCCGGAAATACCATTCCTTCGATTTGTCCCGGCGGTTGGCCACCTACACGCGGGTTCAACTAAAGAAGTACTTGCTGTGTACAATCCGACAGAGAAGGTGGAGTATATTGACAATGAGATCCGAGTACCAATGTACAACATCTTGTTTCCGGAGGCGTGCGGAGGGCCCCCTCCAACTCAATGGGATTCTCCAGTTCCAGATATCAAGATGCTGGAAGACGATCAAGCTATCGCTGCAAAACTGCAGGCTGTCAGTGGTAAGAAGGGGAAGCAGACAAAAGAAGCTGGGGAAAGGACTGAACCCAAGAAAAATCGAGACAAAGGGAAAGAAGGCGCAGAGGAAGGAGGGAAAGGAAAATCCAAGAGAAAGGATGGGTCAAAAACTGAAATTCTTGATGGCAGACCTATTTCCCCAGATAATGAAGTACGCCCAGAGCCACCTCACCAGTTGGTTGAAGGAACTGCAAAAGCGATGGTGCTCAAGTTACATGCAGTAGCCGATATGTCACGCTACGAATGCGAAGCTCGCTCCATACACTTCAAGTCAACCATGATGTATCAAACTAGAAGCTTTATGTTTAACTTGAAAAATCTAAGCCGAGCAGAGCTGCTATTTACCTGGCGACTGCAGAAGCAAGATGGACTAGTTGATGGGAGCAAGCTTTACATCACCAGTCCACAATCTGGAGCAGTGCCTGCAGACAGCTCGACTACTATTACTGTAAAGTTCTTGCCAACCGAAGTGGAAGATTGCACCAGAGTTTTGATGTGTGAAATTCCAGGGTTAGATCCTCAATGGATGCCCTTAAGTCTGCCGGTAACTGGACACGTCACTAGACCATGGTGTCACTTCAAACTTCCTAAGAATGACTATATCACAGGAAAGCGAAGAAGCCAAGCATTGGTAGGTCCTGACGGCGAGGTAGGTCCTCTAGATCCAGAAATTAAGGTTATTGAGATCACGTCACTTGGTGTACACGTCCAAAACTTCATGACATTCACAGCGGTGAATCCTACGAATATGGTGTACAAGTTTGTGTGGGAGCTTACACATATTCCATCACCAGTTTGGCCTGAAGATGATCCCCCTTCGCAATCAGCGCTAGACAAGCTTCAAGAGCCTTTCCGGTGTCTTAGCAGGCATGGAGAAATCAGTCCAGGAGAAGGATATGAAATGAGTTTTGAGTTCACGCCCGTGAAATGTGAACTTCAAGAAAAATTCTGGACGTTCCAGATTCCAGCCCTTGACATCTCAGTCCAGTTCTTGATTGTTGGTTACGTCTATAAGCCCAAGCTGCACTTTGACCACGCAGTACTCAATTTCGGTAAGGTTCAAGTTGGCACCAAAGCTAGATCACGCATCAGGCTCATAAATGACGAAGATACCGAATTCCCCTTCTCATTCGACAAAAGGACTTATCTCCGTACTCAGTACGAACAAAATCCATTGAGACCTGTCGTGCAGTTTGTGCCTCCTCATGGTACAGTTGCCCCAAATTCTGAGACACCTGTAGATATCAGCTTTGCTCCAATGGGTGAAGGAAACACGAATTTCAATGTGGTATGCAACTTGAAGAAAGCCTTGCAACTGACAGTCAATGTCAAAGGCGAGGGCTACACCATCCACGACAAAGTGTTCCTGGAGGTCATGGAGGATGGTATTCCGCTCCAAATGTCCCCGAGAGATGTGAATCACATTCACTTGGGAGATATATTGATAAATAACAACGTGTTCAAAAGATTTGTTTTGACTAATACAGGTATCTTCCCCTTCCATTTCGTTTGGATGCTTGGGAGTTGCAAAGACGTGACAGTGGAACCCACTGGGGGCACAGTTACAAGTGAGGACCAAGTCTTCTGCGATCTTTCTTTCTGCCCAAAGAGCCTAGGACCAGTCACAGATGTCACAGTTGTATGTCAGGTCCGCCACAACAACCCGTATGTTCTCAAAATTTCTGGTAATTGCTATCGACCCAGAGCTGCATTTAGCTTCCTGAATTACGACTTCGGTCCAACTTTCCTTGATGCGGAAGAAAGGGATCCCCCATTTGTGACTTTGACTGTGAGCAATGTTGGCACATCAGCAATCACATGCGAAAATATGTACGAAAGCACGCCTCACTTGGACGTCCCACATGCCACACTTTTGCTTGACGAGGGCGAGGAAGAGTCTGTGATCATAACCTTCAAACCTCAGGAGGTTAGACGCTATCAAGAGGTGGTGAAGTTTCAGATCAACGGGTTGGATACTGTAACTGTCATTATTTCTGGAGAAGGTGTGCGCTTGCATGTTGAGCTCGTAGACCCCACGCAAAAACTGATAGTATTTGACAACCTCAAAATTGGGCAATTTCAAAACATCCCTGTTCAGATAGTCAACAAGACGAGGGCTTTCTGTAACCTCTCATGGGCTCCCATTAGGGCAAGGTTTATGGAGTTTGACATGGTTTGCTTACCAGCTGAAGGACTTCCGCTGAAGGGGAAGCAAACAGGTACTTTAGACCTTCAATTTCGACCAAAAACTAGGACAGCATTCAAAGAGTCCCTGGTTATCATAGCTGCAAATACAGAGGTGGTACTAGCGACAGTGTCGGGAGCTTGTGTTGGCACAGAAGTAAAGCTCAGTACCAACATCTTAGCGTTTGGAACAGTGACGCTCGGCTCAAAGTATACGAGGAAAATACAGGTGGAAAACTGTGGAGATATGGGGACAGCATTCGCTTGGGATATTTGCACATATGCGACTGAATGCACCTTTTTTCCTCCTGACGGATACCTAGCTCCTCATCAGGTGGCTGTTTTGGAAGTTTCTTTTCACCCATCAGCTGTGCATCCGGATATACTTATTGACAGAATCCATTGTGTTATCACTGGTGGTGAGACTCAATTTTTGACTATCCAGGGGGCATGTATCGAACATGATCCTCCTGTGGAGAGTCTCAACTTTGTTGCTCCAGTGAGAAGCACAGACGCCAAAACCATCCAATTAAAGAATGTAACGGACAAACTGTGGTTGCTCGTTCCTAAGATCGAGAACAAATTTTGGAGCGGATCCACCACTATTGTGGTTCCAGGCAAAGAAACAGTGGCATATGTCGTGACCTTCCATCCTATGACCATGAGTCCAGGAGCATCTCACAAGGGGTCAATCACATTTCCCCTGCCGGATGGATCAGCATTGTACTATAAACTTGAAGGAGATGCCGGAGCACCCCTTCCCGCTGGGGACATCCAATTCGACGTCCAATCGCGGAGGAAGGCGACTATTCCCCTAAAAGTACAAAATTGGCTGAAACTAGGTCAACACTTCGTAGTTGTGATAGAGCAACATATAGAGGACGCCACAACCACCTTAACAGGCCCTAAAGCAATAGAGGTTCCGGGACATGCCACACGCGAATGCGCACTGCAATTCCATGCTCACAAGCCAGGAATTTATGGATCCAAGGTGTCGTTTCGCAACGAGGAAACAGGGGAGTATATATTTTACAACCTTATGGTCGTGGCTAACAAAGCGGACATAATCAAAGTTATTCGATTTGAGGCTGTTGTGCGACAAAGGCTCGTTCATACACTTCACGTCCGGAACCCTCTCCAAACTCACGTTACATTCAAAACCTCATCTGATAATCTGGAGGTGAAGATACCTGCTACGGTAGAAATCGATCCTGGAGTTTCCGCGGCTTTTGACATTGCATTCCGGCCGCTCTTAGAATGTCAGATGGTCAGCTACATCACTCTTAAAAATGAATTGCTGGGAGAGATGGTATACCAGCTTGATTTGCTAAGCTATGCACCAGGCTTTGACGATTCACTCACCTTCAGTACGCCGCTAGGCAGCAGGCAGACGCAAATGTTCCGCTTCATGCATTATCTGCCTAGCAAAGTGATCTACAAGTGCGAACTTTCTGCAGACGGAAAGGAAGCTGGATTCCTAGTGCCCACAAGCGCGACCGCCAACAATGCAGATTTGGACGGCTTGGAGGTGCAGGTGCGTACTCGTAATCGTCACCATAAACACCACAAATGTTCCTAAGGCTTGTAAGTTAGCTTCGAAATGTAAACAACAAACAGAAGCTACCGTACAAGCCTTAGCTTCAATTTGCAGAATGCTTAAAGTCTGAAGATCGCTTGAAGTCCCCTCACTCCAACTCCATCATTCGCTCTTGTCCATTCAACAATCTAACAAAATCGAAAAGAACACCAATTCTGAGCCTTCGACCACATTTAGGAATCTACACAATCATAGAATGTGAACACAACACCCTTAACTTCGCTTCACATAATGCAAACATTCATACGTTAAACCTCCAAACATTAACTGATATTCATTTGCCCCGCACATCAAAAATTTCAGGTCCTGATCATCTTCGAGCCATCAAAGGTCGGAGAAACGAACTACGGTGTGGTCACAGTCTCGGACCCGAAGGGAGGAACATACCTCTGCAGACTGCTCGGCACTTGCCTTGCCCCCGTTCCACAAGGCCCGGTCATGGTATACCAGAAAGGCACAGTAAACTTCCGAAACGTATTTGACACAGCACTTCACTTCAACTACGTGGTGGACAACCCTGCGTTTACTTGCAGCAAGGGGGACAAAATTGCCGCAAAAAAACAGACTAGAGTCAACATCACTTACAAGAGAGTCCAAGGTCCGAATACTCACGATGGCATCAGCAGCGGCAAAGCTCCGAAGATTCCCGATAGCAGCAAAGCATCAGCAGCTGTCCTTGCCAGCCCTACAACAGCAGCAGCAGACAGTGCCAGCAGCAGCGCAAGCGATCGAGGGCGTCTGACGATTTTGAGCCCCGATGTTCCAATTCACAAATGGGTGTTCTATCTCCAGGGCACCGAGGACCTGCCTCCCAAACCCGACAAATCTCCTCCAAAAGGAAAGAACTCCGACAAATCTCCTCCGAAAGCAAGGAACTCCGACAAGTCTCCTCCAAACCCCAAGAAAAAGTGATCGGCGACGGATTTGATTGCGATCTTCTCCTGCGGTCCCCTCTCCTCGGGAAAGGAGGACCGGCTCTTTTTGTCAGTCAGTCAACCACGTCCATGTCCACGTGGTTCTCCGCTGCAGCGAACTTGTATAACTGTGTCCGTACCCAAGACTCCCTTTATTTTATCCCTCCGAAACATTGAATATAAGAGTGTGGCCCTTGTCTCTAGCAAAATAAAGATAAAATCTACCGTGACATTATTTTCTGGGCGTTTTTCTCCTTTGTATCCTGATGACCACCTTTGACCAATCTTTAACCAAAGTAGTACTGTACTGGCAGTCCAGATTCCTTAAAAAACCAGCAACTCTTTTGTCAAACATGTCAGCAGACTTCTCTCACCATCATGCTTTCCAAATGCTCCGAGTCAGGATTGAGTGATGGTTAAATCAACCGAATGGTTCCCCATGCAAGCCACTCCAGCAAATGCTTTTCATTTCCCCTAGTAAAATGTCTTCGAGTGTCTTAGGAGAATATCCCATTGGGAAAAAACATTCTGGGACGCACACATCCTCTCACTGTAAGGGAATAAGTAGTTTACGTGTTGTTTCAGTGGCGATAAAGGAGGTGAGACCTTATTGACTGACTCTGACTGCCATCCTCAGTTACATCTAACCTGCGGTTAGACCCGAGCGTGGGTGGCTTCGGGCAACCATCAAACGTGCAGATGATCTGAACTGAATGCATGGGACAGATAAAACGGCACAGTTCACCGATGGATGGACGGATACAAGAATGTTGGATGAATGATGTACAGTACAATGAAGGTCGGCAAACATGTAAGAACGGATGGTCTTTCTCCCTCCCGGTTACTTGCAGTGAATTTGGAGGTTCCCGTCCAAGAGCCTATTTTGCCGGCAACGCACCTATGTCCAGTGAATTCCTAGCGGGGATGAACGGGTAACTTAATCTACAAGAGTCTCCCTGAAAATTGCAAATACCTCCCCAAGAGTTTATCGTACAGTCCCGTAGAAACCGGTCGGCACCCTGCGACCTGGAGAATATTCGGGGATGTCGACAGAATCTTCCCGACCACTGGTTACGTGGGAGGTCGCGGAGGTGGGGACGGACTTCCCTGAGGGCTGCCCTAACTCTTGCCTAACCCGAGGGTGACTTCTTCAGGTAGACAGACAAGCTGTCACATTTGTAAGTCACATGCCTTTCATCATGCGCTCGGAGAGGAGAGAAGTCGATAAAGGCGGGAAGGCATCTACTTTATTCTCGACAGAAATCTAACTCGAAATCTCGTCGAGACCAATCTAACACCTTTCTATGTTAACAGAGCCAGAGATACGCTTTAAGCTGTCTACCTTTCTGCAGTAGATAAGACCTTCGTTCTCGGAGTATCTCATCTACTTGGCTTTCTTTCACCTCATCATCCTTGTGTGGAGAAATATCTATCTCTCTACGACAATCTGCTGCTCTGCCACCAGAGATATGCAACGTGGGGACAATTCAAGATTCCGACAGAACACAACAACATGAGAGAAAGGGAATAATATGCTTATAAAATTTTAAAGAACTGTAACTCAAATGCCAAGAGCAGTATGCAATATTCGTTGTACCACTGGTTGGAAGTCTTCTTCTACGTTGGACGATTAGATAAAATACCACGGTATATTCGGAAGGATTCATTCTAACTGCTTGTGATTACCACTATGGTCCATCCGTACTTTCTTTCTACTACACCAAAGTTTCTTCACACAAAGATTAGGATGCAATAGACTCCTCGTTTAGATAGACATCATGATCCAAGTTACTCGACCTAGTTGTGATTTGTTTTGCCGTGTTTGTGTTGAAATAATCAATGTCCATATTCGTGCGTTATCCTACCACTCATCATTAGCAATACCATCAGAAGATGGGACCAAACCAATTGGACAGCATCCTTTAAAGTAGAGTCCGCGATAATTGAACAAGACTTGCACGTATTTAGCACTCT
The DNA here is from genome assembly GCA_948567375.1 of Lunularia cruciata. Taxonomy (NCBI): domain Eukaryota; kingdom Viridiplantae; phylum Streptophyta; class Marchantiopsida; order Lunulariales; family Lunulariaceae; genus Lunularia; species Lunularia cruciata. The sequence continues at coordinate 10,998,371 of OX419756.1, forward strand.
TCAAGATGCTGAGAAGTTGACTTCACTTAATAAGTTTATATGTACTTTGCAAGCTTTGCAATGCTTCTTTGATTCAAGTGAAACTCTTACAGGGTATTATCTAGTTTACTTCGTTGCATGATCATAGATTTGACGAGAACATTTTGGCCCAAACTCTGTGACCACATGCTCTTATCTGGTATAGCTTTGGAAGGTTCCCACATTACCTTAGGATACTGTCCTTAGTAATTTATGATTAAATATTCACTAACATCTGTCGCATGTGAATACTATGAAACTAGCAGAATATTCTTCTCGGTTGCTTTTATTGATATCCTGGATCAACGAAGAAAATCACCTTTCTCCTAAGAAGAGCTAAAACATATAATATGCCATCCAGGCCAGAGCATTTTATAATTGACCAGTAAGCAAGAGTGATGGTTCTGAATATAAAAGACTGCAGAATAGTTTTATAATTTATTGATAATATCGTTATTTGAACCTCATTTTGAGAAAGTGCAATAGCGCTAAAAAGATTCCATGCATAGATATCCCCATTATAACGTTCATTTGATGATAAAAGAGAGTACTATACTCGGACTTTTTTCCTCCTCAGCAGTGGCTCTGATCTAAGCCAGACGACTGTATTTCTTCATCGTATTTATGTAGAAGAATCACCACCAAATGTTATATAATTAAGATTTATAAAGGATTAAGAGGTTAGAAACGTTAAGAAGAGTAATGAGCAGAATGCACCCTGAAAAGAAGCCCAATCCTAAAAGCAAATAAAAAGACCTAGGAATCTTAATAACGGAATACATGTTGTACCTTGTGATCAAGGTCCTGCCACCAAGGCAATACTAATAGAAGAGACGAGAGCATCTTAGTAGTGGGTGGTTTCGTTATTGTTGTTACGTCTATGTAAGCCCAACCCTTGGGATGTTAGAAAGTGACTCAAATTCTATATCAAATGCATGATTTGACTCTGGCTTGTGAATTTGTTCCACTATAACATATCTTCTGTCACCTGATGAATGAGACATCAACTATTAGTGTAGATATTCAAAACCCTTCAAGTCCAAAAGGATGAAGGTATATTGGCCCATTGCGGAGCATAGTAGTCCTCCTACTTTAGAACTCCTCCCTTGGTATTAATGGTAGTTGCTATCCTACCTGGTGGATGCTTGTGCAAGAAACTCTGTCGGTAGAGGTTTGCTATTACCTTATCAAGTATCACCTTATATATATATGAGCAAAAGGATCTTTCTCCCACTAGTAGCAATGGTAATGGCTATCTTTATATTTGTGGCTCCACTTCTGAGGACAATACCAAGTAATATGTTCTCAATCAATAGAAGTCATAATATCATGTCAAGAAGGTGAACATAAGGAAATATGGTAGATCTTAAGTGGTACATTTGCCTAAATGGAATGAAAGAGATATTGTATAGGAACTATAGTCTATAATCATATGTAGATGTGGATTTGATATACTAGATATGTTATTCAATGAAGAAGAATAAGGAAGTGCAAATGAGTCAAATAGGTAGATGTATCATTCACTGAAATATCAAGTATAGGGAGACTCCGTTGTTACGGTCAATTGGTGTAAGCATGGGTGAAAAGAGTATGCCATCCTTATAAACAAAGTAAGGTTTTAACAAGATTGTGTACTTGATTTTGTATAAAGAAGATGAGGAGAATCAAATATTTTAGCACCCAAGTCCACCAATCATATTAAGGTATTGTAATTGATAAAATAAAAAAAGATGCAAGCAACTTAAAGATATTGTTAAAAGGAATAGAGAGTAGGTGAATTATAACCAATAGAAGGTAATAATAATAATAATAATAATAATGAAGTAAACTAACAAATTTCATGTGAATAAAATTATAATAATATTTACTTTATATTAATATTTTTTATTATATTATATTATGATAATATATTTAATCTAAATTTTTATAACACCTAATTTTATATATTATTATTATTATATGTTGATGATATATATGATACATATAGTAGATATTATTATTATGTTATATCTTTGAAATCTATTATATATTAGTACTATAATTTATTATATGTCAATGATATAATATTGTGAAAAAAATGGCTTATTAAGTGAAAAAAAAATTATATTGGGATTAACAAGAAAGATACCACAAATCTTACTCAATATGGACCTAAAGAAAGATGTAAATACTAAATCCAAAACTTATTTATTATAGATTCCTCCAAATAAAATATGAAACCTTCAATCTTATTTACAAATAATATTCAAAGAAACCATATTGAATGTGATTTATATTACCTTACACAAATTATACAAAATATAAGGTAATAAGCACAATTAGTATATCATTTAAAGCGTAATTAGTATATACTAATTATGCTTTAAATGATTCTTATTACCTTATGTAAAGTATACATATATATGATGTTATCCTAAACATTCACAAGTTATGTCTAAGGTCTAATGTGTGAAAATAAAGATTATATCTCAATCTACCATGTGAGATGAATCATCATGAATTATCTACTTACTAAGGGAAAAGAACAAGTTATCCATCTCTATTAAAATATAGATTTCTATTTGCAATGCTCTACTTAAAGATTTGAGGGATTTGAGGGATTTGAGCTGCATAATCAAAAGATTCTATATGTTCACAAAGGTTGATAAGGTTATATGGAATTCTCAAATGTTCTTTAATTCCATACATTTTTCATTACATAATTTGTAAATTTCATGACATTTACAACATCAATGCTAGTTTGCTTGATGCTAGAGTGATAGTTTTGGAGGTCATCATGTTATTAGTAGTTGCTTAGGGACTACTTAATGATGGTTAGATATGGTATTAGGTTGGTTGATTGCATTGTTGAAGCTACCATTCGCACTATCAAATGCACCATTAAGGTTAGATTCCTTGCCACTCCACAAGGTATATCTCAAAATGGAGCTCCAAAGAGCTCACTTCTTCTATGTCTAGCCTTTGAGCTCCCAACTATGGTTTAAAAAAGCTAGCAAGTGTCACCTTGATTCTTTTAGCTAGAGTGGCTGTGGCTTGATGATGCAATTAGGGCTTGTTGGGAGTGTATATTGAGCATTGAGTATTCAGATTTGAGATCTAAATCAAGTTGCAATAGGTTGATTACTTAGAAGAAGTGAAGAGGGAAATTGGGTAATATGGCAATGGGTGTGGGTGTATCTCCAAGCTTGGTGTGATTGATTTCACCTTTCATCATTATTTCCTAATTTGAGTTGAGTAGATCATGCATGGAAGCACTATTGAGTTGGCTATAGATTTGACAATTGAGTTGATGATTGGAGAGGCCAGATTTGAGAATGATAGGTTGAATCAATGATTGAAGCGCAAAGGATGAGTTTTGGCTCTACATCCAACTCATAAGGGCCATGCAGACTTGATGTTATTCTCACTTTCCTCCACATCTATATAGATATATCAATGGTAGCTAAATTGGAAGGTCTTCTTGTTGTTATTACAATGTGTTTAGCTCTTGATACACACATGATGGGTTGAAGAAAATATCATTGTACAAAAGTTGCCTTCTGTCAAGACATAGGGTTGCACATGAATCATTTTTTCCAACAAGATAGGCACATTAACAACAAACCAAATGCCAATTATTTGGGTTGCTACAATGGAATATTTAGACAAGATGACTAGTTATTAACTAATAATGACATCATATGATCTTAATGATGGGGCAGTTGACAAGAATTACATATATTTTGTGGCTCTATTACCATGCCTTGCAGAATTTGGTTTGGTTTTGAACACTAACCAATAGTTAAGAAAGTTTAGTGTAGATAATGATAGTTAGACATTACCAATTAAGTTAAGGGAGTAGATACTCATTAGTTTAAAGTGCGAATTCAAGATGAAGAAGGGAAAAATGCATATTAATTTGGCAAATAGTTACAATTCTCAAAGTTGGAATCAAGGAATAGTTAAGGGAGCATAACTAGAAATAATACAAGCACTTTTGAGAGTCTAAGGAAATTTAACATTGCGGGTGATGAAGGTCAATATAACCTTAACATTGTATCAAATATGTTTTCACATTAGAATTTTTATGAAAGGACATTGAACCTTGGTGATTTAATATGCACCACAATTGCTTAACATTGTTAATGAGATTTAACAAAAATAGTTTGCACAAATATTTGGATATTATGAAGTTTTAGTATAGAATTCATTTAAACCTATTCTTGTGGATTCTTGAGGTTGTATTTAATAGAGAGTTTTAAAAAATAGATTTCACGAATGTCTATGGAAAAAATAACAAACTTCATAATTATTTTTAGTGAACTTTGTAACCTAATGATGAGCTAATAACTAAAACCCCATAAATTTTGATATAAGAAAATTAGTGCAACTTGCATTCATTTATAAGAATGAGGCTCTCATTCATAGATTTTAGGTGTGTCATGGTGAAATAAATGTTAGAAAATATAAGTACTACCCATGGATAACAAATTGGATTGCCACGTCCATGGAAGGTGATGTATAGGAGAATATTTGAAAAGTCTTTTGACAAATAGTGCCACTGTTGGGTGTAATCAAGTGGTATTGGAGATTTGTGTGAGGTTTAAGGTTGGCACTAGTTGGTGTTGTTGACTACAGATTCAAGAAGGTCTGAGAAAAAATTAATAAGACAAACCATAAATGGCAACCAAGAAATTGATTGAGGATCAAGAAATTCTAGTGCAAGGCCACAAAAATTGGCAATAGAAGACATTCAAGTTTCTCTTAAGGATGGGCTTGTTAAGTGTGGAGTCCAATTAATTGTGTGAATGCACTATGAGAATGTTGAAGAGTCAATATAGGACAGATCTTGACATTATAGGATTCTATTTATGGAAGTGAATAAAAAGATAGTTTTCAATGGGACCTACATCTTTGTGAATACAAATTTGAATGAGTCGTGCCTTATTGCATTGGAAGTAGCTTCTCAAGGACTTTCAATTAACACCAAGATCATGGTAAATAGAGCTCTAGAAAAGAAGTTATGCGCACTTGAAGTTCATGGCAAATGTGTCTTGCAAGAGTTACGGGATACTACTACAAGAGTTGTAGGTAGGCTATGGAACCTGCAAGATGGCTCTAGGATTGTAGGAAGGCTACAAGCATGGACTCCATTTGTGAGATTGAGTGAGTTGACATGTATCAATTGGTATTAGACAATCTAGGGTTTAGATATGGGATCAATCTACACCACACATTTTAGAACTAGATTAGGGTCACCAAGTGCAAGTATATATATAGTGCAAGTGTTGATTGTTAATGTGACTTTGATATTCTTGTTTGACAATTCTCAACAATAATTCAAGAGTGAAAAAAAATCTTTTGCAATTGTGAACACAAGTAGACATTGGCCAAGCAACATGAAAATTGGTGTATTTTATGCATGCTTGTCTTGACTATATTGATGAATGATTTTTGCTCCATTGTATAGCCAAATTTGTATTCCTGCTGCTTTCTTAAATTCCTAATTGTGTATTGTCTTTCAACAAGTGGTATCAGAGCATTTGTTCTTGAAGAGAGAGCAACTCAATGGCAAAAGATGGGAAAATCAAAATCAAAAAGTTCAATCACAAGGATTTTGGTTTTTGGAAGATGTAGATTGAGGACCATCTATATCAAAAGAAGCTACATCTATCTCTTGTGCTAGAAAAGCCTGACAAGATAAAAGAAGTTGAATGGGAGTTTCTAGATTGGCAAGCCTTGGATGTGGTCAGATTGACATTGGCAAGAAATGTTGCATACAAGATTATCCATGAGAAGACCACCCACAAGTTAATTAAGGTACTATTGAATATGTATGGGAAACCTTCAATTTGAAACAAGGTATTCTTGATTTGCCAATTAGTCAACACAAGGATGAAAGAAGATGCATCAGTTCAAGACCACATGAATCATTTCAACTCAATTATTTCAAGCATGGGATCTATGAAGTTCAACTTCAATGATCAAGTTCAAGCATTGTTGTTATTATATTTTTTACTTGATAGTTAGGGAGCAATAGTTTCAACAATGATTCAAGATCAAGTGATCTTAAGTTTGAGAGTATACAAGACTTGATTCTTAATGAAGACATCCATAGACATAATTCTCCAAAATTGTCAACTGCGGTGTTTATACTAAGAGTAGAGGCAAAAGGCAACAACAAGGTCAGAGTCACAAAAATGGTAGATCAAAGTCAAGAAAGAGAAATGATTTCATAGGCTACAAGGAAGTACGTAAAGAAATTGTATATTGGAATTGCAACAAACCTAGTCACTTCAAGAATCAATGTAAAAGTCCAAAGAAGGAGGAGAACTTCGTGAACATAGCAACAAAACAAGAGAATACACTTGTTTGCTTTGTGGAGTGTTTTGTAGAATCTTGGGTGATAGATTTTGGGGCATCATTTCACTCTACCCCATGTAAATAGTTGATGCACAACTTTGTTGCATGAAACCTTGGAAAGGTTCACCTCATTGACAATAAATCATTTTTTATCAAAGGAAAAGGCAATGTGAACTTGAAGACCTCTCAAGGGTCATTATGGACATTGATAGATGTCAAATATGTCCCTAGATTGAAGAGGAATTTGATTTCCATAGGTCAGTTGGATGAAGAAGGATATTAAATATCATTTGAAAGGAGGCAATGGAAGGTTACTCAAGGAAACCTGATTTTGGCACAAGAATACAAGGTTTGAACCTTGTATGTAAGGGAAACTTAGACCATCTAATGATAGTTGCAAATGTAATTTGTCCTTAGATCTTATAGCAGCAAAGACTTGGTCACATGAGTGAGAAGGGTATGGAGGAGTTAGTTGCCAATGGTAGGATCCTAGAGTTGAAGACTGTTCAACTTGGCTTTTGCAAACCATGTATTTTGGGAAAACAAAAGTGGGTTACTTTCACTTAAGCCACAAGAGTACCAAGAGCGGGAGCTATAATTAATAGATGTAAATGTGTATGGCCTGACTTCAGTTGAGTCCCTTGGAGGATCTTACTACTACATCAACTTCATAGATGATGCTACTAGGAAGGTATAGGTTTATTTATCTGAAAAATAAATCAGATGTTTTCAGTATTTTCAAGCAACAAAAATCTGAGGTTAAAAACTAGTCAAGTTTGAAGATCAAGTGCTTGAAATTAGAAAATGGTGGAGAGTACAAAAGTAATGAGTTTAGAGAATATTGTGGAGATAATGGGATCAAAATGATCAAACTATTCTCCAAGACACCACAACAAAATGGTGTGGTTGAATGCTTAAAGAAAACTCTCAATGAGAGAGCCATATGCATGAGACTACAAGAAGGGTTGCCAAAGATCTTTTAGGTAGATGTAATTAGCATAGCAACATAATTCATACATCAAGGACCCTCAATTCCCTTGGGATTCAAGTTCCCTAAGGAGGAATGGTCAAGAAAGAAGGTGAATCTCTTGCACTTGAGAACCTTTGGATGTGACTCATATGCAAGGATTCAAGATTGTGATAAGGATGAGCTTGATTCAAAATCAAGAAAGAGTTTCTTCATTGGATATGGATAGGATGATATGGCTTATTGTCTTTGGAGTGAAGATGATAGAAAAGTGCTAAGAAATAGAGATGTCATTTTTCATGAGAATATTATTTACAAATATAAGCTTGGATTAGGTTTTGAGGTTATATAAGAACAAGCAAAACATCAAAAAGAAGTGGTGTTGGAAGACATAACAAAGAACAATATCATAGGAAATAGGAATTTGGTTATAACCAAAGATCTCATACTAGATCTAGTCACGTCTACAATTGATTTGAAGAGATCTACTAGATTGCAAGAACCAATAGAGAAGTATTTCCCATCTATGTATTACTTGCTCTTGATAGAAAATGGTGAACTTGAGTGCTACTCACATGCAATGCAAAAGGATTAGATTGCAATGGGAGCTTGCAATGAAGGAAAAGATGTCATCTCTAAAAAGGAATGAGACTTGGTCATTGGCCAAGTTGGCAAACAAAGAGAAGATGTTGTAGAACAAATGGGTGTACAAGATCAAATAAGAACATGATGGAAGTAAGCAATACAAGGTCAGACTTGTGGCAAAGGGTTTTCAACTGACCAAAGGTATAGGCTACAATGAGATTTTCTCTCTTGTAGTTAAAATGACTTCCATCATATTGGTCTTAGGTCTTGTGATTGCAAAGGATTTGCATCTAGAGCAGCTAGATATAGAAATATTATTTCTACATGGAGACCTTGAGGAGGATGTCTATATGGCACAGCTTGAGGGATTTCAAACTACAAACAAAGGAGAACTCATTTTCAAGTTGAAGAAAAGTCTCTAGGGTTTGAAGCATGCTGCTCGATAGAAGTACTTGAATTTTGATGGCTCTATGGCCAAAGGTGGTTACAATAGATAAAAAAATATACCACTATTGCTAAGTTAAGTCATTTGTTGATTCATACATCATCTTGTTGTTTTTTTGTTGATGATAGATTGGTTGTTGGATCCAACATGAGTAAAATCAACAAGGTAAAGTGCTAGTTATCTGATGTATTTGAAATGAAAGATTTAAATCCTTCACAATAAATACTTGGAATGAGGATTACTCGAGATAGATCTGTAGGAAATTTGAAGATGTCTCAAGAGAAGTACATCAAGAAGTTGATAGAAAGTTTGGTCTTCACAATGCTACAATTTGAACCACTCCCTTTGGAAGTCTCTTCAAACTCTCTAAGGAGCAATCTAAGAATCTAAGAATTGATGTAGATAGAGAGTACATGACAAGAGTACCCTATGCATCAACAATTGGCAGTTTGATGTATGCTCTAGGTCAGACATTGCTCATGCAATGGGAGTTGTAAGCAGATTCATGTCAAACCTAAGTAGTGAACATTGACAAGTAGTGAAATGGTTGTTAGGCTACTTGAAAGGTACCTTTGATAAGGCACTTTGTTTCAAGAAAATAGATGCTATTTTAGAAGGCTTCATTTGTGGAGATTTTGGAGGAGACTTGGATAATCAAAAGAGCACTATGGGGTATGTGGATACCATGGGTGGTATTGCAATTAGTTGGATGCTCATTTGTAGAAGAGTGTTGCTCTTTCTACCATAAAAGCTAAATACATGGCCATCTCAAAGGCTAGCAAGGAGATGATTTGGTTGAAAATTTTCATGGTAGAGCTAGGCAAGAAACAAGATGACAATATATTCTATAGTGATAGCCAAAGTTCTATCAATCTTGTAGAGAATCTTGTGTTTCATGCTAGGACAAAGCATATTCAATTGAGTAAACATTTCATTTGTGACTTGATAGATGGTGGAGTATTGACTTTGGTAAAGATTGCTAGAGTATGATTCCAAAGATATTTTTACCAAGGTAGTCACAATTGAGAACCTCAAGTAATGCATAGTTGTAGTTGGACTTCAAAGTTAAATTGTTTGTCTTGTATATTAGAGTGACAAGTAATATCAAACCCGAAGTGAGAGAGATTATTTAATGTGAAGTCTGATTTATTATGAGAATGCAATATGGGAGTGTTGAAGAGTTGATATAGGACACATCTTCATTTAATGGAATTCCATTTATGGGAGTAAATAGAAAGATGGTTCACCTATGGACCTATATCTTTTTGAATACAAATGAAATTAGGCATGCTTTATTTCATTGGAAGTGTCTTTGCAAGGGCTTTCCATAGACACCAAGATCATGGAAAATAAAGCTTTTGAAAAATAAAGTTACACTCACTTGAAGTTCAAGATAAATATTTCCTAAGGGATTCTATTGCAGGAGCTACAAGCAATGAGACGGCATGGGATCTATAGGATGGTTGAAGAATTTGTGGGAATGGCATCTATGGGCATGGTTGCAAGACTTTTAAGATGACTTTGGAAATGAAAGAATGTACCATGTAGGAAGGCTATGGGAATAGCTCCCACTTGTAGAATTGAGCGAGGTGATGTGTATCAATTAGTACTAGACAATCTAGGATTTAGATATGGGATCAATCTGCACCACACTTTCCATAATGAGATTAGGTTCCCTAAGTGCAAGTATATATATAATGAAATTTTTGGGTAGTGAGTGTGACTTTGATAATTCTTGATTGACAATCCCAAGAGTGAATAAACATCTCATGGAACTATGGACATAGGCAAATATTGGCCAACCACATGAAATTTGGCATAATTTCTATGTATGCTTTTCTTGCCCAGATTGATGAATGATTTTTGCTCCATCTCATATCCAAATTTGGATTCCTACTACTATCTAAAATTCATAGTTGCATATTTTCTCCCAACAAGGTTGTTGTTGGTTGCCACCGGATGACATTGGGAATTTGAGGGAGGGTTTAGGGTTGATGCCAATTGATATTGGTTGGTAGAACTCTTCAAGGAGTTTGGAGCTTCTAATAATTTCTCTTTCCCATATTTGCACTCTAGCATTGGAGAACTCTTGTAGCAATCTAACCACTCCCAATATTTCTTGGCATACTTTGTTTCCTAAACAATGAACCACAATATTGTTCTCACAAAAATCATTTGTAGCTCATTTCAATTGGTTGGGTGTTGCCATTTAATTCATGATGGAACTCTAGATCAGAAACTTGTGTTCCTTATTTGTGTTATATAACTTCAAGTACGCAAATTGAGGTGATTTTTCAAAAGAATTAACTATTATGCCATAATAGCAAACACTAGGATGATCACCAATAGTGGGATCACCTTCTAAGTAATTGGTGGTACACTTCAACTATCATGCAATACAATTGTGGTTTTGGCATTGAGTTTGTTATCATCTGAAGTGTGCATTTTGCATGGATCTAGTTTCAATCCACAATGTGTAAAGTTTCTCCTTTCTAAGCTGCTTTGTATTGAGGAGAGTGGTGTATAACTCTTTTCAAATTGATGTACCATAGATCAACAAATTTTTTTGCCTTTTGAGGTCCTCGAGGTATCATTGTAGATCTTTATACTTGGAAAGACCAAAACCTCTAGATGAGAAAGTTTTGCAAACTTGATAGGTATACCTAATTCCAAACCTTGGCAGCAAGTATCAAGTACAAAAATCCTCAAGAATGTACCTTGTGAGAAAATAATTACAAACATCAATAGAATTTTGTACCATATCTAAAAAAGAATAGTTTTGGGATCCTACCCTTCACATTGAGATCTACTTGTTCAAAGAGAGCAATTGATTTTGTAAGAGTCTTATTTGAAGTAATTTGGATGAAACCTTCATGTTTTGATAGGTTCCTTGGTAGTGACCCTTTGCTTGATGAGTCAAGCACTTGGATAGTTGATAAATTTGTTACCTAGCTTGAAGTATCTCCAATCAACTTCTTGCCCCTTACCATGAGACCTTGTAATGATGCAAGAGATGTTTGATTCATCACATTGGCAAGATACCACCAATGAAATTTCCACTTATGAAATGTGAGATGGAATGTACATGGTGAAGCTATAATTTGTCCTTAGAATTGATCACCTATAACTAAGAAGACTTATAGACTAATTTCTATTGACCAATTCCAAAGGAGGAATCCAACAAGACTATTGTTGCATAGTTTTCAATTGTTGATTTGTTGCAACTTATAAGCATCTACTAGTTGCATCATTCCTTTACCCACAAAAGATACAAAACATTCACCAAACTGCCCAGCAAGTGACCTGACTTCTCCTAGGAATCATATCTATAAATTTTAGATATTAATACATGAAATATTGCCTGCTCCCTTGTCCTATTGATAGATCTCATATTAAAGGGAAGAAAAATTCCGTGATTGTGTTACTACTTTGTAAAAATACATTTAGTCACAATGCCAAGTAGAATATATACATGCTAGCAAATGGTTGCTCTAATCAAATTAGCTCTATTACTTGAGAAGAGAAGAGAAATCCAGAACTCACTGAGTCCCAAGCACTTCTTCCATAGAGAAATCAAATTGAATCAAATTGAAACAAAAACTCAATCTGCTAGAGAAAAGAGAGAATCAAGATCAAAAAATATCAAGCTCAAGGAGAGAGAAATGGAGAGCTCAAGCCAAAAAACCAAGAAAATTGAGAATTGTGCCATGGATTTCTTCTTGAATAATTCCCTCTCAAATGTTTAGGATGCATATTCAAATTATGAAATCCATTATTAACTCTCAATTACAATTTATAATTTACGTTGTGCCAATGCAAACTCCATATCTCTTATGAACCACTTATTAAGGAGTTTGCTAAAAGTAAGGAACTTGTACAAAACACTTTATTTGGTCCTTGTCTTATGTCCTATGAACCACCTATTGAAGAGTTTGCTAAAAGTAAGGAACTTGGAAGTAACTTCATAGTTTGTTCTTGTGTGCTTTTCAAGCCACCTTAGAAAGCATTTTCATAGACTTCATAAATACAATTAAAAAAATATATGAAGCTTCTTAAATTTATTTTTGAAACCTCCTAATGTGTTTTCATATAAGAAATTATATGAAAGGACATTGAACCTTGGTGATTTACTATGCCTCATAATTATTTAACATTGTTGTTGGGATTTGAAAAACTAGATTTGACACAAATGTTTGGAAATGGTGAAGTTTAGTATGGAATTCATTTGAACCTATTCTTATGGATTCTTAAAAAATCATGTGAGTGGGTAATTCCACATTCTTCTCATTCAATAATGAGTGTTGAGTACACCTTTCCACTTGAGAGGTGATAAATAAAGTGATGAAATTGTAAGGTGCTTCATGCATGATGAATTAAAGTTAGAGTGGAATATTTTGAGAAGATCTTGAGGTCTACAAATTATTTGGACAGTCTGGTCATTAGAAAGGCAAATTTTTATGAAAGGTTGAGAGATAAGAGAGAGAAATAAATGTACTTTGTTCTATAGAAGCTTCAAGTGTACTTCAATCATGACATTTTACCAAGATATATATCTTGTGTATTCAACATACACAAAATGATTTATTAGGGAACATTGGGAGCATATGTTTATATGATTCAATAAATTGTCCACTTTGGTGTTTCCTTCAATCATTGGGGAGGATGATAATGATAGTTTAAGAAAGAAAATTTTCATGATAGACACATTTTTTATCTACCAAGTTATTACACCCACCTTCAAAAATTCTTGAGTCAAGGGTTTGAGATGGAAGAGGTTTGTATGATTTGGATATTTGTTTTAGAAATTTGACAAAGGTTAGTCAGATTTAGAGAGGATTTGCAATGGCAAGAAGAAAAGCCTCATTTGGGCATTTAGAGGCTTCAAGGCATAGGGCTATGGGCCAGAGAGGAAATGAAGGCCTAAAAAGCAAGCTAGTTAAGCTTTAAGGCATAGGACTATAAGCTAAAGAGGTGATGAAGGCCTAAAAGTGCAAACAAGCTAGCTTGCTGGCTAACTTTGAGTTGGGGACGGTTGGTATTATTTGGAGATCTGTTTGTTGAATTTGACAAAGGTTAGTCAAATTTAGAGAGGATTTAGATTTGCAATAGCAAGGGAAAAAGCTTCATTTGGGCATTTAGAGGCTTCAAGGCATATGGCTTTGGGCTAGAGAGGCAATGAAGGCTTACTTGCTAACCTTAAGTTCAAGAATTTTGGTACAATTTGGAGATTTGTTTGTCAAATTTAGAGCGGGTTTGCAATGGCAAGAAGAAAAAATTCATTTGGACATAGGGTTGTGGGCTAGAGAGGAAATGAAGGTCTAGAAGAGTAAGCTAGCTAGGCTTCAAGGCATAAGACTATAGGCTAAAGAGGTGATGAAAGCCTAAAAGTGCAAACAAGCTAGCTCATTGGCATAAGGTTAACCAATTTAAAGGAATATAGGCTAAAGAGGTGACTAAGCTTCATTGGGAATTTAGAGGCTTCAAGGCATAGGGTTGTGGGCTAGAGAGGTAATTAAGTCCTAGAAGAGCAAGCTAGCTAGGTTTCAAGGCATATGATTATAGGCTAAAGAGTTGAGAAAAGCCTAGAAGGGCCAATAACCTAGCTTGTCGATATGAGGTTAGCCAATTTAAAGCACTATAGAGCTAAAAAAGTGACAAAGATCTAGAAGGGCCAACAATACTATAGGTTAAAGAAGTGATGAAGGCCTAAAAGGGCCAAGAAGCTAGCTTTTTGGCATGAGATTAGCTAATTTAAAGGATTTTATGGTAATCTTTTGGCAAGATTAACATATCTCTTAATAGTGCATGCAATAGGGTTTGAACCTTGGATCTTCAGTTCATGGGATGGTCCACTTTCATTTATTGTCATAGAGATTGGTGGACTTGTATATATACCTACTTAGGTTTGGCTAGGAAAGAACAATTGATCTTATCCTTGGTGTTCCTTTTAGTGTAGGAGTAGATAGATGTTCAAAATCATATACCAAATGCCAAATGATGGCATAGTTAGTTCAATTTAATTTTTGAGATGAAGGGTTACTATTTGGAATTCTTGTGATTTGATCTACTCCATTCTCTACTTCTTATTTTGTGCATTATATTTATGTGAGGTGCCTTGATATTTGGAGCATTGATTCTGTAGTATGTTCTTGGTAGTGAGGCTAGGGTGATAACCAATCATACTATTTATGTTTCTCTTTGATGATACATAAATTGATGACTTTTAGATCATGAGAATGTCTATTGTGATGGTAGGTTACAAATTGTTCTTTCTCCTAATATAGTTGTTACATTAGAAGTACTTAGGAATCATTAGTGATGTGGTGTCCTATTGGTGATTATGGTTGCAATTTGGAATACATTGTCATGATTGAGTTCTTTGAGTATTACAAAGGGGATTTTGCTATAGTACACAATACACTTACACGGAGTGGCATGTGATATCAACTAGTATCTCAGGTCTTATTGAGTGACAATATAAGCTTCCAACTAGCTTACCTTGCAAGCCCAATAGGTGGTTTCTAGAAGAAAGCTTCTTGAGAAGCTTCTCAATTAATTTGGCTTGCACTTCAAGAAAGTGGCTCAAGGAAGCTTCTTGAGAAGCTTCTCAAGAGCCTTGTAGGCTCTCTATAAACACCAAAGCCAAAGCTTATGCTAGGCATTTAGATTTTCTCACACTTGAGTGTCCCAATGTAATTTTCCATTCTCAGTCCTTGGTCTTGATCTTTTACAATCTCCATCACTTTAGTCTCAATTTCTAGAGGTAGATCAGCAATACCTACAAGTTCTAGCTCAAGTAGTGTTGGTGTATCTAGTGGAGGTGCACTAGTCAAAGATGAAGCTACTACAAGTGGAAGCACTATGGCAAGAGATGGTGCAATATTAGGATGGTGCAATATTAATACCATGGTGGAATTTTTCCAATGCTTGAGGTAGAACTACTAAGGAGTGTAGATTGACAAGCTAAAAAGAATATAAGAGTTCTAATGGAAGGTTTTGTAGAGCCTATGCAAGGCATACACTAGCATGAGATGGCTAACCATCTTGAATTAGTGAGTTATTGAAGCATAGGTTGTCCAGTTCCACAATGGGATATTTCACAAGGAGTGATGACATAAAGTATAAGATTTTATGATGTTACAAGCTACCTCACCAAATTTGGCAATGATCTTCAATTTGGTAGAGCACATTGAGCTCAAAATTGTAGGAGAGAGCATAGTGACATTTGGATTTGGTAAAAAGAACTCATCCATAATTATTTCTTCTTCTAGAGTGCACCACACTATGTTAGCTTTTGTTGACAAAATGGATTGCTTTGAGTTCATGGATGGCATAGTGCACACAGACCCTTACTCTTATTTGGAAGCCAATAAAAATGAGTGAGTTGTGGTAAAACTTGTTGGACTTCACTAGAAGAGAGAATGCACCTAAGGTAGTGGGATACCTTGGCTAGCCCAAAGACAATATGAGATTACCATAGATTTGGTCACATTAATTGACCAATGCTTTAACTTACACCTAGACTCATGGAGTGGTAGGGCTGCCATGGTAGAAGGTAGAGGAACCACGATTCATGGAGGATGAGGTGGTAAAGGTGGAGGTAGAGGATCTCTACTTGGTAGGAGCATAGTACATACTCTTACTTTTGATATAGTCATGGCTACTTGGATTGAGCAATTGAAGCAAATATTAGGTAGCATAATTATAACTCAAAGGACATCAACTTTAAGTGTTGAGGTTTCTAGTTCTTAAATTGTTGATAGAGATGTTATTGACTTCATGTGTGGATCAACATAGATAGATACATCCACCATAGTGAACAAGAGTACATTATGTGCTCTTGAGCCTAGAGAAGCATAAGTGGAGTTGGACCCATTAAGAGGAAACATTGATAGATAGGTTAAACTTCTTCAATCTTTCACACTTTTTGAGGCATTACAAATGATATCCATGGTTCCAAGATGTCCAAGTGTAGGTGTGGTAGGTGGTGATGGAATGTGTAAAAGTCAAAGGAGATAAATAGGAGAATGGAGATCAAAATGAAAGATCACATTGGGACTCTAGAATGGAAGAAAATTTGAATGCCTAGCATGAGCTTGGGCTTTGTTTTATTAGGGAAGCATACAAGGCTCTTCAGAAACTTCTCAAGAAACTTCCTAAAAATCATTTCTTGGAGTCCGAGCCAAGCTTACTCAAAAGCTTCTCAAGAAGCTTCTTTTTAGAAGCCATCTACTTGGCATGCAGGTTAGTTGAGAAGCTTCCCAAGAAGCTTCCTTCTAGAACCCACCTACTTGGCATGCAAGCTAAACTAATTGGAAGCTTCCCAAGAAGTCCTCAAAGTCACCACTTGGCATGCACATTACCCAATACTTGGAAGGTACCAAGTAACTTCCAAGATACTTCTAGAATATTCTTATAATTCTTAGCTAATTTGGCCTATGTGTTACTTTGTTAGTCTTGACTAACTTCTTGGTAAACTCCATAGTGTTGTAGAATGAAAGATGGACTAGATTCTAGTAAACCACATACTTATATCAGACTTTGTCTAGCAAGATAATAGAGGCAACTCAATTGATTATACATTCTTGTTTGTTCTTAATTAGTGACATGTTACAGTGGGAGTTGATCCAACTCTAGTGGTTTAGTTGGATGCCATCCTTTGTGAGAGTATGGATGGTGTGGCTCCTACTTCTAATGTAGAGGTGGTTGATGGTGGAGCCAGCTTGGTTGCAGAGCATAGGATCTGTTTGGCTCATAGTAGCTTGTGGTAAGTTGCAATTGCTAGATAGGAGGAGTTACCTACTAGACTTACATTCATGAAAGCTACGTTTACACTTGGAGTTTTCTTATTAAACAATGTAAGTGGGACTTTCAATTTGGTTGGAACTTCAAGGAAAGTCTATACACCACAAAGAGTTTTATTAGACATTGGTGCATAATCCCTTATGTTGGAGAAGGTTAAAAATTTTGGTGTTGGGCTATGAGAGACCAATGTTGAGAGGTGCCTATTTCAAATCCTCTGTATTATCAAATGCAAATCATCTCTAAGAAGTGATTCCACATAGTACATTGTATGTTGTGAGCTTATTGTTTAACTTAGCCCAATTATCCAACTTATAGTTTTATGATGAGATCCCATGTCATTGCAATAGTAGACAAGTCATATAGTGTGTTAGTTTAACAAGTAGTTTTACACTCCAGGGGTTTTAATATTGACTATTGGGAGGAGACAACTTCCTATAGGTCAAGTTTGCAGTCAAGTGTGAGATGTATATATTGCTAACGTATACACTTTAGTTGTGGTAGTCTTTGCTCATCACTGTCAAGGACCATGGCATCAATATCAACTTTCAAAGGTTCAATTTTTTGGCATGGTTGGTTACTAGAGGAGGATGCCCATGTAGAAGATATCTTAGTACTAGAGTAGATCACTTGATTTGGACTAAAAGTGGAGTTAACACATCCACCTTGGATGTTCAATTATGGAGTTTTGACAAGAAGTCACAACAACATGCAGATCCATTGGTACAAAAGACTTAGAGTGTAACCTTTGTACCACCAATGGACCAGTTTGAGTGTGATCATCTAGAGTTTGTTACCTTGTTGCCTTCTTGAGACTACACTTACTGCTTGGAAATATCTAATGAAAGGAGTATGCCTATTGAATTTTTTTGGTGAGAACAACATTGGATTATTTTAAATCTTGCATGCATGCATGCATATAGGTTTAGAGGAGCTTGTATATGATAAGATATAAGATTGTTAGATGAATCTTTGGATATCATATGGCACACCTTGCTTGTTGGTATCTAGAGTGATTAATGATATCAATAATTAAGGATTACCAAAAGACCTTATGGTCAAACATTTCTTTCCTAGGGAAGCAAGATCAAGAGAGATATGGTACTATAATTTGGTGATTTCTAGATGGAAATGTCAAGGACATACCTGCACTAGATGAGGTCAAGGTCTATGAGATCCACAGTCTTGGATGTTTTTAGAGATGTTATGTATACTCCAACATCTCCATATTCATCCGGTAGTTTCTCCAACATACATTTTGGTCAAAATCCCTTTGATAGGTGACTCTTGCACATGTACACATCAAGTCCGGTTTTAGATTGGCCATGAAATGTTATTAGATGCAATAAGAGTTAGATTTTTGGCCCATAGTTTTTGTTTTTGGTAGACAAACCTCTTACCCAAAGAAGTTTAACATCATGCCAATGATAAGGTTGCAATGATTATCATACCTTATTATTGATGAAATTTTGGATGTTGGGCACCAATCCTAAATTGTGCAAGTGGTTAATAGGTCACTTATGGAAATTTTGAACCTTGTAGTGTAGCCCAAAGCTATTTTACCCACACTCATGAGTTTCTCAACCTCCCATGTTTATTAGGAGGAAGGTATTGGACTTCTTTGGGACTCATAGTTATAGCAATTGGTGGAGTCCAATGCCAATGAAAGAAAGCATGCAATTTTTTTATATACTTGTGTTATGTTGTGATTTTCTTAGCTAGTGAAATAATAATCTAATGTTATTATCTCAACAATATTGCAGTAGATTGTATGATGGATCACACTATTGAGTGATTTCCATGTGAACAATCTATGTACATGCAAGTGATTTGTTATGTGGATTATGATATTGTTTTCTTCAAGGACTTTTCTTCATTGATATATATATATATATATATATATATATATATATATATATATATATATATATATATATGTGTGTGTGTGTGTGTGTGTGTGTGTGTGTGTGTGTGTGTGTGTGTGGTGTTTTGGAGTCTTAGGAGTCTTGATTGGGAGGAGAACATTGGATATTAAGAGTTGTAGTAGAGTGTGGGAGATACAACATCAAAGGATGAGTTTGAATAAGAGATATTCTACACTCCTGATCTACCAATCCTAAATCCTTTTTTTTTTATCAAACTTTAGATTTTGCACCATGATCACTTCTGAGTTTGGATGGTAGCACATTTTAGGGTTAGGGTTATGTTCATAGTGTCAATGATAGAAACTTGGATCTTATTATCCTTCATATCCTCACTTCTGGAAAAATTTGAAATTGAACCATTTATGTGTCATTGTAGAAAGTGAGGGAGGAAATTTCATTCTAGGGCTTAAAGCTAGAGTTTGTGGAGTGTATGTGTCAAAAGGAGAAGTTGCTTAGTGACAAAGGTGTAAGAATTTGATCCCAACATGTAAAGTGAGTTTCCAACATTTGAGTGAGTTTAGTGCATTTAGGAAGACAAGACCATGGTTGGAGAGAAACATAGAAATGTTATGATATGGAAACAAGAATTAATATATGTTAGGAAATTATGTGAGATGTAATAGATCAAAGCAAGGGGTCAAATTTATACCCAATTTATCAGATCAAATTTACCAGTACAGATTGGGAGATTCTTAGAGCTCTATGATAGCTTTTCATGATCTATCAATAGGATTGAAGAGAAGATAAGATTTTGTTTGTGTTGCACTAATTACTTGCACTTTTGGGTTATTCCCAAATCTGATCTGATTAATTGAAGTTAGAGTATTAGAAATCAAGATTTTGGGAGAAGATTATGATCAAGCTTGGGGTTTTGGTCACTTTTAAAGTTTTGGTTCAAATCAACCTATGAAAATCTCTAGTAATATTGATGGTAAGATTTTTGTATCTCTATGCAAAAATTTTATGTGAAGTTTCAAATAAAGAACTCATGTTCTTGGATCAAGTATGTTTTAGTCTTTTGAGCTTAAAAATTAGCCTAGCTTGGAAATTGATTCATATCTAGGCCTGAATTTGTATCTAGACATTGCCATGCAACAACAAATTGAGCATCTTATACAATTGTTAGAAAAACAAGATCTTCAATAACAAGAGCATGTAGAGAGCGCACCATTTTGAGAAGGAGAAGAGTGAATCCAATTTCCAAAGCCCAAGATATTTGAAGGCAAGAATCTCCCAAATACAATGGTAAATTTTGTGTTTGACTACAAATGTTATTTTGAAACTAAAAATCTTAAAGATGAATGGAAACAGATTCTCTTGGCTTCCAACCAATTAGATGGAGTAGCAAAGCTATAGTGGTGATTTTGAGTGGAGCAAGTTGAATAGAAATTTGTTGCACCAATCTTGACATGTGTAGAATTCAAGAGTGCAATATTTGGTCAATTCTAAGCTATAAATGCCACATGAGGTACATAAGATAGGTTGGTAGAGTTGAAGCGGATTGGTTTTGTAAGAAGCTACATCATGTAATTCCATAATACCATCATGCAAATTTTTAATATACTAGAAGGTGAGCTCTAGATCCATTTATGAAGGGCTTGAAGTCACAAACCAAACACAAGGTGATTACGTTGGAGCCAAAATACTTGGAAAAAGCTATGTAAAAATTGGTTGAACGTTTGATTCCTTGATTGCAACCTTTTAATCTTGACCTTGACCTCGACCTCCACAAAATCTACCAATACACTACACATGGGTAGAAGAGCTAGCACTAATGGAGATTAATGTCATCCAATAGAGACCACTTGGCACTACAAATAGAGAAAGATTATGACAAAATGGTGGATGTTTTTATTGCTACCAAATTGAACATTGTATTGTTGAATATCCTTTCAAGAATGAACAACCTTGACAAGTCACCTAGATGGAGTTTATGGAGCAGAATGATCAAGGAAACAAGGAATCCCAATAGTAGACTTCAAGCCACTTAATGGGAACTTGATTAATTCCAATGGGATTGAAAGCTCAACATATGCAAGTTTGCTTCACTTGCAAGTTATGATATTTGATTGTGGTTGTAAGATTTTGGTGGATTTTGGAAGTTTAAAGAATTGCATGTCCATAAAATTAACAAATTAGAAATTAAATAAAGGAATTAAATATTCCTATCAAACCAATAATTGGAAGTAGATTGATGATGGCGGATGGTGGTAGAAAAGATAGTAGAAAAGATTCTACATTCTGTACCTCACATCCTAATACATTCAAGAATGGGAAGGAGTATGTGGAATGTATGAGGTTTGTAATAGCATCTCTACACTATGATGTCATTCTAGATTTGCCTTGGCTTGAACATCATAAGGTTCTATTTGATAAGACACAATGACAAATTAAGTACAATACCAAGGTAGGAATTTCTAATTAGGTTATCAAGCACCTTTGAGTAAGAAATCTAAGAATGGGAAGTTTTTCAAGAAGGTGACCATAGAGCAAGCTTTGAAGGAAGATAATTCCCAAGATGTGAAGTGAAGATAAGTCCCAAGATGTGAAGTTTGTTAGTAAAGCAACCATAGAGTAAGCTTTGGAGGAAGATAAGTCTATTTTTGAAGAGTGGATCGAGCTGATCGTGCATAGAGAATCTGAGGAGAGCTAGAAGCCTCATCAAGTAATGGTTGATCAAATAGTTCAGGAGTTTTCAGATGTGTTTCTAGATGATCTTCCGAAGGGATTACCTTTTGATCAGGGTATGCTCTTAAAGATTGAGTTATTACCAAGAAGTACTCCAATGAGTAGTCTAATCTATTGTCTCTCACCAAAGGAGTTGGACAAGCTTCAAACAACATTGATCGAGTTGTTGGAGAAGGATTTCATACTACATAGTACATCTCCTTGGGAAGCACTGGTACTATTTGTGCCAAAGAAGGATGGAGGAATTTGCTTTTGTATTGATAATCGTGGTCTCAACAAACAAATAGTGAGCAATGCATATCCCTTGCCTTGAATAGATGACTTTCTTGATCAATTGAGTGGAGCACAATATGTCTCAAAGTTGGATCTCAGAAGTAGCTATTGGTAAATTCACATTGATAAAGAAGATGTGCAAAAGATTACTTTTTGCACAAGGTATAGGCATTTTGAGTGGAGAGTTCTTACCTTTGAGGCTCATTAATGCTGAAGAAATCTTCATGGATTAGATGCATTAGGTGTTGGATGGGCTATTGGATCAATACATGATGGTGTTCTTGGATAATATTTTAATTTATTATAAGATAGAGATAAAACACACAAATTAGATGTGAGAAGTCTTGAGACTACTATGTTAGTGGAGGTTTTACTACAAGAAAAAGTGTGCCTTCTAGTAGAAGGAATTTACCTTCTTGGATCATAAGATCTCATCGGAGGGGATCAAGATGGAAGAGGAGAAAATCAAGACCTTTATTGATTGGCCTACTCCAAAGGATGCTACAAAAGTATTGGCATTTAATAGATTGGCAAGTTTTTATCAATGGTTCATTCACTACTATGTTCATGTAGCTATACCATTGACCAACCTCTTGAGGAAGAACTTGAGCTTTTAGTGGACCACCAAGCACAAAGAAGCATTTGAGAAGTTGAAACATATGGTGTCTTCAAGACCCATTCTTCAACCATATGACCATTAACTACCTTGTGTGGTTGATTTTGATGCTTCTAGCTTTGCAATTGGAGCCATGTTGCAACAAGGATCCCATATGGTTTGCATCCCATTGCCTTTGCATCTCATTAACTAAACACCATAGAAATGAATTACTCTACTTGAGATCAAGAATAATTAGCAATGGTATATGCCACCAAGGTATTGAGGTATTATCTCTTGGTGAAACAAGTGATCATGCAAACCTATTGTAAACCCTTATTGCAAACATTACATTTGGAACACATGAAGATTCAACATCATCAATAGAAGGAAAAAATATAGTTTTTTGACTTTAAACTTGAGAACTAACCCAATAAGTTCCATGTCATCATTGATACCCTATCACAATGACCTGATCTGAAGTCTCTTCCTTTAATCACAATAGCAATTACAAATCAAGTTTAGGACCACTTTACAACAAGATTCCTTCTTTCAGATGGTACAAGGTCATCTTGTTACACATGATAAGGAATACAATGCCTTCTCTTTCAAAGAAGGCCTTCTATTTTGGGAAAACCGGATCTATGTTCCAACCAAGGGTGATTGACAACTTGTGTGCCTTTGAGAGTCCCATGACTTGCCAATCATTGGTCACATGGGTGTAGATAAGACCTTGGGCACCATACAAATCCAATGGTGGTGGCCCAACATGGAACAAGATGTTTGAGAATTTGTTTGATCTTAAGAGAGTTGCCAATGCAACAAGGCTAACAACCATAAACCAAGTGGACTCGTTCAACCACTTGCAATCTTATATGCTTGATGGGAACACATTGTCTTTGGGATTTTTTGGTCTTGAGAGTGCATCAGGCACCTGGCTGCTTGTGCTTAGATTGCTCTAATTGTCAATGCCTCAAAGCTTCCCGTAGTCTGACACACTCTCTCTACTCATGTATGGTTGAAAATCTCTTCCTTGTTAGAGCAAGTTATTTTCAATTGCTCCGAGGTAGGCTGTCCCTGAGGGCTCTATGTTTAACCTTGATCTTCACGGAACTGTTTTTGTTTTGCTAAGTTTGGGTTTGTGGGTTTCTACTCTTGCCTGGTCTTATATTCCAGTTCTCCTATTAAGTTCAGGTTGTGGTTCTAGATCTAGAGGGTTTCATAGAGCTAGGTCTGGTGGTCTTTTAATAAAAAATTAACAACAAGTGATCTAGCCGGACTCAAACCTGGGCATCCAGATTGTTGAATTGTGCCATTCACATAGACAGGACTAAGAGCTCCTAAAATGGAGTCCTTCCCTTGATGCTAGTCACAGATCAGAACACACATTCGCTTTCGAGTACTAATTATTCATCAAAGTACCAAACTTTGGAGTTTACAAGTTTTGGACAAGCCAAATAGGTCTAGTCTATAGAGTGCCTGCACTTAACTCTTCAACGGATCAAGCAACCTAATCGGAGCACTTCATGTCTACTCTGTCCAGCAACAGTCAAGTTAAACTTCCCGCCAATTTTCTTTGTTCCTCATATGTCCCTGTTCTACAGTTTAGACTTACTCCATTCAGCCAGATCAAACCAACTTTGAAAATTTTAATTATTTTAATTACATTCTAATTATTTCCTAAAGGTAACAATTTATTTAAATCCAAAGAGGTTGCTTCCACTTTGAAGACATCAACTCCAAAGAAAATTTTCTACACTTCCAAAAAGCATGACTCTAAAGGCAATGTGCATTGACAATTACTCTTTGTCTTTGCTTTTGCAGTACTTTCAACACTACATACAACTCACTTAAAACCCATCAATCCTTCAAAACTACCAAGGATCCCAAATCCTAGCCACAAGTACTACTAACCACACACAATTAGTCACTTGGGTTCCTACTTCAAGGACTGCTCACAATCACTCAACAAAATCACACAACCGATACTCATAATTTAAGCAAAAGTGACTAAGGGATTTTGAATCTTTTCACTTTTTTCATGTTCAAAGGACTGCATATTTACATGTGATAGAAGCCTTAAATATTTTCTCCTACTCCTTACCAAAGAAATCTAATGGTTGATGCAATCCAAAGATCTATCAAGATTGCACTTGCTTGCATTTGAACTATTCGTCAAGGATTCTATTATCTTGTCTTGTCATACCTTTCTGATCTATATATTGCTAACTTTTTTAAAATAAAATTTGGGAAATTGTTATTTCCTCTCTAAAGAAACTCTACTTTTTCATCTTTGGACATCTTCATCCTACTCCAAATATCATACAATTGCAAAGTTACTTTACAATTACAAAGAAACTTTATTTAGTAAAGGTTGTTTGTACAAAACTGTTGCAAAGAATGAATTTTCCATCTAGCTTTCCTAAGGAGGATTTTAGTTCTCTCCTTTAATATGAGATTTCTAACCCTGCAATATCTCAAGTTTCTTGGAATGTTTAATCAACATGGTTCATCAGTTTCATGGATAGTTATTCCATCTTTGGGTCTTTGTAGACCCAAGCACTTAGAGTTTGAGCCTAAAACTTCCACTCATGAAGCTTAGCCTTGGTTGTCCTACCTATCCCTAATTCTTCCTTAATGTTCTTTCAATTGGTTCCAAATATCTTCTAAATCAATGATAACCTTCAATTTTTTTCTATTTGGAGTGGTTTGCTAGTGTAGTGACTTTGGCGGTTATTTCTTGAATGATCTATTGCTCTGTTCTTCTTCTCATTTGTGAGTTCTTCTAGTAGGGCTTTGATTTGAACTGCTATCTCCTTTTTACTTGGCTATTTGCAACTCCAAAAGTGAGTATCCTCACCTTCTCATTGTTTAACTTACCTTGGATGCTTGTCTTATTTGCATCATTCTTTTGCAAATTTTGTACTCGTGTTGCTTGTACTTTCCTTCAAGCCATAGAGCACTCAATTCTCCTTAAGTCTTTAAATGTCTTCTATGGAGGTGTTTTGCTCTACAACTAGGAAGTTGTTATGCTTCTTTATGTGAATCCCCCAATGTCCTACACTTTGCAATATATTAGCAAGAAGGAGGTTGTTCCTATAGAGGTACATGCTCAAAAGTGGATTGAAGAGAACTATCACTATTGTAGGTTTTTTTATTCTTGTTTAACCTCTTAGGTAGGAATTACTCCTAAAAGAGTGTAGAAACTACCAATTCTAGCACACTATGGTAAAAAGAGAACTTCAAAAATCACTTTTATGTAAACTCAGTGCCAACTATTTCTTGAAGGTGATGATTCAATCATTCTAATGAGGCTACTTCAGTTACAAAGAATAAAACTCAAAATAATATGTTCTACACTTCACAAAAGGCACGACTATGAAGATTCTTTGCACTAGGAGCATATCCTAATTTTTTATTCCATTATAATTTCAACACTCCAGCTCACTTAAGACCCATCACTTAAGATCCATCACTTAAGACATTGCTATATTCCTTCAGAACTACCAAGGATCCCATATCGTAGCCTCAAGTACTACTGATCACACCAACTCAGCTACTTGTGTTCCTACTACAAAGTTCTTCACCACTACTCACCAAAGATATATACAACCAATACTAAAAAGTAAGTAAAGCGATAAAGAGCTTCTAGCTCTTTCACTTTATTCAACTTGCATGGATTGAATGAATCTTTACAATGATAAAAGGCCCTAAATAGCTTCTTCTAATACTAACCAAGGAAATCCATGGGTTGAGGAAGTGCAAAGATATAATAAAACTGCACTTCTTGCATTTGTACTATACAATCAAGATTCTATAATCTTACTTTGTTGATATGTACATTGCTAAATCACTAACACGTGTCTTGGGAAAGTATTTTACTTCTTTTCAAAGAAACTCTAAATTTTCTTCTATGGACTTGTACTTCACAGATCATACAACTAAGAAGATATGTAAAATTACAAATAATCTGCATTTAGTGATGTATTCTTTTTATAAATCTTTTACAAAGAACAACCTTCAACTCTAGCTTTCCTAAAGGTAGTTATAGTTCTCTTGTAATACCAAGAGCTAGCCATATGATCTAGATGTGAAAATTTGGTTTGGTAACATCTAGAATGATGTTATAAATGATTTCAAAAATAGATCAGATAGAAGTATCACCAAAAGAGTACTTCTACTAATAGGAAAAAAACCAAAATAGACTTGAAAACCTTAGAACCAATAGCTAGACATATGATTTAAAAGTGAGAATTGGTTTGGTAACATCTATAAGTATATTACACATGATGGAATAAACAGATCAGAAATAGGTATCAACAAAAGTGGACTTCTAATAGAGTAGGAACCGAAATATGCTTGAAATCTTTGAAGGCAATTTTGGAGGCCTAAACGGATGAATTAGACCTAAAAAATGTGCAGATTCCTCCCCCCCAGTGGAGGAAAGGTTGGCCTTCCCTTGCCTCTATTTTGTCTTGTCAAGAGCTTTCCAATCATACCTTACCCACGTGATTCTGAGATTCCTATAGGAAGATTCCCTAAAAGATTCCCTTTGATCAAAGCTTATTTGACCAACCAAATAGGACCTAGACCAACATGTCACCCATCCAAGTAAGTAATCCAAAGGTGGAGCTTGCTGACATGTCACCTATCTGTGTGCCTAATCCTATGGTGGTGCTTCCTTGGAAGAGATCCTCTTTGTCTATATAATAAAGAGAAGGTGCTACTTTCGAGCATCAAATGTTTGAGTGTGAAATCTATGTTTTCTCTCTTCTCTTGTCCTTGGAGTATTACATCTCTTCCTATAAGATGTGTGTATCACAAATTCTTAAAACTTCCCATCTTTATGCATCCTTAGTTTCAAGGATAGCTTTTCTTACTTTGGGTCATCATAAACATATGCATTAAGAGTTTGAACTTGCAATTTTAACTCATGAATCTTCACTTTTGTTATTATACCTAGTACTTCTTCCTTAAGTTCTATCATTTCACTCCTAATTTCTTCCAAGTCTTTGAGCACCTTTTGGTTCTTCAACTCTAAACCAAGTGCTAGGGCAAACACTTTGGCAATTATCTCCTTCAGTATCCTTTGTCTATTTGATGGTCTCTTCTCCTTCTCACTAGTAAGTTCTTTATGTATGATCTTTATCTAAGTTCCTTCTTCTTTCCTATACTTGGCCATTTGCAATTCTATAGTGATCATCTTCACCTTCTAACTCTCCCACTTGCATTGGATATCTACCTTGTCTACATCCTTCTTCTACAACTCTTTTTTATACTCCTACTACCTATGTTTTCCTTCAATCCAAAGAGCTCTTAACTCTCCATGCAATCTTGGGATATCTTTCTCATGGTTCTTCTATTCTACACCCAATGGAGTATTCTTCCTCTTGACTTTGGGATTCTCATGCATCAAATCATTTACTTTCTTACACTTATCCTTATATAGATTCCTTACCTTTTTCTAAGTCCTTCTTGCACTTCTTGTCATCTTCACCTTTGCTACATATTCATTCTTATGCAATTGCTTCACCAACAAAGTGTATTCAATTGCATAAGGCCATAGTTCCCTATGCTGAGAAAGGATTATTTGCAAAAATTGTAGTGCAAGTCCAACCAAATCAATAGTGAAGTCCACATCATCTACTATCAATGGTGTTGAAACCTCAATGAAGATTTATTTCCTTTCTAGGTGAGGCTGGGATATCACTTCTTTAGTCCCACCTTCAATATCCACTTCTCCTCCAACTCCTATATTTGGGTCTACTTGATTTGGACTTGCATGTTCTTTGGATCAAACATCTTCTTGATCTTTGTGTTCTTTGGCCATGACTTTCTCTTCTCTAGTTGGCACTTCTTCTTGGGAATCCAACTTCATATCTACATATTCATCTTCTTCCTACTTTGAATTTGACTTGCTCCCTTGCAAAGAGAGCTCATCTTTGTCCTTTTCTTCCTTGGTGTTGCCTTCTTTTGCTTCTCCTTTTTATTCATGTGAAGATAAGTCACCAACTTGAGGATTTATTCTTGCTCTCTTTAATGCCTTCTCATGAGTATTACTTGTTGAATTGCACTTCTTCTTCTTCTTGGGAGTGACTTCTCACAACAAATTCTTTTGCCTCCTTAAAATTCCCAAACTGAGAAAATTTTGCATTTGTATCCTAATGATCCTTGATAGTAGATTTTCCTTTAGGTTGAGTTTCAAAGTACACCTCTGCCAAATCACTTCCCTTCATCTTCACCCAACAAATTCAACCCCATATAGAAGTGAATTGAAAATAGAGCCAGATTGGTAACTCCTTCATCTTCTTTGAGTTCCTTGATCATGGAGCGGGCTTACCAATAAAACATGTAGACCCAATTGATATGTTTTCCTTTATATAATTTCTCAAAGAAAAATATTTGGTTTACAATTAAATAGGTAGTTTGCTTCAAGTTACATAGTTTCATGATAGATTGCACTATGTACCTTTAAGCAAGAATTTTTATATGTATTCACCTTCCAAATGTTGCTCATAGATCTATTCTTTGTGCAAAGTCCTTGATGTCAATGTTGATTTCCTCTCCCATTTAACAAAATGTAGCATCTAAGGTCATTGCTCTTGGGGGACCTTTGTCACCTCCTTATAGTATCCTCCAATGCTCTTCCTCCCAACTATAAGGATTACATTAAAGATTCCTAATTGCTCTCTCAGCTCTCTTGTGCATCTCTTGAATGACCGCATGTGAACCTAACTTTGAATTCTAGAAAAAAACATCAGGTGGTTCTCCTTGGGTGTATCACTCCTAGCTCTCGTAGCACATTTGTCAATTCCTAGGGATTGGAGTATCATCTCAAAGATCTTCCTCACAATTTTCTTTTCTCTCACTATCTTTCTATCAAAGACGTAATTACTACAAAAAACTATATGGTGCCCAATATTTTTGTTTTTGTGTCTAAAGATAGAGTTTTTTAGTATTGTACAAAGAAGGGAAAATTAATACAAAGTTTGAGGTAAATTTTGCACTTTGGTCCAAATTCATAGTTAAGTATGAAGAAAGAAGCTTTGGGCAAAGACTTTAGTTGCACTACAAGGTAACTAGGGTACTTTGGAGTTAAATAAGAAGTATTGTCACTAATAAAGCTAGCGGTAGTAAGTATGGGGTAAGTTACCATGAAAATTAGAATTTGAATAGCGCTACCAAAAGAACAATCAACTTTAGGGAAGTCATTAGGCTTGCATGACATGGTACATGAGAATGGTGAGGAATGACAAAAGACAGATCATTAAGCATAGGGTTTTAAGCAAGCCAAAGATAAAAATGGTGAATTGTCAATGGTCAAATTGTTCAAGAATTTTGTTGTAGTTTTAAGTGCTTTTGAGTACCTAATGATAGTATTGGAAGTTTGAGCACAATTGGGAGCCAAAAAGCCTAAGAAGGCAGGCAAACCCAACTTGATGGGGATGGAACATTTGAAGTTCACAAGTTGACAAGTGGGAAATGGAAGCCAAATATCAACAATTTACAAACTTTATTTTTGATGTCCAAAAGTGATTTTTATTGGAGTGAGTGATCATACTTTGTTTGTCAAAGCAATGTACATTAATAAGATCATGTTGACAAGAAAATTGGATAGTATGTGGAGTGAAATTGAATAGTTTCAAACTCTAAGGGTTGTAGATCAAGTGTGTGTCAAGGCGATGGAGGATGAAGTGGTAGAAAAGAGAAAAGACTTGACCTAAAAACCTTTGGTGGTAAAAATGTAGACCAAACAGATTAGACAGCTCCAAGATCAGATGACCTTTAGAGCAAGACCTTCAGAGCAACTAGCTTACAAAAGCAAGGTGAGGAAGAGAATGAACTACATAAGCAAAATGAAGAGCAAACACAACTTTGAGCTAAACTACATTTGGTGCAACTCAAGACCAAAGTAGTGGAGATCTCTTTGGTGACCCTTCATAAGGACCTCATTGCCAAAATCACCCAATTGCATAACTGTTTGAGTAAAGCCAAAGAAGATCAAACACATCAGATCGCAATAATTGAGCCAATATACTTGGGAGAGAAGTAAGGAGAATAGATCCTTTGATTTCAAGCAATGATGTCTACTTAGATGGAGGGAGTAATGACTGAAGCCAAACTCAAGTTACATGTTCAAGAGACAACAACTTAGGTGGCTTGAGGTGAGGATATGAATCTACTATTGGTGCAGCTTCATAATCAGTGTGCTAGAAAGATGCAAGAGGCTTGTGTTATTTTGTGTCTAGATAATATTATGATGGAAAGTGACATTAGAGAGCTTTCCAATTGACTTAAACTTAAATTAGTACACAGTGTAAAATAGATAATTAAATGGTAGTCATAGAAGACAAAGTTGTGGAAGTACTAGTATATTACAATATGATAGTTAGAGAAGAAGTAGCAAAGTTAGTAGATTCAATCAGAACCAATATGGTACTTAATGTGGTAGATTAGAGTAACATCTAAATTTGTAATTAGTTTTTAGGCTTTTAACTTCCCATTGTGCTGTCTACTTAGAGCTGAAATTCAACATACTTTGTGTTCAATTGGTGCAAAAGATGAATAAAGTGAAAGAGTCTATCACTCTTGTTCATTTTCCTTAATTTGAAAGTGTGGATTCGACAAGTTTGGGTGTTAAGTGTTTGATGAACCTTTGTTGTGAAGTGACTAGTGTTTGGTGTATTTAAATTGTGAACATTTCTTGGCTATGTGTTTGATCCTTAGTCAAAAATTTTGAAGTAATGCCTTGAAGGATCTTGAGAGAACTATAGTATTGACAATAATTGGAGCTGAAGTGTGGAGAATTTACAATGAGGAAACTTTGGGAGAAAGGCATACCTTTTGGGAAGAGTGGAACATGGTTTCAAGCAAAGTGACTTTGTAGTGAAGTAGATGCCTTTGTATCAAACTAAAACATTATAATGATGACCAATTTGGATTTAGAGTTATCAAGACTATGATTTTAGAGTTCTTATTTCTACAATATGCCTTTCTTATGTAGTTATGCTCTTTTTGAGTGATTTCTTTCCAAGATTTGAAAGATGTGACAGTTAAGAAATACATTGGTAACTTTCACTTTGTTTTAACTACTTGTGATCAATATCCTTGTATGAACAAACAATTACCTGCATTTTTACTACAAATTTTGTAACCTATGGGTTGTTAAAAACCATCTACTAAGAAGGGACTAAGGCTTATTTGGACAAGTTCCACTAAAAATTCTTGCAGTGTGAAAACTACTTAATTTACACTTAATTTTATACTAAGAGGTTCTTTAGTAATGATCCTCAATGAGTGAGCTATCATTGTCTAAACATGAGAAATTTTCAATAGGTTCCAATGTCCTTGGTGATGGTTCTTTATCCATGTTGTGGTGCCATTCAAATAAATGTATGTTCTTTGGTTTTAAAGATCTTAAACTTTGAAGATTCTTTGTACTTGTGCTCTTTGTATTGACCTTTCTTTGTACCCACTCCTTTGCATTGAACTGCTCTTTGGGGTTGTTTCTTCATATCCAAATATATAAATTGATTAAGTATAAGAAATGCCTATAGAAGGGATTTCTTCTACTACATAAAAAAATAACTTGCTTTACCTTTATCAAAGAGAAGTAAAATGAAAAACAATTACAACTTTTCTAAAAAGGTGAGCACCATAATTCACCTCATGGTTCTCTTGCACATGATTATTTACCTTCTTACCTTCTTCCTTGTAAAGGTTCCTTACCTTTTCCATGTACTCTTTCCACTTGTTTGTCTTTACATACATTATGTACTCATTTCTATGCAATCTCTTGACTAACAAAGTGTGATCCATTGCATTTGGCTACTCTTCTTGGTATTGAGGTAAGATCATCTACAAGAAACTCAATGTAGGTCTAATAGAATGAATTTTCAAGTTTTCTACTTTGATTACATTTGGGGCTAGAGCTTTGTGAAATATTCCTTGTGATGCATTGATGTTAGGGCATCCTCTACTTCACCTTCTACACCCACTTGATTCTCTTCTACTCCCTAGTCGTTGATATTTGGATGTCCTTAGGCCAAATTTGTAGGTTCTTTGGACCAAAAATCTTCTTGGTCATTGGCCACAATTTATTCTTCCTTGATTAGTGCTTCTTCATGTGCAGTTGACTCCACATCTGCATAGTCTTCTCCATCTTCTCTTGAATTTGATACATTCTCTTGTAGTGTGAGCTACTCCTTGTTATTTCCTCCTCACTTTCTTCTTTGGCTTCTCTTTCATCCTTGTCCAAAGAAAGGTCTACTACTTGAAGATTCTTCCTTACTCACTTAGTTGCTTTCTCCAAACATTCTACTCAATGAAGGTCACCTCTTTTATGGATTGCTACCACCACTTCTTCACCTACACAAAGTTACCATACTTGATGAACTTTTCATTTGTATCCTAATGGTCCTTGATTATCATTAGTCCTTTGGGTTGAGTTGAAAAGTACTCCTCTAAATGGAAGTGATTGCCAAATTGCTTCCTATAATCTTCCCTTAGCAAATTCAACCCCATGTAGAGTTGAATTGTAAATGTGGCAAGGTAGGTGGCTCTTTCATCCTCCTCAAACTCCTTGATCATGGACCAAGTCTGCCAACAGAACATGTAGGCCTAGTTCATATGTTCTTCTTGGTCTTCTTATTAAAGAATATAGCTTGGTTTAGAGTGAGGTACGTGATTCACTTTGGGCAAAATAGTTTCATCAAGAATTGTACTATAAACCATCTAGTTGGATCCTTGTACATTGCTACTCTCCAATCATTACTAGTGGATCCTTTCTTTGCAAAAGATTCAACAATCTCCAAACTTGGTATATATGGTCATCACTCTATAGGACTTGTGTCACCTCCAAGCCCTATCCTCTAGTGCTCTTCTCTCCAATTGTAAGGATTTCCCCAAACATCTCAAGTTGCTCTCTTGGTCTTATTTATCATTTCTTGAATGATATCACGTAACCCTAATTTACAATTCCAAAGCAAAAATCACGTAACCCTAATTTACAATTCCAAAGCAAAAACATCAAATTCTTTCTTTGGCATAGATGGCTCCTTGCTCCCATTGCACATTTGTCTATTCTTGGGGATCAAAGGATCACCTTAGGGATCTTCCTCATTGCTTTGAGCAATTTAATAGTTAATAATAGTTCTTTGTAGTTGTATTAACTACAAAGAGTTTAAGAGTGCTTGAGTATTCTTTGGCATGCTCTTGAAATTTGTATCAAAGGTGAAATTACTTGGATGGAAATGAGTTTTATAGGCAAGGATTCTTCTAAAATAGTTCTCAATGGTTGACTTATCACTATCCTCACATGAGAACTCTCTTATAGGTGTCAACGGTCCTTGGCAGTGGTTCTTTATCTAGATGGTGATCCCATTCAAATCAGCATATAAGCGTTAGTTCAAATCAACTTTGGCTCCAAAGATTCTTTGTCCTTGTCTTCTTTGATTCCAACAGCTCTTTGGACTTGACTTCTTCATATCCATTCCTTTGTATTAATCAGATCTTTGATTTTATCTTTCTTTGTATTCAAGCAAGTACATAGATGGAATCTGAAAAATACACATGTAAGAAGTTTCTTCCCCTGATTATGAAAATATCTTGCTTTATCTTAATCAAAAAGAAGTAAAACAAAAGAAAATTGCAACTTCTGCAAAAAGGTGTGCACCATAAGAAGTTTCATGGATGCTTTTAGAATATTGTAAGAATTCCTAAAATTATGTTAGTTCTACCTTCTTTCTAGTTGTACTTAGCTATTACTAATCTGATACTATTAGATATTCTCCCACTACTAGTTGGTTATGTCCTCATCACCATGGAAACTATGATATGGCCGCTTGAGCATTATGGAGTTAAGAAAGACACTCCATGTGGCATCATGAAGGAGATACCCTTTTTAGAGGATTATAGTCAATTTATCTTAGGGAAAAATGTTGGATGTTTCTTTGTGCAAGGATATGCTCAACTTTGTATTCTTCATGGTCATTAATAGAGATTGGAAGCGGTGAAGGTTGAATAATACAAATAGAAAAAGAACATGGGTTAGAAACAAAAAGATTTAACGTCAAGACATGGAAGACAAGATGAATCTGCATACTATTAGGAAAGGTAAGTTTGTAGGCAAAAAACAAAATTATATGAATAACATCAAATAGACCTATCTAGTTTGGAGCAAGTTTTAAACTTTAGTGTCAAGAGGGAGAAGGACTTTACTAGAGAAAAGTATTGCTTTATAACCTACTTGCAAGGTGATATTATGATAATGTCTACCTACATATTTCCCTTGCTAATTTTGAGCCATAAGATCAGATTTGGCTTAGTGTAAAGATGTTGATAACATTGACAAGGTAGAAGCAAGAATAGAATTGTAATACCAAGAGCTAGCCATATGATCTAGATATGAATTTGGTTTGGTAACATCTGGAATGATGTATACATGATAGTCAAAATAGATCAGATAGAAGTATCACCAAAAGAGTACTTCTACTAATAGAGCAAAAACCAAAATAGATTTCAAAACCTTAGAACCAATAGCTAGACATATGATTTAAAGATGAGAATTGGTTTGGTTACATTTGGAAGGATGTTACACATGATGTACTAAATAGATCAGAAAAAAATATCACCAAAAGGGAACTTCTACAAATAGAGTATGAACCAAAATATGCCTGAAATCTTGGAAGGCAATTTTGGAGGCCTAAACAGATGAATTAGGCCTAAAAAATGTGCAGATTCCCCTCTAGTAGAGAAATTGTTGGCCTTCACTCCCCTTGGTTTGTCTCATTGAAAGCTTTTAAACGGTACCTCACCCATGTGATTATGAGATTCCTATAGGAATATTCTCTAAAAGATTCATTCCAATCAAAGCTTGTTTGATCAACTAGATAGGACCAGGACCAACATATCACCCATCCAAGGAAGTAATCCAAGGGTGGAGCTTGCTGACATGTCACCTATCTATGTGCCTAATCCTATGGTGGAGCTCCCTTGGAGGAGATCCTCTTTATTTATATAATAAAAAGAAGGTGTTTGTTTGGAGCATCAAAGGTTTGGAGTGTGAAATGGTGTGTTTCTCTTCAAATATCCTATCCTCGGAGTATTACAAGAATGGAGAACAAATAGATCTTCAACATAACCAAGAAAGAATGGAGATAATTTTATACTTGCATGCTTGGAATTATTAAAAAGAAATTTGACAATGGCATGAAAAGTTTATTTAGCTTTACCGTCTGAAGATGTGTACTTCCCGTTCCAAGAGGGTCGTACAGCTAGTATTCGAACTCCAAAAGGTTTCAAACGCGGAGCTAATTCCTTGCCTATATTCCCATACCCAAAAATCAAAACCTACACAGGGGCATCTCAATGAAGTGAACATTAACAAAGGCATATAGCATATCTTCCAAGGTGCAATTTGCTTGTTCAATTTGCTCATAATTTGAGGGTGATAAGCTATCAACAATGTAATCTCAATGCCAAGTATCTTGAATAGTGCTTGCCAAAATTTACAAAAATTTACCAATGAATCAAGAATCAAGATCAAATATGAGGATCCATGGCAACCCATGGTGTTTAAATATAGTATTAAATCTACACCAATGTTGGAGCATTTATTCTACTTACAATGGATACCAAGTAAATTTGCTTGTTAAGCTTGTTGATAAAACCTTAATTGATGTTTGACCTTGTCTATCGTTGGCAAGGATGTGATGAGGTGTAAGCTTATATGTTCCCACCGAGAAAATGCAATTTTTAGTAGTTGAAGAAGTCCAATTTGCTTTTGGTTACTTATCTTGTTGTATTAACAACTCTCACAAGATTGAATAAACTCTTGGACATCTTGTGTTATGTTTGACCACCACCATTGATATCATGGGTAATCAATGTCTTATCTACACTTATGTGATCAAAATTGGTAAATCATGTATGTCTTGAAGTTGAACACATTATAGATTTACCATAGTTAGAAGGTAGATTTGAATTCTCACAAAATAGAAAGCTATCATTGAAAGAAAATTTATTATACTCCTTTTTATATACTAAAAGGAAACTTTTCACAAGATAAAAGAAATAATCCTATAATAGAGTAATCTTGAATACTATTTGGACTTTTGGGTTAGTTAATATTAAGGTAACTGGTATTATTATGAAAGATTTAAGAAGAATTCTCAAATCAAATCACATTGACAAGGCATCAAGAATGACATGGAACTTTACTAGTTTATATTCAAGCTTGATATAAAATCATCAAAGTTGCTCATCCTACCAACTATGCTTATTCTCCATGTGCTTCAAATGTAAGGTTTGCAATAGGGGTTTGTGATTGGTACACATTATCACTTGTTCTCCCAATAGATAATGTCTTCATATCTTTGTTGCATATACTATTACAATTTGTTCTTCATCTCAAATAAAATAATTCCTTTTTATTGAGTTTAGTTTTTGATATACACAAGAAATGAAATATAACCCATCTTGTTGTAACACTTCTCTGATTGGAAAGTTATAAGCATCAAAATCAACCATGTAATGTAGTTGAGTATAAAAATATGGAGTTTATAGACAAGTAAGTCAAGACTAATGAAATAGAAAATGGGCTAAAATAGCCAAGAATTATAAGAATATTTTTAAAGCATCTAAAAAGCTACTTAGTACTGTTCGAGTATTGGGTAATGTGCATGCCAAGTGATGACTTCTCAGAGGAAACTTATTGTGGAGCTTTCCACTAGCTTAGCTTGCACACCAAGTAGATGGCCTCTAGAAGGAAGCTTCTCGACTAGCTTAGCTTGTATGCCAAGTAGTTTACTTTTAGAAGGAAGCTTCTTGGTTAGCTTGCCTTGCACTCTAAGAAGGCGGCTTCTAGAAAGCTTCTCAAGAGCTTTATATATCCCCTATAGATACCAAAGCCCAACTCATGCTAGACATTTATAATTTCCCTCATTCAAGAGTCCCAATGTGATCTTTCACTATGATCTTCCTTTTTCTTATTTCTCTCCTTGGTCTTTTATATTGATATCAGACCATGAATGAGATGGATAAAATTCATGGACCACCAAATCCATTTTTTCCAAACCATTGGGATTTTATGTCCATGTACTATCCAAGCATCATTTCACATAGTTTATCATCTCATGCTTCAGGAAAAATCTTCTAAATGTAATGTCTAGGTGTCTAATGAACCTTTGATACATCCAATTGTAACTTATGGAGAATAGTGGATGTGTTGCATCTATATGTTAACTTAGATAATTTTAGCTAGCTTGATAGAATAGTAACCATGATGACATTATTAAAGTTACCATTGGTATGTAGTAACAAATTGAGCACCTTACTTGATTGTTGGAAGGACATGATCATCAATGACAAGAGCATGAAGAAAGATCATCATTTCAAGAAGAAGAAAATTGAATATGGTTTCCAAAGCCCACGGTATTTGAAAGCAAGAATTTCTTGGGCAAAGTGGAGAATTTTGTATTTGATTGTGAATGTTATTTTGAAGATACAAATCTTCAAGATGAAAGGAGATAGATTTTCTTGGCTTCAAGTCAATTGGATAGAGTGGCAAAACTATAGTGGCAATTTCAAGTACAGAGAGCAGTTTATTATACCAATCTTGACAAGGGAAGAATTAAAGAGTGTAATAATTGGGTGATTCTAAGCTATAAATGCCACATAAGCCACATGAGATAGATTGGTAGAATTTAAGCAAATTGGTTCTATAAGAACTTACATCACTCAATTCTAGATCAATATAATGCAAATTCTATATATACTAGAAAGTGAAGCTCTAGATCAGTTTGTGAAGGGTTTAAACTCACGCACCAAATTGGAAGTGACCATGTAGGAGCCCAAACACTTAGAGGAAGCCATGCAATTAGTTGAGCAATTTGATTCCTTGGTTGCAACAACTTGATCTTGATCTTGACCTTCACACAACTTACCTATACATTACATACAGTTGGAAGAGCCAACACCAATGCAAATTGATGCAATCCAATAGATAATTCTTGGTATTATAGATAGGGAAATATTTCAACAAAATGGTTGTTTTTTTATTGTTACCAAATTATATCCATTCAAGAATGGATGACCTCAACAAATTGCCCAAATGGAGTTGATGATCATGGAAATAAAGAATTCCAATGGGAGAATTTGAGCTATTGTGAATTTGATTAGTTCCAATGAATTGAAGGCTTGACCTATGCTAATTTGTTTTACTTGCAAGGTATGATATCTAATTGTGGTTGTAAGATTTTGATTGATTTTGGTTAATTTTGGAAGTTTAAAGAATTTAATGTCCATACTATCAGCAAATGAATTAAGTATTCCTATCAAGCCAATAATTGGAAGTAGGTTGATGATGGAGATGGAAGAAAGGGTTTTTCATTTTGCTCCTTACATCCCATTACATTCAAGGTTAGGAATGAGTATTTGGAGTGTATGAGGTTTGTAGTGGTACCTCTAAACTATGATATCATTCCATGTTTTCCATGGCTTGAATATCATTAAGTTCAACTTATTTGGACCAAATGACAAATTCAAGTATAACACCAAGATAACAATTACCAATGAGGTTATTTTGCACTTTGGAGTAAGACATTTAAAAATAATCAGTCTCAAGATGGGAAGCTTTTTGATAGAACAACCATCAAGCAAGCTTTAGAGGAAGATATTCCTATTTTTAAAGTATGCATCAAGCCAATTGCACATGGAGATTCTATTAAGGGCCATAGACCTCATCAAGAAATGGTTGATCAAATAGTTCAAGAGTTTTTAAGTATATTTCCAGATGATCTACCAAAAGGATTACCCCTTGATCATGCTATGCCCTTCAAGATTGAGTTTTTGCCTATAGATAATCAAGTGAGTAGACCAATCTTTCATCTCTCACCAAAGGAGTTGGACGAGCTTTGAAAAACAATAATAGAATTGTTGAAAAAGGATTTCATGCAACATAGTACATCTCCTTAGGGAGCACAAGTAGTATTTGTCCCAAAGAAGAATGCAGGACTTTACTTCTACATTGATAATCATGACCTCAATAAATAAATAATGAAGAATGCGTATCTCTTGTCTCAAATTGATGACTTGCTAGACCAATTGAGTGGAGCACGATACTTCTCCAAGTTGGATCTCTAAAGCAACTATTTGCATTTTCCTATTGACAAAGAGATTACCTTTTGCACAAGATATGGCATTTTGAATGGAGAGTTCTACCTTTTGGGCTCACTAATGATCTAACAATCTTGATGGATTAGATGCATCGGGTGTTGGATGGGCTATTGGATTGATACATGGTAGTGTTCTTGGATGCAATTTTAATCTATAGTAAGATGGAGGCACAACATGCAAGTCACATATGAGAAGTCGTAATATGACTATGTAAATGGAAGTTTTACTACAAGAAGTCAAAGTGTACTTTTTGGAAGAAGGAAGTTACCTTCTTGGGTCATAAGATCTCATCACAAGGGATCAAGATGGAAGAGGGGAAAACCAAGGCCATTATGATTGGCCTACTCCAAAGGAAGTCTTCAGGCATTCAATGGATTGGCAAGTTTTTATCAACAATGCATCTACTACTATGCTCATATGGCTGCACCATTGACTGATCTCAAGCTCTCAATGGACCACCAAATATAAAAATTCATTCCAAAAGCTGAAACATGTGGTGCTTTCAAGACCCATTCTTCAATCATATGATCCTTAACTACCTTGTGTGATTGATTTTAATGCTTCTAATGTTGCCATTGGAGCTATGTTATAACAAGAATTTCTAGATGGGTTACATCCCATTGCCATTGTGTCTCACTGATTAAACACCACAAAAATTAATTACTCTACTCAAGATCAAGAAAAATTAGCAATGGTATATACCACCAAGGTATGGAAGCATTATCTCTTGGAGAAACAAGTGATCATGCACATTGATCACAAACTCTTGTTGTAGACATTACATTTGGAACACATTAAGAGTCAATATCATTGATGGGAGGAACAACTATAGTTTTTTGACCTCAAACTTGAGTACAAACCCAATAGGTTCCATATCATCCATGATGCCCTATCATGACAAACTAATTTGAACTCCCTTCCTCTTGTCATGGCAGCAATTATGATAATGTCAATTGAGTCAAAAGTCCAAATTAAGTTTAATATTGCTTTACAACAAGACACCTTCTTTCAAAGTACGAGGTTGAGTTTGTCTTGCAGCATACAACAAGGAATAAAATACCTTCTCTTTCAAGGAAGGCCTTCTACTTTTTGAGAACCGGATCTATGTTTGAGCTGAGGATGATCTACAACTTATGCATCTTCAACATTATTGGTCATATAGGTGTGGATAATACCTTGGGCACCATTCAACACCAATGGTGGTGGCCCAACATGGCAAAAGATGTTTGAGAGTTTGTTTGATCTTGTGAGAGTTGCTTATACAACAAGGCCAACAACCAAAACCAAATGAACTCCTCCAACCACTTCCCATCCCATCTACTTGATGGGAATATGTGAGCCTAGATCTCATCACATCCTTGCCCAAGACAAAGCAAGGTCACATAGCAATAATAGTATTTGTTAATAAGCTTAGTAAGCAAATCCATTTGGCATCAACCTTTGATATAGTGGATGCTCCAACATTGGCCCAAATCTACTTCAACAATGTCTTCCACATTGATTAGATTTGGCCAATAATCACTTCAAAGATCCAACTCAAAGAAGTATCATGCTCTACTTAGTTGATCCAACAAGTCATCAATCCAAGGAAAATGATATGCATTCTTCACTATTTGTTTATGAAGATTGTAATAATCATACAAAATCAAAGCTCTCTTCCTTTCTTTAGTACAAAGAGTATTAGTGCTCTCCAAGAGGATGTGCTTTGTTGTATAAAATTCTTTTCCAACAACTTGGTCAATTTTTTTAGAGTTCTTCTAACTTTTTTAATAGGAGTTGATAGATTAGTTTACTTACCAACTTGTTACTTGGCAATACCTCTATCTTGAAGTGCTTCAATCAAAGCTTTTGGAAGATTATCAAGAAATATAACTACAAACTCTTGTAATATTTGATCAAGAATTTATTTTTGAGTTTTATTATTCTCATTTGATTCTCCTAATATTATGGGTTTGATCTACTTAGCAAATGCAAGATTTTATTCTTCCAAAGATTGCTCTATAGCAACTAAACTTACAAAATTCCCATGTTAGAATTGGTTATTTGTAGTTGTATTTCTCAAAGATGCCAAATGACCTAATAACATGT
Source organism: Lunularia cruciata (assembly GCA_948567375.1). Taxonomy (NCBI): domain Eukaryota; kingdom Viridiplantae; phylum Streptophyta; class Marchantiopsida; order Lunulariales; family Lunulariaceae; genus Lunularia; species Lunularia cruciata. Next base: position 11,040,274 of record OX419756.1, read on the forward strand.
TCTTACCTCAATGTTATACTTGAATTTTTTTCAAGCTCAATCAATTTGACCCCATGACTTCAAAGCCAAGGAAGACCTAGAATGATATTGTAATATAAGGGAGTTGTTTCAAATCTAATATATTGTGATAACTCTTTCCCAACCTTAATTTCAACATGATGTGAAGTATAGAATGCAAAACTCTTGCTACCATCTGTCATCATCAGCTTGTTACTTAATAGTGGCTTGATAGGAACACATAATAACTTTGCTTATTGTATAGATATACATTCCTCAAAACTCTCACTTTTGACCACAATCTTACAATCACAATTTGATATCATACCTTGTAAGTAAATCAAGTTTGCATAGGTTCAAGCATTCAATCAAGTTGGAATAAGGTTCCTAATAAGTGGCTTAATATCTCCTATTAGGAGTAAAGTAATTATTATAAAGGAAATAAATATTCCTATATATGATTATAAAGGAAATAAAGATTCTTATTAGGAATCTTCATTTCCTTTATAATCATACTTTAAGAACTCAATTTTGACACTTGGTTGAGGTTATCCATTCTTACTTGGACATTTTGCAATGCAATGTCTAATTTTGCAATTATAGAAGCAACCACCATGTTGTCTTAAACATTTATTATCTATAGTGTTGAGTGGTCCTCTTTGGATGGCATCAATCTTCATGGGTGTAGCCATAAAAGGTCTAGGTTAGGACCAAGTTGTAGTAATCAACAAATAAAATCATTTGGCTAACTATATGGTCTCTTCTAAATGTCTAGGTTCTCACATGGTTATTTCCAAATTTAATGCATAATTTCAACCCTCTCATGAATCAATCAATCACAATCCCTTTCCCACATGTCTAGAATTTGCATCATTGTATTCTAGAATTGAGTAATGTATCTCTTCATAGCATCAATCTGCCTAAATTTTACTAACCAATCTTGTGCAACTTGTGTAGTATTGTAATACTCCAAGGATACAAGAAGAGAGAAAACACAAATTTCACACTCAATTCTCCGATGCCCCAAAGGAGCACCTTCTCTTTATTATATAGACAAAGAGGATCTCCTCCAAGGAAGCTCCACCATAGGATTAGGCACATAGATAGATGAAATGTCAAAAATCTCCACCCTTGGATTACTTACGTGGATGGGTGACATGTCGGTCATGGTCCTTTCCGGTTGGTCAAAAAAGCTTTGACCAGATGGAATCTTTTAGAGAATCATCCTGTAGGAATCTCATAATCATGTGGGTGAGGTACAGTTGGAAAGCTCTCAATGAGACAAACCATGGGGAGGGACATATAGCCATTTCCCTACTAGGGGGAGAATCTGCACATTTTTTAGGCCTAATTCATCCATTTAGGCTTCCAAAATTGCCTTCAAAGATTTCAAGCATATTTCAATCCCTACTCTATTAGTAGAAGTCCCCTTTTTTTATACCTCTTTCTGATCTATTAAGTCCATCATGTGTAACATACTTCCAAATTTTACCAAACCAATTCTCACCTTTAAATCACATGTCTAGCTATTGATTCTAAGGTTTTCAAGTCTATTTTGGTTTCTGCCCTATTAGTAGAAGTACTTTTTTTGGGTGATATTTCTATCTAATCTATTTAGTCCATCATGTATAACATCATTCCAGATGTTACCAAACCAAATTTTACATCTAGATCATGTGGCTAGCTCTTGGTATTACAAGCATTCATTGCTTTGAATCTCCTAATTATTGTACCCTTGAAGTCATATTGAGATTGGTGCAACAACTTGCCTTTGAACTTGCTCTACTTGGAATTGCCATCATAAGTTTATCACTCCTTCTATTTTGCTCAAAGTCAAGAGAAACCATAGTCAATTATTATGAATATTTAAAACTTCAAAATAATACTCACAATCAAACAAAAAATTATCTATTGTACTTAGTAACTTTTGCCTTTTAGATACATTAGATTTTGGAAGTTGACTTCTTCTCAAAAAGCTAATATCACCAAGTAGTTGATTGTATTAACTTCTCTTCCAACCATTGAATGAGATGCTCAATTTGCTATCACATAGCAATGAAACCTTTGTGCATCTATACAATTTTTTCCATGACTATTCTCTACCAAACTAATTGCTCACAAATATATTTGCATCAATATGTAGATGCAACATGTCCACACTCTCAATAACTCAAAATTGGAATAATCAATGGCTTTCCATACAAAGTGATTGTATTTAAGAATTCTTAGCCAAATTGTACAAGTATAAATTATTCAAAATGATTCTTTTGTATTACATGGACATAAAATCCAAATGGTTTGATGGAAATTGACTCAATGGTCCATAGATTCTATCCTTTCCATCCTTGCTCTTATACAATGTAATAGATTGATGCAAGAAATAGGAGAATAGAAGATTGAACCAAGATTCTCAATTGAGTGAAACTCCAAATGCTTGGAGTGAGACTAAGCTTTGATATTTATGAAGTACAAGACTTCAAAGGAAGCTTTAAAAGAAGTTTCCTTCTTTTTTTGTCCAAGAAAGAATTTTGGAGTACAAGTTAAACTAGCCATTACTTGGAAATTTCTAAAAGTTCTTGGCGGCTTGTATAATATTATTAGAATTCCTAGAAGTATACAGGTTGTACCTCCTTAATTAAAATTTTCTAACTCAATATTATTATGTAATCCATGCAAAAAGGACCAGACTTTTATTTAACTTGATAAAATATTGTTGATCAAGATAAACAAGCCAATCTGCTTTGTATGAAACCTTTATTAAACTCTTTCCTATGTTGTATTACTTAAGAAACAACAACCTTAAAAGATAGGGAGGTAGCTATATTGGCTTAGTAGGTGGATGACTCATATTTATCCTAATATGCAATAGTAGATAGACACAAGTTAGTGTTTTGTCAAAATTGGTTCTCTACTATAACATGTGTTTTGTATGGTAATAAGGATAACATTCATTCCTTTGGCCATTTTTATGAATAAGGTTTAGGGCATTACGTTGAAATCATACCTTAACAATGAGATATTTATATGAAGATTGCAAGCATATACAAGTAACTTAATGTTCTCAATATATTTACTTCTAAGTGTTGATGAAGTGATGTTCACATTGAGTGCATCTTAGATTCTCCAGAATCTTATATAAAATTTAGAGTTTATGGAATTTCTCTAACTCTTACAAAAAATAGATGTAAGCAAAAGTATAGATGCAATTGAGCAAGGAATAAAAGAAAAATATTGAATTTAAAGAAGAAGGAAGCAAAATGATATCATAAAATGGTTTGGTTCTAATGAAAACCAAAAGTTGATATTTGAAAAATAAATAACATTTATATAACTTATTTAAAATGCAAAAAAAACCATATATTTTCCTCATCAATCCAAAAGGAGGTTTGGGTAATTTTTTATTGAAATAATCAGACATTTTTCTTACTGTATATGCAATTCCAAGTTTTATTTGAAATATGGATCAATAGATCCACTACCTTTAGAATCTATAACATCAATGAGCAATATAGAAATTTTAGCTACTATAAACCTTTGTGATAGTTGAAATCCCTCTAGAAGGCTAGCTGATTCTAAAGTGACAAAAACAAGTGACAATTGCATACCTCAATTACTTTCCATAATGTAAGTTGAACAAAAGTAGATGAAATAACAGTTATGTGAGCTAGAATAAGTGGAGAAATAACTTTATACATGTTGAATTTTATAAAAATATTACTACGTGCTACTGGCTATAGAGAATTAAAATATATCTTTCAATATGTATATTGAAGCTACTTTACATAACTAGATAAATTAGCATCTCTTGATAATGATTATGCATTCAATACTTCCCAAAGTTTGTAGTATTGCAATATGAACTCATATTCAACCCACATAAAGTTGAACTTGCTATGTATTGAAATTAATTTTGCTATGTCTACTTTTCTTGTATATTTTTTACAGTTATATAGTCTCATAATCTTGAAATGATTATGAATTTTAGTATTAAAAGATATTATATCCTGTGATATGGTACAAAATACCTTTTTGCACCTTCAAATAAAGCATGAAAGAATGAAAGAATTTTGTCATTCTCAAATTATGAAAATTCATTTTTAATAGACCTTTAAAGAGATCCCTCCATAGTTATGAACTTAGTTATAATAATAAGTTGCAAGTTCCAAGTTAATTTAAGCTCAGTTATAAAATAGAGTTGAATCCTTTACTTGCTGTGTGTCACGTCTTTATCCTTCCTTACTATTATAAGAGAAGAAAGATAAGTGCATGCTATGAATAACTGATTGTATTTACAGTATTTTACTATTTGAAGTAGAACAATATGTACAAAATAAAAATTGTATATATGAACTTGTTTTCAATAATAATATAAATATTACTTGTGGAAAGTTGGAGCTCTTTATATTTCCCATCTTTTCCTTATTCAAAACACCAAACCTATTACTAAAGTATAGAATTAGTAATCTATAATAGACTTAAATACTTCCATATATAATAGGCCTAAAGAAACCCAAACCATTCAACTTAGTCATTGTATTATTTATTTTTATAAAAATATTTTATTGAATTTCTACCTTATTCCCTATTAATTATAGTTGATTTGAACATTATGTAAAACAAGCCTCGGTAAGGACTATAAAATGTGTATATACAAACACAAAAAACGAGATAGGTAGTTAGATCTTTCTATGAACATTCTCAAGAATGGACTTATAAAGATTATAGAGAATTTATGTAATTATTAAACTATATTTATATTTTATTCTCATAAATTTTACTTATATTGAAATTGAGTTTAGGTTTTTCTACAAATATTAAAACTACAAATTTGGAAAAAAGCATTGAAAATCATGATTGAGTTGAAGAAACAATCAAGTTTGCATCAATTAAATTATACAAATAAGTAAAGTATAAAGTATAAAGAGACTATTGTACAATATATATATATATATGAAATTAAGATTTAAGCAAAAGAAGATGATATCAAAAATTAAAACATATATGATCATATATATTATATTTTTTATTTCTATATAAGCAAGATAAAATTATATTATATTTTTCAAGATATTAATAACTCCTTTGTTCATTAAATTTTATGTTTTAGTATCTATATAAACACCTATCTTAAAATTCATTCATACAAGTTTAAAGAAAATTTGACTTTGGTTTGTATTACCTTCCCATATTTCAGATTATTCCTATTCTCCAATTTATCTTCTTTAATTGGTTTTTATTAAGCACAATGTACCTATATAGACACCAAAATCATTGATCTCAACAATCAGTATTCAGCAAAAAGTACCTCAACTAGAACTAGCAAGGAGTAGAAAACATTCATTAACTTTTCAAGAATGTAGAAGTAGAAATCATCATGATTTCTGTTTGTAAAATAAGTTCTAAATACTAAGGTGAACTAGATATATAGCATAGGTGTTATCAATATGATCACAAAGATAACATGAAAATTTTGTAATTTATGATTGAATATAAATATAAATATAAATAAATAAATAAATAAATAAATATATATATATATATAAGAAGAAATCAAAATTGAATGAGATAAAATAGTGTGAGAGATATATTAGTGTTCAGGTTAGGTTATCAGTTACAAGGTTTAACTCCTATATGTAAATAAGAAGCTAATTTTAGTATCTTAGAGACTACTTTGTGGAAGTGGTTCAAAATAGAATTTTCTCTAGATGTGAAGTCAATTTTAGATTGTTACAATATACAATATACATCTATGATGTTTTTATTTCCTTTTTATTCTATTGACAGAAATAATATATTTTTAAATATTATTTATTTATTTTATATCATGTTTTATTTTATGTAAAAAGAGCTCTCTTCCTATGAATATTTTATAAATTTATATTATGAACTGGACTTAAAGATTAGAGATTAACTAAGGTAACCTAACATTAGAAAGGTAAGTAAAATAAGGTCCTTATTGTTAATTGTTCCATATGGGTATATTATATGAATATAACATAATTATTAACTTTTTATCATTATTCAATTAGTTATAATTAAACTTAAAGTCTTGCCTCGATCAACATTACTAAGGAGAACCATAGCTAAAAGTAATATCATTTGAACCAACTTTTTTTAGGACATTAAGCCTTTTCTATTATGGAGCTTTATTTGAGATTTCTCACGTTTCACTTATTGAATCCAAGATTAATTTTTAATTTGAAAATTCAGTTAATAGGAAATCATTTTGCTAAAGTTTTCAAGAACATAAACATAAGGATCAAACGTTTAGTCCTTAGAAAAGATATTAAGCAAGCAAGTATATATATATCCAAAATTTCCTATTTGAAAATTTATAACAAATATTATGAACATATTGTATAGTTCAAATATTGGGTTTCTATTTTTTATAAGAATAGTAATTTACTTTTTAATTAATTAATTAATTAGTTAAACTAAATCTTAGTTTAATATTAAAATATATTAATTCATAAATAAGATTTTGACTTGTCTTTTCTAAAAGAGTAAGAACATTAAAATATGATTCTAAATAGTCACTTTTGTTAAGTATTAACCCCTTCTCCATAGCTCAACTTTTGTAATCAAGTTCCTTAATAGTTTTAGTACACTAGGTTACAATCATAGGTGTGTATCTTATGACATAATCTCCTTTCCACCATTTTATAGGTAAGATTCCTTTTCACACTTCTCTGCATAGACTTGACGTATCTACTAGTATACAATTTTATTTACCACTATATGAACTAGTGTGTTTATTGCTCTAGACATTCAAATACTTATAAAAATTTGTTAGTTACAAAAAAATGTTATTCAATTTGCGTGTATCCTGACATATTATTGCTAAAAGAATACATCCAGCAAGTTATTATGCATATATACATCAAGAACAAAGAAAATGTATTCAGACTATATACATCTAGCCATATTATTTTCTAACATGAGAACTCAAAATAACAATAAATAATTGTTTACTAGATACTAACAAATAAATTATCAACAAAGTATCTTATTTACTTGAAAAGTTGTTGCATAAAAAGATTAGTGTTTAAGTGCTTTTAATGAAGTAACAAAGACTAAACATAGGCTAGCTACTATCACTTGAAAAAGATATTAAAATATTATCATCCAAATAGTAATGAGATTAACTATAATATAGTAATTTACTTTACCTATATGGCTATATCTATAGCCAAATTTACATTAGTTAAGCCATATAAATTTAGAATATTAGGAATAAGCATGATGCCTAACTGTAATATATTCATGAAACTATGCTTTACCAAAGTTTTACAATTTAGCCTCATGGCTTTGCCAGCTTTACCTTCAAAATTCATAAAGCAACTCTATCCATTATTTATTCTAGATTCCTTGTTGATCTTACTTTACTTACCTTTTTTTTATCTTACAGTATATTTGTATTTTTTAAAAGAAATGTATGTTCATAATCTAAAGAGAGGAAGGTTATCAATAATAATAATACAAGAGTAAATATTTACATTGTTATGTAGAAAAAATAAAGAAATATTTAGTAAATAACTTATATATCATTAGTAATGAATAAATATGCCCATCCTAAAGCTCAAGATAATCCAAAAGAAAAAGAGTCAAGATGATACCAAAATGACTTTATGAGAGCAGCAATGAATGAAGATCATGTCAAATTCTACTTTGGGAGCCCAATCAGACCACATGTGTCGGGAGGAGCTGCGGGGAGAGTGTGGAGACGGGAGAGAAGAGGGAGAGACGTGAGACATTTTTGATAAAATCCGAGTGCTCTCTAGCATGTAGCCTTCGAGTGAATAGACGATTCTCTTTGTTTTTCAATTTCGGTTCCATTGGCACCTAGATTGAAGACTATGGAGAATGGAGTAGAAAGTTATGAAGTTTTTTAGTTTTTTTAGGGTTGAGAGTGATCATTATACATTGAGAGTGATGGGTTGTGAATTTTCATTTCTAATCTCTGGGTTTTCATGATTAAGTTCCATGGGAATTTAATTTGAAAATTTTGGAGACTGAAATTGAAAGTTATGGGAGTTTATAGATTTTAGGGTTGTGAGAGAGATTGTTTTCTTATGTGAGTTGGGATGTGAGGGGTTGTGGTTTTGCAGATATGGGGAAATATGGAGAGGAGTATCATGTGCTACTATCATTATTCTTGTGCTAGCCATGGCTACACCTTCCCATGTGGGGTCGCCTAGAGCGGGTCGGGATACACCATGCCCGGTGTGTCACCGACGCTTTACCTCGCAAGGGGTAAAGACCCATGTGGGAAGGATGCACAAGGACTATGATTGGACCACTTGGGATGCCCACGTGAGACAAGCAACCACATCGACAGCAGTGACACTCGGGATTACGCACGCTTCTTCTATACCTTTGTTGATCGTTCCAGGGATACCGATCGAGTCGTGGGAGTGGTTAGCTTCTCAGGCGGGTTGCATTTTGAGGTTATTTGAGACTAGTTTTCCATGTCCACGTCTATTCCATAGGCTACCCCGCACACTCCATGATGAGGCTAGACAGGCTTTTTGCCTACCACTGGATCGTTTGGCACGTGATCCCTTGGACGAGTTAGCGTGGTTCCTATTCCTCCTACTCCCTCGATGGTGTCTTTGTTATGCTAGAGGGGGACGTGCGGGGCATAGAGAGGTGGCGGCTAGATTTCGTCGATTCCAAGCGGGGGATTGGGCAGCCCTTCAGGAGGAGTCTGTTAGGGCTACATGATTTAGGAGACAGACATCGCCACAGGATACCACAGATTCCACTCGATTACGACGATGTAGGACATTGGATCAGGCGGGAGAGTTTAGTAGAGCAGCACGAGCGCTACACCCTCTGTCTATATCGAGTCCTACTGATGAGACCATCTCTTCACTACGCTCATTGCATCCTATAGCAGTAGAGGGACTACCACTAGAGGTCTTAGATTATCAGCCTGAGCAGCCTTTATGTCTTGATAGGTCGCTATTTGCACAAGCATTGTGCACTACCCCTCGCCTTTCCTCAGGATGCTTGTCAAGGATGGTTTATGAGCACCTTAGAGATTGCTTCCAGGCAGATGATCCTTCTAGTGGTTTTACCGAGTTGTTTCAGGTGGCTGCAGCAGTAGCGAGAGGAGATATTCCTATGTCTGTTAGTCGGGTCTTAGGTGCTAGTCGACTTCTCGCAATCGAGAAGGACACGTGAGGCATTAGACCGATTGCTATTGGAGAGATCTTTTTGCATTTGGTCAGTCGTACCATTGTCCTTCAGCATCGTTCTCACTTTTGACAGCACCTTAGTCCACATCAGTTTGGAGTAGCTACACCTAGAGGATGTGAGGCTATATCTCTAGGCATTAGAGCAGTCCTAGATATCCATCCGGAGTGGCTCATCCTACACGTGGACGTTGAGAACGCTTTTAATAGCGTCTCACGTGCATCCATCTTTAGAGAGCTTAGGGAGGCTGGTGGATCCTTGGCGAGTCTCATTCCTTTTGTGCGGTCTTTTTATGGCTCTCCTACTTCCCTTTACTACCAGCATGGTGGTTCACAGGAGGGAGTCACCGTCTTGGAGTCAGCTGTTGGTACACGTCAAGGAGATCCTTTGGGGGGGCCCTTATTTGCCATGGCTCACTTTAGAGCTCTCTTGTCTACTACTTTGGCCATGCCAGGTTGTGTATTTCCATCCTTGGCAGATGATACACACATCATAGGCCCTGTAGATCAGATTAGGCAGGCCTTTGACTACTTGACTACCGAGCTACATCTAGTAGGCTTGAGAGTCAAGGTGTCAAAGTGTAGGGCATGGTCCCCTTTAGGTATCCCTCCCCACCTTGAGCTTCCAGAGGAGTGTATCACATCCACAGAGGGACTTCGTGTTCTTGGAGTGCCAGTAGGATCGGAGGATTTTGTCACACGCTTCTTGGACGCTACTCTTGCAGAGGATGTTCTCCATGTGGATGACCTTCCATTACTAGGAGATCCGCATGTGGCATTTGGTATACTCTCTTCCAGTATTGCTCTTCGACCATCCTACCTCATCCGTACAGTTCCCCCCTCATCGTCCTTCCTAGCACGTCTGAGAGCATTTGATAGGAGGATCATGGGAGTCTTTGGTGATATTATTGGACCAGGGACTTTTGAGTGTGTGACAAGGGATTTGGCACGTAGACAGACGGCTCTACCGATCTCATGTGGTGGGGTTGGCTTGCTTTCTATGGAGGAGATGGCACCTATAGTGTTTTTGGGTAGTTGTGCTCTCTCGGCACCCCTACTTGCCTCTCGTTTTGTGGTTGCTGATAGGCCGGTTTTGGAGACTTATGTGACAGAGGTGGAGGGAGGATCCTTTTCTCTCCAGGTGTTATTGCGGCAGATGAGAGATAGTCTATCTCCACGAGCACGAGAGGGTTTTCCACCGTTTGCTTCATTATCGTCAGATTGGACTAGACTACAATCTTCCTTGATGGAGCAACAGTGTGAGCATACGCTACATTCTCTCTTAGTTGACTCGTCCATTCCTCAGGCTACTAGAGCACGTCTACGCTCTTGCTCCGGCAAGGGTGCAGGCTCGTGGATCCTAGCTCGACCATGCATTAGGGCTTTCCGACTTGCACCGGCTACTTTCTCTACAGCGATGAGGTTTCGCCTAGGTTTGGTCCACCCATATGCATCTTCACTACTCACTTGTGAGTGTGGTTCTACACTAGATGCAGCGGCGGTCCACATGACACGGTGTCCTTCTGGAGGACAGAGGATAGCTACCCATGATGCCATTAGAGACATAGTGTTTGCTATGGCACGAGAGAGTGGATACTTGGCTTGGAGGGAGCGTTCGTATGTGTTGCAGACGACACGTGTCAGGGCAGACTTATACTTGGTCCGAGATGATCAAGTGACAGTAGCGGATGTCGTGGTGACGGACCCTACGCGAGATACAGTTTCGGAGGGAGTGATTACCCATCCCCCTGGATGGGCGGCGAGTGCAGCAGCAGGTCGCAAGGTCTCCAAGTATAGGGGCATGCAGCAAGGTCACCTCTTTGTTCCTCTAGCCTTGGAGTTATATGGAGCGATGGACACGGCATTTGACACATTTGTCAGGGAGTGCGCAAGAGCTTATCATGTTAGGCGGCAGGGGGTACCACTCTCACTCTCATACTTTGTAGCTTACTTTAGACAGCGTGTATCCATTGCTCTACAGAGGGCAGTGGCTGGTGCAATCCATAGGAGAGCAATCACATTAGGTGATGTTTCTTCGGATGCTCCAGTTGTGTGTAGACCGTACGACTTGCATAGCTCAGATATCTTAGGTGCGGTAGGGCAGATTTCTCATACAGACTCTATTGGGGCTTAGCCCCATGTTACCTTTTTTGTCTCTCCCTTGTACTGCTTGATGGGGTCTTCCCATCCTTCATTTTTCCTACGTGGTCGCCTTTTATCGAATCTACTTGTTTAGACTTCTCTTATTTAGTTCACTTATTTTAAATTGAGTTCTAATATACATATTTACAATCTTGCAACATCCATATTGCTCTTCTTATACTTAGGTTAGGACAATTTTAGAGCACCTCTTTAAAGCTCTCTACTGCAATTAAGTAAAATTGACCCAATGGTATGAAACATAGTTTTTTATAACAATTTTATAACAATTTCTAGGTAGCCTAAATTTTTTACTTTTTATTCTCTTCAAACCTCATCTTTAAGGATTATTCAAATATTTTCTCTATGATTTGATACCAAAAGGTGGTTTTAAGTTAATTATAATATCTATCAAGCTAATTCATTTCCTCATTGTAAATACAAAAAATAACAAGACTCTTTCATGTTTAACGTTTGACCATGAATAAATTTCTAAAAATTTGATAAATTCCATTGTTGTATTGTGAGGAACTTGTGTAGCCCCTTGTTTTCTTGGTATACATCAGGGAAATTAAAGGAGTTAAGATGATAATATCTCTTTCATGCATATTATTACATTGGAAAACCTTCTATGATGTAAAACCTCCTATGTAGTTATGTTAATTTTTCAATTTAGTGAAGTTTAACCTCAAGATATTAACAATGGTCATTTAGAATCATATTTATTGATAAATATTATTATTTAAATTCCCTTATCTCTAAATGTGAGGTAGATCCAATACTTTTTATATGAGGTAGTATTTAGATCTAGATCAAATTTAGTCCAAGATTTTTGAGTACTCTCCTACATAAATTTGAGGATTGTTAGATGCTTGTAGTATTAAATGCATGCTCATACATATGTTATGCTCATACATATGCTCTCAAGTTCATTTTAAGGTTAAAATCATCTCAACACTTTGTCATCCTTTTTCCTAATCAAAGGAGGAGGTACAATTAATCATAACCTTTAGCCTTACATATTCATATATACCATGAAGTGTAGATGATTATTTGCCCTAGCACTCTATCTTTGACAACTTATTCAAGTCCAAACTCATGATGTGAACAATGATACTTAAAATCTTATTTGATCTCCTTTCTTTTTGTCAATTTTTGTGAAACTCTAATCTCTACCTTTGAATGTTAAATTTTGTAGTGTTTTCATACAAAGGTGTTATTAGGTATGTATCAATGTACACTTGTACTAGAAAATTTTAGAAATGAAAATAAAATTGTTAGATGCTTTAATTTTACAATCACATATCTGAATATGCTGCACAAAAGGTTACTTGCTGCTCCTAAGTCCATTATTGTATTGTAAGAAACTTGTGAAACTTGCTTGCTATTTGTGTCATACTTGGTTACAGCCAAAGATAAAGGTATGATCAATATTATGGTGTACAAATTTATGCACTTCTCAACATCTACACCTTATACCTTAGCCTTATAATAATTATGGCACTCTTATTGTAGAAGTTTCCATGTTTAGATATTCACTTTTAAGGAGCCTAGTTACTTCTAAATTAGTGTGTTATTCTATGGTAAATTGACCTAGAGTTCATGTGCTCCATTTTTTATTTTCATGAAGTATCTCAACATGTTCTAAGTTTAGAAATATCCATCCTATTTTTCTCTTATTACTAGTAAGTTTCCATCTCCATTCATGTTGCATAGTCAAGATTAACATATGAAATTTAATCATCTATCATATATCTAATTGTACATTGATTTGATCCATAAATTCCAAGATGCACTTCATACTCTCAATATGTTATTAATATTTAACATGTTAATGTGTATATAATCAACTCTTTTTGTGCTAAATAACATGTTTTTTTTATGATAACATCAACATTTAACCTTATTTTTTAAGTGCAAGAATAGTTGAAACTCTTGTGCAAGAATACTTCCTTGTTCAAGAAAGAAAATCTTAGTTAGGTTTTCTTCAAAGTTGTGCATATACATGCAAGGGTATAAAGGGAAAAAGCACAAATCAAAAAGCACTCTTAAGGAAGAATGCTAAAGATGTCAAGTTTTAAGAGTGGTAAATAACTCAAGTTTAGAAAACTTTGCACCCAAAGATCATAAAATGATTTGTATGCAATACCACCAAGATAAAGAAATACTGCCAAAGAATTTTGGTATTTGGAGAACAACTGCTCACCTATTGACTAAAAATTTCTTATTATATACTCAAGTGTGCTTGGAGCAATTGAACTTTTTGCTAGCAATTCCAAGTCTTGGATCAAGAAGTGAACATTAATCTTAGACCTTTGTAGTCTTTTTAAGACTTTCATGAACCTTTGTAGTTGTTTCTTTTCACCTTTGTGATTGATAGAAAACATGGTGTTCATCCAAAAACCCATTAGAAAGATCCTTTGAGGCAATCCTTTATACCTCAATGGTGAAAAAGTATGCAATTTACTAAAATAATGATTTTGTCTAGAGAAAGCATCTCCCCTCTTGCTTTGGAATTAGGAGCTAAGTGAGTTTGGAATCATCCATGAGATGAAGTGGAAGAAGGAAATAGCAATAAGAGATCTCTCTAGTTCTCCTTTGTCCAAGAGAAGGGGTCCTTTCTCTTGGATAGAAGAGAACTAAAAAAATATTTTTGGTCTAAATGCAAGTCAACCAGGGATCATGACACATTGGATATCAAATTTGGGCCTACAAATAAAGAAATGAACACTTGAATCAATACATCATTTGAGAGAAGAGGTCTACAAACTACAATTGGAGGGTACGTAGCTACAAGGATCTAGCTCAAAGAGAAATTGCAATAATGAAATTTTTTTGGCCAAAGAGGATGACCTGCATTAACAATGACAATGCAATCTTTGTCAGTATATGTATCAAGGAGAGCCTATCAATTAGGCAAGTATGTTTTTCCACCATGCAAGGAGCATGTGTAGATAGTTTGAGGAAGATGGTGGAGTGACTTACCTACCCCCATATGGTATCCACTTCTACATGAGGCCTTAATAACATATGAAGGAGTAGTACAAGAAGTTTCCCAACCACTACCATCCAACAGGGTACTTCACCCTATAGCCAAAAATTGATTTATCATCCACAAGTACCAAGATGCACATATGGAGTGTAAATAGACTTGAATTTTCATGCCAATGGATGAAGAAGGTGCCACTACCACAACCAAGATGAAGAAGCGATCTCCTCTATCAAGGTCTTTGAACCTAGCCAAGAAGTCAAAAAGGAACCCATAGTCATATATTGTTACTTTGGAGGAGGAGAAAAAGACTCCAAAGGGGAAGATCAAGAAGATAGAGGAGACTTGTTTACCTTGTATTGGTCAGCTTCAGCTAGGTCTCAAGATAAGGAGTAATACAAGGATGCAAAGTCTGCACTTCATGAGGAAGAGCAAGGTACATGATACAAAGATTGGGCCAAAGAAGAACAAGAGCGGATCAAAGAACTCCATAGACACAACAAAGACGAAGAGGTTCCTAAAGGATAAAATGAGGTAGCCAAAAGGAACCAAGAAGAAGACCTTCAAAGTGAAGGGTATTAGGGGACTGGAGGACAATAATGGGAGGCTAGAGAACACATGTTGAAGGAATAGTCAAGATTGAAGGAAAAGAAGAAGACCTTCCTGGTGGAGTGCAAAGTGAAGTGGGAGAAGAGGATACTCAAGAACAAAGTATACAACTGAAGGAGGGGCCAATTTCATTATACATTTGGTAGCTTTGGCTTTGAATATAATGGAGACCATTCTTCCCTAATACCAAGAGGTCTATCCAAATATGGTCAACTATACTTCCCTTGTCCAAAGGCTACACAAGGTAATAGACACCAAGTGTGCAAAGAAAGACAAGTAGAAAAGAGATGGAGAAGAACCAAAACCTTTACAAGGAGGAAGCTAGGAAAGTAAATACACTCATACAAGAGAATTTTGAAGTGAAGAAGCATAATATCTCCCTCTCTACATATAGAAAGCAATACAAAGAAGATATTAGGAAGCTATAGAGAGACTTGAGACCCCTTTGGCTAGAACATAAACAAAATTAGCAAGGGTACAAAGAAAAACTGAAGGCTAGATATGAGGAAGTAATAAGTATTTGGGAAGAGATAGAGATAACTAAGATAAGAGTAGTCATCTTGGAGATCCAAATGTTGTTATCAAAAGGTGGTGGCTACACAAGTTGAAGGGATGGCTGAAGCACTTGCAAGAGAGAGGGAGGAGAGGGTAGCTGATTGACCCTAAATGTTAGAGGAGGTGAAGAAGAAAATAGAAGACTTGAACAACTACTTGGAAGAAGAGAAGTAAAGATCTTCAAGCAATTGGACAAAGCTTGAGATCAATTTGCAGCAATGTTTGTAGAAGCATCTCAAGAAAGTGTTATAAAGACAAAGTTACATGACATTAAGTTGCATGTAAAAAAGTTGGAAGAGAAGACATACAAAGATGGCAAGATGGACTAGCTAGGAATTAGTCTTAGTGAACACATAGATATAAAGTTCACTAACACTTGTGATACCTATCCTTTAGAAATAATAGGTTACAAGGAGCAGACATAGCTCCTTATTAGGATATGTGAAGGTGAATGTAGTTATTTTTAGTAGTGCTTTAGGCCAAAAACACTTGATTGAAAGAGTTATTCATAGTTGTAGATACTTATCATGACCTATTTTGTTTTGTGCCTTGGTTTTCTTTGCTTTTTTGTTGTTTTTCTTTATGTAAATGGTGCAATTCAGGTGTCATGAAGTATCATTTGAAGGAATTAATGGTTTGTAGGGAGTTGTTACCCTATGATACGGAAGTATGGGCCTCCACGGCCACCCAACTAGAATAGGACTATACCTATTTTGTAGTCAAACCTTTTTCATTTTTATACCATAAGGCTTATAAATGGTCTTGCCTAACAAAACAAACCGCTCCACTGCAAGGGGACCCTGATTCTATAGGAAAACAAGGGCCGTGATGCCTTTTGAAAAATATGGAACTTGACCAATTTTTGCCATTATTTCAAGATCATGCAAAAAGACATGCATGCTGCCAAAGAAGTATTGGTGACCATTTTGCGCCCAAGCTCACATATGTGATAGACGATTGCAACCCTTCACCAATTACCACAATTGAATCTGGGCAATAACAAGGCCAACTCCATCTCGCAAGTCAAATCTTTCTACAATTTCAATTTTCACTTTTCACTTTTTCTAGTTCTTGCATTTCTCTCTCCATGACCAATATTGATTGTGATGTTGCACAAGCAATGTCTAGTTAGAGTGCCAAATTTTTATCTACATTGTTGAGAGCTCAAGAAAAAATTGTAGCAAGGAATGGGAATCCTAGTGTCAAGAGAGTTCAAATATTCATGATGTGACAAACTTTGAAAAGCAAATCAAGTTGAAAAGAGGAAAGGTGGTGGAAATTCTAAGCAAGCCTCTTGAGATGTACAAATAGGGATTTTACTATTGGACCGACTACATCAAGAAAGAAAGATGGACTTCTTGTTGTGGGATTGGGGTCTTGTAGATGGAGCCATGTTACAAGAAGTTTGGAAGGATGCCAAGAACCTAAGTAAGAAATCATTATGAGAAACTTCCACAATGTGAATGAAGGACCATTGGCAGCAAGTGTTGGGTGCAGATTGCTTGCTGTTTGGGGAAATTTATATCAATACCCCGCATGGCCATCCCACTAAATGATTAAAAGAGAGAATAGAAAGGTTGTTCATTGGAGGAAAATCCACAAACATGTGTAAGATCAAATATATGAAGGACCTTGCTTGTCAAACCATTGGATGTTTTGTTCAAAATAAATGAACTACATGAACCAAAACCAGGTTATCTTCTTCCAACTTGTACAAGAGTAGAAGCCAATTAGTAAGGCCAAGATGTTTTGTGAGCGGGCCATTGAGTTGTTGGACATGATTGAAGAATCTAGCACTATTTGGGCCCCCTTCATTATTCATTTCTTCATTAGCATGAACTTCTTGATGGACAATCAAAAGGAGAAATTCCCATCCCACTTGTCTTACTTTTGCAGAGATACGCACTTACTTAAGGAAATCACCAAATATCATGAGGGAAACAAAGAGTATGTCCAAATTGGGAAGTTAATGAGGGTGGTGGAGATATACAACTCCATTACAATTTGACAAAAGACTCTGATAGCCCATGTGAAAGGTCAAACCTCCAAGAAACAAAAATTGATCTCAGGAGTTACAATCTTTGTCAAAGGATAGCAAGAGTAAAATTGCATCATATAAGTCAACTTGGGAGGAATGTACGCTGCAAGGACATGGAGTGGCTAACAAAAAAGGTTGTCACATCTACTTAGAGCACAAAGTTGGGGAGCAAGGAGTGCTTCACACAAATTTCATTGCTTATAGTAAACAAAAGAGAAAAGGACCATACAAAGAAGCCCAATTGTTGCCCCCGCTTGAGAAAAATGAAGTACTTTCAAAAAACAAAGGGAAGATGCCAGCTGCAGAATCTGCTCCTCGGCCCCCCCTCCCCTCCCCTCCCAACCGTACCTCCATTCTTCACTTTGGTTCCTAACAAGGGAGAAACTTCACATTACAAAATGAAATGGAGATCAAAATGGCCTTACTTGGTGGCAGATTTTGTCAAGGGCACCAACAACTAGTGGGAACATCATGCTAAAGTCCAACCAAACTTGCAAGACAACTCGTGTTGTCCTTGGTATATGGAGGAAAGGCGGAAAAGGATGATTTTGTTGCCAACGCAACACCTACAACCCACAACAACAAGGTAGGCAGGAACAAGGAAACAATTCCGGCTCACAAGGCAAAGGAGATGACCTTTTATGCCACAACAAGAATCTTACACCTATAAAGAAGAAGACCCTACAAAGATGGCAAGGGCAAGGATGTAAATTCTCTCCCTTGGCTAATGGCGGCCTAAACAATTCATACCGTGATACAAGCAATGGAAAATTGGAAGAACTCTTGCCAATATTCTAGAAATTGGATCTGAAGATGAAGGAACTAGCAGTCCTCATCCATGACTTACATCACCTAGTCCAATCCAAGACAAATCAGAAGGAAAAGAAAGTGAGGAGTGCCTAGAGGAATTAAAGGTGGAGGAACTAAAAGGGCAGGAGTTTAAAAATCTAATCCAAGGGTTAAAGAAGGAGTTTGACAACTATAGCATGCAAGTGTTCTATAACACACTCAACACAAGGAGGAGATACAAAATCAAGAAGATGAATTTGTAGTGCTACAAAACAAGCTAGAAATTGCCTTAGTGAATACAAAGGTAGTTCAAACCAGATACAACAACTTGGAACAATTGACTGA
Source organism: Lunularia cruciata (assembly GCA_948567375.1). Classification (NCBI taxonomy): domain Eukaryota; kingdom Viridiplantae; phylum Streptophyta; class Marchantiopsida; order Lunulariales; family Lunulariaceae; genus Lunularia; species Lunularia cruciata. The sequence goes on from OX419756.1 coordinate 11,058,932, forward strand.
CCTTTGCATCTCCAACCTATCTACCAATCTTAAATGAAACAAGAGAAGGTATTGGAGCAAGAAAAGTGGATTTGTAAGGAGATGACCAACAAACTCAACACTGAACAAACCAAACTAGAGAACAAACAATCAAGATTTCTCATAACTATTGGTCATACAACCACCCAACTACTTAGCCAATTGGAGTGCTAACAAGACCTTCCAACAAATGAAGGCAAAGGATCTACACATTGAAATCAATGCACTAGAGAGGAAGACATACTCAAACAAGCAACTCAAAGCATTGTCTACAAAACTCCAAAGCCACACTAATGCCAAGTTTGAGGAGCCTCAAACTAGCTTTCAAGAATTTTTGGAAGGCTATTTAGAGGAGCTTGCAAACCTAATTCACATCTATAAGGGGGCTAAGAGTTTTTCCCAAGAACCAACTACCCCTCTTGTTGAGGAATAACAATTGGAGCCTTATCTTACAAAGATAGTCATGTTCATTTTTGTTGTCTAAATATAAGACATCATTTTGTACACAATGTTAGCATCTTTGTTTTCATAGTCTTAGGAAGCTCATAAATTACATAGTTTCATAATATTACATTCACATATTACAGAATTTGTAAATAAGTACTTAGGCTAACCCAATATGTAGTGTTAGTTTGTTAGAGGTAGACAACATCTGACTAAGTTGATCATAGCCGTGGCTACCTACCATAAGGTTTAGGCTTAGGATAAGATATGATCTAAATAGCTCACTGTTTAGATGTACTTAGGAAATTTCCATCCATTGTAGCCAATGGATCTTTTTGCAGCCAAGTAGAAAATTTATAAAAGGCTTAGGCCTGATGTTCACGGGGTACATTCAATGCATTCTTCTTTTCCAAGTAAATACAAAGTTTGTACAGTCAAGAAATATGAGTTGGTAGATGTGTTTTGGTCTACATTTTGAATGGAAAATTGTATGCTCAATTGATTTAGGAGTGAAAAATCCTTTGGTATGAACCCAAGCATTGGAGTGTGATGATACATTTATGTGGAACTAGAATGTAACTCTCTAGGATTTTGGCTAGATTCAATATGATAATAGGCTTATGCAGCCTATACATCTTGTTGAGTAACGCTCTCATATAAGATTGAGTAATACAAATCTTTTCAGACTCTTGTAACCTTGTGCCTTTTGGGAAGGATAGAACATGGTGTTATTGTTGTAGTCTTTAGAGTGATCTAAATTCTAAAATCTCTTCCTCTAGTTTAGTTTGCAAAGTTATTAGACCTCATTTGTGTAGTGTGGTAGTGGGTTGCATTTGCATTACTCACAGTTGGAGTACTACATAAATTGTGGCTCATATGAATCTCATCTTGGTAGTCTGAAACTCATACAGACAATCAATGAACAAAGAGACTCCAAAAACAAGTGACCCTTGTTACAAATGAACCTACTCCTTAGGAATGAATCCCTTAGATTTGGATCCCTTTTGAACATAAGAGAGTAGATTGCTTAGCATTTTGTAGTGTCACTCATTGGGGTAACATTACTCTCTTTTGGGAATGACGTTGCCTAAGAGGTTAAACAAAAAATAATAGATTGGTCTTCATTGTCCTCCTATTTGTCTCATTGTAGCCATTTGAAACGTGTATCCTCAAGGGAACAACTTGTTCTTACCAATTATATTGTAATGAGTTGACACTCAATCACCATGATACTCTTCTTAGTAGTAGAACCTTTGTAAATTTTACCTTTGGAGTAGTAAGTCCAAAGAAGACAAAATTGCAAGTTATCTTTGGGGAAAAATTGGTACCTTCCTTGACACATGTAAGATACCTAATTAACCTCTATGTTAGTAGATAGGATTTGCAATGTGCAATGAGTATGAGACAAGAGGATCTTTGCCTTCCTCAACCATGTGATTTATTTGGCTTAGAGTAGGAAGAAACTATTTAATATTTCAACCAGATTTAAATGATTGATTCAATCTTTTAAACATAAATAAAGAAACATGGCCAAATCCCTTTGTCACTTTTGCTTGAATTCTGATTATTGGTTGTATGTCTTTAAAGAGTAGTGGTGAAGAACTTTGTAGTAGGAACCCAGGTGCTTGAGTGAGAGTGACCATTCAAACTTGTGATTATGGCTTGGGATCCATAAGTGTTTTGAAATAGTAGAGCAATACCTAACAGATAAAAAATGAACATTAGTGTTGAAAGTACCATCAAATCAAAAAGCAAAGTCTTATTATCAATGCAAAGTGCCTTTTGAGTTGTGCCTTCTTGGAAGGGTAGAACACAATCTTTGGAGTTGGATGTCTTTATCATGAAGCAAATCATTTGGAGTCAAATTCACACCAAAAAAGTAACCCAAAAATGAATCTGACCTAGTCTAATTTGTTGAATTATCACCTTCAAGAAAATAGTTGGAATTCATTATTAGTGAAAGTGATATTTCAATTTTCCACTTGCCATATTGCATCATAGTTGGTGATACTACACTCTTCTAGGAGTCATTCTTGCCCAAGAGGTTAAATATGCAATAATCAAAGAGCTACAAATTGTGACCATTCTCTTCAAATCTAGCCATTTTTTACCCACATCCTCAATGGAACAACATGTATCTTACCATTATACTACTTTTTGGTCAACATTGAGTTCTCACATGTCCTTTTATTCATATAAATTAGATATGATGGTTTTGGAGTCACTTATTTATATAAACTAGATTCAAAAGAATTTCTTTTTCTTTTATCAGCTTTGATTATCTTTCTCTAGAGTCTTATAACATATGGCATTGGTTGATAGTTCTTTACTCATAATATATATTCATTACAAAGATGGTTCAAAATATGTACTCCTTATGATTTAGAACTACCTATATTATGAACTCTTATTTTTCTTTCTAATCTATCTGACAATTTTCCAGCAAAGTTGTTTTGCATCATGATGTGTATAAAAACTATTGACAATTTTCCCTTTTGGCTTGCTTATTTTATCCAAATAAAAATTCTTGGGAGTCTTATTCCATATTTTACTATATATTTATCAAGTATTTGAATAAAAAATTTGGTATATTAAAGTTGCTAAAATGACCTAGTTCAAGAGATTTTACTTACTTTTAAAGTTTTCAAGGTTTTTCTAAATCTATTAATGTTTAGAATTTCAATTTAAGTATTGACAATAGATTTTTGTAGGAATGCTTACCCTCTTAATCTCCAATAAAACCATATGATTATCCTTCTTTAACATTTATATTTAAATTTTATTCTTTCATGTCTATGAATAGTATGTCTTCTACCATTTGTGGTAATTTAAAATATAAAACAGTATTCTTATTATTATGGTAATTAATTAATAAAAATTGAATTCCATGTGAAAATTTAGAATGGTAGAAACTCTTGTCAGTATATTCAAAAAGAATTCATTGCTATTTTATGAGTAATGTTTTGACAAACTCATTAATGAATTAATCTTGATGTGCAATGTATGTGTGTATATGGTTGCAATTATAAAATATGGAAGGGTTATTTTGACTTCCTTATAGTTTATCTCTTCAAGATAATATTTGTCTTTAAGACTTATTAGTTGGCTAGAAATCTTCTATAAGATTAGGTTTTACAAAAAAGGATTTATATAAGTTTTACATAAATTGAATCTGCTTCACAACCCATAAATGCTTCAACCAGTTCTATGTGATATATACGCAATATAGTTTTGAATTGATATGCCTGGTTCTTACTTAAACATAAAAAGTATGATGCATGTCTAAAACTTAATTTTTAGCTAGTAGATCTATACTCTTTACAGACCTACAATTTGATGTTTGAAATCAAAGAATAAAAATAAGCTTCAAGAAGTTAGCAATAAATATGTCATTTAATAAGAAGAGATATCTATATATTTTTTTGGCTTGTGGGATATTCTTTCTTTTGGATATGTTATGTGGTCCTTTAGTGGTAAGGGAAGCCATTTTCTTTAATATAGAATGAGATCAAAATACCTCAATTACATGTCTTTGATAAATTGATGATTTGTCTTTAGAATGAATACAATTTTTACATATAAATTTTTTCATAAACTTGTGATAGTTTCTCCATTGTTTATAATAAGAATGTGATATTTGATGCACTTGATACTTGATACTTGAATGTAATATAAATTCACTTAACTTTTCTTAAAATTTTGGATAATTTTACAACCTGTTTTTCATTATAAAAAACATTAAACAACTACTCATGTACATTTAATCCATTTTATTCATTTTTTCTTATTGTATATTAGAATTGTTCTAAGTTATTTGATAAGATCAAGAATCATTTTACTCCTTTTATGTTACTCTATTTTTTATTTAATTGTATGGAATATCCTGATAATTTTCCAATATGAGACAAATAAATTCTACTTTATTGAAATCCTCCTCTGGTTACATCATTAGTGCAATAAAAATAATTTTTTTATCAATTACTATGACCATCAGTATAATAAATTGATGGTCATTGATATTAGTAAGAAAATTATTGCTATAAAAAATTATTATGTGATTTTTAATTGCATTCCTCCTACTTCCTCTTTAAAGGAGTGTGAATTTATACCTCAATGTAATATCCTTGAAGCTCTAGTTCACAATAAAATTGTGTCACTTTGCTTTCTTCTTCAAATTAATAAAAAGAAGTTTAAGCACCCAAGGGTCTTTGGGTACCGAAGCTTCTTCACTTGGATTTTAAGCTTACTAACAATTTATATGTATCAAACTATCAATGTTTTTATTATATTGTTAAACCATGTTTTTGTATTCCTATAGAATGTAGAAAAATCATTTGACCTTGCTTTTCTTGGAGTTGAAAAAGTTTTCTATTTGCTTCTTCCAAATGAACAAGATTAATAATTGCATAAGACAAACTTGATGTTAAGTCTTAATCTTGGGTTGTTAGACATCTCAAATTTGACAAGTTTTATAGTTTATGTAAATTATTCTACTCAAGTTTTTGATATTTTTGCTCTCCTTTGTTAAGAATCCATTTTATATTACTTCTATTTAATATCCATCAAATTATATTCATGGAAAGTGGCTTTAAAAAATAGAAAATTATATATGTGTTAATCCACCTAATTCATTTGCGTAAGCTTAACAGATTGATCAGTATATTTGTACAGAAATTTCCTTTAAGAAAAAAAAGTTGTAAGTTATTTGAGCTTTTAGAAAAAACTGCAAAAACTTCTTAGGAAGTTATATACAAGATATTTAGAATTTATTAAGAAACCTAAAGAATAATTTGACTAGTAAGCTACTCAAGAAAATCTTCATAGGATTGAGCAAGCTAGCAAGGTCCTCAAGAACATCTTATAAATATGGGATTCAAGACACATTGGGTAGCTCGTTTAGGAAGTTATTGGCTAATATTATCAAGATGCAAGCCTTAATTCACCTTGAGTGTAAATCATAATCAATAGTTAATCATTTGATTACATACCTTTTGCTTTAGTTCATCTATTCTTTTCCATCTAATTTACTTGTTCTCTTGGATTGTTCTAATTTCTTCATTGTTAAGTCTATAGGGAATTTTGTGAGTTTTTATCATTTTTCTTCGTTTGGAGTAGTGGAATTCAGAAACCTTTTTATTGCTAGTTTAGAACTAAGCTTATTTTGATGTTATACTTAGTTAATACACTTTCATTCTATTGGTTCTTGATGCTTTAGTTGGGATCGTGATAAGGAACTAATGAACAAGGTCACCCTTAGTGAGTGGGTGTAGTTATAGCTTCAATTTATATGATTTTAATCCTGAATAAATTTTACAATTTTTGTATGTAATTCGTGTCAAAATCTCTAGATGCTTCACTATCGTACTATCGGTATTCTCATTTCTTATTTTATCATTCGGTATTTACCTCTTATTATTCTAAAGTTTCTCGTCTATCGGCATCTTTCTGGTGCGTACCGGATATTGGGATATACTCAATAAATCCATTCTCTCCGGGTCCACTTTAACATGGCACTTTTCTCTTTCTTCACCCCCTTGCATCTTATTTGCATTCGATATCCCTTGTGTTATATAATTGCATTTTCTCTCCCCTACAAGAGAGCGAGTCTTAAGAATGCTTCATAATTGTTCTACATCAAATTTATAAAATATTACTATTAGGTTTATACAAAGATCATTGTGTAATAATAATAATAATAATAATAATAATAATAATAATAATAATAATAATAATAATAATAATAATAATAATAATAATAATAATTGAAAACACTATATTTCCTTGTTTGGGGAATAAAACACAAACTTGTGCTATTTATGCAACTAAAAAGAGGTGCATTTACATTTGGAATATACAAAAAAAGTAAGTATTGCTAAGTGGTCTTTCTCCTCTCTCCATTAATCCAAATAAATTGTTTTATCTCTTGAAAGCTGAAATTTTAAATATTTTTTTATGCATAATGGTTATAGACATTTAAAAAAACATAAAAAATCAAACATGGGGTACACCATGTTTATGTTTTTTCTTTCCAAGTATATGATATTTTTACAATTTATGATATAGGTTGTTAAATTTCCATGGTTCTTTATCTGAAAGATAGATTGAGGTATGGCTAGATTCTTAAATCTTTCTCTACATCATTTTCCAAACTTGGAAATTTGTGTCTTCATAATATGCTATTTCTCACCATGTTTCTTCTATTTAAATTAATAATAGCACCAAAATTCCTTCTATGGCTTAATTTACTGATTTTTTATCAATAGTTTAAAGTTATTTTATCGTATAAATTAATCACAAAAAGGTTTCAACAAGTTTAAAATATTGTTTACAAAGTTGAACAAATCCAGCAGACTACTAAAGAATTTTCATATATAACCTTATGAAAAATCTTGAGCTATACATGCTTCTCCTCATACCAAAACTCTCTCTTAGAAGATATTACTACATTTACAAATTTTTCCTCACCATATTTGAAGTTGGAAGTTCTTTTATCTTTTTGGTTGACAAAGCTAAAGCTAAAAAAATTCTGCCTGAGATGGATCTTGTAAATATCAAGCTGGTTGTTTGTATAATATCTTAGATCGTATTTATCATCACATGCTCTGAGTTTTTTTTACCCTTGTCTACCTTCTTTTCCTTTATGTTCTTAATTAATTATTAGTGTTTTATGTTCTTAATTCATAATTAATTATGGTCTTAATTACCTTATTAGTGTAGAGCATAATACCTTTGAAAAATTGATGAAGGTTATTTTTTATCTATATGATAACCATTAGCATTTCATGTTATGGAGAGGAGTACACTAGGGTCATTACCTTTCAACTATTGCAAAATAGTTGTCTATAATAGTTTATAATTCTTGATTATACCCAATTAATAGCTATAGTGGCTTTGAGCTTGTTGTGTAGAACCACTTTGCTACTTAGAAATTTAGAAATATCTATTGTTATTATTAATATAGTTTTATGCAAGTGTTGATTAACAATTACTGATTAAAAGGGATATAGTACAAGAGGTGAGTTATTCTTATTTGCTACAACTTGTAATCCATTCCTTATATCTTGTTTATACATATTTCATATGGGTAGAGTGCTATTTGTTATGGTTAGATGTCAATATCAAATTTTTTACTAAAAAGGTTTAAGAAGTAGCATTAATAATATCATATTCTGTAATAGCTCTAGCCAAATTGTTTTAATTTAGAGAGAAAAGGTGACCATATAGAACACATGAAGGATGGGAAGACCACATCAAGCCTATACAAGGGAGAGACAAAAGAGGTAAAATTGGACTAGGTCCCAATAGTATAGATGCAAAGCATGTATTTTTGTATGAAATATAATTTATAATAATCCAATAATTGTATGAAAGAAAGTTTCTAACCAATCAAATATCCAATTCAAATAAAAAATTCAAACATATTATAAATTATAATTTGGTATTATTTTTTATAGCCCATGTCAATTTTGAGTTAAACATATGTATTCTTAATTTAAATGGAGGACAAATTACCAGTATCAAGAGATGAAAGTCAGTCTATTAAATGTAAATTTAATTAAATGGATCCATCAAAAGATTTTGAAAAACTTGGAACCATTAAACCCTATTTTAGGAGATATTTAGAAAATATATTTTATGATAGCTTGATTTCTTACCACTCATGGAACCTAAATTTAGTCTTACTTAAGCTGTATAACTTTCAACAAGTCTTGTTGAGTCACTTAGCCTCACTAAGGTTCTTTAATCCTCAACTAGCTTATTTATGCTATACATTTGAAGTTAGCCAAAGTTAGATGAGTCATTGATCAAATTTTAGATGATAAGCTTGGATTTGGAGCTCAATTGTGCAAAGTAGCAAATAGATGTTCAAACCCCTTTAATTTACTTAGTTTAAGTAACATCTCTTCATAACCTATAACTACAACTTCACCGTACTCAAAGCTTAGTTATGTTATCTTCCATATATTGTTGTCTATATTTAGAATAAATGATACAATGAAAATTTTATTGATATTGAATTATAGTGATATAAAATGAAACATTATTTTTTATTTCTATATTTGAAAAACATTCTTTTATCAAACACACTTAGCTTCATAGGATATTCAAATCCTTTTATTTTCTCATAAATCTAATTCACCATTATTGCATAGGACTTTATTGATACATAGTAGAAAATATTTGTAAGTAGAGAAAACATGCATACTTGGAATCTTAGGCTTAGGTTAATACAAATAATAGTAAATTTGGTAATAATAATTAATAAATTTTCTAGGTGGTGAGTGATTGCTTACTTTGTGCAATTTTCTCTTAAGTACCTTATATCTCATTTTTCTCCACATCTCTCTAGTGGAGATTAATTTCCCCTTAACAAATAGTAATATTTAATGAAAGAGAGAGAAGCTTTAAGAATTCAACTATAAAATACCTTCCAACTACATTACTAATTCACCATTTGCTTATAGATCTAACTGGTTATAGTTGAGAAAGGCTTATTTGTATAAAAAAGAGACATTGTAGTTGTAAATTCGAAAGTTGAGTTGATATTATATCAAGTTAGACTTTAGGTGGTTTGTATACTATGAAGGTTAAGTGAACATGTAATGGTATTGTAGTAATGTAATTAGAGTTGACCCAATCTTATAATTTGGAATTTTCATTATTTGATGTATATAATCTGTCTAGTTCGACATGGTTGTTAAAGATTATGATTTAACCATCTTAGATTAAAAATAACTTTCAAGAAGACTCTCATCTAAATCATTAGTATGAACTAAAAGGAAAGATTTTCTAGCAAAATATTTGACTTATAAAATAATTTGTAATAATTAGAAAGTCAAATCTATGGCTAGTATGTTAGTCAAATATATTAGTCACGTTTTTCTTATTTCTTATTTCTTATGAGCCAACAATCAATACGAGATATAATGATTGGCTTTATGGTTGCACTTTAATATATGAAGGAGGAAGGGTAAGGTTACCACAGAAAACATGAAGGGTGGAAAGACCCCATCATGCCGTACAAGGATGACAGAAAGGGATAAAATATATGAAAAAGAGAAAGTTATACTCGGATGCATCTTACCTATAGGTTCCATTTAGAAAGTATAATTTTGCAGCTTAGCTATAGTATATTTTGTTCTCACTTTAAGAGCAAAGATGAGTATGAATGATTTGATTTATCTTTATTAGTAGACTACATCTTAATTTGCTTCCTTTAAAATTATGATTATGATTTTTTCAAATAACTTTGTTTTACTTTTTATGAGTAGATGACAAAATCCAAATTTCTTCCAGCTTTTGTTATTTTTTGATTTTTTTCTTACAGCTCTTGTTATTGCATGGCATGTTCTATCACTCAAATTTTTGCTCTTGTTATGCATTATTATTATTATTATTATTGCCAAGCTATACTCCACCATAACAAGCGCAGGCTATTATTCTTTTGCCCATGTTGTTATTCTTGTATGTTAACAAGTATTTGGTATGGCCTTTATATTGAAAATGATAACTATTATTCTAGTTGTATTAGAGTATATTATTTGATAGAATTAAATTGTATCATAATATGATTACCTATTGCACTTGATAGTCGTCATGCCATTTGTAGCATTGCAACTATATTGCTGGACTCTAGAGGAGTTTAGTTTTGGTAGTAAGGAGTATTTTGGCAGTTACTCATAGACCACTAGTTGACGGTCCATTTTTTCTTTGGGTTAATGACTATGGGGTGAGGCCCACCGTCACTTGCACCTTTCACACCATCGGATGTGCCGTCACTGGGACTATTACGGTTGGAGTTCTAGGTCAAAATCAGAGGTATACCTTGGAAATGCAGCCCCTCATGCCATTTGTAGCTTTGCATCTACATTGCTCGGACACTTGAGTAGTAGTGGAAATAGTTAGAGGTATTTTGGTAGTTACTCGTAGACTACTTTCTGTTGGTCAAATTTTGTGTTTTGGGTATTGATTACATGGTGGGGCCCATCGTCACTTGCACCATTTGCATCATCAAGTGTGCCGTCAGTGGAACCATTGGTGTGAGACCTAGGTCAAAATCAAGAGTATACCCTACGAATACAGCTCCAGAGAGCTCATTTCTTCATTGTTGAGCTTTCGAGTTCCTGGCTAGAGAGGAAAAAAAGCAGACGAGTGTCACATGGAGTCTCTTAGCTAGAGTGCTTTGATTGGCAATTGATGATATCTTGCTTAAAGATTCAAAGTACTAAAGACCTTTGCATGCTCAATTGCATCAAAGATCTCCTCTAGTGTAGGCATGGCATACCGATCAGCCCTAGTTTGTCGGTTGATAAGACGGTAATCTCCACACATCTGCCTATATGTGTAGTTGCCATGCATATCCTTCTTGACTTGCATCATTGTAGCTAATGCATACTCTCTATGTGAAATCTCAACCAAACCAACCTCAAAAAGATCACTAATCCGGCTCTGAATCAATGTCCTCTCCATATCATTATATTGATAAGGACGTCGGAAAAGTGGTGTATCGCTAGTCAGCTCAATCTAAATACCAGGTCCTTTTAGAGCACCCAAATCCTTCATACTAAAAGAAAAACAACTTGTGAGAGAAACAACTAGAGAGCTCACTTCTTTGATATTGAGCCATCAAGTTCTTGGTTAGAGTGGATAGAAAGCCAATAAACATCACTTAGAGTCTCTTAGCTTGAGTGGGTGTGACTTGACTATAATTAGTGCCTAGTTGTTGGTAGATTGTTGAGTGATAGATCAAATATTGATATGATTGAGTGTGATTTGAGTTGTGAACAAACTGATTACACTAGAGAAGTGAGAGTAAGGGGGAAATTGAGTGCAAGAATTGAGGGTATGGGTGGTATCTCCAAGCTCGGTGGATCGTGGTACCCTAACCATAGTTTAGGTTTCCTTTAGAGTGACTGTGTGTGGAAGTGGTGGCCAAATTTGGAGCCAAAGAAAGTTGATTTGAAGCAATAATGTTTGTTTTGAGCTTAGGAGGTGAAAGTATGACCAATTTGGTGCAAATTGAGCTTGAAGTGCAAAATTGAAGGTGGAATTGGGAACCCATTCCCACAAATTAGAGATTTGAAGATCTATATCTTTCCAATTTGGCTTGAGTAAAGATTTAGTGGAGGATTCGGTAGTCAGTCAACTCTAGGGATTTATGTAAGATTTTATGTCAAATTTACATTACATTTCATGGAGGGTTTATGTTAGATTTTGGCTAGAGGAAGTTTGATCCCGTTCTTGGTCATCCGTGTAGCTTAGGAGGTAGATAGGTATTTTGAGTATGTCAAATGCTAAATGGTGGCAAAGTTAGTCCAACATTGATTAATGAGATGGAGGGTTTTGTTTAATCTTCTTATGATTAGACCCCCTCCATTCTTTGCTCTTGTTTGTGTGAGGTGCCCTGACTTTAGAACATTGGTGCTCTGGTGTGCTCTTGATAGTGAGGTTGGAGTGATGACCAATCATACTACCTATGTTTCTCTCTGGTGAGGCAAGAAGTGATGATTTGTAGCTTGTGAGAGTGCATGTTATGATAGTAGGTTACAAGTTGCCCTTTCCCTTAGTGTAGTTGTCATAGTTAGAGCTACATTAATGGGTGACGCTAGGTTGGTGGTGTTGACACCTGGTGATTCTTGGTGGGGTACTTGCGGTGGTTACAAGTGCATTTTCTAGTTTCTAGTTACTTTGTCACAACGGAATTCTCTGGGATTCCAAAGGAGATATCATTGGAATACATAGTGGGTTTACCCAAAGTGGCACTTGGTATCAACATGTATCTTAGGTCCTAATGAGGGAGGAGATCAACTTTGAGTTAGAGTTTGACGTAGGAGCTGATTCAATTGAGAGTGCATTTGGTGTGTCCGCATGGTTGTTGTGGGACATGGATGGGATTTATAGGGCCTCCAAAAGCCATAGGCATTATTTTGGTACAATAAGTACCATTGAGTTGGTGTGATCTGCAATAGATGCGGAACCCAACCTTGTCCATATCCTTCATGGCATGGAAGGGGTTGTTTCAACACTTGGAGTGTCTACCAATGGATGACTATTATGAGTTTAGGGAAGCTCACTTGGAGGAGATTGAGCTATGGAGACAATATTGGTCTTGAAACTATGTCTCTATCACTTTAGGCTTAGTTTCTAGGGGTAGATTGGTTGTACCTATGAGTTCTAACGCTAGTAGCATTGATGGATCTCTTGGAGATGGTGCTACTACAAGTTGAGGTACCACTACAAGAGGTGGTGTAGTACAGAGGTTTAACCCCATGGTGGAGTTCTTATAGTGTTTGAGGTAGAACTACTAGGGAGTGCGGACTGACAAGTTGAGGAGCTTGTAGGAGTTCCAACAAAAGGCTAGAGAGAGCCTAAGTGAGGCACACACTTAGGCTCACACACATGAGATGGCTGATCAATTGTACTCAAGGAATTATTGAGGCCCAAAGAATCCAATTTTGGTATGGGATACAAGACAAGGAGTTGTGATGTAGAGTCCGTGATGCTATGTTGTCACATGCTACTTCACCTACTTTGGCAATGGTCTTTGGTTTGGCTAAGCGTATTAAACTCAAGATGGTGGAGGAGAGAGTGGTGACATCTAGATTTAGTAGGGAGACATCATCTACAATTGTTACTTCTTCTAGAGTGTAGCAGAGTGCACCATGCCATGTTGGTTCCTAAGGACAACATGGACAGCCTAGATCCTATGGAGCGAGTGGAGGGCCAAGTGTATCTAGACCCTTACCTTCATTTTTGGGTCAATGGTAACCAATTAGTGGTTGTGTTGCTTGTTGGACTTGTGGTGGACCTTGCTATAGGAGACAGTGCACTTAGGGAAGTGGTCTTGATACCTCTGGTGCATCACAACCAGCACAGAGATAGTGTGAGCATTGCCATAGATTTGATCACACTAGTGATCAATGCTTTGACCTTTACCCATAGTTATGGAATGGGAGTGCTACTATGGTAGGTAATAGAGGAGCTCTAGGTCATGGAGGATGAGGTGATAGAGGATCCACACCAAGTAGAGGTGTAGTACTTGCCCTTACTTCCAATATAGCCATGGCTAGCATGGCCATAGCTTAGAGGATATCACATTTGGGTGCTAAGGCTTCCACCTCGTATATTCATGATAGAGACATCTTGGACTTCATGTGTGGAGCAATACAAGTGGATGCATTTGCCATAGTGACAAGGAGTGCAATATGTGCTCCAGAGCCTAGAGGAGTATCAATAGAGTTGGATTGTAACACCCATTTATGATACTATGTATGTGCTATTGTGATATCTAGTTTGGTATAATAAGTACTTGAGAGATATTATTTATATAGAGATAAAGGATGGTTCAACATTAGTCATGATAAGCTAAATTAGTCATAGCTAAGATAGAGTGGACCTTATTTTAGAGGAAATGGAAAAGATGAGCACCACTATTTTGGATTCTAGTGTGTTGACTTGGTATTATTCCTAAGTGTTTGGTTTTGGGGAAAGAGTTGAGAACTCTTGGACCCAACAAACTTTTTTATTTTGGGTTTTTCTATAGCCCAAGGATAGCCCATGTGAAGGAATCCTTGACTTAGTGGTTGGGTCAAGATAAGACCACATGCTTAGGAGAATATTTCCATGAGCATACATATTACTTTAGCTTTTTGTATTTATTTGATTTTTAGCCTAGTAACTTGAGTTACTCCAATAATTAGTAACTTTGGTGCGTAACTATTTAACAAGTATATAAACTAGGGGTAAAGAAGAACTCATCATCCTTTCATTTGCAACTATCTTTCTCTCATTGAGTTTTGTAATGAGCAATGTCTTGAGTCTTGGAGTGTTAGTCTTAGAGGAGTATGATAGAGTTGGGGTTCTTGGCCTTCTTTGTCGATGGTGCGCTACCATAATAGCCATCAAATGTTCATCCTAAGTGAGAGATAGGCCGGCTTACAAGACCAATAGAGAGGAGAAGCTAGTAGACAAGTTAGACTTCCCCAATCTTTTACACTCTTAGAGGTACTATAGGCAATATCCATGGCTCCTTGACATCCTAGTGTAAGTGTAGTAGGTGGTGATGGGATGCATGATAGACTACCTACTAGTCAACCACCTTCTTCTACACAAATTGAGTCTAGCATGATGTTGGAGGTGGCTTAGTTGATTATACACTTTCTATTATTCTCAACATGTGATATGTTTACATTGGGTGTGTTGAACCAACCCCAATGTTCTAGTTGGCTACCACTCTTTGTGACAATAGGGATGATGCTATTCTTGCTTCTAGAGAAAAGGTGGTTGACAGTGGTGATGACTTGGTTGAGGAGCATGGGATCCACTCAGCAACCAATGGTTTATGTCAAGGAGCAACGGCTAGATTGGAAGAGTTACCAGCTAGACCGGCCTTTGAGCAAGTGAAATTTACACTTAGAGTTGTCCTATTGGATAACCAGAGGGGATTTTTTGTTTAGTGGGACCTTCAAGGAAGATCTATACATCATAGAGGATCTTATTAGACTATGATGCATAGCCCTTTATGTTAGGGAAGGTTGCAATTGTTGGTCTAGAGTTACAGAAGATCAATGTAGAGAGGTGTCCATTTCAGATCCAGACATCTATAGGGGGTGGTTCTACAAAATACATCATAAAAAAGAGCTTATTATTCAAATTCAACCTAGTCATCCGATTGATAGCTTGTGGTGAGAGCTCAAGCCATTGCAACAATAGCTGAGTCATATGATGTCTTAGTTGGAGGAGCAATGTTATACTCCATGGGTTTTTGCATTGACTATTGTGAAGAGATGACCTCCTATAGACCAAGTTGGCAATCAGGTGAGGAATGGGTATGTCGCCTACCAATATGCTTCAATAGTGGTAGTCT
This sequence comes from Lunularia cruciata, assembly GCA_948567375.1. Lineage (NCBI taxonomy): Eukaryota > Viridiplantae > Streptophyta > Marchantiopsida > Lunulariales > Lunulariaceae > Lunularia > Lunularia cruciata. The sequence continues at coordinate 11,074,260 of OX419756.1, forward strand.
TGGCTCACTCTAGTCTAGGCATCAATTTCAGCTTTCAATGGTTCTTTTACTTGGCCTAGTGGCTTATTGGAAGGGAATGCACATGAAGAAGAACTCTAATATCAAAGAAGATCACTCAAATTTAGAGTACGAGTGAGATATTTCTATCCACCTTGGATGTTCTATTATGTAGTTCAAAGGAGGCATTGCAGTAATATGTGGATCAATTAGTGTAATAGGCTTGGAGTGGAGCCTTTGTACCAATAGGAGACCAATGTGAGGATGAGCCTCCATAGTCAATTACCTTGATCTCTTTGGACACTACACTCATTGCTTGACATTATCCAGTAGAGGGAGTATGTCTATTGGAGTTGTTTAGTGGGATTAACACTAGACTAGCTATGGTACTATAGGCGGGTATATGAATACAAAGGTACTGGTTTGTGGAGTAAAATGAGACTTCTAAGCAAGTCTCTCAATATCATGTGGCACACTTGGCCTATCAATATCTTGGATTATTATCAATGTTAGCAATTAGGGTTACTAAAAGACTCTACCAATAGACATTTCCTTATTGGGAGTGCATGATCTAAAGAGACATTCATTTGGTGATTTCTAGATGGCCATGTTAGGAATATGTATGTACTATCCGAGGTTTTGGTCTTTAGGATCCCCATTTTGGAGTGTTTTGGGAGATGTTACATATACTACATCTTCAAGTTCATCAATAAGTTTCTATAGCATACATTTTTGAGAGCATCCCTTTGATGGGTGATTCTCACATTTGGGTGGTGGTAGGTATGCATTAGGTCCATTCTTGGATGGGACCTACCATGTTGTTTGTTTCAGCTAAAGTAGGATCACAAGCTTATCATCTTTGTCTTTGGTGGACAAACCTCTTACCTAGAGAGGTTCTACAACACGCTTATGATGGGATTCAATGACTTGACTACCTTATTGTTGATGAGATTCTGGATTTGGGCACCAATGTCATGTGGTGGTCGTGGCTAATAGGTCACTTATGGCAAAGGTGAACCTAGTTGGACAGCCCCAAGCTGCTTTTCCCACACTTATGAGTTTCCAAAGCTCCCATGCTTTTTGAGAAGGAGGTCGTAGGACCAAAGTGGAGAGAGTTTTTCACATAAAGGTTGGGACCTCTAGTGGTTGGGAGCATGACACTATTGCTCCCAAGGGAAAAGGGCCCAATGTAGTAGCCAATTAGTATGTCTTCCACTCCTATGTCATTAAAGAGGATACATTGAAGCCAGACCTTTGACCCAAGCTTACAAGAGAGGAAAGAGAAAGAGTTTGGAGGTTCTTGAGGAGTTACATGAGTTTATTTGCTTTCAATATGAAGGGTTTGGGTGCTCTGAAGGAACATGGTATTCAAATTGAGCTGACTAGAAAAACACCAATTTTTTGATATCTCTATCGATTTAATGACATGGAGACTGCATTGATTCAAAGCTAGAGTAGAGACCTTTTTGAGGCTAGTTTGGAGGAGATTTCACAAGGAGAGTATGCATTAGCTACAATGATGCCAACCAAGAAGGATATGCACAACAACTACACAGATAGGTGGATGTGTGGAGATTACCATCCTATTAACCAACAGACTAGGGCTGATTGGTATACCATGCTTACACTAAAGGAGATCTTTGATGCGATTGGGCATGCAAAGGTCTTTAGTACTTTGGATCTTTGAGCATGATACTATCAATTGCTGATCAAGGAGGAGTATAAGTCCAAGATAACATTTTGGGTTATTAATCCTTACAACAAGGATGTATTATATCAGTGGAGGTTCTCACTATTTGGATTAAAGAATGCTTTTGTCAAGTTCTAGAGAGTCATGGACAAGATCCTAGCTGGATTGGATTTTGCTTGGTGCTATATTGATGAAATCTTGGTCTATAGCATTATTGTGGAAGAGCATGAGAGACATTTGTTGGAGGTGTTTGAGAGATTGAGAGATCATGAACTCAAATTACATCTTGGGAAGTGTAAATTATTCCATGAGTAGGTTGAGTATTTGGGTCACACTATTTACCCTAAGGACTTGGTGTTCAATATACCAAGGTGGAGGCTATTACGTGTATTCCTTGGCCAAAGGATGTGAGAAAAATGCAAGCATTCCTTGGGGTTGGCAAACTTCTATCTCCACTATGTTAGAGGATTTAGTGCCAATGCCTTGACAAAGATGACCAAGCTTACACAAGAGTGGTGTTGGGGAGATGAAAAAGAGATAAATTTTGTAGAGCTGAAGGAGAGGTTGTCATCTACTCCTATTTTGAGGAGACAGATCAAAGGATGACCATTTCAGGTTCACACTAATTGGAGTATGTTGGAGCTTGGAGTAGTGCTCACCCAACATGATAATGAGGGGAAAGAGTTTGTGGTGGCTTATGCTAGTTGCTCCAACAATTCAGCGGAGGTGAAGTATAGTTCATATGAAAGAGAGTGCTTGGCAAAAATATGGGTAGTAGCACAATTATGATGTTACCTATTTGGCAACTCCTTTACTCTCATCATTGATCATCAGCCACTAAAGTGGTTGAAAGAGTCCGATAAGCTTTTAGGGAAGGTTGCATGATGGACTCTAATTTAATAAGAGTATGATTCATGATTATTCACAGTTTTGGAGTGGTGAATCGTGATGCAAATGGTTGAATAGAAACCCATATCCCAACCGATAGGATTTGACCGGTGTAGATTGGCATAGTGAGGTGAGGAGATGGTGCAAGGTTGGCTTGCATCTACCTTTCTTTGTATATTTTTTGAGGATTTGGTGGTATTTCTATTAACACATACAATAGGAGTTATTGAGGTCATAGATCCAAAGAGTAGAAATAGTGGTATAGTTCAGCAAGACTTTCATGATGATGTCTTAATGATGGTCTATCCACCAATGATGAACTCTAGATCTCTAGTTCCTAGACTAGTGTCCTAGCCAATTGGTCCACCCTCACTCTTGTCCTAGTGACTATTCCATGATTATCTATACACCTATAGCTTTGGCTAGGAGAGATAGTTTGATTCCAATTATTGGTGATCTTGGTAGCTTAGGAAGTAAATAACTTGTAATATATCAAATGTCAAATGGTGGTAGAGTCAATCCAATGTTGATTTATGAGATGGAGGGTTTTTTTTTAGATTTCTTATGATTGGACTCCTTCCATTCTCTATTTCGTATTTTTGTACCATGTTTGTATGAGGTGCCCTAATTTTAGAGCATTGGTGCTCTATTGTGTTCTTGATAGTGAGGATGGAGTGATGACTAGTCAGACTACCTATGTTTCTCTTTGATGAGGCAAGAAGCGATGACATGTAGACCTTGAGAGTGCGTGTTATGATGGTAGGTTACATGTTACCCTTTCCACTAATATAGTTTTTGTAGTTAGAGCTACATTAGTGAGAGATGCTTAGTTGGTATGTTGGCACTTGGTGGGGTACTTGCGGTGGTTACGGTTAAGAGTTGTAGTTTTTGTAATTTTTCATGACGGAGTTCTTTGGGGATTTTGGAGGAGATAGCATTGCAGTATGCAATAGGTTTACCCAAAGTGGCACTTGGTATCATCTCGTATCTTAGGTCCTAATGAAGGAGGAGATTGACTTTGAGTTGGAGTTTGATAAAAGAACTGATTCAATTGAGAGTGCACTTGGTGTGTCTGTACCATTGTTGTGGGATATGGATGAGATTATGGGGCCTCCAAAGACACCAAGCGTTACTTTAGTATAGTGGGTACCATTGAGTTAGATGACTTCATCCAAGAGTTCAATAGTTGGTGTGATCTGCAATAGATGCGGAACCCAATTTTGTTCACACCTTTCATGGCATGGAAGGAGTTATTTCAACACTTGGAGGGTTCACCGATGGACAACTACCATAAGTTTACGGGAGCTCACTTGGAGGAGATTGAACTATGGAGATAGTATTGGTCTTTGAACTATGTCTCCATCACTTCAAACTTGGTTTCTAGGGGTAGATCGGATGTACCCATGATTTCTAGCTCTAGTAGCATTGGTGGATCTCTTGCAAATGGTGCTACTACGAGTGGAGGTACTACCACAAGAGGTGGTTTAATACCGTGGTTTAATCCTATGGTGGAGTTCTTCTAGTGTTTGAGACAGAACTAACAAGGAGTGCGGATTGACAAACTGAGGAGCTTGTAGGAGTTCTAGTGGAAGGTTGGAGAGTTATGCAAGGCATACATTGATCCATGAGTTCTAGCTCTAGCAGTCATGAGACTGCTGATTAGTTTTACTCAAAGAGTTATTGAGGCCCAAGTAGTCTAGTTTTGGTATGTATATTGGATAGATAGTTGCAACATAGAGTTTGTGATGCTATGTTATTATAGGCTACTTCACCTTCTTTGGTAGTGGTCTTTGGTTTGGTTGAGCATATTGATCTCAACATGGTGGAGGAGAGAGTGGTGACATCTAGATTTGGTAGAAAGACGTCATCCACAATTGTTATTTCTTCCAAAGTGCAGTAGAGTGCACTATGTCATGTTGGTTTCCAAGAACAAGGTGGATAACATAGATCTTATGAAGCAAGTGGAGGGCCTAGTCTAGCTAGACCTTTATCTTCAATTTTGGGTCAACAACAACAAATGAATGGTGGTATTGCTTGTTGGACTTATGGTAGACCTCACCATAAGAGAGAGAGAGCACTCAAGATAGTGGACCTTATACCTTTGGTGCATCAAAGCCAACACAAAGATAGTGTGAGCATTACCACAAGTTTGGTCATATTAGTGACCAATGCTTTGACCTACACCCGGATTTACAGAGTGGTAGGGATGCTATGGAAAGTAGTAGAGGAGCTCCAAGTCATGGAGGGTGATGTGGTAGAGGATCCATACTTGGTAGAGGTGCAATACTTTCCCTTACTTTTGATACAACCATGGCTACTTGAATTGAGCAGTTGGAGCAAAGATTGGCTAGCATGGCCATAACTTAGAGGAGATAAGATTTGGGTATTGAGGCTTCCACCTCATATGCTAGTGATAGAGACATCTAAGACTTCATGTGCGGAGCAACACAAGTGGATGCATTTGCCATAGTGAATAGGAGTGCAATACGTGCTCTAGAGCTATAATACCAAGAGCTAGCCACATGATCTCAATGTGAAATTTGGTTTGGTAACATCTACAATGATGCTATACATGATGGACCAAATAGATCAGATAGAAGTATCACCAAAAGAGTACTTCTACTAATAAGGCAAAAACCAAAATAGACTTGAAAACCTTAGAACCAATAGATAGATATATGATTTAAAGGTGAGAATTGGTTCAATAATATCTAGAAGGATGTTACACATGATGGAATAAATAGATTAGAAAGAGGTATCACCAAAAGGTGACTTCTACTAATAGAGTATGAACCAAAATATGCATGAAATCTTTGTAGGCAATTTTGGAGGCCTAAATGGATGAATTAGGCCTCTATATGAATTAAAATATGTGCAGATCATGTGCCTCTATGGAAGATAGGCTAGCCTTCCATCCCTCCAGTTTTGTCTCATCAAGAGCTTTCCAACAATACCTCACCCACATGATTTTGAGATTCATACAAGAAGATTCCCTAAAAGATGCACTTTGGTCAAAGCTTGTTTGACCAACCAGATAGGATCAGGACCAACATGTCACCCATCCAAGTAAGTAATCCAAGTGTGTAGCTTGCTGACATGTCACCTATCTATGTGCCTAATCCTATGGTGGAGCTTCTTTGGAGTAGATCCTCTTTGTCCATATAATAAAGAGAAGGCGCTCCTTTGGAGCATTGGATGCTTGAGTGAGAAATCTATGTTTTCTCTCTTCTCTTGTCCTTGGAGTATTACAAGAGCCTAGAGGAACATCAGTGGAGTTGGACCCATAGAGAGGAGAGTATGGTAGAAAAGTCAAACATCTTTAGTCTTTTATACTCTATGAGGTACTATAGAAGACATCCATGGCTCCTAATTGTCCTAGTGTAAGTATAGTAGGTGGTGATGAAGTGCATGATGGACTACCTACTAGCCAGCCACCTGCTACTACACAAACCAAGTCTACCACTATGTTGGGGGCGGCTTAGTAGATTATGTGCTTTCCATTTTTCTCAAACCCATGACATGTTTACATTGGGAGTTGACCTAGTGTAATACTCCGAGGACAAGAAACTCTTCAAGAGAGATACAAGAGAGAAAACAAAGATTTCACACTCAATCCTTTGATGCTCCAAAGGAGCAACTTCTCTTTATTACATAGCTAAAGAGGATCTCCTCCAAGGAAGCTCCACCATAGGATTAGGTCCATGGATAGGTGACCTATCAGCAAGCTCCACCCTTAGATTACTTGCTTGGATAGGTGACATGTCGGTCTTGGTCAAAATTGGTTGGTCAAATAGGCTTTGACTGGAGGGAGTCTTTTAGAGAATCTTCTTGTAAGAATCTCAAAATCACATGGGTGAGGTACCATTGGAAAGCTCTTGGTGAGACAAACTAGGGGGGAGGGAAGGAAAACCTTTCCTCTGTTGGGGTGAGATCTACAAATTTTTGAGGCCTTATTTATCTGTTTAGGCCTTCAAGATTGCCATTTGAAGTTTTCAACCCTATTTTGGCTTCCGCCCTATGAGAAGAAGTGCTCTTTTGGTGACACCTCTATCTGATCTACTTTTTCTATCATGTCTAACATCCTTCCAGATATTATCACCCCAAGTTTCACCTTTAGATCATATGCCTAGCTATTGATTCTAAATTTTCCAAGCATATTTTGGTTTTTGGCTTATCAATAGAACTAATCTTTTGGTGATACCTCTTTCTGATATACTTAGTCCATCCTATATAACATCCTTCTAGATGTTACCACACCAAATTTCATCTCTAGATCATCTATCTAGCTATTGGTATTACATCCAGCTCCAATGTTTTGATTGGCTACCATGATTTGTGAGAGTAGGGATGATGTGGTTCATACTACTAGAGTAGAGGTGGTTGATAGTGGAACTGAGTTGGCTAAGGATCATGGGATCCACTCTGCAACAAGTGGTTTATGGCAAGCAGCAATGGCTAGATTGGAGGTGTTATTTGCTAGACTGGCCTTTGAGCAAGCGCGGTTTACACTTGGAGTTGTCTTGTTGGATAACCAAATGGGGATTTTTCGTTTGGTGGGACCTTTAGGGAAGGTCTATACACCACAAAGGGTCTTAATTGACTGGTGTGTAGCTCCTTATGTTGGAAAAGGCTGTAGTTGTTGGTCTAGAGTTACAAAAGACCGATGTAGAGAAATGTATATTTCAGATCCAAACAGGCGGGTATACAAGAATAGAGGTACTTGTATATAAAGAGAGATGAGATTGCTAGGTGAGTCTCTCTACGTCATGTGGCACACTTGGCGTATCAATATCTTGAGTTATTACCAATGTCAACAGTTAGGGGTTACTAGAAGACCCTACCAACAAACATTTCTTTGTTGGGGGCACAGGATCTAAAGAGGCATGGTTCCATTCATTTGGTGATTTTAGGATGACTGTGTCATAGACATACATGTGCAAGTTGAGGTTTGGGTCTTCAAGATCTCCATTTTGGTGTGTTTTGGGAGATGTTACATATACTACGATGTCTTTAGGTTCATTAGTCTATTTCCTCTAGCTTACATTTTTGTAATAGTATGGAGTTTAGCGACATAGTTAGTAAGGCTAACAAAGTAGGAATAAACCAAATTAGCCTAGAATATTCTAGAAGCATCTAGGAACCTTCTTGGGAAGCTTCTCAACTAGTTAACTTGCGCTCCAAGCATGTAGCTTATAGAAGGAAACTTCTAACTAGCTTAGCTTGCACGCCAAGTAGGCGACTTCTAGAAGGAAGCTTCTTGAGAAGCTTCCTAGTTAAATTGGCTTGCACTCTAAGAAAGCAGCTCAAGGAAGCTTCTTGAGAAGCCACTCAAGGGCTTTGTATGCTACCTATAAATACCAAAGCCAAAGCTCATGCTAGGCATTCAAAGTTTTCCCTCATTCAAGTGTCCCAATGTGAGTTTCGATTCTCGTATTTCTCTCCTTGGTCTTGGTCTTTTACAATTTTGGAGAACGTCCCTTTGATGGGTGATTCTCACACTTGGGTGGTGATGAGTACACATTGGGTCCATTCTTGGATGGACCTATATTGTTATTGGATGTAGCTAGAGTGGGATCATGGGCTCATCGTCTTTGTCTTTGGTGGATGAACCTCTTACCAAGAGAGGTTCTACAGTGCACTTATGACAAGATTCAATGATTAGACCACATCATTGTTGATGAGATCTTGGATGTCAAGCGTCTATCCCAAATGGTGGTAGTGGTTGATAGGTCACCTACGGTAGTTGTGAACCTAGTTGGATAGCCCTAAGCTACTTTTCCCACACTTATGAGTTTCCTAGGCTCTTGTGCTTTTCAAGAAGGAGGTCATGGATTGGTTTGGGACTCACAATTACAATAGTTGGTGGAGCCCAACATTGATGAGAGTGATCGAGCAATGGGTTTTTGCACCAGTATAATCACTATTCTAGCAATGTCAAAGGCATCTGGACGTCAAGTGTTAGGTCAGGCTATGAACCTGAACTATTTGACCTGGATTGTGAGCCTTGGCTTGTCCGAGCAGTATAGAATATGCTTGATAGGCATCACTACTCGGACACTTGTGAGATTTGTGCCTATTGAGATAATTTAGGCACATGTTGGAGGCAATGGACCATACGAACAAGGTATTCTTGGGACATAGCTAGTGGCTACTAGAGAGAGTGGTCTACTTGGATTACACCCTTGGTCTACTTGGGATGCAGCTAGAGGACGTATGGAGCTTGCAGCCAGATCAGAGGGAGTTTTTCACACTAGGGTTGGGACCTCTAGTGGTTGGGGGTATGACACTACTACTCCCAAGGGCCCAAGGTAGCAGCCAGTCAGGACATCTCCGACTCTTAATGACAATTATAGAGGATATTTAGGAGCCAGATCTTGGACCCAAGCTTACAAGAGGGGAAAAATGCATAGTTTGGAGGTTCTTGAGGAGCTACACAACTTGTTATACCTTCAATATGAAGGATTTGGGTGCTCTAAAAGGACCTAGTATTTGGATGGAGCTAACTAGCAATATATTAGTTTTTTGACGTCCCTATTGATATAGTGACATGAAAAGAGCATTAATTTAGAGTTGGAATAGAGATCTTTTTGAGGTTGGTTTGGTGGAGATTTCACATGGAGAGTATGCATTAGCTACAATGATACCAACCAAGAAGGATATGCATGGCAACTACACAGATAGGCAGATGTGTGGAGATTATTGTCCTATCAACCAATAGACTAGGGCTGATTGGTATACCATACCTACACTAGAGGAGATCTTTGATGCAATTAGGCATGCTTGGTGCTATATTGATGACATTTTGGTCTATAATGCTACTATGGAGGAACATGAGAGATAGTTATGGGAGGTGTTTGAGAGGTTGGGATCTCATGAACTCAAATTACATCTTGGGAAGTGTAGATTCTTCCATGAGTAAGTTGAGTATTTGGGTCATACTATCTACCTTGGAGGACTTGGTATTCAGTAGACCAAAGTGGAAGCTATTGCACATATTCCTAGGCCTATGGATGTGACATTCCTTGGGTTTGCAAACTTCTATTGCCGCTATGTTAGTGGTTTTAATGCTATTGCCAAGGCCTTGATGAAGCTGACCAAGCGTACATAAGAGTGGTGTTGAGGAGATGAGCAAGAGAGCACTTTTGTAGAGGTCAAGGAGAGGTTGATATCTGCTCCTATTTTGAGGAGACTGATTAAAGGATGACCATTTCAGGTTCACACTAATTGGAGTATGTTGGGGCTTGGAATAGTGCTCACCCAACAAGATGATGGAGGGAAGGATTTTGTGGTGGCTTATGCTAGTCGCTCCAACAATTCAATGGAGGAAAAATATAGTTCATATGAAGGAGAGTGCTTGGCAACAATATGGGCAACACATTTATGATGTTACCTATTTGGTAGCCCCTTTACTCTCATCATTGATCATCAACCATTGAATTGGTAGATGGAGTCTAACAAGCTTTCAAGGAAACTTGCATGATGGGCTTTGATTTTACAAGAGTATGATTTCACGATTATTCACATACTTGGAGTAGTGAATCGTGATGCAGATAGGTTGAGTAGAAACCCATGTCCCAGCCAGTAGGATCAAACTGGAGCACATTGGCATGCATTTGCCTTTCTCTATATATTTTTTGAGGCTTTGGTGGTATCTCTTTCACTGCATACAAGAGGAGTTATTGAGGTCATAGATCCAGAGAGTGGAGATAGTGGTACAATTCAATGAGATATTCATTATAATATCTTAGTGATGGACTATCTTTGCATTGGTGTTGTAGGTGGCACAATTGGGACCAAGGAGAGAAACATTGTTCTCCAGTGAGCCAAATGGTTCAAATTGGAAGGCAAACACCTTATTTATGTATGGGAGAATGGTAGAGTGCAAGTAGTACCACTTCCATCTCAGAGACCATAGTTGATCATCAGGAGCTAGGACATTTTGGAGTAAAGTGTACATATAGTTTACTCAAGAGTCATTATTGGTGGTGCGGTATGCAAACCAATGTACAATAGTTTGTTGCCAGATGTGTGGTTTGTGACCAAGTTAGAGTATCATTCAATGCTCCTATGCCACAGTTACACCCATTACCTATCATGGGATTGGGTTACCATTGGAGTTTGGACTTTATTGGACCTTTATCATTGACTATAAGACATCATTGGTATATTTGGGTTATGTTGGAGAACTTCTCTACGTGGATTGAGTTGGTGGCACTTCTTGACAAGTCCAATGAAGGGACAACTTACTCATTCTTGGATTGGGTTCTGAGTCCTTTTGGTGCACTAGCTGAGGTTTTGACTGATTAGGGCACAAAGTTCTTGGGGTAGTTTTAGGTCTTGTGTGACAAGGCTTTGATTGATCATTGTAGTACCTTGTGAGATCACCCTAAGGCAGATGGCTTAGTAGAGAGAGTGGTTCAGATGGTGAAGAGAGGATTGCAAAAGTATGGTTTGTAGAGAGGACACTTGGGAGATTAGGATCTCCAGTTACCTTGGTTGGCCATGGGCTATTTGTTCAGCCGGCAAGCCTCCTTAGCATCCTTCTCTCCTTACTTTCTACTCTATGGACAAGATCTAGATTTACTTACAGCCATTCATTGAGATGCTATTGTAGTTTTGGACTTGGATGATCCAGATGTATGGATGAGTGCATGTTCTCAACGAGCTTAGATTTTTTGGAGAGTGATGTTGCTGGCCTTTGAGAACTTGGAAATTGCTCAACATAGGGATATCTTATGCTATGCTACCATTCATAGACCCTTGATCCATTGATTTCATCCATGTGACTATGTCTATCTACAATAGATAGCACCGACAACACCTGATTTTTCTACAGGCCACACTATCTTGAGAGTGGGTGAGGTTATGCCATTTGTAGTCCTTGTGTTGGAAGGACATGATGGTGTTGTTCGGAAGGATCATGTGTATAATTGTGCACCATATCACCTCACAAACATTGATGGTACTATGGATCCAAGCTTGGCACTTGTACGTGTAGGCTTGCGGTGTATGTTATGCAGATCTTTTGGTGGAGATGCTATTATGTTAGTGTGTGATAGCTGTTTGAGAGGATGGCATATGGCATGTATGACTCCTTCTCTCATGGTGCTTCCTTAGGGATAATGGTTATATCCTAGATGTACTGACCTATAGCTAGTTCATTCTTTATATGGTATAGATTTCAGGCAAGTGACTAATGATTGGGCTTGATAGCACCCGGCCTCTTGATCTTTTGCCCACCATAGGGTATACAATATACTTGGAGTAGATGGCTATATGGAGTTAGAGGGATCTAACCGCCAACTAGGGGGGCAATTGTGGCACTTGAGAGTCCATGTATGACTTATGTGTGAGTTGTGCTTATAGTGTGTGATGTTGACAATAATGTATGTTGTGTAGCAATGTATATACACACAACAATCGTCACACCATTTGTAGCATCGCAGCTAGAATGCTTGGCAGTCAGTAGTATTTTGGTATTTACTCATAGACTACTTGTTGACGGTCAGATTTTGTGTTTGGGGTACTAACTACATGGTGGAGCCCATCATCACTTAGCACCATTCGCTCCGTCGGATGTGTAGTCAATGGGACCGTTGGAGACTAAGGGGTATACATTTGAAGTGCAGCTCCAAAGAGCTCATCTCTTTGATGTTGAGCCTTTGAGTTCCTAGCTATGGTGGACAAAGACCGATGAGTGTCACTTGGATTCTCTTAACTACAGTGCGTGTGGTTTGATTGTAATCAATGTCCAATTGTTGGCAAATTATTGAGTGACAGTTCAAGTGATGATTTGATTGAGTGTGATTCGAGTTGTATGAAAAATTGCTTGGCGATTATGGCACTTGAGAGTCCATGTATGACTTATGTTTGAGTTGTGCTTCTATAGTGTGTGATGTTGACAATGATGTATATATGCACGACATATATCTTATTTATGATATGATATTCCATCCTCACTCATTTGAACTTCACTCATAAATTAATATTTATGCTCATTAAAATATTTTTTATTGATACTCTTTTATATAAATTTTTTCATTGTAAATGTGATAATAATATATATGCCATGATTGATGTCATAATAATAAGCTTTTAAACCCCTCTTCTTATTTTAGGTTTTTGATATCATACGATAAGATAAAAGATATAATTTAATCTATAATGTAAATATCCATAGGAAATAACAGAAAATTTGACATGTTATTGAAATCAAATCACCCACTCTCATAGTGACACAATGAATGCTTTATATAGGAGAATCAAAATGTTTGATTTTAATGCTAATTTTAAATTTTCTTGGTGCTTATTTAATATGATTCCTTCCTAAAAATTCTTTGGTAAATTCAAGTCAGGTAGAACTTATTATTGATCTTTAATCTGGTCATAACATAATTCCAATCTAAAAAAAAAAAATAAAAAAAAAGTATATCCTCATGTACCACATCTATAACTTATTCTAAATGAAAAGGAGATATTAATAGATGATATACTTACATATCAACATAATTATATTCATTAGCTTATTAATTTAAATTATTATTTCATGAAATATTTAATACAATAAATAGAGTTATTTTATACTAAAATATATTCTAGTTAATGATTTTAATTATTTTAACTACAGAGATTAATATATATATATATAATTTAATTCAAATTTATTCAATCCAATTCAGTCAGATATTATTAACTTTATTTAATTTCTGTAAATTTTATTTAAATATTTATTTAAATAAATTAATATGTAGATAAATTTTAAACTGTAAATTCAATGATATATGATGCATGCATAACTTATTATCATTATTAAGTTAGTATTAGTCTCATCATTAACATCATCTGTTTTTATTAGAGCTATGTTATCATGTGATTTTCCTGAAACTTAAATCAATTAGGAAAAGCAAAACATTGAATAATTTGAAGATAATAATATTCCATCAGTCATTTTCTATAAATTTTAATAAATAAATAAATAAATAAATAATATTTAATTGTGTGGAAATCATATTATGAGAAAGTTTGAAGGGGCCTAGGCCTAACATCAGCTAGGGGGAAAGTTAAGAGTTAGGGGGAAAATGTAAGTGTGTTACCTTCAAGTAGGTTATTTTAGGCTTGGAGAGTCTAAGAGAAGGTAGTTAATACCAAATTTATGTTAAATTATGAATAAAATAAATGAAAGTAAAAAAAGATGATAACTATAAATCAAATACACATTGGTGGAGTCTCCAACTTAGAATATTTTTACAAATTCAAGACTTCATTCCGTAAACAATATTGATGCATTTAGTTATATTTGTATAACATCAATTTAATTAGTTTGCTGATGTTACCTTTACTTCATACTAGTGTCTCCTAATAGAGGTTATCTGTCCGATACTTTAGTCCATCTTCTTATATAAATTTTTGGACCAATCTTAATATCTAGGAATTGAAATCTTTACTCTATAAAGAGAAAATGGATTATAGAGTTATTATGTGTATTTTGGAGGAATATGTCTGAAAAAAAGATATTACATTCATCTGGAGACATTGATCTCCAGAATCAATGACATATCCTTAACTTAGATGCGTCATATCCCTCCAAAATTGAATTAACAAAGGAGAGTAGAATTATAAAAGAAATGCTAATTCCATTGAGGATATGAAATATAAAAATTTAAAATGATTAACCTTAGAGTAAGAACAGCATACATTTTTGAGGTTAATCTATATATTATAAAATCTTCATAGAGTTATGTATATGAGATTTTAGATTGTTTGCTGACTCTTTTTTATGCTTGGTGCTCCAGGTTCTTTCCAGTAAGAATCACCATATGTCAGCAGAGACAGTCACAAGTAAGAATCAATTGTTTCTAAAATGTAATTCATTTAGATTTAGTTAGTATTATGGTATAATGATTTATAAAAGTTATCTCCTTTACTATAAAAAATCACCATGGAAAATATCTTCCTTCGAGGGTCCTCGTGTTACATGCGATAATCTTTCTTCTCTTACTAATCTTACCAAGTGTGGCAGGCGCAGTACTAATGATTTCACTTTTTCGCTTTTCACAAACGTCAATGCTAACTTATGGCAACAGGTTCACCATGACTTAAAGTTACCATGTACCACACAAGTCTTTGTTTCAAAACCCTATAGAATGTCCAAGTACATAATTATAGTTTAATTACTATTATGTTAATCAAGAGAGAAAAGCAGACCACATAGTACACAAGAAGGATGGGAAGACCATATCAAGCCGTACAAATTATGTTAATCAAGTGGACCTGCAGTTTCTGCAATCACTACGTGAGACGGCGTCACATTGAGTAAATTGGTATCCTATTTCAGCCACATGCAACTACACTCCCGAGTGAAAAAATCTCACAAGAAGCCAGAATCTGTCCAGTAGAGAAGCCAGATAACATGAGCCGAAGCCAGAATCTGCCCACTAGAGAAGAAATAAAATCGCATGCGTTTTGGTGTCCATATCCTTTGACATATACATGTCTTTTGTCTTAGAAAGTACATGGCATTCAAGAATAGAAAGTGCAAACCTCGGGCAATGTTTTCGCCAGGATACCCCTTTGCTCGAGAAAACAATAACTTATACATATTTATATAATTTTCAAAGGTAAAGGTACCTGAATATCTGCGTGTTAATTGGGAAGCAGGTTTCCATCATCTTAATTGAATCCGTTACATAGACAGTAACGGATGCGAATAGGCCCTTCTTCCCAAATGTAATCTGGAGAATGAAAAGGGTAAGTGTGTGACGAATTCAAAGAACATGGCACTCATCATTGTTGAGATCTATTTTCGCGATTGGTGCTATATTAGGGCCTAATCTCTAGGCGAAGTTATTCCCTAGCCAAGAATAAAGTGCTCATGTTTTGTCGTAAAATGTCTGTGACATAACTTGAGATACTAAATTTCGGGGGGACAAGTCTGCATGGTCTTAGGAACTCCCGTTTCTAAACCTAGGTATAGTCAGAGTACTATTCACTTTAACCAGCAGTTAGAGAAAACCTTGTCTCACACTCGTCTTAGGTCCTAGAGCAAGCACACAACACACTGCACTTCATGAGATAAGGTACTATCTATTGAGGACCGGTTTTCGAGATGAAGCATTTCGGTAATCCGTCTTAGATGATGAATTAGTCAATGGATTTTGTATTTGCTCTAATAACCTTAATTAATGGACCTCACTTTTGCGAGGGCTGCAAAAACGTCGCTATCTATCTTTGTTTCTTGTTTTCACACACGCGGTTCTTTTTCTTTCTTTGTTTCTATTCCATGTTGGTAAGGACGAAATTTAGTTTTACGATATCGATAGGTTAAAGTGCTACTGCCACCCAAGATGCCAACCGGTGAAGAACAAGGGCCTTAGACCGCTTAGCACTTTTGCCTTCTTGCCTGTTTAAACTCGTCATAAGTAGATCTTAATTCAAATATGATAGTGGTATTGAACACCGATAGTCACATTCGTGTTGTCGAGATTTTGGAATCAAGTGGATGCGTTTCTCGTCTTTCTTTCTTTGGCACATATTGTCAATATATAGAGATGCTGCGATGTTCATGGATATCAGTTAGAGAGTCCCTTGTCATAACAGTCCTTCCCACTGAACTGATTTTAGTCTTATTCTGTTCCGAGAAAACTAAATGAATAAACTTCAAATCATCGGAAGTAGTCCATTCCATCTCTGGATCAAGCTTAGCAGATAATATTTGATATATTAGTTAGTTAGAACCTGAAATGTTTCATCCCAAGTTAGAAACTGTTTGCATCAAATATGAGTTCTTTTACATAAGAGCGGGTGACAGGCATAGATCGGGGCCGGGAACAGGGAAAGGCGACGGCCGAGGGCAGAGTCCGCGATCTCTCTTGGGAAGCTTTTCAGCAGGCGACCACGTGTGGTCGGGAAAGTGACCATCGGCGAGATACTGCTGGAAAGGCTAACCAAGATACCATCCACCAGGTCGACCCGAGTTAACGTCTCTAGTGGACGGGCGGCTCTATACGGGTTAGGTAACCTCTGGTTCGGTTAAGTTAGGCTAGACGGCATGTGAGTCCGATCACGCAAGACCAATCCTGTGAGGGTACCACCCTGTCCCTCTCATCCTTATATAGTCTGGCACCTGCTGCGGCCGTGGCTGCCTGAAAAGCACCCCCCGCGAATGGACGGTGGTCAAGGTTCGACGGTGTGGATCCTTGCTGGGGTTCGCTATATGAATAGGCTATTTGCTGTCTTCCATTCTCGCAAACTATCTATGACAGATTTGTGTAGACAGACCGAGCTTTTGTAGCCCATCGTGATTTTGTTGTTGGTTGATTTTGTTACCTCTTGTGTTTTATCCTTGTACGGCTTGCTTGATAATGGGGTCTTTCTATCCTTCTTGTTATCTGTCGCGGTCCCCTTTCTTTATGTTTTTGTTAAGTTTCCAGCTTTTCGTCTGTAGTACTTACTACTTCTCGATCTAGGTTTTCCTGGAATGATGGTTCTAACGTTCAAGTACCATAAGTTCTTTACCAGTCCGACATATGGTTGTTTCTGATAATCCGTAAATTGGATCATATCTTCGAGCATGCCTGAACCTTCTTAAAGAGCACCGGGACGTGGAGGTGGTGAGAGATGCCAAAATGAACAAACAGGTATTCATTGTAAGTGGATCGAGTGTAAAATAGAGAAGCTCACCGCCCAGAAATTCTAGAGTAGCAGTAGTGCGGAGACGTCCCAATGGGGTTCAATCGTGATTGGGTGTGCAAACTTGAAATCCTTTCCTTTAGCAGTTTTTGACACCCCTAGTAGTTTGAGGTGTGGAACTAGCGTTGTTCTACTCTGATTTATATTTTTGTGTATGATTTCACTCTGATAGCTTGAAACTAGTTTGCATTTTATTGATCCGCAAAGATATGGAACAACTGAACATCACGATCCATTTACAAGTGAATGACATTCGGAAATTGAAACATACGCAAATGGAAACATTCGAAAAATTAATTCGAAAAATGACATTGCCTTAAATGATGTCTCCCTAATACCGTACTGACTTTGAGGGGAAACCCTCTGCGAGATGTTTCCCACCTTTTCAGGAGTTTGAGTTCTTCATCTAGACCTTAAAACGAATCAAGATTGTTTTGGCTCCTTCCGAATTTAGTTCCATATCTTTGTTCCATATCGTTTTCCTAGACCGGAAATTCCTTTGGTTGTTCAAGTTACTTTCAGTACCCCAAAAGTTGAATTGGGATTTCCGAGAAAGATTGGTCTCACGCGTGATGAAGATATTGTTCTCGCTTTGCACAATAACTCCATGTACATGCTCACAGAAGTGACAATTTGTTTGCCGAAGGCACTTTTCGTTTACCCACGATGAATCAACTGATTGTTCCACGAAAAGATGAGTTCCTGGTGGTGACCATTATCTTCTTCCCTACCCTGCGTTAGTGAGACCATACGACATGTTCCTTAAAAGTGACCATGTCGTATGGTCTCACTAACGCAGGGTAGGGAAGAAGATAATGGTCACCACCAGGAATATATGATATATCCATCCATCTGGCCCACAATAAGCTTGAACTCTGGTGTCCTGCAGTAACACAGAGGTTTCTATCCGAAATTTAAACGAAATCACTTACAGGATTGTCATAAAATGAGAGCGGATGAGATAGACCACAGGACTAACATAAGTAGTTTGCAAGGCAGTTGAGCTAACTATTCATTGTACAATGGAATGAAGATACAAAGGAAGGGAGGGCTGGGCTCAGAATCTGCACAGTGAGGGAGCTACGGACGCATGGTGGTGTAATGTAGGTAGACAACTTGGCAAGTGAATTATAGAGTGCACGGAATCCCGAAGATTAGAGTAAACCTTAATAGTACCACAACAGTACCGATGGTATTAGTATTCCAGAAGGATTAGTCCACGGAGTGTACTTAAGTTTGTTGAGCGGTACACTACTTCCATTACATTACTATTTATTCAATAAAATTGCGGAATAGTTTAGGAGTGGAGCTTACTGGGGGAGACTTAAACGCATGAACTACTGTGGCTTCGCATGCATTTCTGCCTGACTCTCCTCTGTTCAAGATCTACTGGAGAATGCAGAAAGACATTTTGGTGGAAGTAGATTTTGATCTCATTTGAATGCAATCAGAGCAAAGTTGCAGACACGAGCGAGTGCACGGGAGGAAGAAAAACTTGTAGGAGGGGATGATTTCTCGGACGCCCACGAGTGTCTGAGGAATTGGTCCGTGGTAATTTCTCTCTCTCTCTAGGATGTCTCTTTGGCACTCGGTCGGTCGGTCACTATATGGAAGCATGTACTGTTGTTCTAGATCTGTAAGTGCTGATCACAAGAAGGTCTGCCTAACTTACAAGATTTGGATCCATCACAGGATTTCTGGTATATGTGCTTGTTTATTCGCCTTTGCACTCTAAGGGCCCATGTACAGTATCAATCACTATCGCGTAGCATGCTTGAAAGGGTGGGACAGAGGCCGTTGTCAAAAGACACTTGGACGTGATGTGGTGCTCGAGTCGAAAATCTTGAGAATCATGGGCCCGTCCGTCACTTGCTTCGCCTTCATCCTTAACTGTTGTTAAATCATTATACATACGTCAAGTCGGAACGATTATTTAACATGCATTCATAAGATTCATCCCTCCTTACAATAAGTGATGAACGAGGCTGGAGCTCAGGGAGTCAAGGTAGACTAAGTGTTATTCAATGACCTTTGGCCTTTCTCCTACTCAACCGCGCTTGTCTCTCATCCACTTCGCATTCTAATCGATAGCGTTCTCCCCCTTAGTAGGCAACTTGCTTGATGTGGCAAGTGCTGGTGCTGCAAAAGGAATCTGCGGACGCCAGATATCATGACGTTGTAGGAAAGTCCAAAGTATAGTTTGACTCCGCTAAACTACAGGCGGGTGCGAGGAAGTGACAAACTACAGAGTGGTGGTGGGGATGACCCAAATTTTCTTCCCCACCGCCATAAATGGTGGAGGCATCATAGGAAGATGTAGCAGGAGAAAAAGCAACAATGGCGACAGTTAGATTGATTGAAAGTTGATGATGGGGATGGTGGCATTTGCAGAAGCTTTGGTAGTCAAAAATCAAAGCGAGAGCCCACGGTTGTGTTACGTTATCATGCAACTATCGGTGGCAGTAGTGGGCGTGACCTTGGTCAAAAAAGTGGAGGAGCACTTTCCTGTGTAGCATTTGTAAAAAGCTTTATCTCGGCTACTCAGTTGACCGCATCATGCCTCAAATCTACTGATGCCTTCCTTATTTTGAGCTCAAGGTTCGACGAAATTCCCTAATGAAACTGGAGCACTGGTGGGAGTATAATTCGTCCAACTACGAGATGGAAATCTCACCTTTATAAACGACCGACCTGGATATCGTTCAACTACTATTCGTTGACTCAGTGCACCAGCCTAGTGGTGTGGGGAAGGGGCCATCTGGAGACAACGTAATGCTCCCCACACTGATCTGCCAATAGGAAAGGGACGTACAGAGCTTCAACTGACTACCGACTGGACATATTGTCACTATCCAGGAGGTTAATAGAGGCAATCAGAGAAACGTCCTGTATGTTGTGTTTTACTCATCGGAGAGATCTCGTTGGGTCATTCTGCGTCAGGATATTGTCTCTGTAATCTAGGGAAAGATTTTCTCTATTTGGTGTATGTTAAGAGGAGGTGGTAGTAGAAGATTTCATTGCTCTTCCAATGGAAACATATTTCTGTGCAACGGTATGACTAACAACATTGAAAGATGAACTTATCTGCTCGCAATGCTCTGTGCATCATAAAGCATGTCGATAGCTTAGAAATTACGTGAGATGTGAGTCATTCCTCCACTGCTCAGTCCAGAACTTTGACTGAGGATTATGTTTCGTGCGTAAATAGGCCATCTGATGACATAGGCGAAGAAGATTGACCGTGGAGTAATTGAAGCAAAGCGTAACTTCCTTGCTTATTTTCGTTTATATAAGGTAGAAGGGGCATGTCCCATCGCTTGGTTGAAACAGGAGGAGTGCTTCTCCGGAACGATGCACAGTTATTGCTCTGCAGACTGAGAGTCAATGTATCCACCGGAATCACTTTGAAAGCGGGAAAGCCATGTGGCAATTAATGATGCCATGAGAGAAGGGTGAAAGTTCAAAACAATCTCGAAATTCTTTCCAGAACAAAGTAGCTGCAGCAACAGCTATGTACAGACTGAGAAGTGCTGTTTTCTAGTTCTCTGGATTCCTACGTAAGATAACGGTCACCGGAAGATCACTTAAAGTAAGAATATGGGAGGATGTAGAGCGAAGAAGATATAATATTGTCTGGTTGTCCTCTTTGATTGTTATTTGGTGTAGAGTTAAAAGACTAAAATCTCCTTGTTGGCATATCTAAGAGATACATGACATAGATGACTGACTTAATCCCCTTTGAGAATCTCTACTTTAAATGGGGAGTAACAAGTAGATTTGATCTTATTGCATATCGAAATGTGATGGTGGTATTTAGTGAAGTTAGTTACCTATCAACATAACATCTGCCAGTAACTTGTATTGCTGATCTGAGATGTCATTTGTATCTGTGACAGAGTTTAACCTTCTGAATAATCTCAAGTATGGAGATCTGTGAGAATCGACTTATCTCTGCCATTGAATGCACACTGATGGTCGATTGTTCAGGGAGTTTTCTCTGCTTTGCGTCAGCTGCCATACGATGGTGGTAACCGTCACACATAAAAGGATTGCGTAGTTAAAACCATGTTAGGACTTAGCCCCATTTTACCTCTTAGGTTGTATCGTTGTTCGGCTTGATGGGGTCTTCCCATCCTTCTTATCCTATGCGTGTCGCGTTCATCGCTAAAACCATAGAAGTAAATGTAGAACTTTTACGTGAAGCGGCTGCGTAACTTGATTTCACGAACGAAAAGGGCAAAACCGTACGCATCATACATTATGCTAAAACACATTGCTAAAGGACCACGTCTGATGACGTTATTACAGATGAAGATACTCTTGGCAGTCACAATATTTGAAAACCTTTTTCAAAGATTGTGGCCTAGCCATTTGACCTCTTTTGTCTCTCCCTTGTACGGCTTGATGGGATCTTCCCATCCTTCTTGTGTTTTATGTGGTCGCCTTTTCACAAATTTCCAAAGAGTGTATGAAGTTTCTGCGTGATTATGTGTTAATCATCGGGAAAAGCAACCGTACTCATCTTACAATCTGCTGGGCAGATCACACCTCAGTACTGTAATTTGTTACGGCATTGTTCTACGATCGTCACTTATTTACTCAACTTGCATTAGCTGAGCCTTGGTATTTCAAGTTGAGTTGACCAAGTCCTTAATATCTGGTTTCATGTCTGATTCTTCTTCTATAGCGGTCATTTCATAGTAAGTCATTTTGGAGGTTCCAAGGCACGAACTACATCAGATATTTAGTGACCAACTCTACATCATCAATCTTGAATATCCACCCAGATATTTAGTGACCAAATCTACATCATCAATCTTGAATATCCACCCGTTCAGTCCCCTATGAGATATGTAGGACACAAAAACCAAGTCCAGCTTATCTTTTACTTTTACTTTTATCTTTTGCGATTTGCATAGCTCCGATATCTTAGGTGCGGTAAGGCAGATTTCTCATTTCGGTATTATTGGGGCCTAGCTCCATTCCACCTTTTTTTCTGGCCCTTGTAGGGCTTGATGGTCTTCCCATCCTTCTTGTGGTCTTTGTGGTAGCCTTTTTGTCTTTTACTCATATGCATATGCAAGGGAGGTGTTCGTTTTGACAATGCATCGGCTAATCGGCCGTTGAATCTGATAAAAAAATACCTGGAGAATCATTATAAGGAGAATGATTCTCCAGAAGAGTGAGTGGCTAGTCACTTCACCTCGAACCGCCGGGACAGTGCACGTCCGTCGAGCGTTTCTGTCTATTCCTTAGGGTAGAGACGAAATGATATATAAAATTAGAACTGTCAAAGGCTATTCTGTTCTGATTGCCGAGTTATCGCTCCTCCTGCGTGCAACACTCCAAAAGCCCCAGTCCAATCCAGTCGCGCTGCGGGGATTGCAGTTTGAGCCCATGACCCATAATTCCACTCCCCTAGCACTCTATTTTGTCATTCTCAGCTTGGTCGTTTCGGAACTCTAGTCCAGCAGTAGCTACTATTCACTTCGCGCAAAATGCCAACAAATCCTTCCAAATGTTATTACCATCTCACGATTCCCGGTGAAGTCTCTGAGCTGACCCACCACTTCCTCTCCTCTCTTTCTCTCTCTCTTCTCTCTCAACAGGCTGCACTGTATGACATCAATCGGCCCAGGCCAGCCGCCTGTCCTGCACTGCTCTGCTCTGCCTCTCCTGACATCATGCATGCCCGTCTTGCTCACTCAGCCCGACTGCTGCTGGGTGCCGGCACTCGAGAGCTCTTCGACACCTGAAATTAAACTACAGTTAGGACATTCGTATGTTTGAAAGGCCTATTTGTCACTACGGTATCTGTATGGTCGATTATGTCTCGAGAAGTATACTTATTATTGTGATAGGTGTGATTATGTCAAACTGGGAGTTCATTC
Organism: Lunularia cruciata; assembly: GCA_948567375.1. Taxonomy (NCBI): domain Eukaryota; kingdom Viridiplantae; phylum Streptophyta; class Marchantiopsida; order Lunulariales; family Lunulariaceae; genus Lunularia; species Lunularia cruciata. The sequence goes on from OX419756.1 coordinate 11,097,414, forward strand.
AACCTTTGAGTACCCTACCACCCGGTAGACTCATCTCGAGCAACCTCAACGAGACTGGGAAGTTTGAATTGGCCCTGAACCTGGTGTGATTATTGCTAATCTGGGGATTGATCAAACCTTCAAGTACGTGTCTGCCACCCTTAGAGCCCTCCAAATCAATTGGAGGAACTCAACTTGACTGGCGAGTTTGAATTGGCCTTCAGCATGAACGAGAACCGATGTGGATGGGACTGCAGCAAGGCTGTCCTGGCTGCTCCTGCAGTGAAACGTAAAGCTTCCTTCTTGCACTTTCAATAGTACAGGTGAAAAGAACGAGATTGATATGAAATCTGGCTGTCCGCCAGAGAATCTGAAATGCAGAAGAATAGAGACAGCGGAGAGGCTTGACTGAAAATAGAGAGAGGAGTAAAGGATCGATGGCGGTAGTGGCCACTGCTAGTTACAGTTATCTCCTATATCTACGGTTGGACCTGCTCCTTCAACACCGACAACTGTGCACGGTATGCTATGGTCTTCTTCTTCTCCTTCTCCATCTCCTTTCCTTCCTCCCTTGCCTTGGAGACTGGACCCAAGAAAGTCCAGGTCCACCTCCGCCCAGAACCGGGGTTTCTTGTAAGATGCACCGGCACTTTCTGAAAAGAAATCCTCTGGAAAACGGAAGAGCTCTGTATTTTCACAAAGAATTTGTAAGATTGGTGTTTACCTTCAATTTTTACGCGCATATTTCTGGATTTTACCTGTTGAGTCTCCCTTCGGATGTGAAACATCTATCCGAAGCAAATACATAGAAGAGTGAAATCGTTTGGCTTTGGAGTGTGGTGGTACGTTCCGCGTTTGGCTGATGCCATCAATGACATCTCGCAGAATGAGGCAATTAATGTTTGTCACAGACTCGACATACGCAGGCGGGAAGCGCGGGTAAGAATGATTGACGTAGAGGCTTCAACTATACCCACAAAATGGAAACGAAATGAAATTCTGTTAGTTTAACTCTCGAACGTCAGTTCGTTAGTTGGATACACTCACACGCACAGGTAGCAGTTGGCGTGCCTTTGCCAACATGTTGTGCCGTACTTCCAACCACACGGGGTCAAGTAACGCATCCAGAGTGCAGGATAGATTTTCCTCACCAAGTCCTCAAACGCAGCTGAACCGGAGATGGCATCTCCAAACAATGCACTTGTGGATGTCTACACATATTTTAAAACTATTAAAATTATCATCAATTGTGGAAACCTTTGGAGGCGATGTTTCCTAAACTAGCATTTTTTCTTGATTTCTGTCGCTTTTGATCATGAACAGAAGTGATGTTTAATCCGTAATTTAATATTTATGATAAACTGGCCAACCTGCTGGACGTGTCGCTGATTACAGCATCTATGAGACTACCGGTGCTCCAGTAGTAGTCGATTACACGACTCTGCCAATCACTGAGATTCACTTTCGCACACGTTGATACAGCATAGTTTTGAAATTCGTCTCACGTTTCTGCAGGCGATAATCATCTAACATTTTTCTCCCTCTAGTTTTCGTTCGCTAAGAGGCAGAACTGGCCCAACGTTTGTGTGTCTGGTGGGAGTTTAGGCATCACAGGAGCAGTACCGCAGAAGAGGAGGAGGAAGAAGAGGATTGTCTCCCCCATCAAATTTCCAGAAACTACTGTGGCCAATCCAGGCAGACTCGTCCCATGTACCGTACGAACGATGTCCATCTCTTCCTCCGCTCCCGCCCTTCAAACGACTCCTTACTTTTTGAAACTACACAGTACAGTAGAGTACTGTACACTACAGGAAATGCTCTATAATTTGAGCTCCTCCCAGCTCCCTCTCTCTCATGGCGACTTTGACTGGCTGACTACTAGCCAAGGACGAGAACAGATGGATCCATGTGTTCTATTTAAACAATTCCCAAGAGGATAAACATTCCGGAAACCTACCGCGAAGGTCGCTCTTGTAGGAGGGAGCAGCAGAAGCAGACTGGAGGCGGAGAGTTAGTCAGGATGAACTGTGGACTACACTCTGAGTGCTATGTCTAGATCTAGATACTGCAGGATCAGAGGACTGGCAACTCCCGGGTCAAGAAGGAAGCCAAGCTATCCCTCACCCTCTACTGTGTTACCTAAACCCTCTTGCCCCCGAGTGCTACGGAGCTCTATCTGGTTAATCTACCGGTACTACCGGTTCTGTTTTGATCGCTGCTGACATCTCTCGTCTGCAAACTACCCACATTGAATGAGTGGAAGTTCTGTTGCATATGGTGTTACTCCCCAGCAGTACTGGTGTGTTGCGTACTGTTCAAGGTTCGCTGCTGCTGCATTGTCCTTGTACAGTACACCACTTCGACGAACTCGACTTCTACATCCATAGCTTGACGAAATAGAAATTTCGGGTTGTTGAAAGGAAATTCACTGATAGAATCTTTCTAAGGGGTAGCTAACTGTGGGTTGTGGCTAGGATCTATAAGAGAAAGAGACGCTAAGGTAAGCTCAGGTCACGTACCGGATATGTGAACACCAATAGCGGATGCAGCGGCTACTGCTGATGGTGAGATGTCGGGCTGTGGGGTGGTGGAGATTGCGCGAATACATCTGACATACTGATATCCCCATGCTCCTTCACTCGCTGCATGTTCCTTCAACCTTGCTTCCCGTGCCAGCTTTGAACTGGCCAAAACCCTGGTTTGGCCCGATAAACATAGCTTTGAGAAAGGGGAACTAAATAGCAAGCAGTAGGACTGAGTGACCGCGAGAGTTTTCCTCCCTTGTATCCTCATCTCCTGCGGAATATGCGGGATGATAATTTCATACATAATATTCGACACTATGAATGCACCTTCGGCCATCCAGCAGTGTCCTGTCAGGTACGAGAGGAGATGACAACTGAAATACAGATTACTGTAGTGGCGTACCGAGATAAGTTTGACGATAAGGTTTCAGTGGAACTACAACGGTCTCACACCTCTCATTATGAAGACAAAATCGCATCAGCATATTAAGGTTCCCTCTGCTGCTTTGATCGAGGAGTTCCTCAATGTTCAACTTTATGCAATAAATGAGTGTTCGCTTAAATACAAGTGTCGGTGTCAGCAAGCTCCACCAACTCTAGGTTCCGTCTCGACTGAGTTCTCTGTTGTTGCCTTCTTCGAATTGTTTCCGAGCGCTAAATGAATTGGCTTCTAATTATGACTCGTATCCGTATTTGGAAACTGTAGTTGAGCCTCCCATGTGCCTGTGTTGCACGATTAGAAGTTCCTTCTCCAGGCGTGAGGGAGTCCAGTGAGTTCTAGGTCAGTCAGACTCAGGTTGGAAACATTCAAAGACGCGACAAAAGCCGGACGTTTAATTGTTGAACAACAGATGAGATAGAGAGGAGCTGAACAATATCCAAACGATTGTGAGGTTTATCGCGATAAGACTGACTAAAGCAAAGTATTGAGTAAATTCTCGTTCAACTGTTCCTCGTATTATTTCCTTTTCCTTCCTTATTTCCAGCTGCTGGCACAGAAGCTTTTCACCGGCTTATTGGCCCAAAAGCCTTTCATCTCCATGTATGCTATGTTGTTGCCCACTTTGTAGCCCGAGCCATCCATGAGTTTCAAAAAGTTCAAATGCAGGTGAGATGCACTTATAGTGAGGAGTTCTGCAGAATGGGAACCGCGACACACGTAGGATAAGAAGAAGGATGAGAAAACCCCATCAAGCCGAGCAAAAGAGATAAAACCTAAGAGGTAAAATGGTGCTAAGCCCCAATTCTGCTAATGTGACATCATGCATGCAGCCCCAGTTCTGCAGAATGTGACATCATTTATTCTAAATGGAGTCGTAGATCGGTAGTATCCCATCCAAACTCAACCCGGAGTTTGAACTGTCCTGTAGCTCCTGAGCGTATGATGTTCAGAATGACGAGTGCTTGGAGAATGATTGATTTCTCGATATCGCCTCCTTACCACTTTTGTAGCCGGGCCCGCAATTCTACTCATGTCCACCACCTAAAACTGGATCCCACTACCGCTAATCGACCTCGGATAATAAACTGTTCGAATCGACCTCGGATAAACCCCCACTATGATAATGATCTACAAGGAATGCCAAGATAAGTTTAGCCTTCCTGATTCTGGACTGAATCGGGAGTAGCTTGGTGCTGTAGCTTGCTGGGATTGGAGAAGAGTCCATCTTCACAACTTTTGGCGCTTTGGCAATCTAGTGAGTGGGCCGATCGCTCCTCCTCAAGTGGGTGAATGAACACTTCCCTCCACCTTTCTAGAAACCGGAAACACTGAATTGCAGTAACAGAGATAGATGGAGTTGGTATAATTGTCACCGTCCGGCACACTGAATGGGCCCGTGAATCACCCCACAAAAGCGACAGAAAACGCTTTTCTCTAATAAGCCGGATGAAAAACCAGTTAAGATCTTTTGGCTCGAGACTTTTGTACTGTTTACAAGCAACGACTCTCTTGGCTATCTCAGCAGTGCTCTGCATTCTCTCTCGCCCCTTCTCCAATTCTCTGAATTCGTGTTAACGCTTGGCCTTCGCTAGAGAGCAGGTTCCCCAAATTAAGGAATCTTGACTGCACTGTAGGAATCAGGACCTTATCTCTCGACGGAGTTGGACGGACCTCCTTTTGTCGATCGAGATTGAACGCTAAAAGCTGAGCTTGTCAAACATACTATGCACATACGATACGTCTACGTTTCCCACGAGAAGCATCGCTGAAACGAGACGGATAGTGCAGGAGCAGAACCAGTAGTAGCACCTCTTGCTGCATTGCTGCAAATTTCCAGACATCTTGGAGCGCAAATGAGTGCAATAAAACCTTGTAAGCAAGGTCACAAGCAAAGAATGTGACTGGCTCGATCAAGTCAGATATTATAAGCACCCGTGTATCAGATCCAATCTCTTGTTTGAATAGCTATCTGTCAGGGTCAGAAAATAGAAATCAATCGATCAATAAATTAATGTAGTGACCTACTGGGAAGTATATTGAGGCTTAGGCTCGTTTTATCATTTCGTATCCTTCCTGGTTATCTGGGTGTCGCGTAATCACTGGAAGTAGATAATACATTTCGGGTCTGGTGGGCTAATAAGGCATTTCCGGTCGGTCAGCACTGCCGGGGAAAGCAGTCCAATCTCGTCTGCTTTGTGGCTCGGGAGTGAATGTCAGCTACGGATGACTACGGAGACGGACAGAGGACAGCGGCCATGAGAAGAAAAGGAAAAAAATCGAATGAATTCATTCATGATTAGGATGATATTGACGCCCTTCGAGATGTGGAGTCGACTACAGTAGTCGGAGGATTGGGCCACTGTGTTGTAGGATTTTGTTTATTTTGAGGAAGAAACGGAGTTTGTCCTGCACATAAGAGCACAAAAGGACAAAGTTTGCTACAGACCAAAAAGCAGTCGAAGATACATGGAAAAGCAGTAATCTCCCCGTGAGCTCTAATTCCATTCCCCGATTCTCATAAAATCACTAAGATTCGAGAAATGAAGCTCCATGTGGGCCGCTCCTGGAGATTTTCCTGAAATTAAGCTCAAAATGGACGACAATAGAAGATTTTGTCCTGAGAGCAAGCCGTCATACGCTACCACGTCCACCTGAGAGGAAGGGGCCACGACGGATGAGCACCTGCCATGTGGAAAAGCGCCGGCCAGGTCTGTCTGTCGGTCAGGTGGTCTGGCTGTCTGTCTATTATAATTTACAACTGGCGAGAAGGCAAAGGCTTGAATATTCTTCTAGTAGCCACTCCACCCCTTCAACCACTTGACTCGAGGTGAAGTGAACTGAATGGAAGTGGTGTAAGGTACGTACTTACTACTAGTGCGGGGCTAGAACACTGGTTCAGTGTACTGCAGTGCTGCTGCTGCTGCTTCTGCGGATCTCTGGTGGAATCAGAAGAGAAGGAGAAGAAGATAAGGAAAGGATTCAAAGTTATGGTTGAGTTGCGAGTGAAATTGTGAATTCAGTGGCGAGTTTGGAGCTCGTTAAAGAACCTGTCGCGCTTCCGACCGGCGGTTGCATTAATTTGCCGGCGACAACTCTGCTCACATACGTCTCACGTGGTCTTTATGCTGACATATATTAGGCCAGTGAAGATGGATGGAGCTCTGGCTGTAGTTACTGGGGGAGGCGACGACTCCTTTTCACAGAAACTCAGGGACTCAAACTGACAAAGAAACACCATGGTTGTCCGGACCTCCTCTTCAGCTCTCGCTCTCAGTCCTATCCTTGGAGGAAATCTGGCTGACTGACTGGCTGACTACTACTACGGGGAGTGAGGTTGAGAGAGAGAGAGAGGGAGGCGGAGGAGATGGAGGAAGAACAACAGTGAGGGAGTGAGACAGACAGGCATATAGGCACAGTGGAAGGGGAGAGGGAGAGCAGGAGGGGAGAGGGGAGGAAAAGTGGTCGAAGAGACTTCCATTTGTTCGAAGGGAAGGAAAAAAAGGCGACCAAAAATACGGTGGGGGACGGATGAAAGGTGGGAGGTGATGAGAAGAAGGGGAGAAGAGGAAAGAAGGAGGGGAGAGGAAAAGGAAAAGGGAGCATCAGGATCAGCAGCAGGAGGAGGTGTTGCTGGTAGTGGAAGTGGGGAGGACGAGGAAGGAAGCGGAAACATAAGACAATTGTTGCTGCTGAGGATGGATGGGACGAGAGAAGAAGAAGAAAAGAGTGCTGCGGCCAGTTAGCTCCCCTGCTGGTGCTGCCGGTAGTTGTGGTGCAGTTTTATCGCCTCGTAAAACGGCACGTCAGCGCACGACACTCATTGGATGTGAACTGTTTGCTGCACGTTTTCTCAGGGGTTAATCTCAAGCAAGCTCCGAGGGGCTTGTTGAGGAGAGAGAGAGAGAGAGAGAGAGAGAGAGAGAGAGAGAGAGAGAGAGAGAGAGAGAGAGAGAGAGAGAGCGAGCGAGCGGGAGGGACAGAGTGGAACACCCCTGTTGTTGCGTATGTGGCGAGGCTGAGGAGAAAAGCCTCAAGGAGAGGGAGGGCCAGGCCGAGCCTCAGAGTGGGGTGTGGGGGTTGGTTGTTTCTCTCGGTGGGCTCGGCACTCAAAGTAGTAGCTTACTCGAGGAATGGGCATGGTGCAGCAGCAGGCCTTGCGGGTTTACATGACGAGCATTGGTTAGCCAAGTTCTCTCTATGTACATAATTCTTCTTCTTCTGATCTAGTTTTGTTACATTTTATTCTTCTGGAGATTTTTCTATATATTTATTTCGTGAGCGGACGACATCCATTGCGGAATGCCATCAATCGAGCAACAGTTTTCCTCTGCACAGACGTATGCACCTCACATTTTCCTGGAGAGGACTACGCACGAGAGATAGTAGGGGAGGAGAGGAGAGGAGAGAGAGAGAATGTCGACCCTGTTCAATCAATTCCGGATGCCGCGGCGTGCATGAGAGGTTCTATCGCTGCCTGATTGACTCTACAATTTCTCCGGTCAAGGATCATGTAGAGGTGTCCTCCCAACTTATCGATCTCCTCACTTGAGAGAACAGCAAAGTTCCATTTTCTTTCGTCTGTCACGGAGTGGCAGAAGGAGGAGGAGAAGAAGAAGAAGAAGAGAGCGAGTGGAGGAGGATTAGGAGGGGGAGGAATAGGAACAGGAGAGGGAGGGATAGCGAGTGAGTGAAAGAGAGAAGATAAAGACAGATTTCTTTCCCGGTTGAGACAAAAATCAGAGCCAGTGATGTTGGCAAGTAGTACCAGCATCAGCCTTGCCATGTCAAGTGGCAATAGGCCTCAACGCTTCAAATTGTCTTTGCCATTTCTACATAAGAAGAAGAAAAGGCAGAATTTACTGCAGAACAATCCTGTTGCTCAGCCACTAGATAGAGATCTACCGGAAACAGGCGGTCTCGGGGATACATTGCAAGATATCGCTGAAGAAAATGAGGAGCAACTCCACGATGGTCGGAATGGTCGTAGTATACTAGACGAGAGTTCAGATGACGACGATGGGCTCGAAAACGATGATGGAACCCAAGCCGAGGATAATGATGATGAGAATTTGACCGTAGCTCTCGTTCCCAAGTATCTCGCTCCTATTCAGCTTCAAAACATCAAAAGTCCCGTGAGCTACAAGACCTTTGATATCGGTTTTCCTCCCTCGATTTCGTCCCCTTCGACCAGGAGAAAAAGCAAGACTTCTTCCCCCAGAGGATTCGACCATCAACATCAACCGACGACATCCGGTGCTCTCTCTTCAGCTCCCCACATGACAACAACAGGTGTTGGCTGCAAGAGCTGGATGAAGACCAGGTGCGGCTACGGTAGTTGCTCCAAACAGATAGACCTGGAGAAGAACCTCCACAGCCGAGAGAGTACTCGACAGGGCCACCATAGTGATAGGTCGGGACACAGTAGGAGACGGACCAGCTCTCGAGCCAAATCATCGTCCATGGATCCCAACTCCTGGGAGAGGGAAAGCGAATGGAGCGTGCTAGCAGAAGTAGAGAACGATGTGGTGAAGAAGAAGGTGGTTTCGAGGAAAAAAAGGGGGCACAAGAAGTCCAGCAAGCTCGCGCCATCTCCTGGTTTTTCTCCCACTCAATGCGTACGTTCCAGTGTCCCGGAGGTAACCAAATCCTCCTCCTTACGAGATCCCTACGAGGAGGTACGCGAGGCAGCCAAGTACGACATCCCTGCGCAGCGTCCTGATCAGCATCACCTCAGAGCAGTTGAAGTTGACTGCAGTGGAGGTTCCCATCTGCTAACCACTTCCACCGATGTGGAAGTCAATTCAGCTGAGGAGAGGATACACCCCTGGGAGAGATCATACTCTTCTCCTTCTAGTGACGACGAACTCTTCACCACCTCCTTTGAGCTAGAAGCCCAGGGCAAAACTCGAACGAAGAAGTGGACGTCCAACTCTAGTGATGATACCACTACGGAAGGCAGGCATCGGCGTCCGGGCTCTCATGGCAGATCTAGGAGCACCTGGTCCAGGGACAGTACGAGAACCGTTGCAGCAGCTGAGGGAGGAGACAGAGGAGGAGATGATATTGTCGAAATACAGAAATCTAGGGGAACGAAGAAAGGATCCAGGATCATTTTCTTATCGACTCCTCCTCGACCTAAAGAGCTGGGTATGGATGAAGATGACGATGATGAACAACCGCAACCAGGCCCAGGTACCATTGTTAAAGGGTCCAGTGATCGGTATGGGGATTATTGCAAATTAGAATCAGTAACCAAGGAGCCGAGGTATGAGAAAAGCTTCAGCACCACGGGGTATAAGGGAACCGAGGGAGATTTGGAAGCTAATGCAAAAGCATGGGGGAAGCTGGATCTGAGGGCAATTAGAGGGGGAGATTCGAACGAGACGAGCATCAGGGAGTTGCCAATGGTGTCGAGATCCTTGACCAAAGAACCTCGCCACATCGACGTGCATATTGAAGACCAGATTTGTAACCTTAGGCTAGAGAGTGATGTCTCGGACAGTTCTCAAGGGAAGTCGTACAGCTCGCGAGGAGGTTCAAGACGGCATGCGAAGACTTTATCGTCTAGTAAATCTGTGGATCAGGAAAAGCCATCGAAGAAGAAGAAGGGGAGCAACAACAGCAGGAGAAGGAAAGGGCGAAGGAGCAAGGCTCCACCGCCTCTTCTTCCGAATGATTTGCATGGTAAGGTGAAAGAAAGCGTGGCTGTGGTAAAATCGTCCTACGACCCGTACACCGACTTCCGGGATTCTATGGTGGAGATGATTGTGGAGAAAGAGATTCAAGGAGCGGGGGACTTGGAGGAGCTGCTCAGGTGTTATTTGTCCCTCAATTCTGCAGAGTACCATTCGGTGATTGTGAAGGTCTTTGCTGATGTATGGCGAGAGCTGTTCGCTGACAACCTTTGAGGTTCTTGCAATTAGTGTATCAATTCCATCCATTCATGCTCACATTCTTACAACATCAACCTCAAGCAAGGGTGAAGTATATAACAACATGACCGCCACGAGCATGAGATCTCACTACTCCCCTGTGCAGCGAGAGATATGGCTAGACAAGAGACTTCCAGCTCGTTGGACTCTGGTGTCAGTCAGACATTATAAGATGGCCCCTTCTTTAGCTTCTACCGTAGACGACCATGATGGTCAAGTTCTATACTCTACTTCTGTACCGGGCCTCGACAAGTGCAATGTCAGCAGCGAAATTTCGACCTGTACAATATTGTCCAGATCTGCACGATTGAGGCAGACTAAGAGCTGTATAGAGCATGAAGCTAACGCATGGCCCGCCCGCCCGCCCGCCCGCCCGCCCGCCCAACCTCGACCTCAGTCGTTGGCCCGACGCTGATGAAGCAATCATCGTGTACAATCAATCAAAAGTCGTTGGGGATTAAATTATGTCGTCCGTTTTCGTGGAAGTGAACTTTGGACAGAGAAACCTGCCAGTAGTACACCCGTTGTTTTTCAAGAGTGCCTGTTAAAATGAAACGCTTTACGACTACTGCGCTATTTAGCTAGCAAGCATTCCTCAATAACTGGTCCGTAGGCAGAAGCAAAGCATTGATGGATGAAGATTCCGACTGCGACCATTCGTTGAGATATTCACATTTGTATTTACTTCCATCTACACGAGTTTGTTAGTAGAGAAAGTTGAAGCGTTGTCTTCTAATTCAGAGGCTCAAACTCCATCAGGGCTGGTCAGCACTCAATGACATACGCCAAACCTTCTGCCAGACCTCTTCAAGTGTGATGATGATGACGATCCCTATAGGATAGTAGTGCGTAGTCTCTTTCCTCTTATTTGGAGTTGTTCAAGATTCGGCTCCAGGTTCGCAGTGTACTCCCCTACGGTTGACATACTTTGTACACACAATTGCTCTTGAATGCTACTACATTAGACGCATGATTTGACATGTTCATGTGATTAAGCTACTGGAAATAAACTTCTTCCTCGCTCCGTGCCTCATCAGGTTTCAATTCACGGGCTTCCTGTCATCAAGAAGATCTTGTTGGCTGAGCTCGTTTTCTTAATCTGTTGCTTCAATTAGTGGAGGTTCTGCCTTTCTCGTCTAGTTTTTTGTCTCTGAAGATTTAACTGCAACAATGCAGCGACACCCAGTCTCCACACAAAGCTGTAGGAGTATAACTGCTTATCTCATGCTAACACTCAACCCGAGAATTTGGGCTCCGGATCTCACTCAATTTATAACACAAGGGACTACACGATATCCATAGGTCACAGGTGTCTACTGCTTTTTGAGATTATAATCTGCGGCTGGTGATATTCTCACTGGCCCGGAGTATTGAGTAGACGTTTCAGGACAGAACCAAATGAACCACATGACTCAGTGGCATTCTGGATAATCAATTTGATCCCTAGCGGAGGAATATGTGTGCCTCGCTGTTGTGTATATACAGTACATGGAACATGTGCATGGAAGCTCTCGAAGTCGACCTTCACGTGTATCAATTGAGATTTTTCCTCATAAAGTTTTTGATGTTTAGGTAAACTCCCTGCGATTGAGAGGGCCATTTCAAAAATACGTCAATCGCAAGGATACATACATACAGTAGTTCTGTGGTTGTCGTCAGTCCTTCATCCATAGATGCTTTGCTTCTCCTCTATCCACCACAATCAGCACAGTTGGCATGGATTCCTTAATTTCTCCTTTCGCGTGCATCTTTGTTCGTCTTCAACGAAGAATTCATCTACATCATGCTTTAACTTCTAGCAGTTGCAGTTGCGATTTACGGGTGAAAACACGACATGGATTCGTCATGTCAAGGTAACGCCTGGCTACTTTCTGTTTTCCACTTGCAGCACGAGAAGGACGCCGGCTCCATGAACCGACGACCACCATGGACAAAACTGTTTTGAGAGGGTTAAAGCCGACAGGCACAACCAACCGAACCTCTCGCTCACTAGAAGACGACGGCAAAGAAGCAGCAATAACACCTACGGTCCAAGGCCCCAGAATAAAAACCTGTCTCCATCCAGTGAAGAAGCATTTCCATGAAATCAAATCACTGCCTTCGTGGACATCTCTTGTATGTCTCTTTCCTGTACTACTTTGTTCAGTATTCGAGGTGCTAGTTTGTTCAACTATAATCGCATCGAACCAACAAAGAGATTTGACATTGAAATTCGCTACTTAGCCGCAACCTAGTGCTGAGACAGCTGATCTTTGTTGTGAGAACATGCTCGCCCCGCAACCAACCAGCTCATGCCCAGGTCATATGCTACAGATTTACTTCTCTGTATATGACCTGCGATCGTCTTCAACTGTTGAAGTCAAAAGCGGAGATTGAATATTTCATCTAGTCAACTGGCGGGTTCAGTATTGCATGCAGACGGGGAGTGCTGATGCACATGTCAAACGAAAGGTCTGAACAGTCGGAAATCTTCGACACCTAGCGCATGGCTCGTACTTGTCACTACATGTGGGACCACCTTTTTTTTTAACGCATTATTAAGGGACCCTGCTTGTGAGTTCGTCTTGTGCTTGAGCAGCTATGTCTTGTGATGGCTGCTCCGAAAAGTAAACATCAGTACTTTAGAGAAGGTTGGAGGTGGAGGGAGAGGAGTGTGCGACGTGCAGATTAGCTTCGAAATTTGTCATAGTGCACACGTTCGGATCGAACATGGTTCTATCGTTCGAACAACGCGAGCATCTGGACAAATTGAATGCTTGAAGTCTTGCTGCGATGCTATTGACCTTCGAATTTTAACGCTTTCACTGTGGTGGTGCTGTCTTTACATCAATGTCGATTTCTCGAGGGCTCCGGAGGGTCCGGGAGCCGGTTTGGGGCTGACCGGATGTTATTAGCTGATATCTCTAGCCAGAGTTTCTTCTAGAACATCAATTAATATAAGCCTTTATGTTGCTATAATGCTTGAGATATCTGTACCATTACTCGTTATCCTTGAGCTTAAGTACTGTTGTTCAGGTTGTCGGCCATGTCTTCTCCTCCGTGCCGTTGGGCCCGGGGATGCGCTTAAGTTTCGCTACCGCAAGTTCCCGGCATGTCGAACCCGGTGCATGAAAAGCGTAATCAGAGATCCATCCATACGATGCTGGTCATGAGATTTCGAGACTTTACAAAAAAGCCCTTGATAACGAATAAAACATGTCCTTGCCGCAGTAAGACCCCCACGTGCTTCGAGTCTCTAGGATTCCTCTCTTCGGTGCTTGGGTTCAGTAGCTCAAGCATGCTCAAGGTTCTCAAGTTTAAAATCTGAGTGAATTGTGCACAGCTTACAAGGTTCTTTGGCTACTTAATCCCGTGATGGGACGCTTGATCTCCCTACAAGCCTGAGGGCCGTGGGGCCTTGAGCATTTCCTCTCATTACTATTGCTATCCATCACGCTTCACGACCCTCAAGGAACGATGAAATGATTGACAAAAGCGGCACTCATTGACTAAGATGTTGATGGGAAATTTGCCCTGGTTTCTAATTGCAGCCTTGAAACTAGATGAGGTTCTAACTTACCTGGTAGAAACGGCTTTCTATCTCGCTTCACGAGTGAATAGATTGTTTACGATCACTCATTGACTTGAGAAACCCGATGGAGAATTTATGCCCATGCCCAAATTTGCAACAGTTGAGTGCGTCAACATAAAGAATCAAGGTAACATCTTCCATGTCGCTTCACGAATGAATTGACTCCTAACTGTGACTCATTAACTCGAAAACTTGATGGCGAACTTATGCCCAACTTGTAACTGGAGTCATGAATCAGTTATTGTCACCACATCTAAAGAATCCAGGTAAAATGTGTTGTGAAAACATTCTTCACCACACTACAAAGAAGAGCTCTTAGCGCGTCTCACTGCTTCCCACTACAGAAGCTAAAGAGATCTGCATCAAGTTTCGAAGATCATGATTCTGATGCTACACCACTCCTAGAGGGATAAGTTTCTTCGAGTTTCTCCATCATCTCAACGTTTACGCGGGAAGTATGACATAATGTCGAGTTTTGAAGCCACCCACCTAGCCTATCCTTGTGTGCGAGTAGACTTTGAGATTCATTTCAATCTCAAAGTCGATCACCAGCTGATTCATCATTATCATCAAACCAAACTATGATATGACCAAACTATCATCCGCATTAAATTTCTATTGTTCCCAAGAGCACCGAACAATACATTAGGGCGTTTCAGATTCAAGATTTTCACTTCCCGTAACTTTCCCAAAAAAAATTATATGGATATTTAAAAACTTGCATGTGGGTACAAGCGCGAGGGGTACTTTGATATTTTATTGAAATTGTACAAGGGATTTCTTATGTGTCTGAATGAACCCGCAACTCTTAAGGCGAATTAAATGGAGTAATTTGGATTTGAAATGGTACATGTCTCATTTGGGAGAAACTTCAAATTTGAAATGGTACACTTGTTGCTATAGGGAAAGAACGCATGGAAGAAGAGAGGGTTCACGATTGTGTTCACATTTCTTTAAGAGAATCATGCAAAGCAATTTCTGTTGACAGTCTTAGAAATGTATGACAGTCTTGATAGTTTTCAGAACTCTGTTGGATGTTCTCTCCTCTCGGTGGGTGTAAAGTACATGATGGGAGGTGTAAATTTTATTTTGGAAGGGTGAATGGGACGTTGGTTCAACGAGAGGTGATAAATTTCATGAATGGTGGTTGGAGTGTCGGTTTGTATGAATATGATAGTTCGTTTCATGAATACACGTAGATTTCATGGTGAATAGCTTGATTCAATAAAATTTATAAATGGGAGTGGTGGATGATACACCAAAGCTTGCAGGATTTATAGGTATAATATATCTTGGATAAGCCTATAAAAAAGTAAAGGAGTGAACTGAACATATGAATTCATAGTTTAGATTTTAAATTGTGAATTCATAGTTTAGACTTTAGACTTTATGTTCATATAAGAAGCTGGAGAGGAATAGAGTTTTAAAGGAAGGAATCGGTGAGGGGGAGTGAATTGCAAACTCGTGAAGGCTTAGGGAGAGTAAGAAATCCAGATTAAATGAGAAGTGGGGAAGAGCAGGAATCAAAACCACACATCGAGCATTCAAAGGGAAGGAGGACAAAGGGCAAAGTTCACATTTTATAGGGATTCAAGGGAAAAAAAGGAGTGCAAAGTGGAATTTGAGGCAAAGGAAGGAGAAGATTACACCTCAACAAACAACAAATAGAAATTTGGGTGAACATGGTTTCATAGAGACATAGAAGAGGGATTGAGAGGGAGAGGATTTGAGCTCAAAGCATTTAAAGAGATAGGACTGTAGAACATTTCAAAATGAGACCTGCAATCAGGTTATTGGAATAGGAGGGGTCTATTGGCACGGGAAGTTGAATAGGGCAGAGAGTTGAATTGTACAAGAGACAAGACCATTGCAGAGGACTTGAGGAGAGTGGAAGAAAGGAGAGAAAAGCATTGCTGATGAAATTCTAGATTACGAGAAACTATGGAATATGCAAAACATGGAGGATTTCAATAAAGGGATTTGGATAATAGATTTCCATTTCCATGCAAACTATTATACTTGGATCAAATGGAATTAGTTAGATGAGAATCAAGTGAGGAAGGTGGTAGAAACAATCCGTGAAGTAGACCTGGTTTACTTAGGGTAAAAGTCATTCTTGGGATAGAATACCCTACACGGACTGTAAGATTTCTCTTCCAATTTTGTTGTGCAATTTCTATTTCTCAATTTTTGCAATTGCTCTTTCAATGTTTGCAATTTATGTCTGAATGTTTTGTCTTTGCAATTTTTGTTCAAATGTTTTGTTTGCAATTTCTCTTCAAATTTTACAAGCTGTTGTCCTTGTTCCTTCTCCCATCCTAAACCTTAAATCCAAAACCCTAACCCATCCCGAATGAACCTCAAAATGACCCCATTGATTCTTCCTTTGGAACTAATGAACCATGTTTTTGTTTAGTTCCCCATCCCGCTCTTGGTGTAATAGTTGAGAAGCACACAAGATAGAAACTTAAGAAACACACAAGATTGGAACTCTCAAAAAACTCAAATGTTCCAAAGGAGCACCTTGTCTTTATTATATAACAAAGAGGATCCCCTCAAAAGGAACTACACTCTTAGATTAGCCGTATGGATTTGGGAGATATTTTTCCTTATCTTATTTGGTTGGTCAAATATGCTTCACAAAAGAGAATCTTTGAGGAATATTTTTTTGTACAAAACTCAAAACAACATGGGTGAGGTACCATTGGACAAATCTCAATGAGACAAACAGGGAGGACAGAAGGCACCACATTCTTTCTTAAAGAAGGAAATGCTTGTTCCCTTGGAAGGAAGGGAGGTAAGATTTTATTTTTTGAGGCCCAATCTTTTTGTTTAGGCCTCCAAAATTTACTACGAAGTTTTAGGTGTGTTTTTGATTTCTACCCTATTAGTGGAAGTCCTCTTTTGGTGACTCATCTATTTAATCTACTTAGAACATCATGTATAATATCTCTATCTCTCAAGCCAATTTTCACCTATAGTTAATATTCTAGCTAATGATATTAAACCCGGTCCCAAACCCTAAACCCTAAACCCTAACCCACCCCCAAAAAATCTCATAATAACCCTGTTATTTCTCATGTCATTTTTTCCTTACAAAGGGAACCAATGACCCCTTGTTTTTGGATTTCCTCCATGGCGATAAAGTCTTATTCTACTCTCATTTCTCTTACACAAAAATAAAATGTTGATATTAAAATATTATATCATTTATAGATTGCCTTAGAATCAGATTAAAACATTATTACTTTTTATTGATACATTAAACTATTATAATTCAGAAAGACATTTCTGTTCCAAGGATTTCTTTTATCCAATCCAATGTACAAGTGCATTGTAACAACACCCAACTGGTAATCAGATTTATCAAATTTAAAAATTTTCGTGAGATTAATTTAATAGATTATTGGTCCCATTTCAAAATACATTTAACTGATTTTCTCTTTATGATAAATACTCAAAAATTTGATGATCAATCTTCCCGTCAAAGGTGAGTTTTTTCAATTTTGACGACATCACCGACTATTACTCCAAATTGCTGGTGCTCCCGGGTCTTGGATCAGCAGCTAAGATATAAAGATCTGAAATTCAACTCTCTAGTTAAGTTACAAGAATTTTAATTCCAACCCTTTTGTTTGTATATAGCTCTTAATGAACCTCTTCCTAGCAAGTTGGTTCCGGACCAACACCGTTCATGTAAAAAGGTTTTTGAACGAACCCCTTCCAAGAAAGAAGAATGGAGCACCCTCGTTCATGGTTTCCATGAAAGGGTTTCATGGAAACCCTTATGTTATAAGAGTGTGTTGGAAACACTCTCAAATTCAAAACCAGAAGTTTGGAACTTATCATAAATTCCATAAGTTTGGACAACTAACCTTTATCCATTCTAATATCACTCCAATACAATTTATCATTAATTCCACTACTACTCCATAATGTTAAACCCTAAACAACTATCTTTGAACTTTACTTCGATCCTAGCCATTTAATCCAATCAGTCTACTTTTGACATGCGATAAAATAATTTCAACTATTTAATCCAATCAAGCCACTTTTAACATGAGACTCCCTTCTCACAAATAATTTAAAGCATTTAAAATACACTCAGGCCACTTCTAACATGTGACTTCTTTCTCACAAATAATTTGAAACTTCTAATCCAATAAAGTTACTTCTAAAGTTTCTAATCCAATCAAATTATTTATAACATTTTAAGTATTTAAATTAATTTAAAACATATTATATGCAACTTTAGATAAAATTTTAAATTATTTTGATATATATATTTTTAGACATTGATGCAAAGCTAGTTTATTACATATTGTATTCTACATGTGCACTCAAACAAACAAAATATATTGATATATACTTTGATATATGATATCATTTATATTTTACGTTAACCAAATATCAAATGTCCTTAACCTATCCCTATCGGCTGGCCCCAAACAATTCCATAGAGAACATACTCCAACTCAAACAAACCTCCACTGCACCGCACCTTGACATAAATGAACCTCCACCTAAACCACTAGAACTTAATCCATTGACTCCCCTATGAAGTGCATGTATGTCTTCTCCTATCCAACACCCCACACTCTTTTGGGGTCCGGGTGAACCCTTGTCCGACACCATAAGCATGAGTTTTGCTAGATCTCTTGGTTGGACCCCAAAGTTTTTGCCATCTCCAACAATCCAATAAATCTTGACAACTAAAATTCTTTGATTTATCAAGACCGATATATAGCCCAAGAGAAACCAATTGGGACACACAAAGTAACAACTTTGTGTGTAAAAACTCAACCTCAATGTGTGCAGTTGTTTCCTCCACACTCACTCTAATTCTAAATCACATTGACTGACAGACCATTGGGTGATAACAGTTGGGTTTGAGTTCTAAGAATTTTTTGAGATCACAATTTTTCCTCTCAAAGGCGGTGCACATAACTTCACTCTTTGAGCATTTGCCCTTCTTTTGGATTTCGAATTTGTATTTGTCCAAATATCTAGCAATATCAACCCAACCCTAGGCCTTTGAATTCAAATATGCTATTGTATAACTTTCAAATCTGTCATTGCTTGGCGAATTAGTAAATGCGCCACATTCAAATCCTGCACCCAATCCAAATCCTTTTACGAACAATTCAAATCATTCACACGGATTCTTTATGTGACACAAACCGGATACATTTGGCATCTTGCTTTGCATTTGACATATATCCATCTCGTTGTTAGCCATAATGAATTTCACCCGTGATATTTACTAATTTCATCCATAAGCAATCAGTAGGAACGTGTGAAAGGGGATCTTAAAGTGTCTTGGAAATCAGCACCCTACTCATAATTTTTTTAATAGACGTTTCATGTGAAGGGACCACAAGCTATTGCAGATACCAAAATAGGTGGTATATGCAACAGCTTGGGGAACGTTAAAATGCTGTAACTTTCTCATAACTTCTGAATTTGAAACTCCCTATTGAATCAACTATCAAATGCCACAACCAACCAATTCAAATGAGCAGGAGTGTTCCCTTTGTTTGCATTAGCAGACATAATATCACTCCAAGCATCGAAGAAGATGTATGATGGAATAAAACTCACCATATTCCATATCTACACCCATGGACAATCTTGTTCAAGGTATCATCGTACTACGCTGGCTAATCATATGCATTTCATGTGGGAGTATTGGTGTGGGGGAGATTCATAACGATCTTCTCAAAATCTCACCAATCTAGTATAGTAAAGATCAAAGTACTATTTGGATAATAACATGACAAGTATTGAATTTTTGAATTTGTGCACCATCTCTTCACCCTCTTTAAAATTGTCTACAAGAAGATAATTGTCGTGTCTATAAGCTTAATTCGTGAGTGCATTGATTATTTGTTTTTGCTAACTAGAAAAATCAGGGATTATAGATGAGACTTATCTCTGCTTACACTTATGATAATGATCTATTATTTTGGTGGAGTAGAGTAAGGTTGTGTCTATAAGCTTAATTGATGAGTGCATTGTTTTGCTAACTAGAATAGTCAGCGATTATACTTGAGACATATTTCCGCTTATTCTTACCGTAACGGTATATTATGTTGGTGGAAGTGATGTGATTGACTTCCTCTTGATTAAATTTTACAGGTCGGGTTGCAGTCTTAAAAAAATTCATAACATATTCTTCTTCTTAGCTGAAACCAACAATCATGAGTACTCACCAATGATATCTCGTATCTTACGAGGAAAATTAGCCACTAAAGTTTTTATCTGATGAGAAAAATAGGCAAAACCAGTATGGGAATAAATACATACTTGGAGACCGAGTCTAGTTTACTACATTACTTTGAAATTCAGTATAAATGTTAAGAATGATGATAAGATCGGAATAGGTCTAGGTTATAATAAATATTAAAATATTTCAAATTTTGTTAGCAAACTGGTACTTAGTGGAGACACTAGAAGACTAAGTTATATATATATTTTTTAATCTACTTAATTCTTGTTTCTTACCCCTTCTTATCTCATCGACTTTCAATTATCTAATATATAACAGTTTTTTTCATTTCTTGTTTACACTAGTTAGCAAATTAGGAAAGGCTATTCATTTTCAAGAAGATTCAGTAACTAACTAAGATTGCATTGATGCGAATTACCATAGAATATAAAAAAGGATGTCACATTATATTCCCTTAGATATATTCAACTTCTATTTACTTGGATACCATTTTTAGAAACGAATGTGTCAATTTTTCCATCAAACTTTGGGGCAAACATTATGCCATGTCAAAGGATATATTGAGTAAAACACAAATATGTCAAAGATTTCAAAGAGTTCAGACCACAAATCAAAAGAATGTAATGTGTTCCCTTTGTCTTATTGAGAAGTCAAATGAAACCAAACCAATTTAGCGACATATATAGTATGGATATATATATATATATATATATATATATATATATATATATATATATATATATATATATGGAAAGAGTGTTTACTATGGAATGAGAGAGTGTATATCTTGCTTGGAGTGGGCGTTGATAAGCTTTGCAGATGACATGTGTCAGAGAAAACTTATACTTGGTACGAGATGATTAGGTGACATTGGCGGATGTTGTGGTTATAGACCCTACGCATGATGCAGTTTTGGAAGGAGTGATTATTCCTCCTCCTGCATAGGTCGTGAGCAGAGCAGCAACATGCAAGGTCTCCCAGTATAGGGGTATGCATCAAGGTCACCTCTTTGTTCCTATAGCCTTGGCGTTATATGGAGTGATGGACACGGCGTTTGACACATTTGTCAGGGAGTGCATGAGAGCTCTTCGTATTAGATGTAAGGGGTACCACTCTCACTCTCATACCCTGTAGTACATTTTAGACAATGTGTGTCCATTGTTCTCCAAACAACATTGACCGATGCCATCCATAGGAGAGCAATCACACTAGGTGATGCTTCTTTGCATCCTCTAGTAGTTTGTACGCCTTACAACTTGCATAGCTAGGATATCTTAGGTGTGGTAGTGCAGATTTCTCATACTGATACTATAGGGACCTAGCCCCATTTTACCTCATTTGTCTCTCTCCTGTTGGATTTGATTGGGTCTTCCATCTTTCTAGGGTTCTACATGGTCTCCTTTCTCGATTTAGAGACTACATGCATTTCGACCTTCAATATACAAGAGTTACAAGATGATATTTTACTAGTCCTTTTTGAAGAAAGATGTCAATAATAATATATATAGAGAAAAATCCTTTACTTTACAATTGAAATACCATCTGTTATCCACATGCGGTCGCGTTTTTCTCTATTTAAATATCGAATATAGTTTTAAAATCCTTCTCCATGAGGGCGACGAGGGAGGCTTAATCACAGTTTGCTGCCGTCACTAGTTCAAGCTCCAAATATTAATTGCAAACGCTATTACTATGTGGTAGGACCCAAGAATCACAATCCGTCCATTGCAATAATTTTGTAAGATACATCTATGCGGAACTCAAATATTTCTCTATTTCTTTTCCTTTTCTTGGATAATAACACGCTTCCTTTTCCTGGAATTCGATATTTTACGGGGAATTAAGTACACCAATAAAGAAATCATTAATACCATGATAAAAGTAATATGTCAACTACATGATCAAAATCTTTATTTACTTCAATCACTACTGGGGACCAACGAAATTTTTTGTGATCATTCCAACCAGCTGTTATTTGTAAGAGCATAGATTAAAAATAAGATAAAAACAAATGAAGCAATTAACTGTAACAAGAACTTTCTTTGAAACTCTAAGAAATCGAATGCGTCAGAAACTAATATATAGTTAATCATGACTTATATACGAGCTGAGATTTATCTGAGATACGGCTTGCAATCGAGAAATCAAGCTAATCGATTCCGATTATGATTAACTAGGAATTAATTAATCTAGTTTTAATACAAAATGAAGTAGGCGATTCACTGAGAATCTGGAGTCTCTCCTTTCGGGAAAGATTTGGTGAGAGTTTCGAGTCAGTCACACCCTGTGACATATTTTGAGTTAGAAGCTAGATGATGATGATCGAACGAGGCGCTAATCTCTTGCACAACCTTGTAAAAGGGAACACAGCAAGTACGAGTGCAACACTGAAGTTTTCTATCTTAGAACATTAGAAGATTCATGAACGAAGGCAAAGGTAGAACGAATTTCGGATACCTGTCTCACAAGCTCCTCCATAGCCTCGTCAGGTTTCTGAACTCTTCTATACTTCTGTACAAATGCCAATCTCATGCGTTTGCTCTACTCTCTTCCGCCAGCTTTTGGAACACTACGACTTCAAACTGTTGGATGAGGATAACCAGGATAAGCTCATAATCATCATAATCGGTATTATACCTCCCGTGCCCAATTCAAGGAGACAGATAAGACTGCACGCAACTTCTTCGACAAACCATAAGAAGATTACGCCTTCTCTGGTTCGAAGGATAAAAGTAAAAGCAAGACAAGGTGTTCGGTACAATCTGGCTTTCTGGTTAGTATCAATGACGTAAGCTTTTCTGTGCAATTCTTTTCCTCTCCAACGGTTATATCCTGCTTTACTCTGATCCTCGATGTTATCGGTTCAATGCTTTTACTCAAAGCTGAACTGACCAGTAATCACGACTGTGGACTTTTTCATTGTGAACACATTGTCGAGGCTTTTAAGGAAGCCGGAGTAGCTGGGGTTGGTCGCATGACGTGTGGAAGCATGCAGAATGTTCTCACTATGAGAAACAATTTTATCACGAGATTAAGATATTATGATCTCTGTGGACGTTATACTCTAAACATCAAAAACCTGCCTGGGATATTGTCCTCTCATTCTGATTGTAGAGCAATTTCCATCTGGAACCATCCTTATTAGAGGACTATGCATATAACAGCTTCAAGTATCAATGATCTGATACAAACACCTGAATACCTGATTGTAGAAAAGAACACAGAATACTTAAGTCGGTGGTAATGTTGGGTTTGGTCTTGGATTTCCTCCTTGGGCTGAATAGAGGGATCTCTAATCTATATCTGTCTTCCACTCGCGGTTGTCTTGTAATGTTGCGAATGAGATGCAACGTTGGCTTCGGCAAATTCTTGAATGAAGATCAAAAATCATCGGAGAAATCTGACTGAGCTGAGGAGTTTTATCTCCTTTTCTTGACCTCTCCAAGTCATCAGCCAAAATCCGTTCGAATTCGGCTGCATAGTAGTCACCACATCTACTTCTGAGAGGAAGCATGATATCAAAGCAGGTTGATTACCACAACTTCCACTGTCCTGTTCTCATAGTTAGAGTCCAGTTAGAGTGAACGTCAGCGAGTCCTGAAAGTCATCCACGTTTATTCCATAACTGATGACGCCTCTATATGCACTTTCTATTCTACGGAATTCATCCATGGCGGAATGGCAGCCTTTAATCTCATCGAATGAAGTCGTATATCTGTCAACGTGGTTTGATTAATTTGTGTCACCATCGGTAGACAAACATGTATCCATGGGAGGTTTTCAATGAAGTATGCAGGTCTTAAAATGTCACTTCTGGATCCTAAAGCATGGTTCTGTGACAGGGTTTTGATCAAAAGGATATGAACTTTCACGTTTCCAGATATATATCGCACACTTTTGCTTCCGACGTGCTTTCCAGTACGCTGGGATACATGTATGTAGAAT
The DNA here is from genome assembly GCA_948567375.1 of Lunularia cruciata. Lineage (NCBI taxonomy): Eukaryota > Viridiplantae > Streptophyta > Marchantiopsida > Lunulariales > Lunulariaceae > Lunularia > Lunularia cruciata. The sequence goes on from OX419756.1 coordinate 11,121,037, forward strand.
AGATGTTCCGTCATCGGAGACGAAGAGAACTTCGTCTGCTTTCACCTTCCTGATTCGTCACAGTGAGACAGTGTCCATAAAATGGAAACTAGTGGTGTAGCCTCTCCGATGATTCACGCAGATTCTGTCGGCATTCTTGAGAGTGGGAACAGGTTCTTGCCTGGTCTCAAAAGTTACACAGTTGTATTCAATGCCTGATGAAGGAAAATTAATCTCAATGTGAAGTTCTGACTCCCTCGATATACAGACATACAAAGCGTCAATGAAACAAGTCGAGTGGACTAAAAGAAATGAAGTGATTATAGTGTCCCTTTGAATTATACTTCAGGACAAGAGATTGACCATAACTTTCCCTCTGTAGTCGACCATACTTTTTACCTATGCTTTTGGTAGAGTGACGGCACTCCACCAAAACCATAGGTCACTCACTGGACGATCATTCCGAGATTATACTCGGGCCGGAACAATATGAACATTTTTGACATCCGCCTGTTTTAGTGCCAGAATATTAGGAGATTGATTACCTTTTCGTCATGACAGATCGTTTCTATGAATTTATGTGCATAGTTGAAATAAGTACCAATGTGATGATTGTTTCATGACTGTGATCCGAGTCCAGCATTTGCAGAGGTGATAACAACTCGCAACGGAGTCTCACATATGGAGCTTCACATCTCTTGGTGGCACAATGATTCCATAAGCGTGCTGCATGCTTTACAGCTACAAGTTTCTTTTGCTTGGGATCAGCATGTTGAAGTGCTTGATGAACAGGAAAGTTCACAGCCATGGTGCAATTTAATCGCTACCAGAAAAAGCACACATACACACAGCAAACTGAGAGTGTCATCGTAATCGTGAAGATCTGAGAACTCCCCTACAGGGACCCAAATGCGTTTCTCTAGAACTAGCTGACCACTTCCAGATGTCCATCTTGTTAAAGCCTCAGCAAATGGTGATCACTAAGAACCAGAATCTCTGTCGAAACGAAGCATCATCTAAGGAGAGCAAGTTTATAGATTCATGCTTGACACGGTCCTATCAACAAAACTTGCTTTTCTTAACGACTCTAAATCGACCGGAAATTAGCGTTTTGCTTCTGTGTTCGAAGGCCTTCAGACTTCTTTGTCATCAAAATCCGATATTTAAAAACGTTCAGACGTGTGAAGTGAACCTATAGCATTCACCAAATTGCCCACGTTTCCTTCCACTCGTGAGGGTATCCACATCTACCACATAATTGTCAGGTGGTGCTGAGCGGAATGACATAATTTTAACATATGTGAGCAAGTTGATCGAAAGTCTTGTTCAAGGATGCAGGATCTGTCGATGAACCTGATTTGCTCCTCAAACTTCACTAAAGAAAACAGGAGAGTTCATCTCATAGACAATTTTGAGTCCCTTTTTCCAGCAAACATATTTCCTCAGTCGGGAAAAAGATGACAATGTAGTGGCATAAACAGATGTTTGACAATGTAGAAAGAATACTCTTATGAAGAGTTATGAATCTATCTCATATGTGCAGTCTCTTTGGATCATACCAACAGAATATCCTAGTATAATCATCTCAAATTACATATGTACATGACAATGTAGGACGCTGTTCCTTTTTCTCCATTCCTAGTAAGAAGTCACTTATTCTTGGACAGAATGAGTATAAGAGTCTAAAACTCTACCAGAACACCATCTTACATCATTTATCTCATGATGCCCACCGAGGTGCAAACTCATGTTACTCAAACTCACTGTCCCTCAATATCTGTGTAATTTCTTTACCAGTAACTGCGAACTTATGCTTATTTTGTGAATCTCTCCTATACTATGAGACCACACTATCTTACATAGAAAGAAATGCTAGAAACCAATCGTCCATTTTACAAGTGCTTCTAGCATTTGGGAAAGTCACAGGATTCATTTATATGCTTTCCTGATTGTCGTGCGCATGGAGCTTCTTCGAAACAAAAGACTCTCGACATGTCAAGAGCCCTTGGGGCTATGAAATTGAGATTGTAACAAAGTTAGCTTTTCGCATGAAGTTTGTTGTTCAAAATGGGGGCTCTTTGAAGATCGTCCTGTATTCATCTACATCATTCTGGCCCCATTGGAGTACTACCACTGTACCCTGAAGTTGAGGATCTTCACGTTTTTCTAGAACTATACCTTGAAGCGTGAGTTGAAGATCACCATGACATTGTAGAGTAGTAGTCTCTTCTACTCTCAATCCTCCACTTTTGCTTCTATGTCACCACCACAACAGTTCATTGATGCCGTGTTCTTTCTTTCTTGCTTTCCATGGCGAGCTCCCCATACTTGAATTGGCAAGGAATCAGAATCAGGAAACGCACTTATTGTGATAGGAAGGAAGTGCCGTGTAGAAACGAAGCATATCATTATGCACAATATATGACGTGAAGAAGAGAATTGAAGAGATTGAGAGATGCACTCGAAGCAAGTACTATAACTGTAAAAAAAATTAAGTCCCTGTCCACTGTTGCATACTGTTGTCCTTTTTGAGAGTATTCTGTTGTAGGTTGACTGTATCTGATATTGTAGAGATGAATGAGTTTTATCTTAGCGTACAATACTTTGTTTGTTACTCATACATTTATTGGATCTGAATAAGATGTCTGTATGTGTTTATGGGCAAACTAAGTTCTACTCACTCAATGCAGGACGGACATGCAATAGTGGACGGAGACATTAGAACTTTTGACAACCTAGTTGCTAATAGAAACTTTAAAACAATAAAAAGATTTCAAGGATAAATCAAGAGGATCGCCTTTTTCCCTTTTTTTTTAACCCACACCCACGATTCTTGAAAAGACACCGTGTTGACCACTTATGAATAGATACAAAATCACCCCATTAGTGAAACTTACTAAGCATTTTAAGTAGCATTAGAGGAGGCAACATATAGTGTGGCCAGGCACACCTTAAACTAAACCATTCTATGTTAACTTTTTCTAGAATCAACTTCGTTAATTAACAATCCTTGATTTTATTATAATTGGTCCATTTAACAATAGTTTTGAAATTTTTTCTTACTAGAACATGTATTATTATCAAGTAATAGGTATTTGTACTTCACTCTCCGTAGTCGTTTATCATTCCATTGCGTGGCAGATGTTGATATATGTTATCAATTGGACAAGAATGTAGATGCGTGCGATCCCGCGGCTCCTGATGTACTGATTGTGTGATATGGATCTAAGTAGTAAACACGATGTTCTATGGAGTTGTAACCTTATACTGCTTTTGATGGATATAAGCCTACTGATTTACTGATTGGTTGTAATCTGGCGGGTGGGGTACAAACACCAAAAATATGATTCTATATTATTACTACAGTATTTATCTGAAAATCTCTATTTTCGTTTGCATAATATGATATTCTACTAGCTGTATGTCGCTGTCAAGACGGTGATAACCAAAATCGAGTTGGTATGTTTTCTATTAAAGACATATACATATATTTATATAATTTAGTGAAATTCTGAAGCCATGGTGAATGCAGTTGAGAAGAATGAACCAACATATTTTTTAACTCCAACACGAGCACCAAATAATTTTACTTTTTATTTTTTGGTCCCGTAATGCAGTTTATTTGTCCCGCAGCCATCTTAGCAAGCCTCATTCCATAGCAAACCGTTAAAGAAAGTTTTAGGTTCACTTTCCTTGCTTTGCAATTCGAAGAGAAGAAATTGGAGCATGTAACTTCCTGAAGCGATCCGTTAACCATAGCGCAAAGCTAATTCTCGGGAGTTTCCCAAAAGAAACACTGCAGAAGAATGTGGTGCAAATATACCTGAAATGACCCAGATGGGACATGCTATGCTTCTTAGGGTTGTGAGTGCAATTTCACTTGTACCCAAGTACATAATAAGACTGCAGTTTCCGTGTTTATTTTGGTTACATTAGTGACTAGAGTAAGACATGATGACAATACACATTCTTCTTTTGGCTGAAAACTTTACACTAGACTCTCAAAAGAGTAAAGTTTGCACTTATCCAGAGTGTTTGCAATATAATTGCAAACAACAAGATTAATACAGAAATATTACACTTACCCAGGTTTGATAATAGATTGTACCCTATGGGTAACATTTAGCTTGAATGAATCCAGATCATGATATTGTGTTTCCAGTCGGGCAACATTGTCGTGTACTATCCATTCGACTTACAAAAGACTCCATGGGACTACAAGTAGGACACGTTGATCCCTTTGGACATTACAAAGTTCTAACCAAAGCACATGTAGTGGCTTTTCACCCATATGTTAAGAACTTGAAGAATTCGCTCGCTCCTCTGTTCTCGCATATCCAGATTTTAACGACTATCACTTTCTACAAGTACAATCTTAGTAGACGAGTTGATACACATTGCTTGTTTGCTATCTCTATACACATCAAATCATACACACACAATCCCTCGGAATTAAACTTGGGTTGTGGAAGGGCACCAAACACACATATAGGACTTGATGTATGGAGTACAATATACTGTTTAAGTACCAAGAAAGACGACTGTCACGCAAAAGAGTATGGTGTGATTTGGAGAAGGCACCAAACACAGGTCGGCTTATGTACTGGTACTAGTGAATGGTATCGGAGTTGAGTTCGGTGGTCACTTCAACAACTTGATTCATGTCAATTACCATGCAAAACAGAATAGCTTTCGCACTTACAGAAGTTTGTTGACATATCAATACTCCGAGTACTTGTGTCGGGACTGTTGTATTGGGACTACAGTACATGTAGTGTGGGTTATGATGATGTCAAATCCGTCCAGGTTGGGCCACCTTCGCGACTCCAAACAATTAATCGATGTCTGTAGTACAGAATAGTACATCAGTGTCAAGACTGGGAAGATTGGGACGCATAGTTTAGGTTGCCCTGGTCACTTTAACAAATTGATTCATATCGATCACTACATAACAGGATAGTACTTGGCAAGATAGGCACTTGTTCATTCAAACATGTAGCAATACTCTTGTACAACAGTACTTGGCCCCGTTTTCTGTGGCATTGCCGTGGAACTTCATGAAATGTTGGATCAAACGTCGTAGTTACTGGATCCGTTGGTTGTGATGCAGTAATCATAGGATATTTCAGATGCAATCATCATGAAAAGGAGTAGACGAAAACAAGGCCAAGTCTGAACCAGGGAGCGAACTCCCTTTACGTCTTCATCTCAATCAACCAAGGTTTGACATTACCTCGCAACAATTCGTCCCGGTTGGTTTCTGGCTGTCTAAATCACACCAACTAACGTATAGCTTTCAACAAGTGGTAGATGTTGGGTTGCAGTTACTATGACTTTTGATAAACATTGCTTCCTTGTTAACGTTTCCAATCGCTATGAATTCAATGCATGAGCAGAACGTCTGATTTTGGAAGGCCGCAGCAACCGCCGTAATTTCGAGCACGCCACTCAGAAGCATTGGCATCATCTTGTGACGAGCTCGAGCATCCCACCCTTTAGACATTTCTGCCACTTCAACGACGCTCGTGAAGAATCCCACCGCTTCTGCAGTTCTGCAACTACCCGGAGCAACTATCGCACTTAAAAGGATCTGAAGTAGGGTGGTGATCTTCAGCTTTCACATTAAATTCTAGACTCTTCGTGATTTAGACAACGAATCCTATAACTATCGTGTGCAGCTATCACACTCACAAGTATCTGTAAGGTTCTTCTGTTTATATTGAATTATAGGCTGACCGTGATTTAGGCACCCATTTAGCCATTCTCTCCAAATCCCCATTCTGCCTGGCTCATCTTTTGGTACAACGATTACTTTGCGGGTATTCATACTGAAGTATCCATAAGGTTCTTCTGTTTTTATATTGAATTATAGGCTGACCGTGATTTAGGCACCTATTTAGCCATTCTCTCCAAATCCCCATCCTGCCTGGCTCATCTTTTTGTACATCGATTACTTTGCGGGTATTCATACTGAATCTCGTCATGTTCACAGGAAATGTTCCATATCTCGAACTTGAAGTTTACTGCTAACTTTTTAAAGTAGTAAACATGAACTTTTCATCTATTCGGTTGAGGTAATTCATTTTGATCATGAAGCATTTAGGTACAATGGCTAACTCAACTCTATGGTCACTTGAGAACTGCTCTCAAACTTGTGCACCACTGAATCTTTGATTCACTCCATCGGATCAGGATGTGTAAGCGAATCTGTGTGAATTAACTACGCAGGATGAAAAGAGAAACCACTAAATTAAGCTTAAACTGTCGTTTACTTGATCCAATAAACAGAGAGTGAATTTGTGGACGTAACTTATGATAACAGCAAGTTGTCGATGTACATGAAGTCACGCGCCGAACTCGATGTTTCCCATGGGAAGAAGACCATGAGTACAACAGGAAGATTACTAGAAACAAGGGAATCTGAAACGATCCTCACATTTCAAATGCTCCTAAAAGTAGAGAGTCTATACGAGTCTATGCAAATAACTTGCGAGCCAAACTTTGGCTCGCAAGTTATTGTATAGACTCGTGGTGATTCAACACCAGTCTCTCATTCCCACCTGTGCCTCAAACCTTCGATATTCTGGCATTCCCCGTTTGACTACTGTTGTTCATGTATCATTTGGTCAATCAGACTGTAAAGGAAAGACCTTGTTAATATGGTCAAAGCCAATCTATGCATTAAGGTTTTGATGCAAGAGTTATGGGCATCACGTATACATACTAAAGGAATGCATAGTTCACCTCTAGGACGGGAGGAGAGGAGAGGGAACGAGAGAGTGAGAAAGGAGACAAGGATATTCTAGAATTTTAGAGAGCGCATCTGCATATCTCACAAGAGGGAATAATAGATTCTGCTCGGTTTTCAATTTCGGTTCCATTGGTACCTAGATTGAAAGCTACTAAAAATTGAGTAGGAAGTTATGAGAACTTTTAATTTTTTAAGGTTCAGAGTGACTACTTCACTCCTAAGAGTGATAGGTCAAGAATTTTCATTTCTAGTCATTTGGTTTTCATGATTGAGTTCAATGGGAACTTAGTTTTAAAATTTTTGAGATGGAAATTGAAAGTCACAAGAGTTTTTAGTTTTTAGGGTTTGGAGAAATTATATTTACTAATGTGAGTTGGGATGTGAGGGTTGTAGTTTTGTAAATATGGGGAGATACGGAGAGGAACATCACGTGTTACGATCGTGATTCTTGTGCTAGCCATGGCTGCACTTCTCCATGTGGGGCTGCCTAGAGCGGCTCGAGATACACCATGCTCGGTGTGTCATCGACGTTTTACCTCGCACGGGTTAGACCCATGGGGGAAGGATGCACAAGGACTATGATTGTACTACTTGGGATGCTTATGTGAGGCAAGCAACCACATAGACAGCAGTGACACTTGAGATTACGCACGCTTCCTTTATCCCTTTGTTGATTGTCCCAAGGATATCAATCAAGTCGTAGGAGTGGTTAGCATCTCAAGCTGGTTGTATTTTGGGGTTATTTGAGACTAGTTTTCCATATCCATATCTATTCCATAGGCTACCCCATACACTCCATGGTGAGGCTAGACAAAATTTTTGCCTACCACTTGATTGTTTATCACATGATCCCTTGGATGAGTTAGCATGATTCTTATTACTCTTACTCCCTCAATGGTGCCTTCGTTATGCTAAAGGGGGACGTGTAGGGCATAGAGAGGTGGCTGCTAGATTTTGTCAATTCCGAGCGGGAGATTGGGCTACCCTACAAGAGGAGTCAGTTAGGGTTGCATATTTTAGGAGATAGATTTTGCCACATGATAACACAGAGTCCACTCGGTTACAACAATGTAGGAGATTGGATCAAGCATGAGAGTTTGTAGAGTAGCACAAGCACTACACCCTTTGTCTATGGCTAGTCCCTCTTATGAGACTATCTCATCCCTACACTCACTACATCCTATAGCAAGAGAGGGAATATCATTAGAGGTCTTAGATTATTAGCTTGAGCAGCTTTTATGTCTTGATAGGTCACTTTTTGCACAAGCATTGTGCATTGCACCTCGCCTCTCTTCAAGACGCTTGTCAAGGATGGTATTTGAGCATCTTAGAGATTGTTTTTAGGTAGGTAATCCTTCTAGTGGATTTGCCAAGCTATTTCAAGTGATTGTAGCAATAGCAAGGGGAGATATTCCTACATCAATAAGTCGGGTGTTAGGGGCTAGTCAACTTCTTGTGATGGAGAAGGGGGCAAGGAGCACTAGTCCGATTGCTATTGGAGAGATCTTTTTGTGTTTGGTTAGCCACACCATTGTCCTTCAACATCAATCTCACTTTCAAGAGCACCTCAGTCCACATCAGTTTGGAGTAGTTACACCTGGAGGTTGCAAGACTATTTCATCGACACACTCCTATATATCTATCTGGAGTGGGTTGTTGTACAGGTGGATGTTGAGAATGATTTTAATAGCGTCTCTTGAGCATCCATCTTTAGAGAGCTTTGGGATGCCGGTGGATCCTTGTAAGTCTCATGCTCTTTGTGCGGTTGTTCTATGGCCTCCTACTTCCCGTTACTACCACAAGAGGGAGTCACTGTCTTGGAGTCAATTAATGGTACATGACAAGGAGATCCTTTAGGGGGACCTTTGTTTGCCATGTCTCACATTAGAGCTCTCTTATCTACTACTTTGGCCATGCCCAAGTTGTGTATTTCACTCCTTAGTAAATGATACACACATTGTGGGCCTTGTAGATCAAATTAGTAGGCCTTTGATCACTTGACTACCAAGCTACATCTTGTAGGCTTCAGAGTCAAGATGTAAAAAGCCAAGATCAAGGAGAGAAATAAGAGAATGGAAGATCATCACATTGGGACACTTGAGTGTGTGAAACTCCAATTGCCTAGCATGAGCTTCGACTTTGGTATTTATAGAGAGTATATAAGGCTCTTGAGAAGCTTCTCGAGAAGCTTCCTTATGCCACTTTCTTGGAGTGCAAGCCAAGTTAACTGGGAAGCTTCTCAAGAAGCTTCCTTCTAGAAGTCGTTTACTTGGCTTGCAAACTAAGCTAGTTGGAAGCTTCTAGAAGTGTCCTTCTAGAAACTATCTACTTGCAAGCTAAGCTAGCGCGGAAGCTTCACAAGAAGCTTCTTCCTAGAAGTCACCACTTGGCATGCACGTTACTCAATACTTGGTACCAAGTAGCTTCCAAAATATTTCTAGAAAATTTGAGGCTAATTTGGACTATTTGTTACTTTGTTAGCCTTAACTAATTCATCGATAAACCACACATTGTTACACAAGGTGTCAAAGTGAAAAGCATGGTCCCCTTCAGGTATCCCTTCCCACCTTGAGCTTGAGACTTATGTGATCAAGGTAGAGGAGGGATTTTTTCCTCTCCAAGTGTTATTGCGGCTGACAAAAGATAGTCTATCTCCATGAGCACATGATGACCTTCTACCCTTTGCTTCACTACCGTCAAATTGGACCAGAAGTTTACAATCTTCCTTGATGGAGCGAGAATTTCAACATATGCTACATTCTCTCTTAATTGACTCATCCATTACTTGGGTAACTAGAGCACGTCTTTGCTCTTGCTCCGGCAAGAGTGCATGCTCTTGGATCCTAGCTTGACCGTACTTTAGGGCATTCCAACTTTTACTAGCCACTTTCTCTACAATGATGAGGTTTCACCTCAATCTGGTTCACCCGTCTACATCTTCATTACTCACTTGTGAATGTGGTTCTACACTAGATGCAGCAGTGGTCCATATGACACAATGTCTTTATGGAGTACAGAGAATAGCTACCCATGATGTCATCAAGGATGTGTTTGCTATGGCACGAGAGAGTGGATACCTTGCTTGAAGGGAGTGTTCATATTCTTTGCGAATGACACATGTTAGAGCAGATACTTAGTCCGAGATGATAAGGTGATAGTAGCGGATATTGTGGATACAGATCCTACACGAGACGCAATTTTGGAGGGAGTGATTACTCATCCTCCTAGATGGGCAGCACGTGGTGCAGCAGCACACAAGGTCTCCAAGTATAGGGGTATGTAACAAGGTCACCTCTTTGTTCCTCTAGCCTTGGAGTTATTTGGAGTGATGGACATGACGTAGACACAATTGTCGTGGAGTGCACGAGAGCTTATCATATTAGACGCCAAGGGGTACCACTCTCACTCATACTTTGTAGCATACTTTAGATAGCATGTGTCCATTGCTCTACATAGAGTATTGGCTGGTGCAATCCAAAGGAGAGCAATCACTCTAGGCGATGTTTCTTTGGATGCTCCCGTAGTTTATAGACCTTTCAACTTGCATAGCTTGGATATCTCAAGTGTGGTAAGGCAGATTTCTCATATCGATACTATTGCCCCATTCTACCTCTTTTGTCTCTCCCTTGTACGGCTTGATGGGGTCTTACCATCCTTCTTGTGTTCTATGAGGTCTGCCTTTCCCCCTCTATTAAATTCTTAAGCGTAGTAAAGGCACAATGAGAGCCCTATAATATGCTTTCATCCACATCAAAACAAAACTTTCTTCAACATTTGAGAAACTTTAGAACAAAGAAGTTCTTCATCTACAGTCTTAGTAACACAAGCTTTACCGTAGTTAACCACCAAGCGAAACCGAGTACAAAGATGATACAGCTCGGGCCGAATCTGATTCACACAACCTCGCAGGGATTATTTATATTGAGACGAAGTGAAATGGAATCCATCTGCGTAGAGAAAGATAAAAGTATCCATGATTGTTGTATAAATTAAAGCACGAGCATTAGTATGAGATAACCTGGCAAATATATCATAATGGCGGGCCAATTAGGAGTAGGTGTACATGAAGCAAGCAAGCTGGCAAACACAGAGAAGACGGAGGAAGGCTTTGAGTTTTTCATGTGAAGTAATGTCGCCGTCATAAATGTCGATTCTAAAGTCTAAAGCCGTCTATCTGCCAAAGTAATGGGGCCCCTGATAAGTTGCGTGGTGCATCCGCCTGGCAGACTGCGGTGGAGACCGCGACGACGTAGTCGCCGGCTGCGCTGTAGTAGTTATGAACTGCTTTCTGCTCAGCTCGCGATGACCTCCACAACTCCCTACGGCCGGTCGTTTCGGGCGAGAAGTGCAACACAACGATTGTCGAGGTCACCGGGTGAACGGGCAGGAGGGGATGGCTGGGGAGGGAGCTTCGAGCAGGGGGTCTGGTCGAGGAAAAGGATGGAGTAATGAATGAGGTTGAGGTGGGGAGTAACCATGTGAGGAGGTGGGAACATGGTAAGGCAGGGAGTAGTAATAAAAGGTATGGATGTGGTAGTTGAGAGGGCGGGGTCGCGCTGGCGTGGCCAGGGGCTGTGGCTGTAATTGAGTCATGAACTCAAGCGAGAGGCTCATGGTGCCACGTAAAGAGATTTGGAGAATCCTACTAGCCAGGCAGAGAATGAGAGGAGCTGCTGTTTAATACGCCATAGCCACAAGGAGGAGAAGCGAGTAAACAGTTCAACGGCTCACACGTGCATTTTAAATCACGCTCTTCAAGAAGGCGTGCTGAGAATTCTCCCTCAGCAGCAGAGGGAGAACAAGAGAGGGAGTGAGCAGCAACAACTGACTAGAGCCAGTGAGACAACAGAGAAGAAATCGGCGCCTTTTCTGCAGATCATTACCACAAGTAGAAGTAGTAGTAGTAGTACTAGAAGTAGAATGTTGTCTGCTCGCTGGATCACGTGAAGACTCTTACTCTCAGAACCGTGCTAGATCCGTGAGTGAGTCGCTCGATAGGAATTATAAATTATTCACTTTGATTGCTAGCATTACTCCAGGAAGATTCTTCAGTCACAAGCTTGTTGGGTCCAAAAGTGAGTTTTTAAAACAAGCTCATAAATTCGTTGCATCGAACACGAGAAATTAAAACCCACTTCGATTAAGAGACTATAGCTAAGGAAGACACTCTCCTCTCGCAAGCTCTCTGAGTCTGTCAATGACGATATTCAAATTAATTACCTACTTTGACTGGAACAGAAGGTAATGCGTCGCGAAAGTTTAAAAGACTGCTTGCAGGTTGAAAAAGTAGAGGTTGTGGTTTTCATGATGAGTGTTGTGCTGTTTAGCAGTTGGTAATTCTGTGCATCTCTCCAGAATGGAAGATTTATGACCGACATAAGACAGGGAGCTCGCTTGGCGCACTCATCACGGGCCTGATTTCCGAGAAAATGTAAGTGGCCTGATCATGGTGGGGTCTTTGTGTAGGTGCCGAAATTCAAACGCACTTTTACTCACTCACTCACCACTCTCTTCTACTACAACACCTCGAGAAGAGCACAAGAAAAATACATGTATGGATGACTGGGTATACAAATCCGAGGTAAAAGCTCCTTTCCGCTTTTCTCCGCCCTGGAAAATGGTAGAAGACAAGCCTCACCCGCAGCCATGCACCCGTCCAGATATTCTGAATTCAAAATGTCTGAACCTGTTTAATTCTCCCATCATATGCAGGTACGGCAAGTTGTACAGAGCTGCTCTCCTACGTAGGTACCTTCTGAGGAACGCAGAAGCCTTCTTCAATTCAAGTCACGCAACCTCGCGAGGAATTTAATGTATATGTATCGTAAGTACTCCTTAAGCCCCACCTACAGACTTGACTTAAATACACATTGTATCATTGTAATTTCTGGCACGTATCCTTTGTTATTCGGTATCGTTGTTATATAGTCTCTCAAAGTAAATTAGGTTAAGTGAATGATAAGCGGCAACTGCAGCCGCCACGGAATCTTTGCGCGGTGAGTTACTGGCACTTTTATGGACAGAAGTACTGTATAATGTAGGTGATAACCTCGAGTTGGTGATCGTGGATTAGATTCTATTGGGGTGGGGGTTGAATCGCCAACGTATGTATGTACCAGAGTATTTATTCAACACATGTTTGACAAAGGCATGCACAATCAGCCGGCTTTTAGTTAGGCATGAGATTTTCCTGTAAGACATCTGGTGCTTCCTACCTGCTCTTTGTACTGTATTCCGTAGTTTCTTCTTGGAAATGAGGAAAATTGATGGACGGGTGAGTGAGAGTCTTGGATGAGTTTTGGACTTTGGGAGGAGTTGGGACTGTGTTTACCAAATAGGCCAGCGATCATCGAGTACTGCAGTAGCTGAACAGTTCCGAGTGGGGAAAAGGCAACGGATTGATTGATAACTTTTGCAACTGATGATTCGAGTTTCGACGTACTTTTCTTCACTACGATGGTTGCAGCAGAATCGGGTGAGAGATTGAAACGCTAGCTAGCTAATACCTACTGATGCTACAGTACAAAGTCAGTATTGCAACATGCTGTCAAGGAGTCAATTCCGGAAAACCTGCAACGCCCGTCTGTTACGCGGCTAGAGTTTTGTCACCAATCCATTGTCGGACATTTGAACACACTCCTGGCAGACGCGGCAATTTGGCTTGGCGAAAGAATAAAGGTCAAGTAAACTACCCAGCCTTAACTCACTCACAACTCATGGACTTGGCGTGCGCTTTGGATGATCATGTTTATTGCTTGACAAACCGCATTCAGACATCCTACGGTTGCAACAGGATGGAGTGTAAATATAGTGGTCAGATCCACATGGTGCTCCAGATACAGTTTGGATTTTGCCTGATGCGACAAAGGTATACCCCGCAGTACAAATTTGTCTCGGATGAAAAATAGTAAACAACACTGCACATTCTGCAGAGGGACTTCGCTCAATTCTCTACCTTACTACCCTCGTAGATGCTGTCTCAGCTGAGATCTGCTCGCCGTTGTAGGCTGCGAGGACGGCGAAGACGGCATGAATATCTGAGTAATCTTCGATAGCAAACTCCGCAACCACTGGGGTGAGTAGGATGGACTCCTGCGAGGTGTTGTTCGACGGACACTAGTAGACGACACCTGACATAACCTTGTAGAGTATAGTGACTACCTTTCACTGAATATGTTGGACAGGTTATTCGCCGCTATTCGCACCATTTCGGTGGGATGTCGTGGTACGCAAACAAAGGCTCGCGACATTTCTACGTTGGTGTTTGCAACTTTGACATCAAATCTTTCAACGCGGAAAAAAGCAATCGGCAGCGAGCAGCAGTAGAGTACTCGATACGCGGAGAAAAAAGTATATCAGTTAGGAGGGGACAAAGGAGAGGACGAGATACATTGACTACACAAAAGAAGACGAAACGACTGACTGAATGTATATACTCCGCCGAGTCTTTCATGAATTACTGAAACAAGCTCTGTTTCTAAAAGAGCAATATTGATCCTCCATGCCAGTTACAATGATAGCAGAAGGATTCACTTCAGGATAACCCTCTGCAAAATCGTTGCTGTCCGTCGAGATACTACCATCACATACACATGATGGAAGTCCAGACGACTTGCCAAACCTCAAGAATATAAGACATAACTAATTTCTAGACTGCCTGCTGTTACTCCTTCCAGAAAACTAAGGATAAGGCGCTTCCAGATATACTGCTACCAAACTTCTCAAAGCTTTAGTTCTAGCTTGCTACTAGAGCGAATCCAAAAGTTCTTCTGTGGGAGCGAGCTTCTAAACGTAACGAACGACTTTCGCGCTGTTGGTGATAAAAATAAAAGATGCATCACAAGAATCTTATTTCACAAAGAAGGTGCCACAACATAAACTCATTATGTTGAACATGCCCTGAATAGTGAATAGTTGCAGACTCCAACATCCTGTAGCCCAATGAGCCGTGCCATCCCATGGGATACGATACAAGAAGCCCAACCTATAGTATAGTGGATCCAATGGGATGGAACAAGCCCATAATATGAGCATATATTATAAGCCTACCAAGAAATGCCTACCTCTTTAGACTATCCCATCTCAAAGGATGCAACATCCACGCTAATACTGAAGTGAAGAACTCTACTAGGTTGTGGACCATCCATCCAGAGAGATGGCACGTCATGCCAGTTTCAGGTAAACCAACACAAACTACAAGGATATGACGTTACCTCTTCTCTGACTCTTCTCAAAGACGACGACGACGACTCTCATAGTCTCTTCTCAAAGACTAAGCTGGCTAAGAACCTGGCGCGTAGCTGCTTCTCCTTCCGTGGAATCATTCTCAGAATCCTCAGGTTCAGGACGACGAGGTGGTGCAGCGCTGACAGTCACCATAGTCCGAACTCGCACAGGCGGTGCAAGCCCAGGTCCTGTTGGGAATCTCCGCCCACTGGTCATCATGCCAGGGTGGGAGGATTGCACGTTATTCCACCATTCATGAGAAGAATTTGACCACATCATAGGGTCGTACGAACTGTGCGCAAGAGAGCTGGGAGCATTCCGATCCTTGTCGCTGTTATCGCTGCTGCTGATGTCGGCTTCTGACTGCTTAGGTTTAGGAGTACTCTCCCCTCGTAACCATTCCTCTTCATCTCTTTGATGTTCGTCCACAGGTACTGAGACCTCGTGCGGATCTCTCCTCTTGGGAATGGTCATATTAACACGTCCGCGGACATTTACAAGGCTGCTTGCGGCCCGACTGGCAGCGAGAGCTTCTCTGGAGAGCCCCACCAGAGATTCGCGACCTGGAGAAGATGTTGAAGGAGAGCTCGTTCGAGGGGCCACCATCGACCGGTATGGGGGTCCTGATTTAAGTAGGACACTGGCATGCGGATGGTTGTGCATGCTGTACCGCTGTCCTTGTAGAGAGTCCTGCTGCTGGGGCATGTCCACAGGGATCCACGACCCCGAATGGTACTGACCCGCCCCTGGCCCGGCTGGTCCCCCTCCAGGCTGAACTCCTGATTTATCCCGGATATTGACAAGGCGTACTCTCCCGGCCGCGGTGGGGACTTGGCCCATACTCGAGGCCGGCGTCGACAACACGCTCGTTGGTGGCATAGGTACTTGCTTTTCTTCTTTACCATACACGCTCGCGAGCGCCCGAGCTATCGTGTTCTGCTCTTGTTCCTCCGTCACCTCGGACTCCGGAACTGTCGACGTTGACATAAATTGGACGGCAACTGCAACACATAGGAGGAAGACCGTCAGAAATTACAAATGCATCACTGGAGTAGCCATGGATTAACTTACGGCCGTGTCGACCCGGCTAAACATCGAGAAATTCAACGACAGGATAGGATGCGATGGAGCTGTGGTATAATCCTTATCTTGAGTTTCACAATTTAAATCCAACAGACGAATAGAATTACAATGGAATACTGTTTGGAACCAGAAGGTGACAATTGGACTGTAGTATGAGGCCGTTCTACCTACCTGTCCAGTAAACGATCAATCTCCGGAACAAAAAAAATGCTAATGGAGACCAAGAGATAGCAGTTTACTTGGTCAATAAGATAACGTTACAAATTCTCTCGTAGTCAGATAAAATTTATAAGAAACAGACATTACAAATGTTCAAGAGGATATATTGGTATACGAGAACAGAAGCCGTTCATGAGGATATATAAGCCACAGATGTCCTATCACGAGGATATACCATCTGGTCACTGCGAGAGTAACAACATGCGCAGGGAGAGGAGAATTGAGACGATAAAACTGATTCACGGGTGCGCAGAGTATGTATGGAAATGTCAAGCTTATACCTCCTCTGTCGACCTGCATGGGGAAATTTTGGTGTCTAATATGTGCACCAATGAGACAAGAGGGAACGCAAGTAAAAGAGAGACACCAAATGAATGAGGCGAATACGAGTACAGATTTCACAAGATTTGTGAAGTGAACGGGGGACTCTCTAAGAGGAAGAATGGTTCAAGGAAAAGTAAACGGAAGTTTCAACTTTGGGAGAAAGAGAAACAGCATTTGTCCCGAAAGGGGTAAATAGAATATCTTGGAGGCGTGACTTTCTTCATCTCCAATCAGATCGAAGACTAAAACATCAATTTTTTGATGTTACATGGCGCCGGAAGATAACGGTAAAGGTAAGAGGTCAAATGGCGAAGGGTCCGTTCACGGATGAAGCCATTACCCTCGACTGCACAGAAAGTGAATCATATCCTGTCATTACTATACCACACGGTGACGAAGGACAGGTTACTTTTCTGAAATCTCATTGCAACTAGGTGAGTACGGACTTTGGGCTTTTGAACGTAATCCAAAGGCCGTTTCCCTATGTTTCCTCGAAAAGAGGAGTCTTTTTTTTAAGTCATCACCAAGTGAAACGTCCTTCCAGAAGATATACCTTTCAGTGAGAATGACCTTACCACGCATTAACTCAAAAGCTGCACGAGCAAAGAAAACCAGTTCATTGCTCAGGGCTTTCTCAGTCACCTTTCGAAGAACGAAAGGGGAAGGCGGGCGGAAGGAAAGGGACTCCTTGCCCTTCATGATTTCCTAATTTACCGAGGTGAGGTTATGCAAGTACGGGTCTCCAATCACGGGAGCCCCATCACTAGTAATTATGGAAGGTCAACTATGTAATACTCTCAAGAGAAATAAAAGACGAGTGGAAACACCTCCTAGACACTCCCACTGAAGGGTTGAGTGAATTGGTGTGGACAGCACCCAAGTGCATAAACACAGGACAGGTGTTCAAAAGTCGAAGAGGTTGGCGTGCAGTTGAAGACCGGCCAGCGAGAGCACTAGGCAACTCCGAGCCGGTGTGCAGACGAGATAAGTGAAGCATTGTGATGAGCTTAAGCTTAGCTTCAGCCTTAGCGGCGTATCATTTGTACCATTAAGGAAGTCACAGCATGCGAAGCGCACAAACTGACGTTGCAGATAGAAGACTGAAGCTCTCAATGGCCAGCGTCCAACTGTACGAAAAGCTCTCGACTCAAGTCTTCCCGTTGGGGCATCAGTGGCTTGCGAACTGACGAACCGTGTAGCATTCCATTACTCGCAAGGAGAGAATGCGGCAAGCAAGTATCACGTTTTACTCACATTGTTTTAACGCGGACCAAGCAGCCATAGCAGCGTTCTTCTCGGCTTGCTTTTTAGTTTTCGCAGCTTCGCCGTCGAACTTCATACCCGCGAGTTCCACTTGACAGGTGAAAACTGGCAAGTGGCCAGGACCTGATCGAGTGGTCGTGTACACCGGGAGAGAAACGCCTGCTCGTTGTGCAGTCTCTTGTAGCAAGTTCTTGCACACCCCCGTCTCATCCTAGAAACAGTGAGATAGAACATAACCAGGGTCAGTGAGAACTTGCTTAGATCACAACATCAAAGGTAGACTAGACCCACAACTCAGTGCCAGAAATAAGCTCTCACCAGTATTCTGGCAGCAAGCGATTGAGAAGGACCCCTTCTGGAGAGGGTGTTGAGCGCCACTTCCGCTGCCGCATGCTCCGCCTGGCGAAGAGTGCTGCAATAATTGGGGCTCTCAAATATCTCCCCATTGAAGTTCACGGTGGCCTTAAATCGGGGGGCATGGTCGGGACCCTCCCTAATGCATGCATAGGCGGGTAAATTGAAGCAGCTCCTCTGAGCAAGCTCTTGAAGCTGGTTCTTGTACATACCTATACCCAACACAGGAGCGGGAGTTAGTTACATACGTAGCCGTGAACATGACATAATCTAATCTGATTCAACACTCACTGAGACTAAAGCTCAAGACAAGGGGTTGCCCCATAGGCTCCCCTACAAGGGAACAACCGTTGAGATCAACATTGGCATCAACATTGGTACTTCTGCTTGGTAAAATTCGGTATTCGGTCACTCCTTCAATCGCTCCCACGTGTAATTTCAAGTAGACATAGCGTAACAATGCTAAAGCCTGAAATTCTGTGACATACTACCCGATTGACGTCTACTTACTTCAGAACACAATCGATAGCAACCAGTGGTCATGCAAATGATGTGCATTCAAGGCCATAGGCTGCTATCATGAACTCCACAACGCGTAGTTTCGGGAAAAGCACTAGGCGATTGGGCTAGAAGGACTTGAAGGACTGTTGAACATAATACACCAAATCTTTCAGAGAACTATATCTAATCTCTAGTGAGCATGTTTCCAAACATTCTCAAGAGACGACGACACGACCACCCATGAAGGACGGAGGGCAGTTCACGAGATAATGAACCTTCAATTGACAGATACAATCCAGCTCTGGCAAGGGTGGTCAGGTGGCTCCGCAGCGAGACCCCGACATCCTTCAGACGAGAGGAAGCTGGCTTCACACCCACTGACTGCCGCGGGCGGACGTTCTCTTTCTTCTCTATCAAGTAAAACCTCAAGACATGGCGACTCCCTCTTCTACAACGATCGACGCAGTGGTAGACATCAATCACCAGACTCTCGGATAATGCAAACCTTTAGCCCCCACCCCACCACTGGCAGCACCACCCTCCATAGCCTCCGGCCCCTATATCATCAACGACCGTAGTGTCTTGTCTCACCTCTGGTAAAGTCCGACTGCACCTTCGTAAGGTGCGTCCTTCACCACATTAGCCGCCTCTCACCCTGTCTCCTCCACCATGAACTGCTCCTACCCTCCCCTTCTAAAACGCGAGACTCTTTCTTTTGTTCTTTCTTTTAGCCTTCCCTGTATGTTCCGGTGCTATTATCCCTATCCACCACCACCACCACCACAACCGCGTATTCCCGCTCCTGCTCCTCTCGCTTCGCGAATCACCTCAATAATCGCTTCAAGCTAGCTGTACCTCGAGGCAATGGCAGCAGCAGAAGGAAAAGAAAGATATGATATACTCCCTCGCAGAAGATCTGAAGACGCTATTTCCACCTTCCTTCCTTTCGCTCGACAGGCAACTTCCGATAATCGACCACCCCAAAGATCGAAAAACCAGGCAAGTCCCGTGGGCCAGAAGTCAGCCAGTCCGTCAATCTTCCCTGTCTGCCTGCGACGTGATATTTCAAACTCACAAACTAGTTCACAATGTAGAAGAGCAGCGGTGCCAGTAGACCAGCACACTCAAGCTGTCGTTAATCACAGACTTCGTTCGATGAAGTGATCGGTCTGTTCGTCTTTCTATCTTAAGACGATACTCGACTGTATCCTCGTTCGTCGGTCTAGGTCGACACGTTGAACAAGAAACGAGAAGAAATAGATGGGAGGTAGAATGAGAAGACGAAGTGAGGGGAGACAGAGAGAAGAGAGAGAGAGGGAGAGAGAGACGAGGTACGAAATTTCGATCTCTCTCTCGCTTGACAAATGAACACCTTCTCGGAGAGTGGAAAAGGGGAGTGATGGGTGAGAGGAAGGAAGGGAGGGGGGAAGGAAAGGAAGTGCTGCTGGCTGGCTGGCTGGCTGGGCAGGACACGGCGAATGCACGCCGAGAGACAGATGGGAAGCGAGAAGACGGGTGAGGGAGGTAGAAGAGGGTTGGGGAAGCAAAGGAGACAGGGAGAGGGAAGAGGAGAGGAGAGGAAGTGGATCCTTGGAAAACGGGGGGACAGGGAGACCGAAGAGAGTGGAATTGCGCAAGAGGTCAGACGGAAACACCACAACGAGAGAGAGAGAGCAAAAGAGCGCAGCGAAGGGAGAGCAGCGCCCCACGCGTGCGGGGGCTCCGCTCGCGCGGCCGCATCCTGACTCTCGCACGCGCGCTTCCCCATTACCCGCCCGCTTGGTCCCCATCCTCGACTGCGCGGTTCACCGCACGGAATTCTTCTTCGCATGCTCTCTCTCCCGCATACATCCATACCCGAATGTCTTGTTGACATTTGCCTGGTCTCTGACGTCGTCGTTCTCGTCCTCGCTCTACAAGAACCCAGTTATAAAACGCATGCCCTATGAGGCACCACCATAGTTAACAGGTTTTAGCTTAACGCCATTTACAGGCTGGTGGAACGGATGTACATGTATGAAGGAAATGATAATGTATATTATTTATTGCCGGGTGGGAATCCAAGATATCTTCGATGGTCGGCCGTTGTTAGACATTTATGTCACTCACTCACTTCGTAGTTCGAATTTACTTGTTCAGTTTAACTCAGTCAAAGACTTACTCGGGCCCCTTCCTTCGACTCCATCGGACCCGGGATTCAACCCCAGGCCCCCTTGATGACGTGCACCACCCGTTGGCTCCATGGTTTCCCCCTTTCCGGACGTAGTCGCTCCGAAAGTTACGTTTGGTGCAAATGCAGAGCCAACCGGGTCGAGTCAGTCTTTTCTGTCCCGGTCTAATTGTCTTCTTCTTCTCTGTCGTCGTCGTCGTAGCCATGACCCAGTCAGGGCTGTTCTGTTCTCTCTTCTCACAGAGTCGTCTCGTCTTATCATCGGTCGGCAATTGCAGTCGTGATTGGCTAGCACGACTCACTACCGGCACCCTTTCGATTCACCCTCCTGCTGCGCGTTATCGACCACCCGAACGGCTCTTTGGACCCCGAGTTTAACTCACTCACGCAACGCATCCAGCAGCGCTCGGAATAATTCGCTGCTTCTTTCTTGTTGTCCTACTTCTATGTTTAGTGGGATGACGAGATTGTTCAAGTTTTGTAATTGTATTTTTCTCGTGGATGAGGGAGGAAATTTTGCTTTTTGATTTACGTTTTCAGAGAGGTCAGCTCGGGTAATTTTGGGGTGTGATTATCTTTTGTCTCAGTTCGTATGGGGTGGGATAAATCCGTTTACTGTATTTTTCTCGTGTTTATTCTGCTGTCTCGTGGATAAGACTGAAACTTTCTTTTATCTTTTGAGGTACATTTTCAAGCGTGAGCTGATTACCTTTTGTCAAAGTTCTATGATGTTTTTGATAAAGTTCCATGAATGGGGAGAGCACTCTATCAGGTACTTCAGTGGAAGAATAAAGAATTCGATTTCGAAAAGGACAGTGGGAATGTTGAGCAGAGGCTCTCAGGCAGGAAAACTGTTGCATAGTGACGCATGCTCCTTCTCCTCTCATTATCGGACAGGGCTTGTATAGTCAAATAATCACCTGAGGGGATTATTTTGGATTGTTTACCAAACGCGTTTTAAATACTTCTATTTGGTCGAACTGAGGTCTACAATTCCTCGCATAGGGTACTGCGGAAACTCATCACACTGAAACTACTCAAGATGTTTATCAATCAGCGCACACAATTCTCACTGGGTTTGACAACCGAAGCTTAGTGTCCATCAAATCTGTATATTTATTAGATAAACCTTAAAATGTCAAATGTAGGCTCCATTATGAGAAGACATTTGATTTTCGACCGACATAAAGGCTCAAAGACCTAGCAACTGAATGACGCATCTACCTGTCTGGAGTTAAAGCACCCAAACAAACATTGTTCGGGGATCTATTCGCTCATATATCCTTAAGTCCTTCTCGTCTGTGAGATGCACCATCGTGTGTTTGGTAGGAATAGAATAGTGGAGACAAGACATGGAGAAATAAGTGCTAATAATTTGATCTACGGAAATGTGGCTGAGAATCAGACTGAGGAGGTCAAGCACAGTACTGCCCATGGGTATGTGGTATCCAAGAGAGATAAATTAGTAGTATCTAAAGAGCAAGCAATCTCTATATTCTCAAAGATTATTCTTGTTTCGAGTAGTAGGTTGACCTCCTAACCATTATCGGTGTAATCGAAATGATGACAGGGCTTCTTTCTCCAGGTCTATCTCACTATCCAAGTCATCAGTATTCATCTCATGATATTGTCACTCTCATTTATGGAGGAATAGTCTGCTTAAACTGTATCAGATTGAATCTTCGACATATGAACTCAACGAAGACGAACAACCGTCTTTCGATTGAGAGGTCAAACCTTTTCCTATTTTTTAGAATGCATGCAGTTCAGGAAGAACGTGATCGATCATTTGATGATAGGCTGATCTATCAAGAGAAACTGTCTGCTCGTAAATTTTCTTTTGAAACATTTTTGGCTTCTACAATTCACTAATGAGCTTGCAAAGAAAGGAAGAATGTTGTTAGTTGATGGAGAGTACTCCGAAATCGAATGTGATGATCCATGCATGGCATTGTCCAAAAGAGTATCTCCTTTAATATGAAGTAATCAGAAGTGGGGTCTTCATGGAAACTATCGAAAATACCTGATAAAACATCATTAACCTTCAGATCTCCTACTTCACTTGTCGTCAAGATAATAATAGTTCATACATGGAAATTGTCGAAACAACCAAAGATGTTTTCCACAAAGGAGTCAAAGTTGGAGTATTCATGGAAACCATCGAAACTATCTCATAGGAGATCACGCTGAGGAAAACCGAGATGGAATAAATTTGCCACATGATGCTTAACGACGCTAATAATATAGTACAGTACGTGTTGTGAGGCAGCTAGCGGATTGAGATGCAGAGTCAGAATTTTGGAACCTGTATATTTCTAGGTTACTAGCTGTGACGCAGACACTGGAGAAGAGCATCAGTGGATACGAAAGAAGAGTCTTCATTAATTTCACGGTGAGATAGGTGCGCGGGGTGTGATACTACTAACCCAATAGTGTGATTATCTTTGCGAAATTCCGTTAGGAATGAAAGATCGTGTGATTAGCAAGGCTTCTTCTTAGACTTGGGGAGAGAAGGTTCACTCTCTTCATGAGTGACCCGAAGAAGCGCTCCCAGAAGATGCAGATACCCCAGTTCAGAACTGCAGAGCAGAAGAAGCTCATGAGCCTGGATCTCCTCGCGCACGGGACCCGAACTATTCTATCTCCTCTACTGACAATGAGAGGTGGGGGAGGGGGAGCGCTTGCTGCTCTCTGAGTGAGTACCTAGAATACATTGAATCTGGAACAAAAGCATCAAAATCACTTCACATCCTCATTCAAACTACTGTACCGATTACGCAGATGTCGAGATCAGCACTACCTTCCGAGTAGAGCAAGCCTAAAGACAATAGAAGATAAAGAAAAAAAAAAAAAACCAAGTGCTCAGTTGAATACAGTGGTTTTGACACCATAAAGAGACTGCACCAACAGCAAAAGTTCTGATTAATCGTTCGATTTACTGAGGACGATGAGGTAATACTCGTTTTATTAAGCAGAAACTTTCAATCACAGGGCGATGATGACGTTTCACTGGCCAGAGAGTTAACGGAATCTCTCTCGAGACAGTGAGGTGGGATGAACTCCTCGGAGTCGAGGGGGAGTAAAAGTGAGGAAAGTTGAGGACAGACGCAGTCGTTCTTTGTGTTTTCCTCAATTGAGGAAAAGGAATGAGTGCAATCGGGAACAAAAGCACGAAGGACATGGAGGAAGTGTGAAATGGCAGTGTTGGGGTGGATAACATATTTTGTCAACGACCGATAGATTTCTCATTAATGAGGGGATAAGATATTGGAGGAGAGAAACAAGAAAATGACAAACCTCGATGGGATGGCCATGGCATGCCAGCTCATGTATGCTGGTGCGAAATTTATACGGAAGGATATAATACATGTGCTTTATCACAAAAAACTCTAGTCCAGTCACGGAGATGCCGTGGCACTGTTCCGTGAAGAACTCCCATCAAACCACCATTTATTGTATTTACTATTATTTATCGCTCCAGTAAAGCAAGTCTCGTCCACAATTAACATGGTAACTAAGTGGCATTATGAACGACAAACCCAAGCTACAGTGACGGGTATTATAAAACAACAACAATGATACGAAGCTTTATGGTCAGATACTACTCGATGAAGCTACAGTGTGACGAGGATTTGTCAAGAATTAACACTTTGGGTTTAGTTTTAAGTATTATTAACACCATCATTATAGTAAAGGTGGTGGTAGTAGTAATTATCCTCGTGGTAAGAGTAGTGGTGCTGGTGCTGGTGATCAGGCAGTTTCTGCTTCCATGTACTCCAGTGTATTTATCATCCTCCTTTTGTGGATCGTTTTTTTCCTCATCTTTTTCCGTGTGCTTTCAAGCCCCATACAAAACTAACGCCCCTACGTCGTCTAAGGCAGGGCCTTTCTCCTCCTGTCTTTTATCTTTATCTTTATCACTTACTTCCCCGGGTATGGACAGCACTGTACTGTAGTGGAGTAGTTACCACGTTCTCATGCTAAAACACAGTAGCTCATTTCTACTCGGTATGATCTCAAGACTATTCATGCACACTTTCTATTCAGAAAAAAGTTCAACGAAGTTCTGAAAGTCTTTTTACGGAAATTCAATATCGGGATTCGCAGGCTTATATATGAAGATATTTTGATGCAATCTTTGACATGTTAATTGTAGAGCTTTAGTATCCCCTTCCTCCGTGGCATTTCCATCGCTTGATCTAAGGAAGCACCTGTTGGTAGAGTTGTTATGGTATGTTTTTGCTCAAGGTGTTAAAACCTCATCTGGTGCATTTGCTGGTATCATTCCATTGTCCATTCCATCGGCCATTTTAATACTTGGAGTTGAAAAATCTGTTCATGTTATTCGTTATGGATTGTCATATACAGTTTTTTATTTCATAAATTCTCTATATTTGGTATATAAGATGATGATACTATGTGCAAGGCGACCGCGTAGGATAACAAAGAGGGATGGAAAACCCCCCATCAAACCGTACAAGGATAAGACATAAGAGGTAGAATGAGGCTAAGCCCAATAGTATCGGTATAATTTATCTGGTGGGGAGGAGCTGCGGGGAGAGTGTGGAGACGGGAGAGGAGAGGGAGAGACGTGAGACAATTTTGATAAAATCTGAGTGCTCTCTAGCATGTAGCCTTCGAGTGAATAGACGATTCTCTTCGTTTTTCAATTTCAGTTCCATTGTCACCTAGATTGAAGACTATGGAGAATGGAGTAGAAAGTTATGAAGTTTTTTTAGTTTTTTTAGGGTTGAGAGTGATCATTATACATTGAGAGTGATGGGTTGTGAATTTTCATTTCTAATCTCTGGGTTTTCATGATTAAGTTCCATGGGAATTTAATTTGAAAATTTTGGAGACGGAAATTGAAAGTTATGGGAGTTTATAGATTTTAGGGTTGTAAGAGAGATTGTTTTCTTATGTGAGTTGGGATGTGAGGGGTTGTGGTTTTGCAGATATGGGG
Organism: Lunularia cruciata; assembly: GCA_948567375.1. Taxonomy (NCBI): domain Eukaryota; kingdom Viridiplantae; phylum Streptophyta; class Marchantiopsida; order Lunulariales; family Lunulariaceae; genus Lunularia; species Lunularia cruciata. The sequence goes on from OX419756.1 coordinate 11,146,870, forward strand.
AGATATGGAGAGGAGCATCATGTGTTATTATCATTATTCTTGTGCTAGCCATGGCTACACCTTCCCATGTGGGGTCGCCTAGAGCGGGTCGGGATACACCATGCCCGGTGTGTCACCGACACTTTACCTCGCAAGGGGTAAAGACCCATGTGGGAAGGATGCACAAGGACTATGATTGGACCACTTGGGATGCTCACGTGAGACGAGCGACCACATCGACAGCAGTGACACTCGGGATTACGCACACTTCTTCTATACCTTCGTTGATCGTTCCAAGGATACCGATTGAGTGGTTAGCTTCTCAGGCGGGTTGCATTTTGGGGTTATTTGAGACTAGTTTTCCATGTCCACGTCTGTTCCATAGGCTACCCCGCACACTCCATGATGAGGCTAGACAGGCTTTTCGCCTACCACTAGATCGTTTGGCACGTGATCCCTTGGACGAGTTAGCGTGGTTCCTATTCCTCCTACCCTCGATGGTGTCTTCGTTATGCTAGAGGGGGACGTGCGGGGCATAGAGAGGTGGCGGCTAGATTTCGTCGATTCCGAGCGGGGGATTGGGCAGCCCTTCAAGAGGAGTCTGTTAGGGCTACACGATTTAGGAGACAGACATCGCCACAGGATACCACAGATTCCACTCGATTACGACGATGTAGGACATTGGGTCAGGCGGAAGAGTTTAGTAGAGCAGCACGAGCGCTACACCCTCTGTCTATAGCGAGTCCTACTGATGAGACCATCTCTTCCCTACGCTCATTGCATCCTATAGCAGTAGAGGGACTACCACTAGAGGTCTTAGATTATCAGCCTGAGCAGCCTTTATGTCTTGATAGGTCGCTATTTGCACAAGCATTGTGCACTGCCCCTCGCCTTTCCTCAGGAGGCTTGTCAGGGATGGTTTATGAGCACCTTAGAGATTGCTTCCAGGCAGATGATCCTTCTAGTGGTTTTACCGAGTTGTTTCAAGTGGCTGCAGCAGTAGCGAGAGGAGATATTCCTATGTCTGTTAGTCGGGTCTTAGGTGCTAGTTGACTTCTCGCGATCGAGAAGGACACGGGAAGCATTAGACCGATTGCTATTGGAGAGATCTTTTTGCGTTTGGTCAGTCGTACCATTGTCCTTCAGCATCATTCTCACTTTCGACATCACCTTAGTCCACATCAGTTTGGAGTAGCTACACCTGGAGGATGTGAGGCTATATCTCTAGGCATTAGAGCACTCCTAGATATCCATCCGGAGTGGGTCGTCCTATAGGTGGACGTTGAGAACGCTTTTAATAGCGTCTCACGTGCATCCATCTTTAGAGAGCTTAGGGAGGCTGGTGGATCCTTGGCGAGTCTCATTCCTTTTGTGCGGTCTTTTTATGGCTCTCCTGCTTCCCTTTACTACCAGCATGGTGGTTCACAGGAGGGAGTCACCGTCTTGGAGTCAGCTGTTGGTACACGTCAAGGAGATCCTTTGGGGGGGCCCTTATTTGCCATGGCTCACTTTAGAGCTCTCCTGTCTACTACTTTGGCCATGCCAGGTTGTGTATTTCCATCCTTGGCAGATGATACACACATCGTAGGCCTTGTAGATCAGATAAGGCAGGCCTTTGACTACTTGACTACCGAGCTACATCTAGTAGGCTTGAGAGTCAAGGTGTCAAAGTGTAGGGCATGGTCCCCTTTAGGTATCTCTCCCCACCTTGAGCTTCCAGAGGGGTGTATCACATCCACAGAGGGACTTCGTGTTCTTGGAGTGCCAGTAGGATCGGAGGATTTTGTCACACGCTTCTTGGACGCTGCCCTTGCAGAGGATGTTCTCCATGTGGATGACCTTCCATTACTAGGAGATCCGCAGGTGGCATTTGGTATACTCTCTTCCAGTATTGCTCGTCGACCATCCTACCTCATCCGTACAGTTCCCCCCTCATCGTCCTTCCTATCACGTCTGAGAGCATTTGATAGGAGGATTATGGGAGTCTTTGGTGATATTATTGGACCAGGGACTTTTGAGTGTGTGACAAGGGATTTGGCACGTAGACAGACGGCTCTACCGATCTCATGTGGTGGGGTTGGCTTGCTTTCTATGGAGGAGATGGCACCTATAGCGTTTTTGGGTAGTTGGGCTCTCTCGGCACCCCTACTTGCCTCTCGTTTTGTGGTTGCTGATAGGCCGGTTTTGGAGACTTATGTGACAGAGGTGGAGGGAGGATCCTTTTCTCTCCAGGTGTTCTTGCGGCAGACGAGAGATAGTCTATCTCCACGAGCACGAGAGGGTTTTCCACCATTTGCTTCACTATCGTCAGATTGGACTAGAGGTCTACAGTCTTCCTTGATGGAGCAACAGTGTGAGCATACGCTACATTCTCTCTTAGTTGACTCGTCCATTCCTCAGGCTACTAGAGCACGTCTACGCTCTTGCTCCGGCAAGGGTGCAGGCTCGTGGATCCTAGCTCGACCATGCATTAGGGCTTTCCGACTCGCACCGGCTACTTTCTCTACAGCGATGAGGTTTCGCCTAGGTTTGGTCCACCCATCTGCATCTTCACTACTCACTTGTGAGTGTGGTTCTACACTAGATGCAGCGGCGGTCCACATGACACGGTGTCCTTTTGGAGGACAGAGGATAGCTACCCATGATGCCATTAGAGACATAGTGTTTGCTATGGCACGAGAGAGTGAATACTTGGCTTGGATGGAGCTTTTGTATGCGTTGCAGACGACACGTGTCAAGGCAGACTTATACTTGGTCCGAGATGATCAGGTGACAGTAGCGGATGTCGTGGTGACGGACCCTACGCGAGATACAGTTTCGGAGGGAGTGATTACCCATCCCCCTAGATGGGCGGCGAGTGCAGCAGCAGGTCGCAAGGTCTCCAAGTATAGGGGCATGCAGCGAGGTCACCTCTTTGTTCCTCTAGCCTTGGAGTTATATGGAGCGATGGACACGGCATTTGACACATTTGTCAGGGAGTGTGCGAGAGCTTATCATGTTAGGCGGCAGGGGGTACCACTCTCACTCTCATACTTTGTAGCTTACTTTAGACAGCGTGTATCCATTGCTCTATAGAGGGCAGTGGCTGGTGCAATCCATAGGAGAGCAATCACATTAGGTGATGTTTCTTCGGATGCTCCAGTTGTGTGTAGACCGTACGACTTGCATAGCTCGGATATCTTAGGTGCGGTAGGGCAGATTTCTCATACAGACTCTATTGGGGCTTAGCCCCATGTTACCTTTTTTGTCTCTCCCTTGTACGGCTTGATGGGGTCTTCCCATCCTTCATTTTTCCTACGCGGTCGCCTTTTTTCATTTATCTGGCCTACTGCACTTAAGATATCCTATGGAAGAACGAACAGTAGTCACAGAGCCTGACCATAAAGTCAATCAACAAGGTGGTCTTTTATTCTCATAACTCTACAAATTCTTCTGAAATATCTTCATATTTAGTTCGACGTACCACATATGCATCGAACATAGAAAAAAGTATCCGATGTGAACCACCGTTTCGAAAATCGGAAAATATTACTTGGAAATTAAGGAAGAAATTAACCTAAGAACAGGTGACATAATAACTTGATAAAGTGTTCACATGTAGGCAAATAAAGACATAAACTTTTGCACTTGGGGCTGATCATTACATTTTCTGTTTACAAAGAGTGTTTATGTGTTCCTTTCACCTTTCCTACACACACCACAAGAAACAGGTTTAAAACTCTATTCAGGTTCTAACAGAAGTAATGTAGTGCGTTTGGATGGTGAACCTATTCGTCAAGTTAATTGCAAGAATTCAAAATTCACGATTTGCCACTAGTCGTCGGATGCATAATTTCATATACGCGTTTTAGTGGAAACACCATAGACCAAAGGGGACATAAAACTTTTCAGGATGAAAGTGGATAATCGGCGAATTAGCATTGAGAGAACGAGTACAACAAAAGATGTGAGAAAAAGAAGAAGCTTTGAACATTCCTTTCCATACAAAGGAGACAAGGGCGACCGCGTAGAAAAAAATGAAGGATGGGAAGGACCCCATCAAGCCGTACAAGGGAGAGATGAAAAAGGTAAAATGGGGCTAAAGCTAATCTTCCCATCCTTCATTTTTTCTAAGCGGTCGCCTTCATTCCACGGAAAAAAATTTAAAAAAAAAAAAACGATATCATTTGTCCCCTTTTCAGTCACTCTCTCCATTCTCTTTTCTCGTCGTTGGGTTCTCTTATGTCGACGGTGTGTTACACTTGAGGTTGAATCTACACATTTTTGCTCGTGAAGCCACACGAGGACCAGGTTAAAAGGACACAACCTTCTGCCCAATTTTGCATCCAGTCCACATTTGATAATTTGGGAAAAGCTTTTAATATGGAGACTTTGTTTCTGCAGTGGATATATCAATCAGTGATAATGTCAGCTATATGGCGACTGAAAGTTAGTTTCAAGACATCATATGTACAAAGTTACGGTCTATTACAGATATCGTCGGTATCCTACAGACCTCTCTTGTGATATCTCTCAAATCAGCGTAGTCTAATCATCAACCTGTTGTATTTTAAGTCCTTGTGATCTTTCTCAAACTGCGAAAGCCATATTGACGGCTTTATGTGTTTTCAGCAAGAATATTTTAGTTCATGTAATGAGCTAAGGAGGAAGCTCACTTATTATGTCTCCTTTTGTGCTTGATCTTGGCCACACACTAATGGAGTTCAGTGAGGTTTGACATGCGATGTATTATATAGATTAACCTCCAGTAGTCTTATGATGATATTCTGTTCAGTAATCAGTAGGTAGTAAAATAAAGAAAAACAAAATCGCTGAACATCTGTTCAGCGATTTTCTAGATCTACTGGCGTGCCACTAATAAGTCGAACTCCGTTATTCTGTTATTTGAGTATCGAGAATATATGTTGGTATTTACGTAAATTTGCGGGGTGCCCTTTTTCATGGAATTTTTCGAAGAATCGGTTTCACGAGGGTTTGTCTCTCTAACAGTGAAACTGAGTCTAACAAAGTATCATTTAATACCTAGTTTTTCTCCAAGGGAAAACCAGTTTGTTATGAAAGTGGCATTATTTGAGTGTCAACACCATGGTAGCTCTTTTCCAAGTGTTGTTAACCTTGTTGTGTAAGTAGATTTCCGCATAAAGTGCCTTGATATGTTGAAATTATTCTGGTCGAATTGATGACATATGAGTTCCCGTAATTCTCGCGGTTTATGATGAGGATTTACCTAGGAGATACTCAAGCAGCCGATCCTTAACTCTACCTGGTCATTATTTAATTATAATTGATTACCTGGTCATAATTATTTTTGAACAGTTTTGTGCAAATCTCCATTGAAGTTTGAGCATTGGCTGTAGGGAGTGGTCTCTATGTGGAAATGTATTTATGTACAACTCTGCGATCCATAAAATAAGCCTCACATCACTTTGAAACTCTTGAATTCAAATACCAAATAATTTCAGCAAAGAAGAAAAGATTTGAAAAACTGGACTGTGAATCTATTTTATAATTTGTTCAAATGGCGAGTGAAATCACCTGGCTCTTTTGAAGTATAATAGAAACCCCCACTCAACATTCTCGCATCTAGAAATATCTAAACGCCGAATAGAATAGGGCGGTGCGACCTCTTTATTTGTGTTTCAGGCAAGCAAAGTAAAAACTAAAGAATTCACCGAGTGAAAAATTCGAAACTCGCAAGTCTAAGCTTTTACTTTACCGAGAGGCCCGGTTAAGTAAACACTATGGAGTTTGAAGAAGAAGGCAAAGAGTGCCAGCTACCTTCATTCATGGCATTCATTTCGCTATTATTGTAAAACCATGTGCCTGCCTCGGTTGCATCCCGCCTCCGCTCCGTGCTAAAGGGTATAAAGATAACTCTCAGATTATGTCGGAGTTAACTCTCAAGGAGCTTCCGGCACCAGAAGGAAACAGTCCCGGCGGCGATTCTTCTTTCCGGAGTCTAACCGGTAAACTAACTCGGGCATATTGCGGTATAGCGGAACTGCCGCAACGTTCCGAAGGCACGGTCATGTTAGTTTAACGGTAATGAGGTCTCTTGAATTCAGTTCCCGTGTGCCGTCAAGTCCCCAAGCCCAGTACCGGAATGCGGTGCCACGCCTTTGTCAGCACGGCCTAAATGTTCTTGTAAGTTGTTGCGTTGTTATTAAAACACCTCCGTTGTCATTGGTTGAATGTTCTTGTAAATTAGCACATGTTACAAGGCCATGCTTGGTCTTGTAGCAGGGAGATCTGGTCCTCAAACTGCATAGAAGAACAATGCTCTTGTGTGGAGTATTCTGTCGTGTTCTTGTAAATAGTTCATTTTGGCCATGGTTCTGGTCATGGCGAGATCTGCTTAGAGCATATTGCGCTAACTAGATAGTAGAGCAATGCTCTTGTTTGATATAAATGGAAGTTGTTACTCTTTTTTTAGTAAAAAATTTATTATAGTTATTGAAGCCCCGTTGGGGTAACATTCTAATTAATATATACTAGAAGGATCTACATCCATTTTCATGAAATTTCGCATCTTGCATCAAGATTCAGAAAGGCTTTTATTTTTATATGTATCGAAGTTGATATACTTTGCTCTTTCAAGTCATGAATTACAATCAGAAACAGCTGAGAAAGCAGTACTCTGCGCAAATTATATTGTGTCTACTTTAGAGCAACTTTGCTCTCATTTGAAACGAACCTATTAAGAACATTTTGGGAGACGTTGCTCCTCAACAAGATTGCTGTTATACCAGAAGCTGTCGACATCCACACATTGAATATAATAGTGCGGAGAGATATAAACAATATTTGAAATCATCTGACCATGTGAATTGCTAAAGATTAGGAATCATGGTGCCTAGTTTGGTGCAGGATAACTAGGCTTGTCTTCTCAGAATCTCGTCCATCAATAAATTTGGTGTTGGTTTTATGCCCTTCATTAATCTAGGTCCTGGGTTTAATGCCAAGGTGGAGCCATTCAATAAGCCTAATGAATAACCTTATTTTAATATTGTAATTGACATTCTCCTAGCTTGGACTACGTACATGAAATAACTCAAATTTATGTTGTGAACTTCTGAACCGTTGGGGTCATGGGTGGAAAAAAAATGCCACTTTCTCTTCTTATCTCTTTCATCAATATTTTCAGGTGTAGGTTTCATAACATTTATTAAAATTGGGTGATGGTTTAATGCCGTTGTAGTAGAGTCAGGATGAGGTTTGGGGCTGTGGAGAGGGTTATCCAAAAAGCACTCGAAAGTTTATCCGTCCTCCGTTTTGTAACCATATATACTTGGCCACCCCCCAGTTCGAACTCATCGTGCCTGGATGGACCCCCGATCTATGATCTACGTTCCAAACGTACCATCGCCTACTAGGGTCCCATCAAGTAAATAAGTTTGCAAAGAGGCCCGTTCGTGTAAATAAATATCTACAGGTTCTTCGAATCCGAAGGTAGAAAGAAACATGCCATTGTCTAACCCCCCGCCCCTCCCAACACAAAGAGTAGGGGGGAAAGCAAGATTCCTGGCCATTACTCACTTCGCCTAGACATGTCACCTGGACTCTCTCTCTCTCTCTCTCAATTCGACTCACAAATGTTGCTGGAGTTTCCGTCTCTACTTTTCCTAAAAGTTGCTGACTTGGCCTACCACCACCACGACCAGGATCCAGTTTTCCTACAGCAGTGTACATAATTTTGTGGCCCACTATATTGGAAACCCAAATTCAGTTTGCCAGCCACCGGGTTTGAAATCTCTGGATTTGGTTTTCCAGTATTGCTGAATTTCCTTCGCTGTTTTAGTTGGAAAAGCAACTTGAAGTAACCATCCATCTTCTTAAGTTCGATTACAATTTTTCAGGCAGTTTTTTCGGAAAGTCAACATGCTCCCTTCCTTCGTCTACCAGGACTCTTCACATGTGCTGTCTTTCCATCTTCTTCGGTGTTTCCATCTCCCCCGATGTTATCCTATTTTCTTTCTTCTTCTTGGAGTAAGTCCGACTTGACTTAGCCAACAAGCATACGTTCCTTTTGTTCCGACTTTATGTTCATGTGGATTCGTCTTTCCACTAACTCTCGACTTTTGTTCTTCAATATGTTGAGCTCCGCCCTCCTTTGAGAAATCTTCTTGACTCAGCCAACTTGCCAATTATTCCTTCGTATCTTTTATCTTGGACTTTTTCCAGATTTATTTTTCGGATCTCATCTTCTTCTCAATTCATCCCCAATGATATAACTATTCATTAAGGATTAACTCCACTTGGGCGACAAGCATTTCTGTAGATTTTTACTCTTACTTTCAGTAAAAGATTCCAAAAAGAAACTGCTTGCATCTAACGTAATTGATGAACAGTTTCAGATAATACCTTAATTTTTGAGATATTTGCGTGTCTCAAAGGGGGTCCCCTTAGAGACATGCCAATATCCTTCGCTGAACAACCACAAATACATGTCATTGATAATTACTTAAACGGACACAAATGAGAACTTTGTGATTCATATCTGAGACTAAATAGTGTGCAATGCCTTGGTCACGCTTTGGTTCTCGTTGGTGTAATGACAAATAAGCACAAAAGAAGTGCTTTCATTCTCATCACCGATATAAGGATCAATATTTATTGACTGGAAATTTATCTTCATCCATATACCTTCGTTCCATTATTCATGTAGCTGATAGAAATTGCATCTGGAACTCACCTACATAACGTCTATTATTTCTACTTAATAATTTTGATTGCACCGTAGCAACGTGAACTGAATTGCGCTCAAAATGAAGTAAATGAAATGATTTCGCATGATCTATGATGAATGATGACGAATGATCTAGAATGTACCCAATACATTTTGCTGTGAAGATTATCTTCAAAAACTTTTTAATGTACACATGTTTTCCTTTCTTTAACAAGAAGCTTGTTCTTTCTTCTTTTATGTTGTAACCACATTTTCTTTCCAGCCCCTGAAAGTCTTATATCTAACTTTTGGTATCATAGCGAGTTTGAGACCTTTCTATTTATGCTCGCGACGTGGCTTTCCCCTTTTATGTTCATAAATATCACCTCCTCTTCCAAGTCTTGGCAACCTCGGCTAATCTTTTCCCATACATGAGTTAACCAAGCTGATGCCAAAACTCACGTTCGATTTTAGTATGTTCAATTTATAGTATCAAAACATGATCATGTCCTTAATTCTTCTCGTAGTCAATTGGAATCCCTGGTTATTAACTTTACACTTTTTAATACTTGTTCGAATTCTTTCTTTACCCCGTTACGTACTCGAGTGAACTTTCATTGTCAGTCTCTCAACTGAAGATAAGTATTCGCTTCAAAAATTAAAAGTTTATCACTACAAGAGAAGGTAGGTGACTTATACGAAATGCACAACCTTTACCTATTTTCGTGAGAGCCACCACGGTTACTATTTGGTCAAACTATTATTGATGTTTCACTGGACGGAATCTGATGTGTGCATGAGAAAGCAAAGCGTTATAAATGTTGACCTGGTCAAGGCAAAGATTCTATGGTGGTATACCCAAAGTCTTCAATGAGAAAGAACTTTTAACTCACAATACCAGATACTTCTGGAAGTGTCTCAAGTTAAGTTTTCACCATAGCTAATACATTGATAGTTGGGTTTGACTTCCCAAAGGTATAAACAATAAGGTATAGAAAATGATATGTTACTAATATTGCTATACTGCACTTTATGTCCCTGTCTTTTTGAAAGGACGGATCAACTTCGATATTGTGTGCATGGCACTTCGGATTAGTTGATACCCAACAAAAGACGCCTAAATACATTATAAAATCAAAATTAATATTTATTAATATCAGGGAAGTACCCATCTTACTTTTAGCTTAATCTAATAATAATCTGCGAATTTGGAAGTCTTACAAAATCTAACATACCAGATTACATAGAGAATAATTCTAGTCAAGATGCAAGTCGATTATAAGAGCCCTTGGACTTTTTTTTGTGGCCATTCTTCCTCTGAGTTCTCTTTGCTGTCGCGTGAGATAATACATGCATTCATGTGAAGTCTCGTATGCTTCTTTCATTTCGGACTTGTTGGTGCCTTGTGCTCCTTCCCCCTTTCTTCGGGATACTTTATATATATCTATGTTGAATATGCTTTCATGCAGTGGAATGATACATGCAATGCAAATGTCATTCCACTCTCCGGTGAGGGCAATGAGTCTGGCGCCGAGACTGTAGTTATCCATAACTAGCTGTCCCCTGACATAATACATACATTCATATGAAGAAGTCTCATATGCTTCTTTCATTTCGCACTTGTTGGTGCCTTGTGCTCCTTCCCCCTTTCTTCGGGATACTTTATCTATCTATTTTGAAAATGCATTCATGCAGTGGAATGATACATGCAATGCAAATGTCATTCCACTCTCCGGTGAGGGCAATGAGTCTGGCGCCGAGACTGTAGTTATCCATAACTAGCTGTCCAGTGACATAATACATACATTCATATGAAGAAGTCTCATATGCTTCTTTCATTTCGCACTTGTTGGTGCCTTGTGCTCCTTCCCCCTTTCTTCGGGATGCTTTATATATCTATGTTGAATATGCATTCATGCAGTGGAATGATACATGCAATGCAAATGTCATTCCACTCTCCGGTGAGGGCAATGAGTCTGGTGCCGAGACTGTAGTTATCCATAACTAGCTGTCCCGTGAGATAATACATACATTCATATGAAGAAGTCTCATATGCTTCTTTCATTTCGCACTTGTTGGTGCCTTGTGCTCCTTCCCCCTTTCTTCGGGATGCTTTATATGCTATACCTATGTTGAATATGCATTCATGCAGTGGAAGGATACATGCAATGCAAATGTCATTCCACTCTCGGGTGGGGGCAATGAGTCTGGTGCCGAGACTGTAGTTATCCATAACTACAGTCTCGATTTGCAGTTATCCTAATCATAGTCATCCAGAGTCAGGATCACGATTATTTTCAAAAGAATCAGGATTTAGATTGCACTTACAGAGGTTAGAGAATATTTAATTATAAATAATAGAAAAGGATTTTTCGTAAGTTTAATTTTAAAAATAATCACACTTACCAAGAAATTGCAGCTATAAGGTTGTCTGAACTCGGTATGTTCCTCGGGTCCATTGTACTTATGAACAATTTATTGCACTCTGGCGTTTTTTTTGTTTTTTTTGTTTTCCCTGCCAACCTCATATTGAACTTATCTAGACCATTGTGGACTGTAAGTTACATCGGATTATGAGCTAAATGTGTATTATACTCATAATAATTGTGGAAGCCCACACCAACGGAAAGAATGGGTGCACGAAATAATCGAGAGATTAGTGTCCTTTCCATCCCACACATGCCTTGGCTTACTTCAATAATTAGAGTACACTCCAGGTTTTCTAGGTTACTCTGGGTGTTGAGAATCTTATATGATAACCTTTCCATAAATAGTAATAAGAATTTCCAATGAGAGATAGAAATATGTGAGAATTCGCCAAAAAGAAAAGGAACACAAACGTATATGGTTGTGAAAAGAATCAATTGATTTCTGATCTTTGAGTAGATCATATCAACATACTATATCTCCTGAGAGTTTTTGTTATGACAGATTTCAACTAAATAAGAAGAATAGTTGATTTGAAACATAAATCGTTTATAATACGCAAAAGTATTAAATGATTTGGATTGAGAAACTTTTGTATTATGATCTAACCTATCGTTGAACACACCCTTTAGGATACGCAAAAGTGATAAGTGACATGTATTAAGAAACTTTTGTACCATGAACAGACCAGTCGTCGAACACCCTGCATTTACTTTTATAAAACCCAGAAATTAGAATTGTTTCAGTTTTGCGCGTTAGTTGTGGGGTGTAATGCTTTCTTGAAATGGTAGTTGTGTGAATTTTGAAAAGTTTTTGTTCAGTGGATTCACTAAAAGCCTGATCGTGCAATGGATTTTAACGGCATACATTTTGCTAGTCCGACATCCAATTCACCCATAAAATGTTTTGTCTCCACATCTGCACCAAAGATTAGCTTGTTCTAGAGAAGGTAAAACTAGGAGTACTGTCTAAAATTATTCATAATTTATTTCCAGCAGTTTAAATATTTATTTTTCACTCTTGACTATAGAGCAGTCTGTCGAAGTCCAAATCACATTTTTTAAGATCAGAATTCTAAACATGACGACCGAGGGGGATTAAATATTTATGACAATCTACTAGCTGAGCGGCATCTTCCTTTCGATATCGTGGGAATTAGAGTTCAGTATATCTGGGTAAAGCGTTAGGAAATTGCTCAGGAAGCAGGCACCAGTTATTCCATATCTTTCCGTAATTTTCCTTAAAGTTTGAGGTTTCTGCGTCTGTGTCTAGATTTAGTTGATCAGTATCATAACACAATTCTTGAATAGAAGCCCGTTTATGTTAAAAGAAAAAGAGAAAAAGAACTAAAAGCCCTTCATTACCTACCTCCCTGCATGCTTTGTAATTTTGTAGCAAGGGCGTAGTTAGTAATAAGTAGTATAATTGGTATATTTTGTGCCAAACATGGTTGCTCCGATTACTTCCCGATTTATTATTTTATACTTCTTCTTTTCGGTGAATTCAAGGAGTATATCTCGCAGTCAGCTTCATATCACATTTGGAATAAAAAACTTGGGGTTATGTATAATTTGGACTCGATGTTCACTACAAGTTTCATCACTCTGCTTTTCTCGTCCATTTCTCGTCCAGAATTGATATCATCCTCAGATATCATCGAAGACTACAAACTGCAAATCGGAAATTCGTTTCAGCTCCTCGAGTTGGATCGGTATTGCTAATATTAAAATCGATATGCATATAACTAAGGTACACTATTTTGGAGCCATGTCGAAACCTTCAACGATTGGATATGCAAACACTAGCGTTTCCATAACTCTTTCTGGTTTTGTTTTGTTGACCAGGCGAACTCTCGAACTAGTAGTGAGGTCAACTGCATCCACTACATTGGTTTCATCAACATTACCACGGATGGAAATTTGTCCTTACGCAAATAATAAAAATCAGTTATAATTATTCCTTCCTTTCTAGCACATTTTGTAGTTTAGCACGATCGTATTTCAACTAGTGATGGTGCTCACATCCCTCACGCTGAACAAAAGATAACAAGCCTTGTAATAAGACAGTTTTAGCTACCAAAATTCCACAGTACATGTCAAAAGTATCCATTCCATAGATCAAAGAGCTACTTGAGCAGTGAATATACTGTGGGGGCATCCATGTTCTCATGTTGTATTGTTTGGAACCACTCTCGAATGCGACACTTCTACTTTATCGCCCAGCATTGTTTATCAATTATACTTAGTATTATATTAGTTCTGGGCCATTACCTTAAGTACGAGGCTGCTGCTGCCTTGCCGAGTAGACGAAGCACTCTGTACGTGTTGCAGGTCGCGATTGAATGACTGAATGCATGAATGAATGAGGAGGAGGTTAGGTCTGAAGGTACAGTGTTACGAGCTAGGGGGAGGCTTGATTGATTCTCACCTGTCGTCAAACTCGAACGTCGAGAGAAGAATTGTGTCTTTACTTAGCGCTCTGCGATTCTGCTTGACTTTGAGTTCCTGGCTAAGATACGGTGCTCATTCGCACCGGGAAAGCTGGACCGTTATCTGCTATTGTCGGGAATGTTTCGCTATTTTCGGGGGAGCTTCCCAGGAGGGGTCGTTTCCACCGGGTACTTTGTGATGTGACCTGTTATTCCCGGTAACGTTGCCGTGGGAAAAATGAAGGCTGCTGCTGCTGCTGCTTTGAGTCTGTCAATGAACGGGAAGTTTCAAAACTCACCGGCTGCTGCTTTGGTACTGTTATCCGTTACTTTCGATGCAATTGTCCTCTTCCCGTGGAAAACGCTGCTGCTTTCTTCCCCCCGTTAAGTCTGTCCGTTGCCTGTAACTGTCAAACCCACCGTGGCGAGTGTGAGAGTGAGTTTGAGATCCGGGAAACCTCGTTCCCACAGGCTAGTTTGTGAGGTTCTCCTTTAATTTCGGGGCCACTTTCGGGAATTTTGCCAATGGGTTGGCTGCTGCTTGCTTTCCTCCCCGCTCAATCTGTCTGATGCCGGCAAGTGACAAAATCCACCCGAGTCTTCCAGTCAGAGGCGTCTCGACTGGCGTTGATGAGACGGCGTCTTCTCGATGAAGTCATGACTCGTGGCAGTCGCCGTTCATGATGAATTGAATTCGAAACAACTGCAACATGCGAAGAAGTTGACACTACGGTTTCATGGACTTGTACTGGAGATTCTGGGACAATGTGTGGCAAAAGACTTCTATTAAGGGGCCATGGAAGAGCAAGAGATTTTAGAGATTCAGATGCGAGCCGGGTGAAATCTGCTGAAGATAGTAGATCCGTACGTTGTGCAATTCCGCTGTACTTCGATATTATGGAAATGAAATCTGCGCGGCAGAATGAGATCTGCTCAAGGCAAGTCCGGGTTTCATTTACTGAGTTTTAAAACCCAAAATCTGAAAGAGTTTGTTTTGGGGTTGCTTTCATACCACAGGTTTAGTCTCGTGCTCCTAGGGGACAAAATTGCCAGTCTTCTGTCATACATCCTGCATGGTTGAACCCTAATTTTTCAAAAAGAGATGAAGTCGGCATTCGCACAAATGTGATTCCCATAAGTGGTCATAACATCTGCCAGCACTTATGAGGCCTTACCTAAGACAGTTCATTTCGCAGTAGGCCTCCTTCCAGTCTACGGTGAAATCTCATCGAATTTAGACTGTCGAGTCCAGGTACAGATATTCCCGAGATGTTGTGAGGAGAAAGCGATTTACTCAAGGAGAGAACTTTACAAGGTGATCTAGCGACGATGTTTAGATCTTCTTCCCTTCCTAGAGACGGATATCCTCTTCTCTAATAGACAGCGGCATGGCACAGGCCTCAGTGGTTACACTCAAAAATTTAAGAACTCAGATAACATACATTTTACAACAAGGTGTGGCCTGTATCGAGTTTAGGACCCACTGTTGGCTCTGTGAGACCCAGGAACTCACATAGCTCCATCGCGCTACTCATCTCCAGCGTAAGACTCGAACAGTAAAAATGAACTCGAAGAAAAGTTCATCAAGCAGACAGGCTGCGGTAGAATACAAGACGAAGAAGCT
Organism: Lunularia cruciata; assembly: GCA_948567375.1. Lineage (NCBI taxonomy): Eukaryota > Viridiplantae > Streptophyta > Marchantiopsida > Lunulariales > Lunulariaceae > Lunularia > Lunularia cruciata. The sequence goes on from OX419756.1 coordinate 11,161,993, forward strand.
CAAGGCCAGTTGGTGAACTCGAAAACTTTACCAACAATTTCCAGACCTGTTGGTACTTGCCACAAGAAGAGAGCAACGTTTAGTGAATTCAGGGCGATATGAAGACTACGAGCCGTTTCATCCCCCTTTTGCATGGCGGGTACGAGTGCCGCAGCGAGAGCCCAAAGGACAGTAATTCCTGGTCAAGATGACAGGAAAAGTATTTATACGATATTAGAGTTCATCTTCACAAAATGTCACCAGAAACGTGAAGATTGCAGCTCACTGACCACCCTTTTAAGACAGCAACAACTGAGACTCCAGAGTGAAGTGTTCCAGCCCTGGATAGACACTGCAGACTGAGCTAGGTCCAGACGTAGTGTTGCAACCTACGTCTTAGATTTTGAGACACAGAAATACAGGGTGTTCAGACAGATACGGAATAGTGAGGACGGGACTAACCGGCGCCAGAAAATAGATGAGGACCCGGGAACAGTTGTCCAGTTCTCAGGTACGTATTTACACAACCAAGGACGGATGTGAAAATTCCTCCACCGAGCAAGATCGCACCGGCGTTGAAGTGCTTGTCTTTGTATCCTCCTTTCACAAGCTCCTTCCTCTCCTACAAGACAAGTCAGTCCGCAACCGAATTACAGAGGGGATTAATACGCCGTATTGTCATAAATAGAGGTGTGAAGTTCCATTGATTCTGACACTCGTTTAAGCTCGTTAGCAGAGCGGCTGAAAGCCACCTGATAACATTGAAGTTGTCTTTTACATACCGAGTGATGATAAATGGCTATGGCAAGTGTGACTAATGTGGTTCTCGGAAACCTCCGACAAGGAAACAGTACGGTGCTTTTACTGGCTCCATACGAATGAACGTTCATAGGCTCTGATTGCTGGCCCTGTGAACAGCTAAGAGTACACTACCGCAATCGTTCGAAGTGTTTGTCGTTCTCTCGAACTGCGACTGAGCACTTTGCTCAGTCGTCTTGCTGGCTACCACAGTGCAAAGTTATCAGGAATGGCAGATCAACCGATCCATAATTCCTCAGTAGTGGATACATAAAATCCTTAGTCAGAGAAATCGATATGCCACCTTAAGTAGTAGCAGTAGTGGCATAAGAAGGAAGCCATGTCGTGCACACCAATTAGTAGATACATGCTGGAAGCAAGGGGACAGCTGACATGAGACACTTTCTAACCTCAGTGAGTTTGTTGATCTCTTGCTCCAACGGAGAGGGAGGTGGTTTAGATGTAGACGCTTCTGCTCCTGCTGCAACCGCAACTGGTTTGACTTGCTTCTTCAATTCAGAAATCTCATTTCCGATGGTTCTTACTCGCCTCCACTGCCAACCTAGGTAGCCAGAGTAAAGTGTGAAGGCTAATAGCCCACCCATGACGAGGGGGTGGAGAAGTGCAAAACTTCGCCCCTCCAGAATGCCATACTCTCCCTTCGCTGCTTGTGCATTCTGCAATCCGAATTCCGAATCAAGTTAGTAAAATCGATTTTTCGTAGCCAGGTACCTACGAGCTCTGGTATTATGTACCTCGCTCATGTCTCTTGATGGAGGGTCCTCCATCAAGAGATCAGACCACCCACTACAATGAATGGTATGACGAGCTATCTCCAAGGTGGTGCACAGACTTCAGTACAACAACCATCAGAAGGCATGCAAAAGGAAAGACTCATGCCTGGGGTCGATAGTCTCAGTACTACGTTACGAAGGTTATTAAGTTCCAGGTAAATCAAACCATCAGTCTATACTCGTTTGTTAGCAGTAGACAAAATGGACATCAGCTATGAAACCATCGATTCTCATTCGTCACTCATTGTGAGAGGAACATAGGACACCCAAACAAGACCAGAATTATCCAGGGCATTCCTGAAAAATTGGCAGGATATAAACCAAATGTGGGTCGTACAAGAGCTTCGGGTAACTACTTCAATAAGCCCATTATTCGTGGGTGTGATATGATGTGCCGAACAGAGTCAGTGCTTTGACTATATTTCAATTAAAAGGAAACGGTCCTGCTCTGGAGTACGATCTGGATAAACCAACTCTACAGAGATAAACCAACTCCAGTGCACAGGCAATCAAATCCAGTGGTGCACGCAAATGTACACTGCACATAACCTTTCAGACATTTACCCAAAAAGGAAGATTCCTGTTGAGATGGAGGGGGATTGAAGAATGGCAGTCAGAGAATTCAGTCCACTGGAGGACGATTGATTTTTAGATGCATAGTAAACCACAACAGGCATGGTCTGCAAAAGTATGAAGGGGAAGTAGCTATGATAGAATGATCACGATCACTTGACAGAATGCGAATTTGTCATTCTAAAGTACAGTGTCTGGTGGGCCATGGCAAGAACAAATGGACCTTATCGTCAAGATCAAGACTAGAACATGGCTGAGACAGCTACAAGTCATTTATACTGTTACAATCTGCCTTGATGGCGCTCAAACGCGCCTGGATCTCTGCCTCTAAGTTTTAAGCACGCCTTCCTTCCCTGTCCCAAACAATCCGTATTCAACCACAAGGATTTGATCATACTAAATGCTCGAAGTTCAGGTCCAGACTAGCAAATTAAACGACAGAATACGCTTCTGTCGTTTCGGCACAGAGTATTCAGCTGCAATGAGCTTCGTTGAATTCGACCAACAGAGAAGCCAAGGTTGCTCGAAAATCGATATCAAATTTTCTATCTGGATATCCGGTCTACATGGTTCAACTCTCTTTCTAATTTAGCTCTGAACATCCTCATTGCTTATCGACACCCCAATTTACTTTCAAACCATTCACAGAATTCACAAATTCTACATACCTCAGCACCAAGCAGCAAAGGAGATAGCGCAATTCCGGCAGAGAGCCAAGCCTTTTCAATCCCATTGCCTCCTTCCTGGCTAAGTCTCTCCTCGTCCACCGCTACCACCAAGTCCTCCTTGGGTGGCCCGGCCTCAGACACAATTCTACAGTTCTTCGACACAACATTGCTCCGTCTGCAACCGAATGTGGGCAGCCCAGAACGGCGAACGGGGGATAAAGAAGCAGATGACAAAACCGTTACATTCCCCATGGCGACCATGACCGCCATAGCTCAGCAGTCTCAAGCAGCAGCAGTCTTGGCTCTCTCTCTCTCAGTCTCTTGATTTCGTGATGGAATTGTGAGAACTGATTGGCTTCCACGCGAAGTGCACACGCCCTTGAGGCGACCTGAGAAACCCGTCGGGAACCTTTTCTCATAGCAGCCACAAAAACTGATCCCATTGGCTATGGAGTCTCCAGCCCCTACGACTAGCCCCATGCACCCACATAACGTGGCGCCTGCTTGACACGCTTGCTGGGTGCCCACCCCTTTTGTCCACGTCGGAACGAACTTGATCAAACGAGGTTTTTAACTTCTCTTCTGGGACTGACAGTCTACAAACCTCCGAAACTGACAGATTTTTTGTCATTTGGAATGTCATGCAATAATACACAACAACGAAATCTAGAATGCATAGTGATGTGCCACGTAAGGTTGGAGAAAAATCTTGGAAGGTTTAGAAGATAAAATAAGAAATCGGAAGATTATATGGATGAGAATATCTTCATCCAAATTTGAGATCATCAGAGAAAACAAGCAAGATTTCTGAACGAAGTTCATTATATGTTGATAAAGATGTATCAAACCAGCATAATCTCACAAACGAAGTTTATTGTGCACTGAATAATAGAAATTCTACTTCATTTTATTACCAAAGAAGTAGATTCTTATCACTGAAATATCAATTATAGAGTTCCTACAAACTAGAAACTCTTCACATTAACATCTCAGTACCTACAATCACAGTGATGAATTTCTATATCATCTGTAATAGAAACCAGTACAGTGATAGAAACAGATGCAGTGGTAAGCAAATATCTTAGAACCCAACGGTATTGCTTTGCCAGACAACTAGACCTGCTCTATTATACATCACAATGTTACCATCATTGTGAATCTCGATGTACTGTTCGTTCTTGTTAGCATTCGTGGTTCCTGTCTCCCAAAGCTTCTGATCGCCATCATAGATTACAGCATTTCCATAACCTTCCATGACAAAGAAACATTTCGTGACTGGACCGGTGGGAATGCTGTTTGTGGCCCATACAGGTTTACCACTGTGTTTCAGTATCAAATTGCAATTAGCTTGCATTTCGATTGAATAGATCCCGTTGAGAGATGTTCGAGTTCCACCTGCGTAAATGGCTTCACCTGCCAGTATCAAATTTCCAGGTTGTGCCTCGACTTCGATCTGCTGCACACTCAAAGAACATACCCACCAAACAAACAGTACTTTGAACCATTTCAGCAACATCTCCAACTTCTGTTCCTACTCAGTCTTGAACAAATGTGGTTATTGAACAAGCAAAACTTGAATGACAGTAGCGTCAAGGAAAACACTTCTTATACTACATTCTGGAAGATAGTCTGCACATCACATAGTGCACATACTATATTGATAATAACTTTGATAGTAACATAAAGAAATATATCTCTTATACAATATTTACGTAAGATAATTAGCGTATAGTGCACATACAATATTGTTATTAACCTTGTTAGTAACATACGAAATACATCTCTTATATAATGGTTTTGGAAAATAATTCGCATACAATGCACATACTATATTGATATATATCTGGAGGATAATTTGTATACAGTACACATACTATATTGATATTAACCTTGATAGTAACATAAAGAAATACATATCTTTTACAATAGTTCTGGAAGATAATTTGCATATAGTGCACATAATTTTTTGATATATTTCTAGAAGATAATTCGTATATAGTGCACATGCTATACTATTATTAATCTTGATAGTAACATAAAGAAATACATCTCTAATACGATATTTCTGGAAGATAATTTAAATACAGTGACATACTATCTTACTATTAACCTTGATAGTGACATAAAGAAATACATCTCTTATATAATCTTTCTGAAAGATACTTTGTGTATAGTGCACATACTATATTGATATTAACTTAATAGTAACATAAAGAAACACATCTCTTATACAATATTTGTGGAAGATAATGTGTACGTTGTGCACGTACTATATTGACATTAACCTTGATAGTAACATAAAGAGTATATCTTATATAATATTTTTGGAAGATAATTTGAGTATAATGTACATAAATATATTGATATTATTCTTGATAGCTTATGGATCGACTGAAGAATAACTTATAGATCGATTGAGGAATGATTATAACCTTTAGATTCTTTGACATAAATATAAACTATACTACACTTTAAGATACATCTATCCGTTTAAACTTTTACATAAGTAAATCATGAATGTGAATGACTTAAACTTTGATAGATTGAAACTAATATCCTTGTTGAAAAGCTAGGGGAAGGTAATTGCTGATGGATTGGGTCAAGATTGACAATGACTTTTTGATTGATAGAGAATAACGAAAACTTTATTATTTAGATGAATTTGACGGTCATAAAAATTCTACTACAATCTAGTCACTTAAACAAAGTCTATGAGAAAATCATTTATTATATTATTAGATACTTTTTTCTTTTACCAAAAACCATTTTTTAGATTACCTTCAACAAAGAACAAGATCTACCATGCCCTTATTATAGTTGTTCATAATCATGATCTTCTCGAATATCCAATGACAAGATAGGGAAGTAAGGTTATTCTTGCAAGAGTCATGATACTCCAATGAAAATAAGAACATTAAAGTAACATGTTTAATTGAATCTTTTTAAGATTGACACTTGGAATTATGAATGGACGAGAACCTGAATGAGTTAGAAGAACTGCTCAAAATACTAAAATTAAGTTTTAAGGAGGTAAGGAGCATGAAAAAGTAGAAAGGTACCATTAATTATGAGATCCATGTGTAAAGACCATACTAATTAAATGTAATCTGAATGAGATGAAAAATATTGTATTGACATTATTATTAACATTTTTGTGTAACTCTAATTTATCTTATGATAAAAGGTAGAAAGTTATTATATGTAACAGATTTAAATCCATAAATGAGAAAACCAATTTACTAATAATTTTATGTTACTAATAGATTCAACAACATAATCATTCATATCTAAAACTTTAGTATTTTTTTTCACATGTATAGCATAATAAGATTTTGATATAATTAAAATAATCATAAAAATAGAATTGTAGACAAAATTAAAAAATTAAATATAGAAGATAAATATATAAATTACATACCATCATCCAGCTTAGATCCTTGGTTATCCTTGGTTGGCCTTAAATTAAAAAAATCTATAATACTATCCTTAAGTATCTTAAATGTTTTATATTTCTCATGGTTTTGATTTCTCAAATAAAATTATAAAATAAAGTTATCAAATAAAGTGAAAAAATAGCTTATCTTTGTACCTCTCTAAATTAAAATTTTAGTATTCAACTACTAAGATCCTTGGAGTTTATTTATCATTATGATCAAAGAAGTACCTCTTTGCATCAAACTTGCATAGCATGCAAATTGAATGATAGAATATACCTATCAAGTGCAAAATCATTTCTCATCTATTTGATGATACACTTTTCACACCAAATTTTGAAGTAATTAGAATTGGTTTGACAACTATCAGATTACACAACTTGGTGGATCATACTGTTTATACGATCTTGTTGTGTCATGTAAAGTTCTTGGCAGAATAAGAAATCTTTGATTTGTTGAAAAGGTCTAGGCACTTGCAATATTGTGAGAACTCTTGTTGCACACATGGAGAGAGAATGATATGGAGAGTCATGCAAGGACTCAGGAGATGGCCTTCTAGTGGCAAAGAAGTTATCAATGTAAGCAATAAAATGTGCACTTCTTGTTTTTCATCTCTTCTTCCTTCATTTTTGATGATCAAGTGATAGTTTTAGTCAAAGGATTGGACAAACCTTTGGTTGGACCTCACAGAAATTGTTCAGACATTGTGCCAAGCCTTCCATAAAAAATATTGCAATTTGGTTCTATGGTAAACATGAATATGCTAGCTCAAGAAACCAGTTTTCATTTCTTGTTTTTCATTTTTCTCTCTCTTCAATTTTGCATGATTGAATGATAATCTTGTGTTGCAAGATAGGCTGCAACTCTAGCTAGAACTTGTTGCAACATGGCAGTTCACTTGCACGCCACCATACCAAGTGGTAGTTCACCTGCACTATACAAAAATCATGCAATGGCTTAGTCAAGACCACTCATTCAACCTTGTCTTGGCGTGGTGCTCCTCCTTTAAGGCTTTGCACATTGTAACTTGATATGAGACTTTTCTCTAGATCTTGTTATCATTTTTCTGTAATACCTTCTTGTTTGCAAAAAAGAAAAGGTTGTTCAACTCTATAAGTTATGGGCACATAATGAATTCCACAATATAATCATTCTAGATTGTTTGCATGGATGTAGTCTTAGACCTACACACAAGCCCAACCATATCAATTTCCTTGAAACAACACTCACCATGGTTGAACAAGGTTTGGTACCTTGAAACATCTACCATATTGAACCATTTATTGGTGCAAACAATTGGTCTATATGGAAATACCATTATGAACTGATCCTTTGTGCCCAAGGCATATGGGATTTCACATCAAGAACTTTAGAGCGCACAAAAGAAGAGACTTTAAATAGATGGTTCCAACACTATACTACTTGCCATTGAGTTAACAAAATTGCAAGTTAATTGGGACAAGGAAGATGGCAAGGCACATACACAGATCACATAGATAATGTCTCCAATTGTAGCCCTTGACTTGATTCCCTACAAGAATGCCAAATAGATGCGAATAAAACTTATAAACTAGTTTGAGCAAAAGACAACACTCAATAAAATTGTCCTTCTATGCAAATTCAACATTGTCAAAATTTGTAGTAGAGAGACACTCTTAGCACTTATTGCTTTCTCACATGAACTCTTTAATGGATTGGACATTGTTGTAATTGACATTGATAAAGATTGTTGCAGCCAAATCTAGTTAGATAATACATGGACTTTTGTTTTTTTATCCAAGACTAGGAGTGGTTACTCTTGTGTATGTTTGCAACATCATGAACAAGGCTTAGCGGATTAGTCCTTGACTTTGGTGCAACTTGACTCACCAATGATGGTGCTACTCTTCACAATTACAAGAATTTAGGAATCTATAAATTAGTTATCCTTGGAGATGGTTGCACTACCAATGCTAAGGTATAGGAACACTTTGTATCCACACAACAATAGGTAAGACACTAGCTTTTTTAGCAATGCTTGCTTTGCCCTAACCTAAGAATGCCATTATTATCTATCTGCACACTTGGGGCTATTGATGCATTATTTTTTTTGAAGAAGCAAAGCAATTGTACAACAAGCCGTACATATGCTAGCACTTCCAAATCTAGTCTATTGCCTATGTAAGCTTGATGGCTTGATCATTAATCCATTTGAAATCATTGCTATAGCCATCAAACAATGCCACATTATGGCACCAATGTTTAGGGCACCTTGGAGCCTCATGTATGAGCAAACTACAAAACTTTGCTAGATTGTTATAGGGTCTTATAACAAGCTACCTCATGTGATCTACAAATCTTGTGTTCTAGCTAAATCCCATCATGCACCAACACTTCCCACCCATGGTTTTTCACACACTACCACAATGAAACTTCCAACAAGTTCATGCAAATTTGGCTTGGCCTATATGTCCTTCATCACTCCAAAGCAACCTCTATTTACTAGTCATAGTGGACAAATTCACACAAAAAGTTGATGTTGCACCTCTCAAGCACAAATCAAGTACATTATATGCACTAAAATCTTACCATAACAAGATGGATATGGCTTTAGGTTTCCAATTGAAAACATTATACACCAATGGAGGAGGAAAATTTATCAACTTTGCAATCAAAACATGGTTAAGTGAGTGCAAAATTACCATGGAGATGTCATCTCTTTGATTGTTGGAGCTTAATGGAGTTGCAGAATGAGCTAGTTGCAGCCTTGTTGAAAGGCAAGACTACAAACAAACAAGATGTCTGCTGGAAAAGTATCATTTTAACAATAATATACTTACAAAATTGAAATCTTAACTCCTAAATCCTACCTCCATGTGTTGTATATTATGAGATGCATGGAGTGGTCTTAAACTTAATTTGGAACACCTACACATATGGGGATGCTAGGCTTTTGTATTTGATGACTTGCATAACTTAAGAAAATTCAACTTGCATGCAATCAAAGGAATCTTTATTGGCTATGGAACAAGTGGCTACATTCCAAATAGAATGAAATGGATATGCCAACATCATGCACGCTTCATAGAACACACCTCACCGCAATCTATGGCAAATGAAGTTGGTACTAGTCCTAGTGACAACTATGATTTCTTTGACAATAATAAAGACAAATCAAATCTGATTAAAAACGATGCACCTAATCTTCCTCCAATAGAAGCATCAACTATCACACTGCAAAATTCAACACCACCACCCGTTAACACTTTGTGCAGATCCACTGGAACTACACAACCATCTTGTTGATACCCTGCAACTAAGTTTGCTACCATTGCAACATCTAACAACAACAAAAAATTTTACAATCAATTGAGTGACACTAAAGGCACATTATCACAATACATTTAACCAACATCTATGCACTCAAAATTATTGATGCAACATAATAGATCAAGGCAATGCAAGTTGAATACAATGCACTTATTTGAATACAAGTTTTTGCAACAATTCCAACCTCCAACCTACCTCCTTCTACAAATGTCACTCGCTCCATGTAGGTCTACAAGATCAAGACCAATGCACATGGAGTTACTGAAAGATACAAAGCTCGTGTGGTAGCACAAGGCTACATTGAAATTTTTGGCATTGACTATTTGACAAAATCCGTACCACTTGCTTTTGTAGCCACTATTGGCATTTTGCTCAGAATGGTTGCAACACATGGTCTCTTTGTTGAGTAGTTGGATGTTGTCATAGCACACTTGAATGGAAATCTTCAACATTATGTCTCTTTAATACCACCACCTGGTTATGCCACATCCAAAACTATATAAAAATAACAAAAGCACTATATAGTCTCCAACAATATGATCATGAGTAGTTCAAGACATTTACACTCAAATTACTCAAAATGGGTTTTACTACATCATCATATGATCAATGCTTGTTCTATTTCCTTGACAATGGACAATCATTTCATCTCATTTTATATGGACAACATCCTTCTCATCACAGACTCTTTCTCACTCCTTGCTACAACCAAACAATGCTTTCAATCACAAATTTGACATCAAGGATCTTGGTCTACCATATTGTCATGTTATGGTTTGCATACACAATGAAAGAGTAGTTTAGTGTGGTTTAGCTCAATATTATTGGATTAGATTGTACTACAAATCCCACGGTTGAGCTTTTACCATGTGAGAAATTTGTATATATTTAAGTAATTGGTCATGTGTATTGGTTGTGTTCTCTTTGAGTGCTTTGATGTATATAGGTGATGGAGATTTAATAAACAAGGTGTTTTATATTTTAACTTTAGGAGTCTTGAGAGCACATGGTATTGAGAATGAGAGTTGTAGTAGGGTGTGTGAGCTAGAGCATTGGAGAAAGATCCGTAACAAGAAATGTTCCATACTCTTGATCTCCCATTCTCAAATCTTTTTCTCATTGTGCTTTAGATTCCACACCGTGATCACTTTTAGGCTTAAATGGTGGCACATTTTGGGGTTGTGTTCATAATATCAATGATGGAAATTTCACTTATCCTTCTTCTGCTTACTTAAGGGCATGTATTGGATTTGAAAATTTATGTATTTTTTAAGAAGGAGAGGAGCTTAATTTTTTCAAGGACTTCAAGGTGGAATTGCGAGTCCATGTATCAAAAAGGAGAATGCTAAATGACATAATGGTAAGAAGTAAATCCCAGTAGGAGAAGTTGTGAGGTTTTTGACATTTTGAGGGACTGAAGGAAGTGCATTTGTGAAGAGAAGAACAAGGTTGGAGAGAGGAGCTAATAGGCTATGGTTTGGATATAAGAAACAAGAGATTTGAGTAAAATCTGAACATTATATGATCAATTGAAGAAGGGGATATCAAATTCATACATAAGGGCACAAATTGAGATTTTGAGAGTTTTATCATAGATTTTGATGATGCCAAAAAGTAGAAAAATGATAGTGGTGCTAAGCCTATAAAATTTTTAGTTGAAGTCAATTTCACATCTGATTTGATCTATTAAAGTTGGAGTATTAGAAATCAAAGAGTTGGGGGAGATTATGATCAAGTTTGGAGTTTTGGTCACCTCTCAAGTTCTTGTTCAAATCATGTTATGAAAATTCAAGTATTTTTGGTGATTAAGTTTTGTAAGTTTTGTGCAAAGGTTTCATATGAATTATTCAAATAAAGTATTCAAAGTCTTCGATCAAGTATACTTGGGTCTATAGAGCTCAAAAGTTAGCCCAACTTGGAAATGGATCCAAGGATTGGATTTGAGTTCAAATTTTAAATTTCATAGAGGTTTGGATAGAAGTACATCCAATTATTGTGTAAAATCTGGTTGGCTTAGGTTTTATAGAGAAATTTGATCTGTATTATAACTACTATCATAAGCTCCAAGAAATTACTCAATTTTTAACTCCAATTGAATAACAATTCTCTAATTTGGGATGAATGTCGAGGATTTTCAATTTGGTGGACTTTTTTTGAGGATTTATCTGAACCTTTGAATCAAAACTTTGGTGAGATTTTTCCAAGAACAAAGGTTAGATCCTTAATTAGGGTTTTGAAATTAAGATTTGGACTACAAATACTAAACCAAGTTCAAAAGAGTATCACAAGAGCTATAATAGTCATATGTTAGCGTGCATTATATTATTGAAATTTTATCTCACATGCTTTCAATCTATCCTTAAAACCATTTGAATCAAAGCTACATGGAGGAAGGTATCTTAGTTTACGTCTCATAGATATTTTTCCATAAAAATGTATAAAAGTCCAACTCTTGGAAGCAACACTTGGAGTAACAAGGGAGAATAGGTCTTGGACAAGAAATTGTTCTTTGATGTACAATCTTTACAAAATCATGGAGAGGTATTGTCAATTTGCTTGTGTTTGGATCCTCTCCATGGTTTGCATGTATGATTGTATGCTCAGTTTGCTTGGATTGATGTGTTTGCATTGCACTTAGGTTCTTTTTCCTTAGGAGTGTTGTGTATGTCTCAATGGTAATGGTGGAAATGATGTCCATTAGCCTGGAGTGCTTGTTGTGATGGTAGGTTAGATTTCCCACACTACTTGATAGAAGGGACACTAGAAATAAGGATATAAGGTTTTGGTGGTTGGAGAAAACAAGTAGGCTCAAACTAATAATGATAGATCTCCTACACATGAGCTACACATGACCTCCTATCAAAAAGCTCCATAAATAAGCACCCAATGTGTTCCTAGAGAGAGAAATGAAAAGCATGAAAATACTACCTACTTTGCCTTGAGATCATACACCAAGGCATTGGTAGTATCACCATCAACCAAACCAACAACTTCCTACAGGTACTCTCTTGGGTGAAACTTGCTAACCTATACTTAGTTTGCACACCTCTCATCCTTGGAACTAAACTCACTACAACTAACATCAGAGAGTCAGAAACAAAGCACCCTTTCAACAACTTATTTGCAAACTCAATTACGTTACCACTTGCACTTGCCCAAATATTGCTCGCAATATATCTTTACTTGCTCAACATCCATCTCACCCAATTGGTCCACATTGGGTAGCCCTCAAACATGTTTGGCACTACATTATTGACACAATTGATCACTATCTTACTTACTTGATGTCCCAAACCACACACACCTTAGTTGCTTATGCTAATGTGGATTGTGCCAACCAAAGATTGTCTTGCAAATCATACACCAATGTACTTCTCCTTCTCATTGATATTGCTATCATTTGGTTCTCCAAGAAACAAACAACAATCACACTTTTGACAATTGAAGTAGAGTACTACGCTCTTGATGCTATAGGCAAATAAGCCACATATGCACAACTTCCTCACCTCCATCAGCAATTTCAATGGACCAATTATCATCTATACATACAACCTTGGAGCAATTCCTACAACCTCAAATAGAAACACTATTGCCTCCACTTAAATGAAACACATTGACATTATTCACCACTACATCAAAGACATCGTCACCAAAGGACTTGTCTTGTTAATTCCAATTCCCACAAAGAACCTGATTCTTTCACTAAAGTGCACCTCAAATTGCTACTCTTCATGCACACATTGGTCTCAACCTCCTCCTTCAAACCTCAAATTTCTTTAAACCTTTCTTGCTTCTTCTCCCTAAGCTCTCACATTCCCGTATTCTTCCAATATTCCTCCATAACTCTCAATATGCAATTCTTGTATTTTCTCCTATCTAATACCACCTTTGAACCCAAGCACAACACCAATCTCCTTTTGACACCCACACAGCCTTCATGGTCAGGGGGTGTTGCGATGTGGCAACACTTGCATGCCATCATGCCAAGTGACAATTCACTTGCACTACATGGCAGCCACAAACTGGCTTATTCCCGACCACTCATTCAACTTTCTCTTGGTGCAATGTTGCTCCCTTAAAGCTCTGCACATTGTAACTCAATATGAGACTTTTATCCATATATTGCCATACTTTTTTGTCTATAACAAAGAAAGTGCTATTCAACTCTACATAACTTACCATAATTTGTTTGAACATTGTGCCAATCCTTTTATAGAAAACACATTGCAATCCGAATCTATGGTCAACATTGAAGTGCTAGCTAAAGCAAAACCTTGTGCCATAAGTTGGGTGATTTGGCTGGCAGAAAAAATTAAGTATTGTGATGAAGAATATTGAACCAATAAAATTGATCTCCACAAGACACTTTCTTGAGAATTGCTTCAAATAGTAATATTAGGAGTTTAAATTAGCACTTCCTCAATTTCATAGCATGTTAGTAAAACTATTCATGTATAGTCCCATATTGTTTTATGTTATCATCATAAATTAGTAACATGTGACATGATGGGTTTAGTTTATTCTCGTAAATTATCATTTCTTATGTTAATTATTCTTCTCTATTTTTTAAAAAACTTTCACTATATAATTTATAATCTTATTCAATTCCAGAGGGTTGTTCCGAAAAGACTGCCACAAACAACTCGCAAACTATTACAATAACTTCATCCCCATAACATTTTTGTCAAATCTGCAATTGAAACCCACTCCCTTGTGTGTGAGTAGTGCCACAAAGAATCTTGCGGAAATCATCGGGTAACAACTCAAGGTTTAAGCACTAGAGAACTCTGTTCAAATGTAGAAGAAATTCATCTCCACAATTGCTTTCTACTCAAGGTTATATCAAGTGAGCCATTGAACTCAGTTTCAACTGGTGTACGGAATGACAAACAATCAATTCAGAAACCAAAATTGATGTGCAGATCGATAGGTGATTAATTTCAAAATTGGACCGTTTGTTGAGGTCCATTGAAGTCTGGTTTTGAATTCAATTAGCTGTCAATGCGCACATCAATTTTATTCGACGAGTAACTTCTACCTGATATGAACTAGGAGCAGTTGAAGATTTGACAGCGTAAGACTCTTAGGTGATTCACATGGCTCTTTTGGGCTCCGGCAGCCCACTAAAAGACAAAAATTGGCAGCGATAAATCTGCCGGAGCCTCTCCCCACCTCCGATAAACTTGATGTGCGTATGAGCTCCGGCAGCGATAAATCTGCCGGAGCTCATGCGCACGTCAGGTCTGCCTTACGTTCAAGCCCTCAGCAGAAGCTTATACGTTAGGCAACTCTTGCTCCGTCTCGTGCTCCGTCTGAGTCCCTCAAACGGGAGATTTTCTAGGTTAATGGGTTGGGTGATACAACGAGCAATACAGTTTACAAACGTCCCATTCATGACAGGTTCAATTTTCCCCGAGAGCAAACATATTAACTTTCCAAGCAAACATTACTAGGGTTTGATTTTTGACCTTTGAGATTGATCAAGTATGTAATACATCATAACTTTTTCATTTTTGGACATGTTGGGCTATTCTATAGCTTGAATTGAAGGTTATGCAATGCTTGTCATGTGTGATTTGAAACTGAAGACAATAGATTAATATTACAGTGACATTGGTGAGATGAAATTTCTCTGTCAAACCAAACTTTTCCATGTATATTTTTTGAATTTTGTGTAGCAAAATGGAAGAGATTGTACATAATGAGAATGTTTTGGGAGCTCTTCCACCTATGGAACCAATTACATTGGTGAAAGATTTGCCGGCTCCATCCAAGAAGAAGCTTGGTGCAAAAAAGAAAAATTCATCATCAAAGGATGCTCTTGTGAGAGGTATGATTTTGACTATTTCATATGTAGATTGGAATACTATTCTAAAATAATAGTATGTTGATTATTTATCTACTGTTGTCAATTGTGTTTACAATTGTTTCCATTCCAAAGAAGGCTAAAGTGGAGTGGATTTCTAGTCATGTGAGGCTTTTTTTTGGATATTTATGAAGACATTTATTTTAATCATTGTAACCAAGGCAATGTAAGTCAGGATCAATGGAAGGTGTTTGCTAATAGGTTCAGTGAAGCTATCAGTATGACACCACCTTATGAGCCACAGACTCTCAAGAACAAGCTTGATGGTCTAGTTAAAAAATATAGGGTTGAGAAAGGAAAACAAACCACAAGCATAGAACCAAGTTCATGGGAGTTCTATGAACAGATGCATAGAATTAGAGGAGGTTCACTGAAAGAACAAGGCATTCTAGGAGCATGTGATGGTGGTATTAACACTTCAATAACTAGTGAGAGAGTGGTTGTAGACTTGAATTATGAAACTATTGATGTGAGTGAGGAAGCATCTCATATAAATCAAACTGAACAATCATATATGGATGTTTTGATATCTGATGATGAGAAGGAAACACCACAAGTCTCTACACCTTCTCTAGAGACAATTGGTAATCAGGCCGCAATCAGTCCTAGGACAAAAGCTTGTGCTCAACCTGGTGTTGTTGGGCAATGTAACAAAAAGCAAAGAGTATCAAAAGAAGGTGAAGACGGAATGCAGAAGTGTATGCTTGAATTTACTCAAGTAGTGAAGGAAGCAAATGAGAAGAGATCCTTCCAGGAAGATCGTAAATTTGACTTGATGATGGTTCAAGAACAATGCAAGATGGATTTAATGAGCCAAATGCTTGAACTGAAATGTATGGAGCTTGAAATCTTGAAAAACAACCAACATGGACCGCCATCTTGAGTAAGTAAATACCTTCACTCTCAAATGACATTTGCTATATCTAGATGAGCATGAGTACTTTTGAATTGCTTGTACAAAGCTGCTCTTACTAATTCACCTCTAGTTGTACTCCATTTATCTGCTACAGATCTTGGGAGTGGCAAAATATGTGCTCCATTCATATGCTCATCCACTACATTGATGTCAGTAGGTAATGGTTCTCCTTGTTGAATTACAAAGTTGTGTAGTACTGCACATGCAAGTGTTACTCTTGGAACAACTTCCAATTGCATTGGACAGTCCCTCATTATGCTCCATCCACCTTTCAATTGACCAAATGCATTCTCCACACGTACACATGCTTTTGATGTATGGTTGTCAAATACATTTTGCATAGGTTCTCCTTGATATGAATGTCGATGCCAACGTTTCAACAACCATTGACATAATGGATAGGCTGTATCTCCAAGGATCAATGGTGGAATCACTTGTATTGTATGGTTTTCTTGTGGCAAAATGAGTGTTGGCTGAGTGAGAGCTGTCCCTGATTCCATTGCCTGATATAAGTTGGACTGTCGTAAATGTGCAGCATTGTGAGTAGATCCAGGCATCGTACAACACAAGTCCCAAAACCAAAGATCCGCATCACAAACACCTTGTAGCAGAACAGAGTAAAATGAGTGTGTATTCCTATAGTGTTTAGGATAAAATCTCATAGCTGGTTTGGTTCTCAATTTGATATGTGTACCATCTATACAACTAATGATTTGTGGAATTCCACATATCTGTGCAAACCTTGACATGCTCTCAATACATTCTGCTACTGTAGGCCATTTGATGTATTTAGAGTATATTTTGTCTTTGTTTGCTAGTATCTCAACTATAATTATAGTGTACTTCACTATAGTCGATTCACCAAGACAATACAGATCACTAAGAGTTCTCAATGGTGAATTGTGTGCAAATCTGTGTAAAACTACAGCTACACATTTTTCTAATTCCACTCTTTTTCTAGCATATAGCCATTCAGACATAGTAGGCACATGTGGTTCAATCTCATCAACCAATCTCTTAAAACTCTGATATGACATTCGGTACCTGCTTCTCATATGATTGTTTAGAAAGTCTGAATCCATTGACCATACTTGCTTGTGAACAATCTCCCACCATGTGTAATGTCTTGGTATCACCCAGAAGTCTCTTGGTAGCAATCACCCATAAGTCTCTTGGTATCCTCTTTGAGATAGCAAAAGATAATTATTTGCCATCAAGAACCAGCTCCAGAACTCTGGTGTAATATCTTCCTCTTGTTCAGAAAATGTTTCTCCCATCAACAATGTGGCTAACTCCAAGAGATTTTCTGTTTTAGACTCAATCAACAAAAAAACATGAGATCACAAAAATCCATATTGAGTATATGAAAGAGGAGTGAAAGTTGAATCCAATGAGCACTTTTCTGTTCAAAACGAGTGTGAGAAGCAAAAGATATGGACATTTGCAAGTCCCGAACCCCTTATTTGTCATACCCTAATAGGAAAACTAGTTACCTGTTAGCACCAGTTAATAATTCCAAAGTGACCTATTATCACAGGTATATTTAGATGTGTGACGTCGGTCCAGGTTAATTGCTGGACCGCTGCACTCCCATGGACACCTAAAGATACTCTTTCCGTCAGTACTTAGAAGGCTAACGGACGTCAATACTGCCGGACATCAATGAGCCATGTGAAGTGGCTTTCTAAGAACTTCGCACATCAATTTTGTTTTGATCACTAAGGTCTATTTCATATGACCTTGCCGAGATGGACTTAATAGTACCTCAACTTTGGCACTTGGATTTAACGCAATTCAATTCCGATCGTTACAGTTCGTTCTATTTGAACAATCCCGCTTTGCCCAAATTAGTCTCCAGAAGTCTCGCATTTTCTGCCAACTAAGACAATCAGCTACCACGTTGGACTAGCAAGCCACTGATTGTCACTTTGGACTAATGAGTCTGCAGCACTCCGGCCTGTGATGCCAACTAAGACAATCAGCTGCCACGTTTGGACTAACACTAATTGTCGCTTTGGTCTAACAGAAGTAGAAGTAGAGGTAGTCCCGCATTTGCTTCCAACTAAGAGAACAACTGCCATGTTGGTCCAATCAAGCTTTGGTAGATTGTTAAGTCTTTCAGCCAACTCGGGGTACTCTTGAGTTTAAGTGCCAGAAGTTAAAAGTAGT
This sequence comes from Lunularia cruciata, assembly GCA_948567375.1. Classification (NCBI taxonomy): domain Eukaryota; kingdom Viridiplantae; phylum Streptophyta; class Marchantiopsida; order Lunulariales; family Lunulariaceae; genus Lunularia; species Lunularia cruciata. The sequence goes on from OX419756.1 coordinate 11,180,499, forward strand.
GTTAAAGTTTAAGTCCATTTCTCTCTATGACCTTGCCTAGAAACAATTGACAAACTGAAATGGAACAAATTGAAAATTTTAGTTGTATCGTAAGTCCAGCTATGCATAAATCTTATCTTCTAAGTTCATATATTTCATGCTTATGTTTTGATGGAAGAAAGAAGTGTTTTTCTTCACTATTAACTCGAAACGGTCCTAATCAATCGAAGAAAAGTTTAGAATGTAAAAAGTTAGGGTAGTGGATACCGAGGTTATGGATCTTACTTATGTAATTCTTAATAGAATTAGTATCTTCTTGGAGGTGTGATTAATGAAGCCATGCCAATCAAGGTTTTCAAGGTATAGAGACATGTTTAAGTAATTTTCTCTTCTTTTGAAGTTAAGTGGAATTATAGATTCAGAATTTAACACGTGTTTTAAGGATTGCAAAAGAACTTATTTATTAAACGTTAGAAATATCATTTTCACTTTTCTCATTTATAGCATACTGTAGAGAATATCCTCCAACATTCATATTTTATAATTCTGTAGAGAATCATCACTAGTACAACCCAAAGAAAAATCATCCACTAGTGTGATGGTTCTTTCTGATGTCCCAATGAGGATAAATGGACTTATACATTTTTAATAATCTAGATTAAATGAATAAATTTCTTTCATGTTATTGAAACTTAATCCCAGCTTGTTTGGTTTGATGGAGACTTCACGTCATTTTTTGCTATCTTTCTGCGTGTCGGCTTCGGCTCTGTTTGATGTTCTGGAATCCTTCGACGTTATTCCGAACTGGGGACGGTTAGGTTAGGTTAAATTAAGCTCAGTTAAGTTAAGTTAAATCCTTCGAGTTAAGTTAGGCATTTCTATGAAGAAAGCAAAAGAACCACAAATGAAAAAGAGCATCAGGGGAAATCCTTCGAGGGTAGCTAGAACTGGGGATAGTGAGGTTAGGATAACTTAAGTTAAGTTTAATCCTTCGAGTGAAGTTAAGTTAAGCGTTGAATCACAACTATATAGTTGGCCAGGAGGAGAACAACACCTTCATTCGGCATTGCAAGAAGAAAGCAAAGAACAACAAATAAAAAAGAGCATCAGAGGAAATCCTTCGAGGGTAGTTAGAACTGGGGACGGTTAGGTTAGGTTAAGTTAAGTTAAGTTAAGTTAAGTTAAGTTAAGTTGATTAAGTTTAATCCTTCGAGTTGAGTTAAGCGCTGAATCACAACTATATAGTTGACCAGGAGGAGAACAACACCTTCTTTTGGCATGTCGATGAAGAAAGCAAAAGAAACACAAACGAAAAAGACCATCAGAGGAAATTCTGGGTTACTTGGAACTGTGAACTGTTAAAGTTATGCTAAGTTAGGTTAAATTCTTCGAGTTAATTCAGTTAAGCGTTGAAACACAACTACAGTTGGGAGAGAAGAACAACACCTTTAGGCATTTCGACGAAGCAAGCAAACGACCACCAGAGGATCGCTGAACTCACATAAGTAGCCAAGAACATTGGTAACATAGCATACCAATAAACTGAATAACAAGAATTCCTACTCGTTGCTGTTCGGTGCTGATACACGGATCACGAGACATAGGGCTTTCTGAAATGTATTCTAATTTGTGAACTAGAGACATAAAGGATGTAATGGCTTTGAGCACCAGTTTCTTGAGAATAGAAGATTTGGAACTCATATACGAAAACAGTTGATCAGATCGGCATGAGCCACTTATATGATGTGATTTCTGTTCATCATCCGGCCACAGGGGCAAGTGACCGGAACAGACATGATTTTGAAGATCTTCATGTTTCATATATCCTGAACTGTAAGAGAGATTTCTATAAGAGCATTAGCTTTCTGATTTTCGTTTTGTCCCCAACTTCAGATCCTTGAACATTCCAACATCTTATGAGCTTTTGTTACGGAAGTCGAAACACTCGTCCTAAAAGTTGTCTTAAATTCAGTGTTTAGTATAACCAACGGCTGTGAAGTCTGTGGAGCCTGAACTCGTAAGCTGTAAGTGATAAAGCGCAAGACTGCATTGAAGGTGTAGAGGAGGAGACGCTCGTCGATGGCGTTCAATCAAACCAGGGAACTGGAGAGCATAGTGTCAAGGTGACAGTTTGGAAACTTGGACACACTGGAAGAAAGGTGGTATGTATAAACGACGGGAGCATCGTTAAACTTGAGGCGACCTTGACTGTTGACAAAACTTGGAATCAATGACGAATTGTCCCCCGACGTCAAGTTTCAAGCGGGACATTGTATGCGTGAATTCCCTTAGATTCATGCCATATGCAAAATGGAAAACAATGATACGGGGTTTTCAAATTTGCAACGATGATATGATCATCTCATCAATCTGTCTATGATGATTTTCAAGTGGTTTCTGGATATTGAAAACCGTTAAATCAGTTGCAGACCAGATCCAAGGTTTTGGTCGAAGGAGCTTTTCTTAATTTCTCCATTGAGAGGTGATGATGTTACTACTGTAAGTTCTAATTGGAGTGGGTCGATTCGCTGACCCTTCCTTCAGTTCAGTCTGAGAAACAGGCTTTTCATAGAATGCTGAAGTCTCTCTTCCGCTTCCGAAGTGGAGGAACGACGGAAAAACTATCGTCGTGGTGTCTTCGCAAGCTTGATCAAAAGAATCAGCTTTAGGATGGTGTTCCAGATTCAGAAGGTGCATTGAATGGTATATTAAAATCCACAAGCTTGCCTATTCTCGCTCTAAGTTCGAATTTGATTTCTTTCGAGCTCTCGCTGGTCGGGAGACTTGTGATGGGTCTTGATGACATTGAGGAATTGGCAACACGATTTCTATCAGAGACAGATGCTGGGATTCAGTCGCTGGATTTCAAGATGGAATTTTCTTGATAACTTGAAAGATCAGAGGATGTATGTGCCTGGGTATTGGATGATTGAGGTCTTTATTTCGGAGAAAGAGCAGATAATTCGAAGCAAGAAGCACGGTTAGCTTTGCCAGGTTCTTGCTCTCGTCATCTTTGGATCCAAAGATGACGAGAACGTGGGAATGGCCTCAATCCTTCAATCCTGATGTGCGAGTGCATGATGAAAGCTAATAACAAGCTCTCTCCCTGCTTCCAGTTTTAACTGGGTAAGTTGTATCTTGCCAGGATTGAGGATGCGTGTGGTTACAGAAGTAACAACCTAACGGAATTCTTACTCCTCATCCAACTCCTCCACCTCCACTGTTGGCGATTTCGGAATCGGGGAGATGTTGGAATCCAACATCCCGTCATTAGTCGCGCATATAATCTAAGATCTTCAGTTTCTGCCTGGCTTCGTGGACCGGCAATCATTCCTCCTTGAAGATTCTCAATTCTTGATATCTTGGCAAATCTGCCACTCGACTCCCTGCTCAAAACTCCCTCCCTTGCCATAACGACGCCGAATCCACTTTTTGAAGTGTGATCTCTCCATTGGGGGTGTAAAGAGTTTGAATCATGAGGTCTCGCCTTCATGTCTCCTTCGCTGAGGGCTGCTGCTGAGACGGAAATATGGAAGGAGCTGCCACGTTCTCAATCAGGCTTCGATCTCTCCGCGAGTACTGGAGGATCGTGCCGTGCACTCCGTCAAAATTGGTCTCTCATGCCTCCGCTCACGCAGGAGCTACACGCAACTGGCGGACGGAGGTATTTGCAAAGTTGAACAGTAAACCCAACCTCAAATTCAGGAACAACTCGCTTGAGAATACAAACGGTAGCGACAACATCGAGTGAGTAGAGGTTAACCGTTGCCTTGATACTTGGGTTTGACATGCTTGACTCCCTTGATCAGTGCTGGGCCTCTTCTCCATTATGATTGAGATACGGGTGGGTCGAGAGGTGAGGGGGGGAGCTTTGGCCTTGCAGTGTGGTATCAGTACGAGGTTTTATCGGCCAAAATCTGTCCACATAGTAAAGGTTTAATTAACAGTTGCCAGGTGCAATTGTGTGGAGAGGTGAAGCTGTAGGATAGAGAACGCGAAATCTCCAGATGTGGACGTCTTCTTGAATGGTTGTGTGCAGTCTTGGCAAGGGTTGCGAAATTATGGGTCATGAATTTGAAGAGATATTAGAGAAAGATTTGAGCCAAACTTTTAGCTCAAACTTTGAGATACCTGCTGGGGTTATGGAGCAAGAGTAACGATGGTGGGATCCAAGAGAAAATGCAAAGGGACTGACTTGAGTAAGCCGGCCGTGAGTGTGTCCCTTCCTACTACTGGCAAGGAGCAGCAGCAGCAGCATGCATTCTGTAGAAGAAATCTAAAGCTGACCATCACTCTGCCATTCGCTGTCGTGGGGCTCGTCCTCGTGGTTGTCTACGAGATTGATTTCTCCGTTGTCCAGCCTTACTTCAAATTTCCATCTTTCCTACAGGATACCCTGAGTCGAACTCCGGCTAGATCACATGTGAGTCAACATCCACTCGGTGGGTTTCAAACCTTCATTACTTCCAAGCAGGCTCCTGAGAGATGCGTGATTCAATGGATGGCAAGAATCGACGAACAATCTGGCAATAACTTTCTGACGAGACATCAAGCTGCTTCAGCTAACTTCTGCAGAAGTAGATGCGAAAGATTTTGCTCGTTGAAGCTGGCCATGGTTCATTTTTCGAATTTGTAAAATTTTCTAGATCACCTCTTGTACAATAAGCTTTCAATTATACAAAGATGTGGAGCTCATCAAAGATTTTGTGCCACAGGATACCAACGGCAGTGGATGGGACTGGGTGCACTTTGAAGAAATTCCAAATGAAACGGAATGGCGACTTAAACAAATTAAGGCCAATGGAACCTCTCCGTGTCATCAGATTCGGACCGAAGGCTGTCGTATCACCGGACTTCCATTCTCAGAAGATGGTGAACCTATTCGCCTTCTGGCTGGGAAAATATATACATTTTTGATCATTTCGGTGGGAGAAGATGGGACCCGGCGCTGTGCAGGAGGAGATTTCTATGAGACAGACCTCAGCGGTGAGCACTGGAGATCTCGTCCTCCTGTGATGGACAAAGGAGACGGATCATACGAAGTGAGCATGCAGGTGGACACCCGATTTGCTGGCTCTTACGTTCTCAAAATCAACCTCCTGTACGCAAATTTTCACGGGCTGCACCTGCTGGGGGTGGATGATTTAAGTCCATGGATCCGCTTTGACGAACAAATCGATCTACCCATAGAATTCATTCCCCCCCTACTACCACCTCCTGATTCTCCTCTTCCACCTCCACACCATCTAGACCGCTGCAAAGTTGACGATTTCAATGTCAGACAGTGGAGTGGGAGATGGACACGTAATCACTTCAACACCTCGTGTGAGATAAGCAGTGCTGGGAGATACTTCTGCTTGCCGCTCGAGACTCCATGCGAGGAGCCATGGTGCGAAGGTCCCGTGGGAGCCCTGGAGAGCAATGGATGGGTGTATTCTGCGCACTGTAAGTTCAAGCTCTTCACTCAAGATGAAGCTTGGCAATGCCTCGACGGGAAGTGGCTTTTCTGGTGGGGAGACTCCAACCACCAAGACACTCTGAGAAACCTTCTGGATTTCGTCTTGGGCTGCAATGTCGGCCCAGAACGGCCAGCAAGGAGAATGGATAGATGGTATCTACGACCTCTTTCCCCCACCGGTGAGGTACCCAAACCGCGGCAGTCTGTGCGTATGACCAACATTTTTAATGGCCACGCAGATGGGATCAGAAATTATCAAGGGCTGTTCTCTCTAACTGATGCCAGATTTGCAGCGCTCTCGAGTTCATACTTCCAAAAGGATAGGAGCCCGGATGTGATGATTATGAATTCTGGTCTCCATGACGGATGTTACTGGAAAGATCCCATGGCCTTTGTCCACCAGGGTCTGGAGTTGGCAACGAAGTTCTGGAAGGGTGTTTTAGATAACATTTTGCCCAAAACCCCACGGTTCATTCATCACACCACAATTGCAGCTGGGGGGGTTTCGAGAGGAAGGGGATTCAATCCCCACAAAATGGAACTGTTCAACACGTTTTTTGTAGAAAAGGTACAGCAGCTTAAATTGAGAAATATGCGTATTGTCGATGGGTATGATCTAACCTTCCCTTGGCATTTCAACAACGAGTGCAACGATGGTGCTCACTATGGCAAAGCACCGGCCAATTCTAGCTGGGTGAACGGGAAATTTGGCCATCAGTACTTTGTGGACTTGATGCTGGTGCACATTCTGTTAAACGCTATTTGTGATGACGTCTGATTATCTCGAAAGTGGAGTCGTTGTCAGCTTTCTGTCATCAAAGCAACACCGGGCACAGTTTGACTATCCTCCAACAGACCACCCGGCCTACCAGAGATCTGTCATGTCTACAATCTGGAGGAGTCTCTTTCTCGTACCTCATTTGACATTTGGTGTGAGACCTACTCTACTTAACTCTTTGCAGTGTTCTGTGCACTGTTCCATAGAATGAAGATTTGGGGACCGCAGCAGTTGACAACCCAGACAGGCAGAGCTACTCAACCATAAAGAGTAGATGAAAGATTGGAGACGTGCGTCACAGAGCGTAGTGCATGTCCACAGGTCCACTGGCCACCATTGTAAACAATCACAGGCAATCCGAAAGATGCGAGGTTGTACAGTGCTTTGGCAACCAGAAGTGGGTAGTACTTCACTTGCTGAAAATGCTGTTAATAGAAGAAGAAGGCGACCGCGTAGAAAAAAATAAGGATGGGATGACCCCATCAAGCCGTACAAGGGAGAGACAAAAAATAGGTAAAATGGGGCTAAGCCCCAATTAGGATAGGGGTGTTAATTAATAGGATTATGTGACGAAGGTGATGCTATGGTTTGATCTTCTGTGCAGCCGTCAAGAGAAGTCAAATGGGTTCAATATTGCAGATCACAGGGAATCTTCTCAGGAACAAGAGAAACGTCATTACCAGCAATTTCATCCTCATTGGAAACACCAGATCTTCCAACTGGAAAGTCTGGAAGAATAGCTTCGGTGTACAACATGATGGATCGACTCTGCAATGTTTGAATTCTCGTCAAGCCAAGGAGAATTACGATAGGGTGCAGATCTGGGGAGAACTGGTGATCTGTGCACTTTCAGGGAAGTTGCTGTACCTAGCATTCTGCAAACGTTTTACCCCGAATCTGATTATGAAGTTTTGGAAAGGAAAACTTGACCCTTCACATAATACTCAAACCTCCTGATCTAAATACACTTTGCTACGTGAGTTTATTTTGCTGGTGTTTCTGGGAGTCGTCGTTGCTTATCAGGTGTTCAGTTCGTAGTGAGGTGGGCATGACATGGATTGCCATCGTACATACAAAAGTCATATTTCTACACTATGTTTTTAAGGTGTTTATACGGTATATGATGCTTCGCAAACTATTTAGAGTTCCTCGTCGCATCCTATCCGTGTACATCATGCTTTTATGGTTATCTTGTTGGCTCCAACTGGTCGTATGACTGTCCGACGAATTTCAATTTTGCAGGTGACTACGGAATTTCGATGTCATACTTGCTCTTTGTCCAACTGGCGCTCTCACTTCTGGGAGATTCAATGGCAAACCTTTGATTCTGGTAACGTTTGGCATAGTCAACTATCCAGTCAATAGATTGTAGGGAGCGTCGAATGGCTGAGAGCATGGTTGCCTTCATGGCACTCTGAACAACAATGTTCTTCGGACACAGCCGATGTAACATGCCTCGGAAGGTTTGACTACGTTGGGGATCAATCGTTCTCGGCAGCCGTTCAGCGAAGATCTGAAGTTTGTTAGCACTCCAAGTGCTAGCACGTGAACGCGCATTCTTTCCTTGTCACCTTCCTCGCACTAGGGAGGTCCGCGTGGAAAGAAGTGGTATTTGGAAGGAAGAGCCGGCACAATTGGCATTATGTGTTTGGATTCGCGACTGCAGTCCATTGCATTACAAGAATCCATTTCCGCCCTTATTGACGAACATGACATCTGTTAAATACCAGTAAAAGATCGAGTATGAAATATCCGGTTTAGATCTTAGACAAATAGCTCCTATTAATTTTGGCTTGCTGGCGGAGCGTTGAAGTGGGGATAAAATGACCCTAAATGTAAGCACTCGGAAGATTTCCGGAGCTCGACTCAACTCACAAATCCCGCCTAAATTGTAGAGCCGTTGTTATTTTCGGTGGCGCCAAGGCTCTACAGAAGAAATTTCCACAGGCCGGTCGACTAAGGCGAACTGTTTCACTTAAGACGGTGAATGAAACGGGCAAAACGTGTGTTACTGAAGCTTTTTGATAAGCGTAAAGCGAAGGAAGCACTGTGGGAAACAACTTCAGAAGAGTAGATTCCTAAAAGAGTAGGAATATGTAATAGCTACCGCTGAACTAACGACATAACAAACCCAAACCAGAATAGAACCTTTGCATCAATTGCAGTTAATTAAGAGAAGTGAAGACTGCTTCACAAGAATGATTACGGACACTTGTGAGATGTTAGGAATGAGGAACATGAAGTACACGGACGGCAGAAAGGTACACGACGTAGTATATCGGGTAAGGAAGGACGCCGAGAAGTCATGAATGTAGCGTGTGCACACGACCGTTTATATAGTAGTCTGCCTACTAGTGGACGAAAGTAATGACCATATTGAATACCGTATGCAGTGACATGCAAGAGGCAAGCCTTGGAGCAAAGTGACGATGGTCACCAGGAACAGCAACAGGAGTCTGCAAGGAAATATGAGAGAAGTTCGACAACACTAAAATAATACTAATAACAAGTCAAACGAAGTGGTGAAATCCACAAAACATCCTCATAGACGTGCGATGTGTGCACTACGTACTATTCTCGGATGCCGTCAGTAACTCAGGAGAATCAACAGCAACAAGAGGATATGATAGGCTTCAACTCAATGCTGCTACCCCGTAGATTTACGATACGCACCAACCCCAAACAATCGTTCATAGCGTGCAGGTTTCAAACAGCTTCCTGGAGGGCAGACCCAGTTCTGTGTTTTATCTACAGTACGGCACGAAAAGATATCGAAAACCTGCTTTGTATACATACATAAAGTTTCTGTGAGACAGAAGAAAAACGTTAAGAAGAGAGCACAGAGCGACAAGCAGAATGAGAGAAACGCAGACAAACAACAAAGAGCTGCCAGTGATATACTCTACCAAGCAGCCGGAGAAGAAATTTGCGGTGACGTCAGTCTGTACTGATAATGTGCGACGAGTCCTAACATAAAACTAAGAAAACCTAGGTGTAACTGAAAGACAGATCTTGTATATCCTCGTATAGTGCAGAGGATCAAAACTTCAGATTCATTAATCAATATCTTCATGAAAGGAACTTCTCATCTAAACTTCAAAAGATTCAAGCGTATAACTTACAGCAAATCAGATCAGATTAAACCTACTAAACGCGTGTTCGCAATCCGAGTCAGCTCAATTTGGTCCAACTGGATCACTGGAGCATCAATTTCAAGAATAGGGGGTAGAACAAAATTGATTTAGTCACTGTACACAGTAAGGAGTAGAAAGAAAAATATTTAGGTTTAAGGCAGGGAAAATATGTAACAAGGGCTTCCGGAAAAGCCCAGACTCTCATACATGAACAAAAATACTCACTCATCCATGAAGGGAACCTAAGAATATCAACACCTACAGGTGATCCTAATACTATTTGGTGTGCCTGATAATGTGTAGTTTATGTACGCCCCAGATGGGTTGGTGGTGAAGTCGCCGAAGTCATGACATTGCTACCAATCCGTTTCTTAGTACACCATGTGACGGTCCTTCATTAGTTTTCCCGTTTGTTAGAAGCTTCGTCGATTTCTTCTTGTTGAGCTGTGGCCTCAACAGACCTTTTTGAATTTGTGATTTGATCGCACTTTCCTATATGCAGATGAGACGTAACCACTGGTCATTGATGTTCTCGATCCATGTCCGCCATCACTCGAATTAGCTCTTAAGTACTATTTTCAAAATGAATACAGGTAGTCTAGACATTTCAACACTACAACTATTGAACTGCTCAGTGGAGAAGTAAGGAAAAACTGTACTATATAGGTAACAAACCCTCATTGAGTGCAATACCAACTACTCGGAACATCGGGTACATTTACAGTGGCACACATAAGGTAACTACTGATATCGCAGGGAAAAGTAGGGACGGAGTAAAACAATGACCATGTAGGCCAGGATGAAGTTCTCTAAGAACCAGAATATCGCACCCAATAATTCTGTCGGCACGGAACAGCTAAGAAGGCTTCGAACACTCACCATCAAATGGCATCCTTCTTCAAACTTCTCGAGGAAACCACTAACCCAACGGTCAGCATTCTCCACCCACTCACTGTGATGCATACCCGCTGTTTTGGCGACGATATTCAACTGCATTGAACATAAGGCACTTACCTTCAGTTCACGTCCATATTGTCATAGATTAAGGCGCAAAACCAAGAATAAGACAAGTTGGAAACCTGTCATCCCAGAAAACCCGTCCTCCATCTCCTGTCCTAATACTCCCGAGAGTAACACTTATTCAAATATTTCCTGCCTGGTATACGAGCAATATACACAAGGGAAAAGTTGACGAAGCCAACCTCTGAAATGGTGTCCTGTACCTTTTGGCCAACCCGCTCTTGCTGCTCCTTGACTTTCTGTCGAAGCTTTGTTATACCCATATTTACTCTCAATTGTTGTTCCTGTTGCCAATTAGCGATTCACAAAGTTTAGGGCAAAGAGTAACTCTGATTGTAACAATTCAGCAAAGAAAGCCAGATACATCCATGTGTGGAAGACGCACAACCGAACAAATTTTAGTCAGGATGGAAACTGAGTGGACACTTCACAAAATCTACACATCTACGAGCAACTCTAAAGGTAATGAAAATATGAATATATTACCTTCACGTAACTCACACCTAGATCCTTCCGTGTGTATCCCCGCGCCAAGTTCCTCATGACATACTGGTTATAGTCTTTCACAATTCGCATGATGATGTCTGATGTTGACACACCATCTGTTCTCTTGGTCTCTCTAAATCTTCCAGCTTTCTTGACCTGGCAAATTATAAATGATGTTTAAGGAGCAGTTTTGAAACTTTACTGGAAAAAGAGCGTTTGATGACAAAAGATGTAAGAAGAAGAAGAAAAAGTTTCTAGCAGCTTACAAATTCATATACATCCTTCCCTGCTCCTGTAGTATCGGCATATCTGCAGAGAACAACCATGGCATGCTAAGTTGAGTACTGAGTTGAAACACCAATACTGCATATGCAAGAATTGCCCAGCACTCAAAGACAAGTGACACAAATCTATGAACTTAACTAGGATGTGTCAACCCTTACTTCATACTCGCGGTAAGAGTCATGCATGACCTAAAGACAACTGGACAATTAAGTTTGACATGGTCCATTGTTCACATTTGCTGCTTTGTAAGGGTAGGATACAAGTAGCACTCATGTTTCCACGATACCAATGCAACGGGGCAGTAACCCTTGGTGCTAAATACGAGGGTCAAGAGAATTGCTACTTACGGAAGGGCATCATGCGCAACGAAGTCAATGTTATGCTTGTCGAGAAATTCTTGCGTGACAACCCATGGAGCATCTTCAATCACTTCATCCACCCATCTGTTTCATTCCGAATCCAACCAGTTGGTTAGCCCCTCTGATTCACGCTACACAGCTGATTTTCCTCCACGAAGGTGATGATCAACAGTATTGATACAGTATGTTTGCAGAGGACCAGGTACCTTTACATCTTCTAAATTCGTGTCATATACCTTCATGACTCAAGCATGTTGTCAACAGGTAAAATGGTATCGCAATTGAGCAATTCAGCTACAGATTGGATCTCTGGAAAGGAATATATACTCAACGTGGAACGCCATGACTAAGGATCATTATATAGTATGCTGCAAGGAAGTAAACTAATATAACTGGGATCCTCTACCAACGCATTCACAACTGTCACTCCCGCAAAAGGTTCATTAATACCCACTTGCAATGGCGAAGAGACTCGTAACGTTCGGCTTCAGGCATGACAGTCTTCCCTTTGTACTTGTTCGTCAGGGCATCACTGCAGCAACCTACAAGCAAGTAGGTGTTCGGAAATCTGCGTATGGAGTTATGAATTAGCAGAAGGTCTTAGGCTCTCTATCAAATGAAACTGGGTGCATGTTGTGCCTTATACAAGAACATGATCACCAATCTCTCCTCCTCATGACCATCGATCTGTACACAATCGCGTTCTTACTTTGACAAACCTGTCTAAAGATCAATACGATTGGACAAGAGAGGATAACCAGCCAAGATGTGAGAGTAGAGTCAATGCTCACAGCTTCTTCGCCTGCTCAAGAGATCGTGCATGGCCAAAATGAAACAAATCGTAGATCCCATCAGCGTAGACTCGAACAGGTCTGTCCTTTGGCACAGAATTGTCGGAGAAAGTCACCGGTATAGGATGTGGCTCATAACGTTGTGAAGGAGGACGAGATAATTCTCGCTCATCGTCACTTGAGCTTGCTTCATGCCTCGCAATGGCTTGTCGCTTTCTCGGCCTACGCGCCATGAGAACGCTCGTGATGATTACAGCTCCGTTTGCTCAACAACGATCGTCAAATGATTTCCGACAAGGTTTCCACTTCCACGAGTCCAACAGCGCAGACGCTCTGCGCTCAGTAAGAACAATGAATGAATCCAGAAAATATGGACCGTCGGCTACAAAGGCAGTACTGCCGGCTCCGACTCAATGCAAAATCGTCTTCCAGATCGGCCCCTTCTTTCAGCAAGGCGCGCCCTGTTTTACATCGACATGAAATCAACCACGAAGATATTCCGATCACTTCTTCCCTTCCCTGTAACAACACCGAACCCTAGATCTTGGCGCTTCCAAATTCCTCCTCCAAATCGAGTGATACTCTCTAGAAAGAGTCGTCCGTCAGCTCTCAAGCAGCAGACGCCGTGACAATTTCTTTTCCCTGCAACTTCTTTCTTCGCCCATCACCCGCGCCTATTGGATCTCTTAAAACATATCCAAACACCACCGAGTTCCAAGCAATTCTGGTTCCCTGCTTGCTCCCCTTTGGACTACTCACCAAGGATTCTCCATGTTCATCCGACTCGGTGGAAAGTTCAATCTCCCGCTTCCTTCGATCCTGCTTCAAGGCGGCCTCGTCAAGATCCAATCCGCGTAGCACAACACCACCGACCGACGCCAAGTCCTCCAGAACTAGCCCTCATATAGCAGCAGCGCTTAAGTGCAAAAGGAAACGCCCAAAAAGATGGAGACCAGAACGAAGGTGGGAACGAGAACGTACAGGAACACATGCACACCGAGCCAAACCCGAGCCTGCAAGCATCGTCCCGTCTACGGAGAAGGACGGACATCGACTGTCCTTTCTGCCACGCCAACTTACGTGCTGCCACCTGAACGCACACACCTCTCCCCACCTCAACCCTCGCTTGACTCCGTTACTTCCCTCAACCCGGATCCCTCTAGATGTTACTACTTCACCGGAACGCAGTAATCTGACTGCAAGAGTGAATTGATTTGGGAACCTGATAATACGGTAGCATTGCTCTAATTATATAAGTACCCTAGATATACATTTTGAGGGCAACTCTTTACTGAGAAAAAGTGTTGGATTACGAATCCTATTAGTTCGGAGAAATCCTAAGGGTAAGAGTTTTATTCTTACACACTTATCATCTCCAGCATCATGCAATTAAAAAGGTCCTCCCCACTCAAATTGTGATAACTAATCCCATTCTTGTTGCCATTCCGGATCGTATTAGTGACCTAGATTCATCAGTATTATGAAAATAGGTAAGACTGGACCAGAATAGTTTCGTTTGGATTCGCCGACTTCCCCACGAAAAGAAGAGAAAAATTGATACTTTTTCGTTTCACATACTTGTACGTAGCCATGTTTTCCTTAACTTACGAGGTATGCAATCACGACTAATTCTACTCTCAAATTTAGAAGGAGTCTCACACCATCCAAAGTTAGTAGAAATTGATGAGATGTCACTCAAATTATACTTTCCAGTTCTTGTAGCTCTCATGTAGGCACCTTTCCGCCGGAAATGCTGAAGCTCACACTTCGATCCAATCAGAGAATTAGTCACCTGCGATGCAGAAATTGTAGATTCCAGATTGCGGCGTCTGAAAGGTCGACACGTGGTTCACTATTTTGTCGAGTTATTACTCCGAGGGGCTGAGGTATGGCCTCTTTCCCTCGTGACTGGGATGGGGGGGTCGACTGCGGCTCCCAGCACCGTAGACAGCGAAGACTATCTGCTGGAGACCAATGACCCCGCGACGCGTTGGCCACCTGTGGCTTATGCATTGACTCCTCGCATTCTACCACGTCCGGAACAAAGGAAATTGTGACCTTTCCTGTGGCGACTATGTAGCTGAGACACGACTACGTCAGATGCCCCTCGAAGTTCCCGTTATAGCATGACTCTCCCCAGAAAGTTCCCAAATATATGGGACGACGGTAGTGTCGGGCCCTGCGAATATTATTTCAGCGTCGGGTTGTAAGGAGAACAATCAACTCCAATTAAAAAACTCTTCTTATCTCAGTTTGATATACTGACAATATGATAAAGAAATTCATTTACCACCTTATTTATATAATGACAAATCTGATAATGAGGGGAGACAATAGATAAATTTAAGAATCTTCGAAGGACCGTCTGAAAAGCTGAGTAGTTTAATCATTCACGAAGTACGACAAACATTCAGTTTCTTTGTACAAGTAGATAAATTGAATGAACATGCATCCAAGAATGAAATATAAATAAAGACAATAAACTTCTAAATGCGAGATATCGTTTTTGCTTATTAGGATAGAATGTCCGCAATTATCAATTACCTAAATGATATGCCATCATTTTCGTAAAAAGAATCTGATCAAACAAAGAAAGTACACAACGGAAAGTCTTATACTTCTTTTTAGAATACATTAACGAAAAAAACTACAGCTCTGGGTCAGTGCCCTCCTGTAATTCAGCATTGAGTGCAATTGAGTGCTAAATATTAGGTTAGATTTTATATTATATTATACGCAACCCTGGCCGCAAAATATTCCCCCAATCCTAATTCTATATCGAACAAGTTTAGGATTTTATTCTTCCCGCGGAGAAAATCTTGATATTATTTATGGTAGTCCAAATAAAACACCATGAGGAATATATAGCTCGGGTCACTTGGTTTGACCAATCGAAGATTTTATCCCGTAGGGGCCTCTTTCCTGGACTGTGGGTTATCTTGGCAACCAAGATTCTCAAGCCACGTGTCGTTGCTCCTCGATCCTTCCCGCGGAGAAAATCCTATAGGAAAGAATCTTACTCTCTGGAGAAAACACCCTTCCGTTCCACTTTCCCATCCTCTGGGTCTTCAATCGTCACGTGCAGGAATCCCCACACGACGAGAATCATATTCTCTCCTTCTGCGGGTGACCTTCGCCGGTTTCCGGTCAGCGAGAGCAGCACTAATGAAATGCATCACAATATAAACAGTCTTGGAGAGAGTAAGGCCGCGAGTAGAATAACAACACGAGAAGTTTCCAAATATAAGGGTATGCAATGATGTCACATCTTTGTTTTTCTAATCTTACGAGTTATATGGAATTATAAGGTTCATTCATCACTAAGTACACAAGAGCTTATCAAAATAGATATTAGGGGTACCATTATTCATTTTCATATTTTAGACAGGGTGTGCTCACTGCTCTACATAGAGCATTAGTTGATGTAATCCATAGAAGAACAATTACTCTGACTAAGTGCATCACCAAGCGGACAATTTTGGATGGAGTGATTATTCATTCTCTTAGATGGATGGCTGCTAGCGGAGCAATAACATAGAAAGTTTCCAAATATAAGAATATGCAATGATGTCACATCTTAGTTTTTTTAGTTTTGGAGTTATATAGAGCTATGGATACAATCTTAGTCTTTTTAGTTTTGGAGTTATATAGAGCTATGGAAACAGTGTTCATTTATCGAGGTTTGTACAAGAGTTATTATATTAGATGTTAAGGGTACCATTCTCACTTTCATATTTTAGTCAGAGAGTATTCATTGCACTACAATGAACAGTAGTTTGTGCAATTCACAAAAGAATAATTACTCTAACGGATATTCATTATAGTGCAAAAAGCATTAGTTGATATAATCCATAGAAGAACTGCAAAGAGCATTAGTTGATACAATCCATAGAAGAACTATTACTCTAAGTGATATTTCTCCATATATTTTATAATAGGACAGATTTTTCTCATCCTTATTATTGGGCCCTATGATGGTTTGATAGGGTCTTCTCCTCCTTAATCTGTTCTATGTGGTTTCCTTTTACTAGACGGACAGCAGACTAGACAAGGTGTGGCTAGGTGGAAAGTCGTGCAGCTAGGTGTGGCTTTGCTAATCGAAAGCAGACATGTGGCTTAGTTGTGTCACTGCTTTTGTTGTAACGGGTTGACCTGGTTCTACCGGTCTCCTGGTAGGCATCCCCCCACTACCGTACGTACTCGTACCGTAAACTGTTTGCTTCTTGTCTGGGTGCGCGAGCTTACTGTGTTCTGCTGAAAAGACAGTTTTCTACCAACATGCAGAGTGCGGCCCAGTAGCTCGGAGGCTCGTTTCAGCATGAGAAGTACTTTCATGCAGAAACAAGGTTTTACAGTGCGATTATCACTTGGAAAGCTTATCTGCATTCGTGAGGTGTCCACCGCATGTGTAGTGCGAGAAAATTGTGCTTAACCTGGCTTCTTAGTAAGCGGACGCATGGTTGAAGTGGAATGAAACCACTGTTTATGGTGGAGTCAAATTAAGTTGTGGTTTAAGAAAAGTCATGGAGTCATTGGCACTGCTCGTACCATTCTACCGCGTTTCCCGCATTTGGATGGAATCCACGCGAGGTGAAATTGATTGTTAGTTTGTGCATGAAATGAAACTCTACCCCACTCGGGATAAATGGCAAGAGAAGAATGGACCTCGAGCTGCAAAATGGAGCTGGGGCCCAAAGTGTAACCGCCTGCATGGGTATATTACCAGGATATTACCGAGCGACTAATGAACACCATGCTCCTGTTGGATCATGGCCCTTATGCAATGTTTTCTCTGTCTTGAATCTAGTGTTGCTTAGAATCAAGGGAATCTCGAGCACTGACCACCGTCGTGCTCTTGGTTATTCACCATGTGGGTTATACGATACGTGAACTTCAAGATGAATATCCTCTTCAAGCCCCCCTTGGGCTGCCTTGGAGGTATAGGTTGTGCGTTGGTTTGTGACCTTGGTTTCGTTGGCTTTGTACTCGGTTTCCGCCCTGCACTACTTATGCTTTGTACTCCTTTTTGCTGTCCTTCGGGGTATATATTTTTGTGGGTGGTGAATTCTCTTGATCTTGAAACATTCGAGAAGCATGTCATGGCAAATAACCCACCAAAAAGGAACTGAAGATACAACACTTTGTACCCACTGAACGCTGAGGAATCCTCATTGGAATCACTACAGTTATGGTGGAATTAAGCTGTTGTACAAGGTCTCTGCTTTAACACAATAAGAAGCAACGATTACTGGATGTATTTAGTCATCTTTTTGAGTCCGAAGTCAAGTGGTTCAACGAGCTCATCAGATTCAGAGCAAATGCTCAGTCCTGCATGTTGAAGGAAAAGTAACGAAAATTAGTTTCCTATACTTGTATCCCTTATCTATCCATGATACATTTTCTATAGCGAGCCTTCATTAGGGTGCCGAATGGACCATGTGGTTCTAATTGAGTGTAGAGACTGCCGTCGTATAGGCCATTCTGCAAATACACAAACGTAAGATTGTTTTCCTTAGTAGAGGAGGCAAGCATTTTCTCCTTTTGAGATACAAATTTCTCCACGTAGGAGTAAAAGCCAGATCTTTTATTGATAATGTCTTAATTCTTCTGTCTACTCTCCGGAACACTTATCACAACCGTGGAACAGATGCTTCTAATCTTAGAAATATTCAGGTTCAAGGTGTCCATCCATACTTGTAGTATCTGGATAGTAGTACACTATTCTCGCCCGCTGTCTATGATGAGCTCAAAGACAAGAAGGTTGAATGTTGAAGAGTTAATTTCTTCGTACAGTAAATCGTTTGATCGAATGGTTTAATAGTTTAACCGGATTGATCCACCGCAAAATAACTATGGTCTCTGGTAAATCAACTACGAATCAACCTAAGAAAATCTTTATCCAGATGAGATCTGTGTCCAGTCGAAACCCGGCCGTTTATCCAAAACTTCTTATCCCGAACTAGATCTATAGTTTAAAGAATGTGAAGTAGAAACTTACCGAGTGTCTTGCTTTCGGATGTTATACTATAACTATGAGTCAGTACTTGACGACGTTATGTTCGTTTCCCCTTATGCTGCAAGCCTGTCCACGGATATGCAATCACCTTCTGTTGTGAAGGACTGTAAGTCAAGGAGAGGAGTGGAATTACAGATTGTCGACAAGCAAGAGAAGAAGGATGTAACCTCAAATGGTTAAGAACGAAATTCGATCTAAGCATAAAAGCGAGCCGTCTGTTTCAATCATTTGCTGTGTTAAGACTCGAACGGTGTACTCTCGGGTATAGTGGGCTTTGTGACTGCACTACAGTAGTTCGTTCTAAAGTTCGCCACGAAACAAAATGTCGTGGGAGATCGAGGTCTACTCTACTCCACGACTGTAAGCTCTTACTGGGCTTCAAGAGGGTATTCTTGAAAGAGTGGTACATGCTTTCGTTGACCAACGCAATTCGGTGTATCATCGGGCTCTAATCTACTGTCAGCACCCCAGCAGTATAATCATGCTCATGGCACACCCGAGCTTCCAGCTGTTAAAGCCTCTTATTCTCACAGTTCGTGCAGGAAACTAACTGTGCTTTGCACAGTGTAGAGGAGTTAACTTAAATGTCAGTTGCTCATGCACGATGACAATTATGAACTTATGTAGGTCGGCGTTTCAGAGAATCAACAGTTGAAGATAATGATGATCTGATGCAGATCGGTATCTTGGAGAATCAAGTTTATAAGGAAAGAGGTGTTGATCTGGGTGAGAATGTCAGGCAGATGGAGGATATCCGTTTTAGATTGAAATATCCCTTCTTCCATCGTGCATTCTAAAGCTTTTTTTCTTTTAAACATCGTCAGATCATCCATCGCACATTCCGAGCTCTATGCGTCCAGGTGCACCGTCCTTCAAAACAGTAAGAGCAACATCTGGTGCGCTTTAATATAAAATTGGTGAGCTACTCATGCCTGTTTATGGATTGACTGACCGCGTGTGTGAACACGGACTCTTGGGCAACAATTCTTTCCCATGACATGATTTGTACACTTGCAAAGCTGACTACAGCCCCTTAAGCTGGGAGATCGATACAAAATATCACACGCGGTCCGGCGACAATATCAGAGTGTAGGTCATCAACTGATTCGATAACTGAACAATTTGAGATAACTCGCATCGGTCCTTGTCTATGTTCGATCGGCACTGCTCGATGACTCTTCTGTTTTAGATCTGCCTCGGATATCAAGGCTTTCTCCTGTTCCATGAGTTGTCTGGTTTAGATATGTCTAGGATAAGAACGCTTTCTCCTGTTGTTCCATGAATCGTCTGTTTTAGATCTGCCACAGATAGTAAGGCTTTCTCATGGAGCTCCATGGTCGTCTACTACAGTTTTGCCCAAAAATATTATGGCTTTCTCCTGTTGTTCCATCTTCATGACTTCTGGATAAAGACGACAGTGGCTTCTTGAATCTGATAACAAGCCTCTGGCTGGCCGTGACTGCTATACTCTCATCTGGCTGCCTTGTGATCCCTGGTATCCGTCATGATTCCGGACACCGCACACTTCGGCTGTACGCCTTGCCTCTCGACATGTCTGGAGGCAGAGACTAGGATGTCTGAATTTAAATGCAGTGCATCACAGCGAGGAAAGTTCCATATGCGACATAAAATGATTGTGAGGATTTACCACCAGACTTTGAACATATTTAGTCACCGTTATGAAAGATCTTACTCCAGGAACGTTTCCTAACGAGTTCCACGAATATCATCTAATCTGGAATTCTTTCAGGATGATGCTAGCACGAGACGTTCTAATGGTCTTCATCAGATCAGTTCCGTGAGAATGTCGTGGACACAGTTCGCAAACTGTTATAATATTACAAAACTAGATTTGGATAAGCAAGGACATGCATCTGAAAGATCTCAATGGACAATACGAGAGGTTTACATCAACGACTTGAACAGGACATTGCTTGAATAGTGTGATTAAATGGAGTCAAGCCATGAGTCAAAATCGTCATCTATAGCCACTGCGGTACTGCTTTTGACTTCCTTAGAATAAGGGTTGCCTGGTTTGCTCGTAGTTGTCACAGCAACAGTCGGCGCCAAATAACTATCACTGTTTCCACTACCAGCTAATCTACTTAATTCCATCGGCGGAAGACTTATTTTTTGGACCTGGGGACCTGCTTTTGTGGAAGATGCGAATGAGAAATTAGGCGAAAAAGCATTTCCTGTGGTATTACGGGAAGTAATTGTATTCGGAGCAGCAGAGGCAGCCTGGTTATCGAGCATGTCCAGCAAGTCGTCGAGCTCAGCTTCGGCTGCTGTCGGCACGAATGTCCTAACCACTAGCCTGCTTCTTTCCTCCAGAACACCATTTCTCGATGGTGAGGGTCCCCCTTGTGAGACCGACAAGGTACTTGTTTCCATGGAACTGGGATTTGGAGGTCTCGTGACACCATCAGGTGCAGAATCACTCTGGTGGTTCAGATCCGTTCTTCCGTCATAAGCAGGCGACGAAGCAGCCTCTAGTTGATCCAGTGTCTTACTCGCGGGAATGGTGGGAACTTTCGCAGTATTTTCAAGTTCTAGTTTATCCACTTCACTGTCGTGTGGTTTGCTTTCCTGCAACAAACGAGAGGATATGAGCGGAAACACGTGTCATGAATATGATTTTTGAGCAGGCATATCCGGTAGAATTTTGAGCTCACGAACATAACTTGGTTTGAAGTCCTTATGTAGCACTCCTCACTTCTGACTAATATAGAACAAGATACAGCAGAATAAAAGGGCAAACTTAAACTTTCAGGTTATGAGAATTGGCAATAAAAACAATGCTGGCAGTATGATCCCTTGGCACCTGTTTTACGAATACTTATAAGATGATCTTCGAGCACTTAAACAAACTATGAAGTTACTGAAAGGATGTTAATGCATGCTCGTGGCATGGTTACAGACCGTGGCAATGGAAACATTACAACGAAAGCAATCTCAATAAACAGAGAAATCGTTGAGAAATCGTTGAGAAATGCGCTGAAATGAGGAATCGTAGAGAAATGCGATCATTCATGTTGCGTCTCCTTTGCAAAGATGAAAATCGTTTCTCCCCAACTAACTTATCAAATCCGAAAATGAAAAAATGTTCTTGTTTTCTACTACGGGCATGTAGACTTCTTCTTTTCCCTCGATCTATTCAAGTGATACTCTTGTGATACTTAACTCGAAAGCAGCAACTCCAGCATCTATCTTTTGTCATTGATGATGAATTCATATAAATCAGTTCCATCCAAATGACTACCGCGTCAAATAAGGCATAGCTTTGTTACTAAATCTATCCCAGCATGTGCTAAAACACAATAAAGTAGAGAGAACTCAGGAAACCAACCTGCTTTGGAAAAAACATATCCTCCATCATCAGTCTTTCTGCTATGTGAAGCCGAGAAAGACTCTTTCCTAGCAATCCCAAATCCACAGAAAGTAAAGCTGCCTGGAAAAATCATACCAGCAAAGTCAGGGATTCCAGCTTCTAGATGAGAGTAATCGTCTAATTTTGATCAATCCTTGTCTTTGTGGCGAGAATTTAAAAAGTAGAATGGTGGAGCAATACCAAAAAAATTGTGGAGCAGGATATAAGACTCCAAAATTGCAGTTGTCAAGTGCCATGACGCACTCTACCAAGTTTACGACAGGGCAGGCATGAGGCACACCGCATCACGAGCCGTTTGCTGCTCTGAAGCCGATGGCGGTTCTAACCAGGTATCCCCTTCCCATAAACCAAAAGTCGGGTCCAGCAGCATTGAAGGGATACCTTCCAGCTCTGCACGGAAATATCATGTCTTAAATATCTTAATTCGGGAAAAAAAAAAAAAAAAAAAAAAAAAACATAACTACATACTGGCGGCACACAGCAGAAACAAACTGAACGAACTACATAAATTGGACCTAACTTCCACCAGCACAGGAAAGTAAGGATATTGACGAAACGCAGGAAAGAGTATCAAACCTGGAAGATCTTCGTACAATTTCGGCACATCCGAAGACAAAAGTTCTGAATAATCAGCTCCTTTGCTTTTCGGGCGAACCACTCCATCTGCAATCGGTTCATCCTCGCTTCCGCTACCATCTGAGTACCTCTCCCAATTCGAAGGCAACTCTTCGCCGACCGAATTGGGTTCATGAGCACCAGCAGCTGGAACCGCAGGGTCTCCTCCGACTCCTCCTCTTCCACCTGGCTGTGCAAAGGCAACATGTTTGTGCTTGCTTGTGGAGTGACGAGCTCTTCCTCTTTTTGATGAAGCCCTCTTGGCCCTGGCCATCGCCTTCATATCCCCCCCGCCCTCCATAGCTCCCCGATCTCGAATTCCAATTCCACCCAACCTAAATTCATCAGAAGCTCGATTGGGTTGAACACAGAATCGCGATCTCTCCCCTCGGGCGCTACTTACTGGGCAAACGGCGAAAGGGATGCCCAGTGCTCTTTGTATACAAGTCCCGTAGCTCAAAGTGTTATCTTTTTTGACTCCTTAGGTTTCAAAGCTCGACAAGGATACGGTTTCAAATGTAGAATTTAAGAAAGCGTTGTGGTACCATGGTGACTATCGTATAAGTTTTATCGACATCCACATGAGATTGAATATAGGAAAATGAAAATTATCGTCAATTAGTCGACGAGAGTTCTAAAGGTTTATGGATGGGGCTTCTTAATTCGGTAGTTTTAATAATATATTTATTCATTTAATCACCGTCTTTACACAAATAGGTATTGATTAAAAATTGTTTACGATAATAGATCAGCCATGTGTATCATTATATTTTCTACATGCCTTTTTCCTTCTTGTACGTCTTGGCTTTAAAATGGAAATACAAATCGATAATTGCGTGGAAGAACTTTAAGTTGCTTCAGATAGCAACTTAAAGGGGGGATAATGGAGTTATTTATGATAAATTGGGCCATAGTGGAGTGATCATTTTATCAAATAATGTGGAAGAGAACTGAATAATAAGTTTGTGGAACATGTAAGAGCAGAGAAAGTAATCAATTTGTCATACAATCTATGGACTTTAAAAATAATTAATGTGTTGAATAAATGTAAAAATCAAGGAGTGACTAAGTAATTGGTATTGATAAGACATTTTATGTGTTACTTGATACATTAAGACTTGATTTTAGGCGTTACTTGATACATTGATACTTAAGACATTTTAGGCGTTACTTGGTTCTTCCTTTCTTGTGCTTCCTCTCCAGTTTTTTTTTAATGGTCATGGAGCTATTTCAAGTCTACATCAAAATAGGTTCTCTAGTGTAATGAAGTAGAATGGAAGCAATGAAGATTATAATTGGTACAAGAATGATATAAATCCTCACATTCAAATTCTAGATTACCTCAAAGTTTTATAATATTTTAATCAAATTCATGGAGCTCTTGTAAAACAAAGGCCCATCTTTTTAAAACATAATCTTCTTTGTATTTAAGTATGAGAATGGTTCCTAGAGACAATAAGCGAAGAAAAACTCCATGAAATTTACTCATTGTACAATTGCTTACAAGAATACTAAGGAGCCTAAAGAGAATACAAACAAAAAAATTCATTGAAAAGAGAATCAAACAAGGATAAAATACAAGAGATGATCACTTAGATGTCCTTAAATTCATCAGTTGAATACCTTATTGGAAAAATAGGCTAACATCGCTCTTCTTACATATGTATTTTTGTGCATACATTTTCTCCAAAAAAAATTCCATTTTTTTCTTTCTGTTCTATAAGGAGATAGTAAAATAATTGTTTGTTTAAGAAGGAAACCCTCTTAGGTGAGTTTACTTTGGAGTTTTGTTGATATATACGTAGTGGTATGAAAGGAAAAAATACAAAGCCAAAGGCAATTTGCAGAAAAATGCCACAGAAATTAAGTCCAAAGGGTCTTTGGAGGCAAAGAACTCAAGTACAAAGGATCTTCAAACCCAAAGATAGTACTTTGATTTGAATGCATTGCACCTGGTTAAAGAACTACCACCAAAGACTGTATGCATTTTCACTTTTTGCCAATATTTTTCAATCTCAAAGCCAAGTAGTGAATAGCAATCCCAAACCTTAATAGTCTTTGCAACTCTTTGAAGTTCTTTGTAGTTGTTCATTTCATCTTAGTACTTGATAAGAAACATGGTGTTTGTCTAGAAACCCATGAGGAAAGTCACTAAAACAATTCTTCATAACTCAACTGGAAACATATGGGCAATTTAGTCTAGAGCAAACACCTCTCTTTGTTGCTAAAAACAAGGAATTGAGTGACTTTATAATCATCCATGAGATGAAGGGAGGAATGAAAATGCCAAAGGGAACTTGAACA
Source organism: Lunularia cruciata (assembly GCA_948567375.1). NCBI lineage: Eukaryota > Viridiplantae > Streptophyta > Marchantiopsida > Lunulariales > Lunulariaceae > Lunularia > Lunularia cruciata. The sequence continues at coordinate 11,205,115 of OX419756.1, forward strand.
GCAACCCCTAAAAATGGAACTAGTAGAATTGGTAAATATTCCTTGGTGTAAACATAGGACCAATGTGAGCCATGACCCTTGATACAAAGTTTGGGCAAATTGACAAAGCATTGAGTGATAACTTATGGTATCTTTCACAACAATCACTAGAGGGTGGGTGGTTACAAAGATCTAGCATGAAAGGTTGTTGTTGAAACAATAATGAATTTTGTTGGTCATAAAGAACAACTTACCTCACCAATAATCTAGCAGTCTTCTTCAAATAAATGTATTAAGGAGAGCTAGTCAATTGTGAAAACCAGTTCTAGTTTTAGGTGAGGATTTTGCATAAGGAGTTCAAAGTAGATGGTAGAGCAACTTACCTAGACACTTTCTCAATACAATTCTATAAGGGGCTAAATTTATTGACTAAAGAGAAATGTAAGAAGTTCCTTGGTCACTACCATCCACCACGGTACTTTTCTTTGCAACCAGAAGGGAAATCCCTCATCAAGGACTATCAAGTGGCCAATGCTAAGTATGCAATACTTGGTAAATTTGTACCAATGAAAGAAGAAGGAACCACCATAATGATGATGAAGAAGAAGAAGAGGACAACTCCACCAAAGTCACAAAAACTAGCAAAGAAACCAAGAAAAAATCCTTACATAATAAATGTATCTTTGAGGTAAAAGACTCCAAAGAAGAAGACCAAGAAGAAGAAGGATTTTTCACCTTGTACAGACCAACATTGGGATCCAAAGATAAAGATCAGTATGAAGATGTGCAATCTGCTCCAGATCTGCCATAGCAAAGTGCAAACTAAGAGGACCAAGCAACATATACCCAAGGAGAAATATTGCATTGGCTCAAAGAACCTCCTAGCCCCACCCAATAAGCAAATGTCCCAAAAGAATAGCAAGTGGAGACTAAAGAAAGACACAAAGAAGACCTTTGGAATGAAGGACATCACAAGGGCAAAGGGCAAAATCAAGAAGTCAAGGAATGAGTAAATGTGGAAGAAGAAAGCAAAGACCTTTTAAGTGAAGTGCGACTTGAAGCAATAGGAGAGGATGCCCTAGAACAAGGAATACTATTGAAAGAGGAGCCAACTTTGTAATACATTAGGTTCAGGATTATAGATGATGGAGCTCCTTTTACCTCAATACCAAGAAGTCTACCACAGTGTGGTCAATTACACCACACTCATCCAAAGACTTCAGAAGGTCATCTATATAAGGAAAGCAAAGGATGACAAGTGAAAGGAGGAATCAAAGAAGAGAAAAAAACTTATACAAGGAGGAGGCAAAAAGGGTAAATACACTTGTCCTAAAAAACTGATATAGAGAGGCAAAACTCTTCCTTGATTGTAGACCAAAAGAGGCAAGATGAAGAACTCCAAAGGTTACAATTTGAATTGTGAACCCTTTGAATATACAACTTGGGTACAAAGACTAGCTAAAGGCCCAAGACAAAGAAGTGGTAAGGATTTTGGGGATAATTGGAGACTTCCAAGATCCAAGTAGTTACCTTAGAAGTAAAGATGTCCAAATAATGAAAGGAAGTGGAACTTTAGTTTGAGCACCTAGCCAAAGAATTGAAGAAGGAGAAGGAAGAGAGTGTAGGTGATCAATCTTGAAAGCTAGAGGAGGTGAAGAAGGAATTAGAGATCTTGAACTAACACTCTAAGGAGGAGGAGTTGAAGATCTTCAAGTAGTTGAAGGAAGCTCAAGATAAGTTTGTACTCAAGGGAAGGTAACAAAGGAAAAGTTACATGAGCTGAATTTGCAGGTCTAAAAGTAAGAGGGAAGACATACAAAGTAGATATGATGGACTAGCTATGTAACAATATGGAGTTTAGCGACGAAGTTAGTCGGGCTTACGAAGTAGCACATAAAGACAAAGTAGTCTAGAATATTCCAGAAGTATCTAGGAAGCTTCTTGGGAAGCTTCCCGGTTAGCTTAGCTTTCACCTTAAGTAAGTAGCTTCTAGAAGGAAGTTTCTAGAAGCTTCCAACTAGCTTAGCTTGCATGCCAAGTAGGCGGCTTCTAGAAGGAAGCTTCTTGAGAAGCTTCCTAGCTAACTTGGCTTGCACTCTAAGAAAGCGGCTTGAGGAAGCTTCTTGAGAAGCTTCTCAAGGGCCTTGTATGCTACCTATAAATACCAAAGCCAAAGCTCATGCTAGGCATTCGGATTTTTCCCTCATTCAAGTGTCCCAATGTGAGTTTCCATTCTCCTATTTCTCTCCTTGGATTCGGTCTTTTACAAGCTAGCTGTTAGACTTAGAGAGCATACAGAAAGTAAGTTCATTGAAATGTATAATTCTTATCTATTAGAAATAGCATGTTACAAGGAGCGGACTGAGCTCCTTCTTAGGAATTGTAAAGGCAAAATTAGTTCTTTGTAGAAGAACTTTAGGCCAAAGATACTTCACTAAAAATAAGTTCTTCATAGTTGTAGGATCTTTGGAGTAGGAAGCACTCCACAAGCCTTCATAGTTGAAAACATTTAAAGTAGTAGAAACCTTTGAGTATAAGTCCAAAGAAAACAAGCTTTTAATTTGTCTTTGAGGAAGATTTGATACACTTCTTGACATATGTGTAAGGTGCTTAATTAAAATTAACCTACATGCGGGTATGATGGGATAAGACAAGCCCTAAAATATCCAATATAGATGAACGCTAGAGTACTTCAATGTAATATTTCGAGGATAGGAGAACCCTCAAGAGAAACACAAGAGATGAAACACAAAGCTTCACACTCAATACTCCGATGCCCCAAGGGAGCACCTTGCCTTAATTATATAGCAAAGATGATTCCCTCAAAGGAAGATCCACCCTTGGATCAGATACATTGATTGGTAATATATCAGCAAGTTCCACCCTTAGATTAGTTGCATGGATGGATGACATGTCGGTTCTTGTGCTATCTGGTTGGTCAAACAAGTTTGACCAAAAAGAATATTTAGAGAATCTTCTTGTAGGAAGCTCAGAATTGCATGGATGAGGTACCATTGGAAAACTCTTAACTAGATGAATAGTGGGAGGGAGGGCAAGCCTCTTCCCCAAAAGGGAGAAAAATCTTTCTATTTATGCCTCCAAAATTAGCTCTAAAGTTTTTAGGGTGTTTTTGACTCATGCACTATTATTGGAAGTACTTTTTTGGTGACATCTCTATCTGATCTACTTAGTCCATCATATATAACATCCTTCCAGCTTACCAAGCCAAATCTCACCTCTAGATAATATGTCTAGCTAATGGTATTACATTCAACCATTAGATCTCTACAAGTTAGGGTAAGAAGAAGTATGTAAGACCTTGGCTTAAGTGTAAATCATCCATTCCTTTAACCATAATACAAAGGAGCCAAAAGCTCTTTGTCATTATTGCTTTAATTCCAAGTATTGGTGATTGCTTTTTTTAGAGTAGAGGTGAAGAACTTTGTAGTAGGAACACATATGCTTGAGTGTAGTGAAACACTCATACTTTATTGAGATGTGTGATCCCTGATGTTATGAAGGAGCAAAGCAATGCCTTGATGGATCCAAAATGAGCTATAATGTTGAAAGTAACATGGAACACACAAGGCAAAGATTAAATATTAATATAAAGAAGCCTTCAAAGTTGAACCTTTTAAGAAGAGTAGTATGTAGCCTTTGGAGTTGATATCTTTGTAGTGAAGTGGTTTATTTGGGTTGTGTGATGATTCACACAACCCAAATAATTAATTTGGAATTTGCTTGTATTGAAATTAATTATCTTAATTTTTTATTTACCATAGTGTACCACAAGGGATGAAACTACACTCTTTTTGGAATGGGTCTTGCCCAAGAGGTTAAATACATAATAATAAACAAACTATAATATAATGTTAACACGTCTCTTTTATGATCCATATCCTTATTTTTGACCCATATCCTAAAGTGAACAACCTATACTATTGTATCACTTTTTGGTTAATAATGGGTTATCATAGGTATATAAATGGGTGTTACAAGATCTTATTACATAGAGTGCACAATAGAGTAGAGTAAGGCTTGGCAATGAAGGTGGAAAAGATCACAAGGAAAAATCAATATTTATAGTAAAAGATAATAAAAGATCAAGTTGAAAAAAAATTTATGAAATATTTAACACTCAAGCTCCAATGAGTAGATTTACTTGCCCAATATAGATGATGAATTTTCAAAAGAAGATGAGTTTTCATGTCCATTGGACAAGAACCTCTCTTGTTCATTTTTTGTAATGACAAGTTTAAAGGGATTTAAGATAAAAGAAGGTAGTATGGAATAATTATTCTCAATGGTGAAGACCATTATTATTAATTTATCTACCAATATTGCAAAATAATTGTATGGAATATACAAAGTGTTATAACTTAGCATAAATGAAGCAAAAAAAATTCTAAAAACTAAAGGAATTGAAATCCCTAGTAGTATTTTGGTGGTAATGAGTTAGTTTTATCTAGCGTAGTTTGATATGAAGTAAGTTAAAGGTATCTCCAACTAAGTTAGCATGGCTAAAACTAGAGAGATCTAACAATGAACTATCGGATATTTAATGGAACACCTAGTGAATTCCAAAATTAGATTATATAGAGAACACTTGAGAGACTTTTATAATAGATTGTGATATGGTACCAAATTTATACTAGAGTGGGATCTCCATCTTGGACTTTTCATGGCAAAATAGACTTAGTATATAGGAGATGTCAAAATAATATTGGTTTTGCTAAGTTAGGTTGGTTTGGCTAAGTTATGGGAATAAGGTAGGTCAAGTAAAGTATATTTTAATTGTTCTTGGGATGTAATGTAAATCTTAATTATGAGAATATCTTAGATTCTTAAGTTGAATGCTCTAAGGTTTCCAAAGGGAAGTATGTGAGACTAAACATCCATATGAATGCTTATTGATCTGGTATTTGTTATCTAGGATAAGTGAGGTAAAATAAGGATTTTACCAAGTTATAATATCACTTATCATGATAAATTTTGTGAGGATATAAGGAGAGGCTTAACAAGAGGAAAAGAAAATTTTCCTTAGATAGCTTGGAGGGTAAGTAAGAGGAATGACACTATATCAGTACTACATACATTTGAGAAACAACGAATAAAAGCTTTTACTTGAAAGTGCCATTATTATGGCTGTTGATCTTGGAAGAATCTCTCATTTTAGAGTTACTTTTTGGTGAGTATGAAGGAATGAGCTCTCATATTGAGATAGGGTGGAGTTTTCCTTTAAGATCCACCTTGGAGGAGCTTTTGCATAAGAGAGTTAGTGGATGATTTTGGAGTGAACAAGAGATTTAGAGAATAAGTGGGAGCTTTCTTTTTGAGTTTTTATCTTTGATGATGCTCGACTTCAATTTGTTCTTCCTTCTAGGACATGGTGCACAGACAAGTTGTCACTAGATATATCCTTAGGATGAGAGATAAACTTAATGTCATTTCCTCCAAAAAAAAATTCCATTACTAGGATCTCTCAAGAAGGAGTGTGAATATATATTGAATGCAAGTTTACATTTTCAAAAGATGGTATGAGTGCACACATGTTTACAAATCCAATAACTTACATAAGTAGAAAAGTGATAATGGAGAGAAAAACATCAGCTAATTTCTTTATCAATGCATCATGACTATATTTGGTCACCTTCTAGAGCTAGTTTCCAATAGTGGACAGGATTTTACAAGAAACAACACTACAACCATGCTATGATATTTCTATGTTGCACATAGTGGCTTTATCTTACGAGTCAAAGTTATATAGCTTAGTGAAAGAACCAATCAAACCTAATGTATGATATTGGCCAAAAGTCAAGGAAGCTAAACATTATTTGGACAAGAAAATTCATACAAGTTTATGGGAGTGCAAGACAACCCTGAAAGCCTGTACTAAATATTCTCTGTTTCATTTGGTGTATAATATTAAGTTTACATCACCTATTGATTTTGATCTTTATACATTCCAAAGCATTCATAAGATATTGAAGAATGAACAAAGAGATAATGCAAAAAAATGAAGGAAGGATTAATTTATGGAATTAGAGGAAGTAAGATTAGTTGCTATTAAAGGAGAGCAAGCACAAAGGAAGAAAAAGGAGAGTTACTACAAGAAGAAAATTCCTTTCAAGGAAAGTAATTGTGTAGTGTTGTTTGATTCTATTTGATTCAAGAGTATACAAAAGTAGCTTTTGTTTGAGTACTTTGGACTTTTCATAATGGAGAAGATGTGGTTTAATTACTCTTATGATCTCAAGGATTTTGGAATAGGACACCTTGATAGACCACCTGTAAGAAGTGGATGCTTTATCATGGATGGTACAAGGAATTTCACTCCAAAGATAAAGTGAGATCTTAGGTATAGAAGGATAACACCCATTGATGTATTTTTATTTTTATTTTTATTTGTATATAGAAGTATTTAGTTTTGCATTATAGATAGTTGAAAGATCTTTGTATATAAATTTTAAATAAGCTTGTAAATTATTAATAATTAGCTAAAGATAGTCAAACCCAAGATGAAGGTGGTACAATTTTAGAAGAGTTTGAAAAGTGTGCATTATTCATTTAGATTTGAGTATAGTGACTTTGTATTATTTCTAGATATTTGGCTTGAAGAAAGAGTTGATAACTCTTAGGTCCACAAGTCTTTTTGTGACCAATTTCTTGTTCTACAAGACAAATTTGAATGAACTCTTGACTTAGTAGTTAGGTACAAATAAGATAATATTCTTATAAGGATTATTCTTGTGATTTTAGATACTATCTTAAAATTTTAACTTTAAGTGATTTGTAATTAGTAACTTTAGTTACTTTGATAATTAGTAAGTTTTGGTATAAATAAGAGGTGAAGAGGTACTTGTGGTGCATACATTTTCACAGAATTTGTATTTTTCCTTAATTTCATCCTTTTTTGTGCGGATATGACATCTAATTTAATTTTTAAGAAGGACAGTACCTTAGTTAAAGTGCACTTTGAAGTTTTGTCTATTTATAAAAATTTACAAGTAATAGAAGCACATGGTAAAAGGCACTTTGAAGGAAGAATGTCAAATCAGAAATGACCCTGAAGGTTGGTTAGAGGCAAGGAACTTAAGTTCAAGTACCTTTGGCTTAGAGAAACTTTAACCTAAAGATGATTGTATTGGAAGAACTTTGGCCTGAGAATTTTTTGTCTAGATATTGATGTACTTCATGACCACACAGAGATTTGAATGTGTCATTTCCTAGACAAAGAACTACCTCCAATGAATATTTGCACTCAAGAAGAATTTTTGCATTTGGTAAGGATTTTGCATGAGCAAAGCTGACTACTCTAGGGATTTTTTGCATGTGTGATCAGTACTCCTCACCAAAGACATGACATGGCCATGAAATGATGACTTGCTATCCTTCACATGTGTGGAGGGAAAGTGCCTATCTACTCCTCAACCACCATATAATTGAAGAATAATTGGGGAAATTTTGACTATAAATTCAAGTACACATGAACAAATTCAACTTTCCATAAGAGCAATTTTGTTTTTGATTGTATTGATTGAGAATTCCCTAAGTCTTAGCAAAAATTTGTAGCAGCTAATCTTTGGAGTTGTTTTGGTACTTGGAGTTGTTCTAGCCTTAGCACTTGTCCCCTTTCTACTTTGATAGGCAACATGGTCTTTACACCAAGAAACTACAAGAAGTTCCTCAAAGCTATACTTTAGGCACCAATAGTCAATAAGTGTGCCATCCATTGTAGGACCAAAGTCATCCAGAGCAAGTATTTGGGGTTCTTGCTCTCAAATTAGTAATTGAATTGGGAATTGAACATCATCTTGTTATAGAATTAGGAATTGAACAAATTCAACATCATCATTCATATGAAGAGGAAGAAAGTAAAGACTTTTGTGGACTTGAGAGGGAACACATTTAGTTGGATAAAACAGCATTGGATTATGGTACTTAGCCTGGAAATAGAACTAGCAAGAGCAATGACATTAGACACCAAGTTTGCTAATTGGGAGTTAACTAAGGAAATTAAAGCAATATTCAACTCTAAAATGTCAAAGAATAATAGGTGGAGCATTAACAACATCAAGAATCCAACTTGGAAGGCAATTGTGGAGGCAATTATGAAATTTTATAAGAAAAATGACCTACCTAATTAATAGCCAAGTTGTCTTCTTTGAATATATGTACAAAGGGGAGGTAATAAATTGGGTGTATATGTTACATCAACGATCCATCACACTACATTGAGACTTTGAGCTAGAATGAGGAGTGACGTATCTAGCACCATTCTCCTTAACTTTATATGAGGACAACTTTACTCACCAAAGAACAATGCAAAAAGTTCCCAAGCCATCTTTCCCTTGTAAGCTACTTTGCGTCATGATCCAAAGGATGATCTATTATCAAAAAGTATTAGGTAGCAAATGCCTAATATGCAAGAATTGGCAATTATGTACCAATGGAGGAAGAGAAAGACATAGCTCCAAAGGACACCAAGAGGAAGAGAAGCACCCCTCAAAAACCATAGAGGCCAAAGAAGAGACTAAAATAAAGTGCTAAGGTGATTGAAGTGTCTTCCTTGGAAAGAGAGGCCAATGACACAGAAGAAGAAGAAGAATGACAACAACAACAAGAGGAGGAGGAGGAGAAATAGGGATCATTTACCTTACATGGATTTTCTTCTTAACTAAATTGCTTCTAAGGAGAACAATATAAAGATGCTCAATTAGCCCTTAAACCAGACAAGCAAGAAGAACACAAAGAAAGAGCATAGCAAAAGGAGAAAAGGAGGTGCAAGGGGAAGCTTTGCCTCTTGTAAGAACAAGAACTTTAGCCCAAATTTCAATATGAAGCCAAAGTAGTGCAACCCAAAGAAGACTAAGTAACTAAGCATGCAAGAGATGTCAAGGTGGAGATAGAAGGTGATGTTGCAAACCTTGCAGCAAAAGTGCAAATAGAGTAGGGAAAAGGACTAGTTCCAATTGCACTAGTATTAGTGAAGGATGGAGCCTACTTTGTCATTTATTTAGTGGGAGTGGCCTTACAGCTGATGGAGCTTTTGTTGCCACAATATCAAGAAGAGTGTCTTGAGATCATGTACTACACCACCTTTGTGCAAAACATGCTCAAGCAAGTCTACTCCAAAAAATTAAAGAGAATCACATTAAGGAAGAAGCAACCAACCTCAAGAAGTCTACAAGGAGGAAGCCAAGAAGGTAAACATTTTGGTGTAGGAAAACCATGAGATGTAAAGTAAGAATACCATCCTTGTAGTAGACTGAAATCAAAGAGAAGAGGAGATCCAAAAGCTACAAAGAGGATTGAAGGAACTAAGGTTATAGCAAAAGCAAAGACAACTCAAATACAAAGACCAACTCCAAACTAAGTGCAAAGAATTGATAAGTATTTGGAGTGAATTAGAAAACTCATAGGTGAAGATCATGACCTTTGACTTGTAGATGGCCAATTATAACAAAGAAGTGGCCATCCAACTAGAGACTATGGCCAAGGAGTTACAAAAGGAGATTGAGAAGGAAGCAATGATTCCAAATGCAAGAGGCATGCACAAGGAAATAAAGACAAAGAACAAGCAGTTGGAAGAAGAGAAGTACAAATTACTTCAATAGTTGTAAGAGACAAGATACTTCTTTGTGGGAAATTTTCAGAGTAAGGGTAACTAAAGGCACTTAAAACCAAGATACATGAACTCAAATTGCAAACATAGAGATTGGAAGGCAAGACCTACAAAGAAGAGAAGATAGATCACTTATTAGTTTGGTTAACGGAGTTCTTGGATGCAAGTTTCCAGAAGTTTGCAAGACCTACCTAATAGAGATAGTAGGGTATAAAGCATAGAAAAACTACCTCTTTCAAATGCAATGGTAGTTATTTGAAATTGGGTCTTGGGTTGAGGGAAGTTCACCTCACAAAAGGAACCCTTGTAATCAAACAATTTTGGAGTGAAGAATATTCCAAAGTCCTTCTTAGATGTAGATGTTGCTCTTAGTCATAGGTACTTGGAGTTGTAAATACTTAAGGAAGAATTCCCATATAGTTGTAAATACTTTAGGAGTAGTGGCTTTGGAGTTGTATATGTCCTTAGAGTTGTAGTTCCAAATGATGTAAATTCAAATTAACTTTTAGGAATATCTAACACCTTCATTTGTATGTGTAAGGAGCCTAATCAACCTACAAGTGAGTAGGATAAAATAGGATTAGGATCTTAAGTGGTGTGATGTAGGTAGTAATAGGGGATTTTTAGATAATTTACTTAGGCTCTTAATCCCTTGAGGCAAAGCAAAACTATACATAAGGCTTCAGCCCAAAGGCACTTGGGTTCATTTCTATACTTTTGAATTTCAATAAAGAGAACCTTGAGTTCTTTGCCAAATTGTGTCTTTCTGTCCTAAGTATTGATGAAGGTATGTGTTGAGTAGTGTTGAGAAATTTCATAATAGGATGACAAGCGTTGGAGTATAAAGAGGCATATTTGCACTTGATTAGGATGTGTGAATCTTGATGGATCCAAAGGAATGAACCTATGCACTAAAGAGTAATTTGGATTTGGAGTATTGAAAATATCACAAAATTGAAAGTCTTAAGAATTTGGCCAATTACAAGACAAATTTGTAGTTATGCCTTCATAGGAACGTTATTATGCATCTGTATGGTCAAATTTTTTGGGATGGGAGTGCATAAAGAGTGAAGTGAATTTTTGCCTTCAACATTAATTTAGAATTTATTTGTAGCAAAAGTGATCTTTAGTTTTCCCTTTTTTGTAGTACAACACATGGGTGACACTACTCTCTTCTAGGAGTAGCTCCTACCTAAGAGGTTAAATAGAAAACAATGCATAAATTGCAATGTAGTGATATTTTCCTTTACTTCTAGTCATTTTCAATCCATATCATTGAGTAAATGACCTATTTTTCCTATTAGTACATTGACATTGGATTGTCACAATACGCATCATCATTTATTTGTAACTATCTCTCTAATTGAATTCCCTAATTAGCATGAGAAAAATCAAAATTCTCTTCAAGACCAAAGACATTTGACTAAATTCTTGGATTTATATACTTACATTAAATGTAAAGGTAAAAAGAGAGACATCTTAATATAATGTATTATTCTACTATCAAGAATTTGAGGACTAAATTTCAAATTTATCTTATCAAGAACCATCAAATTTAGGAGTTTTAGTTAGACACTAAAAACATTCAAAAGAATGTTATGAAAAATTGCAAGTTAGTTTAATTTATAGGATTCTAGTGTATAACTAGAATGCCTTAATTTTAATCTCATTCCAAAACACTTTTAAACAAGTTCAAATTATACTTGTTTCTTGATATTATATATGGAGTCATATATATTATGAAGAGTACTTTTATTAGATTCTCTTATATTTCTTTTTCTATATTGGTTTTGCTTTTGATCTCTAACCTTGGTGTAATATTTCACCAAATTACTTGTTTTTTTATGTTAATAGTACTATTTCTTGCTCCTCTAATTTTAGGTCATCTACATTTTGTGCTATTCTTTTCTATATTTTCCTTGTACTTTGCAAGAAAAAGATTATTACAAGCTATAACAATATTGCCTGATCTGAAGAGAGATTTTACAACAACTTTGACATGCATTTTTTTTTATAGACAATGGACGGTGTTAAAGAGATTGATCAAGGATTCCAAGCACTTTTATCTCTAGGGAAGAAGGTACTTATGGCAACATGATGCATATGGGATTGAAATATGAATGAAATCATGAAGAAAAATAATAATTGAGATTTTTTTTCTAGCTTTTTTTCATGATAGAGTGAAAGTGCTAGTTATATATCTTGTCAAAATGAAGGAATTGACTACAAAATTGCTGCACAATGACATTTGAAGATCCTTATTGGAAAATATAGGTGCATTCATCTTCTAAATTATATTTTATGAAAATAATTCATTCAAATAATTGTGCTTGAAATTGCACTGGGGTGTGTGACTTTTTTATATGCATTTTGTGTATTCTATACTTGCTCAATTTCACTCGTATATGCATTTGCAAAATATGTAATATGCTTAGTTCTATGAAAATTATCAGAATTATTCATATGTAGTTGCACATATATTAGTAAAAGTCAAGTAGTAAATAGGTCTCTTGTTAAAAAATCAATTATTTGAATATACTGGAGCTTTATTTTGTGCTAGAAAGTACAGAATGCACCATATTTGTCCTACGACTTCATAATGTATCTAGCCTATGGCTTATTCAATGCAAGCTTAGGATTAACTACTTCTTTAAAGTTATGTTTCTTTTTAGCTCTTTATTCTTGGACACTTATGTGTATCCAAAAACTTTTGAATAGAGTGTTTTTGCTTGTTTTTTCCCATTTTCTTTTGATTTGTCCTTGTTCTTTCAAGCTTTGATAGAGCATTTCTCTAAATGCATGTTGCAAAATATAATGCATATTTTTTTTTGAATTTTTTTAAATGAAAATTTTGGTACTTTTATCTTTCAAATGTTTAGCTTTTGTGTGTTTTTGGAGGGATATTTTGATTTGTTGTGGTTTAGAAATGTTACTTGTGCCCTACAAGAATGGAAGGAAGATGGGTAAAGAAATTTAAAATTTAAAATTGAACTTATGTCGGAATTTATATTTATATTTATATTTATTTTTATATTTATTTTTATATTTATTTTTATATTTATTTTTATATTTATTTTTATATTTATTTTTATATTTATTTTTATATTTATTTTTATATTTATATTTATTTTTATATTTATTTTTATATTTATTTTTATATTTATATTTATATTTATATTTATATTTATATTTATATTTATATTTATTTTTATATTTATTTTTATATTTATATTTATTTTATATTTGTCTTCATATTTATATTTTATTCATATTTAAATTGATATTCATATTCATATTCATATTTAAATTCATTTTCATTTTCATATATATATATGTATATTAATTTTCATATTCATATTCATATTTATATTCAGATTCAGATTCATATTTGTATTTATATTTATATTTATAAATGCTCCCAAAGCATACTAAGGATGTGGTTTTCCTCACCTAGCAAGTAGGATAAGAAAATGAATTAACTTATGGAGTAGTCTTCTTCAAAGTATGAGGATGATTAGCTAAGTTCTTGCGGATTATTGATAAGGAGCCTTAGTGGTGGGATAGTAAGTTGATGTACGTATGTAAGGGTGATCCAACTTCAAGGACTTTGAACAAATTGGATGAGATTGAACCAACAAATGTAGATAAAGTAAAAATAAGTAAATTTGAACTTAGGCAAAGAAGAGATCTCTTATGGAGGTAGACATCATTACCATCAACTTGGATAGAATTCACATTGAGCAGCAAAGTAAGGATAATTAGTTACCACTTCAAGTCTAGCAACTTAATAAGGAGTTTGTCAATCTTCTAGCTAGCCAAATTGTGAAGGTGAACTTGCATGTGCATGCAATCCATAATTATACGGTAAATCCAAAAGGTGAGGTTGAAGGTAAAGGAGGATTTTGACTTGGTAGACACTAACAAATGCATGTGGCAAACCAAACAATGACAAAGTTTTGTATGTTGAACAAGTTCTCCAATTTTGATCTATTATAAGTCTTACTCTTGCTTTGGGCATATTTGATTTGAGAAGGTTGACGTGCAAATATTGGCTAAAGAAAATAATTATAATTAACCATATTTTTTGCAAATGATCTATTTCAAAAATTTTGAAATTAAAATCAGTAGTTTTTGAAAGAAGATTGTGTTGGTGATCTAGATCTTACTAATCAAGCCAAAATCTAAAGAGAATAGAGAACAATCATTTCTGATGACATCTTCTAGATTGCCTTCAAGACTAGAGAGCTATAGTATGTACAATAGAAATACTCAACATGTTGGAGAAGGTGTTGATGAAGGAGCAAAATGCAAGGTTAAGTAAGACCAATAAGCAAGAAGAGATGAAGTGGTCTTATTGGAGGACCTTGTAAATTGTTTTGGATGAGATAGTTTTGCATCTTCTCAAACACATGGTAGATAAGATGTGTAAGAAGTTCTATTGCCATAAGGTAATAACATCATGTATGGTATGACCATCCATGTAGGTTATTGCTTGTCAATACTTGGGAAGGTAATTAAGACACATATCACTTGTGCAAATAAAAATTTTACCTTTGCAATTGTTAACATTCCTTATGACTATTATCAAGGAATATTAACATAATGACAATAAACCTCTCATTCAGAAGGATGTATTTGACATGGTCTTGATTTTTAAGAGAGTAATAACCTTTCACTAGAGAACTATACATTTTCTTTACTTTTCTCAATAGTTCAGTATTATGGACAAGGTGATTCACAACCACTACATAATATGTATATTATATGATTTGGTAAATTTTTTTTTACTTAAGCTTTTGCAAGATAATTTAACTTTTAAAGTTACTTTTTGAACCTTTAGATCATAATTTTCATGAGGATTATAATTGATAACAAAAGGATATTAATTTGTACTTACTTTCCTTAATAGTTCAATATATGTACAAGGTGATTCACAACCAATACATAATAGATGTATCATATGATTTTGTAAGTTCTTGCTTAACTTAAGCTTTTGCAAGCATTCACATGCTAAACATAATACTTGATCATACGGTATCAAGCATTAAGGATTGTTCCTTTAAGCTTTATCAAAACAGTGGAGTTGTTAATAACTCAAGAGTTACATTACGGCAGCCTACTACTTTTATGTTAAACTCTATCAAGATAGTGGAAATTGATAGGCAATTCAAGAGCTATATTTGGTAGTGACTATGGACAGTCTTGCATATGTTGGTGATAAGTGATTCAGATGGGTTTTTAGGGAGGTGTGACTAAATGTTGAGATGCAAGTGGTCACAATTTTACAAACTGTCTCTAAAATAGGGGTAGAAGTACTAAGTAGACCACTTGCTCAGACCATCTCTTGGTCAAATGATCAAGTTGGAGATCTATAAGCACACACCACATATGGCTAGGAGGAGGATTAGAAGTAGAGGAGGAAGTCTAAGATAATGTGGCAAATACAGTATAGTAATTTAGATAAGATTATTTCCTCTATAAATAGCTTGAATGCATTATGCATATGAAACTCACTATACTTTAACTACACACAAACTTTGATTTTTTAAATATTATCAACAAATGTAAACTCCTCATACTTTGATATTATGAAGTTTTAATGGAACTTGAGTTTTTCATTTTCCATTTCCAATATATTGAATAATGTATGTCTAATGCATAAAGATAATGAAATATTATTGATTTCATCATATTTTATATATTAATATAATTATATTAAAAAAAGTTTTATTAGATAAGTTAGATAAGACATTTTAATTTCTATTAATTTAATGAAATGGAGCTAAAACTAAAATGTACTCCTAAGTAAAACCAAACAATATGTTTATGCACAATGCTAAGTTAAAAAAGGACATATTATTAGTATATATATATATATATATATATATATATATATATAAAATTTGCTATACTCTTAAATAACAATACCTTCTTTGAAGATTAAGTGGAAATATTATACCAATTTGAAACCAACTAAAACCTAAACCAATGTTACACCAATTTGAAACTTGAAGAATTATATTAATTCCTTTAGATTGTAAGAATTCTTGTAAAATTTCACATGTCACCTCGTATGAACAATTCCATGGAAAAAAGTTATCATTGTTCATGTCTGTTGATCACCTCTTAATACATCTTATAAATTTTTATAAAAACCTCGTGACAGGTTTTATATAATTACAAGCACTCTAATTGAAACCTCTTCCTCTACAAGATGAGATCTACTTAGCAATCATCACTTTGTTCAAGTTCTTTATTTTAATTTAGTTTGTTATGAGACTTGGAAGTATATATTGATCTAAACTTGTATAAGATAAAGTACAGTTTCCTTTCAAAATAATATAAATATAGAAAATAAATAATAGCTTATAATATGTGATGATATTCACACAAAATAATAAGTTTATGCAAGATTGTGCTATAATTCTATATATGATATGAATTATATATTCTTGTGATATATATCATATCTTTATGGTTAATTGGTTGTGTTGAATAAGATTTATATTTCTTATGCAAATTATCTTATAAAGGTTTAGCAAATTTTAGCACAAATCTTGTAGTTGATTGTTATGTTAGTTGTACTCAAGTTGAATCAAATTTTATTTGTAGCAATATAGTGTCCAAATTTCATGAAAGTCATTCCACACAAAGATAAGGTTCAAAAACAGTTAGATGCAAAGGAAAAGTGTCACAAATGCAATTCTTCACTATTCTTTGTTTAGCCTCTTGGGGAAAACCTAAACGAGTAAAATGACACCAAGAAGGCACATTGCATAAAGATAAAAACAAAGATCACAAGAACAAAGGATAGATTCCAACTAAATTCTAAAAGTGATGATGTAGTATGATGCAAAGAGGCTACTTCACTACAAAGAATACTACTCCAAAGAACCATATTTTACCCCTCTTCAAAGGCATGCATTCCTATGAAGAGTGTTTGTTTACGTGTTTCAACACTATAGGTCACTTACGACCCATCAAGGCACTGCTTCAAGAGGATTACACAAAGGATTAAACACACATGGCACTAATACCAAAGATAAAACACACATGGCCTCAAATACCAAAGATCAAACACACATAACACTCAAAATCACTCATTGCAAAGATTCCTCAACATACACAAAGTAAAGAAATTAATATTGAAATCAAAATTAAGCAAAGCAATGTAGAGTGGTTATTTTATCACTTTATTTAACTTCTTTCTTTATTGAATGATAAAGCACTTCAAATGAACAGCTTAAATAGCCGGACAACTCAAGAGTTACATGAGCTAGAAACTATTTCACATTCACTTCTTGACAGTTATGAAGAAAGCTATCACCTCAACTTTCCTTTGGAAAATATAATTGCTCTAACTCCTAGTCTTCACACATTACAACTCTTTGCCAATTTAAATTTACTATAGTCTACAAAATGTCTCCTTTGTAATTATATCATTTTTATTCTTCACTACTACTCTTTGGTTAACAAGCATTACCCAAAGGAATCTATTCCAAAGAATGCACCAAAATCAAGAAATGTTTACGATATTCAAATGTTCATAACTTCCATGACAAACCTTCAATCAACCCCATCTTAGACTCAATCAAAAGCTCTCAAACAAAATTTAAACGAGTAAAGAACATCAAAATTAAACTTGTGACAAAAAGGATATGGTTCACTGAATTTGTTAGTCCATCAACTCTAAAACCCATAGGAATCTCAAAACTTGAAATGCTCATAACTTTGGCTACAGACCTCCAAAGTTTAAAATCTTGGTATTATTAGAAATTCCTTAAAAAGAAGCTTGTAAAGAGACAAAGATGAATTCATTTTGAGAAAGATGAATTCATTTTGACATGCAACCACAATAATACTAACCCAAAATTCCATGTAGCAAAATTTGTTTTGATGAAGATTCTTTGTGTGAATCTTTGGAGTACAAGTTCTTTGTATGTCAGGCCTTTGGCACAAAATTCCTTTACAATGGAGGTCTTTGGACTTCATGTGGTCTTTGGGATAGAACTCCTTTGCCATAGGTTCACTCTTTAGATTAGTAATTTATTGCTCATTCTTCAAGATGAATATGCTTGTGTTTCCTCTTGGGATGAATACTCTTTAGCTTCTTCTTTGGATAAGTATTCTTCAAAGTGAACTTGAGACTTGATTTTGAAAATTCCAAGTGCCACATTATTCATATGAATATTTATAAAAATTTAATTTATCTAATTTTAGCTTCAAGATAATACATTTTAATTAGAATTATTGAGTGCACTTTAGTTTTGATTAGCCAAGTATACTTAAGCTAATAATCTAATATTTTATTACATTAATTTATAGAAGTTACTAAAAATTTCAAGAAGATCCTTCAAAAGTAACTAGGAAGTTTTATAGAAGACTGTTAGGAAAACCTAAGAACTATCCTAGTAAGGTACTCAAGAACCTTCTTATAGATTTGAGTCAAGGTATTTAGGAATCTTTTCAAAAGATCAAGAAACTTAGCTAAGAACCAACATTTGCTAGAAAGCTAATTTCTTACTTCTTTGAGAAGCAAAGCATCTTTAGCAATTGAAGTACATTTTATCTAATTCTTGCTCCATATTTTATTTTCTATCCTCTATACTTTTTTTCTTGAATTTTGGTCTTTATATTAATATTAGAGTGAAAATGAGATAGATGCAGTATGTGGTTTTCTTGGATAACTAGTCTCAAATCATTGTTATGCTTAAGTAAAATTCAATAAATTTATAATCTTCTATTTTGATCAAAATTTCTTGAATATTATCTAATTCTTGTATGAATATTATCACATTTAGCTATCACTTATAGTCAAAGGTGGATGTGTATTATTTAATTTTTTGATTTGTAACCTAATTTCTCTTAATGTTGATAAAACATGTAGATGTAGTAATGAATATCCTTTCAAGTTAAGCAATTCAACAAATTAAGCATTGATTTTTTTGTTGCAAACCCATGCTCAACTATAGACAATTGAAGGAGTTTCATTTTACAAAGAAGTGAATCTTATTTATCTGCCCATACTAAAACCTTTTTGTTGGGAAGCAAATTGTAGAAGCAATATACTACTCTTTGTTTAATTATGAAATTATTTTTATACCACCAACATATAAAATGTTCCTCCTCAAATTATATTTGGTATAAGCTAGTTAGAAGGTATTATAAAATCTTGGTGGAGAGATAAAGTGGAATAACTATATTGTAATTTTGTGAACATAATTCCTCATAGCAAGAATTGAGTAGAGACAAACAATCCTAATTCTAAGATATTAATCTAACAAGAGTTGCACAAGATCACTTGACAAAGATCAAAAAGATTAATTTGTGCACTTGACAAAGCTCAAACAAAAAATTAAATTAAAATCTGTTGGAACATATAGTGAAGACATTCAAAATATAATTTTCTTATTAATTTTTTTTATAAAGAGACTGTAAAATAATTTCTTGTTAGGGAGGAAAACTTCTTAGTTGAAGTTTCATTTGAAATTGTGTTTGTTCATGCCAAGTTTAAAAGTGCATTAGTAGTCAAAGGCTCTATGAAGGAAGAATGCCAAAGCAGATAAGTCTGAAGGGTGGTTAGGGGAAAAATCACACACAAGAAAGACCTTTGTGTTTGAAGGATTTTGGGCTTGAAGATCTTTAACTTGAAGATACTATTTCCAAATGAAGTATATAAATTTGAAAGCACCATCCACATGGTTATTGAAATACCATTAAAGACCATTTGCATTCAAGGAAGAGTATTAGCATTTATCAAAGGTTTTGCATGTGTGGATGAGGACTACTTACCAAATGGTTCTTTTGTCAGTGAGGAGAAGGATAGCTCACCAACTAATCAATCATTGAAAAATAATGACCAAAAAACTTGGCTATAAAACCAAGTGCCTATTGATCAATTTCATTTTTTGCATATCAATTTCAATCTTTGATCCAAATTGAGCTTAGAGATTTCAAGTCTTAGGAAAATTTCTTAGTTTACTATTGCCTTTGTAGTTGCTCAGCCTTTACCATCATACCCAAACTACCTTTGATAGGAAACATAACATTTACACCAAAGCAAAGGATGAAGATTCTAAAGGTTATCCTTTGGGCCCTAACACTCAACAAGTGTGTGGTGTATTGTAGGAGTTGATCTAGTTGATCTGGAGCAAGTGCCTTGCTTTCTCGCACTAGAATTGGGAAATGAGTGATGTATTCATTATCCAAGAGATGTGACATTGGGAGGAAAGGAGCTAGGAGACCTTCAAGGAAGCTTATTTTCTTGGAAAAAGGAGAATTGGAGGAATGTTCTTGGGCTAAGAAACTTATAGCTTGGAGCAATGAATATTGACACAATACACTAGATTGGATGTTGCCTTGGAGAAGAATCTCATTGCATCTTTCAAAGATCCAAGAACCAATAATGAGTGGAGAGTTAGGAGGTTTAATGACGCAACCCAAATGGCCATTGTGGAAGGAATTCAAAAATTGTTCAAGCCAAAGAGGACCACCTACCTAAGTAACAACCAAGCCATCTTCTTTGAGTAAATTTACTAAAGAGAATTAGTCAATATAGCACATACTTTCTATGTGTAGACCATGAGCTTACTAGAGGAATTTGAGGAAGATGGATGAGTAATCTAAGGTAAGTCACTCATATAGAAATATCACCTTCTAGATAAGGAATATAAGAAAATAGGGAAATTCATGAAGGTAGATAAATTGGACTTAACCAAAAAGAATAAGAAGAAGTGGTCCATACTTGCAAGACTGCAAGAGATAGCAAAGAGATAAATTGATGTGACTTTGGAGAAAGAAGCTAAAGACATAGAAGAAAAAAGGTGGAAGAAAAAGGATTCTCCACATTTTAGGGATAGGCATCTAGTTTGGAGGAACAAGAACATTATAAAGATGGCCAATCAGCTCCAAATCTAGAGTAGAACAAAGAGCAGATCAAGACCAAGGAGGGACTTTGCATTGACTCAAAGCATCTTCTAGTCCCAATAAAGAAGCATATGCTTTCAAAGTAGAGAAGAGGTGATAAAAGAAAGACAAAGAAAAAGGAATTCATAGTGAAAGACAACATGCCGCCAAAGAATATCATCCCAAAGAAGACAAGAGAGTAGAAGAGGAGGAAGAATATAAAGAGATTCCAAGTACATCATAGGGCAAAGAAGGTGGAGAAGTGGCCCAAGGAACCAGGGTGGTAGTGACAAAAGGAGCAAATCCATGGTAGGATTTACCCTACAATTGATGAAACTTCTTTTGCCAAAGTACGAAGAAGTTAACCTTGATGTGGTCAATTATACCACTTTAATTTGGAGGCTTTATAGGGTAATTTACATCCAAAATGTGAAGGACTACCAAGCAAAGGAAGAATTAAGAAAGATGAGAAACTTGTATAAGGAGGAGGTGAAGAAGGTAAATGCAATTATTATGGAAAACTATGCATTTAATAGTAAAAAACCTCCCTTACAATTGATCATATCAATACAAGGAGGATATCCAAGTAAGTAAGTAATAGGGGTACAAAGAGTAATAGTACATGTAAGTAATAGGGGTACAAAGTGCAGTTCAAGGCCAAAGGTGAGGAAATGGAAAGTATTTGAGGGAAAATAAAGAAGGCCAAGATTTGATGATCCTTGACGTGTAGTTCATTGAGAACCAAAGAAAAGTGGTTGTTCAACTTGAAGGGATGGCTATTAAGCTTAAGATGGAGAAGGAGGAGAGGATTGCAGATTGGTTGCAAATGATAGAAGAGATCAAGCGGGAGGTCAAGGCCTTGCATGACAGTTTGGAAGAAAAGAAGGCTACAATCTTGAAGTAGATCAAAGAAATGCAAGACAAATTGTTAGAATTTATGAAGGAGATAGCTCAAAGAAGATTAGACAAGACCAAATTACAAATTGAAGTTACAAGTCCAAAAATTGGTGGAAGTACAAAGATCAATTTGCACTTTGACTTTGGAAGCACTTAACCAAGAAATAAATTCAGAAATCAATTGAGATATCTAACATTTTAGCCTCAAAATAGTTTATTACAAGGAGATGATAGATGCCTTAATCAAACTACTTAACAAAAAACGTAGTTCTTGGTGATAGAACTTTAGGCCAAAGACATTACCCTGAAAGAAGTTCTTTGTAGTATAGAATCTATGGGTAGAAGTAGTCCAAAGACCTTTGTAGTTGTTACCTTTGGAGTTATCCAAAGGAGTATAAATTGAAATTTTTATGGGTAAGATCTGACAACTTCCATGATACATGTAAAGCACCTAATGAATCTACATATGATTAGGATAAGATATGATTAGAAACCTAAGTGAAAATGTAGATTATAAACCTTCATATCCTCCATATTCATCATAAATTTGATAAAACTATGAGCATTTTTTGAAAATGAGAAGATATTGAAAATGTTTGAAATTGAAAAGATTGTTTGATATTTAGATTAGGTCTTTGCCTTTTGGAATTGGATTGTAATTGCTTATTTTATCTCTTTTCTAATGAAGAGATTATAAACTTGAATATTTTACATTGATTCCATGAAGAGGAATCAAGGTTATGGCTAAACCTTCCACTCCTACTCAAAGTTATGGCAAGCAAGGTTTAGTCATAAGCAAGGATTAAGTCAAAAGCTTGATTCAAAATCAAGGGTATGGCAAGCAATCAAGCTTATGGAAACCAAGACAACCCAAAACTTAATCAAGATTCACTAGCTAACACTAATGGTAGAGGAAGAGCTTTAAAGTGACTTAAAGATGCAATTAGTATTTTGTAGGAATTGAGGAACACTCTAAGAACTACATGTGGTATCTTTTAGATTAATGCATGAAGCTATTAATTAAAGAACAAATAAAATATTTGATACTTGTCCTTAATCTTCATGCTTGACCACAAGAATAGGTTGGGTAGATAGTTTCACCGTAACAACCTCAATATAATAATGTAGAATCTTGATCCAAGGTAGTGTCACTATTCAAGTACTTCTTCAAGTTTATGGACATACATTTTTAAGAACCTTACAAACATGGAGGGACCTAAAGGTCAATAATTTGCTCAAACCAACAGAAAATAGTCAATATAATGCTATGAAAAACTTATTAAGATAGCTTGGTTTCAATTGTAATCTATATCTTGATTGCATTAATTAGTTAAAGTGACAATAACACAATAGGATTGACATATTTGGCTCAAAATATACTCCACTTGAAACAAGAGATTGATGTAAGAAGTTGAATGAGGTTTAAACCTTACCAATTTGCTAGTATTGAGATCATGTTCTATAACATTCAAACTAGTTGGCTAGAAACTTCATCCCTAAGTGGAATTAATTGAGAATCATAATACAAGTCATGCAATTTAACACAAGAAAAATAAGTAATAGTAACTCAAGGCCTCTAATGTTAAACTTGAATGTTATCTTTCACCATTATAAAACTTGATTATCAAAGGTTAAAAGAGATTATGCTAAAATGCACTCTGTCTGACTTATGAAACAATCAAGGTGGCCGTATAAGAATCTCAAGTATGCATGGACTAACAAATGATTGCAAAAGATAGATGATGCAAGTTTTTAAAAGTGCCAAGGGAACTTAATCAATAATCACAAGTAGAATATGAATGATAGAAAAAAGTGGCATTATAAATAGGAAGAATTTTTGTATTCAACTCCAAAAGGAAAAGCCATGTACATAACACTTGTCTCACCAAATTGGTATGAGATGATTCAATTTGGGTTTCTAGCATGCTTATTCTAATCCCACCTATTGATTTGTAAGAAGTTGAAGTCTTCCAAAAAACTTGCAAAAGAAATTTAGCATAAGTTGATTGTGAGTGGAGAATAATATACAAGACAATCCAAAACTTAAGTAAATTTCATAAGCTACCTCTAATGGTAAAGGAAGAGCTATCAATGATATTGAAAGATACAATTAGACTTAAACAAGAAGTGAGGAACATTCTAAGGACAACATGTGGGAAATTGATAGATCAATTCATGAATCTAATGATTAAGGAATAGACCCAATGTTTGGTACTTATATTAAATCTAAAATTATGATTTTGCAAATTAGAGCATGCTACTACATTAAATTAAATTGTTAAGGTAATAGAAAGATGTTGAGCTAAGAAATCCTTTTGGAGATTTGATTCTCTTCCCTTTTAAAGCTACTTATGTAAACTCACTTCTCTCCTTTATCATTGTTTAATTCTTTCTACTAGAATAATCACTTGCATCTAGATATTTGCGCTCTACTCATTCATAGTTCACAACAAATTAATCAACACAAGGAAATGCTAAGTGAAGAAGTTGAGGTTTGTATCTAGCTTAGATTATGAATAAAGAGAAGAGATGCATCTTGCTCCATGAATATTTGAAATCTAAATAGATACTACTTTCAATTGCAAGTTTTAGGGACCCTAAGAGATTGGCTTCATTTGGCTTGTAAGCTTATGCAACACTTGTGCATTGTATGGCATACAATTTATTGTGCTTGTTCATGGAAATCATGAGCTGCAAAGGAGGACACCAAGGTAGAATGCGTATTAAAACACTTGTGGGAATAACTTTATGCCAAAAAGGCAGATCTGGTGAGCCTTTGTAATACTAGTAGCTAGACATATTATCTAGAGGTGAAAATTGGCTTAATAACATCTAGAAAGATGTTATATATGATGGACTAAGTAATCAGATAGAGGTGTCACCAAATGAGTACTTCCATTAATAGAGTAGGAGCCAAAAATACCTTGAAAACTTTAAAGCCAATTTTGGAAGCCTAAATGGATGAATTAGGCCTCAAAAATAGAAAGAGCTCCCACCCACCAATGGAAATGGTTGGACTTCTCTCCCTATTTTTTTGTCTTTTCAAGACCTTTCTAAATATACCTGACCCATGCAATTTTGAGCTTTATACAAAAAATTCTCTAAATATTCCCTTTGGTCAAACTTGTTTGACCAACAAGACCAAAATATCACCCAATTATACAACTAATCTAAGGTTGAAGCTTGCTAACATGTCACTAATTGTAATAATCTGGGTCACATGAGAAGAGAGAAAACACAGATTACACACTCAACATTCGGTGCCCCAAAGGAGCACCTTCTCTTTATTATATAGACAAAGAAGATCTACTCCAAGGAAGCTCCACCATAGGATTAGGCACACAGATAGGTGACATGTCAACAAGCTCCACCCTTGGATTATTTACTTGGATGGGTGACTTGTTGGTCTAGGTCCTATCTGGTTGGTCAAACAAGCTTTGACCGGAGGGAATCTTCTTTTAGGGAATCTTCTTGTAGGAGTCTCAGCATCACGTAAGGTAACATTGGAAAGCTCTCTACGAGACAAACTAGGGGGAGGGAAGGCCAACCTTTCCTATGCAGGGAGGGGGGATTTTTCACATTTTTGAGGCCTAATTCATCCGTTTAGGCCTTCAAAATTGCCTTGAAAGGTTTCAGGCATATTTTGGTTCCTACTCTATTAGTAGAAGTCCCCTTTTGGTGATACCTCTTTCTGATCTGTTTAGTCCATCGTGTGTAACATCCTTCCAGATGTTACCAAAACAATTATCACCTTTAAATCATATGTCTAGCTATTGGTTCTAAGGTTCTCAAGTCTATTTTGGTTTTTACTCTATTAGTAGAAGTACTCTTTTGGTGATACTTCTATCTGATCTATTTTGACCATCATGTATAATATCATTCTAGATGTTACCAAACCGAATTTCACATTTAGATCATATGGCTAGCTCTTGGTATTAAACTAATCCATGTATGTGATCCAAGGGTGGAGCTTCCTTTGAGTGGATCCTCTTTGCTATATAATAAAGACAAGGCGTTCCATTAGGGCATCAGATTATGGATTTTGAAACTTTGTGTTTCTTCTCTTGTGTTTCTCTTGGGAGTTTTTTGGGTACTTTGGAATATTACAATAGTATCAAAGTAGGTGTTTTGATTCAAGAGAGTGTATCACTCCTCTTGGAGGAACATGGGCTATTGAGATTGAGTAATTTTGAGAGGAGAAAGCATAGTGAAATTGACAGATTGTGGTTATCTTAGAGAGAGGATAGGATGGAGGCACCTGGAGGCACCTGGAGGACAATTTCTTGCACCCACTTTTTATTCTTAAAAGCATTTAATATCAAGATTATGTACATCTAGCATGAGTAAGTGAGAGTACATATTATTTATCATTTTGGAGCAAAGTTCATGGATATAATGATGGATTCACCAAACCCAATTATTCTACCTATGGTGATATATAATAAAGAGTGGGATTTATAATCTATATTATATTATGATGCAATGGATCTGAATGTACCACATCTTTTCCCTTTCAACATTCAAGTAGAAATCCATTATTTGGTTAGACCAAAAATGATGTTTAGGGATTTCATAGTCCATAATTTTGGTGAGGAATATTATCAATGAATGATAGCCTTTGAGGTTCAATGGTCGTCCCAATAGTATATGCTCCCTCCCAAGTGATCATTTTAACCATCTATTGAAGTAGGAAGTAGCAATTGAGTGTTTGCCGTGTGTATAAATCATGGAGCCATAGTTGTAGGATCCTTCCTTGCATCAGATGTTAAACAAATATCAGGAAATGAAGATGACCATGCAAGCATTGCAAAGTCAAGTAAGGACCTTTAGGAACAATTAGACAATGCAAGAAGTAGAACCATCCCAAAACCCAATACTAGTGGCCAAAGTACCTAAAGAGTCACTCATGCCAATGCCATCAATCCCAATCAACAAAGAAGCCACATTTTTACTATAGATGAAGAAGATATGCAACATCAAGCCTTGGAAGAGATATCATTCCATGGGAGTAGTGAAAAATGTATTTCAAGAATAAATCAATATTTTGATTATTCATAACTAAGATCATCGACCATTTTTCAAGCATGTTTGCATGTGGGCACTTGACCAATAAAGCACTCACATAGTATGATGCTTGGGAATGATTAATATTGGCAGAAGGAAGAGAGATCACTTGGATAGCAATGCAAGAATTGAAGTTAAAGAATTTCCAATCCATGGCTTTTGTACAAATGTCCCAAACCTAACTATGGGAGTTGAAGTAGAAAAATAACAAACAAGAGTATGTGGAGGCATTTCTTGATCTATAAGTTGTAATAACTGATATGAGTCTAACAAAAGGTCTTGAAAATTTCAAATGGAGGCTAAAAGAGCAAATTTTCCAAGAGATAATGGTACAAAATCCTTGCATTGTTTTTGGAGCTATTGTCTACGATCCAAGAATAGCATGTGTACTTAGAGAAAGTGAAGGAGTAGTCTTGATTCAACGTTATTAGGTTGAAACACCACACTTTGGAGTATCGATTCCTATGGAATTGGGAAACATTTAATTTTGAGACTAAGGAGCACAACTGCTCCAAGGAGAACAATGATGAGTCAAAGAAAGGAGAGATGGTGTTCCATAAGGAGAAAGGGCTCTAGCAAAATAACAATATTGTTACAATTGTGGCTAAGTTGAGCACATAACTATCAATTGTCATGCTCAACTTCCTAAAGGCCCTTGGTCTCCATACAAGCAACCTTTGAATAACATGGAGGTACAAATTGAAGAGGAGTATACTAAAATCACATAAAAGAATGAAGATAAAAGTACCTTGTGGCCTTATTGTCTCAATGGTGAGGAGTAAAAGTGGAGGAAAGAAAAGGATGAGTGTGCAAAAGTGGAGGAAGAAAAAAACACAACTGATTTTTGTCAATGGAATCCTAAAAGGCAATCAAGTGAGAGTATTGATAGACCCTAGAGCAATAGAGAATCACTTTGTTGCAATAAGGTTGAGGATTGAACCAGAGAAGAATGAGAATGAAGAAGTAGAGTTACTTAATGGTTAGACAAAGGGAATTGATTTATTACCTAAAAAGATAACATTATCTATAGGAGAGTATCAAGAAGCAATTGAGTGGCAAGTGATATGGTTAGCTTGTTATGATCCAATCTTAGGCATGCCATGGATGGAGCACTACAACCTCTTGGTCGATTGGAGAAAGAAAGTAGAGAACTAGCCAATGGAAAATCTTTGGAGTTAAAGAAAGATCATAAAGGCAAGAATTGCCTTTGTATATCATAAGGACAACACATATTGGTAAAATAGATAGATGTTTCATGGGTCTAATAATAGAAGTAAAGAGTGTACAACTCAATAGACATATTCTTGAAAGATTGAAAGATGTGGTCAATGAGCTTCAAGATGTCTTTTTAGATGATTTACCCTCAAGATTATCACCAAAAAGGAGAGTAGATCATAAAATAAAGATAATTTCAAGGAATACACCTCCTTGTAAGGCCCCATATTGACTATCACCTCACAAGTTACAAGAGTGTAAGGCTCAAATCAAGAATAGATTTCAGAAAGGGTTTATCCAACCCAATGTATCACCATATGGGGCTCCTATCTTGTTTGTGTAGAAGAAAGATGTGACAATGCACATGTGCTTTGATTATCAAGGACTAAATCAACAAACGGTGAGGAAGAAATACCAATTACCTTGCATGGATGACCTGTTCAATCAACTCAATGAGGCCAAGCACTTGACCAAACTTGATATGTGGAGAAGTTACAACCACATCAAGATTGTAGAGGAAGACATAGACAAAATTGCTTTTCAAACAAGGTATGGTCACTTGGAGTACTAGGTGATGCCGTTTGGCCTCACTAATGTACCAACCACTTTCATGAGTTTCATGAATGATATATTTTGTCCATATTTGGATAAATTTGTTGTCATTTTCCTTGATGACATCTTATTCTACATCAAGATGATGATAGAGCACAAACAATATCTACAAGAAGTCCTCCAAATTCTATGACAAAATTAATTGTATACCAAAATCTCAAAGTGCAAGTTTGGCAAGTTTGAAGTAGACTACTTGGGACATATGTAAAAGGTATCCAATGTTAATAGATGAAATAGAGATCATTCAAAAATGGAGTGCTCTAGAAGACTAGACTCAACTCAAGAGTTTCTTGGGATTGATGAGGTTCTATTGCCAATTTTTCAAGGATTTCTCTAAGGTCACACAACCTCTAATTGCACTACTTGGCAAGGAGAAGAAGTGGATGTGGAGAACCGCACAAGAATTGGCCTTTCAAGTTTTAAAACATGCACTAATCTTGAAATGGTATGACCCAAAATTTCCAATCAAGTTGGCGACAAATACATTAGGCATTGCAATAGGAGCAATCCTAAAATAAAAATGGAATGATAGATGGCACTAAGTTGCATATTTCTCTCAAAAGCTATTACCAACAAGACACAACTATCATACCACCAAATAAGAAGAGTTGGCCATTGTCCTTGCAACCAAGCATTGGAGGCACTATCTTGGCAAAAAGGCATTTGTAATGGAGATAGACCCCAAACCTCTAGTCTACCTTGAGACACATAAAGATCTATCTCATCAACAGATTTGATAAGCAAAGTGGAGACAATGGTTCAACATGAAAATCACATATATAGAAGGCAAGAAGCAAATTGCATATGCATCACTCAAATACCTATGGCAAACAAATTCTTGCTGCTTCAAAAATTGACCCACAAATTGTAGGATCTCAATCATCCAAAGGTGTAACCAATACCCAAGGACTCACCTTTCATGATGACAAGTTATGGATCTCAGATGCCATAGACATGAGAACCATCATCCTAGTAGAATGTCATGATTATGTCATTGTAGGTCATGTTGGAGTGGACAAGACCTTAGATACAATCAAATACCATTATTATTTGCCCAAGATGAGCAATGATATGATAGAGCATGTTCAAATTTTCCTACTCTATCAACAAATAAAGAGGTACTCAATTCACTAGTTTGCTTTGGAGAAAACTCTTTGGCATCTTTAAAAGCAAACTAGCCATGTCCACGGCTTACCATCCACAAAGCAATGGAAAAAATGAGCAGGCTAATTGCACTATTGAGGACATGTTATGGTGCTTCATCTTAGATGTGCAAGAGAGGTGGAACACTTTACTTCCATTGATGGAATTGACCTACAACAATTCAGTAAATGCATCCACAAATGTCACACCCTTTTTCTTCATGTATGGAGAGCATCCTTTCACACTTTTTAGATTGATGAAGATCCATATGGTGGCTACCAAGGTTATCAACCAAGGTTTTTTTTTGGAATCTAACATGGTGTGGAGAACGCCAAGCAAAGGTTGTAGAATGCCCAAAATCAACAAATTGTATGCATATGCACATCATTGGGACTTGGAGTTCAATGTTGGGGATCAAGTTTACCTGTCCATAACCAACCTCATGTTAGTTGGCCCTTAGAATCTAAGACCTTATTTTATTGTGCCTTTTCCCATCCTTCATCAAATCGGCACAATGGACTACCACCTCAATTTTTTGTCATACATGAAGATCCATCCAATGTTCCATGTTTCCTTACTATGCATATATGCACTCCGATTGCCCTATTTTCTTTCTATACAAGAAATTAAACCTTGTCCAACACTCATTGATGACATAGAGGAATGTGAAGTTAAACACATGCTCCAAAAATGCATCTATGGTACTTGCCATCTGCATGTGGAATATCTGGTACATTAGAAAGGGTACCCATTGTATGAGGCAACATGGGAGCCAACATCCAACTTGATCCATGCACCAATGTTAGTGCAATCTTTTGAGCAACAACTTCACAATGAGGACATTGTGTCTTAAAAGGGGAGAGGTTTGTAATACTAGTAGCTAGACATATTATCTAGAGATGAAAATTGGCTTGGTAACTTTTAGACAAATGTTATATATGATGGAATCAGTAGATCAGATATAAGTGCTACCAAAAGAGTACTCTCACTAATAGAGTAGGAGCCAAAAACACCTTGAAAACTATTTTGAACACTTTAAAACACTTTAGAGCTAATTTTGAAGGCCTAAATGGATGAATCAGGCCTCAAAATAGAAATATTCCCTCCCCACTAAAGTGAAAGGCTGGCCTTCTCCCCCTCATTATTTTTCTTGTCAAGAGCTTTCCAATGATATCTCACGCATGCGATTATGAGCTTCTTATAATAAGATTCTCTCCAATCAACTTGTTTGACCAACCAGATAGGACAAGAACAAACATGTCATCCATCCATGTAACTAATCTACAGATGGAGCTTGCTAACACATCACCAATCCATATATCTAATCCAAGGGTGTAGCTTCCTTTGAGGGGATCCTCTTTGGTATATAATAAAGACAAGGTGCTCCTTTGAGACATTGGAGTATTGAATGTAAAGTTTTGTGTTTCTTCTCTTTTGTTTCTTGTGAGTTCTCCTATCTTCATAATATTATAACCGCTAAGGATGAACATCATGCTCAAGACAAATTTCATGGAAATCAATTTTTATCATATATATATTCATCTTTTCATTTTCCAACATGGTTTATGTATTGACCATTTACATAAAGAAGGGTGTAGGATACTTAATCATTTTGGAAGACAAGGGGTTCTCAAAATTTTTGAAGAGCTCAAGAAATCCTCTTTAATGATTCAAATTCTTGCTTAATCTGATTTGAGATAAGCCTTTCATTATGTACAATAATGCTTCCAATGTAGTTAGAAGATGAATTCTTAGTCACTTTGCTAAGATGTATATGACCATCCAAGAGCTTAAGCTAGTAGATAAATAGTTCAAGCAAAGAGAGACTATTCAATCACAAAAAGGAAAAGGTTGATAGTGATTTTTGGTCTCAAGAAGGTTTGGTACTACTTGATTGGAGGGAAAGCCATAATTGCCACAAATCACACAAATCACAAGGCCTTAAAATACATTTGCAACAAGTCCAATGTGAAGGAAAGGCTATCAAGGTAGATGATACTTATATTTAAGTATAGTTACACTATTTAAATAGACCAAGAAAGAAATATAGAAACTCAAATTTTTTTTATCAAAGGCTTATGATCATGATAGACTTGAACCAATGGGTGATTCCTTCTTGATGAGGAGCTTATGACCATTTTAATCACTCAAGAGGTTCCAATGATGTATAAGGAGATTGTGGATATCCATATAGGATGCATACTAGAGAAATGAAAGCCCTTGTAGCAAGATCTACACAATAGTGGAAGATATTCTTTTTCACTAAGGAGCTAATGGTTTACTTCAAAGAGCAATGGGTAAGGGCACTCTATCTTATTCATAACATCTCTTGGGCATCCATCTTTAAAGAGCTTAGGGAGGCTGGTGGATTCTTTGGCAATTTTTATTCCTTTTGTGTGGTCATTCTATGGCTCTCTTGCTTCCCATTATTGCCAACATGGTTGGTCATAGGAGGGGGTCACCATCTTGTTGGTACACAACAAGGAGAGCCTTAAGGAGGACCTTTATTTGGCATGGATCACTTTAGAGCTCTTTTATCTACTACTCTAGCCATGCTAGGTTGTATATTTCTGTCCTTGGTAGATGATATATCTCATGGGCCCCATAGATCAGATTAGGTAGGCCTTTGATAACTTGATTAATGAGCTGTATCTTGTAAGCTTGAGAATCATGGTATCAAAATATAAAGCATGGTCTCCTTTAGGAATCCCTCCCCACCTTGAGCTTCTAGAAGGGTGTATCATATCTATAGACATACTACATATTCTTGGAGTGCTAATAGGATCTGAGGATTTTATCACATGCTTCTTTAATGCTATCTTTCCAAAGGATATTCTCCATATGGATGATCTTCCTCTATTAGGAGATCTATAGGTGGCATTTGGTATACTCTCCTCTAGCATTGCACATTGTCCAACTTACCTTCTTTACATAGTTCTCCCTTCCTTGACCTTCCTATCACATTTGAGAGCTTTTGACAAGAGGATTATGGGAATTTTTGGTGATATCATCAGACCAAGGACATTTGAGTGTGTGATAGGGAACTTGGCATGTGGATAGACATCTCTACCATTCTTGTATGGAGGAGTAGGGATATTATCTATGGATGAGATGACACCTATAGAACTTTTGAGTAGTTAGGCTCTCTCAATACCTTATTTTCCTCTTGTTTATGGTTGTAGATAGGCCAATTTTACATATGTGACCAGGGTAGAGGAGGGATCCTTTTGTCTCCAAATTTTATTATAGTAGAAAAGAGATAGTCTATGCTCATAAGCACAAGTGGAACTCCATCCCTTGCCTTATTATGTCAGATTTGACCAAAGGTTTGCAATCTTCCTTAATGGAGTGATGGTATTAGCATATGTTACATTCTGTCCTAGTTGACTTGTCCATTCCTGGGGCCACTAGAGCACATTTCACTCTTGCTCTAGCAAGGATGCATGTTCTTGGATTCTGGCTCAAACACATATTAGGGCATTCCAACTTGTATCAACTACTTTCTCTTTAGTGATGAGGTTTTGCCTGGGTTTGGTCCACCTATCTACATCTTCATTATTCACTTGTGAGTTTGGTTCTACACTAGATGCAACAATGGTCCATATGACATTGCGTCTTTTTGGAGGATAGAGCATAACTACCCATGATGCCATAAGGGATATAGTGTTTAGTATGGCACAAGAGAGTGGGATACTTGGCTTGGAGGGAGCATTCATATGATTTTCATTCAAATGACACATCTTAGAGTAGACTTATACTTGGTCCAAGATGATCAAGTGATAGTGGTAGATGTTATGCTTACAAATCCTACATATGATGTAGTTTTGGAGGGAATGCTTACTCATCTTCCTGGATGGGTGGCAAGTGGAGCAACAACACATAAGGTCTTTAAGTATAGGAGTATGCAACAAGGTCACTTGTTTGTTCCTCTAGCCTTGGAGTTGTATGGAGCAATGATACAATGTTTGGCACATTTTTTAAGAAGTGTGCAAGAGCTTATCATATTAGATGTCAAGGGTATCACTCTCACTCTCATACTCTATAGCATACTTTAGATAACATGTGTCCATTGCTCTAAAAAGAGCATTGGCTGATGCAATCCATAGAAGAGTAATCACACTAGGTGATGCTTCTTTAGATGCTCAAGTATATTATAGACCTTAGGACTTGCATAGCTTAGATATCTTAGGTGTAGTAAGGAAGATTTCTCATAAATGATACTATTGGGACCTAGCCCTATTTTACCTCTTTTTTCTCTCCCTTGTACAATTTGATTGTGGTCTTCTTATCCTTTGTGTTTGCTACGCAATTGCCTTTTCTTCTTAGTAGTTTGATGATGGACTTGGTCTAGGGGTCACTTTGTAACTATCTAGATAGGATGCATACTAGAGAAAGGAAAGCCCTTGTAGCAAGATATAGACTTGATACAATAGTGGAGGATGTTCTTTTTCACCAAGGAGCAAATGGTCTACTTCAAAGAGCAGTGGGTAGGAGGACTCTATATTATTCAAGAAGTAGTTCATGATGACTTGGTCTATGGAGATCATTTTGTGAAAAAGCGACCACTTAGAAGATCCTAGATGTAAGATACCATTGAAAGAATATTTTCAAGGATTATCTTGATTATTGTAAAACATATAACATTTATCAAGCTTTTTTAGAAAGTCTACTTCTACTCCACCTATAAGATCAATTATATTACTAGGACTATTTTATAAGTTAGAGAGTGACTTTGTAGGTCCTCCTAACATAATCTCAAGGAAAATTTTTTTATGGTAATTACTAATTACCTTATTGAATTTGATGAAGCTAGATCATTGGGAGATAAGAATGAAGATGAAGTAGGTATATTTCTTTACCAATGTAGCATCACTAGATTTGGTAGCCTTTGGAATTGGTTTTTGATAGAGGAGTAGAATTTACTTGAAACATCACTATAGCTTTGTTAAGACATTTCTCCATCATATATAGAGTGACCACATCTTACAAGCCAAACTCTAATAGCTTGACAAAAGAATCAATCAAACCTTAAGAACGATAAAGGCCAAAATATAAAAATGGAAAGGGCTAACATCATATGGCCTAGAAAATTCATGCAGTTTTATGGGAGTATAGGACAGTCATGAAGACATTGAAAAAATATCATCTATTTCAATTGGTATATGACATTGAATTTACTTTACCTATTCACTTTGATCTTTTTACCTTCTAAAGCATTCATAGGAATTTGAAGAAGGTACAAGGAGATAACATAGAGAAATATAGGAAGAATAAACTCATGGAATTAGAGGAGGCAAAAAAAATTGCCATGGTTTGAGAAGAGCAAGCTTAAATGAAACAAAAGAAGAGATATGACAAGAGATAATGTAAGAAGATGGTAGAGCACTTTGAGACAGGTGATTGCGTAACATTTTTTGATTTTATTCTATTCAAGAAGTGTGCAAAATAAGTTTTTTCTTAAATAATTTGGTCCTTTCATGGTGGAGAAGGTATGGGGAAATTACACCTATGATTGCAAGGAGTTGGGAAGAAGACACTTTGACAAGATTAACCCATGATAAATTGAATTTGTATCATAGAAGGTAAAAAGGCCTTCATTACAAGGATAGAGTGAAATCTTTGTGAAAGGTAGATGTAATAGCCATTGGTGCATGTATACTCTATTGGGACATTTAGTTTGGTATTGAAAGTTGGTAAAAGATATTATTTTTATGGAGCTTAATCAGAATTTTGTATTAACTATGGTTAGCTAGAGTTAGTTATAGCCAAGATAAATGTGACCATATTTTAGATGAAGTCATAAATATGAAGAGAAGAAGGGTTAACCAAAAATAATCTTTGGATGGGTATGCATTAAAATCCAAAGGCCCAAAGTATGAAGGCTAGTCAATTGCACTAAATACCAAAGTAATTCTACTACAAAGACCAAAGGAACTCCAAAGACACTCCAATGCAAAGATCAATATAAAGACACTTTGTTATTAAGTATGAAAACACTTTATTGCAAAATTCATCTCTCTTTGTGCAAAGTCATCTTCTTGAAGACATGATGAATCAATTCAAAGATAGAAGACACAAGTTGAAGGTGAAGGAAGAGTAGATTGTAGGCAAAGTTAATATGAAGAAGGACTGCAAAGTCATCTTCTTGAAGACATGATGATGAATCAATCAAAAGATAGAAGATACAAATTTGAAGGTGATGGAAGAGCAGGTTGTAGGCAAAGTTACTATGAAGAAGTGCGTGAAGATTGAAGACGCAACCTCTCTGAAGTTGGAGAACATGACAAGAAGGATAAGTGGTCAGTTAATGATATTTCTCATTCAAGTGTTTATCAAAGCCACCACAACTAGTAGACCAAAGTGCCATCTTCTTTGGCCTTTGCTGAACCAAGCATTAGAGAGAGCAGCATTAGATCTTAAAGTATAGGTAAAGGAAGGTTTTAGAGATCATAAAGAATCTTCACATGGAAATATCAGGCATTGAAGATAGATTTGATCCCTTGGTGAGTAGCTTATAACTAGGAGAGTATTTGTAGTTTAAATTTTGTAGTTAGGTTATTTGGGAAAATAATAACTAACCAAAGGCAATTAGAAGCTAATCAATTAGTTAATTTAGATTGAAGTTAGTTTTACTTTGCAACTTTGAATGCACTTAGATACTTAAGTGGTGCAATCAAAGCGCCTTGTGTTCAATTGAATCAGAAGGTGAATAAAGAAAAAGAGAAAATCTCTTTTTTTTTTTACTTAATTTCAGATTGAAGTGCACAAATATTTGTAGTGTCCTTTGTGTATGAATCTTTGCTGGAAGAATTGTTGAGTGCAATGTGTGTTTGGTCCTTGGTTTACTTGGTGATCTTTTGCAAGCAATGCCTTGATGAGACTTTTTTCATACTACAATATTAAAACAATGAGCAAAGGTAAATATGAAGTTCAAGGCTTTAGATAAAATTACTTCTTTGGAACAATTGTATAATTGTAGAAGTGTAGAATATACATCTTTGGGGTAAACTTTAGAATTAACACCTTTATATTAAACATAATCTCCAAGGATTATTGGAATGATTTATTTACTCCTTGTGATTGTTAGTTCTCTATTGTTATTTTTAAGCTACAACTATTTTATTACTCCCAAACCCTAACCCAGATCCCTTCTACCTTACACATTTGTAATTGTAGAACTAGAGCCCATTCAATTAACCTACATAATTTATAGAAATGCATCCACTAAAAATGTCAAACGTCTTTGACTTGATGACAAACAACCTATTGAGAAATCTTATGAATACCTAGCCAAATGGCATGGACATTGATTTTTCTATAAAACAAGACCTTTGATTCTATTGATCTCATTGATTAATGGAAACATGTTTGACATTTTTGGTAGATGAGTTTATATGAAGCATACAAGGTATCTTATGGTGAATCTTCTTTGTATTCTTACCCTCTTTTAAGAATAGTTTCTATCCAAAATATTAAAGAAGTAATAGTAAAGAACTTTATTGTAACAATATGGAGTTAAGCAACAAATTTAGCCAAGGCTAATAAAATAGGAAATGGGCCAAATTAGCCTAGAATGTTCTAGAAGTATCTAGGAAGCTACTTTGTACCCTTCCAAGTATTGGGTAACATGCATGCCAAGTGGCAACTTCTAGGAGAAAGCTTCTTGGGAAGCTTCTTGGTTAGCTTAGCTTGCACACCAAGTAATAGCTTCTAGAAGAAAGTTTCCAACTAGCTTAGCTTGCACGCCAAGTAGGCAACTTCTAGAAGAAGGTTTTTCAAGAAGCTTCTTGGTTAACTTGGCTTGCACTCCAAGAAAGTGGCTCAAGGAAGCTTCATGATAAGCTTCTCAAGAGCCTTATATGCTCCATATAAATACCAAAGCCAAAGCTCATGCTAGGCATTCAGAGTTTCACACACTCAAATGTCCCAATGTGATTTCCCATTCTTGTATTTCTCTCCTTGGTCTTGATCTTTTACATTGGTATCATAGCAAGAATGGGATGAATGGAATTTATGGACCACTTAATCCATTTTCACTAAACCATTAGGAATTTTTTCTCTGAGTATTACCCAAGCATCATTTCACACAATTCATCACCTCACGCTTTGGGTAGAATTTTTTGAATGCAATCATCTTATCCAAGGGACTTTCAATTGTAACTTATGGAGAACGGTGGACGTGTTGCATCTACGTGCTAATAAATTAGATAAATTAGGAATAGAGTAGTAGAGTAGTAGCCATGGTGGCAATGCATGAGGTTATAATTTTTCTACAACAACAATCAAGAACCTTACTTGATTGTTGGATGAACGAGACCATCAACAACAAAAGCACATAGAAAGAGCACCAATTTGAAGAGAAAACCAAATTCAATTTCCAAAACCCAAAGTATTTGAAAGCAAGAATCTTCTTGGTGCAGTGGAGAATTTTGTGTTTGATTGCAAATGTTATTTTGAAGCTACCAATCTTCAAGATGAACAAAAATAGATTTTCTTGGCTTCCAGCCAATTAGATGGAGTAGCAAAGCTATGGTGGTGATTCATAGTAGAGTAAGCTGAATGGAAATTTGTTGCACTAATCTTGACTTGTGTAGATTTCAAGAGTACAATGATTGGTTGATTCCAAGCTATAAATACCACACAAGTTGCATGAGATAGGTTGCCAAAGTTGAAACAAATTGGCTTTGTGAGAAATTACGTCATGTAATCCTAGAACATCATCATGTAAATTCTAGATATACTGGAAGGTGAAGCTCTAGATTAATATGTGAGGGGCTTGAAATCACAAACCAAATTAGAGATAACTATGTGAGAGCTATAACACTTAGAGGAAACTATGCATTTGGCCAAACTGTTTTGATTCCTTGGTTGCAACAACTTGGTCTCGACCTTGACCTTGATCTCCACAAAACCTACCTATACACTACACATGGGTGGAGGAGCCAACACCAATGGAGATTGATGCCACTCACTAGAGACCACTGGCACCATAGATAGAGAAAAATTGAGACAAAATGGTGGTTGTTTCTATTGTTGCCAAATTAAACATCACATTGTTGAATGTATATCGCATTGTCTAGATGGAGTTTGTGGAGTAGAATGGTCACAGAAATGAGGAATCCCCATACAAGATTTTGAGCCACATATTGGGAACTTGATTAGTTCCACTAGGATTAAAGGCTTGACCTATGCA
The DNA here is from genome assembly GCA_948567375.1 of Lunularia cruciata. Classification (NCBI taxonomy): domain Eukaryota; kingdom Viridiplantae; phylum Streptophyta; class Marchantiopsida; order Lunulariales; family Lunulariaceae; genus Lunularia; species Lunularia cruciata. Next base: position 11,243,748 of record OX419756.1, read on the forward strand.
AGTTTGCTTCACTTGCAAGGCATGATATTTGATTGTGGTTGTAGGATTTTGGTTGATTTTGGATGTCCAAAGAATTGCACGTCCATGTAATTAGCAAAGGAATTTCATATTCCTATCAAGCCAATAATTTGAAGTAGATTGATGATGGTAGATGGTAGAAAGGGTTCTGCATTTCATACCTCATATCTTGTTACATTTAGGATTGAGAAGGAGTATTTGGAGTGTATGAGATTTTTAGTAGTCAGAGTGTATAAGGTTTGTTTGGAAAATAGCCACAGAGCAAGATTTGAAGGAAGATAAGTCCCAAGATGAGAAGTTTGTCAAGAAAGCAACCATAAAATAAGCTTTGAAGGAAGATAAGTCCCTAGATGGGAAGTTTGTCAACGAAGCAACTATAGAGCAAGCTTTGGAGGATGATAAGTCTATTTTCATGGTGTGTATCAAGTTGATTTCACCAAGAGAATTTGAAGAGTGTCAAGAGCCTCATCAAGCAATGGTTGATGAATAGTTTAGCAATTTGTAGATGTGTTTCTAGATGATTAGCCAAAGGGATTACACTTTGATTGTGGTATGCACTTCAAGATTGAGTTATTGCCAAGGAGTACTCCATTGAGTAGACCAATCTATTGGCTTTCACCAAAGGAGTTGGAGTAGTTGGAGAAGTTACAAACAACACTTATGGAATTGTTGGAGAAGGATTTCATACAACATAGTACACCTCCTTGGGGAGCATCGGTACTATTTGCTTTGAAGAAGAATAGAAGACTTTGTTTCTATATTGATTATTGGGGCTCAATAAACAAACAATGAAGAATGCATATCCTTTGCCTCAAATTGATGACTTGCTTGATCAATTGAGTGGAGCATGATATGTCTCCAAGTTGGATCTTCATAGCGGCTATTGGAAAATCTCCATTGACAAGGAAGATGTGCAAAAGACTACCTTTTGCACAAGGTATGGGCATTTTGAATGAAGAGTTCTACCTTTATGTCTTGATAGGTCACTTCTTGCAAAAGCATTAAGCATTGGAGGAGAGGTTTGTCAAGGATGGTATATGAGCAATTTAGAGATCAATTTCAAGTAGATGATCCTTCTAGTGGATTTATCAAGTTTTTTCAAGTGGCTATAGCAATGGCGAGGTGAGATATTCCTACATAATTTACTCAGGTGTTAGGGGCTAGTCAAATTCTTGCAAGGGTGAAGAACACAAGAGGTATTAGACCAATTGCTATTAGAGAGATCTTTTTATGCTTGGTTAGCTACACCATTGTCCTTCAACATTGATCTCACTTTTGGGAGCACCTCAATCCACATCAATTTGGAGAAGCTATACCCAGAGTTTGCAAGGCTATTTCTCTAGGCATTATTGCACTCTTAGATATCCATCTAGAGTGGGTTGTTCTACAGGTGTATTGTCGTGCATATATACATCACTACACAACATACATCACTGTCAACATCATACACAATAGAAGCACAACTCACACATAAGTCATACATAGACTCTAAAGTGCCACAATTAATCAGATCGTTTACCACTCGAATCAATCAAACTCAGATTAGTACTTGATCTGATCCTCAAAAAATTTCCAACAACATGGCACTGATTACAATCAAGCGACACCCACTCTAGCTAAAAGACTCTAGGTGATGCTCGTTGGCTTTTGGTCCACTCTCGCTAGGAACTCAAAGGCTCAACATCAGAGAAGTGAGCTCTTTGGAGCTGCACTCCTAGGGTATACCCCTGATTTTGACCTAGGTCTCCTCCCAATGGTCCCGTTGACGGCATACCCGATGGTGCGGATGGTGCAAGTGATGGTGGGCCCCGCTATAAAGTCAGTACCCTAAACCTAAAATCTGACTATCGGAAAGTAGTCTATGAGTAATGGCTAAAATGCCTCTAACTATTATCATTGGAACTCCAATGTCCGAGCATCTCGATGCGACACTATAAATGGCGTGACAACTGTCGTGCGTATATACATCACTACACAACATACATCGCTGTCAACATCATACACAATAGAAGCACAACTCACACATGAGTCATACATAGACTCTAAAGTGCCACAATCGCCCCCCTAGTTGGCGGTTAGGTCCCTCTAACTCCAAATATCCATCTACTCTAAGTATATGGTATACCCTATGATGGGCAAAGATCAGGACGACGGGTGCTATGGAGCCCCATCGTTAGTCGCTTGTATGCAATCTATACCATATAAAGAATGAACTAGCTATAGGTCAAGTACATCTAGGACATAACCATTGTCCTTGAAGAACCACCATGAGGGGAGGAGTCATACATACCATATGCCATCCTCTAGAACAACTATCACACACTAACATAGTAACAACTCCACCAAAAAAGCCACATAGCATACACCTCAAGCTTGCACGTACAAGTGCCAAGCTTGGGTCCATAGTACCATCAATGTTTGGGAGGTGGCATGGCGCACAATTGCATACATCGTCCTTCCAAACAACACCATCACGTCCTTCCAACAGAAGGACTCTAGATGGCAAAACCTCATGCACTCTCAAGATAGTGCGGCATGTAGAAACATCAAGTGTTGTTGTGGTGCTGTTTGTTGTAGATATACATAGTCGCTTGGATGAAATCAACGGATCGAGGGTCTATAACCTCCTCCTCAAATGGTAGCATAGCGTAAAGTATCTCTATGCTGAGCAATTGCCAAGTTCTCAGAGGCCATTGGCATCACTCTCCAAAAGATCTCAGCTCGTTGAGAACATACACTCATCCATACATCGGGGTCATGTTAGTCCAAAACTATAGTAGCATCTTGACAAATGGCAGCAGGTAAATCTGGATCTTGTCCATAGAGTAGGAAGTAAGGAGAGAAGGATGCTAAGGAGGCTTGCCGGCTGAACCGATAGCCCATGGCCAACCAAGGTAACTGGAGATCCCAATCTCCCAAGTGGCTTCTCTGCAAACCATACTTTTGCAATCTTCTCTTCACCTTCTGAACTACTCTCTTTGCTAAACCATCTGCCTCAGGGTGATCTTGGGAGGTAGTACAGTGATCAATCAAAGCCTTGTCACACAAGACCTGAAACTCCCCCAAGAACTCTGTACCCTGATCAGTCAAAACCTCAGTTGGTGCACTTAAATGACTAAGAACTTGATCCAAGAACGAGTAAGCTGTCTCTTCACTAGACTTGTCAAGAAGTGCCACCAACTCAATCTACTTGGAGAAGTGCTCCACCATCACCAAAACATACCGATGATGTCTCACAATCAGCGGTAAAGGTCCAACAAAGTCCAAAGTTCAATAACCCAATCCCATGATAGGTAATGGGTGTAATTGTGGCGTAGGAGCATTGAATGATGCTCTAACTCGGTCACAAACCATACATTTGGCAACAAATTGCTATACCTTGGTCTGCATACTACGCCACCAATAATGACTCTGTAGTAAGCTATATGTATGCTTTACTCCAAAATGTCCTAGCTCCTCATGAGCATGACGGACCAACTGTGGTCTCTAAGATGGAAGTAGTACTACTCGCACTCTACTATCCTCCCATACACGCAAAAGGTGTCTACCCTCCAATCTGAACCCTGGCTGGCTGAAGAACACGATCTCTCTCCTTGGCCCCAACTGTGCCACCCACAACACTAGTGAAAAGATAGTCCATCACTAAGACATCATCATGAATGTCTCGCTGAACTGTACCAATATCTTCACTCTTTAGATCTGTGACTTCAATAACTCCTCCTGTATGCGCTGAGAGAGATACCACCAAAGCCTCAAAAAATATACACAGAAAGGTAGATGCATGCCAACTTGGCACCATCTCCTCATATGTCTCACCATACCAACGTGCTCCGGTCTGATCCTGCTGGCTGGGACATGGGTTTCTACTCAACTCATTTGCATCACGATTCACCACTCCAGGTCTGTGAACAACCGTGAAATCATACTCTTGTAAAATCAAAGCCCATTGTGCAAGCTTCCCTAAAAGCTTGTCAAAATCCATCAACCACTTCAGCGGCTGATGATCAATGATGAGAGTGAAGGGGTTACCAAATAGGTAACATCAAAAATGTGCTATTGCCCAAATTGCTGCCAAGCACTCTTCCTCATATGAACTATACTTTGCCTCTGCTGAATTGTTGGAGTGACTAGCATAGGCCACCACAAACTCCTTCCCCTCATCATCATGTTGGGTGAGCACCGCTGCAAGCCCCAACATACTCTAATCAGTATGAACCTGAAATGGTCATTATTTGATTGGTCTCCTCAAAATAGGAGCAGAAGTCAACCTCTTCTTGAGCTCTACAAAAGCTCTCTCCTGCTCATCTCCCCAACACCACTCTTATGTAAGCTTGGTCAACTTCGTCAAGGCCTTGGCAATAGCACTAAATCCTCTAACATAACAACGATAGAATTTTACCAACCCAAGGAATGCTTGCACTCTGCTCACATCCATAGGCTGAGGAATACATGCAATAGCCTCCACCTTGGTCTGCTGAACACCAAGTCCTTCGGGGTAGATAGTGTGACCCAAATACTCAACCTGCTCATGGAAGAACCTACACTTCCCAAGATGTAATTTGAGTCCATGAGATCTCAACCTCTCAAACATCTCCAACAATTGTCTCCCTTGCTCCTCCACAGTAGTGCTATAGACCAAAATGTCATCAATATAACACCAAGCAAAATCCAATCCAGCTAGGATCCCATCCATGACACTCTGGAACTCAAGAGGAGCGTTCTTCAACCCAAATGGTAAGAACCTCCACTAATATAACACATCCTTGCCGTGAGGATCAATAGCCCAGAATGTTGTCTTGGACTTATTCTCCTCCCTGATTGGCAATTGATGATATCCTGCTTGAAGATGCAAAGTACTGAAGACCTTTGCATGCCCAATTGCATCAAAAATCTCCTCCGGTGTAGGCATGGCATACCAATCAGCCCTGGTCTATCGGTTGATAGAACGGTAATCTCCACACATCCACCTATCTGTATAGTTGCCATGCATATCCTTCTTGGCTGGCATCACTATTGTTGATGCATACTCTCCATGTGAAATCTCCACCAAACCAGCCTCAAAAAGGTCACTACTCCGGCTTTGAATCAATGTCCTCTCCATGTCACTATAACAATAAGGATGTCAGAAAACTGGTGTATTGCTAGTCAGCTCAATCCGTATACTAGGTCCCTTTAGAGCATCCAAATCCTTCATATTGAAGGCAAAACAACTTGTGTGGCTACTCAAAACCCTCCGTCTTTCCTCTCAAGTAAGCTTGGGTCCAAGATTTGGCTCCCAAGTATCCTCCGTAACTGTCGTAAGAGTGGAAGATGTATTGATTGGTTGCTACACAAGGCCCTTGAGAGCAATAGTGTCATGCTCCCGACCACTAGAGGTTCCAACCTCTGTGTGAAAAACTCCCTCCACTATGGCTGCAAGCTCCACACGTCCTCTAGCTGCATCCCAAGTGGACCAAGTGTGTAATCCAAGTAGCCCACACTCACTTGGATGGACTCCAAGTAGACCACTCTCCCTAATAGCTATTGGCTGTGTCCCAAGAATACCATGTCCACTTGGTCCATCACCCCCAGGATGTGCTTGAATCGTCTCAATAAGCACAAGGCTCACAAGTGTCCGATTAGTGATGCCTATCAAGCGCATCCTACGCTGCTCTGCCAAGCCAAGGCTCACAATCCAAGTCAAACAATTCAGGTCCATAGCTTGACCTAACACCTGACGCCTGGATGCCTTTGACACTGCTGGAACAGCGGTAATACCGGTGCAAAAACCCATCGCCCTCTCTCTCTCATCAACGTTAGGCTCCACCAACTGCTAGAACTATGAATCCCAAACAAGTGCAGGTCATCCCTCTCAAAACACATGAGAGCCTAGGAAACTCATGAGTGTGGGAAATGCAGCTCTAGGCTGTCCAACTAGGTTCACCACTGCCATAGGTGACCTATTAGCCACTACCAGTGTCTGAGACTAACACCTAACATCCAAGATATCATCAACATGGATGTGGTCAAGTCGTTGAATCCCATCATAAGCATGTTGTAGAACCTCTCTAGGTAAGAGGTTCATCCACTAAAGACAAAGATGATGAGCCTTTGATCCCACTCTGGCTGCATCTAGCAAAACAGCAGGTCCCATCCAAGAATGGACCTGATGTGTACTCGCCACCACTCTGGTGCGAGAATCATCCATCAAAGGAACAAGGAACGTTCTCCAAAAGGTAAGCTGGAGAAACGGACTAATGAACTTAAAGATATCATAGTATCCATAATATCTCCCAAAACACACCAGAACAAGGATCTTGAAGACCCAAACCGCGGCCCACACGTGTATGTCCCTGACATGGCCATCTAGAAATCACCAAGTCAATAGGCCCATATCTCTCTAGGTCATGCATCCCTAGTAAGGAAATGTCTACTAGTAGGGCCTTCTTGTAACCTATGACTGCCGACATAGGTAATAACTCCGGATACCAATAGGCCAAGTGTGCCACATGAAGTAAAGAGACTCGCCTAGCAGTCTCATCTCTCTCTACATACAATTACCTCTGTACTCATATACCCGCCTGTAATACCACAACTAGTCCGGTGCGGATCCCACCAAACAACTCCAATAAGCATATCCCCTCTACTGGATACTGCCAAGCAATGAGTGTGGTATCCAGAGGTGTCAAAGTAAGTGACTCTGGAGGCTCATCTTCACACTCATCTCTTGATGATACGAAGGTTCCACTCCAAGCCTATTGTACCAATTGATTTGCATGCTGTTGCAACGCCTCCTCTAAACTCCACAATGGAGCATCCAAGGTGGATGGAACAATCCCACTTGTACTCCAAATCCGAGTGATCTCCTCTAGTACTGGAGTATCCTTTACATGGGCGTTCCCCTCCAACAAGTCACCAGGCCAAGTAATTGCACCACTAAACGCTAAAATTGATGCTGCCATGGTCTCGAACTGTAGTGAGCCAAGACTACCACTACTAAAGCGAACTGGTAGGCAACATATCTGTCCCTCACCAGACTGCCAACCGAGTCGATAGGAGACTGTCTCCTCCCAATAGTCAATGCTAAAACCCATGGGGTATAACATTGCTCCTCCAACTAGCACATCATATGACTCAACTATTGTCGCAATAGCCTGAGCTCTCACCACTGAGCTATCAGTCGGATGACTATGCTGAACTTGGACAACAAGCTCCCCACGTGTGATGTATTGTGTCAAACCACCACCTAGAGATGTCTAGATCTGAAATAGACACCTCTCCATATCGGTCTTCTGTAACTCCAGACCGATGACTGCAGCCTTCCCCAACATAAAGGGCTGTGCACTAGAGTCTAACAAGACTCCCTGTGGTATATAGACCTTCCTTGAAGGTCCCACCATACAAAAAACCCCCCCTTTGGTTATCCAATAGGACAACACCAAGTGTGAACCGTACTCTCTCAAAGGCCGGTCTAGCTTGCAACTCCTCCAGTCTAGCCGCTGCTGCTTGCCATAAACCACTAGTCATTGAACGGATCCCATGCTCCTCAACCAAGTCAACTCCACTGCCAACCACCTCTGCTCTAGTAGTAGGAACCACATCATCCCTACTCTCACAAAGCGTGGCAGCCATCCGGAACACTGGGGCTAGGTCAACTCCCAATGTAAACATGTCATTGGCTGAAAACAAAGGATGCTGCATAATCAACTAAGCCGCCCCAACATCATGCTAGACTTAGTCTGTGTAGTAGCTGGTGGCTTACTAGCAGGTAGTCTATCTTGCACTCCATCACTACCTACCACACCTGCACTGGGACGTCTAGGAACCATGGATGTCGTCTGCAATGCCTCAGGTAGCATGAAAGACCGGGGAAGTTTGACCTGTCTCCCAACCTCTCCTCTCTATAGATCCAACTCCACTGATGCTCCTCTAGGCTTTGGAGTACGTACTGCACTCCTAGTCACTGCTACAGATGCATCCACCTATGCTGGTCCGCACATGAAATCCAAAGCATCTCTATCACCAGTATATGAGGTGGAAGCCTCAGCACCCAAATTTGATCTCCTTTGAGCAATAGCCATACTAGCCAATCTCTGCTCCAACTGCTCAATCCGAGTAGCCATAGCTATATCAGAAGTAAGGGCAGGTACTGCATCCCTACTAGGTGTAGATCCTCTACCACTACATCTTCCATGAACTAGAGCTCTTCTACTACTTGCCATAGTAGCCCTACCACTCCGTAACTCCGAGTGTAGGTCAAAACACCGATCTCTAGTGTGACCAAATCTGTGGCAGTGCTCACACTGCCTCAGTGCTGGTTGTGATGTACCAGAGGTATCAAGTCTGCTGCCCTGAGTACACTCTCTCCTATGGTGAGGTCCACCACAAGTCCAACAAGCAACACCACCACTCATTGGCTGCTATTGACCCAAAAATGAAGGTAAGGGTTTAACTCCACTAGGCACTCCACTCGCTCTATAGGATCTGGGTTGTCCACCCTGCCCTCAAAAACCAACTGGGCGTGGTGCACTCTGCAACACTCTAGAAGAAGTCACAATCGTAGATGAGGTCTCTCTACCAAATCCAGATGTCACCACCCTCTCCTCCACCATGTTGAGCTCAATACGCTCAGCCAAACCAAAGACCACTCCCAAAGTAGGCAAAGTAGCCTACAACAACGTAGCATCACGAACTCTACGTCATAACTCCCTATCCAGTATCCCTACCAAACTGGACTTCCTGGGCCTTAGTAACTCACTAAGTAAAACTGATCAGCCGCCTCATCCGAGTGTATGCCTTGCGTAGGCTCTCTCTAGCCTTCCGTTGGAACTCCTACAAGCTCCTGAGCTTGTCAGTCCGCACTCCCTAATAATTCTGCCTCAAATACTAGAAGAACTCCACCATGGGGTTAAACCTTGGTACCACACCACCTCCTGTAGCGGTACCTCCACTCGTGGTAACAGTATCTCCAACTAGTGCACCTCCACTAGCTCCACCAATACTACTCGAGCTAGAACTCGTAGGTACAGCCTATCTACTCCTGGCCACTGAGCTTGAAGTGATAGAGACATAGTTTGGAGACCAATACTATCTCCAATACTCAATCTCCTCCAAATAAGCTCTCTTGAAATCATGGTAGTCATCCATCGGCGGACCCTCCAAGTGCTGAAACAACCCCTTCCATGCCATGAATTGTGTGAACAAAGTCGGGTTCCGCATCTGCTACAGATCACACCAACTATCAAACTCTTGGATGAAGTCATCCAACTCAATGGTACCCATTGTACCAGAGTAATGCCTAGGGCCTTTGGAGGCCCCATAAATCTTGTCCATGTTCCGCAACAACGGTGCGGACACACAAAGTGCACTCTCAACTGAATCAGCTCCTATGTCAAACTCCAACTTAGAGTCAATCTCCTCCCTCACTAGGACCTGAGATACAAGCTGATACCGAGCACCACTCCGAGTAAACCCAATGCGTACTGCAAGGCTAACTCCTCTAGAATCTCCAACAAACTATGTCGTGACAAAGTAACCACAACTACAACCACAAACCGGAACCACAAGTCGCAACCGCAAGTACTCCACCAAGTGCCAACACCAACCGAGTACCACCAAGTGCCAATACCAACCGAGCATTGTCCACTAATGTAACTCTAACCGAGACAACTACACTAGGGGCAAGGGCGACGTGTAACCTACCATCACAACACGTATTCTCATAGTCTGTAGGTCATCACTTCCTACCTCACCGTAGAGAAACAAAGATAGTCTGATTGGTCATCACTCCAGCTTCACTATCAAGAGCACACCAGAGCACCAACGCTCGAAATTCAGAGCACCTCACACAAACACGGTGCACAAACAGGAAGCAAAGAATGGAGGGGGTCCAATCACAAGAATGCTAAACAATAACCTTACATCTCATAAATCAACACAGGACCGATTCTGCCACCATTTGGCATTTAACATAATTCGAGTATCTATCTACTTCTTGAGCTACAAGGATCACCGAGGATAGGTTTCAAGTTCTTTTTGCCAAAATTTGATGTAACTCCTTCACAAAATTTGACGTAAAATCTGATGTAAATCTGACATATAATCTGACAAAAAATCTGACATAAATCCCTAAAAATGGCTGACCACTAAATCCTCAACTAACTCTTCACTTGAGCTAAATTGGAAAAATTGGTTTTGTCCAATCTTCAATTTATGAGAATCTGCTCCCAACTCCACCTTCAATTTCAATTTTTGAGCTCAACTCGTAACAAATTGGTCTTGAGCTCATAATCACAACTACTGCTTGAAAATTGCTTCTTCCCTGGCTCCAAATTTTGCCAGCGCTTCCACACACACACTCTCTCAGAGAAATCTGAACTACTTGATCGAGACACAATGATTCACCAAGCTTGGAGATACCACCAACACTCACAATTCCTACACCCAATTTCCCCTTGACTGACTTCTCTGATGTAATCAGATCGTTTACCACTCAAATCAATCGAACTCAGATCAATACTTGATCTGATCCTCAACAACTTGCCAACAACATGGCACTGATTACAGTCAAGCCACACCACTCTAGCTAAGAGACTCCAAGTGACGCTTGCCGGCCTTTTGTCCACTCTAGGAACTCGAAGGCTCAACATCAAAGAAGTGAGCTCTTTGGAGCTGCACTCCCAGGGTATACCCTTGATTTTGACCTAGGTCTCCTCCTAACGGTCCCATTGACGGCACACCCGACGGTGCAGATGGTGGGCCCTGCCATGAAGTCAGTACCCTAAACCTGAAATCTGACCATCGGAAAGTAGTCTATGAGTAATGGCCAAAATGCCTCTAACTACTATCATTGGAACTCTAATGTCCAAGCATCTCGATGTGACACTACAAATGGCGTGACAGGATACTGAGAATACTTTTAATAGCATCTCTTGGGCATCCATCTTTAGAGAGCTTAGGGAGATCGGTGGATCCTTGGCAGGTTTCATTTCCTTTGTGTGGTTGTTCTATGGCTCTCTTGCTTCCTTTACTACCAACATGGGTGGTCATAGGAAGGAATCACCATCTTGGAGTCAATTCTCAATACATGAAAAGGAGATCCTTTAGGGGGACCTTTGTTTGCCATGGCTCACTTTAGAGCTCTCTTATCTACTACTTTGGCCATGCAAGGTTGTGTATTTCCTTCCTTAGCAAACAATACATACATTGTGTGGCCCGTAGATCAGATTAGGTAGGCCTTTGATCAGTTGACTATCGGGCAACACTTTGTAGGCTTGAGAGTCAAGGTGTCAAATTGCAAAGCATGGTACTCTTCAATATCACTCTCCATCTTCAGCTTCCAAAAGAGTGTGTCATATCTACATATGGGCTACATATTCTTGGAGTGCCAATAGGATCAGAGGATTTTGTCACATGCTTCTTTGACATTACCCTTGTAGAGGATATTCTTCATATGGATGACCTTCCTCTATTAGGAGATTCATAGGTGGCATTAGTCATACTCTCCTCTAGTATTGCCCATTGACTGACTTGACTGACTTACCTTCTCCGCACCATTCTCTCTTCCTTGACTTTCCCATCACATTTGAGAGCTTTTGATAGGAGGATTATGAAAGTCTTTAGTGATATCATTAGACCAAGGATATTTGAGCGTGTGATGGGGGATTTGGCATGTAGATAGACATCTTTACCAATCTTGTGTGGAGGAGATAGACCTCTTATCTATGGAGGAGATGGCACCTATAACATTTTTGGGTAGTTGTGCTCTCTTGGCACCCCTACTCTTCACATTTTGTAGTTGCTAATAGGCCAATCTTGGAGACTTATGAGACCAAGGTGGAAGAGGGATCCTTTTCTCTCAAGGTGTTATTATGGTAGCAAGAGATGGTCTATCTCCATAGGTACAAGAGGACCTCCATCCTTTGCTTCATGACCTTTAGATTGGACCAGAGTTTTTCAATCTTCCTTTGATGGAGCAATAGTGTAAGCATTGCTACATTCTCTCTTAGTTGACTCATCCATTCCTTGAGCCACTAGAGTACATCTTTGCTCTTGCTTCAACAAAGGTGCAGGCTCTTGAATCATGCATTAGGGTATTTTGACTCGCACTATCCACATTCTCTGTAGTGATGAGGTTCCACTTAGGTTTGGTCCACCCACCTACATCTTTGTTACTCACTTGTGAGTGTGGTTCTACACTAGATGTAGCAGCAACCCATATGACATGGTGTCCTTATGGAGGACAGAGGATAGCTACCCTTGATACCATCATGGATATAGTGTTTGCTAGACACGAGACAGAGGATACCTTGCTTGGAGAGAGCGTTAATATTCTTTGTAGACGACATGTGCCAAAATATACTTATACTTGGTACAAATGATTAAGTGATAGTGGCGGATGTTATGGTTACAAACCCAATGTGTGATTCAGTTTTGGAGAGAGTAATTACTCATCCTCCTTGATGGGCGTTGAGCGGAGCAACAACACACAAGGTCTCCAAGTATAGGGGTTATGCAACAAGATCACCTCTTTGTTCCTCTAGCCTTGGAATTATATGGAGTGATGGACATGGCGTTCGACACATTTGTCAAGGAGTGCATGAGAGCTTATCATATTAGCCACCAAGGGGTACCACTCTCACTCTCATACTTTGTAGTATATTTTAGACAACATGTGTACATTGCTCTATAGAGAGCATTGGGTAGTGCAATCAATAGTAGAGCAATCACTCCGGGTGATGCTTCTTTGGATGCTCCAGTAGTTTGTAGACAGTAAGACTTGCATAGCTTGAATATCTGAGGTGCAGTAGTGCAGATTTCTCATATTGTTACTATTGGGGCCTAGCCCCAATTGGCCTCTTTTATCTCTCCCTTGTACATCTTGATGGGGTCTTCCCATCCTTCTTGTGTTCTATGTGGTTGCCTTCTCAATCTCTTCCGCTTTATAACATATAGAGACATTGTTTAGATAAGAGCCAAATGGGCAGAGGCATTAGCTTTCTTTGTCCTAGTCTTATAGATATAGTGAGGAAGAGGCTACTACGTTGTGAGGAAGAAGCTACTGTTACTACGTTATAAAGATAGTCAGAACGAGGCTACTACGTCAAGTTGGAACAGTATATTAACTGCTCGCGACTGGTTAGAATAGTTGAGTTTTCTCATGAATCCGATCTTGACGCTATCGAGTACGGATGTCGATAAGTAGGGTGGATTCATACGGTTGTGATGATGCCAATGCAGCTCACATAAGACAGGATGGAGGAGGTCATGAGCATTGCCAGCATATGCTTGTGACCAAGTCCCAGAAGAGAATTACGAGACTGTGCTTTTAGTTGATCGGTTCATGTGTACAGTATTTGCGTCATTATTTGTCCTAAAGCAGGCTTACTCAACTTGAACAGTCATGAGTCTCACGGCTTCGATGGTCCCCATGGGGCGCACCTGTACTTTGATTCTTGATTCTTCACGACCAGCTCATCATACGAATAATTCAAGCTCAACCTGGCAAGTATGTACACCTTGAATCATCTTCGACAGGAAAACCGTCGAACCTGCATCATAATTCTCGTAGCTACAACGAGGGGATCAAGAAGATGCATGATTACTACTTAAATTGCCTGTGCATGATTCGCTACCTTGTTTCAAGAATGACAGGAAATTATTGACTTCGCACAGCTTGTAGAGAAGCCAGTTCTACCATATATGACCAATCGGCCACGTCAGTCAGAGATTGCTGCGGGCCTACAGCACCAACCGGCAAACTCCTTGTTACTTGCACCATAGTGAATTTTATCGCCTTGTGAGATGGTGGTAGAGTCAGCAACAAATATAACACGGTATCATAGCTATGGTACAGATTTAGCAAATAGCGGTGACGATTTGGATAAGCGCTGTATACCCTCTGCAGCAAGATATCGGTGGCCGGCTACGCTATGTACAGTACGGTGACAAAAATTGATAAGATAGATGCCTCTAAGGACATGCAACGGTCATCTTTTCCTCAAAGATTTGGCGTTCCTAAGCAAGCAACATCTATCGAGATGCTTGCAGACAGCAGTTACAAAAGGTTTAAAGGAGTATCTTTATGCAAGAATCTGTCTCATGCCATTCAAAATCAAAATCACTGTAGCATATTTGTTGTTGTATGCTGTGACAAGTTCGTCTTGTATGGACTCTATTAGGGAATAGGGGAAGCTCCAGCACCAACCGGCAAACTTCTTGTTCTTTGCACCTAATTGAGTTAGCACCGAGGATCCACAGTGACTGTGCTTCTCAACTGAACCTCATTAGTGTAAGCAGCGATTCGGTTTGGAGAAAAACGGCAATAGAAACTATCTCTCATGAATCTGCCACATTACGTTCATGGGTTCCTCGAAGATCTGTTAGGATCACAAATCGACGGAGGGTGGCTTCACAAATATCACCTGGGCAGGAAGATGTACAAGTTGCCCTACTTTGCCATAAATGACGGAAGTTGCAGCGTGAATCTACCACAGCGCTGAGAACGTCACCTTATGTTCATGACTGGATTCATTGGATGCTTCTGTCGTAAGGCAGAAGATTGGTCTTAAAACTATCGTTGACAATGGATCTAGATATGATGATAATTTGCTCTCATGAGGAGACTTCAACTGCAAACCGAACTGGAACAACAATTATTGCCTATCGATGCAGGATACTTCTCGTCATCGTTAGACGTCAGTTTGACGTTCGTAAAAGGAGTTGGAACAGTGCCATGCATCCAGTTGCCGAATCCCAGTGGTGTACTTCAAATCGTCCCGGCTAGAAAATGCTGGTTCAAGACATCACGTTTAGTAAACTGGATTCTCGCGCACATTGCGATCGTCCAGAAAGGGCATCTGTTAAATTGACGACAGAAGGCAACTTTTGGTTTGCGCGGAAGTTGAACCTAGCTGCTTGTGGATTTGCGCATCTACATGCATGTGTTAACTTTGACCCAGGGCCTCCTTTCACGAGTGACGTCCTGGAAAATATGCTCTTGAAACATCTAAAACTATAAGATGTAGAAAGCCTGCAAGATTGACGAATTCGAAGAGTGGTAAGGTGAAAAGCAAGCTATGGTCAAGTAGCTGGAACTGACCGCACCGTGAATTTTGTATTCGACTGAAGCTTTAAGTCGCTTGAACTGGACAAGCAGATGTTTCAAAAGTAGAAAAAAGCTCCGACGTGGTTAAAAAAGTTGAACAAGATTGGACTCAAAAGAGTCAGATGTCACTCCGACCTCTGATATGGTCTCTGGACCTGATGGGGTTCAGATGTTGTGGACAGCGGTGCGCTCTGGTCTGACGATTTATGCACATCATTACATCCACAGGTGTACAGACAGCCGGGGCCCCTTATCATGAGGTTTTTCAAGACCGTCTCGATATGCGATATCGATTCCGTCAGAAGTAAAAGAATTTTATCGAAATTTGTCACCTATACTCTACATTGCAGAAATATATCAGCTGTTTGTGGTGAATTGCGAAAGCAAAATAAACGAACTCTTGCAAATCTTCCTCTCTGGTTTACTCCGGCCAAATGGCAGTGCATCATCGACTTGATCACATCTTGAAGTTCTCATTCTCACATATTCCAGATTTTTAATGCAAAAAAGTTAACCAACATATAACAGAGCAGGAATGAAGATCATAGTAAAGGGCAGAATATCATTCAATTATTTTATTCTTGACCTCTCAGAAGATAATATCGTTATAGTAACACAAGAAATTATCTACCATACAACATGCAAATGGTTTTTCTTTTCACGAGTTGCAGGAATATGGATAGAGCAGAGACGTCGGAGATCTGCGTTTCAAGACTGTGCTGCAGCTACTCATCAACACGTCTCTGATTTGACGTTCAAAAATCTGCAATCGAGTACGTTCCTCCTACTTGTGTGTGCCTGCAGCACGATTCACCTCTTGTCCTCGAAAACAATTTTGTCCGAACCATTCCGTATCGACACTGCGCCACGAGACACTTCACGTATTGACGACGTGATAATGCTGCAGTACAAACTGTGTCTATTCATGGCCAACACATATTAACAATTTGGCAAATATGATCACTGCACGCACATACAGGATGATATGATACACCCAAGAAACCTCTGCCGTTCCTATCAACTAAAGTTACACGACCGCGAAGGCGAAGAAGACAACAAACTATATTGACCACAAGCAGTCCCTAAATTCCGATATATGTCCTTATCTGCCTTGAAGGCTTGGTCGAGTGGTCGGACTCGTTGCCATACACAAGGTTGGAATCGTTGCCATACACAAGGTTGGAAGGGCCAGATGACCGATGTGCATACTCCCAATGGTATCCAGAAAGTCAGAAGGGCCAGAGGGTTACTGGTACAACAACGTCCAATCTCTAGGCGAACTTCCGCAATGCTGGTGCTCATTCAGAGTATGCTCACCGGTCACATAGACTTGCCAGCAACAAAATTAATAGTCAAAAGCTTCCTTGCATGGAGCGAATCCTGGAGCTCTAATCCATAATCCCAAAGCCTGTGCGCAAGATGATGGCACTCTGATTGATCTCGCCATAGTGCCAGAAGAAAATACCGTGCATACACGGAGATCCAGCATTCTGGTAAGATGATTAAATACTGCGCCGGAAACCAATTCAGATGAGGAATGCTCGAAAAGTCCAGGAATCTTGTCAACGCCTGAGCGAGGATTGAAACGAAACTCCTGCATTTCAAGACAATCAAAAGGAGGCGGCAGGTTGTTGAGACGAGTACTTGAGTTCGAGAACCAACTCCATCAACAGGAAGCGCCTCCCCTCCAACATTCCGCGCTCAGCCGCTACACCATGCTTTGCCCTTTCAGTTACACTAAGACTCGTATATATTGCCGACGACTCCGGTTCTCTTACGGTGACTCTTGAAAACAAAGAGACGTGCAACTGACTACTGTAGTCAAACAGAAGATGTCAAAGCTTTCCTATTACAAGACTGACACGATGAGAGCGGTTAGACATCAAGGTCGAAGGTGTGGCCAAACACAACATTTTGACCGATATAGTCATCATGTAGAACGGAAGAAGACCGCGTTGGCGACTGGTGCCCAATTCTTATGGAGGTAACGTGCAGTAGCACTCCTGACTGCAAGATTCCATTGTGTACGCAAACTACTTCTTCAGACACCGTTCTCGTGCACAGGAAAAAGGAAATCAAACACGATCTCGGTGCGAACGCTGGAGAAGGAGTGTTGATACTTCACTCATGCTTATCAATCGACAAGTCAAAGACACGCACCAGATTAACAGTCAAACATGGTCAGTGAAGAAACACAAGACAACAAAACATGTGGTGTGGCACACTGCTGTCTGCCCCCTGAAGAGCAAACCACCACCGCTTCCCCTATATATACCATCCACCGAATATCTGTGTTATTAGCCAACCCGCCAGACATTACTTATGAATAGTACTCTAGATCCCCTTTCCACTCTGACACATCCACGAAAGACACCTTTTTAGACGGAATTATATTAACCAGTGTCGATCTGGAGAGAGCCGAGATCTGTTTCTCTGCATCAAGATCAGGACGCTCTGATCCTTGCAGAGGCACTATTCACCCGCATGAGAAAAGCGCACAGGAGGTAAAAGCGGACAAATCATGAATTGTTGGTGTAATGCTGCCACTCTTTTCTCCAATCCTTCTGATCCTTCTCCTGACGTGCCAAGTTCATGGCCGGCATGCCATCCCAAAGCCGAGTGAAGAAAAGCCGAACTCTTCACAACAACTTTCGCTACCTTAGCATGCGCAGGCACCACCGAGCCCTGCTCGATTCAGGCGCCGCCATCGCCAGCAGCGCGGGAAGATCCTTACCCCTACGCCTTTCTTCTTTCACTTGCAAACTCTCAGTCCATAGCTCTCAAACAATTTCCCTCTTCTCTACTCAATTTCCTCGCGTCAGCACAAATTGCTCTACAGTGCACCCACAATCCCAGATCTCTCTGGATTCTGCACTGAATTCAATTTAGCGCTGGCCTCACTAATTATACTGAAGCCTGATAAGCACTCGAGTATCGATTTACTTCGCACTGGGAACGCTCTCAATCCAATCCCTTGCACAGATCGACCCGACCACAACCGCCTCCTCCTTCGCCATAAAGCAAGAAGTTCGGTTCAAGCAAGCAAAATCAGTTCCACGATATTTTCGCAACAGCATACAAGATCATATGGTTACCAAAGAATCCACAACAGCACGCTATCTCCAAAATTGTAAATATAACACGACCGTCTTTTTGACCATATCTCGACACAGTGCCTTCTCTCTCTTCCTCTCCCAAAGACTGGTGCATTGTACGTTGTCTTATTCTCTTCTGCCTGTTTTTAGGTTGGTTACTGTTTATAGGAAGTTGTTATGACAAAGCACCTATGAGGTATAGATGGGGAATCAGAAAAATATGTTACTTTTCCCGAATATATTAGTTTTAGGCTTGCAAAAGAAGAAAAACTTGACAATTGAAGGAATGAATCTCTTCTTGAACCTATGGAATGGTACCTAACCGCCTCTGGAGACCTTAGGTCAATTGGCGATGATACTCCTTAATGGTACATTTGACTCCAAGGATCCCATCCCAATCATTGTCTCATCAACGATAGCATGGCCATGAGATTTTGTACAAATATAACAAAAAAAGCATTGTTCCGTGCTTTAGAGCGATGCCAAGCTCGCCATGGTTTGCAAGGGCTTCTATTACACGACTCACTTCGTCAGCGGAGCCCCTCGAATCAGTTTAGATGTTTATCTATCAGGTTGAATGCTTTCAGCTACTGTAGATGTACTTGAGTCTGGAAAACAATACTGCAAAATTCTTAAAAGACATAGCATACAACCATCGTTCAAGACGTTAGTTTCTAGCCACTTCTCTTTCTCCTACAGGTGATCAGACCCACGTAGGGCCAAGCAAACTCCGACTTCTGAGCTTAATCTTCTTTTTATGATAATTCTAAGTAGATTGTATCTGATGAGACAACCATCATATTTCCTTTAACGTTCAACTTCTGGTTAATTTCACTGTGAGAAATTAGGCCTCAGTTTGGTACATTCTAGCATTACAACAAATTTGACCTGTTCAGTCGTAGATATCAGATGGATAAGTTCGTTCTCCTCTATTTGAGACATCAACCGCCGTGCATGCCACCCTAGGAGCTACAGATTTAAGATGTAAATGAATGAACGAATCCATTCATACCATAACAGAGTCTTCGGATTCTCAATCTACATATATAGCTAGAAAGGTGAAGCAATTCGAAGGGGTGTAGGACATTGCATGGTTGTTATACCCTACGGAGAAGCTATCTAGAAGCAAGGGTTATGATTGATGGCTATCATATTATTCTTTGGATGATGGATATTACATCGAGTACTACTATTCACTAGACATGAGTAGAAAAAGGTGTCGAACAGTAGCTTTATATTTATAATTCACGATCGATATGATGCCAGGTTTGGCATTGCTGTTGACAAAATAATATCATAACCATGATCTCAATATTAGTGATGTTGTCTAAAAACTCATCTCCCTTCATATTGAGAGGGAGTTAGAAGAGGCCCCATAAGTCTTAGACTAGAATTATGAGTGGTTTGAGCTCATGTTTAATTCGAAATATGATTAACTGTCACGATCCAGCTGCAGGAAGATGCTTAACTTTCTAGTTTGAAGAGCGAATCCGAAACTACTACTAGTACTCAGCCCTGGCAAGTCTCATTGGTCATTATGAGATACAAAGATCTGGAATTAATTAATTAATCTAGACACTTGGTCTAATTATAAACTTTTTTTATCAACTCCATGACCTCAAGAACGATCATGAATAAATAAGTTATTATACAATATACGGGTATATTAAGACGTTTTCTATAAGTAAGCCCTGACTGGTGATTAGTGTACTATGCTCAGAACTGTTTCAGGATTGGAGATTTCTTTTTTATCTTGCCATACTTTTTGTAATATATGTGCAGTTTTATAACGAGGAACCTAGACAGTGTCGTTGGTTACGTACCTCAGGCCAGTCAATTTATTATCATCGTAGACCTCCATCGAATATTCTTTAACTGTCACAACACAACTATCCACTAAACTGTAGACTCCGTTTATGGCTCGTGGAGGGAGCCTCAATATCTGAACAAGCAAAGGCAGCTCCGAGTGCTACTGGAACAAATCTCACGCATGATGAAGTTATTTCAAGTTTCCTATGTTTGGAACTGCTCATTTGGAAATAATGTCGCCACTGAATAGTTTAAAGTCATCTTTGACCAGAAATAAATGACGTTGTTATCTAATATAAGTTAACTTTTCCTTTTGGAGTCTCTAGATGCAAATTATCGAGGATGACATGATGATGATATGTACCACCAAGAGTCTGAAACTTTGTTCTAGTTTCTGAGTGTTTGTGTTGGCAATCAATACATTCCACCAACCATGTGCAACTTCTTTCAAGACCATCTTTGGATTGGAAGGTCGAGGAACGAACATGCGTAGTTTTCCGTTATAGATAACAATCATCAAGGATAACTTTGATGTCCACCAACGAATGAGAATAATGACAATTTTATGTTCTCAATGGGTCTCGAAAAGAAAGAAGACTAAATAAGTGGAAGTCAGACTCTTCTGAGGCTGCTTTATATTACAAGGTTGGCGACAAATGACTTCGATATTCTTCCACTAGATCTAAGTTTGTAGATAAAGTCTAAAACGATTAACAAGTAATGATGATGATTTTCGTTTTGCCACAAAAGGCATAGAACATATCCCACCGTCCAAGCAGTCGGTAAAATATTTAACTTCGTATATCCCCTTCATTTCTCCACAATGACGAACCCGAATAACCTTACCTAGGTTCCACTGCGTGTCTTTGCTGTCATTCACAACTTCAATTTACCGTCTTACCTTTTCTACAGCTAGCACGTTTCTCTGCGTAACGAACGAACCCTCCAGCCCCCACATGCATCCAAATTTACTTAGTTGTAACCTTAATCGTGGCATTCTAAATCATCTACACCCAGTCCCATTGGTGTTTATGCTTGTTTTTCATACAAGGTCTGTCAGAAACAACCATTTCATAGAGAATAGGAGCTAAACATCAGGACCAAGTTTGTTATGAATGCATGCTAAGAGATCATACTTTTTCTTTCCTCAGATCAGCATGTGGTGCACCTTGCAGATTTTTGGTCCTGCCGCAAAGATCACTTTACAAGTTCATAGTATAGAAACTCTAGAACCATGACATTGCACTGCCCTTTTGAGATTGATTCTCTACGTCTGCATGTCCAAAATAAATACGACCAGTGACACAACCAATATATATTTTTTATATGGTTGCAGTGTCTTCTCCAGACATGCACGAACTTCATCGTTGACGTCCTACACAATTATTGAGAAGGTATTTTCAGAAAATGTAAAATATGAACCATAAGAAGATGAAGAGTTGTTAAAATACATCTGGCAATAAATAGCTTTTCTAGTTTAAAAAGTCAATGCACATGAGCAAGCCTAATCTTGAATATCATACATTAAAGTTCCTCTGAACATTTTTTTAAGTGGCGCTTTCCTTTTGATTAGAGTCCCTGGTTTTCATAGATCGAAATCTGAGCGGGACACTAATGACCAACGGAAACTTCTAGGTCTGAAATCACATATTTGCACTCGATGTGGTAGTATTATATCAGACTTAGTGTCGAGAAAAAGAATTCAGAGTTACCTGAAGGTACATCTGTAATTCATAAGGTTAAGATGGTTCCACAGCAGTCAAGCGGAAATTAAGTTATGAGGGTGAAAGAGTAAAAAACCTATGAAAATTAGTTATGTGATGAAACTGGAGAAAGCATTATTTCCCGTGGGTACGCTACGCTATCTCTTCCATGTTAATACTGTAGCACTCTTCCTGGAGGACTCAAAAAGGTAAAGTATTTTCTCAATCATGTAGCATGGCCCCACATTCAAGCTGGCAGAAATCTGTTCAGCATGCACAAAATCCAGCAAAGATGCATGATGGTTTGCTTGTGCAATGCAGATAGAATGATACAATATATCGCACAAGATATACCCAAGTGTGCAGATCATTTTCAACACGTTGATTCTGACTGACTTTGCAGGCCCTTCTTGATCATTTGACTCACATCTGACCTTGGAAATATTCGTAGGTTTGTAACTTAAGTGAAACATAGAAAGCTACCGTAAGTCCAGCAAAACACATTTTCTTTTGTAAAGGTCAATATGTCAAAGAGATCTTTCTCCCCATAAGAGAAGATGATAGTACATCAGAATATTGTTATGCATAAGGACAAGAGATTGGATAACCTGCAAGTGAGTACAGTCAAGATTGACTTAAATACTTATATATAATCAACAATTTGGGCTGCTGGGCATTGGTGAAAACACCCACTATTAATTTTGTCACCTCCAGAAACTGACCAAGGCAACAGGAGATTTACCGTCTCATTCATATGTGTGCAAGCACAAATTTCGGTCGAATTTTTTTCCATCTCTTTGGGTGCTTTCCTTGAAGTGCGGCTTCAGACCCAACCTCTGGCTTGTGGACATTGTATGGGAGAGAAGGCCAAATTGGAACCTGAATAGTGGACCTTTTCCATGCCCCGATTTGGATCCCTGTAATCTGATCAACTTTGATGGAAGACAGATCTCTATCACATATGTTCAAGTTGCATGGAAGCCACTGAAATCAGAGACAAAATCGATACAGTAGTTCGAACAAAAGGTGTAGACAAACGAAGGAATGAGCGAACTGGTTTCGCTCCATATATTCCTCGCAATCGTAACCTTACCGATAGGACGGGGCAGACGAAGCAGAGGCCCAGGGCTTTGACAGTTGAGCCCATTCAGTCAGAGATCCCGCGCTTTCCACAAAGCGGATACGTGGCAGCAGCTTATTCGAGGAGAGGGCCTGCTAGCAGCCTGTGGAAAGCAACGCGCGTCATTCGCGCGTCGGCCCTGCGCTTGCAAACAAAAAACACCCCCTACCAGCTAGTGCGAAGGTACTCGCTCTTAGATCGTCCCTCGCGTGGCGCAATTTGCTGCCACCTGGCTGCTCCGAAGGAGAGTAGCTGGGAATATCGAACCATCGTCGGCGTTCAAAAGTTCCAGCAGACAATCGCATCCGTTTAGAGTTACTCGAGAACCTTCAGCGCCAGGAATCTCGGATGCCTATCCCTAGGGTACATGGGCTTTGCACGTACTGTATGTACATCGACTCGCATTTGCGAATGAATCAGGGGGCAGCGCGGCACGTATTTCGAATTTCCCGCATGATACGTTCAGATGCAGAAAGCTGAGATACAGTGTAACCTCAAGGACATGTCCAAATATTCAACCTGCTGCATGTCACGGAATTTGTGTGCTCTGTCCAGACAAGGGCTGCGCGTCGAGCCGTGGTTACTGTAGTCTGAAGAGCGCATTTCGTGGAACTTGTCAATCTAGCAGCATGTTATAGGGATATCATTTACCGCGAGTTTCATGTAATGTTGAGACATTTCAATCCGAAATTATTTTCGGATTCGGCTTGTGCATGTACTGTACATCTCTGTTCAATGACGACGAGCGTTTTAGCATTAGGAATGATCACACCACGGGAATCTTCATAAACTCTCGTGTATCGTGTAAATCTGGAATAGGCGTGGGTATATATGACCAGCATTATCATGTCTTTTGTGCTTTGCTGATGTCTGAATCTCGTTAGCTAATTGAGAGGACTTTAGGTAACGGTTGTAATTTCTGAGCACTCGGGGACTCCGGCAAGTAGGTGAGAATGATCTTGTCGCCTGTTCGATGCTGGAATTTGCTGTTATTGCAGGGCCTGAAGTCGTTCAACGGTATGTTTTTCCTGGTCGTTTTATCGTTTAACTTGCGCGATACTAGAGGCGATTGTTCAGTACTTTAGTCGGAAAGAATCTACTGGTGTCCGCGAACATAAGGATCATCGGATCTTGCCGTGAGTCGAAACTTGGAGTAACGGTCGAAGTTTCCATTAACGTCAACGGCAGGATACTTGTTCAATTTGAACTTGAGTTTGAGCTATGATCGAAACTGGACTGCTCCATGAACTTATTGGTTCAGACACCATGTGAGTGAACTCCCAGAGTGATGCAGACCACTCTGTCCAAAGCCTCCTGTCCGTACAACCTCAACTACCACCGAGGACTTTCTCCTCCAAGACTTTGAATTTTTGCTGGTCAAATTCCTACCGTATTCCCTTGTCATGATGAAAATATAGTAGGAGTCAGCTAGAGAATGGCAGTCTGCCAGTTGCACCGCCAAAACTTGCGCTGTCTTCACGTCGAAGAAGAAAAGCTTGTACATGTAGGGTAAATAGGAGGAATATATTTACAATATGTACATATTATATTTCAAGGTACAATTATGTACCTTACTTGCGTAAAAACAACATAGAGAATTTTTGGACAAGATAAAGCTGGCAAACTTTGATGAATTGAATATCGCACATAATTGTCTCGTCTGTGTTTTGGTACTTGTGGTCGATTAACAACACGAAATTGCTAAACATTCCATTGGAAGAGCATTCAAGCGCAACTAACATCTCTAACTCAGATAACATGGTTTCACTTGCAACTTGTCCACAAGTTAGAATTGAAGGGGATTGGCAACTTAAATGCAGCCAGATGAGCAAACAACCGATGCAGAATGTTCCCTGAGATGAGATAAAATGTTGTATCCTGGAGGGCACAATATCAAGAATCATTGACAGTGTCAAGTAATAACGTACTTTATATGCATAACTCCCGACGACTAAAATGTAAAGAAGAGTCAGTTCCATATTTCCGAATATACTTCAAAGAGGAGGTTGAAGTCTTCATTGATCTGGTATGTTTGCTGCATGCTACATCTACAAGTTCCGTATTATGAGTCAGAGCTCTTTTGAGTCGATTACGGTGGCCACGACCATGACCACGTATACACTTGCAACTCTAGAGAGTTAGCTTGATGTCGACGCTCAGGGCCCGCCATGTCCTGGTCGTTCCAAATGAAATTTCATCAGTTTCCTCTTCACTACCGATTGTAAAGCTTGTCCAGCTTCAAGAAGCCTAAGTTTCGTGGTTGCTGCTGTCGTCAAGACAAACGGCGTGGTGAGCTGTAGATTAACTACGAGGGAGAAACTGGGAATCCTGGGGACTTTGGAGAAACAGACTCGCAGATGGCGGAATTAAGAGTACCAGTGATTGATTTGACGGAAATGGAAGGTTCTGGTCGTGTAAAGATTGGCGAGGAGATTGCGCTGGCTTGTGAGTCATACGGATTTTTCCAGATCATAAACCACGGGGTGGATGTTGAGCTTATGGACAAGATTAGAGATGTCGTCAAACACTTTTTTCACTTGCCCGAGGAGAAAAAATTGGAGTACGAGAAGAAACCAGGCATCATAGAAGGATATGGACACCGCAACATGAAAGCTTACGGAAATAGTCTCACACTCGCCACCAACCATTTCTTCTACTACCTCCATCCCATGTCGAAGAGAAATGAATGTCTGTGGCCTCGTGATCCTCCAGACTTCTTGTAAGATTGAAACCTCTGAGTTTTGTCCTGTCGCTATATATAGGGTTTACTGAATGATCAGCATTTCAATATTCCTGAATAGAGAAACGAGCCTGTTACGAAATTGAGAATCTGTGGAAACGAAAGTGAGGTTTTGAATCGAGGTGTTTTGTATAGATACAATAAGGAGGTGCAAAGAAGACCTAATTAGGTTGCCAATAGGTACTAACCTTATACTGTCCTGTCTATCTTTCAAAGAATTTATCGTCAAGCACTGTCTTAATCAGTACGCAGTTTCGATTTGCACTTGCAGTATTTCTAGGACAAGCTGAAGTCAGTACATAGTCGTTGCACTAGATGGCAAGCCCCTTAATAGGTGCCAAGAATTCAGACACTTTACATTAATAATGTCATCAAACCGTGATACAAATCTGTGTCAACAGAGATCTGCATCACGTCTTGGTCGCCTCAATGAATACGTACAGCACCCGTCAGAAATTACATACGATATTTGTAAGTAGAAGAGAATAGTTCCAAAACTTCAGATGATGCGCACAGCTGTTCAGAAACTCAGTTGTTTGTTGGCGTCAATTTCGATCATTCTGTTTAGAGAAACATTTCAGGAGTACGCGAAGGTGATGAAGATACTTGCTGAGAAGCTCCTATGTCTGATGTCTGAGGCGCTCGGCCTACCACCAAGAACTTTACAGGAAAGACTCGAAGGACCATCTGGAGAGGCTTTGAACACCGTACGAGCAAATTACTACCCGCCTTGCACGGCAGAGGAGCTTGAAATAGGTTTAGACTGCCATTCAGATCCCGGGGGAATCACACTTCTTTTGCAAGACGATGCTCCCGGGCTACAAGTGAAATTCAAAGACGATTGGATTGACGTTCAACCTATTCTGAATGGGTTTTGTGTCAACGTGGCTGACATAATTGAGGTATATAATTGTGAACCTTTTACGCCGCTTTACAACTAGAGGATGCTAAGCTGTTGTGTATAGAAATTTCTTTAAGTTATCGTCTTTGATACATGTGTTTGGAGAATCGAACCTGCAACTAAGGTTTATACCTATCATAGTTGTTAACTAAGAAATATGTGGTACTGTCAAATGATTGCTAAGTACAAGAATTGGCGCTAAAGATTTGGAAGCTATGTACACAAGAGATATGTACACAATATGTATACCAATATACCAATATGTATACCAATATGTACACAAGAGATTCAACACTCACAATATTTTGTGATTGCTGATTTGCAGATCTTGAGCAATGGAAGGTTTAAAAGCATTGAGCACAGGGGAATGGCTTGCAGGGTAAGTGAGCGGGTTACAATACCGTTCTTTTACAATCCAGCCTTCGACCATGTTCTTGGACCTCTAGAAGAGCTGGTAGATGAAGCCCATCCTGCTCTCTATAACAGTACGACCTATCACAATTACTTTTTCAACGTATTCATGAAAAGAGGTGTTGGATCTGGCAAGGACTACATCAAAGAGACTCGTCTGTAAATATCGGCCTCGTATGAGGTAAGGATGCTTGCCTTTGACAGTTTTCATAAGGTTGTAAAGATGTGAATAAATCAGCAAGAAAGAAAGGTGTTTGGACCTCAAACAGGTAGCAGAGTACACTTCTTTCCTACCAGGTCAAGAGTATCCAGGCCATCAGACGGTTCTTGAATAGCATACTAGGTCGTGAACTGACTTCTAATTGGTCGATACTTGCTAGAAACTCTCTGTTGCGACATCCTTTCAGGTACTGTCAGAATTCTACTATTTGTATCATTCTTGCACAAAGAGCAAGCGAGACGTATGCTTCCTTGCTTTTCCTCAATAAGAGTCAGCTCTATTGAGCTCTCCGTGGTTGAGGGACGAGTTGATTTTGCTATTTATCTTGATTTTAAGAGGTAGTCTTAGATCGTGATAAAGTGAAGGCAGGGTCTTCCAGATCCAAACACCTTTCTCCGCAGAGCACTGAAGTACACCTCTAGTCTAACTTCGAGAGCACTGAACTCAGTCTACTAGGTATATTAGGATCAGACATATATCTTACTTGGAAACGTTTAGCTGGTCCAACATTACATTATTTCAAGTAGAGTGTTCTACAAATATTCCCAACCTTACTGATTTCTGCAGGGCTGTGGACTCACTTGCTGCCCTGCTACCCTCATTAAGGTCTGGTTCTTGAAGGTAATTTTGGGTTCTATACGCAATCAATTAACTTCGTAACACTTTCTCAACACCAAAGTTGGGCGTCATGAATATGTCGATTTGATAATTACGATGCAACTAAGCACCATCAATATAGACGTTTGAGTTACTCATCAAGAGCTCCAGATTTTCCAACTATGCTTTGTCCAACGTGGATCTACCAAGTATAGGTGGTTCATGATGAGGGGCCGGATGGTAGAAGGCGGTCCTTACGGACCGCCTTTGGAAAGATTGCAACTTGTGATAGCTTGTTGCAATCTTTATGGGATAGCTTATGGGATAGCTTGTATGGGATAGCTTTCATAAGAAAATTGTGTTTTGATCAATAATTTGAAATAGATCTAAGTATACGCGGGGACGAGATTCGGAATCTGTCCACTACCTTTATAGATGGGAAGTCTAAAGCAGGAAAGTATTCGGCCTAAGAAATGGCTTCTTAATATGAATGTTTTGTTATAAGGCCGAAAATCGAAGGACATTGGATACATATATGATTTTGTTTCAAGTCAAGAAACTTTGAATTTAAAGATATGTACGTCTCTTTATTCTAAGTGTACTAGTTTAAGGATGACCAAAATAATGTACTTTGGTAAATAACAAGTTGATTTCATGAGGATACATTTCTTAAAAATATATAAAAGTTGTAATAAAAAAGTTTTTTTTTTCGAAGATCTTTCTTTGTATGTATTTTATCAGATCTACAACTATCGTCTCCCCTTTTTGGTCTTGTGGGCTTTCGCAATGAAGATGATATTTTATTTCTTTTCTGTCTTTTGGACTTTTGTAATGAAGATGATATTTTATTTCTTTTGTCTTTTGGAGTGTAAAGAAGATGATATTTTATTTCTTTTCTATCTTTTTGACTTTTGTATTTTATTGCTTCGTACCTTGAATTCGGATAAGGCGATTCTATATTACATATATTCTATGTATTGCTCGATCAACTCTTCAATTGGTCCTAGACTAGACCGATAGAAGTCTCTTGCCAGAAGAATTGGATTCACTGAGTCTTTTCCGAGAGTCGCTTCCGAAAGACGACCTCTGATCGCCACAATTTCTATTACAATAGTAACAACCACAACAGTTTCTTGTACTTCTCTCACTACTTCGACGACGACCTTCTACTCCAATGTCGGAGTTTGGAGTTTAGCGATCCAGCCGCCCTTGTCTTCGTCATGAAGGTCTCGTGCCTTCTGCACTTCATCCTTCAATGCTCTCAATGTAATCGAAGTCATTTGTTGATGCTGGTCAAAGACCTATTCCAACTGATGTTGGTTTCCTTCTCGAATTTGAGATTTTTCCTCTAGATGTTCTTCCTCTTAGTTTTCAGCTCAGCAATGAGCATGCGTGCACACTTTTACCCAAAGATTGAATTGGTACTTGGAAGTTGTTCATGCTGCTTGAACCGTGTTGGTGCTATCTTTGTGCTCCTTCTACAACCCCCTGACCTTATTGATCAAATGCTCCTCTGCATCTCGATTATCCTGCAGTCTTCTTAAGAAAATCAATTTCCTTCTTGAAGAACTCCATTTTTGCCTTGGCACTATACAAAGAAAGAAAGAAGCCGACCGCGGAGGAAAAATGAAGGATGGGAAGACCCCATCAAGCTGTACAAGGGAAAGACAAAAAAGGTAACATGATGCTAAGCTCCAATAGAGTCTATATGAGAAATCTGCTCTATCGCACCTAAGATATCCGAGCTATGCAAGTCGTACGGTCTACACAACTCTGGAGCATCCAAAGTAACATCACCTAATGTGATTGTTCTCTTATGGATTGCACCAACCATTGCTCTCTTTAGAGTAGTGGACACACTTGATCTAAAATATGCTACAAAGTATGAGAGTGGTATCCTTGATACCTAACATGATAAGTTCTCAAGCATACCTTGACAAATGTGTCAAATGTTGTGTCCATCGTTCCATATAATTCAAAGGCTAGAGAAACAAAGAGTTGACTTCATTGCATGCCCCTATACTTGGAGACTTTGCGACTTGTTGATGCACTCGTCGCACATCCAAGGCGATGGGTGATCATTCCCTCTGATACTATATCCCACGTAGGGTCTATAACCACGACATCCGCTACTATCACCTGATCATCTCGCACCAAGTATAAATCCGCCTGACAAGTGTTGTCTGTAATGCATAAGAACGTTCCCTCCAAACCAAGTATCCACTCTCTCATGCCATAGCAAACATTATGTCCCTAATGGCATCATGGGTAGTTATCCTCTATCTTCCAAAAGGACACCGTGTTATGTGGACCTTTGCTACATCTAATGTAGAACCACACTCACAAGTGAGTAATGAAGATGCAAATGGGTGGACCAAACCTAGACAAAAGCTCATCGCTGTAGAGAAAGTAATTGGTGTGAGTCGGAATGCCCTGATGTACGGTTGAGCTAGGATCCAAGAGCTTGCATCCTTGCTGGAGCAAAGACGTCCTCTAGTAGCCTGAGGAATGGACGAGTTGACTAAGAGAGAATGTAGCATATGCTCACACTATCAGTCTACCAAGGAAGAGTGTAAATCTCTAGTCCAATCTGCCGATAGTGAAGCAAAAGGTGTAAAATCCTCTCGTGCCAGCGGAGATAGACTATCTCTTGTCTCCCGCAATAACATATGGAGAGAAAAAGATCCGCCCTCCACCTCTATCACATAAGTCTCCAAAATTGGCCTATCAACAACCACAAAACAAGAGGAAAGTAGGGGTGTCGAGAGAGCACAACAACCCAAAAATGCTATAAGATAGCAAGCAAACCTCATCACATGAGGTCGATAGAACCGTCTATCTATGTGCCAAATCCCCTATCACACCCTCAAATGTCCCTAGTCTAATAATATCACCAAAGACTCCCATAATCTTCCTATCAAATGCTCTCAGACGTGATAGGAAGGGGAACTATACAAATGAGATAGGATGGTTGACGAGCAATATTGGAAGAAAGTATACCAAATCTGTGGATCTCCTAGTAATGGAAGGTCATCCACATGGAGAACATCTTCTACAAGGGGTAGTGTTTAAAAAGCATGTGACAAAATCCTTCGATCTTACTGGCATTCCAAGAACATGAAGTCC
The DNA here is from genome assembly GCA_948567375.1 of Lunularia cruciata. Taxonomy (NCBI): domain Eukaryota; kingdom Viridiplantae; phylum Streptophyta; class Marchantiopsida; order Lunulariales; family Lunulariaceae; genus Lunularia; species Lunularia cruciata. The sequence goes on from OX419756.1 coordinate 11,274,573, forward strand.
ATTTGTGGATATGATACACCCCTCTTGAAGCTCAAGGTGGGGAGGGATACCTAAATGGACCATGCCTTACACTTTGACACCTTGACTCTCAAGCCTACTAGATGTAGCTCGGTAGTCAAATAGTCAAAAGCCTGCTTAATCTGATCTATAAGGCCTATGATGTGTGTATCATCTACCAAGTAGTAGATAGGAGAGCTCTAAAGTGAACCATGGCAAATAAGGACACCCCCCCTTTCCCCAAAAAGGATCTCATTGATGTGTACCAACAATTGACTCCAAGACGGTGACTCCCTCTTGTGAACCATAGTGTTGGTAGTAAAGGGAAGCAGGAGAGCCATAAAAAGACCGCACAAAAGGAATGAGACTTGCCAAGGATCCACCAATCTCCTTAGGCTCTCTAAAGATGGATGTTCGTGAGATGTATTAAAAGCATTCTCAACATCCACCTGTAGGACGACCCACTACCAATGGATATCTAGAAGTGCACTATACAAAGTGATGTGCATCCCTTATACAAGCATGCAATTTGGCATATCCTACTATTATTTTACGTACTCAAAATACAATGACCTTAGAAATTCAATGATTGTAATCATGGAGTTTTTCAAAATATTGGAGATTGATTAAGGTTAAAGACCTTCTCTCTTCCTCCCTTGGTTCTTCATACATAGTCTTTGATAGCTCTTTAGTCAACAAAGACACACTTACTTGACACGCACATATATTCTTGCATTACAAACAAAACAAACAACCTCATATTTTCATTCTCAATTTCATTTATTTGACATCACCATTTTCAATGGAGGAGTCTCCTTCCCGACAAGGGGAGGGAGACTCCTAGATATATCCAAAAAAAAATTATGAGAGAATAAATTTCTTCGACTTCTAGCTCTACTTCCACCATGACTTTTATCTTTTGCCCGCTAGTAGGGAAGGCATTGGAGGCAAATTGCTTTCTCCTCACTTCCTCTTCGTCAACATCTTTGTCGGAGCGTTCATTTCCAGTTTCCAAGAATAGTGCATCTTGTTCCTAAAGTTTCTTCATAATTGACCGACAAAGTAGCTATTCATCATGGAGTGACTAGAGAAGTTTTTCTTCTCCTTGGTGGTCAATAGATCCATTCCCAATTAGAAGTGTATGGTAAAGTGCACTCCTTGGTGGTCAATAGATCCATTCCCAATTAAAAGTGTATGGTAAAGTGCACTCCTTGATGTTCAATAGATCCATTCCCAATTAAAAGTGTATGGTAAAGTGCACTCCTTGGTGTTCAATAGATCCATTCCCAATTAAAAGTGTATGGTAAAAAGCATTAAATAATGTAGTCACTTCTCCCAAAGGCATTGTACATCTTCTATGTATAGTCAAGGAAAATAATTGCTCAATTGATTGCTGCTCTCTCAAACATGTACTTGAATAAGATTGCCTAGTTAGTGGTTAGATAAGAAGTCCTTTGGGACTAAAACAATTTCATGATCATCGTGAGGATTGCTTTTTTGGTTGAATCTCAATAATACAAAATTGACTAACCATTTTTCTTCTTCCTCTTCAAATTCCAATCTTCATCTTAGAATCCATCTTCCCTGTATCTAAGCATTGAGAGTTGGGTATCGCCTTTGCTTTCTCTTGTATTGCTCTCAAAAACTTTTTCCCAATAGTCCATTGTCCACTCTAAAGAGTATATCTATTTTGGTTGCTACCACTACAAATCACTTGAACGATATATCTTGACATTAACTCCCAATCTCACACCAGGGAAGTTATGTGAAGACACACTAGCATCTTCTTCTAAGCTCCATTTCACACTTGTCCATTACAAATTTTTAAAGGTTTAAGACCTTTAAACAGTAATTACCCAAACAAAGTCTGCCTTGATGGGATACAAAATGTCTTTTGTAGATTTCAAAATCCTTTCGGTTTGGTTTAACTAAAAAAATTTTGTAGTAGAGGCTCTCTAGTCTTTGTTGTAGAATTCTTCCTAACAAATTTAAGAGGAAAGTCATGTGGAGACACACTAACATCTCCTTCAAAGTTACCATTTGCCATATATTTGATTATCAAGTTTCAAAGCATTAGGGTCTTTAAGCGTGTAATTACCAACCAAAGTCTTCCCTTGGTGGGATTCAAAATGTTTTCATTGAATTCAAAATTCTTTTCCTTTGGCCTAACTGATAGTTTTTCTGTAGTAGAGGCTCTCTAGTCTTTGTTGTAGAATTATTTTTAACAAAGTTTCTTTAACTTCTCTTCCACTTAATTCAAAAATAAAAACACTTTCCGATTGACCAAACTCTTTTCCATAAAAGAATACAAAATGAAATGAATGATATATCCTTCAATGTAAGCAAACGTTCATATTCAAAATAAGCATTAAAATAATCATTAAATTTCCATATGTTATACTAAAGACACCCTTATTCCTTATTCCGTGGAGATATTTCTTTGTTATAAAATAAATAATTGCACAAAAACATGCAACCAATTGAATAAATGTGTCTTCACCTACATTGAGATTAAGTTGAATAGTAAAATTGTGGTTAATTCTATTTACATTTTTACTTTAATTTATTCTGTTAATTACATCATTATGATGAGTAGTAGCTACTAAACTAATATTTTGGCTAAGTGCATTAATAATCATACTCTTTATTAATAAAATTATTATATGTATTTAATGCTATATTGAAATTTATTTAATTTATTTAAAATTTTCATTTGATAAATATAGAAATATCATCATTGAGTTAAAATCTTATCACATGTGAAAACCATTTATTAGTTAATGGAAATACATATTGACATTATAATCATATTATAAGATATAAGGAAATTATTTTTTTAATAAATCAAATATATTTATAAATGAGAAATTTGAAGTAATTTTCTCATCAAAATTATTGTATAAGTGCACTGATAGAGATATATGGACATTCTCTCATGGATTGGATAATATGATAAAGTGCTCAAATATTTCTCTATTGATTTGGATTATTAGTTGGTAAATTATAAATTTATATTAATAAAATTTATATTAAAATAATACATATTTGGTTATTTTTATATTATATCTATTTTAAAAAACTTGTATCTACATAGAAAGAAACCTAGTTCTATTTTATTAATAAAAATACATGTTATTAAACTATACCTGAACATATATATTAATCTGAAAATTTTCCAAAAAATTAAACTTTAGTTGTGTTTTGGATTTGTTCATTTATTAACTATGCTTATTTTTAATAGGAGTGTATGAAATTCTAAACGCATGTACTCAACCATGCACTCATTATTGCAAAAATAAAAGTTTTTAATAGCATAATTTTATTTTTTAATACTTATATTAATTATTATTTAGTTTCAAATATACATGTCATTTGTGAACAAAATATGATAGAACAAGCAAGAATAACAAAAATTTTGCCTAAAAGCTAAGAGAAATATATTTTAAGAATTCAAATTGGCCTATACTTATATTATTAATATTGAGGTACTTAACTTTAAAGTGGAAAATTTGAAATCAGTTGTTAATTTATTATTCATCTTACTCAATCCTCAATAAGGTTGTGCAATACTTCATATAGTAACCATTTGCTTAAGTCTGCATTTTGATATGGTTGAAAAAATGCAGCTTAATGAGATGCAGACTTAAGAAAATTAGGGCATTTCTCATATAAACCCTAAACCACTACTTACACATTGATGCGTCCACGGAATGTGCTTTGGTGACCTTCATCCCTCATCCTCTTAATGAGCTCCCAACATACAATTAAGCACAAAGGTGAAGACTCACAATTTTGAGTGACTAACAACAAATGGAAATAGTAGCTTCATTACAACAACCTAAGCCTCCATCTATGCAAAGCATTGCTTGCCAATTTGTGGTTGATGCAAAGAAATCTGCAAAGTGTAATTTGTAGAAAGTGTCGCTTGTCAAAGAGCCAAAAGTGTCAATAAGGCAACTGAGTACACTACTTTACGAAAGTCACAAGAAATGTTTCCTAAAGTCAAAGATAAATTAGTTCAATGGATTGATGTTCTACCACCAATATGGTTTGCACTCAATCAATCTGTTTAGAGAAGGGAGCAAAGTTGATAGAAATGATTCTGAAATTCTTAAATGATTGGGAGGGTTAGGCTCAATTATTGACCAATACAATCCATCATATGTATACAATATGGATGAAATGGGTTTGTTCTACTATCTTATTCTATGATACATGGTGTTGTTGCACACCAAAGACCTTTCTACAATTAGAGGGAGAAAGAATTCCAAAGACAGAGTAGCACTTGTTGTTTGCTACAGTGCTATAGGGATGGAGCATGTTTCAATTACAATGATCAAATAAGCGAAGGAGCAAGCTTTTTGGCCAATCCCTTATTTTCAACAAAAAGAATGCTTGAATTGATGCTACGACATTCAACAAGTAGTTCAATGAGGTATTTGAGCCATACATCTAAAACATATCAGATATAAAGTCATATTCATTCTTGATAATACATTCATATAGTGGCTCACTTGTTCTCAAGAGTGCAATTTTGTTCCATTCTTCTACTTTTGTTAGGGGTAAAGAAACATATTATTTTCTAGCTAACAAATCACTCAATGTGGTATTATATAGCTTCATTCTTGTAGACACTTAGGCATCAAGGGGGCGGGCCTAAAGATCTTTGTTGCCATCAACCTTCAACTTGGAAGAGTCATCTTTGAGGTACAATTTTGCTGCATGTACTTTGGGGTTGATATCTTTATGGTTACATATTCAAATGTAAATATATTAATCTCATTAAAATCAGATTCACAAGGGCTTTCTATTGACATCAAAATCATAGTGCTTGGAGGTATGTAGTAAAAGTTACAACCATATGAAGTACCAACCATATAGATGTTGAGCTCACATCTTGTACCTCATACTTTTTGTACCTTGTATTCATTTTATACTCAGCCTTTGTAATTTTTTTTCTCATACTCAGCCCTTGTAATTCAGTTCCCATTCACAACCTTGTACTCATTTCTTGTTAGTAATCTTGTATTATTCTTTTTCATAACCTCACACTCATTTCTCTTTTCTTATCTGTAATCTCATACTCATTTTTCATCTGTAACCTCATACTCATTTCTTGTTTGTAATCTTGTATTTTTTTCTCATTTGTAACCTTGTATTTATTTCTTGTTTGTAACCTTGTACTTACTTCTTGTTTGTAACCTTATACACATTTCTCATTTGTAACCTTATACACGTTTCTCATTTGTAACCTAGTACTCATTTCTTTTTTGTAACCTATACTCGTTTCTCATTTGTAACCTTGTACTCATATTGTAATGAGACCTCTTACTATTTGTCTTGTACTTAGACCTTGTACTCATCTTGTATTAAGACCTTGTACTCATCTCAAACTCAGACCTTGTACCTCACTTTTCTCATACTCGTGCTCATACCTTGTACATAGACATCATCTTATATATCCTACATTATACTCAAACCTTCTGCTTGTACTCAGACCTCATACTCATACCTTCTATCCTACCTTATACTACTCGTCTTGTACTCATACTTCATACTCATACTGATCTCAAACCTTGTACTTTGTTTTCTTTATCTAACCTCATATCCTACCTTGTACTCAAACCTTGTGCTTGTACTCAGACCTCATACTCATGCCTTCTATCCTACCTTATACTAATATTCTTGTACTCATACCTCATACTAATACCTGATCTCAAACCTCATACTATTTGTTTCTTGTACTTTTGTTTCTTTGTTTCTTTGTTTTATTGTGTGTGTGTGTGTGTGTGTGTGATATTGTATTGTATATAGTCATTCAGTTACAATATAAAGGTCACGTATTATGCTTGTCACCTGACATAATAATGGTAAATGACAAGAAGCAGAGCTAGTCATTCCATGTGAACCATGCATATTGAAGATTAGTTTGAGGGTTAGATAAGTAAATAAGATGTGATTAGCATTGAGCGGCTTAGGGGATTTCTAATATATTGTAGCCATTGGATTTCTTTGGTGGCTAAGTAGAATTTTATATAAAGCTTAGCTTGATGTTCACATGGTTCATTTGGTGCATCTTTTCATTATAGTAAATGAGGTTCATACCATCAAGACTACCAAGTTGATGTATATGTATTAGTATGCACTTTGTATGAATGATTGCATATTGGATTGAGTGGGATTGAAGAAACTTGATGCATGAGCAAAAGCACTTGAATGAGGGAAGTCATTTGTGTGGAGCTAGAGTGTGCAACTCTAGTGATTCTATAGAGGTCAAGAATGATACAAAGATAGTTTGCCACATACTTGGAGTATTGTAAAGTAACACCAACCTGTAAGATTCAACAGCTCAATCACTCAAGACTCGTATGATGTTGTGCCTTTTGGGAGGGTGGAATGTTATATCACAATCATAGTCTAAAAACTATGATTGTGACATAGCATTCCACAATCCTAGATTGGATCCTTGTGAGATCTTGCTCTCTCTTAGTTTGCATGTTCTAAGACATTATTCATGAGACACCTTAATATTGTCAATTTTATAAAACCTTAACTTTGTGATGTGAGTGCCAATCATTGTACTTATGACTATTTGAATGATATTTGTCAAGAATTTGGCCAGGCAATAGGAAATGTATAGAAATTACAAGTTGAATTGACCTTCATTACAAATGAACCAGCACAATCAAGAATCCTCTATATTGAATCTATTGAGAGTGTGATTATTGGTGATTCTCTCTTTTTTCATTGCATCAAAGGTGGTAAGTTTACCCTCTTTTGATAGTGGTTTTTGCCTAAGAGGTTAAATAGAGAAGAATAGACAACTTGTGACATTATGATACTTTATCTTCATTTCTAGTCATTTCCAACCCATATCCTTGAGTGAACAACCTGGTCTTACATATATAATATTAATCCTCAACGTTGGGTTACCACAATTCCTCAACTTTCAAAAAGGATGGTATTGGAGTGGTCTAGTTCCTCCAAATATCACTTCATGGAAGCGCCAATTGATATGGATACAACTATTGTAGTTAAAAAGTGCTACAAGTATTTGTTAACTAAGGAAATCCTTGTGTCTCGTGAAAATCCCCAAACCTTGAAAGATAAGTTGGCAGCTTCAAAAATGAAACAATATGTTGCAAAAATTGCTTATGGTAGACCGCCACATTTTCTCGATGATGCTACTTTGGTGAATATTGCTTGGAGCAAAATAACCACAAAATTTTTGAAGAACTATTTAGAAAAGCTGATATAGTCTCAACTTTGTGAGATAATGGGATGACAACTTTGAAAGTGATTAGATCATCGATTGATTGCAAATCTGTTGCACAATTGTAATATCCTTAATGACTTTGGCACTCCTTAATTCACAAACAATGTCTAAATGAATATGACAATGATGACTCACAACTATGTAAAGCCACTCTCACGTAAGAAATTGGCCAGGTAGTGGAAGTTGCACTCAAAATCTATGATGATGAATGTCATGGAAGTGCATTTAGTAACAAAACAAACAAAGCAAACATGGCCAAAATTGATCAATGGCAAGTTATCTTGAACTCGTTGCAAAACAATATCAACATTGAAGTTGATATGAGCAAGCCTCACAGTTCATGTCATTGGGTCAAATTAATCAAGCCAATTAATCATTGTTTACTATGTGGCATATTTATCAAAGTGGTAGGCCTGTTATTTCTCACAATCAAATCAAAAATAGTCATTCAATGCCTTTGAATGATTATACAATATGTGAAAACATAATTGAAAAAATACTAAATTGATCCAAGAACATTCAATAAAAAGAATGTGGACTTAACTAATATGCAGACTCAAGCAAATGGTTACTATACCTACATCCTTAGTATAAGTTCTGAGTATCTAGCTAGATCCTCAATCTTTGAAAATATTTCTAAGTATTATTTGAATATTACTCTTTGAAATTTCTTAGATATGTTTTATAATATCTTTTATGAAATTTATAATGTCTTATGTTACTTGATTCTACTAAATTAATGTGACAATCTCAAGTAGTATATTGTTAGTAGATGATATCTTTGTAATGTGTTCCTATTTAGACTCTTAGATCAAGTCTTGAGCACTATGCATCTGATAAATGATGAATGGTCTTCAATTCATGATCCCACACAATATCAGGAAGTGAGTAACACTTCCAAATAATGGCCACAATTGATTCTATTTTTAGCAAAGACCCAATCAACTCATACTCATCATAACACCCAATGGTGATTATAAGTGAAGAAAGTGAATTTGACCAAGAAAAGGTGATATGTTGAAAATAAGAATTCTATATTTGAAAATGTAAAAGACAAAAGTAAATTAAATATGTAAAATAAGTTCAAGTTGATAATCAGCAAGAGATATAACCTTGAAAATTGAGAAAGGAACAATCCATTTGGGAGCTACTTTACAAACTTGAGTATCAATAGATAAGAGGAAATTCAAGGTAACAAAGCTTAACTTTTTTACAAAGATAAAGCATGTAAACATATATTGGTATATTGATAAATCATACTAGTGTGTATCAAGGTATTGGTTTTATAATTTTGAGATACATCTTAGTTGCTTGCCCATGTTGGACAAGAAAGTGGAAGTACTAAGAATATTGTTACAAGAATATATGTATATCATTCTTTTGATTCACAACATTGTTTTAAAACTTTGAATCATATCAAGATGAACTTTGACTCCATGTAAGGAGGAAGACAGATATAAACACACTTAATGTATTGAAATATAAAACCTATCAAGTACTAAGGACTCTTAATTTTAATTAAAATGAACAGAGAAGCAAATATTTGGATAGGGTTGTTGAAGTAAACTTGGACATTTGGAAGGAACATCTTCCAATTACTATGATGTATATACACAAACACATACTCATTTTTAAAATTATGATTGGCATGTATGATGTATGATTGGTATAACATGATTTAACTACAAGTGAATAGGTGAATAGATATAACAAATCTGTTGCTGAAAATCTTAAACAATGTTATCAAAAATTGCTAATGAATTGATAGTTGAAGCAAATATGATTACTCTAATGAGACCATGGCAATCAAATACAATATTGAAGTATAAATGTGGAAATTTAAGGGGCATATATTATATCAACCATAATATCTGAGTGGATTTGGTTATTTGATTATTTACTTTATTTTGAATTATAATAATTGCATTTTAGTATTAGGTATGATTGAACTAAAGGTAATGAGATCCAACCTCATGTATCTTCAACATGAAATATGGATTGGTAATAGTTGAGAATGCCAAAAAATTTGAGATTCAAAGCATTGTTTCACCTACTATTTTCCAAGAATAAACCAATGCAAAAATATCTCAAGTCATATTTAACCGACATCATAAATAATTGAAGAAAATGAGTCATCTAGTACATTCCAAGATAACCTTAGACAAGAATATCTTACAATAAGAAAAACAAAGAGTATGATCTTACCAACATATCCCTAGTCTGTTATTGGTTAAATATTTTTTTAATAGACCACAAAGAATACTCATTGTCCTTAATTGTAATTACAATTGAAACAAGTTGGAAGAAAACATCTATCTTGTAATTCTTTGCATGTAATCACTTTTATCTCTACTTTGCTTTGCTCATACTAAGCTACATATAAATGAGAAATTAAGAAGTTGCTAGTAATTTAGTTCACAAGAAAAAGCATCTTAAATAATATATGGTTCTTTATATTCATATTTTAAATTGATGTTACATAGCTGGACTTTTTTCCCAATTGTAACATAAGCTCTTCATAAACTTCAAGTGAATGGTTCATTCAAAAATTAATTTTGATCTTTACTTATAAAACAATTGCCAAAAGGTTATGCTATCATATCTTGGATAATTTATGGATAATATTACATGATGATATGTTATAGAATAATAATTTTTCTCAATGAAACTTGATATCTTGAGGCAAAGGTAGTTTATTGAAGCTCATATATGTGCTTCTAATTTAAGATTACGCTAATTGTTAAGTTAGAAGCATCAACCTTAACCATACCAAGTAACCCTAGATATTATAAAAATGTACACTACAATATCAAATACAGAAAAAAAACGCATTGATAAAAGTAGGCACTAACATATTAAAGCCTTAGATATCACTTGGAGCTTAACAATATATGATACCATTAATATTGTCTTCTTACTTCTTGATATATTTATTGAAATCTTATGATTGAAGAAGGTTTACTTAGGTGATTAATATGCAAAAATGAAATGAATAGTTGTATATTTTCTCAAGAAGATATGAAGCAAATAAAATTAATAGTTGCATCTTTGCATTATCATTTTAAGATTTCTTTAGTTGGAATGTCATTATGTTGATGTTTATTATGTAAATTTGCAAATCCAAACAACTATACAAACTAAATTTAGGATGTTTGATACCTTCAATAAAGATATCAAATATAATAGAGATAAAAAATTGATAGTGATAGGTGATATATAAATATAATTTAATGTATCTACGCTTTATACATTAATAGTGGTAATGATAGCTAGATTAATTGAGCAAGCTATAAAGGATGCAATATTAGTGTTTGTAATCTAAATTAAACCAACAATAGATGTTGATCAAGCAAAGATGAAGATATTAAATTCATCAAAGGTGATTTTCTAAAATAGTTTGCATCTATATTTCAAAGTAACTTACCTTTTAATAGAGGAATGGTAAAAATAATAATTTTGCTCCTTAATTGTACTTGCAAGTAGACCTATTCAATGCTTATTTCCATAGGAATTTGAAAGACCTTGATTGAATTCATAAAGAAAGATATATAAAATGATACAAATAGCTTAGTGAACTTTGTATTATCTGCTCTAAATTTCTTTAAATTATATTTACTATCATGTACTGAAGGAAAAAGAGTGAATGGTTCTTATTCTTTTCCTTATTAGATTATTTGTTTGATCAATTAAGTAGAGCTAACTTCTTCATCAAGTTGCATCTTAATAATGGGTTTTTGAAAAAATCCATCTACCATCAAATAAATACATCAAAGAATTCATTTTGGATAAGGTATGAATGTGATAGACTAGTGTCACTATACTAATGGTAAAAAATGGTAAGAATAGGTTGTTCACTCAAGGAAACAAGTCAAAATTGGCTAGAATTGAAGAGAAGTGTTACATTTGATAGTTCATTATTATCTCCTATTTAACACCTTGGGCAAAATTTCTCCTAGAAGAGTGCATCACTTGTGTTGCACTACATAAAGGGAAAATAAAATTTTGTTCCAAATTATTCTTTAAGCTAATGACTCACTTCTTGCAAAAGGTCACTTTATGCCAAAATTTACCACTCCAAAGGTTGCATACTTTCTAGAAGAAGCAACTCCAAAGGAGTCTTTGTATCAGTACACTCACTTGCTCTTTTTTTGTGGTACTTTCCATGCTCTAGATTACCCAAAAAACTTCTTTACATTCCCTTGCTTCTTTGGAACTCCCAAGATCAAAAATTCTAGACAAGTATCCTAGACATAAGTTCATGCATTCTTGCTTTCCGTGTCCTTGCCACTACTCAACAAAATCATCCAATCCATACTTTGTATGCAAGTAAAAAGCAAAAGAGAGTTAAAAGGTCCCTCTACTAATTTCCTTGATTATTAAAAAGTGAACATGAATCACATTAGACCAAAGCTCTATTTATATTTTCCTACTTCTCACCAAAGAGATCCAATGGCTAAGTCAAATATTAGGATGGATATTTACATGTCCATCCTCTACTTATCTTATCTTACTCTTTTGCAATCCAATTGATTATCTTCCATATGTTGAGGTAGGTGTCAGATCTTCACTAATTACAACTTGCAAAAACATTTACCTTTGCACTTACAATCCCAAAGGTCTTTGGCTATAAAAGGTTTCCTACCACTACAAAAGGGTTCTATGCCAAAGGTCTTCCTCACCAAAGTTATCTTTGCCACAAAAGGTCTACAGAAACCCAAAGACCTTCCTCCTCAAAGGTATTTATAACTCCAAAGCCCTTCCTCTACCTTGAAAGTATGTATAACTTCAAAGACCTTGCTTCTTAAGGTATTTTTAAACTTCAAATGCTTGTAACTTTGCTATAGACCTCCAAAAATTAAGATTTTGCTGTCAATAGAAAGCCCTTACACAAAGGCTATTACCAAGATAAAGATGACTTATTTTGACACATGAACATAGAGATATCAGCTCCAAAGTACACACAATAAAATTCCTTAGAGAAAAGACTTTGTTGGTGGTTAAGCAATCACTATCCTCACGTGAGACTCTTTGTGGGGTAATAATTTTCCTTGGTGGCAGTTCTTTATCTGGGTCTTTGGGAGCTAGAGGTCTTTTAATCTATCCTCTTTGCACCTTTTCTTACACAAAGATGAAGTTGAATAATACCAACTAAGAGGTTTCTCACCTAAACATGACAGTATGTTTCTATTACCCTAACAAACAATAGAAAAATAGAACAAAATTTTACTTTGAAGAAAAGTTGGGGCCCCAGAATGAATGGCACTTCTCTTTTGTCTTACCAAATTACTTCCAATATTCATGTATCAAATGCATTAAGTACTCAATTTATTTTTGGATATATTTATTGTGATATTATGCTCATTATAAATTAGGACAAAAGACTATGAAATTATGCTATATATGAAAAATGTTGCAATACTTATACAATTAAAATTTCTTTGCTTAGATATAAAAATGCCAGTTTTGGAAAGAGGAGGTTACCTTTGTAGGTTACAAATTTTTAACTAAGGGTTTTAGTATTAAATAAGGAAATATCTGAATCATTTTGGATCCCAAAGGTGGTTTATCTAAAAGTCATACACAAATATGCATTTATTGTGGCACCACTCATCAATCTCTTAGCCAAAGATGTAAGTAAAAAAATTAATTAAATTCCAATGAGATGATATAGACACAATTGCTTTCAACCCCAGCCTTACTCTCAACTTCTTTAGCCTTATATCATATAATATAAGATTACTATATTTAGTTAATTTTGATGCTTCTCACTTTGACCTTTTCAACCCTAGTTCACACCCTTGGATGCCACTCCAAATGTGTGTGAGTATGCTATTACCTCCATTTTATGGGAAGAAGTACTTTCACCTTCATGGAAACTCAACTCTATTGTTTTGTCATCTTAATGCAGATGTATGCTAAGTAGTATGCATAGGTGTTTGGACCTATAGAACAAGCACACCAGGCCTCCTCCCTTGGGGCAATGCCCCATAGGGCTCCCTATGGGCCGCTCCAGTTGGAGCAAAATGACTGAGAAAGGTTTAGGTTAAAAATAGATTTGGCTGACTATGCTTGGCTTTTTTATTTGTCTTCTTATTTCTCTTTGGATGCACCTTTTTTGAAGGATTCTTCTTCAAAGTACTAAATTATACATGTACAAACTTATTATATAATTACAAAGAAAATGTCTTAGACAATAAAATGTGAAAAACAAGGTGTTTTTTTTATTTAAAATTTCACATCAACAATTTCATAATAACCTCATCTTACAAAAATGACTAAGATATAAGAGTTGGATTTTATTAATAAGTTATCCTATTTATAGCACCAAACTTGGAAACTATCTTATACCAAATATCTACTAGACTATTGAAGAGGAGGTATCCTTTGCATCTCCTTAATTTTTTAGGCATTCTTCTATTATAGCTTATCTATTACCCTTCTAATATGGGAGTCCTTATAAGAGATTTTTAATACTAAGCTCCAAACAAAGGCCAATTACCATGTTTGAACTCTTTAAACAAAGTTTTCAACTTCTATTCTTATGGTAATTATAATGTTCCACCATCAACCAAAGTGTCACTTGTATTGATCTTCTTCCACTAGAGGTATTATGAAACCTTTTAACATTCATAGAAGCTTATGGCTTGCTAGTAATCTATCTATCTCTATATGTCTTATATATGTTGCTAGTGATTGGAATCTATGCTAAAGATTACATCCTTCTCCTAAATAGGTACCATTTCCCTCCAAACCATTTCAAAGTAATAAATACATCTAACTAGAGAGTGCAAGGATCCCCTCTACAATGATGTTAGCTCAAGAGATCACCTCTTCAATGATTATCCCTTGGCTTTTCTTCCTTGTGAGTCCCAAATTCAAGTACATTGTCTTATCTTGAGGTAGAATTAAGACTTGTTTCATGTATCTATTTCCTCATGGTAGTTCCATACTCAAATCCTTCATCCCTTTGACTTTGATAGTTCTATCATTGGTTTTTTAGTTAAAAATTGTGAAACTAGGGTGATATTACCTAAAAAAACACATGATAGTACTGAGAAGGTGAAGAAGAGGAGAAATTTATATATCTTACTGAAATTGACTATTCTTTTGATTTAATTTGAGATGTTATTCCTTAGCTTGGTCTTACTTCTCAATACTTAAGAAGGCCTTTGAGATTTTATCAGCCATCCTCTCTAATGCTTATCCTTTCTTTTTGTCTATTGTAGACTTTGCACATCTTAATATGGAGGATAAAGCCTTCTTTCCTTTCTTCTTGGGACAAAAAATTTTATGCTTGATATTCTTTTACTACTAGTATTATTGCTAAATACCTTAGAAGGTTTAGCTCTAAGCAAATCTAGTCCCTCTTCTACTATAATATCTTCATAGATTTATATTGTAGGAAGATTATAAGAGATACCTAGGGAATTTAGTGTTAAGGCAATGATGAATAAATCTTAGCCATACAATATCCTCAATATCCACTTACACATTCTGCAAAACAACACCTAGTTCACAGTAAGGTAGGTGGGACAAGAAGCTTGGATCTATGTAATAACATTAGCTAGATAGATTACCTAAAGGTGAAAATTGGCTTGGTAATATCTTTAGGGATGTTATATATGATAGTCTAAGTAGATCACATAAATTTATCACCAAACAAATACTTCCACTATTAAGGTTGTGGTAAAAAACACCATGGAATTTTAGTGCTAGTTTCAAGTGCCTAAATGGATGAATTAGGCCTCTCTTCCCTTTTGTCTCATTGAGGGCTTTCCAATGGTACCTTGCCCATGTTAGCTTGAGCTTCATACAAGAAGATTCCCCAAAGATTCCCTTTGGTCAAACTTGTTTGACCAACCAAATAGGACAAGGATTGACATGTCACCAATCCATGCAGCTAATCATGGAGCTTGCTGAAATGTCACTAATCCATGTATTTGATCCAAGGGTGTAGTTCTCTTTAAATGGATACTCTTTGTTATATAATAAAGACAATGTGCTCCTCTAAGATATGGGAGTATCTTGCCCATGCTATCTTGAGCTTCATACAAGAAGATTCCCCAAAAATTCCCTTTGGTCAAACTTGTTTGACCAACCAAATAGGACAAGGATTGACATGTCATCAATCCATGCAACTAACCATGGAGCTTGCTGGCATGTCACCAATCCATGTATTTGATCCAAGGGTGTAGTTCACTTTGAGTGAATACTCTTTGCTATATAATAAAGACAAGGTGCTCCTCTAAGACATGGGAGTATTGAGGAAAGAAACCATATTTTTCTCTTGTGTTTCTCTTGGGGTTTCTCCTATCCTCGGAAAATTATAATATATTCACGAAACACCTTGTAAATCTAGCTCACTTCTACTCTACTTAATCCTCACTCCATTCTTGTCATTAACCAATGCTTACTTATGAAGCTTGATTTGGTTTAACTTTGTAAACTCCTACCAACTACAAGGCTTGAAGTCTAAAACCAAACTTAGGTTTTGCTCTTTTTTGGGTCTATGCAAAGTAAGTGCACATGCTTTGACCATCCAACTAGAAATCTTCTCTTGAAGAATAAACTTGGATATATCAAAAACATTATCTTGAGTTTGCTAGCAATTCTAAGGCTTTGCAACTTCAATTGAATTTAAAAGAGACATGACCTAATCTTTTAAGGTTGTTTTTTATTGTGTCTTTGAAGCTAGGCAACCGAATTGCATTTTTCTAACTCCTTAAGCAATCTATCTTTCTCGGGAGGTAGGTTTATAAATTTCTCAAGGAGATAAGCTAGGGTTTGAGGATTTGCAAATACAATAAGGGTTTCTTGGATTTGTAATATGGTTGCTAGATATTCAAGGAAATCCTTACTATCACTTGTTTCTACCTAACACTTGATTAATCACTAACAACCACAAGCACATTGGCACTCAACTTAATTTGATCTACAACCCATTGTAGAATTCTTAGAGATTGCAAATGAGAAATGAGGACTAAAGTCCAAAAGTCACTTTTGATACTTCTCCTTACTTCTTATTCACTTTTGGTAAAAGGAATCTCCTTGAAATTTTACTTTCCAAGATTTCAATCATTTGTCACAAGTACGTGCAAGTTTCCTTTTATAAAAAATTTATTTATTTGGTGATCCTTTTATGTCATTAGATAGATGGATGGATGACATTTAATCAATACTATGGGTTTCAAAATTAGTACTCATATGGTTGCATGGTGATCTTTCCCATTGGTAGATGCTACAACAATCCTTTAAACATTCATCCTTAAGGATGCATAACATTTGCAGAGTGTCTCCCATTGGTATGGAAAGGCCCATGCCTTGCAATAAGTTGTTATGTTTATTAGCTTAACCTACGGAGGATTAAGAGAGGAAGTATGGTGTTACAGATGAGATTGTTGAGCAACTAGATGCAAATGAGGGATGGGTATCTATGTGCAAGTATCTCATACTTGCTTAGTGGATGAACCATCCTTCAAACCAAAAGGGGTTCAAGTAAAATACATGAAGACATGGGATAGGGTAAAGAGAATGTTTGAGTTCAAGTTGGAGCTTCTATGTTGGATTTGGAAAAAAAGCCTCTAGGAAAAGTAATGTTACACCTCATCTATAACCCCAATATTTTCTCTTAATTCCAGTCTATTAATCCAATCCAAGTGTAAGCAAGAGGAGTTGAGATGCCGTCTAGGCATGTGGAAGTTGTGTGGTTTTCCTTATTGTTCAAGAGTTTTACATAATTGGGAATTGCTCTTTCTCCTTTGGGGTGATAGGTACCTACTTGAGCTAGAAGAACATTTCATAATACTCATTTAAAGTACATTGTATTCAAAGGATATAGGTCTAACCGGGTCCAAGCATTACCAGGGTTTCTAATTTTGATGGTTTCCATAAACCCTACACACATTTATTAAGAGCAAGATTTTTGCTTTCTTTTCATTGTGTCTGGACGACATAGGTCCAACTAGTGGATCAAAAATTGAATTTCTCTTTAGATCTCAAGTTAACTTGTGAGTCTAGTGAAACTTGAGATTTGTTATAAATGCATGGCAATATTGAGTAGGGAATGGTTCATAAGAGGTATAGTGATCATGTTCCATCACCTTGTAATCCAAAAATCTGTTCTAATAGACTTTGGGTTTAAGAAGTCTGACTCTAATTCTTAATCAATAACTTTGTGTACAAGCAATCTCACTATCTAAGCTAAAGAGTTTTTCTAACCTTAGCTTGGACTTCCATGTCATCCTCATGCAATCATCCTAATAATTCTTGATTCCTCATCCTAATAATTCTTGATTTAAAATGTTCTTCTCCTTATAGGTCTTTAGTTGAGAAACAAGAATTTTTACCTGTAAAGTCTAACTTTGACTTGAATTGGTAGACATTTTACTTTCCTCCTCAAAATTTAGATCTAATTCTAACTTCTACATAAAATTTTCATATCCTATCTTAATTTATTAAAAAGAAATACATTCATTTTAATTTTTTAATATTGGAAGATCCACAACTAGATATATCTTTCAAACTCTTAATCTTATATTGCTCAAAATTGGATAAGATTGGACAAAAATACATGGAATCAATAAATTTCTTAGTTATAATTTTATAATAAAGTATTATTTTAAGGTTATCTTGGCTTGAGAGTGTCACTATTCTCAAGTTGATTGTGGAAAAAATAAATTCAATAACTATACTAGGCAAAGTACTAGTTTTAGGTCAATTGGCACCTTGGAAAAGATATCTCTTATTATGGCACCTAGAACAAAAAATAATTATAACAATATAGTTGTTGTTGAGATCTATGAAGTACAAGACACTAATGTTTGTGATTTGGATCAAATAAGAGTTGATCAAGTGAATATGAAGGCATTAAGGTCAAAGGTGGTAGATATGTTTTCAATAAGTGTTTAGATGTATCTTTAATGAACTATTTAAAGGTTACCTTCTCACCAAGTAAACCCATTTTAGAATAGATTTGCTCCTAAAAAATACACATATTAGTAGAAGTAGCATTAATATAGTAAAAAGAGTATTTTTTACTCACCTCAATAAATATCAACAAATGTATTGAAAAATTCAACTAAGCTTGGAGGATGCAAAAGATCTTGTTAAATCCTTCAACTAAGCTCTCTAGCTTTCAAGTCTACCCCAATTAAGTCCTTTATTTTTCAAATGAATGATAGAAAACTTATCAAGGGTAGTCAATACTCCAACTAAGCTCTCTAGCTTTCAAGCTTGCCCTTGTTAAGTTCTTTATTGTTCAAATTAGTGCTAGAAAACCTAGCTCAAATTAGTCAATAAGATCTTTAACTTGCTCAAAAACTACATGTACAATCTACTAAGTAAAAAGAAATCATATAGTTTGCTATTGTAATGACTCAATGTTGACATTATGTGAAAACAGTAATCTATCATTCCCATGGAGATACAGTTTGAAATGACTAGAAGGTGAAAGAAAATGTCTCAATGATCAATTCTCTATTGTTTCTTATTTAACATATTGGGCAGAATTATTCCCAAAAGAAGGTAGTATCACCTCCTATGGTGCATTGTAAAAAGGGAAAACAAAAATCACTTTCATTATGGATCCAAATTATTCCTAAAGATAATGGTTCATTTATCATGAAGGTCCCTTCCAGTTCCAAGATCACTCCTTGTTGAAAGTGTGATTTATCATTATTGCTCAATCTTTGTTAACACCTCAAACTTTGTTAGCATCATGATTATCATGAACTCTCCAAGTGTTATTAGCACCGCAAATGGCATGCACATGTCAAAGGTGGTCCATGCTTTGCAAATAATTTCACCACAAAGGTCTATGGCTCTAGTGACTATAATAGTAGAGAATGTGTACTACCCTTGCTAGAAGGCACAAATCTAAAGGATTCATGGATCACCTAGCTTTTTGTTACCATGGTACTTCATGATGCTCTTCCTATCTTTGTTAGCCACTCACTACATCACCTTGATTATTCAAAACCATATAGATTCAACACTCCATACAAGTGTGAAAAATTCTCTTCACACAAGCATTGATGTTCCTACTTCAAAATTTTGTACCACTACTCAACCAAACAAATAGTCCATCACACAAAATGCATACAACATACATAGTAGATCATAGAGATATTTGAGTAAAAAGTGTATTTGCTACAATTGATTGAATGAATGAAGTTGGTTTGCATTGGGCCAAAGCTCTTTATACTGTTCCTACTCTCTTGCTAACAAATCTAGTCGCTATGATTTATTGGAAATCTCCAAATTACATATATCACTCATTGCTAATCCTATTTGATTATCTTATCTTATCTTAATCTAACTTAATTAAGATTTGTCTAGGTTGTGATGCTAGATGAGCTCCTCAATTTTGTTTTTTACTCCTAACTTTCCATTGGATGATTACAAAAAAGGCCTTTGGTTATAAAACTAATCACTCACAAAAAGTGTCATGAATCTATAATATACAATCATGAAGTTCTTTGGCCAAAAAGACTAGGTCAATGATCATTCTACACTTAATCTATTTTACAATTCATCAACTCACAAATCTTTATATAATTGCAAAGAAGTACCTTTACCTACACATCCTAATAAGCAATTTGACCTTCTCTTGTAATCTACAAACCTAAAAAGCATCTTGTTCATCATCTCCTCAAACTTTTGGCTTGAGTGCACTTCAAGAAGGGTGAACAAGTATGCAAGTTGTTTCTTGTTTTACACCTTTGCCTCTAACATGTGAATTTGAGTCTCCATATCACATAGTCATACTTGATATGGTAGGGTCTTTGCTAATTTCTATGTGTGCTCAATCATCTAGTTTAAAATGTCTTGCATTGTTGTGAGCACTCTCACATGCTCCTCCCCCAAGCTCACACAAATAGCTTGATTTTCTCCTTCTACATCTTTTTGTACATGCACTCTATTGGGTCTCCTCTCTCCTCTTGTCTATCAAATTGCTTGGTCAACTCCTCCAAATGGATTTCTAGGAGCTCTTTATAATTAGCACACATAATCTAATCAATAAAAATCTTGACTCACACCTTCTCAAACTTAGCTTTTAACGTGTTCACTTTTTTGTCTCGGGAACAAATCTATTTGCCATATTCTTTCTGCCATTTTTTTCCCAATATTAAGCACACACACCTTTGTCCATGCTTTTCATATCTCTCTATCATGTTTCTCCCATCTTGTTTGCTCTACCTTCCTCCATTTGTCCAAATTTTGTTCTAACTCATGACAATTCTCTTCTTCAGTCTTGAGAAAGTTCTTGATCTTTGTGAGCTCCTCATGAGCTCTTGCCGTCTCCTTTTTAACCACTTGAGCAACACAATGAACCCAAGGGACAAACTTCACATGGTTGATGATGATCATGTCTAATTCCCAATAGCAAGAAAAAATCATTTCCAACTTGTGAAGAGCTAGACCTACCATATTGATCACTTCCCACAAGGAAAGTCTTTGATTGTGGTTGAATCAGCTTACATCTTCTTCATTTTGAGGCTTTTTCAATCCCAAGTTTTGTCTTTCTCCTGCTCATTCTCTATCTTCTCCTTGGTGGGAAGCAGAATAAGTAACTCTTCTTGTGCTTCCTTGTGAGCAATGGTCACATCTTTTGCCAAGTGTGCACCTACCTATCCTTCATGATCTCTTTGAACGTGGGTACCTCTTTCGCATGTGATCTCACTTCTTCTTTGTTTTCTATTTCTTTTGCTTGGACCTCATTACTTTTCTTTGTTCATGATGGTCCAACTTTATTGTTGTACTGATTTTGGAGGTTGGTCATGGAGGGTGTCTAATTGTTCAACCCATCATAGAAGTCTTCTTAGAGTAGAAACACTCTAAGAATATTTTTTTGGATGTTTTATATCTATATTTTTTGAGTTCCTTTGCTTCAAAAAGATTAAATTTCATTGATTTTGACCATGAAAATTAGAAGGAATTGTAAACTACCTCAAGATTTTGCATTGGTATTATCTTTTGAGCAAGCATGTGATTATGTGTAAAACCACAAGGCATTGCTTCAAACACTTCAGTTGAAGTACATAAATTTAACTTTATTTTTGGAAGGAGCCATTCAAACTATATGATGTCAAGTTAGAATACAAACCTAGAAATCACATATTATTTCATTGCACTTTCTTGTTGACTAGATATAAACAACTTCTATATTTTACAAGTACATTAAATATCATTCTTGGTCAAATTAAAGGAGGCATATAAGACAAAGTACTTATAATAATTTTAATTATATCACTTCTTCCTAATTGTTTCATCTCAACTTGCAGTAAAGGATAATGAGTATACTTAAGATTCTATGAAGAATAGATTGTTTCATGAAGCAAATAAAGTATATGTTACACAAAATACTGGTTCTTTTTTGTTTAACTGCAAGAGATACATAATCTCCAAAACCACATCTCAAGTTATCTTAGGTGATGTAGGGCAGATTTCTCATATCAACACTATTAGACTTAGTCCTATTTTACCTATTTTTGTCTCACCCTTGTATGGCTTGATGGGGTCTTCCCATCGTTTGTGTTTTCTACATGGTAATCCTTTTCTCCCAAAAAGATAAGACTATTGATTTTCTTCAACATTTGTGGTGGTGGCCAAACATGGCTCAAGTTATTTATAGTTTTTTTTGTTTAGAAAGCTACCAATAAAATAATACTTTAAAGCCGTGGGATCCACCAGAGAATATTGATTCATATATAGGCTCTAGAAGCATTCTCAGTACCTCTTGCACGATACGGTCTTGGAAGTTGAAACAATTTATATTTTCCAATCCTTATCAATCCTCATCTCACATTGGTAGAATGTAAGCTTGGATTGCATCAATCTCTTTCTTTCTTTTGTGTCCAAGGCTACAATACAATAATTGTGTTTATGGGTAAATTGAATAAGTAGATCCACTTATCTCCTATAGTTGACACTATATATATTTCAAATGGCAAAGCTCTACTTTTATACTATGTTTAGACTTTTTGAGTGGGTGAACCATCATTGATAATTATTATTGCTTCCCTAGCATGGTATTGTAGGTATATATTCAAGATTTTGGGTACCAAAATTGCAAGTTTATTGTTTACAACTATAGCATAAAGATTAGAATACTCTTATTTCAATTACTTGTAACAACTCTAAGGAAGCAAGAATCAGATTCTCTTCATTCTTTCTTAATTATGATCAAGATCTTTTAATTATGATCAAGATCTTTCCAAATTAAAACCTTTTATATCCAACTTATTTTCTTTTTTGACCAAGTTTAATTTCTACCATCTACTACAATTATTGATGATCATGAAGAGTAGTAAGTTTATTGTATCCTTGCCAAACAAATGCCAAAAAATGCTGACATATAAAGTAGAAAGTCTTTTAGAAAGATTTCCACTATATGATACTAAATGGATTTCCTTTATTGTGGCCGAGACTACCGCATGGAGTATTAGCTTCTTCAAAAGAGTTATTTGCTTCATGATGCTATATAGAAACCCCTTCATCATCTTCAAGATACAATTTAAGATTTTAAATTGGATGGATTGATGAGGATATAATAGATTAGCAAAAGGGGAATCTGTAACATTGAAAGATACCACCAATGTAATTTAGAAAGTTCTTTACAGAAGTTACTAGAAACTTCTAGAAAATACTCTAGAAAATACTAAGGAAATTTCATGAAGTATATTAAAAGGAAATTGGAACCTTTTTAATGATTGAGTTGACTAATAAGATACTTGTGTAGGATTTAAACTACAAGGTAAATAAGCTAGAAAAAGTATATTTGTTAGAAAGTCCAAAACTAGCTATGCTTGGAAGGATGTCAATACCCACCAAATACAATACGATTATATTGTGTCATCTTTTACAATTGGAGCACCTACTCAATTAATTCAATATTTAGTCTATCGGGTGTCTTCTAGAATTTTTACTTGTTCTCTTGGATTCTTGTTACAAGAAGTAAAATATCATATTATCTCATTTAGAGCTCATTTAGTAAGAATGTAGATTATAACTTCAACATTGAATCAAAAACTTGAAAGAAGATTCAATCCTATATTTAGATGAAATGACCGCCACTTGATATTATAGTATTAAGTGAACTAAAAGGATAATATAGATTTAAATATATCACCCTATGATAGAGCATACCTAATATGCTTGGCTTCAAAGATCAGAACTTGAGATTCTTGCCCTAATATACTATGGATGGAATTTGGATTTGACTTTGCTATTAACTTTGAGATCTTTTATCATAATTATAAAAAAATTCCATCATAAAGATATCTAGTTTTCAAGATATTTGATCTTGAGAAATTAATATCTTACACATATACTAATTAGCACTCACCAAATTGAATTTTTTGCAACCACTAAATAACTATTCAAAACTAGTAAAAGGACGCATCTAGCAATATGAATAATTCATACTATTGCATAAATGGAGATCACAAAATAAAACCTTAAGTTATATTTTTGTATTGTAAATAGTGTGCTAATATTTCTTTCTACATAAATTTTTTATATTTTGATATTTGTATGTAAAATCACATGATTGTAGAATTGGGTCTAAAGCTAAAGTTCTAATCTTTCTTACAGAATGTAATACTTCATACAAAATTTAATTTTTGTATATCTTTGGTTGGTAAGGTGAATGAGAAAATATCTAGTACTTAAATTATATTATATTTTTATAATTTATATTTATATATCATTCATTTAAGATTGAAAATATTTTTATTTATTTAACTTAACTGTAATATATATAAGTGAGAATAGGGCTTTTAAGAATGATTTTTCTAGCATAAATAGTTTTATATTAACATAAATTTATTCAAAACCTGATATTGCTTATAGTAAATGAAATACCTTGATTCAATAGAGGAAATTATTTTTGCAACCAAAATTATTTTTTATGATTTATTATTTAGAAGAGAGAATGGATATATAATTTTATAATGAATAGTATATAAATTAATTCATAAATTTTCTTCTTTATTCACATTTTGACAATTTTTATAACCATGAATTTAAGATATTTGTAATTTTAATTTTATTAAACTAATTATATAATTTTTCAGATAAAATATTTCAGAGAATTATAATTTTAATCACTTATCTTTATAAATCAGGGATAGGTTGTCTCACGGGAAATACAGGTGACTTCTTAAAAGCATTTGATGAAACCTGCAGTGAAACCAGGTGCCTAGAAGTTGACGATCGCTGGGGAAAGCGTGGCCGGGAAACTCTACCCGGCGATTCAGCTACAGTTCACTCATCCGGCCAAGTGTAAGTGCACTGATGGCGAGCGAAGAGCTTTCTGTACAATACCATGTTGGTCCAACGCATCGTTCTTGTTCCAACCTTTAGCCGTGGCGGGAGGAAGGAAACCACGACGTTTGACAAGCCAAAGTCCCGAACTGAATTCGTGCCCTCTCTGCGAAGAAAGGGATCAGAGCAACCAGAGCTGGTCAAGCTAGTTTCTCGTCCGTATCCCGTCCAGTTTCTGAATCAGGTACTGTAGCGTCAACTTGTTTCGTGGTCTTCTGAGGATTTATGATGACTGTGTTCAAGGAACCTTGTTATTGCAATCTGTCATACTAATGTGAATGTAATAATCTCATTATAGAAACAGTAGAATTCAAGATTCCGTTCGATCTAGGATTACATGAATTAGTTCACAATTTTGAGGTGCAGAAATCGAGTGTTTGAGCCAACAGTGAAGGTTCACTTGCTCGGCTTCATATTTGAGCCAGTAGTCTTTAGAATTCCAGTGAGATTCACCTGACAGGCGATTTTAAGCTAGAGCAGTTAATTTTACCTGTAGATCCATGTCGCGCGCTCGTAAGTAATCTATCGACTTGTAATCGTTAGCCCTATGAGATTCCGTAAGTCCCGATCACGAAGTTGTCTAGTTTTGAGGCTAGAACTGAATGACTGGCAGATCAGGTGAATTCAGCTATACAGGATCTCAATGTCATGAAATTAGGGACCAAGTTAGTGTGACAATCAAGTAGAGGGGGATCCCATGATACACATACCGCGCTGGTGAACTCCATCGCTCAACTTTAACACAGGTCTCCTTGTATCTGCTGGTTCAGGTCAGGTCGCAATTAGAGTCAGCAGTCACGGAGGCGGGAGGAAGAGATGGTACATAATGCCTTTGATTCAGTGCAGATTCTAAAAGACTGCCCGGCAAAAATCGAAAGCGTAGGGCTCTGGGGAGCTCGACTCTTGTTAGGCTGTATCGATGGCTCGTTGCGAATCTACTCTCCTGTGGAAGCAGTGGATGCTCTGCCCTCTGATTCGGATGTCACTGTGCCAACTTACACCATTCGAGATACTCGCGTTGGATTTGCGAAGAAGCCTGTTATGCGCATGGATGTGCTTCAGTCACGGAACCTTCTTGTGACCCTGTCAGATGCCGTGGCCATCCATACTTTGCCGGAGTTCGAGGTGGTATCTTACCTGACCAAAACGAAGGGGGCAACCATGTACTGCTGGGACGAAGATCGAGGCCTTTTATCAGTAGCCAAAGGCAAACGAGTTTTTGTATATCGATATGATGGCAATCGTGGTTTCACAGAAATCAAAGACTTGCCGGCTCCAGACACGGTAAACGCTATGGCTTGGTCTTCAGGCTCGCTGTGCTTGGGAATAAAGCGTGAATATGTTATGATGAATATAAACACAGGTGCCACAAGTGAGGTTTTCCCCTGTGGAAGGAGTAGTCCTCCAATGGTGGTATCGCTTCCTGATGGAGATTTGCTTCTAGGCAAGGACCAAATTGGGATTATCCGTGACCACGATGGGAAGTTGACACAACTGAGCTGGTCAGAATCACCAGCTGGAGTTGTCGTTCATCCTCCGTATGTCCTTGCTCGACTATCTCGCTATATCGAGGTGAGATCCCTGAAACCTCCACACGGTTTGGTCCAAATGCTGGGATTGAGGAACACGCAGCTTTTACTATCCAGTGATGCTGGTCTCATAGCGGCTACAGAGACTGCCATACACCGAATTCTACCAGTTCCTGCTGGAGTGCAGATTGTGCAATTAGCAGCCTCGGGCAACTATGAAGATGCTTTGGCACTTTGCAAGATGCTGCCTCCTGAAGATGCAGCCTTAAGAGCTAGTAAGGAAGACGCAATCCACATACGGTACGGTCATTCTCTATTCGAACAGGGCGAATACGTGGGAGCGATGGAGCATTTTGGAGCTTCCTCTCTAGACTTGACAACGATTCTCTCCCTTTTCCCTTCTGTTAAACTACCAAGCAATGTAGGCCAAACGTCCAGTGACTTTTTCCTTGAAGGACGTCCCTTGGGGACACCTACAGAGAGGTCTCGGGCAAATCTTTCATCCGATCAGCTGGAGAACGCAAGCGGAAGTCAGTCAGGTCCTCAACTGTCCAAGTTGATGACTTCGGAAGAAAACCAAAGACTGCAAGGCATTCAGCAGAGAAAGATTGCTCTTTCTTCCCTTGTGGGATTCTTACTGTCTAGAAGGAGCACTGTCATTGAAAAAGCCGAAGCAGAGGAGACGGATGCTGCAGTTGCAGCTTTGGTGGAGGCTACCCCAATCACTAGGAGGAATAGTGGAGTGGGTACGGTTACATCAATCGATAAGAGGCGACATGAGGCACGGGAGCTAGCGGTTGTTCTCGATACCGCTTTGGTGCAGGCAATGCTGGCTACTGATCAATCTCAAGCAGCCCTGTCATTACTGAAAGGTGCAAACTATTGTGACATTGGCCCCTGTGAAGAGATGATGTTGGCTTCAGGTCATTATATGGAGCTCGTGGAGCTGTACAAAACTCATGGAATGCACCGGCAGGCGCTGAAGCTTCTGAATGATCTTGCTGAGAAGCCAGAGTCTTTTGCTGTTCATCCCAAGGAATCAGAAGAGGTCAGGGCTCAAACTATAATTGACTACTTGAAGAACCTTGGGGCCCAAGATCCTACTCTAATCTTGGAGAACTCCAACTGGATATTGAAGCACAAGGTTGAAGAAACAATGATTTTGTTGTCTTCTTTTGATCCTCCACTGCCCATTAATCTGGTTCTAGCTCACCTGAAAACAAACGCCCCGGAGTTGCGCATGATCTATCTGGAACACATGCTTGGTAAGCACGCAGATTCTGCCCCGGCAGATCTTCAAAATGAACTGCTGCAACTCTACTTGGATAGAGTTTTGGAGGAGCGTGCTGCTCGTGTTGCGCAAGGTAATTGGGATGAGCGAGACCACAGTGAGGCAAGACAAAAGCTGCTTAAAGTCCTCAAAAACACGACTGCCTACAGCCCGGACCGCATATTACAACGATTACCTGTGGATGGTCTATACGAAGAAAGGGCGTACTTGCTTGGTCGACTTGGGCAACATCGACTTGCACTTACTCTCTATGCACACAAGCTACATGAGGCAGATCTGGCTCTGGAGTACTGTGACCTAGTTTATTCAAATGCAATGGCCGGAAGAAAGGCCAGCAAAGCGACTCCAAAGAGTTTGCTACCCCGTGTAGACCAGGCAGCCATGAACATTTACTTGACCCTACTGGAAGTATACCTCAAGCCCAAGGCAGCGGTAAGGGAGTACGATCGATCATTAATGAGCCTAGCCCCTTCCAGACCCTTCGCAGTCGCTAGACCAACTCCTCAACAGAAGACGAGAGGGCAGGTGTCGAAGAAAATTGCAGACATTGAAGGGGCAGAGGAGAGCAAGTTCAATTTCAGCAGTGCGGAGAGCGCTGCAGAAAGCAGCCGTAGTGATACAGAGGAGTTGAATGAGGGCCCAACTCCTTCGGAGGAGCTAATGCTGGATGATGCTCTCCGGCTGTTGAGTCGCAGATGGGATCGCTTAGATGGAGCTCAAGCACTACGTATGATACCTTCTGATACCAAGCTCCAAAACCTTCTGTCCTTTTTGGAGCCTCTACTTCGAACATCAAGTGAATCTCGCCGCAATTCAGCAGTCATCAAGAGTCTTCATCGCAGTGAGAACTTGCAAGTGCGGGAAGATTTGTCACAATGTAGGAAACGGGTAGTGAAAATAAATAGTGACCGAACATGTTCCATATGTCTAAAGAGGATAGGTACGAGTGTGTTTGCCGTGTATCCAAACGGCACCCTTGCTCATTTTGTATGCTACAGAGATCGTCCTGTATCAAGAACTGGACCTGCTGCAGCTGGTCGCTAAATTCTTAGTCTCAGTTACTTCCGACACATGAAGCAGTGTGCATATCAAGTCTACTCCCTACAGAACATAAGTATCGTCTCTTTGCAATTTTTACCTAGTGCCAGTGACTCGAAGAAACTATTTGAGTGTTCCAAGTAGAGTATTGTTGAGTATTGTTCTTGTTCTTTTGAGGTCAATAGACAAAATTCCAGCAACAGAAGTGTTCAGTATGTTTTGGGATAGTCAGTCAGATCGGTAAACAATCAGCTCAGATAGTGTACAAAGAATATAATATAGAGTATAGAAAACCAGCTTCATGTTGACAACAGGTGTAAAATGAAAGCCGAAAATGCTTTTGATCTCTTTGAAGGCGTATGCGCAGCCCGTTCTCCAGTAGTCAGATTTGTAAACTTCATTCAAAGGCAGGAGCTCGCCAAGCTCAAACCTGCTTGGTATCAACTCCTACCTTCTTGGGTGCTTCTGGAAAGCGCTCTTTTACTTAAATCTGGCTTTCACATCGTGATTAAGGCCTAACTTGGATTCTTTTGAATTCCCGTGAATAAGTGAGCCTTACTCCTTTCCTCTTTCAGGATCTACTTAACGGATACCGTGGTTCTTGCTGCAGCTCATTTTAATACTTGGAAGAGTCCATAGAACCATATCTTAGATTTAGTATTAGTGTGCGGCTCGGGCACATAGCTAGGTCGTTTCTTCGATTAGTGCTGCGGTTGGCCTCTACAGGAAAAGTATCAGTGACAAAGTTAATTTGATCATGTGTATGCCAATCTGAAAACTCATCTTGTGCTTGAATTTCCAAGCTCTTCTGCCTCCTGAACAAGGGTCTCTTCCTTCTCCTCAAGTGCCTCAGCTATCGACATCTGCGAAGCTGGATCATCTGTCGTCAATATCAGACCGATATCGGCACTGCTTTTTTCGCTCTTATCGGCCTCCTCTTTCGACAAAATACCTACATCCATCTTAAATTCTGGGGATATCAGTTCCTGCTTGGCCGGAACTGTCTCCAGGCTTATGCTCATAGATTCTTTAACCACTACTGATAAATGTTGGGAAGCGTGTCCAACTCCAGGAAACGCAGGAGGAGGACCCCTCCTTCCATCCTCCACATCTTGAGAAGGAGCGGTATTGATCTTCTGTACAGTTACCTCTTTCAATTCCTCCTCTTTCCTTCTCTTCTGAGTATCAGGCTCAGGCTTAACGGAAATGTAGGCTACCGACCTCTTCTTTCCACTCACTTGACTGCCAAACAGCACATCTTCGATACTCTTGAGCACAACTGCGGCAGGATTTGTGAGTGGCCTTGGTTCGCTCTCTACTCTTGCGAAAGTAGCTTCCACGCTTTGCTTCAATTGACTCCCTGTCGCAACTTCTTGTGGGGTATCAAACCGAGCGGAA
This sequence comes from Lunularia cruciata, assembly GCA_948567375.1. Taxonomy (NCBI): domain Eukaryota; kingdom Viridiplantae; phylum Streptophyta; class Marchantiopsida; order Lunulariales; family Lunulariaceae; genus Lunularia; species Lunularia cruciata. The sequence continues at coordinate 11,304,427 of OX419756.1, forward strand.
CCAGGTTCATCCTCGTCAGTCTCACGTTCCAGAGGAATCCCTTTCTCGGCACTTTGTAGCAAAGAGAAACCACCCAAATCACCTCCAGCACGGTCAACAATCTGAGGTGCCACAAGATCATATCTGACTCCAGTGCGATCTTCCGCGAAACCCAAATCTCCTGTTTTATCTGTTCTGTTGCGAATCTCTGGCAACCCTGCAGCAACGCTTTTCAGCTCCACTGCCGGTTTCCGGTCATCCACAAACCACAAACCGCTCAACAAAGGAGTTGCACGAGGAGCAGGCTCCTCCAATTCGTATGCAAATTGTCCTACTGCTTCTGGTGGTTCTGTCTCGGTTACACACAACTTACGACCATCCCACTGGCATTCTACATAAGCAGGCAGTCTACGACGCGCATCGACAGGAGCCAGACGAAGATTAGAACTAAGTGGTTCCTCCTTTACGAACGTAGAAAGAACATTGAAAGCCGTGGCGAGTTCATAGAGCACCTGCATTGATAAGATTCGCAACCGCGCGAGTGATGAAAACACGGACAGAGCCAAGGGCATGAAAAACGTTTGCCTCAATAGTCCTGTGATTTGTATACTTGCAGCAAGTATCGGATCATCAATTTGATTGAGAACTCTAACCGCACCCAGTAGTCTGCACAAAGCAGCGCTTCCATGACTCTTCTCCGACGCTCTTTGATCCACATTATCTCTGCTCTGTTTGAAGGAAAACGTCCACTTAGTGAAACCCTCCACAGTTTTATCCAATTCCGGAAGATCCAAAATTCGTAAGTCTCTTCTAACCTGTAACAGCCGGCGGTAGTACAGGCTTCGGCGATGTTGATTCTTGTTCTTGTACATAAGCCTTTGAAAGATATCCACCTCTGTCCTGAATTGCCCGAGCTGCTCTTTCAATCGACATTGCACGGCTTGACCCTCCACTCTCAAATTCTCAAACACCTTGTCTCTTTCCAAAGCATCTGTCAAATTCTTGAGACTCTCCAAACATGCAGGCGGGCGAACATAAAGCACGGATGAATCCATGTTATGTCGCTTGTCGCGGCAAGTTAGCTCTTTCTGTGATCTCAGGCGATTTTGATCTGCATGTACTCTTAAGCCCTAAACCCTCTGCGGTCGACCATTGAAGTACCGTGGTAATGCTACACTCATTGTGACTCTGGTTGTGCTCATCCACAATTTTCCGTCCCATACTTCCCGGAATATACTCTCAATGATACTACCGACTGTTTAACGTAACTTGTTGTCTAAAAAGAGGAAAAGGCGACCGCGTCGAGAACACGAAGGATGGGAAGACCCCATCATAACTTGTTGTCTAAAGGAAGGCTCTTGCACTTGCAAACCTAGAAAATACAAATTTTATTTTATTTCAAGAAGAATTTTTTTATTCCTAATTAATATTTAGAACCATATCTAAATAAGGATAAGAGGACAACGAACTCTAGAGATTCACAGGCTATATATATAATTATGTTCCAATGAACTGAAATAAACTCTATTCTGTTTAAGAGACCTTAAAAGATTATAGCTTTCACTTTGCTAACCTTTGATCAATTTGATTTTTCTTGGAAATGCAACATTCAAGCAACGAAAACCGAATGTTAAAGGTTAATTTACATTTCCGAACTTTGGAAGGTATGTGATGATACTATCTGAATATCTTAAAGCATAGTCACCTTTCAACAAGTTTCTTTAAGTTTAGGATTTTAATTACATAACCATTGGAAATTAGACTTTCATTTTCATCTTATATGTATAAGGTTTTGGGGCCGAAGCCCTCAATATAACTTAAATTATTGATTTTATTTGACTATGATGTATATTCAAAAGAAAAAAAAAAGGTTGTAATTAGATAGTATAGTAATGTTATCTATAATAAGAGGAATACTTACTGTGATATTCATTAACATATTATTTTCATCAATTAGTAAAATAATACAATGAGGTTTTCTATATATATAAATTTGTCAATTTTAAGTGATAACTTAGGTGATTAGCTTTGGTTTCCTACACTGAAAATAATAAGGCGTCAAGAATATTAAAGTACTAAAAATGTAAGACAATGGAGGAGTGAATAAATTATCATAAGTAGTGTTGACATCGTAATCAAGAAAGAAAAGAGAGAATTTAGTACTTACTTATTGGAGTAGTTATAGTTACCGTATATAATAGGAATGAAAATATTTCTGTCATTGTAAGGCACGCATGCACTAAGCATGCTCTTTAAAGGAACTGTTCTTTAACGGAAGGTTGACATATTCAATGGTGGACCATATTGTTTAAGGTTGATAAGCAATAGCAAAGGTCAATTTGGTCTTTGAAATCCTTAACCATAGTTGCTAAAACCTACAATGAACTGTAGAAATCAAACGTGAATATCTTAGGGAGATAATGATGAAATATATTATTAAAGTAGAGTGTGAGTGCTATACACTCTATAACTATGAAAGCCAACTGGATTTGCTTATTCAATTTAGGCAAAATATAATGAGTGCGATATAGCCCGAAGTAATGGTAAGAAAGAGCTTGTGCCCCCAATATATGAAGTGTGGGTCAATAATGGGTAAAGAAGATGATCTGGTTTTGAATTGGTAGTCTTGTTCCTTTGGCATCTTGGATAACAACAAACAAATGCACATTATTTAGAGCAATATTTGGCTACTACCATGTATGTTCAAGAACATAAAATAGATTTATTTACTTTAAATTGATCTCAAATAGGAATATTATGTATTTCTTATAATCAAGCCAAATAAAGAATAGGATAATGAAGAATACTTAAATTTCCTGATAATTTATTTTTAATTATCCTTAGTTATAATTTGGCTAAAACAAGCTAGAGGAGAATATCTCTTTGTAATTTGCTATATATTTCTATATTAATTTTACCATAATGATATTAGATATAAATGTAGAATTCAATATTTTCTTATAACTTGGTTCACAAGGAGTATATTTTGAATGATATCTGATTTGCTTTCTATCATGCATTGTTATCCAATTCCTAGATTAATTGAGATAAGAAGATTATATAACTCTTAGAATAAACAAGTAAAATCATTTAGAATATAAGTTTGATTTCCTTTATATAGGAACACCTTCTTGATTGAGAAGAGAGTATAATCATTATTCTTAATTGTAATTGAAGCCAAAACAAGAGATCTCCTTGTAGTTTTATATGTGATTAGACTTGTATTCCTCCTTTGGTTTGATCCCTTGATGTTTGATATCATTTCAAAATCAAGAAGTTGCTTATAGTCTAAGCAACAAGATAGAACATCTAGAACAATGTGGGAGTAGACAAGACTATTCATCTCTTTTAGTTGTTAGTTATGGCTAAAAATAGCTAAAGATGTTCTTGCATTTGTTCATTCATGCATATACAATTGCCCTTGCCAAGGAACAAGGCTTTAAATCTTATACAAATCAAATCTTCTCTTACCATTGAAAATTACCATTTAATATTTGGAAAATTTAAGTTGGAACCTTATCATGTCTCTTCTTGTTACTACTAAAGAATACACTATTATTTTTGTTACACTTTGTGTTACTATTATTTTGTTTGTGGGTAAAATATATAATCAAAAATACTGAGCTATATGGTCAAAAAGTTAGCTAAGATCTACTTTAACATCATATTACAATATTATGCTTTATCATAATAGCTACCAAGAATACTTATATTGAATCAACATCTACATTTCATAAGCTTTTGGACATCTTTTTCTTAGAATACATTTTTCATGCATAATTTAAGAAACATCATAATAATTTGTATGCTCTTCTCCCATTATAGAAATTTCATACACTGAAAAATTAAGAAAATAAGTATTGGATATTCTTATTTCTTTCTTAACTATAGTTATAACCTAAAGCAAATAAGTATTGGATATTTTAATTTCTTTCTTAATTATAGTTGTAAAAGATTGAGGAGAAAAATAAGAGAATGGAATATCAGAGTGGAAGATCACATTGGAACTCCCAAATAAGGGAACTCTAAATGTCTAGTATCACTACACACTTCTTCCTATATGATTTATTTTTTTCATTTTTGCAATTTTAAAGTATTATAGTTAGTACCCACAACACTTAGATACACCCTAATACATAAAACAAAATAATTAGTTTAAGCCTAGTCCTTTACAAACTCATGATGTTAGACCTCAACATAATGAAACTCCCAACAACTACAAGAATACAAAACAAAGATAAGCATCCTTGTATTTCTTAATGGAAGATGTGGAGGTCATATCATAACAATTGTTGTACTAAATGCCTATCTCAATGATGGGTATGATATAAGCTGGCTTACAAAGAGGTCAAAGATTTCACAAATCTCCTTTGTACAAGTTTCAGTATGACAAAACTTTGTTCAAACAAAGTTCTGATAATTTGAACCATCTTTTCAAAATCTCACAAAATGAGATCTTTGTGCACACCACCAATACTTGTTTGTGATCATTTCCCAATAGGAGTTCACAAGTGTGGCATTGGAATGCAACCCTTTGCCAACCATCATGATAGTTGAAGAATGAACATCATGTTAGAAGTATAAAAATTTTGCATCACCTTCCAAAGAATTACTTGTCATTGTACAATTATTTTCATTCTTCTTACATAAGAAAGCTCTCCAACATTTGTGAAAGGTCCATTGTGGTAAACTCAAGTGTCAAATTGTGACAGTGTGAGAGTGTGAAAGGGTGTGGGTAATAGGATCAAGTCTATTGCCCAAAGGCTGAATGATAGTAGACTAAGCAATGATAATAAAAACAGAGACCAAGCAACAAGAGTCACTTGAATTGTTAGCAAGCAAAAATCAGTCTCTATGTGGGAATTGCATTCTAGGGTAGAATACTTACAAAGCACAAATTTAGAATTCTTGCTATGGGACTAGAGCTTGATAGATATCTATGTACTACAAGAATTAGGAATATCACCTTTATGATTGCCAAGTTATTGAGAGGCAATCCAATTATGTGGATAGAGGATCATTCAACAGGTCTTAGGAGAGAAGTGAGCACCATTCATGCAGATATATATCAATACATCCCATAGTTGGCTAAGGAAAATAACCTAAAAGCTAAGATACATGATTTGTTTGTTGGAGGGAAGTCCACCAACAAATACAAAGTAAAATGTTTGAAAGATTCCATTCAATGAGTCATAATGGAGTCAACGATGAAGCTGTTGCAATCAAAATGAACTTCATATGTGAACCTAAATCAAGCCATCTTTTTCAAAATTTTGCATGAAGAGAAACTCCGAGTTGGGAGCAAATGTTCTGCAAATGAGCTAACAAGCTCTTGGAGGACATGGCCAAGGAGCAACCATGATTGTAGTCTCCTTGATTGTATATTTTTATCTAGGAATGAACCTATTCATGAACAAAGAGAAGTAGAAATTTCCCAACCACTTCTACCATCCAACTTTAGTGGACATCCCAACCTTCAAAAGGAAATCACCAATTACCATGAGATAGACAAGGATTATGCTTGTAGCAAGAAGTTTCTAAATGTCAAAAAAACATACAATATGATGACTATTTATAAGAAGGTGCCATCTACAAGACCCAAAACTCATGCTTCCAAAAAGCAGAAATGCACCCAAGTGATCAACATATAATCAAGAGGAAGTGGAAGTGGAGGAGAGATTGAAGGACTAACTGGGAATGAAAAACCAAAAAATGAAAAATGTCATTCTAATTCTTGAAAGATGACAAACAAGGGAAAAGATACTTCACAAAGTGATGATATGTTAGGAAGTGATCACTCGTTTACTCATATTTTGTCACCAAAGGCAAACAACAAAGCATCTAGGGGACCAAAAAATGACAAAGCATAGTCATCACCACCACCAAATAAAGCACCTCAAGAAAAGAGGAAGACAACAATGGAGGAATAAAAAGATGCTCTAATTGCTAGTTTGAGAAAAGAACCAATGCATCCACCATTTTTCTCCAATGAACCTTCTTGTACAAATATGATACGGCAAACAAAGCAAGAGTCAACCTTGTTGACATCATTTGACTGCACATAACAACAAAGTGGGATTGTCCATCTACAACCAAGGGAAGCACACAATTACCATTTATTGTAGAGGTACAAAAACTAAAAGAAAAGACCCCACATGAGGTGTATGTAGGAAGAAGGTGAACATATAGGAGCAACAAATAGAACAAATTCAGCCCATGCCGAGGTGGATATTGATATTAATGATGCACCATGAGCTCAATGCCCCATAAAAGAGGACAAGATTAGGAAAAAAATACAATGGAGGACATTTATGGTTTTATAAAGTATGACACAATTCACCTTTGTGGTTGGTGTCAAAATATTTTGTCCACACGGTAACCACGATGATGGAGGTTTTGAAGAATATCTTGCACTTCTACAAAGAGCTGAATTCCATGATTGACAAGTCAATGGCACTCATGAATTATCTCTCTAATAAGGCATGTAACTGCAAAGGACAAAGTTGTGCTTCATATCAAATTGACTGAAGCCAAAGAGCAACTTACAAAGGAGATCAAATCCTCACTAGAAAATTTTTGATTGTTGGAGAAGTTCCAAAAGGAAGAACTTGTATTACAAGAATAGTATGAAGTCATCTTATGATGCCAAAAAATGGAAGTCTATGTATTACATAACAAAGTCACAAAACTATGGGCCCAACATAAAGAACAAATCAAAGAACATGAATAAGAGGTGACAACCATCAAAGTAGAACTAGAGGCCACCAACTTTAAGGCAATTGCAATGGAGTCCTGTACAAAAACTTGAAGGAGCTTACTGACCTTTGTATTTAGGAGCTCACAACAAGCTTGAAATGATCACAAAACAAAGAGGAGGAAATTAAGACAAAGGTACAAGAAGACCTCAAAGGAAAACTCCAACAAGAACAAGATAACTTGAAGAATAAGCATGTCGGGCTTTTCATGACCTAAAACACGGGGTGACATAACTCTTAGGCCAGTTGGAACAAAATGTAAATGAGACAACATCCTATAATCAAGGATTTTAGGATGTAGATCAAGGTTCTCAAGAGGAAGGTCTATACTAACAACCAATTGACAGCCTTATCCTCAATGCTACAAGGTCATACAAACTCCAAGTTCAAGGAGGCACAAATAGGCTTTGCAAATAAGGTTGCAAGCTAAAGAAATGAGCTCATAGAGCTCATTCAAATATTCAAAGAAGCGGGTAGTTTGTCATAAGTGCTACTAGATCATCTTGTAGATGAGTAGCCACCACAATAATATCTTAAAATTGAACAATGGCAAACTTTGTCAAGAACAACTTAGACTCATCTAGTAGTTCAGTTACATCTCTTAGTCATAGCCAAGACACTTTATACCTATTAATATTTCATAGAACATAGTTAGGATATGATCCTACATGGATGCCTACTCAACACAGTAGCAATTAGACAAGAAGGTGAAGTGGCCATTTCACATGGACAACACCTACTTAAGGCCTAGATAAAGCTTAAATTAGGATAAGGTTAAGATAAGATTAGTGAGGACTAGATGTAATTAGAAGATTTAAAGCTCATTGTACTCATTAGATTTCTTTGCATCTAAGTACAAAATGTATATAGTGCTTAGACATGATGTTTCCAACATTCATTTGGTACATCTTTTCATTGTAGTTATGAAGCTTATACCATCAAGACTATCAAGTCGGTGTATTATAAGTGTATGCTCTTTGTATGAATGTCTATATGTATAACCACTTAATCATGAGGAATCTTGGCATAGAGGTCTAAGCACTAGAGTGAAGGAATCATTCATGTAGAACTAGAGGGTAGACTCTAGGTGCTCGACATAGGTCAAAGATATTGTAATGGACTTTCACAAGCCTAAGTATCATTAGTACCATGAATTGGAGACTAAGCAATATGAGCCATTCTAACCTCTTGTAAAGTAGTGCCTTTTAGGAAGTGTGGAAAACTATGTTACAATTTTAGATCTCAAAGAGATAGGGCACTTGGAGGATCTAACTCCAACTTAGTTTGTGTGTTCCATACTACAATTTGTAAGACACACTGAGAATAACTGATCTTGTATGACCCAAAGTTCATGAAGTGGGTGCGGATTGTAAAGCTTAGGACTATCAAGATGGTAATAGTTAGAAATTTGGTCAAGTAACATAGAGAGTAAGGAAATTACAAAGAAAAGTGACCTTTTTTACACATGATCCATCATCTTTAGGAGTCCTTTGGACAACATTTCAATGAAAGTGATTTGTATTTGTTTATATTTCCATAGTATACAATAGGGTAGACTACCATCTTTTGGGAATGGCTTTGCCCAAGAGGTTAAATATAAAACAATTGGTTGTCATCATTGTGACACCTTTACCTCATTTTTGGGCATATCTAACTCATATCCTTGTGGGATTTATTGGTTCTTACCATGATATTACAAATTTGAACAACACCGTGTCCTTACACCTAGCATGAGCTTTGGCTTTGATATTTATATTGAAGCAATACAAGGCTCTTTAGAAGCTCCTAAGGAACCTTCCTACTTGAAGTTGTCTTCTTGGAGTGCATGCTAAGTTACCCTAGAAGCTTCCAAGGAAGTTTTCTTCTAGAATATTGTACTTGGCATACAAAATAAACTAGCCTAGAACTATAAGTATGAATTTGAAGTGTTCCTTATAGAACCAATTGCTTATCTTCTAAAACTGTTCACACTTGTTGTGAAATTCCAAATATATTCTCTAAAGCTTGAGCTTCAAGTAACTCATCTATATCAAACTTTATTTCACAATGCACTTACTCTACAATTATCATATTATTTTCCTTCTAAATTAATCCTTGAACTAGATCTACAAACCTACTGAGCACACTATCAAAATCATATATATCACTAATATTAAGTATTATGATTGAAGTACTTGAGGAATTACTTGTATTTTAATCAAGCAAACAATTATATAATCTCACATACCTCCAATATTATTTGATAGTTTTAGATGTTACCTTGAAATCCCAGGCCTTAACTAGCACTTTCAATATGATCTTGAAATTCAAACACATGACTAGCATTTTGACAGCAAAAAAATTTCAATGTTATACAATAAATAATGTATTCTATTGAATTTTGAAGGAGTTGATTTGAATATCATTTCAATGTTCCTAGATTGACTAATCTTGAAGTATTTGGATAAAAAAATCTTACGTGATTGTGCATTCCTCAAGTGGTGGTAGATGTTAGTACTTTGATGATCTTATTATACATTAATAATTATACTCTTATTATCTTAAAAAATTATATATAATTTAAAAGTAAGTATAAATTGGTTGATATAATATATTATCATCAAAGCTTCAACATTAGATGTAAATAAAAGTCCCAAATTTGAAGTGTTTTTGATATTTTTCCTTAGAAAAACCCTTGAATTTTGAAGGCTGTTGATATCAAAAGAGGACATTTGGTTATACTATCAATGTTTGACAGTTTAACCAAATTTAACCATGGATAATTAAACCATTTGGTTAAACTATCCATGTTTGAAAATGATGATATCATTTTATCTTTAATCTTTTATAAGTTGTGAGTAGCAAGAGTTTATCAGGCTCTATCAAGTTCATAAAAAATAGGTACAAAAAATTATATTTTTTCTTAACAAGTTAACTCCAATCATTGAGTACAAAGGATTATCATATTTTGATATAGTTGAAGTAATAAGAGCACTTTGAGTTTGAAATATCTCTTGATTTGAAAGTACTTTTGTTTCTCTTTTGGTCTGGAAAATTTTTTTAATGGTTGAAAAACCTTTAGGTGAAGGTATAGCCCATATATCTTATCTTTGAAGAACACTGAAAAATATAATACAACTTAATAAATTAAATAAAACCCTAGAGTGAGCTTGAGAAAAAAAAATATAATGACCCAAACTCAATATTCATCAAGATATGTATGAATATGTATATATATATATGTAATGTTCACTATAAGTCCTTGTTATTCTTGTAAGAAAGTACATCCTTACTAGTCTAATTTGTATTGATTTATAGAGGGTATTGATCTTTACATATACAGTTTTGAAAATATAGGATATTAATTAGAGGTATAGTATGGAACTATATACACCTTGATGATACAATCAAAAAAAATAAAGATATATATAGTAGAATTATTTGTGTAGTATATAAATCTAGATCTAAATATAAACATAAATCTATTAAAGAAGATTATAGGGATAAAAAGAGGGACTTATAAAGAAATAAGACTTGATGTTTGGTTAGAACTTTATACTTTCAATGGAATGAGTCCATTTCCTTTGTTCTTAAAAAGTGAGTATTAAAATCTATACTTTCATAGCAATATACCTTTAGAAAAAGGAGAATATAGAAATGGTGTCTTGACATCACAATCAATAGGAAGTACGTACATTTTTGGTAGAGATAAGAATTATAAATTTCTTGGTATAAGTTATATTCTTACCAATTTGATAGTCCATTAAGATATAAAAAAATCTTTTATAAAATTAAAGGTATTGATGACCCTATCTAAGCATTGAATAACTAGTAACTTGATTGTTAATTTCTCTTGAAAATGAGAGAAAGTGTGACAGTGTAGAAAACACAAAGGATGGGAAGACCTCATCAAGTTGTACAAGGGAGAGACAACAAAGGTAAAATAGGGCTAAGCCTTAATAAAATCTCTATGAGAAATCTACCAAGATATCCAAGTCAAATGGTCTAAAAACAATTGGAGCATCCAAAGAAGCATCACCTAGTGTGATTGCTCTCTTATGGATTTCACCAGCCATGACCCTCTATAGAGCATTAGACACACATTGTCTAAAATATGCTACAAAGTATGAGAGTGAGAGTAGTACCTCTTGACGCCTTACATGATATGCTCTTGTGCACTCCTTGACAAATGTGTCAAATGCCATATGCATTGCTCCATATAACTCCAAAGCTAGAGGAACAAAGAGGTGACCTTGCTGCATGCCCCTATACTTGGAGACCTTATGACCTGTTGCTGCACTCACCATCCATCCAGGGGGATGGGTAATCACTCTCTTTGAAGCTATATCCTATGTAAGGTCCATAACCATGACATCCGCTACTATCATCTGATCATCTTGGACCAAGTATAAGTCTACCTTGACACATGTCACTTGCAAAGTATACAAATGCTCCTTCTAAGCCAAATATCCACTCTCTCATGCCATAGCGAACACTATGTCCCTAGTAGTATCATGGGTAGCTATCCTCTATCCTCCAAAGGGTTCCTTATGGACCATTATTGCATCTAGTGTAGAACCACACTCACAAGTGAGTAATGAAGACGTAGATGGGTGGACCAAACCTTGGTGAAACCTCATTGTTATAGAGAATGTAGCTAATGTGAGCCAAAATGCCCTAATGCATGGTCAAGCTAGGATGCAAGAGCCTACATCCTTGCTGGAGCAAGAGCAAAGATATGCTCTAGTAGTATGAAGAATGGACGAGTCAACTAAGAAGGATGTTGCATATGCTCACATTGTTGCTCCATCAAGGAAGATTGTAAACCTTTAGTCCAATCTGACAATATTGAAGCAAAAGATAGAAAGTCCTTGCATGCACATGGTGATAGACTATCTCTCATTTGCCGCAATAACATCTGGAGAGAAAAGGATGTGTTCACCATCTCCATCACATAAGTCTCCAAAACTAGCCTATCAACAACCAAAATATGAGAAGAAAGTAGGTGTCAAGAGAGCTCAACTACCCAAAAATGATATAGGTGCCATCTCCTCCATAGATAGCAAGCCATCCCCTCCACACAAGAATGGCAAAGTAGTTTGTCTATGTTTCAAATCCCTTGTCAAACACTCAAATGTCCCTAGTCCAATAATATCACCAAAGACTCACATAATCCTCCTATCAAAGGCTCTCAAACATGATAGAAAGGACAAGGAGGAGGGAATTGTATGGATGAGGTAAGATGATCAATGAGCAATACTAGAGGAGAGTATACCAAATGCCACCTGCGGATCTCCTAGTAATGAAAGGTCATCCATATTTGAGAACAACCTCTACAAGGGCAACATCTAAGAAGCACGTGACAAAATCCTTGGATCCTAATGGCACTCCAAGATCAAGTAGTCCATTTGTAAATGTGATACACTCCTTTAGAAGCTCAAGGTGGAGAGGGATATCTAAAGAGGACCATGCCTTACACTTTGACACCTTGACTCTCAAGCCTACTAAATGTAGCTTGGTAGTCAAAGGCCTGCTGTAATACTCCAAGGGCAAGAGAAGAGAGAAAACACAGATTGCACACTCAAACATTCGATGCCCCAAGGAAGCACCTTCTCTTTATTATATAGACAAAGAGGATCTCCTCCAAGGAAGCTCCACCCTAGGATTAGGGACACATATAGGTGACATGTCAGCAAGAAAGCTCCACCCTTGGATTACTAACTTGGATGGGTGACATGTCTGGTCTAGGTCCTATCTGGTTGGTCAAACAAGCTTTGACCGGAAGGAATCTTTTAGGGAATCTTCTTGTAGGAATCTCAGAATCACGTGAGTAAGGTACCGTTGGAAAGCTCTCAACGAGACAAAGCAGGGGGAGGTAAAGCCAGCCTTCCCAGCATTGAGGGGAGGGGAATCTGCACATTTTTAAGGCCTAATTCATCCGTTTAGGCCTTCGAAATTGCCTTCAAAGATTTCAGGCATATTTCGGTTCCTACTCTATTAGTAGAAGTCCCCCTTTGGTGATACCTCTTTCTGATCTGTTTAGTCCATCATTTGTAACATCCTTCCAGATGTTAATAAACCAATTCTCACCTTTAAATCATATGTCTAGCTATTGGTTCTTAGGTTCTCAAGTCTATTTTGGTTTCTGCCCTATTAGTAGAAGTAATCTTTTGGTGATACTTCTATCTTATCTATTTTGACCATCATGTATAACATCATTCTAGATGTTACCAAACCAAAGTTCACATCTAGATCATATGGCTAGCTCTTGGTATTACAGACCTCCCTCCTTTTAAGACGCAACGTCCTCGTTGTGCAATTGTTGCTCAAATGCTTGCACCAACACAAGTGCATGTGCCAAATTGGCAGCGGGCTCCCAGGTGGCTTCATAGAGGGGGTAACCTTTCCATTGTACTAGATAGTCCACCCGCGGATGAGGAGTACCACACATGCATTTTTGGAGAATCTACTCCACTTCATATTCCTCTATGCCATCAATGAGTGTCGGACAAGGTCAAATATCGTGTGTGAAATGACCTTGGCCTGATCGGGGAGCATATCTACGTAGTAGAGAGACATGGAACACTGGATGGATCTTCATGTGTGGTGGGAGCTCGAGGTGATAGGCCACAATGCCGATGCAACAAAGAATCAAGAAAGGCCCAATAAACCGAGGTTTGAGCTTACGAGGTCCAACTAATGTGAGGTTGGTTGTTGATAGCCACACTTGATCCCCAACATTGAACTCCATGTGCCTACGGTGTACATAAGCATACTGCTTCTGTCGATTTTGCGCAATCTGTAATCTGTGCTTGACGCTCTTCACTCCTTGTTGGATTCTAGAAACAAATGTGTTGACTGCATCGACCTTGGTAGCCACTGGACGGATCTTCATCAAGCTAGAAGGTTTGAAGGGATACTCACCATACATGAGGAAGAACGGAGTGACCTAGGTGGATGCATTCACTGAATTGTTGTAAGCAAATTCCACCAATGGGAGTAGGATGTCCCACCTCTCTTGCTCTTCTAAGGTGAAGCCGCGTAACATGTCTTCAACCGTGCGATTAGCCCGCTCTATTTGGCCATCTGTTTGTGGGTGGTAAGCTGTGGACATGGCCAACTTGGTTTTGAAGAAACCAAAGAGTGTTCACCAAAACAAACTGGTGAATTGGGTGCCTCTATCGATGATGAGTACTCTAGACAAGCCATGGTGAGCAAAGACTCCATCTAAGTATAATTGAGCTAGTTGTGGAGCAGTCACCTCCTTGGTGGTAGGGCGTACATGAATCATTTTGCTGAGCCGGTCCACAAAGTCCACAATGGAGTCAAACACTGAGGTGGTCTTGGGTAATTCACATACAAGATCCATACTCACTTATTCCCAACGTTGGGTAGGAGTGGGGAGAGGTTGGAGGAGCCCTGCAAGAGCTTGATTAGAAGCTTTGTTCTGTTGACAAAGTAGGCAACTACGCACATAGTCCATCACGTCATTGCTCATCTTGGACCAATAGTAATGGCGCTTGACTGCATCCAAGGTCTTGTCCACTCCGATATGAGCTGCAATGGCCAAATCATGACATTCTGCTAAAATGGTGGTGCGTAATTTTGGGACATTTGGGATCCATAATCTGCCATCCCAAAAGGTGAGTCCTTGGGTGCTGGTGACACCTTTGGATGATTGTGCTTCTACAATCTGTGGATCAATTTTTGTTGCAGCCAGAATCTCTTGCCAGAATTCAGGGTTAATCTTAATCTCTGCCACCAAGTTGTTGGCCATTGGCATGCGGGTGAATGCATCTGCAAGTTGCTTCTTACCTTCCACGTAGGTGATTGTCATGTTGAAGCATTGTCGCTACTCTGCCCACCGAATTTGGCGATGAGATAGATCCTTCTGCGTCTTGAGGTAGACTAGAGGTTTGTGGTCTGTCTCCACTACAAATGCCTTCTTGCCCAGGTAGTGCTTCCCATGCTTGGTTGCTAGAATGATGGCCAGCTCTTCTCGTTCTATGGTGTGGTAGTTGTGCTTTGTCGGTAACAACTTGCGAGAGAAATATGCAATTGGATGCCATCCGTCATGCCACTCTTGTTGTAGGACTGCTCCTATTGCTACGCTTGATGCATCTGTAGCCAACTTGATTGGACGTTTTGGGTCATACCACTTCAAGATTGGTGCATGTAGCAAGGCGGCCTTCAATTCTTGAGAGGCCAATTCTTGTGCAGTTCCCCATGTCCACTTCTTCCCCTTGCCAAGTAGTGCCGTTAAAGGCTGTGCAACCTTGGAGAAGTCCTTGACAAATCTACAATAGAATCCCGTCAACCCCAAGAAGCTCTTAAGTTGAGTTTGATCTTCTGGGGCACTCCATTTTTGAATGACCTCTATTTTATCTGTCAATACTTGAATGCCCTCTGCACTTACTCTATGCCCTAAGTAGTCTACTTCAAACTTGCCAAACTCACACTTTGAGATTTTGGCATACAATTGATTTTGTCTTAGAATCTGGAGGACCTCTCATAGATGTTATTTGTGTTCTGTCATCGTGCTACTATATACTAATATATCATCCAAGAAGACAATAACAGACTTATCCAAGTATGGACAAAACATGTCATTCATTAGACTCATGAAAGTGGCAGGTGCATTGGTGAGGCTAAAAGGCATCACAAGATACTCAAAGTGGCCATACCTGGTTTTGAAAGGCGGTTTTGTACACATCCTCCTCTACAATTTGGATTTGATTGTAACCGCTCCGCAAGTCCAGTTTGGTGAAGTATCTCGCTCCATGGAGTTGATCAAATAGGTCATCCATGCAAGGTAAGGAGTATTTGTTCTTCACTGTTTGCTGATTGAGACCCTGATAGTCAATGCACATGCGCATTGTACCATCCTTCTTCTTTACAAACAAGACAAGGGCCCCATGTGGTGATACGCTAGGTTGGATGAACCCTTTCTGTAGCATCTCCTCAATTTGAGTCTTACACTCCTCCAACTCATGAGGTGATAGGCGATATGGGGCCTTATAAGGAGGTGTCTTCCCCGGGAGTGTCTCTATTTTGTGATCTACTTGCCTTTTTGGTGGTAATCTTGAGGGTAGATCATCAGGAAAGACATCTTGAAACTCATCCACCACATCCTTCAATTTCTCAGGAATTTGTCCATTGAGTTGTGCACTTTGGACTTCTCTTATTAGACACATAAAACATCTATCGGTCTTACAGACGATTACCATCCCTACGACATATAGAGGTAGTTTCAGCCTGTGTGATTTTTCCTTAACCCCAATGATTGACCATTGGTGGGTTCTCACTACTTTCTTCCTCCAATCCACCATAGGGTTGTATTGCTCCATCCATGGCATGCCTAAAATTGCATCATAACGAGCTAACTGTATCACTCGCCACTCAATGGCTTCTTGATATTCTCCTATAGAGAGGGTTACCTGTCTAGGTAATGATTCAATCCTCTTTGTTTGCCCATTAAGTAACTCTACTTCTTCACTTCCATCTCTCTCTAGATCCATTCCCAATCTTATTGCAACAGAGCGAGACAAGAAATTCTATGTTGCTCCCGGATCTATTAATACTCTCACTTGATTACCTTCTAGGATTCCATTCACAACAATCAATTGTGAGGTTGCCTTTCTGGATCTTTGCGCATTATTCTTCTTCCTTCCCTCACTTCTCTGCTTCCTTATTGAGCCAGTAAGGCCGTGAGGTACATTTACTGGGGATCCTCATTTTCCAAAGTGATTTCCACCTCCTCCTCTTCAATGTGCCTCTCCATGTTGTTCAAAGATCGCCTATACGAAGGCCGAGGGCCTCTAGGGAAACGAGCGTGACAGTTGGTAGATATGTGCCCAATACGGCCACAATTGTAACAACGGCGTTGTTCTCCTCGAGTCCCTTCTCCTTGTGGGACTCCATCTCTTTGTTCTTCTACCCATCCCCGCTCCCCTTGAAGCGGTTGTGCTCCTTGATCCTGGAATCAAAGGTTGCCCAATTCCATCGGTACTGGTCCATCCATGTGTGACATTTCTGCCCGATAATGTTGAGGTGGAACTACTCCTTCACCTCCCCCTAATGCTCCTGCTATTCTTTGCGCACAAGCAATGGCTTCAAATACCGTGCGAGGGTTTTGCACCATGACTTCTTGGCAAATCCGCTCTTTCAACCCTCGTTTGAAATTGTAGAGAGCCTCTGCTGGACTCATGTCGGTAATTGCAACTTGTAGATCCAGAAATGCCTCCAAATACTCTTGTATGCTATTCTTCTGTCTCAATCTCCATAGTCGAGTTCGAGCCATCTGCATAGAATCCACCAATTGGAAATTCTTTAGCAGTCCTTGCATTGCTGTCCATGTGACCTCCCTTCTCTCTACCAGCATGGATTGTTCCCAAGCATCATACCATGTGAGGGCTTTATTGGTCAAGTACCCACATGCAAACACGCCTACAGCATGCTCTGTGATCTCTGTGGAGAACAATCTGAAATATCGATTCATTCTTGAGATCCAATTTTCAACTACTCCCATCATACGTTGCCCCTTGTAAGGCTCGATGTTGCAGGTCTTCTTCATCCGGAGTAGTAATGAGGCTTCATCGTTGATAGGGTTCGTAGGCACGGGTGCCTCTCTAAGTACTTCAGTCGCAAGTACTGGGTTTTGAGATGGCTCTTCTTCTTGCATGGCTTGATCGTTCCTGAGGATCTGCACTTGACTTTGTAATGTCTCCATGGTCATCTTAATCTCTAAAAATTCATTCAACATCCCTTGCATTCCTTGCACCAGCTCTTGCAACTGCGGATCCATGGTTCCTACAACACCCAATTGCTAATGCCTACTTCAATATAGTGTCAATATAATCACTCTAGAAGACGCACGAACTTCAGAACTACCATTGGGACCTCAGAAGCTATCACTCGTTGATAATACTCCTCACCAAAATTCCTAACCACAAAATCTCTAAACATCACTTTCGGCCTCACTACATAACGGATTTCTACTTGAGTGTTGAAAGGGAGAGGATTTGGGACATTCATATCCATACTATCATAATATAATGTAGATTGTCAAATCCCACTCTCTATCATATATCACCACAGGTAGAATCATCGGGTTTGGTGAGTTCATCACTTTGTCCATGAATTCCGCACCAAAGTGATAAACTAGCGATACCCTCAGCTGCTCACGCTGGATGTACATAACCTTGATGTGGAATGGGTTTGAGAATGGAAAGTTAGGTGCGGGAAATTGTCCTCCCGGTGCATCCATCCCCTCCGCTCTCTAAAGTTCTTCCTAAGTCTAGCGATTACTCTATGTTCTCCACCTCAAATTACTTAGTTTCAGTAGTTCGTGCTTATTCCAAGAGGGGTGATCCACTCTCTTGGACTAGAACACTCGCTTTGATACCATTGTAATACTTCGAGGGCAAGAGAAGAGAGAAAACACATGTTGCACACTCAAACATTTGATGCCCCAAAGGAGCACCTTCTCTTTATTATATAGACAAAGAGGATCTCCTCCAAGGAAACTCCACCCTAGGATTAGGGACACAGATAGGTGACATGTCAGCAAGCTCCACCCTTGGATTACTTACTTGGATGGGTGAAATGTCTGGTCTAGGTCCTATCTGGTTGGTCAAACAAGCTTTGATCGGAGTGAATCTTTTAGGGAATCTTCCTGTAGGAATCTCAAAATCACGTATGTAAGGTACCGTTGGAAAGCTCTCGACAAGACAAAGCAAGGGGAGGGAAGGCCAGCCATTCCTCCAGTGAGGGGGGGGGGGGTCTACACATTTTTGAGGCCTAATTCATCCGTTTAGGCCTCCGAAATTGCCTTCAAAGATTTCAGGCATATTTCGGTTCCTACTCTATTAGTAGAAGTCCTCCTTTGGTGATATCTCTTTCTGATCTGTTTAGTCCATAATATGTAACATACTTCCAGATATTACTAAACCAATTCTCACCTTTAAATCATATGTCTAGCTATTGGTTCTAAGGTTCTCAAGTCTATTAGGGAATCTTTTAGGGAATCTTCTTGTAGGAATCTCAGAATCACGTATGTAAGGTACCGCTGGAAAGCTCTCGACGAGACAAAGCAAGGGGAATGAAGGTTAGCCTTTTCTCTGTTGGGGGGGGGGGGACATTTTCGAGGCCTAATTCATCCATTTAGGCCTCCAAAATTGCCTTCGAAGATTTCAAGCATATTTTGGTTCCTACTCTATTAGTAGAAGTCCCCCTTTGGTGATACCTCTTTTTGATCTGTTTAGTCCATCATGTGTAACATCCTTCCAGATGTTACTAAATCAATTCTCACCTTAAATCATATGTCTAGCTATTGGTTCTAAGGTTCTCAAGTCTATTTCGGTTTCTGCCCTATTAGTAGAAGTAATCTTTTGGTGATACTTCTATCTTATCTATTTTGATCATCATGTATAACATCATTCTAGATGTTACCAAACCAAAGTTCACATCTAGATCATATGGCTAGCTCTTGGTATTACACCTGCCTAATTTGATCTACAAGGCCCACGATGTGTGTATCATTTGCCAAAGAGAGAAATACACAACCTGGCATGGCCAAAGTAGTAGATAGGAGAGCTCTAAAGTAAGCCATGGAAAATAAGGGTCTCCCTAAAGGATCTCCTTGACATGTACCAAAAACTGACTCCAAGCGTATGACTCCCTCCTATGAACAACCATGCTAGTAGTAAAGTAAAGCATGAGAGCCATAAAAAGACCACAACAAAAGAATAAGACTTGCCAAGGATCCACCAGCCTCCCTAAGCTCTCTAAAGATGGATGCACATGAGATGCTATTAAAAGCATTCTCAACATCCACATGTAGGACGACCCACTCCGGATGGATATCTAAGAGTTCCCTATTGCTTAAAGATATAGACTCACATCCTCCAAGTGTAGCTACTCCAAACTGATGTGGACTGAGGTGTTGTCAAAAGCGAGAACAATGTTGAAGGAAAATGGCATGACTGACCAAACTCAAAAAATCTCTCCAATAGCAATCAGTCTAATGCTCTCCTTGTCCTTCTCCATCACAAGAAGTCAACTAACACCTAACACTTGACTAACAGATATAGGAATGTCTCCTCTCATCATTGCTATAGCCACATGAAAGAACTCAAAAAAACCTTGTGGTTTTTTTGAGTTGTTTCATGTGGCTGAAAGCAATCTGCTTGAAAGAAGGATCATCTGCTTGAAAGCAATCTCTAAGGTGCTCATATACCATCCTTGGCAAGCCTCTTGAAAAAAGGCGAGGGGTAATGCACCATGCTTGTGCAAAAAGTGACCTATCAAGACATAAAGGCTGCTCATGCTGATAATCTAAGACCATTAATGGTAGTCCATCTACTACTATAGAATGCAGTGAGGATAGGGAAGAGATAGTTTCATAAGGAGGACTAGCCATAGACAAAGGGTGTAGCATTTGTGTTACTATACTAACCTTTCATGCTTGACCTAATGTCCTACACTATTGTAATCAAGTGGACTTTGTGGTATCCTATGGCAAAACTTGTCTCCTAAAACAAGTAGCCCTAACAGGCTCCTCTTGAAGGGCCGCCCAATCCTCCACTCAAAATCAATGAAATCTAGCAACTACCGCTCTATGCTCCGCATGTCCCCTTCTAGCATAACGAAGATACCATTGAGGGAGTAAGAGGAATAAGAACCATGCTAACTTGTCCAAGGATCACGTGCAAAACAATCAAGTGATAGACAAAAAGCCTATCTAGCCTCATCATGGAGTGTGCGGAGTAGCCTATGGAATAAACGTGGACATGGAAAAGTAGTCTCATATAATTCCAAAATGCAACCTACCAAAGAAGCTAACAACTCTCACGACTCGATCTGTATCCTTGGAACAGTCAACAAAATATAGACATATTTTCTCTGAAAATTAGCTTATAAGTATCTCAAGTATAAATAACAACCTCTTTGGGTAATCTCCTTGTTTACTTAATTCTTGGTCGATCTTTCTCCTCTATCCTTGTTTATGTGTTCTTTTTGATTTTGGTCTTCGATGCATATCATCAATCGGATGGAGTGTATAATGAATGACTATGAATAATGACAAGAAGGTTGGTGTTGAATGCCTTGTCAGATCTTACAAGAAAAAGGCGACCGTGTAGGAAAAATGAAGGATGGGAAGACCCCATCAAGCCATACAAGGGAGAGACAAAAAAGGTAACATGGGGCTAAGCCCCAATAGAGTCTGTATGAGAAATCTGCCCTACCGCACCTAAGATATCCGAGCTATGCAAGTCGTACGGTCTACACACAATTGGAGCATCCAAAGAAACATCACCTAATGTGATTGCTCTCCTATGGATTGCACCAGCCACTGCCCTCTGTAGAGCAATGGACACATGCTGTCTAAAGTAAGCTACAAAGTATGAGAGTGAGAGTGGTACCCCCTGACGCCTAACATGATAAGCTCTCGTGCACTCCCTGACAAATGTGTCAAATGCCGTGTCCATCGCTCTACATAACTCCAAGGCTAGAGGAACAAATAGGTGACCTCGCTGCATGCCCCTATACTTGGAGACCTTGCGACCTGCTGCTGCACTCGCCGCCCATCTAGGGAGATGGGTAATCACTCCCTCTGAAATTGTATCCCGCGTAGGGTTTATGACCACGACATCTACTATTGTCACCTGATCATCTCGGACTAAGTATAAGTCTGCCCTGACACGCGTCGTCTGCAACGCATACAAACGCTCCCTCCAAGCTAAGTATCCACTCTCTTGTGCCATAGCAAACACTATGTCTCTAATTGCATCATGTGTAGCTATCCTCTGTCCTCCAAAAGGACACCGTGTCATGTGGACCGCCGCTGCATCTAATGTAGAACCACACTCACAAGTGAGTAGTGAAGATACAGATGGGTGGACCAAACCTAGGCAAAACCTCATCGCTGTAGAGAAAGTAGCCGGTGCGAGTCGGAAAGCCCTAATGCATGGTCAAGCTAGGATCCACGAGCATGCACTCTTGCCGGAGCAAGAGAGTAGACGTGCTCTAGTAGCCTGGGAATGGACGAGTCAACTAAGAGAGAATGTAACGTATGCTCACACTATCGCTCCATCAAGGAAGACTATAGACCTCTAGTCCAATCTGACGATAATGAAGCAAATGATGGAAAACCCTCTCGTGCTCGTGGGGATAGACTATCTCTTGTCTGCCGCAATAACACTTGGAGAGAAAAGGATCCTCTCTCCACCTCTGTCACATAAGTCTCCAAAACCGGCCTATCAGCAACCACAAAACGAGAGGCAAGTAGGGGTGCCGAGAGAGCCCAACTACCCAAAAATGCTATAGGTGCCATCTCCTCCATAGAAAGCAAGCCAACCCCACCACATGAGATCGGTAGAGCCGTCTATCTACGTGCCAAATCCCTTGTCACACACTCAAAAGTCCCTGGTCCAATAATATCACCAAAGACTCCCATAATCCTCCTATCAAATGCTCTCAGATGTGATAGGAAGGACGGTGAGGGGGGAATTGTACGGATGAGGTAGGATGGTCGACGAGCAATACTGGAAGAGAGTATACCAAATGCCACATGTGGATCTCCTAATAATGGAAGGTCATCCACATGGAGAACATCCTCTGCAAGGGCAACATCCAAGAAGCGTGTGACAAAATCCTCCGATCCTACTGGCACTCCAAGAACACAAAGTCCATCTGTGGATGTGATACACCCCTCTGGAAGCTCAAGGTGAGGAGGGATACCTAAAGGGGACCATGCCCTACACTTTGACACCTTGACTCTCAAGCCTACTAGATGTAGCTTGGTAGTCAAAGGCTTGCCTAATCTGATCTACAGGGCCTACGATGTGTGTATCATCTGCCAAGGAGGGAAATACACAACCTGGCATGGCCAAAGTAGTAGATAAGAGAGCTCTAAAGTGAGCCATGGCAAATAAGGGCCCCCCCCAAAGGATCTCCATGTTGTGTACCAATAGCTGACTCCAAGACAGTGACTCCCTCCTGTGAACCACCATGCTGGTAGTAAAGGGAAGCAAGAGAGCCATAAAAAGACCGCACAAAAGGAATGAGACTCACCAAGGATCCACCAGCCTCCCTAAGCTCTCTAAAGATGGATGCATGTGAGACGCTATTAAAAGCATTCTCAACGTCCACCTGTAGGACGACCCCCTCCGGATGGATATCTAGGAGTGCTCTAATGCCTAAAGATATAGCCTCACATCCTCTAGGTGTAGCTACTCCAAACTGATGTGGACTAAGGTGCTGTCGAAAGTGAGAACGATGCTGAAGGACAATGGTACAACTGACCAAACGCAAAAAGATCTCTCCAATAGCAATCTGTCTAATGCCTCCCGTGTCCTTCTCAATCGCAAGAAGTCGACTAGCACCTAAGACCCGACTAACAAACATAGGAATGTCTCCTCTCACTACTGCTGCAGCCACCTGAAACAACTCGGTAAAACCACTAGAAGGATCATCTCTAAGGTGCTCATAAACCATCCCTAACAAGCCTCTTGAGGAAAGGCGAGGGGGAGTGCACAATGCTTGTGTAAATAGTGACCTATCAAGACATAAAGGCTGCTCAGGCTGATAATCTAAGACCTCTAGTGGTAGTCCCTCTACTGCTATAAGATGCAATGAGCGTAGGGAAGAGATGGTCTCATCAGTAGGACTCGCTATAGACAAAGGGTGTATCGCTCGTGCTGCTCTACTAAACTCTCCCGCTTGACCCAATATCCTACATCGTCATAATTGAGTGGAATTTGTGGTATCTAGTGGCGATGCTTGTCTCCTAAATCGTGTAGCCCTAACAGACTCCTCCTGAAGCGCTGCCCAATCCCCCGCTTGGAATTGACGAAATCTAGCCGCCACCTCTCTATGCCCCGCGCGTCCCCCTCTAGCATAACGAAGATACCATCAAGGGAGTAGGAGGAATAGGAACCACGCTAACTCGTCCAAGGGATCACGTGCCAAACGATCCAATGGTAGGCAAAAAGCCTGTCTAGCCTCATCATGGAGTGTGCGGTGTAGCCTATGGAATAGACGTGGACATGGAAAACTAGTCTCAAATACCCCAAAATGCAACCCGCCGGAGAAGCTAACCACTCCCACGACTCGATCGGTATCCCTGGAACGATCAACGAAGGTATAGAAGAAGCGTGCGTAATCCCGAGTGTCACTACTGTCGATGTGGTTGCTCGTCTCACGTGGGCATCCCAAGTGGTCAAATCATAGTCCTTGTGCATCCTTCCCACATGGGTCTTTACCCCTTGCAAGGTAAAGCGTCGGTGACACACCGGGCATGGTGTATCCCGACCCGCTCTAGGCGACTCCACATGGGAAGGTGTAGCCATGGCTAGCACAAGAATAATGATAGTAACACATGATACTCCTCTCCAAATCTCCCCATATCTGCAAAACCACAACCCCTCACATCCCAACTCACATAAGAAAACAATCTCTCCAAACTCTAAAATCTATAAACTCTCATAACTTTCAATTTCCATCTCCAAAATTTTCAAAAACAAAGAGAATTGACTATTCACTCGAATGCTACATGCTAGAGAGCATTCAGAAATTATCAAAATTGTCTCACGTCTCTCCCTCTACTCTCTTGTCTCCACACTCTCCCGCAGCTCCTCCCATTGAAATGTAGACTTTTCCCATCAAAATGTAGACAAATGACGGTTTCTTGCTTGCACCAATTGCTTGCACAAGAATAATGATAGTAACACATGATACTCCTCTCCAAATCTCCCCATATCTGCAAAACCACAACCCCTCACATCCCAACTCACATAAGAAAACAATCTCTCCAAACTCTAAAATCTATAAACTCTCATAACTTTCAATTTCCATCTCCAAAATTTTCAAAAACAAAGAGAATTGACTATTCACTCGAATGCTACATGCTAGAGAGCATTCAGAAATTATCAAAATTGTCTCACGTCTCTCCCTCTACTCTCTTGTCTCCACACTCTCCCGCAGCTCCTCCCATTGAAATGTAGACTTTTCCCATCAAAATGTAGACAAATGACGGTTTCTTGCTTGCACCAATTTCAAAATTTTAGTTTTAACTTTTTCATTAATGTCAAAATAACGTCGAGTTGGTCCTCAATTTTAAGGACCAACTCGAGTAGACATTGACTTGTAGGTATAATCACTTGGATTGGAGTCATGACATTCTTGAAATATATCTTAAAAAAGTACAGAGACATGAAGAGCAAGGCAATAGAGGAAAATAAAGAGAGAGAGAGAGAGAGAGAGATATATATATATATATATATATATATATATATATATATATATATATATATATATATATATAGGTAAAGATTTATATTCAATAAAAATTTAGATGTATTTCAAAATATATGAACATTTTAATAATCTTTATGTGTGAAAATGTTACAAATTTTTAATCTTCATAAAAATATTTTATTTTATCATGAATTCAGTAAAATACTAAATAATAATATAGTAAATATATAAAATCAGTTAAAATTCACAAAAATTAATTTTAAATCCAAATTTAAGTAAACTAAATAAGGTCTAGAGAGTATAATATTGCTGGGATAGAACAAAAGTATTAGTGAATGCAAAGGTACTGTAAGTTACATCATTAGTACTCTATGTCCTCTAGGTGTAATACGAATTAGTCCTTAATACGGATTCCAAATGCCTCTCGGGATGAAGGCACTCGAAGGGGAGGTGCTATTTTATTATCTGATTACATCATGAGTTTCAGCATAACAACGTTAGTATAAAGGAAGCAGCCACAAATGCATAAGTTTTATTATGTCATCTGATTTTACTTTGTATGTTCTAGTTATAATAGGTTTTATGCTTTGATAAGAATTTTTAATAACTCAATACAATAGTGGTTTATGGAAGTTTATGTTTAGTTTAGTTTTAAACATCATAATCCGGGTACAACTTTATTGAGAACATTGGCTCGTGCAATTGATAGGAATCAATCACACTAGATGATATTGCTCCAATCATTCATAGACCATATGCCTTGCATAGTTGAGATACCTTACGCACATTAAGTGGTAGAAGGCAACCACATAGAACACAAGAAGAGAAGGATAGGAAGACCTAATCAAGCCATATAAGGGAGAGACAAAAGACGTAGAATGGGACTAGGCCCCAATAGCATCTATATGAGAAGTTTACCCTATTGCACCTAAGATATCCGTGCTATGCAAGTTATAAAGTCTGCAAACTACTAGAGTATCCGAGGAAGCATCACCTAGAGAGATTGCTCTAGGTGATGCTTTACAGCAGAGGGATTGCTCTCCTGTAGATTGCATCTCTGTATAACAATGAACACATGCGATCTAAAGTATACTAAAAAAATAAAATAAAAATGGTACACCTAGAGTCTAATATAATAAGTTCGTATGCACTCTTTGACAAATACATAGAACACCATGTCTATCACTCCCGTTAACTCCAAGGTTAGAGGGAAAAAAAATATGACCTCACTATATACCTTTGTACTTAGAAACCATGCGTGTTGCTATTCAAGTCGTTCGTCCATAGTGCATCACTAAGGCAGATTCCTCTTGCCAATACCATGGGAACTTAACCTCCATTTTACACTATAACTTTTCCTTGTACGGCTTGATGATGCGGTCTTCCCACCCTTCTTGTTATCTCCTGCGGTCGCCTTCCTCTCGTTTAAAAGGTAATTATTCTGTAATACGGATTCCTACTGCCTGATATCGTTGTTAACTAATCAATTAGGGAGACTCAGAGAGACCAGCAAACAGGAACAGAGTCCACTGTAGGTGAGAGGGTCCGTCCATGTACTAAACGACAAAGAGGGCTATGCTTCCAATGTGTTACACAACAGAAATAGAAATAGGTACCTTCCGAGGGTATCGGTTATGAAAGGAGAAGGTATAAGCGAAGAGATCCTCGGGGGAGCAGCAGTCGGAGCAGCGGAGGAAGAAGCAGCAAAGAAAATGCTGCACTGGAAGTTCAGTGATGCAGCTGCTGGAGGTTGCTGAGTGAATTGGGGACTGGATCGATATTACCGGGCTCCGGGATTGCTGCGGCGTCGGTGAGAACGAGGAGAGGATGGACAGGGGTTCAGGACGAGGGGCGCCGGGGAGGAGATGGGCGGTAGAATTATGCGATTCTACACCTTCGTCGTCGGTTAGAGACGTGCCTGATCCTCTAGGCTACTCGCGGTCGAACTTGGAATTGGAAGAGAGCACCTCTGGCAAGGCGAAGAAGGAGGTCGATGCGACTTTCAAGCAGATGAAAGCATGGGAAACCGCACAAGCACCGTTTAAGAACCTGTTTATGATCGGGTTCATGATGTGGATGGCGGGCAACACGGTTCATCTGTTTAGCATCGGGATCACGTTTTCAGCTCTTTGGCAGCCTATCAGTGCGCTTCAGGCGGTTAATAAAACATTTGAACCTTTCAAGGATGCCCGCACGGATACTCTGCTGCCGAAGCTGCTGTTTATTGCCATGAATTTTGTAGGATTAGGGTTGGGCCTGTGGAAGCTCAATTCCCTC
Source organism: Lunularia cruciata (assembly GCA_948567375.1). Lineage (NCBI taxonomy): Eukaryota > Viridiplantae > Streptophyta > Marchantiopsida > Lunulariales > Lunulariaceae > Lunularia > Lunularia cruciata. The sequence goes on from OX419756.1 coordinate 11,331,675, forward strand.
GGGCTTTTACCAACACACGCGTCTGATTGGGTCTCAACCCTCCCGCCACCCCCGAATGTGGAGTTCTCTGGAGGTGGAGTGCCTTTTTTTTAGCGTGTAACTCTAGTTTCTGTTTGTTTATGTTACCTTCTAACGATTAGATAGCAAGGAAGAGAAGTTGACGGCTATTTACATGTTAAGAGGACCAAGAAGTGCCTCCTGTCTCTCACTGTGATATTCAATACTTCTATTGTGAATAAAGTGATCGTCAGAAACTTTCCGCTGTCGCTTGTTATCCGATGTGATCTGCGTTATACAATAGCCACGTTATCTTGTAAAACTTTCCAACCCTGAACCGTAAATACTGCGGAGCACATTGCAAAGCGGTTCCCGAACTTCCTCCCATTAACTTCCCGACTTCCTCTTCCATATACCTTGAGTACCTTTATCCCCCGACCACAATCAAGTCCAGCACGGGCTGGAGACTAGCTCATTCATCCATTCCATGTTACCTTGCACTTTGTTTGCAGTTTGGCCACTACCGAACAGTATGTGGGTTTTTTTTGACAAACACAATTCAGTTCATCCTTTTCCACTAAGAAACTCCGTGATCTACGCGTGGATCTCAATCAAAACTCCCCTCTTTGCTTCTCTGGTCCTATCCAATTTGCCTTTCAATCGGTTCCTCGCTCGTTAACCCCAGCTTCAAAATACCTAAACAGGGTTTCCTCTGCCGGACTATGCTCTCTTCACCAATATGGATCTGCAGATCGGGAGGGCCTGAAAAGAGGAACTTTCTGGTAAAGCATGCTTTTCAAAACTGCCGGGGTTTTAACTAGGTATCAAGCTTCTTCACCAGATGCCATCGAGGAAGTGGATGGTTTGTTTCAGACATCTCAAAGTTTCCAAACCTGGGAGGTGATTTGGAATACTGGTCGTACAATGTCATGAGAGAAAAATAAGCATGCAATTTCATTTCTCTTTCTTAGAAATACAAGGTGGTGTTTCATGTGTTTGCATCTTCTGGCAAAGTTCGTTCTGCATACAAGGTTCCGTTTGCATCTAGAATTTGATATGGAGTAGAATCCATTTATATTTAGTTAAGGTTACTGATGGAAACTAGTTTAACCACCAAAGTACCTTCTAACTATACAATAAGTAATCACAATCTCTTCTATTATGGAAAAATTGGAATGATGTCGCGTGAGTTCAGCTTAAAAACTGAGACGTGTCGATGCAGTTGTTATCTTACCAGCGTTTGATCTATTGATTCTACAATTTCATCTAACACTCGAGTTTGTAATTGTAGCTCATCTTCGAGGAAAAGCCGTGATAGCTACCTTGGCACATCCTCTCTGAGGAGAGCTAGGAAGAATGGTGTTTTGCCGCCAACACACGAACTCAACTTCTATCTCTATGCACATGATCCATATGTTTACAACGGGTTCTATATTCCATTAGTCAATTTGATTCATAGTCGTTTTGTACAAATTACCTGAGTAGTTTCAGCTCTCTAAAGGTACTATCTCATGTTCAAAGAAGGCCTCCATTGTCCCTCTGTGGTCAGAGGTAAACATAGTCTTGAATGGAATTGGGGTCTACCGGCATCATTTTACAACTCGGAATAAGGTTGGGGTCCTGGATCCTGACTAGTTTTTCAATTTAAGATACTGGACAGAGAACCTCCTGCAGTGTGTGGTTACGACGAAGAACCTGTAGGCAAAGTTTATCAGCTAACTTCCAGCGCGCCAGCCTGTCTTGGGCCTGTGAGCATATGCAGGACTAACGATCTAAATGAGGTTGTGGCCGTATCTCTTCAGGGATTGCGGAGGACTCCATGGAAACTCTGTGGAATGGTAGTGATAGCGTTCGCCTTTGTGATTCTAAATCGCGGTCTTCATAGATTGGAGTTTTATCTTGGAATATCTGAAGGTTATGCGCATCACAAACAGGATCGCTCTGTCACTGGAAAGTGTCTAATGTGAAATATCTTTTGTAAGCTCTTCTCTACATACTGCCGTGGTGTAAATCGTCCAGCTTATTCATCAGTATTGTTGAGACAGTCTTCAGACTCGAGCAACGGCTATCCTTCTCTGCTTCTACCCAGGGTCCTCCCTCCCATTACGTTGTCTGGTTAGCTCCTTCACTTATCACCAGCGTATCCAGGAGTGGGTCTTTGATCGTTACACGACACCACAATCATTACAATAGTCGACGGACATGCAGTGGCAATACAAATTTGAGTCCGTAGAGCTGTTTGAAACTAAACGATTTTCTACTGTGGTTATTGGACTCTGTTGGCCTCTGTTCTGAATAAGGTGCTAGCTTTTTCTCATCAAAGTGAAATTCTCTTGATCTATTATCAGTCTATCTCTAGATTAAGCTGGAGGAAGTTGCTGTTCTGAATAGCCTATTCTTGTTACAGCAGTTATTTTATTCTCCAGATCTTGGGTTTGCTGCACACCTCTGTCAGGAATGTCAGGATGGCGCCCTCTTGCCCACCGTCTTATTACATTTGTTCGTCTTATACTTCATATGTGAGTGGACAAAACTTGTGACGAAGAGAGGGGAACTGCGGAGCATCTCTAAGTAGAGACCAAAAAAGGGAAAACAAACATTGAAAGTACTGGTGGAGCTCGTGTATATTACTCGTGTCTAGCCCAGGATGACTTTGGCATACATAATTTTACAAGTACAATTTCTCAAGTTGGATTTCAGTTCCTTTACTAAAGCCATAATGACACGCACGTCTCCCTTCCTTATCGCAGAGCAGTACTCAATTTGCATATTTTAGTAAGAGTCAGTGCATGTACCGACCACGTGTTTTTATGGTAATCATGGATCGCCCAACATAACGTTATATGAGCATCGTGAATGAGATTGAAATCCCTCAAAACAGCTTACTTGCTGATAGACTGGCAGTATCCAGGATCGTGATATGGAACTTGACTCTCGAATCTGTTATTGCTCACTTGTGGACTCCGATTGACTCAATAGAAAAAAGTTATCTGGTGAAATATTTGCGCTTGCTGTAAACCCGCCAACTTATTTACTCATGGTTCCCACTCATCTCGTTTGCTTCAGGCTCAGCTTCTCTACTCCACCCTAAATTTTCCCGGTTGGACTTGCATCTTCCATTCGACCACTCAAGAACGACCATTGTCAGTGCGCAATCAGCCGCCCGTTCCGTTCAGTTGAGGATGAAGTCTGGCAGTGACGCACAGACTGCGCATCGGTTCGGTGCATGTACAGAATACCAGGTGGAGTGCCCTTTCTATACAGTTTCTACATGACGGAAATTCTCTCTAAGATTTCGTGTACAGAGCTGATGAAGTCTGAGATCGAGATGTCAAATTTCAGTATTCATCGCTACATTGCAACTCCGAGGATTTGAATCGTTGGGCCTTTACTATATCCGTCAATCTCGTCATACCATCCATGGAGTTTCGCGGATTCAATTTTCTGTCTATACTACTTTGTGACCAAGAACTTTGCTAAATAAAGTGGTTCATTTCCTTTCCAACACTCTGAACTCAGCAGATTTGTCTGCACCATCTCGTCAGGTCCCACTGCCTCAGTGGGAGTTCCTTCATGTTTTACTTGGGAATCATTCGCGAGATGAACATGACTCATGCCAGATGGAGACTGAGTAAGCAAGAACGGCAACCAATATTTCATTGTTCCGAAGCTGAAACTCAAGGCGTGAAGTCCTTGATAGAAGCCAAAATTTCGAACTTTTTGGCCATCATGTCGTATAATTGTTGAGAGTTCTTCCCTTGATGGAGTCGTTGTGGTTTAGTCCCATTTAGAATCGTATTAAGAGGCAGTTGGAAATAGTGCATCATTATGACTTCCAATTCACGTCGAACTGCAGTTATAGGTGGTCTGCTCCGAGGATTAGGTGCGCAACACTTGGTAGCTAGATTAGTCACAGATATAACACTTTGACGGCAAGCTTGCGAGGAATCAAAAGATGGATCCACGATTTCATGCTCGTACAAGGTTCCCAGATGAGACATCTCCGATATCAGACTGACCAAACTCTTATGCGAGCCGAAGGCCGTGGAAGGAAAAGTGTCACTGGCGCTCATACTCGTAACAAGCTCCATAAGTATGACGCCGAAACTATACACATCGGTCTTCTCAGACAGTTGTCCTGTTTTGAGATAATATGGATCAATGTATACTTGTGGTCCAATTGCAAGTGTAGGTCTCACGGTACTGCTGAAACTCTTGCAGTTGGCACTGTTTGGCTGGACAATGCCGCTGCTGAAATCCGCAATCTTTGGACTTTTGACACTGTCCAGAAGTATATCATCTGCTTGTAAGTTTCGAAGATACACCGATACATGTGCGTATCTATCATCCGCACCGTGGAGAGTTTCAATCGCAGAAGCAATATTAGTGGCAATCTTCAATCGACTGCTCCATTCCAAATTCTCGAGTTGGATCATTTGCGCCAAGGTCGTATCACCAGGCGGCACAAATTCATATATCAATACCGGGTCTTTTTCGTAAGCGCAGTAGCCCAGCAATTTTGCAATATGAGGGTTTGTCCGACCTACCATGCTGCGGTGTATTTTCACCTCTTCTTCTACCGCATGCAAACTCGTACGTTTGACCTCTAAAAATCTTTTCACTACCACAGGGCTCGGACCGAGTTTCTGGAAGGTAGCCCTGTAAAGCCATTGCTTCTTACTTCTGCCAATAATGAGGTCCTCTGAGAAATTTCCCGTCGCATTGATAATCTCCGCATACGACAGTTCTACAAGATGAGTCATTGTTTTGATCTCCACTCAACAGATGTATCAATAGGACTCTTTTGACGTTTCAGTCATGTAATCTAGATAGATGCATATCGTCTCATCTCCTGCAGGTCCTCAGGTAGTTCGGATCCGATAATCTAATCCAACCAAAGCCTCCCTTGGCACGATGGGGTTTCCGAAGCGTTTACATCTCGATATGCAGTGCGTATGGAACGCCTACCTTTCTGTATCTCAAAGATGCGGATGTGGATGGCAGCTGTGCTGCCAGCACCTTTCCGCATCAAGCTTTACATTGACACTTACGACGCTAACTACAGTATTGAGTCATCAAAGGACTTGAGCTTAATTCATAGCAGGTACTTATATGAAAGTAATCCCTCAAGTCGAACTTGGACATGGGAAGACCATTACTTTCTAATTATAACTAACCCATGCCACTGTACGATGAGAGCACATTGGGTTCATGGTTCTCAGTTCTTCAAGAATCAGATAAGGAATTGAAATCCATCTTGATAAAGTAAACAGGGTAGGTTCTCACCGCTCAAGTGACTGAATCAATTTCAAATTTCTGGAAATCTTTTGTCTACCCGAATTGGACAAGAGATTTGGGTCACCATTTATTTGCAACTTAGAACCCCGCAAAGGGCACTGTGGTCTTACCTCGTGTGGAAGTGTATTGATTTTGGGGTGATTGTTTTGTTAACGTGCATGGCATCGTGTCTTCAAACGACAATAGGATAGGTAGGAGAACTTACTCAGTTGATGAAATAGAATCAGACAAGCGTGGTCACTTCAAACAAAATTCAAATGGAGCACTTTTATGCGTTAGATACTGCGCAAACTGTCAGGTGGCAATCAATCACACTACTTCGGGCATTAAGCTTTAAAGGTGTCCAGATCAGGAACCTGTGTCATGTATAGATGACGACAACTCAAACTGGTATTGGACTTTACAACAGTGAAGGCTCTACTCTAATTATTCGAGGTTTCTTTCTATGAACGTACTCTAGGTGCAAGGACTTATGCCCTACTATGGAAAATAAGCTTGAGTAAAGTAGTTCAGCAACTCTCGCCATATGGCATAGGACAGATCTAGAATTCATATATCCAGACAGTGTCACTGCGAATAGATGGTAACTATACATCTCAGTTCTGTCATTTGGGCCCATGGTTTCTTCCTCGTACTCGATCTCAAGGTCTCGTCCACTTTTCTCTCTAACCAATCGATCTTACGTGATTTTGATGATCTACTTCATCTTTCCCGCCAGCTAGAAAGTCTTACACCTAGTGACCTTGACTTGAGTTCCCTTGGGAGTCTCAGGCATAGGGGTGCGAATCACATTCTCGTTGGGGTCTAACAAAGACCATCGGAAGTTCTTGAGCAGATAGTGCATAGTCAAGAGCAACTGCATTTTCGCCAGCTCATTTCCAGGGCATCTTCTTGGACCTGATCCAAATGGAAGGTAACCGTAGCGTTCGGTGGTTCCCTTCTCAAACCTCGACGGATCGAACTTATCTGGATTTGGGAAAATTTCTGGGTTTCTGTTGGCCATAACTGAAGTCCACGTGATCTGAAATCACAGCAAGAGAGCACCAAATTTTTCTTCAAACATGATCTCGAAATAGATTCACTGAGCTGCAGAACTAGATCCTCTTAACAAAACGGAGTGGTAGGACGTTGCATGCCATGTCTCGATGGTATAAGCAACTAAGGCTGCCGCTCCAAGTAGCTCTCGACTGGACAGAGGGGTGGTATATTTAAGATTTCGTCTCATGATTACTGTTCTCTCTTTCTCTTTTGCGCATTCCAAAAGAGAAATTCATGACAATTCAGTGTACGCAGAACATATACGTTACGCTTTTTACCAAAGTATCTAAGAAGAGCTCACCTTCCATCCTTTGGGTATGGTATAGCCACTGTATTGAACGTCCTCCGTGGTTTCACGGAAGGCGACGACCACGGGAGGCCACATTCGCATGACTTCTTGTATCACCATCCATGAGTACTTCATCTTCCGTAGATCTGCCATCTGGAGCCCTTCTCTCTCACCCTTTTCTGCAGCAATAGTGGAGTGCTCTGCAAGCCAAAGGCATCATCCATTTTCGTTACGAGCTTCACGTCTGTTAATATGAGAAGTAAACCATGTGAACTCGTTCCTTCAATCAGGTATGTCATTCGGATCCTGCCTCTACCAGTCAAAATGAACAGAATCTGATATATTGTACCTTTAAGCAGCTGCTCGTAGACTTGGGGATCTCTGGCAACTCGATCAATTGTGAAGGTGAGAACGGAAGCAGTCGTGTGATGGCCAGCGCTTAAAAGAATGCGCATGTTGTCGAGGATTTCTTCTTCTGTATGGTAGTGACCATTCTCATCTTTTTGAGTAAGTAAAATAGAGAGCAGATCTTGATCAGGAGTTGCAGTACCCGCGCTCAAATCTTTCCTCCTTTGGATCATATGCTTCCGCAAAATGTTTTCAATAGCAAGCTTAGCCTTCACGGCTTTGTGGTAGATGAAACCCGGCAAATTTACTGGTAGCGCCAATAAACCTTGACTCCACGCTTCATATTCATGATCAAAAGCTTCAAGCTCGGCTGGATCATGTATGGACATTAAAACATCGGAGATAAAGGAGAAGGTGTGTTGTTTGATAGCCTTCGAAACATTGATCACTCGTTCATCATCACTCCCCTCGGGTTGCCAATGTGACTCCAGATGTCTGAGAGTGCTCCTTTCCATTTTCGGCAAATAAGATTCAAGTGCATCTGGTCCCAAGAATGATTTCAAGAGATGTCGTCTGGTTTGCTTGTACTCTTCCCCGCTCTTTAGAATGACGGCATCCTTGCCAATGAGTCTTACAAACGATTTAGGCCATGAGCTCTTCAGAACCGTATTGTCGTTGGTAAGCACAAATTTGTTTCCTGCAGGCGCGTCCAGGATCACGAGTTTATCGCCCAATACGGAAGTCTTGAAGATCGGCCCATATTTATCCGCTTTCTTCTGCCACATCTCTTTTAGTCCATCACTCCTGAAAGCCCTCACGAACGTGATGGTGTCCCCTATTAACGGTATACCCATTCTACCAGGAGGCAACCGTACTTTTTTTCCATCCATTTGAGAAGCCCACTGTTTCAACAGCAATATGATTGCTGTCAAGGTAACGACTATGAGAGCCATGTCTGTATTCCTTCTCGTCAAGAGACTTGAAGAAATGGCTTCTTGAGTTCGTGCATAGGCATCTGTGAAGTAAGCCCCATAACCTACAGACTCCCAGAGATATGATATAGTAACTGCAAATTTATTCATAGAACTGATCACCACCTCCATCATGGTTCCCTCCAGAATCAGGTCAATGATTCAGGCGGACTAGCACTCTCTTAGCCACTTGGTAGACTAGTTCCAGTGCCGTTCAGGACTTGAAAGAGCCGAATGAAGGCTTGCCTGAATCTCAACTAGCTTCTCCTCTCAGAATCCGGATTGCGATTACTAGAGGATACCAAAGATCACCATTGTCGAGCGGGTTGCAGGTGAGTAGCAATTTCTGAATGCCATACTCGTAATGGCTGACAGGACAGTATTTGTAATCAGGAACTTAAAGAGCCGCCCGTAAATCTTATTCCCTTGTAAGACTCATGCAGGTGCGTCTATTTCAAGTTCGCTTTGTCATTAACCGGTGGAATATGACGAATGTCATTAAGCATCAGCAGTTGCTTTCGTTCCACCTCAGTCAGCAAAATGCTGGTATTCAAATCAAATCTGAGAGAGAGATTCATCTGGAACGGCAGAAATTGATTGCTAACTCTTGTCTTCAACCGGGCGAACAGAAAGCGGGTATCACGAAGGCTACAATATCTGTCAGCCTCTCTATAGCACGATTGCGGGTACAGAGGAGATGGAGGGAGTCCTTTTCACTCTTGCTGGTCAGGCACTCCGAGCCACTGCCGCGGGTTGAGAATTATAACCAAACAAGATGTGGATTCTCCTGATCACACGCCCCAAGGTGCTTGAAATAGCTATACGCTGATGAAGACAAATCAAAGACTTAGTACTTAGAATTTTACTTAGTACTAGTGCCGAGAAGATATTATATCCACCAGTACATAGGCCTCGAACATGTCGAGCATGACGGTACCCGTTGTTTTATATCGGTTAGTCATCTAAAATGGCCAATACTTTTGGGTCCTGATGCGCATTGAGTATATTGCAATCCGTTTTTTCCCTTATGACCGTTTTTGTCTGCCACAGTCAAAGCGCTGAACGGATTTGGATACCCATTAAATGTAATTCAATATTTTCCTGAATTTTGATTGATTTTTTCAAGAGGGTTATGTCATTACTCTGAATCCAAACTTCTCTCACGCGTATGGAGGAGCTGAGGTTTCAATACAGAAGCTCCTCTAAAATTTGTGGAGCTGAAAGTGCTTCCTTGATCCAATCCCAATATATAAACCCCTTATATATTATTTAAGCCATTTGAACCTGGATCTCAGAAAACATTCATAGGTTAAATACGCAGCCAACTGACTAGTCTAAGACCTGACTCCATGAAGCATTAGTTTGAATAGATAGTTTGGGTTATGGTAATCGATGATATCGATTGGACGGTTCGTGTCTTGCTTGTTCTATCTTCGTCAATTTTCCATCGCGCCAAGCTAGTGTGCATGTAACACGCATGGGTTATTCCTTGAGATCAACTACAGTGAACAAACTTTAATGTTCTTCATATTGTAAATGTTCCATAAGTAAATGCCAAACCAAGGTAACGTACATCTAGCTTCGAAAATTCTTTGACATCATCCGAAGATGTACACGAGGCACTTTGTACTTGTGCTGTAGTATTCTTGGAGATCATCCACTGTAGACAGATTCCACTTTTCTCTTTCTCAAAAGGATAAGGTATTCCACTCAGTCTGCCTGTGGCCTCGGCTCCGGCCCAACCATCATGTCGCCAGCCGGAAGCGCGATTTTAATTTCTAAATATTCTTCCAGGTAGCAATATTAAACAGCAGAAATATCGTTTATTGATACCATGAGATTGGAGGACACGAGAAGAATAGTCCGTTCCTTGTTCATACATGTACAGCTTCGAATTTGGCAGGCTACGATGACTATGCCATCAGAGCATGCAAACAGGGACCCGTGATCGTTGGAGGTCCAAGCGGGACGTTAAACATCTAGCGAACTGTAAGTGTTACAATGCTTAAACGAGAATCACAGGAGCTCCAAGGAGAAAGTTAAGCGGTGATCATGAGAACTGTAAGTCTGAGCGGTGATCATGAGAGCTCCAAGCAGAAACTTTGAGGCTGAACCTATACTGAATTGTCAATAGAATGCTTGAACTTCACCTTCTGTCTCTGCGAGTGTCCGTTGTTCATTTCCTGAACTATACCTTTGAAATGCGCATGCTGCGACAAGTGCATTGCGTTTGGACATGGAGAGAATTTGGCGGAGCAACAAAGTTTGAGCTTTAAGCTTTCTTTTCAAGTTTGTAGTAGATCCAGGACCTCCACATCTTCGGCGTCGAGCGTCTTCTGACTAGATTGCATTTGTCATGGGGAGAACTTGCGTAACGACACTGTTGACCTGCAATTCTCCTGTTGAACTTTACAGTAGCTTTAGGAACTCCAAATCTTCAGTCATTGGGCCATCTTCCAACTATCAAAGCTGGTTGTTATCAGACGTCTCTCACTTCTTCTGGTCACAAGAAGTCTTCACGCAGTACCTACTACAAATTTAATTCCTGAAACAAAAGAGTTCATAGATAAGGAAAGATGCTGCATGCAACTCCTTTGTTTTGGTGGTGTCAATTAATTGGCGAGAGGGAGCTGGCTATGATAGCAACAGGCGGAAAGACAAGACAAAGGCCATAATTGTCGTCTTGGTTGTGGTCTGAAATGGGGTCACCGTGCTGCTGCTCTTGTGTGCCGAGGGACTGCTCTCCACGGTGTATCTCTTATTCATGATCTTTGCCAGATTCGGTTGTGAGAGTTTTCTGTCACATTCATCTATCGCTTATTGGTGATCTTGGCGATATTCTCTCTAGTTCTGAGAGGTATCTGTCACGATGATTTCTACCTTATCCTCTTGAGTAAGATAGCTCTTATTGCCTTGAAGTGTTCATGCACAAGGCAATGTACAGCAGTATGCAACTACTTTCAGTAGTTTAGGTGTCATGTGGTACTGTCACATCAAGGTGATGACCACCATATATTTTCCCTATATGCATGCTATGGGATTACGTTACAGAGAAAGTGGATTTGGAGCAGATTGTTCCAGATTCCCCCATACAATTTTACCCCAACGTGCTTGATACTAGATGCTTGCTTGGCTTAGATCAATTCTCCGTGTGATCAACGTTACCTCTATACATGGTTGCCATATCCTTGGGGCATCAACTAGTTGTTACAGGAAACACTGCTTGAGTCACTCGTTTCAAGGCCGTTTCAAATGCGATTCGTATGGTAAACAGACAATCATGGAACAACAGCTTTTTGACTGATTCTAAAATCACAAGCCCGGTGGCCGTAAGTTGACAAACTCCATTCTTTGAACCGGTAAGTTGTCAGACCTTCGGATGACAAATCGACCTTGCAGATTTCTAGGGTACAGCATTGTCATTGTCCGAATTCCAGTAGACTGAGTTCGAATTGCTATGTAATCTAGTGACCATTTGCCTTACAAAGCGTTTCAGTGGTTATACTTTGAGCGCTGGATCTACATCTGGTCTTGTCTAATTGTCTTTTCTCTCATTATCAAAACCGCACAAGGGGCAGAGATAACGAATTTGGGTGACATCGTTCGCTCTTCGTTTGCTCTGTAACTAGACCCACGCTAAACGAGAGCACTCGAGGACTGTCACAAGACATCCATGAAAGTGAGTGAATACTCCGAAAGAGAACACCAATGACCAGTGTTGTATCAATTGATCTCCTACCGTTTCCGAATTGCCTTCAATACAATCCATTTGTACGAAAACCAGATGCAACCAACCAAATAACCTTTTCAATTTGACAACGTTGTGCTTCTTAAGTTTTAAAGTAAGACTGGTGTCTTTGACTTTGGGCCCTTGAAAAGGTATCATAGCAACCTTATACTTATTACTGGGGTGTAAATTTGAATCCCATGTAAAACAGCCTTTGAACTAAAACTGTCTTTTAGTCGAAAGGCTTCTTGTCTATGTGTACCAAAATATCTACCATCATATATGAACAGTTTTTAGTTTCAAAGGTGGTTAAGGCAGTACATTCTTGACAGCATTTGATCATTCGAAGTTTCTTTAAAAGAATGATGTTGACAACAAAGTATATTATATATGTCGAATATCTCTCCTTCCTCAAACTTAGACTTGAAGGAATTTACTTTTTAAAATTGCTTTTGTCACATGGCCAAATAACGGTATGCTAGTTAGGTGACCGCCATAGCAAAGCTCAGTGCCCACCTATAAGTGACAAACCTAGGCTGTGCACAAAACCTAGAGGCCCACTTACACATTGCAAACCTGGCCATCGGCCACTATGTATCAAAATTGACACAATTATATATACACCTGTAGATACATAACATGGTTATGCTATGTTCTACGTGGTCACTTTTTTCTCTGCTTACTTTGTCCTTGATATATATATATATATATAGAAAAGCTTCTGTTTTGCATACGTAAGTTATAGTTTTTCCTTTTAGCATAAAATGAAAGTTTAGAGATTCTCAAATTACAATAGGGAATCTAACCTTTTACCGTTATTGTCACGTGGCGAAATAAAGATGTGCTAGTTAGATGATTACGTCTATATACACAGAAAGCTGAGTGCACAGTTGCACATGGCAAACCTAGGCTGTATACAACGATAGCCAATCTCTTAAACCTCGGCACACTTAGGTAATCATACAGTGCAATCTTAGGCATCCACCTCCATATATAAAAATAATGTACATAATTATATATACTAATTACATCGTTATACTATGTGCTATATACTTCTTCTTTGATTTAAGTATAGGTATATGCTTTTTTTTTAAGCATACATAGGTTATTTTCTTCCTTTTAGCATAAATGATAAAGTTATAGATGCTAAAATTAAAACAATATGATACGTTATTAGTAGATAATATTATCTTGTAATTTTAAGGAAGAAGTTTTTTAATATTTATCCTTTCGACCATCTATCCCTAATAGTATAGTAGCTTTGGTTCCAAATTGAGGGGAATGAGATTTAATGGTTTACTACAAAGCAATCATCTGATTGCAATGTACATTTTGTGCGGGTTTAGATATTATCAAAAAGAAGCAAGTGAGTGATAGATATTTGCATATGATATTTGACATTTATCAAGGTTGAATTTTACCAACATCAAAATATTGGCTTTTGATAAGCTGGATGATTATATTCTATTAATGAAAAATATTATGCTAAAATTAGAAATAACTTCCATTTTTACCGTAGTCAGTTTTGGAATTCTCTCTACTGTATCAATTTTTCTCCTTTTAGCATGTTTATCATATAAAAAAGCGAAGAAACACAACTTGCCAATTTGATTTAAATATCAAGCTATTACAATTTAGAATAATTAACTTTACTGAAAGAGAATCACTGAAAATATGATGTTATAATTTATATTTCGTAAATCAAAGACTGAATTACAAGATAAGAACAACAATAATAATAGCAATATCTAATAATTTTACTCGGTATCTTTTCACTAGTTTTTATTTGCAAATAAATTTTACAATATTGTAAACCTAATATATTATTTGACATATTTTTACTAGTACAATAGTTTTGCTGGTCTTTGTTACGAACAAATCGTACAGTACTATGAACCTAATTTATTTCACTCTGTCTTTTTGCAGTAATTTCTGCTAATATTTTGCATGAACTGAGTACTCTGAAAATCTAGTATGATAAACATGTTCCAATACTATCGATACTTATTCCCATAACTTACAAGAGATGTCGTGATCGTTCCTTCGTATTTTCTACGCGGTCCCCTTCTTCTCTTTCCTCTTACAAGAGAGAAATCTGTTGTCAGCAACGACTTCCCGTCATTTACGGGCAATTTCATCCACATCCCAAAATTTGGGTATAACCATCGGCTTCTTTCAACATGATAGTTTCGGGCGGGGAGACATCGCGGGTCAATGCGATTCCGGACAAGGATGGTAGCCTAAATTACCGGGCATGACAAAAAAGTGCGTCGACCTGCTACGGATGGTAGAGTACGAGACTGCTGATACAGTAGAGCAATAATAGTAATACGTAGTCCAAAAAGGCAGAATGAACAGTGAACTATCAGTTCCTGCGCAGACACAGCCGGACCTTGTCGTGGACTCTCCGAGGCAGTCGATGAATGGATCTGAGGGACTTCATGCAGAGAATCTGATTAGATCAGCTTTACGATTGAGAATGACTATTAATTATTCCAAAGGGTTAATCATTAACGTACAGTGGATTACAGTACATTGACGATGACAGAGCGGGTGGGAGGTCAATACGAAGGTGAATCACATGCTTGGTGAACGGAGTACACGCAAAGGCCTCTCGCCCGGCCCGCTTGAGAGGGCGGGGAATCTGTCTGCGGTAGAATGACAGACAGCTTTTCTGCTCTGCACCAAAAGAGCTCGTGGTGGAGCTCTAGGAGCAGCCTAGAGGCGAGGTGTGGATTGCAGTTTTTGTTATTGATGTGTGTAGAAAGGCGTTGATTTCATTCCTGGAACAAGCATGTGAGTTCGCGGACGCCTTGATTTTGTTCATAGGAGTTCTGGAATAGAATTAGGGAAGCTGGACTAAATTTCGAGGGCCTAGGGTGAAGGAGCAGCGAGCAGGAAGAAAGGAGGGAGGAATTTGTAGCGCAGGATCTGTCGAGAAACGTGGAAACAGCACGGAAATATGTCGGACGGGGATTGCGCCCATGGAGGTTGGAAGAATTTTCGCCAGACGACACGTGAACGTGAGCATCGGAATTTTTTCAGCAAATTCTTCTCAGTTCGTTCGAGTGAATTATGAAGGAATTGGGGTTCAGCGTCGGTGCTACTCATGTGATTATGAGTTGTACAATGAAAGAATAGTAAGAATTAGCTCAGAGGGCCTGGCTGATATCCACAGCGTTCGGAAGCCACCGACGCGGTGTTGTTCGAGCTGTGCAACAAGCAATGTTGCTGTTCGATGACTGGAGATGTCCATGATGTCATTTTTTCATACCTTCAATTTACAAAGAACGGGTTTACTTTTTAAGCCTTATCTGTTCCTGCACACCGATCTGGTGCAATTTGAGCAGCGGGTAGATGATTGTTTTGGAGTTGAGCGATCTCTACATGTGCTGCTTGATAGCAGAATTTTGCCACTTGAAAAGTCCTTCATGGAAAAAAAGTGGTTGTCTATTGGTAGCAATTTGTTTTCGTGAAAGGATGGACAAGGCTTGTCTTCACTTTTGATCGTTATTCGAACGAATTCCGCTTTCTGTTCTCCAGGAGGTCTTAAATATTAGCGGAACCATAATGCGATTGGATTTCTTCACTGCGTAATCTAACAGAGTCTCTAACAGGAGACTCTAACTTGGAGATGTTGTAAACTAACTTCTTGACGTTCAATGTTTTAAACGTTCGTTCCAGGCCTACTTCAAGAGATGCTACGCTCCGTCAGAGGAACCAATGCCGCAAATTGGAAGGTGCGAACTAGGCCAAGTCATTCAGTCGTTTCCTAGTCGAGAGTCCTGGACTTTCTTGCAGGTTTTAATTCGCTTCACAGCTGCAGAAGATGGGACTAGCTCTTCAGTTGAGCTTTGTATTAGGTTGTTGGTAAGAAGGAATTTATTCTGCACTGCTTGCAGTCTTTGAATATAATTCTGACGCTCTCGATTTGAATGTTTATTTCAATTACTGGTTTCAATGGAAATTTACGGATCTGGTTCATTGCTGATTACCTCACCACTCCCGGAGTGGGTAGTTGTATGATTCTTTATGAAAATTATGTAGATTTGCAATTATATTGCGCGAACCGGTCTTTGTTGTGAACTGAGGTTTAAGTAATCTGAAGGCAATTACAGGTTAAAGAGGTTAATTTTGAATAACGTTTGTTGCTGACCAAAACATAAAGGTTAATTTTCAATATTGTTTGTTGCAGACCAAAACATAAATCTAGATCCTTCAATCTGTTCAGGCTAATGATGTAGACGTATGTGTGGAGATGCATTTTCTTTGTCATCACAGTAGATTTTATCTGTTGCCGCATTATATTGTGTTGAAGAGCCCATTCTCTTTACCAAACTTAACACGCCTCTCACCTCTGGGCATCCACCGTTGCCACGTTTCACCAGGTCCTCATCATGGACGAAGTAACAGTGAAGGTGATGTCGAATGCCTGCAAGATGGCTGACATTACAGAAGAAGGCATCTCATGTGAGTTTAGTCGCATGAGCTATTCTCTGCTGTCGGTCCGAAGGTTGATATTTACTGGCTGCGGATTTCTTTTAGTTACTAGCCGCATATATCTTTCGTGCAAGGCCTTGTTTGAATTTGAAAGCTGCCACTCAAGAATTGAAGATGGTCGTGAATTATGCTTGTAATTAAATTCACTTTTGCTCATGAATGGGGTTGAGCCTTTGCCTTCGAGTTTTAGAGAGCAGATTGTAGGTTTCCGGTCAACTCATACACGTGTGCATAGTGGCACGCAACACATACCATTAACAGCTACCGTCAAGTTTAGGCACTCGATGCAGTGTAATTGGATACTGTCGAAGTACTCATTAACTCCTCTTTCTTACAGTGGTTGAGGATTTAAACAAGCGGAGGCAACCCTTACCTGCTCTAGAGGCTGTATACTTTATACAACCTCTAAGAGATAGGTGAGTTTATCTTCGATGTTGATGGTTTTCAGTGTCATTCCATTCAAGTTCCTCTCTTGGGTATAACGTAGTTGTCTGGATCTGGTCCATGTAAGAAGACGAGCTCCTCGAGATGCTTCTGAATTAAGTTGAAGGTTTGAGAAACCTTGAGCTGGAAATGAAATGATGAATATATTCATGGTTAACCAACTCAGTTGTTGATGTTGTTATGTAGTGTACAGAAGTTCATCGGCGACATGACTGGCAAATCACCTCTTTATAAGAAGTACGCCAGTTTTAATACTTGGTTATGTTTACTGCTAGATCCCTTGGTCTAGCCTTTCTTGCCAGTTCCGGGATCTGCTCCCTACGTTGTGTTAAATTAAACTCTTGTACACGCTTCACTAGCTTCTCCAGTATGACCTCACTACATGGTGTCAAAAGTTGACGTATTTCCGGTTGATTTCCACAGAGCTTATGTCTTTTTCAGTTCCCCTTTAGCACGAGACTTGCTCAATATAATTAAAGGGGAGCCACTTCTTTTGGCAAGAATTGCTGCCTTGAGAGAGGTATGTGAGCAACTTTCAAGTGGTTCCAACAGCAGACTGTATTCGCACGACTGATAATTGTGAAACATGCACAAAGAGAATTTCTATCTAGGCGGTTCTGCATATCCGGTCTGTGATTATCTGGAAAGATTGTGTGGAATTTGCGACCAGCGAACACTGTTTTGACTTACCAAGTTGGCTGGTTTCTGATTTGTTTCTGAATATGCTTCGTGGAAGTACAGATGAATTTGGAGTACCTGACAATCGACACTCAGGTAACTTTTGTACTGTATTTGAAGTGATTAGTCTAACCTATTAATCATGCACGGCATATTGACAAGAGCGACGGTTTCGTACAGAAGATCTGGAAATAAAAGCTGTTACGTGCTTGATTCTAACAAAGAACTAGTGTTATCACCGTGCTGTGCTCATTATTCTGGCTTCTTGGTCTGTTAGTTGAAGATTCTGTGTGCTTTAGGCAAGTTCATCACCTTCCAGATTTTGTTATTCGGTGGAGTTGCTGAATGTGTTAATGGTTGTAGGATAGCTTATGGGACTGACTAGGTCGTGATTCTGTGTGTTTTGAAGGGTTTCTCGACAGATAATGAGAAAGCATTGGAGCAGCTGTTTGGAGAACTTTGTGAAGGGACCCGTGATTATGAAGTTTGTCTTGACACTATTGCATATCGTTTGTCCACCGTATTCGCATCTTTGAAGGTGACTATTCTCCATATTTTAACTCCGAGCCAGTTCTAACAGTAAAGGCGATTGTTTATGAAACAAGGAATCGACGGCTTGATTTGCTGGAAAGATTGTCCTTACGGAAGTTTGTTTTGCGAGGGTCATCTTCCAATTTGTGTCTTGGTCGGCATTCCTTTAGGAGTTCCCCCTAGTAAGATATCGGGCTGCACGGTCAGCTGCTGCAAACTCAGTCTCAACCACAACAACACGGGACCTGGTACCTACAAAGATGGCAGCGGCGCTTTGGGAACGCCTGATGAAGTACAAGTCTTCTCTGGCAAACTTTCCTCAGAGTGAAACCTGTGAACTGATTATTGTTGACCGATCAATTGACGCGGTACTCATATCTGTGCTTCTTGTCTCAGTTCTTTCATTGCAATATGAAGTTGGTCATCGTGCTGGACAATAAGAAGTCTAGTTTGAGGAAATGGTCAATGGGCAATCTTTGTTCTCGAGATGTTGTGTTATTGTAGTATTGTTAACTGCTTTAGTGTGTCTCTATTTCGAATCACGAGCCAGTGTTCATGCGTTGTGCAGGTGGCTCCTATAATTCATGAGTGGACCTACGATGCAATGTGCCATGACCTTCTAGAGATGGAGGGCAACAAATTTCAGTACGAGGTAGTGTTCCCGTGTTTACCCCGGCAGTTCAGCTGGTCCTCCTTGTTTCAGGTCGCCTAGTTAGCTATGATAGTCTCCGTTGTAAGTTGTATTTCCTCTTTGGTTCAGAGTCTTTTACGTTGTCATACTGTTACGGTCATCAATACCGGGTGGGAAAGCGCATTTCAAAGCAATGTGGAGTAGGCTGATCAGAAACCATTACACAATACGGCCACATAAACTGATGCTTCGTATGGTCCATAGAGAAAGCCCTCTAGGCGCGGAATTTGTACTATCAATCAGTAGTGGAAGGGTTAACTACCTGTTCGAACTACTTGCAGGTGACAACAGGTACAGGGAAGGTAGAGAACAAAGAAGTTTTATTGGAAGAGCATGATCCTGTTTGGTTAGAATTGCGCGACCTCCACATTGCAGAGGTAAGTCCATTCACTACCATTGGCTCTTCTGTGGTGTTTAATGGAGAGCCGCTAGTGGAATTCTTCCAGACAGGCTACTCACTAGTATTTACTGAGCTTTTATAATTTGCAGGTTAACATAAGGCTGGACGAGAAAATGCAACAATTTGGTGCAAAAAATAAAGCTGCTCAAATACGGCTGGGCACAAAGTACGTAGTCAGTTTGCCATCGTCGGGAGATATTTTGTCCTGATTGGCTTTTGCTGGTCACAATCAATATGCGGGAAGTCGTAGTCTAAGATTAGTTTCGACGACTAGGCTATAGCAGTTATTGCATGCGATACTAAACGATTCCATAAACAAACTTCAGTACGTGTCCTAAAGGTATAATTAGTTGGAGTTCGGTAGACTGTATGATCTTATCCATTGAGTCCTGTTTTGCACATAGTTTCTAAGTGAAGCCTGCTCGTATGATGCAGAGAGGGGCAAGAACTCTCGACCAGAGACATGCAAAAGATGGTGCAGGCCCTGCCACAGTACCGTGATCAACTTGATAAGCTGAGTTTGCATATTCATGTAAGTGTTCAAGTCTTTATATTTTTTAATTTTCAACGAGAGCTTGCGTCATGATGTTAAAACTCCACAATTATTGTCATGATTGTTTAGTTACGTAATGTCAGATAACAGAGAGATTGATTACGATGCTGAAAGTTGTTGGTATCTACAGTAGCAAGAGTGAAGCAGACTACTACGTTTGGCGTTTCACACGTTTTTTCCAGCTAGATGGTGGACGTTTTTTCCCGCTAGACGCAGATAGGAGTGAGTTGTCCGGGACAATAACACTGAAGTTATGCCTAGGACTCTGGGTGTTATTGTGTTCTGTTCTGCAGTCTAATATTTTCATTCCTCAATCGAAGACGTGATAATCCTCTCTGCAGATTGCCACAGTTCTGAATAAAAGGATCAAAGACGATGGTCTGAGTGACATCGGGAACTTGGAGCAGGACTTCGTTTTTGGTGACGCAACAAGCAAAGAGCTGATCAATATTCTCAATGTCAAACAGGTGAGCAGACCAGTTTTAATGGAGACAACATGACTTATACCCAGTTGCTGGGTTGAAAGCTGATCACATCGATGCCTATCTTACCCTGTGGCAGGATATGAGTGCTGAGAATAAGCTCCGGCTCTTGATGATTTATGCTGCTACTCATCCAGAGAAACTGGATGCCGCCAAGAGACTTCAATGGATGAAGGTCAGTTTGTACTTGATGAAGTGCAGAGGCATTGCTGCTTGTTCATTTTGCTAATTTGTTTGGCTTGTGCTAACTTATCCCTTCACCATAGCAGAAGGCCATCAGCGCCTGCTTCACCGTAATGCATGTGGAGCAAGATTTGTTCTGTTTTTTGTTCAAAGTGTGGCCATTCTGTACGTCTAGTCAAACATATGTCTCTTAAAAGTTGTCGTCGACAGTAACAACTGCATGTTTTTAGACGTTGTCTTTAGCTATGGAGCTGCGATCCCAGTTTTGGTCAGGCGTTCAGAAAATATGGTTATTAACGCGAGCTACTGTTTTTCAACGTATTATTTGTTTTAGTTAGCACGTTTGGGTGGAAATGATATGAACGCCATCAATAATATGGAGTATCTTGGAGTTTCTGTATCCAAAAAACCAACGAGCGGGTTTTCCCTCAAATTTGGTGCCCGTAAGGTATGCTAGACATCTGAAGTTTAAAAGTACTTTATATTCCGATTGAGTTGTAGCCTTTCATGTACGACACTTAAAGAGAATTTGGTATCCGGGTAGGCAATCAACAGAGTAATAATCTGGTTGCAAAGATTCTAGGAACGAAGCATGTTAAATGAAACTTCCTTTCGTACAAGTTTGGCCGTCAAGTACGGACCATGGAATCCACTGCTTTCGTGTTCTTTTTCAATCCGTTCATTTTCATTTGGTTTCCCCATGTGTGTTGGCAATTTTAGAGTAAACGACCCTTGAGGAAGGAGAAAAATCCGGATGAGGAAGGCTGGCAGCTCTCGCGTTTTTACCCGGCCCTTCAGGTACGCTATGGTCTTGAGCTCAGCGTGTGCTGTGGAAGTGCAGTCTTGTAAGTTGAGGCGACAAAGCGTCTGATGTGCAACTGTCGACGGAAAGGGTGAAATAGGAATCTTATGAGTGACGAATGGAGCTACTTGTGCCAAAACATTAATTTTGGGGTCTACAGCCTTTCACGCTCCTTCTTTTCTGTAACAGTTTTGAGGATAAACATGACGTAAACGATAATTCTGAATACCGTGATTTTGCAACTAGGACAGCTATATCCAGGACGCAAGCTCTTTTGTGTTCAATCTAAGCATTTGTCATTTTGCAGGACCTGGTAGAAGATCTCGTCAAAGGTGAGCTTTCAAAGAACGAGTACCCGTATGTGAAGGAACCTGTTGGCCCATTGCCAACCAATCAGGCTGCAGACCCGAATTCACCAGCATCAGCTGCTAAACCCGCAGTTCATTCAAGACGGACCAACAGGCCTGCCGGGAGTACCTGGGCATCAAAGGGTCGTTCTACAGATGAAGGGTCAAAGTAAGGCCTATTTAGCTAAAATGGCTTCCTTTTGGCATCATGCCGGTATCTAGGGCATCGACTAACTACTTGTAGATGTAGGTCTGTGATACCCCAGTATTATAGTGTTTCCCCTCTTGTACTTTGGGGCCTTGGCTTGAGAGACTCTTCAATATAGCCCCACTACAACTTGAGACGCGGAACGAGTAAACGAGCCCATTTTTGAATGCGATAAACTTGACTGAGCACTACATTGTAGACCCGAAGTAACTAGTTATTCTTTGCGCCACAGAGGAAGTGTTGTGGTTTATTAGATGCAAACATGATTCTGCTGTATTTTGAATTCAGGTTGATATTATCCATCCTCAAATAGTTGTGATTATATACCCGTTGATGGCGTAAGTCCTAACATAAAAGATGGCTGGTATTGTTCATGACAATTTTTTCGTTTCTTCTTTTCCCTGGTTACAGCGAAAACCGATCCACTAATCACAGTCATAAACCATATGGAAGGCGAATTTTCATTTTTGTCATTGGTGGCGTCACACGGTCCGAGGTGAGTGCTCTCAAGGAGAGATTAAAGCATGTCTAGTGTGTATTTCTCTACAACATGAATATCAAAGACTCATAGCTCTTATCATATTGTTCTTTACAGTTTGTGGCAATAGCAAACTACTAGTGGTATCCAAGTGCAAGTTAGTGTTCCTGTAAAGTCTATCTACTTGATTTTTGGAACTTTACGTGTGAGTTTCTGCTGCATACAGTTGCGGCTCGTGCATGAGATGTCTGATGAAAACAATCGGGAGATCCTCCTTGGTTCCAGTTCCTTGGATAACCCAAAGGAGTTTGTGGTGGTAAGCTTTGCTGTTTGGAGATGTAATCCTTTTTGTTAAATTTCTTAACAGTTAAGGATAGCACATAAGCTCACTGCACAGCTAAGACGGGAGGTCGTAATTGGATGTACTAGCGTGGATAATCCACATCAATTCATAAGGGTAAGTTACTTGTACGTTCCATTTTTTTTTCTCGTTTGTGGAATTTGGTTCCATGTATCTTCATGTTTTCCTTGCCTCCATGTACATATGTCCGGTTGCCATAAGTTCGGTCCTAAGTTGGTTTGGATCTCCTGTTCTGCGAACGATTTCTGCTCCCAACACTCATCTATCATCATGTTTCTTGGTGTCTCTGTTACCTTTGATTGGCCACTCAAAGGAAGGCCTCTTGGGCTCTTCTACGTTTGTCTGCATGCCGCTCTTCCTGTCTTGCGTGATGGAATTCTCTGTGTACCCACCACTGCTTCGATCAGGAAATAATATCTATGTTCCCATGATTGTTTGTGTTAGAGGTTTTTGGTTTTGTTGCGGTCGTAGATCTTTATTATTGTCCAGATACACGTTTGTACTAGACACGCTGCTGACACACTAAGAGAATTGTATGCAAGCAACAGCTCATTAACAATTGTGCTGACGTATCATTCGGATTCGTATAATGCCTTCAGAAGTTGAAGGCCCTGAGCACTCTAGATGACGTGGATTTGTAGTCCATACGTATTTGCGACAATTCAATCGTAAGGAGAGTTGGAATCACAGATGAGACGCGGGCAAACGCTATCTGAACTTCAAGCCCGTGGCATTGGCTCAAAGTTGGAGATGCTACTTTGCAGAGCGGGAGTAACCCTGGTTCGGTGCACGTCCTCACCTGTTCCTCCATCATCCCGTTTTACTTCGTAGGGAGAGGTGACAAATCGAAAGTATGATGCAGCTTGTCTTGGGATATCTGCCCTTGATGTCGACCCCCACCATTTGCAGTAGGTCCTGGGCTTCATTTGTCGTACTCTCAACGTCATTTCTCAGTTTGGGATGGTGAAGGTACCAGCACGCACTTTCACTACGTTGTTCTCCATAGTTAGTCTAGTTTATAAGCAGGTTCTTTCAGGATAGCAGAGCTGCAAATTTTGTGTTGTCAACTTGCCACGTCTGTATTAGTTCAGATGTCCGTGCTTGTCAGGTAGAGTGCATAACTTTGGTTGCAAGTAGAAGCTCTTTCCTTTTAACCTTTTTCCGCCTGGAGCTTTACCTTGACTGCGATGGTATGAACTGTAATCTCAAGAAAGGGTCGCACATCAAAAGCTCTTGACTGCCAACGTATCATCGACTTTGCAAATGATATGACCCAGTCGCAATACTAGTCTCCCGGAACACCTTTATTACGTCCTCTGCTGCTTTCGGAGTGCACGAGCCAAACCTTTATCAGAGATTTTGATATCCACCTTAGTTTTGCCATCCATCAGCTTTCACGAGATGTAAATAGCGTTTACATGTAGTTTGAGGATCGTAGCTGTGTTTCGCTACAGGGAACTCCCTGCTGTCCAGAGAATCACTAGTTTGTATGTTTCGGACCACAAATTTTTTCTTTGAGGTTAGAGCAATCCAGGGCTTTGTTTATAAGCCTGCTGTTTTATTATGTAAAGAGCTGAAGTGTAAATTGTCGACAGTGTGCTGTTATTTAGCAGGTGACAATCCTGTGTTGAGGTCCTAAGGGAAACGTAGTTCTTATGTTAATGAAGGTGAGCGCTCTCTAGAACACGCTAATTAGTCATAGCCTCAAGGAATAAAGCTACAGTAAGCTACAGCTACAGCCACAGCCACTCTGAGAACAGATCTCCATGGATGTCTGTTTTGGTTGACGCCTTGATGATCTTAGTAAATAGACTCCACCACTACATTGTTCAAGTGATTGATGATCTGCATGTCTTAGAGATACTCAAGTAGAGGATATGCACAACCGAATTATATAAGCACTCTTATTTAGTTTGAAACAGCTCAATAGTAGCTTGATCCATGTTGAATGGAGCATTTTGATTGACTGCCTTGTGCAGCAGGATGAGCCCGAACATGTGCGATATAGTTTGAATCAGGTCTATCTACATTGTACCTGATCCTTGCTTTGCCTTATGAGAAGTCTCTTTTCTAAAAGTGGGAGGTGGAAAGTGGGGGGAGACCAGGTAGTCAAGCTGGCGTATATATGCAATTCATCTGGTTAGTGGACTGCTGTGAAATTTCAAAGTACCAAATGTGCTAGCTGTGCTAAGGTTGACTTTTGTTACCTGTTTGGTTCTTGAATCCATTACTACCTCATGTTTACCTCCCCGGATCTGGCCATCAGTCTTTCAGCGAAGCTAATCATTGCTTCATACAAGTCAATAGCGGTTCATTCCTGCAGTCGTACCTCACTTTGGATGAAATGCGTTGTACCTCTAGTAACAAGAAGTTGTTCTCCATCAACGTTATCTCTATCTGAAAGGGTATGTGAATTGTATTACTCAATCTGGGTACCTTGCCTTAGTACAGAGAAAAGAATATTAAAATATGTTATCTCGGGAAGTATACTGATAATTACTGATAGAAGTAGATCTCACAAAGTTGATAGAAGTTGTATTTGTGGTATTTATATACATTCTTCGAACTGTAAAATTTGGATTTTGATTTGAGTTCTGACGGTTGTTTGGAGTAGGTAAGTGAAGCAAGCTCACGCATGGGCCATCGATGATATGATGTGACTGGGCAGCCGATATTCCAAACTGAAATTTGATAAGTTATACTTAGCCATCAAATCTATCATGCCACACTCATTTGATTTTCATATTGGTCCATTATCAATAACTAGCATGCGAGTCTAGCAACTGAATGATGTTTAGAAATCAATTTTATATGCCTTATTTTCAAGTAAAAAAATTAAATATAAGAAATTAGCTTTCTAGAACAAATCATGAGAAGATGACTTAAATGAAGAAGAAAAAGGGCGACCGCATAGAAAACATGAAGGATGTGAAGACCCATCAAGCTGCACAAGGGAGAGACGGAAAAGGTAAATTGGGTCTAAGCCCCAAGAGAGTCTATATGAGAAATCTGCCCTACTGCATG
The DNA here is from genome assembly GCA_948567375.1 of Lunularia cruciata. Lineage (NCBI taxonomy): Eukaryota > Viridiplantae > Streptophyta > Marchantiopsida > Lunulariales > Lunulariaceae > Lunularia > Lunularia cruciata. The sequence continues at coordinate 11,357,025 of OX419756.1, forward strand.
TTAGACACCCCCGCTATGCAAGTATTAGGTCGCAAATTACTCAAGTAAAAGGTTTTATAAAACTGTTCTTTGTGGAATGTTCTGTAAATGATCATGTTTTTCTTTGAATTGACAAATAATAGAAAAAGTAAAAGATAGAAAATAGAAAATAAAAATATAGAAGTGAATGACAACTGAACAGATGAAAATAATGGGTGCTAAAATATGTAATAAAATTGAATGTTAAATTTCCTTAATATTCAACACATACAAAAAAATGTGATTATGTGTCCCATGAGGGTGGGAAGACCCATCAAGCTTTACAAGGAGAAGATAAGGGGGCAAAATGGAGCTACACCCCAATAGTATTGGTAAGAGGAATTTGCCCTATAACATATAAAATATTTGAGCTGTGGAAGCAGTATGGTCTAAAAACAACTAGTATCCAAAGAAGCATCACCTAGTGTGATTGCTTTCTTATGGATTGCACCAGCCAAGGCTCTCTTTAGTGCAATGGATAAATATCGTCTAGAATATGCCAAGGCTCTCTCTAGTGCAATGGACAAATATCGTATAGAATATGGTGTGAAATATAACAGTGAGAGTAATACCCCTTAATTTCTAGAATGATATCTTTCATGTATTCTTTGACAAATGTGTACAATGTTATATCTATTTTCTATATAATTGTAAGGTTAGAGGAACAAAGAGGTGACCTCATTGTATATCTTGTATTCAAAGACCTTGTATGTAGTTGGGTGATCACTCCTTTTCACATTGGATCACATGTAGGATCTATAACTACAATACTTGCTTTTGTCATCTGATTATCTCAGACCAAGTATAAGTCTACCCAAACTCATATTGTTTGCAAAACATACCAACTCTTCCCTCCAAACAAGATATTCACTTTCTCGTGCCATGGCAAACAATATATCCATGATAACATCATGAGTAGTTATCCTCTATCTTTGAAAAGGATGTGTCATGTGGACGGTTGTTGCACCTAGTGTAGAATCACATTCACAAGTGAATAATGAAGATGTAGATGGGTGACCAAACCTAAGCAAAACCACATTGTTTTAGAGAAATAGTTAGTGCGAATTGAAATGCTTCAACGCATGGTTGAGCTAGGATTCAAGAGCTTGTATCCTTGCCATAGCAAGAGTGAAGATGTGCTCTAGTAACACGAGGAATGGATGAGTCAACTAAAAGAGAATGTAATATATGTTGAAACTTTGGCTCTATCAAGGAAGACTTCAAACCTTTAGTCTAATTTGATGGTAATATTCAGTACTAACAATAGAGAGTTAATTCTAAAAGTAAAGATTTCTACATTAATAATTTCATTTCAAAATCTTATATTAAATTCATATAAAGTATCTTATTTGATGTCAATTGCAAATTATTACTAAAATATAGTTATATATAATTTTTCAACTTAAAAAATTAAATAACTAGCAACTCTTAATGTAATTCTATCTTCTAAAACTAAACTTCTTATTTTCATGTAAGACCTCCTCGGCATATTGTTTAGCAAAAGAAATCATATACAATATGAAATCGTTTGGTTTACCTCTCTAACGAGAGTGATGAGGCATCTTCAATAAAAAAAATAAAAAATCCATTATCAAATTGAAATCACCTGCCTTTGAATTGAAATACTAAATCTCCACCATTAATAAAAATTATTATTGTTAGATACATAACCTAGAGTAATTAGATAAGATCCAAATCATCATGAATTTTGTGTGTGATAAATAATTGTTAAGCCCGATGACCTTGCGATCCTCCACTCGACCCGAACTAAAAATATCAACGCATATATGGTCTCTAGGCGGGCTTGTAGAACACAAAAAGTTATTTTGCACGTACCGGATTAGTCAAGTGCAAAAGAAAGATGCTCCCGAGCTCCATTACGCTTTCTTCTTCCATTCTCTTTTTACCCAGCTCTGCCGCGTTTCATATTATCTTTTATCTACAAATAGCATCTTATACACTTTCGTGCCGCTGCTGTTGTGAAAATATTTGATTTGCTGCGGATCTGGTTCCTTACTGGATGATTTCATTGTCTCTCTATATATATAATTGGCTGCATCTAACTTGTTCTTGATGGCCTGCCCCTAGTCGAGTCCTCTATCAAATAATACAACACTTAAAGCAGACAGCCCGACATTCGCGGCTGCTGGATGATCGCCGATATGAGCTATCACATAAAGCCGATTTACAAATACCTGCTCTTCTAATTGTGTGAACATTTCAATCATCATTGTTAAGATACTCTCTAACACCTAGAGAGGGAGAAGAAACTAAGAAGAAAGCTTCCATTAAGAAATAAGTTTTGTTTTGATCTCAACAAATAGATTAGGAGGATATTTATCAATAAGCACATGTAAAACTTGGTCTAAAACAAGCATATTTATCAATAAGCATATAGTCTAAAACAAGATGATCTTTTGATAGTTGAGAAGGAATTAGAAAGTAACTTGGTTTCTACCTTTTCTTGGACCAAAAGCATATATCTTGCTTTCCACATCACCTTTCCTTGATAACCTTTTCAAATAAGGACTGGAATGAATGAAAATAGTGATGTAACCTTGCATGGAATCTTTGATTTTTTTGAGTATTATTTTCTTAGAGCACTCCCTTTCATCCCCCTCTTCTTCTTTGCAATTGACAAAAAGAAAATATTCACAAATTGAAAAGAAGTCTTAAAATGAAAACCATGTGGAAATAATATGGAATATAAAAAGAAGTGGTCATACATTTTGTAACATTTTGCAATACAGGAACATATATGTATTTATTCATATAGATACTTTTCTCAGTTCTTGCTTTGGTAACTACCTTTACATTACACAATGTAGCAGTATTTGATGTACGGAATTTAGATTTCATCCAAATTTTTTCATAATTTGGAAATTTTCATAGATAATGATAACTCTAACATTGCATCTAGACTCTATATTTTTAATTTAAGTATGAAAATTATACTTACACCATATTTGATTGGTTTGAATATAAAAAATATAAAAATAAAATTTTCTTTCTAGATAAAGATGAAAATGCTTATGTAGAAAAAAATCTCAATCATCATAGATAAAATTCAGCCATAAAAATATTGTGGTAATCCAATATTTACGTACCAACAATATAATAGGTAAAAATAAGTCATTCCCTTGAGGATATGAGTTGGAATTGACTAAATAGGAGATGAAGAGGTTCACTATGATGACAATTTTTTGTTTCATGTTTAACCTCTTCGGCAACATCATTCACAAAAGCATGTAATCACTAAATCTAGGGACACTATAAAACTCTAAGCAGTCTGTCCTCTTGAGTACTAAGAGTTGAATCTAGAGGATTGGTAAGGAGTGTGGTTCATTTGTAACAAAGGTCACTTTGTTTTGGAAGCACTCATTTCTCCTCTTGTTTGACCGAGCTTTAGACTACTATATTGTTGTTCATAAGAATCAGTATCCATGCATAGCTCCTGCTGTTGGGTTATACAAGATCTGTCATCCCACAACCTTTCATGAATAGTGTCTTATGGCTTCACAACTAAACCAGAGTAAGAGCTTTCAAAGGTTCCATCACCTTAAAGACTACAATGGTGATACCACATTCTACTCTTCCCAGAAGGCACGATGTCATGAGAGTCTAAAAGAATTGCAATACTTATTCATATATAGGAGTGTTACTTGATGAGACATCAAGCTTGCAGAAACCTGTTCCTATATCATTCTTGACTTGTGCAAAGCTCCTAGAGTTATATATTCTAATTCCACATGAATGCTATCCCACACTCCAGTGCTTTGGCTTGTACCCCAAGATTCCTCATTCCTACTTTTACTAAGCATGCCATCATTCATTTAGAGTGAAGACTAATACACATACACCAACTTATGAGTCTTGATTATAAACTTTGTATTTAATGCAAAAGAAAGGTGCATTGAATGGACCTAGTGAACATAAGGCTTAAGCCCTTTATAAATTTCCTACTTAGCTACGGAAAAATCCAATAACTACAAGGGATGAAAATTTCCTAATTACATCTAAGCCACTTTGTGTTGATCAAATCTTATCATCTAACCCTAAATCTAAACTTAGGTAGTTGTGGATTATAATCACCTCAACTGGTTTTTGTCTACCTCTAATGGACTAATACTAACTTTTTATATCATTCCTAATATCTATATATGAAGTATGTACATCCAAAAATTTCCTAAGTCTACAAAAACAAAAACCATAACCATGTATACAAAATGACACTCATTTATTTGTGAACAAAAACGACAATTGCTATTTTTGTAAGATGATAGTTTGTTTGTTATTCCTTGGTTAGAGGGGTTGATGCTTAGGACATACTCTCAGCTCCTTTGCATATTTGAATGAGTTCCATGAGCTCCTTTTTTAATACATCCACAATTTTTACAAAGCCATCTTGTGCCTCCTCAAACTTGGCATTAGTGTGGCCTTGCACCTTGGTAGACAACATCTTGAGTTGCTAGTTTTTGTAGGTTTTCCTCTCCGATGTGTTAATTTGAATATGAAAATCCTTTGCCTTCATGGATTGGGAGGTTTTATTGGCCATTTTCTCCAATTGGCAGAGTTAATTGCATGGTTGTATGCTCAATAGTCATGAGCAACTCTGCTCATTTCTTTGCTAGATTGGCTTGTTTTTTACTAAGCCATCTATCAAATCCTTATGAATCCTCTTTTCTTGATTCAAAACCTTCTCTTGTTGCTGTATTAAGTTGGTGTCCCAAGTTGGAGATGCAGAGGTTGGTCAATTGTTTCAGATTATCATATCTTCTTTCCATTGCCTTTGTGTTGGCATGGGCTTACACAAAGTTCATTTTCTAGTTTCATTTTGCAAGTTGCAAGTTTGACATCCCAATTTTGGATCTCATCATTGTGTTGATTTGTTGTTGGAAGACTTCTTGATTGTAGTCGTTAAACTTCTTCTTCAACCCTTGGATTAACATGTTGTATTGCTCCTACCTTTTTAGTTCTTCTCTTTGAAACTCCTTTAGATGCTCATTGCTTTCTTTGGCTTTCTCATTCATCTTGGATTGTAGTTGATAAAAGTGACACAAGAGAACCGCCAATTCTTTTATCATCTGATCTAGCTTTTGGTATGATGATAGGATCTCCCTCAATACCAGCATTGCCGGTGTCATTTTATGAGCCATATAGGCTACCATTAACCAAGGTAGAGAATCTCAATCATGTCTTAGTTGTTTTCATAGGGCCTTCTTCATTTGGGCATACTCTTGATTTGCATTGTGGCACTTTGATATTTCTTTGGGCAAGTTTGGGTCATTGCTGAAGTAAGACGGATGGTGTAGGTGAGTTGGGAACTTCTCCTTTTCTTTGCATGTCATTGGTTCATGCAGATGTAAAATGTATGAGAAGGAAGCTATGATGGTGGTGGAGCCATTGATCATGTCTTTGAGTAGCTCAATGATCCACTCACACAACATTTTGGCCCAACTCAATTTTTTTTGCTTGTCTACAAGTTAAAACAAGATAGCCTAATTTTTGTTGACATAATCTGTTTGTTTTAAACAAAATAACCTCATCATGGTTTTGGTGATGGTCTGATGTGAACGGTCTTTCATATTCCCAATTTGGTACCCATTCATAGACTTTTCTCCGTCATATGAGTCATCAATTATTTCTTCCAACCTCTTGATTGGACGACCATGCAGAGTTTCTATGTGAATTTCTCCAAATGGCAAGCAATACGCACCCAACACTTGCTGCCAATGGTCCTTTGTCCACATTGTGAGGGAAACTTTGCAATGATTTCACATTCAAGTTCTTGAAATTTGCACAAATTTCTAAAACATGGTGCCATCAGCAAGGCAGCCGCAATCCTAGAACAAGAATCCATTTTCCTCTTCTTGATGTAATCTGTCCAAAAATACAAATGCCACTCAAAGATTTGAGGGATTTGCTTACAATTCCACTGCTTCTTCTTATTCAATTCAATTCTCCTCTTGGGAGTGCATCCTATCATGATTGAATGTTTGAATCCTTGCTCAACATTATCACTCACAACCCTTGCTCACATAGTTCCTATTGTTTAGCACTTGGCAAACACAAGTAAAATTCCATCCACAAAGATGCCAAATTCTCACATGATGTCACAAGGATTGACAATTGCACAGAAGTGAAAAGTGAAAAAGTGAAAAAAAAATAAAAATTTGGCTCATGAGGTAGGGTTGGTCCTTTTATAGGCCCAATAGGGTGGAATCTACCCTTAGTCTATCATGGTGATTGGGAAGGATTGTGATCAACCTTCACATGCGTGAGTCTGGGCACAAGATGGTTGCCAATAGCTCTTTGGCAGCACTTGCATCTTTTAGAGTGATTTTGAAATAAAGGCAAAAATTGACAGAATTTTTTATGGTCAGAAGTTCATCGAGTCTCCTTTGTTTTATAGAGTTTCATGATGTCATGGCTTCCTTATCATGGAGTGGTTCATAGGGTTCATTTTGTTTGGTGGCCATATTTGTAGGTAGTAGAGTACAAAAAAAAGAAGAAGGTCTGACTACAAATAGGATGGTTGTAAAAGATCAAGACCAAGGAGAGAAATAAGAGAATAGAAGATCACATTGGGACACTTCAATCTGGAAAAAATCCGAATACCTAGCATGAGTTTTGGCTCTCGTATTTATAAAGAGCATACAAGGCTCTTGAGAAGCTTCTCAATTAACTTCCTTGAGCCACTTTCTTGGAATGCAAGCCAAGTTAACCAAGAAGCTTCTCAAGAAGCTTCATTCTTGAAGCCGCCTACTTGGCGTACAAGCTAAGTTGGTTGGAAGCTTTTAGAAGCTTCCTTCTAGAAACTATCTACTTGGGGTGCAAGCTAAGCTAGTGGGAAGCTTTCCAAGAAGCTTTCTAGATACTTCTAGGATATTCTAGGGTAATTTGACCTATTCACTAATTTGTTAGCCTTGACTAATTTTGTCATTAAACTCCATAGTGTTACAATGATTATCATTCTAGTTCCATGATCTTATAAGCCAAATAAATTTTATTGAGTGACCTTGGTTCCCCAACATTGTAGAGGTATGATCCAAAAAAATCATTATCCACTCCATACAATGCTCTTGTGACTTCTTAACCCTATTGTTTTAAAAAAAGACAAGCAAAAGCAAAGAAAATTGGAGTCTTGAGAGGTAGTGGGTCGTGACAAACACCCATGCAAAACAAAAGTCAAATGTCATAAATAAAAGTCAACCTTTGCTTGAAGATAAGATAAAAAGATCATAGATTTTACAAAATCATGAATTTTAGTTATTGAATTAATTAGATTTATTTTGTGCTCCTCTTCCTTAGTCTCTCATGCTATAAAAATCTTACCTTTTTAAGCAAGATGAGAAGCTTTGATACCAATGAATACAAGATATAAAACATCTAAAAATATAACTAAACTCCTAAAATTTTAATTCTTAAGAAAATATACACTAATAAAAGAATTTAAATATTTATGGTATTATGATTTATTACATATAAAATGGATATTAAAATACCAGAAAATTAAAAAATTTATTTTATAAATAAATAAAAGCTTGAAAACGAAAAAACTATTATCAATCACATCTAAAGAGAAAATACATTATCTTCTCTTATATTGATGTGAAAAGTTAAATAAATTATCCACTTGATTAAAACTATAAGACAATCTTACTTTACTTAAAAAAAGAATATCATCAATCACTCAACATATTGAGGTGGTGATCTTCTTTATAATCCTAAACATCAACCATGTTAAAAAAATCATTACCTACCCTATCAAACTAACCAATAATAATATAATAATCATCTTAGAAATGAGAGTAACTTTACTACTCATACATAAGAGAAGTAGAAAACCAAAATAAGTAAAAAGGAGGTATGAGCTAAATGAAAGGCTTATTTCCCTTTATCTCCCAATTATAAATTTCATAAGGATCTAAAATATATATACAACATATAAATCCTATATATATATATATATATATATATATATATATATATATATATATATGTATATATCATACACTTTCTCTTCCTAATTAATAAATCCTTCATCATGTAAAGCTTAACAATAAAATGTCGTTCAAATTCATAATAATGTGGTAAGAACTGATTGGTCCCCACAATGATACAAGATAAAAATGACTAAAATTGTTAAAAAACGTCATAGTGATGATCTTCTATTATTATGTCTTTAACCTCTTTTGTGTCAACTCATTCATAGAAATTTTTTCTATGTCACCACACTTACCTACTATAAAATGATAATTCAAAACTAATCACATTCACTATGCACTTGATCCAAATGATTCTTGAATGTGATGGCTCATTTGTAATGATGATCACGTTGCTTTGGAAGGTCCTCATGTTACCTTGGCATGACCAATTCTAGGTTGGTATTGTTGAGTCCATATGGCCTATTGTGTTTGTCAATTTTTTTTGTTGAGTTTGTTGTCATAGAAGGTCAGCTCTACCATGACTTGCTACACACTAGACATAGAATATGCATATAGAAAGGAGGTAGGAGTTTCCTATCACTATGAAGTACTATTCTATGTTTCCCAAAAGATACAACTTCATAAAAGTCATGAGAAAATCATACTGCATAATTCTTGTTCTCAAAGTATTGTACAATACTCCTCAACCTATTGTCCTTATTATTTTAGAGCTCCTAGAGGTGATGCTTCAGTCAAATATGAATGAAGTTGCTCACTCAAGTATATATGATCCTACTTTAAGGATTCCTCAATCTTACTTAACTAAGCCTACAATTATTTTGACAAGTGAATACACATACTTAACCTTGATAGTATAAAATTTGTTTATTGGCAGAAGAACAATGCACCAAATGAACATAGTGATCACATGGCCTTAGTTCCTTATACATGTCCTACTTAGCCGGCAAAGAGATCGAGTGGCTATAATATATTGGAAATCTTCTAAATATATTTATGGCCTTTAGTGCTAATCACATCCTATATGCTTAACTTACCCTAATGTAACCTAAGTTGGAACCATGTGGAACAACCAATTCAGCTAGTCCATCACCAATTACTGTTAGGGTATTAGGTGGTGGTCCCTAGGGAAGTCTTTGTATTGTATCCTCACTAAGATTCTACAAATTATGTACAAGTACAAGGCATTGAGTACCAAGTGGTTCAGGAAGAGTCTATCTTATTACAAGATGTCCTAACAAGATGGTTGTTATGTATGAAATAATTCATTCATTCATATGTAGGATTGGGGGTTCTTGCTTCTCCCTTGCCTATTGGAGGATTACTTTGAGCTCCCATTGGTTGTCCTCAATTTCCTTGAGGAGCGGTTTTTTTTTCCTAGAACTTAGTTGTTGTATGCTCATGGATTTTGATAGAAATTGCTTTGAGTTAGTTATTTTGATAGGCCTTCCTTGTCAACACATCTATTTGGGTCTTGTAGTCATATACCAATGTTTGTTCAAGTAGCTCCAACATTTTTGTTTGAGTTGTTTGAGGAGCTATGTTACCTTGTGTCCAATCATAGCTTGAAATTGTACCCGTTCAATCTCTAGTTATGTTTCTTCATTTTGGAGTTCTATCCTCAACTTGTTTCATACCGTTGTTTGTTGCTTGTCTTCCTTCTCTCATGGGTGTTTGAGGCTCATTTTGAGTTTTTGGATATAAAGATTGGTTAGCTTCTTCAGGTTCTCATATAGTGGTTCCATCATTGTTGTCCTAGAACAAGCCTTTTCTAGTTCTACTTATAAGGTGGCGACCTCCTTGTCATGTGCTCGGATTTGCTTGGTATGGATTTCTCATTGTTGAGCAACCTCTTGTATAATACTAACATGGTTGGAATACAAACCTTGTATAACCTCTTTGTTCTCCTTCCATCATGTGGTCTCTTCTTGCTAATACTATTCTAAGGTCTGATCCTACTCATTAGAATGTTCTATCTCAATCTTTGCCTCTTTCTTGACTTTTGCTAACTCATTATGAAGACGAGCTTTCTTTCTGGCACCCTTTTGTGCAATTTGGTGGAGGTGTCTTATGAGCATGCTGGGGTCCTTAATGGTATTTTCAAGCTCCCAATAGAAGGTACCTTCTATTTTTTATGCCACCATGTTGACCATGTATACTATCCTCAACCAAGTAAGTGACTGCCCTTGAGTTTGAGGAGGCACCAAATTTCCTATATGCTGCTCTTGTCTATGGTTATTTGCACATAGGTTTGTTAGTATAATCATTCCTAGCTTTCTCATAGGATGTGATATCATCACTGGCTCTATTGGTGTCATCCTTGTCATCAAATAGCAGACCTTTGTAGAGTTCTCCTCCTTCAATTTAAGGACATTGGCCTTGGTGAGTTTTTTAGTACTTGGAATACAAGCAGGCCTACCTTTCACTTAGTATGAACCTTTGATAGCTATTAAGGTAGCACATCATGGACTAAGAAGGCAAGGAACCTCAACTCCATCACACTCTTCCAAAGCTAAAACTCCAAGGCACCTCAAAAACTCAAGACATTGCTCACTAGAGAACTCAATGAGAGAGATAGTTGTAAATGAAAGGATGATGAGTACTTCCTTACCTAGCTTATATATTTATGAAAAATTTACACACCAAAGTTACTAATTACCAAAGTAACTCAAGTTATTAGGCTTAAAGTTAAATAAAGTCAAAAAGTCTAAAGGAATATCCAAGCACATGAGAATAATCCCATGAGTAGGTGGTCTTATCCTCACCTACCAACTAAGTTGAGGATTCCTTCATATGGGCTATCATTGGACTATAGAAAATTTGACAACAACAAGGCTTGTGGACCCAAGAGTTCTCAACTCTTCCTCAATGTCAAATCACTAAGAATAATACCAAGTCCATACATTAGAAGATAAAATAGTGGTGCTCGCTCATTTCTCTTCCTCTAGAATAGTGTTTTTGTTAGCTACAACTAAATCTAGCTGATTATACTAATGTAAAAGCTTAGCTAAACTCCATATAGATAATATTTCTCCACTACTTGTAATACCAAACTTAATGTCCTTATAGAGTATACATGGACCAATGGGTGTTACATTTACCCTTGGACTAAGATTTCACTTTGTCCTCAAAGTGAAGGTCCCTTTACCGTTTATGATACAAATTCAACTTATCATGGTTAATCTCATCAAATTGTCTTCCTCCCAACTCCTTGAGATCATAAGTTTAATTGATCCACACCTTCTCCACTATGAAAGGTCCAAAGAACTTAGGCAAGAACTTCTTTTGCACCCTCTTGAATTGATTGAATCAAACAACATTAGCCAATCACCTTGCTTGAAGGGCTCGACCTCCTTCTTGCCCTACCTCTTGTCATAGCTCTCCTTTTTTTTCCTTTGGGCTTGCTCTACTCAAACCATAGCAATTGCTCTTGCCTCTCCAATTCCATGAGTTACTCCTTCCTTGACTTCTCTACATCACCTCCTTGTGCCTTCTTCAATTTCCTATGAATGCTTTCAAAAGTAGGAAGATCAAAGTGAATAAGTAAAGTAGACTCAATACTATATGCAAAATGAAATGGCAAATATCTGGTGGATGTCTTCATGGTTCTCCTACATTCCTAAAAAACTACATGAATTATCTTTTCCCTATGATGTTTTGCCTCTTCCCTTTCTACATCTTTGGCCAGCATCATGCACAAGGTTTGATTGGTTCTCTCTGCCAAGTCATTGGAGTTTGGCTTATAGGAGGTAGTCACTCTATGTGTGAAAGATAAATGTTATAACATGACTGTAAGGATGCTTCATGTAACTCTAATCCTCTATAAAAAACCAACTCCAAAGGGCACCCAAACCTATTGATGATGTATTCATAAAGAAATCTACCAAGTTCATCTTCATTCTTGTCTCTCAATGGTCTAACATCACTTGCTAAGGTAATTAGTAACTACCACAATGTATTGATTATTTCTTGGGGTTCTATTGAGAGTACCTACCAAGTCAATTCTCCAATTCTCAATAGGTCCTAACAATAGAATTGATCTAAGAGGTGGAGTAGAGGTAGACCTCTTAGCAAAATCGTGACAAATATTACACATTTTGCAATTACCAAGACAATCCTTGAAAATTCTCCTCCAATTGTAACTTGCATCTAGAATCTTGAAAGTGGTCACCTTCCTTAGAAAGTGACCCACACATACCAAACCATCATGAAAATCCTTCATTGATTAGGATAAACTCCTCCTTACTGATTGCTCTTTGGAGTAGACCATTTGCTCCTTGATGAAAAAGAATGTTCTCCACTATTGTGTAAGGTTTAGATCTTGCTACAAAGGCCTTACATGCATCCCATCAAGATATTACATCTTGTAACCAAGTCCATAATCTCCTTGTACTCTATTGGAACCTCTTACTGATTGAGATTATCATGAGTTCGTCATTCCGGAAAGAGTCATCCACTAGATCAACTCCATCATGGTCATAGGCCCTAGATAATAAATTAGCATTTATGTTTTTCTTCCTTGGCCTATCCTCAATGGTGTAATGATACTCAGACAAGAGTATCATCCACCTTGCTAGCCTTCCTTCCACATTAGGCTTGTTGAAGATGTACTTCAAAGCCTTGATCCTTGATAATGGTGGCCTTCCCTCCAATCAAGTAATGTCAACTTTTTGAGAAAAAAAATTACTACTAACTTTTCCTTTTCCATGATTGAATAGTTCTTCCCTATTGAGACCATCTATCTACTAGCTACATTGGAAGCATCAGTGTAAAGGATGAAAGGCTTACTCCAATCAAGTTTAGCAATTATTGGAGCCATAAAAATGGATTGCTTGAGCTCTTCAAAAGCTTTGAGAGTCTCCTTGTCCTCCAAAATCACTATGTATTCTACAACCTTCTTCATGTAAATGGTCAATGCATAAACCTTGTTGGAAAATGAGAAGATAAACCTCTTATAGTACCCAACTATCTCCAAGCATTAGTCTAACTTTGTCAAACTTGAAGGGAATGGAAGCTTTGAGATTCTCCTCATCTTTTCAAGATACAATATTATTCCATCCTTGGAAATGATATGCCCCAAAATTAAACTTTCTTCATAACAAAAGTTGCACTTCTCTGGGTTGAGTGATGCATTTGCTTCATCCAAGCATTGCAAAACTTTGATCAAGTGCTCAAAGTGCTCTTCCTTGCTCCCATAGACACAAAAGTGATCAATGAAATCTCTCATAAATTTCCCAATGAAAGGTTCAAACACCTTGTACATGAACCATTCAATTGTGCTTGGCACATTACAAAGTCCAAAAGGCATGACCTTGAAAGTATAAGTTCCCCAAGGTGTGGTGAATGTGATGAGTTATTGATGCTCTGGTGCAATCTTGATTTGGTTATAGTCACTTTAGCCATCTACAAGATCTCATCAATGAATGGAAAAGGGTAGTAGTTCTTCTTGGTAACAATATTGGGTTTTTTGTAATCAAAGCTTGCCATTTTTCATCTTTACAATCACAGTTGGAGACACCCATTCTAAATTCTTCACTTCAAGAATAAACTCAGTCTCCTTGAGCTTATCAATCTCTTCCTTCAAAACCAAAGCTATTGGTGAGCAAATGCAATATTGCTTTTGGTGGACTGGTCTTGCATGTAACTCCACCTCTATCCAAATACTCACCCAAGGTGACTTCCTTGAGATCCTTGTAACTAAAAACAAACACATGGATAAAATTATGGAAAATCTCCTCAAATCTTACCTTCTCCTCCTTGGTAACATTTGGACTATACTTGAGGGTAGATAGTCTCCTCTCTATCTCCTCTAGTGTCAAGGTTTTTCAAAACCACTAGCTTAGGCACAAATCCCATAGCACACTAGGGATCCACATCCAAATCTGATTCAAATTTACCCTCATCTAAAGAGGTCTCTTCTTCCATGCTAATGTCCACATCTGAAGCTCCTTCTTTTGAATCTGATTCTCAATAATGAAAAGATGGTGTATCCAAATATGATGTATGGTTGATATTGGTTATTGGAACCATAACCTAATAGTTTGATGGCCCAATTCTTGAGTATCCTTTGTACCATTGATTAGTTGTTTGAGCTAGTCTCAAACATGGCCTCCCAAGTAGCAAATCATAACTTTTATCCTTCAAGGCTTGAAAAGTCATGAGATTTTGAACTCCCATAATTTATACTACCACCTTGTCCATCATACCTATCTATTGAACTTGTTGCTTGTTTTCCATACTCATTATAAATGTTGAAAGTCTAGAGGATATCATACTCAATTTCTTCATCATCTCTTTAATATGGCATTCACCACAAATCCACCATAAACAAGTGTATCATTGATATTGTGACCATTCACCCTTGTATTAATCTTGGAGGTATATTCATAAGCCTCCCATGGTGTTGGTTTTACATCCACCACCCCTATTGATACCAAAGCCTTTGCTCTCTTCTTTCTCTTGCTCCTTGTAGAACTCAAACCACATGATTTCCTTCCTTAAGGTAGGATTTAATTGACTTCTCAATTGACTCATTGCAATGTTGGCCTTGTGACTACCAATATCTTCCAACATGTTGTAGCCCCATTGTTGCTTTGAGATCAAGAAATCATCCATTCTCAACTTCTTCCTTGGAATCTTTGTTGATGGTGTTGAACTAGTAATATGAGTACTCCTTGTAAGCATTGGATTATTCTTACCATGAGTGAATTCTTGAGAAGATTGTTTATCATCTACAAATTGTGCTCTCTTCTTTTCTTGTGCCAAAAGCTCCAAGTTAAGACCTTTGGAGTTTGAGCATTCTCCCTTCTCATACTTGCTCTCCACCAAATCTATGGATGCTATCCCCTTATCTCTTTTTTACATGAGAGGTACTTGGGCTTCACCACTTCCTTCTTTTTCTCTATTTTCCCTCTCATAACCCCTTCCTCCATGGTATGTGGAATTTTGGCAACTCTTTTGGATGTGACCTTTACCTCCACAATCAAAACAATCTCTATCATTGAAATTGCTAGTTGGTTGACCTCCTTTATATGGATAGTTTCCATAATCCTTAAGATCTCTCCCAACATTCTTGTCCACCTCTCTCTTCTCCCATAGTTGCACTACATTTATCTTGAGATCTGCAAGTTTCTCCAAAATAGTTTGCAGGGGATCTTTTGGTGAAGGTGAAAGAATAGGAGTAACTACTACTTGTGGTCCTACCATTTCCACTAAAGGATCAGAAGCTTTACCATACTTGAAGACTTGTGGAGGATGCAAAACCTCCTTCACCACCAAATCACTCTCATCCTCTGTCAAACTCTCCTCCATACAAATTGCAATCTTGATAGCTTCTACCTTGGAAGAAGGTTTCTCATATCTCAACTTGCTTTGAATTTATAGTTCCAACCCTCCCACAAAATTCTTGGTAAGCATGGCTCTTATCCCAATCATGGTAGTCTCCACATCATCCCCACTCTTCCTCAACAATATGCGGAACATAGACTCTAACTTCTCTACTCTTTCTGCATAGACTCTCACTTTCTCTCCATCTCTTTGCTTGAGGAGTGTAACTACAATCATCAATCTCTCATAACTCTCATCTAGAAGAAAATTCACAATGAGTGCTACAGTCAAACTTTCCCAAGACTCCTCTTGCCCATCTCTCTTCTCTCTCTCTTTTGGTATTTTAACTGATACCATGTAAGAGCTACATCCTCAAAGAAATCCCATAATAATGAGGCCCACTCATTCTTCCTCCTCTCATTGTTTCCTATGCAACCCATCTTGAAGTTTTCTATAAAAACCTGCACATCCTCTCCATTCTTGCCAAAGAAAATCAAAAGTTTCCCCATCTTTGCCTCTCACTAACCTTCTCCTCTCTCTATTGTTTTGTCTATTTTCTCTCAACCTATAACTAATAGAGTTTATACACGACTAGTACCATTTGAGAGTAGTCCACTATAGGTAGTACAAGGGTTTAGGTTACTAATGATTTCTATGGCACAATCAAATCCCAAGTCAAGTAATACTCTACTTTGTCTCAATCTCTTGCTCTCAAGAATCAATACACATGAACTTGCCTTGAGTCCCTTCTCTCCACATAAGAAACACTTAGAATCAATTTTTCCTCCAAGCGGTGAAGATCTCTCAACTCTCTGTTCAAATTCTACTCTAAATTCTCCTTTCTTCAAATCAACTACTATTGTCATTTCAACCCCTTGAGAAACTTTTACATAGCCTTAATTTACTCTCTTGATGTCCCTCCATGCTCCAAAGAGGAGTCTTATGACTCAAACATGATTTTGGTCAAACCTACACTCCTCATTTATGAGAACTTAACTCTTGTGAAATGAATCCTCTTCACAATGTCAACTGATTCTCAAAAAATATAACTCTAACTCCTTTGAACTTTTATCACTTAATTAGCACCCCAGGTTGTCCTCCCTTGTAAAATTTCATCCCTTTTTGTTGAGCCATTTGGCCTATGCATCTTTCTATTCAGCACACATCTTTCAGATTTGGTCTAAAATCCACCCCTCTCACTTTAGAAATTTATAACTTTCTATGCAAGTATGATCTCTCCTCAATTCTTGAGCCAAAAGATAAGATATCTTCCACTTAATTGTCTTGGAGAGTTTCAAAATAATCCAATAAAAAATGAAGGAATTGGAAACTATGTATAAAATTCTAGGACCGTGCAGTTTGCAAGAACAGTTTACCCTACCACCTTCCAAAAATTATAGCTTAGTGTGTGTAGCAGCCCTTACAATAGTTTCATATATCCCAACTGAAAGATCATCCAAGCTATCTTCTATGAAAATTTCAAATCAAGATCTCAAACTTGAGATTTTGCCCAAAATCATCATAATCCTAAAAATCTGCAATACACCGCACACAATCTCTCCAAATCTTCTCATGTGTATAGTATATATAATACCATCTAAAGCATATGACAATAAACTATAGTGTATAAAAATGGATCCAAGTTCTCTCATGTAAATTCAACCCTCTCCTAATGTTCTCTCCAAGTGAGCTCTCATAGCCTCTTTTTGCCCCATTTAAAATTATACATGGAACATTATCTTGCCTTCTAGAGAGGTCACGACAATAAAACCAGAAAGGTGAGCCAGCCTATCTCTCACTCAAGTTGAACCTCTGATTGCTAATAAGGTAGAACACCATGGACTAAGAAGGCAAGGAACCTCAACTCCATCACAATCTTCCAAGGCTAAAACTCCAAGGCACCTCCAAGACTCAAGAAATTGCTCATTAGAGAACTCAATGAGAGACAGATAATTGCAAATGAAAGGATGATTAGTACCTCCTTACTCCTAGCTTATATACTTGTGAAAAATTTACACACCAAAGTTACTAATTATTAGAGTAATTACTAGGCTAAAAGTCAAATAAAGTCAAAAAGTCTAAAGGAATATCCAAGCATATAGGAATAATCCCATGAGTAGGTGGTCTTATCCTTACCTACCAACTAAGTCAATGATTCCTTCAAATGGACTGTCTTGTGACTATAGAAAATTTTGCAACAACAAGGCTTGTGGACCCAAGAGTTCTCAATTCTTTATTCAAAGTCAAATTACTAGGAATAGTACCAAGTCAATACACGAGAAGACAAAATAGTGATGCTCACTCTTTTCCCTTCTTCTAGAATAGAGTCACATTTATCTTAACTACAACTTACTCTAGCTAATTATGACTAATGTAGAAGCTGAGCTAAAATCCACATAGATAATATTTCTTTACTACTTGCAATACCAAATTTAGTATCTTATAGATTATACATGCACAAGTAGGTGTTACATGATGACCTTCTTCCATTTGCAATTCTTGACTAATTAGCTATGCTTCATCAAAAACATCTTAGGTTCTCTTAAGACAAATTTGAGGATTGTTAGTGCATCCCTTGGTGTCTTCTTGAGCTTGGAGATAAGATTTCCTCATCTTCTTCTGCTACATCCTTTCCTTTAGGTGAAGATAACCCGATATTCATATTGTTGTTTGCTATTTGGAATGACTTTGCGTCATTGTTACAATCCCTAGTATTCATATTGTTGTCAAGTGCAAGTGATAAAATTTAGGTGAAGGAATATTCACTTCCTGGTTCTATAGTACCTATAAAAGTTACCTTCTCTTGGTTGCTACTTGTTCATGGTGCAAATTGATTGGGTTCACTCATCATGTCATTGTTTGCTTTGTTTTTGGGAGCATCTCTATTGTCACTTTTGCTAGACAAACTTTTAGCCATTTGGATATTTTGCTTTGGTTTCTTAGAGGCTTGGACCTTGGGTCATGTTGCTAACATCTTCTTACAAGGAATGATTGTATTGTAAGACTACTTAACATATACAAACTCCTTTGTACAACCTTACTCCTTGTCTGCTTCAAGGTATTTGGTGACTTCCTTTTGTAGGTTTGGGTGTCTATTGAAATACATTGGATGATGCAAGTGGCTATGATATGTCAACTTTTCTTCTTCATTAAGATGGTCCATTTCCATGTAAAAATGAAAAACAAAGGGTGCTGCAATTGTAGCACTTAATTTGATCACATCTTCCAACAACTTGCCGACATGTTCTCAAAACATTCATGCTCAGCTTATGGGTTTCCTTTCATGTATAAGTTAGAAGAAAATAGCTTGATTTGGGTTTACATAGGCTGTTTGTTTTTTATTGAAGGGTTTCATAATAATTTTGGTGATAACTTGCTAGGTAGGATATTTGAGGTCATCTTTTTAGTATTTATTTGTCAAATTTTCATCAAGAAATGAATTCTTGATTTTGGACAAAAAGAAGGAGTGTCCATTACATTATCCATGAGGACACCATTTTATAGTTTTGTCAAAGCGTTCCATCCTTTGGCAATTTTGGTGGTTGGTGAAGGGTGCATGCATGTCACTCAATGCTAATGGTCAAAAATCCATTCTTTGGTATGCTTTCATATGGGATGCATGAGTTTTGATGGCTCATCCTTTTAATAATGCATCATTTTGATGGTGCATCATCTATATGTAGAACATTTTCATGCCAAATTTGACATCTTCATATCCTTGCTTGTATTTTTGATGTCTGAAAGAACAAAGGTCTGCCAAGTAATCCCAATGACAATATGGATTCTTGATCCTCACACTACTTGAACTAGGACATAGTCATTGTAAGGAGGAGTAATGCCTCCATTGTAAGAGCTAGTATAGACTTTGTCTTGTCTTCCTTTCTTTATGAGGATTTGTTTAGCAACTAGCTACTAACTTTCTGGTCATCTTTGTTCCCAACCTACTATATCACTTTGTATTTAAACTATTAAACTAACAAAAAAACAAAATTTAGGTGAAGGGAAGCAAAGGTGGATCATCCCATAAAGTCTTAAATTTGTTGGGAGATAAATAAACTTATTTTCTTTTGTGATAAATCATGATACAATCAAAAAATTGAACTTGCATACATCCATGAATAATTTAAAACTTTACAAGTAAAAAGAAAAGATAAAGAAAAAAGCCTTCATAATGAATAAAGTTTTGTATGTTAGTAAGTGTTGATAAAAGTCTATTGATCATTAACTCTCATTGATAGGAATTTGTATTTTTTTTTTAGAAATATCTATTGAAATTGTGGTCCTTGATTGTGCAAGTGCATTTACATTATCAAGATTCATAATACATACCTCAATACGTATCCAATGCATAAAAACATCTTGTTGGAGCACATGGGTATGAGGGATATAAATTGCAGATCTACATGAGCAAGGATGCTTTTGATTATTGAAGTGACCATGGAGAAGACCAACATATAGAACTAAAGGCCATCTTGGTCTTATGTGCATGCAATATAGTTCTATTGGTCTTCTTGGTCTTCTTAATTCTTGTTTGGGTATTATCTAATGCAAGATTTCCATTTGAACAAGGAGATGATAACAAAGGCCAAGTTTGCACTTTTAGCTATCAAAGAGACAATAATGTACTCAATATGGAGGAGAGAAAATTGGATGAGTAGATTACTGACTTAGGTGCAACAAAGCACATGGTAAGGTAGTGAGAATGGTTTGTCAAAATGGACAATACTCCTTTGCATGTTAGGTTCATATAATATAAAACCATAGGTATCAAATTTTGTAATATATTTTATTAAATGGATCTCAACTTTTGACAACTTTTTACTCTCCATTGATGCTAAGGAAGACACCTCTCCTATTTATCCTTTGTTTTTAGTCAACTAAGAGAACATTATCTCAATCATTGTTATAATCATTCATTCTTATCCTATCTAGATTGCTTTCATTTGGATCATCATTCCTTATTTCTATAATAGCTTTCAAATTTGCTTTGATATTAAGGATGAATTCACTAAGTATATCAACTATGTTTAAATTGACAATCACTTTTAATGCATAACTACTCAATTTTCAACTAACATTCACCTTCTCCACTCTAAAGCAAATGTTTCCTCTTGTCTATCAAATTTTTGAGTGAACCAATATGATGTTTGCCAAGTTAGTCACTTCAAAGTCAATTATGTGTTGGTTAGAAAGTCAAAAAGTATATTTAAGGTTAAGGGTGTTGATGCTAGGGCATTTGTGGTGCCCACAATTTTTTTTTTCTGTTTTGTTAGCATTTGGAGAAGAAGTAAGCAAGAAAGCCAAATTAGGAAGAAAGAATGGACAAGAGTGTCTTTGGAGGGAATCCAAAGAAGTCAACTTCAGGTTGGAGAACGGAAGTACTCAGAAGGGGATTACAAAGAAACAAGTCTGA
Source organism: Lunularia cruciata (assembly GCA_948567375.1). Taxonomy (NCBI): domain Eukaryota; kingdom Viridiplantae; phylum Streptophyta; class Marchantiopsida; order Lunulariales; family Lunulariaceae; genus Lunularia; species Lunularia cruciata. The sequence continues at coordinate 11,377,728 of OX419756.1, forward strand.
AGACCATCATCTTTGGATTGTGCAGCAAAGGCCAATATGAAGACCGTCTCTACATGGCAAGAAAGTACACTTCAAGAAACGGCGGAGGCAGAAGACGCATGTCTTGATAGTGACAAGACATCAACACGCAAAAGAAAAGGGAGTCAATTTTGAAATTGACTGAAGAATGACTGCAATTTGGGGTAATATAAAATTTCAATTGCGTAGGGGGAAATTGAATATGTCAAGTAGATTTCTTGTTCCTTTAAGTAGTCGTCCTGTAGTAATGCATGTCAAGAAGCTGATTGAGAGTGAAATTTTTTGAAATCCAAAAGGGGTTAGAGTGTCTCGTCTAGGAGAGAGAATAGTCTTCTAGTGCCAAAGAACAAGAGAGCATATCATGGCAAAGAAGGTCAAGAACGCCCTCGCAATAAGAAGTTTTTCAATTTGGAGGTTGGATGTTGTAGCAAGGATTGAGGTCTTGAATAGACTTCATATTACTTTTTTAGCATGGAACTGGAATTTTTGTTTCCCAAGAGTCATGGTAGAGATAGTTGCCAATAATTGTGAGGAAGGTCCTAAAGTGGAGGGCAAGAGAGGAAATTTGGCTCGATGGACTGAGTCGGATTGGAGGTTAGTGTTGGGGAAGGAAGCAAGAGAACCGATGAGGATCACTTTCTATCGGAAGTGTGATGCTGTAGAGGAGATTGCGGACATATGCAATTTGTTCTTTGCTCCACGTACAATGAATGGTTACAAGGTGGAGTCCTATTGGGACCCGATTAAACAAAGCATCGTGGGGACAATAATGGCAATGTTTAAACCTAAACAAACGACTTACGTGAACATGCAGCATGCAGTCTTTTTCCACCAGATGTTTGCAAGAGTGAAGGTGAATTGGGCAAAGTGTTTTCACCAACAAATGAGGCAAATGGTTGTCATTGGAGGAAAAATTTGCCTCCACATTATTTTGCACCATTTGCAACACATTTCTACTTTGGGTTGAATTTGCTGACAATGGAAGAGATACGTCGTGTGATGTCACATTTTTATCTTGATTTGAGATGGGAAGCAGATGAAGAAGAACAACAATACATGGCACACCTGCAAGCTTGTGATGATCATTTCTTGAGAATTGGACAACGGGAGATGGAAGAAGTCATAAGCCCAAAGACGACAAAGCGGAATAAACTTGAAGAAGCAGAGTTGCCTCCAGCACAAAGAAAGACCCAAAGACTCTTTTTGTAAGGTAAGAAGGTGGTGAAAGAAGAACCTTCAAAATTGAGTCTGAAGGAGAGACAGAGTCTAGAGGAGAAGACTCAGAAGAAGCAGAACTCACGGTACAAAGTGGGGAATCCGGAAGTAAGAGTAAGGGTGAAGACAAAGTTCAGCAATCGGCTGAAGCAGAAGAAGATGAAGCTTTTCATGCGATGATTGATAGTATAAAGGGAAATGCTAATCACTGTGTAGCCCTGGTCATGGAAGAGAAGGGGGCTGAGCAAAAGAAGGAGTACACTACGGGGCCAAGTTCAGCATTTAAGGAAGAAGGAAGCTCGGAAGAAGTATTGCTGAAGGTACAAAGATCAAGACTCTAGAAGAAGGAGCCGGCGGAAGAGGCAAAGTACGAAGATGGTGCCTAAGACAAAGAGAACTTTAGAGGAATACAATATTTATCACATGTTGTAACTCCATTGTTGGAGTTGTTGAAAGAGCACCAGAAGGTAATCCCACAAGATCGTATGAAGGTGAAGAATGAGTTGCAAGTGGTGGAGTATTTGCTGGCTGAAATGAAGGGATTGCAGGAGCATGTAACCCAAAGAGAAGAGGAAGTTAAAGAGCTTCGGGTGGATACAGTCTTGAGGAAGAAACTTTTGAGAAGTTGCAAGAGAGTTTTGCGTCAAGAGGGAGAGAAATGCAGCGACAAGCCAAAGAGTTGAAGGAGCAGATGATGTGTAATACTCCAAGGACAAGAGAAGAGAGAGAAACACAAATTACACACTCAACATTCGGTGCCCCAAAGGAGCACCTTCTCTTTATTATATAGACAAAGAGGATCTCCTCCAAGGAAGCTCCACCATAGGATTAGGCACACAGATAGATGACATGTCAGCAAGCTCCACCCTTGGATTGCTTACTTGGATGGGTGACATGTCGGTCTAGGTCCTATCTGGTTGGTCAAACAAGCTTTGACCGGAGGGAATATTTTAGGGAATCTTCTTATAAGAGTCTCGGAATCACGTGAGTAAGGTACCATTGGAAAGATCTCAACAAGAGAATCCAGGAAGGAGGGAAGGATAGCCTTTCTTTTGTAAAGGGGGGGGGGGAACTTGTACACTTTCGAGGCTTAATTCATCCGTTTAGGCCTTCAAAATTGCCTTCAAAGATTTCAGGCATATTTTGGTTCCTACTCTATAAGTAGAATCCTCTTTTGGTGATACCTCTTTCTGATCTGTTTAGTCCATCATGTGTGACATCCTCCCAGATGTTACCAACCCAATTCTCACCTTTAAATCATATGTCTAGCTACTAGTTCTAAGGTTCTCAAGTATTTTTTGGTTTCTGCTCTATTAGTAGAAGTACTCTTTTGGTGATACTTCTATCTGATCTATTTTGACCATCATGTATAACATCATTCTAGATGTTAGCAACCATTTCACATCTAGATCATATGGCTAGCTCTTGGTATTACATGATGTTGCTGAACAAGATGAAAGAGGAGGTTAGTGAAGTGCGCATCGAGAGTATTCATGTTAAAGTGATGGTAGCAGTGATGGAGCAGGAGTTAGAAAGCTTGAAGAAGAGTGCAGCCAAGAAGGATCAGGCATGGTAGAGAGAGTTGGTGGTCAGACATCAAGAAGAAGAAAGATTGAGAGAGTTGGTACAAAGTGCTGAGTTATAGAGTTCTCAATATGCGGAGGAGAAGAAGATGCTTGCTGTTGAGTATGAAAATTAGTTGAAGATGAACCGGGAGGAGTTGAAGGCATAGCAATCTCAAGGGTATGCATCAAAATCAGTAGGAGAAGTTGTGGGAAAATTGAGAGCTATGCTATGCACTGAGGCTGAAGGAAGATTGGAAGAAGCAAGACTACCCGAGTTAAAGTTGCTTGTGCAACAAACTCGGAAGAGGAGAGCCAAAGATGTTGATATGAAAACTCTACTAATCCAATTGAGGGAGCAAGTAGATAGAAAGATGTTAGAAGTAGGAGACAATGTCAATTTCAGATTAGATTTAGTGAATTCAGAGTTAGAGAGAATTAGGAGTAGTGTGACAGAGGAGAAAAAGTCCGATGCTGTAGAAGTAGGAATTCAGGTGTCTTTGGACTTGTTCTTTGAGATATCAGAGAAGAGTGGGTTGCAAGATAAAGAAGTAGATGGATTGCCCATGACCTCAATTGTAGTTCCTAGTGAAGAAGTAGCAAAGATAGTGAAGGAATTAGTAGAATAAGATATACCCGAAGAAGGAGAAGTAATAGGAAGATCATTGAGTTTGAAAGCAAATGAGGAGATTGACATTGGATCAGAGTAGAAATAGATTGAGATTTGAAGAGGCAAATATGAAGAGGTGCATTGTCATTTCGGATCTGCAAGTAGGAAGAGTTGTTATAGAATGATATAGTTGTTAACAATTGTTGATTGCTCTACTATTTAAAGAAGGCAATTGCAGTCATATGTTGTTCAATATTCATAATTTTGAAGATAGATAAAGCGAAGTGTTGATTTCAATGCTCGTTGCTTGAGCTTAATTCTGAGTATCAACTTTGTGTTTGTGTTTGTGAGTGTGTGGAGAAATTCAAAGTGCAAGTTAGTGTGCTTGTTGGATGTTGAATTCCGTAGCCTTGATCTTCATTCTATGTGTTTGATCTTGAGTGAAGTGCAATCAAAGCAATGCCTTGACAAATCTGAAGAATTGTAATGTTGGTAGTATTTTGCATTTGTGAGTGTAGCGTTGAGTTGATGTGAAGCAATTTGATCAAGGAAGTTGTGCTTTCATTGTAGGGGTGGAACACAACTTTGAGGCGAAGTCGTTTTTGTAGTGAAGTGCCGTCTTCAAGAGAATCTGAATCATCACAATCAAGATTTGTTTGGATAGAATTTGTTATGGGTGTGTGTATTCATGACAAGTTGTCAAGATTGTGAGCTTGTTACTCTCTTCTAGGTGTAGTTTCTACCTGAGAGATTAAAGAGGAACCCAAGAAGAACTACATGTTACTGTTTGACTTTGTATTTGACCAATTCTGAATCGTATCTATACGAGAACCAACTTTAGTTACTTGATTACTGCAAAAGTGATATTTGCCAGGTTGTCACAGCATTGCCAAGAGATAAAATTGCCAAGACTTCTTTTGTCAAAAGGATGTTTGTCTCTTCCCAAGGATGCTTCATAATAGTAGTACTCATCTGAAACAACCAATACATGAAGGGAGTTAAGATCAATGATACATAATTTTGGAGGTCCAAGTTATTGATCAACCTTTGGTTTTTCCTTGATGTGTACTTTTGAGAGTTGGTCTCATATTCTTGGTGAAGGGAACGTGTGGCAATTGGTACATAATATTGGATCAAAGGACAACTATCCTTTCCAATATTGCATTAGCTTGCTAGGATTAGTAAGGGTGTAAGTAAGCAAGTACTTAATGAGCCTCACTTTTCTACCCTTGTCTGTAGAGGACTAAACAATGTGTGGCTGCTTGTCTTGTCCCTTTTAGCTTTGTTGTTGTATAAATTTGTACTCTCAGTCACTTAGGATTACATTGAAAATTATGTGCTACATCTAGTTTTCAATGATATGATGGGTGAACATTGCCATATAGAATCTTAGCCTCGGACATGTTAGCACTTCTAAAAAGCATTGCTTATAAGTTATGATTGGAATCATGTCATCTAATTAGGTGATCCTTGAACATTCAATTATTAAGATCTATCAATGTGAATCAAGAATGATAAGAATAATAAAGACTATATCATAACACCACTCATTTGGTAGCTTGGGTTGTGGCTCTTTGGAATCACTATCAATGATAAGAAAAGATTGAAGCTACATTTTGTAATATCAATAACTAAACATATTATCTAGAGGTAAAAATTGGCTTGATAATATATGGAAGGATGTTATATATGATGGGCTAGGTATATCAAATATAGATATCACCAAAAGAGTACATCTACTAATAGGGCAGAAATCAAAAATAGCTTGAAAACTTTAAAGCTAGTTTTGAAGGACTAAATGGATGAATTAGACCTTGAAAATGTGCAAATTGAGTTCCGAAGAAAAATTGGGTTGGATTTACTTCAATCTTGTCTATCTCATTGAGAGCTTTACAATGGTACCTCACTCATGGAATATTGAGGTTCCTACAAGAAGATTCCCTAAAGATTCTCTTTGGTCAAAGATTGTTTGACCAACTAGATAGGATAAAAACAAACATGTCACCCATACATTTAATTAATCTAAGGGTTGATCTTGCTAACATATCACCTATCCATATATTTGATCCAAGGGTAGAGCTTTGTTTGAGAGAATCCTCTTTGCTATATAATAAAGTCAAGCTACTCCTTTGGGGCATTGAGTGTGAAACTTTGTGTTTCTTCTCCGGCATTTGTCTTAAGGTCTCCTATCCTTGGAATGGTGTTGGATTAAAATGGTGTCAGAGCAGCTGTTTCAATCCAAGATAGTGGATCACCCCTCTTAGAAGAACATGGGCTACTAAGATTGAGTAATTTTGAGGAGAGAAACCATAATGCAATTGACAGATTAGGAGTGTGTTAGAGAGAAGATGGGATGGAAGCGCCTTAAGGACAATATTTGGCACTCCAATTTCTATTCTTGAATCCATTCTACATCAAGATTATGGAAAACCAGCATGAGCAAGTGAGAGTATATCTCATTTTCCATTTCGGTGTTGAGTTCATGGATATAGTAATGAATTCACCAAACCAATGATTTTGTCGGTGGTGATCTATGATAGAGAGTGGGACTTGACAATCTATATTTTGTTATGATGGATTTAAAAATACCAAATACTCACCTTTTGAATATTCAAGTAGAAATCCATTATGTGGTTAAACCAAAACTAATGGTAAAGGATTTTGTAGTCCGCAATTTTGGTGAGAAATATTATCAATGAGTGAAGCCTTTGAAGTCCCAATGGTAGGCTCAATAGTCTGTGCTCCCTCTTAAGTGATCATGTTAACCCTTTGTTGAAATAGGAAGAAGCAAGTGAACAATTGTTGTGTGTAGGAATCATGGATCCATAGTTGCAAGAGTTGATGCAAGGCATGTAGGGGATGTTGAATGAGTTTTGGGAAATCAAGATGACCATGGAAGCATTGCAAAGTCAAGCACATACCTTTAGGAATGATCATGCAATGCACAAAGGGGAGTCATCCCTAAACCTAATACCAACAACCAAAATAACATGGAGAGTCACTCATGCCAATGACATCGACCTCAGTCAACAATGATGCCACATTGTTACTACGGATGAAGATGATATGCAATATCAAGCCTTCCAAGGGACAATGTTCCATGGGAGTAGTGGAGAATTGGATTTCCATAACAAATTGATACTTCATTGATGAATTATTCACAATTGAAATCACTGATCATTTTATAGGTGTGTTTCATATGGGTACTTGATGTAATTCTCCGAGGACAAGAGAGAAAACACAGATTGCACACTCAAACATTCGATGCACCAAGGGAGCACCTTCTCTTTATTATATAGACAAAGAGGATCTCCTCCAAGGAAGCTCCACCATAGGATTAGGGACACAGATAGGTGACATGTTAGAAAGCTCCACCCTTGGATTACTTACTTGGATGGGTGACCTGTCTGGTCTAGGTCCTATCTGGTTGGTCAAACAAGCTTTGACCGGAGGGAATCTTTTAGGGAATCTTCTTGTAGGAATCTCAGAATCACGTGAATAAGGTACCGTTGGAAAGCTCTCAACAAGAGAAAGCAAAGGGGAATCTATACATTTTCGAGGCCTAATTCATCCGTTTAGGCCTCCGAAATTGCCTTCAAAGATTTCAGGCATATTTCGGTTCCTACTCTATTAGTAGAAGTCCCTTTTTGATGATACCTCTTTCTGATTTGTTTAGTCCATCATGTGTTACATCCTTCCAGATGTTACCAAACCAATTCTCACCTTTTAATCATATGTCTAGCTATTGGTTCTAAGGTTCTCAAGTCTATTTCGGTTTCTGCCCTATTAGTAAAAGTACTCTTTTGGTGATACTTCTATCTAATCTATTTTGACCATCATGTATAACACCATTCTAGAAGTTACCAAACCGAATTTCACATCTAGATCATATGGCTAACCCTTGGTATTACACTTGATCAATAAAGCATTCACATGGTATGACGCTTAGCAATGATCAATGTTAGTAGAAGGAAGAGATGTCACTTGGACAACCATGCAGGAAGGGCTACAAAAGAACTTCCAATCTATGGATTGTATGCAGATGACTCATACCCGACTATGGAGGTTGAAGAAAAAGAATAGTATACAAGAGCATGTGGTGGCATTCTTTTATTTATAGGTTGCAATGTAATGTTGCAGCCAACATGATTCCAAAAAAAGCTTTGGATAATTTCAAACAAGGGTTAAAATAGCAAATTTTCCAAGAAGTAATGGTACAAAACCCTTGTGTGGTTTTTTAAGCCATTGCTTGTGCTAAGAGAATAGCAAGGATGCTTGGAGGAGGTGAAGAGGTAGTCCCAACCAACATTATTAGGCTAAAACATAAGAGAGGAATTCAAAAATAGATTTGACAAATGTCTTTGGGATAAATAACAAACTTTGTAATAACTTTTAGTGAACTCTGTAACAATATGAGATTGCAATAAATGAATGCTCTGCAAATTCAGTTACGTGATATTTTATCCAAATTGCATTCATTTATAAAAATCAAGCCCTATGTTATGGATGTTTAGGATTGATGTAACTAAATAAATGATTTCCAGACAAAGTGATGTGTTTCTCAAGAAGGTGGCCACATGGTTAGATGAGTCAAATATGATTTATAATTTGGTTTGCGTATTCAAAATCCAAAATGCCTGCCCTCAACAATTCAAAATTCTAAACTCAAATTCACCACCCTCTTGAGCAAATGTGTGAGTTGTCAGGCAACTAAACAACGGTTTTGTAGTTTCATATTGGTGTGGGAAATGATCAGTGCCGTTGTGCAGCAACCAAGAAATTGATTAGGGTTCAAGGAGTTTTACGCTGGGAGTGCAACAAAATTTTACAATGGGAGATCAAGGACCTTGTTTTAGTGCAGGAGACTCACTTTTGGACACTGATCTAGGACATATAGAGTCATTTTTGGATTTGCAACCTCAACAACAATTAGGGAAATTTGGAGAATTGTTAAGGATAGCTTCTTCCGTGCCAAGAAAAACAAAGGAGGATGAACAATTTTGCATGGCAACACACCATTATAGCCAAATATTGGATTATTTGGAGGACCTTGAGCACTTTGCACAGATTCATGGTGGGAATTGCAAAAATCCCATTTAGAAATTGACCACATTTAGTTTCATGGCAACCTTTTTGATTAGGAAGGGACAAGGATTTCCAAATTCTATGACAAGTGATAGGCTTTACAAGAAATGGTTGAGGTACATGAAACAATACAAAGAAACTTGGGAGCTTAAGAACAAGTCTATTGGAGAAGGTCTCACGGAAAAGGAATATGGCAAAGAGTAGAGAACTATAGAAGATAAATTGAATGGAATGTACCCGCATTTTGCAAGAATGGAATCGATGTTTGGGACTAGAGAAAACATAAGTCCACCTACAATGGTAAATTTAGGAGATTTTAATCCCAATTCAAGCAAGATTTGTGAGGCTGGCAAGGAGGAGGTCCATGAAGGTGCACAAGAGTGCTTGCGATTCCCATCTCCTCCAAAGGTGGTGTTCCCTAACTCAGGCTCCCAATTGGTCCCAAACACCCAAGGGGGAAAGTATACCAAGTGGCATGGACAATGGAATCCTATCACCCAAGGATGAGTCTCAATTTTTTTCACTAATTGAGAACTTACCTTTCATTACACCACCACCTTTAACTTCTATTGTGGATGGATACAAGTGTGCTTTCATTGACCAAGAAGGGGAACGTGACCCAAAGAGGAGGAAAGGTGGAGTATCAATACGTAAAGTACCCATGTTGTCACCTAGTATGTCATTGTCTCATGATTTAGCAAAAATTAAAATATTGAAGGTAGATACTATAGAATCCAGGGAGAGGTTACGACTAGTTGAACTAGAAGCCACCAACATGAGGAAAAGAGAGAAAACAATGATGAGAATGGAAGCAAAGCATGTGAAATTAAAGAAAGAGAAGATGAAGATTGAAATTGAGAAAAGATTGAGTGTAGATAAAAGGACAGCTAGGGGAGACAAACAAAATTTTAAGGAGAAGAGACTGGAATTAAAGCACACTCATGAAAAAAAATGAGTCTCATACAAGCAAGGAAAACTCGCAAGGAAATAAGTCACTATTTCAAAGTGCTCACTCAGGTTCAACATCCATCATACTCTATGGATAGAAAATAGTATACCAACATGTAACCTTTATTATGATTATATTAAAGATGAGTTATGGAAACTTGATAAACATTGTTAGTTTCTCCTAGATGCCACTCTTACCGCCTAGTGCCACTCCTTACCACTCAATTCCTCCCATTTTTTTCTTCACCCTATCTAGTCGGCTCAAGATGCCACAAGTTGCCACAATTTGCTACTTAGTGCCGCCCATCAACTCTTTTTTGCAGCCGCTAGTCACTGCTCAATGTTGCACTTTGTTGAATTAAAGCCAACTAGTGCTCGTCGGTGCTTGTCGGTGCTCATGGGTGCTTGGAAGTGCTCACACGTGCTTGTAAGCACTCATGGGTGCTTGTAAATGCTTGTAGGCACTTGTGTTCAATTGGTGGTGCTCCTAAGGGCTCATAGGTACTTGTGAGTAATCGATGACACTTGTCAATACGCATCGATGCCTATTGGTACTGAGTGACGCCCGTAATGGGTTAAGTGTGGTGACTCGTGATGTGAGTGGTACACATAGGTGCCAGGTGATATACTATTTGATGCACAAGGCACAATTGAGTATATAGGACATGAAAATATGAGAGTTAGACAAAAATATGAGATTTTCACAAGTGTAAACTAAAATATATATGAGTATAAAAGATAAATGTATACATGAGGATAAATGAACAAAAGATGTATATAAATGGGAGCCAATAAAACCTAAACCTGTCACTATGATAGAGGAGGAGGTGAAGAAGAAGAGGGAGATGCATTATGGTGTCTAAGTGCTTCATCCTTAAGTCTACAACAATGTACATGATGTTGAATCTTAAATGGAATCAATGACTTCCATACGGGCCACTCGCTCTCATCCAAGTCTTGGTGCTTGATACTGCTAGCAAGAAGAGAATATGTGTCATTACTATAAGAAATCAGTCTACCTGATGTCCACTCCTCTTCTGCCCAACTAACAACAGACCTATTGTCATGGACAAATCTGTCCAAGGCACTCATCAAAGGGTCAAATGACCAAGTGTATGATGCTCTTTGTACCCTATAAGGATGGAAGTGGGTAGGGTGGATAGCAACATGTGGATGGTTCCTATAATAAGAGAGTGCATAACTATCTAGGATCAAAAGATCATGAAGAGGTAAACCTAATGAAGTAAGATGCTCATATGATCCAACTCTAATTCCTCTGAATTGAGAATCTTGCTGGATATCTGCAAAACACAAATAGGCCATGACGCAAGACCTGGTGTGAACTCCCTCCGGAAGTTTAGACCACTCCACTCATTCCGTAACAACCACTCCACTCCATCTAGAGTAAGATCTATCCACAAGATAACCTCAAAGCGTAGCAAACAGAAATGGATGAAATGGCTAACATCAAGACGGGCTATCCACCCTATCCGCTGGGACTGTGTGTGAGGGCACCAACCATGCCTAGTCATTCAGCTCTCCCATGCACAGAAACTTAAAGCACCATAAAGCCATAATGATGCCAAACAAGTAACATCCACAACAATAATCTTCTCTGTAGGAAGCCTAGGAAGAGGGTACGTGGAATATATTCTCTTGGTAGACAAAGCCTCTCTCTAAAATCAGTTTGAGTGCCCTGAGTCTCCACACTATGAGGTAACACATGGGTGGCATCAGTTTGGGTCTGCATCTCATGACAAGTATGGGTTTGTCGAGCAATGGTACATAGTCTTCATCCAAGATAAGCCACATGAGTCCTCATTTGAGCTAGACTACTCTCACTCTCCTTTACCTAAACATGTGCACTCTTACACCTCTCTATAACATATGCTTACTCTCATGCCTCATTTTGTAATTGGACCCTATAACCCTCCGCCATGGCAGCGGCACCTAGTATATCCAAGTCCAAGTCAGCTGATCTCTGCTCTCTCTCCATCTCAAAAGTAAGCAAGGTCAGATGCCTCTCCTCCGTTAGACCAAGTAAATCCTCTTGCTCACAAAGGAGTCTCTCTTGCTCTAAGGTGAAAACCCCATGCTTCTCAAAGCTCTCCAATCTACTCTTGTGCTCAAGCACTAATCTTTCCCTCTCCTCTACACTCTCCAATCTACTCTCACGCTCAAGCAATAATCTCTCTCTCTCTCCTCTACACTCTCCAATCTACTCTTGCGCTCAAGCACTAATCTCTCTCTCTCTTCTACAATATCCAATCTACTCTTGTGCTCAAGCACTAATCTCTCTCTACACTCTCCAATCTACTCTCATGCTCAAGGAGATTTCTCTCTCTACACTCAGCCATTCAAACACAATCATCTAAACTGCAAGTGATGTCAACAGAACAAGAAGAAGGTGAAGGTACTCTAAAATGCATGGGGTCACCAACACCCTTCACAAACAAAGAAAGTGATGAAGAGGAAGAAGAGGGAAAAGGAGCTATCTCAACAAAGGGAAAGGGTTGTGTCTCAACACAAATCTGTTGAACACTTGTTCACAAGTGATACATTTAGTTATCCATCAAGTACAAATTTGTATTTGAATTTACAAAATACACAAGTTCACAAGTTCATTAATTAAAGCTTCTTAAATGAACTCATTTATTAAATTTGGTAATAGTATATACAAAAGAAATTTGTATGTTTTCCAACATAAAAATAGATAAATAAATAAATAAATAAAGATAAATAAATAAATATATGAAAAAACTCAAACATAATCATTTACTCACCATCCTCATCCTCCCCATCATCAATAGTCTCATCTGCATCCAAGCTATCTGTATCGTCATGATCATCATCATGCTTTCCTTTGTGTATAATCTCCTCATCTCCATCACTAAGGTACATACGTCCTCCTCTGGAATGAAAGCTCTCTCTATAAAGAGATGAGTGAGTATCTACCCAAGGAAGGTGATCTTGAACTTGCGCCCCTTAGTACTCCTCAATTGGCTTTGCAAACTCCCCATCTTTGCAATGATAACTCTAAATTCTAACTCTCCCCAATCATAATCCTCCACACCAAATCTCCTCAACTTGGTCTTGGTGTTGAGTGCCAAATGCCCATGTACAATCTTGGGCCTAATAGTGGGTGCAACAAGTGCACCCATCAACTGGAGGAAAGCTCTAAACACATGATACACACATTGCCTTGTAAGATATCCTTTTGCAACCCTGTCCCTTTATGGAAACTAGTCTGAAACAACTGTGTAAGGAACTATCCTCCATGTTGGTGTTCTCCACCTTGGCATTGCAAGTGCATCTCTAACTATATATGCGGTCCATTGAAATTGCCTCCCTCTTACCAAACTTGTGCAAGAGACCTTGTCCCACAAACTCACAAATTCCATACATGGAAGAACCTACAAAACCCACCAAGAAATAACCTTAAACTTCAATCATAAGGACCCTAAACAATGGGTGCCACTCAAAGCCACCCTTGGACAGGAAGAAAGCAACAAGTGCAGCTGGGTGGTGCTTGTTGCCGCCATTGAGTGCCATTGGGGAGTGCCCAAAGGTGCTTGCAGGGATAGGCGCCACCCGCGGGCACCGGGAGGACGCCCAATGCCACGCATAGATGCCCGTTGATGTTGCCCAAAGGCGCAGTTGTGCTGGAAGCAGCTGTAGGATAGGGCATTTTGGAAAGCACATTGAGATGGCACTGAATGCCGCTCAAAGATACTGGGAGTTGCTAGCATAAAAAGTTTAGGGTTTAGGGTTGGTGTTGGATGGCACTGGAAGATGTCAGAAGGTGCTAAGGGACAAGGCTGTGAAACATTGACAATTTAGAAGTCTACCTGCATAAATCATAATCTTGAGGTCCTGAAACGTTTGAAAGTAGAGAGAAATGAAGAGAAAAATTAAGAAGATTTGAAGAATACCTCTGGACATGGGTAGTGAAGTCCAAATGTAATTTTGAGGCCAATAACATTCAAATCAACCTCCCAAATTCCAAAGACAGCAGTTTGAATCTGATGTTTGTCCAGCCAGCACCACTTGATGAAATTTACTGGGTGTTGAATGGTATGAAAAGCTATGAGCCAATCTACTTCCTGAGTATTTCTCATGTCGGGTCCGTCAACGATCTTTTCATATCCCTAGATTTTTGCCATGGTTCAAATTCAGTTTACAATCTGCTCTTCCTCTCTATCTCTTGAATGCTCTCCTGCTCCTCCTCTGTATCTCAAATGCTCTCTTCCTCTCTTTCTTGAATGCTCTCTTCCTCTCTTTCTTGAATGCTCTCTTCCTCTCTTCCTCTTGAATGCTCTCCTTCAATTCAAAATCTGAATTTTGCTCTTCCTCTCAAAGTTCCAACTCTCTCAAACCCCACAGCAAGTTGGCCTCCTTCAAACAATGTGATTTGCCTCCTTCAGCAAGTTTGGTTCCTTTGAGTTTGCTCCTTCAAACACTCTATACTGTGAAATGACTCCTTCAAACACCCCACACCCAAGTGGTGAAATGACTTGAAATGACTTCTATTCAAATCTAAAAAGAGGAAGGTTTATATAGCCCTACACTGGAAAGAAAGTTTGAATATCCAAACACCCAAAATGTGCACATTAAGTGTAAAAATCAATATTTTAGAGAAAGAACTCAAATCTTGAGTGGCAACATGCGGCACTCCATGTCGCCAACTAGCACGCCCAAGTGTTACATAAATTACACAACACCTACCAGTGCCACTCGGCACCAACAAGTGCAATAATTTATTTAATTTAGAGGGTGGTCCCCAATGCACTCTAGTGCCTACAAGTGCCATTGCGTGGTGCCTACCGCCGCAAGAAAATTGTTGGCAAGTTGGGGGGCGGCTCCTAGCATGTACGAGCACCATTGCAAGGCGTCTACAAGCATCATGGGGCCACTTAAACTTTTTTCCAACAACATACATCTAGTGACTTTGAGGTGTAATCTCACCCAACACCACACTATGTAGTGTAAGCTCGAGCCCTACAAATGTATAGATTAAGCTTTCAAGAATTCTTTTTGCATCACGAGAATTCTTATTCCAACTCATGGTCTAAGTAAGAGGTAGCAAACATTTTTTTAAACTTGGTGTTGGTGATAAAATACAAGAAACATTACCAAAGTATGAGATATGAGATGAAGAGTTGAAAAATAAATAATTTATTACATGGAAACTCACTCAATTAAGTTTATCATTATTATGATAATCAAGGCAATGTTGCATCACCCTTGATTTACTTTCTTTTCAACCAAGTTCTATACCATGAAAGATATTTCTGAATCTATTTGAGTTTCCTTGTAAATCCTCCATCGTCATCTGACCAAACATCATACTTATTGTTAGAAAATTTTGTAAAATAATACACACTAATATCCACTTTAACAAATAAGCATTTCTACTATTGTCTTTGGGTTGCACTCTTAGTTCACAAAGAGAATGCCATCTAGCTTTCAATACTCATATACAATGCTCATTTATCACTCTTGCCTTTGCCACATATTTATTAAACTCTTGCTTGTCTTGTGATCGGGGCTGCTTGAAAGCAGGGACTAGGTGATGCATGGGTACGTAACTTGAATCACCTAAAAGGTACTCTTTTGCCTCAAAATTTTGACAACTCACTCTTTGGTTCAAATCATTCCATAGTGATAATTTTTTCAAACAAGTCATGTCATGACATGACCTTGGCATTCCTGCAAATAAACAAGTCAAATTATACTTTAAGTAAACCATACAAAGAGGATCACCAATGCATTGAAAGTACATAACAAAACAACACATAACATAGAATGTACCTTTGGAAAAATGTATAGTTCTCCTTGTATCATCACAAATCACTTGGCCATTTATAGAATATGAACCCTTGCAGCTGAAATATATTTCCCCGTCCATTGTTGGTTGAGCTGCAAGAGGAAACAATGTTCCATCTACCCAACCAGCACAACCAGGAAAACCTTTTTGTGCAGAAGCAGTGGATATCCTCCTCCTCTCCTCCAACTTGGGCCAAACAACTTGACTCCTCATCACATCTAATATGGCTATCATAACTCTATGAGTAAAAGAAATTGTTGAACCAGCACTAATGCCCCAAATATTTAAACCCCATGGAACACAAGCTCCATTGCAGTGATGCACAAATCTATCCAAGGCTAGGGCAACTTGGATCCACACATGTGTTTGCTCTATTTGGTAGCCTTTTTCAAAAATCATGTGAGTCTTAATCAAATCCACTAATGTTGAAAAAGAATTGACATCCATTCTAGTAAACTGGTGAAAGGCCTTTGTATCAAGATTTCTAAAATACTCTATCACAAACTCTCTACTACAAGGGCAAGTAACACTGGGTTCCAAGTAGCAATGAGTATGTGCATACTCCCACCTACTAAGAAAAAATTCTAGCATATTTAAATCTCCTCCCAATTCTTCTTCTTTGTCTTCATCTTCTAGTCCTTGTAGCGATATCTCCAAATCTAACCAAATCATCCATTGAATACATTTTCTAATATTTATAGTTAGTACTACATGAGTGCTCCCTCTTGGCATGACTTGATTCTTAACCACAATAGATAACTCTTTATCGGCAAAGGGTCATCTCTATTCTCTATGCATAGAACAAAAAAAAAATCTCACAAATTTCATTCCGTAATAAGAAAACAAGTTCATGAATTTCATTTCATCACTCAAGGGGGAACAAGTGCATACATTTCATAGTTGTACCAAGAGACAACAATCATAAATTAAACATTTTTAAATACTGAAATTGAGGATTTTTGAGAGTAACCCTTCAAACAAAATCACTCCTCCTTCTAACCTTCCCACAACATGCACTCAAATCTTCTTACTCCAAAAAAATTCACTCCTACTTCCAACTTTGGCTCTAGGTCTCTCAAATCTTCTTCCGCTGTCATTTTTTGCATGCCCTCAAATCTTTCCACTCATGGTCCCTCCAATCTTCCTACATGGTCAAAAATCATGTTTTGGGTTGTCTCGTGCATAAATCTGTCAACTTTTGATTACCACAGGTGTTCTTGAACATCATGGATGCTCCCTTTGGTAGCTGCCGCTATCATTCTAACCACAAAATACCTACTTTATTAACCCTAATTGTAATCAATGCACTACGGAGTGATAACAAAAAGTTCCTTATCCCTTATTTTCTACAAACCACCTCATATAGAGTGTGCTAATAATAAGGAACTTGGCCCAAACTCTATAGCAAGACCCTTTCTACCTCCCATTCACACCATGTACCAATTTAGTCAATGCTTTGTAACTATCTATATGAAACATTGTGAAAATTTGTATAACTATTTCTGACACCCCCCTAATACTTTGGTGGACCAGTTCCTATGGAATTAGGCAACATTTGGTTTTAAAAACAAGGAGCACAACCGCTCTAAGGAGGACAGGGACGGGTTGAAGAAAGAAGAGATGGGGTCTCACAAGGGGAAGTGACTTGAGCAGAACAACATTGTTGTTATAATTGCAGCCAAGTTAGGCACCTAACCATCAATTTTCATACTTGTTTTCCTAGAGGCCCTCAGCTTCCATACAGGTGATCTTGAACAACATGGAGAGACAAATTGAAGAAGAGGATGCAAAAATCACATTGGAAAACAAAGATCACCAATAAATATACCTTGTGGCCTTACTAGCTCAATGGAGAATCAAAAGAAGAGGGGAAGGAAGAGGACAAGTGTGTAGAGATTGAGGAAAACAAACTCACAATTGATTGTTGTAAATGGAGTACTAGAAGGTAATCAAGTGGAAGTATTGATAGACCTTGGAGTAATAGAGAATTTCTTATCTCACTCTATTGCAATAAGGTTAGGGATGGATCTAGAGAAGGACATGAATGGAGAAGTAGAATTACCTAATGGGTAGACATAGAGGATTGAGTCATTGCCTAGAAAGGTAGCACTCTTTGTAGGAGAATATCAAGAAGCAATTGAATGGCAAGTGATACAATTAGCTCATTATGATGCAATCTTAGGCATATTGTGGATAGAGCACTACAACCCCACAGTAGATTGGAAGAACAAAGTAGTGAAACCTTTCCAATGGATCATTGGGATTAAAGATAAAGCACACAAGCAAGAATTACCTCTCTATGTCATAGGAACAACAACTATCTATAAGACAGATAGATGTTTCATGGACCTAATAAGAGAAGTCTAGAGTGCACAATTCCATAGATAAATTCTTGAAAAATTGAAAGATGTGATCAATGAGTTTCAATATATCTTCCTGTATGACCTATCTTCAAGATTACCACCAAAAAGGAGAGTAGATCATAAAATCAAGATAATTCATCAAAAGACACCTCCTTGTAAGATCCCATATCATCTATCACCTCATGAGTTGGAGGAGTGTAAGGCTCAAATCAAGGATATGCTACAAAAAGGGATTATTACTGTATAGGGCTCTTGTCTTGTTTGTGAAGAAAGAAGATGGTACAATGCGCATGTGCATTAACTATCAAGGCCTAAATCAACAAAAAATAAAGAATAAATACCCCTTACCTTACATGGATGACCTGTTCAATCAACTCAATGGGGCAAAATACTTCACCAAACTTGATTTGTGAAGTAGCTACAACTAAATCCGGATTTTGGAGGAAGATGTCTATAAAAATGCCTTTCAAACAAGGTATGGTCATTTTGAGTACTTGGTGATGCTGTTTGGCCTCACCAACACATTGGTCACTTTCATGAGTTTGATGAATGAGATATTTTGTCCATACTTGGATAAATCTATTATCATTTTCATAGATGACATCCTTATCTACAACAAGACAATGATCAAACACAAGCAACATCTAGGAGAAGTCCTCTTGATTCTTTGACAAAATCAATTGTATGCCAAAATCTCAAAATGTGAGTTTTGTAAGTCTCAAGTAGACTATTTAGTGCTAAGAGTAAGTGTAAAAGGGATCCAAGTGTTAACAAATAAAATAGAGTTCATTAAAAAATGGAGTGCTCTAGAAGATTAGACTCAACTCAAGAGTTTCTTGGGATTGATAGGGTTCTATCATCAATTTATCAAGGATTTCTCCAAGGTTTTACAACCTCTAATGGGACTACTTGGCAAGTGGAAGAAGTGGATGTGGAGAACCACACAAGAATTGGCATTTCAAGAATTGAAAGATGCATTATCACATGCACCAATCTTGAAATGGTATGACCCAAAATGGCCAATCAAGTTGGCTATAGATGCATCAAGCATAGCAATAGGAGCAATCCTACAACAAGACTGATATGACAGATGACACTCAATTGCATATTTCTCTCAAAAGTTGTTACCAACAGAATCCAACTATCACACCACTAAATGAGAAGAGTTGGCCATTGTCCTTGCAACCAACCATTGAAAGCACTATCTTGGCAAGAAGGCATTTGTAGTAGAGATATACCACAAACCTCTAATCTACCTTAAGACACAAATTTTTTTATCTTGTTGATAAATATG
Organism: Lunularia cruciata; assembly: GCA_948567375.1. Lineage (NCBI taxonomy): Eukaryota > Viridiplantae > Streptophyta > Marchantiopsida > Lunulariales > Lunulariaceae > Lunularia > Lunularia cruciata. The sequence continues at coordinate 11,396,650 of OX419756.1, forward strand.
GTGGGCTATGAACCGGCATGTCTCTCACTTAGGATGAACCTCTGATGGCTGTTATAGTAGTGCACCATGGACTAAGAAGGCAAAGAATCCCAACTCCATCATACTTCTCCAAGGCTAACACTCCAAGACCCAAACCATTGCTCACTAGAGAATTCAATGAGAGAGAGATAATTGCAAATGAAAGGATAATAAGGACCTCTTCATCCTTAGTTATATATTTGTGAAATAGTTATGCACCAAAGTCACTAATTATTGCAATAACTCAAGTGACTAGGCTAAAAGTCAAATAAAGTAAAATAGCTAAAAGAATATCCATTCTCCTAAACATGTGGTCTTATCTTGATCCAACCATTAAGTCAAGGATTATTTCACATGGGCTATCCTTGGACTATAGAAGAATCTAAAGCAAAATGGTTTATGGACCCAAGAGTTCTCAACTATTTCCTCAGAGCCAAAACACATAGAAATAATACCAAGTCAACACACTAGAATCCAAAATAGTGGTGATCATTTTTTCTACTTCCTCTAAAGTAAGGTCCTTTCTATCTTAGCTATGACTAACTTTAGCTAATCATGACCAATGTAAAACCATCATTTATCTCTATATATATAATATCTCTCAAGTACTTGTAATATCAAACTAAATAGCATGATAGCACACACATGCACAAGTGGGTATTATAGGGTGGAGTGGATACAAAGGTTTACACATGATGATCACATATGTGGAAAGAAAGATGCAACTTGTAGATGCATTTGCCCAAATGCCCATGGTTAACAATCTGGTGATAAAGATGAACCCTAAATTTTAGCCAAGGATTCTCGCTGTTACAAAAATTGACCCATAGATTGTAGGAGCTTGATCATCCAAAAGTGTCACTAGTGCCCAAGGACTTGCTTTTTGTGATAACAGGTTATGGATCTCAGATGACATGGACATTAGAACCACCATCCTAGTAGAATGTCATGTTTTTGCCATTGCAAGTCATGTTGGAGTGGGCAAAACCTTGGATGTAGCTAAAAGCCATTACTATTGGCTCAAGATGAGCAACAATGTGATGGAGTATGTTCAAAGTTGTCTACTTTATCAACAAAATAAAGTTTCTAAAATAAAGCTCCTATAGGACTCCTTCAACCCCTTCCTATTCCTACACAACATTGGGAACAAGTAAACATGGATCTGGTTTGCAAATTGCCAAGACTACTTATGGGTTTGACTCCATCGTAGTCTTTGTTGACCAACTCAATAAAATGATTCATGTGCATCCTACCACCAAGGACATGATTGCTCCACAATTAGCTCAATTGTACTTGGATGCAATCCTTTCTCACCATGGATTATCTCAAGTGCTCATCATTGATAGAGGCACTCAATTCACCAATTTGTTTTAGAGAACACTTTTCTGTTTCTTCAGAACCAAATTGGCCATGTCCATAGCTTACCATCCATATACCAATGGAAAAACTGAGTGGGCTACTTGCACTATTGAAGACATGCTTTGAGGTTTCATCTTAGAGGAGCAAGAAAGGTGTGACACCTTACTCCTAGTGGTGAAATTTGCATACAACAATTCATTGAATGCATCCATATAGGCCACACCATTTGTCCTCATGTATGGAGAGCATCCTTTCACACCTTTGAGCTTGATGAAGATCTGCCTGGTGGATACCAATGTGGATGTTGTCAATACTTTTGTTTCTTGAATTCAACAAGGAGTAGAGAATGCCAAACACAAGTTGCAGGTCACCCAAAATTGATAGAAACAATACATAGATGCACATTTTTGCCACATGGAATTCAATGTTGGGGATCAAGTTTGGCTATAAACAACCAATCTCATATTAGTTGCCCTCGTAAGCTCGGACCTCATTGTAGGAGCCTTTTCCCATCCTTTGTCAAATCAAATGTAGTGGCCTATCACCTCAAGCTACCACCACACATGAAGACCCATCCAACATTTCATGTTTCCTTACTATGTAGATATGGATCTTGACAACTCCACTTTTCTCGCCATAGAAGAAATTTGACCTTGTCTAACACTCATTGATGACACAAAGGAATATGAAGTAGAACACATTTATGGTACTCACCATCCATGTGTAGAATATCTTGTACATTAGAAAGGGTACCCACTATATGAGGCAACATGGGAGCCAATAGCCAACTTGACCAATGCATTGGTGTTAGTGAAATCTTTTGAGCAACAACTTTGCAACAAAGATGTTGCATCTTAAAAGGGAGGAGGTTTATAATACCAATAGCTAGACATATTATCTAGAGGTGAAAATTGGCTCAATAATATTTGGGAGGATGTTATGTATGATGGGCTAGGTAGATCAGATAGAGGTGTCACCAAAATTGTACTTCTACGAATAGGATAGGAGCCAAAAACAACTTAAAGCCTTTAGAGTTAATTTTGGAAGTCTAAATGGATGAATTAAGGTTTGAAAAAATATATATCCTCCTAAGGAAGCAAATGTTAGCCTTTCCTCCATTTTCTATCTCATCAAGAGATTTTTGATGATAACTCACGTACGTGATTCTAAGATTCTTATAAGAAGATTCTCTAAATATTCCCTTTAGTCAAAGATTGTTTGACCAACCAGATAGGATCAAAACCAACATGTCATCCATGCATGCAACTCATCTAAGGGCAGAGCTTGTTGACATGTCACCTATCCATGTATCTGATCCAAGGGTGGAGCTTCCTTTGAGGGAATCCTCTTTGCTATATAATAAAGTCAAGGTACTCCTTTGGGGCATCAGAGTATTGCGTGTGAAGTTTTGTGTTTCTTCTCTGGTGTTTCTCTTAAGGGCTCCTATCCTCATAAGAATACACTTCTCCACATATACTAATTGTGAAGCTATTTCCACAAGTAGTCTTACAACTACCCATACCATGGAAAAGACCACCTTTTTGTTTCCAAAATCTGCAATCACATGTGGTCACTCAAGGATTACATCCCCTTTATAAAACATGAGGAGAAAAGTGACAAACTTATATTAGAAGCTTGCAATTAGAATTTTTATGAGAAGGCTTGCTTAACCATGCACACAAACACATTATGATAGAATGACTTGATATTAATATCATAAGATACAAGAACCAATAATTCCCTTGCATCTCAAACAATAGAAGACTTTGGAGGTAAGTTATCCTCAATGGAAGAGCCTCATTGTAGAAAACAAAATTTGTGCTTGTGAAAGACACATGCCACATATAAAATAAAATTTACCAAAGTTTTGTCCATAACCTTATACCATATATTTGGAATGGAAGGAGAGAGGAAGTTGGGCCTTTTGTATTATTATAAACCTATTTAAACAAATCCTATACATAAGCTAAACCATGTTACTAAGAAGTCCTTTATGAAAGAGAATGAACCATCTAAAGCAAAGCATAATTCAATCTCTCTCAAGCTCAATTGTAAAAGTGTGATACTTGAGGACATCTTGATATGAATATGTGAATATAAAGAAAACGTTTAGTTGTAATACTATAGTCCAAATTGTAGTACAATTCCAAGTAGTATTGAAGATAAATCCAAACAAGCATGAGCATTGAAGGGGTAAAATAATAAATCAAATAGACTCCTTCATTAAATCCTTTTGCATTTAATTTGAAGTGATTTAATGCTTAATCACCCAAGTCAATGCTCTCACAAGCAATACTAAAGGACTTTGTCCATACTTACCTTGATTACTATTGTATTTCAGACAAATGTTTCACTAACAAACAATAATCAGTGTTAGTGTCATTTGAGCTAACCTGATCCTATAGTAGGACGGGAAACAACCAAAACAGACCTGCTTAGAAGAGAGCGCCATGCAAATATCTTGCAGTCACTAAAAGTTGCTAAGAATTACCACCAAGAATAGAAGGAAATTATCTATTTAGCAAGGCTCATTGAAGATTGAATGACTACTATAGTTACTATTCCTTGGAATTTAATAACTCTTAATGATAATATTTCTTCAATGTTTTTGAACCTTTTTTTGCACTATAGTAAATATGTGATAGATATAATTGAGATTGAGTTTGGGGCAAACATACAAACCTAATGGTATTGATAACATGTACAAATCATTTAGGGATGACCTTAAAGATTTGTTGGTGTGCTATATGACAATCCAAAAATATGAAACTAGTCTTTTGAATTTATACTCACTTCCTTAAGATCAATATTTCTTATTTATCCACCAAATAAACAAGCCATGTTAGAGGATCTAACATTATATTTTCCCTATTTGTCAACAATCTGTGCTAGAGGTTTCAAGAATCTCTTCCCTACTGAAAGCTAGTTTGTTGAGGGACATGATGTACTTTGCTTGTATTAACAATTCATTAATAAGAACTATTGGAGAGCCATAACATGCTACTTCTATACTACTTCTTTTTCAATAAAACTTATTGAAGGGAGAAAGTTGAGGGATAGAATGTACTTTGCTTGTCTTACAAATTCATTAACAAGCACCATTGGAAGGCCGTAGCATGCTACTTCTATATTACTTCCTTGTCAATAAGCCTTATTGAAGGGATTAAACTTAGTTGTTCCAGCTCAAATCCTTGTTAACAAGCCTTGTTGGTGTTCCATCCGTTCTTTATTTTCACTTTTTGTTTGTTTTTGTGTGCATTTGTTCTTGGTTGTGTTCCTCATCTAGCATTAATCCATGTTATGGATGTATAATCTCCAAGTTATGTCCTAGGTTGTATCCTTTAGGGGTTGGGATAGGTTTTGGTAGAGTCTCCTCATGTTTCTTACTCTTGGCTCACTCTTTGGATCCCCTTCAGGTTTTCCTACTAGGCTTACCTCATCCCCGCATATATACTAGGATCCCTATGCCCCTTTGCCATCTAGTGGAATCTATGCTTTACATGCTCCTACATGCAGTCTTGGTAGATGATTAGGAGAGAAATGTCTCTATTTAGATTCTACTAGCTTTCTTCTCCCAGTGGACTTTGCTTCTGTTGGCTCATAGGGGTGCATATAGCCACTGAGAGACTGCATCTCAAATTCATTTATTTCTATTGGGCAATTGGCCTGCTTTATAGGAAGAGTACACCATCTAAGCCCAATGGGTGCTAGATGGATCATGGAGTCCCCATAGGCTTATGCTCCACCTCTAGAGCATCATCATCTATATTATTCCTTGATGTTAGGCCAAGTAGGGGAGTACTGCTGGGTAGTCCAAGCAATATCATCCTCTAGACCAATACCTTTCTCCCTAGATGCATTACCAGCCTTACAAGATTTTCATCCATCAACCATATATGACCTTCCTTCCTTTGTCCATGACTTCCACACGGATGAGGAGCTCTAAATGATAAAGTCCTTCTTCACCCAAGCTTTAATCCACTCTTCATGTTTCTTACTAGGTGGTCCTTCAAGTTTAGTTTTTAAGCATTGATGATATTGTATCTTCCCAAATATGCCAAACTTAGACTTCTCTCTTCTCTTTGCTTTTTGCTTGCATATTGCCTAAAGTTTGGTGCCCTTGGGCGTTGCTCTTTTTTTTGGTGCGTCTCGTCTCCTAGCAGTATCCAAGGAGACTTCAAGTGTTGTCCTATTTCCATTGGGGATGTTTTCTTATGGCTAGTCTCATACACCATATGTCCACAATTTTTTCATTCCTTTTCATCTTCCTTCTCTCCTCATCAATATGCGGTAGTCATACTAGGTGGTTGTGAGACAAGTATCACAGGCATTAGAGCTTCCTTGGAACTCCACACTAACTGGGTAGTTGTCCAAGTGGATGTCTAAAATACCTTCAATACTATTTCTTGGCCAGCTTTGTTTTGAGCTCTTCAATAGGGGATCAAATCCCCTCCTTTATTCCTTTTGTGCATACTTTCTATGGTATTGAGACACGATTGTTGTACAATCACCATATTACCATAGGAGAGTTTAGGTTGTTGGCATTGGCAAAGGGTACATGCCAAGGCAATCCTTTTGGTGGGCCATTATTTACCATAGCTCATATATAGCTTTGCGTGAGGTTGTATTAGCATTTCCCACATGCTTTTTTCCATCCCTATTAGGGGATACCCACATCTTGGGCCCCATGGAGGACGTAGTCCAAGAAATGCAGCCTTTCACACTTAGCCTAGAGTTCTTTGGTTTATGAGTTCAAACTTGTAAGTGTAAGGTTTGGAGCTCCCACATAGTCCTTTGCTCCTTGGACTTCCCACCAGGATTCCAATTCCCATTAGAAGGTTTGAGAGTTTTGGGCTCCTCTCTTGGAGAGGAGGTATTTTGTTGCTCCTTTATCTGAGATACTTTGATTCATGCTACTACTCATGCTCACCTCTTCCCTTGGTTGGGGAATACACAAGTGGCCTTCTCTTTCCTTTTGAGATTTTATGTCCCAAGAGCATCTTATTTGGCATGTCCAAACCTTCCCATAGAGGTACTCTTACCACATGTTTGGTCCTTTGATAGTACTTTACAACATATATTCTCCATACTCTTAGGAACATGTATGCTCTCACAATTATCATATGATTGGCACCAATTATAGATAGCTCTTCCCATAGTCATGGGAGGATGTGGTATCACATCAAAAGAGGCTATTGCACCAACAACTTACCTATGAGAATGGGCACTAGTGATATGCTTGTTGGCAGATAGGTTCTTACAAGAGGTTTCTCCTTTTCTATTGCCACCTATTGTGACATTCAACTTAAGCACCTATGATTTCCAAATATCTCTTCAATTGGCTTGGGATCTATTGCTAGAACCAACATGTGCAACACTCTCCTCCTTTGCATACTATGTATCCCTAGATTATAGGAAGTTTAAGGCTGAGCCCAGTGAGCATATACACACTCACACCCTTTCTACCATCCTCATTGATACACCTTTACTTGATTGAGCTAAGATCCTCTCTTGCTTGGCTTCATGCCTCTCCCTTGATTGAGGAATTTTGATTCATGCTATAGGAGTTCACCATGGCTCTTCATCTTAGGCTAGGCCTGCAACATCCATCACTCTTAGGCTTACCAAACCATTGCCAATGCAGTCCTTCATTGGATGCTAAGGGCATACATTTCCTACAATGTGCTATAGGAGGCGAGCCTACTAGGGTCCATAATCCTATTAAAGATGCGGTGGCATAGATCTTATGATCTACACACTCATAATTTCAGATCAAACAATAGATGGTCCTATTGGGCTCACCTCACTGGAGAGTGTGCACAAATATTGTCACCTTCAAAGATGGCCAACATACATTGTATGATCTGGTGGTGGCAAAGCGACTTAGACCAGAGTCTTTGGCATGAGCTAGCATCCATGTAGGAGTTGTAGTGATCATCACCACTAGGGATAAGGAGGACCTCTATGCACCACGGCACGGCTTGCCTTTGACACTTTTGTCCCCTAGAAATGGAGCCTTTTTGCCACCTTCATCATCAGTTTGATGGTTTCTTTTACAAGGCGACTAGGGCTCAGTACACAAGAGATGTGCTTTGACTTTCTCACCCACCATGCTTACCTTGTATTTTTGACAACGGGTCTATATCACCTTATAGAGATCACAGGCTTGGAGTCTTCATCTTCATCAATAGTGAGAGAGTCTGGTTCATTGATGGCCCTTCTCTTACTTTTGCCAAACATACCGTTTGAGGATCTATATCACATTGTGCAGTTAAGGACCTTTGTCACTTAGATTGCATATTTTTAGTCTTGGTATTGCTACATAGTGCTTTGTTCTTTATGCCACGTGGGCTTTGGCTATGGTTTCTCCATGCCTTTTAGCACTCATTTGTTTGGTCTTGGACCCTTTCTTTCTTTATGCACCTTCTGGTATGCTTGTATTCTTTTAGGGTGTATTATTGGGCCTGTTGGCCTTTACTCAAAAAGAATAAAATTGTAATCTAACATCCACAAAGGCAAGCCTTCCTTGAAAGCCTAAGTTAGTTCTTGCTATCTTTCCTACTATTGAGAAGTCTTGCTAAAGGTCCTAATTCTTTACCTGCACTTTTTACCTCCCCATCATCAAGCCTCATTGAAAGCTTAATTATGTATCCCGATACTCCCATCCTTCAATGAGCCTCATAGGTAGTTATTATAATGACTTTTTGTAAAGCTAACCCTTTTTAGTCTATCACACAATTAACTCTCTTCCAACAAGGCTTGGTAGAATCTAAAATTCTAGTCTTCAACCACACATGACTATTTCACACCTATGATAAAATCATTTCTTTTGGGATATTATGTATTTCTCATCTTATTTATTCTTATACTTCTAGGATTTTACAAAGACTTCCTACTATAATTCTATGCAAGTACATCCTATGATATTGGTGAAAATTTATATAAAATTAATATATAAAATAAAATTCTATTTGATCTAGTTTCTTTTAATTATGCTGGTTAGTTCCTTAAAAATTTTATAGTATTATGAAAGCTGATTCTTGATTCATATTTCTTTTCTTATCAAAGATAAACCATATTCAATTTTTCAAGGTAGATGTAAGCTATTTATCAAATAATTTTTAGAATAAATCTTCATCTTAATATGATATTACATTTAGATGAAATTGACAATTTCTAACATTTTTCAATATATATAAATTTTTATTTATGGATAAATATGAATAGAAGTGTATATAAGTTATATTTTTATCATTTGATAACTTAACCTTCTTATTTTAACACTGATCCATGCTTCCAAAGTCATATTTATATTCTGTTTCATGGAAACAGTTTATAGAATGGCAGAGAAACATAGACTATTGTAAGATTTTTATATATTTTGAAATATAATTATATAATTTATAACATATATTAGTATTATTTATTATAGAAATGTTAAAAAATTAGATTAGTTATAAATCTAAATAATTTCTTAGTTAATATTATAAATTTGAATATGGTATAAATTTGCAATGCACAATATATTTTTATTAGAATAATCTGAATATATGAATTCAGTAGAATATATTAAATTTTTTTATATCTAATTATAGAATTTATACCAAATCATCGTATCTCATTCTAAAACATATTATGAATAAAATAGCAATTATTAACAAACCGAGTAAGTCATACTTATTTAATGGACGTTTTAGTCTAGTTGATTTTAATTTATAAATATATCTAAAATGTCTGTATTATCATATGAGTTAAAACTATGGCAGGAGAATGGACAAAGATCATATCAACTGCCAAGAACCACAAGCGGAGGGTAAGCTAGCATCGACAAAGTCACCTTATATTGATTTGATATAGTCAATAGCTATGCTATAAGATACTTTACAAAACTTCTGAGTTTAAATCCTATATTATCCTTAATGGAGTATACATTCTAAGTTTATCAGAGTCCGTGACTCAATTTCAAGAAATCATTGTGGACTTTCCATGATAGCTAGCCGGGTAGGTGATTAACTCTGGTAACGATTAAATGTGTAGAACTAGTTGATACCTCTAAATAAAATAAAATGAAGAGCATTCATTGTTTAAAAGTCCCCAAATAAAATATATAAGAATAATGTTAGTGAAATTGAAAAGTGATTCTATCTTCACTATTTTAAAAAGAAGACACTTGGTGAATATAACAAAGTAAACCCGTTTTCCCGTATAGACTCTATGGGGCTTGGCCCCATTTTACCTTTTTCATCTCTCCCTTGTAAGGCTTGATGGGGTCTTCCAATCCTTCATTTCTTATACGCGGTCGTCTTTCACTGTTTTCCATATTTTATGATTTGCATGTCCATATATATATCTATATATAGATATAAATATAAATATATATTAGAAATAAATAACTAAATAAAAGTGATTATCGATTATTATTTACAGTTACAAAATTTATTCTGCATAAAGGAGAAAAGGTATTCTCTTTATGTAAAAATTGTACTTTTTTATGCGTGATGGTTTATTATTCAACATCGACCAAACCACAGTTCGACACTGAATGAACATTATTCAAGACTAAAATGAATGAATGAATATTATTCAACTAAAATGGGCTCCCTTACCGGACCCTCAGATATCCATCCGAGATATGCAAGTCGGATTCTAGTGAGGTGGGAAAGTTGGCTACGGCAAATATGATCACTAAGACGATCGGGCTTCATGATTACGCGTAAACGTTATCAGAGAGCTCCTTGACGACCAACTGAATACTTTCTATACCTAAATCTCTCCGTTTCACAGCTATCTCCCAATTCTCCAGCTCCCTTTAGAGTCGCTATCTCCCATAATCTGCACACATGAGAAACGAAGAAATGTGAGAACATTGTAATCGAGTAACTTTGACTTTTCAGGAAGTTAGAATAGTGAAGTGTGAGTATGATGCATTGTACAACAATAAGAAGACTAACTGTTTCGACATACTTTGCCATTTCTGCCCGTCGTTTCGCCTCTGCTGCGAGTTCTGGCACATCCTTGAGACTTTCTACATCACTCTCTACACCAGGTTTGTCCAAGCCGTGGAGAGTGCGTTGCTGTTTCGCCCACTGAGCTTCACGATCCTCCTTTCCGAAATCTTTCTTTTCTGTAAATGCGGTCTGGAACCCACCACACGAATTCAGTACACAAGAGAACAAGTAATAATGAGCAATTGCTGTTGAACTTTCAAGGCTTAAGCTCTTCAGGGATAGATGTGGTTTTTACCCTGGGCTCCAGCATGAGATTCCAAGCTTTGTTGCTTAATATGTATCGAACAACGAACTTGATTATGTCCAGCGGGAAGTAGGTTACTATGGAATAGATCCAGATAACACCAGCCCAACCCCACCCAACGCCTTTGATGCGGGCAAAGCCCCAGTTTGCATAGACTGCGATGAAAGTTGCAACCTGCACAAGAAAATAGAGAGCGCGTCAAATTAGACTGGCATATCCGGGTATGATGCTACGGTGACTCATTGCAGCGAGGGATGATTAACGTACCAGTTGTGCAATCCAGAAAGCTGACAAGAGAAGGAGACCGGGTCGTTCCATGAAAGACCAGCCTCTCGATCTCGTAACGAAGATCAAAGCTTGACTGATGATACTGACTTGAAGATAAACTGCTGCGGTAAGTTCGTGCGGGCTTCCTCTCAGGGACCGGACACCAAAAGCCCGCTGCACAGACGAATTTGAGAATTGGTTCAGGGGTATGGCTGAGTGGTCCGAGTGAGAAATTTGGAAATTGCTGTCTAACAACCTGCGAATGAATTTAATTATGAACGACAACCTAGTCGAATTGACGATCTACACACAGGAGTTGCAATAAACGCACCTCGAAAAAGTCGGTTCTATCGGCTGCCCAGAAAAAGATGACTGTCATAACTGCAAGATAAGTGCCTATAACAACCCCTTGAGTGAATATTTCTGTAAGCTTCCAGCTATCGGGAACTGGAGATGGTTTGACGCGATCCTTTGATATTGTCATAATAGTTCCTGACATGGTCAAAGCTAGTGTTTAGATGAACACAATCCCGTGATAAATCGGTGGCTACTCTGAGAGGACGAAGTGCGTGAAATAAGAACAACTGTAGAGGGAAGAGATTATGCAACTACTTTTTAATACTCGAGAGCCTATGCTTGCATACCATCGTTTAAGATCGCGATGATCAGAACCATGAACGGTGAAAAGTCAAATTTCCAAATGAGTGTCAGCAGCAGAAACCCAAGCTGTCAAAGAAAAGCCAATACAGATGTCAAAGGCCAAGTCTTGCTCTGGTTAACCAAATCCTCTGCATCTCCAACCCTGAGACGTCTAAAATAGAGACACTTCATGTCTAATGGAAATACAGTGATCGTTGAGTAGAATCAACAGAACTTACAGTAGTACTTACCACTATACGAATGGTGATTGAGACAGCGTAAATCTGTGATACAAACACCGGTACGGTAAATAAAACTTGATTGCGGGAGTAGAAAGCAAATTCAGTTATTTCAGGTGATCAAGCTCGTCAAATAGCTCTGCTCTGCTCCTCAGAATACCAGAGAACAAAGAAAATGTTCATGAATATATTGATTCGCTATGTATAACATAGCGGAGATTCTTACCGTATAGTTCTTCATTCTTTGGAAAATTGCTCGACTGGTAAGAACTGCGTGAATGATAACGCTAAGACCAGGCTCAGTCAGAACGATGTCAGAGGCGCTCCGAGCTGCATCGGTTGCGTCGTCCACAGCAATACCGATATCTGCCTTCTTCAACGCAGGAGCATCATTCACCCCATCGCCGGTCATACCACAGATATGTTTCTTTTCTTGTAACCTTTTCACGATCTCATATTTGTGTTCTGTTCAGGATTCAGAACTCATGTTAGTCAAATGCACAATGGATTCGCCAAGCCGGTAATTAAACAGTGACAGCAATGTCTAAGTTGGTTATTTCACCTGGAAACACCCCAGCAAACCCATCGGCCTTCTCAATGAGTTCATCCACTGGTAAATCTGACAGGGTTGCATCCGGTTTTCCAAATAGCGCTGAAGAAGGATACATGTTGGTACCCATGCCAAGGCGACGCCCTGTCTCTTTCGCGATCGCTAGCTGATCACCTGGTTGCGAAATTAGATAAGATGCTCACAAGTATAAGTACTTCTAGAGCTAATTGCAGCAGTAAATGTGTGTCCGCTCGAAATTGGTGAGGAAGGTGGTGTCAGCATACTCATCTTACACCATTACTTAGACTAGCCGACAGGAAATTGCAAATGATGGCATTCTAGCTTGAATATTTGCATCATGTGAATTAGCGCTGATGGCTTCGAATCAAAAGCGTGAATCCAACCTGTAATCATCTTCACATTGACACCCAAGTTTAAAGCTTTGCTTATAGTTTCGGCACTGTCATGTCGAGGTGGGTCGAAGAGTGGCAGCAATCCAAGGAACTCCCACGGACCTCCAGGACTGTCCTTGCTCTTCGTGGGTACCTCCTGCAAATATATAAAAGAGAATGTGGGCAAACCTCAGACCAACAATACTGCATCAGGTTTAAGTAGAGAAACCAAGCTTTGAAAAAAGATTATCACTAGCCATGGGATATTTTACGTAATGAGAATCACTTGCCTGTCGTGCTACAGCAAGTGAACGGAGCCCGCGTTCAGCGAACTTGTCGATCACTGCGTGCACTCGAGGAGCAATCTTGTCCTTATTGTGAGCCAAATGCAGGATCTACAAACAATTGACAGCAAAATAACCCTTGTGAGTCACTGCTTCGTATCATTCAGAAGTAGCACTGTTGAGCAATGCGGAGTGCAGTTTACAGAAACTCTGAAGATTGTGGCCAAGGGATTCTCTACGAAAAAAATGCATCCGCGGATTCTAATCTGAAATTTTCTTCGAATATGTACAGTAGATTCGGATAGATCCACCACGCATCGAGCTACATGAAGCTACTAGCTTCGGATCCTCGGTGTCCAATCAGTATTCAAATTACACTTACCTCTTCAGGAGCTCCCTTGCTTGCTCTGTGCCATTTACCATCACTGTCAATGAAGGTGATAGCTGTGCGTTTGTCCACGGGATTGAAAGGTAGAAAATGGATTTCTGTGATGTCAGCACGAGCCTAATTGAACGCAGACATTGCATATTAGAATTTGGGAAAATCCCTCTGGCTATACATCTATCAGTAGTAATACATGGGGACGTGCCAAATGCTAGCAACTTACCTGTTTGGGGTCGTCTAGCATTCCCACAATCGCTGTGTCGATGGCATCTTGATTTTCTATTCTTGCAGCTCTTGCTGCTGATAGTACTACGTAATCTTTGTCGACACCCTTGGTGAAACACTGCAAACAACAGATCTCTCTTTCAATCTATACAGCAACGGTGTAATTATATAGGTTCACTTTTGTCGCCATAAATATATCGGTTCGACAGGTCTGAAAGAATGTAAAGCCTCGGATCAAAATCGGGAAAATTCAATGAGTTTAAGTTTACCTCAATCAGGTTCTTATCCACTGTAAGCTTGTTCAAGGTCAGTGTCCCGGTCTTGTCGCTGCAGAGCACATCCATACCAGCGAGCTCCTCTATTGCAGTCATCCTCTTTGTAATGGCTCCCTGTCATGTAACCAAACACATTAGATTTGAGGTGAATCACAGACACTGTCAGGATACCAGTGGCCTTCAGCATTATCCCCAGTTTTCTTCAGTAATTCAGATAATCTCTATTTTGATTTAGCATATGTGTTGCTTTGACGAAAAACTTCACATTTGAATCTCGCAGTAATTGACTGAAGCTATTTACCTGTTGAGACAAGCGGTGAGATCCAATAGCCATAGTCACTGACAGAACTGTGGGCATTGCAATCGGGATTCCTCCTATCAGTAGCACTAGGAGGTTGTCGATACCTTCACGATATTTTCTCTTCTGAATTGGGTACATAACGATAATTTCTACCACCAGACCTATGGCTATTGAAACTATGCAGAAATTTCCTATAGCCGTGAGCACCTGCAAACCAGAATAGCAATTTAGTTATATCTTGGCGAAAATTCATTGAGGTCGCGACTGCATGACAGAAAGGGCAGGATGAAGCTCAAGAAACTCGTTAAGTGAATAGCATTCACACACCTTCTGAAAATGGCCAACTTGATGTGTGCTATCCACAAGATGAGCAGCTTTCCCAAAAAAGCTGTGCACGCCAGTAGCTATGACCACTGCCTCAAGTTCTCCTTGCTTACACGTAGATCCTGAATAGACCTCGTCTCCCGGCTTTTTGGTAACGGGAAGGGACTCACCAGTAAGGGCTGACTGCATGCGCACAACCTTCAGCGTCAGAGTAAATAGAACACAACGAGTGTGTTTAACTCCGTAGCTATGGTAAAGTCAACATCAAACCAGAGATCACATAAATTTGATAGTTTCTGAATACCATATTATCGTTCTTACCTGGTCAATCTTTAAAGGATCTCCTTCAAGAAGGCGAGCATCAGCAGGCACGATGTCACCAAGCTTGATGCTAATAATATCTCCAGGGACAAGGATCTCTGCATCCTGTTCAGACCACTTCCCATCTCGAAGTACCTGCACATTCAAACATAAACATTGTCCGTTATACATGCCGTGAGTAAAATAAAGGCTGACCGTACCCAGATCTTTCAACCTAAACACATGAATGAATTTCCCTTGATTATACAGTATAATGTCCGCTGGTGAAGTGCTTCTTACCTTGGTTTTTGGAGCAAGGCGAGCCATCAATGAAGCAGCGGCATTCCCTGCGTTGTTTTCTTCAATAAAACTGATGGTGGAGTTGATTACCAGCAGTGTCAAGATACCGATGAAGTCCTGCCAATCTGGAGGTTTTCCCTGAACATTTCAACTCTTTATTAGGTACCATTGTGTTGCTATTGATCCTATGCTATTGCTGTGATCGACATTGGTTCCTTTACAAAATTATCTTACTAGGAAGACTGATCGATCATACGGGAATTAGATTCAATTTTAGAGGTTGAATGAAGTTCAAGATTGTAGACCAAAATGAATTAGTGACTTCAAGTAAATTACAACGTTATTATGGGAAAGCTTCTTACTCCTCCATTCGCCAAAGCAATAGACATTATGGCAGCAGCTTCCATGACCCACGAGAGGGGATTCCACATGAATCCCAGAAACTTAAGTATCTTGCTCTCCTGTGAATAAAATACGGCTTCGCCTGTTAGTTCTGGAAGATCTACGTAAGATCTACGCGCACATAGATATTGGTCAAAATCACAAATTTGACCAATATCTATGTGCGCGTAGATCTCACATAGAGTAAATTAAAAGATCAACTAATCAGTCACCGTAAATTGCGAGTCGGAATTTAAAGCACTTCATAGTTTGAGAAACCCGGAGAATAGTTTTTCACACCGATTTCTCTTCAAGTTTATTGTAGCCAAAAATAGTCAGGCGTTGCGCGCCTTCGGCCTGAGACAGACCCGCTTTGGAGCATTTTAGCTGCGTGAACACTTCCTCGATTGGTATATGTTCCTGAGTACACACAATAAGAATGACAAAACTCATTCCATCATCCCTCCGTGGGAAGAAGTCCTTGTACTTGCGAGTTCAAAACAGGTATTAATATTGATGAAAACATCCAATGCATATATCTACCAAGTTTTCCTGTCATGAAGATCATCTCGATTTATTTTCGGTCGGTCCCGCAAAGAATCCTTTACCAGATCTGCCGTCTCGTCGACGAAGGACTGAAGAGAATCCACTTTCCCCTCCATGGCTACGTGCGATACCGCACGTGTAAGTTCGGCAAATGAAGCAGTCCCCGAACCTTACGTCCAAATTGAATCTAGCTGACCATGCAGAGGCGACTGCCTATATTTTCCTCAGTAAGGAAGTTGGACAAATAAAATGTGGGTTACAAGCGCCATGCAATGCAGAGCTAATTGGGAAAGCTGCCACTAAAGGCGCTTCACCAAAGAAGCTTACCAGCAACTCAGAGCTCTAGATAGAAACAGCAGACAGGGAGGGTGGTGATTGTGTGATGCCAAATCTCCACATATAAACGTTTCCTTCGAGACCTTCTCATAAGGGACTGACTAGGCAGAACTGGCTAGAAAGGACAACTCTCGTAGAGTCACAGGGCGGGGCGTGTGACTCTACGAGGTGCTGCCTGTGGTAATCCAGCACTTCAGTGCTGGATGCAGTTTACCCATCGATGCATGACAAAAGCCCCACATTTTGTGGCTCATTTATCGCAATACCACTCCTTGAAGCCGCATCGTTCAGATGGTCCGTGCCAGAAGATTGGAGCTACACTACTTTGGCTCGGAATGCGAAGTGATGAACAACGATGAACTATGCGCATGAGCTGAATTATAGGCTTACTCTTATAACTCTTTATCCACCAATTATCAAATTGATAATAAGGATCTAAAAAAATAAATATTATCTATTTTCTCTTCCTCACTAATAAATCTTTCACCATTTAAAGTCTTAGAAATTCTAAGCCTGTATGAACTTATTTTCTCGTGTGGTAAATCATGATATTATCATACAACTGAACTTGCATGCATCCATGAAAAATTTAAAATGTAAAGTTAAAATTACAAAATTTGAATAAGGAAAAGGCCTTCATATTAGATAAAGTTTTTTATGATATTAAGTTCTGATCAGAATCTATTGACTCCGACTCTACAATGCCTCCGGGGAAGACACCCCTCCTAATTATCTATTGCCCTTATCACTAAGAGACCATTATCCCAATCATTGTCATAATCATTCATTTTTATCTTATCTAGATTTTTTGCATCTGGATTATCACCCCTTATTTTCATACTATCTTTCACCTTTGCTTTGATCTTAAGGATCAATTTTCACTAAGTGAGTCAACAACATCTTAAGTGAAAATCACTCTTAATGGACTCGGTTTGCAACTAATATTCACCTCCTCTCTTCCACAGTAGACATTTCCCCTTTCCTATAAAATGGTTGAGTGAACCAGTATGAATGTTTGCCGAGGTAGCCACTCCCACATATCTTGTGAGGTGGTTAACAAGTCAACAAGTATGGTTGTTGATGCCAAGGCGGGTATAAGGTTTAAAAACATAGCTTTGCCATGACTTCCTTTGTCAAAAGAATGTTGGTCTTCTTCCTATAAGAGTAGAAGCATGTTGAATACTCATCTAAAATATATGATATGCGAAGGGAATGAAAATCACTAATACATACTTTGGGAAGTCCGAACTATTTATCAACCTTTGATGTTTCCTTACAATGTACATTTGAGAGCCTATCTCAAATTCCTTATGGTTGAAAGGAAAGATGGTAATGGATCTGCAACATTAGCTCAAAGGACAACCATCCTTTCCAATACTGCATTAGCTTGCTAGGATTGTTAAGAGTGTAAGGAAATGAGTACTTAGTGAGCTTCCGCTTTCCTTCCACTTTTGTAGGGGACCAAGCAATGTATGGCTGCTTGTCTTGTCTTGACATTCAATGCAAGCTCCAAATCTACTCAAAACTTGATGGAGAAAAGCTTTGCCAAATGACAATGCAGCAATGCTAGGTAGCTAGTTGAATGTAAAGTGGCTACCTCAAACACCTGGTCAAAGTCTTGTTTTGCATTTGAAAAATCTTCAACGGTAGTAAGACGTCTCCAAGACATAATATAAGCATTTTGATGAGTACTACCAGGCCTATGGACTACCTCAAACTCACACTCTTGAAGTATCAGTGCCCAACAAGCTAGCTTGCATGTAATCTTGTTGTTTGTCATCAACCACTTTAATGATTGGTGATTAGTGTACAAGGTGAACTTGGTGCCATAGTGTAATACCATTAGCTAGACGGATTATCTAGAGGTGGAAATTGGCTTGGTTATACCTTTAGGGATGTTATAGAAGATGGTTTAAGTAGACCAGATAGAGGTGTCAACAAAACATTACTTACACTAATAGTGCAAAGGTCAAAAACACCCAAAAAACTTCAAGGACAATTTTAGAGGCCTAAAAAAATAAAGTAGACCTCAAAAAATGTAGTATCCCCCCCTTTGGAATAGAAGTTGTTGCATTCTTTCCCACTTTTTTTTCTTGTTGAGATCTTTCTAATGGTTCCTTACCCATGCTATTTTGAGCTTCCTATAGGAAGATTTCTCAAATATTCCCTTTGATCAAACTTGTTTAACCAACCAAATAGGACAATGATCAACATGTCACCAATCCATGCAACTAATCTAAGGGTGGAGCTTGTTGACATGTCCACAATCTATATATTTGATCTAGTGGTGTAGCTCTCTTTGAGTGGATCCTCTTTGCTATATAATAAAGACAAGGTGTTCCTTTGGGGCATCAAAGTATTGAGGAATGAAACCTTGTGTTTCTGTTATGTTTCTTCTCTTGTGTTTTTCTTGGGGTTTCTCTTGTCATCAGAACATTACAATGGTATTAGAGCATGTGTTTCAATCCAAGTGAGTGGATCACCCCTCTTGGAGGAATTCAAGGTATTAAGACTGAGTAACTTTGAGGGGAAAAAAAGGAGTGCAATTGATAAATTGGGGTGTTGAGAGAGAGGATAGGATGGATGCTCTTGGAGTGCAATTTCATGCACCTCACTTTGCTTTCTTGAGTTTTTTTCACATCAAGATTATGTACATCTAGCATCAGAAAGTGAGAGTGTATGTTGTTTACCATTTTGGAGTAGAGTTCATAGACATAGTAATAAATTCACTAAACCTTGTGATTCTACCTATAGTGATATACAACATAGAGTAAAATTTGATAATTTATATTTTTTATGATACAATGGACCTAAAATATACCAATCTTCTCCTTTTCAACACTCAAGTAGAAGTCCATTATTTAGTTAGACCAAAAGTGATATTTAGGGATTTTGCAGTCCACAATTTTGGTGAGAAATATTATCAATGAGTGATAGACTCTAAAGTCCCAATGGTAATCTTAATAATCCATGCCTTTTTTCAAGTGATCATATTAATATTTTATTGAAGTAGGAAATATCAATTGAGCATCTATTGTGTACAAATCATGGAGCTTTAGTTGCAAGATCTGATGCAAGGAATGCAAGGGATGTTGAACAACTTTTGGAAGATCAAGATGAAAATGGAGGCATTACAAAGTCAAGTATTTACTTTCAAGAAGGATCATGTAATGCAAGAAGGAGAATCACCCTATAACCCAATAACAATAGCCCAAAATACTTGGAGTGTCACTCATGCCAATGACATTGATCTCGATCAATAATGAGATCACATTTTTACTATGGATAAAGAAGAGATACAACATCAAGTCTTATAAGGGAGTAGTGCAAAATTTAATCTCAAGAATGATCAATACTTTTGATTATTCTTAACTAAAATCACTAATTATTCCACAAGCATGTTTGCATGTGGATACTTGATTGATAAAACCCTCACATGGTACAATGATTGGGAACAAGTTGTGTTGGTGGAAGGAAGAAAGATCACTTGGACAACGATGCAAGAAAGACTACTAAAGAATTTTCAATCTGTGGATTTTGTGTAAATTACTTGAACTAGACTATGGGGTTTCAAGCAAAAGAACAAGATACAAGAATAAATGAAGGCATTTCTTGATCTACAAGTTGCATTAATTGATATAAGCCCATAGAAGCTCTTGATAATTATAAATAGAGTTTAAAAAAGCAAATTTACCAAGGGGTAATGGTACAAAATCCTTGCACTATTTTTGAAACCATTGCGTATGATTAGAGAATAGTTGGAGTGTTTGGGGGAGGTGAAGAGGTAGTGTGCTCTAGGAATAGCATAATGCTTGGAGAAGGTGAAGGAGTAGTCTTGAGACAACACTATCAGGCTGAAACATAACACTTTAGTGGATGCATTTCTATGGAATTGTGCAACATTCATTTCCAAGATCATGGAGCATGATAGCTCCAAGGAGAACAAGGATAGGTCAAAGAAAGGAGAGGTGGAGTCCCATGAGGAGAAGGAGCTCCAAGAAAAACAATGATATTGGTACAAATGTGGTCAATTTGGGCACATAGCCATCAATTATCATGCCTGCTTTTCTAGAGGCCCTCCGCCTCTATACAAGCAAACTTTGAACAAACTTGGAGAGACAAATCAAAGAAGAGGATATTGAAATCACATCGACAAACAAAGATTACCAATAAATGTACCTCACGGCCTTATTGGGACAATAGAGAGGAGTAAAAGTGGGAGGAGGAAGAGGACAAGTATGCAAAGGTTGAGAAAGTCAAATGGACAATTGATTGTTGTAAATGGAGTCTTAGAAGGAAATGATAGAAGTGAGAGTATTGATAGACCTTAGAGTAACAAATAATTTCTTGTCTTGTTCTATTGCAATAACGTTGGGGATTAACTAAAGAAGGATGAGAATGAATTAAAGTTACTTAATGGTCAAACATAGAGGTTTGAGTCATTACCTAGAAATGTAACACCCTCTATAAGAGAGTACAAGGAAGAAATTGAGTGGCAAGTGATAAAATGCTAGTTCATTAAGATGGTTTGTGGTCTATGGTTTTTATGTCTCGAGTGAGCTAATCCCACCATCAAGGATATGTTTTGAGGCTTCACCTTAAAGAGCAAGAAATGTGGAACACCTTACTTCCATTGGTGGAATTTACCTACAACAATTTAGTGAATGCATCTACATAGGTCATACCATTCTTCGTTGTGTATAGAGAACATCCTTTCACACCTTCAAGCTTGGTAACAATCCACCCAATGGCTATAAAATTTTGTTGTTGTTGACACTTTTGTTTCTAGCATCCATTATGGTGTGGAGAATGACAAGCACAGGTTCTAGATGGCCCAATATTGATAGAAACAATATGTAGATGTACATCATAGGTACATATAGTCATCAGTGATCAAGTGTGGCTCCACAATCAACTTCATGTTAGTTGGCCTTCATAGCTTAGACTTTTTTTACTTGGCTCTTTTTCCATCCTCTATCAAATTGGTGCAATGGTCTATCACCTCGAGCTACTACCACACTTGAAGATCCATCCAGTGTTCTATGTTTTCTTGTCAGGTAGATATGCATTCTGGTCACTCCATTTCCCTTCCATACAAGAAGATAGACCTTATCCAACACTCATTGATGGCACAAAGGAATACAAAGTTGAATAGATTCTCCAAAATGCATCCGTAGTACCCGCCATCCACTTGTGGAATATCTTTCTCATTAGAAAGGGTAACAATTGTATGAGGTAACATGGGAGCCCATAGCTAACTTGACCAATGCATTGGTGTTATTGCAATATTTTGAGCAACAACTTCACAATGAGGATCTTGCATCTTAAAAGAGAGAAGTTTGTAATCCCATTAGCTACACAGATTATCTAGAGGTGGAAATTGACTTGGTAATACCTTTAAGGATATTATATATGATGTTCTAAGTAGATCAAATGGAGGTGTCACCAAAAGAGTACTTCTATTAATAAGACAGGAAAAAACACCCTAAAAACTTTGTAGCAAGTTTCAAATGCCTAAGTAAATCTTGCAAATTCTTGCATCCATTTTCCATTACTTCTTGATCAGCAACTTCCTTGAGGTTGGGAAGCAAAGTACACTCACTCAAAACTAAATGTAACACATGATTTTGGATGCAATACCAAGTGAATTAGAGTATAGAGTGGAACAACAATAAAGCTATAAAGACAAGACAAGCAACCATACATTGCTTGGTCTCCTAAAAAAGTAGAAGGAAAGGGGAAGCTCACTGAGTACTCATATTCCTTACACTCTTACCAATCATAGCAAGCCACTGCAATGTTACAAAAGATGGTTGTCATTTAGCCAATGTTGCGGAGCTGTTACCAACTTTTCCCTTCAACCATAAGGCATTTGAGATTGACTTTCTAAAGTACACTATAAGGGGACATCAAATGTTTATGAATAGTTAAGACTTCTCAAAGAATGTATCATTGATACTTTCACTCTCATCATATTCAAATGATGAGAATTCAACATGCCTCTACTCTTATGAAGCATTAGAGGGCAGGGGATTAACATCCTTTTGTCAAAGGAAGTCTTGGAAAATGCTATATTTTTAAAACTTGTACCCACCCTAACATCAACATTACCTTGGCAAACATTCATATTGGTTCATTCAACTATTTTGTTCTATAGGACAAGGGAAATATCTACTTTGGAGGAGATGAGTTGAGTATTAGTTACATATTGAGTTAAACCCATTGAAATTTATTTTCAATTAAGATGTTGTTGACTTACTTACTGAGAATTGATCCTTAAGATCAAAGCAAAGATGGAAGATAGTATGGAAATAAGGGGTGATAATCCAGATGAAAAAATTCTAGAGAGAATAAAAATGAATGATTGATGCAGAGATTGGGATAATGTTCTCTTAGTCATAAGGAAAATAGATAAATATGAGGAGAGCACTCTGCAAAAGCTTTGTAGAGTCAAGAGTCAATATACTACAATTAAAACTTAATTTAATATGAAAGTCTTTTTTCCTTATTCAAATTTTATTGTTTTAACTTGAAATTTTTTTTGTCCTAAATGCATGCAACTATGATATTGTCATGATTTACCACAAGAGAAAGTAAGTTCAAATAAGTTCATACATCTCTTAGAGTCTCTAAGACTTTAAATGGTGAAAGATTTACTAGTTAGGCAGAGAAAATAGATAACAAAAAATTAATACTATTATTATTTCTAGATCCTTATTATGAATTTGATAATTGGGGGTTAAAAGAGTTGTAAGAGTATGACAACCTGCCAATTATCACTTTAGCAATAATTGATAAGTATAGTTCATTCCCACTGAGATACTGATCAAAATGGTCAAATATAGAGTAAACATTAACACTTAGTTCTTCTTGGTTGTGTCATTAATCTCTCAAGTAGAAACAACAGCCAAAAGAGAGTAACAAACACTGATTTTCAGTCTCATCAAAATTAAATCACACTCATAATTATAAATCCATCAAATATTTCTAAAAAATCTTGATTGTGATGATTTAGATTCTTCCAAAGAAGGCTACTTCACTACAAATTGACTTCACATCAGAATTGTATTACACCCCTCCATTGAAGGCACAACTTCCTGAATCAAAATTGCATCAACCTTGTACTGCACTCACCTATGCAAAATACTACCAACACTACAATTCCTCTCAAATCTGTCAAGGCATCAATTGCTATTCACTCAAGATTAAACATATAGAATGAAATCAGAGTTGTAGAATCCAACATCCAACAATCTTACTGACTTGCACTTCAAAATTCTCTAACACTCACAAACACACACACATGATTGATACTTGGAATTAAGGTTGCATTGAGTTATAACACTTCACTTTACTCAACTTCAAAAGTACAAATATTGAACAACAACACACTATGAATGCTTCCTTTAAATAGGTAGAGCACATCAATAGTTACTAACAAATATACCGTTCTACAATAACTTTACCAACCTATAGATCCAAAATGACAAACCACTTCTTCATATTTGCCCCTTCAAATCTCAAATTTGTTTCTACTCCAATCCAATGTCAACCTCAACTTTGGCTTCCAAACTCGATGTTCCTTCAATTAATTCTCTATCTTTGGGTCTATCTACTACTACATCTTATATTTCTACTATGTCTCCACTCTGAACTGCAATTGCAGACATGGGTAATCTATTTACTTCTTTATCCATTAACCCACTCTTTTGTAATGTCTCAGGCAACTCACCCAAAGACACTTACACTCTTATTTCTACGACTTTGGACTTAACATTCATCTTCATCTCAATATGAAGTCTATCTTAATCCAATCTAACAAAATCCAATCTAAGATAAACATTGTCTACTAACTCTAACACCTTCATATCTAATCGATCTCTTAAGCAAATTAGAAGTTTTTTCAATTCTGCATCCTTCACTTTCCTCCTTCTTGTTTCCTACGTCAACAACTTCAATTTGTGCAACCTCACCTCTTCTAATTTACCCTTGGTTTCAGTACTTTGCATTACTTTCAACTCCTTCATGACTGCTCCTATTGCATCTGACTCCACACTTGGAACTAGCTTCTCCTTACTTCTCTCTACTTCCAATTCATTTTGATACAAAGTCAACTTGTCCTTGCATTCAGTTTTTGTGCTTCTTCTCTTGCACATACTGGACTTATTGACCTTCAACTCCTCATAGCAACTCCCGCAATAGTTCCTCATGTCTATTATGTTTTGTCAATTCTTGCTGCCAAGCTTGGTCCTTCTCTGCTATGCTCTTCTTCAAACTCTCCAGCTCTTGCTCCATTACTGATGGCATTGCCTTTGAGTGTATGACCTCTACCTGCACATCAACAACTTCACATTTCATTTTCTTGACCAATGCCTTCTGCTCCCTCAATTCTTCATTGCATTTTACAAAGTTCTCTTGCAAGGCATCCGAGCTTTTCCTCCAAAGAATTGCTTCAGCCCAAAGTTCTTTGGCTTCTTTCTCTCCTTGGGTTAGCGTACTCCTTAACTCTAAGGTTTCCTCACTCCATTTTGTTACTACCTCCAACTCATCCCTCACTTTTGGATGATGGCCCTTTAGCTTTGCTTTCTTTTGCTATAGAAGCACCAACAAAGGACAAATGATCTTTGATAAATACTTGACTCTGCCATATCATTCTTCCTTGTCTCTGATGTCTTTATCTTTGGTAGGCACTTCTTTGGCTAGTGCCTTACCTCACAGACTTGATCTTTGTATCTTCAATGTCTTGCCCTCAAAGCTCTCCTCTTCATCTTCAGCTTTGCTTGGTCCTGTGATGACCAATTGAGTGCTTCTCTTTGACCATGCTGACCTTGGAAATACCAAGGCATTCTCTCCTACTTGTTCATCCTCTAACTTGTCTATTGGCAACTCTAGACACAAATTGTCTTCTCCTTCCATGCAGTCTATCACCTCACAAAACTCTTGTGCTTCTTCTCCAACAATCCTTTCTCTTGATTGCTGAACGTGAGCCTCTCCTTCAATGCTATTGCTAGTCTCATCACTCTGCAATGTAAATTCTTCTTCTGCTCTGAAGGCTTCTCCCCTTGACTCCATTTCTGCTTTCTATTCTTCTGTTGAAGTCGATTCCTTCATTTCTATCGGTGTAGGCTCTGGATTTAGTCTTTGTATCTTTTGGGGCTGCATTGACGTGATTTTTCCTTTAGGTCTACTTCTCTCCCTTGGCATGGGGATGTATACTGCCATTTTCTCCTCCTTTCCACTCTTCAAGTAATAGTCATTACCTTCACAAACCCGTGCGATGTTATATTGTTCATCCCCATCTGCTTCTCTTTGTAAATCAGGGTGAAAATGGGACACCATTTGTCCTCTCTCCTCGGAGCTAAACAGGTTTAGCCAAAAGTAGAAGTGGGCTGCCAAGGGTATGAAGTAGTAGGGTGGTATATCCATTCTCCAATTGGTAGTCATATGCCCAACCCGTTGGTGCAAACACTTCATCCAATCTACTACCACTCTTGCAAACATTTGGTGAAAGAAGATTGCCTGCTGCATTGCTACATAGGTGGTTTGCTCTAGCTTGAACATAACCGTCATCACACTGACAATCCCTCTTTGTACTGGATCCTTGTAACTATCTACCTTGTATCCATTTTTTGTGCAAGGTTTATTGAAAGAATTCCTCACCATGGCAATTTCTTCCAAAGCCTCACACTTTTGATAGAAGATGACGCCTCCTACTTCTCTTAATTCTCTACCCAAGACTAATCTCCAATCAAACTCAGTCCATCAAGCTGGATTTCCTCTCTTCCCTTCATGCTTGGAACTGTCTTTGCAATTGTTGGTAGGGATTTTTGCCATGAATCCAAGAAAGCTCAAATTCCAATTCCAGGCCAGAAATGGGATGCAAAGTCTGGTCAAGACTTTGATCCTTGCCACTATATCTAATTGACAAATTGAAAGACCCCTCACCACACTCTGCCTGTTTCCCTTTGGGGCCATCATGTGCTTCTTCACTCTTTGCTTATGAAAGATCAAACCCAAGACCCTAACCCACTCCTTTTGCGTACTCGCAATTTGCATTCCTTCAAGTTGACTCTAAATAGGAACAAGATATTGTCTAGACATTGCAGCGTTTCCTTGTTGAGATCTCAATTTTATAGTCTTTCACTAGTTGGTCATTCTTTGGTCGTTTCTCTGTTTACCCACCAATTCTATGGGTTGGTTCCTTGTCACTTTTGAGGTCATCTTGATCCCAAGGTAGTCACTTTCTTCCCACATACTTTTTTGATTGGTTTAACCTAAGGAACAATTATTATAGGTTCTTTGGATCCGGTTGTGCATCCCGATATGAAGTCTTTTGTCTTTGCCTTCATATTTTTGTCTGCTTGACCCAAGTCCTGACTTTGACCTGATGTTGACTTTGAGTTTACATACAAACACATGATTCTTTGTGTTTCTTCCCTATTTAGCCCTCCTTTGGCTTTACCAATGTACTTCTTCTTTAAAACTAAAAAAAAACAAAAATGTGGGTACCACAAAGAGTAAGCATTTAATTCAACTTATGCGCATAGTTCATCACTTCTTATTTTGATCCAAAGGATTGTAACTCAATCTGCTTCCATGGACCATCTAAATGATGCGGCTTCAAGGATTGTATTACAATAACTGAGCCACAAAATGTGAGGCTTTTGTTATGCATCAATGGGTTAACTATATCCAGCATTGCAATGTTAGATTACCACAAGCAATACCTTATAGAGTCACAAGGCACTTTGCATGGTTACTCTAGGGAATGCACAAGAATTATGGGCTAGTATATCTTATGAAACTAACAAAAGTTATCAAATCACAATGTGGTGGAGTGCATGGGTTAGTTCAGCTTGCTCAAAAACATTTTCATTGCAAACTTTTAACATAATTTTGTTACCTTTTTCCCAAATTTTTATAAAGAGGATGTAGTATTTGATGTACCACATGCTATTGTGATAGCTTACTTTGCTTTTTCACATGCAGATTTTCATTTTCTTCTTCTTTATTTAGAAATTGATAATTATTTAGAGTAGATTAGAGTCAAATATAAGATTAGTTGGCTTTTATTTTGGCCATAGTGAAAATCCTAGATATGGACCTAAATTTGTTATTTATTTATAATTTTAATAAGTATTTAGAGCAAATTAGATTCAATATATAGGATTAGCTGGTTTTTATTTTAACCGTAGTGAAAACCATAGATTGAACGAAAGGAGCTACCCTTAGACCATTGGAGTGCAGCTATCACAAGACCATTACCCTCATTCATCCTTGGCTTGGTACTTTATGGCCACTTTGGTAGTCATACAAACAAGATATTGCCATGCAAGACATAGATCTGATTTTGAAAATTGTTGGACCTTGTGGCACTTCACACATGTCAAAATGACACTTTGTAACCACTAATGCTTACTCAAATTATGAAATGGTTCATCATGGGGTACAAGAGGAGGTGTGGTTCAATAAAATGAATTCATGAAAATCTTGCAAATCAATGAGAGCACAAACAAGAGGAATTACAAGTGAGAAAGGAAGCACCTAGTGGCAAAAGCACATTACGTGAAGGAGAAAAAGGCGTTGTGTGAGTGGTTGATCAAGAACAACTAAATAGAGAGAAAATTGTTGAGGTAAGCACAAGCTAGTGATCACCATGCACGACTAGCTAATATTATATCTCCCAAGAAGAAAAAGACAATGGCCGGGGTCACATTGTGGTCTCTTGGAGTGGAGAAATGGGCACACTATTGTTGGTATTGAGTACTTCAAAACCAAGTAGGTGTCATCCCTATTCTGAATTTGGGATTTCACTTACCTTCCAATGATATATGAGAGAAGAGGACTCCCCATCTCACCAAATTTAGAGGCAACTTGAAGAATGTAATCTTTACTCCAAGAGCAATGTACCTAGACCAAGAGTGGCCCTAAGCTACAAAGGATATGACTAAGAATTTCAAAGCCTTTTTCAAGCAAAAGAAATTGGCAAATGGTTAAAGAGGAATGGAAACAACGATCATGTGAGGTGTATCATAATGACCTTGATAATGAAGTTGTTCAAGTCCAACCAAGACTACATATGTCAACAATTGCCATGCCAAATTCTTCCCATTTATTACATGAAGGCAATCCTATGGATTGGGCAAGGATGTTTTACAACCAAACCAAGGAATTGATAGAGCAATTACAAATGAGTGGGAGAAACAACTTCCTCCCCTTGTTTTTGATACATTTTTACATTGGGACAAAGTTGTTCAAGAAGGATGAGAAGAAGTTATTTCTTGCACCTCACTGCCCATTGGGAAATTATTAGTCCTAGCTTGAGTATGAAGCCGATACAAGTACAAAGAAGTGCTATAGCAGTATCAAAGATAAAAAGATTAATCAAGATCTTGAAGACCACTAGAGCAAGCTCCAAAAAGAGGAAGAATAATGCAGCAATGACCATGTCGACTACAAATAGGCAGAAAAACCCAACCCATAGGTAACTGACAACTCTTCAAAGGACAATAGTTCCAATATGGAGGGGGACTCAAGATCAAAGAGTGAAAATGAAGGTAACCAAGGATTAGAGTTAATATGACGCCTCACTCTTTCTAAAGTGCACCTTTATCTTCAACTTGTGGGACTTAACCATGACAAGTGTAAAAATAGCCAATCAGTAAGGAAGGTGGGAGTTTTATGATTAATTACCTTCCATCTCAAGGAGAACTGCACTTTCAAGGGAATGATGATGGGGAAAGAATGCGCTCTATAGGACCCAAGAATAGTAGAACTAGATAAAGAGCATGGAGTGCAGCTCTTTGACAAAGAAGGTTGTCAAACAAGAAAACCTTTGGCAAGGAAACCCTTTGTCTTGGGAGATCTTTGGCTTGAAGAGAGACCTTTGCCACAGGATGACCTTTGGCTAAAAAATTCCATCCAGCGTGGAAGTCCCTTGGCTTGAAATTTCACAAGAAAATATGGCACCAACAAGTCAAGAACTACAATTAATGACCATTTGATTGTACCAACCAATCACATGTGCAAGTACCAATTGCTCACCAAAGGGCTTGCTTACCAAACGTTTGAGATGGTTGGACCATCACCTGAAATATCCTCTTGGGACTTGGATCCTTTTCACTTTTTGTAGAATCAACCAGAGTGAGACCTATTGCGCTTTCCTCACCCTTAGTGGGAAGTTTCTTCACTAAGACATCTGAAATTCCAAGAGTGTGTGTTTGTGTGAGGAAGATTGGGAAGTGGGGAGCAAAGTGGGAATGATGAGAGGGCAAAAAGGAAAAGAAGTAGCTACTTCCAAGGTGCCCAAGAGGATGAGAAGGGCACCAGAATTCATAATCAAGGTCCCAAGATTAGCTAAGAGGAGAATGCACTAGAAGCAAGAATTAGTCCGCAGCAAGAAGTTAGAGTTCTTGCTATGGAATTGGAAAATGAGTGATCATGTAATGTTGCATGAAATCAGGGATAATCACAATCAAGGGATGACAACCTAAGAGGGAACCTCTTTACCTAGACCAAAGTTCATTGGCAAAGAGAGTGAGGCCTAGAAATTTTCCCTAGATGGCATTACTTTGGATAGCACTTGGACTCACTCAAAGTTGACTATTCAAGCTAGTTCAAGACCATTTTCCAAGACAATAAGACCAGAAATGGTTGGTCTATTCTTGGTATCAAGATCCTATGAGGAGGATCCTGGTAGAATCAATCATGGAGTTGTTCAAATCTAAACAACAACTTGAACAATAGTCAAGAGATCTTCTTTGAGTATTTGTACAAGGGAAAACTTGTCAATTGAGTAGCTATGTTCTAGGCAAGGGCAAAAGAGCTCACAAGAACAATGAACAAGGAAGGAGGAGTAACCTTGGTGTCTCTTTTCATCATCCATTTCTACATAAGAATGGATTTGCTGACCTCAAAAGAGAAGAAGAAGTACCTAAACTACTTCTTCCTTATAGGGAATTTTGACAAGCCCAAAGAACAAGCACTAATGATACACAAGTATTTGGAAGTAGACATAGAATTTTCCTACACAAAATAATATGTAGAAGTGAAGGAAGCATATAATACTTGGGCTCAAGAAGTAGAGGTAGCAACATATCATCATAGAATTGATAGTAATGAAACAACCTGTTACTCCTTCTAGGCCAAAGGTAAAGGCAAAGGAAAAGGCAAAGGAAAAGGTACCAAGCAAAGGATAAGGAGGATCCTTGTGGAAGAAGAAGAGTAAGGTGAAGGAAAAGTCCAAGACAAAGGTGGTGCTAGACCACAACCAAATCTCACTCCTACAGCTAGCAAACAATCATTCTCAAGGATCATAATTTTGTAGGTAAGGATGTAGTTGAGGACTAGGGTGGAGAAATAAAATTAACCCCGGCCTAAACCACTCCAAATATAAACAGTTTTTAGGAGGAAGAACAAAAGCCCACTCCAAGAAGATATGATAGAGAAGTTGGATGTTCTAGTTCCAAGAAGTATGTGGCATTGGGTTTGGGGATGATGAAATCCCTTTGTTCCCACCCATAAGATAAGCAGAACTAAAGGAAGCAGGAGTCCTTTGTGCAAAAGAAGTACTTGAGGCAAAAGATCCAAGCTCTTGCCAAGATAAGGAATGACATCAGGCTGAAGGTGGACTTTTGGCCAAAGAAGACCAATAGGACAAAGGGCCATCCAAGACAGAGGTACCAATTACAATGGAGAAGGCTTCCTAGTAGAAGGAATCTATCATATTTGTCAAGATCAAGAAGGAGGAAAATGGACCTTTGGCTTTGTTCAAAATGGTAAGAGAGGGAATTTTGACTAGGAAGGAAGCTTAGCCAAGCCAGTCTTGGTAGTGGCACTTTCTCCATTAATGGTATACAAGGTTGGCCAAATGTTGGAGTTGATGGAAACTCCGCTTCCATGTATGTGGAGCATCAAGAGAAGATCACAAATTATGTTACACATTACCCATTTACATCAATTAGCACAAGGAGTAGAATTGGAGAGAATGAAGGCACAAGATGAACTAGTGAGAGTTTGTGCTTAACATTTAGAGATGGATAAACAAAGTAATGATTTGGTGTAGGAGGTAGCCAAGCTTAGAGCAGAAAGTGCATCTTGAGAGAAGGAGATTCAAGAAGAAAGGATGCTAAGGTAGAAGACATTCAAGTCCAAGGACAAAGAATTGCATCAACAAACTCAGCTTGAGAAAAAGATGAAGCCCAAGCGGAAGTCATCAACAAACTTAAGGGAGAGGTAGAAAATGTGACGTGGCCCTTGTAGTAGTAGACATTAATCATTAGGAGGAGCTACAAGTAGCTGATATACAAGTGAAGAAGCCCATGGAAAGTATCAAGCAAAAGAAAGAAGAATGCAAGAAAGATTGGGCAGCCATTTAAGAAGAGATCATGGCTAAGATGGAGGAGAATCAAACCTTGTTAAACCTGGAGAAGACTATCACTTTGCCAAGGATGGAGATGGCATGGGACCATCTTGAAGAAATCACAAAGGAGGAAATAGAGGCCTCCTTATGCTGCATTTGGGAAGGATGAATCGTTCCTAAAAAAAAGAATATAGCAATTTTCTTTTTATTTAAATTGTAGGTGCGATGATTTACTTCACGGGCGTTGGAGAATTTGAAGGCTCAGGACTCTAGATCCCAAGTGCACACTCTCATGTTAAAAGTGTACATGGATGAGCGCTTGTAGTAGTTAGTCCATAAATTACTTGAGCACACCTTGAAGAAGTTCAAGGCATTTACAAAGGCACTACTAAAGGAGATTATAGAGTTTCAAGATCATGTAGAGTTGTTAATTAAGGTTTGTGAAGATGAAGGTAGTTCCATGTAGTAGACTTAAGGCTGAAGGAATTCAAGCTAGAAGGAAATAGGTAGAAATCTATTAAGTGTAGAACACCCCTTTGGCATAAGAAGGTCTATTTCTTGAAAGAACTATGGCTTGACATTGTTTATAGACTACATGAAAATGTTTAAGCTAAAGATTTTGGAACTATAATTATGCACAAAGTAAATAAGTAGTAGTTGTGATTGCATAGTGACTTCTTGATTGTGCTTATGATAAGGTTAATAGGTAGGATTAGAGATGAATGGAGTAGTTGTAATTAGAAGATTTTAACACTCTTAGCCATTGATCATCTTCATCTTGAGAATAGGAAACTATATGTATGGGTTGCAACCCATGGACTGTTTACTTCTTTCATAATTAAAGTATTCAATTTAAGGATTTTTTTGAGTCTTTGTGTTGGATTGCTTTCACTTCACATCTTTGTTTGTGTACTTGGTCAAGTTGAGGTGAGGAATCGTACAATAGGAGTATGTGTTTGAGTACCTACTAGGAGATTCACATTCAATCAAGGAAGTTACTACGGTGCTCCTATTTCTTCAAAATTTGCTTTTGTTGATCACATCAGGTTGAAGTGCTAGAAAATTATTAGAAGTGTTGTAGTTACTCAAAGAAGTGCCTCAAATCAAGAGATTCTCAAAGGCATGGCTCTAGAAGCTAGGATGGGAGATGTCATGCCATTTGTATCATTGCACCTAGATTGCTCAGACTCTAGAGTTGTAATGTTGGTAGCTAGAGGTATTTTGGCAATTACTTGTTGATAGTCAAATTTTGTGTTTAGGGTACTGACTACATGATGGGGCTCACCATCACTTGCACCATTCATACCATCAGATGTGCCATCAGTAGGACCATTAGGGTTGCAAACCAAGTCAAGACCAAGGAGTATACTTTCAAAGAGTAGCTCCAAAGAGTTCACTTCTCTAATGTTGAGCCTTCGAGTTCCTAACTGTGGTGGACAAAGGCCTATGAGCATCACCAGGAGTCTCTTAGCTAGAGTGGTGTAGTTTGACTACAATCAATGCCCAATTAATGGCAGATTTTTGAGTAAAAGATCAAGTATTGATCTGATTGGGTGTGATTTGAGTTGTGAACAAATTGATTACATTAGAGAAGTGAAGTCAAGGGAAATCAAATGTAAGAACTAAGGTGTTGGTGGTATCTCCAAGCCTTGTTGATCATTGGTAGCTTGATAGGAGTTTACATTTCCATGAGAGTGATAGTGTGCAAAAGCCCTTTCAAATTTATGTAGATTTGGTAGTGAGGCATACGGTATGTGGAAGCATTGGCCAAATTTCCATGGGAAGAGAGTGAATTGCAAGCAATAGTGTTTGATTTGAGCTTTGGAGGTGAAAGCAAGACCAATTTGGTGCAAATTGAGCTCAAAGAGAGCAAAATTGAAGGTGGAGTTGGGAACCCATTCCCATGAATTTGTGATTTGGAGAACCTTATCTTTTCAATTTGGCTCAAGTGGAGATTTAGTGGAGGATTTGGCGGTCAGGCAACTCTAGGGTTTTACATTAGGTTTATGTAAGATTTTGGCTTGAGTTTATGTTAGATTTTGGCTTGAGTTGGAGGAGCTTGGCCAAATTTGGAGGAGGTTTGCTAGATTTGGAGAGGGTTCAAAGTGTTAAGAAGAAAGGCCTTATTTGGCTGAATTTTGGCATCTAGAGGCTTTGATGCATAGGGCGATGGGCAATGAGAGGCTACAAAGGCCTAGAAGGACCAGCCAACTTGTTGACATAAGGCTAGCTAATTTAAAGTAATTTTTGGTCATTATTTGGCAAAACTTGTCCACCCTACTAGATTATGTGTAATAAGGTTTTAACTCTAGATCTTTGGTTCTTAGATTGGTGCCCTAGCCAAGTGGTGCACCTTCTCTTGTTGTCATAATGACTATTCCATGAATATTTATAGACCTATAGCTTTGGCTAGGAGAGATAATTTGATCCCATTCTTGGTGATCATGGTGGCTTACGAAGTAGATAACTCTTATTATGCCAAATGCCAAATGGTGACTGTAACACCTATTTGTGCATGAGTGTGGTATTTTGATATTTAGCTTGGTATTACAAGTACTTAAGAGATATTATTTATATAGAGATAAAAGATGGTTCTATATTAGTCATGGTTAGCTAAAGTTAGTCATAGCTAAGATAGAGGGGACCTTACTTTTGAGGAAGTAGAAAAGATGAGCACCACTATTTTGGATTTTAGTGTGTTGACTTGGTATTATTCCTAGGTGTTTGGCTTTGAGGAAAAAGTTGAGAACTCTTGGGCCCGGAAGCCTTTTTGTTTTGGATTCTTCTTTAGTCCAAGGATAGCCCATGTGAAGGAATCCTTGACTTAGTGGTTGGGTCAAGATAAGACCACATGCTTAGGGGAATATGCCCATGTGAACGGATATTCCTTTCTACTTTTTGACTTTACTTGACTTTTAGTCTAGTAACTTGAGTTACTACGGTAATTAGTAACTTTGGTACTTAACTATTTCACAAGTATATAAACAAGGGGTGAGGAGGTACTCATCATCCTTTCATTTGCAACTATCTCTCTCTCATTGAGTTCTCTAGTGAGCAATGTCTTGAGTCTTGGAGTGTTAGCCTTGGAGGAGTATGATGGAGTTGTGGTTCCTTGCCTTCTTAGTCCATGGTGCGCTACCATAATAGCCATAAGAGGTTCATCCTGAGTGAGAGACAGGCTGGCTCACATTTTTGGTTCCGTTGCTAGGACCTTTCTAGAAGGCAAGATAATGTTCCGCGTTCAATTCTACATTAGACAGAAGGAGGCTATGAGAGCTCACTTGGAGAGAACATTAGGAGAGGAGAGGACTGAACTTACGTTAGAGAACCAAGATCCATTCGTATACACTGTAGTTCATTATGATGTCTTTGAGGTGATTTTGTACATCTTGTACACATGAGAGGAATTGGAGAGATTGTGTGAGGTGGATTGCAGATTTTGGGGATTAAGGTGATTTTGGGCAAAATTTCAAATTTGAGATCTGGACTTGAAATTTCTACACATGATAGCTTGGGTTATCTTTCAATTAGCACGCTTGAAATTATTGTGAGAGCTACTATGCGCACTAGGCTAGAATTTTTGAAAGTTGATAGGGTAAAGTGCTCCCGCAACTGCATGCTCTCTGGAAAATTGTACAGAGTCTGCCATTTCTTCAATTTTTAGTGAATTGTACTGAAACTTGCCAAGAAAATTCAGTGCATTGTATCCTACCTGTCGCCACAAAAATTAGAGAGAGAACATTCTTGCGCATTGAGTTATGAGTTTTTGAATTGAGGGGGGTGGTTTTCATACCTAATCTGAAATATGTGTGCTGAATAGAAAGGTTTCTAGGCCAAATGGCTCGATGAAAAGATCTGAAATTTTGCAAGGAGAGAGGCCCTAGAGTTGTGATCAAGTGTGCAAAATTTCAAAGGACTATGACATACTGGTTGGGAGATTTGAGTGACATTGTGAGGAATGGTCAATTCTACAGAGTGAAGATCTCATGCATGAGGAGTTTGAGATCAACAAAAAGCATGTTTGAGTGTTTAGATTCATCTTGGGAACATGGAGGGTCATCAAGAGTGGAAATTGAGATTATGCAAGGTTCCCCAAGGGTTTGGGGTGATTTTAGGGGTGGATTTGAGGAAAAGAGAGTTTACAATAGAATTTGAAGAGAGTGTTGAGAGGATCCAAAAACCTACACCACTTGGAGGAAAGAATGAGTCTAAGTGTTTTCTATGTGGAGAGAAGGGACATAAGACAAGTTCATGTCCATTGACCTTTGAGAGCAAGAGATTGAGGGAAGGGAGAGGCTTACTTGACTTGGGTTTGCATGTTGGACCTTCTTCACCAAGATTGGGAGGAAGAAGATCTAAGACCAAGGAGTTGTGTGAGGTTTGTGGAGTAGAAGGACTTCCAAAAGAACATGAGTGTAGTGGAGTAAAAGCACTTTTGGAAACTTTGGTGAAGGATCTTGGAGAGAGTCTTAGTACAGCTACAGAAATACTACCACCTTCATCAGCTAGTTCTCAAGATTAGTGATGGCGATAATCTTTCAACTTATGGATAAACTATCCATGAGAGTTAGATTAATATGCACTCTAGGATTTGATGTTGCTATAGAAATCTTGGAGCAACCTAAACCTTTTGTGTTCCCTAGGGTGGATTACTCTCAAATGTTGTTAGTCATGTATATACTCTATTAGTTATATAGTGAGAGAAAAGAAAAGAGAAAAAAATTGAGAGAAAGAAAGATAGTGAGAGGTTAAGATGGGGAAACTTCCGATTTTCTTTGGAAAGGATGGAGAAGATGTGGAGGCCTTTGTGAGAGACTTCAAGAGAGCTTGCATAGGAAACAATGAGACGAGGAAGAATGAGTGGGCCTCATTATTACCAAATTTCTTTGAGGATGTAGCACTTACATGGTATGAGTCAGAATACCAAAAGAGAGAGAGGAGAGATGGGGAAGAGGAGTCTTGGGAGACTTTGATTTCAGCACTCATTGAGAACTTTCTTCCTGATGAGAGTTATGAGAGATTGATGAGTGAGGTTACATTTCTCAAGCAAAGAGATGGAGAGAAAGTGAGAGTCTATGTGGAAAGAGTGGAAAAGTTAGAATCCAGATTTCGCATAGTGTTGAGGAAGGGTGGGGATGATGTGGAGACTACAATGATTGGCATAGGGGCCATGCTCACCAAGAATTTTGTGGGAGAGTTGAGACCACAAATTAGAAGCAAGGTGAGATATGAGAAACCTTCTTCCAAGGTTGAAGCTATCAAGATCGCAATTCGCATGGAGGAGAGTTTGGAAGGGGATGAGAGTGATTTGGTGGTGAAGGAGGTTGGGCATCCTCCTCAAGGCTACAAGTATGGTGGAACTTCTGATACTTTGGTGGCAAGGGTTGCACCACAAGCAGTGGTTGCTCCAGTTCTTGCACCTCCACCAAAAGATCCACTTCAAACCATCACAGAACAACTTGCGGATCTCAAGATCAATGTGGTGCAACTATGGGAGAAGAGAGAGGTGGATCAGAATGTAGGGAGAGGACCTAGGAGTTATGGAAACTATCCATATAGAGGAGGTCAACCAGCCAACAATTTCAATGATAGAAATTGTTTTGGTTGTGGAGGAAGAGGCCATATCCAAAGGAATTGCCCAAATTCCACTTACCATGGAAGAAGGGGTTATGAGGGAGCCAATAGAGGGAAAGAGGGAGGTAGTGAAACCCAAGTGGCTCCTAATCCCAACAAAGGTAAGGGGGTAGCATCCATAGATGTGGTTGAGAGCAAGTATGAGAAAGGAGAGTGCTCAAACTCCAAGGGTCTTAATTTGGAGCTTTTGGCACAAGAGAAGAAGAGAGCTCGTTTTGCAGAGAATGTTCACTCTTCTCAAGGATTTACTTCAAGCAAGGATACTCCTATGTCTACTAGGAGCACTCGCACCTCAACACCATCAACAACAAAGACTCCAAGGAAGAAGTTGGGGATGGAGGACTTCTTGATCTCAAAGCAACAATGGAACTACAATGTGTTGGAGGATGTTGGTAGTCACAAGGGTAATATCACAGTGGGCCAATTAATTGCTTTGAACCCTACCTTGAGAAAGGAGCTTAGAGGTGGTTTGAGTTCTACAAGGAGCAAGAAGAAGAAGAAGGAAAAAGTTCCAATATCAATGGGGGTGGTGGATGCCAAGCCAACACCATGGGAGGCTTGTGAATATGCCTCCAAGATTGATGTGAGAGTGAATGGTCACAACATCAAAGATGCATTGGTTGATGGAGGATCAGCAATGAATGCCATGTCAGAAAGGTTGATGAAGAAGTTGGGTATGATACCCTCAAGACCTTCAATATTTGTGGTGAGCATGCAAACAAACAACAAGTTCGACCAGTAGGGGTGATGGATAAAGTGGTAGTTTCAGTTATGGGAGTTCAAAATCTCATGACTTTCCAAGTCTTGAAGGATTCAAGCTATGACTTACTTCTTGGGAGGCCATGGTTGAGAGCAGCATGCACAACTGATCGATGGCACAAAGGGTACTTGAGGATTGGGCCATCAAACCATAGAGTCACAGTTCCCGTGACTAACACCACCAACACTTCACATTTAGATACACCATCTTCTGATTATTGGGAATCAGATTGTGAAGAAGGAGCTTCAGGTGTGGACACAAGCATGGAGGAAGAGACTTCCACGGAGGAGGATGAATCTGAATCTGATTCAGATGTGTATCCCTTGTGTGCTATGGATTTTGCATCTAAGCCAGAGGTTTTGAAGGATCTAGACAAATCACCATTGACACTTCAGGAGGTAGAGAGAAGGTTAGCTACCCTCAAGTATGGCCCAAATGTTACCAAGGAGGAGAAGGTGAGATTTGAGGAGATTTTCTGCAAGTTCATCCATGTGTTTGCTTTTAGTTACAAGGATTTGAAGGAAGTCATCTTGGAGGAGCACAAGATAGAGGTGGAGTCACATGCAAGACCAATCCACCAAAAGCAACGTCGCATTAGCCCACCAATATCTTTGGTTGTGAAAGAGGAGATTGATAAGCTCAAGGAGGCTAGATTTATCTTTGAGGTGGAGAATTCAGAATGGGTGTCTCCAATTGTCATTGTGAAGAAAAAGAATGGCAAGCTTGGGGTATGTATGGATTACAAGAAGCTTAATGATGTTACCAAGAAGGAATACTACCCATTGCCATTCATTGATGAGATCTTGGAGGAGGTTGCAGGTCATGAGAGGTACAGTTTTGGAGATGGTTATAGTGGATACAACTAAATCAAGATTGCACCAGAGCATCAACAACTCATCACGTTCACCACACCTTGGGGAACTTACGCTTTCAAGGTCATGCCTTTTGGGCTTTGCAATGCTCTAGCCACATTCCAACGGTTCATGAACAAGGTATTTGAACCTTTCATTGGGAAATTTGTGAGAGACTTCATTGATGACTTTTGTGTCTATGGGAGCAAGGAGGAGCACTTTGAACACCTAATCAAAGTCTTAGATGAGGCAAATGCATCACTCAACCCAAAGAAGTGCATTTTTGGATGTGAAGAAGGTCTCTTTTTGGGGCACATCATCTCCAAGGATGGAATAGCAGTTGATCCTGAGAAGGTGAGGAAAATCTCAGACCTTCCATTCCCTTCAAGCTTGACAAAGTTACAACAATTCTTGGGGATGGTTAGGTACTATAGGAGGTTCATCTTCTCATTTTCCAACAAGGCTTATGCATTGACCATCTACATGAAGAAGGGTGTAGATTACATGGTGATTTTGGAAGACAAGGAGGCTCTCAAAGCTTTTGAGGAGCTCAAGCAATCCCTTGTTGTAGCTCCAATTCTTGCTAAACCTGATTGGAGTAAGCCTTTCATCCTCTACACTGATGCTTCTAATGTAGCTATAGGATGCACTCTTAGTCAATTAGACCAAGATGGGCATGATCATCCAATAGCTTATGCTAGTAGGCAGATGGTTTCAGCAGAGAAGAACTACTTTGTCACGGAGAGAGAAGGGTTGGCAGTGATCTTTGGTCTCAAGAAGTTTAGACACTACTTGATTGGAGGGAAAGCCACCATTGTCACGGATCACAAGGCTTTGAAGTACATCTTCAACAAGCCTAATGTTGAAGGAAGACTAGCAAGGTGGATGATACTCTTGTATGAGTATGACTACACCATTGAGGATAGGCCAGGAAAGAAACATGCAAATGCTGATTTGTTATCTAGAGCCTATGATCATGATGGAGATGAGCCAGTGGATGATTCCTTCCAAGATGAGGAGCTCATGACAATCTCAGTCACTCAAGAGGTTCCAATGGAGTACAAGGAGATTGTGGATTTTGTGACAAGAGGTAACTATCCAGAAGGGATGCATGCTAGGGAGAGGAAGGCCCTTGCAGCAAGATCTAGACCTTACACAATGGTGGAGGATATTCTTTTTCACCAAGGAGCAGATGGTCTACTTCAAAGAGCAGTGGGTAAGGAAGAGTCCATCCTACTCATAAAGGAGTTTCATGAAGGTTTAGTATGTGGAGGACACTTTGGAGGAAAGGTGATTGCTTTCAAGATTCTAGATGCAAGTTACTATTGGAGAGGGATTTTCAAGGATTGTCTAGATTATTGCAAAACTTGTCATGTTTGTCAAGCTTTTGCTAGAAAATCTACATCCGCTCCACCACTTAGATCAATTCCATTGCTAGGACCTTTTGAGAAGTGGGGAATTGATTTTGTAGGTCCTCTCAATAGAACCCCAAGGAACAATTGGTATATTGTGGTAGTTACTGATTACCTTACCAAGTGGGTTGAGGCTAGACCATTGAGGGACAAGAATGAAAATGAAGTGGGTAGATTTCTTTATGAACGTATTATCACTAGGTTTGGATACCCTTTGGAGTTGGTTTCTGATAGAGGAGGAGAGTTTACAGGAAGCATTACTACAGCCATGCTACGACATTTCTCTATCACACATAGAGTAACTACATCCTATAAGCCAAATTCCAATGGCTTGGCAGAGAGAACCAATCAGACCTTGTGCATGATGTTGGCCAAAGATGCAGAAATGGAGGGGGCTAAACATCATTGGGACAAGAGGATTCATGCAGTTTTGTGGGAGTATAGGACAACCATAAAGACTTCCACCGGATATTCTCCATTTCAATTGGTATATGGTATTGAGTCTACCTTACCTATTCACTTTGATCTTCCTACCTTCC
The DNA here is from genome assembly GCA_948567375.1 of Lunularia cruciata. NCBI lineage: Eukaryota > Viridiplantae > Streptophyta > Marchantiopsida > Lunulariales > Lunulariaceae > Lunularia > Lunularia cruciata. The sequence goes on from OX419756.1 coordinate 11,437,580, forward strand.
AAAGCATTCATAGGAGATTGAAGAAAGCACAAGGAGGTGATGCAGAGAAGTCAAGGAAAGATCAACTCATGGAGTTGGAAGAGGCAAGAGCAGTTGCTATGGTTCGAGTGGAGCAAGCCCAAAGGAAACAAAAGGAGAGCTATGACAAGAGGCAAGGCAAGAAGAAGGTGGAGACTTTCAAAGAAGGTGATTGGGTACTGTTGTTTGATTCCATTCGATTCAAGAGAGTGCAAAAGAAGTTTTTGCCTAAGTACTTTGGACCTTTCATAGTGGAGAAGGTGTGGGGCAATTACACCTATGATCTCAAGGAGTTGGGAGGAAGACACTTTGATAGGATTAACCATGATAAGTTGAAGATGTACCATAGAAGGTAGAAAGACCTTCACTTTGAGGACAAAGTGAAAACTTAGTCGGGGGGTAAATGTAACACCCATTTGTGCATGTGTGTGGTATTTTGATATTTAGCTTGGTATAACAAGTACTTAAGAGATATTATTTATATAGAGATAAAGGATGGTTCTATATTAGTCATGGTTAGCTAAAGTTAGTCATAGCTAAGATAGAGGGGACTTTACTTTTGAGGAAGTAGAAAAGATGAGCACCACTATTTTGGATTTTAGTGTGTTGACTTGGTATTATTCCTAGGTGTTTGGCTTTGAGGAAAGAGTTGAGAACTCTTAGGCCCGCAAGCCTTTTTGTTTTGGATTCTTCTTTAGTCCAAGGATAGCCCATGTGAAGGAATCCTTGACTTAGTGGTTGGGTCAAGATAAGACCACATGCTTAGGGGAATATGCACATGTGAATGGATATTCCTTTCTACTTTTTGACTTTACTTGACTTTTAGTCTAGTAACTTGAGTTACTACGGTAATTAGTATTTTTGGTACGTAACTATTTCACAAGTATATAAATAAGGGGTGAGGAGGTACTCATCATCCTTTCATTTGCAACTATCTCTCTCTCATTGAGTTCTCTAGTGAGTAATGTCTTGAGTCTTGGATTGTTAGCCTTGGAGGAGTATGATGGAGTTGGGGTTCCTTGCCTTCGTAGTCCATGGTGCGCTACCATAATAGCCATCAGAGGTTCATCTTGAGTGAGAGACAAGCCGGCTCACATGACAGAATCCCATATTGATTTATGAGATAAAGGGTTTTGTTTAGATTTCTTGTGATTGGACTCCCTCCATTCTCTACTTCTTGTTTGTGTGAGGTGCCCTAAATTTAGAGCATTGGTGCTTTGGTGTGCTCTTGGTAGTGAGGCTTGAGTGATAACCAATCAGACTACCTATGTTTCTCTTTGGTGAGGCAAGAAGTGATAACCTACAAAATTGTGAAAGTGCATGTTGTGATGGTAGGTTATAAGTTGCCGTTTCCCCTTGTGTAGTTGTTGTAGTTAGAGCTACATTAGTAGGTGAAGTTTGGTTGGTGGTCTTGGCACTTGGTGGTGATTCTTGGTGGTGATTCTTGGTGGGATACTTGTGGTGGTTACAATTGCAGGTTGCAATTTCCAAGTACTTTATCATGACGGAGTTCTTTGCGGATTTTGAAGGAGATGGTGCTACAATATGCAATGGGTTTACTTGGAGTTACGCTCAATATCAGCCTATATCCTAGGTCCTAATGAGGAAGGAGATTGACCCTAAGTTGGAGTTTGACACAAGAGCTACTTCAATTGAGAGTGCACTTGGTATATCCGCACCATTGTTATGGGATATGGACAAGATTTATGGGGTCTCTAAAGGCCATAGGCATTACTCTGGTACAATGAGTACCATTGAGTTGGATGAGTTCATCCAAGAGTTTGATAGTTGGTGTGATTGGTGGCAAATGCAAAACTCAACTTTGTTCACACCCTTCATAGCATGGAAGGAATTATTTGAACACTTGGAGGGTAGGCTAGTGGAAGACTACCATGAGTTTAAGAGAGCTCACTTGGAGGAGATTGAGTTATGGAGATAATATTGGTCTCCAAACTATATCTCTATCAATTCAAGCTTAGTTTCTAGGAGTAGATTGGTAGTACCCACAAGTTCTAGCTCTAGCAGTGCTGATGGATCTCTTGGAGATGGTGCTACTACAAGTGGAGGTACTACTATAGGAGGTGGTGTAGTACTCGGGTTTAACTCCATGGTGAGAGTTCTTCTAGTGTTTGAGGTAGAACTACCAAGGAGAGCAAATTGACAAGATGAGGAGCTTGCAGGAGTTCCAATGGAAGGCTAGAGAGAACCTTTGTGAGGTATACACTTGCATGAGATGGCTGATTTGTTTTACTCAAGGAGTTACTGAGGCCTAAGCAATTCAATTTTGGTATAAGATACTAGACAAGGAGTTGCAACTTTGAGTACATGATGCTACATTGTTATAGGCTACTTCACTTACGTTGGCAGAGGTCTTTGGTTTGGTTGAGCATATTGAGCTCAACATGGTGGAAGAGAGAGTGGTGACAATTGGATTTTGGTATGGAGACCTCATCCACAGCGGTTACTTCTTCCAGAGCGTAGGAGAGTGCACTACACTATATTGGTTTCCAAGGATAGGGTGGAGAGCCCAAATCCTATGGAGTGAGTGGAGTGCCTAGTGAAGCTAGACCCTTACCTTCATTTTTGGGTCAGTAGCAGCCAAGGAGTGGTGGTGTTGCTTGTTGGACTTGTGGTGGACCTCACCATAGGAGAGAGTGCACTTAGGGCAGTGGACTTGATACCTCTAGCACATCTCAGCTGGCATAAAGACAGTGTAACCATTGCCACAGATTGGGTCACACTAGTGACCAATGTTTTGACCTACGCTTGGAGTTACGGAGTGGTAGGGCTACTATGGCAAGTGGTAGAGGAGCTCCAAGTCATGGAAGATGAGGTGGTGGTAGAGGATCCACACTTGGTCAGGCTACAATACCTACCCTTACTTCTAATATAGTCATGGCTACTCAGATTGAGCAATCGGAGTAGAGATTGGCTAGCATGGCCATAGCTCAAAGGAGATTAGATCTGGGTGTTGAGGCTTCCACCTCATATGTTGGTGATAGAGACATCTTGGACTTCATGTATGGGGCAACACAAGTGGATGCATCTGTTGTAGTGACTAGGTGTGTAGTACATGCGCCTGAGCCTAGAGGAGCATCAAGAGAGTTGGACCCACAAAGAGGAGATATATCAGATTCCCCCATTCTTGTACACTCTCTAAAGCACTATAGATGACATCCATGGCTCATAAATGTCCCAGTGTAAGTGTGGTAGGTGGTGATTAGGTGCATGATAGACTACCTACTAGTCAGTCACCTACTTCTACCCAAATTGAGTCTAGCACAATGTGGATGCAACTCAATTGATTATTCAATTCCCTTTATTCTCAACCAGTGACATGTGTACATTGGGAGTTGACCTAGCCCTAGTGTTTTGGTTGGCTACCACGCTTTGTGACAAGAGGGATGATGGGATTCTTGCTTCTAGAATAAAGGTGGCTAATAGTGGAGCTGACTTGGTTGGGGAGCATGGGATCCGCTTAGCAACCAATGGTTTATGGCAAGCAACAACGATTAGATTGGAGGAGTTACCAACTAGACCGACCTTTGAGCAAGCGCAGTTTACACCTAAGGTTATTCTATTTGATAACAAGAGAGGGACTTTTTAGTTTGGTGGGACCATGTCGTGCGTATATACATCGCTACACAACATACATCGCTGTCAACATCATACACTATAGAAGCACAACTCACATATAAGTCATACATAGACTCTAAAGTGCCACAATAATCAAATTGCTTAATACTTTCAACTCAACTCAACTCAGATCAGTACTTGATCTGTCACTCTATAAACTGCCAACAACTGGGCACTGATTACAGTCAAGCCACACCCACTCAAGCATAGAGAATCCAGGCGACGCTCGCCGGCCTCTGTCCACCATAGCCAGGAACTCGAAGGCTCAACATCAGAGAAGTGAGCTCTCTAGAGCTCACTTCAAAACTATACCCCCTAGACTTGAGCTAGCACTGAAACCCTAACGGTCCCGCTGACGGCACACTCGACGGTGCAAATGGTGCAAAGTGACGGTGGGCTCCACCGTGAAGTCAATACCCCGAACACAAAATCTAACTGTCGGAAAGTAGTCCTTGAGAAACTGCTAGAATAACTCTAACTACTATCACTGGAACTCCAGTGTCTAAGCAACTAGATGCGAAACTACAAATGGCGTGATAGCTGTCATGCGTATATACATTGCTACACAACATACATCGCTGTCAACATCATACACTATAGAAGCACAACTCACATATAAGTCATACATAGACTCTAAAGTGCCACAATCGCCCCCCTAGCTGGCGGTTAGGTCCCTCTTACTCCAGATAGCCATCTACTCTAAGTATATGGTATACCCTCTAATGGGCAAAGATCAGGAGGCCGGGTGCTATGGAGCCCCATCGTTAGTCGCCTGTTTGCAATCTATACCATATAAAGAATGAACTAGCTATAGGTCAAGTACATATAGGACATAACCACTGTCCCTGAGGAACCACCGTGAGAGGAGGAGTCATACATGCCATATGCCATCCTCTCGAACAGCTATCACACACTAACATAGTAGCAGCTCCACCAGAAGAGCCACATAACATACACCTCAAGCCTGCATGTACAAGTGCCAAGCTTGGGTCCATAGTACCATCAATGTTTGGAAGGTGGCATGGCGCACAATTGCGCACATGATCCTTCCAAACAACACCATCACGTCCTTCTAACACAAGGACTCCAAATGGCAAAATCTCACGCACTCTCAAGATAGTGCGGCCTATAGAAACATCAAGTGTCGTCGATGTTGTCTGCTGTAGATATACATAGTCACCTGGATGAAATAGACAGATCGAGGGTCTATAACCTCGTCCTCGAATGGTAGCATAGCGTAAAGTATCTCCATGCTGAGCAATTGCCAAGTTCTCAAAAGCCATCGGCATCACTCTCCGAAAGATCTCTGCCTGCTGAGAACATGCGCTCATCCATACATTGGGGTCATCCAAGTCCAAAACTACAGTAGCATCTCGACGAATGGCTGCAGGTAAATCTGGATCTCGTCCATAGAGTAGAAAGTATGGAGAGAAGGATGCTAAGGAGGCTTGCCGGCTGAACCGATAGCCCATGGCCAACCAAGGTAACTGGAGATCCCAATCTCCCAAGTGGCCTCTCTGCAAACCATACTTTTGCAATCCTCTCTTCACCGTCTGAACCACTCTCTCTACTAAGCCATCTGCCTTAGGGTGATCTCGGGATGTAGTACGATGATCAATCAAAGCCTTGTCACACAAGACCTGAAACTCTCCCAAGAACTTTGTACCCTGATCAGTCAAAACCTCAGCTGGTGCACCAAAATGACTAAGAACTCGATCCAGGAACGAGTAAGCTGTCCCTTCACTAGACTTGTCAGGAAGTGCCACCAACTCAATCCACTTGGAGAAGTGCTCCACCATCACCAAAACATACCGATGATGTCTCACAGTCAGCGGTAAAGGTCCGGCAAAGTCCAAACTCCAATGGTAACCCAATCCCATGATAGGTAATGGGTGTAACTGTGGCATAGGAGCATTGAATGATGCTCTAACTCGGTCACAAACCACACATCTAGCAACAAACTGCTGTACCATGGTCTGCATACCGCGCCACCAATAATGACTCTGGAGTAAGCTATATGTACGCTTTACTCCAAAATGTCCTAGCTCCTCATGAGCATGACGGACCAACTGTAGTCTCTGTGATGGAAGTGGTACTACTCGCACTCTACCATCCTCCCATACACGCAAAAGGTGTCTACCCTCCAATCTGAACCGTCTGGCTCGCTGAAGAACACGGTCTCTCTCCTTGGCCCCAATTGTGCCACCCACAACACCAGTGCGAAGATAGTCCATCACTAAGACATCATCATGAATGTCTAGCTGAACTGTACCAATATCTTCACTCTTTGGATATGTGACCTCAATAACTCCTCCTGTATGCACTGAGAGAGATACCACCAAAGCCTCGGAAAATATACATAGAAAGGCCGATGCATGCCTGTGAGCCGGCCTGTCTCTCACTCAGGATGAACCTCTGATGGCTATTATGGTAGCGCACCATGGACTAAGAAGGCAAGGAACCCCAACTCCATCATACTCCTCCAAGGCTAACACTCCAAGACTCAAGACATTGCTCACTAGAGAACTCAATGAGAGAGAGATAGTTGCAAATGAAAGGATGATGAGTACCTCCTCACTCCTTGTTTATATACTTGTGAAATAGTTACGTACCAAAGTTACTAATTACCGTAGTAACTCAAGTTACTAGACTAAAAGTCAAGTAAAGTCAAAAAGTAGAAAGGAATATCCATTCACATGGGCATATTCCCCTAAGCATGTGGTCTTATCTTGACCCAACCACTAAAGCAAGGATTCCTTCACATGGGCTATCCTTGGACTAAAGAAGAATCCAAAACAAAAAGGCTTGCGGGCCCAAGAGTTCTCAACTCTTTCCCCAAAGCCAAACACCTAGGAATAATACCAAGTCAACACACTAAAATCCAAAATAGTGGTGCTCATCTTTTCTACTTCCTCTAAAGTAAGGTCCCATCTATCTTAGCTATGACTAACTTTAGCTAACCATGACTAATATAGAACCATCCTTTATCTCTATATAAATAATATCTCTTAAGTACTTGTAATACCAAGCTAAATATCACAATACCACACACATGCACAAATGGGTGTTACATTTACCCCCGGACTAAGTTTTCACTTTGTCCTCAAAGTGAAGGTCTCTCTACCTTCTATGGTACATCTTCAACTTATCATGGTTAATCCTATCAAAGTGTCTTCCTCCCAACTCCTTGAGATCATAAGTGTAATTTCCCCACACCTTCTCTACTATGAAAGGTCCAAAGTACTTAGGCAAAAACTTCTTTTGTACTCTCTTGAATCGAATGGAATCAAACAACATTACCCAATCACCTTCTTTGAAAGGCTCCACCTTCTTCTTGCCTTGCCTCTTGTCATAGCTCTCCTTTTGTGTCCTTTGGGCTTGCTCCACTCGAACCATAGCAACTGCTCTTGCCTCTTCCAACTCCATGAGTTGATCCTTCCTTGACTTCTCTGCATCACTTCCTTGTGCTTTCTTCAATCTCCTATGAATGCTTTGGAAGGTAGGAAGATCAAAGTGAATAGGTAAGGTAGACTCAATACCATACACCAATTGGAATGGAGAATATCCAGTGGAAGTCTTCATGGTTGTCCTATACTCCCACAAAACTGCATGAATCCTCTTGTCCCAATGATGTTTAGCCCCCTCCATTTCTGCATCTTTGGCCAACATCATGCACAAGGTCTGATTGGTTCTCTCTGCCAAGCCATTGGAATTTGGCTTATAGGATGTAGTTACTCTATGTGTGATAGAGAAATGTCGTAGCATGGCTGTAGTAATGCTTCCTGTAAACTCTCCTCCTCTATCAGAAACCAACTCCAAAGGGCATCCAAACCTAGTGATAATGCGTTCATAAAGAAATCTACCCACTTCATCTTCATTCTTGTCCCTCAATGGTCTAGCCTCAACCCACTTGGTAAGGTAATCAGTAACTACCACAATGTACCGATTGTTCCTTGGGGTTCTATTGAGAGGTCCTACAAAATCAATTCCCCACTTCTCAAAGGGTCCTAGCAATGGAATTGATCTAAGTGGTGGAGTGGATGTAGACTTTCTAGCAAAAGCTTGACAAACATGACAAGTTTTGCAATAATCAAGACAATCCTTGAAAATCCCTCTCCAATGGTAACCTGCATCTAGAATCTTGAAAGCAGTCACCTTTCCTGCAAAGTGTCCTCCACATACTAAACCTTCATGAAACTCCTTTATGAGTAGGATAGACTCTTCCTTACCCACTGCTCTTCGAAGTAGACCATCTGCTCCTTGGTGAAAAAGAATATCATCCACCATTGTGTAAGGTCTAGATCTTGCTGCAAGGGCCTTCCTCTCCCTAGCATGCATCCCTTCTGGATAGTTACCTCTTGTCACAAAATCCACAATCTCCTTGTACTCCATTGGAACCTCTTGAGTGACTGAGATTGTCATGAGCCCCTCATCCGGGAAGGAATCATCTACTGGCTCATCTCCATCATGATCATAGGCTCTAGATAACAAATCAGCATTTGCATGTTTCTTTCCTGGCCTATCCTCAATTGTGTAGTCATACTCAGACAAGAGAATCATCCACCTTGCTAGTCTCCCTTCAACATTAGGCTTGTTGAAGATGTACTTCAAAGCCTTGTGATCCGTGACAATTGTGGCTTTCCCTCCAATCAAGTAGTGTCTAAACTTCTTGAGACCAAAGATCACTGCCAACCCTTCTCTCTCCGTGACAAAGTAGTTCTTCTCTGCTGAAACCATCTGCCTACTAGCATAAGCTATTGGATGATCATGCCCATCTTGGTCTAATTGACTAAGAGTGCATCCTATAGCTACATTAGAAGCATCAGTGTAGAGGATGAAAGGCTTACTCCAATCAGGTTTAGCAAGAATTGGAGCTACAACAAGGGATTGCTTGAGCTCCTCAAAAGCTTTGAGAGCCTCCTTGTCTTCCAAAATCACCATGTAATCTACACCCTTCTTCATGTAGATGGTCAATGCATAAGCCTTGTTGGAAAATGAGAAGATGAACCTCCTATAGTACCCAACCATTCCCAAGAATTGGCGTAACTTTGTCAAGCTTGAAGGGAATGGAAGGTCTGAGATTTTCCTCACCTTCTCAGGATCAACTGCTATTCCATCCTTGGAGATGATGTGCCCCAAAAGTAGACCTTCTTCACATCCAAAAATGCACTTCTCTGGGTTGAGTGATGCATTTGCCTCATCCAAGCGTTGCAAGACTTTGATTAGGTGCTCAAAGTGCTCCTCCTTGCTCCCATAGACACAAAAGTCATCAATGAAATCTCTCACAAATTTCCCAATGAAAGGTTCAAATACCTTGTTCATGAACCGTTGGAATGTGGCTGGAGCATTGCAAAGCCCAAAAGGCATGACCTTGAAAGCGTAAGTTCCCCAAGGTGTGGTGAATGTGGTGAGTTGTTGATGCTCTGGTGCAATCTTGATTTGGTTATATCCACTATAACCATCTCCAAAATTGTACCTCTCATGACCTGCAACCTCCTCCAAGATCTCATCAATGAATGGCAATGGGTAGTAGTCCTTCTTGGTAACAGCATTGAGCTTCTTGTAATCCACACATACCCGAAGCTTGCCATTCTTTTTCTTCACAATGACAATTGGAGACACCCATTCTGAATTCTCCACCTCAAAGATAAATCCAGCCTCCTTGAGCTTATCAATCTCCTCCTTCACAACCAAAGATATTGGTGGGCTAATGCGACGTTGCTTTTGGCGGATTGGTCTTGCATGTGACTCCACCTCTATCTTGTGCTCCTCCAAGGTGACTTCCTTCAAATCCTTGTAACTAAAAGCAAACACATGGATGAACTTGCGGAAAATCTCCTCAAATCTCACCTTCTCCTCCTTGGTAACATTTGGGCCATACTTGAGGGTAGATAACCTTCTCTCTACCTCCTCAAGTGTCAATGGTGATTTATCTGGGTCCTTCAAAACCTCTGGCTTAGGTGCAAAATCCATAGCACATAAAGGATACACATCTGAATCAGATTCAGATTCATCCTCCTCCGTGGAAGTCTCCTCTTCCATGCTTGTGTCCACACCTGAAGCTCCTCCTTCAGAATCAGATTCCCAATAATCAGAAGATGGGGTATCTGAATGTGAAGTGTTGGTGGTGTTAGTCACAGGAACAGTGACTCTATGGTTTGATGGCCCAATCCTTAAGTACCCTTTGTGCCATCGATCAGTTGTGCGTGCTGCTCTCAACCATGGCCTCCCAAGAAGTAAGTCATAGCTTGAATCCTTCAAGACTTGGAAAGTCATGAGATTTTGAACTCCCATAACTGAAACTACCACCTTATCCATCACTCCTACTGGTCGAACTTGTTGCTTGTTTGCCATGCTCACCACAAATGTTGAAGCTCTTGAGGGTATCATACCCAACTTCTTCATCAACCTTTCTGACATGGTATTCACTGCTGATCCTCCATCAACCAATGCATCCTTGATGTTGTGACCATTCACTCTCACATCAATCTTGGAGGCATATTCACAAGCTTCCCATGGTGCTGGCTTGGCATCCACCACCCCCATTGATACTGGAACTTTTGCCTTCTTCTTCTTTTTGCTCCTTGTAGAACTCAAACCACCTCTAAGCTCCTTTCTCAAGGTAGAGTTCAAAGCAATTAATTGGCCCACTGTGATGTTAGCCTTGTGACTACCAACATCCTCCAACACATTGTAGTTCCATTGTTGCTTTGAGATCAAGAAGTCCTCCATCCCCAACTTCTTCCTTGGAGTCTTTGTTGTTGATGGTGTTGAGGTGCGAGTGCTCCTAGTAGACATAGGAGTATCCTTGCTTGAAGTAAATCCTTGAGAAGAGTGAACATCCTCTGCAAAACGAGCTCTCTTCTTCTCTTGTGCCAAAAGCTCCAAATTAAGACCCTTGGAGTTTGAGCACTCTCCCTTCTCATACTTGCTCTCAACCACATCTATGGATGCTATCCCCTTACCTTTGTTGGGATTAGGAGCCACTTGGGTTTCACTACCTCCCTCTTTCCCTCTATTGGCTCCCTCATAACCCCTTCCTCCATGGTAAGTGGAATTTGGGCAATTCCTTTGGATATGGCCTCTTCCTCCACAACCAAAACAATTTCTATCATTGAAATTGTTGGCTGGTTGGCCTCCTCTATATGGATAGTTTCCATAACTCCTAGGTCCTCTCCCTACATTCTGATCCACCTCTCTCTTCTCCCATAGTTGCACCACATTGATCTTGAGATCCGCAAGTTGTTCTGTGATGGTTTGGAGTGGATCTTTTGGTGGAGGTGCAAGAATTGGAGCAACTACTACTTGTGGTGCAACCCTTGTCACCAAAGTATCAGAAGTTCCACCATACTTGTAGCCTTGAGGAGGATGCACAACCTCCTTCACCACCAAATCACTCTCATCCCCTTCCAAACTCTCCTCCATACGAATTGCGATCTTGATAGCTTTAACCTTGGAAGAAGGTTTCTCATATCTCACCTTGCTTCTAATTTGTGGTCTCAATCCTCCCACAAAATTCTTGGTGAGCATGGCCCCTATGCCAATCATTGTAGTCTCCACATCATCCCCACCCTTCCTCAACACTATGCGAAATCTGGACTCCAACTTTTCCACTCTTTCCACATAGACCCTCACTTTCTCTCCATCTCCTTGCTTGAGAAATGTAACCTCACTCATCAATCTCTCATAACTCTCATCAGGAAGAAAGTTCTCAATGAGTGCTGAAGTCAAAGTCTCCCAAGACTCCTCTTCCCCCTCTCTCCTCTCTCTCTTTTGGTATTCTGACTCATACCATGTAAGTGCTGCATCCTCAAAGAAATCTGGTAATAATGAGGCCCACTCATTCTTCCTCCTCTCATTGTTTCCTATGCAAGCTCTCTTGAAGTCTCTCACAAAGGCCTCCACATCTTCTCCATCCTTGCCAAAGAAAACCGGAAGTTTCCCCATCTTAACCCCTCACTATCTTTCTTTTCTCTCAATTTTTTTTTTCTCTTTTCTTTTCTCTCACTCTATTACTAATAGAGTATATACATGACTAACACCATCTGAGAATAATCCATTCTAGGGAACACAAAAGGTTCAGGTTGCTCCAAGATTTCTATAGCAACATCAAATCCTAGAGTGCATATTAATCTAACTCTCATGGATAGTTTATCCATAAGTTGAAAGATTATCTCCATCACTAATCTTGAGAACTAGCTGATGAAGGTGGTAGTATTTCTGTAGTTGTACTAAGACTCTCTCCAAGATCCTTCACCAAAGTTTCCAAAAGTGCTTTTACTCCACTACACTCATGTCCTTTTGGAAGTCCTTCAACTCCACAAACCTCACACAACTCCTTGGTCTTAGATCTTCTCCCTCCCAATCTTGGTGAAGAAGGTCCAACATGCAAACCCAAGTCAAGTAAGCCTCTCCTTTCCCTCAATCTCTTGCTCTCAAAGGTTAATGGACATGAACTTGCCTTATGTCCCTTCTCTCCACATAGAAAGCACTTAGACTCACTCTTTCCTCCAAGTGGTGTAGGTTTTTGGATCCTCTCAACACTCTCTTCAAATTCTATTGTAAACTCTCTTTTCCTCAAATCCACCCCTACAATCACCTCAAACCCTTGGGGAACCTTGCATAATCTCAATTTCCACTCTTGATGACCCTCCATGTTCCCAAAGATGAATCTAAACACTCAAACATGCTTTTTGTTGATCTCAAACTTCTCATGCATGAGATCTCCACTCTGCAGAATTGACCCTTCCTCACAATGTCACTCAAATCTCTCAACCAGTATGTCACAGTCCTCTGAAATTTTCCACACTTGATCACAACTCTAGGGCGTCCCTCCCTGCAAAATTTTAGATCTTTTCATTGAGCCATTTGGCCTAGACACCTTTCTATTCAGCACCCATATTTCAGATTTGGTCTGAAAACCACCCCCCTCACTTCAAAAACTCATAACGCCCTGCGCAAAAACGATCTCTCTCTAATTTTTGTGGCAGCAGGTAGGATACAATGCACTGAATTTTCTTGGAAATGTTCAGGACATTTCACTGAAAATTGAAGAAATGGCAGACTCTGTACAATTTTCCAGAGAGCATGCAGTTGCGGGAGCACTTTACCCTATCAACTTTCAAAAATTCTAGCCCAGTGCGCATAGAAGCTCTCTCAATAATTTCAAATGTGCTAACTGAAAGATAACCCAAGCTATCATGTGTAGAAATCTCGAGTCCAGATCTCAAACTTGAGATTTTGCCCAAAATCACCTTAATCCCCAAAATCTGCAATCCACCTCACACAATCTCTCCAATTCCTCTCATGTGTACAAGATGTACAAAATCACCTCAAAGACATCATAATGAACTACAGGGTATACAAATGGATCTTGGTTCTCTAACATAAGTTCAGCCCTCTCCTCTCCTAATGTTCTCTCCAAGTGAGCTCTCATAGCCTCCTTCTGCCTAATGTAGAATTGGACGCGGAACATTATCTTGCCTTCTAGAGAGGTCCCGGCAACGGAACCAAAAATGTGAGCCGGCCTGTCTCTCACTCAGGATGAACCTCTGATGGCTATTATGGTAGCGCACCATGGACTAAGAAGGCAAGGAACCCCAACTCCATCATACTCCTCCAAGGCTAACACTCCAAGACTCAAGACATTGCTCACTAGAGAACTCAATGAGAGAGAGATAGTTGCAAATGAAAGGATGATGAGTACCTCCTCACTCCTTGTTTATATACTTGTGAAATAGTTACGTACCAAAGTTACTAATTACCGTAGTAACTCAAGTTACTAGACTAAAAGTCAAGTAAAGTCAAAAAGTAGAAAGGAATATCCATTCACATGGGCATATTCCCCTAAGCATGTGGTCTTATCTTGACCCAACCACTAAAGCAAGGATTCCTTCACATGGGCTATCCTTGGACTAAAGAAGAATCCAAAACAAAAAGGCTTGCGGGCCCAAGAGTTCTCAACTCTTTCCCCAAAGCCAAACACCTAGGAATAATACCAAGTCAACACACTAAAATCCAAAATAGTGGTGCTCATCTTTTCTACTTCCTCTAAAGTAAGGTCCCATCTATCTTAGCTATGACTAACTTTAGCTAACCATGACTAATATAGAACCATCCTTTATCTCTATATAAATAATATCTCTTAAGTACTTGTAATACCAAGCTAAATATCACAATACCACACACATGCACAAATGGGTGTTACATGCCAACATGGCACCATCTCCTCATCTGTCTCACCATGCCAACGTGCTCCGGTCTCATCCTGCTGGCTGGGACATGGATTTCTACTCAACCTATCTGCATCACGGTTCACCACTCCAGGTCTGTGAACAACCGTGAAATCATACTCCTGTAAAATCAGAGCCCATCGTGCAAGCTTCCTTGAAAGCTTGTCGGACTCCATCAACCACTTCAGCGGCTGATGATCAGTGATGAGAGTGAAGGGGTTACCAAATAGGTAACATCAGAAATGTGCTACTGCCCAAATTGCTGCCAAGCACTCTCCCTCATATGAACTATACTTCGCCTCCGCTGAATTGTTGGAGCGACTAGCATAGGCCACCATAAACTCCTTCTCCTCATCATCATGCTGGGTGAGCACCGCTCCAAGTTCCAACATACTCCAATCAGTATGAACCTGAAATGGTCGTCCCCTGATCGGTCTCCTCAAAATAGGAGCAGATGTCAACCTCTCCTTGAGCTCTACAAAAGCTCTCTCCTACTCATCTCCCCAACACCACTCCTATGTAAGCTTGGTCAGCTTCGTCAAGGCCTTGGCAATGGCACTAAATCCTCTAACATAGCGGCGATAGAAGTTTGCCAACCCAAGGAATGCTCGCACTCTGCTCACATCCGTAGGCCGAGGAATACGTGCAATAGCCTCCACCTTGGTCTGCTGGACACCAAGTCCTCCAGGGTAGATAGTGTGACCCAAATACTCAACCTGCTCGTGGAAGAACCTACACTTCCCAGGATGTAGTTTGAGTCCATGAGATCTCAACCTCTCAAACACCTCCAACAACTGTCGCTCATGCTCCTCCACAGTAGTGCTATACACCAAAATGTCATCAATATAGCACAGAGCAAAATCCAGTCTAGCTAGGATCCTATCCATGACCCTCTAGAACTCAGCAGGAGTGTTCTTCAACCCAAATGGTAAGAACCTCCACTGATATAACACATCCTTGCCGTGAGGATCAATAACCCAAAATGCTGTCTTGGACTTATCTTCCTCTCTGATCGGCAACTGATGATATCCTGCTCGAAGATCCAAAGTACAGAAGACCTTTGCATGCCCAATCGTATCAAAAATCTCCTCCGGGCATGGCATACCAATCAGCCCTGGTCTGTCGGTTGATAGGACGGTAATCTCCATACATCCGCCTATCTGTATAGTTGCCATGCATATCCTTCTTGGCTGGCATCACTGTCGCTGATGCATACTCTCCATGTGAAATCTCCACCAAACCAGCCTCAAAAAGGTCACTACTTCGGCTCCGAATCAATGTCCTCTCCATATCACTATATCGATAAGGACGTCGAAAAACTGGTGTGTCGCTAGTCAGCTCAATCCGTATACCAGGTCCCTTCAGAGCACCCAAATCCTTCATATTGAAGGCAAAAAAACTCGTGTGACTCCTCAATAACCTCCAAACCCTCCGTCTTTCCTCTCCAGTAAGCTTGGGTCCAAGATCTGGCTCCCAAGTATCCTCTGTAACTGTAGTAGGAATGGAAGACGTACTGACTGGCTGCTACACTGGGCCCTTGGGAGCAATAGTGTCATGCTCCCGACCACTAGAGGTCCCAACCTCTGTGTGAAAAACTCCCTCCACTCTGGCTGCAAGCTCCACACGTCCTCTGGCTGCATCCCATGTGGACCAAGGGTGTAATCCAAGTAGCCCACGCTCAGCTGGATGGACTCCAAGTAGACCACTCTCTCTAGTAGCTACTGGATGTGTCCCAAGAATACCATGTCCACTCGGTCCATCGCCCCCAGCATGTGCCTGAATCGTCTCGATAGGCACAGGGCTCACAAGTGTCTGAGTGGTGATGCCCATCAAGCGCATCCTACGCTGCTCTGCCAAACCAAGGCTCACAATCCAGGTCAAACAGTTCAGGTCCATAGCCTGATCTAACACCTGACGCCTGGATGCCTCTGACACTGATGGAACAGCGGTAATACCGGTGCAAAAACCCATCGCCCGCTCTCTCTCATCAGCATTGGGCTCCACCAATTGCTATACTGTGAGTCCCAAACAAGTCCAGGTCCTCCCTCTCGAAAAGCATGGGAGCCTGGGAAACTCATGAGTGTAGGAAATGCAGCTCTAGGCTGTCCAACTAGGTTCACCACTGCCATAGGTGACCTATCAGCCACTACCACTGTCTGAGATTGACGCCCAACATCCAAGATATCATCAACAAGAATGTGGTCCAGTCGCTGAATCCCATCATAAGCACGTTGTAGAACCTCTCTGGGTAAGAGGTTCGTCCACCAAAGGCAAAGACGATGAGCCCGTGATCCCACTCTGGCTGCATCTAACAATACAGCAGGTCCCATCCAAGAATGGACCTGATGTGTACTTGCCACCACTCTAGTGCAAGAATCACCCAACAAAGGAACGTTCTCCAAAAGGTAAGCTGGAGAAACAGACTGATGAACCTAGAGATGTCGTAATATCCGTAACATCTCCCAAAACACACCAGAACAAGGATCCTGAAGACCCAAACCGCGGCCCGCACGTGTATGTCCCTGACATGGCCATCCAAAAATCACCAAGTGAACAGGCCCATGTCTCTCTAGGTCATGCGTCCCTAGTAAGGAAATGTCTCCTGGTAAGGCCTTCTGGTAACCTCTAACTGCTGACATCGGTAATAACTCTGGACACCGATAGGCCAAGTGTGCCACATGATGTAGAGAGACTCGCCTAGCAGTCTCATCTCTCTCTACATACAAGTACCTCTGTACTCGGATACCCGCCTGTAACACCGCAGCTAGTCCGGTGCTGATCCCACCAAACAACTCCAATAGGCATATCCCCTCTACTGGGTACTGCCAAGCAATGAGTGTGGTCTCTAGAGGTGTCAAAGCAATCGCCTCTGGAGGCTCATCCTCACACTCATCCCCTGATGGTACAAAGGCTCCACTCCAAGCTTGCTGCACCAACTAATCTGCATGCTGTTGCAATGCCTCCTCTGAACTCCACAATGGAACATCCAAGGTGGATGGAACAATCCCACTTGTACTCCAAAGTCGAGTGATCTTCTCTAGTACTGGAGTATCCTCTGCATGGGCGTTTCCCTCCAACAAGTCACCAGGCCAAGTAACTGCACCACTGAAAGCTAAAACTGATGCTGCCATGGTCCCCGACTGTAGTGAGCCAAGACTGCCACTACTGAAGCGTACTGGTAGGCGACATACCCATCCCTCACCAGACTGCCAACCAGGTCTATAAGAGGCTGTCTCCTCCCAATATTCAATGCTAAAACCCATAGGGTATAACACTACTCCCCCAACTAGCACATCATATGACTCAGCTATCGTCGCAATAGCCTGAGCTCTCACCACCGAGCTATCAGTCGGATGACCAGGCTGAACCTGGACAACAAGCTCTCCACGTGTGATGTACTGTCTCGAACCACCACCAAGAGATGTCTGGATCTGAAATGGACACCTCTCCACATCGGTCTTCCGTAACTCCAGACCAACAACTGCAGCCTTCCCCAACATAAGGGGCTGCGCACCAGAGTCTAACAAGACTCTCTGTGGTGTATAGACCTTCCCTGAAGGTCTCACCAAACAAAAAATCCCCCTCTGGTTATCCAATAGGACAACACTAGGTGTAAACCGCGCTCTCTCAAAGGCCGGTCTAGCTGGCAACTCCTCTAGTCTAGCCGCTGCTGGCTGCCACAACCCACTGGTCGCTGAACGGATCCCATGCTCCTCAACCAAGTCAGATCCACTACCAACCACCTCTGCTCTAGTAGTAGGAATTGCACCATCCCTACTCTCACACAACGTGGCAGCCAACCGGAACATTGGGGCTGGGTCAACTCCCAATGTAAACATGTCACTGGCTGAAAACAAAGGATGCTGCATAATCAGCTGAGCCGCCCCCAACATCATGCTAGACTCAGTCTATGTAGTAGCAGGTGGTTGACTAGCAGGTACTCCATCTGGTACCCCATCACCACCTACCACACCTGCACTGGGACGTCTAGGAACCATGGATGTCGTCTGCAATGCCTCAGATAGCGTGAAAGACTGGGGAAGTCTGACCTGTCTCCCAACCTCTCCTCTCTGTGGGTCCAACTCCACTGATGCTCCTCTAGGCTCTGGAGCACGTACTGCACTCCTAGTCACTGCTGCAGATGCATCCACCTGTGCTGCTCCGCACATGAAGTTCAAAGCATCTCTATCACCAGCATATGAGGTGGAAGCCTCAGCACCCGAATCTGATCTCCTCTGAGCAATAGCCATACTAGCCAATCTCTGCTCCAACTGCTCAATCCGAGTAGCCATAGCTGTGTCAGAAGTAAGGGCAGGTACTGCACCCCTACTAGGTGTAGATCCTCTACCACCACCTCTACCACCTCGTCCTCCATGAATTGGAGCTCCTCTACTACCTGCCATAGCAGCCCTACCACTCCGTTACTCCGGGTGTAGGTCAAAACACCGGTCACTAGTGTGACCAAATCTGTGGCAATGCTCACATTGCCTCTGTGCTAGCTGTGATGCACCAGAGGTATCAGGTCCGCTGCCCTGAGTACACTCTCTCCTATGGTGAGGTCTACCACAAGTCCAACAAGCAACACCACCACTCACTGGCTGCTACTGACCCGAAAATGAGGGTAAGGGTCCACTAGGCCCTCCACTCGCTCCATAGGATTTGGGCTGTCCACCCTGTCCTCGAAAACCAACTAGGCGTGGTGCACTCTACTGCACTCTAGAAGAAGTCACAACCGTGGATGAGGTCTGTCTACCAAATCCAGCTGTCACCACTCTCTCCTCCACCATGTTGAGCTCAATACGCTCAGCCAAACCAAAGACTACTGCCAAAGTGGGCGAAGTAGCCTGCAACAACGTAGCATCACGAACTCTACGTCGCAACTCCCTGTCCAGTATCCCATACCAAAACTGGACTGCTTGGGCCTCAATAACTCCATGAGTGAAACTGATCAGCCGCCTCATGCAAGTATATGCCTCGCGTAGGCTCTCTCCAGCCTTCCGCTGGAACTCCTGCAAGCTCCTTAGCTTGTCAATCCGCACTCCCTGGTAGTTCTGCCTCAAACACAAGAAGAACTCCACCATAGGGTTAAACCCCGGTACCACACCACCTCCTACAGCGGTACCTCCACTCGTAGTAGCACTATCTCCAGCTAGTGCACCTCCACTAGCTCCACCAACACTACTCGAGCTAGAACTTGTAGGTACAGCCGATCTACTCTTGGCCACCGAGCCTGAAGTGATGGAGACATAGTGTGGAGACCAATATTGTCTCCAGAACTCAATCTCCTCCAAATGAGCTCTCCTGAACTCATGGTAGTCATCCATCGGTGGACCCTCCAAGTGCTGAAACAACCCCTTCCATGCCATGAAGGGTGTGAACAAAGTTGGGTTCCGCATCTGCTGCAGATCACACCAACTATCAAACTCCTGGATGAAGTCATCCAACTCAATGGTACCCACTGTACCAGAGTAACGCCTAGGGCCTTTGGAGGCCCCATAAATCTCGTCCATGTCCCACAACAACGGTGCGGACACACCAAGTGCACTCTCGATTGAATCAGCTCCTGTGTCGAACTCCAACTCAAAGTCAATCTCCTCCCTCACTGGGACCTAAGATACAGGCTGATACCGAGCACCACTCCGAGTAAACCCACTGCGTACTGCAGGGCTAACTCCTCTGGAATCTCCAAAGAACTCCGTCGTGACCACGTAACTGCAACAGCAAACCCGAACCACCAACTGCAACCGCAAGTCGCAACCGCAAGTACCCCACCAAGTGCCAACACCACCACATGCTCACACCAACTAAACACCACCCACTAATGTAACTCTACCGAGATAACTACACTAAGGGAAGGGCAACCTGTAACCTGCCATCATAACACGCACTCTCATGGTCTGCAGGTCATCACTTCTTGCCTCACTGGAGAGAAACAAAGGTAGTCTGACTGGTCATCACTCCAGCCTCACCACCGAGAGCACACCAGAGCACCAACGCTCAAAAGTCAGGGCACCTCACACAAACGTGGTGCACAAAGAGGAAGCAGAGAATGGAGGGGATCCAATCACAAGAAATCTAAACAAAAACCCTCCATCTCATAACACAACACGAGACTGACTCTGCCACCATTTGGCATTTGACATAAGAGTAGTTCATATCTAAGTCCTAAGCTACCAGGATCACCAAGAATGGGATCAAACTACCTCTCCTAGCCAAAGCTACATGTGTATAGATAATAGTGGCACCGTCACTATGACAACAAGTGAGGGTGGACCAGTTGGCTAGGGCACCAGTCTAGGAACAAGAGATCTAGGGGTCAAACCCTGTTGCGCACAATCTAGCAAGAAAGGCAGATTTTGCCAACCAATGACCAAGATCTACACTAAACTAGCTAGCCTCATGCCAACAAGCTGGCTTGCTGGACCTTCTGGCCCTTCTAGGCCTTCGTAGCCTCTCATAGCCCACAGCCCTATGCCTCGAAGCCTCTGTCCTCCAAACTAGCGAAACTTCTCCAAATCTGGCCAAACAGCGAAACTCCTCCAATTTTGGCCCAAAATCTGCCGTAAACCCTAAAGATGGATGTCCACCAAATCCCCCGCTAACTTTCCACTCGAGCCAAATTGACAAAATAGGTTTTTCCAAATCACAATTTCATGAGAAGAGCTTTCCAACTCCACCTTCAATTTCACTTTCTGAGCCCAACTTGTAGCAAATTGGTCCTGCCTTCACCTCCTAAGCTCAAAATCACAACACTGCTCGAAAATTGCTCCTTCTTTGCTCAAAATTTGGCCAGCGCTTCCGCACACCGTCCGCCTAACTGCCAAATTTGAATCAATTGAACAAGCTTTTGCACACTAGGGAAACACAGAACTTGAATCGAGCTACCACGATCCACCGAGCTTGGAGATACCACCAAGACTCAACGTTCTTGCACCCGATTTCCCCCTGACTTCACTTCTCTGATGTAATCAGATTGCTTAACACTTTCAACTCAACTCAACTCAGATCAGTACTTGATCTATCACTCTATAAACTGCCAACAACTGGGCACTGATTACAGTCAAGCCACACCCACTCAAGCATAGAGAATCCAAGTGACGCTCGCCGGCCTCTGTCCACCATAGCCAGGAACTCGAAGGCTCAACATCAAAGAAGTGAGCTCTCTGGAGCTCACTTTGAAACTATACCCTCTAGACTTGAGCTAGCACTGAAACCCTAACGGTCCCGCTGACGGCACACTCGACGGTGCAAACGGTGCAAAGTGACGGTGGGCTCCACCATGAAGTCAATACCTCGAACACAAAATCTAACTATCGGAAAGTAGTCCTTGAGAAACTGCTAGAATAACTCTAACTACTATCACTGGAACTCCAATGTCCAAGCAACTAGATGCGGAACTACAAATGGCGTGACAACCTTCAGGGAAGATCCATACACCATCGAGGGTCTTATTAGACTTTGGTGCATAGTCTCTTATGTTGGGGAAGGTTTTTATTATTGGTCTAGAATTACAAAAGACCAATGTGAAGAGGTGTCCATTTCAGATCCAAATATCTCTAAGGGGTGGTTCTATATAGTATATAACATGTGGAGAGCTTGTTGTTTAGATTTAGCATGGTCATCCATCATATAACTCTATGGTGAGAGCTTAGGCCACTGCGACAATAGTTGTGTCATATGATGTGTGTTAGTTGGGGGAGCTATGTTATACTCCATGGGTTTCAATATTGACTATTGGGAGGAGACAACCTCCTATAGACCAAATTGGCAGTCAGGTGAGGGATAGTTATGTCATCTACTAGTACACTTTAGTAGTGGTAATTTTAGCTCATTATAGTTCGGGACCATGGCAACATCAATTTCAGTTTTCAATGGTTTTGTTAATTGGCCTGGTGACTTATTGGAGGAGAACACCCATGTAGAAGATACTCTAGTACTTGAGGAGATTTCTTGGATTTGGAGTACGAGTGGGATCATTCCATCCACCTTGTTTGTTCAATTGTGTAGTTTAGAGGAGACATTGCAATGACATGCAAATCAGTTGGTGTAGTAGGCTTGGAGTGGAGCCTTTGTACTACCAGGAGACTAGTGTGAGGATGAGCCTCCAGAGTCAATTACCTTGAATCCTTTGGACACCACACCCATTGCTTGGTAGTATCCAGTAGAGGGAGTGTGACAACTTGGCAAGTATCACTTTTGCGGTAATCAATAAGTAAGTGATCCCATAGAGATACAAGTAAAAAATGGTCAAATATGAAGTAAATAGTCACAATGTACTTCTTCTTGAGTTTTTCTTTAATCTCTTAGGTAGAAATCACACCCAGAAGAGAGTAACAAGCATTGATCATAGTCTCATCACAAATTAACACTCCATAATCACAACTCCATCAACTCTTTCCAAAAAGACTTCAATTGTGAGGATTCACATTTTCTCAAAGAAGGCTACTTCACTACAAAACCATCTCACCTCAGAATTATGTGCCACCCTCCACTAAAGGCACAACTTCCTAAATCAAAATTGCTTTGCATCAACCCTTGATTGCACTCACCAATGTAGAATACTGCCAACACTACAATTCCTCATGGATATGTCAAAGCATTACTTTGATTGTTATCCACTCAAGATCAAACAAAAAGAATGAAATCAGAGTTGTGGAATTCAACATCCAGCAAACTAACTTGCACTTTCAATTCTCCAAACACTCACAAACACACATATAGGATTGATACTCAAAATTAAGCTGAAACAACAAGCATTGAGTTACAACACTTTGCTTTACTCAACTTTGAAAATATAAATATTGAAAAAGATAACATTGCAAATGCTTCCTTTAAATAGGTTGAGCACTTCAACAAGTATCTAACAAATATACCATTCTATAATAACTTTACCAACCTACAGATCTGAAATGACAAATCACCTCTTCATATCTACGTCTTCAAATCTGAAAACTATTTCTACTTTGACCCAATGTCAACCTTGACTTCAATTTCCAAACCTGATGTTCTTCCTATCATTTCTCCTTCTTTGGGTCTCTCTAGTACTACTCCTATATCTTCTATTTCTACTATCTCTTCACTCTAAACTACAATTGCAGACATGGATAACCTATCTACTTCTTTATCATGTGACCCACTCTTATCTAATGTCTTAAGTAAATCACCCAAATAAACTTGCATGCCTACTTCTACAACTTCAGATTTTGTATTCATCTTCATCTCACTATGAAGTTTGTCTTAATCTGAACTAACAAAATCTAATGTGAGATAGACATTATCTACTACCTCTAACATCTTCTTGTCTACTTGATCTCTCAAGCAAATCAGAAGATTGTTCAACTTTACATCCTTCGCTTTCCTTTTTTGAGTTTCCTTCACCAACAACTTCAACTCGTGCAGTCTTGCCTCTTCTAATTTACCCTTGGCTTCAGTACTTATAATCATTTTCAACTCCTTCACGACTGCTCTTATTGCATCTGACTCCACACTCAAAACTATCTTCTCCTTACTTCTTTCCACTTCCAATTTGTTCTGATACATTGTCAACTCGTCCTTGAATTCAGCCTTCAGTGCGCCTTCTCTTGCGCATATTGGACTAGTTGATCTTCAATTCCTTGAAGCAACCCCCACAATCATTCTTCCTCCCATTTACATTCTGCCAATTTGTGTTGCAAGGCTTGGTCCTTCTTTGCCATGCTCTTCTTGAAACTCTCCAACTCTTGTTCCATCATTGCTGCAATTGCCTTCAAGTGGATGACTTTGACTCATACATCAACAACTTCTCATTTCATGTTCTTGACCAATGCCTTCTGCTCCTTCAATTCTTCTCTAAACTTCACAAAGTTCTCCTGCAAAGCATCCAAGCTTTTCCTCCAAAGAACTACTTCAGCCCAAAGTTCTTTGGCTTCCTTCTCTCCTCTGGTTAACTTACTCCTCAACCTTGAGGTCTCCTCACTCCATTTCGTTATTATCTCCAGATGATGGCTCCTCAAATCTTATCTCTTCTACTATAGAAGCACCAACAAAGGACAAACAATCTCTGATAGGTACTCACCTCTACCATATCTTCCTGCATCGTCTTTTATATCTTTGTCTCTAGTAGGCATTTCTTTGGCTGGTGCCTTATCCCAAAGATGCAATCTTTGTATCTTCAATATCTTGCACTTTCAGCTCTATTCTTTGTCCTCAACTTTACTTGGTCTGGCAACAACCACTTGAGCGCTTCTCTTCATTTTGGCCCACCTTGGAAAGACAAAGGTTCTCTCTCCTACATGTTCATCTTCTAGCTCATCTGCTAGCAACTCCAAACACGGCTTGTCTCCTCCCATGTGGGTGAATCGCCTCATGGAACTCATGCTCTTCTTCTCTAGCAATCCCTTCTCTTGATTGCTGAACTTTGGCCTCTCCTTCACTGCCACTTCTCAACTCTTTGCTCCGCAATGTAAATTCTTCTTCTACTCAAGAGACTTCTCCCTTCAACTTAGTTTCTCCTTCTAATTCTTTCTCTAAATTTGATTCCTTCACTTCCCTCGGTGCGGGCTTTGGATTGAGTCTTCATATCTTTTGGGGTTGCACCAGCATAATTCCTCCTTTGGGTCTACTTCTCTTTCTTGGCGTGGGGATGTCCACTACCACTATCTTCTCCTTTCCCCTCTTTAGGTAGTAATCATCACCTTCACAAACCCTCAATGTAATATTTTTCATCCCCATCTACTTCTCTCCAATTGGTGCTCATCTGCCCAACTCATTGATGCAAATACCTTGCCCTATCCATCTCTTCTCTTGCAAACATCCGATGAAAGAATACTTCCTACTACATTGTTACATAGGTGGTTTGCTCTGGCTTGAACATAGCCATCATCACGCTCACAATCCTTCTTTGTATTGGTTCCTTGTAAGTAACTACCTTGTACCCATTCTTAGTGCAAGGTCTATTCAAAGAATTCATCACCTTGGCAATTTCTTCCAAAGCGTCACACTTCTAATAGAGGTGACACCTCCTACCTCTTTTTCTTCTCTTCCCAAGACTAATCACCAATCCGACTTAGTCCATAGAGCCGGATTTCCACTAATCCCTTCATGCTTGAGCTTATCCTTGCCATTATTGGCAATGATTTTGCCATGAATCCTAGAAAGCTCAAATTCTAGTTCCATGCCAGAAATGTGATGCAAAGTCTTGTCCTTGACTTTTGACTTTTGACAAGACTTTGATCCTTGCCATTACATCTAATCAACAAATTGCAAGACCCCTCACCACACTCTGCTTATTTCCCTTTGGGGCTATCATGTGCTTCCTCACTCTCTACTTATGAAAGATCAAACCTTAGACTCTAACCCACTCCTTTTGTGTACTTGCAATTTACATTCCTTTGGGTTGACCTTGAATAGGACTAGGATACTTTCTAGACATTGTAGTGTTTCCTCATTGAAATCTCAATTTTATAGTCCTTTGCTGATTGGTCATTCTTCAATTATTTCTCTATTTACCCACCAATTCTGTGGGTTAGTTTCCTATCAGTTTCAAGTTCATCTTGGTCCCGAGGTAGTCACTTTCTTCCCACGTACTTCCTTGATTGGCAAAACCTGAGGAAAAGTTGTAACCCAAGGAAGCCCGAAAGGTTCTTTGGATCGGGTTGCACATCCTAATGCAAAGTCCTTTGTCTTTGGCTTCATACTTCCGTCTAGCTGACCCGAGTTCTTCTGACTTTGACCCAAGGTCAACCTTGGGTTTATGCCAAAACACACGCTTCTTTGTGTTTCTTCCCTATTTAGTCCTTCTTTGTCTTTACCAATGCACTTCTTCTTTAAAACTCATAAAAAAATGTGGGTACCATAGGGAGTATGTCTATTGGAGTTATTTGGTGGGATTAGCATTGGACTAGTTATGATACTATAGATGGGTGTACGAGTATAGAGGTACTTGTATGTGGAGAGAGATGAGACTGTTAGGCAAGTCTCTCTACATCATGTGGCACACTTAGCCTATCGGTATCTTGAGTTATTACCAATGTTAGCAGTCAAGGGTTACTAGAAGACCCTATCAACAGACATTTCTTTGCTTGGCATGCAAGATTTGGAGAGACATGGTCTCATTCATTTGGTGTTTCTCAAATACTATGACATCTCCAAGTTCATCAGTCTATTTCTCCTATTTACATTTTGGAGAACATCCCTTTGATGGGTGATTCTTGCACCTGGGTGGTGGCAAGTACATATCAAGTCCATTCTTGGATGGGACCTGCCGTGTTGTTGGATGCAACCAGAGTGGGATTACATGCTCATCATCTTTGTCTTTGGTGGATGAACCTCTTAGCAAAGAGGTTCTACATTGTGTTTATGTGGGATTCAACAATTAGCCCACCTCATTGTTGATGACATCTTGGATGTTGGGCATCAATCTTAGATGGTGGTAGTGGCAGATAGGTCCTAGATGCCAATGGTGAACCTAGTTAGATATCCACAAGCAGCTTTTTCCACACTTATGAGTTTCACATGCTCCCATGCTTTTTGAGAGGGAGGTCTTGGACTTGTTTGGGACTCACAATTACAATAGTTGTAAAGTCCAATGCTAATGAGAGAGAGCAAGCAATGGATTTTTGCACCAGTATTACCATTGTTCCAATAGTGTTAGAGGTATCTAGGCATCAAGTGTTGGGTCAGGCTATGGACCTAAATTGTTTGACTTGGATTGTAAACCTTGGCTTGGTAGAGTAACATAGAATGTGCTTGATAGGCATGACCACTTGGACACTTGTGAGCTTTGTGCCTATCAAGGTGATTTAGGCACATGTTGGGGGTGATAGATAGACTGGACAATGTATTCTTGGGACACAACCAATGGCTACTAGGGAGAGTGGTTTACTTGGAGTCCATCCAAGTGAGCGTGGTCTACTTGGATTACACACTTGGTCTACTTGGAATGCAACTAGAAGACGTATGGAGCTTGCAGCCAGAGTGGAGGGAGTTTCACACTGAGTTTGGGATCTCTTGTGGTTGGGAGCATGACACTACTACTCCCTAAGGCCTAGTGTAGCATCCAATCAGTATGTCTTCCAATATGCCTATAGAGGATACTTGGGAGCCACATTTGGGACCCAAGCTTACAACAAGGGAAATACAAAGAGTGTGGAGGTTGTTGAGGAACTACATGAGTTGTCTTACCTTCAATATGAAGGATTTGGGTGCTCTAAAAGGACATGGCATTTGGATTAAGTTGAGTAGCAATACACCAATTTTTGATGTCCTTATCAATATGGTGACATGGATAGAGCATTGATTCAGAGTCAAAGTAGAAACCTTTTTGAGGCTGGTTTGGTAGAGATTTCACATGGAGAATATGCATTAGCTAGAATGATGCTAGCCAAGAAGGATATGCATGGCAACTACACAAATAGGTAGATGTATGGAGATTACCATCCTATCAACCAACAAACTAGGGCTGATCAATATGCCATGCCTACACCAGAGGAGATCTTTGATTTGATTAGGCATGCAAAGGTCTTCAATACTTTGGATCTTTGAGTAGGATATCATCAGTTGTTGATCAAGGAGGAGGATAATTCCAAGACAACATTTTGGGCTATTGATCATCACTGCAAGGATGTGTTATATTAGTGGAGATTCTTAGATGCTCCTGCTAAGTTTTAGAGGGTCATGGATAGGATCCTAGCTCGATTGGATTTTGCTCAATGCTATATTGATGACATATTGGTCTATAGCACTACCATGGAGGAGCATGAGAGACATTTGTTGGAGGTGTTTGAGAGGTTGAGATCTCATGGACTCAAATTAAATCTTGAGCATTGTAGATTCTTCCACGAGAGGTTGAGTATTTAGGCACACTATCTACCTTGGAGGACTTGGTGTTTAGAAGCACAAGGTGGAGGCTATTGCACGTATACCTTGGCCTATGGATGTGAGTAGAGTGCGAGAACTTTTTGGGTTGGCAAAATTCTATTGCTGCTATGTTAGAGGATTTAGTACTATTACCAAGGCCTTGATGAAGCTAAACAAGCTTACACAAGAGTGGTGTTGGAGAGATGAAAAAGATAGAGCTTTTGTAGAGCTCAAGGAGAGGTTGATATCTACCCCTATTTTGGAATTCCAATCATAGGATGACCATTTTAGATTCACATTGATTGGAATACGTTGGAGCTTGGAGTAATACTCACCCAACACAATGATGAGGGGAAGAAGTTTGTAGTGGCCCATGCTAGTTACTCCAAAAATTTAGCGGAGGTGAAATATAGTTCATATGAAGTAGATTGGTTAGCAATAATATGGGTAGTAGCACATTTCTGATGTTAGCTATTTGGTAACACCTTTACTCTCATCATTGGTCATCAACCACTAAAGTGGTTGATGAAGTCCAACAAGCTTTCAAAGAAGCTCACACGATGGGCTCTTATTTTATAAGAGTAAGATTTCATGGTTATTCACATACCTAGAGTGGTGAATCATGATGTAGATGGGCTGAGTAAAATGTCCCAACCAATGGGATTAGACCAAAGAATATTGGCATGGTGAGACAGATGAGGAGATGGTGCTAGGTTGGCATGCATCTACCTTTCTTTGCTTATTTTTTGAAGCTTTGGTGGCATCACTCTCGACACATACAAGAAGAGTTATTGAGGTCATAGATCCAAAGAGTGGAGATAATGGTATAGTTCAACGAGACATTCATGATGATGTCTTGGTGATGGACTGTCTTTGCACTGGTGTTGTAGGTGGCACAATTGGGGCCAATAAGAGAGACCATGCTCTTCAACAAGCCAAATGGTTCAGATTGGAAGGAAGACATCTTCTTTGTGTATGGGAGGATGGTAAAGTGCAAGGAGTACCACTTCCATCTCAAAGACCATAGTTGGTTTGTCATGCTCATGAGGAGCTAGGATATTTTGGAATAAAGCAGACATATAGCTTAATCCATTAATTTTATTGGTAGCAAGGTATGCAGACCAATGCATAGTAATTTGTCACCAAATGTGTGGTTTGTGACCCTGTTAGACCATCATTTTATGTGTCTATGCCACAATTACACTCATTACCTATCATGGGATTGAGTTATTGTTGGAGTTTAGACATTGTTAGACCTTTATTGTTGATTGTGAAACATCATCAATCCATTTTGGTTATGGTGGAGCACTTTTCCAAGTGGATTGAGTTGGTGGCACTTCCTGACAAGTCTACTAAAGAGATAGCTCACTCGCTCTTGGATTGGGTTCTTAGCCATTTTGGTGCACCAATTGATGTTTTGACTGATCAGGGTATAGAGTTCTTGGGAGAGTTTCAGGTCTTGTATGACAAGGCTTTGATTGATAATTGTATTACCTCTTGAGATCACCCTAAGGTAGATGGCTTAGTAGAGAGAGTGTTTTAGATGGTGAAGGGAGGATTGTGGAAGTATGGTTTGTAGAGAGACCACTTGGGAGATTGGGATCTCTAATTACCTTGGTTGGACATGGGCTATCGGTTCAACCAACAAGCCTCCTTAGCATTCTTCTCCCCTTACTCTATGGATGAGATTCAAATTTACTTGCAACCATTTGTCAAGATGCTATTGTAGTTTTGGAATTGGATGATCCAAATGTATGGATGAACATATGTTCTTAATAGGCAGAGATTCTTCAAAGAGTGATGCCAATGGCCTTTGAGAACTTGGCAATTGCTTAGCATAAGGATACCTTACCCTATGCTACCATTCAAGGAGGAGGTTATAGACCCTTGATCTGTCAATTTCATCTAGGTGACTATGTATATCTATAGCATAGACACTAACAACGCTATTTCTATAGGCCGCACTATCTTGAGAATGCGTGAGGTTTTGCCATATAGAGTCCTTGTGTTGGAAGGACATGAAGTTATTGTTTGGAAGGATCATGTGTGCAATTGTGCACCATGCCACCTCCCAAACATTGATGGTACTATGGACCCAAGCTTGGCGCTTGTATGTGTAGGCTTGAGGTGTATGTTATGTTGCTCTTCTGGTGGAGCTGCTACTATGTTAGTGTGTGATAGTTATTCAAGAGAATGGCATATGGCATGTTTGACTCCTCCCCTCCTAGTGGTTCCTCAAGGACAGTGGTTATGTCCTAGATGTACTTGATCTATATCTAGTTCATCTTTTATATGGTATAGATTGCAGAAAGGTGACTAACAATGGGGCTTGATAGCACCCAATCTCCTGATCTTTTGCCCACCATAGGGTAAGCCATATACTTAGAGTAGATGGCTATCTACAATTAGAGGGACCTAACCGCCCGCTAGGGGGTGATTATGGCACTTTAGAGTCCATGTATGACTTATGTGTGGATTGTGCTTCTATAATGTGTGAGGTTGACAACAATGTATGTTGTGTAGCAATGTATATTGTGTAGCAATGTATATATACACGATAACTATCATTATATATCACGATACCATTTGTAGCATCACACCTAGATTGCTTGGACTTTAGAGTAGTAATGTTGGTAGTCAAAGGTATTCTAGTAGTGACTTGAATGGTTGATGGTAAGATTTTGTGTTTACGGTACTGACTACATGGTGGGGCCCACCATCACTTGCACCATTCATACCATCAAATGTGCCATTGTGGGATAGTTAGGGTTGGAGACCTAGATTAAGAGCAAGGAGTATACTTTCAAAGTGCAGCTGTAGAGAGCTCACTTCTCTGATGTTGAGCCTTCAAGTTCTTAGCTATGGTGGATAGAGACCGGCAAGCATCACCTGGAGTCTCTTAACTAGAGTGGATGTGACTTGACTGTTATCAATGCCCACCCAATTGTTGGCAAATTGTTGAGTGACAAATTTGTAACATCAATTTCTGCATGTATGTGCTATTGTGATATTTAGTTTGGTATGATAATTATTTGAGAGATATTATTATATAAAGATAAAGGATGGTTCTACATTAGTCATGATTAGCTAAAGTTAGTCATAGCTAAGATAGAGGACACCTTACTTTAGAGGAAGTGCAAAGATGAGCACCACTATTTCTGATTCTAGTGTGTTGACTTGGTATTATTCTTAGGTGTTTGGCTTCAAGGAAAGAGTTGAGAACTCTTGGACGCACAAGCCTTTTTGTTTCAAATTCTTCTATAGTCCAAGGATAGCCCATGTGAAGGAATCCTTGACTTAATTGTTGGGTCAAGATAAGACCACATGCTTAGGAGAGATTCCCATGAGCATGGATATTCCTTTAGCTTTTTGATTTTATTTGACTTTTAGCCTAGTAACTTGACTTACTCCAATAATTAATAAGTTTGGTGCGTAACTATTTCACAAGTATATAAACTAGGAGTGAGGAGGTACTCATTATCCTTTCATTTATAACTATCTCTCCCTCATTGAGTTCTCTAGTGAGCAATACCTTGAGTCTTGGAGTGTTGGCCTTATAGGAGTATGATGGAAATGGGGTTCTTTGCCGTCTTAGTCCATGGTGCGCTACCATGATAACCATCAGAGGTTCATCCTAAGTGAGAGACAAGCCGGCTCACAAATCAAATATTGATCTGATTGAGTGTGATTTGAGTTGTAAACAAACTGATTATTATGGCACTTTAGAATCTATGTATGACTTATGTGTGGGTTGTGTTTCTATAGTGTGTGATGTTGATAGTGATGGATGTTGTATAGCAATGTATCTATGCATGATAGAGAAACACTTGGAGTGAAGAAAGATAATCCCAGTTATTTGTAGGCCAATCTACTTGCAAGATGTTTAGCACTTGGAGTGATGTAGGATGATCCAAAATGTTGATAAGAAGGATGAGTCTAGAGGCCAAATGAGTTACATGGCCAAGTATCAAGGTGAAAGCAAAGATGTGTCACAAAGAATATGAGAAGCACTTAGAGAGATGTAGAATGACCACAAGTGCTTGAGAAAGGAGCAACACTTGGAGCATTGTGGCATTATTTGGAGTGCTTATAGGAGACATAGCACTTAGAGTGCCAATAGGTGAGGCATATAGGCCCAAGTACCAAGTACTAAGTGCCACCTTGGCACTTAGATTTAAGTGCCACACAATTTGAACATGTCGCCAATAGCACTTACCAGTAAGAACTATTACCTACAGATAACCATTGGCACTTGACAGGCAAGCATGGTGTGGGGGAAAGTGGTTGGGAGTATATCTTTGGCATGTGGGAGGGTGACTGCTCATTTGATGAGTATGATATGCGGAGGCTTTTATCAAAGCTATGCATAAGCAGATCTACACTTGGAAGGCCAAAGAAGACCTAGTGAAGACAAAGCAACAAAGGCTAGAGACCTCTACAAGGCAAAGGCTTCAAAGGTAAGTGCCTTGCTGTTGGAGAACCAAGAGCTCAAGAGGAGACGTGCCATAATATAGAATGAACAAGATCATGAGGCAATAGATACCCAAAGGTTTGAAGGGGATTGGAAGGCTCTCCGCCTCATGTTTGACTAGTTTGAGAAGGAAGCCAAGGATCAACTTCACCGCAAGTGCCAAGAGTTGGAGAGCACTTGGAGTGCTTTAAAGAAGAAACATGACAAAGTAGTAACTCTTGAGATGAAGATGGAAGAGTGTCAAGAGGAGGTATTAGTAATTGGAATGTCTCGCCAAGGAGGTAGAAGAAGAGAGAGTCAAGCATGCAAAAAGTCTCCAAGTGCTAGAAAACCTGAAGGCCAAATGAAGCATTTGCACAAAGTAGATGGAAGAGGACCAAGTGAGGGCATTGGACCAATTGGAAGAGACCCAAGCCTTCTTCATGGAGATGATGAAAGAAGAGGGAGCAATCTTGAGTGCACCTTGAGGACCAAACACCATGAACTGAACATGTAGGTCCAATGCTTACAAAACCAGGCCTATGAAGAAGAACAAATGAAAAACATGTCCTTGCACTTGAAAGAGCACTCAAACAAGAAGTTCAATGAAGTGTGCTAGACCTTCTTGCTAGAGATAGCTAGATATCAAGCTCAAACAAACCAACTAATTAGATATCTAA
Source organism: Lunularia cruciata (assembly GCA_948567375.1). NCBI lineage: Eukaryota > Viridiplantae > Streptophyta > Marchantiopsida > Lunulariales > Lunulariaceae > Lunularia > Lunularia cruciata. Next base: position 11,470,432 of record OX419756.1, read on the forward strand.
GAGTTGAATGAAGTCTTTCACCTCCAATAGTCTCAATCCAAGGCACTCCTCCAAGGAAAGTTCTTTGGTAAGGTAGTCACTCTTTGGCAATGATTAGATACATAGAGATGTATAGTGTTAGGCACTTTGAGTAGGTCATTAGCATTTGCACTCAGATTTGTGTATGTTTATTTAAGAAGGAATGCCCTTGGAGTTGTACCACACTCAAAACTGTACATAATTGTGGATGAGTGCCCTCCAATTTGTACATGCACTCAAGGTTGTGCACTAAAGATAGAACAAGCATGGAAGCTTGACATATCCCTTGATACGTGTAGGAGCCTAACCATTCTACATATGATTTGGATAAGATAGGATTGGGATAGTAAAAATTGTTGATGGATAGTTATAGTAGGACTTTTCAACATTCACTTTGGACCCCTAATCCCTTTGGCTAAAAGCCAGATTAGTATGTAAGGTTGCGTGCCATTGGCATTTGTGTTTGTTCTTTTGCGTTATTCAGACTTTGACTACTAGTAAAGAGTGATCCTACTTCTTTGCAAATTGTGTGTCCTTCATTTGTATGGTGTTCAATGTTTAGGCAAGAGTAGAGGTGAGGAATTTCACAATAAGTCTTCAATGCCTAGTGCCAATAAGTTACTCACCCCTATTCAAGGTGCATATTGAATGATGCAAAGGAGTGAACTTGTGCAACAAGTGTGGATTGGGAAGCTCATCACATAGGAAATACCACAAAGTCAAAAATCTTAGGCAAGGAACAAGATGAAGCTTAGTCCTACAAGTTGTCCCTTCTAGAACGGGTAGAACACATTTTCATACATTGTATCCTTGGAATGGAGTGGGACTCGAAGGTGAAAGATCCATCACCTGCAAGAGCAATTCAGGCTAGATCTCAGAGTGAAAGTCATTTAATGATTTTCTTTTTGCTATAGTGCACCACAGAGGGTGACATTTCCCTCTTCTAAGAGTGGATCCTACCCATGACGTTAAACAAGAAACAATATCTAAACTGAGGTTTGGTGACAAGCATGCGTTTTGTTTCATTCTTAGGCATTTCTGACCACTATCCTCTTGGGAAATTATTTTTTTCTTATTGACTATACTATATGCATGTCAACACTAAGCTGTCATATGTACCCTTGACATTCAACAAAGATGAGTGCTTGAGTACCTATTGAAGAAATTTGCACATTATCAAGGAAGTTACCCTTGACATTTTGAACAAGCAAGTCAATGTGAAGAAGGGTTTTGGGAAAGATGAAGCATTCAGAGTACCATGGAATAGAAATCCCAAGTAGGAAATTTACTTTGGATGTTGTTGGGATTGCATTTTTTGGAAAGAGATGCACACAGTTAGTGATGGTATCAAGGTGAAAGAACCTTCAACCTAAAAATTTGACCTTTGGGGTGAAATAAGCCTGCATGAAGGGACTTGCCACTAGGGTAAGAGAGGCTCTTTAAAGGGAAGAGGCCTTTGGCAAGAAATGAACCATGCCTATCAAGAGCTTATTGGAGTAGATCTTTCATGACAATGGTTGTTAATGTCTCTTTTTGTACGGTGCCATCATGGGTATCTTTAGAATTTTCTACAAGTGGTTGTTGCCCAAGAGGTTAAACTTATAAGAATCAAACACTTGTGACATTATGACACTTTATTCTCATTTTTGGCCATTTCCAACCTAGATCTTTGAGGGAACAATTTGTTATTATTAATTATATTATTAGTATGTTTACATTAGGTTGTCATAGTTACTCCCAAGGTGAGGCCTATGCAAGACAAGGAGAGTGGAGGTGGAAAATCCCTAGTATTGGAATGTCCAATCCTAATACATGCAACATCTTTTTCCAAGATCAAACTATCCTCAAACCAAGAGGATGGCAATGCAAATCAAGAAGGAGAAGTACAATCCAACCCCACAATAAGAATGGAGACAGATCATCATGAAGAACTATCTCTAGAGGAAGAGGAAAATTTGGTGGAAAAGGAAGAAGACACCTCAATTTCATCAAGACACCAAACCTCATGATGGAAGTAAAAAACATCTCGGCTAAACTAGAAACTTTGGGTCAATAGGTGAGAGCCAACCAAAAGAAGAGTTACCCAAATACAAGACATGTAGCAACAAGCTTGGGTGGAGGAATGTCAAAGGAGAAGAAGAGACCTATAAGTGCAAAGAAGAGTACGAACATGAGTAACAAGGTACCCTTGATGGCTGTAGCACTACAAGCATTAGTGGGGGATTTTAGCCAAGTGTAGGTAAATGACAAAGTAGACCGTGTGTCATACCATTAGCTAGACATATTATCTAGAGGTAGAAATTGGCTTGGTAATATCTGGAAGGATGTTATATATGATGGTGTAAGTAGACGAGATAGAGGTGTCACCAAAACAATACTTCCACTAATAGGGCAAAAGTGAGTGCCTATTAGGAGAAGGGGGAGGTTGCCAAAGAGTTTGCCTAAGGTAAAACCATGAGGCTCAAGGAGAAACTCTTTGTTGAACAAGGTGAAAATCATGAGCAAGAGCAATACCTAAATGAGTGGGAAGGCACAGTTGACCCATAGGAGCTCATGCACCTCAAGGAGCAACTTGAACAAGGGCAAGCTTGCCATGGAGAAAAAGGAAAGGGATGTAGTAGCTTTAATGAAGCAATTGGACATTGCCCTTGAGCGGAAGATCTGTGAATTGGAAGAAAAGCTCACAGCCCAATAGAACTATTTGAGCACCACACAAGAGAAATACAAGTACTGGGTGAGCACAGGGAACAAATGGAAGAAGGATGCAAATGGATGCTATAAGGAGCATAATGCAGAGTTGCAGAGGATGAAGGCTGAAGTTAGCATTATCAAGGTAGCAGCTAGCCAACAAATGCAAGAATTCTTGGACTTTAAGAAGGAGCAAGAGGAGAAGATATGTGCTTGTGATCAGGAAGTGGTCTCTTTGAAGAAAGACCTAGGAGATGCCTGCAATCAATTGGCCAAGGACAAACTCATTCACAACACCTACAAAGAGAAGGGCAAGATGTGCACTGAAGAGTGACCATGATAGCTAATCAATGAGCAGGAGAAAAAGGAGCAGATCCTTTATGTACAGCTAAGGCAGGAAGTGGAGATGGAGATGCAATCCATTAGGGGTGCTCTGGATGAGAAGTAGATGAGAGTCCTCATTGTCATGGAGATATATCTAACGGAATGTAAGGACAAGTGGAGATGTTGGTCTTCACCCAAGCTCATAAAATGAAGCTAAGGGAGTTGAAGTCAGCTATCTATGCATTGGAGGTGAAGGTTTACTCCAAAAAGTAATTGGCCAAGTTGGCTGACTGTTTCAGGATGTCTTGGATAGCCTTCATAAGGAACTTGCGGAGCACAACAATTAGGTAGGTAAGCTTATTTGGATATGCAGAGGTGAAGGCAGTTCAGCACAATAATAGTTAGTATATATTGTTATATGTATTTAACAAGTTGAGCATCATCATGGTCGGACACCATGTACTTGGTCAATTGTATAGACTTTTTGGCATGTTGATGCATGTGTACAGTAGGACAATTTTGACAGTGACAAGTCATTGCGACCATACTAATGCTGAGGTGGAATGACATGTCAAGCTTAGAATATAGACTGGGACAACCAAAAAGCTATAGGAACAAGACAAGCAGCCACACATTGCTTGGTCCCCTACAGAAGAGGAAGGAAAGTGGAAGCTCACTGAGTACTCGTTTCCTTACACTCTTAACAATACTAGCAAGCTAATACAGTGTTGGAAAGGATGGTTGTCCTTTGAGCCAATGTTGTGGATCGATTACCGCCTTTTCCATTCAACTGTAAGGCATTTGAGACAGACTCTCAAAAGTACACTATAAGGAGACATCAAATCAAAGGTTGATCTATAGTTGGGACTTCCCAAAGTATGTATCACTGATTTTCACTCCCTTCATATATGAAATGATTTAGACGAGTATTCAACATGCTTCTACTCTTATGAAGCATAAGTGGGAAGAAGATCAACATCCTAGTTGACAAAGGAAGTCTTGTCAATGCTATCATTTAAAAAAAAATTACCTGCCCTTGCATCAACAACCATACTTATTGATTTGTTAACCACTGCACAAGAGTTTTGGGAGTGGCTACCTTGGCAAACATTCATATTGGTTCACTCAAATATTTGGTTTTAAAGGAGAGGGACAAGTCTACTTTGGAGGGTAGCAGGTGAATATTAGTTCCAAACTGTGTTGAAACCCATTGAAAGTGAGTTTCAATTAAGATGTGTTGACTTACCTAGGGAGAATTGATCCTTAATATCAAAGCAAGGGGGAAGATAGTATGGAAATAAGGGGTGATAATCTAGATGCAAAAACTCTAGATAGGATAAAAATGAATGATTATGGCAATGATAGGCATACTGCTCTCTTAGTCATAAAGACAATAGATAAATAGGAGGGGTGTCTCCCTCAGTGCCATTGTAGAGTCAAGAGTCAAGAGTCAATAGACTCTGATCAAAACTTAATATCATAAAAAACTTGATCTAATATGAAGGTCTTTTTCCCTTATTCAAATTTTATATCGTTAACTTTTTACATTTTTAGATTTTTCATGGATGCATGCAAGTTCAGTTGTATGATAGTATCATGATTTACCACAAGAGAAAATAAGTTCATACATCTCTTAGGATTTCTAAGACTTCAAATGGTGAAAGATTTATTAGTTAGGAAGAGAAAATAGATATTATTATTATTATTATTATTAGATCCTTATTATGAATTTGATAATTGGGGGATAAAGAGTTAAAGAGTAAGCCGTTAATTCAGCTCATGCGCATAGTTCATCGTTGTTCATCACTTCGCATTCCGAGTCAAAGTAGTGTAGCTCCAATCTTCTGGCACGGACCATCTGAACGATGCGGCTTCAAGGAGTGGTATTGCAATAAACGAGCCACAAAATGTGGGGCTTTTGTCATGCATCGATGGGTAAACTGCATCCAGCACTGAAGTGCTGGATTACCGCAGGCAGCACCTGGTAGAGTCACAGGGCGGGCGCCACGTGACTCCATGAGGGTTGTCGTTTCTGGCCAGTTGTGCCTAGTCAGTCTCTTTTGAGAAGGTCTGGATGGAAACGTTTATATGTGAAGATTTGGCGTCACACAATCACCACCCTCCCTGTCTGCTGTATCTAGCTAGAGCTCTGAGTCGCTGGTAAGCTTCTATGGTGAAGCGCCTTTATGGCAGCTTGAGCAATTAGCTCTGCATTGCATGGCGCTTGTAGCCCACATATTATTTGTCAACTTCCTAACAGAGGAAGATATAGGCAGTCACGTTTGCATGGTCAGCTAGATTCAATTTGGACGTAAGGTTCAGGGGCCTGCTTGGTTTGCCGAACTTACACGTGCGGTATCGCACATAGCCATGGTGGGGAAAATGGATTCTCTGCAGTCCTTCGTCGATGAGACGGCAGATGTGGTAAAGGATTTTCTGCGGGAACGACCGTAACTGAATCATCGAGAAGATCTTCATGACAGAAAAATTGGTAGATATGTGCATTGGAGGTTCTATCATCAATATTAATACCTGTATTAAACTCGTAAGTACAGGGACTTCTTCCCACAGCGGGATGATGGAATGAGTTTTGTAATTCCTGGTTGTGTGTACTCAGGAACATATACTAATCGAGGAACTGTTCACGCAGCTAAAATGCTCCACAGCGGGTCTGTCTCGGGCCGAAGGGGCCTGACAATTTTTGGCTACAATAAGCTTGAAGAGAAATCGGTGTGAAGTACTAGCCTCCGGGTTTCTCAAAATATGAAGTGCTTTAAATTCCGACTCACCGTTTACAGTGACTGATGAGTTGACCTTTCAACTTAACTCTATGTAAAACCTACGCGCACATGGATATTGGTCAAATTTGTGATTCCTGAACTAACAGGCGAAGCCGTATATTACAGGAGAGCAAGATACTTAAGATATCTGGGATTCATGTGGAATCCCCTCTCGTGGGTTATGCGAGCTGCTGCCATAATGTCTATTGCTTTGGCGAATGGAGTAGGAAACTTTCCCACATAAAGTTGTAATTTGCTTGAAGTCACTAATTCATTTCGGTCTACAATCTTGAACTTCATTCAATCTCAATCTAAAAAACATTCTTGTAAGTTATGGTGGGAATCATGTCATCTCATTAATTGATCCTTGAACCTCAACTTATTAAGATCCCCTAAGGTGACTCAAGGAAGAATAAAGACTACATCATAACATTAGGAATTTGGTAGTCTGTGTGTTGATTCTTTGGAATCATTATCAATGACAACAAAAACTGAAACTCCTTTTCCCCATATGTCCATTGGGGAGTTGTTTCCATAGGTACTCTTACATCTACCCGCACCACGGAAGAACCTAGCTTTTTGAACCGAAAATCTACAACAACATTGGTAACTCAAAGACTGCATTGTCTTTATAAAAGGGTAGGAGAAAAGTAACAAACTTTTGTTGAGAGTTTTCAGTTGAATTTTCTATGAGAAAGCTGAATTAACACATGCACTCAAACACATTATGGTGTACTGACTTGATGTTAGTATCATAAGATACACTAGCCCATAATTCCCTTCCATTTCAAATAATTAAAGACTTTGGAGGTCTGTTATCTTGCATTGAAGAGGTTTACTGCAATACAAAAAACTTTGTGCTTATGAAAGATGAAATGCAACTTATAGGGTAAACCTTGCAAAGAAAAGCCTGCATAGCCTTAAACCATATAAAAGGAGTGGAGGGATAAAGGAAGTTAGGCATTCTTCTTGAAAATTTTCTTCACCTACTTTAATAAAATTTTATCTAGCTAAAATATGTTACTAAGAATTCATTTGCAAGTAAAAATAAACCATCTAGACCTATGAATAATTCAATCTCTCTAGAGCTCAATTGTATATTTTAGAACGGTGATACTAGAGAACGTCTTGATTTGAATAAGATGAATAAAAACTGCAGTTTAATTCTACACTACAGTTCAAATAGTAGGTGTGCTTCCAAATAGTATTGAAGATAATTTATAGAAGCATGAGCATTGAGGGATTAAAATAGTAAATTGAGTAGATTCCTTCAAAAAATTTGTTTACATTTAATTTGAAGTGGTTTAATATTTAACCTCCTTAGTTAGTGCTTTTAGAATCCACACTAAAGGACTTTGTCCATACTTGCCTTGATTATTGTTGAAGAAAGTTGTTACACTAATAAAAAGTAATCAATGTTATGGTTATGTGAACTAACCTGATTGTATAGTTGGGGATAGAAACAACCCAAGCATATAAGCTTGGAATGTAACACTCAAAGAGAGGATAGAAATCAAAGGAAGGAGATAAGAGAGAAGGTAAAAAGACATCAAAGAGTACATTAGACCACTAGTTTGAAGTAAAAAAGCAATTCTGTTTATCTTTAAAATTTGGGTCTATTGGTCCTCAAATTGAAGGCCACGGATTTTATGTAGGAAGATATGGATGTATTTAGATTTTCCAAGGTTTTGAGTAACTATTTTAGTATTAGAGGAATGGATTGGGTTCTTTTATTTCACATCTCTTGGTTTTCTACCTTAACCAGTTTGACAACCTACATTGACACTCATGGAGTTAAGAAGTAGAATTTATCACTAGTTTTATTATTCAGGATTTTGGGAGCTAGTATTTACTCATCCTAAGGGGAGATGTTTGTTTGATGTGATTTGTAAGTTTGAGAAGATAGAAAATGGAGTACCTCATGTTATTATTTCTCTCTTTGTGCTAGCTTTAGCTCCAGTACCACTTTGGTTCCACTTAGTGCAAATAGGATCCACAATGCTTAATGTGTCATTTCTCCTTTATTGCACAAGGAGAAACACTCATATAAGAAAAAATTACAAGAATTATGATTGAATCACATGGGATTCATATGAGGCAAGCAACTATATCAAGATCATTTATACCCATCATTATATATACTATGCTGATCACTTTGTTGAACTCTTTGTCTACCTATCTTTGTATGTCAATTGAATTATAAGAGTGGTTAGTGTACATAAGTTGTCTTTTAGTGTTATTTGATCAGATATTCCATATCAAAGCATATTCAACAAGCTTGTTTATGCAATCCATCATTATGGTTGATAGGCATTTTTCTTACTACTAAAATGATTGGCACACACTCAGATTGATGAGTTAATATAGTTTTTATTTCTCTTATTACTACTATGATTGTAGCTTTGTTATACAAGAGATATACATCTGTGTAATAAGAAGTGACTTTGGAATATTGAAAGTCAAGCTTAGGCTACATGTAGTAGCCCACCTTGACTTTCTTGGAGAAAAATTTTGTGGTTTTCATTAGTATAGTAATTTCAGTGAGTAGCAAGGCAAAAGGTTGTGGATGAAGCCAAACAAAATATGTTAATTGTCACACTGTTATTCAAGCATCTCACAGAGTAAGATGCTTGAATAAATCCCTCATACAATGACTATGACCAAGTTCAAGGGTACAATGTTTGTATCATGATAAGGCTTCTTGTGGGCCTATCATTCCTACAAAGATAAGCACTACAAAATTCCTAGAATATACAGAATCATTTTGTGGTGAGCTATTGTTGTTAGAAATCTTGTTGCTACAAAGTTCTATTGTCACAAGGTGACTTTGTTACAAAGATCAGTAAAAACAAAGTTCTATCAATACAAAATTCTACAATTACATGAAGGGCCACCAAATTCCACACCAACAGAAATTCATACTTCTAGCATGAACGCGCCGCAAGAAAACTTGCCCCTGACCATTTGGTGCCAAGCAACACATTTGGGCTTGACTGTACCCTTCCATCAACCACTGTGATACATGAAAGATGGATTCATTTTGGCAGGACTATAGAATGAGGATCCCGCACCATGAGGAGAACTTTTTACTTTTCATTCTTTTCTGCAATCACAGTTTTGTTTCTATGCAAGAATTCAATAGTAATCATTTTTCACCAACAAAGTGCACAAACTTGAGAGACTAGGTAAGCAAGTGTTGGTGATAGAGTAGATTCTTGAATCCAAATAATTAAGCAATAGTGCAATGAATTGCAAATGAGGGAAGATGGGGCAGTTTGTAGAAATTGTCAGCAAAACTTTAGAGATTTTTGAGTGGCTTTTATACTATAGGTTTGATTACCTCAAGAGTTGGAATCTAGAATTCTTGCTTTGAGATTGGGGTTTTTTGGACATCTCCCTGCTAGAGAAAATTTGTAACAACCTTGATGTAAGTGGCAAATTATCAAGGGCAGGTCCAATGATGTGGACTGAGGACCATTGGCAATAAGTGCTAGGGAGGCGTTCTCTTCAATTGGCCAAATACACATAGAAACCTCCCATGGCCATCTGAGTAAAGACTTGAAGGACAAGATTGGCAACTCATTTGTGGATGTCAATAAAGTTGACACCACAAATATGGGTGGTAAGTTGTATTGTGTGCCAACTTGTTGCTCACTTAAGATGAACCTTTGATTGCCATTAGGGTAATGCACCATGGACTAAGAAGGCAAAGAAAAAAAACTCTATCACACTCTTCCAAGGCTAGAACTCCAAAGCATCTCCAAGACTCAATCCATTGCTGACTTGATAACTCAATGAGAGAGACATGTTGCAAATGAATGGATGTTGAATACCTCCTAACCTCTAGTTCATATACTTGTGAATAATTACACACCAAAGTTACTAATTACCATATTAACTCAAGTTACTAGGCAAAAAGTCCAATAAAGTCAAAAATCTTGGGAAATATCCAAACATATGGGAATAATCCGCTAAGTATGTGATCTTATCTTGACCCAAAAACTAAGTTAAAGATTCCTTCACATGTGCTATTATCTTTGGACTATAAAAAAATCTGAACCAAAAAAGCTTGTGGACCCAAGAGTTTTCAACTCATTACTCAAAGCCAAAGATATCTAAGCACAATACAGAGTCAATACACTAGAATCCAAAATAGTGGAACTAATCCTCTCACATTTTCCTAAAGTAGAGTCACCTCTATCTTGGCTATAATTAGCTCTGGCTTATCATGGCTAATGTAGAGGCTTGCTTTAACTCTATATAAAAAATATCTCTCAACAACTTGCAATACCAAATATCATAAAAGAGCGTACATGCACAAATAGGTGTTAAATTTACCCCTTGACTAAGATTTTACTTTGTTCTTTGAGTAAAGGTCTCTCGACCTTCTATAATATAACTTTAACTTGTCATAGTTAATCCTATCAAAGTGTCTTCCTCCCAACTCCTTGAGATAATAAGTACAATTGCCAATCATCTTTTCCACAATGGAAGGTCCAAAGTACTTAGGCAAGAGCTTCTTTTTCACCCTCTTGAATAGAATTAAATTCAAAAAAAATTACTCTATCACCTCAAGCCATAAAAACTGATTTTTCCTCCTCCAATTACATGAGTAGATCCTTCCTTGACTTCTTTACATTACCTCCTTATGCCTTCTTCATTTCCTATGTATGCTTTGGAATTTAGGAAGATCAAACTGAATAGGTAAAGTAGACTCAATATCATATAGCAAATGAAATAGAGAATATACAATGGATGTCTTCATGGTTGTCCTATACTTCCATAAAACTGCATGGATTCTCTTGTCCTAATGATGTTTAGCCTCCTCCATTTCTACATCTTTTGCCAACATCATGCACAAGGTTTGATTGGTTCTCTCTTCCAAGCCATTGGATTTTAGCTTATTGGATGTAGTCACTCTATGTGTAATAGAGAATGTCATATCATGGTTGTAGTGATGCTTCCTTTAAACTCCCCCTCTATAAAAACCAACTCCAAAGGGTAACCAAACCTAGTGATGATGTGTTCATAAACAATTGTATCCACTTCATCTTCATTCTTGTCTATCAATGTTCTAGTCTCAACCCACTTGGAAAGGTAATCAATAACTACAACAATATACCTATTGTTCCTTGAGGTTGTATTGAGAGGACCTATAAAGTCAATTCTCCCCTTCTCAAAAAGCCCTAGCAATGCTATTGATCTAAGAGGCTGAGTAGATTTAGACTTTCTAGCAAAAGCTTGACAAACATTATAAGTTTTGCAATAATCAAGACAGTGTTTGAAAATTCCCCTCCAATGGTAACTTGCATTAGAATCTTGAAAGGACCCCAAGATTACCATCTAATATTATGTTTACAAGTGTCATTGTGTCTTTGGTGTTGTTGGTCATGTAGAGTGTCCCCAACTTGTATGCATCACAGTCACCATAACTCCTTTTGTGATTTTCCATGAACCCCCACAAAGGTTGTGACATACTCTTTATGGTCAGGCTACACAATTGAAATTAAATTCCTCTTCAAATTATGAACATGCCTAAAATTCTTCAATTTCCACATAGACTTATTAGGCATTTTAATATGAACATCATCTCTCTCTGCAATGTCCAAAGGCTCATTATTAAGATAAACTTTTCCAAAAATCAGTAGCAATGTAATTCAGCATACACTCCTCTAGTGAGGTAGAGTGAAAGGAGGCTCTTGAATTAGGAGTTCATAATTCCATCAGATTGTCTGCATTGAGGATCAAAACATCATTGACTTCATTTGGAGCTGCATTCAAGAAATTCCTAATTTTACCCCTTCTTGGATTCTTCTTTATGAGCCAACAATTCTTTTTTGTGTGCTCCTTCTTGCCACAATGCCAACATCCATCACATTTTGATCTAGACTGGCTTCTCCTCTTGGACTTGAATCTATTACAATTTTCACTATGTTGCATAGTTCTTCTTCTATTTTCAAATGTATTCAAGGCTAATCTAGAGTTGATGTTGAACTCTCTCCTTTTGATATCTTTTTGAGTATCAGATTTTGGACCTCCTCAAACTTCATTTTGTTTAAGCCACAAGAACTTCTCATTGTTGTCATAGTTGCACTCCAACTTTTGAGCAAAGAGGATTGGAGAATGAGAGCATGCACTTCATCCTCAAAACTGATTTCCACTTAACTTAATTGGATTATGATCAAGTTGAACTCATTAATGTGATCTATGAAAAAGTGACCTTATGTAGCACCAGTAGCTAGATATATTATCTAGAGATGGAAATTGCCTTGGTAACATATGGAAGGATGTTATATATGATGGACTAAGTAGATCAGATAGAGGTGTCACCAAAAGAGTACTTTCACTAATTGAGCATGATTTGAAAACACCTTGAAAACTTCAGAGCCAATTTTGGAGGCCTAAACAGATGAATTAGACCTCAAAAATTGAGAAATTCCATCCCCATGGAGAAGAAAAGTTGGCCTTCTCCTCCCCTTGTTTGTCTCATGGAGAGCTTTCCAACGGTACCTCACCCATGCAATTCTCAACTTCCTACAGGAAGATTCTCTAAAGATTCACTTTTGGTCAAACCAAATAGTACAAGGACCAACATGTCACCCATCCAAGCAACTAATCTAAGGGTGGATATGTTACCAATATGTTGATATGTTACCAATCCATGTATCCAAGGGTGGAGCTTCATTTGAGGGAATCCTCTTTGCTATATAATAAAGAGAAGGTTCTCCTTTGGGGCATCAAAGTATTGAGTGTGAAGCTTTGTGTTTCTTCTCTTAACTGGGAGTTTCTCATACATATTTGACAAGGCTTTTAATAGACATGTTGTAGCCTTCTCCTTTACAACATTGAACACAAAATTTTCTTGCTAATATTAGATGGACAACTCCAAAAGCTTGTTGATCCATCAATCCCAATCTTTTTGTGACATGGATTATGGTTTCACACCTCCAAGTGGTACATGAAGGGTTTTCTAATAGAAATAATCCTCAATCTGCATTTTCTAGAAATCAAAATCTTTGCAATTGAATCTATCTATCTTTCCTTCTTCTCATGCCATTGCTCTCACTCTTTCCTTCAAACCTCTCCACTCTGATACCCATTGTTAGGGGTGATACTAATTCTTAAGGATCCTCTTCAGTTTATTTGGACCTCTAATGGCCATCTCAATTGTTGGGATCAATCCTAGACATCAAGGAAAGACAATAACAAGAGAAAGAGAGATGAATGTAGAAAATATACTCACACGCAAACATATGCACAAGAATTTAACATGGTTCAGATTCCCTTGCTCCTATATCCATGGCCACATAGATAAACAAAATTTACTTGCCTATCAATACAAGCTCCATATATTTCTAGGAAGCTCTCTCCCAACCAACTCTTTCCTTGCCAATCTATTTTTGAGTCTAACTTGATCAGTTTTCTCCTGTCCATCTCCTTCTCTGCCAATCTGATCAGCTCTCTCTTGGCCACACTCATGCAGATCAAGGTTCCTAGAGTCCAACCTAATCATTTCTCCAAAGTCTTACACAAATGGCTCACTCCAAGTAGGTGTAAGAAGTCAAAGGGCTGGTTTTATTCACCAAGAAAATAACACATTGCAAGAGTCACAAAAGTTTCTTGTTTTGTCAAGCTCTTGTTCTGACCCTAGACAATTTATCCCATAGACACTATGAGCTGCAAATCTCAACATCACATACAAGATTAATCTGATGGATCAGGCTCTGCATCCTACCATGAGGAACCTTGATGTATAAGCAGAAGTGCTTGAATCAAGGGAATCATTTGTGTAGAACTAGTGTGTGCAACTCTGGAGGGGTCTTCAAAAGTCAGGGAGATAGAATGACCAAACACCTAGAGTACCGTAAAGTAACACTACCTTGTAAAATTTAGCAACTTAAGCATTCAAAAATCCTATGATGTCATACTTTCTAGGAAGGGGGGAATGCAATGTCACAATTGTAGTTGTCAAAGTGATTAGACCCTTGGAGGATCGCACTTCCTCTTAGTTTCCATTGTCTAGGATACTATCCATAAAACTCCTTAATGCTGCCAATCTCATACAACCTAAACCTTGTAAGGTGACTACAAATCATAGTACTTATAAATGTCCTGGCACTAGTAGTCATGAATTCAGTTGGACAACAAGGGAGGTGAGGAATTCAGAGGCAAAGTGACCTATTACTAATGAACCACCACCTTCAAGAATCCTTTGGATTAAACCTACAATGAATGTGAGTTTTATTTGTTTGTTTTGTTATAGTGTGCTAAGAATAGTGACACTACACTCTTTTGGAATGACTCTACCCAAGAAGTTACATAAAAAACAATAGATTGTCATATTGACACTTTTATCTTGCTTTTACTCATGTCCAACTTGTATCTTTATGAGACCTACCAATTCTTACCACAATATTAAAAAGTGGAATGACACCATGTTGTCACAATACATTCTAAGGGGAGTTTTCTTGGGGTGTACTCTAACACAATAAGAAACATGTTACTATCTAGTTGTATTTTAGTGATTTTAAGAGAGCTATCAATTTTTAGTAGTAACTAAGTTACAGGTATTTCTAACTAAGTTAGTAAGGTCAAATGAGAGAAAGATTCATTCTTTAATTGCTAGATATTTTATTGGATATTTAATTTTAAATAAGATCATATTAGAGTGAGACCTCTTAAGACAATTTTATAACAGGGGAGATTTTGGAGATCTTATATTTAACTATATTGAAGTGTGACTTCCATGTTGGACTTTGTATCGTCAAATTGACTAGGTATATAGGAGAGATCAAAATCTTCTTAGCTTGACCAATTTTGGTGATCTATGGTAGTAACCATTGGAAGACTTGACCTTGGAATAAATTATAATTTTTCATTAAGAGAAGGTCCTAGATGCTCGAGGTATATGTTTTTGAAGCTTCCAAATAGAGACATGTGAAGCTAAAAACCCATGTGAAGGTCCATTGACCAGATTCATTATCTATAGTACTTCAAGTAAAGTATGGATTTTACCCAATTACCAAGGCACTTACCCTAGTAACTTTGGTGATTCTATAAGGAGTGGAAATATATCTATTCCTCAGATTGCTTAGGCTTGGAGCATGAGGAAAGTGAAGAGAATGAGGCTTTAAGTGTCCTACCTATACTTGCTAAGTAAAGAGTTAATTTGTCACTATTATGTTTGTTAATCTTGGAGGAACCACTAACTCTAAAGTATATGTATGTGAGTATGATTGAAGGATTTCCTATGTTGACATTGGTGAAGTCCACTTTATGGGATATTTTAGAAAGGTTTTGGCATAAAGAATGAGTGAGGGATTTGGTGATGAGTAAGGATGTGTGGAGTGAAAGAAAGATCTCATTTTGAATTAAAGTCTAAAGCTACAAAACTCAAACTCAAAATACTTATTAATCAAAATTCATAAAGCAAGGTTTCAATAAGATTACTTAATATTTATAGTTAATAATAATTTATACTAAATATCTAATCTCCATATAGAATGACATAAGTTTTAAACATCATGAATATAACTCCACACTAATATACTAAATTCATAAGTATAGAATTATAAAGATATTTCTATCATGCATACTATTAATACTTATAATTGAGAAATCTACATAGACTTCACCCTTTAATTTTATTAAAATATATCATGTGGTTTTGATCAAAATTTGCACATACTCATTATATGAAATCAAAACATTTATTTACTCATGAATGATGTAGTTTCTTCTATTTGTGTTGGTTAGTTCTTTATAAGTTTTGTAGTACAATGAAAGAAAATTCCTGATCCATATTTATTTTTCTTTTATAGATGACATAAAATATTTAATTTTACAAAGAGATAGTACCCATATCTGTTCTATAATTTTCTTTATAGAATAAAGCTTCATCTGAAAATGATATTATTTATGGTTGAAATAGATTTATTTTAACAATATTTACCTTTATCAGATTTTTTATGTATATGACATGTGGTATAAATTTACAGTTTTATCTTTTTAAAAGTCTATTTTAATTTTATCCATGTTGCTAAAGTTATATTCATATTTTTCATATTTTTTAATTCTATAAAATCTGCCTACCATCAGGCAGATTTTATAGAGGCAGAGAAATATAGACTATTATAATATTTTCATGTAATGTAATGTATATTTTATATAAATATTTTAATTAAAATTAATTATATTTACTTTAAATAAAATATATGTTATGAATCTTAACATGATATAGATTTAAAATTTAAATATGATTTTATTGAAATTAATTAAATAATTGGTTTCATAAATATATTTAGATCATCTTTTCTAATTCTAAAATACATATTGAATCATTGTATCTTGGAAAATTGTTAACCCACCTTTTCTGCTCATCCACCTCATACCTCCTAGGTACTGTAAAGGTGCAGAAAAACCAATCAAACCACTCTTGCTATTTTATGAGCTTGGCTACCATGCTGAAATATGATGTAGAAAGAATCCTATGACCATGCTGCAGTATGTGGCAATTACTAATTTCACACCATTAACCAATCTGATTGGCCGGACTTGTTAGGATAGGATGAAGAATGGACAAATATAATATCAGTTGTAAAGAAGTACAAGCATAGGGTAAGTTAGCATTAGTAAACTCACCCTGTATAGACGTATAGACTGATATATATTTGATAAGTCCATAACTCTTGTAAAAATATTATATGAATTTTATAAGAAAATTTAATTTGATGTTTGCAATTGTACCACCAAGCAATGAGCATATGTAAAGAGTTCGAGGAAGACTATGGAGTGACATACCTAGCCCGAATCGCTATCCACTTCTAGATGGGGCTCAACTTACTAATGAAGGAGGAGCGCAAGAAGTTCCCCCGACCACTACCATTTATCTACCAGTGTACTCACCTTGGAACTGAAAGGTTGGTTTATCATCCAGAAGTACCAAGATGCAAATGCGGAGTAAAAGGCAAATAGAAGGTTCATGCAGGTGGATGAAGAAAGGATCACCACCACAACCAAGAAGAAAAGAAAGAAGAAATTGGCTCTATCAAGCAAAGAAAGAATACTCAAGTCATAGATATGTCTATGGAGGAGGAGGTAGAAGACTTAGATGGAGAAGATCAAGAAGAGGAAAAAGACTCATTTATCTTACAAGGGTATGTCTCTAAAGGAGACAAGGAAGTGGTCAAAGTGAATCCTTAAAATATGATCAAGAAACCAAAGGTGGAGGGGGGGGCAAGAACAAAGGACATAGATAACTGAAGTGAAAATTTTATCATTCATTTAGTGGGGTTGACTTTGCAATTAAAGGAGACAATTCTACCCAATACTAAAAAATTTATGCAGATGTGGTAGACTACAACTCTCTTGTCTAAAGGTTACACAAGACAATGTACACAAGATAGGTAAAGCAAGAAAAGTGGAAGGAGGAGATGGAGAAGAGAAAAAACCTCTACAAGGAGGAAGCAAGGAAGCGGAATGAACTGATGCTAGAGAATTATGAGGTAGAATGCAAGTACACTTCCCTTGCTGCAAACAAGAGGCTATACAAAGAAGACATTTGGAAATTGCAGCAAGACCTGAGAGCCCTTGAGCTGGAGCATAAGCAAAGAAAGCAAAGGTATGAAGAGCAACTTAAGGCACAAGACAAAGAAGTGGTAAGTATTTGGGGAGAATTGAAGACTGCCAAGATAATGGTAGTCACTTTGGAAGCGCAAATGTCCAAGTATAGGAAGGAGGTAGCCACACAACTTGAAGGGTTGGCCAAAGAACTTGCCAAGGAGAAGGAGGATAGGGCAGCTGATCTACCACAAATGTGGGAGGAGGTGAAGAAGAAAGTGGAGGCCATGGACAACCACTTGTAAGAAGAGAAAACAAAGATCCTCAACCATTTAAAAAAACCAAAAAAAGGCGACCGCGTAGGAAAAATGAAGGATGGGAAGACCCCATCAAGCCGTACAAGGGAGAGACAAAAAAGGTAACATGGGGCTAAGCCCCAATAGAGTCTGTATGAGAAATCTGCCCTACCGCACCTAAGATATCCGAGCTATGCAAGTCGTACAACCATTTAGGGGAAGTTTGTAGTTATTTTGGAGGAGGCAGGTCAAGGTAAGATAATGTAGACTAAGTTACATAAGTTGAAGTTGTAGGTCCAAAAGCTAGAGTGGAAGACACATGAAGATGAGATGATGGGAAGATGGGACCAGCTAGAAGTTAGACTTTGGGAATAAACAGATAAGAAGTTCACCAATATCTATTGCACCCATCTTTTTGAAATAGGAAGATACAAGTAGAGGATAAAGCTCCTTATTAGAATTTGTAAAGGAAAAGATAGTTCTTTGTAGAAGCACTTTAGGCTGAAGGCACTTCAATGAAGAAGTTCTTTGGAATTGTAGATAATCTTTGTAGTTCTAGGACCTTTGTAGATGTAACCTTTGGAGTAGTAAGTCAGAAGGAGAAAAACTTGTAAGTTGTCTTTGGGAAAGAATTGATACTTTCCTTGACATGTGTAAGATGCCAAATTAACTTACATATGAGTCCATAAGATAAGACAAAAAGATAGAATTACCAATGTATAGTGAGGATGAGCAAAGAAGATCTTCGGCTTTCCTCATCTAGTAGATTTATTTGGTTTAGAGTAGGAATAAAATATTTAATATTTAAACTTGATGTAAATAATTCATTCAATCTTCCAAACACAAATAAATCGAAAGGGCCAAAATCCCTTAGTTGCTTCTGCTAAAATTCCAAGTACTAGTTGTATATCTTTGTTGAGTAGTGGTAAGGAACTTCATAGTAGGAACCTGAGTGCTTGAGTGGGAGCGACCATTTGTACTTGTGATTAGGGTATGGGATCCATGGGTGTTCTGATAGAATGGAGCAATCCCTTAATGGATAACAAATGAATTGTTGTGTTGAAAGTACCATGAATCAAAAACCATAGTCTTAGTGTCAATGTGAATTACTTTTCAAGTTGTGCCTTATGGAACGGGTAGAACACATTCTTAAGAGTTAATGTCTTTGTAGTCAAGCACCTCCTTCCGTGTTCATTGAGTCATCATCTTCGTGAACTAAATTTTAGTGAAAGTGACCTTTAATTTTCCATTTGCCATAGTGCTATGCAACAGGTGGCACTACAGATTAAATGGATAACCATAGGGAACTATCATTTTAACACTTCTCTTTAAATCTAACCATTTGTATCCTCCAGGGAACAATTTGTTTGTTTTCCTTTTAAACCACTCTTCGGTCTAGACTAGATTATCACACTAGCCTTAGTGTAGTATAAACTTTCACTTTAGCAGAGTCAACTCACATCCAAAAATTGAGACTTGGTGGAATATAAACTGTTGAAGCAATCTTCCATATATCATGATTTGCATGGTTAGATCGTTGTATATAATTTATAGTCGATTATCATTTACAGTTGCGATAAGTACTTTGCATAATGGACAAAAGGTATTCTCTTTATGTAAAAAGGGTACAGTTTTATGCCTGATGGTTTATTATTCAACATCGACTAAACCACAGTTCGACACTGAATAAAACGTTATCCACGTCTAAATCTGAGCATCTCAAATGAGGCGCAATTTAATGTCTTCCTCGGGCGGGAAAATTGGCTACGTAAATCTGAGGTTACACATTATGATAATTAAGACGTTCGGAGCGTTATTAGAGAGGTCCTTGACGACCTACTGAATACTTTCTATATCTAAATCTCTCCGTTTCACAACTAACTTTCAATTCTCCATCTCCCTTTAGAGTCACTATCCCCCGTAATCTGTACACATAAGAAAAGAAGAGATGTGAGAACATTGTGATCAAGTAATTCTGACTTTTAAGGAAGTTAGATCCACTTTTATAAGGTGAAAATAGTGAAGTGTGAGTATGATGCATTCTACAACAATAAGAAGACTAACTGTTTTGACATACTTCGCCATTTCTACCCGTCGTTTGGCCTCTGCTGCGAGTTCTGGCACATCCTTGAGACGTTCTGCGTCACTCTCTACACCAGGTGTGTCCAAGCCGTGGAGAGTCCGTTGCTGTTTCGCCCACTGAGCTTCACGATCCTCCTTCCCGAAATCTTTCTTTTGTGTAAATGCGGTCTGGAACATACCCACCCCACGAATTCAGTACACAAGAGAACAAGTAATGAGTAATTGATGTTGAATTTTCAAGATTTTCGTTTCTTCAGGGACAGATGTTGTTTTACCCTGGGCTCCAGCATGAGATTCCAAGCTTTGTTGCTTAAAATGTATCGAACAGCGAACTTGATTATGTCCAGCGGGAAGTACGTTACTATGGAGTAGATCCAAATGACACCAGCCCAACCCCAGCCAACACCTTTGATGCGGGCAAAGCCCCAGTTTGCATAGACTGCAATGAAAGTTGCAACCTGCACAAGAAAATAGAGAGCGCGTCGAATTAGACTGGCATATACGGTATGGTGCTACCGTGACTCATTGTACCGAGGGATGATTAACGTACCAGTTGTGCAATCCAGAAAGCTGACAAGAGAAGGAGACCGGGTCGTTCCATGAAAGACCAGCCTCTCGATCTCGTAACGAAGATCAAAGCTTGACTGATGATACTGACTTGAAGATAAACTGCTGCGGTAAGTTCGTGCGGGCTTCCTCTCAGGGACCGCACACCAAAAGTCCGCTGCACGCACGAATTTGAGCACGGGTTCAGGGATATGGCTTAGTGGTCCGAGGGAGAAATTTGGAAATTGCTGTCCAACAACCTGCGCATGAATTTAGTTATGATCGACAAACTAATCGAACTGACGATCAACACACAGAAGTTGCAATAAACGCACCTCGAAAAAGTCGGTTCTATCGGCTGCCCAGAAAAAGATGACTGTCATAACTGCAAGATAAGTGCCTATAACAACCCCTTGAGTGAATATTTCTGTAAGCTTCCAGCTATCGGGAACTGGAGATGGTTTGACGCGATCCTTTGATATTGTCATAATAGTTCCTGACAGTGTCAAAGCTAGTGTTTAGATGATAAGAATACACAATCCCGTGATCGAATCGGTGGCTACTCTGAGAGGACGAAGTGCGTGAAATAAGAACAACTGTAGAAGGAAGAGATTATGCCACTATCTTTTAATACTCGAGAACCTAGGCTTGCATACCATCGTTTAAGATCGCGATGATCAGAACCATGAACGGTGAAAAGTCAAATTTCCAGATGAGTGTCAGCAGCAGAAACCCAAGCTGTCAAAGAAAAGTCAATACACATGTCAAAGGCCAAGTCTTCCTCTGGTTAACCAAATCCCCTGCATCTCCAACCCTGAGACGTCTAACATAGAGACACTCCATGTCTACTGGAAATACAGTGATCATTGTGTAGAACCTACAGGAGCACTTACCACTATACGAATGGTGATCGAGACAGCGTAAATCTGTGATACAAAACACCGGTATCGTAAATAAAACTTGATTGCAGGAGTAGAAAGAAAATTGAGTTATTTCAGGTGATCACGCTCTTCAAATAGCTCTGCTCTGCTCCTCAAAACCAGAGAACAAAAAAAAAATTCATGAATGTATTGATTCGCTATGTATAACATCGTCGAGACTCCACACTCGGAACTGGTACACCCCTCTTCTGTTACAGACTTAAATTCAATTGGAAGATTACCTCCTTCATGTAGTGGAGATTCTTACCGTATAGTTCTTCATTCTTTGGAAAATTGCTCGACTGGTAAGAACTGCGTGAATGATAACACTAAGACCAGGCTCAGTCAGAACGATGTCAGAGGCGCTCCGAGCTGCATCGGTTGCGTCGTCCACAGCAATACCGATATCTGCCTTCTTCAACGCAGGAGCATCATTCACCCCATCGCCGGTCATACCACAGATATGCTTCTTTTCTTGTAACCTTTTCACGATCTCATATTTGTGTTCTGTTAAGCATTCAGAACTCATGTTAGTCAATGCACAATGGATTTGCCAAGCCGGTAATTAAACAGTGACAGCAATGTCTAAGTTGGTTATTTCACCTGGAAACACCCCAGCAAAACCATCGGCCTTCTCAATGAGTTCATCCACTGGTAAATCTGACAGGGTTGCATCCGGTTTTCCAAATAGCGCTGAAGAAGGATACATGTTGGTACCCATGCCCAGGCGACGCCCTGTCTCTTTCGCGATCGCTAGCTGATCACCTGGTCGCGAAATCAGACAAGATTGTCACAAGTATAATTACTTCTAGAGCTAATTGCAACCGTAAATGCCTGTCAGCTCGAAATTGGTGAGGAAGGCGGTGTCAGCATACTCATCTTACACCATTACTTTGAAAAGCCGACAGGAAATTGCAAATGAGGGCATTCTAGCTTGAATATTTGCATCATGTCAATTAGCGCTGATGGCTTCGAATTAAAAGCGTGAATCCAACCTGTAATCATCTTCACATTGACACCCAAGTTTAAAGCTTTGCTTATAGTTTCGGCACTGTCATGTCGAGGTGGGTCGAAGAGTGGCAGCAATCCAAGGAACTCCCACGGACCTCCAGGACTGTCCTTGCTCTTCGCTGGTACCTCCTGCAGATATAGAAACGTGAATGTGGACAAACCTCAGACCAACAATACTGCATCAGGTTTAAGTAGAGAAACCAAACTTTGGAAAAAGATTATAACTAGCCACGGGATATTACACGTAATGAGAATCACTTGCCTGTCGTGCTACAGCAAGTGAACGGAGCCCGCGTTCAGCAAACTTGTCGATCACTGCGTGCACTCGAGCAGCAATCTTGTCCTTATTGTAAGCCAAATGCAGGATCTACAAACAATTGACAGCAAAGTAACCTGTGAGAGTCACTGCTTTGTGTCATTCAGTAAGTTGTAGCACTGTTGAGCAACATGGAGATGCGAAATACAGTTTACAGAAACTCTGAAGATTGTGGCCAATGGATTCTCTACGAGAAAAATGCATCCGCGGATTCTAATCTGAAATCGCCTAATATTTATGGTAGATTTGGATACATCCACCACGCATCGAGCTACATAAACCTACTAGCTTCGGATCCTCGGTGTCAAATCAGTATTCAAACCACACTTACCTCTTCAGGAGCTCCCTTGCTTGCTCTGTGCCATTTACCATCACTGTCAATGAAGGTGATAGCTGTGCGTTTGTCCACGGGATTAAAGGGTAGAAAATGGATTTCTGTGATGTCGGCACGAGCCTAATTGAACGCAGATATTGCATATTAGAATTCCGGAAAGTCCCTCTGGGTATACATTTATCAGTAGTAATACATGGGACGTGCCAAATGCTAGCAACTTACCTGTTTGGGGTCGTCTAGCATTCCCACAATCGCTGTGTCGATGGCATCTTGATTTTCTATTCTTGCAGCTCTTGCTGCTGATAGTACTACGTAATCTTTGTCGACAAACTTGGTGAAACACTGCAAACAACAGATCACTTTTTCAATCTATACAGCAGCGGTGTAATTATATATGTTCACTTCTGCTCCCATAAATATATCGGTTCGACAGGGCTGAAAAGAATTTAAAGCCTCTGATCAAAATCGGGGAAATTCATGGAGTTTAAGTTTACCTCAATCAGGTTCTTATCCACTGTAAGCTTGTTCAAGGTCAGTGTTCCGGTCTTGTCGCTGCAGAGCACATCCATACCAGCGAGCTCTTCTATTGCAGTCATCCTCTTTGTAATGGCTCCCTGTCATGTAACCAAGCACATTAGATTTAAGGTGAATCCCAGAAACTGTCCTGATACCAGTGGCCTCTATCATTATCCCCAGCTTTCTTCAGTAATTAGAAAATCTCTATTTTGATTTAGCATGTGTGCTGCTTTGACGAAAAGCTGCACGTTTGAATCTCGCACTAAGTGAATGGAGTTATTTACCTGTTGAGACAAGCGGTGAGATCCAATAGCCATAGTCACTGACAGAACTGTGGGCATTGCAATCGGAATTCCTCCTATCAGTAGCACTAGGAGGTTGTCGATACCTTCACGATATTTTCTCTTCTGAATTGGGTACATAACGATAATTTCTACCACCAGACCTATCGCTATTGAAACTATGCAGAAATTTCCTATGGCCGTGAGCACCTGCAAACCAGAATAGCAATTTAGTTATGTCTGGGCGAGAATTCATTAAGGTTGCCACTGCCTCACAGAAAGGGCAGGATGAAGCTCAGAAACTCGTTAAGGTGAATAGCATTCACACACCTTCTGGAAATGGCCAACTTGATGTGTGCTATCCACAAGATGAGCAGCTTTCCCGAAAAAGCTGTGCACGCCAGTAGCTATGACCACTGCCTCAAGTTCTCCTTGCTTACATGTAGACCCCGAATAGACCTCGTCTCCCGGTTTTTTGGTAACGGGAAGGGACTCACCAGTAAGGGCTGACTGCATGCGCACAACCTTCAGCGTCAGAGTAATAGTACACAATGAGCGAGTTTAACTCCATAGCTACGGTAGGGTGAATATCAAAAAAGAGATCACATAAATTTGATTATTACTGAATACCATATTATCATTCGCTCCTACTTACCTGGTCAATCTTTAAAGGATCTCCTTCAAGAAGGCGAGCATCAGCAGGCACGATGTCACCAAGCTTGATGCTAATAATATCTCCAGGGACAAGGATCTCTGCATCCTGTTCGGACCACTTCCCGTCTCGAAGTACCTGCACATTCAAACAGGAACATTATCCCGTTATACATGCCATGAGTGCAATAGAGGCTGATCGTACCCAGATCTTTCACCCTAAGCACATGAATGAATTTTCCTTGATTATACAGTATACAGTCCACTGGTGAAGTGCTTCTTACCTTGGTTTTTGGAGCAAGGCGAGCCATTAATGAAGCAGCGGCATTCCCTGCGTTGTTTTCTTCAATAAAACTGATGGTAGAGTTGATTACCAGCAGTGTCAAGATACCAATGAAGTCCTGCCAATCTGGAGGTTTTCCCTGAACATTTCAACTCCTTATTAGGTACCACTGAGTTGCTAGTGATCCTATGCTATTGCTGTGATCGACTTTCGCTCCTTTACAAAATTATCGTACTTGGAAGACTGATTGATTATACGGGAATAAGTTTCATTGGAGATTGTTGAAGTTCAAGATTCTAGACCACAATGAATTAGAGACTTCAATTGAATTACAATACTATATGGGAAAGCTTCTTACTCCTCCATTCGCTAAAGCGATAGACATTATAGCAGCAGCTTCCATGACCCACGAGAGGGGATTCCACATGAATCCCAGAAACTTGAGTATTTTGCTTTTCTGTGAAGAAAAAACAGCTTCGCCTGTTAGTTCAAGAATCATAAATTTGACCAATATCTATGTGCACGTAGGTCTTACTTAGACTCACTGTAAATTTGTAGTCGAAATTTAAAGTACTTCATATTTTGAGAGACCCAAAAGGCCAGTTTTTCACACCGATTTCTCTTCAAGCTTATTGTAGCCAAAAATTGTCAGGCGTTGCGCCCCTTCGGCCTGAGACAGACCCGCTTGGGAGCATTTTAGCTGCGTGAACACTTCCTCGATTGGTATATGTTCCTGTGTACACACAACAAGAATGACACAACTCATTCCATCATCCCGCTGTGTGAAGAAGTCCCTGTACTTGCGAGCTCAATATAGTTATCAATATTGATGAAAGAACCTCCCATGCATATATCTACCATTTTTTTCTGTCATGAAGGTCATCTCGATTCATTTTCGCTCGTTCCCGCAAAGAATTCCTTACCAGATCTGCCGTCTCGTCGACGAAGGACTGAAGAGAATCCTGTTTCCCCTCCATGGCTACGTGCGATACCGCACGTGTAAGTTCGGCAAATGAAGCAGTCTCCGAACCTTACGTCCAAATTGAATCTAGCTGACCATGCGAAGGTGACTGCCTAAATCTTCCTCAGTTAGGAAGTTGACAAATAAAATACGGGCTACAAGCGCCATGCAATGCAGAGCTAATTGCAAAAGCTGCCACTAAAGGCGCTTCACCATAGAAGCTTACCAGCGACTCAGAGGCCTAGCTAGAAGCAGCAGACAGGGAAGGGGTGATTGTGTGATGCCAAATCTTCACATATATACGTTTCCATCGAGACCTTCTCAAAAGAGACTGACTAGGCAAAACTGGCTAGAAAGGACAACCCTCGTAGAGTCACAGTGCGTGGCGCCCTGTGACTCTACGAGGTGCTGCCTGTGGTTTTCCAGCACTTCAGTGCTGGATGCAGGTTACCCATCGATGCATGACAAAAGCCCCACACTTTGTGGCTCATTTATCGCCATACCACTCCTTGAAGCCGCATCGTTCAGATGGTCCGCGCCTGAAGATTGGAGCTACATTACTTTGGCCTGGAATGCGAAGTGATGAACCCAACCCAGATGGAAATTGGTCATTTACACCTGCTTAGATGCTTTTGTCCTATTTCCCAGTCGTGAAGCTTCAATTTCTGTGCTTCAGTATTAGGGTCCAATATTGTTTGAGACAAAATAGCTTCCTGAAGAAATCACTGTTGGATGTGCAATATAGGCTAAAAGTAAGGACATGCAACAGTAATCAACTCATCTGTCCTGACAGTATGATCAGTCTTCATCGAGCATTTGAATTTTTTGCAGCAACGGACTTTGGACTTTGTCTAAACCTGGGCGTTTTTCAAGGACTCTAGATAAGGGTCCTACTAATACCACTTGGATTTGGAATTTACATGCTGATGGCTGATTTTGACAGCCATACCTTTTCGGATTCAGAATGCATACACCAAGTAGAAAACTACACCCAGATCTGGTTCAGTCTCGATTATAAGCACCCGTTCACATGAATTAGATTACTTTTCATCACATTGGTGACTACAAATGTCATTTTTCAGTAAGAATATTGAAGAAGTACTTTCGGAATCCATGTTACCATGTGCGCTCAGCTGGAGTTTGTGCCTCTATCTCGCCATATCTATGAGGCGCATACTCCACCTCCCTGGATCTTGCCTGATCCCTCAGGTCAGGCTCCATCGAGAACTATAGACTCTTGATCAAGCGTAAGGACTCAACTGCTAATACTGTCCCCCGACACAGGTCTCCATCTATAAAACAAATCACTGGAGAGTGCACCCAGGACAAATATTTTTTCATGATTCTGTTAAGAAAAGAGATAATTTTACTACTATATTGACTTTAAATAAATAATTAAGTAAAAGAGTTCTGTACAATTCCTTTCGACAAATGGATCTAATAGATAAGTCAGCACTTTGTATCGGAAATGTGAAAGTCCGTCCTGGACTGTCATATTATTTTCTGTTTCTGTCTATTTTTCGCATCAGAGTCCGGTACTCCTAATGTTTGTACTATTAGCGTTACTAAACGCAAGTTCTTGTACAATCGATTCTTCTTGGATATTCCTTATCGGTCGTGTTTGTAGGCCATGCACATCTTCAATATAATCTTAAGAGCTTCTCATTGCTTGATAGGAGAATATCAATATCTGGGACAGCAAATTAAATGTACTTAAGAAATATCCTAGTTATTTTCATATTTATGTTTATAATACATTCAAGTTTTATTTATCAAGCAATATTGTAACAAAGCCGATTAGCTATTATTTTAGTTATGAATGTAATGTCTTTTGCAAAAAGTATGTTATGATTCAGTTTAGTTGGACTTATATCTCAGAGTCAAGCTATTATGGTGGATAGTTTATGCAGAGCCATTGAAATGAACCAGTTTAGTATTTAGCTAATGGTACAGTTCTTGTTATTGAACTACCATTATACTTTGACGAGTCCATCTATCTAGATGATTTAATAAAAATTTGTTCACAATTCCAAGCAATTCATGGTAGTACATAACTTTGTCTTTTTTGTTGAAACAAGCACTTATATCTCCTCCTACGGTATGGAAACCATAGGAGAAAGTTGTGAAGTTAGACTGTTGTGAAGATAAAAGTGAAGTATCTTATCAAGCAGTGTGAGAAAAGATAATGCTGAATACGTTGGTAAACCATAAAAATTTGAAGAGAAGAGCCCACGCCAGGTTAAGAACTAACCGTTTTGATTTCCTTTGAGCATGTTGTTGTTTTCTATATATTATACTTATATAGAGATACTTATACTTACCAAAATATGAATACTATATTTTGTTAAGTATGGCATCTGTCTTTGGCGCTCAACAAGCCTATGTTTTATTATAGTTTCTTTGAAAGCCTTCGTTATGCGCGCTAATCATACTGAAGACAATTAGAAAATGTACCAAAATCCCAATATTTAGGCTTAATTATAGGCAATATTTAGGCTAGGGTTGATTTTGGGATGTCCCTCCAGTAAAAGACTCTTGGGCAGGGATCAAGGTAGTAGACCACAGTTGGAGTCTTTTGGGTTGAGTTTATAAGACCCGAGTCCATTAATCATTAACAATGAACTCTAAATCTTTCCTTGAAAGATAAATTATAAATGATTTGTAAGTAAACATTTTTATTGTATATTTTCTAAACAGATTCTTGTAGCTTCTTATTGACTTTCACAAAACATATCTTTTTTTTTAATGATCATGTTCATTGGGAAATCATAAACTCAATTTTTGTGTAGATAAATAGTTATAAGAATGCAGTATCTAAGAATACCTGAATTTTAAGAATTTAGTTAAATTGCAAGATTACAGCAATTGCGGGTTATAATTGTGTATATATGGTCCAATGGGTAAATATTTGCCCACATATGGGAGGGGGTACCTTATATACCTTTGTATGGGTTTAAAATTGTCCACATGTGGGAGGGGGTACGGTATGTACCTATGTATGGGAATTGCCCTAAATCTGGACATACAGCAGCGGACTGTCTAGAGCCCCAGCTCCGAAGAAGATGGTTAGATTTCCCGATGCGATAGCAATAACAATGCTCGATGTCGTTAATCAGATCTCTCTAGAGGGAGTGCATGGGGAAGAAGAAGAATTGTCAGAAAAAGCATGGCAATTGGTATACCTGATGAAGATCAGGGCAAGCCCAAATTTCAAACTTTATTTATACCAAAAGGTGACAAAGAAGAGTCTAAAAGTTGAAGAAAAAAGTGAAATAATCCTAAAAGATCCAAAATACAACCGGAATGACACAAACCATTTCAGCTCGATATTAAAGATGAAGTGGGAAGAAATGGTGAAGGAGGAGCCAAGGCTAGGTCCAACGTCAACCCGCCTGTAATAACTCCAAATCTTCAACCAGGGGTGTAGATCTACAGCAAATAAGCTTAACTAAAGTCCATGACATTATGAATTTGACAGAAGCAGTGTAGAAAAAGGAATTACTTGGAAGTTCTTGGAAACCAGGAAGGCAAACAAATAACTGGATGTAATGGTTAGCAATATTAAGCAGATTTGGAGGTTCATGAGTTAAATATTGAAATTGAAGGTCCTTTTTTTAGAAAAGTACTTATTGGTTTGGGTTCAGGCGTCAATATCATGAGGAGGACACTGCACATTCTTTGGGACATACTAAGTTCAAATCTACCCCAAATTGCTAACGTTGGTAAATCAAATTCGGGGGCAGTCGTCGGGTATAAAGAGAAATGTGCTAATAGTTATTAGAGATGTCCTCTTCCATTTGTCATTTGTTATATTTAAACCCTACCACCCTATGTGGTAGTTGGTGTTGATAGAAGACTTTAATGTATGCAGCCAAAGTCCTTACGGACAGGTTTTGAAAGCAGTTAATATTCAAAGATCCATCATTATGGGAAAACCCCACTACAGATGAGGGGCACACTTTGGAAGAAACCACTACTCTACTAGTGAGAACCTTCCCAAATGGAACAATTGAATCATTTGAAATGTTATTTAGAATCATTTAGAAATTAGCTGAAGTCAACTTCTTAGACCCAAAGGTAAGAAGGACACTCGGATCCTTTTGGAAAGGTTTGTTTAGGCACACTGAATGTGTAATAATACTGGAAAAATCTTAAGATCTCATTATAGCCCTTGCAAGATGACTATAACCGCCTAAAACTATGTATGCTGCATAGGAGCAATATCGAGTCTTGTTGATCCAAGAGGAGCAATACTGAGGCTTGCTGGTCTAATTCCAAGATCTGTTTGCTTGTAGAATTAAAGGCATGAAGTGCATACCACCTGAATTAGGCTAACACCAAATTGACCCTAAGGAAAAGGCCATATCTATATATTGGGGGCAATATAACTGAATCCAAAAATACTCTCTATTATTAAAGGATGAAATAGAGAATTACCTTGGTGTTGGGATTATCTATCCAGTATTAAGTAGGGAGTGGGTGTCTCTTATACTAACATATGGACTAAAAATTATAAAGTATACAAATTACATCTAAACTAATTTATTGTAGTGAATGATGAAATACAAAAGTACCTTAGTGTTGGGATTAGCTATCCAATATTAAGTAGGGGTTGGAGGTCTCGTATAGTAAAAATACCCAAAAGAAGACATGAAAAATTAGAGTGCACACATGTTTGTAAGTTAAATATACTAAGACAGATATCATCTTCAGTCGTGTATTGATACTATTTAAGACCAAGTAGCTAATCATGAATGCTATAGCTTTCTAGATGGATCACTTAATATAACGAAGTTTTTATTTGGAAGGAGTACAAAGACAAGACCATTTTCACTACTGATGGAGAATTTGTTCATCGACTAATGCACTTTGAGCAGTGTAATACTCCTATTCCTTTCCAAAGATTAATGACTACCATCTTGAAAGACCACTTGAAGACTTCCCTAGTAATCATTGATGATTTTTATATCTTTAGAAGTCAGATAAACCAACTTGAGATGCTAAGGAAAAAATTTAGAGAGGTAGCTATGGCTCTCCACATAAATAAAACTATCTTTTGATGTTAAAGAACATAACAATAGGGTATCAAACGAAGAATTGGAGGTGGAGAAGGATTAAGTAATAGTTATCATACTCATGGTAATGCTTATCAACTTGAGAGATCTACAAGGATTCTCGGTTATTATAGAAGGTCTATGTGCAGATAATAGCTCCTCTTACAAAGTTCCTTAAAGAAGCTATTAAGCATGAATGGAATGAGTTAAAGGCATAAGGCTTTTCAGTAGTTGATTTCACTTTGGTAAAAAATCTCTACTTCATTTATTGGATTGGTCAAAATTTTCTATTTGTAAGTGGAAATATAAACCATTGCAATTAGGCTGTTATTGCAATAGAAGACGGGGCAAAAAAGACTATCTTATATATTATGCTAGGAGAAAACTCTTAACAACATAAAAGAATAAACAAGTTCGGAGAGGGAGGCTCTATGCATGATGTTTTCTTGGGAAATATTCTGCCACTACTTATGATATGAGTTTATTTTTCAAGACAACTATTTTTCTCTTTTGTATTTGATTGAAAAAATTGGCTTTTTTGGTCAAATTTCAAGGTTGGATGTTACTTCTTCAAGAATTGAAGTTATAAATTCAAACCCAAGCAAGAAAACATCATGCTAATACACATTCTTTTTACTTGCATGGAAACTAAGAAGAGCATGATGAAAAAATTTCACATATACACATACACTCCTTTGATCCAAACTTATGGATCAAAGGAGCTATATTTCTAGATATTCAGAAGTTCAATATTTCCTAAACATATTCGTGTATCCGGAAAGACTGGATTTAGAAGAAAAAACAGTATTTCTCTATAGGATAGCACCTTATGAACTTGAAGGAGTGTTTTTAAGAGGGGGCCTGAAAATGTTTGGAACCTTGGGAGCTGAAGACAATCATTTGGATATTTAATTTCAAAGATGCTAGCATACTCCATGCAATTCAAAACGCAATGAATAAATTATTGGCAATGGAATCATTGTGACCTATCATCTATGAAGACTCAATTAAACTTATTCTGACCTTTAATAATTGTGAGAGATATAGTAGAAGATGTAATTTAAAATAGAGCAGGATATAGAATTAGGTCAATAAGAAGGTACTGAAATTTATAAGAAAGCACAGACATGATAGTAATTTGCACAAGTCAAATATGAAAGAAGGAAATTTGATATTTTTACGTGAAAACCATCTTATGTGGTTTCAAGGAAAGTTACACCTTGGATGGATAAGGCATTATAAAGTATCGTCACTATATGACAATAGTTTTTTGCACTTAGAAGATTTAGATAGGCACTCGTTTACCACTGAGGTAAATGGCTAGATGATTAAGAGATACTATACTTCTTAAGTGTTCATGTGACACTCACATTCACATTTAGGGAGGAGACATAGAATCTTGAGTTTATATGCTAGTCAAAATAGTTAAATCTTAGTTGGAAGTTTAAATATATTTTTTGGAAGTTAGTGCTTTACACCCAAAGTTGGAGTAAGACAAAAATATGAGATATGTCATACCATTTGTAGTGTCGCATCTAGATTGCTTGGACACTGGAGTTGCAGTGATAATAGCTAGAGGTATTTCAGCAGTTTCCTATAGACTACTTTCTGGTGGTCAGATTTTGTGTTTGGAGTTTTGACTTCACTATGGGGCCACCATCACTTTGCACCGTTTGCACCATCAAGTATGCCATCAAAGGGACCGTTAGGGTTTTGGACCTAGCTCAAGTCCAGGGGGTATACTTTTGAAGTGCAGCTCTAGAGAGCTCACTTCTCTTATGTTGAGCCTTCAAATTCCTGGCTATGGTGGATAGAGGCCGGTAAGCGTCACCTGGATTCTCTTGGCTAGAGTGGGTGTGGCTTGATTGTTATCAATGCCCAATTGTTGGCAGCTTATAGAGTGACAGATCAAGTACTGATCTGAGTTGAATTGATTCAAGTGTTGTAAAAAATCTGATTATTGTGGCACTTTAGAGTCTATGCATGACTTATGTGTGCGTTGTGCTTCTATAGTGTATGATGTTGACAGCAATGTATGTTGTGTAGCAATGTATATGCACACGATAGATACCTTCAGCCCAATAATCATATATGGATCCAAAGTCATGATTTTTAAGAGCCAAATATGTATAGAGAGAGTGACATATGTAAAAAGAAAAAATGAATGAGAGGTCCTCAAGATGTAAGGAGTTCAATTAATGGAAAAATAACATTTAGAGAATAGGGATTTGTAAAACCCATCAAACACACAATTGAAGTAATTTAGTATGTAATAGGTCAATCTCATGAGGATATAGGTTGGAAATGGTTGAATACAGAGAAAAGTCACATTGGAGTCCTTTATTATTTATTATTTACCTCTTGGGCAGAGACAACTCCAAGATGAATACAATGATACCAAGAAGGGGCATTGTGGAAACAACACAGAACAATCACTTGCACAAAAGTATATCATTCTAATGAATTCTGAGAAGTAATGGTTCAATACACAAGTAGTTTCTCTTCTCTGAAGGTTTCTTGAAGATCCTTGGTATATAAATGTCCTACCCTTCCAAGGACAAGAGGATCTCTGGTTTTCCAAATTTGAAGACTATTTCTTCTTTGGAAGGCAATTGTGGTATCCACATTTTTCATTTTTGAGAGTTTCAAAGAAGAAATTTATTGTTGAAGCTGAATTTAAGCCTAACAAAGAAGAAAAGAGAAGAATTATGGGATCGGAGTAGACCAAAGAAGTTGACTTTGTGTCAGAGTCAGAAGGACTTGGGTTGGACTTACATGATGGCAGATCCAAAGTAAGGTTACTTCACATGAGGGTGATCAACTTGATCTAAACAAACTGTAACAACTTTTCCTCCTCAGGCCTAGCAAATCAAGAAGTTATGGGTAAAGAAAATGGCTACTTCAGAGGAGATGACATTGAGAGTGATAGGAAACAACCATGCAAAATTGGTGTGTCAACTGAAGATCAACTTAAGAATGACTGCATAGTGGAACACTATAAAATTACAACTTTGTCAAGGAATTTTTGCAATATCAAGAAGATATCTTATGCCTCTATAGTCATCCTGAAGGAGTTAGAATATCGGGCTTTGATGAGGGTTTGATCTTTCAAAGACCAAGGGTTAGAATACAAACAATGCTAGCAAAGGGTAGCAAGCAGAGTCCTTCACTCTTGATGAGGAGTCTTGAAATTTAAAGATTAGATATAGTGGTGACGATCAACATCTGGAGTAGACTTTGGATCACATTTTTGGGATTTAAGCTTTCCAAGCTTCATGGCAGAAATTGCTACAAGTAATTGCAAAGACGGTTCCAAGACAAAAGGGAAGTGAGGAAATCTGGCTTGATGGATTGAGTCGGAGTGGAGATTGGTTCTTGGGGAGAAAAGCAAGAGAAGTAGGAGGACCCACCTTCTATTGGAAGTGTGATCCTTTGGAGGAGACTGCAAAGGTGAGGAATTTTTTAGTGCTCCTCGTACTAAGAATGTGTACAAGGTGGATAGTTATAAAGACCTAATAAGAAGGGATAAAATTAGGGCTCTAATGGCCATGTTTGAGCCAGAGAAAACCACCCATTTCACCTAGCAGCAATTTTTATTCTTTCACCATATGTTTGCAAGAGAAGTGGTGAATTGGACAAAGTGTTTTCATCAAAGAGTAGGCTACATGATTAAGAGTTGGAGATGGACATGCCACCTCATTACTTGAGCCCTTGCAGCCCATTTCTATTTGGGATTGAACCAACTTAGCTTGGAGGAGAAAGGAAGGATGGTGTCACACTTCCACCCCAATCTATGTCAAGCTGCAGATGCGGACAAACAATATTACGTAAGGCAAATCCACAAAGGCAATGAACACTTCACCAAGACGGGGCAAGAGAAGATAGTGGCGATGAGTATCCCAAGGCCAAGGAAGTGGGGTAGACCAAAAGAAATAGTATCACCAGTCCAACCATGGAAGAAGAGAAGGCTGAACTTTGAAGCAAGAACTTGCAGTGGTAGAGTTGTCATTGGGAGCAAAATATAAAGAGGAAGACAAGTCCAAGTGTGAAGGCTTAGTAGAAGGAGAAGAAGAGCTCACATTGAAGAGTAAGGAGTTGAGTAGTGAGAGTGATGGTGAGCCCAAAGTCCATCAGTTGGTGGATGAAGGAGCTGAAGATGAGGAGAAAGAGTTCCATGCACAAATTGAATGCATGGAAGGAGGAGATGGCCAGTATCTAGAGTTGCCCAAAGAAGACATTCCAAAGGAGCAAGATGAAGAGCCAAGATTGGTGTTCCTAAGGGGGATGAGAACAAAGAGAGGTCTACATTCTACACCTACAAGGCCAAGTAAATTAAAAGAAGAAGAAGATAGTTTGGAGAAACTCAATTTGAAGATATGAAGATCATGACTTCAGGGTAAGGCACCCATGGATGATTTGCCTATTGAAGCCAAGTACAAAGATAATGATAATGGTGTAGAAGAGTGTAGTGGAGTAGAGTATCTATCAAAGATAGTCTATCTCTTGTTGTTCCTATTGAAGAAGGCAATGGAGGACCTAAAGAAAGATTATCTAGAGGTGAAGAATGAGCTGCAAGTAGTGCAATATCTAAGCAAAGAAATCTTGGAGTTAAAGGAGAGGTTGACCCAAGGAGGAGAAGAAGCCAAAGTACATCGGGTTGATGTGGGTCTTTGGAGTCAGAGTTTTGAGAATATGAAGGGCAAATTCAATGAAGTGTAACTCAAGGTGATACACTCCAAGTGGATTGCAGTGGTGAGTGAACAAGAGTTAGAGAGATTGAGATCGATTGCAGTAGAGAAGTATCGAGCCCGGCAATGCAAGTTGGCCAATCAATTTCAAGAAGAATAGCAATTGTGAGGATTGGTAAGGAATGGAAGAGCTTAGCTTGTTCACGATTAAGAGGCATAGGAAGCATAGAAAGTAGAGCTTGAGGAGGAATTAAAGATGTATTGGACTGAGTTGGAAGAAGAGAGGAATTAAGAGAAGAAATTTCCAAGGAAGACATCAGAGATAGTAGGAGAGATTGTTGGGAGAGTGAAGGCAATAATAAGTATAGAAGCACAAGTGAGACTACATAAGTTAAAACTTTTAGTGCAAAAAACTTGAAAGAGAAAGGCAAAGGATGTTGACATGAACAAATTGTTGATTCATCTGAGAGAGAGAGAGAGAGAGTAGATAGGAAGATGTGAGAAGTAGGAGATAATGTGAGTCTTAGATTAGATTTAATTAGATTAGAGTTAGATAGAATTCTTAGTAGTGAGGAAAAACCTCAGTGCAAAGTGGTAGAACTAGGGGTGCAAGCAACTTTGGGGGAGTTACCTAAGTTCATTGAAGTAATTAGAGTAAAGAAAGAAGAAGAGTTAGTACAGTGATAATTTTAGCTTCAATCCAAACTGAAGATGTGACCGTAGAAGAAGTAGTAGATGAATTCAAAGTAGAGGAAGCAATTGTAGTTACATTGGATATACAAGCTGAAGTAGAGGTAGACATCGGATTGGATTAGTAACAGTTTTGAGATTTGAAGAGGCAAATATGAAGAAGTGGAATGTCATTTTGGATCTACAAGCAGCTGTTGGAGCAGCTTAGGCAACTAGATAACTATTGAGTGCTCTGCCTATTTAAAGGAGACATTTGTAGTGTTGTTTTTATTTAGTTCAATATTCATGTTTTTGAGTTGAGTAAAGCAAAGTGTTGTAACTCAGTTCTCATCATTTCAACTTAATTCCAAGTATCAATCTTGGAATTAAGTTTAATGTAGTGTGTGTTAAATTAAGTGTGTGTTTGCAAGTGTTTGGAGAAATTTGAATTGAAAAGCAAAGAGTGTTAGATGTTGGATTCTACAATGTTGATTTTCATTCTATGTGTTTGATCCTGAGTGTATAGTAATCAAGGCAATGCCTTGATGAATCTACAAAGAATTTTAATGTTTGTAGTATCCTGCAATTGTGATCAAAAATTTTTGATTGATGTGAAGCAATCTTGATTGAGGAAGTTGTGCCTTTAGTGGAGGGATGGAACACAATTCCAAGGCAAATTCAAGTCATGGTGAATTAGCCTTTTTTGAAAAAACTAAGTCATCACAATCAAGATTGATTTGGAAATGATTTGATGAATTGTGATTATGGGTGCTGTAATTTATGATAGGACTATGAATTGAGCACTTCTTACTCTCTTTTGGGTGTAGTTTCTACCCAAAAGATTAAAGAAGAAATCAAGAAGAATTTCTTTGTATTTGACCATTTCTGATTCTGTGGGAATGAATGATTACTTATTGATTACCACAAAAGCGATACTTGTTGGGTTGTCATAACAATTACCTCCCCAAAGATCCTTGCTCCTTCCAAAGACCAAAATCTGAGTGCTTCCAAAGATGATGTGCATCTGCTTCCAAAGGCACCACATTCCTTGAAGTCAACGCACTCCCCTTGCAAAGACATTGTCTTCGCCAAAGATAATGTATCACACATCTAAAGGGACCATCTTCAGCAAATCACAATTTTCTACCCTTTAGAGGTCACTATCTTCCCCTAAGATCAATGTTCTACCCCTCTGCAAGGCACTACCTTTGCTAGAAACCCAATATCCTACTCTTGGAAGGCCCTAGCTTCTTGAAACAATGTTCTACCATTCACAAGGCATTGTCATGACCAAGACCCAATGTTTAGTTCTTCAAAAGGCATGATCTTTGAGACATGATAGGATCTTCATGACAATCTATCCATTTAGTCTTCACACTTTGGTTACTTACAACACTCAAACTCAAAGTCCATAAAGGTATTGTGTCAAGAAATTATACCAAAGCCAATAATTACACACACAAGGCAACCCGCAATGTTTAGTGATCTTCACCAAAGTGCAAACGCAAATCAAGAAATTTTCATCGGAGTTTAAGAAAAGTGATGAAGAGCAATGAAGCTCTTTCAATTTATTCACCAATTGTATATTGGACTATGAAGCACTTTGAATGTTACACTTAGAGAGCTATAGACACTTGGAAATAAGACTACAAAACTAACAAACAGCCACTGCCTAATGGTCCATGATAGCCACTACAAGAGATGCAGCTCAAGAAGAGTATGGAGATGGTATGGTTGGTACATTGTGTTACAACACAACTTCCTCAACTGGCTCAAAGGGATTTGGTGCCTCCTCAAACTTCACCTTTGGCTCTATAGCCTTTACTACTTGATCAAAGTGAGCTCTAATAGATAGTTAGGTCATCCTCAAGCTCTCTCTAAACTTTCTCTCTATTTTAATCCTAAGTCCTAAGATTTGCTCCAATGTTTAGTCTTCAAGGGACTCCATGAGTTTTTGACGAGCTAGCTTGAGCTCTTGTACTTCTTTTGCAGGAGTGATGATCTCCACAAACTCTACCATCATCTCCACCATGATATTGCATACTCATTTCACCCCATTTTAGTGTTGGTCTTCCTTCAACCCCTTCACCATTAATTGCACTATCACTTTGCCATCTTTAAGAGCCCTGGTTGGTGCAGAAGTAGTAGCTATCACTGAGAGTTGAAACTTCCCCTTCTTCTCTTTGTTTAAAAAATTCTAATGGTGATGAGTTCTTGGTGCACCACCTTCAATCTTTCTAGCAAGTACTTTACCATTTCTTGGTAATCATTGATACAAAGAATGTTCTCTCCTAAAGGTAGTTGTAGCTTCTTTATAGCTTGCCTTCTGGATGTGATGGTACCTTTCTTTCTTTGGGATGTCTTCTTCTTCTTCTGTAGCAAAATCACCATCCTATTCCAACTATTGAATGGGTAGCTTCTTGGGTTCCTTTGGTGTGTAGCGTTTGGGGGTGAGAATGTTGTTCATTCCCTAATGTCAACATTCCCAAAGCCTCTCCTTCTTGGTTCTTGTATTCTTCTTCTTCTTGCAGTTCCTCCATTGCCTATTCTTCCATGTTTAAATTTTGTCTCATGTACCTCCAAATTTTCTCTTCTTCTTCTTCAAGTTGGGTATCTTCATCTTCATCCAACTCCTTGATGGCTTGAATATCATTTGTCTTCTTCTAGATAGTAGACTTCTTGATAGGAGAGTCATGTGGAACTTGTGCTTCTTCTCCTTCTTTATTGGACTCAAAAACTAACCCATCTTATGATACTTTTCATCCACTTTTGTAATGAGCTCCATCTGGCATATGCCCTCCAAGTCTTCTTTGAAATGAGAAGGGGACACTTTATGACCCAAAAATTCAATCTTCTCCTCCTTGGTGAGTAGTCCATGGCTGATGTAGAAATGCATCACAAATAGCATTAGCTAATGAGGTCTAGGTCCCAAAAAATGGTATACATCTTCTGCATATGCTAGTGGAAAATCTGCCCCCAATTGATAATTCTGTCCTAAAATAGGAATTAAAAGAAGGATGCCTGCAAATTTTCGAGGTAAGTGGTTTGTTGGGGCTTGAAGAACGTTATCTCCCTTCTAGTAGGGTTTTTGTAATTGGCCACCAACCAACCATTGGTGGGATCCTTATCATGCACAAAGGACTTATCAAAGGACTTATCAAAAAATTCTCACATGCATCTTGTTGATGTTGAAACAAATGTGTAGTCCTTGCTACCCCAGCTCTCTTCTCAATGTCTTCCACCAATGGAAGGGTGTCCATTCTCTCACATTTTCTCAACCCACCCAATATTACTTTCTTCATTCCTAAAGTTCTAGAGTTATTGAA
Source organism: Lunularia cruciata (assembly GCA_948567375.1). Lineage (NCBI taxonomy): Eukaryota > Viridiplantae > Streptophyta > Marchantiopsida > Lunulariales > Lunulariaceae > Lunularia > Lunularia cruciata. The sequence continues at coordinate 11,509,735 of OX419756.1, forward strand.
TCCAAAGTATACTCCAAATGTCACAAGAGAAAGCTAACTCTCAACCTTTGCAATGTCACTCATCTATTTGTCATCTCCCAAGGATCCACCATTGGTGTCTTCAGGTTCAAATTGCCCTTAGTAATACAAAGAGAGGTGGATTTCACCTTTGTGCTAATGATTGATCTCCTCACAATTGACTACCAATTTCCTTTTCACTTACTTTGTTTGCAAGAAGAAAAAAGACTAGAAGGTCAAGGAATTTCAAAGCTACTCCATTGCAGAAACCTTGAGGTTTATAGGATTCCCCCCTCTTCTTCCATTCTCTTTCCCCTCCTCCTTGCTTGCAATGGTCTTCTATTGCCATCACTCTCAACAAGTATGAGCCATCTTGAAATCCATGTACCGTTGATCATTGTTCATTGAAGGAGTCTTCTTGCTCTTTCAAATATTGTTCTCATCTTTGGAAGACAAATACAAAGAAAAATGGTTTTTGGAAAATATTTCTTCATCTTCATTGAAAATTTTGGTAATTTTTTGTGAAGATGCCAATTTGGCAAAGAGAGGTGTCCTTTAAAAATAGGATTTGCACCCAAAATTGAGTTTTTGTAGAATTTCTTCCTCAAGGCTGGAACTCTATTATTCTTTCTTCTTTAAACAGGGGAAAACATAAAAATAAAGAAAATCACCATTCCCTAGAACCATAAGGTTATAGACTTCTTATTCACATAGTTGCTTACATGGCACTTGAAGTTGACTTCTTAAATTGGAATGATACCATGTGCATGAAAATTTGATGATAGGATAAAGAATCTAATGAAGAAGTATTAAATGTGTTCTTAGTCATATTTGATTGCAAGATACTCTTTGGACCCAAATTCCAAATTCCAATCTAAATTCAATTTGATTAAGACATGTCAATGTCAAGGATTTTCTTTATGTCAATGATTAATTGAAGGTAAGAAGGTGAGCAAAACCAAAAAATTAATAAGCTTAGAGCTCATATTCATCTTCATGGTTTGTCAAGGTTTATGAGAACAAGTTAGGCAAGTCAAGATTTGAGTAGATTTGATTGGAATTTGTGTGTTGGAGGCTATTTTTGAAGGTAGGATTTAGAGACTTAGAGTGCAAGAAATTTCTTGTCATGGATTATGTAAAACACTTCATTAAAAAGAATCAAATGAAGAAGTTACCTAGGAGGTAGATATGCTTATTGATAAAATCTTACAAACACGACTTGTTGTAGATTCTACCTCAAAAAAATATGTATTAATTGAAGAAGTCTAGACCAATTCCATTAAAATGCCACCTTTGAATGACCTAAATAGATTAGGTTTTCACTATTTCAACTAAAATTGGGGTTGTCAAGCTATAGAATTGGTCATAAAGTGTAGATTCCTATGTTTGATAGTTTTTCCTTCATTCTTAAAAAAATTCCTATGATTGGAATGCTTAAAGGTAGTCCAAATCACTCAATGGACCAATAAAGGAACATGCAAGCAAACATATATGTTATTTTTGCCCAATTCTTTGAGAAAAGAAGTGACAAACCTTAACATTATCAACGCCAAGCAGCTTATCGAGCATATGTGGTTTAGAATAGGGACGCAATGCACACTAGGATGACAACATGAAAAGGTTTTGTAATAGGCTAGCTAAGAGAGAAGGTAGCTAAGGTTGTGATTGCAAAATCAGTCATTGAGGGTGCAACATCTCAATCTCCTATACAAAGAAGTTATGCCTAAAACCAAGAAACAAATAATACCTTCTTTATCTACTAAGAAGAAGATGTGGATAGATCATAGGGATTTGGTGATAAGCAAGGAGAGCATTTCCATAGCAAGGAAGAAACTTGCTGAACAATCATATTCAGCACTCACTTCTCCATCTTAGTTTTGGTTGTCAAATTGTAGATTCTAAAGTAGAAAATCCAAAGAGCATTGTAAGAATTACATGGCAAAACATGGTGGATACAAGGGAAAATGCAACCATAACTAGATTTCCAACTTGAGAGCAGAGAATTCAAAAATCTTATATTATTATTTATTGTTCAAGATAGGTTTTGGAGACCCAAAGTCAACTTTGTATTAGCAGATAAACCCCATGAATGTCCCAATAAGAGCCCATCACCCAAAGATTAAAAAGCAAGGAACAAAATAGAGTTAAGAATACAAGGAAGCAGCAACACAAAGAGATAATTTTCCTTACCTTTGGTGCTTAGGAGGCCATGCAAAGGAATAAGGACCAATATAGAGTGATGACATAATCTTGGTATTGGCCTAAATAAAGATAGGGTTTTCTATAGTGAATAGCAATAGTTCCATCATTAGAGATGTAAATAGTGGCAACATTTTGTAGCCTAGATTGCAAGTCTTAAAGGAAAGAACACTCAACTTTGGAATGAGGTGGAGGCCTTGCAAATTTAGTGAGAGGAGGCAAAGAAAATTTTGTATCATAACAACAAAGATATTGTTGCCAACCAATGACCAAGACATGCAATCATGATAGTCTAAGACATGAAGAAGGAAGAAGATTGGATAAATAAAGGGTTAGTTGATAGCCAAGGACAAGATTGTCAAAATCCTCTGCCATAACCTCACTTATGCTTTGAAATAGACCAGCAAAACCTCTAAATTTGATTCATAGCCAGCGGTGTGGGCTCAATTGTTGACTATTATTGCATCTCCTCTTCTTAGCCATAGCACTTATAGTCCAAATGCACTAAATTTGGATGAAAATCCAAGAACTTAAGGCTAAACATTGGTGATTGTGTAAAAATTGTCAAAGGAGTACAAGGTTTAATTTACACAACAAAGTCAGGTGAGAAAGCATGTGCCTTAGCTTGGAAAATTATAAAGCAATTTATCTAACCCATCTCCTATGTGTTTAGTGTGAGTCTGATTGGAGTCTTTAGTTCATGACCCTCTCATAGACTTCCTAGACAAGGTTTGTGAGCGGCACCTCCAACTAGGATCTTGCTGAGGTCTTGTTGAAAAACATAAAATTTGGTGAAAACTTATATGAGCATAGTGGCACATTTGTAATCTGTGACAGAGTACCCTAATTTCAAAACCTATGCAGCTGTGGATGTAGGTAAATTCTTAGGCAAACCACATGAAATCCTTGTGTATGTTTCCTCATGTTTTGCAATGATTGAGTATGATTCCTAGATTGCAGATTAGCAATTCCTTACATTATGATCTACCAAAAAGATTAGCAATAGACAGCCCTAGTTATGTTTGCATAGTTACACCAACAGTTACACTGAGCTATGAATATTTTACGGCCAAGGTCGATCATATTAGATTAGATTTACATTTACACTTTCATTTGGAGATAGTTAGATTTGAGTAGCTATTTGGGGATCTAAAAGTTGCAGCTAAAGATAGTTAATGAGGTACTAGAGGGTGGTAGTTCACATCCCTCATAGAATTTGTAATACTATATAGCTAATAATGTTGTTGATTTTATGGTCTAAATAGAAAGGCTTCATAGCCTCCCTCAATATTTTTGTTAGTCATTTTCAAGATGCATGTTTAAATCTTGACATGCAAATAATTAGATGAGAGCCTTGTACTCAACCTTGCCTAAAAAGAAGTTTTTTATGAGTGGATAGAGTAAAAGATTGGACGAACTACATGTTGAGCTGGAAAATGACTCAACATATAGTGGGATGGTTCAATCCAAATATGATGATCTACACACAAAGTCTAGATTTTTGCATAAGATTAGGTGACTTTCAAATGGAGAGCCTTGTCTTGCCTCTTTCAACTGCAATTTCTTGTAAGGTGAGAATATATATAACCTTGGATTCTCAAGTGTTATTTCTAGACTAAAGTTTGTGTGCAAAATACGACATAAGTGATAAAGGTTTGTATGAGTGATCTCATGATCATATATCATATTAAGATGTGTGATCTTATGATCTGTTGAACATGCAAACAACATAGGGTAGTTGGGTGGTGTCCAACTGAAGAGCTACAAAAAATGACTAGGTCATGACAAGATTTTATTGTATTCTAATATTAATCTCAAATGATCTAAGAGCTATGCTGCAATTAGAAATACATAAATGGATTTGCACTTAGAAATACATAAATTGATTTACTTGTATGAACTCAACTAAACATTGGGAACTGAGAGGACTTCTCATACCCAAATTCATTATTAGTGTGTAAATATGATATATTCTTAGACTCAAATAAGGAAAATAAGACCCAAATATGGTAATTTTGACCAAAAGTTGGTTGAAATTGAAAGCTTGAGTCCTTTTGGAAGATAACTATTCTATTTTGATGAATAATTTATAAGATAACAAGGTTTTTATTTTGTTTAATAATAGATATTACTTGTCAAGATAAAGTAGCATAAAAATTGTGGATAAGAAAAATTAATCTTGAAAAAGTTTAAAAGTTGATCTTTTATCTCTTCTTTAGAGGATCTTTACACATAGGATATACAAACTTTAGATGTGAGAGATTAATTCATGTTAAGTTCTTGTTTTTATAAATTATTTTAAATTTATAAATTAAAAATTTTAAAATTTATTTTATCTAATTATATACTTGATATTTATACTAAAATTCCCAATAAGGATTGAAAATATCAAAGTTTTTAAATCCAAGATACATACATTGTACATATGCCAACGAGCATGAGATTATAAATGAAAAAGCCTTTAGTATGTTAGTTCGAGAATATATTTTTGCTCTAGAAACATAACCTTTGCATGATCCAGAAGAGATTTTAACGAACCAATAGACAACATGTTAAGACACTTACTATTTACTTAGGAATATAACTATGGAGCTTAAGCATAGATTTTTGGACACTCAATGCTAGCTCAATTGCTCTGACATAGTGTTCCTATACTTAATTAGAAGCGTAAGGGCACTTTGGGACTCTTGGGAATACTCAAGGGAGAAATACATTAAAAAAAATTACACAAGCACAAGGAGACGCGTTAGAACCCATTGTAACATAAGTATTTTGATCAAGGAATGAACAATACGATGGGGATTTGGGTTTGCAATGCTCCCCCACCCCATATATGGTGGGATATATAGAATCCCTGGCCTATAGTCAAAACCGGCGGATAGTGGATTATGCACAAGAGTCGCGTATATACAAGAAATTTGCACCAAAAAGGAAAAGGTGCGATTTGCATTATACATGCAAAACCCTAAGCACGCCAACGACATCCTTGAGCATTATGCATGTATGCCGCTAGGTACATATATGTAGTTAGATTATGAGTACAGAAGATAATGTGCAAGTATACCTTTATCATGCTTGTGGTTTTGCATGCAAGATGTGCAGTGCCAACTTTGTCACTTTGATTTCATTTTCCCAGTTTTCATAGCTACCGTTGTGATGGTTTCACCTACAACAATGATTTTCTCCTTTTAGCATATGATTCTTTTTCCAACTAATCTATTTCTTTTCTGGTTTATGTATTTCCAAACATCTTCCTTCAGGTATATTTAGACTTTCATTAATTTGATTAAGAGGTCCTGAACTTTGCTTTGGGGAAAGATATTTACTAAGAATGGTAGGGAAGCTTTGTTGCTTGGAGTAATATAGTCGTACTTGTGGAAGTAATATAGTCGTACTTGTGGAAGGTGATGAGCTAATTAGAGAAACTTTACTTTCTCCATGCAGAAACATGCGTATAGAGATTTTACTATAGAATATCATATGTTTAATGAGTTTATACATTTAAACTTGAGTGTCTATGCATTCTTTAACATGTAATATGGACGCTTTTGAAGGAAGAATATCATGTGAGATATATGTTTATTTGGAGATCTTTTACTAAGTCATAAATTAAATTCAATTATTTTTTTATTCAAATTTATATGCATATTTGTATTCCTGAGTCATAATAAAGCAATTTTTTCGTAACATCCAACCTAGTTTAGTATGTTGGATTTTTGCTGAATACATTTGTCACATTTATACATATATAAGAAGACTTCATTGATTCATTAAACTTAATGTTTGATAAAATGTTTAGTTGTTTATATAACTTTGAAAGTTAATAAAGTGAGTAAATAACTGAAGAATTTCTTTTATTCATAATCATACTATGATTCAGCCATTGCAATATGAATCATATTCTTTGTTTTTAAAATTTCATGATCTTTTTTATTGATTATTCTACCAAGTCTAAACATTTTTATTTTATGATCAAGAGAAAAGTAAAACTTATTTTCTATAGAAATTAAATAATTAAATAAAATTACTAAAGTAATAATTGCTTTACTTTTAAGTACTTATTCAAATTTCTTATCTAGAAAATTTTACTGATTACCACAAGTAAATATAGTAGAAAAAATATATTTAAAAAGTCAAAATTAAAGATTATTCCCATGTAAATTTAAAATAAAACGAAATGTCATAAAAAAATAATTAACCATAGCTTTATAAAATGACATTATGAGTTAGAGAGGTGAAAACGAAATGATGGTAGTGCTTAAACTAGAATGGTATATTTGGGAATACAATTTTAGCTAAATAGTCTTATAATTAAGTGGGATTGATTTGGTTGTATTATGATATTGACTCATATTTATAGTGTAAAATTATGCAAGTATATTATATTTATAATTCAAGAGAAAATATGTATTCTTTTTGTAATAGCTAGCCAGCTTACAACCCATATAGTAACAAACTAATTGGATCGAATTGAGAAAGTGGTAGACCAAAACATGTATCAAAAGCTTAAGGTCTTTAATAACATAAGTTGGTGTCATAGGTTCGACAGAGGAAACGTCCCTTTGTACTTTGTATTAAACTGCATGACATCTTAAAAAAAAAAATTAATTCTAGCATACTTATACATTTGCTTTAAGTAATAGGGAGGTGGAATGCCCATATCAATACTCGTGAAACATTTTCCGAGCTAAAGGTGTTGATTGTGTATATTTTTACTATAAAACTGAAATATAGAATTATTTTAACCTGTTGAATCTAGAACACTCCCAAATTAAAAAAAGCTTTCATATAAATAAAAACATCAATGAGAAATTCTCTGCTATTTGAAATTTACTTAAATAAATAAATCAAATGAGATTATAATTTTTATACCTAAATACATATAAATAATTATATATTTCACTCTTATTTTATAATTTATATTTTAATATTAAATAGCAGAAGAATAAGTAAAAGTATAAATATTACTAACATTAATAAAGTGTAAATAAAATATAATTTTAAAATATAAATTATATAATGGTATTAAAAATATTTCAATTAGACATTCAGCTCATTGCAAGTATAGATTTGATTAAACAAATCTTAATAGATATTCCAGTTTTCAAATAGCATTTGAAAATTTCAAATAGCATAGTTTCCCACCTGAAAGAAATAACCATAGCATAGAATTGACATCACACTTAAACAATCATGATATCCATAAACTACTTTGAGTCTATGACTTATGTATAAAGAGTAGAGAGTGACAAATGAACCACACCAAACACTTGACTTGCGTCACAAGACTTGAAGAATGTTTCTTCAACAATTGTTCAAGTCTTTCCTCCGATACCACTCTTTATTTAAATCGTCAAGGTTTAGTTTATGTGTATTGATAGAAATGGTCCCGGCTTTGTACTATAAGTATAGACTATTTGTACACAAAATTATTATAAGTGTAATTCTGAGAGGAACTAGCCATAGCTGGAAACATCCTTTTGCAAGAAGGTTCAATAGTACAAATTGTTGTAGGCTATTTGCATATCTGAAACTCGCTATATTTCAAGCTAGGCATAGTTTCTTTAAACTATCCTGATTAAAATTCATGTACAATGGTCTTCACATATGGGACAGCTGTAGAATATACAATAGCATTCAATAATATTTACTATCGGAGAAATATGGAGAGGGTTGATTTCATTAGTACAACGGATTGAAGGCAAACTGAGATATTCTATTGTTCTCTATATAAATCATGTAACATAGTACAACTCTAATCAACTTTAGAGTTTTGAGGATTTTCTTAATTATATTTTTCATATTTACACCCAAGACTTAAAGCACCAAAAATTTGATAATAAAAAGATATTTATGCTAGAGCTAAAATTCTGCTCAAGCTAATTAAATTCTTTTTTGGGGAAAAATATTCTATTAAACTGGACAAGGATCTAAGTTTTTGCCTCCAACGATACTCTACGTAGCTACATTTCCAAATTATTTGTTAATCCAAGATTCTCAAATCTAACATAATCTGTTATAACATCTTATCACTCTTAACACTCTTAGTATGAAAATTTAAGCATTATAAATATTTTCATTTCAAAATCTTGTTGTTTAGAAAAGTCTACATTATGATGTCAGTACAATTTTATTATGATAATAATTAGAATAATTTGTAGACCTCTCATGCTTGTCGAATACTTCTTAGATCCATACATGCCTGTCCCTCCTTTCGTTCTCCAGGTTCACATCGACACTAGCTCAGACCATGCAATGTACAGCGCTGTTGAGCCCTATGAGCTTCAGATCTTTCTTTCCGATCCCTTCTTTTTTATTGGTGAAAGCGGTCTACACACATTCAGATTAATTTTAGGGTAGAGAAAAGATAGTAGAATCCGATGGCCATGGCTTTGCCAGGTGATTTGAATAATTTGTATGAATGTGTGGTTACATTTCTTAAGTTTAAAGTAAAAAATATATTTTATAATTTGATTAAAATTTACAATTTATATAAAATTTAGTATAAATAATGAATTATATTATATATTTTGCAATTTTGCAATTATATATAAACCCACATTATCTTGTCTAATCATCCACCTCATAATACAATACCATCCAACAAATTTGATTATTTGGTTTGACAAGATTAGATCTAACAAACAATGAATAATATTGAGTACCAAACCATAGCAAGTCATGGCAGGATCTAGTTGGGAGCCCAGCCCCCAACTGGGGTCTTGTTGCCAGGTCAGCAAGTGGGGGTCAAGGGGATGCCTCCTCTTGCGGGGCCTCCTGGACAGCACCCAATAACAAAAATTCACAAGAGTTGGAGTTGGAGTTTGATTGCATGCGTGCTTGTAATTTGCTTGTGTTTGCTATCATTGTGCTTTCCAATCTGTACTCTTCTTATGCCTTAATTTTTGTTGTTATTGACATGCCTTTGAACTCTCTTCTTTTGTGCTCTTATACCACTCTTGATGAAGCCAGCGTAGCTTTACAATCTCTCACATATAATGAAGGGTAACCAAAATTGAGTGCACACACATCATAGGCAATAAGAGAGATGCTCCAATCAAAAACTTGTACAATTCATTGTATTCATGGTGGAAGGAACACTAAAAAAGTAGCACCAATAATTTTTGTATAGACTGTCCTTTCCAAACGGTCATTTGCAAGAAAGAAAATGGAACTTGGATGACAAGAGTCATAAATGCACATCATAATCACAAGCTGGCACACAACATTGCTATTTATCCAAGTGTAAGAGTCCTCTTGACTATAGAGTTGCAAATTGTACATCAATTGAGCAAAGTTGGCATGACAACGTGTCTATTTCTTGGTACTCTCAATAAAACCAACTCTAAAAGCTATCGTGCAACAAAGCAAGATATCTATAACATGAAATGTGCTCAAAAAAGGAAAGCACTTGATGGATGGTCTGCTATAAAGGCCTTGTTGGATATGCTCATTGAGCATGGTGTTAACCATGACCTTCAATGTGATTCTAGTGAAAAATCTGAGCCATTTGTCCCAAAATCTGTTAATGTAATCACATAGACATTCTTTGCAAACAAGTTTTTGGCCTTTGGATTCCAAATATAAAAAAATCAACTCTGAATATACTTGTTGCATGGAATTGGGATTTCAATAACAATTCAAAAATCTCTCTTGTTCTATTGTTTTACATGACAAGAAACTTTTGAGGACTACCGTTGGGCAATGAGAAAGCTATAGAGGACCTTTGGAAAAAAACTTGGAATTGATGCAAGTTGTCATTTTGTCTTTGTGATTGACCATGAACTTGCATTCATGAATGCAATATCAATGGTTTTTCTAGTTTCAATCAATGTGTTTTGTGTGTGGCACATTAACAAGAACATACTTGCCAATCAGCCCACAAAATTTGACTTTGAAGATTCTTGGACTAGCTTCATGTTGTTGTAAGGCATTATTGCTTCTTTAAGTGAGGAAGAGTATCACAAAAATTTCCATCAACTTACCAACAGTACACCTACTACATTTTTCCATTATCTTGCAACAACATAGCTATGCCACAAGGAGAAATTTTTTGTTGCATTGCTTTGACATATTCTGCACTTTGGGCATACTTCAACTTCTTGAGTGGAAGGTGCATATGCACTGTTGAGGTGTTGGACCCAAAGGTCAACTTGAGATTTACTTGGTATTTATGAGCTGCTTGAAGTATCTTGCAACCAGTAGCTCTCCATCATCAATTGTGCCAATAGTTACCAACAAACTTGATCTCTTCTATCCCATGGAGAGGAACCTTTGTGGAAAGACTTGATGAAGAAGATCTTAGTCTTAGCAACTAAGGAAGCTCTCAAACAATACCATAAGTTGATTTCTTTGTCAATGGGTGATCAATGCATTAATTTGTTCCCGTCAACAATGGGCATTCCTTGTTCACATCAAAATCAGACAAATGATGGAAAAAGATGCCAACGTGTCTTTTTTTGATTTTTGATTTTGACAAGCAATGGTCACTTCAGCAACAATTCATTGATCAACCAATGCAAGAATTTCAAACATTTGTGGAGATCATGGAATGTATTCAACAAGAGCACAAAATTTTGCTCCCCCATCAACAACACATGACGGAACAAGCTCCTGTTGAGATTTCTATGCAAGATTTTGTAGTGCATAATCCCTTAACAATGAAATTAAGAGGTTAGCCTTTTAGAACATATCATGCAACACAAACATTTCAAAATTCCATAAGATGCAATTTTTCTACCTTTGAGATGTTGGAGAGTAGCTTTTTTCAAGCTACTCACCACTCCATTGTTGTGGTTGCTATTATGAGCTTGGCTACAATGCTAGAACATACCATAGAATGAATGCTGGGGGGTCAGCTTACAACAAGCAACCTTTTATATTTTAATGCAATAGACTGTAATTCCTTCAATTCAAAGCAATAACATCAAGGAAATTTAGAAATTCCTTGAAAATTTTTTTTCTTCTGAGGCAATGTCCCAAAGGCCTCCCCTTGACAGAGACCCAAGTTGAGTGCAGGGTTTTGGATCCCCTCCATTACTTGTTATTGTTTGTTACTCACTATTTTTTATTGTTTGCTAGATCTAATCTTGTCAAACCAAACAACCAGATTGGTTAGTATTGTACAGTGAGTTGGATGAGCAAAAAAAATTGAGATGGGTTTAACAATTCACTCTATATTTACCACTTCATAATTTTCATTAGAAAATTCAATTAATTTAAAACCATAGGGAAATTAATTATAATAAAACTCATATTTTATTTTTAAAATATATTATCATATTAGGATGAATGGCAATGCTATGTACAAGATGCATGTGCAATAAGGATGATAACCAAAGTACTTATCCTTATAATGTAATCATAGCATAGTTAAGTGTAGATAACCATATCTAAAGGCATAGAATCACACCCTATGGTTTAGCGCCAAGTCCCTTGCCTTTCCACTTATGATGTAGTAGACAAAAAACTTGACAGGGTTAATTGTAAATTAGGAAATGAATGAAAATAGCCAAATTACACCAAGCCAATCCTTGATGTGAGCAACAAATCCTGCAAATGCAAATATGGCAATGAACATGGCAACCGGAGTAAACTTACACAAATGAGTTAGATATTTCCATTCTATCACCAATGTGCCATACTTAACAATTTCATAACATGCTATTAGGAGTTCACCCACAGATCTGATGATATGAATCCTTGATTTTATGGCCTCAACATCAAAGACTCAAACTTCTTATAAATGTTTGATTAGTCTTGTACAAGTGTGAGGAAGAGAAGGACCAAAATATTTGTTGAAAAATATTTTAAATATTGATGCAAGTCTGAATAGCATTTACAACATACATGGAATGCAAAAAGGTATGCACACAACTTCTACAAATTTCCTCTTATTTGCCAATCTAATCGCATGACATGAGGAATGGAATACCTGCAAGCTAGTATGCAGGTTCTAAGCTAATGCAAAAATTGGTTGTGTTGTTGGCATTGCTTGTCCAAACTGTAGCTCATATGTCTTGCTGCTCAAACTTCTTGGCTATCAACAAGCATCTCAATGCAATGAACTATTAAATCTCTAAAAGGTAAGACCTAAAGTACTCTAAACCTAACTGTGCCATTGTGGGCTAGGTGCTATGTACAAACCCTAACAACTATCATATATGTGAAATCCATATCAATGCCAAATGTACTACCATCTAAAATGTACTTGCAACACTCCCACTTGTTGAAGAAATGATAGTACTCCAATCAAATTTCCAAACTTACAAAACTTATCTCTTGGCAAAGCTTTCATAAAAATATTTCCGATCTGGTTATTGGTGTTGATATAGCTAGAACAGATTCCATGTTTCTCTTGCTTCTCTCTCACATAGTGATATTGGATCTCTATGTGCTTGGTTCTTTTGTGGAATTTTGGGTTATGCACTAGCTTGATAGAACTTTGATTGTTGTTGTACATCTAAGTTGGACCATCTTGTGCAAACCATAGTTTCTTCAATGACATGCAAAGCCATATTGCTTCTTTGGTAGTTGAACATGCTACAATGTACTCTAGCTCTATGATAGAAGTGATAGTGCATTGTTGTCTTTGGCTACTCCAAGCTAGTGGTCCACCATTCATCATGAATATGAAACCACTATGTGACTTTCTATTGTATAAGTTACCATCAAAATCACCATTATATTATCCAACTAGTGTATTAGTAGCATCAAGATCTCCACTAAATTCTAATCCATAATCCAAAGTACATTTGAGATAATTTTTAATTGGTTCACTTTCTTCCACTTGTAATCTAGCATTTGGATCTGTAGGAGTAGCAATTGGGTATGCATCTCCAAGATTGAACCAATATATAATTGAATCTACATATCACTCTTGAGTAAATCTAATTCTGAAATTCTCTCTATCACAAAAGCTCTGAAGTCTTACATAGCACTCTTCTTCTTCATGTGTAACTTCAAACTCTCTACCAAGATGATGATCTAACATGGTAGCAATGTGGGACTTATCTTTCTTACAATTCAGCCCATTTTCTACAAAGATAGTGAGGATTTCTCCAGATCCATAATACACAAAAGGATTAGAAAGTGATGCTTGCAACCCATACCTCACTAGGAAGTCATCAAACTTCCAATTCCAATTCCTTGAGGCTTGCTTAAAGCTATGAAGGCTCTTCAAATATCTACAAACACTCTTATTCTTTCTACCTTCTATGTATTCTTGTGGTTTCTCTATGTAAATTTCCTCATGTAAATCAAGATTAAGAAAAGCTATCTTGATGTCAAATTGAGTTATTTCCATATCTTCCACTCTAGGTAGTAAAAGAACAAATCTGATGGAATCAAACTTGATTATTGGAGCAAAGGTCTCCTCATTTTCTACTCATGCAAGTTGAGGATGTCTCTTGGCTACAAGTCTAGCCTTGTTTCTTGAGATATTACCCTTAGCATTAGAATTGGTTCTATACACCCACTCACATTTGATTGCTTTTCTCCCTTCAAGCAATGCTTTTATACAAATGGAAAGTGTTATCCAAATTAAGGGCCCACATAATTGGTGCATCCACTCTTCTCTTTCATTGCAAAAAACGCTTTTTCATGATCCTTTGTCCAATTATACTCTTCTAATTTCCTTACCAAGTTCATGAGAGGAGCAGCCAAAACCGCATAGTTGGTGATGAATCTTCTTTAGTAACCTACATGTCCTACAAAGTTTTGTAGCTTGCTCAAGTTCTTGGGTGACTCTAGAGCCTAGATCACATTTACCTTCTATGTATCCACCTCTATGCATCATGCTTATACTTGATGACCCACTAGAATCCTTTCTGTCATCACAATTTATTTTTTTTGGGATGCAAGGACAATTCAGTAGAACATCTCTCAAAGGTTTGATGTAGAAATGATAGTTGGTCTATTCTTTGACCAAAAACACACAAGTCATTAATGAAGATCTCCATGAACTTCAGCAAGTAGTCCTTGAAAATTGTGGTCATCATTTGTTAGAAATTTGTAAGAGCATTGCACATGCCAAATGGCAGTTGATTGTAAGCACATGTTCCCCAATCAATGGTGAAAGTGGTGTTGTTCTGGTCTTCCTTCTATATGGAAAATTGGTTGTATCCCAAAAATCCATCTGAAAAGTTATAGCACTCATGTTCTACCACTTGATCTAAATCTATGTCAGTGAAGGGTAGAGGATGATGATCGTTTTTTGTGGCAACATTCAACTTCTGGAAATCTTGGCACACTCTGATCTTACAAGTCTTCTTCTTGGGTACTACCACAATCAGTGATACACACTTGCAATTGAGTACTGGAAAAATGATACTATCCAATAGGTACTTGTCAATCTGATCCTTCAAGAAAAGCCAATACCTTAGATTGAGCCAATATTGACATTTTTTTAAGCACCACTTGCTCTTCTGAATTAATCTAGTGCTCACCAAATTGACAATTGATACTAAGCATCTCTTCAAAGTTCCAAGAAAAGATGGCTTGATACTCCTTAAACAAGGAAGTAAATGCTTGAAATTCCTCTTAACTCATCACCTTATAAATTTTGAGAGATTGCTTCCTCTCCCACAATCACATCTTAACAATCATCTAGATTGACAATACTTTCATGACTCACCCGGCTCACTCCCAAGAGCACAAAAGCTACTTTGGGACCGTCAAGATGATGACTTCTTGTCCATGTCAATCTCATAGCACTCAAGATAGACCACATTGTCTCTTGGGAGTCTTTGAAGTCATCCAAAGAAATTTTAGTGTAATCTCCTTCTAAGGATAAGGTCTCTACTAAGTGAAGTAGTTTCTTCTAGCACACAATAACAGGTTTGAGGTTCAAAGCCTTACTATCCTTGAAACTCAAATGGTGTTGGTACCAATCTATGAAAAATCTAGCCTCCATACAACCAAGGTCGTCCAATCAACATTAGGTAGCTAGTCTTGGTTACGGCGTGCAGAATAATATAATCCACCTCCAAGGTCATGCCCCAATGATTGTCTGCTTCTTGTTTGGTCTGCAAGGAGTAGGCTTGAACTTGGTGTAACCTAACTTAAGTGCAATTTCTTCTATCATGATATTAACTCCCAATTTGGAATCAATAGGAACCAAGGAGATCATATAGCCATTTATCTCTATCTCCACTTTTGGAGACCTTAAGTCCTCTAGCTTGATCCTACAGATTGCAGGCAGGTCTATTTGATTCTGTTTTAGGACATGGTAGAGTGCAAGGGCTAATTGTTTCCTACATATCTTTTTGTCCTCCCATAGTTGTTTGAATGCAACATCCACCTTAGGTGATCCCAAATCTGCAATGATGTCATATTGGGAGACACCAAGAAGAGATTTGGCCTTTTGTTCATACTTCTTCTCCAATTTGTCTCTCTGAGCTGATGCATCTTGCTCAATTACTTTTGGTGTGGACTCCTTTTGGATGGTAGTCCTTGATGTTGAACATTCATCACTGCCCTTGTTTGTTGTCCTTTCTTTCAAGTAGCCTCTTTAACTTCATCTTCCTTTGGCTTGGACTTGGGTGCACAACCAAATGCAATTTGTTGTTAGGACTCAAAATTTTCTCATTGATGTACTAGGTTGATCTTTTGCAACTCCTCCTCTAGTAGGTCTTGCACTTCCCTTTTAATGTCTGTCAGGTACCAATGATTGGTAGTTTGGCTCATGTTGGGCTCCTCTAGGAGAGGTAGAACTTTTTGTGAATCCAAACTTGAGTAGCAACACACTTGACCAAGTGAATAGAAGGTATCACTTCTTCAGAAACCTCGGAGTTGTCAAAACCAACAAAGACTTGATTGACTCAGAAAGATTTTTTCTGATAAAGAGGTAAGGCTAATGACCAGAGTTAAGGGCAGAAAAGAGCATGAGAACACTCTATGGAAGCCAAGTTTGGATTCACAAAAATTTCTACCTCTCCTTTAACTGGTGCGTGTTATATCCAAACTTTTTGTGAATCCAAAACTGGCTAGCCTTCATCATTAGTCAATGCTACCATGTTTGGCTTCAACTCTTCTAGGTTCAGATAGTTGGCATCCACATCAACCTTTGGTGGAAGTGGGTAAGGCACATACCTTACCAGCAGTCTTGACATAAGAGGGTGAAGACATGCCCTGGGACTCGACAATTTGCACACAAGTTGTAGAGAGGATTTGGACAACTTGACGCCTTGTGACCAAATGCTTCATAATTATAACACACACCAGTTAGGGGAGTTTGCTTAGGAAGAAAGATTTTTATGGTGGCTCATTAGCAACACACCCCACTGGTGCATATAAAGAGACAAGTGCAAGAGGTGGTTGGGTAGTGCAAGGGGTACTTCATGTATTGCAAAGACCTAGTTGTCTTCCTCTACATAATACTCTTGCTTTTCCCATTTTTGTAACCACTCCATCTAATGCATTGAGGAAGAGGGATGTTTAGAGAGACACTAGATATTGGCATGTCTCAATTTTCCGGAGGTGGTACACCAGATGTTGGGTTTGATGTATGATGAGAACTTCCTTCTTTCCTTTGCATTGACTATCTGCACCTTGAAGGCAAAAAACTCCTTGATTAGTTCTTCTAACTTGGATCCCAACTATGTAGGGCTCTTTTGATGGGAGTCTATCTTTGGTTTCCAAACTTCTTGCTTCTCTTTTTGTCTTTCCCATTCATCTTGCAAGGACGATGATGAAGATGTAGCTATGTTGGACAAATTAAAAGATACCAAAGGTGGCCTTTAGCCTATTCTCTTTGTGGGTTTCTTTGTGCTTCAACCTTTGCATAATTTACCTCTAGGGTTCATCCTAGCTGATTTGTATAGCTTTGTAGATTTGAGAACTTGGTCCAACATGTCATGATCTTGTTCTTTTGTAAAGACTTGAAGCTATGTAGGAAATCCTCCAAGAAAACATGCCACTACTTAGGCATCTGAGTATCCTAGGGTAGCTCCTTGCCTAGGAACTCAACTCATCAAGCTTTGGAAACTCTCCATATAGTCTCTCAACTTTTGCTCTAGAATACTAAGGGTAGTGAAGACATTGGCTTTGCAGTCCAATTATTGAAACCAATTTAGAAACAGTTCTTAGACTAAAGGCCAATCTTGCATGCTTTTTGGATCATGGCTGACATGTGTGTACCAATTTTATGCCTTCTTTTGAAGTAGACTTGGGAATATTCAAAGTCGGTCCACATCATCTTCTTCTTTGTTGGCTCCCAATATAGCTTTGAACTCCCTCATGAATGTATTAGGGTCTTCTTTTGCATCTTTCCCTTTGAACTTCTAGTAGTTTGCCCTTGTGAAGTGGGCATGGTTTCCCAAGTTGACAAGAAGCTCCAAGTTAATAGGTACGGTCTGGATGGGAGTGGTATTAGACAAGTTCCAAGCAAGCACACAGCTTGGAAAGGTATCTTCTTCCACCTCATACACAGGTAGCTCTACAATGGTATCTCTAGAGGCATACCAATATGATTGTATACTCTCAAGCTCCGCAAAAACTTCAAGTTCTAGTTCTTTCACAAGAAGGTCTACTAGCATCAATGGTGATACCTTTCCTTCTAGACACAACAGGGAGCTGGAAATCAATCCAAGAGCGTCTTTTGACCATGCTCTTGTGGTACCCCCTTGTATCCTTCCTTGACCTCTAGAGTTTGATTGGTGTTGCTAATCAGGATTGAAACCATGAAGTCCAGGGAAATATGAAACAAGTCTTGTGCCAGGCTCTTGAGTCCCACTTCTCCTCTATCTAACAATAACCACCAAATAGAAAGCACCATATCATGCTCTATTTTTCTCTCAAGTTGAGATACTTTGGTCCAAGCATTTCAGCCACCACTCTTGGAGTGTTTGTACATTGGATGGTACTATATTCCTTGATGACATTCATTACCTCAAATATCTTTAGCTCTAGTATTGGTAGGCATGACCTAATCCATAGTTTTCCTATGGTGCACTGTGGGACAAGGGAATTGTGAGACAGCCCTTATGCAGTTGGTGCTACTCTTGGCTCAAGGAGGAAATGTGGGTAGGATTCATGTAGTGCATGTAGTTGTATTATGGGTCAGGTCTACCATAGGATACTTAACCTCAGAGATGGCTCATAGGTCTATCATCCTTGAGAGCCTATCAACCTCCTTGGTTATCACTCTCTACTCAAAAATCCTGACACTTACTGAAAGGCTACATGACATCCCATAATGGAGTCATAGGTTTTCAAGGATTAATCAGAACATCAATTCATACAAGTTTACATTCATTCAGTGAGTCTTGCAGTCATCCATGCAAGAAGCCAAGAGCCATATTGAACAAGGCACTTAAGCTTTATAACCCTTGGGTGTGGGCTGTCACTTTACAACAGGGGACTGTTCCTTGCCTTACCTTGCAAGGAATGCTTTAATGCTATCAGGTCCTCCTCTTCCTATCCAAGTCATGCTCCTTACTCTCAACTAAGTGGCTAACAATTGATTCCTTAGAACTCTCTGTACTAATGCCAACAATTATCCATCAATCAACCAGTCTATAGTGCATTGAGCTCCCTTTTATATCTTGAGTCAAACCCTAAAAAGAAGAAATTTTCCTCCCTTTCAATCCTTCCTCCATGACAGCCATCTCCTTGCAATGCCACCCCCATAAATGCCAATTTTGGCTCCCAATCCTTGATTCTAATCTAGATTATTCTACCTAAGTACATCAGCATGCCACCTTTTCATTTATTTTTTAACTAATCTTTTCCTACTAAACTACATACCCATAGCATTCTTGCCAATTCCCTCATTTTTCCAT
This sequence comes from Lunularia cruciata, assembly GCA_948567375.1. Lineage (NCBI taxonomy): Eukaryota > Viridiplantae > Streptophyta > Marchantiopsida > Lunulariales > Lunulariaceae > Lunularia > Lunularia cruciata. Next base: position 11,528,712 of record OX419756.1, read on the forward strand.
AAAAAGAATTTTGCTATGGAAGCCCCATACCACCTTGTTTATAATAGAAGTCTTGCGCTCCATATCTAGCAGCATCTACTTGCCTGCAGCCCACACAACCCTTAGCACCTACTTTGCCCAAACACATCTGGCCACTCCAAGGAATTTATCCTTGGTACTGGTGCCAAAGGGCATGTGACAACTCAATGTCAACATACGGTTTGGAAATGGCTAGAATTGAACTAAAGGTAGGTCATTCACAATGGTATGGCTTCGAAATGGCTAGAATTGAAGAGAAAGTATCACATTGTCATGGTTCATCTCTTGTTAAATCTTTACCTTCTTGGGTAAAGATGTAAGAACTATTCCAAGAAGAGGGTAGTGTAACCACAATGGCATACTAAAAAAATGTAAAATAATGAAATTTCCTCCACAAAATATATACTACTAATGGTGCTCTTGAAGGTGATAGTTTAGTTTATTTTGATGGTCAATGGCTCCAAAGGTCTCCCCCTTGCAATTAGTTTTGTCATGAATACCACCATGCTAATGGTAACATTCTACCCTTCCCAAAAGGCATTCCCACCACCATATTGTAGGTTTGTGGCCCATTGGAATTTTTGCTATACGTGGTACTTCACAATACTCAAAACCATTGTGATTGCTCAATGCATCATCCTAAGTCTTCAGAACTCCCAAGGATCCACCACCCCAATCAAGCCCAAATTCCTTCTTGCACTCTAGCCCTTGCATTCTTACTCCAAGTTCCTCACCATTACTCAATCCAACAAGTGCAAAATATACACAACATTGATATTGATACACTTAGGATCTTGGAGATCATTGGGTATCTTCTTCAAGATATAACCCAATTTGAATACACACAAGCAAGTAGATTATGTATGCACAAATTGGATAGAAAGAGGTGTTATTTGGAATTTTAAGATTGAACCTATATTAGACTTACCTACCAATTCAGATCCACTTTCACCTTTGCACCTCTAAATCAGCTCATCAGTGTGTTCCTTATACCCCTCATATTCCTTGTGGATATTGACCAGAACCTCCTTGAAATTTGCATGGATATGCTTTTGCAATCGGCAACCAACTTTGCTTACTACTTGTTTGAATATAGTTTTGCCTCAAAAGAATAAATCTTTTACTTTAGCTCCCACTACTTCATGCAATGAGCTTGAGTCGTAGAAAAAGTTTCCACTTGTACTTTCAATCTATTTGTAGCATCTCCACAATAGTAAGAAGGCTCATTCTCTCTTCATCTAGAGTATCTCAGATGGATTGTAATTCCAATTCTACCTCTTGCTGGACATGCACATAGAGGATTTGCTCCTTTTCTTCATGATCATTGCCAAAAATTGTGGTTTATTCATTAATGCGCATTTGGGCCTTTTCACTATTGGTGCTATGGCCTTTTGGTCCTTATCACCCTAGAGATGGAGAGTCTATAAATCCTATTTAAGGTATGAAACCTCCTCATTTCAAGCACCCAATTGTTCCTTGTGATTCTTCTTCACATCTTCAATATGGTGCTTAAACCTCCCCTAGATAGTCAATAAGTTTGAGTCCAATTAGGTAATCTGCTATCTTGACCCAACCAACTCTACTTTCATCATGGGAATTTTGTTCTGCTTGATGCTCATTTTCTCTTCTTGTGCCACCTTGTAATCCATGAATGCCTTCTCCCACTACGATGCACCTAGCTCTAGCATCATGACATTAGCTTTGATATTAAAGAACTCCTCTTGGTATTTTCCTATTAGGGCATCACTCTCTCTTCCAAATCTTTGTAGTTCTTTGAGAAGGAATCATACTCCTCCTTCTTACTTCACAACTTTGCTTCCTTAGCTGCAAGTACCAATTTTTACTCTTGGATCTTGGGCAATTGTCCTCTTTTAGCCTTGTCCCCATTTCAACTTTCCCAAACCTGGTCATACTTACAATCCCTCCCCTTGGCTGTCACAAGTCACTCTTTGATCTGTGCAAACTCTTGAGTATCTTAGTGGCTCAAACATCACTCTTGATACTAGCAATGACTTTGAACCACATCAGTTGAACCTCCAACCGTGCAATATTAGCCTTTGCTTTGGTCAATTCCTTCTCCACTCACAACTTCTACCTAATGGTGGTTTGAATGTGATAGTGTAGATACTCTATTAACCTCTTGTAGTTTATCATTGTAGAGTCTATCCCTTAGTACACAAGAAGCAACTCCTCCAAAGCTTTCAACACTTGCCTCAACACCCAAATGACATACATTCACAATGGTGGATAGTCCATTGCATGATCAATGTGTTCTCCTAAACTTAGTCCCAAATAAGTTTCCTTTCCTTGTGATGACATGTGTTCCTTCCTTTCAGTGTGGATGATCCCAAGTTGTTGTTGGGATCATTGCGGTGCTCTCCAATGTTAGCAAAATCTAGGAGCTTGATGCTACCCACTTTCTTCCATCTACTTGTTCCATCCACTTTGATTACAATAGCTTTGGTTGCTACTATGGTCTTGGTAATAGTAGATGGTTTCACAAACAAGTTTTCCAAATTCAAGAACACTCTCTTCCATGAAAATTTATCCTTTTTGCACTCAAGAGTCTTCCTTTCTCAATCTAGTTCCCTCCACTCAATTGAGATGGTATTGCTCAAGTATCCTTGGTCAGTGGTTTGTGGGATCAAATTACCACTCGTTGTTCTTCCAATGGCACAATAATTGGAACCTACATTATCTCTAGCTCCAAGCCTGGTGTTGGAGGAGTGGTCTTCTATAATTGCAATATCAAGTTGTACTCCTCTTCTTCCACTTGAGTTGTTCCTTCTTGGGGAGTTTTCTTGTTTGGTATCTCTGGCTCTACTCCTACTATGGAGGCAGATTGCACTTCCATGCTTGGCTCTTCATCACCTCTCTCCCAATGGGAGGAAAATTCAATTTTGGAGAATGAGGTTGCCTGCTTTGGGGACAATTGTCCCATGGCAGGTGATTGTTCCTTCTCAAAATTCTTTATTACTAGTATCATAGTAGTACCCTTTGAATCTTGGTCAATCCCACTTCACTTCCCAATCTTGATTTTCAATTAAAATGTGAATCACTGTTATCCAAAGAGTCCAAAACCTGGGGATTAGGCTTGTGTTTTTTTGTGGTCTGAATTGGCACCATTTCCATCTTCCTCTTGCTAGTACTTGCTCTAGCAGTCTTGGCAATCTTAACCCATTTTTCTATTTGGTGGTATTTGATTGACATCTCCTTGTACTCCTTTGCTTCCACTGTATACTCAAGTTGAGGTTGATGATGCACCAACTAGTAGTATGAGTTGGGAAGAGATTCTTTTCTTCCCTACATAGCAACCACATCCCACACATCCCATTGTAAAAATGTAGGACAAACAAGGAGAGAAAGTATTTCTGCCACTTCTTTGCAATTGCTTAGTCTATTTGCAACTTCAATGGTAAAACATCTTTGCCCAATCCATCGGTTTCTCCTCATGTAACAATTGGAAGAAGGTGGCTTTTCCATTGTTGATGTAAGTGGTTCATGTTGACTTGAAAATCTTCATGAGAAAATTCATCATGGTGCATCAGATGGGATAGTTCTACCCGCCTACCTTCCAACCATTCCTTGCCTTCTTTGATTTGAACAAGGCCTCAAATTTCTTTTGTGGCTCCAAGCCACATCTGGTTGAGGTTAATTGCCCCAAGCATTGAACTAGACCCAAGAACCTTTTGGTAGTGCTCCTTAGTCCAAGCAAACACATTACTTGCAACTCAATGAAATTTGAATTCTTTTTCCTTGATCTCCAATATCATGGGGAGATGAGTAAAATCCCATATCCATAGCAAGAATTGCAAATAATTAGAGTTGAAATACTTGGCATAGTAGTAAGGTGCCTTTTCTCCACTCTTGGAGAGTGCAGGGCAGATCTAGTTTTTTTTGGAGACATTGTGTTGCACAGCATTGCTAATGGAAATTTGTCTCACCAATTCTTATTCACACTCTTGATCCCAATCATCCTCTCATTCAATCTCATGTGCAAAATTGAAAATTCTATTTCATTTCCAAGCAAGCATCTTCTAATTTGTGTCCACAATTCTAGTTATACTAAATCTTGGTGGCGGTGCAAATTCAATTTGATTAAACCTTACTCCTTCTCAAGGTGTGGTACTTAAACCTATCAATGATTCAGTTCAAAATTTTGGTGGGCATTAGTGGTGAAAAATTGTTGCTCCCACATGTGTGAACTATTACAAGGATTGATGGTTACCAAAATTAGTTCTTTGTGTTGTGTGGCAAATCCTTACTTGTTCAAATGCCAACATGGATGATTGATTGTTGGATGCTGACATGCCAACCCATACTATGAGCCACCTATCTCTTGCTCAAGAGAAACCTCTGATGGCTATGAAGGCAGCACACCATGGACTTAGAAGACAAAGACCCAAAACTCTATACACTCTTCCAAGGCTAGAACTCCATGGCATCTCCAAGACTCCAACCATTGCTCACTAGAGAACTCAATGAGATACAGAGAGCAAAATTAGTTGCAAATGAAAGGATGATGCTTACCTCCTCATCTCTTTTTTAAACTTGTGAAAGAGGTACACACCAATATTACTAATTATTATAGTAACTCAAGCTACTAGGCAAAAATTCATGTGAATAATCTAGTAAGCGTGTGGTCTTATGTTGACTCAACTACTAAGTCAAGGATTCCTTCTCATGGACTATCCTCTGATTATAGAAAAATCCAAACCAAAAAGGCTTGTGGGTCCAAGAGTGCTCAACTCTTTCCTCAAAGCCAAACTCCTAGCAATAATACCAAGTCAATACATTAGAATAAAAAATAATGATGTTGACTCTTTCAACTTCCTCTAAAGTAGAGTCTCCTCTATCTTTGCTCTAATTAACTATAGGTAGTCAGGACTAATATAGAATTTTTGTTAAACTCTATATAAAAAATATCTTCAACTATGTACAATGCTTAACTAAATATCCCAATAGAAAAAACATACACCCATAGATGTTACAATACTTGTGTTTGTCATTGTAATTTTAGAACCACTTTGATGGTCTAAAGGTAGTCCCACTTCAATGGTCACTCATTTTTTTTATAAATACATGCTTGTAGGCGTTTCTTTTTAATTGAAGTACAAGCCACAATCCTATCTACCTATAGTATTCTAATATAAAGCTTAATGAATTACTAAGAGAGAGAAAAATATCTGCACAAGGAGACGCAAGGTGGGCTACCACATCTATGATATCTCTGAAATATCATTTTGCTCAAGAGTGTGAGGTGCTATGTGTTCATGGATTGATCCAACAATCGGTACAAAAAATTTCTTCCCAATGTATTCACCTCCTTTATCAGATCATAGTTTCTTGATCTTCACTCCACATTGAGTTTCTACATATGTGGGAAGTTTTCTGAAGCAAGAGCAATTTTCTGGCTTCTCTTTCAAGAAAAATTAAAATCTGAAACCACTAGTATCATCTTTAAAACGAGACAATATTTGGATTTTCCTATTGAATTTATGCTCATTGGACCACAAATATTACTATGAAAGAACACTCCAACCTTGTACTTGCCTCTACTATCATTGAATTTTGCAAAAGTTAATCTTTGTTACTTTCTTAGAGCACATCCATCACAGTAGAAAGACTTTTTACTACCAGACTCTTTTGGTTTCAAACAAAGACCCTCTACTAGTCCTTCTCTCTCCATCTTCCTAATGTAGGCAAGTCTTTGATGCCAAAGTGCAATATCTAACTTCTGACATTACTTTTGCTTTTCTAGTTTCTTACTCTCCCCATTACTTGGAACAATAGAGTTAGTTTGGGAAATGTTACCTATTTTTGTAATTCTAATGTGAAGTATGTAGAGCTTTGAGTTACAGACAACCTCCATCAACACTGCTCTATCTTTCTCCATGTAACATCCCTCTTTGGTGTAGGTTGTTCGGATGCCTTTGTCTGCTACTTGCTTGGTATAGAATAGGTTGCACTTCAACTTTGGAACATAGAGAACTCCTCTGATGACTGTTTCTTGTCTTCTTGCACCAAGCTTACAAGAAATCAAGATGTCACCCACTCCAACAACCCAAATCCTTGAATCTTCAACAACATACATGGGCCAAGTCCCTTCTTGAATATTCTTGAGAATCTTTGAACCACTTTTGTCTATATGTCATGTGCTCTGAAGCTCTTCCATCAGCATACCAAATATTATTGTCTAGATATTTGATGCTTATGCAAGTGCTCAAACTGGCAGCAAATCCAATGCTTTGTGTTGTTAGAGCATTGACTTGACTTCTAGGATTAACCGCACTTTGAGGCTTTCTTGAGGGGGAGGTTTTGCTCACCTCTGCATTCTCTTGCCTACTGCCCCTTCTTTCCACACTTGTTGCAACTTGTTCCCTTCTTGAGTTCAGAGATGTTTGCGCTCTTTTGAGTCCTGCCATCATTACTACCTCCAATGCTTCTTCTATTGGCAGCAAGAAAGGCTCTCTCTCCTAAACTCTCTTCTCCTCTCCACATTTGTTCAAGGTTTCTTCCTTAAGCAGTCTTGCAGTGAGTCTCTCTATGGTTTGTTGCTCCCCAGGTACATCTCCCCATATGGCTATCATATGGTGATAAATCTATGGTAAACTACAAATACTCTTGGTGATGATTGAGGAATAGTCTATTCTAACACCAAGGTTACGCAACTGACTAGCGACAACGCAGGTCATTGGTTAGTAAGCCTGAACGGTTTGAAGAAGCCCCGTCTTCATCCAATCATCTGATCGGTAGATTGTGATTATACTTGCTAAGCAAAGTATCAGTAGGGCACACGACAACAGAACACTGATTTGCTTCGAATTTTCTTCACTGAGAGCTTTCAGCAGACCTAGAAGTTTACCATGTACCCTGTGGAATCGAAGCATTTGGAAGGTTCGAAAATATTACTTTGGAGAGTTGAAGTATATGAGGAACTTGAAATCACACGGTGGTTTACCACAAAGAAATCAGTCCTCTCAGCTGCCCAGGAAGATAGAACGGTCATCGATGCCAAATAAGTGCCAAGCACTACGCCCTGAGCGAAAGTTTCAGAGAGCTTCTAGCTATCAGGAAGTGGAGATGGTTTAACACGATCCTTAGAGATGGTCATAATTGTTCCTGACCACGCGAACAGCGACGAGAGGTGAAATCAGAAGCGGAGTAAAATGAAATGGAATTCTTCTCTATACAGATCTCTTTCTCCTGAGAAAGAATGCATGATTGTGCCTGTAGATTCTCCTTTTGGTATCTTTCCCAGGGTGAGTGTATTGAGTGGAGCTTACCGTCGGTTCAATATTTCGATGGTCAAGACCACGAACGGAGAGAAGTCAACTCCCAGATCAAAGTGAGCAACATATCCGAGCTGCATAGACATTAGAAACTCTCCTTTAGATACCAGCTAATGTCAATCGGAGAGTTGACCTCATATTTTCGTTTATGTGTATCTGCGAGGTTGGGATCAAGCTCGTCATTATGTGGTTTAGTGAAGAGTAAAGAACTATCAGGGACGAAATCTTAATTAATTTCGAGGGTAGAATGATGTACCTGGAAACACCCCGGAAAATCCAGCAGCCTTCTCAAGGAAATCATCTACAGGTAGTCGTGACAAGGACCCTTTTGTTTCCAAATATAGCCGAAGAAGGGTACCTTTTAGTTCCCATCCCGAGTCTGCGTCCATTTTCCTTCGCAACAGCCAGCTGATCGACTACCTGTTTAGAGTAGCCAGATTCCAAGGAGTTACATCAAGATGCTGCGGGAAGAATTCGTGGCTTCTATCGACACAACACTGTACTGGATAAATTGAAGTAGTCGCAATTTCCTAACCCGATCAAAAATCTGTTATGGATACAAAATTTTTAGAGCTATTACTGAGGTCCCTGCACAACGAGACAACGAACCTGTAATCATTTTCACATTAACCCCCAGTTCATGACTTTCCTGGTGGTATCCGCCTAAGGGAAATCACAAAGTAGCAGTAAGCTAGCTACAAGGGAGCTACAAGGGATCCAAAAGGTCCCTTGTAGCTCCAGGACTGTCCTTCGATTTTTCTGGTACTGCCTGCAGTAAGGAGACATCAACAAGAAGTTTAGTGCCGAATTCTGTCAGGATCAATCTTCTCCCACAGCGCGATTTACAGGTTATTGATGATGAAGAATGCTGAATATGTCAAACAATACTCAGCAAAATTTTGGATAACTGAGTGCACCAGCGCAGCAATTCGGTCCCTGTATTTAGCCTGTGCTAGAATCTGCACATGTAAACGGGCAGCTCGATGGAAGGCTACTAGCCAGTTATTCAAACCTACGCAATATTCTTTCTGTGCTACTCTTGATATTTAACTCTCAAGTGCAAAGACTACCTGTACATGTGCAGAATATGTATCGATGTATCTCCTCAGGAGCTCCTTTGCTGGCTCTATGCCTTTCTCAGTCACTGTCAATGTACGGAGCGTAGAATGCAATTCTGGTTTTCTAGAATCAACAAAATCTGTTAAGACCGATGGTGAGAACCGACGCCCATCATGACAGAGAGAACCCGTTGGTATGGCGATGGGAATTCCTCTAACAAGAAGTATCTAAAGATTGTCAATTCCTTCACGCTGTTTCCGTCTATGACATGCATACATCACATCTCCACAATGAGGCCGATCGCTGTAGACACCATGCAGAAATTTCCAATGAATGCGTCACCTACAAAAATTTAGAAGAATTCCAACGTATATTGTCAGTCAGAATAAAATGAGGACTTAAAAAGGTTTCCTAGGAAGGAATTGATACGTTGCAAATAAGTTCAAATGCGCAAAATTAAAAGTCTCTCATCTCTTACTTTCTGAAAGTGGCCTCACTCAGTGAATGCTGTCGACTAGTCGAGCAGCATTGCCAGAAGAGCTGTTGATACCAGTCTTACCACTGCTTCGAGTGCCCCTTACTTGCATGTGGATGAAGAATATACCTTATCTCCTGGCTTCTTGATAACCAGGACGAATTCCCCTGTAAGAGCAGACTCTGTACATCCGGAACATAAAGCATAATTTTGGATTCCTCGCGAGAATGACAACTTCCAGCAGAATGTAGTGCATCAATCTGTCATTAACGCTATCTGAAAAGAAAGAATATTCTTATACCTGCTAACTTTAAAGCATCTCCTTCGAGAAGGCAAGCGTCAGCAGAGACGATATCTCCCAATTTATGCTAATGATGTCTCCCGGTACCAGAATCATCGCTGGACCATCTGGGTGCACCTGCCATAAAAGTTGTATGAGAATCCAGCTACAATGGAAACACACACATTTACAGTTAATACGATGACACATAAGCCAGTACAACCATCTCATCCTTTTAAGGCAAAACAGACTTTTGTCTCCGGTGCAAGTCTTGATCAATGAAGCTGCAGCACTTACTGCATTATTCTCCCCAATGAACTGATTTGATTATCAGAGAGTCAGGTGCGATAAGTTCTTGCCAATCCCGAGATTTCCTCTGAATGAAATCATTCGTAATTGCCGACTTTGTAACTCAACAGAGACTTGAATTCACTTCGCGAGTAGCAAGAAACAAGAATTCCAAGAATTTGCTTAGGATGTGGAAATGACTCCGAGGGATGAGAAATTCACTTTTGGCCAATTATCAATACTTTTTTACAATGTAATTTATACATTTTAATTTATAATATAATATAGTAATTATTTAATTAAGTATATTTTTACCATCTTTATACCACTCTTTACCATTATCTATAAAATCGTAATCTCCAAACATTTCTCTTGGCAAACTGTGAGCCAAAGGGCAGAATCGTACCTAGTTTAGGTCACGGCACTGAAGAGGATCTGTACGCCAGCAGAGTGTACTTTTACAGATTATATAGGACCTTTGGAAGAACCTCCTTAGCTGCCAGGTCAACACCGAAGCGTTAAGCAAATTGGAGAATTTGTAGCTTAATTTAACTGCATACTTCAGACAGGCTAGCCTTTAAGGTCTATAAAAGTCGTAGGTTGAAGTCTTTCGCACACCTTGTTTGAAAACAAGGTGTGCGAAATGTGCCACAATGGTGTTTGTATACATAGGTGGGATTCTTTCCTTCTTGGTTGCCAGAGTCTCCATCGGAACGACTACTATTACACGTTCTCCAGTTTCTCGTGTCTCACTTCAAGAGGACTCGTTATCTTGATCTCACTCTTTCTTTACACTGCATCCATCAAAAGACTTGTCAATGTTAATTTTGTTAGTCACGGTGTAAAGTCTGTGTTCGAAAGGCGGCTACGGCATTGCATATGGATGCAGTTTCTTGTTTCTTTTGTATCTCAGATGTATCTCATTTCATTTTCTGTAGAGAAGCAGTGTTGGCGTAGCTCAGCACTATAATGTTCCACAATGGTCACAGGAAATATATGTTGTCGCGTGTTTCACTCCCGCGTAGGTCTCATGTATAGGCTTGACATCCAATTATGTTCGGAAGGTTTCAATTTGAATGTCAGTCTCAATAGCTCAATTTAGGCTAAACCCTAAACGTTCGAAACTTAATTGGACGAAAACAAGCCGGGACATGAGACCACTTCATGCCGTAGCCTTTTGAGCATAGGCTCGCGGCGTGTTGCTGACACCAAAAACCTGCGACAAGTCTTTTAGTAGGTGCGATCGAGAGTGAGATCAAGATATTGAGCTTTCTCAAAGATGGAAACTTTGGACGCCTTAGATGTGGGAGATATGGAATTGGGGAACCGTGAAAGACCTAGTCGTTCTTATGGAGAATCTATCAGCTACGAAGAAGAAATTATCCCACCTAAGATCCAAACATCAATGGAGTCGACGACGATGGGCGTCCAAAAGGTACCGGTATGTTATTGTCATGTATGCACGTTAAATTAGACTGTGTTGCTCTTTAAAGGGGATGGAAGCGAAGCTCATGCTTGATGGAGGATTTATTTCAGCACTGTGCTAATGAATATTTCCTACTCTGAAGCTTCAAGTCTACCACAAAGCACAATTGCAAACGAGTATACCGAGGTGTGGACTCCGGTCCTTACACACCTCAGTAGTTAAACTTCCACGTGGTCCACCGTACACTGACCTGTTGCACCGGGACTCGATCTCCTGCTTACATTCTTCGTCTCTGTGGGACAGGAAATTTTGTGACAACGTCTGCTCATCCTATCACAGCAGTGATGAGCTCAGGAGTTCTCAGCTTGGCTGGATAGTTGGCCTGTTGGTCAACTTTGCCTTTGTTGCAGTTACATACTTTACGCCAATTCTCCTCGCTGATTCTTATCGATACGTGGAACCTATCTCGGGGAGGAGGCTTAACATTTACAAGGATGCTGTAAAAGCATACCTAGGCGCGTCTGGTCTATGCAATCACCCATCATCGACTGGACCCACAAGATATATAACGCATCAGTTTATTAGTGTACCAACTCCTGATAGCATGTGCATATAGCTATCAAATGTATTAGAAATGGGAGGCCACCTAACTGTCAACCGCTAGTGATTTGGCAATCCTGGGAACTGATTTCAGTTTTCTTTTACATAGACTAGAGGGAAACTTAGAATTCAAAGACGGTTATGCTGAGTTATGAGAATTGTCCGATTAACTAAATGGAATTTGGATCTGTTCGCAGGCGCTCGGAGACGTTTGTGTGCGGTCTCGTTCAGTACATCAATATTTTTGGTGTTTGTGGTTGGTTATACCATTCCAACAGCCACCTGAATGATTGATTGATTGTATGGAGTGTTTGGATTCAAAAGTTTCCTTTTCCTCCCAATCCAAAAACCTCCCAAACCTCCCAATATCAAGCATAAGGAACTTGGTCATTGATACTTTCTGTCGCTTTGTTAAAGTGCTATCAAACATGCCTCTGTGATTCCATAATGAAACACACGGGGAAGGACACTATGCGAGTTGTCAAGTAACCCAAAAACATATATTCACACATTCGGCCATTTTTGGTTTGATAAAGATCGTCTTTTCTTTAAGACCCCAAACTTGGCCGAGACCCGATGGTTGTCCATTGTGGCCGCCATAATGTCATTCTCCTTCGCGAGGATAGGTTTAGTTCTGAGTATTGTTAGACATTCCCGGCTCGAGATAGTTGACCATCTAAACCCGTTCTATTCCTCACGGTCCGCCATATATGGAGGGGATAAGATCCCTTGGGAAAGCGAGGAAGCTAAAAGGCGGATTAACGAAACGATCCTAAGATAACGAGTGGGAGAGTACTGTAGTAAGTAATGATTATGGAATGAGGAAACAGATCGCCTGCCGGTGTGAGAGATTGGCAGGTACTTTTAAAGATCGTGTCGCAATGACCCTACTCGGTGTATGGAACAGCAGACACGAACGTCATCCGATTGCGAATTCCCCAATCCCATGATACTTTGGGGATGGTTTCCTGTTCTTTCGTTCGTCTTTTAGATGACAAGAAGGATGGTGAAGACCCTGGCAAGTCAAATCGTATAAGGATAAAACATAAATGGTAAAATGTGGACAATAGTTTGCATAGTGTAGATATGCTATCGGTTATCGAGTTGGTACCGTAAATAATTTTTAAGTTCACTATACAACCCGCAAGAAGAGATATTTTTATTTAAAAAAAATAAAATTACATATTTATTAGTAATAAATATTAGAATTACTACAGAGATAAATTAATTTAAATCAAAATTTAAAAATTATATATTAAATTAAAATCTATACTTCTTAAAAAATTTAGTTATTTATATCAAATGTTATAAATATAAATATTCATATTATTTTAACACAAGTTGATCCCCGTAAGTTGCGGCTAAATTGCATATTCCCCAATATGCACATGCAAATCAATAAAACATACAACAAGTTTCTTTTTAGAAAGAGAGAGCATAAAATAACAAGAAAGACGGAGAACCCCATCAAGTTGGTTTGCAAGCCGCTGTAGAACACACATACGTTTATAGATATTATAGACTCAGATTGGATAAACTCAGATGTCCAAAGACAACAAAATTTATATTGAAGGCTTTGAAGCAAAGTTTGGTAATATTTATTGACTAGAACCAAAATAGAAGTGGAAAGAAAAAAATTAATTTTTTATAAATTAACTTAAAATACTTCATCTAAATTCTTGTGCCGTTTTTGAGTTGAATATCTGGTAATGTAACATGTAATGCAAATTAGAAAGTAAACACTAATTGCTTCTTAGAACGTATCAATCGTCTTAGAGTGTTAATATTTTTTCTATTAAGCCGATTAAATCCAACGTTATTACAGGATAGTATTTTAATGATACGCTTATGCAGTGTATCTTTAGGCAGGCAGACTAAAGAAGCATTCTTATGCGCTTTAATGTTTTGTCAAAACATTACATCAGTGGGCCATCACGGCTAACTGCTCGAATAATGAATCCTATACTCTACATCATCCTAAGGCGATGCTGGCGGAATTTCAAGAATACAGAGGGTTTAGGGTTACGGACCAATATGCACGACCATTATTACTATAAGGTATTTTGGTCAACATCTGAGACTTCATTACCACTTACCAGACTCAGGAGCGAATTATAATCCTTGAGTTATATCTGACCGGGTCTCTGTTCACGTTCTCTCCCCAGTTTGTGGTTTGCTTCTTGCAATACGCCCGTACGCTCTGCAGTGAGTTGACCTGACTGGGTTCCATCTGTTGACATGTTCGTTTCGTAAACGTTGCATGTTTCCAAACCAGAAGGTGACTTTCTATCTAAGCCGATGGGATCTTAACATCTTTTGCTTTCCACCGCGCGCGGGTTCCCCATCCTCTAAGCTGAAGAAGTCGAATCTGGTGGATTGGGGCCGCCTCCGTTAGTTGACGACTTCGCTTGTCCTCATGCTGTTGCATCATGGATCACGTGCTGGTAGGCTCGGTAGCCGTGGGAATGTAGCTCTTGAGAAAATACGAGATGTATACTTCAAGTTTCCAAGAAACCAATTGAATTTGCATAAGGTAGATTTTGGAAGCAAAACAGGAGTAATATTCAAAGAGCCCGCTGACCAATATGAGATCTCGTGGAGTGTGCTAAATCTATAAGTCTCGGAAAGTACGCGTTTGATTTAAACTGTTGTGTATATAAGCTTCCCATCATTTCTATCTGAAACATATTCGGACAACCTCCATGGAGCTCTAACACATATCACTCTGCATATAACACAGTACTGTAACTCAACTGTTTCCCGGTCTTCAGGCGCCAAACTTCATTGTCCATTGGACTGGAAAAGCAGATAGAAGTCCCGATATTACGAGCTCCAAGTGCGCTAGCTTACCCTCCGTATCTACTCGGCCGGTCCCTTTTTGCCATGGCTGACTATAACGATGTGTTTGGAGACGATGATTCTCCTCCATGGCTTACCGCTTGTCAAGAGAATGATGATTGCAATCCACCATTATCTTCAATCTGTAACCTCTGTAGTGCAATCGGAGCAGGTACTTCAGGTTCTCATACCTTTGATGGTGCCGGTGGCTCAGCCCAACGTGGGGCAATGGTTGGGAACAACTTGTGTGGCTAAAGTTCTGATGGAGGATTTCCCTCTTGAGCTTCAGACCAGCATATCTTGAGGAGTTTTACATGCTTGTCAAATTCAGGAAACGGGCTGTCCGAATACATGCAACCTTCTGCCGGCCTTGCCGATATTTCGATCAAGAACCTCATCTGCTGATGAACCGTGCAGTCTGCAGTCTCTACAGTACCAAGGGCGGACCAACGAACAGAGTATGTTATGCCTTGGGATTCGACCGCAATCTCTTCCGACAAGCGGAAATTGCGAACAGCGTATGCTGGGTATCCGACCGCAATCTCTTCCTAACGACGGAAACAACGAAGACAGTGTTTCACATTTGACTGCGACTGTCAATGAGGCTGTTTCAACACATTAACCAATGCTCAGCCTCTTCGCTTCAATTGATGGCCTCTTTGACATCTGCTATAAACGTGCGTTCTGTCGCCATCATATATTGCAACCATGCAAAATATGGACAGGGGCATCATCATAGACGACTTGATCTTGACAGGATCATGACATCGGGACTTCTCCAGAACCTGATCAAACATGCTACTTTCTCTTCTATCCTTACGTCCGGATCAACTGCATCAAACCCAAATCTTTGAATCCTGCACGATGTGTTTTAAAAAGTAGGTGCAAATCCGATGGATTATTTCTGACTCTTTTGGAGAAAAGCAGGAAACAAGTATTTTCCATTTATATGCATAACATGGAGAGATGTGTTATTTAGTTTACGAGAAATATGAACATTGTTCCCTATTTAGTAACAACAAATATATGTACATGATTATAAATGTTTGAGAGAGAAATATAACTCTCCACCAGATTCCGAGGAATGATATACTCTCGTGTTAAGTCGTTTATTTCCATTCATAAAATAGCTAAATGCTATTCTGTTATTTTTGAGTGCATGTATAACATTTTCACATTTCCAGAGCACAGTTTAATATTTTCACATCTTACAAATTAATTTTAGCTAGAATTTAAAATGCAGTTCCTACCAAGTGTATCTCCATTGTCATCTTGAAAGCTTTCAACTGAAGCTTGTGAATAACGAGATTCAGTTATTTCTGAGATTTGACAGTTTTATGTGCCAAGAATTGACGATATTACTAGATTGTCATTACTACAAGCTCTGCTACTGCTTAAATATTTTGATACTTAAGCATATGCATTAAAATATGATAGTAATACATAAATCGATACAATGATACTAAATTATAGTCTAAATTTTCGTTACTCTCTCACATATCCACTAAGAGTAGAATTTCAAATGTCTAACCAAAAAGTCAAATTTTTATACATTGATATCTTAATGTCCAGAATTGTCATATATATCATAACCTATTATAAATTTTTCTTTATTAATATGATTATTAAAATTACTTTTACAAAGTCTTTGAAGCTCCTCTTAATGCCTTTAGCCCTCTTTAGAGAGAACTCGTAATCATAATACTGGGGCCCCAGTAGTATTATGTCTTTATGAGGGGCTCTTCCCATCCTTCTTGTTATCCTACTCGATTTCCTTCTCTCTCTGTTGACGAATGCTCGTCATTGCGAATCATTACCCGATTTTGAGCAATTCTCTCTGGGTCGGTACTCTTTGTTACCAAACCACATCCCCCGTCCAAGTTCCATCTTAGAGTGACCTGCGTCAAGAAAACTCCAATTTGTATGATGAGAACCTGCTCATGCGTTCAGGAGGTTATAATTCTAGGACATACTACTGTAGGATAGGTAGAAAAGTCGGTACCTGTACTGGCGTTTTGCATACTTCTCAGCAATCTTGATTATGATAGGGCTGCCGATTACTCCAGTTGATCCGTACGACCCAAGAGGAAGGTCGTGATCTCCAGGACCTCCCAGTGCTAACCAACCTACGACCTGAATTCCCATCTTTTGCAATACTCCCCAATTGATGTTTGCACCCATCCAGGATGCCGTTCTATCTGCTCAAGGCACGACAAACGCAAACGAGCAGACGTGATTATCAACTTCTATCTTCAAGGAACTCTTTGACGAGTGAATTTCGGATAGCAGCGGATTGAAAGACATACTGGAGAGAAGCTCAAGTGTACAAGAAGATGCCACTGTACCTGATTAACTGCTGGTACTGTGGTGGGTTTTGACAGCAATTTTTTCAAAGTCCTCGGGCTGAAGTTGGACACTCCGATGGCTCTAGTCAATCCCGCTTGTACACACTATTCCATCGCCTTTCAAGACCCATGAAGATCGAGTGGAAAAAGCCGTCTTCCTTCAAGGCAAACCAGAGCCTTACGCCAATAGATCAAGTACAAATCCACATACTCTAGCTGCAACGCACTGTAAATAAATAAAATCAGGTTTCGTTCATTCCGTGCTTCTGACTCACATAAGAGGAGAAATCCTGATGGACTGAAATATGCAGAGGTGGAAATGCTGCGCACCAAGCTCAGGCGGCTAATAAGAAAAAGAGTTTGATAGGTATCCACCACAGATGACTGGATGCGAATAAGACGATAATTCTTCGTAAAGATTACTATTTTCAAATAAAATATTGCATCAACAACATCCTTAATTAAGAACAGTAAACAATGGTCGATATGGACCAAGAAAAGAGCTCGGGCAGGATTACTATCTCAGCTACGAAAACAAGAGTGGATAATCTATGTTCAAACAAACTCGTAAGGCGCAGTTTGGTTGTAAAACCGTGAAGGATTGACTTTGTGTCCTACAAGATTCATAGAGTTTATCAAGTTCCATTTTCTGACAACAATTAGATTCGGTACCATGTAGGGATTGCAGGACTGCAGTGGAATAGCCAACATCTTCGTCGATAGATTCGTACCTGAGAGACTTTCGCAATGAAGGGAGAACGTCCGGCGGATTCAATTCAAATGGCGACAGCTTCGTTGTCACAAATACTTCCTCTCGTTTTACCATCCCGGCCTTGAATGTTTCTTGAAGATCTGCTCCTACTACATTCTCGTTTTCATACATTGAGGCACAATCCAAATGCCTGTATCCATGCTGTTTGAACAAGACAAACGCTCGAACTGTTAAGAGTCCAAACACCAAACAGAACAAAACGACGTTTCCATAAGATCTATCAAGAGAGAGTAGACGGGGCCCGATTTTGAATATTCCTTTCTCTTCTCTGTATGCAAGTTCTGGCTCCACAATCGTGAAAAATCAACGCTTAGAAGTCCAAAGTCATCCCCTGACTAACAGACTTTACCTACACAGTGCGATCTCGGAGTTATTATAGGCTCCAGTTTATACATACCTTGAGAGCCGTCACGACGTCTGTAGTGGTGAACGGCTTTCTCCCCAGAGGAGCAGTTCCGAACGCCACAGCGAGCATCGACGCACCTGTATTCAGCTTGAACAGTAATTGGTCTTTCACCACACCCACGGTGTCCCCAATGACTCTACTAGTTGCAATAAAATATGCACTCGCTTAGATTTCGACGACTTGGAAAACCGACAAAATTTATCAGTGTAAATAGAGACAGAGCTAAAACGAACCAGCACCACGGATCTCTGTAAACAATTCATAGGCTCCTCTATAGTTCAAGTCTTCACTTCGTTCTATCAATTTTCTCAAAGTAAAGAGACTCGCATCTGTGCTGTAACTAGACTCCGACATCACGACCCATGGCACGATCCCGTGAGGAGAACCACAATGGACTCCGACTTCTTCCCACGGCCGAACTGTATTCGATGTAATTGCGAGCAACGAACGATGCGAAAACTCGTGTTGAATCAGATCCGTCGCTTACGGAACCCGTAAGGGACGGATTTTATCTGTTCCCTTAGACACCCACAATTGTTGCCAATCGCTGCCAATCACAAGCACAATGCCAGATTCTAGTCAATGCTAAGAGCATGCGGCCCTTCCCACACATACGATAAAAGGCGAACGCGTAGGAAAATTGAAGGATGGGAAGACCCCACATAGCGATTGTGAGCAGATAAGTGTTGTGATAGCTTACATTCAGGGACAGCTCGTCCAAACGCGAGAGCATATTGTCAAGTAGCGTATATATCGGGCCTCCAGTATCACTGACAATTTTTTGTGGTGCAGAACATGGCATGGAGTACCGGTGTCTTGGTACTCCAAGCCAGTCCAAGCCAAGTACTCTTAAGTCTTGGAGTACGGAGACACCGGTACTCCAAGCCATGTGAAGCTGGAGAGCGCTCTGCAGCCGGCGCCAGCTCCACTGAGTTGAGTTACGTATCGAGTTCGTGGCCACTTACTCCACGCGATCGGGAGCCACAGTCGCGCAAAGTCTTTTCCGATCATTTCAGGAGCTGTCCTACTTCATTATTTCCGTCCCAATTCCACGTCAATGCTAGCATCTGACTTAGTCTTGACACCCGAGAATTACTCCATCACCAAGTTCAGTAGTTGGTCACAGTCTACAAGAGCAACTGACGCCTGGCGGTTTGGAACAGCCGTAGATCTCCCGATCGCAGTTCGTTTCGGCGTTCAATCGGAGGTTGCCGTGCGAATTTGAGAAGCTTGCAAAGCGGTTTTGACTGCTTGTTAATCCTGATTTGCTGGGTTAGTCACACGTGGTCGCTTATTTGCTTGGTTTCTTCGACCGCTTTGAATGGAGAAATTATCCTCTGGCATCCCCCCTGCACGCTGCTCGAATTTGGCCGGTTGACGCTGTAGAACCAGAATTGGAGCTCTTCTCTTTCTTCGTTCAAGTTGTCGAGAGAGCGTAACAATAAACTCTTCTAATGTGCAACCACGAGCTTAATTTTTAAGGCCCTTTTAAGGCTGTGAAGGTTGAGTAAGTTGGCAAGGACACCGGCTTTATTTTGTCGTTTAACTTGGAGGAGAAGATGATATCCTAGTTGTGTTTCTTTACTCAATAAGGGCAGGATCCTACGACCCGGTGTCCCCTATATACATGCGGGAGATAATGGTTCAAAATTACTGATTTACTGATAGTCATACGATTTATTTTTTTATATTAATTAATATTTATATGTTTATGAAAATTTACCTAATTAAATATATATAGTAATAATATCCCTTTTCTCTCCCATAATATTGATATAGGCGCTTTTCAGTTAATAGTGTACTCGGTATACCTCTTGTGTATTCTTCATCCTCTATAAGTGTTCTATTGTAACTTATACAAAAGACATATAAAAATTATGTCTTTTGTAGATAAATAAGATAGATTTTTCAACCGGATGTTATCGCGTTTGATTTCACTTTACTTCTTAGGTTTTATTTTTGTTGGTTTGATGTGGTCTTCCTATTTTCCTTTTAAGTTTTATCCTTTTGTTTAGTTTGATGAGTCTTTTTATCCTTCTTGTTAATCTACCTATATTATGCTACGTTTCTGAAAGACTTGAGTAAAGAGCCTCTGCGAGAGTTTGTACGAGATTAAACATAAACAATACTCTCCGATATTTATTATTCGAATGCATTAGGGGATATTTTTTTCTTGTCACTTGTTGATACTTGTTCTAATCGCATATAGATCGTTTCTGTTATATGAGTGTGACGTTCTAAATCCAATAGAACAAATTCTCATTGTGACACTATTGAGGCTTAATCTCATCGTATCTATTAAGTTTTATCTTGTTCGGCTTGATGGCCCTTCCCATCCTTCGTATTATCCTATGTGATCAGTTACTTACTTTTCGATGCAAACATCCTAAACGTTTAATACCATCCGTGTTGACCTCCAAGTGTACCTTCATAGAAGCCAAGCATTTAATGAGAGTGAAGTACTTGAACACATTGCAGCTACAGTCAGATTTACAAGCTCTCATCTGCATGGAGAACAGAAGAATTGCTAATAAGTAAATATTTATCTAAAACCCCAAGGATAAGATTTATTATTATATAGCAACAATGATAATCATGGACATTACCATTATGGCTATTTTTACCATTCACTCTTGGACCTGCATGTGATTTTCTGGCGTTTTCTGACTTTTCGTCCATTCTGGCGATTCACTTGGCTCTTATGTCCCTTCTTTTCGGTATAAAGTTTGTAGTCTTATGTAGTATGATCTGTCTTTTATGTCCTTTAGATAAGTCAACACTTGAGTACAGTTTCTAATCAAAAGTGAAAAGCAAGGCTTGAAACGCTTAAACTTGTGATTTATTTCATTTTCACATCATTAATATATCATTAATATTTTGCTAAATCCAAATTGAAATACGCTTTAAAATGGAAGGCAGCTCCAGTAGAAAGGGAAAGGTACGCGTTTAACAGTGGTTTGATATAGGTCCGGTGGCAAAAATATAGAATAGCGATAATCGAACTAAACCGGAAGTGCGGTACAAAGCTGAATATGAGTGGTTTACATATACAGAAAGTACACTGAATCTCGAGATTAAATTTTTGATATTTTTGACAGTGCTAAAAATTTGTCTTTGAAATTTTTAAGTGCAAATTATTGATATTGTAACGAATGAAAGGAGGTGATTTCCTTCCAATGCTTAAATTGATTTCTTGAGCTGAGTGCACAAATCAGGTTTCTTTTGTGCAGAAAATGTATTGAAATAAAGTGAATCAATTTGTTTATCATGGGTAAGGTAATTCATAATTAAAATTACCTAGCACAAAACCACATTAAGATATACTCTTTATGCTATGGAAATTCATAAAGAGCTTCGTACCCAATGTCCAAAATTTGAAATCTTTCAAATATAAAAAGAAAATTAAAAATTTTAATTTTAGTGTAATTTTTTCCCATATAGAAACTAAATATTAATAAATAATATTATTAATTCTTCAATAAGAAATATACTCAAATGTATGGTCATCACAATTAAATCCCAAAATATTATTCTTTTACTATTTACTTATACTCCTCCTTGGTGAATGTTTCATATTGTATATTTTAGATGCTATGTTGGTCTTTGATATGATCCTTCTTATGACCCTTGACATAGTTCACAACATGCAAGCTGATCTACAAAATATTATATTATTATTTTCTTTTAGATACATACCTAGTATACTAGTGACTATTTTCACGTCATTGTATTGAGACTAATGCATATCTATAGCAAGTTATATTTCCTTAAATTTTGGAATAATAAGACTTTAAATATAAGATTTAAATAACATTTCTTGGGTAAATTTTTAGTTGACTTGAAGTTGCTATTAGTAAATATTTAGCACTCACTTCTTGCCATGAGGTACTCTAGGTGAATATTTTGAACCTTAATTATCAGAAAAAGATCAAAATAGAAAGGTTAAGTTTCCTTTACTATAAGTTCAAAGATTTAAGATATATCTTTACCACTTTGTATTAAAATTTATATCAGTAAATACTTAGAAAAATTATTTCTTTGTGTTGAATTTGTACTTTTTTGTACTTGCTTACTGATATTAGACCTAATGTCTATAATATAGTCATATGGAATAATTGATGAAATAATATTTTGAAATACATAAGAATGAAACTTACAAAGACTATCTATAAACACTTAGCTATTCTTTCGGAGATTGATTCAATAGCCAAATTTCATAAAATATTGTAAGTATGTAAATAAAGCTCTAAATTTATTTTTATATGCTATAAGGCTTTAAATATATATAAAAATTTTGAAATTCAAATCTATCAATGAAAACATATTCAAAGAGAACTAGATTTTTGAAATGACCACAGTTTTTTAAGTTTCTTCTTTTCTAATTACAAGTACACTTACTATAATTCCTAATCTCTATTAATGGATACACTTTTATTATGAGCATACTAATCCTTCTTTTATCTTCTTTTGCCATTTTAACTTTTTTTTCTCTATTGCTTACTATTTTTTCCTCTAAGTAGCACCTTATTGTTGAAAGATCTATTTTTAGATGGAATGTTAATAGTAATATTAATTTTCTCCCACTTAAGTACTCTTAAAAATCTTCCAATTTCCTTATATATTTGTAAGTTCCTTTTTCATTAGCCTCTTGCTGTTGAAATATTCCTTTTCTTGTTGAAATTTTTCTCCAATTACAAGCACTTTTATTCTTTTTCCTAATTTGTTTATACCTCTATTTAATTTCCTGACTTCCTAATTTAATTTTTTCATTAGTACTCTAAGACTTCTTCTATCTAAATGTAATATGGCTATTTCTTTTCAAATTCCTTATATTCTTATATAGTCCTTTTTTATTTCTTTGTCTTTAATACCCTAAGCCTCAAAAATCAAAGCGGTGCTAGTTTTTCCTAGGTTTTCTATGTTTTTATAGCTTGCTTTGTCATTACCGCTCTAAGCTTCCATTTCTTCCCTATATCCAACCGTCATATTTATCCAAAATCCAGTGGAATTATTTTTTATATAAAAATTTAAGGTCCTAATTTTCATTTTCAAGAAGTGAGTACTAATCAAGTAAATACCAATTTCAAGCAATGACTACTAACATTGGCAAAGATGCAAAAAATGTAAGATTTTTCCAACCATTAGAGTAGGTTATTAGGAGATATTATGAATTATGTATTTTGAAAATAGTTCTCATTATTACATGATGTAAAAATGGGGTAACAAAGCACACCACAAGTTAGAAGTTAGAAAAGAGTCTCATAAAATAAGACTTTGGCCCATAAAAATTACATGGTATAGGAGTGGATGTAAATTTGGGTTAACAAAGCATACCACAAGTTGGACGAAGAGCTTTGGCCTTTAACATCTCATAAAAGAAGATTTTTGGCACATAAAAATTACATGGTATAGGAGTGTGTCCACTATAATACAAGGAATAGGAATATTACACAAAATAGGAGAAAATTAAGAAACCAATTTGCAACACCTTGAGACACTTAATATTACTTAGGTACTTAATTATAGAAATATGGAGCTTGATCATGGAACAACTAAAAAAAATCCAATTACAAACACAGATAATACTAAGCTTAACTAATAGAGGCATAAGCACACTTTGGGACTTTGAGTACACTCAAGTAAAAAGTACACAAACAAATGAAAAAGAAACTAATATGAAATCTAAAGTGACATGAGTAATTATTTTTACTAAATGAACAGCATAGAGAGTCCTTGTCTCCAACAAACCCGGGACCCCTTGAATATATCGTGGAGAACAGTGTAAAATGGCCTACGGATTAGTTGGAGCAAAACATGGTCCAAAGCGGATTGTGGAATAAAATAGGTCTACAAACAGACAATTGGGATGTAAAGTGAAATAGAGCAGATTGTAAGAGCTAGGAAAACAACAAGGATCAGATTAGATTAGAGATAAGTTATGATACAATTTGTATAACTCTGGAGGGTGCAAGTAGAAGATAAAGCCCTGGACCAGACCTTAGGGATTAGTTAGGAATAAATACAATATGTATTTATTCCTTGGGATTTAGGGTTGGCCAGACCCCTAAATCTCGGGATCCCAAACAATATTCATTAATAAAAAGTTTGGTTCTCAAAGTCTCCTGTGTTTATGCTTGTTGATTTATCCTTGTGTATCCCTAAGGATCCTTAGTCCGTAAGCAATTATTTATGCTTAAGCACTTGATTGACCGGAAGGCTAAATTTACCATTTAGTCCAAGCTCCTTTGATAGTCCTGGTACCTCCTTACTGTTAAGGAGTCCTTGAGTCTAATGTTTATATAATCTGAAAGACATATATATAATTTTGCATACCCTAGCTTATTGGCACAGGCATGGCATTAGGCTTTTGCTACTGCCCATACTGCTTGGAAACTATACTAATTATAGTACTAAATGTCTACAACCTTATCTTTACTTTTTCTTGATGTTATATTTACACAGTCCATGCTTGATCAGGTCCCTAGTGTTGTAAGTCTACATGGCCATGTTGTCCATGCAGCTAACCTATTTGGCTACATGTTCTTGTTTTTGATGCAAATCCATTTCAATCTATGATCCATACTAAGGTACGTTCCACAAGTTATCCAGTTTGTATTCTTCTTTTCCCCATGATTCCTTTGTCTACAACTTAGATGCTCCATTCAGAATTCATATTCCTATTTCCTTTTGCTCCTATAGAGTGAAACCAAAGAAAGATACATCCAGTACACCAACCTTGAACTTACAAGATGCATTAGCTCAAGAGCTTACATAAGACCTTGAAGAACATTATGAGATTCTTGATGGACAAGTGCTTCTAAGGTTTGCTAATTAACAAAAATTGATTATACTGACTAATCCAAGTCAAAGCTCTCTGGTATATGATTCTATTTGGATAGCAAAAGCACTTTGTAACCAGATTGTGTGATTTTTCATAAACTAATATGACTTTTGTGTTGGGTGGTGATTGATAAAAGTACAATTACTTTGAGGTTCAAAGATACCTAATGTTTCCAGAGAAAAACATGGAAAAAAGACTACATGGGTCAATGCATTTCCTTGTGTCTGTTTATGAAACACTTGTGTTTATTGGTAGAAACATAAAGGGAGAATAAAAAAAAACACTTGAAATTACTTGAGGAAACAAATAGCTTTAGATTTCTCGTCAATTCAAGGATAACAGTAATAATATATAGTCATTCTAAAATATATATTTTAAGAGGATTAACTATACATATCAGATTCTTGTTTGTATTTACCTACTACTAAATGGAAGTGCTTATGAGGTGAATACTTGAATTCTTACTTGATTGGATGGAAAGCTCTGCTTTTAATTGTTGCTGCAAATTTTGATTCTTACATCCCACCCTTTTTAACCGAGATAATACATGAGTGTTTTGAATTTTCATATTATAATTAATTTTTAATTTATTAAAGTTATAATTTTAAAAATACCATTGAAGATTTTAAATACTGTTGAAATTATAAAAATAATTACAAAATTAATAATATCAGCTTAATGAAATTATTAAGACTCATAATGAAAAAATTATTGGTCTGTATCTGATTTTATCTTGATTATATAGGATAATCTTAAGTTGATTATTTAAACTCAGATTGATTAGCCTTCGTCATATTTAGTTAAGTAAAATAATAGAAATTTGAATTGGTATAATTATAAATAATATTAACACAATTTCCTAATACCTTTTCAGTTGCTTTTAATTCATAATATGGGTATCTTAACCAATCAAATATAATCTGCAATCCCTACTTAGATAAAAGGTTTTTGCCAATATCTATAATTTTTCTTGTATAATATCTATATTCCTTAGAGAAAATTCCATTTTCCATTAGAAAAATTTCTGATAAAAATGAAAGGTCCATAAATTTTGGAATAGCCTAATTTTAGTGAATACATTGATCTCTTAAATCTTATAATCATCATCAGTTCATTTCTTGCAACAATTTCCATGGATATAACAGAAAATGTTTGAATATAGATTAAATCTTGAATTTATTATGCTGGAGGAAATATGTAATCCATTTTGGATAAAAATCAAGGATCTAGCTGATTTTGCCGAACTTTGTAAGGTTTTTGTTTTAGTCCCTATAAGAGATTATGAACTACCAGTACTTTCAATTTCTCACTTTGTATAAATAGATTAATTTGTGATGGAATTTTTTTATAATGGAGTATGACTACATTATTGATGAGGGTTAATAATTGAGTGAACCTAGAATCTGGTCAAATATAAATCTGGACTAGACTAAAGTAAAGATATATTTTATTTTCTCTTTCAGAATTCTAAGTTCTTTTGATTTTAGAATGTCCAATCTCATAAAGATGTCCAATCTCATGAACAGATGTACAAGTATCTAGTCCGTCTTTTCTCCTCTTATTTATGTAGATTTTTTTTGTCAGAAAAGAGGATCTTTATTGCTAATTAAAATTTGGTAAAATAGTAAAGAGTATACTAGAGAACTTGAAACAGAATCTTTGAAGGAAGTTTTTTGTTCATAAAATTGCTGAGAAATCTATTCTCTCATCACAATGAAAATAGATGAGGATTCAAAGGTCTTATTCAATTTTCTTTTCAATCCATAGTACAGCCATTGTCATTAAAATTTTCTCAGAGATATAAAGATCAAATACTGAAAATTTGATGACTTGTTAAACTAAAATAAAACTTCAAGGTCTCGCTTATAGAGTATTATATTGTTAGAAAAGCATTACATAACGGTATGGAACCATACAGTTAAAAAGTATCTGCATATCTGCGTGTAAAAACACGCTCAAACTCAAGTTTCACTTTTGATTGCATGCTGTAGTGAATTACACATATGAAGAATTATATCCTGGTCTAGTTAGTGCTTCATGCAACTTGTTTACAGCTTTTTATTATATTAATTTTTTTTATTGGTTTAATGATCAAAAAAATCTTTAAATAGCTCAAATTGTAAAGTAAAAACAACTTTATCCGGGAGGTTATATGTTAAATATGTTATCTCCAGTTATGTATGAATATCGGCGCCCACGTTTCTTATAACATTTCTACGGTTATAACGCTGCATCTGAACTTTCTTGTATTTAGAATATACTTTTCAGAGCGCTGACCACTATATTTGTCCAAACTGACGAAGTCGCAGCCGTTTAAATGAATGGTTGGGTCGTTATTACTGCGTCTTCTGTCTTATGCTGTAGCACGCTCACGTGCTATTAGCCTTGGGACTACGCTCTGAAGTTCTACATCGACTTGTCATGGTCCAAGTACTGCTGCCGTTGGGAGAAGGTCAACAAGGACATGAGAGAGCAAACAGAACTAAATCGCGAAAGAAAGACGACGCACATAGGATAAGAAGAATTCTGGAGGGCAAGACCCCATCAAGCCGCGAAAACCGATGACCAGTCGAGACCTAGCAGATTGTTCAAACTCGAAGTTCCTGCAGTAAACACGTTATTCTGACGACTCCAGAGAGAGGAGGTATTTAAGCCCTGCGATTATGTCTACTTCAAACAAACGAACAGCAGACAGCTTTGTAGTCTGAGGAACTCTACCACTACTCACAATAACACACTCTCAATCTGACGTTCAAGCCCAGAGTTGATTTCTTCTTGTTCGGGCAAACAGACAAGAAGAATCAAGATCTTGATACTGCGATCTTCAAGAGCGTCACATAGGTTGTTTTACAACCCATCATGGCTGACTACAATGATGTTTTTGGTGATGATGATTCTCCTCCATGGCTGACAGCTTGTCGAGAAGATGACAATTGCAGTCTGCCTATGTCTTCAATTTCTGCCCTTTCTGGTGTTGTTGGATTTGGTTATTATGATATTCACGTCACAGGCTTTGCAACTGCCACTGGAGCGGCCAAACAAGGGCCGATCGTCATGAATCTTCTGTGTGGCTAAAGCTTTCTGGTTGATGCTGAGTGCATCTCATCATGACAGAAGTTTATGGCCTCAGAAGATTCAGAGGCCTGTTGGATTCAGATGAATGGGCCATTGGAGGGAGTACAACTTTTCTATCGAATTCCCGCAAATGGATCCTGTGAGTGTCATTTTGCTCAACGATGGATCATTTTCTGACGATTCTTCTCAGCGCTCTTGCAATCGATGATGACATTTGATCCCATCGAAGGGTAGGGATCGCTGTATGCAAAATGCTTGCCATCCGATTGTAAGTTCTTATGACGCTGAATCGAATATTTCTGGCAACGCTTGGTCGAACTTCCAACATGATTCCATCAGAATCTCATCTGCGCTCACGTCGCCAGCATGCGTGCTATCAACGACTGAGTGGAGTAGTGGTACAATTGATGGACATGCTGGCGGAAAATTGAGCATACCAAGGAGGAACATACAGAAAATGGATATCCTTGTATGCAACGACCACAAGACACTTTCTGAATAAGCACGTATTCAGAATTCTGCTCCTAAAGACATGGGCTCATGGAACCAAGCATGGAGTTACTGCATCAATGGACTCCACGAGTCTAAGTATTTGCAAAAGTAGGCGGATTGGTTCAGACCTTCGGATTCCCCTGTGGGGGCCAGAAAGTGGAGAAAACCTTCGGGCCTCAAAGTGGAGTTGACAGATCAGATGCAGTTTTGGAACCCATAGGGTAGAGATGTGGCCCGAAGGGTACTGTAAGTCTCCAGATAGTATTCTCAAAGGAAATAGTTCCGTGGTCAAACTATACCATTTCACAAGGGAAACCAGGGCAGGCTCCGCGACAACTTGTTAGGCCACCGAAGATGATTATAGTTTGATGGTTCGCTGGCATCGCCAGAATTTATGTGAAAGAAATCACTCATTTAATAAGGCTAGAACATGAATTCAACCGAAACTGATTTTCATTCGAGACGGATATACCAGATGCTTTTGTGCACACGTTGAATGCAAGCTCATACATTCCGAATTGCGAAGGTAACCTAGCTCCCATTTTAGTCTGCAAGGCCGGATTGGATCGTTCAGTCTGTCATTCATCCAGATCGGTTCATAGATCATTTGGGCTAAAGAGTTAATTTAGGATCAAGCATCTAAAATAAGTTGGAGATAGACTGTCAGAGCTTTGTACCGGTTATTCGCGTAAGAGCTTTCCACGACATGCCCTGTTAAATGTGGCAATAGCAAAATGGTTATTGGGAGCGAATCTCGAGTCGAGTTGCTCCAGGAACAAAATTGATCGCTGTTAGAATAAGGCATAGTTATTCAATGACAATAACCTTTGGAGCGACCATATCCAATCAGTACGGGGTTTCGAATCGTCGCGCAGCTTTAAGAACAGCCATATTTCTTGTATGAGTGCCCGATTCTACATCGTATCGCACGCGGACGAAGCAGGGCAACTGCCTCATGTTTCCTAACTAAAGATAACTAACGGACGAACAGTCGGAATCTTCAGCAGCAACAACCTCTCAGAGCATTCTGTATGTTCATCGTTAACTTTGGGTCTAGAGCTACTAGATTTCAGAAGCCGAATTCGGGTTACGGGTGCCAGTGAGACAGATAGCAGTGTACTTCACGCCTGATTGCATTAGTTTATAGCTACACATGCAGAGGGACCTCTGCTCTGCACGCTAAGCTTTTCTTCATTGGCATTCGAAGAAAAAACCTGCTTGATTAGTCTACCACCCACGGTAGTCAGGTCATACCATGCTATTGTAAGAGTCATTAGAGCTATTTGGCCACGAGCTAAAAGACTCCGTAGACCAACAAAGAGAAGAGGAGGAGGAGGAGGAGGAGGAGGAGAAGAAGCAAGTATTCCACGAAGCGTGTTATTTGGATGATAAGAAGTTTGTTATCATGTAAACTTCAAGATTAACTTTAAACTGCAAGATATTACGTTCAACTTTGATCTGCTTATGCACTCTCCTTATCCTGATACGGAATCCAAAACGTTACACCATGTTTCCCGTTCGAAGGGACATCACAACGGAGAACAGAAAATAGATGGTGATGCAAAAATAAATAATGTTCATCAAAGTTAACTCGGTGACTCGATGGGTTGAAGAAGAACTGGATGCATTATCGGATGTCTTTGATCTCACCTCCAATTCTTTAATTTACAAGCAGACACATGCGAAGTACTTTCCGAAATTGAATACAGGATATATGGTTGACGTTTGCGGTTGTTTTTGTTCTCTTCGTTTATTCTTCTGGATGATGCCATCACTCACAATTGACAAAATTTGACTATATTGAGTAAATCTCTAGATAGTTTTACAAAGTGGATTCCGTATCGTAGTTCTCCTCTTGATCCGAGAACTGTTAAGCATCCATTTATGGCGCCATTCCAAATTTTTTTCATTTGTTTGTTAAATGTAAAAAATACAGGTTGTTTAAGATGACTATTTATCTTGACTAGGCTGGGGAATCCAATTTGTAACATTATCTCAAAATGTTTCTCATTTGCTCTGAGTGAGATTATTATCTAAAAAAGTGAATGGAGAGTAATAAAAGATCAACCACATGTCCTAATTCAAGTTTCAATTCAAATTTGACATACTTGGGGCGTGTCTTCAACTTCTGGAATCGGAGTTAGAACCTGGAAATGAGGTCAAAGACATTTGGTCTTGCATCTATCGTTTTATAGCTCATCGAATTAACCAAATTAATGAACCTTTATCTTTGCATTATTGATTTTACGGTGTGTTACGTTTTGAATTCCGTACTTGAAATGAATTTTCGCTTTGTCCTTTTTGCGGAATGGAGCCTTCGTGTCATGATTGTAGTCATACATGATGGGCAGGATTGACTTTGGGAGATCTTGAAGTCCCTCAATTTTTATTTGAATCGTAACCCTCTGCAGAAACGCATTTTCGGGACCAAAGGAATGGTGACTGAAGTCATCATCCAGAATAATAACTGAGAATAATGAAAGCAACCACGAGAATGTACCATATTGTGATTTGAACCTCCCAAAGTTTGTTAAAGTACTTCTCATGTGTCGTCCAGGAGTGGATATAAAATCCAGGTGGGGACTAAGTCAATGATTATTGTTTTTACCTCTTATCAAATGATCGATTTAACATCAATGAACTTTTCCGTATCCTCACGGGTATCTTTTCTCACTTGTGATGTCACTCTATGACGGGAAGATAAATTATGTTCTGCATTCCGTTCAGGTCTGACTCTGCGGATTTCGAACAAGCTAACTTGCTGATAGAATAGTTGCTCTTCCTGAGACGTGGGGAGTTCAGGTTGATTCTGGACACGCGACAGGTCGCGAATGTCAGAGTTCTGAAGACTTCCAACGATATCTTTGGGCGTTTCTTTAGTTCGCTGACTCTGCATAGCTCACCGAATTCGTAAATGGACAGACGTTTGACATGGTTGAAATACAGAAGGCAACACGGTGATTGATCGACGTCTGAGATAATTTGACAAATCTCTTCGTCCGCAGATCATACCAAGGATGCGTGAAAGTCCACTTGGCATACTTGGCCTCTCACGCGCTCTAGGGGAGTGCAAAAGCCGGACGAGGTAGCCTGTCAGAGTCTGACTTGTCATAGTTGGGTACAAACTAGCAGGTAGGTGGATATGGTATCTGATGTGAATTGTTTGCATTTTCTAAGTAGATTCAATGGAACTATAGAGAAGTCTCGAATGGATTATGCACATAAAGTTAATTTTAATTTCGCTGTTATACTACGCGAGTTCATTGGCTCTCCGTACCTTAATGTAAATCATTGTAATACTTCCGCTACCTCAAGACAAGCCAATTACATGTACAGGATGCGATACCTGAAACTAGTCACAAACAAATGAAAGCTGCAGGTGCGCGTTACAATGGCGAAAGCTAGATATAAGAGTTTGAGAGCAAATACTGCATAAAATAATCATCTTTTATTCATCCCGTGGGATAACATGTATGCTGCTTCTGTCTTCAGAATTCAGGCAGGACACGTTCTTGGAGTTGGCCATTTTTTGGCTACATAAGACTACTGCTGCAGTACTCGTCTAGATAATATCTGTTGTTGCCGGAATCAATGAGAAATTTGGATCAAGCTAGACGAAGAGACAACTCCAAGTACTGGAAGTTATCGCCCATCTAGGGCAACAGAAAAGTTGCCATATTGTGCAAAATGCATGACTAGAAACTAAAGCTCACCACACTCTGCTGGAACCCAACCTACCCGACTATTAGCCTGGTCATATATGACCTGGAAACCCTGCTGTTGCAAATTTCCGATGATCTGAATGCCTTGATTCGATGGAATCATTGCCAAACAGTAGATTCTGTGAGCGTCATCGACAGGTAGATACGAGTTCTCTTTCGGTATAACCCAAACTGCATCCGGGAAATTGAAAGAGAGGCTTGGCAAGTCTGGATACGGGTCATCCTTCACGTCGTAGCAGAGATCGATGCCTGGAACTGGTGATGAGGCACGCGTGTACTGGACCTTTCTCTCCAAGGAGCTCTTAAGACATTCGTAGGTGTGAGTGTCAAGCATTGTAAGAGTGGTTCCAGAGTCGATGATGGTGCCCAAACTCTCTTCTTCTTTATGTGGCGACGGGTGCCTAGGTCTACTCGGGCTGAACCCTCGATGACCCACGACGTCCTTATCATTCACGCTCACTCCCAAGAGGTTGAGAAACCAATACGTAGGGTAGAGGTCATTCGCAGATGTTTGAAGAGATGTGTATTGCACATCCTCTGACCTTGGTAGTGCAGATTGCCCAAAGAAAATTGGACTACTTCGCACCGGCGAGTAAATACTCTGCAAGCAGTATGAGAAAACATTTCCATACTTTTCTCCAAGCTGGGAAGGAAAAGATACAGGTCCCTGACCCAAACCAACAAGACCGTCCACCCCACTGAAATCGACAGAATTATTGACCCCCACGCCAAAAGCAAAATTAGGCACAGCCAATTTTCCACCATCAATTGTGTCTAGAGTGACAGTTTCTGTGCAGAGGTTCCCTTGAGTGGCCGAGTTATCACCATACCGATAGATATACTGGCAATTGGCATGTCCAGTATCGTTGTCCGGACACGGTGACTGGAAACCACCGTAGAGAGCGGCACACATATCACCCGAGCAGGGAAGAACGCCGAATGAAGACGACTTCCGGTCGTCAAAGGGTTTACTCACTTGATTGAAGCACTCACTGCATCTAGCCGATTGCACCCAAGTAAGATCACTTCCAGTATCGACTATCGCCTGAAAGGTTTGCGGAGGAGATCCTAAGGATATAGACATGGCATATCCTCCAGGAATTTCTGTCACCGTAGAATTGTAGCCCGAACCAGCCTCTCCCGACAATTTTACACGAGCTCGGAGTGTCGCTGCACGAGACTGACTGCTTTTAACATGATGTTCCAGTTTGTCAGCCATGCTGACAAACTGGGGTTCGAAGCGCATCATTCTCGCATGCAGTGAGTTCTCAATTGCATGTCGCCTTGCACCCGCTTGGACCGAGGTGCTTGCCCCAGTCGGCAATCCGAGCAGCATGATGGCTGTCAAGGCTAAAAGTAGGAGCGAAAGTTTTTTCTTAACCTTCGACATGGTTGCAGCAGTGAGTGAGTGACGCAGAGAGGACGTCGGCTGTTCTTCCTTCCAGTCGGAAGAACAGGATGATCAACCTGCGGATACTGAAGAGAAATCGCTCCAAATCAGGTTTATATAACATGACGGAAGCAAATTTAACGTCGGTACACGCGCTGGGAGGTTAAAGTTAGAGGAAAACAGACGTTATTAGAAACTTGAATATCAGAAGTTCCCGTTGAGACGATGCTCAAGTCACACAGCAACGCTGCATCGGACATTTTCTCATCGCTTAATCTAGAAACAAATGAAGTCCGTATCCCTGCAATAAGTTTCTCCATCCAAATATACTTTTCACTGCTGAATTAGGCAGCCAAGTGATGAGTTTATTTCGTTCGCCATCTGAATCTGGTAGTTTTTAAAATACCGCCGCCGGTTCCAAGCTTGAGCAACAGAGGTGCCGTTCCTACCGTCCGGGCGCCGCTGGATTTCCGAGTCGTAGTGTATGGACCAGGTGGGGAAGAAGGAACATGAGACTTTTATGCATGTAAGTAAGTACCTGTGAAAACTGCTAGGGGTTCATATCTATCAGTCGGTTGTCCTTCAGCAAATCATAATCAGTCCCCAAAAGCTGCCTAGGGAAGTTACTCGACATGGACCTGCCGGCCTCTGTGGACCGATCTCTCTGAGTCCGATGAGAAACTCTTACCTTATGTATTTGGCATCCATGGTTACCTGCAGTCAATATGATTCCGCACTAGCTTCATGGAGAATTCGTATGGCAGCAGTATTGTGTAATTTGATTCTGTTCGAATTGCGTAAATTTCTTCTCGACGCTGAATCAATCAACTTCAGTATATTCTCCTCAAAGTGATGTACACATGTTTGAACGGGTAGTTTGTGCAAACTCATTCTTGAAGTTCTGTAAAGTACTGTAGTCTGCTTGTTTATGTATCCTCTTCCGCGATCCTGACTTTTGGGCACTGTTAGCAGTAACTTCGCCACGGAACTTTAACAGTGCCTTCTCTTACTAAGATTCTAGCCATAGTTTGGCACGTTACTCGACTGTCGAATATCAATCCCCACTCCCTATTATGGAATCATAACCAACAGATAACAAGAAATCATAGGTAAAGAAGTGACGAAAAGCCTCCGAGTTGTGTCATAATCAGATCCTTTGCGATTCTAATGCGATTTATAAGGAGAAGAAAAATCACTTGATTTAAGGTAACTGAATGACTGGTAGACAATGTCGGCTAAGGAAAACGAAGCCTAAAATATCTTACCAGCGTGGCAACAACAGAGTTTACTGGTTCCTGTGATGCAACTACGTTTTCGAGTTATTTATGTACGAACCACATACAGTAGGTAGAAAGAGCGTGACGTAGATAACCATCTTTCTTTCTATACCTGCCTTGCCTTCGACCGTAATTGTATGGTGGTGGGAAGAGCACATCTAAATCAGTCTGTTATACCTGAAAGTTACAAGAGTGGAATCACTGCCCAGTCGATGCCGGTGGAGCAGTGCCACCGATGGATATGTATGGATTCCACCAATCCTTCTAACTATAACTTCTCACCGCAAACTCATTCTGTATTCCAAGTATGGAGTATCGAACGGAGTCACTGGTATGCTCTCATGGAATCCTTTATGTGTTTGTACTTAGATGGTCGTTATACATGTATCCAGTTATTGGACCATACTATCATTCACCTGCGGCAAGTTCCCCTGAAATTTGAGGACAAAGGATTTGTTATTTGACGCTCGGCTTCAGTAGGTAGATTTCAGAGGAGAGTATCCAGACCCCGTATCGATGATTCGGATGGGAAGTTCATGATAAATGTTATTGGATTCTGCTTGGGTCTTCGCGGATCATCTGGATGCTAGAGTCGAAGTTCTATATGGAAAGTTCACGGTACAGTCATTTACAGCGGCTTGAGTCTTGGGAGATCAGTTTTACATGTACTGTAACACCACTTTGGCTCAATTCTGCTTGCTGTTTGCAGATCAGCTAGACGCCACTCACTCGAGATCATCAGCTGTTCAATTGTTGGATCACCTTGACCTGATCTGTCCATGTCTTCTTTTCCGTCAGAAGAGGTAAGTAGTTTCTCTGCTATTGTTTAGAATCAATAACGCGACGGTGGAATCGTTTTATT
The DNA here is from genome assembly GCA_948567375.1 of Lunularia cruciata. Lineage (NCBI taxonomy): Eukaryota > Viridiplantae > Streptophyta > Marchantiopsida > Lunulariales > Lunulariaceae > Lunularia > Lunularia cruciata. The sequence continues at coordinate 11,564,170 of OX419756.1, forward strand.
CTGTGGCCCGGAGGTTGAAGTATTTCGGAGGAATTTATATTAAGGATTTTCCTTTCGTAGATCTGCTATGAAGGATATGACCCGAGATGGATATTGGGGAAAGATAAGGGCCCTCCAGTCGAGGTTAAACTACCGCCTCCCTCTCCACCTCCACCTCCACCCACAATAGTCGAAGAACCAAAGGTATTGCTATACATGTATACCATTCTGCGTCCATTACATGTAGAATCAATTAACGGAAGACACTAACAAACTAGCCTGCGCGTGAGTTGTAAGGCAAGATTTATAACGTAAACTTTTCTGGGAATTTCAGATACCGGAACCTATACTACTGAAGGTTCCATTCTGTTGCCAAGGTTGCCAGAATAAAATCAGGGATGCTTTATATAATCTGGACGGTGAGAGATGCTGTTCATAATTTGTTCACTTTCTGTATTTCACTGCTGGTAGCAAGTGAATGAACTTCAGCGATCATCCAATGGTTGTATTAAATTTCTAGTAGTCCCAAAAATCCGTATAGACTCTCATCGAAGTGGGTCCAGAATGGACTAACCGAACTAATGATAAATCGATAAACGTACGGGATTGCAGGACTGGAGTCTTTGAAACTTGAACCCGAATGCTCCAAAGTAATTATCACGGGAGAACTACCATTGGAAGATTGCCTAAAAGCGGCCAAAAAGGTGGCGAAAAGGTCGGAAGTATGGTAACGATAGCAATTGGAGGTGGAAGTACCACTCACTTTTAACATGTGACGAACAGACAGCCTTATATTTGGATGATGTTCTTAATTTATGGTTTTGGTTTAGGCATGCAACAATCCTACTCTGGTCGTCAGTTTTCTTCCACTAATCTAGATACGCTAGATGCTACCTTTTATATCACAACGGGAATAAAGTGATTCGGTAGAAGAAAGTGGACAACGATGGCTTGGCCAAACCAACACCTTACATGAACAGTCGCCTTTACACAATGCATGAACTTCTAGCGGTAGTCCATAGCTACTGTTATGTTCATTATCCCATAATTCGAAGCTCTGTTTCAGTCAGCTATCCTCGACCTCACTTCGACGGAGAGAGAGAGAAATGACAGATCCCAGAATCCACCAGTATCCCAGTTTGTTCGGCAAATTTGCATTCAAAGATCAATTTCTGTCATCTTTCCGTCAGATCCTTTCAGACTCTTTACCTCTTCGCTGCCATCACTTCATCTGCGTTCTGGAAAAGATATAGCCTCTCTGCCTCAGGTTTGGTCTTCAATGTAGGATTTTTTGGATGTAGCTTGGAGTCGATGTCGTTCATTTCGCCTACCACAATGTCGAATGTGAACATACCGTTCAAGACGAGCATAACAGACTCAACTCTCATAGAGGGACAGCACAATACTGACAACGGAAGCTACTGTGCCCAGACAATAGCCACTATACCCCAGAGTGTGAAGTAGCCTTCTGAAAAGACCTTAGCTGCAAGACTCATTACGGGCCAGATAATCAAGATAAGGACTGTGAATCGCAAACCCCACTTGATAATTCTGCCATCGTGCATGCTTAAGATTCTCTTCCTTGAACTCGTCCTCTGGAATATCACAAGTGTCAAGTTGCACCATAATGATATCTCTGGTGGTATCCCAAATGTCGTTTCGCAGCATAAACTCCGCCACCTACAATGATCGCTACAAGATTTCCTGCAAGAATCGGTGCATTTCTTCGGGTAGTGTCCAGGTTTAGTCTTCGATTCTCAATCTTCGTTCCCGTAAGCCGTGTTGTGATACCAAACACAGAACCATAATGGCTCCGGTTACAGATGCTTTGCTCTATTGAAGAAAGAAAGCCACCGGCATGACAGCGGATCCAATATAAACTCCCATGGCAAGAAATACCCATCCAAGTGAAACTCCGGCAACGTCGAAGACAACAGTCAGCACTCCAATAAACATGCCAAAACTGAGCACTATCCAACGGAAGACTTCCAAAATTTGCTTTCGTGGGGCCTTGGGTAAGTGATGTAAGCGCTGTAAATAGCGTGAGTAACGAGTGTGAAGACCGCAACTAGTTCTGCTGCCCATGGGAGAGGCTACAGCCCTGCACAAGGTTAACGAAAAATGTAATCAAATGTCTGACACTTGGAGGCGGCTCCAGCTATGTGCAATCGTTCTGGCGAATTAGAGGCAGAGGAAAACCAGAAACATGGTTGGGACTTTAGACATGATATCGATGTACTGCTACAAGAACAACTGCGTAACATTGTTAACGCAATTCTAACCAAAACTCGTTTGGCTGTTGACTGGATGCCGTGCCACACCACGGAATCCACTCAACAGAATAAGGAGAGATTAAGCATCGCAGACTGATATGAAGAGCATAGTCAGAAGCAGAACAGCGCCGAAATCCCCCATCAACGCAACTGCTGTAGCAGGGGAAACAAGCCCACGACCAGCTTCTGCAGCAGTGATGGCTAGGTCGAGGGCCAAAGCTCCGAGTCCCAATGATCTTGCAAGAGAGAATGGTACTGCAAACCATACTAATCTTTCTAGAAGGTACCCCACCCTTATGGATCGATGTGGCCCTTGCACCGATATGGCTCATCCAGTATCCCAGCAACACCCGTAATCAGATAGCAGGTTTTCAACTCTGGGGTACTGATTTCAGTCCAAGTCCAAGTCCTTGTCCCTTCATAAGCCTCGTCTGAAATTGGTCGATGCCGTCTATTTTATTGTCAGTTACCTCGAGTACAACTGGACATCGTGACCAGAATCTGGAGAGCAGGGCTATGTATGTAAACTTCTTCAAATTTAAAGGCCATTACTGGCTAGTTAGTGATACTCACATTTTCAACCGAAACTGTTCCTAAGTTACCGAAAGTGTTGATAATGCTAAAGACAAAATTTCCGGAATATAACATAGTGAGAAAGGACCCTCCGTGATTGCCTTCAACTGGCTAGTTAGTGATGCTCACATTTTCAAAGAAAATTGTTCCGAAGTTTCCGAAAATGTTGATTATGCCAAAGACTAAAATTCCGGAACTTAACATAGTAAGATAGCACCCTCCGTGATTCTCTTCAACGGATCCACATGCTTGGTTTGAGTAAGAGATTGCGGAGTTGCAACCCCGAGAGCTTGAGGCGGCGTCTGAAAGCTTACGGTATACATCGACAGGAGTTCTCAAATCTTTGCTAGCGACCTTTACCAGGAAGACGAAGACCACGAGCACGACGCGGATTATGAAGATCAGCCAAGAAAGATATAGAAGTTATAGCCAACGCCCAGTGACAAAATTGTGTATATAAGGTTCGATACTCCCGAAATTCGAGTTCAATATAAACTCTGTTGTTCATACTCAGCGACAAAAGAGTCCCGGTCCCACTAATTAGGTGAACGATTTATATCGACGTTTTTAGAATACGCCAACAGCAAGCTGCTCACCAGCGACAGAGTGGATATAACTAGCGAGGAACGTTGCCTTCAATCCTCTAGCCAGGTTATACATAATTACACCGTGCGGGTTCAAAAAGCTGGCTGCATAGAGATTCATGCCCATCAAGGCTTTTAGTATGCTGAGGTAAAAGCATAGCTGAGGATAATGTTGGTCATAAAGCAGAAGAATAGGGACACGATGTGCGCGTTAACGCTTCATCTGCACAAAGAGGATAACTGTTAAGAAGTAGCGGACTCAAATGGAGGATCAACAAATTACTTCCTATTCCAGTTCTATGAACTCCATGACGCATGATTCCCTGATTACCTCGCGAGAACGATTTCACAAATTGTGTGAGGTGCAGGCGCTTAACGGTTGATCTCAATGGCCATAATTCCAAGTAGGATAACCTGGATAGTGGGTCCGGTGGCATACTAGAATGGACCACTGACAGCGTATTCCCATGCGATGTTTGAATTCTGCAAGATTATGGGTGCCCATGTCCACTGCCATCCAGCCACGTCATAGAACAAGATTTCAAATCAATATTGTTCTCTCTCTGAAATCAGTATACGTAGAGCATCATATGTTAATACCAGATTGTGCATGCTGTCAAAATTCACTCTTAAAAACAAGTGACAATGCTCTTACATTGTTACCGATAAAGGAAAACTAAATAGTTATGGAGTTCTACGAATGGTTATTATTTGCTAAAACTTCCGTGGCTCGGAATTTAGATGATGCATATGACTGGTAAACAAACGTACCTGTGAGACAATGACAATAGCAACCCGTTTTAATGCCACGACCCGCTGTGTTGAGCCACTCTCAGGTATGTACTGCTCCTAGGAACCGCTTCTCCAGCCATACATGCAAGCACATTGACCACGAGAGTTACTCTCGTGGTCAATGTGAACTGTGAGGTCTTAACAAGAAGGATGTGAAGAAAGCAAAAAAGAATCAAAGCCTGAAACCAAAGCATATCTTGTGAGCATGAGAGAATGCAGTAAGATGTAGCTTTTTTGATCCATTGATCTTTATACTACCAGTAAGCTGATGATTGATAGTTTTGTGAGCCAGTTTTATAATTAAATGCTTAAAATGAGAAACTTCTAGAGCCATGTTCCTTCATACTTACTTTATACGTTCTGAATCCTTAAGTTGCTAAGCTGTTGCAGAATGCTTTGTTATTATTGTTGTATATCTATGTGCTAAGATTTGTAGCCTCTTCCTTTAGTACTAGCGGTGCAATGGGAATTTGATTTGATGAAGACTTGGTACATCTCGAACCAAAGGTTTTGTTACCTTTTAATTCTACACAACTCGCTTTGCTGCAATTATATGTGATTTACATGGTCTTGCCATAAATGGACTAATCCGTGACACTATGCCGGCTACATCTCGCCTTTTTGTTGTGTTTATACTGAATACTGGTTGGATCCTAGATAGTCAATTCAACCCAAGATGCGGCTTGTATTATGTATAGATTCTTATCCACCGTTTCTTCCATCTCATCAAAGGCCATTTCAATGTTTGCACGCGTAGAGTATACTTGAAAATCTTCCATCCCGAATTTGTGCAACATCAATTCCATATGATATTACTGCATGAAATATATTCCGTTCCATCTTTTCCTTACTTCTAAACAAAGACAAAATTTCATGCTCCCAATATTCTTCATCTTGAAGGATGTTGAAAGACCAATTTTGAGATTACAAACGCCTTGATCATGATGAGATGATGATTAAGTCATCTACAATCTCATAAAGCATTCCTTAAATATGTCTTGTAATATAAATTTACATCATACACTTTGTTTGAAATTGAGCTACTCCAACAAGACAGAATGGTATTGAAATTCTACACTCGGTTAGATAAGGCTAATCCATAAAGTGACTTTTTTCATCCTAAAACTAAATGTTCTGCACCTTGCACTTCAAATATTTCAAGTTGAGGGAGATACAGTTCCTACGTGAGTATATTGTTAGAACCGCTTTAGTGCCATCCATTTGTTATGGCTAGATCCATGGTCATCTTGGTAGCATTCATCTTGGCAAAAGATATATACGTGTTGGTGTAGTCAATTCCTTGACGGCAACCCTTTGCTGTTAGTCTACCCTTATGATGTGTAAGAATGTCATCTAGATTGTACGTGAGCCAACCTACTTGAGCTTACCCCAATGCGTGGGATTAACACTTGTGGTGGTAGGTAAGCCAACAAGATCTCAAGTTTGGCTATCAATTATGGCTTAATATTTTTTAACCATTACCTTTCTCGATTTAGGATTATTTCGCAGCTTCTGAGTGCAAAAAGTAATATGGGGGCTTTTTCCATTATCTTGTCCAATTCTTGATGGAGTAGTGCTAGATCCATAATGTACTTTTCCCATAGGTGGACAAGTACCTGTTTCATTTGTGAATACCACTTTTTGGTGAATCGGTTGTTGTATGTTCACTTATTACTAACATGATCAAAAGTGGCGTGAGATGGATCAAGTACTGTGCTAAGAGTGCATCATCATCATCATCATCATTTAGAATAGCTTCTTAAAATTCTTCCCCTCTTCTTGGATTTTGGTGATTATCCTCTTCTTTAAGATAACAAAGTTTGGTGTACATGACTTGGTGATAGTATATAAGCAGGCAGTGTATTCTGCAACAAAAGAAACATCCCAATTTAATATCACCTTATTGATAGTAGTGCAATAAAATTTTAAGCTTTCTTTTTATGCCATAGCAAAAAAACCTACCTATTTAGCTCTTATCATCAAGCTTGTTGTAGTTAGCCTTCGGAATGTGTATCCATACAACATAACAAAAGCTTTATACTGTACATGTAAAATTACTACTTGAATGTCAATATACATTTCTTTTGGAGTCAATTCCTTCAATGGTGGGTTGGACAGTTCAATGCATTACAATATTGTATATTGTTTCCTTCCAAAATACAAAAAAGTAAGTTATGTTTCTTAAGCATATAATGTGCTATACTTACCCCTGTTTTATTTCATTGCTAGACGATACCATTTGATTTGGTGTGTGTGCAGTGATGGATGCTCACCAAAGAACTTTTTGAATTTTACACATGAGAATTCACCTTCTTTGTATGTACAAATGGCCTTAATTCTTTTCTGAGTTTGATTTTCAGCAAATTTCAAGAACTTCTAAACTGTTGTGACAACCCAATGCCAATGCACTAGTAGTGCATTTGATAAGCATAGGTTGCTCCCTGGTGGAATTACTAGAAGTAAAAATAAAGTGTCACAATGTCATAGATGTTCTTTCTTGTTTAACCTCTTGAGCAAAAACCACTCCAAATAGAGGGTAGCGACACCCATTTTTGACATCCTACAAAAAGAGAAATTAACAAGTTTCACAAAAGATCTAATCTAATAAGCTCTTGATAGTGGTGGTTGTCAAGTCATTTGGAGTTTTGCATCTAGATTGCTTGGACACTAGAGTAGCAGTGATAGTAGTTAGAGGTATTTTAGCAATTACTTGGAGACTACTTTCTGTCGGTCAGATTTAGTGTTTTGGGTACTAACTACATGGTGGCACATGGGCACACCGTCACTTGCACCATTCCCAATGACGGGTGTGCCGTCAATGGGACCATTGGTGTGAGACCTAGGTCAAAATCAGGAGTATACCTTGGGAGTGCAACTTTAGAGCGTTCACTTCTCTATTGTTGAGCCTTCGAGTTCTTGGCTAGAGTGGATGGAAAGCCGACAAGCATCACCTGGGGTCTCTTAGCTAGAGTGAGTGTGGCTTGACTGTAATCAATGCCCAATTGGTTGACAGATTATTGAGTGATAGATCAAGTATTGATCTGATTGAGTGTGATTTGAGTTGTGTAACCGAACTGATTACAACATAGAAGTGAGAGTCAGGGGGAAATTGGGTGCAAGAACTAAGGGTGGTGGTGGTATCTCCAAGCCTGGTGGATTGTGATACCTTGATCGCAATTTTGATTTCCCTCGGAGTGATTGTGTGTGGAAGTGCTAGCCAAATTTGGAGACAAAGAGAGTCGATTTCAAGTGGTAGTTGTGATTTTGAGCTTAGGAGGTGAACATAGGACCAATCTAGGGCAAGTTGAGCTCAAATAGTGAAATTGAAGGTGGAGTTTAGAACCCATTCTTGAGAATTAGAGATTGGTTGAAACCAAAATTTTCCATTTTGGCTTGAGTAAGAGTTAGCAGAGGATTTAGACGTCAACCAAATTTAGGAATTTATGTCAATTTTTACGTCAGATTTATGTCAGATTTTGTGAAGGGTTTATGTTAGATTTTAGCAGGAAGAACTTTGATCCTATTCTTGTAGCTCAAGAAGTAGATAGGTACTCCAATTATGTCAAATGCCAAATGGCGGCCGATTTGGTCCAGTGTTGATTTATGAGATGGAGGGTTTTTGTTTAGGCTTCTTGTGATTGGACCCCTCCATTCTTTACTTCTTGTTTGTACACCGTGTTTGTGTGAGGTGCTTTGAATTTAGAGCATGGGTGCTCTGGTGTGCTCTTGGTAGTGAGACAGGAGTGCTGACCAGTCAGACTATCTATGCTTCTCTCCGGTGAGCTAGGAAGTGATGACCTATAGACCGTGAGAGTGCGTGTTGTGATGGTAGGTGGAACCCGACTTTGTTCACATCCTTCATGGCATGGAAAGGTTTGTTTTAGCATTTGGAGGGTCCACCAATGGACAACTACCATGAGTTCAAGAGAGCTCCCTTGGAGGAGATTGAGCTCTAGAGATTGTATTGATCCTTGAACTATGTCTCCATTACTTCAGGCTTAGTTTTTAGGAGTAGATTGACCGTACCCATGAGTTCTAGCTCTGGTAGTGTTGGTGGATCTCTTGGAGATGGTGCTACTACAAGTGGAGGTACTACTACAAGAGATGGTGTAGTATTGAGGTTTAACCCCATGGTGGAGTTCTTCTAGTGTTTGAGGCAAAACTACTACGGAGCGCGGACTGACAACTTGAGCAGCTTGCAAGAGTTCCAACGGAAGGCTAGAGAGAGCCTATGCAAGGCATACACTTGCATGAGATGACTGATTAGTTTCACTCAAGGAGTTATTGAGGCCCAAGCAGTCCAATTTTGGTATGGGATTTTGGATAGGGAGTTGCGGCATAGAGTTTGTGATGCTATGTTGTTATAACTACTTTGTCTACTTTGGTGGTGGTCTTTGGTTTGGTTGAGCATATTGAACTCAACATGGTGGAGGAGAGAGTGGTGACATCTGGATTTGGTAAAGAGACCTCATCCACAATTGTGACTTCTTCTAGAGTGCAGCAAAGTGCACCACGTCCAATTGATTTCCAATGATAGGGTGAACAACCTAGGTCTTATGGAGCGATTGGAGGGCCTACTGTAGTTAGACCCTTACCTTCATTTTGGGTCAGTAGCAGCCAGTGAGAAGTGGTGTTGCTTGTCGGACTTGTGGTGGATCTCATCACAAGAGAGATTGCCCTCAAGGCAGTAGATCTTATACCTCTGGTGCATCACAACCAACACATAGGCAGTGTTAGCATTGCCACAGATTTGGTTACACTAGTGACCAGTGCTTTGACCTACACCCAAAGTTATGGAGTAGTAGGGCTACTATGGTAGGTGGTAGAGGAGCTCTAGGTCATGGAGGACAAGGGGGTAGAGGTGGTGGTAGAGGATCCACACCTAGTAGAGGTGCAGTATTTGCCCTTATTTTTTATACAACTAGGGCTACTTGCATTGAGCAATTGGAGTAGAGATTGGCTAGCATGGCCATAGCTCAAAGGAGATCAGATTTGGATGCTGAGGCTTCCACCTCATATGCTGGTGATAGAGATGCCTTGGATTTCATGTGCGGAGCAGCACAAGTGGATGCATTTGTTGTTGTCATCGGGAAAATAATCTATGTGTGGCATTGAGGCCATTTAGTGTGAGTCTCTTTTTTATGTTACAATGGACTTGGCACTTTTTTATGTCATTGTGTCTCAGGAGTCATTTTATGTTATCTTGTATCGGGAGTATTTTTGTATGTTATTGTAAAGCCTGGAAGTTGTTTTGTGTTCCTATAAGCTCAAGAGTTTTTTTATGTGACATAAGCTCCGGAGTATTTTTTTTGGATGTTACATAAGCTCAAGAGTTTTATGTTGCTGGTGGCAAAGGATAATATCTCAAAGAGAAGGAGTTGTGAAAAAAGGAGGAGAGGAAAAGAGCCTTAGAAGGGACAGAAGAAAGGTGGAAGTCAAAATGGCAGAAGATAAAGGAAGGGACAATTGAGAGAGGCAAAAAGGAATTTTGAAGAGGAAGGAAAGGGGCCTGGCAAGTACAGAGGAGGTTATTTTAGAAGGAAAGGGTTTTGGGGAAAGTCTAATAGGACAAAGGAAAGGGATTTTTTGGGCAAGTGTTCTGTGTGACAGGGAGAGGAGAAAAATTTGAAGGAGTTAGGTTGTTTTGGCCGAGATAGAGAGGAAGAAAAAGTGAAGGGAATTATCAAGAGATTGGTGACTTGGCAACAAAAAAAGACCAAGGAATTATCTAGAAGGAAGAGAGGTTCAGCCAGGAAGAAAGATCAATGGGGAAAGGGTTCTAAGGATAGAGGGAGATACCAAACGAGGAGAGGTTGAGCCAAGAAGAAAGAGGATCAAGGAAGGGTTTGGATATAGAAGAGAGAATATCAAAGGAGTGAGGGCAAGTCTGGACAACCGAAGAACTCCCAAAGGAGAAGATTTGTGATTTTGTGACAAAGAAGGAAAATGGCATAGCAAGAGATTTATGGTTTTATCACAAGAAAAGAGGGAAGAGCAGGAAATTTTGAGAGGAAGGAGCCTGGCCTGTAGATGGAGAGAGAAGAAATTTTGAAAGGAGAGGGTTAAGGACTTGTGACAAGGAAGAGCAAAGAATTTCAAGAGGGAAGATTTCGAGAGGATAGGAAGGGCCTGGACAGAGGAGATGGGACTTTTAAAAGGGAAAAGGAGTTTGTGTCTTGTGAGACAGAAAGAGTGGGAATTTCCAAAAGGGAATAGAGTTGGCTAATAGGGACAGAAGAGAAATTTGAAAAGAAGACCTGGAAAAGGATAGGGGAAGGAGAAGTTAGAGAGAGAGGAGAAAGGGCTGGACAGGAGGTCAAATAGATTTTCTCAAAAGAGGAGAAGAGATTTGGAAAAAGAGGTCTAGACAGTGGAACCTTCGAGGGGAAGGTCCGGACTGATCAGGGAGCTCGAAAGAGCATAAATTTTTGAAAATAAGTGCTTTTGGCCTTTAGAGAGGAAGAAAGTTTTGAAGGGAATAGGGCTAGGTAACAGGGATAGAGGAGAAAGCTTTGAGAGGAAGACCTAGACAGTGATAGGAAGGGAGAAGACAATTTTGAGAGAGCAAAGGCCTATGCAGGAATTTGGGATAGAGAGTGCTGCAGGGGGAGATTTTTTTTGAGAGAAAGCTTGGCAGTACTAGGGTTTTGAGAGTGCAGCAGGGATAGAAATTTGGAGAGAAAGCTTGGCTTGTACAGGGATTTGGAGAGAGAGTGCTGCAAGGGAAGATTCTTTTCAAGAAAAAATTTGGCAATGCTGGGGTTTTGAGAGTGTTGTAGGTACATAAAGTTTGAGAGAAAGCTTGGCTTGTGCAGGGATTTGGAGAGAGAGAGCTGTAGGGGAAGATTTTTTGAGAGAAAGCTTGGCAGTACTAGGGTTTTGAGAGTGCTGCAAGGACAGAAATTTTGAGGGAAAGCTTGGCTTATGCAGGGATTTGGAGAGAGAGTGCTGAAAGGAAAGGTTTTTTTTTAGATAAAGCTTGCTAGTGCTGGGGTTTTGAAAGTGCTTGCTGTACAAGAAAACTCAAGAGAGGCTTAGGGCTTGTGCATGAATAGTAGGGAAGAACAATCAATGCAAAGGCTTGGCTGTAATAGAGACACCTGAACAAAGAGAGGCTTTGCTTGAAGAGAAGGCCTAAACAGGGGGATAGAGAGAAGGAGAGATTTCAAGGAAATAGGGCCTGAACAGACAAGGAAGGAGAGGAAAATTTTAAAGAGACAAGTCCAAATAGGAGAGAGACAAAAGGAGAATTTTTGAGAGAAAGGTATGGACAGAGAGATAGGAAGGAGAAGTTCTTGAAGAGTTGGAGCTTGGGCTGAACTAGACATGATAGAGGAAGAGAATGTGTTGGAAAGAACAGGGTTGAACTTGGTTGTATTTGATTCTTTCTTTGCATACTTGAATAGGTGTAGAAACTTAAAATAGATCATTGTATTATCCTTGATCTGGTTGGCTTTCAAATCCAAAATGTTAACAAAGCATGAACATGCCTTAGTGGTAAGTGAATATCAACGTTAACCTACTGAATTCAACATGAAAAGTGCTTAAGAAGAGCCTACCATAAGGAGCAATTGTAGGCTAGTTGCTCCAACAAGAAGGAGATTGCCAACAAGGAGACTGCCATCTAGACAAGAGTAGAGACAGTGTCAGACTACGAGAAGCATTCAAGTCATTGACAAACATATCAATCTAAGCACAAGTAGCCAAGTGCTTGACGCACTCTCAAGACCAAACAATCCTCTCAACACCGTAGTGACTAGGAGTGCAATACATGCTCCAGAGCCTAGAGGAGCATCATTGGAGTTGGACCTACAAAAGGAGAGGTTGGGAGACAAGTAAGACTTCCTTAGTCTTGCATGCTCTCTAAGGTCCTACAAACATCATCCATGGCTCCTAGACGTCCTAGTACAAGTGTGGTAGGTGGTGATGGGGTGCATGATGGACTACCTACTAGTTAGCCACCTACTACTACACAAACTGAGTCTAGCACAATGTTGGGGGCAGCTTAGCTGATTATGCACTATTTGTTATTTTCAGCTAGTGACATGTGTACATTAGGAGTTGACCCAGCCCTAGTGTTTTGGCTAGATGCCATGCTTTGTGAGAGTAGGGATGATGTGGTCCCTACTACTAGAGCAGAGGTGGTTGATATTGGACTTGACTTGGTTAAGGAGCATGGATCCGCTCAACAACCAGTGGTTTATGGCAAGCAATAATGGCTAGATTGGAGGAGTTACCAACTAGACCGGCCTTTGAGCAAGCGTGGTTTACACATGGTGTTGTCTTGTTGGATAACCAGATGGGGATCTTTTATTTGGTAGGACCTGTAGGGAAGGTTTATACACCACATAGGGTCTTACTTGACTCTGGTGTGTAGCCCCTTATGCTAGGGAAGGCTACAATTGTTGATCTGGAGTTACGGAAGACCGATGTAGAGAGGTGTCCATTTCAGATCTAGACATCTCTAGGTGGTGGTTCAACACAATACATCACACGTGGGGAGTTTGTTGTCCAGGTTCAGCCTGGTCACCTGATTGATAGCTCGGTGGTGAGAGCTCAGGCTATTGCAACAATAACTAAGTCATATGATGTGCTAGTTGGGGGACCAATGTTATACCCCATGGGTTTCAATATCAACTATTGGGGAGAGAAAACCTCCTAAAGATCAGGTTGGTAGTCTAGTGAGGGACAAGAATGTTGCTATGAAAACTCGACAAATATCACTTTTGTGGTAATCAAGTAAGTAAAGTTTGTTCCCACATAGATACTAGTAAAAAATGTCCAAATATGAAGCAAAGTAACAATCTTAGTTCTTCTTAGTTGCATCTTTAATCTCTTAGGTACAAACCACACCCAAAAGAGAGTAACAAGCACTGATTTGAAGTCTTGCCACAAATTAACACTTCTTAATCACAACTTCATCAAATCTTTCCAAACAATCTTGATTGTGATGATTGTCTCTCCTAAAAATGGCACTTCACTATAATATGACTTTGCCTCAGAATTGTGTTCCACCCCTCCACTGAAGGCACAACTTCCTCGATCAAAATTGCTTCATATCAACTTTGCGCTACCTTCACAAATGTAAAATATTACCAACACTACAATTCCTCTAAGATCTATCAAGGCATTGCTCCAATTGCACTTCACTCAAGATCAAACACACAAATGAAGATCAAGGCTATGGAATCTAACATCCAACAAACACACTAACTTGCACTTCAAAATTCTCCCAACACTCACAAACACACACAAAGTTGACACTCGGATTTAAGCTCAAGCGACGAGCACTAAAATCAACACTTTGCTTTATCTATTCTCAGAAATAATGAGCACTGAACAACATTTGACTGCAAATGCCACCTTTAACTAGGCATAGCTCTTCAGCAGTTATCTAAAAATATACTATTCTACAACAACTTTTCCTATCTATAGATCCAAAATAACAATGCAAGTCTTCATATCTACCTCTTCAAATCTCAAAACTGTTACTACCCCCATATGATGTCAACCTCAACATCGGCTTCCAATCCCAATGATCCTTTGATAATTTCACCATCCTTGGGTCTATCTAATCCTACCACTACCTCTTCTATTTCTACAATTTCTTCACTACAAACTACAATTGAGGTCTCAGGTAATCTTTCCAACTTTGTAGTTCCCAACCCACTCTTCTCTAAGGTTTCAGAGAGCAACTCTGAAGACACTTGTACTCCTACTTCTATAACATCGGGTCTTCGTACTTCTTGTACCTCACTAAAAAGGTTATCTACCTCTGTTCTAACAAGATATAGTTAGAGACACACATTGTCTCCCACCTCTAACATCTTCCTATCTACATGATCTTGCAAACAAATTAATAAATTATTCAACTCCGTGTCCTTTGCCTTTCTCTTACATGTCTCCTACACTAGTAACTTAAGCTCATGCAATCTCGCCTCCTTGAGTTTACCTTCAACTTCTGTGCTCAGCATTGCCTTGATTTCATTGATGACTCCTTCTACCTCATTAGCTTCTCCGATGACCGTAAGCTTCTCCTTCCTCTTTCTTCCTCCAACTCACTATGATACATTTGGAGCTCATCTTCAAATTTGGCCTTCAATGCCTCCTTCTCCCTCCGATTCACAAAGATTTGCTCCTCTGCCACCCGCACCAATCCTTGCAACCAATCTTCTTCTCTACTGCACTCCGCTAACTCTTGTTGCTAAGCTTGATCTTTCTCCGCTGCCCTCTTCTTGAGACTCTCCAACTCTTGCTCCATCACCACTGTAATTGCTTTTGAGTGAATTAACTCGACAAGCGCATTTGCAATTTCCCCTTTCAACATTACAACCAACATGATAATCTCCTTTGCCTCCTCACGACCCTTTACTTATTCCTCCCTTGTCACCTCAAAGTGCTTACTCCAAAGAACCTCCTCAACCCAAAGTTTTTTGACTTCCATCTTCACCCTCGTCAACTTACTTTGCAAAAATGAGGTTTCTGCATTGCGGCTCTTCACTACTGCCAACTCATCTTGCACCTCAAGATTGGCACTTACCATCTCCATCTTCTTCTATTGTAGCAACATAAACAACCTACATACTACCTTAGACAAATAGTCCACTCCTTTGCACTTTGCGCCCTCGGCTTGGTCTTTGGGTTCCACCCACTCTACTTCTTGCACCTTACCCTGAAGTCGTGATCTTCAGACCTTCAAAGTTTCTTCCTCTGAGCTTTCTTCCTCTTCTAGAGTAACTTTACTGGGCTCCACTTCAGATGTAGTCATAACATTCTTACCCTTGGCAGTCCAGGGTTGTGCCACCACTTCCTCTCCCTTCTTCTTCTCACTTCCTTGTTCAAGCATGGAAACTTCAGGACTCGGCTTTCCTGCCTCAATCATCGGCTTTTGTGTTTGTTGAACCTCCGCTTTGCCTTTGCTGTCACTACTCAATTCTTCACTTTGTAGCGTGAACTTGTCTTCTTCTCCCAACATTCCTTCCTTTGATCTTGTTTCTCCTTCCAACTCTTCTTTTGCTTCTTGTGTGGCTTCCTTTGTCTTCACTACCACCGCCATTGGGTTATGCTTTGGAACTTTTTGGGGCTAGATTGTTGCAACATGACTCTCAAGCTTGGCCCTCTTTCTAGCCCTTGGAAGGTCAATTGCTATGATTTTCTCCTTCCCACTCTTCTTGTAGTACTCATCCCCATCTCGCACTCTCCATATAATATTGCTCATCTACATCGACCTCCCTCTACAAATCTGGATGAAAGTGCGAGCACATTTAATTTGGTTCTTCCAAGGTTAGCAAATTCAACCCAAAATAAAAGTGCACTGCAAAGGGCATAAAATAATGCGGTGGCATATCTATTATCCATCCCAAAATCATTTGCCCTACTCTTTGATGCAAACATTTCGCCCAATCTATTGCCTCCCCCGCAAATAGTCGGTGAAAGAACACCGCCTGTTGCATAGTAACATAGGTGGTTCACTTTGGCTTGAACATTTCCATCATGGTGCTTACTATCCCTCTTTGCTCAGGGTCTTTAAACCTATCCACCTTATACCCATTCTTGGTGTGAGGTTGATTGAACAAATTCCTCACTTTGGCAGTCTCTTCTGAAGCATCACACTTCCGATAGAATGTGGTACCTCCTACCTCTCCAGCTTCTCTCCCAAAACTACTCCCAATCTGAATCTGTCCATTGAGCGGGATTCCCTCTCTTCCCCTTGTGCTTTGGTCCATTCTTGCAATTACTCGTGATTTTTACCATGAAACCTAGAAAACTGAAGTTCTAGTTCCAGGCCAAGAACGTGATACAAAGTCTTGTCAATACTTCAATCCGTGCTATTACTTCTAATCTACAAATTGCAAGCCCCCTCACCGCACCTTCTAACTCACTTTTGGGGTCATCGTGTGCTTCCTTACCTTCTTCTTGTGGAAGATCATTCTTGAGATCCTAACCCACTCCTTTTCTTGTGGATTTGTAATTTGCATTACTTCGGGTCGACTCTGAATAGGAACCAGGTAGCAACTGGACATTGCACTACTTCCTTGCACAATGTGTAATTTTATATTCCTTTCTCAAATTGGTCATTCTTCAGCTGCTCCTCCTCTCCAATCTCCGATTCGGTGAAGTTGTTTCCTGTCACTATCAAGAAGTTCTTGATCTCAAGGTCATTACTTTCTTCCTACGTACTTTCTTGATTGTGCGGACTCCAAAGAATTTTGTTACAGTTTCTTCAGATCAGACTACACTGCCTAATACAAAGTCTCTCCTTCTTCTTCTTTGTCTTTGTGTCCCCTTTGATCTTGACCCCAAGGTCAACTTTGGGTTTTACCCCAAGGTCAACTTTGGGTTTTACTCCAAAACCCCCGCTTCTTCTTATTTCTTCCCAGGTTAGCTCTTTTTATGCTCTATCCACATACTTCTTCTTCAAATTTTCCTAAAACTATCCAAAAAAATAAAATTGTGGGTACCACAGTTGCATACCAATATGCTTCAGTAGTGGCAGTCTTGGCTCACTACAGTCCGGGACCATGGCTGCTTCAGTTTCAGCTTTCAATGGTTTTGATACTTAGCCTAGTGAGTTATTGGAGGAGAACGCCCATGTAGAGGATACTCCAATACCAGAGGAGATCACTTGGATTTGGAGTACGAGTGAGATTGTTCCATCCACCTTGGATGTTCCTTTGTGGAGTTCAGAGGAGGCATTGCAACATCATGCAAATCAATTGGTGCAATAGGCTTGGAATGGAGCCTTTGTACCACTAGGAGACCAATGTGAGGATGAACCTCTAGAGTTGATAACCTTGACACCTTTGGATACCACACTCATTGCTTGGCAGTATCTAGTAGAGGGAGTATATAAAAGACCAAAATCAAGGAGAGAAATAGGAGAATGGAAGTTCACATTCGGACGCTTGAATGTGGGAAAACTCCAAATGCTTAGCATGAGCTTTGGCTTTGGTATTTATAGATAGCATACAAGGCCCTTGAGAAGCTTCTCAAGAAGCTTCTTTGAGCCATTTTCTTAGAGTGCAAGCCAAGTTAATTGGGAAGCGTCTCAAGAAACTTCCTTCTAGAAGCCACTATCTTGGCGTGCAAGCTAAGCTAGTTAGAAGCTTCTAAAAGCTTCCTTCTAGAAGCTACTTGCTTGGGGCATAAGTTAAGCAGTTGGGAAGCTTCCCAAAAAGCTTCCTAGATGCTTCTAGAATATTCTAGGCTAATTTGGGTTATTCTCTACTTTGTTAGCCTTACTAACTATGTCACTAAATTCCATATTGTGACATATTCTCCCACCGCTAGTTGGTGACTTCCTTGTCGCCATTGAAACTTCAAACTCCTAGATGGCCATAGAGGTGAGAAAGGGGTTCCCATGTGGCATCATGAAGGGGATAACCTTTCCGAAGGACCTTGTACTCTATATGTTGGCGGCGTCCTTGTTGGATGTGGCAATGCGCAAGGATACAATCAACTTTGCACTCCTCATGATCATTGATAGTGATAGGGGAGGAGGAGGTTGGACTTGAGAGGAAAAAGAAGAGGGGTTAGAAACAAAGGTTTCAACTTGGAAACATGAAAGACATGATGGATATCATATTACAAGGCAAAGCAAGTCGATAAGCAACAAGAAGACAATTTGGGTGACATCAAAAGGTCCTATCCAATTAGGGGCAACTTTACAAACTTGGGTATCAAGTGTGAGGGTTAAATTACTAGAGGATAGCATAACTTTATCACTGACTTCAAAGGTGAGATCACGACGATGGTGGTCCGCATATTTTTTTCATGGTTTTGAGCAACAAGGAAGTGAGATTTGGCTTGTTGGAGAGATTCAGATATGGTGGTGAAGAAGGTTGAAGTATGAGGGACCTGAGATGGAGGAGGAGCAAGAAGAGAATCTGGGACAAGCGGATCTTGGCCAAAATTGAGAAAGAAAGGAGAGAATCTAGTGCTTGCCTATTTAGAATTGTTGTATGTAAACTCCATGGCTATAAGACATTCATCCCAATTGGTATGGTGAATGTTGACAAAGGCACAAAGCATATCTTCCAAGGTGCAATTTTCACGTTCAGTTTGTCCATCAGTTTGAGGATGATAGGTTGTGGACAATGCAAGCTTGGTACCAAGTATATGGAAGAGGGCTTGCCAAAAATTTCTGGTGAAGCAAGGATCATGGTCGGAATTGAGTACACATGGCATCCCATGATGTTTGAATACATTATCAAAGTAGAGTTGCACCAAGGTTAGAGCATCCACAATATCAATAGTTGGTGCCAAATGGATTTGTTTACTAAGCTTATCCACAAACACCACAATTGTTGTGTGACCTTGTTGTGTCTTGGGCAAGGAGGTGATGAGATCTAAGCTCACATGTTCCCAACAAGTAGTTGGAATGGGAAGTGGTTGAAGGAGTCCACTTGGCTTCTAGTTACTGGCCTTGTTGTGTTGACAACTCTCACATGATCAGACAAACTCCCAAACATCTTGTGTCATGCAAGAAGGCGCACAAGTCGAAGATCACCTTTGGTTGGAACATAGATCCGGTCCGCATGGAATAGAAGGCCTTCCTTGAAGGAGAAGGTGTTGTACTCCTTGTTGCTTGTTGTTAGACAACCATGTACCATTTGGAAGAAAGGATCTTGTTGTAGAGTTGATCAAAACTTGTTATAGACCTTAGGGTCAATTGACACTGTCGTAATTGCCGCCATGATGAGAGGAAGAGATTTCAAATCAGGTCGTGATGAGAGTGCATCAGAGATGACATGGAACAGACCTAGTTTGTACTAAATTTTAATGTCAAACAATTGGAGTTGCTCTTCCCATCGATGATGTAGACTCTTCATGTGCTCCAAGTGTAAGGTTTGCAACAATGGCTTGTGATTAGTTTGCATGATCACTTGTTTTTCCAAGAGATAATGCCTCCATACCTTGGTGGCATATACCATTGCAAGTTGTTCTTGATCTCAAGCACACTAATTTCTTTTAGATGTATTTAGTCGGCAAGACACAAAGGAAATGGGATGTAGTTCATCTCGGAATTCCTGTTGCAACATAGCTCCAATTGCAAAGTTAGAAGCATCAAAATCAACCACACAAGGTAGTTGAGGATCATATGGTTGAAGAATGGGTCTTGAGGACACTATATGCTTTAACTTCTAGAATGCTTCTTCATGCTTGGTGGCCCATTGGAAGCTCAAGTTCTTTCCTAAGAGGTCAGTCAATGGTGTAGCCACATGAGCATAATAGTGGATGAACTGCCGATAAAAACTGGCCAATCCATTGAATGCTCGTACTTCTTAAGCATCCTTTGGGGTAGGCCAATCTATAATGGCCTTGATCTTTTCTTCTTCCATCTTGATCCCCTCTAATGAGATCTTATGACCCAAGAAGGTAACCTCTTTCTGCCAAAAGGCACACTTCAACTTCTTGTAGTAAAACTTCCATTATTGTAGTTGTCTTAGGACTTCTCGCACATGATTCACGTGTTTTGCCTTTATCTTGCTATATTTTAAGATATCATCCAAGAACACCACCACGGACCGATCCAATAGTCCATCCAACACTGGATGCATTTGATCCATGAAGACTTCTAGAGCATTAGTGAGTCCGAAAGGTAGAACTCTCCACTCAAAATGCCCATACCTTGTGCAAAAGGTAATCTTTTGCACATCCTTTCTATCAATAGGAATTTTCTAATAGCCATGGCAAAGATCCAGCTTGGAAAAGTAGAGTGCTCCACCTAGTTGATCAAGCAAATCATTGATCTGAGGCAAGGGATATGCATTCTTCACGGTTTGCTTATTGAGCCCACGGTTATCAATACAGAAACAAAGTCCTCCATCCTTCTTTGGAACAAATAGTACAAGTGCTCCCAAAGGAGAGGTACTATGTTGTATGAAGTCCTTCTCTAACAACTCTGTAAGTGTTGTTTGCAACTCCTCCAACTCCTTTGGTGAGAGCCAATAGATCAGTCTAGTCACTAAAGTACTCCTTGGTAACAACTCGATCTTGAAAGACATACCTCGATGGGAGATTAATCCCTTTGGTAGATCATCCGGAAACACGTACAAAAACTCTTGAATTATCCAATAAACCATTGCTTGATGAGGCTCTTGGCCCTCCTTAGATTGTTCTCATGCAATCGGCTTGATCCTCACTGTGAATACAGACTTATCTTCCTCCAAAGCTTGCTCTATGGTTGCTTTACTAACAAAGTTCCCTTCTAGGGACTCACTTCTCTTCCAAGCTTGCTCCCTGGTTGCCTTCTTGGCAAACTTCCCATCTTGGGACTCATCTCCCTTCCAGGTTTGCTCTATGGCTACCTTCTCGACAAACTTCACATCTTGAGACTGACTATTCTTAGGTGTCTTACTCAGAGGTGCCTGACAACCTAATTGGAAATTCCTACCTTGGTGTTGTACTTGAATTTGTCATTGGGTCCAATCAAATTGAACCTTATGACGTTCAACCCAATGTAGACCTAGAATGATATTATAGTGTAGAGGTACCACTTTAAACCTCATACACTCCAAATACTCCTTCCCAATCTTGATGGTAATAGGATGCGAGGTGCAAAATGCAATACTCCTTCTACCATCCGCCATCATCAAACTACTTCTAATCACTAGCTTGATAGGAATACCCAATTCCTTTGCTACTTGCATAGACATGCAATTATTTGAACTTCTAGAACCAACCAAAATCCTACAACCCCGATTAGATATTGTACATTGCAAGTGAAGCAAACTTGTATAGGTCAAGCCTTCAATCCCATTTCAATCCCATCTCAAAATCTTTTAGTGGGATTCCTTGTTTCTTTCATCATTCCACTCCACAACACTTGGGCAACTTGTCGAGGTCATCCATTCTTGAGTGGAAATTCAGCAATGTGATGCCTTAATTGGCAATAATAAAAACAACCACCATTTTGTTGCAGTTTCTCTCTATCTACCATGGCAAGTGGTCTTTGTTGAATGGTATCAATCTCTATTGGTGGTGGCTCCTCCACTTGTGTATAGTGTATTGGTAGGCTTTGTGGAGGTCAAGGTCTAGACCAAGTTGTTGCCACCAAGGAATCAAAAGTTTGGCCAGCCGCATGGCTTCCTCCAAGTGTTTTGGCTCTTGCATGGCTACCTCTAATTTGGTTCTTGCCTTCAATCCCCTCACAAATTGATCTAAAGCTTCACCTTCCAATATATCTGGAATTTGCATGATGGTGTTTTGGAACTACATGATGTAACTTCTTACAGAGCCAATATGTTTCAACTCTGCCAACTTATCCCGTGCAGCTTGTGTGGCATTTATAGATTGGAACCAACTAATTATTGTGCTCTTGAATTCTGCCCATGTCAAGATTGGTGCAACAATTTTTCATTCAGCTTGCTCCACTTGGAATCTCCACCATAGCTTTGCTACTCCATCCAATTGACTAGAAGCCAAGAGAATTTGTTTTTGCTCGTCTTGTAGATTGGTAGCTTCAAAATAATGTTCAGTCAAACACAAAGTTATCCATTGCACTCGGGAGATTCTTGCCTTCAAATATCTTGGGTTAAGGGAATCTGATCCAATCTTCTCCTTCTCAAATTGGTACTCTCTCTACATGCTTTTGTCGTCAAAGATCTCTTTCATCCAACAATCAAGTAAGGTGCTTGATTTGTTGTTGCATAGCAAGGATAACATTGGGTATTGCCGCCATGGTTGCTATTCTATATCACTCCACCCCTAATCTATCTAATTTATTAACACATAGAAATAACACGTCCACCATTCTCTATAAGTTACAATTGGAAGTATCAAGGGTTTCTCAAATATGGTGATGCAAAAAATCTTGTCCAACGTGTGAGGTGATGAATTGTGTGAAACAATGTTTGGGTAGCACTTGGACACAGAAATCCCAATGGTTTGGTGGAAGTGGATTTGGTGGTCCATAAATTCCATCCATCCCATTCCTTCTCTAATACCAATGTAAAAGACCAAAACCAAAGAGAGAAATAGGAGAATGGAAGTTCACATTGAGACACTTGAATATGGGAAAACTCCAAATGCTTAGCATGAGCTTTGGCTTTGGTATTTATAGGTGGCATACAAGGCCCTTGAGAAGCTTCCCAAGAAGCTTCCTTGAGCCGCTTCCTTAGAGTGCAAGCCAAGTTAACTGGGAAGTTTCTCAAGAAACTTCTTTCTAGAAGCCGTTTACTTGGCATGCAAGCTAAGCTAGTTAGAAGCTTCTAGAAACTTCCTTCTAGAAGCTACTTGCTTGGGGCACAAATTGACTAGTTGTGAAGCTTCCAAAGAAGCTTCCTAGATGCTTTTGGAATATTCTAGACTAATTTGGCTTATTCTCTACTTTGTTTGCCTTACTAACTACCTTGCTAAATTTTATATTGGTATAGAGTATGTCTATTGGAGTTGTTTGGTAGGATTAGCATTGACTAGCTACAATATTACAGGTTGGTATAAGAGTACATAGGTACTTGTATGTGGAGAGAGATGAGACTGCTAGGAGAGTCTCTCTCCATTAGGTGACACACTTGGCCTATCAGTAATTTGAGTTATTATTGATGTCAACAATCAAGGGTTACTAGAAGGCCCTACTTGTAGATATTTTCTTATTGGGGGCATGATCTAGAGCAACATGGGCCTATTCATTTGGTGATTGCTGAATGACCATGGTAAGGACATACACAAACTGGCCGAGGTTTGAGTCTTTAGGATCCTTGTTCTAGTGTGTTTTGGAAGATGTTACAAATACTACTACATCTCCAATTTCAGTAGTCTATTTCTCTAGCTTACATTTTGGAGAAAGTCCCTTTGATGGGTGATTCTTGCACCTGGGTGGTGGTGAGTACACATCAGGTCCATTCTTGGATAGGACATGTTGTTTTGTTAGATGCAGCCAGAGTGGGATCACGGGCTCATCTCCTCCATCTTTGGTGGACAAGCCTCTTACCTAGAGAGGTTCTACAACGTGCTTATGATAGGATTCAACAACTAGACCACATCATTGTTAATGACATCTTGGATGTTGAGTGTCAGTCTTAGACGGTGATAGTGGCTGATAGGTCACCTATGCAAGTGGTGAACCTAGTTGGATAGCCTAGAGCCACTTTTCCCACACTTATGAGTTTCACAAGCTCTCATGCTTTTTGAGAAGAAGGTATTGGACTGGTTTGGGACTCACAATTATAGTAGTTGGTGGAGCCCAATGCCGTTGAGATAGAGCAAGTGATGTTTTTGCACCAATATTACCATTGTTTGAGCAATGTCAGTGGTATCCAAGCATCAGGTGTTAGGTCAAGCTATGGACTTGACCTATTTGACCTGGATTGTGAGACTTGGCTTGGTAGAGCAGTGTAGCATGTGCTTGATAGGCATCACCACTTGGACACTTGTGAACCTTATGCCTATCAAGATGATTCAGGCATATGTTGGAGGTAATGGACCGAGTGGACATGGTATTCTTGGGACACAGCCAAAAGCTACTAGGGAGAGTGGTCTACTTGGAGTTCATCCTTGGTCTACTTGGGTGGCAACAAGAGGACGTATGGGGTTTGTAGCCAAATTAGAGGGAGTTTTTCACATTGAGGTTAAGACCTCTAGTGGTTGGGAGCATGACACTATTGCTCCCAAGGGTCCAATGTAGTAGCCAATCACTATGATAGTCTTCCACTGCTATGACAATTATAGAGGATACTTGGGAGCCAAATCTTGGACCCAATCTTATAGGAGAGGAAAGAAGAGAGTTTGGAGGTTCTTGAGGAGCTAGATGAGTTGTTTTTCCTTTAGTATGAAGGATTTGGGTGCTCTAAAAGGACCTAGTATATGGATTGAGCTGACTAGCAATACACCAATATTTTGATGTCCCTATTTATATAGTGTCATGGAGTGAATATTGATTCAAAGCCGGAGTAGTGACCATTTTGAGGCTAGTTTGGTAGAGATTTTGCATGGAGAGTATACATCAGCTACAGTAATGCTAGCCAAGAAGGATATGCATGGCAACTACATAAATAGGTGGATGTGTGGAGATTATCATCCTATCAACCAAAAGACTAGGGCTGATTAGTATGCTATGCTTCCACTGAAGGAGATATTTGATACAATTGGGTATGCAAAGGTCTTTAGTACTTTGGATCATCAAGCAAGATATCATCAATTTCCACTCAGAGAGGAGGATAAGTCCAAGACAACATTTTTGGCTATTGATCCTCATGGCAAGGATGTGTTATATTAGTGGAGGTTCTTACCATTTGGGTTAAAGAACACTCTTGCTGAGTTCCAAAGGGCATGGACAAGATCTTAGCTAGATTGGATTTTGCTCAATGCTATATTGATGACATATTGATCTATAATACTATTGTGGAAGAGCATGAGAGACAACTGTTGGAGGTGTTTGAGAGGTGGAGATCTCATGGAATCAAATTACATCCTAGGAAGTGTAGGTTCTTCCATGAGCAGGTTGAGTATTTGGGTCACACTATCTACTCCGGAGGACCTGGTGTTAAAAAAACCAAGGTGGAAGCTATTGCACATATTCCTTGACTTACGGATATGAGCAAAGTGCAAGCATTCTTTGGATCGGCAAACTTCTATTGTTGTTATGTTAGAGGATTTAGTGCTATTGCCAAGTCCTTGACAAAGCTAACCAAGCTTACACAGGATTGATGTTCAGGAGATGAGCAAGAGATAGCTTTTGTAGAGCTCAAGGAGAGGTTGATGTCTACTCCTATTTTGAGGAGACCAATCAAAGGACAACCATTTCAGGTTCACACTAATTGGAGTATGTTGGGGCTTGGAGCATTTCTCACCCAATATGATGATGAGGAGAAGGAGTTTGTGGTGGCCTATGCTAGTCGCTCCATGTGACAACCGGGCAAATATCACTTTTGCGGTAATCAAGTAAGTAAAGTTTGTTCCCATAGAGATACTAGTCAAAATTGGTCAAATACAAAGCAAAGTAACAATTTCAGTTCTTCTTGAGTTCTTCTTTAGTCTCTCAGGTAGAAACCACACCCAAAAGAGAATAACAAGCACTGATTCTCAGTCTTGTCACAAGTTAACACTTCTTAATCACAACTCCATCAATTCTTTCCAAACAATCTTGATTGTGATGATTCAGGCTCTCCCAAAAATGGCACTTCATTGCAAAACTACTTTGCCTCAGAATTGTGTTCCACCACTCCACTGAAGGCACAACTTCCTTGGTCAAAATTGCTTCACATCAACTTTGCACTGCACTCACAAATGCAGAATACTACCAACACTACAATTCCTTTCAAATCTGTCAAGGCATTGCTTTGATTGCACTTCACTTAGGATCAAACACATAGAATGAAGATCAAGGCTGCAGAATCCAACATCCAACAAGCACACTGACTTGCACTTTGAATTTCTCCAAATACTCACAAACATAATTGCAAAGTTGATACTTAGAATCAAGCTCAAGCAATGAGCACCGCTTCACATCACTTCGCTTTATCTATTCTCAAAAATAATGAGCACTGAACAACATAAGACTGCGAATGCCACTCTTAAATAGTGAAGCAATCAACAATTCTAACAACTATACCGTTCTATAACAACTCTTCTAACCTTCAGATCTGAAATGATGATGCACCTCTTCATATCTGCCTCTTCAAATCTCAAAACTGTTACTAATCCGATCTGATGTCTACTTCGTCATCGGCTTTCAAACCCGAACCCAAAGTAAATTTACTTCCTACTACTCTATCTTTGGGTTTCACAACTTCTAATTCTTCTACCAGATCCAGCAACTCTCTTTCCTAATCTGAAATTCCACTAGTGGGTAATCTATCTAAGTCCTTACCTCCCAACCAACTCTTCTCTAATGTCTCCATCTCTAACTCCAAAGTCATCTGTACTCCTACTTTGTCTACTTTCGGTTTAGCTCTGACATCCTTCCAAAGTTTGTCTATCTCCAACTTTACTAAGTCTAATCTAATTGCAATATTATCTTCTACTTCTAATATCTTCCTATCTACACGAGTTCTTAGACAGATCAACAAAGCATTTAGATATGTGTCTATTGCCTGTCTTCTCTTCATCTCCTGCACCAACAACTTCAACTCATGCAGCCTCGTCTCTTCAATCTGAATGCTGGCCTTTGTACTTAGCATTGCATTCATCCTGAGGACAATCTCCTTCAATGGCTCCAATCGCATCTTTCTTTCTCACTCCCAATCTGCAAGCCAATCCTCTCTGTACATCGCCAACTCCACTTCAAACTCGACTTTCACCGTTTCTTTCTCCTTCTCCTTTTGTTCAATCTTCTCCTCCTGATTACGAAGTAACTCTTGTAATCTCTCCTCTTCCCTATATTGCACTGTCAACTCCCTCTGCCATAAATGCTTCTTCTCTTCGGAGTACTCACTTCTACTTCTACACTCTTCCCCTTCTTTGCGTAGTACTCATCCGTGCTCTAGATTTGAATGATATACTGTTGCTCCTCTATGTTGACTTCTCTTCTCAAGTCAGGATGGAAGGGTGACACCATTTGATTTTGCTCCGCCGAGTTGAGCAAATTTAACCCAAGGTAAAAATGTGATGCAAACAGCACGATGTAATGTGGAGGTGACTTATCCCATAGATTCCACACCATTTTTTGCGTCCTTCCATGGAAGCACCTCCCCAGTTGATTGGTTCTCCTGCAAACAGTTTGTGAAAGAACACTGCTTGGTGTTTCATCACATATGTTGTTCTCTCCGGCTTCAAGATTGCCATGAGAGCACTCACGATCCCTCTGTTCACTGGATCCTTGGAACTCTTGACCTTGTATCCGTTCTTTGTTCTCTTCAAGA
Organism: Lunularia cruciata; assembly: GCA_948567375.1. Classification (NCBI taxonomy): domain Eukaryota; kingdom Viridiplantae; phylum Streptophyta; class Marchantiopsida; order Lunulariales; family Lunulariaceae; genus Lunularia; species Lunularia cruciata. The sequence continues at coordinate 11,591,173 of OX419756.1, forward strand.
GAAAGCGTCCCTCACTTCTTGAGTTTCTTCTCCTACTTCTCCCTTACCCAAGAAGGTGGCACCCTGCTCCATGCCTGCTTCTCTCCTGAGCACTAATCTCCAATCTGACTCTATCCAACAAGCTAGATTTCCTCTCTTCCCCTCTTCCTCCGGGCCATCGAGACACTTTCTCTTGATAATCTTGGTCATGAAACCTGGAAAATTGACATTCTAGTTCCATGCCAAGAACGTGATCCAAAGTCGGCTCAAGACTTTGATTCTCGCAATCACGTCTAATCTCCAAATTGCATGATTCCTCACTGCAAATTCAGAGTTCTTCTTTCCTCCTCCCATCTCTCTTGCTTTCCCACTATCTCTCAGTTTCACTCTCTCAACTTCACCCTTACACACTAGCGCGTCTTCAACTCTATTTCCCTTCCCATGATCATCTGCATGACAACTTCTCAACGGCGAAGGAAAATTGCTCGACATTGCTTTGTCGTTAGCCCAATTTTTATAGAGTTGCACTTTCTTTGTCTCTCTTCAATTTGAGTTTCTACCAAGAAATTGCACCTCTTACATGCACCTATCACTGTCAATTGTACTTCACGCATATGGGCCGTCAGTTTTGAACGGTCCCTTCTTGAATTTCTCACCCCGATGAAAGGTTGTTAGATTGTCTTTGCCTTGGGTTGAGCTCCCCCCCCGATACAAAGAATCCTTACTTTGTGTTGTATGCTGACAAGGCATTTTTGAGTACTTCACCTTATGACCCAAAGTCACTTTACTTTGGGTTTCATTCCAAAGACTCTTTTCTTTGCCTTCTTTGGCCATACAGGCACAATTTGACTTCTCTATACACTTCTTCTCTTTTATTTTGAACAAAAACAAAAAATGTGTGCACCACACTCCAACAATTCAATAGAGGTGAAGCATAGTTCACATGAGGGAGAGTGCTTGGCAACAATTTGGGGAGTAGCATATTTTAGATGTTACCTATTTGGTAACCCCTTTACTCTCATCACTGATCATCAACCACTAAAGTGGTTCATAGAGTCCAACAAGCTTTCAAGGAAACTTGCATGATGGGCTATGATTTTATAGGAGTGTGATTTTATGGTTATTCACAAACCTGGGGTGGTGAACCATGATGCAGATGGGTTGAGTAGAAACCTATGTCCCAATTAGCCAGAATCAGATCCTCATTCTTGGATCGAGTTCTCAATCATTTTGGTGCACCAATTGAGGTTTTGACTGATCAAGGTATAGAGTTCTTGGGGGAGTTTCAGGTCTTGTGTGACAAGGCTTTGATTGATCATCATACTACCTCTCAAGATCACCTTAAGGCAGATGGCTTAGCAAAGAGAGTGGTTGAGATAGTGAAGAGAGGATCACGGAAGTATGGTTTGCAGAGAGGCCACTTGGGAGATTGGGATCTCTAGTTACCTTGGTTGGCCATGGACTATCATTTCAACCAACAAGCCTCTTTAGCATCCTTCTCTCCTTACTTTCTACTCTATGGACGAGATCCAAAATTTACATGCAACCATTTTTCAAGATGCTATTGTAGTCTTGGACTTGGATGATCCAAACGTATGGGTGAGCGCATGTTCAAAAAGGGTAGAGATCTTTTGGAGAGTATGCCAATGGCCTTTGAGAACTTGGCAATTGCTCAACATAGAGATACCTTATGCTATGCTACTATTTGAGGAGGAAGTTATAGACCCTCAATCCGTTGATTTCATCTAGGGGACTATATATATCTACCACATACAACACCAATGATACTTGATGTTTCTACAAGCCGCACTAACTTAAGAGTGCACAAGGTTTTTCTATTTGGAGTCCTTGTGTTGGAAGGAAGGGATGGTGTTGATGTGTGTGATTGTGCGCCATGCCACCTCCCAAACATTGATGGTACTATGGACCCAAGCTTGGCACTTGTGTGTGTAGGCTTGAGGTGTATGTTATGTGGCTCTTATGGTGGAGCTACTACTATGTTAGTGTGTGATAGCTATTTGAGAGGATGTTTGACTCCCCTCTCACGATGGTTCCTCAAGGACAATGGATATGTCCTAGATGTACTTGACCTATAGCTAGTTCATCCTTTATATGATATTGATTACAGATAGGCAACTAATGATGGGGCTCGATATCACCCGGCCTCCTGATCTTTTGCCCACCATAGGTTAAACCATATACTTGGGGAGATGGCTATTTGGAGTTAAGGAGACCTACTCGCTAGCTAGGGGGGCAATTGTGGCACTTTAGAGTCCATGTATGACTTATGTATGAGTTGTGCTTCTATAGTGTGTGATGTTAAAAATGATGTATGTTGTGTAGCAATGCATATACTCACTACAACTGTCATGCCATTTGTAGCTTTGCATCTAGATTGCTTGGACATTGGAGTAGCAATGATAGTAGTTAGAGGTATTTTAGAGGTATAGCAGTTAGTTGAAAACAACTTTCCGTCGGTTGAATATCATGTTTTGGGTATTGACTACATGGTGAGGCCCATTGTCACTTGCACCATTTGCACCATTGGGTGTGCCATCAGTAGGACCGTTGGTCAAAATCAGGAGTAAACCTAAGGAGTGCAGCTCTAAAGTGCTCACTTCTCTGTTGTTGAGCCTTTGAGTTCCTAGCTAGAGTGGATAAAAAGCCAATGAGTGTCACTTGGAGTCTCTTAGCTAGAGTGGGTGTGGCTTGATTATAATCAATGCCCAATTGTTGGCAGACCATTGAGTGACAAATCAAGTACTAATCTGATTAAGTGTGATTTGAGTTGTGTAACCAAACTGATTATTGTCGCACTTTAGAGTCCATGTATGACTTATGAGTGAGTTGTGCTTCTATAGTGTGTGATGTTGACAATGATGTATATTTTGTAGTAATGTATATACGCAAGACATGGTTCACTTCATGCCAAACGTCTCTTCCTCTTGAAGAATCTCTCATACCGTAATGGCTAGTTCCTTTTGTAGGATTATTTCACCCTAAAAATCAGTTTTCAGCCTGAAAGTTCTTTCACACTGATGCAATTGCTAACTATGTGCATCTCTTCTTTAAAAGAGCAATCCCAACAAGCTCCAAAATTGATTTTCTATTTTTCTTTTTGATTTTGAGGTACTCTCAATGCTCCATTGTTCCTCATATTGATTCTCTCATTCAAAATGTCAAGGTAACTTCTTTGATTTGTGAATTTCATGAGTAGATACTCAAGCACTCATTCTTGTTGAATGTCAAGGGAAAATTTCTTCATTCAATGTGAATTTTGTAAGCAAGTACTCAGACACACACTCTTACTGCAAGATTCCTCAACCTCTACTTGACCAAGCATGCAATCAAAGATGTAAGCAAAACAATCCAACACAAAGAACTTAGAGATATCTTTGCAATGAACAGTTTGATGATGAAAGAAGTGTGTATCACTTCTTTGGGTCATAACTCATATATACAATTTCCTACTTCTATATGAAGATGATCAATGACTAAGGAGTACTAGAAATCTTCTAATTGCACCTATGCCACTTATCAATAATCCTACATGCTAATCTTATCCTAAGCATAGTTAAGAGGTGATTGTGCAACCGCCGCCAATCACAAATACTACTTGTTGTTTACCCTTGATGTAATTACACCTCCAAAATCTTTGGCTACAAAATTATTGCATAGTTATAAATATTATCAAGGCAAAGGTCTTTCTAGGACAAAGACCTTCATAGGCCAAAGGTGCATTTTATACTTAATGGATTTCTACCTATTTCCTTCTAGCCAAAATCTATTGCAAGGAACTTCCTCTGCCTTTATCAACTTTAATTTACACAACCTGAGTACCTTAGGATCTCTCCCAACAATGCTATTGTGGATTCCTTGAACTTCTTTGAGGTGTGCTCAAGTAGTTTTTTAGCTAGCTACTACATGTGCTCATTTGTGTACACCCTTGCCATGAGAGCATGGGCTTGGGATCTTGAATCCTGAGCCTTCAATTTCTCCAAGGAGGTCTATGTCACCTTCTTTGCAATTTTTTACAAGATGGCCAAGCACCATCTCCATCATTGCTAAAATTGCAGTCTTTTCCAAGTTGAACTAAGTACAAATCTCCTCCATTTCAGCCAAGATCTCATCCCAAACGGCTGCTTGATCCTTCTTGCATTCCTCCTCTTTCTCCTTGATGTCTTCTGCAAGCTTCTTAACTTGCACTTCAGCCACTTGTAGCTCCTCTTGATGTCAAACCTCTGCTGCATCAAGGCTACCTTTGCCTTCTCTACTTCTCAACTTCTCTGTCAATTCCTTCCGCTTGGACCTTCACTTGCTCCTTGAGCTAAATTTGTCAATGCTCTTCTTCATCCTTGGACTTGGCTGCCTCTTGCCTCATCATCCTCTCTTCTTGGATCTCCTTCTCCAAGGCTACTCCTTGTTTACCTAAACTTGGCTACCTCCTACACCAAATTGATACTTTGTTTCCCTATCTCCAAATGTTGTGCACAAACCTCCGCTAGTTCATCCCTTGCCTTTGTCTTATCCTACATTAATTATTGAACTACTTGATGAAGGTGGTTGACTAGCATGACATAATCCATGATTGCTCCATGAGATTCCTATATGTAGGGAGGAGCTGCTCCATCAACTCTAGTATTGGGTCAACCTTATACACCACCAACTAGGAAAAGGGTTACTATCACAACCGGCCTGGTTTCCTTTCTGCTCAAACTCACCTCCCTTACTATTTTGAATGAAGCCAAAGGTCTACTCTCCTCTTTCTAGATCTTGACAAAGATAGTGGGTTCCTTCTACTTTGAGTACCTTTTCTACTATTGTTGGCATTTCCATTTTGGACAAGCCTTTGTCTTGATGGTTCTCTTTGGCCCAAAGTTCACCTTTTGCTTGATGTCCTTCCACATCTTGGCAAGAGCCCACGTCTTCATACTTGAGTACTTCTTCTGCCCAATAACACCTTCTTCTTGTAGTTTTGCTTCTCCTATGGGTGGAAATAGAGGGGATCTCATTATCCCCAAACCCTTTGCCGCATTCTTCTTGGGACTAGAACTCCTGACTTCTCCTACCTTCTCCATCATACCTTCAAAGAGTAGGTGTTTGGTCATCCTCCTAAAAGAATTTTTTGTCCTTGGAGGGTTTTGGGCTGGGGCAATTGTACTTCTACACCTTGATCCTCAATCATATCCTTGTTTGAAGAAATCATGATCCTTGTGAATGATTGCTTGCTGGCTATAGGTCTAGGATACGGGTGTGGTCCAATGCCGCTTTTTTCCTCAACTTCTTCTTTTTCTTCTTCTCTGAGGATCCTCCTTGTGCTCTTGGTGGCTTTTGCTTTGGTCTAGAGAGTCATAGGTCATTTCTTGATCATTGGCTTTGTGTCAATCTCATGCTTGTTGCAATCCAAAGTATTGTTGGCTTCTTTCACCTCCACATATTTCCTTGTGTGGGCAAATTCCATGTCTACTTGAACATGATTTTGCTCCATTTATGCTTTTTCTCTAGGCTTGTCAAATTGTCCTATGGGGAAGAAGTAGTAAAGGTACTTATTCTTCTCTTTTAGGATCAGTAAATCCATCCCTAGGTAGAAATGGATGACAAAAGGAGATATCAAAGTCACTCCCTCTTCCTTGTTCATAGTTTCCACAAGCTCTCTTGCCCAAAACATTGCCGTCCTATTGATAGGCCTTGCTTGGTACAAATGCTTAAAAAAACGTCTAACTATTGTTCAAGTTGCTTGAACAACTTCATTATTAATTCAACTAAGATCTCCTTGTAGGATCTTTAATACTAGGAAAAACCAACCATTGTTGGTATTACTATCCTTGAATATAGCCTTGAACTTGGCTTTGAGAGTCAAGTCAAGGTGAGTCCAAGTGCTATCAAGAGTTATGCAATATCGGGGAGAATTTCTAAAAGCCAACACCCTCCACCAATGCTCTTTTGGTCTAGGTAAAGAGAGTCCTTCTCAAGTTCTCCATCTTTGGATTGTGATTGCCTCTAATTTCATGCAGCATTGCATGATCATTCAATTCCTAGTTCCACAGCAAGAACTCTAATTTCTTGTTGTGGACTAATTCCTATCTACAATACAATGCACACTTAACTAATCTTGGGCCTTGATTATAGACTCAAGTGGTCTTCTCATCCTCCTTGGCACTTTAGAGGCATCTACTTCTTTCCCTTTGATCCTCTTATCATTCTCAGTTTCTGTCTCACTTCCTGATCCTCCTTGCACAAGCACATACTCTCACAATTTGAACATCTAAGTGATGGAACTTTCCATTGAGTGTGAAGAAAGCCCAATAGGTCTTGCTTTGGTATATTCTAACAAAAAGTCAAAAAGATCCAAGCCCAATGTGGATATTTAAGGTGACAGTCCTACCATTGTGAAATTTTGGTAAGCATGCCTTTTGGTGAGTAATCATTGCTTGCACATGTGAGTGGTCAGTACAATCAAACAATCATTAATTGCAGTTCTTGATCTTTAGTGCCGCATTCACTCATGAATTTTGAGGCCAAGGGTCTTCCAAGACAAATGAATTTTTCTGGCCAAAAGTCATCTCAGGAAAAAGGTCTCCTTTTGGGACAAAGATATCCCAAGACAAAAGGTTCCCTCACAAAAGGTTTTCTTGTATGACAACCTTCTTTATCAAAGAGCCATACTTTGTGCTCTTTATTTGATATCTATTGCTATTGGATCTTTTCCAATACATTACTTATGTTTTATCTTTCCCTTGAAGGTGCAGTTCCCCTTGGGGTGGAAGGTAATCAATCATGAACCTCCCATCTTCCCTATTACCCAACTAAACTCTTCTTGGTTAAGCTAAGCAAGTTGAAAGAAAAAGGTGTACTTTGGAAAGGGATGAGGCGCCACAAGTGTTGTGGTGCTTTGGACTTTATTTAAAAGTATAAATCCACAATCATACTTAAGGATTATGTCATAAATATGTAATATGGATTGAATTTATCCCTTAGATCAATATGGATCATTTTCTTGTCATTTGAAAGTCTAGGATTTTAGCATTTAAGTGCTCTAAGCTTGTGCTGCTAGATCTTGATGTCATCCATCCTTTTAGCCAAAGTTGATAGAAATTGAGTTGTAGCTATAACAAATCAATGTCTATATACAAATATTAAAATGGCAAGAAGGAGTTGATCCCATAAGGATATGGATAAAAAATGGCTAAAAGTGAAGAGAAAGTGTCATAATGTGCAATTTTTTAATTGTTTGTTATTTAACCTCTTGGGCAAGAACCACTCCCAATATGATGGTAAAGGCACATACTACGACACTCTTTGATAAACCAAAAGATCCTAAATCATTCTCAAATCTACTTGTAGTTGAAGTTTCCCCCTAAAGGTGATTGTTCAGTTTACTCCAAAGCTATAAAAGACTGAGGAGAGAAATAAGAGAATGGAAGACCAGAGTGAAAGATCACATTGGGATTCTTGAATAAAATAGATAGAATAAACTTCAAATTCCTAGCATGAGCTTGGGCTTTGGTATTTATAGGGACATAGAAGGCTCTTGGGAAGCTTCCCATAGGCTGCCTTCTTAGAGTGCAAGCTAATCTAACTGTGAAGTTTCTTTTAGAAATTTCCTTTTAGAGACCATCTACTTGGCGTGCAAGCTAAGCTAACCAAGAAGCTTCCTAAGAAGTTTATTTCTAGAATTCACCTACTTGGCATACATATTACCCAATACTTGGAAGCTAAAAAGAATTTTCTTAGATACTTCTAGAATATTCCTATAATTCTTGGCTAATTTGGCCTATTTTCTACTTCATTATTCTTGACTAACTTGTTTATAAACTCTATATTGTTACATATTCCCCACCACAAGTTAGTAACGTCCTTGTCACCATGGAAGCTTCAAACTCTTGGATGGCCATTTGTGCATTATGGAGATGCAAAAGAGGCTCGCAAGTGGCATCATGACATACCCTTTTTAAGGACTTTGTGTAATACTCCGAGGACAAGAGAAGAGAGAAAACACAAATTTTACACTCAAACATTCGATGCCTCAAAGGAGTACATTCTCTTTATTATATAGGCAAAGAGGATCTCCTCCAAGGAAGCTCCACCATAGGATTAGGGACATAGATAGGTGACATGTCAGCAAGCTCCACCCTTGGATTACTTACTTGGATGGGTGACATGTCTGGTCTAGGTCCTATCTGGTTGGTCAAACAAGCTTTGACCGGAGGGAATCTTTTAGGGAATCTTCCTATAGGAATCTCACAATCACGTGAGTAAGGTACCGTTGGAAAGCTCTCAATGAGACAAAGCAAGGGGGAGGGAAGGCCATCCTCTCCTCAGTTGGGGGGGGGGGGAATTTGCACATTTTGAGGCCTAATTCATCCGTTTAGGCCTCCAAAATTGCCTTCAAAGATTTCAGGCATATTTTGGTTCCTACTCTATAAGTAGAAGTCCCCTTTTGGTGATACCTCTTTCTGATCTGTTTAGTCCATCATGTGTAACATCCTTCCAGATGTTACCAAACCAATTCTCACCTTTAAATCATATGTCTAGCTAGTGATTCTAAGGTTCTCAAGTCTATTTTGGTTTCTGCCCTATTAGTAGAAGTACTCTTTTGGTGATACTTCTATCTAATAAATTTTGACCATCATGTATAACATCATTCTAGATGTTACCAAACCAAATTTCACATCTAGATCATATGGCCAACTCTTGGTATTACAGACCTCCCTCCTTTTAAGACGCAACGTCCTCGTTGTGCAATTGTTGCTCAAATGCTTGCACCAACACCGGTGCATGTGCCAAATTGGCAGCGGGCTCCCTGGTTGCTTCATAGAGGGGGTTACCTTTCCATTGTTCTAGATATTCCACCCGCGGATGGCGAGTACCACGCATGCGCTTTGGAGAATCCACTCCACTTCATATTCCTCTGTGCCATCAATGAGTGTCGGACAAGGTCAAATGTCTTGTGTGGAATGACCCTGGCCTGATTGGGGAGAATATCTACGTAGTAGGGAGACATGGAACGCTGGATGGATCTTCATGTGTGGTGGTAGCTCAAGGTGATAGGCCATAGCACCGATGCAACAAAGAATCAAGAAAGGCCCAATAAAACGAGGTCTGAGCTTACGAGGTCCAACTAATGTGAGGTTGGTTGTCGATAGCCATACTTGATCCCCCAACATTGAACTCCATGTGCCTACGGTGTGAATCAACATACTACTTCTGTCAATTTTGTGCAATCTGTAACCTGTGCTTGGCGCTCTCCACACCTTGTTGGATTCTAAAAACAAATGTGTTGACTGCATCGACCTTGGTAGTCACGGGACGGATCTTCATCAAGCTAGAAGGTGGGAAGGGATGCTCACTATACATGAGGAAGAACGGAGTGACCAAGGTGGATGCATTTACTAAATTGGTGTTAGCAAATTCCACCAACGGGAGTAGGGTGTCCCACCTCTCTTGCTCTTCTAAGGTGAAGCCGCGTAACATGTCTTCAATCGTGCAATTAGCCCGCTTTGTTTGGCCATCTGTTTGTCGGTGGTAAGTTGTGGACATGGCCAACTTGGTTTTGAAGAAACCAAAGAGTGTTTGCCAAAACAAACTGGTGAATTGGGTGCCTCTATCGGTAATGAGTACTCTAGACAAGCCATGGTGAGCAAAGATTGCATCTAAGTATAATTGAGCTAGTTGTGGTGCGGTCACCTCCTTGGTGGTAGGGCGTACATGAATCATTTTGTTGAGCCGGTCCACAAAGACCACGATGGAGTCAAACCTTGAAGTGGTCTTGGGTAATCCACAGACACGATCCATACTCACTTGTTCCCAACGTTGGGTACGCGTAGGGGGAGGTTGAAGGAGCCATACAGGAGCTTGATTAGAAGCTTTGTTTTGTTGACACAATAGGCAGCTCTGCACGTAGTCCATCATGTTGTTGCTCATCTTGGGCCAATAGTAATGGCGCTTGACTGCATCCAAGGTCTTGTCTACTCCAACATGAGCTACAATGGCCAAATCATGACATTCCGCTAGAATGGTGGTGCGTAATTCTGGGACATTTGTGATCCATAATCTGCCACCCCAAAAGGTGAGTCCTTGGGTGCTGGTGACATCTTTGGATGATTGCGCTTCTACAATCTGTGGATCAGTTTTTGTAGCAGCCAAAATCTCTGACCAAAATTCAGGGTTAATCTTAACCTCTGCCACCAAGTTGTTTGCCATTGGCATGCAGAGGAATGCATCTGCAAGTTGCTTCTTACCTTCCACGTAGGTGATTGTCATGTTGAAGCGTTGTTGCCACTCTGCCCACCAAATTTGGCAACGAGATAGATCCTTCTGCGTCTTGAGGTAGACTAGAGGTTTGTGGTCTGTCTCTACTACAAATGCCTTCTTGCCCAGATAGTGCTTCCAATGCTTGGTTGCTAGAACGATGGCCAGCTCTTCTTGTTTTGTAGTGTGGTAGTTGCGCTCTACCGGTAATAAATTTCGAGAGAAATATGCAATTGGATGCCATCCGTCATGCCACTCTTGTTGTAGGATTGCTCCTATTGCAACGCTTGATGCATCTATAGCCAACTTGATTGGACATTTTGGGTCATACCACTTCAAGATTGGTGCATGTAGCAAGGCGGCCTTTAATTCTTGAAAGGTCAACTCTTGTGCAGTTCTCCATGTCCACTTCTTCCCCTTGCTAAGTAGTGCCGTTAAAGGCTATGCAACCTTAGAGAAGTCCTTGACAAACTACGATAGAATCCCATCAACCCCAAGAAGTTCTTAAGTTGAGTTTGATCTTCTGGGGCACTCCATTTTTGAATGACCTCTATTTTATATGTCAATACTTGAATGCTCTCTACACTTACTCTATGCCCCAAGTAGTCTACTTTAGACTTGCTAAACTCACACTTTGAGATTTTGGCATACAATTAATTTTGTCTTAGAATCCGGAGGACCTCTCGTAGATGTTGTTTGTGTTTTGTCATCATGCTACTACATACTAAGATATCATCCAAGAAGACGATAATAGACTTATCCAAGTATAGACAAAATATGTCATTCATTAGACTCATGAAAGTGGCGGGTGCATTGGTGAGGCCAAAAGGCATCACAAGATACTCAAAGTGGCCATACTTGGTTCAAAAGGCAGTTTTGTACACATCTTCCTCTGCAATTTGAATTTGATTGTAACCGCTCCACAAGTCCAATTTGGTGAAGTATCTTGCTCCATGGAGTTGATCAAACATGTCATCCATGCAAGGTAAGGGGTATTTGTTCTTCACCGTTTGTTGATTGAGACCTTGATAGTCAATGCACATGCCCATTGTACCATCCTTCTTCTTCACAAACAAGAGAGGGGCCCTATATGGTGATACGCTAGGTTGGATGAACCCTTTCTATAGCATTGCCTCAATTTGAGTCTTACACTCCTCTAACTCATGAGGTAATAGGCAATATGGGGCCTAACAAGGAGGTGTCTTCTCCGGGAGTGTCTCTATTTTGTGATCTACTCGCCTTTTTGGTGGTAATCCTGAGGGTAGATCATCAGGAAAGACATCTTGAAACTCATTCACCACATCCTTCAATTTCTCAAGAATTTGTCCATTGATTTGTGCACTCTGGACTTCTCTTATTAGACCCATAAAACATCTATCGGTCTTACATACAGTTGCCATCCCTACAACATATAGAGGCAGTTTCTGCCTGTGTGATTTTTCTTTAACCCCAAAGATTGACCATTGGTGGGTTCTCACTACTTTCTTCCTCCAATCCACCATAAGGTTGTACTGCTCCATCCATGGCATGCTTAAAATTGCATCATAACGAGCTAACTGTATCACTTGCCACTCAATTGCTTCTTGATATTCTCCTACAAAGAGGGTTACCCGTCTAGGTAATGATTCAATCCTCTCTATTTGCCCGTTTGGTAACTCTACTTCTTCACTCCCATCTCTCTCTAGATCCATTCCCAATCTTATTGCAATAGAGCGAGACAAGAAATTCTTTGTTGCTCTCGGATCTATTAATACTCTCACTTGATTACCTTCTAGGATTCCATTCACGACAATCAATTATGAGGTTGCCTTTTGGGGTCTTTGCGCATTATTCTTCTTCCTTCCCTTGCTTCTTTGCTTCCTTATTGAGCCAGTAAGGCCGTGAGGTACATTTATTGGCGATCTTCATTTTCCGAAGTGATTTCCACTTCCTCCTCTTCAATGCACCTCTCCATGTTGTTCAAAGATTGCCTGTATAAAGGCGGAGGGCCTCTAAGGAAACAAGTGCGACAATTGGTAGATATGTGCCTAATATGGCCACAATTGTAACAACAGCGTTGTTCTCTTCAAGTCTCTTCTCCTCGTGGGACTCCATCTCTTTGTTCTTCTACGCGTCCCCGCTCCCCTTGATGCGGTCGTGCTCCTCGATCCCAAAATTGAAGGTTGCCCAATTCTATCGGTACTGGTCCACCCATGTGTGGCATTTCTGCTTGATAATGTTGAGGTGGAACTACTCCTTCACCTCCACCTAATGCTTCTACTATTCTTTGCGCACAAGCAATGGCTTCAAATATTGTGCGAGGATTTTGCACCATGACTTCTTGGCAAATCCGCTCTTTCAACCCTCGTTTGAAATTGTCGAGAGCCTCTGCTGGACTCATGTCGGTAATTGCGACTTGTAGATCCAGAAATGCATCTACATACTCTTTCACACTATTCTTCTGTCTCAATCCCCATAGTCGGGTTCGAGCCATCTGCACAGAATCCACCGATTGGAAATTGTTTGGTAGTCCTTCTTGCATTGCTGTCCATGTGACCTCCTTTCTCTCTACCAGCATGGATTGTTCCCAAGCATCATACCATGTGAGGGCTTTATTGGTCAAGTACCCACATGCGAACAAGCCTACAACATGCTTTGTGATCTCTGTTGAGAACAATCGGAAATATCAATTCATTCTCAAGATCCAATTTTCCACTGCTCCCATCGTACACTACCCCTTGTAAGGCTTGATGTTGCAGGTCTTCTTCATCTGGAGTAGCAATGTGGCTTCATTGTTGATAGGGTTTGTAGGCACGGCTGCCTCTCTAAGTACTTTAGTCGTAGGTATTGGGTTTTGAGACGGCTCTTCTTCTTGCATGGCTTGATCGTTCCTCAAGATTAGCACTTGACTTTGTAATGTCTCCATGGTCATCTTGATCTCTCAAAATTCATTCAACATCCCTTGCATTCCTTGCACCAGCTCTTGCAGTTGTGGATCCATGGTTCCTGCAACACTCAATTGCTAATGTCTACTTCAATACAGAGTCAATATAATCACTCTGGAAGGCGCACGAACTATCAGAACTACCATTGGGACCTCAAAAGCTATCACTCGTTGATAATACTCCTCACCAAAATTCCTAACCACAAAATCTCTAAACATCACTTTTGGCCTCACTACATAATGGATTTCTACTTGAGTGTTGAAAGGGAGAAGATTTGGGACATTCATATCCATATTATCATAATAGAATGTAGATTGTCAAATCCCACTCTCTGTCATATATCACCACAAGTAGAATCACCGGGTTCGGTGAGTTCATCACTCTGTCCATGAATTCCGCACCAAAGTGATAAATTAGCGATACCCTCATTTGCTCACGTTAGATGTACATAACCTTGATGTGGAATGGGTTTGAGAATGGAAAGCTAGGTGCGGGAATTGTCCTCCCGGTGCATCCATCCCATCCGCTTTCTCAAGTCCTTCCTAAGTCTAGCAATTACTCTATGTTCTCCACCTCAAATTACTCAGTTTCAGTAGTTTGTGCTATTCCAAGAGGGGTGATCCACTCTCTTGGACTAGAACACTTGCTCTGATACCATTGTAATACTCTGAGGACAAGAGAAGAGAGAAAACACAGATTGCACACTCAAACATTCGATGCCTCAAAGGAGCACCTTCTCTTTATTATATAGGCAAAGAGTATCTCCTCCAAGGAAGCTCCACCATAGGATTAGGGACATAGATAGGTGACATGTCTGGTCTAGGTCCTATCTGGTTGGTCAAATAAGCTTTGACCGGACGGAATCTTTTAGGGAATCTTCCTGTAGGAATCTCAGAATCACGTGAGTAAGGTACCATTGGAAAGCTCTCAATGAGACAAAGCAAGGGGGAGGGAAGGCCAACCTTTCCTCTATTGGGGGAGAATTTGCACATTTTTGAGGCCTAATTCATCCGTTTAGGCCTCCAAAATTGCCTTCAAAGATTTTAGGCATATTTTGGTTCCTACTCTATTAGTAGAAGTCCCCTTTTGGTGATACCTCTTTCTGATCTGTTTAGTCCATCACGTGTAACATCCTTCCAGATGTTACCAAACCAATTCTCACCTTTAAATCATATGTCTAGCTATTGGTTCTAAGGTTCTCAAGTCTATTTTGGTTTCTGCACTATTAGTAGAAGTGCTCTTTTGGTGATACTTCTATCTGATCTATTTTTACCATCATGTATAATATCATTCTAGATGTTACCAAACCAAATTGCACATCTAGATCATATGGCTAACTCTTGGTATTACACTTTGTAGTCAATATGTTGTTGGCTGTCCCATTAAATATGGTGATGTGCAAGGATATGATCAACTTCACACTCCTCATGATCATTGAGAGTGATAGGAAGAGGAGGGGGTTGAAAAAAATTGGAAAAAGGAAGAAAGATAAGAAACAAAGAGTTTTAACTTAAAAAGATCCGTGGATTGCTTTTGATGATTTTGAGCAACAAGGAGATGAGATTTGGCTTGTTGTAGGATGTGTGATATTGTGTTTAAGAAGGTGGAAGTATATGGAACTTGAGATGGAGGAGGAGTAAGAAAGAAATCTAGAACAAGTGGCTCTTGGCCAAAATTAAGGAAGAAGAGAGAGAATCTGGTGCTTACTTGCTTGGAGTTATTTTAGGCAAACATAGCAGTTGCAAGGCATTCATCTCAATTATGGTGAATGTTGACAAAGGGAAAAAAAATATCCTCCAAGGTACAATTTGCATGTTTGGTTTGCCCATCAGTTTGAGGATGGTAGGCCATGAACAAAATAAACTTGGTGTTGAGTAGCTTCAAGAATGTTTCCCAAAATTTATCAATGAATTGAGGATCATGATTGAAGATGAGTACATGAGGCATTCCATGATGCTTGAAGACATTGCTGAAGTAGATTTGGGCCAATGCTGGAGCATCCATTGTATCAAAGGTTGGTGCCAAATGGATTTGCTTACTAAGCTTATCAACAAACATCATGATTGTTGTATGACCTAGCTTTGTCCTTGGCAAGGATGTGATGAGATCTAAGCTCATGTGGTCTTATCAAGAAAATAGGATGGGAAGTGGTTGGAGTAATCCATATGGTTTTGGTTGCTAGCTTTGTTGCATTGGCAACTCTCACAAGATCAAACAAAGGCTTGAACTTCACGTGCCATTTTTGGTCATCACCAATGTCATTGGAGGGTACTCAAGCTCTTGTCTACTCTCATGTGTCCTGCAATTGGTAAATCATGTGCCTCTTGAAGTCATGCCCAACATAGATCACCTATAGTTAGAATGTAGATATGATTCTTAGAACATAGAAGTCCATTTTCAAGTGAAGAGATCTTGTACTCCTTGTCATATGCTGCAAGATGACCTTGTAACAATTGAAGGAAGAGATCTTATAACAAAACGGTTCTAAACTTGATGTGGGCTTTTGTGTCAATTGACACTATTGTAATTGTTGCGTGATGAGAGATTAAAGAAGAGTTCAAATCTGGTCATCATGATAGGATATCAGGGATGACAGAATTTTCTAAGCTTGTGCTCAAGCTTCATGTCAAACAATTTGTAGTTGTTCCTTCCCTATATGATGTCAATTCTTCATGTGCTCCAAATGTAATGTATGCAACAAAGGTTTGTGATCAAGTCTTACAATCACTTATTTCCTCAAGAGATAATACTTCCATACCTTGGTGGCATATATCATTGATATTTGTTCTTGATCCCAAACAAAGTAATTCCTTTCTATGGTGTTTAGTTCATGAGACTTAAAATTAATGGAATGTACCCAATTTGGAAATTCTTGTTGTAAAACCGCTCCAATGGTAAAGTTAGAAGCATCAAAATCAATCACACAAGGTAATTGAGGATCATATGATTGAAAGATGGGTTGTGAGAACACCATATGTTTCAGTTTCTTGAATGCTTCCTTGTGCTTGGTTTTCCATTAAAAGTTTGAGGCTTCTCCTAAGAGATTGATTAATAATAATGTCATATGAGCATAATAGTGGATAAACCATCAATAAAAACTTACCATTCCATTAAATACCCACACTTTTGTGGTATCTTTTGGAGTAGGCCAATCAATAATGACCTTGATTTTCTCTTCTTCCATCTTGATCTCCCTTTGATGAGACCTTATGACCCAAGAAGATAACTTATTGTTGACAAAATGTACACTTTGATTTCTTATAGTAAAACTTCCATTGATGTAGTCATCTTAGGACTTTTTGTACATGATTCATGTATTTCTCTTCCATTTTGTTATAGATTAAAATGTCATCTAAGAACACCATCATGTACCAATCCAAAAACCCATTCAATACTTGATTCATTTGATCCATGAAGACTATTGGAGCATTAATGAGCCCAAAAGGTAGAACTCTCCATTCAAAATGCCCATACCTTGTGCAAAAGGTAATCTTCTACACATCTTCCCTATCAATGGGAATTTGCCAATAGTCACTTTGAAGATCCAACTTGGAGAAGTATTGTGCTCCACTCAATTAATCTAACAAGTCATCAAATCAATGCGAAGGATATGAATTCTTCATAGTTGTTTATTGAGGACATGGTAGTCAATCTAAATGCAAAGTCCTCCTTCCTTCTTTGGGACAAATAGTACCGATGCTCCCCAAGGATATGTACTATGTCTTATGAAATACTTCTATAACAACTTTATCCATGGTGTTTGAAGCTCTTCCAACTCCTTTAGTGAGAGCCAATAGATTGGTCCACTCACAACAGTTATTCTTGACAATAACTCTATCTTGAAGGGCATACAACAATTGGAGTGTAACCCCTTTGGTAGATCATCCAAAAACACATATGCAAACTCCTAAAATATTTGATTAACCATTGCTTCATGAGGCTTTGTCCATTATCAGATTCTCCATGCACAATTTTTTTGATTCACATTGTAGTAGTAGAAACATCTTCTTCTAAAGCTTGCTCTATGGTTGCTTTATTGATAAACTTCCCATCTTTGGATTGATTATTCTTAGGTGTTTTACTCAAAGGTGCAAAACAATCTAAGTGAAAATTCTTAATTTGGTATTATACTTGAATTTTTTGTTAAGTCCAACCAAATTGAACCTTATCATGTTCAAGGCAAAGGTAGACCTAAAATGACATCATAGTGTAGACGCTTTACTATAAACCTCATACACTCCAAATACTCATTCCTAATTTTGAATGTAACAACATGTGAGGAAGGGAATGCATAACTCTTTCTACCATCCGCCATCATCAATCTACTTCCACATATTGGTTTATTAGAAATATATAATTCCTTTGTTAATTGCATGGACATGTAATTCTCTAAAATTCTAGAATCAACCAAAATCTTACAATCACACCAATTATCATACCTTGCAAGTGAAGCAAACTTGCATAAGTTGAGCTTTCAATCATATTAAAACTAATCAAGCTAATCAAACTAATCAATCTTATGAGGATTTTTATCTCCTTAATTACTGTGCTCCATGAACTCCATTTGGGCAATTTGTCAAGGTCATCCATTCTTGAGTGGCCATTCAACAATGTGATGTCCAACTTGAAGATAATAAAAATACCACCATTGCATCACAATCTCTCCCTATTTAAAGTGCCAAATGGTTTTTGATGGATGACATCAACTCCATGAATGTTGGCTCCTCCACCCATGTGTAGTGTTTTGGTAGCTTCTATGAAAGTCAAGGTTGAGACCAAGTTGTGACAACCAAGGAATCAAAGCGCTCAACCAATTGCATGGCTTCCTCTAAATGTTTGGGCTCCTACATGGTCACGTTCAATTTGGTGTGTGACTTCAAGCCTCTCACAAATTGATCTAGAGCTTCACCTTCTAGTATATCTAGAATTTGCATTATGGTGTTCTGGAATTGAGTGATGTAACTTCTTTCAAAATAAATCTACTTCAATTTAGCTAATCTATCTTATGTTGCTCATTTATAGCTTGGAATCTTTCAATTATTCTCATGTTGAAATTATTACAAAATTCAGCTTGTTCTAGTCAAAATTACCACCACAGTTTTGCTACTCTATCCATTTGCCTTGAATCTATCTCTATTCATCTTGAAGAATTGTAGCTTCAAAATAACGTTTGCATTCAAAGATAAAATTCTACATTGCACTTGGGAGATTCTTGCTTTAAAATACCTTGGGCTTTAAAAATTGGATTTGCTCTTCTCCTTCTCAAAATTGTGCTTTCTCTACATGTTCTTGTCATTGATGGTCTCTTTCTTCTAACAATTGAGTAAGGTGTTCAATTTTTTATTCCATAGCAATGATAAATATGTGCATCATTGCCATAGTTATTACTCTATCAAACTACCTACAATGATCTAAGTTAACATATAGATGCAACATTTCCATTTCTCTTTATAAGTTACATTCAAAAATATCAATGGTTAGTCAAACATAGTGATTGCATTCAAAAAATTTACCAAAAGTGTGAGATGATGCTTGGGTAGTATGTGACAACCCGGCAAATATCACTCTTGCGGTAATCAGGTAAGTAAATTTGTTCCCGTAGAGATACGAGTCAAAAATGTCCAAATACAAAGTCAAACAATAACAATGTTGTTCTTGGTTGTGTCTTTAATCTCTCAGGTAGAAACCACACCCAGAAGAGAGTAACAAGCACTCACTCGCAGTCTTTCCCCACATTAGCACTTCTTAATCACAACTCGATCAATTCTTTCCAAACAATCTTGATTGTGATGATTCAAGCTCTCCCAAAAATGGCACTTCAATGCAAAACAACTTTGCCTTAGAATTGTGTTCCACCCCTCCACTAAAGGCACAACTTCCTTGATTGAAATTGCTTCACATCAACCTCACACTTCACTCACAAATGCAAAATACTACCAACACTACAATTCTTCTCAGATCTATCAAGGCATTGCTTTGATTGCACTTCACTCAAGATCAAACACACAGAATGAAGATCAAGGCTGTGGAATCCAACATCCAACAAACACACTGACTTGCACTTTGAATTTCTCCACACACTCACAAACACAAAGCTGATACTCGGAATCAAGCTCAAGCGACAAGCACTGCTTCACAGCACTTTGCTTTATCTATTCTCAAAAATAATGAGCACTGGACAACATAAAATTGCAAATGCCACTCTTAAGTAGTGAAACAATCAACAGTTATCTTTCTAATGCACCTCTTCCTAATGACTCTACAAACCTGCAAATCCAAAATGACAATGCACCTCTTCATATCTGCCTATACAAATCTCAAATCGGTTACTAATCCGATCCGATGTCTACTTCTTCCTCAGCTTTCAAACCCAAACCCGAAGTAACTTTACTTTATAATATTCTTTCCTTGGGTTTCACAACTCCTAATTCCTCCACTAATTCTAACACTTCTCCACTCTGATCTACAATTCCTATCACAAGTAATACTTCTAAATCTCTATCTCTCGACCCACTCTTCTCTAAAGTGTCAAATGTCAAATCTGAAGACACCTACACTCCTACTTCATCTACTTGGGTTTTTCTATTATCAATTCCTTTACTAATTTTACTGTGTCATCATCAAGAATTGTAATTGAATGCATGAATACACTATCTACACCTTCAATTTGTAACCCACTTTCCCCTAATCACTTATGTAACTGACCCGAAGACACTTACAGTCTGATCTTGCACTTTGGGTTTATTCAATATTGCTACTTTTCCTTCAATTCCTTTTCCATCTTCAATCTAAACTAAAATTGAAATCATGGGTATCCTAAGTATCTATTCTTTCTCTATCCTAACTTCCTCAGATCCCTCTAGCAAGATTCCTGAAGTCACCTTCATTGCACTCCAAGGTCCAATTACCTCTGATTTAGTCATCTTTGTCTTGAGTTAAAGTCTCATGACCCAAAGTCCTGTAAACCCAAAGTCCAAAGTACGAAGTCCAAAGTCCCATTGATCCGAAGACACCTAAATTACTTTGTGCATCTACTCTCAAAACTTCAAATGCTTGTAACTTCTTCTATAGACCTTTAAACTTTCTGATTTTGATGGCAATGGAAAGGCCTAAACGAGACGCTTCTAATGAATTATAGCACGCTTGATTTTGACTTGTGGTCATTGAGATATGGCTCCCGCAAGAATCCTGACCTGCAACTTCCATTCCTCTTTCGGGTCTGCCCTCCTCTGCCCTTTTTTTCCTCCTCTAACACGAAGTAAGCTTCTTTGAATCTGATCCAGTCAGAGACCTTCTTCCTCTTACACAAAAGTGACTTCCTTGGGCCTGATTAAAATACAAGTTTGCACTCATTTCTTCTCCATTTGGTTTCAGCAAGGCACTTCTTCTTCAAAACTCATCCAAAATGAAAAATGTGAGTACCACATAGTACATGGACATGGAAATCCCAATTTCTTGGGGGAAATGGATTTGGTGGTCCATAATTTCCATCCATCCCATTCTTGCTCCAATGTGAAAGACCAAGGAGAGAAATAGAAGAATAGAAGACCGCACTAAAAGATCACATTAGGACTCTTGAATGAGATAAACTCTAAATGTGTAGCATAAGCTTGGGCTTTAGTATTAAGAGGAAACATACAAGGGTCTTGGAAAGCTTCCTAAAGGCTATCTTCTTAGAGTGCATGTTGAACTAACCAAGAAGCTTCTCAAGAAGTTTTCTTTTAGAAGTTGCCTACTTGGCATGCTGGCTAAGCTAGTCATGAAGCTTCCCAAGAAGCTTCCTCTTAGAAGTCGCCTACTCAACATACACATTACTCAATAGTTGGAAGGTACAACAAATCTTCCTAGATGCTTCTAATACATTCCTATAATTCTTAGCTAATTTGGCTATTTGCTACTTCATTCATCCTCACTAACTTGTCTGTAAAATCCATGTTAAAAAAGCCTTCAACCTAGATGACATGTTCTTCCCTTCCCAAAAGGCACATAACCAAAGGGGCTTAATTGGAAAGCAAATGTCTTTGAATTTTGATTCCATGTTACTTGTGGCACTTAGGACAACCAAATCCATCATTGGGATACTTTGCACATTCAAAATCCAATTGCCAACAATCTCCTTGGGATTCAAACAATTGAGATACTATTGTGAGACTCACACCTCTACTCTTGCAAGGAATTCAAAGCACAACATTACAAGAGTATAGATTGATTAGAGTGGACTTTGGATTGTATACAAAGTTGCATGGAAAAGTGGACTTGTTCATTATTGGGCCAAAGCTTTATGTACAATTTCCTATTGCTACTCCACTTTGCTCCAAAGAGTCTTGGATTGCTAAGTGGGTTCTTCATTGGACCTAACTATTATACCACTATTATCTAAGGTCTTAATTTCTATCATATCCTACCTAATTAAGCTTCTGACAAGTATCCAAGAAGGTGTTATTTATTTCCCAAAGAATGCACTAAAGTAATAAATTTCCTTTCCAAGTAACCATACCAAAGTTGATACTTGGTCAAGATGGAGGTACATGGCTAAATGTCACTTGCCTTAAAATTTCTAGTAGGCTAAAGTCCTTGGTCGTGTTCTAATTTACAAATTTACAAATTTACAAGGAACTTTGTGTCTAAGAGGATGGGTTTAAAGTTCTTGCATGTATTTGCTAGGTCCTATGTATAATTGCTTAGAAAATATGGTGGAATGTAAGTTAATCTAATATGATGGTTCCTTATTATATTCCAAGATTCTTCAAGTCCGCACTCTACTAGGAAGAGCACCCTTCACCTTTGACTTGTCAAAGAACCTCCTTGGTGAACTCTTTGTAATCAAAAATCTTCAATAGATAGGAATTATAGACTTCACTAAACTTCCTATTGGTATTGCTTTGGAAAAAAAGAGCAAGCTAGTCCATCCTCTCTTCCTCACAGGTTTTCCCTTTCAATTTATGATGTTGTAACTTCAACTCATGAATTTTGGCCTTGGTTGCTCTCCCTTTGGCTTCCTCTTTGAGCATTTCCACAAATTGAGTTTGGACTTCTTCTACTTAATGGATTTATTCCTTCTTTGTCTCCTCCAACTAAAGACACTTTGCCTAAAAGTCTGCTTTGAATACCTTGTGCATTTTCTCTTGTTCTTCTTCCTTCTTCATGGCCAAATCTAGCTCTTGTGCTTGGACATCCAATTGTAGTGTCACCTCCTTTCTATACTCAAGCATTTGCAGATCTAAGGTGGCACTTTGAACCTTATTTTTTTGAGCTCTTGGTGCATGCTCTACACTTCCTCATCTCTTGCTTGCAGTTGGTCTTCATAGCTGAGTTGCATTTTTTTCTTCTCCATCTGTAGCTTCCTATTTGAGCTACACTTATCCCAATTCTTTCTCTTGGTTCTAATGAGCAGAGGCAAGAGAGGACTCCTACTTCTTCTCTTCAAATAACTCTTGCATCAATGAGTTCACCTTCTTGGCCTCCTCCTTAAAACAATCTCTAGCCTGGTTAACTTCCTCTTGGAACTTGTCCTATAACACCCATTTGTGCATGTGTGTGGTATTGTGATATTTAGCTTGGTATTACAAGTACTTAAGAGATATTATTTATATAGAGATAAAGGATGGTTCTATATTTGTCATGGTTAGCTATAGTTAGTCATAGCTAAGATAGAGGGGACCTTACTTTAGAGAAAGTAGAAAAGATGAGCATCACTATTTTGGATTTTAGTGTGTTGACTTGGTATTATTCCTAGGTGTTTGGCTTTGAGGAAAGAGTTGAGAACTCTTGGGCCCGCAAGCTTTTTTATTTTGGATTCTTCTTTAGTCCAAGGATAGCCCATGTGAAGGAATCCTTGATTTAGAAGTTAGGTCAAGATAAGACCACATGCTTAGGGGAATATGCCCATGTGAATGGATATTCCTTTCTACTTCTTGACTTGACTTGACTTTTAGTCTAGTAACTTGAGTTACTACGGTAAGTAGTAACTTTGGTACGTAACTATTTCACAAGTATGTAAACAAGCGGTGAGGAGGTACTCATCATCCTTTCATTTGCAACTATCTCTCTCTCATTGAGTTCTCTAGTGAGCAATGTCTTGAGTCTTGGAGTGTTAGCCTTGGAGTAGTTTGATGGAGTTTGGGTTCCTTGCCTTCTTAGTCCATGGTACGCTACCATAATAGCCATCAGAGGTTCATCCTGAGTGAGAGACAAGCCGGCTCACAGTCCTCTCTACATGCCAAAAGCTATTCTCTTCAAAAAAAATTGCTCTTTCAATTTCCTTGGTCAATCCAGACTTTCCCTTGAAGGTTCCCATGTCCAGACCTTTATCCTCTCTTTCTTACTTCCCCCTCCCATGTCCTTGTCCAGGTCTTCCTCTCCAATTTCTCTTCTTGCCAACTCTTCAGTCCATTGATAATTCTTTTGACCTTGCTGCACTCTCAAAACCCCAACACTGCCTAGTTCTTCTCTCAAAATTTGTAGTCCCTACAGCACTCTCCAAACCCTTGCACGGGCCAAGGTTCTCCCTTCAATTGATCTCCCCTACTGTTTCACTCTCCCTAAATCTTCCTTGTTGTTTCACTCTCAAGTTTTCCTTGCATAGGCAGACATTGCTTCTCTAAATTCCTATCTCTAGGCTTCTTCCTTACTAAGGTTTTCTCCTCCCTCTACCCTATAACACCCATTTATGCATATGTGTGGTATTGTGATATTTAGCTTAGAATACTAAGCTAAATACAAATACTTGAGAGATATTATTTATATAGAGATAAAGGATAGTTCTATATTAGTCATGGTTAGCTAAAGTTAGTTATAGCTAAGATAATGGGGACCTTACTTTCATTCATAGGAGATTGAAGAAAGCACAAGGAGGTGATGTAGAGAAGTAAAGGAAGGATCAACTCATGGAATTGGAAGAGGCAAGAGCAGTTGCTATGGTTCAAGTGGAGCAAGCCCAAATAAAAAAAAGGAGAGATATGACAAGAGGCAAGGCAAGAAGAAGGTGGAGCCTTTCAAAGAAGAGGATTGGGAAATGTTGTTTGATTCCATTTGATTCAAGAGAGTACAAAAGAAGTTTTTGCCAAAGTACTTGGACCTTTCATAATGGAGAAGGTGTAGGAAAATTACACCTATGATCTCAAGTAGTTGGGAGGAAGACCCTTTGATAGGATTAACCATGATAAGTTGAAGATATATTAAAGAAGGTAGAGAGACCTTCACTTTGAGGACAAAGTGAAAACTTAGTCCGGGGGTAAATATAACACCCATTTGTGCATGTGTGTGATATTGTGATATTTAGCTTGGTGTTACAAAAACTTGAGAGATATCATTTATATAGAGGTAAAGGATGGTTCAACATCAGTCATGATTAGTTAAAGTAAACCATAGCTAAGATAGTGGGGACCTAACTTTAGAGGAAGTGGAAAAGATGAGCACCACTTTTTTGGATTCTTGTGTATTGACTTGGTATTATTCTTAGGTGTTTGGCTTTGAGGAAAGAGTTGAGAATTCTTGGGCCTGCATGCCTTTTTGTTTTGGATTTTTCTATAGTCCAAGGATTGCCCATGTGAAGAAATCCTTGACTTAGTGGTTGGGTCAAGATAAGATCACATGCTTAATGGAATATGCACATATGGATAGATATTCCTTTATATAATTTTTGACTTTACTTGAGTTTTAGCCTAGTAACTTGAGTTACTATGGTACATAGAAACTTTAGTGTGTAACTTTAGTGCATAGCTATTTCACAAGTATATAAACAAAGGGTGAGGAGGTATGCATCATCCTTTCATTTGCAACTATCTCTCTCATTGAGTTCTTTAATGAGCAATGTCTTGAGTCTTGGAGTGTTAGCCTTGGAGGAGTATAATGGAGTTGGGGTTCCTTCCCTTCTTAGTCCATATGTAATACTCCAAGGACAAGAGAGAAAACACAGATTTCACACTCAAGCATCCGATGCCCCAAAGGAGCACCTTCTCTTTATTAAATAGACGAAGAAGATCTCCTTCAAGGAAGCTCCACCATAGGATTAAGCACATAGATAGGTGACATGTCAGCAAGATCCACCCTTGGAGTACTTACTTGGATGGGTGACATGTTGATCTTGATCCTATCTGGTTGGTCAAACAAGTTTTGATTGGAGGGAATCTTTTAGGGAATCTTCTTGTAGGAATCTCAAAATCATGTGGGTGAGGTACAATTAGAAAGCTCTCGACAAGAAAAATCAAGGGGGAGTGAAGGCCAACCTTTCCTCTATTGGTGGGAATCTGCACATTTTTGAGGCCTAATGTATTTGTTTAGGCCTCCAAAATTGCCTTCAAAGATTTCAAGCGTATTTTGGTTCCTACTCTATTAGTAGAAGTCCCGTTTTGGTAAAACCTCTTTCTAATCTATTTAGTTCATCATGTGTAACATCCTTCTAGATGTTAGTGAACCAATTCTCACCTTTAAATCATATGTCTAGCTATTGGTTTTATAGTTTTCAAGTCTATTTCAATTTCTGCACTATTTGTAGAAGTACTCTTTTGGTAACATTTTTATCTGATATATTTTTCCATCATGTATAACATCATTCAAGATGTTACCAAATCAAATTTCACATCAAAATCATATGGTTAGCTCTTGGTATTGCAAATCTCCCTCCTTTTAAGACGTATTGTCCTCGTTGTGCAATTGTTGCTCAAACGCTTGTACCAACACTGTTGCATGTGTCAAATTGGCAGCATGCTACCTGGTTGGCTTCTAGAGGAGGTAAAATTTTCCACTATACAAGATAGTCCACCATGGATGGTAAGTACCACACATGTGTTTTTGGAAGATATGCTCTACTTCATATTCCTCTGTGCTATCAATGAGTGTCGGACAAGGTCAAAGGTCTTGTGTGGAATGACAATAGCTGAATCAAAGGAAATCTTCATATTAGGGAAACATGGAACACTAGATAGATTTTCATGTGTGGTGGTAGCTCAAGATGATAGGCCATAGCGCCGACTTGACAAAGAATAGAAAAAGGCCCAATAAAACAAGGTCTAAGCTTATGAGGGTCAACTAATGTGAAGTTGTTTGTAGATAGCCAGACCTAATCCCCAACATTGAACTCCATGTGCCTACGGTGTGCATTGGCTTAGTGCTTCTGTCAATTTTGTACAATCTACAATTTGCGCTTGGCGCTCTCCACACCTTGTTGGATTCAAGAAACAAATGTGTTGACTGTATCAACCTTGGCAGCTGGATCTTCATCAAGCTAGAAGGTGTGAAGGGATGTTCACCATACATGAGGAAGAACAGAGTGACACGGGTGGATGCATTCACCAAATTGTTGTAAGCAAATTCCACCAAGGGGAGTAGGGTGTCCCACCTCTCTTGCTCTTCTAAGATGAAGTCATGCAACATGTCTTCAATAGTGCGATTAGCCCATTCCGTTTGTCCATTTGCTTATGGGTGGCAAGCTGTGGACAATGGCCAACTTGGTTTTGAAGAAACCAAAAAGTGTTTGCCACAACAAATTGGTGAATTGAGTGCCTCTATCAATGATGAATACTTGAGACAAGCCATGGTGAGAGAAGACTACATCTAAGTATAATTGAGCTTGTTGTGAAGCAGTCACATTCTTGGTGGTAGGGCATGCATGAATCATTTTGTTGAGCCAGTCCACAAAGACTACAATGGAGTTAAACCCTAAGGTAGTCTTGGGTAATTCACAAATGAGATCCATACTCATATATTCCCAATGTTGTGTAGGAGTGGGAAGAGATTGAAGGAGCCATGTAGGAGCTTGATTAGAAGCTTTATTCTATTGACAAAGTAGGCAGTTGTGTGCGTAGTCCATCACAATGTTGCTCATCTTGGGCCAATAGTAATAGCATTGGATTGCTTCCAAGGTCTTGTCCATTCCTACAGGACCTACAATAGCCAAATCATGACATTTTGACAGAATGGTGGTGCATAATTCTAGGACATTTGGGATCCATAATCTACCATCACAAAAGGTAAGTCCTTGGGTGCTAGTGATGCCTTTGGATGACTGTGCTCCTACAATCTGTGGATCAGTTTTTGTAGTAGCCGGAATCTCTTGCTAGAATTCATGGTTAATCTTAACCTCTACCACCAAATTGTTTGCCATTGGCATGTGGGTGAATGCATCTTCAAGTTGCTTTTTACCTTCCACATAGGTGATTATCATGTTGAATCATTGTCGCCACTTTACCCACCAAATCTGGCAACAAGATAGATATTTCTATGTCTCCAGGTAGACTAGAGGTTTGTGGTTTGTCTCTACTACACATGCCTTCTTGCCAAGATAGTGATTCCAATGTTTGGTTGCAAGGACAATGGCTAGCTCTTCTTGTTCTATGGTGTGGTAGTTACGCTCTACCGGTAACAACTTTCAAGAGAAATATGCAATTGAATGGCATTTGTCATGCCACTCTTGTTGTAGGACTGCTCTTATTGCTATGCTTGATGCATCTATAGCCAACTTGATTGGATGTTTTGGGTCAAACCACTTCAAGACTGGTGCATGTAGCAAGGCGGCTTTCAATTCTTGAAAGGCCAACTCTTGTGCAATTCTCTACGGCCACTTCCTCCCCTTGCCAAATAGTGCAGTTAAAGGTTGTGCAATCTTGGAGAAGTCCTTGAAAAATTGTAGATAAAATCCTGTCAACCCCAAGAAGTTCTTGAGTTGAGTCTGATCTTCTAGGGCACTCCATTTTTTAATGATCTCTACTTTATCTGTCAATACTTGAATGCCTTCTGCACTTACCCTATGCACCAAGTAGTCTGCTTTAGACTTGCAAAACTTGCACTTTGAGACTTTGGTGTACTATTAGTTCTATCTTAGAATCAGGAAGACTTCTCATAGATGTTGTTTGTGTTCTATCATCATACTATTGTATAATAAGATATTGTCTAGGAGGACGATAATAGACTTATCCAAGTATGGAAAAAATATGTCATTCATTAGACTTAGGAAAGTGGCATGTGCATTGGTGAGGCCAAAAGGCATCACAAGATACTCAAAGTGGCCATAATTGGTTCAAAAGGTAGTTTTGTACACATCCTCCTCTACAATTTGGATTTGATTGTAACCACTTTGCAAGTCCAATTTGGTGAATTATCTTACTCCATGGAGTTGATCAAACAGGTCATCCATGCAAGGTAAGGGGTATCTTTTCTTCATTGTTTGCTGATTTGATTCTTCACCCTAATAGTCAATGCACATGCGTATCATACCGTGCTTCTTCTTCACAAACTAGATAGGGTGATACATTGGGTTGGATGAACCCTTTCTATAGCATCTCCTCAATTTGAGTTTAGCATTCCTCCAACTAATGAGGTGATAAGCGATATGAGGCCTTACAAGGAGATGTCTTCCCCAAGAGTCTCAATTTTATGATCTACTCTCCTTTTTGGTGGTAATCTTGAGGGTATGTCATTGAGAAAGACATCTTGAAACTCATCCACCACATCTTTCAATTTCTCAGGAATTTATCCATGGAGTTGTGCACTTTGGACTTCTCTTATTAGACCCATGAAACATCTATCGGTCTTACAAATAGCTATTGTCCCTATGACATAGAGGGGCAATTTTTGCATGTATGATTTTTCTTTAACCCCAATGATTGACCATTGTTGTGTTCTCACTACTTTCTTCCTCCAATCTACTATAGTGTTCTAATGCTCCATCCATGGCATGCTTAAGATTACATCATAACTATAATACCAAGAGCTAGCCATATGATCTAGATGTGAAATTTGGTTTGGTAATATCTGGAATGACATTATACATGATGGTCAAAATAGATTAAATAGAAGTATCACCAAAAGAGTGCTTCTACTAACAAGGCAGAAACTGAAATAGACTTGAAAACCTTAGAACCAATAGCTAGACATATGATTTAAAGATGAGAATTAGTTTAGTAACATGTGGAAGGATGTTACACATGATGGACTAAATATATTAGAAAGAGGTAGCACCAAAAGGGGGCTTCTACTAATAGAGTAGGACCCAAAATATGCTTGAAATCTTTGAAGGCAATTTTGGAGGCCTAAATGGATGAATTAGGCCTCAAAAATGTGCACAATCTTGCCTCCTCCCAACTTAGAGGAAAGGCTGGCCTTCCCTCCCATTGGTTTGTCTTGTCAAGAGCTTTCCAACAGTATCTCACCCATTATAAGATTCCTACAAGAAGATTCCCTAAAAGATTCCTTCTTGTTAAAGCTTGTTTGACCAACCAGATAGGACCATGACCAACATGTCACCTATCCAAGTAAGTAATCCAAGGATGGAGCTTGCTGACATGCCACATATCTATGTGCCTAATCTTATGGTGGAGTTTCCTTAAAGGAGATCCTCTTTGTCTATATAATAAAGAGAAGGGGCTCCTTTGGAGCATCGGATGATTGAGTGTGAAATCTGTGTTTTCTCTCTTCTCTTGTCCTTGAAGTATTACAATAATGGGCTAATTGTATCACTCACCCCTCAATTTTTTCTTGATATGCTCCTATAGATAGTTGTGGTACCCATATTTTTTGTTTTTTAAAGTTTTGTTCTATTTTGAAGAAGAAGTGTATAGACAAAGTAGTATGAACCTAAAATAACATGGGAAGGAGAAGAACTATGTCTTTTTGTTGTAACCCAAAGAAAAGTGACTTCTTGTTAGATACAAAGTACTCAGATAGGATCTATTAGAGTTGAACCCAAAGTAAGGAGGCTTCGTTTTGGGGTAATCAACCCAATGTGAAGACAATGTAACAGATTTCCTTTGGGTTGGAAATTTAAGAATGGTACCACACACAAAAATAGCTAAGGCACGAGTGGGAGAAAACTGTCAATTATAGGAGAAGTTCATGCAAAAGGGGTGATTTCTTTGTAGATAATTATTCAAAGAATGACCAAGAAAAGTTGGACTAAAAAGTCAGGTTCAAATCAAGAACAAGATGAATGACAAGTAAATTTCCTTTGCCTTTGTGGAGTTGACCTAAGAGAGACCACGGTAGAGGAGTGGTATTGAGTGAAGTTGTGATGAATTCAAAGGACTTGAGAGTTGCACGTTCAAGGGACAGGAGAATTGTTTTGCAGAAGCACATCACAAAGGAGAGTAGAATGATTGGAATCAAAAAGTGTCCTACACTACTGACACAAAACCCAGTGATTAGGAGGTTAGATGTGATGGCTCACATCAAAGTTCTCCATAAACTTTGCATTACTTTCCTCGTGTGGAATTGGAACCTGAGTTTTCCAAATTTTATGGTAGAGATTCAGCCAATAAATATGTAGATGGGCCAGCAATAGTGCTGAAGAGAGGCAATTTGGCTTGATGGACAAAGTCAGATTGGAATTTGGTGTTAGGAAGGGAGAGTGGAGATGAGCATGGGGCCATGCTCTTAGGGAAGGGAAAAGTAGCAGAAGAAACCCAATAGATCAGAGAGTCTTTCACCTCGAAGCGCATGAAGAATGGGTACAAGATGGACACATGTCAAGACCCGGTGCAAAGAAGTATTGTAGGTGCGATGATGGCCCTATTCAAAAATCCGAGCGCACTACCTAGATGAAAAACTAGCTGGCGGTGTTCTTCCACAAGATGTTTGCAAGAGAACCAATAAAGTAGGCAAAGTGTTTCTATCAGCGAACAAGGCAGATGGTGCTAAATTGGAGGATGGTGACACCACCACATTACTTTGTGCCGTTTGTAGCACATTTCTTCCTTGGGTTGAACCTATTGAACTGTGAGGAGAAGAAGAAGATCATCTTGCATTTCCATCTTGATCTGCAACAAGAAGCCAATTATGAGGAGCATCAATATATTTGGCAATTAAGAAGTAACAACGATCATTATGCAAGAATGGGACAAGATCGGAAGATGGCATTGCCCTTGCCAAGCAAGAAGAAGGGAAGTAGATCCAAGGTGGAAAGCTTGTAAGTGCAGCCCCAAAAATTCACAAGAATCGGGCAAAGAAAAGGGAAGCAAGTTCATCAGATTGTGCTTGTAGAGGAAGTCGACTTAGAAGAAGAAGCAAAAGAGTCCATGTCCGAAAGATTGGAAGAAGAAGAGGTGGAGTTGACCCTACAAAGCAAAGAATTGAGTGAAGAGAGCAAAGGTGAACCCAAGGTACAACAAAGCTAGGAGAAGGAGATGTCTCTGCAAGAAGAAATAAAGCGACAAGATGCGGAAGAAGAAATTATGGCTGAGTTAGCAATTGAGGCAAAAGAAGGACTGATGGTAGAGCCAAGGCAATACACACCAAAAGAAGAAGAGTGCAGGTGGCCCAGAAGATTATCAATTTGGATGATGATGAGAGTTTGGTGGACGAGGAGTCACTAACAATACAAAGATCCCGACTTTGTATTAAGACCTTGGGCTTGGAAGGAAGGCAACCAATCATTGCAATCATTCAAGAGAAGGTGGAAGAAGGGCATAGAGTATCTTCATGATGTCTAGTTACTAGGATGAAAGTCAAGTAAAGTCAAAAACTATAAAGGAATATCCATCCACATAGGCATATTCCACTAAGCATGTGATCTTATCTTGACCCAACCACTAAATCAAGGATTCCTTCACATATGCTATCCTTGGACTATAGAAGAATCCAAAACAAAAAAGCTTGCTCGTCCAAGAGTTCTCAACTCTTTCTTCAAAGCCAAACACCTAGAGATAATACCAAGTCAACACACTAAAATCCAAAATAGTGATGCTCATCTTTTCTACTTCCTCTAAAGTAAGGTCCCCTCTATCTTAGCTATGACTAACTTTAGCTAATCATGACTAATGTAGAACAATCCTTCATCTCTATATAAAATATCTCTCAAGTACTTATAATACCAAGCTAAATATCACAATACCACACATATGCACAAATGGGTGTTACATTTACCCCCGGACTAAGTTTTCACTTTGTCCTCAAAGTGAAGGTCTCTCTACCTTTTATGATATATCTTCAACTTATCATGGTTAATCCTATCAAAGTGTCTTCCTTCCAGCTCCTTGAGATCATAGGTGTAACTGCCCCAAACCTTCTTCACTATGAAAGGTCCAAAGTACCTAAGCAAAAACTTCTTTTGCGTTCTCTTAAATTGAATAGAATCAAATAACATTACCCAATCACCTTCTTTGAAAGGCTCCACCTTCTTGTTGCCTTGACTCTTGTCATAGCTCTCCTTTTGTTTCCTTAGGGCTTGCTCCACTCAAACCATAGCAACTCCTCTTGCCTCTTCCAAACTCCATGAGTTGTTCCTTCCTTGACTTCTCTGCATCACCTCCTTGTGCTTCTTCAATCTCTTAAGAATTCTTTGGAAGGTAGGAAGATCAAAGTGAATAGGTAGGGTAGACTCAATACCAAATAACAATTGAAATGGAGAATATCCGGTGGAAGTCTTCATGGTTGTCCTATACTCCCACAAAACAACATGAATCCTCTTGTCCCAATGATGTTTAGCCCTCTCTATTTCTGCATCATTGGCCGACATCATGCACAAGGTCTAATTGGTTCTCTCTGCCAAGCCATTAGAATTTGGCTTATAGGATGTAGTTACTCTATGTGTGATAAAGAAATGTCGTAGCATGGCTGTGGTGATGCTTCTTGTAAACTCTCTTCCTATAAGAGAAATCATCTCCAAAGGGTATCCAAACCTAGCGATAATGCGTTCATTAAGAAATCTACCAACTTCATCTTCATTCTTGTCCCTCAATGGTCTAGCCTCAACCCACTTGGTAAGGTTATTAGTAACTTCCACAATGTATAGATTGTTCCTTGAGGTTCTTTTGAGAGGACCTACAGAATCAATTCCCCACTTCTCAAAAGGTCCTAGTAATGGAATTGATCTAAGTGGTGGAGTGGATGTAGACTTTCTAGCAAAAACTTGACAAACATGACAAGTTTTGCAATAATCAAAACAATCCTTGAAAATCCCTCTCCAATGGTAACCTACATCTAGAATCTTGAAAGCAGTAACCTTTCTTGCAAAGTGTCCTCCATATACTAAACTTTCATGAAAATCCTTTATGAGTAGGATAGACTCTTCCTTACCCATTGCTAATTGAAGTAGACCATCTACTCCTTGGTGAAAAGAATATCCTCCACCATTGTGTAAGGTCTAGATCTTGCTGCAAGGGCCTTCCTCTCCCTAGCATGCATCTCTGCTGGATAGTTACCTCTTGTCACAAAATCCACAATCTCTTTGTAGTCCATTGGAACCTCTTGAGTGATTGAGATTGTCATGAGCTCCTCATCCGGGAAGGAATCATCCACTGGTTCATCTCCATCATGATCATAGGCCCTAGATAACAAATCAACATTTGGATGTTTCTTCCCTGGCCTATCCTCAATAGTGAAGTCATACTTAGACAAGAGTATCATCCACCTTGCTAGTGTCTCTTCCACATAAGGCTTGTTGAAGATATACTTCAAAGACTTGTGATCTATGACAATGGTAGCTTTCCCTCTAATGAAGTAGTATCTAAACTTCTGGAGACCAAAGATCCTTGCCAATCCTTCTCTCTCTATGACAAAGTAGTTCTTCTCTAACCATCTGCCTACTAGCATAAGCTATTGGATGATCATGCCCATCTCAGTCTAATTGACTAAGAGTGCATCCTATAGCTATTAGAAGCATTAGTGTAGAGGATGAAAGGCTTACTCCAATCAGGTTTAGCTAGAATTGGAGCTACAACAAGGGATTGCTTGAGCTCCTCAAAAGCTTTGAAAGCCTCCTTGTCTTCTAAAATCACCATGTAATCTACACCCTTCTTCATGTAGATGGTCAATGCATAAGTCTTGTTGGAAAACGAGAAGATGAACTTCCTATAGTACCCAACTATCCCCAAGAATTGGTGTAACTTTTTCAAGTTGGAAGGGAATGGAAGGTGTGAGATTTTGCTCATCTTCTCACGATCAATTGCTATTCCATCCTTGGAGATGATGTGCCCCAAAACTAGACCTTCTTCACATCCAAAAATGCACTTTTCTGGGTTGAGTGGTGCATTTGCCTCATCCAAGCATTGCAAGACCTTGATTAGGTGCTCAAAGTGCTCCTCCTTGCTCCCATAGACACAAAAGTCATCAATGAAGTCTCACAAATTTCCCAATGAAAGGTTCAAAAACTTTGTTCATGAACCGTAAGAATGTGACAAGAGCATTGCAAAGCCCAAAAGGCATGACCTTGAAAGCATAAGTTCCCAAGATGTGGTGAATGTGGTGAGTTGTTGATGCTCTGGTGGAATCTTGATTTGGTTATATCGACTATAACCATTTCCAAAACTATACCTTTCATGACCTGCAATCTCCTCCAAGATCTCATCAATGAATGGCAATGGGTAGTAGTCCTTCTTGGTAACAACATTGAGCTTCTTGTAATCCACACATACTTGAAGCTTGCTATTTTTTTTCTTCACAATGACAATTGGAGACATCCATTCTGAATTCTCCACCTAAAAGATAAATCCAGCCTCCTTGAGCTTATCAATCTCCTCCTTCACAACCAAAGATATTGGTGGGTTGATGCAACATTGCTTTTGGCAAATTGGTCTTGCATGTGACTCCACCTTTATCTTGTGCTCTTCCAAGGTGACTTCCTTCAAATCCTTGTAACTCAAAGTAAACACATGGATGAACTTGCAAAAAATCTCCTCAAATCTCACTTTCTCCTCCTTGGCCATACTTGAGAGTAGATAATCTTCTCTGTACCTCCTCAAGTGTCAATGGTGATTTATTTGGGTCCTTCAAAACCTTTGGCTTAGGTGCAAATTCATAGCACAAAAGGGATACACATCTAAATCTGATTCAAATTCATCTTCCTTTGTGGAAGTCTCCTCTTCCATGCTTGTATCCACACTTGAAGCTCCTTCTTCAGAATCTGATTCCCAATAATCAGAAGATGGCATATCTAAATGTGAAGTGTTGGTAGTATTAGTCATAAGAACTGTGACTCTATGGTTTGATGGCCCAATCCTCAAGTACCCTTTGTGCCATCAATCAGTTGTGTTGCTCATCGATCAATTGTACCCAACTTCTTCATCAACCTTTCTGACATGGCATTCACTGCTGATCCTCCATCAACCAATGCATCCTTGATGTTGTGACCATTTACTCTCACATCAATCTTGGAGGCATGTTCACAAGCCTCCCATGGTGTTGGTTTGGCATCCATCACCCTCATTCATATTGGAACTTTGCCTTCTTCCTCTTGCTCCTTGTAGAACTCAAACCACCTCTAAGCTCTTTTCTCAAGGTAGGATTTAAAGCAATCAATTGGCCCACTGTGATCTTAACCTTGTGACTACCAACATTCTCCAAGACATTGTAGTTCCATTGTTGCTTTGAGATCAAGAAGTCCTCCATCCCCAACTTCTTCCTTTGGAGTCGTTGTTGTTGATGGTGTTAAAGTGCTTGTGCAAGTGCTCCTAGTAGGCATAGGAGTATCTTGGCTAAGAGTAAATCCTTGAGAAGAGTGTACATTCTCTGCAAAATGAGCTCTCTTCTTCTCTTGTGCCAAAAGCTCCAAATTAAGACTCTTGGATTTTGAGCACTCTTCCTTCTTGTACTTGCTCTCAACCACATCTATAGATGTTATCCCCTTACCTTTGTTTGGATTAAGAGCCACTTGGGCTTCAGTACCTCCCTCTTTCCCTCTATTGGCTCTCTCATAACCCCTTCCTCCATGGTAAGTGGAATTTGGGCAATTCCTTTGGATATGGCCTCTTCCTCCACAACCAAAATAATTTCTCTCATTGAAATTGTTGGTTGGTTGGCCTCCTCTATATGGATAACTTCCGTAACTCCTCTCTCCACATTCTAATCCACCTCTCTATTCTCCCATAGTTGCACCACATTAATCTTGAGATTTGCAAGTTATTCTATGATGGTTTGAAGTGGATCCTTTGGCAGAGGTGCAAGAATTGGAGAAACTACGACTTGTGGTGCAACTCCATATAGTTTTTGACATCATCTTTGAAATGATCTTTTGAGTTATCTAAAGAATTATTGGTGTAGTCCTCGTTTGAAGGCAAGGTCTCTCCTAAGTGGTGCACCTTCTCCCAATACACTATAATAGACTTGAGATCTGGGGTCTTGGGGTCTTTGAAGCTCAAACACTGCTAGCACCAGTCTACCAAGGCTCGTGCACCATATAACCTTGGTCGTCCTATCAACACCAAACAACTAGTCTTAGTTATAGAGCACAAAATAATATAATCCATGTCAAAGGTCACACCACAAATGATGGTGTGCACCTTTGATAACATCCCCAATGGTTGCCTCCTTGTTTGGTCTACTAACCAAAGTATGTGGAGCATGGGCTCAAACTTGGTATAGCCCAACTTAAGGTTAGTTTCTTCCATCATGACATTAACTCCTAATCTTGAGTCAATAGGGATAGAGGAAATCATACACCAATATATCTCTATCTCCACATCCAAGAATCCTACATTTTCCAGTTTGAGTTTTGCAAATCATAGGTAGGTCCATTTGATTCCTCTTCTGTACGTGACAAAGGGCAAGTGTTAATTGTTTCTTATAGAGCTTGCTATCTTCCCATGGTTGCTTGAATGCAACATCTGCCTTGGAAGCTCCCATATCCACCACTATGTGGATATGGGAACACTCCAAGAAGAGAATTAGCTTTCCTCAATCTTCTCTTCTCGGGTCCACTTTTCTTAATTGTCATATCCAATTTCATCCCATCGGGCTTAGAGCATTTTTGTCTGGTGCTTGCATTTTTGTTAACATCAACTCCCTCTTGCTATTGCCTAGCCGTGATTGTTCCACACGTAGTATTTTCTCTATGATCTTGTCAAATGCTGGTTCTTGAAATAGACATAGGTTCAAGGGTCTTTGAGTGCCTTGCATTTCCTTGGTTGTGTCCTAGGTTGATCTTCTTCATCTCCTCCTCCAGCAAGTCTTGATGTTACTTCTAAATATTTATGAGATATCATGGCAAAGTGGAGATCTGACCAGTAGAGACTGCCTCGTTGCAACTCACTACCTATTGTGGTTTTAGTTAAGCTAGTTCCAACAGGTCATTCAACCTTCCTTGTTCTTTCTTCCAAGTTAACGACTTCACCTCCTTATTAGATAGAATCTTTTTTAGGCAGTTATACTTCTTACCTTTCATAGGACATGATGACATTGAGGACCTCCAAATCAGCTCCTCAATGTGTTGATTATACTCTGCTAGTTCATGGTGAATATAGCTTAAGACACTCTTGACATGGCATCACCATGCTTGCATAGCTTCTGCAGCTCAGCCTGGTGAGCTTGGTTGTAATAGCCAATTCCACTTTAGCCTATTAGCAATGTCTTCCATAGCTATAAGAACTCACATTTCTTCCTTATCTAGAGTATTACAAATGGATTTTAACTACATCTCCACCTCTTGTCTAACTTGTACTCTATCTTTATGGTCAGCCACTATCATGGACAATTCATTGATATGTATCTTGGCTACTTCCAAGGTGGCATCATAAGATTGCTCCTTTGCGGCCTTCTCCTTCTGTAGACCATCCAACTCCTTTTTGCAGGGACATCACCTACTTGTCCCGAGCATCCAACTCCTTTGCATGCTTCTTCTTCATCTCCTCCACTTGCTGCTCAGATCTACCCTTGATAGTTGTCAAGTTGGATTCCAGTCACGTAGTCCGCTGCCTTGAGTTTTCCATCTCCTCCTTCATCTTGGAGATCTCTGAATCCTTCTCTTGCATACTCTCCTCCTATGCAGTCTTGTAATCCATGAAGGCCTTCTCTTATTGAACAGACCTTGCCTTCATCACTGCAAGATCTTGATGCTCTCTATTTCCTCCTTGTGCTTCATTAGCGCAATGTTTCTATCATGCTTCCAAGAATTGTAGTTGTTGGACAGCATAGTAAACTTTCCATGTTTCATCTTCAAGTTGGCTTCCAAATTTTCTAGAGCAACTTCAAGGTGACAAATTAAGGCCTCCATGGAATTTGAGTCTTCTTCACTTCGTGGTGCCCCATTCCCTCTTTGTGGTGCTCCATGGCTGTGGTCACCATATTGCTCCCTTCTGCCCATGCCGACCATTCTTAGAGATGGGTCATCTTTTGAGATTCACTTGTGTCCCAATGCTGGTTGTCTTGTGCACCATATCCCTTGATTTCCATGAGTTGGGCATCTGGGTGCAAGATGTGTGTGTTTGCTTTGACCAACTCTCTTTCTACTGATTGTTTTCCCATATAGCCATCTAGATGTGGAAGGGCAAAATATCATTCAATCTCTTGTGATCCATCACCATAGGGTCAATTTCTTGGTAGGCATGAAGTTGTTCTTTTTAAGTCTTCAATACTGGTCCCAACATGTAGACAACCCAAGATTACAACAGAGGATAGTTGAGAGGGTATAGAAAGGGCTCCTCTGTGTACATTAGCGTATTTGGCTTGGGCATTGTTGTCTCTCATGGTGGGTCAGCATGGCTCTACAAGCTTGTGGAAGGTCTCAAGTTGGGGTGAGGACCATCTAAACATGCTTCACTCCTTGTGCTCCCAAGGTGCTTGTTGGTTCCACTTCTTCTGTTTGAGACTCGTTCACCAACGTCTCCTTGAGTTTAAAACTATTAGGAGGAGGGTCTGCAATAATTTGGTCTAGGTTCAAGGAAACCATCTTCCTGGTCCTTTTCCTTTCTCCGCACTCAAAAAACTCCTTCCACTCAACCCAGGATGGTGAGGGTAGGATAATATTGAACATTGGTTCTTGAGGTGAAGTTACCACTTGACAAGTGTCTTCTTCAAGGATAGTGAGAACATGAACTGTCACCTCTTCTTTGTCTCTTGGTGTCAAGGAAGGACTCCTCCTCTATAATCAGGATATTGGGATCTCCTCCTTGTCATCCACCATGACATCTCCTTGGTCTGAGATGGCCTGGTCTGGCACATATAACTCCAACACTATCGCAAGAGCAGATTGAATTCCACTCCATCATCTTCTTCTACTCTTGCCTTGTTGGAAGACACCTAATCTTGGAGAAAGAGTTCTCCTCCTCAAGGGGCGCCACTCCCACAACTGATGAAAGTTCCCTCTCTTGTGCTATGAGCACAATGGCTTCATTGGGGCCACCTTGTGAATCTTGGTCAGTCGCACCATCACTTCCCGATCGGCATTTGTCATGTGGGTGGGAAGTCTCATTACATGAGGGTTATGCCAGTTTCTCTTCCCATTCCTTGGCCAGAGTCACAACCGCCTTTGCGGTCTCTGCCAAAAACAACAGCCCGTGAAGAAGAAAATCTAACAGTTCCGTAGCATTCTCTCTTAGAAAGCATCTAAGGAATCTGACTGATCAATCAGAACCTTCCACTACTCTGTCTTCATTCGAGAAATCAGAGTTAGCGAATCATACATTGCTACAGATCAGTGAAATGGTTTGGATTACAAAGTTCCATGATTTTGATCTTCCTATTATTCGCATGTGCTTCAGACCTTCTCAAGAGATCCTGCGATAATTTCTAAGAGCTACATTCCTTGCCAAAACGACGGGTCCTTACTGTGGCACTTACATGTCGATCTTACTTTATCCGCTAGAGAAGAATGGACTTGATTATGTCTTTCAAATGCCCACAGCAGAATTAGTTTGCTTATCATCGGAAGAAATTTAACATTCGATCTTACTGTAAACGACTGCAATTATTGCTTTCGTCCAACTGTTCCAAGTTACTAGGTCAAATGTTAACTTCACACTGTTCTTCTCAGATCGCTTAAGCAATCTTCCGAGAATCTACATTGCATTGTCACAAAATGGCCATCATATATGTATAAAATTTAAGAAGTCCAGAGAACCAGCTGCTTTTCTGTGAACCACGTTGGCAGGGAAATCAAGACATTCCCCGATTCCAGTCCATCCTTGAGCAAACAATGGGCTTAAGTTAGGACTGGCAAGGATGCTTATCTTAACGTTGGTGAGCTTTGGACCTGGATTGGGAGTTATGTGACCTTTTTTGTCTGCATCCTTACAGTGTCATGCTGTTCGTTCTGTAAGTCAATCATCCTTTTCATAAAGAAAGTATACCGTACTGTATAGTCATTTTTGTTGATTATGGAATTTTGAGCCTGAATAACCTGTGTAGTTATAACAGTCGAACCTGGAACCTTAGATAACGGTAAGTGGTGTGCACTCCTTGTGCGCAACGAAATTGTCGGTAACATATACGTCGTACCAGTTCTTGCAAAGATCCACTATGTACAACCTATCGACGCTCAGGTGATAAATAACAATGATTGATATCGATCACACATACGGAGAAGATTACATGAGAGACGCATGATATTAACTTGGAGGACATCGATATGTTAACCGAAGTTGGATCAGCTTAAAATTATCCTATCATAGTGAGCAGCCAGAATGTAGTCTTGCAGTCAGTGTATCAGTATATCTGCCCTAACTTCATCTAACGCGACCTAGTGATATCCACTATAGTTCACGTTCTCAGTTGAGTTTATCTTCAGTCTTGTCCTGGCTTGCTGACCATTAATCCAGCCACAACTCCACGGAACCCTGATGAATGGTAACCCAAATGAGTTTGATGCACTGGTCCCACACATTTCTATATTCCTATTACAAGGATGCACTCCAAGTACTTGGATTAAACTCCTGCGTTGATTAGCGGCGTTTAAGCAACTGGTCGTCTCTGGCAATGGAAAATATGTACTGATGATTGGGTTGGAAAGAAACGAAAAAAGTTCCGAACAATTTCAGAAATTTGAAACATTCAAATTTAGATCATGAATAATTAGGAATATCGAATAATCGGACCTGTATTCCTACACTGGGGATATAATCTGACACCCATTCTTTGACACCTCGCGGCATTAAATACTACTGAAGGCTCTCTGAGACTTCCCACCTAAGATAGTATAGCCAGATTCCCTAGACGAACATGCTGATTAGTTACAAGCACGTATTGGCCGAAATAATTAGTTACAAACCGTGTTAGCCAAAATAAGTGACTCTGTAACTACAGCCGTCTTACAAGTAGCTGACCTCATAACATAACCATAAGCTCGAGCAAAGTCTATAGGTCTTTTACCGTCTCCATGCTACACACTGCTCTGCTCTCACTCTCGTTGCTGCCAATTTAAGGCGATTACTGAGACTGCAAGGCGGGTGGGACAGATTAGGTGGATAGATGTTCATTGTCCTAGTTGCATCGACAAATTCGCCTTCAAAGTTCAATCTCTTTCTTTTTACCGTCAGTTACTTCCTCGTACTTGTGCTCTTCGGCACCGACGGGAGCTTCTTTCTGGAGGAGATACAACCTCTCTGCTTCAGGATTTGTCTTCATGATCGCCTGTAGCTTGGAATCCATGTCGTCCATTTTACCCAGCATGATGTCATCTGTGAACATCCCGTTTAGGACAAAAACAATCGTCTCCCAACTCTCATAGAGAGGTAGTACAATAATAACAACAGAACCGATCGTGCCCCAAATAATCGCCACAATAGCCCAGAACGTGAAGTAGGCTTCCGAAAATACTTTAGCTGGAAGACTCAACAGCGGCCAAATTATCAAGATGATGACAGTAAACAGCAGACCCCACTTGATGATCCACCACCTTGCGTGCTTCAAATTCTCTTCCTTAAACTCGTCCTCTGGAACGTCAGTGGTGTCAAGTTCCACCATGGTGATATGCTTGGTGGTATCCCAAGTGTAGTTCTGGGGTTTAACCATGCTGATTGCCGCACAAACTGCACCACCTACTAGGATAGACACAAGATTTCCTGCAAGCATTGGGGCATTTCTTCCAGTAGTGTCTAGGTTCACTCGTCCGTACTCAACTTGAGTTACTGAAAGCCATGTCGTGATACCAGCCAAACAACCCACAATAGCACCTGTTATTGCCCCGGTTGCAGATGCTTTACTCCAGAGAAGAAGGAAAGCCACCGGCATAACTGCTGAACCTATGAAAACCCCCATGGCTAAATACATCCATCCAAGTGAAACTCCTGCAACGTTCAGAAGGACTGCCAGCACTCCCATGAACATGCCAAATGTGAACACGATCCAACGGGAGACTGTCAAGATTTGCTTCCCTGTGGCTTTGGGGTTGATGTATGTGCGGTAAATATCATAAGTCACAAGTGTAGACACAGCAACTAGTTCTGCTGATCCTGCTGAGGTTACAGCCCTGCATCAGGTATTCAAACACGAATATAAGATTAGACTTCTGGATGTCAATATCAGCAGAAAAGCAAGGCGTGAAACAAAGCAGTGTCAATCCATATCTTGCGTTCACTTTAAAATCCAGAGAGAATCTTATATTGGTTCCCGACAACAAGGAGCCATGAAACAAGGCAAAATAAGAAGCGATGAGAATAGTTTGCTCGGACCAAACAAGGAAACTGTTTCAATGCTCACTCTATTGCACATATTCTGATGTATACTGCAGCGGGAAGTAGAACTTTGGACTTACATGAAGAGCATAGTCAGAAGCAGAACAGCACCAAATTTCCCCATCAGCGCAACTGCTGTAGCAGGGGGAACAAGACCACGACCCGCTTCAGCAGCGGTGATGGGGAGATCCAGGGCAAGAGCTCCAAGGCCCAAAGATGTAGCCAGGGAAAAAGGTACCGCGAACCATACTAGTCCGCCTAGTAGATATCCCTTATGGGTCGATGTAGGCCTTGCAGCAATTGCGCTCATCCAATAACCCTGAATTCCAGACCACGAGAGAACAGAAGTAAGATGGGAATTTATGATCGCTCTGTGAATCAATTCGTGCAAATTTCTGGTCCGTATCTCATATTGAATTAAATTTTCAAACCTCTCTTTAAAGCCTAAGTTTACGGCACCGGTACTCACATTGTCAACGAAAACGGTGCCGAAGTTACCGATAATGTTGATGATGCCAAAAACCAAACCACCGGAACTGAGCATAGTGAGATACGAGCCTCCGTGATTGCCATCAACAGTACCACATGCCTGATTCGAATAAGAGAGCGGGGAGTTGCAATCGCGTGAGCTTGATGAGATCGCCGAGATTTTACGGTAGACGTCTGAGGGACTTCCCAAATCACTGCTCGCGACATACACCAGGAAGACGAAAACAACGAGCACAACGTGGACTACACATTGCAGTTGTCATGCCAGACATACAGGAGTTAGAAAAGAGGCGTGAAGTCGAACTTAAAACTATATTTCACTAACCGAGGTTTTAAACAGACCGACCAGACAATCGTTGGGGCCACTTCTGTTGTCAACATATGCCGGATCTCGTAATGCATTTATAAAAAGGGGTTCTCTACACGAAGAGATATACTCACCAACGACAGAGTGAATATAACTGGCCAAGAATGTTGCCTTCAATCCTCCAGCCAGAGTGTACACTATAACACCCAGTGGGATTAAAAAGCTAGCCGCATAGATATTCATGCCTGTCAAGGCTTCCACCACTGCAGAGCCTCCCAGTAGAAGCATAGCTGTGACGATGATGTTCGTCATAAAGCAAAAGAATAGGAACACCATGTGCGCGTTGAAACCCCATCTGCTCGAACCAATAATTTTCTCATCAGCATCTAACTCGTTGGCAGAAAGAATTGACAGACTAAACCTGTCATGAATACGCAGCCAGCACACCCTCTTATGCTTTTAATATAAAGAGTTGTCTTACTGCCATGCTTACCTTGCAAGTACAATTTCACATATTGTGTGAGCTGAAGGCGCTTTACGCTTGATTTCAATGGCCATAACTCCGAATAGGAGAACCTGAATTGTGGCTCCGCTGGCATACCAGAAGGGACCACTGACACCATATTCCCAAGCAACGTTTGAACTCTGCAAGATTGTGGCTGCCCATGTCCACTGCCAAGTTTGTAGTGTATCAGATAAGATCAAGAATCTCCTAGCAGCTGCTCAACTCTTCTATCAAGACACTAACATACTTTGTCCCGTATTGCCTCTAAGAATCAATTTGATCAAACCTTTCTATGACAGGAAGATCATAAAATGTCCTCCTAGACGATTCATTGATGTTAATATGCTATTTATCTATGTTACTGGCATGCTAATGAGCATAGAAGTCAAAAGTCATGGGCTTTCATCGTGAAACGTATGCCCAACTGTTTCGGCTGGCATACAACTCAGACGGGAAGATATGTGTACCTGTGATACGATAACACTAGCAATAAGACCAGTTTTGATGCTCCGTCCCGCTGTATTAAACCATTCCGAGGTATGCACAGCTCCTAAAAACCGCTTCTCCAGCCATACCTGCAAGCATATTGACCGGAAAAATC
This sequence comes from Lunularia cruciata, assembly GCA_948567375.1. Taxonomy (NCBI): domain Eukaryota; kingdom Viridiplantae; phylum Streptophyta; class Marchantiopsida; order Lunulariales; family Lunulariaceae; genus Lunularia; species Lunularia cruciata. Next base: position 11,635,541 of record OX419756.1, read on the forward strand.
AAGATCAAAATAGAAACTACTATCACTGCTACCATTCGAGAACCTGAGCCCAATACTTGAAACGAGTAACTTTGATCAGGGCCTCTTAAATTTCAAAGTTCAACATGACACGAGCATGTACAGGGACTCATTTTTCTTCTACCCTACCAAGCTAGCATACAGCTGAGCAAGAACACTCAAGAAATACGGAAGGACATTTGAAGAGATCGCAGAAAATCTATGTTTTCGTAGCCTCAAGGGGACCAGACTGTTCACTGAGATCAGTGAAGAGTCTCCAAACTTACCAGGAATGAAGTGAAGAAGGCAAAGAAGGCACCAAAGCCCAGAACCACAGCATAACCTACACCCTGACCCAGCACCGGTTTATCTCCAAAGAAACTGGTGTCTCTTGTACAGACTCCATCGGCTAAGGAGTAGTACTCGGTCCCAAAGTTCAAGTCTGGGGGGCAAGAAATCGCCATTGCGAAGGCAGAGAGACGGAAAACAGAGATCAGAGAGCCAGAGAGAGAGCGTAGACTTCAGTGGGGCTCTACACTCTCTGGTAATCTGAGATTATACGAAAGGTATGAAGCATTTATACTGGTCAAAGTACAGAACATGGAATCGTGACCACACCAGACCTGGAATCGAAACCTTTGTGAGACAGCGCGAAATTTCGACAATGCCATTTCAGCAACAGTAAGTCCATGAACAGAGTTCGATTCACATGATTGGGCAAGAGCAGATTCACGTCAATCTCTACAGAGAAACGGCAGAATGTATACAATGCAACCCCTCCAATTTGGAACTTAACGTGAATTTGCATAAACGTCGCCCAAGTTCTTTTGTGGAAAACCTCTAATTTAGCTAATTACAAGTCCTGGTCGCCACATCACTCCATAGTTGACTACCTACTGACTGACAATGATTTCCAGAAGCCAACATATTCATTTAGGTCTGCGAAGGACATAAAGCACTTGATCTCCTTACCTTCTGGATGAGATTCGCCATCTTTCAGCGATTATTTTACCCTACTATACCCCACTGGGTTTTCTATGCACTCGAATTTTCATCCAAGCTGGAAGCATTTTATTCGCTAAAACTCAAAAGTTGTCCTTTTGCTGTGGTGTGTACTTGACAGCAACATCAAGGTTCGAGGGTCTCCTTGACCTCTTCTTGTTGGAACTTAATTTAGTATTGTAAATCTGTCTGCGGACAATAGCAGACAGTGAACGGATTCCCTAACTTCCCTTGAATCTTTTGCTCCAAGTTGCGGTGCATAATTACTCAAAGATTCGCACTCCAATTCGCTCCAGACTCTGAGGCTTTTGTTCGCTAATTCGAGTATATAAAGTGGGGATACGACAAGATATTCACAGTTGCTGGGACCAAATACTAAATAGATCAGCGTACTGTTCAATCTGCGCAGTCCTACTCATGCCAGATACCCAAGTTGACTAATAACTTCTTGGAATCTCCTCATACATAGCGTGTATTGTCCACGATCTCTCTAGAATCCACCCAGGAGCAATTGAAGGGATTCACATCCGAAAGAAATGTAAGAACCAAGCTAGTCCGTCCGTCGATCTTCCGCCGTCTTTCCATGTTCTTTACATAAATCAATGTACTCTCTTCTCCTTCTCGTCAAGACAAACCTCAAATACTGGAATCTCCCCTAGAATTGAAGGACGACAGAACAAATCGTAGAACCTGACCAACAAAGTACCCACATATCAAGTACCCCCCTTTCTCAGTTTATACCAAATACACAACTGCATCCTAACCACTCGCTGATGAACCATTCCAAATGTCTTGATTTTCACATCATAGAATAGTGTCCTGATGAATTTGCGTCTGTTGAGCTTTATCAGAGGGCGATCGAATGGGGGAATTTGATAAAGTAGACGTTTCTCCGCAGAACGTAGATTGGAAGTTGGAAATCTCAGGACTGATTTTATCATTAACTTTTCACTGAATCAGCGTTTGGGTCTTATGTCAAGTTACAAACGTGATAGAAGCAGAGATCGACGAACTCCTAAAACTTGACTGCACAACTTCATTTTGTACGATTCCGCCTGCAAGAAAACATGATCGCAAAAGAATAACGTTGTGTACTAGTCCAGTAAAGAAACATAGTAGGGTGACGCACATACGAGAACAAAATAAAGTAAGTGCAGTCAAGTAGGAAGTATAGTAGGGTGACGCACATACGATAACAAAATAAAGTAAGTGCAGTCAAGTAGGAAGTATTGAAACAGTTGAATATCCGTCAAGACAGACATATGGTAGAACCTTCGGGGATACAATTTGTCGCATAACGATGTAGCCAAACCTAAAACTCATGACATATGAGAGATGCGTATCACCACATGCTCGAGATTTCGAAATTCAGAGATCACCTTCTCCTCTTCTTTCTGGTATCAGAAAAATCAAGAATGCAAGTAGCAGCAACGTCCCCTGATTATGAGCAATACACAAGCTATGGTGTGTTGGGAGAAACTCGAACTATGGATTTCGTTATCCTGTTGCAAAGACGCAAATCCTATTAGGGCCGCTTATGATTGAAGCCCAGATGTGATTTCGAGCGCAAGAAGCTGCAATATATAAGTCAGAACGAATGAAAATATTATATTATCAAACCGCAATGCCGCAAATTGGACAAACAGTTGCTTCTAGTTGGATCAGATCCCTTCGTCATACCCAGCCATCGGTAATCATGAACTACTTTTCCTAAATTTGTAGCAGGTCCCTCCTCTTATGATGTACCTTGGACTACATATCTTTGCATAGCAAGTTTGCTGATTTAGTTTCCATTGCAATCCATTGGTCGTTCACTGACATTTGATTCGCACTGACAAGTGAATGACGTCTTGACCAAATGTACTTGTCCCCCAAGCTTCGTGGAAATCCGCCAGGGCGTCAAACCTACTCTGAATGTGTCCATATTACTTGCGAAATAGGAGACAAAGACACAAAATAACAATCCCAAATATTCCTATAGTCTCATGTGCTGCGGGGGGACTTCTCTTGACTTCTCCTTTCAGAGGTCTCGTGTGCCGCGGGGGAGATGCGGGAGAGTGTGGAGACGGGAGAGGAGACGGAGAGATGTGAGACAATTATGATAATTTTTGAGTGTTCTCTAGCATGTAGCATTCGAGTGAATAGTCTATTCTCTTTGTTTTTCAATTTCGATTCCATTGGTACCTAGATTGAAGACTATGGAGAATGGAGTAGAAAGTTACGAAGATTTTTAGCTTTTTTAGAGTTGAGAGTGATCATTATACATTGAGAATGATGGGTCGTGAATTTTCATTTTTAATTTCTTGGTTGTCGTGATTAAGTTCCATGTGAATTTAATTTGAAAATTTTGGAGATGGAAATTGAAAGTTATGAGAGTTTATAGATTTTAGGGTTTGAAGAGAATGTTTTCTTATGTGAGTTAGGATGTGAGGGGTTGTGGTTTTGCAGATATGGAGAGACATGGAGAGGAGTATCATGTGTTACTATCATTATTCTTGTGCTAACCATGGCTACACCTTCCCATGTGGGGTTGCCTAGAGCGGGTCGGGATACACCATGCCCGATGTGTCATCGATGCTTTACCTCGCAAGGGGTAAAGACCCATGTGGGAAAGATGCACAAGGACTATGATGGGACCACTTGGGATGCCCACTTGAGACAAGCAACCACATCAACAGCAGTGACACTCGGGATTACGCACGCTTCTTCTATACCTTCGTTGATCGTTCCAGGGATACCGAACGAGTCGTGGGAGTGGTTAGCTTCTCAGGCGGGTTGCATTTTGGGGTTATTTGAGACTAGTTTTCCATGTCCACATCTATTCTATAGGCTACCCCACACACTCCATGATGAGGCTAGATAGGCTTTTCGCCTATCACTGGATCGTTTCGCACGTGATCCCTTGGACGAGTTAGCGTGGTTCCTATTCCTCCTACTCCCTCGATGGTGTCTTCATTATACTAGAGGGAGACATGCATGGCATAGAGAGGTGGCGGCTAGATTTTGTTGATTCAGAGCGGGGGATTGGGCAGCGCTTCAGGAGGAGTTTGTTAGGGCTACATGATTTAGGAGACAGGCATCGCCACAGGATACCACAGATTCCACTCGATTACGACGATGTAGGACATTGGGTTAGGCGGGAGAGTTTAGTAGAGCATCACGAGCGCTACACCCTTTGTCTATAGCGAGTCCTACTGATGAGACCATCTCTTCCCTACGCTCATTGCATCTTATAACAGTAGAGGGACTACCACTAGAGGTCTTAGATTATCAGCCTGGGCAGCCTTTATGTCTTGATAGGTCGCTATTTGCACAAGCATTGTGCACCGCCCCTCGCCTTTCCTCAGAAGGCTTGTCAGGGATGGTTTATGAGCACCTTAGAGATTGCTTCCAAGCAAATGATCCTTCTAGTGGTTTTACCGAGTTGTTTCAGGTGGCTGCAACAGTAGCGAGAGGAGACATTCCTATGTCTGTTAGTCGGGTCTTAGGTGCTAGTCGACTTCTTGCGATTGAGAAGGACACGGGAGGCATTAGACCAATTGCTATTGGAGAGATCTTTTTGCGTTTGGTTAGTCGTACCATTGTCCTTCAGCATCGTTCTCACTTTCGACAACACCTTAGTCCACATCAGTTTGGATTAGCTACACCTGGAGGATGTGAGGCTATATCTCTAGGCATTAGAGCACTCCTAGATATCCATCCGGAGTGGATCGTCCTACAGGTGGATGTTGAGAACGCTTTTGATAGCATCTCACGTGCATCTATCTTTAGAGAGCTTAGGGAGGCTGGTGGATCCTTGGCGAGTCTCATTCCTTTTGTGCGGTCATTTATGGCTCTCCTGCTTCCCTTTACTACCAGCATGGTGGTTCACAGGACGGAGTCACCATCTTGGAGTCAACTGTTGGTACACGATAGGGAGATCCTTTGGGGGGGCCCTTATTTGCCATGGCTCACTTTAGAGCTCTCCTATCTACTACTTTGGCCATGCCAGGTTGTGTATTTCACTCCTTGGCAGATGATACACACATCGTAGGCCCTGTAGATCAGATTAGGCAGGCCTTTGACTACTTGACTACCGAGCTACATCTAGTAGGCTTGAGAGTCAAGGTGTCAAAGTGTAGGGCATGGTCCCCTTTAGGTATCCCTCCCCACCTTGAGCTTCCAAAGGGGTGTATCACATCCACAGATGGACTTCGTGTTCTTGGAGTGCCAGTAGGATCGGAGGATTTTGTCACACGCTTCTTGGATGTTGCTCTTGCAGAGGACATTCTCCATGTGGATGACCTTCCATTACTAGGAGATCCGCAGGTGGCCTTTGGTATACTCTCTTCCAGTATTGCTCGTCGACCATCCTACCTCATCCGTATAGTTCCCTCCTCACCGTCCTTCCTATCACGTCTGAGAGCATTTGATAGGAGGATTATGGGAGTCTTTGGTGATATTGGACCAGGGACTTTTGAGTGTGTAACAGGGAATTTGGCACGTAGATAGACGGCTCTACCAATCTCATGTGGTGGGGTTGGCTTGCTTTCTATGGAGGAGATGGCACCTATAGCATTTTTGGGTAGTTGGGCTCTCTCGGCACCCCTACTTGCCTCTCATTTTGTGGTTGCTGATAGGCCGGTTTTGGAGACTTATGTGACAGAGGTGGAGGGAGGATCCTTTTCTCTCCAGGTGTTATTGTGGCAGACGAGAGATAGTCTATCCTCACAAGGACGAGAGGGTTTTCCATCATTTGCTTCACTATCGTCAGATTGGACTAGAGGTCTACAGTCTTCCTTGATGGAGCGGCAGTGTGAGCATACACTACATTCTCTCTTACTTGACTCGTCCATTCCTCAGGCTACTAGAGCACGTCTACGCTCTTGCTCCGGCAAGGGTGCAGGCTCGTGGATCCTAGCTCGACCATGCATTAGGGCTTTCTGACTTGCACCTACTACTTTCTCTACAGCGATGAGGTTTTGCCTAAGTTTGGTCCACCCATCTGCATCTTCACTACTCACTTGTGAGTGTGGTTCTACATTAGATGCAGTAGCGGTCCACATGACACGGTGTCCTTTTGGAGGACAGAAGATAGCTACACATGATGCCATTAGAGACATAGTGTTTGCTATGGCACGAGAGAGTGGATACTTAGCTTGGAGGGAGCGTTTGTATGCGTTGCAGACAACATGTGTCAGGGCAGACTTATACTTGGTCCGAGATGATCAGGTGACAGTAGCGGATGTCGTGGTCACGGACCCTAAGCGGGATACAGTTTTGGAGGGAGTGATTACCCATCCCCCTGGATCGGCGGCGAGTGCAGCAGCAGGTCGCAAGGTCTCCAAGTATAGGGGCATGCAGCGAGGTCACCTCTTTGTTCCTCTAGCCTTGGAGTTATATGGAGCGATGGACACGGCATTTGACACATTTGTCAAGGAGTGCACGAGAGCTTATCATGTTATGCGTCAAGGGGTACCACTCTCACTCTCATACTTTGTAGCTTACTTTAGATAGTGTGTGTCCATTGCTCTACAGAGGGCAGTGGCTGGTGCAATCTATAGGAGAGCAATCACATTAGGTGATGTTTCTTTGGATGCTCCAGTTGTGTGTAGACCATATGACTTGCATAGCTCGGATGTCTTAGGTGCGGTAGGGCAGATTTCTCATACAGACTCTATTGGGGCTTAGCCCCATGTTACCTTTTTTGTCTCTCCCTTGTACGGCTTGATGGGGTCTTCCCATCCTTCATTTTTCCTACTCGGTCACCTGTGTCTCAATATTCCTATAGTCCGGAGATCTTTCAGACTCTTGTTCTTGTTCAAAGCAACGCAAAACATAGTATTGGTAACATCAAGTGATGATGTGTACAGTCAAAGGTACAACTATATTAATGTGAAATAAAAGAAGTCTTTGAATAACAGACATAATAAGCTAAGGAAAAATAAAGGTTATTTATATAATTTCAAACATGACGTTTAGCAAAGTACACTCCATGTTTATGAAGTCCTAAATCGTAGCTAGGTGAAATTTTAGAGTCGTGATTACTAATACTTGGTTTTGATACATATCATCTTTAATAAGCTCAATTGTGCCCTCGGTGCCATAAACTAGTGAGAATCTTTATGGAAGGCAAATTGCATAGAGAAAATGAAGGATAGGAAGGATGGGAAACCCCATAAAGCAGTACAAGGGAGAGACAAAAAAGATTAAATGGGGCTAAGCCCCAATAGAGTCTATGTGAGAAATCTGCCCTACTGCACCTAAAATATCCGAGCTATGCAAGTTGTAAGGTCTACACACAACTGGAGCATCTATAGAAACATTATCTAATGTGATTGCTCTCCTATGAATTGCACCAGCCATTGCTCTCTGGAGAGCAATGAGCACACACTGTCTAAAATATGCTACAAAGTATGAGAGTGAAAGTGGTACCCTGGTGCCTAACATGATAAGCTCTCGTGCACTCCCTGACAAATGTATCAAATGCCGTGTCCATTGCTCTATATAAGTCCAAGGCTAGAGGAACAAAGAGGTGACATTGCTGCATCCCCTACACTTGGAGACCTTGCGACCTGCTGCTACACTCGCCGCCCATCCAGGAGGATGTGTAATCACTCCCTCCAAAAATGTATCCTGCATAGGGTCCGTAACCAGGACATTTGCTACTATCACTTGATCATCTTGGATCAAGTATAAGTCTACCCTGATATGTGTTGTCTGCAAAGCATACAAATGTATGCTTTGCTTTGCCTTCCAAGCCAAGTATCCACTCTCTTGTGCCATAGCAAACACTATGTCCCTAATAGCATCATGGGTAGCTATCCTCTGTCCTCCAAAAGGACACCATGTCATTTGGACCGCTGCTGCATCTAGTGTAGAACCACACTCATAAGTGAGTAATGAAGGTGCAGATGGATGGACCAAACCTAAGCAAAACCTCATCATTGTAAAGAAAGTAGCTGGTGCGAGTTGGAATGACCTAATGCACAATTGAGCTAGGATCCAAGAGCATGCTCCCTTGACGGAGCAAGACCAAAGACGTGCTTTAGTAGCTTGAGGAATGGATGAATCAACTAAGAGAGAATGTAGCGTATGCTCACACTGTCTCTCCATCAAGGAAGACTATAAACCTCTAGTCCGATCTGAGGATAGTGAAGCAAAAGGTGGAAAATCCTCTCGTGCCATTGGGGATAGACTATCTCTCATCCACCACAAGAACATCAAGAGAGAAAAGGATCCCCCTCCACCTCTATCACATAAGTCACGAAAACCGGCCTAACAACCACAAAATGAGAGGCAAGTAGGGGTGTTGAGAGAGCACAACTCTTCAAAAATGTTATAGGTATCGTCTCCTCCATAGATAGCAAGCCAACCCCTCCACATGAGATTGGCAGAGCCATCTGTCTACGTGACAAATCCACTATCACACACTCAAATGTCCTTGGTCCAATAATATCACCAAAGACTCCCATCATCCTCCTATCAAATGCTCTCATACGTGATAGGAAGGACAATGAGGGGAGAACTATACGAATGAGGTAGGATAGTCAAGGAGCAATATTAGAGGAGAGTATACCAAATGCCATCTATGGATCTCTTAGTAATGGAAGGTGTTGTGCGTATATACATCACTACACAACATACATCGCTGTCAACATCATACACTATAGAAGCACAACTCACACATAAGTCATACATAGACTCTAAAGTGCCACAATAATCAGATTGCTTAACACTCTCAACTCAACTCAACTCAGATCAGTACTTGATCTCTCACTCTATAAACTGCCAACAATTGGGCACTGATTACAATCAAGCAAACCCACTCAAGCACAGAGAATCTAGGTGACGCTCGCCAGCCTCTGTCCACCATAGCCAGGAACTCGAAGGCTCAACATCAGAGAAGTGAGCTCTTTGGAGCTCACTTCAAAACTATACTCCTTGGACTTGAGCTAGCACTGAAACCCTAACGGTCCCGCTGATGGCACACTCGACGGTGCAAACGGTGCAAAGTGACGGTGGGCCCCACCATGAAGTCAGTACCCCGAACACGAAATCTAACCGTCAGAAAGTAGTCTCTAAGAAACTGCTAGAATAACTCTAACTATTATCACTGGAACTCCAGTGTCCGAGCATCTAGACGCGGAACTACAAATGGCGTGACAGCTGTTGTGCGTATATATATTGCTACACAACATACATCGTTATCAACATCATACACTATAGAAGCACAACTCACACATAAGTCATACATAGACTCTAAAGTGCCACAATCGCTCCCCTAGCTGGCGGTTAGGTCCCTCTAACTCTAGATAGCCATCTACTCTAAGTATATGGTATACCCTCTAATGGGCAAAGATCAGGAGGCCGGGTGCTATGGAGCCCTATCGTTAGTCGCCTGTCTGCAATCTATACCATATAAAGAATGAACTAGCTATAGGTCAAGTACATCTAGGACATAACTACTGTCCTTGAAGAACCACCGTGAGGGAAGGAGTCATACATGCCATATGCTATCCTCTCAAACAGCTATTACACACTAACATAGTAGCAGCTCCACTAGAAGAACCACATACCATACACCTCAAGCCTGCACGTACAAGTGCCAAGCTTGGGTCCATAGTACCATCAATGTTTGGAAGGTAGCATGGCGCACAATTGCGCACATGATCCTTCCAAACAACACCATCACACCCTTCTAACACAAGGACTCCAGATGGCAAAACCTCGTGCACTCTCAAGATAGTGCGGCATGTAGAAACATCAAGTGTTGTCGGTGCTGTCTGCTGTAGATATACATAGTCGCCTGGATGAAATTGACGGATTGAGGGTCTATAACCTCCTCCTCGAATGGTAGCATAGCGTAAAGTATCTCTATGCTGAGCAATCGCCAAGTTCTCAAAGGCCATCGGCATCACTCTCCAAAAGATCTCTGCCCGCTGAGAACATGCGCTCATCCATACATCGGGGTCATCCAAGTCCAAAACTACAGTAGCATCTTGACAAATGGCGTAGGTAAATCTGGATCTCGTCCACAGAGTAGAAAGTATGGAGAGAAGGATGCTAAGGAGCCTTGTCGGCTGAACCGATAGCCCATGGCCAACCAAGGTAATTGGAGATCCCAATCTCCTAAGTGGCCTCTCTGCAAACCATACTTTCGCAATCCTCTCTTCACCGTCTGAACCACTCTCTCTGCTAAGCCATCTGCCTCAGGGTGATCTCGGGATGTAGTATGATGATCAATCAAAGCCTTGTCACACAAGACTTGAAACTCCTCCAAGAACTCTGTACCCTGATCAGTCAAAACCTCAGCTGGTGCACCAAAATGACTAAGAACTCGATCCAAGAACGAGTAAGCTATCCCTTCACTAGACTTGTCAAGAAGTGCCACCAACTCAATCCACTTGGAGAAGTGCTCCACCATCACCAAAACATACCAATGATGTCTCACAGTCAGCGGTAAAGGTCCGGCAAAGTCCAAACTCCAACGGTAACCCAATCCCATGATAGGTAATGGGTGTAACTGTGGCGTAGGAGCATTGAATGATGCTCTAACTCGGTCATAAACCATACATCTGGCAACAAATTGCTGTACCTTGGTCTGCATACCGCGCCACCAATAATGACTCTGGAGTAAGCTATACGTACGCTTTACTCCAAAATGTCCTAGCTCCTCATGAGCATGACGGACCAACTGTGGTCTCTGTGATGGAAGTGGTACTACTCGCACTCTACCATCCTCTTATAAACGCAAAAGGTGTCTACCCTCCAATCTGAACCGTCTGGCTCGCTGAAGAACACGGTCTCTCTCCTTGGCCCCAACTGTGCCACCCACAGCACCCGTGCAAAGATAGTCCATCACTAAGACATCATCATGAATGTCTCGCTGAACTGTACCAATATCTTCACTCTCTAGATCTGTGACCTCAATAACTCCTCCTATATGCACTGAGAGAGATACCACCAAAGCCTCTACAAATATACATAGAAAGGCCGATTGTCGTGCGTATATACATCGCTACACAACATACATCGCTGTCAACATCATACACTATAAAAGCACAACTCACACATAAGTCATACATAGACTCTAAAGTGCCACAATCAATCAGATTGCTTAATATTCTCAACTCAACTCAACTCAGATCAGTACTTGATCTGTCACTCTATAAACTGCCAACAACTGGGCACTGATTTCAGTCAAGCCACACCCACTCAAGCATAGAGAATCCAGGTGACGCTTGCCAGCCTCTGTCCACCATAGCCAGGAACTCAAAGGCTCAACATCAGAGAAGTGAGCTCTCTGGAGCTCACTTCGAAACTATACCCCCTGGACTCGAGCTAGCCCTGAAACCCTAACGGTCCCGCTGACGGCACACTCGACGGTGCAAATGGTGCAAAGTGACGGTGGGCCCCACCGTGAAGTCAGTACCCCGAACACGAAATCTAACCATCGGAAAGTAGTCCCTGAGAAACTGCTAGAATAACTCTAACTACCATCATTGGAACTCCAGTGTCCGAGCATCTAGATGCGGAACTACAAATGGCGTGACACGATGCATGCCAACCAGGCACCATCTCCTCATCTATCTCACCATGCCAATGTGCTCCGGTCTGATCCTGCTGGCTGGGACATGGGTTTCTACTCAACCCATCTGCATCACGGTTCACCACTCCAGGTTTGTGAACAACCATGAAATCATACTCTTGTAAAATCAAAGCCCATCGTGCAAGCTTCCCTGAAAGCTTGTCAGACTCCATCAACCACTTCAGCGGCTGATGATCAGTGATGAGAGTGAAGGGGTTTGTCGTGCGTATATACATCGCTACACAACATACATCGCTGTCAACATCATACACTATAAAAGCACAACTCACACATAAGTCATACATAGACTCTAAAGTGCCACAATAATCAGATTGCTTAACATTCTCAACTCAACTCAACTCAGATCAGTACTTGATCTGTCACTCTATAAACTGCCAACAACTGGGCACTGATTACAGTCAAGCCACACCCACTCAAGCATAGAGAATCCAGGTGACGCTCGCCGGCCTCTGCCCACCATAGCCAGGAACTCGAAGGCTCAACATCAGAGAAGTGAGCTCTCTGGAGCTCACTTCGAAACTATACCCCCTGGACTCGAGCTAGCCCTGAAACCCTAACGGTCCCGCTGACAGCACACTCGACGGTGCAAACGGTGCAAAGTGACGGTGGGCCCCACCGTGAAGTCAGTACCCTGAACACGAAATCTAACCGTCGGAAAGTAGTCCCTGAGAAACAGCTAGAATAACTCTAACTACCATCACTGGAACTCCAGTGTCCGAGCATCTAGATGCGGAACTACAAATGGCGTGACAGCTGTCGTGCGTATATACATCGCTACACAACATACATCGCTGTCAACATCATACACTATAAAAGCACAACTCACACATAAGTCATACATAGACTCTAAAGTGCCACAATCGCCCCCCTAGCTGGCGGTTAGGTCCCTCTAACTCCAGATAGCCATCTACTCTAAGTATATGGTATACCCTCTAATGGGCAAAGATCAGGAGGCCGGGTGCTATGGAGCCCCATCGTTAGTCGCCTGTCTGCAATCTATACCATATAAAGAATGAACTAGCTATAGGTCAAGTACATCTAGGACATAACCACTGTCCTTGAGGAACCACCGTGAGGGGAGGAGTCATACATGCCATATGCCATCCTCTCGAACAGCTATCACACACTAACATAGTAGCAGCTCCACCAGAAGAGCCACATAACATACACCTCAAGCCTACACGTACAAGTGCCAAGCTTGGGTCCATAGTACCATCAATGTTTGGAAGGTGGCATGGCGCACAATTGCGCACATGATCCTTCCAAACAACACCATCACACCCTTCTAACACAAGGACTCCAGATGGCAAAACCTCGCGCACTCTCAAGATAGTGCGGCCTGTAGAAACATCAAGTGTCGTCGGTGCTGTCTGCTGTAGATATACATAGTCGCCTGGATGAAATTGACGGATCGAGGGTCTATAACCTCCTCCTCGAATGGTAGCATAGCGTAAAGTATCTCTATGCTGAGCAATCGCCAAGTTCTCGAAGGCCATCGGCATCACTCTCTGAAAGATCTCTGCCCGCTGAGAACATGCGCTCATCCATACATCAGGGTCATCCAAGTCCAAAACTACAGTAGCATCTCGACAAATGGCTGTAGGTAAATCTGGATCTCGTCCATAGAGTAGAAAGTATGGAGAGAAGGATGCTAAGGAGGCTTGCCGGCTGAACCGATAGCCCATGGCCAACCAAGGTAACTGGAGATCCCAATCTCCCAAGTGGCCTCTCTGCAAACCATACTTTCGCAATCCTCTCTTCACCGTCTGAACCACTCTCTCTGCTAAGCCATCTGCCTCAGGGTGATCTCGGGATGTAGTACGATGATCAATCAAAGCCTTGTCACACAGACCTGAAACTCTCCCAAGAACTCTGTACCCTGATCAGTCAAAACCTCAGCTGGTGCACCAAAATGACTAAGAACTCGATCCAGGAACGAGTAAGTTGTCCCTTCACTAGACTTGTCAGGAAGTGCCACCAACTCAATCCACTTGGAGAAGTGCTCCACCATCACCAAAACATACCGATGATGTCTCACAGTCAGCGGTAAAGGTCCGGCAAAGTCCAAACTCCAACGGTAACCCAATCCCATGATAGGTAATGGGTGTAACTGTGGCGTAGGAGCATTGAATGATGCTCTAACTCGGTCACAAACCACACATCTGGCGACAAACTGCTGTACCTCGGTCTGCATACCGCACCACCAATAATGACTCTGGAGTAAGCTATATGTACGCTTTACTCCAAAATGTCCTAGCTCCTCATGAGCATGACGGACCAACTGTGGTCTCTGTGATGGAAGTGGTACTACTCGCACTCTACCATCCTCCCATACACGCAAAAGGTGTCTACCCTCCAATCTGAACCGTCTGGCCCGCTGAAGAACACGGTCTCTCGCCTTGGCCCCAACTGTGCCACCCACAACACCAGTGCGAAGATAGTCCATCACTAAGACATCATCATGAATGTCTCGCTGAACTGTACCAATATCTTCACTCTCTGGATCTGTGACCTCAATAACTCCTCCTGTATGCACTGAGAGAGATACCACCAAAGTCTCTGCAAATATACACAGAAAGGCCGATGCATGCCAACCTGGCACCATCTCCTCATCTGTCTCACCATGCCAACGTGCTCCGGTCTGATCCTGCTGGCTGGGACATGGGTTTCTACTCAACCCATCTGCATCACGGTTCACCACTCCAGGTCTGTGAACAACCGTGAAATCATACTCCTGTAAAATCAGAGCCCATCGTGCAAGCTTCCCTGAAAGCTTGTCGGACTCCATCAACCACTTCAGCGGCTGATGATCAGTGATGAGAGTGAAGGGGTTACCAAATAGGTAACATCGGAAATGTGCTACTGCCCAAACTGCTGCCAAGCACTCTCCCTCATATGAACTATACTTCGCCTCCGCTGAATTGTTGGAGCGACTAGCATAGGCCACCACAAACTCCTTCTCCTCATCATCATGCTGGGTGAGCACCGCTCCAAGCCCCAACATACTCCAATCAGTGTGAACCTGAAATGGTCATCCCCTGATCGGTCTCCTCAAAATAGGAGCAGATGTCAACCTCTCCTTGAGCTCTACAAAAGCTCTCTCCTGCTCATCTCCCCAACACCACTCCTGTGTAAGCTTGGTCAGCTTCGTCAAGGCCTTGGCAATGGCACTAAATCCTCTAACATAGCGGCGATAGAAGTTTGCCAACCCAAGGAATGCTCGCACTCTGCTCACATCCGTAGGCCAAGGAATACGTGCAATAGCCTCCACCTTGGTCTGCTGAACACCAAGTCCTCCGGGGTAGATAGTGTGACCCAAATACTCAACCTGCTCATGGAAGAACCTACACTTCCCAGGATGTAATTTGAGTCCGTGAGATCTCAACCTCTCAAACACCTCCAACAACTGTCTCTCATGCTCCTCCACAGTAGTGCTATACACCAAAATGTCATCAATATAGCACCGAGCAAAATCCAGTCCAGCTAGGATCCTATCCATGACCCTCTGGAACTCAGCAAGAGCATTCTTCAACCCAAATGGTAAGAATCTCCACTGATATAACACATCCTTGCCGTGAGGATCAATAGCCCAAAATGCTGTCTTGGACTTATCTTCCTCCCTGATCGGCAACTGATGATATCCCGCTCGAAGATCCAAAGTACTGAAGACCTTTGCATGCCCAATCGCATCAAAAATCTCCTCCGGTGTAGGCATGGCATACCGATCAGCCCTGGTCTGTCGGTTGATAGGACGGTAATCTCCACACATCCGCCTATCTGTATAGTTGCCATGCATATCCTTCTTGGCTGGCATCACTGTCGCTGATGCATACTCTCCATGTGAAATCTCCACCAAACCAGCCTCAAAAAGGTCACTACTCCGGCTCTGAATCAATGTCCTCTCCATCTCACTATATCGATAAGGACGTCAGAAAACAGGTGTGTCGCTAGTCAGCTCAATCCGTATACCATGTCCCTTCAGAGCACCCAAATCCTTCATACTGAAGGCAAAACAACTCGTGTGACTCCTCAAGAACCTCCAAACCCTCCGTCTTTCCTCTCCAATAAGCTTGGGTCCAAGATCTGGCTCCCAAGTATCCTCTGTAACTGTAGTAGGAGTGGAAGACGTACTGACTGGCTGCTATACTGGGCCCTTGGGAGCAATGGTGTCATGCTCCCGACCACTAGAGGTCCCAACCTCTGTGTGAAAAACTCCCTCCACTCTGGCTGCAAGCTCCATACGTCCTCTGGCTGCATCCCATGTGGACCAAGGGTGTAATCCAAGTAGCCCACGCTCACCTGGATGGACTCCAAGTAGACCACTCTCCCTAGTAGCTACTGGATGTGTCCCAAGAATACCATGTCCACTCGGTCCATCGCCCCCAGCATGTGCCTGAATCGTCTCGATAGGCACAGGGCTCACAAGTGTCCAAGTGGTGATGCCTATCAAGCGCATCCTACGCTGCTCTGCCAAACCAAGGCTCACAATCCAAGTCAAACAGTTCAGGTCCATAGCCTGACCTAACACCTGACGCCTGGATGCCTCTGACACTGCTGGAACAGCGGTAATACCAGTGCAAAAACCCATCGCCCGCTCTCTCTCATCAGCATTGGGCTCCACCAACTGCTGTAACTGTGAGTCCCAAACAAGTCCAGGTCCTCCCTCTCGAAAAGCATGAGAGCCTGGGAAACTCATGAGTGTGGGAAATGCAGCTCTAGGCTGTCCAACTAGGTTCACCACTGCCATGGGTGACCTATCAGCCACTACCACTGTCTGAGACTGACGTCCAGCATCCAAGATATCATCAACAAGAATGTGGTCTAGTCGCTGAATCCCATCATAACTACGCTGTAGAACCTCTCTGGGTAAGAGGTTTGTCCACCAAAGATGAAGACGATGAGCCCGTGATCCCACTCTGGCTGCATCTAACAATACAGCAGGTCCCATCCATGAATGGACCTGATGTGTACTCGCCACCACTCTAGTGCGAGAATCACCCATCAATGGAACGTTCTCCAAAAGGTAAGCTGGAGAAACAGACTGATGAACCTAGAGATGTCGTAGTATCCATAACATCTCCCAAAACACACCAGAACGAGGATCCTGAAGACCCAAACCACGGCCCGCACGTGTATGTCCCTGACATGGCCATCCAGAAATCACCAAGTGAACAGGCCCATGTCTCTCTAGGTCATGCACCCCCAGTAAGGAAATGTCTCCTGGTAAGGCCTTCTGGTAACCTCTGACTGCTGACATCGGTAATAACTCCGGATACCGATAGGCCAAGTGTGTCACATGATGTAGAGAGACTCGCCTAGCAGTCTCATCTCTCTCTACATACAAGTACCTCTGTACTCGGATACCCGCCTGTAATACCGCAGCTAGTCCGGTGCTGATCCCACCAAACAACTCCAATAGGCATATCCCCTCTACTGGATACTGCCAAGCAATGAGTGTGGTATCCAGAGGTGTCAAAGCAATCGCCTCTGGAGGCTCATCCTCACACTCATCCCCTGATGGTACGAAGGCTCCACTCCAAGCCTGCTGCACCAACTGATCTGCATGCTGCTGCAATGCCTCCTCTGAACTCCACAATGGAACATCCAAGGTGGATGGAACAATCCCACTCGTACTCCATAGCCGAGTGATCTCCTCTGGTATTGGAGTATCCTCTGCATGGGCGTTCCCCTCCAACAAGTCACCAGGCCAAGTAACTGCACCGCTGAAAGCCAAAACTGATGCTGCCATGGTCCCGGACTGTAGTGAGCCAAGACTGCCACTACTAAAGCGTACTGGTAGGCGACATACCCGTCCCTCACCAGACTGCCAACCAGGTCTATAAGAGGCTGTCTCCTCCCAATAGTCAATACTGAAACCCATAGGGTATAACACTGCTCCCCCAACTAGCACATCATAGGACTCAGCTATCGTCGCAATAGCCTGAGCTCTCACCACCGAGCTATCAGTCGGATGACCAGGCTGAACCTGGACAACAAGCTCTCCACGTGTGATGTACTGTGTCGAACCACCACCAAGAGATGTCTGGATCTGAAATGGACACCTCTCCACATCGGTCTTCCGTAACTCCAGACCAACAACTGCAGCCTTCCCCAACATAAGGGGCTGCGCACCAGAGTCTAACAAGACTCTCTGTGGTGTATAGACCTTCCTTGAAGGTCCTACCAAACGAAAGATCCCCCTTTGGTTATCCAATAGGACAACACCAGGTGTAAACCGCGCTCTCTCAAAGGCCGGTCTAGCTGGCAACTCCTCTAGTCTAGCCGCTGCTGCCTGCCATAAACCACTGGTCGCTGAACGGATCCCATGCTCCTCAACCAAGTCAGATCCACTACCAACCACCTCTGCTCTAGTAGTAGGAATTGCACCATCCCTACTCTCACACAACGTGGCAGCCAACTGGGGCTGGGTCAACTCCCAATGTAAACATGTCACTGGCTGAAAATAAAGGATGCCGCATAATCAGCTGAGCCGCCCCCAACATCATGCTAGATTCAGTCTGTGTAGTAGCAGGTGGCTGACTAGCAGGTACTCCATCAGGTACTCCATCACCACCTACCACACCTGCACTGGGACGTCTAGGAACCATGGATGTCGTCTGCAATGCCTCAGATAGCGTGAAAGACTGGGGAAGTCTGACCTGTCTCCCAACCTCTCCTCTCTGTGGGTCCAACTCCATTGATGCTCCTCTAGGCTCTGGAGCATGTACTGCACTCCTAGTCACTGCTGCAGATGCATCCACTTGTGCTGCTCCGCACATGAAGTCCAAAGCATCTCTATCACCAGCATATGAGGTGGAAGCCTCAGCACCCGAATCTGATCTCCTCTGAGCAATAGCCATACTAGCCAATCTCTGCTCCAACTGCTCAATCCGAGTAGCCATAGTTGTGTCAGAAGTAAGGGCAGGTACCGCACCCCTACTAGGTGTAGATCCTCTACTAGATCCTCTAGATCCTCTAGATCCACCACCTCTACCACCTCGTCCTCCATGAATTGGAGCTCCTCTACTACCTGCCATAGCAGCCCTACCACTCCGTAACTCCGGGTGTAGGTCAAAACACCGATCACTAGTGTGACCAAATCTGTGGCAATGCTCACACTGCCTCTGTGCTGGCTGTGATGCACCAGAGGTATCAGGTCCGCTGCCCTGAGTACACTCTCTCCTATGGTGAGGTCCACCACAAGTCCAACAAGCAACACCACCACTCACTGGCTGCTGCTGACCCGAAAATGAGGGTAAGGGTCTAACTCCACTAGGCCCTCCACTCGCTCCATAGGATCTGGGCTGTCCACCATGTCCTCGAAAACCAACTGGGCGTGGTGCACTCTGCTGCACTCTAGAAGAAGTCACAACCGTGGATGAGGTCTCTCTACCAAATCCAGCTGTCACCACTCTCTCCTCCACCATGTTGAGCTCAATACGCTCAGCCAAACCAAAGACTACTGCCAAAGTGGGCGAAGTAGCCTGCAACAACGTAGCATCACGAACTCTACGTCGCAACTCCTTGTCCAATATCCCATACCAAAACTGGACTGCCTGGGCCTCAGTAACTCCCTGAGTGAAACTGATCAGCCGCCTCATGCGAGTGTATGCCTCGCGTAGGCTCTCTCCAGCCTTCCGCTGGAACTCCTGCAAGCTCCTCAGCTTGTCAGTCCTGTGAGCCGGCCTGTCTCTCACTCAAGATGAACCTCTGATGGCTATTATGGTAGCGCACCATGGACTAAGAAGGCAAGGAACCCCAACTCCATCATACTCCTCCAAGGCTAACACTCCAAGACTCAAGACATTGCTCACTAGAGAACTCAATGAGAGAGAGATAGTTGCAAATGAAAGGATGATGAGTACCTCCTCACTCCTTGTTTATATACTTGTGAAATAGTTACGTACCAAAGTTACTAATTACCATAGTAACTCAAGTTACTAGACTAAAAGTCAAGTAAAGTCAAAAAGTAGAAAGGAATATCCATTCACATGGGCATATTCCCCTTATCTTGACCCAACCACTAAAGCAAGGATTCCTTCACATGGGCTATCCTTGGACTAAAGAAGAATCCAAAACAAAAAGGCTTGCGGGCCCAAGAGTTCTCAACTCTTTCCCCAAAGCCAAACACCTAGGAATAATACCAAGTCAACACACTAAAATCCAAAATAGTGGTGCTCATCTTTTCTACTTCCTCTAAAGTAAGGTCCCATCTATCTTAGCTATGACTAACTTTAGCTAACCATGACTAATATAGAACCATCCTTTATCTCTATATAAATAATATCTCTTAAGTACTTGTAATACCAAGCTAAATATCACAATACCACACACATGCACAAATGGGTGTTACATTTACCCCCGGACTAAGTTTTCACTTTGTCCTCAAAGTGAAGGTCTCTCTACCTTCTATGGTACATCTTCAACTTATCATGGTTAATCCTATCAAAGTGTCTTCCTCCCAACTCCTTGAGATCATAGGTGTAATTGCCCCACACCTTCTCTACTATGAAAGGTCCAAAGTACTTAGGCAAAAACTTCTTTTGCACTCTCTTGAATCGAATGGAATCAAACAACATTACCCAATCACCTTCTTTGAAAGGCTCCACCTTCTTCTTGCCTTGCCTCTTGTCATAGCTCTCCTTTTGTTTCCTTTGGGCTTGCTCCACTCGAACCATAGCAATTGCTCTTGCCTCTTCCAACTCCATGAGTTGATCCTTCCTTGACTTCCCTGCATCACTTCCTTGTGCTTTCTTCAATCTCCTATGAATGCTTTGGAAGGTAGGAAGATCAAAGTGAATAGGTAAGGTAGACTCAATACCATACACCAATTGGAATGGAGAATATCCAGTGGAAGTCTTCATGGTTGTCCTATACTCCCACAAAACTGCATGAATCCTCTTGTCCCAATGATGTTTAGCCCCCTCCATTTCTGCATCTTTGGCCAACATCATGCACAAGGTCTGATTGGTTCTCTCTGCCAAGCCATTGGAATTTGGCTTATAGGATGTAGTTACTCTATGTGTGATAGAGAAATGTCGTAGCATGGCTGTAGTAATGCTTCCTGTAAACTCTCCTCCTCTATCAGAAACCAACTCCAAAGGGCATCCAAACCTAGTGATAATGCGTTCATAAAGAAATCTACCCACTTCATCTTCATTCTTGTCCCTCAATGGTCTAGCCTCAACCCACTTGGTAAGGTAATCAGTAACTACCACAATGTACCGATTGTTCCTTGGGGTTCTATTGAGAGGTCCTACAAAATCAATTCCCCACTTCTCAAAAGGTCCTAGCAATGGAATTGATCTAAGTGGTGGAGTGGATGTAGACTTTCTAGCAAAAGCTTGACAAACATGACAAGTTTTGCAATAATCAAGACAATCCTTGAAAATCCCTCTCCAATGGTAACCTGCATCTAGAATCTTGAAAGCAGTCACCTTTCCTGCAAAGTGTCCTCCACATACTAAACCTTCATGAAACTCCTTTATGAGTAGGATAGACTCTTCCTTACCCACTGCTCTTCGAAGTAGACCATCTGCTCCTTGGTGAAAAAGAATATCCTCCACCATTGTGTAAGGTCTAGATCTTGCTGCAAGGGCCTTCCTCTCCCTAGCATGCATCCCTTCTGGATAGTTACCTCTTGTCACAAAATCCACAATCTCCTTGTACTCCATTGGAATCTCTTGAGTGACTGAGATTGTCATGAGCTCCTCATCCGGGAAGGAATCATCTACTGGCTCATCTCCATCATGATCATAGGCTCTAGATAACAAATCAGCATTTGCATGTTTCTTTCCTAGCCTATCCTCAATTGTGTAGTCATACTCAAACAAGAGTATCATCCACCTTGCTAGTCTCCCTTCAACATTAGGCTTGTTGAAGATGTACTTCAAAGCCTTGTGATCCGTGACAATTGTGGCTTTCCCTCCAATCAAGTAGTGTCTAAACTTCTTGAGACCAAAGATCACTGCCAACCCTTCTCTCTCTGTGACAGAGTAGTTCTTCTCTGCTGAAACCATCTGCCTACTAGCATAAGCTATTGGATGATCATGCTCATCTTGGTCTAATTGACTAAGAGTGCATCCTATAGCTACATTAGAAGCATCAGTGTAGAGGATGAAAGGCTTACTCCAATCAGGTTTAGCAAGAATTGGAGCTACAACAAGGGATTGCTTGAGCTCCTCAAAAGCTTTGAGAGCCTCCTTGTCTTCCAAAATCACCATGTAATCTACACCCTTCTTCATGTAGATGGTCAATGCATAAGCCTTGTTGGAAAATGAGAAGATGAACCTCCTATAGTACCCAACCATTCCCAAGAATTGGCGTAACTTTGTCAAGCTTGAAGGGAATGGAAGGTCTGAGATTTTCCTCACCTTCTCAGGATCAACTGCTATTCCATCCTTGGAGATGATGTGCCCCAAAAGTAGACCTTCTTCACATCCAAAAATGCACTTCTCTGGGTTGAGTGATGCATTTGCCTCATCCAAGCGTTGCAAGACTTTGATTAGGTGCTCAAAGTGCTCCTCCTTGCTCCCATAGACACAAAAGTCATCAATGAAATCTCTCACAAATTTCCCAATGAAAGGTTCAAATACCTTGTTCATGAACCGTTGGAATGTGGCTGGAGCATTGCAAAGCCCAAAAGGCATGACCTTGAAAGCGTAAGTTCCCCAAGGTGTGGTGAATGTGGTGAGTTGTTGATGCTCTGGTGCAATCTTGATTTGGTTATATCCACTATAACCATCTCCAAAACTGTACCTCTCATGACCTGCAACCTCCTCCAAGATCTCATCAATGAATGGCAATGGGTAGTAGTCCTTCTTGGTAACAGCATTAAGCTTCTTGTAATCCACACATACCCGAAGCTTGCCATTCTTTTTCTTCACAATGACAATTGGAGACACCCATTCTGAATTCTCCACCTCAAAGATAAATCCATCTTCCTTGAGCTTATCAATCTCCTCCTTCACAACCAAAGATATTGGTGGGCTAATGCGACGTTGCTTTTGGCGGATTGGTCTTGCATGTGACTCCACCTCTATCTTGTGCTCCTCCAAGGTGACTTCCTTCAAATCCTTGTAACTAAAAGCAAACACATGGATGAACTTGCGGAAAATCTCCTCAAATCTCACCTTCTCCTCCTTGGTAACATTTGGGCCATACTTGAGGGTAGATAACCTTCTCTCTACCTCCTCAAGTGTCAATGGTGATTTATCTGGGTCCTTCAAAACCTCTGGCTTAGGTGCAAAATCCATAGCACATAAAGGATACACATCTGAATCAGATTCAAATTCATCCTCCTCCGTGGAAGTCTCCTCCATGCTTGTGTCCACACCTGAAGCTCCTTCTTCAGAATCTGATTCCCAATAATTAGAAGATGGGGTATCTGAATGTGAAGTGTTGGTGGTGTTAGTCATAGGAACAGTGACTCTATGGTTTGATGGCCCAATCCTCAAGTACCCTTTGTGCCATCGATCAGTTGTGCGTGCTGCTCTCAACCATGGCCTCCCAAGAAGTAAGTCATAGCTTGAATCCTTCAAGACTTGGAAAGTCATGAGATTTTGAACTCCCATAACTGAAACTACCACCTTATCCATCACCCCTACTGGTCGAACTTGTTGCTTGTTTGCCATGCTCACCACAAATGTTGAAGGTCTTGAGGGTATCATACCCAACTTCTTCATCAACCTTTCTGACATGGCATTCACTGCTGATCCTCCATCAACCAATGCATCCTTGATGTTGTGACCATTCACTCTCACATCAATCTTGGAGGCATATTCACAAGCCTCCCATGGTGCTGGCTTGGCATCCACCACCCCCATTGATACTGGAACTTTTGCCTTCTTCTTCTTTTTGCTCCTTGTAGAACTCAAACCACCTCTAAGCTCCTTTCTCAAGGTAGGGTTCAAAGCAATTAATTGGCCCACTGTGATGTTAGCCTTGTGACTACCAACATCCTCCAACACATTGTAGTTCCATTGTTGCTTTGAGATCAAGAAGTCCTCCATCCCCAACTTCTTCCTTGGAGTCTTTGTTGTTGATGGTGTTGAGGTGCGAGTGCTCCTAGTAGACATAGGAGTATCCTTGCTTGAAGTAAATCCTTGAGAAGAGTGAACATCCTCTGCAAAACGAGCTCTCTTCTTCTCTTGTGCCAAAAGCTCCAAATTAAGACCCTTGGAGTTTGAGCACTCTCCCTTCTCATACTTGCTCTCAACCACATCTATGGATGCTATCCCCTTACCTTTGTTGGGATTAGGAGCCACTTGGGTTTCACTACCTCCCTCTTTCCCTCTATTGGCTCCCTCATAACCCCTTCCTCCATGGTAAGTGGAATTTGGGCAATTCCTTTGGATATGGCCTCTTCCTCCACAACCAAAACAATTTCTATCATTGAAATTGTTGGCTGGTTGGCCTCCTCTATATGGATAGTTTCCATAACTCCTAGGTCCTCTCCCTACATTCTGATCCACCTCTCTCTTCTCCCATAGTTGCACCACATTGATCTTGAGATCCGCAAGTTGTTCTGTGATGGTTTGGAGTGGATTTTTTGGTGGAGGTGCAAGAATTGGAGCAACTACTACTTGTGGTGCAACCCTTGTCACCAAAGTATCAGAAGTTCCACCATACTTGTAGCCTTGAGGAGGATGCACAACCTCCTTCACCACCAAATCACTCTCATCCCCTTCCAAACTCTCCTCCATACGAATTGTGATCTTGATAGCTTCAACCTTGGAAGAAGGTTTCTCATATCTCACCTTGCTTCTAATTTGTGGTCTCAATCCTCCCACAAAATTCTTGGTGAGCATGGCCCCTATGCCAATCATTGTAGTCTCCACATCATCCCCACCCTTCCTCAACACTATGCGAAATCTGGACTCCAACTTTTCCACTCTTTCCACATAGACCCTCACTTTCTCTCCATCTCCTTGCTTGAGAAATGTAACCTCACTCATCAATCTCTCATAACTCTCATCAGGAAGAAAGTTCTCAATGAGTGCTGAAGTCAAAGTCTCCCAAGACTCCTCTTCCCCCTCTCTCCTCTCTCTCTTTTGGTATTCTGACTCATACCATGTAAGTGCTGCATCCTCAAAGAAATCTGGTAATAATGAGGCCCACTCATTCTTCCTCCTCTCATTGTTTCCTATGCAAGCTCTCTTGAAGTCTCTCACAAAGGCCTCCACATCTTCTCCATCCTTGCCAAAGAAAACCGGAAGTTTCCCCATCTTAACCCCTCACTATCTTTCTTTTCTCTTAATTAATTTATTTTTTTTCTCTTTTCTTTTCTCTCACTCTATTACTAATAGACTATATACATGACTAACACCATCTGAGAATAATCCACTCTAGGGAACACAAAAGGTTCAGGTTGCTCCAAGATTTCTATAGCAACATCAAATCCTAGAGTGCATATTAATCTAACTCTCATGGATAGTTTATCCATAAGTTGAAAGATTATCTCCATCACTAATCTTGAGAACTAGCTCATGAAGGTGGTAGTATTTCTGTAGCTGTACTAAGACTCTCTCCAAGATCCTTCACCAAAGTTTCCAAAAGTGCTTTTACTCCACTACACTCATGTCCTTTTGGAAGTCCTTCAACTCCACAAACCTCACACAACTCCTTGGTCTTAGATCTTCTCCCTCCCAATCTTGGTGAAGAAGGTCCAACATGCAAACCCAAGTCAAGTAAGCCTCTCCTTTCCCTCAATCTCTTTCTCTCAAAGGTTAATGGACATGAACTTGCCTTATGTCCCTTCTCTCCACATAGAAAGCACTTAGACTCACTCTTTCCTCCAAGTGGTGTAGGTTTTTGGATCCTCTCAACACTCTCTTCAAATTCTATTGTAAACTCTCTTTTCCTCAAATCCACCCCTACAATCACCTCAAACCCTTGAAGAACCTTGCATAATCTCAATTTCCACTCTTGATGACCCTCCATGTTCCCAAAGATGAATCTAAACACTCAAACATGCTTTTTGTTGATCTCAAACTTCTCATGCATGAGATCTCCACTCTACAGAATTGACCCTTCCTCACAATGTCACTCAAATCTCCCAACGAATATGTCACAGTCCTCTGAAATTTTCCACACTTGATCACAACTCTAGGGCGTCCCTCCCTGCAAAATTTTAGACCTTTTCATCGAGCCATTTGGCCTAGACACCTTTCTATTCAGCACCCATATTTCAGATTTGGTCTGAAAACCATCCCCCTCACTTCAAAAACTCATAACGCACTGCGCAAAAATGATCTCTCTCTAATTTTTGTGGAACCAGGTAGGATACAATGCACTGAATTTTCTTGGAAATTTTCAGGACAATTCACTAAAAATTGAAGAAATGGCAGACTCTGTACAATTTTCCAGAGAGCATGCAGTTGCGGGAGCACTTTACCCTATCAACTTTCAAAAATTCTAGCCCAGTGTGCATAGAAGCTCTCTCAATAATTTCAAGTGTGCTAACTGAAAGATAACCCAAGCTATCATGTGTAGAAATCTCAAGTCCAGATCTCAAACTTGAGATTTTGCCCAAAATCACCTTAATCCCCAAAATCTGCAATCCACCTCACACAATCTCTCCAATTCCTCTCATGTGTACAAGATGTACAAAATCACCTCAAAGACATCATAATGAACTACAGGGTATACAAATGGATCTTGGTTCTCTAACATAAGTTCAGCCCTCTCCTCTCCTAATGTTCTCTCCAAGTGAGCTCTCATAGCCTCCTTCTGCCTAATGTAGAATTGGACGCGGAACATTATCTTGCCTTCTAGAGAGGTCCCGGCAACGGAACCAAAAATGTTAGCCGGCCTGTCTCTCACTCAGGATGAACCTCTAATGGCTATTATGGTAGCGCACCATGGACTAAGAAGGCAAGGAACCCCAACTCCATCATACTCCTCCAAGGCTAACACTCCAAGACTCAAGACATTGCTCACTAGAGAACTCAATGAGAGAGAGATAGTTGCAAATGAAAGGATGATGAGTACCTCCTCACTCCTTGTTTATATACTTGTGAAATAGTTACGTACCAAAGTTACTAATTACCGTAGTAACTCAAGTTACTAGACTAAAAGTCAAGTAAAGTCAAAAAGTAGAAAGGAATATCCATTCACATGGGCATATTCCCCTTATCTTGACCCAACCACTAAAGCAAGGATTCCTTCACATGGGCTATCCTTGGACTAAAGAAGAATCCAAAACAAAAAGGCTTGCGGGCCCAAGAGTTCTCAACTCTTTCCCCAAAGCCAAACACCTAGGAATAATACCAAGTCAACACACTAAAATCCAAAATAGTGGTGCTCATCTTTTCTACTTCCTCTAAAGTAAGGTCCCATCTATCTTAGCTATGACTAACTTTAGCTAACCATGACTAATATAGAACCATCCTTTATCTCTATATAAATAATATCTCTTAAGTACTTGTAATACCAAGCTAAATATCACAATACCACACACATGCACAAATGGGTGTTACAGTCCGCACTCCCTGGTAGTTCTGCCTCAAACATAGGAAGAACTCCACCATGGGGTTAAACCCCGGTACCACACCACCTCCTGCAGCGGTACCTCCACTCGTAGTAGCACTATCTCCAGCTAGTGCACCTCCACTAGCTCCACCAACACTACTCGAGCTAGAACTCGTAGGTACAGCCGACCTACTCCTGGCCATCGAACCTGAAGTGATGGAGACATAGTGTGGAGACCAATACTGTCTCCATAACTCAATCTCCTCCAAATGAGCTCTCCTGAACTCATGGTAGTCGTCCATCGGTGGACCCTCCAAGTGCTGAAACAACCCCTTCCATGCCATGAAGGGTGTGAACAAAGTCGGGTTCCGCATCTGCTGCAGATCACACCAACTATCGAACTCTTGGATGAAGTCATCCAACTCAATGGTACCCACTGTACCAGAGTAACGCCTAGGGCCTTTGGAGGCCCCATAAATCTCGTCCATGTCCCACAACAACGGTGCGGACACACCAAGTGCACTCTCAATTGAATCAGCTCTTGTGTTGAACTCCAACTCAAAGTCAATCTCCTCCCTCATTGGGACCTGAGATACAGGCTGATACCAAGCACCACTCCGAGTAAACCCACTGCGTACTGCAGGGCTAACTCCTCTGGAATCTCCAAAGAACTCCGTCGTGACAAAGTAACCACACCAACAAACCCGAACCACCAACTGCAACAGCAAGTCGCAACCGCAAGTGCCCCACCAAGTGCCAACACCACCGCGTGCCAACACCAACTAAAACACCACCCACTAATGTAACTCTAACCGAGATAACTACACTAGGGGAAGGGCAACCTGTAACCTGCCATCATAACACGCACTCTCACGGTCTGCAGGTCATCACTTCCTGCCTCACCGGAGAGAAACAAAGGTAGTCTGACTGGTCATCACTCCAGCCTCACCACCAAGAGCACACCAGAGCACCAACGCTCAAAAGTCAAGGCACCTCACACAAACGTGGTGCACAAACAGGAAGCAGAGAATGGAGGGGATCCAATCACAAGAAATCTAAACGAAAACCCTCCATCTCATAACACAACACGGGACTGACTCTGCCACCATTTGGCATTTGACATAAGAGTAGTTCGTATCTAAGTCCTAAGCTACCAGGATCACCAAGAATGGGATCAAACTGCCTCTCCTAGCCAAAGCTACATGTGTATAGATAACAGTGGCACAGTCACTATGACAACAAGTGAGGGTGGACCAGTTGGCTAGGGCACCAGTCTAGGAACAAGAGATCTAGGGGTCAAACCCTGTTGTGCACAATCTAGCAAGAAAGGCAGATTTTGCCAACCAATGACCAAGATCTACACTAAACTAGCTAGCCTCACACCAGCAAGCTAGCTTGCTGGCCCTTCTGGCCCTTCTAGGCCTTCGTAGCCTCTCATAGCCCACAGCCCTATGCCTCGAAGCCTCGAAACGCCGTTCAGCCAAATGAGGCCTTTCTTGTTGCCACTTCGAACCTCCTCCAAAATTGGCAAAACTTCTCCAAATCTACGAAACTCCTCCAAACTAGCAAAAGTTCTCCAAATCTGGCCAAACAGCAAAACTCCTCCAATTCTGGCCCAAAATCTGACATAAAATCTGACGTAAACCCTAAAGATGGATGTCCGCCAAATCCCCCGCTAACTTTCCACTCGAGCCAAATTGACAAAACGGGTTTTTCCAAATCAAAATTTCATGAGAAGAGCTTTCCAACTCCACCTTCAATTTCACTTTCTGAGCCCAACTCGCAGCAAATTGGTCCTGCCTTCACCTCCTGAGCTCAAAATCACAACACTGCTCAAAAATTGCTTCTTCTTTGCTCGAAATTTGGCCAGCGCTTCCGCACACCGTCCGCCTAACTGCCAAATTTGCATCAACTACACGAGTTCTGCACACTAGGGAAACACAGAACCTGAATCGAGCTACCACGATCCACCGAGCTTGGAGATACCACCAACACTCAACGTTCCTGCACCCGATTTCCCCCTGACTTCACTTCTCTGATGTAATCAGATTGCTTAACATTCTCAACTCAACTCAACTCAAATCAGTACTTGATCTGTCACTCTATAAACTGCCAACAACTGGGCACTCATTACAGTCAAGCCACACCCACTCAAGCATAGAGAATCCAGGTGACGCTCGCCGGCCTCTGCCCACCATAGCCAGGAACTCGAAGGCTCAACATCAGAGAAGTGAGCTCTCTGGAGCTCACTTCGAAACTATACCCCCTGGACTCGAGCTAGCCCTGAAACCCTAACGGTCCCGCTGACGGCACACTCGACGGTGCAAACGGTGCAAAGTGACGGTGGGCCCCACCGTGAAGTCAGTACCCCGAACACGAAATCTAACCGTCGGAAAGTAGTCCCTGAGAAACAGCTAGAATAACTCTAACTACCATCATTGGAACTCCAGTGTCCGAGCATCTAGATGCGGAACTACAAATGGCGTGACAGGTTACCAAACAGGTAACATCGGAAATGTGCTACTGCCCAAACTGCTGCCAAGCACTCTCCCTCATATGAACTATACTTTGCCTCCGCTGAATTGTTGGAGTGACTAGCATAGGCCACCACAAACTCCTTCTCGTCATCATCATGCTAGGTGAGCACCACTCCAAGCTCCAACATACTCCAATCAGTGTGAACCTAAATGGTCCTCCCCTGATCGGTCTCCTCAAAATAGGAGTAGATGTCAACCTCTCCTTGAGCTCTACAAAAGCTCTCTCCTGCTCATCTCCCCAACACCACTCCTGTGTAAGCTTGGTCAGCTTCGTCAAGGCCTTGGCAATGGCACTAAATCCTCTAACATAGCGGCGATAGAAGTTTGCCAACCCAAGGAATGCTCGCACTCTGCTCACATCCGTAGGCCAAGGAATACGTGCAATAGCCTCCACCTTGGTCTGTTGAACACCAAGTCCTTGGGGGTAGATAGTGTGACCCAAATACTCAACCTACTCATGAAAGAACCTACACTTCCCAGGATGTAATTTGAGTCCATGAGATCTCAACCTCTCAAACACCTCCAACAAATGTCTCTCATGCTCCTCCACAATAGTGCTATAAACCAAAATGTCATCAATATAGCACCGAGCAAAATCCAATCCAACTAGGATCCTATCCATGACCCTCTGGAACTCAGCAAGAGCGTTCTTTAATCCTAATGGTAAGAACCTCCACTAATATAACACATCCTTGCCGTGAGGATCAATAGCCCAAAATGTTGTCTTGGACTTATCCTCCTCCCTGATCGGCAACTGATGATATCCCGCTCGAAGATCCAAAGTATTGAAGACCTTTGCATGCCCAATTGCATCAAAAATCTCCTCGGATGTAGGCATGGCATACCGATCAACCCTGGTCTGTTGGTTGATAGGACGGTAATCTCCACACATCCGCCTATCTGTATACTTGCCATGCATATCCTTCTTGGCTGGCTAAACTATCACTGATGCATACTCTCCATGTGAAATCTCCACCAAACCAGCCTCAAAAAGGTCACTACTCCGGCTATGAATCAATGTCCTCTCCATATCACTATATCGATAAGGACATCGGAAAACTGGTGTGTCGCTAGTCAGCTCAATCCGTATACCAGGTCCCTCTAGAGCACCCAAATCCTTCATACTAAAGGCAAAACAACTCGTGTGACTCCTCAAGAACCTCCAAACCCTCCGTCTTTCCTCTCCAGTAAGCTTGGGTCCAAGATCTGGCTCCCAAGTATCCTCTGTGACTGTAGTAGGAGTGGAAAATGTATTGATTGGTTGCTACATTGGGCCCTTGGGAGCAATAATGTCATGGTCCCGACCACTAGAGGTCCCAACCTCTGTGTGAAAAACTCCCTCCACTCTGGCTACAAGCTCCACACGTCCTCTAGCTGCATCCCATGTGGACCAAGGGTGTAATCCAAGTAGCCCACGCTCACCTGGATAGACTCCAAGTAGACCACTCTCCCTAGTAGCTACTGGATGTGTCCCAAGAATACCTTGTCCATTGCCCCCAGCATGTGCTTGAATCGTCTCGAATAGGCACAGGGCTCACAAGTGTCCGAGTGGTGATGCCTGTCAAGCGCATCCTACGCTGCTCTACCAAGCCCAGGCTCACAATCCAGGTCAAACAATTCAGGTCCATAGCTTGACCTAACACCTGACATCTGGATGCCTCTAACACTGCTGGAACAGCGGTAATACCGGTGCAAAAACCCATCACCCGCTCTCTCTCATCAGCGTTGGGCTCCACCAACTGCTGTAACTGTGAGTCCCAAACAAGTCCAAGTCCTCCCTCTCAAAAAGCATGAGAGCTTGGGAAACTCATGAGTGTGGGAAATGCAGCTCTAGGTTGTCCAACTAGGTTCACCACTGCCATCGGTGACCTATCAACCACTACCACTATCTGAGACTGACGCCCAACATCTAATATATCATCAACAAGGATGTGGTCAAGTCGTTGAATCTCATCATAAGCGCGATGTAGAACCTCTCTGGGTAAGAGGTTTGTCCACCAAAGACAAAGACGATGAGCCCGTGATCCCACTCTAGCTGCATCTAACAATACAGCAAGTCCCATCCAAGAATGGACCTGACGTGTACTCGCCACCACTCTAGTGCAAGAATCACCCATCAAAGGAACGTTCTCCAAAAGGTAAGCTAGAGAAACAAACTGATGAACCTGGAGATGTTGTAGTATCCGTAACATCTCCCAAAATACACCAGAACGAGGATCCTGAAGACCCAAACCGCGGCCCGCATGTGTATGTCCCTGACATGGCCATCCAGAAATCACCAAGTGAATAGGCCCATGTCTCTCTAGGTCATGCGCCCCCAGTAAGGAAATGTCTCCTGGTAGGGCCTTGTGGTAACCTCTGACTGCTGACATCGGTAATAACTCCGGATACCGATAGGCCAAGTGTGCCACATGATGTAAAGAGACTCGCCTAGCAGTCTCATCTCTTTCTACATACAAGTACCTCTGTACTCGGATACCCGCCTGTAACACCGCAGCTAGTCCGGTGCTGATCCCACCAAACAACTCCAATAGGCATATCTCCTCTATTGGATACTGCCAAGCAATGAGTGTGGTATCCAAAGGTGTCAAAGCAATCGCCTCTGGAGGCTCATCCTCACACTCATCTCCTGATGGTACGAAGGCTCCACTCCAAGCCTGCTGCACCAACTGATCTGCATGCTACTGCAATGCCTCCTCTGAACTCCACAATGGAACATCCAAGGTGGATAGAACAATCCCACTCATACTCCAAAGCCGAGTGATCTCCTCTGGTACTGGAGTATCCTTTGCATGGGCGTTCCTCTCCAACAAGCCACCAGGCCAAGTGACTGCACCGCTGAAAGCTAAAACTGATGCTGCCATGGTCCTGGACTGTAGTGAGCCAAGACTGCCACTACTGAAGCGTACTTGTAGGCGACATACCCGTCTCTCACCAGACTGCCAACCAGGTCTATAAAAGATTGTCTCCTCCCAATAGTCAATGCTGAAACCCATAGGGTATAACACTGCTCCCCCAACTAGCACATCATATGACTCAGCTATCATTGCAATAGCTTGAGCTCTCACCACCAAGCTATCAGTCGGATGACCAGGCTGAACCTGGACAACAAGCTCCCCACGTGTGATGTACTGTGTCAAACCACCACCTAGAGATGTTTGGATCTAAAATGGACACCTCTCCACATCGGTCTTCCGTTACTCCAGACCAACAACTGCAGCCTTCCCCAACATAAGAGGCTGCGCACCAGAGTCTAACAAGACTCTTTGTGGTGTATAGACCTTCCCTGAAGGTCCCACCAAATGAAAAATCCCCCTCTGGTTATCCAATAGGACAACACTAGGTGTAAACCGTGCTCTCTCAAAGGCCGCTCTAGCTGGCAACTCCTCCAGTCTAGCCGCTGTTGCCTGCCATAAACCACTGGTCACTGAACGGATCCCATGCTCCTCAACCAAGTCAGCTCCACTACCAACCTCCTCTGCTCTAGTAGTAGGAACTGCACCATCCCTACTCTCACACAATGTGGCAGCCAACCGGAACATTGGGGTTGGGTCAACTCCCAATGTAAACATGTCATTGGCTAAAAACAAAGGATGCCGCATAATCAGCTGAGCCGCCTCCAACATCATGCTAGACTCAGTCTGTGTAGTAGTAGGTGGCTGACTAGCAGGTAGTCCATCTTGCACTCCATCACCACCTACCACACCTGCACTGGGACATTTAGGAACCATGGATGTTGTCTGCAATGCCTCAGATAACGTGAAAGACTGGGGAAGTCTGACCTGTCTCCCAACCTCTCCTCTCTATGGGTCCAACTCCACTGATGCTCCTCTAGGCTCTGGAGCACGTATTGCACTCCTAGTCACTACTGCAGATGCATCCACCTGGGCTGCTCTGCACATGAAGTCCAAAGCATCTCTATCACCAACATATGAGGTGGAAGCCTCAGCACCCAAATCTGATCTCCTTTGAGCAATAGCCATACTAGCCAATCTTTGCTCCAACTGCTCAATCCGAGTAGCCATAGTTGTGTCAGAAGTAAGGGCAGGTACTGCACCCCTACTAGGTGTAGATCCTCTACCACCACCTCTACCACCTCGTCCTCTATGAACTAGAGCTCCTCTACTACCTGCCATAGCAGCCCTACCACTCCGTAACTCCGGATGTAGGTCAAAACACCGGTCACTAGTGTGACTAAATCTGTGGCAGTGCTCACACTGCCTCTGTGCTGGCTGTGATGCACTAGAGGTATCAAGTCCGCTGCCTTGAGTACACTCTCTCCGATGATGAGGTCCACCACAAGTCCAACAAGCAACACCACCACTCACTGGCTGCTGCTTACCCAAAAATGAGGGTAAGAGTCTAACTCCACTAAGCCCTCCACTCGCTCCATAGGATCTGAGCTGTCCACCCTGTCCTCAAAAACCAACTGGGCATGGTGCACTCTGCTGCACTCTAGAAGAAGTCACAGCCGTGGATGAGGTCTCCCTACCAAATCCAAATGTCACCACTCTCTCCTCCACCATATTGAGCTCAATACGCTCAGCCAAACCAAAGACTACTGCCAAAGTGGGCAAAGTAGCTTGCAACAACGTAGCATCACGAACTCTACGTCGCAACTCCCTATCCAGTATCCGATACCAAAACTGGACTGCCTGGGCCTCAGTAACTCTCTAAGTGAAACTGATCAGCCGCCTCATGCGAGTGTATGCCTCGCGTAGGCTCTCTCTAGCCTTCCGCTGGAACTCCTGCAAGCTCCTCAGCTTGTCAGTCCGCACTCCCTGGTAGTTTTGCCTCAAACATAGGAAGAACTCCACCATGGGGTTAAACCCCGGTACCACACCACCTCCTACAGCAGTACCTCCACTCGTAGTAGCACTATCTCCAGCTAGTGCACCTCCACTAGCTCCACCAACACTACTCGAGCTAGAACTTGTAGGTACAGTTGATCTACTCCTGGCCACCGAGCTTGAAGTGATGGAGACATAGTGTGGAGACCAATACTGTCTCCATAACTCAATCTCCTCCAGATGAGCTCTCCTGAACTCATAGTAGTCGTCCATCGGTGGACCCTCCAAGTGCTGAAACAACCCCTTCCATGCCATGAAGGGTGTGAACAAAGTCGGGTTCCGCATCTACTGCAGATCACACCAACTATCGAACTCTTGGATGAAGTCATCCAGCTCAATGGTACCCACTGTACCAGAGTAATGCCTAGGGCCTTTGGAGGCCCTATAAATCTCGTCCATGTCCCACAACAATGGTGCGGACACACCAAGTGCACTCTCAATTGAATCAGCTCTTGTGTTGAACTCCAACTCAAAGTCAATCTCCTCCTTCACTGGGACCTGAGATACAGGCTGATACCAAGCACCACTCCGAGTAAACCCACTACATACTATAGGGCTAACTCCTCTGGAATCTCCAAAGAACTTCGTCATGACCAAGTAACCACAACAACAAACCCAAACCACCAATTGCAACCGCAAGTCGCAACCGCAAGTGCCCCACCAAGTGCCAACACCACCACGTGCCAACACCAACTAAACACCACCCACTAATGTAACTCTAACCAAGATAACTACACTAGGGGAAAGGGCAACCTGTAACCTGCTATCATAACACGCACTCTCACGGTCTGCAAGTCATCACTTCCTGCCTTACCAGAGAGAAACAAAGGTGGTTTGATTGGTCATCACTCCAGCCTCACCACCGAGAGCACACCAGAACACCAACACTCAAAAGTCAGGGCACCTCACACAAACGTGGTGCACAAACAGAAAGCAGAGAATGGAGGGGGTCCAATCACAAGAAATCTAAACGAAAACCCTCCATCTCA
The DNA here is from genome assembly GCA_948567375.1 of Lunularia cruciata. Classification (NCBI taxonomy): domain Eukaryota; kingdom Viridiplantae; phylum Streptophyta; class Marchantiopsida; order Lunulariales; family Lunulariaceae; genus Lunularia; species Lunularia cruciata. The sequence goes on from OX419756.1 coordinate 11,670,978, forward strand.
TAACACAACACGGGACTCACTCTGCCACTATTTGGCATTTGACATAAGAGCAGTTCATCTCTAAGTCCTAAGCTACCAGGATCACCAAGAATGGGATCAAACTGCCTCTCCTAGCCAAAGCTACATGTGTATAGATAACAGTGGCACAGTCACTAGGACAACAAGTGAGGGTGGACCAATTGGCTAGGGCACCAGTCTAGGAACAAGAGATTTAGGAGTCAAACCTTGTTGCGCACAATCTAGCAGGAAAGGCAGATTTTGCCAACCAATGACCAAGATCTACTCTAAACTAGCTAGCCTCACGCCAGCAAGCTGGCTTGCTAGCCCTTCTAGGCCTTCGTAGCCCACAGCCCTATGCCTCGAAGCCTCTAAATGCCAAAATTCAGCCAAATGAGGCCTTTCTTGTTGCCACTTCGAGCCTCCTCCAAAATTGGCAAAACTTCTCTAAATCTGCAAAACTCCTCCAAACTAGCAAAACTCCTCCAAATCTGGCCAAATAGCAAAAATTCTCCACATCTGACATAAATCTGACATAAATTTGACGGAAAATCTGATGTAAAATCTGACGTAAAATCTGACATAAACCTTAAAGATGGTTGTCCGCCAAATCCCCCGCTAACTTTCCACTCAAGCCAAATTGACAAAACAAGTTTTTCCAAATCACAATTTCATGAGAAGAGCTTCCCAACTCCACCTTCAATTTGACTTTCTGAGCCCAACTCGCAGCAAATTGGTCCTGCCGTCACCTCCTGAGCTCAAAATCACAACACTGCTCAAAAATTGCTCCTTCTTTGCTCAAAATTTGGCCAGCGCTTCCACACACCGTCCGCCTAACTGCCAAATCTGCATCAATCAATTGAGCTTCTACACACTAGGGAAACACAGAACTTGAATCGAGCTACCATGATCCACCGAGCTTGGAGATACCACCAACACTCTCAGTTCCTGCACCCGATTTCCCCTTGACTTCACTTCTCTAATGTAATCAGATTGCTTAACACTCTCAACTCAACTCAACTCAGATCAGTACTTGATCTCTCACTCTATAAATTGCCAACAACTATGCGCTGATTACAGTCAAGCCACACCCACTCAAGCATAGAGAATCCAGGTGACGCTCGCCAGCCTCTGTCCACCATAGCCAAGAACTCAAAGGCTCAACATCAGAGAAGTGAGCTCTCTAGAGCTCACTTCAAAACTATACCCCCTGGACTCGAGCTAGCACTGAAACCCTAACGGTCCCGCTGACGGCACACTAGACGGTGCAAACGGTGAAAACGGTGCAAACGGTGCAAAGTGACGATGGGCCCTACCGTGAAGTCAGTACCCCGAACACAAAATCTAACCGTTGGAAAGTAGTCTATGAGAAACTGCTAGAATAACTCTAACTAATATCACTGGAACTCTAGTGTCCGAGCATCTAGACGCGGAACTACAAATGGCGTGACAAAGGTCATCCACATGGAGAACATATAAGATCTGGTATGTTGACAAGGTGTAACGGAAGAACAATCCTTTATAAAATGAAAGAAAAGAAAGAATATGAAATATTTAAATATCCATATTAATAGGTTCCTCTCAAGTATACCAGTCGGTAAAGAACAGTGATTGGATCTTTAGATAGATCCATGTGTATGTGTATTGAAATTTCATATCGTATAGTTGGTTACATCTATAATATCAATTTGATCAACTGCATGAAACAATGTGAACCAATCTCACCTCATGTAGTCAAAATTGAGCTCATGAATTATATAATAATTGAGCTCAATTTTGCTACTGCTATATATCTCATAGTTTTGACAGAAAAGACAGACATTTATAAACATGGAAAATTTTACTAAAATGATAAATTTTACATTCCTTCATCCGGAGATTTACAAATTTTTATCAATATATTCACTATATATGGGCTATCCCAAACTATTTGGACAATCCAAAATCAATTGTCAAATGATTATATTAGGAATTTAGACTTCAAGTTTGGACTATAAGGACATTTGGATTGAGATTCTGGACTCTATATTATAATATAAAATTTACAGTTAATTGATTTTTTTTAATATTAGACTAGATACATACTTAGAAGAAAATACATTTTAATAGAAAATGAATTCTCTTGGACAAGAAATTTTAGATAAGCTCAAAAAATAGTCCAAAATACTGTCAAGTAAAAGGATATCATTTAAGCATTTACACCTTCTCAAATGAAAATATACAAGTCTCAAATGAAAAACATAAGATGCCAAAAATAGTAAGAATCTCATAAAAATAAAACATCTAGCTGAAATTTTATTTAAAGATAACTAGTTTGCATCTTCTATTCAGACTTGTGCAAGAAAGTCTATAGTTATTTGCCTTTGCATTCGGGGTATTTGTTAAGATTATTTTAACCTTTGCTTCAGATTTCCCAAAGAAAGTACAAGTATCCCTAATAGCCCACTCAAGACTTGATTACCATCTTATCAAGGATATTTCCTCCTAGATTTATCTTTTTGTACTCAATCTGTTTATCTTTCATGTGTGAAGTATTCTTGTTGTATGATGCTTTGGAAATCAATATTTCATCATGAATTATAGTTGATGTAAGCTCTTTCCCTATTTATGAAACTAAGTGTTCTTCCAACCCACAATTTTCAAAAATATTTGACAAGAAATTAGAAGTACTACCAAATATGGTTAAACTAGGAGTAACCATAGTTTTAACTTTAGGCTTGCTTAACCATCTGAAGTACTTGAAATACTTGGAACTTGAAAACTTGTGGACTTTCTCCCTATATGTTATATGTAATAACATATTCTAAGTCTTTTTAGTGCTTCTTATCAAAATCATCTTGAAGCTTTCTCAAATGTTTGACATAGTTTATGAGGTAAAGAAATTTCCATGTAGATTTTGGATATACATCAATAGGAGTTTATCAACCATAGTTTTGCAAACAAATTCAACAAAAGGTAACAATATAGAAAATTTTGTTTTGAAATCAAGATATTTCCTCTTCTTGGAAAACCTACACTCTACAAGTAAATAATGCATATTCTAACACTTTATCACCTTGAGGATTGCAAGATCAAGAAGAAGAGCAAGAGATAATTATGGAAGATTGACCCATCATTTTATCTGCATGATTTCAACATAATGCCTCATCTTCCAAAGTTTCACATTTCATGCTTGTGAAGCTCCTTGTGTTTGGCATTAAGGTTCAATGGATCCTTAAACTATATATAGTTCTAAGTAAGTAACTATCACATCTTAGTGTCATCCAATTTATAGTATAATAGCATAGAACAATTCATTCACAGAAGATACAAACTAGACGGGGCTTGATTTGAAGAGAAGTTGCACTATTGCAGTTCTTTATTGTTGCAGTTATCTTTAAACTCTTGGGCAAGAACCACTTCTAGGAGAAGGTAGTGTCACCTCTTAAGGTGTACTATGGAAAAACAAAACCTATATATCACTTTCATATAATATACATTCCAACTAAAGTAATGATTCAGTCAACTCCAAAGAGGCTACTTCACTACAAATACATTCAACTCCAAAGAATGTATTCTACCCTTCACATAATGCACAACTCCAAAGGCACTTTGCATTGGTATTTATTCTTCATATTTGCTTTTGTGGTACTTTCAACATTATAACTCACTTAAGACCCATCAAAAGAATGCTTTGCTTCTTCAAAACTATCAAGTTCAAAACTATCAAGGATAGCCACAAGTACTAGTAATCACACACACTCAATCACTCGGGTCCTTAGTTCAAGGATTCCTCATAGTAATTCAACAAATGTATACTTACATACTTGGAATTTAAGAAAAAAAAAAACAAATGATATTGGCACTTTTACTTTATTTGTGTTAAAAACATTGAATCAATATTTTTAATGATAAAAAGCCTTAAATAGCTTCTCCTATTCCTAACCAAAGAAATCTACTAATTGAGGAAGTGCAAAGATCTTCCAAGATTTCACTTCCTTGCATCTACATTGTACATTTAGGATTCTAGTATCTTTGTCTTATCTCACCTTGTTGATCCATACATTGCTAACTCACTAACGTGTATCTTGAGAAAGTGTTAACCCCTCTCCAAAGAAACTCTACCTTTTCATCTTTGGACATCTTTATCCTACCCCAACTATTGTAATAACTATGAAGATACTATATAATTGCAAAGAATGTTCATTCAATGAAGGTTATTTGGTACAAAACTATTGTATTGTACAATATGACTTCAGCTCCTTCTCTTTGGAGTTGGTTGCTAATGCATTGACCTTGGCTGTGGCTTCTTCCTTCTCCTCTCTGAATTCTTCTTGCATGGCCTTGAGTTGAACTACCACTTCTTGCCTATACTCAAGCATTTGCAATTCTAGAGTAACATTCTTTCCTCTTTCACTTTCCAACTCACCTTGGATGCTTTTTTTTCTTTTTTTTGCATCCTTCCTTTGTAGCTCTTCTTTGCACCATTTTTGCTTTTATTTTTCTTTCATCCAAAGAGCCTTAGATCTTGTTGCACCATTCAGATATTTTTTATGAAGGTCTTTTGTTCCCTAGTTAACAAAGTGTTTGGCCATGTAACGTAGCAGTTCTCTTACACAAGAGCATTAACTGTTCTGCATTCTTCCATGTAAAGTAACCTTTAACCTCTCCATGTCTTCTTTCCACTTCGATGTCTTTACTTCACTGCATACTTGTTTGTATGCATTCTCTTGACAAACAAAGTATAATCCCCTACATCTGGCCACTCTTCTTGGAACCAAGGCAAGATCATCTGCAATAACCTTAATATAGGTCCAAAAAATTTAATGATGATATCCATTCAATTGATTGTAGTTGGAGCTAGCACTTTGGTAGATAGTTTTTAATTTTCTTCTTAATGATTCTTGATGGTTATTGCTCTTTTGGATTGACCTGCAAAAAACTCCTCTAAATGGAAGTGATTGCCAAATCTCTTCCCCTTACCTTCCCTAAGCATATTTAATCCTATGTAGAAGTGAATTGAAAACAAGGCATGTGAGTAACTCCTTGTTGTAGGGCAAGGCCAAAGTTCAAGTACGGTAAATGTTCTCTATGGGAAAGTACAAAAGAGAAGTGCAGGATGCATACACCTTGCATGATCTATGCAAAGGTCAACTACAAGCGCACTTGTTTAAATGCAAGATTTAATCCTATATAAATGAACAGTAGTAAACAAGACAAATAGTAATTACAACTATGGTGGCACTTTGATTATGTTAGAGTATTTATCATTAGTTAAGAAAATCTAAAGGTAGGATCCTTTGGACTTTTATGGTATTGGTGCATGAGGTAGGTGGCAAGAGCAAGTAGAGAATTTTTAGGGGATAAAAAATTCTTTTTAGGATTAGGTCACTTGTATATAAATGGGCTTGTGCACTTTAGTAGGGGTGCTTCCATTTCTTTCATTGTTCTTTGATTGAAAACTTTACCTAATATTTTGTTAGTTCATCAAGTAGAGTGTCTTGGTTCTTTGAGGAACTCTCTTGTTGTCTGGTCTTCACATTAGTTCATTCATTTTTGGGAGAACCCTCGTTAGAGCATCAATTCTTGTAAGCAGATTTAGTTGCTCTATATAATCATTGGGCCCACAGAGTGAGCTATTGTTGGTCATGGTTGTAAGAGTTACCCTATGTGCTTGAGATTAATAGTTCTTCCTTGATCAACATAGCAGTTCTCATTATAAAGAAAACACACTTTTCCATTCTTTTGGTTGTTTGTGAGTCCAATTTCAAGATGTAAATGTTTAAGTGTGTGAAGCAATGCTCCTTGTCTTGCTTGTTGCACCACTACCTGAATAGTAGAAGTGCACCATAGCACTACCCATAGTATCTCCATAGCATTGTGTTGCTAAATTTAGAATAAATGTATCATTGAGGCCAAAGAGCTCATAACGAGGATAGACATGTAGCCATTCCCTAGGTTAAGTGTCCATGGATGAACCTCATCCCTTAGTGTAGCTACAATTGCTATGGGAATCATACACATAGTCTCTTCCCAAGCCAATTGAGAGGCTGGCAGCAAAAGGACTATCTCATAACTTTCTCATTCCTATAGTGTCCCACACCTCCACTATGAGACTAGACTAATCTGACAACATTTCTGGAGCCATTGCTAGCTGATATATATGCCTTCTCCACTACTCTCTACAACTCACTCAAGATGTATCTATTCTACTCCATGTTGCAAGGATATTATGCTTAGAAGAAAGAACACATGTTGTGGATGTTGTCCAACAACACAAAAACAACTACAGCCAACACTTGCATGATCCACCTTTTTGAGGAGGAAGAAGAAATAGACAAGGCAAAGGACCTCTTGGATCCAAAATATGTATCACATTTTTAGTGAGAATCACTATGAAAACTAATGTCCCAACAAGCTTGCACAATGTGCATTTTATTCTAGAGCACATAACATGGTGCAATGCCCAAACCTCTGGAATTTCATCTCTCTTGCACAAGGAGCACTAATATAGAATGACTTGTAGATTAATTTTAGTCCTAATTGGAATGTGCATTTCATTGCCATTGAGGAAACTTCCCCTACAAGACAAACAATGCCAACCAAGGAAGGTGCTATTACAAAAGCAAATATGTTCCTCTAAACACATGCCTGCACTTATGTAGCACCTGGCCCAAGTAGCAGCTCTAATTCTGAGAGCTATTCCTCCAGAAGTTTGGATGAAGAAATCACGTGGGATAAAGCCCCTCAACTTGCTCTTGAGATGTTTTGGTAATATACAGTCCTTATGTTTGATACTTTGGCAAAGAAAACACCAACTTTTTCCAAACATGACTATGAAATTAATGTTGACTTGGCTAATACTGGAGCCAATATCACTATCAAGTAGCTTTGTAAAGTAACCCCTATGGAGCGCATGAAACTACAGAACTTCCTAATGAAGGAAAACATTGAAGCATATTACAGGAACAACCCCTAATACACTTCAAAGTTCAGTTCATTGAGAATATTGTCTTGCAAAAATTTACTCCCATAGACATACCATAGACTAAAATGATGGGAATCTTGCACACCACTTCTATTGATACAATTCCCAATTATCACCATGTGTTCTCTAGCAAGGTTCATGACCTAAACATTCTTATAAGAATCCAAGGGAGTGTTATTCCAAACTATTGCATTGACTCTAGATCCTTGGTGAATAGAATGACAATGGAGTAAGGGAAACCTTGGGACTGAAGTGTATGGTTAAGACTTGCACACTCCTCCAAATGGCTGATGGGAGAAGAAATTGCTCTCTTGGAGTGTTATCCAAGGTCTTGATATTAATTGGTGAGCAAACCTTCTCTGTCTACTACTTGATAATGAATATGCCCACCTTAGTGAAATTCCACCACTCTTGGGAGTCTTATGGTTGGTGGATGCTAATGTTATCACCTCTTGGCAGATTATTTAATCAATCTTTGGAAAGAAATCAAACCATATTCTACTTCTAATGTACCCAGCTGAGCATGTGTTGAACTCAAATCATAAAAGAGAACTGAGTTTCAACATTGCTGCGTGGAGCTCCACACATGCTAATAGCAATGAATAAATCATAAATTCCATCACTAAGTGTCTATTTATAACTAAAGAAGAGATGAGCAGTTGTGCTCCACTTGTAGTGGCAAGCAGTGGAGAATCACACAGCCTTAGCCCCATTCTTCCACTATGGCCACAAAATTTTCTTTGCATGAAGGCTTCCATGTCACTCAAAAGATGGTACTCTTAGGTCTGATGATGGAGTTTTCTGACAAACAAGGTTCCCACCACCTTACACATGGGAACTCAATTGCAAAACTATGAATACCTCTCTTTCTACATCAAGTATCATGTCAAGGATTTGGATGAGGAATCCATTCATCTTAATGGACTTATCCATGATGATACTCTTATCACTCAAGATGAAGAAAGGAAGTCCTCTACATGTAACAAAGTTGTTCCAGTTGTTACTATTGATGATAGTCCTCCATCCCAACACTCAAACAAAGTTTCAAAGAAGTTCCTATTGTTGTTGATGATCCTATGGAGAAACCCACAAAGTAGATTTAAAAAGAACATGAGGAACGTCAAACAAAACCAAAGGACAGACTACAATGATACCTTTTGGAGAAACCTCCAAAGTAGATGTCTAAAACTGTCCCTCTCCACTTACAAGTTGTGGATGAGTTTCAAGATCTTGACATCTCAAAAACAAATGAGGCACCTAAAATATATCAAGATTGACACTTATGTCTTGGTCAAGGATCAACTTACCTATCAAGACCTCTTCCAAGAATTTTGAGATGTTTTTGCCTATGATTTCATGGAATATCTAGGTGTTGATCCCCAAATGTGTTAGCATTGGATCTTACTATGTTCAGATGCAATTCCAATCAGATCCAAACGGTACATGTTGAATCTCACCTACTCTCAAAAAATGTAGGACAAACCAGATAAAATACTAAAGTGCGGGTTCATTTATCTTATAGGAGACATACAATGGGTGTCCCCAATCTTGGTGGTCCCAAGAAAAAGATATGGGAAAGGTGCAAATCTATGTGGACTTTCAGAATTTGAAAGCCTAGATCATCTTGGACCTCTTTCCAATCCCATTCACAAATACACTATTGGGCAAGGTGACCCTTTAGCCAATGCTTCTCATTCATAGATGGGTATTCAGACTGTAACCAGATCACCGTTGCTCCAAAAGACCAATACTAAACTATTTTTGTCATGAAGTGGGGAACATATGCTTAGTATGTGATGCCCTTTAGGTTGCAAAATGCTCCCTCAACATTCCAACACTACATGATGAACTCCTATGGCATAGTAAGGAAGGACATGGAACTATATCTTGATGATATGTATGCGCATAATTCCCACAACAATCATATCAGCATGCTACGGGCTGTTCTACACATTTGTAGGTAAGCTTGGATTTATTTATATCCCCAACGTGTTCATTCACTGTCTCTTGTGGACCCTTCCTTGGTCACATAGTTTGTGAAAATGGCATAATGGTGGACCCCAAGAAGATCTAGGTCATCCAAGAGTTGCTTGGACTGGAGACCTTGCATGAGCTTAAAATATTTTTATGTTGTATGGGATACTATAGGAGATGTGTCCACATGTATGCTAAGATAGCTTTGACACTGATTGGCTTACTACACGCAACAATCAAATTTTTGTGGCCAAACAAGTGCACTAAACCATTCCAAACTTTGAAACAAAAGCTAGCTATTACTCCAATTCTAGCAGCACCTAATTGGGAACCTGATTTTCATGTTTCTAAAGACACCTATAACATAGCTATGGGCACTCTCTTAGCCCAATACATTGAACAATAGTAGGAATATCCGATATACTATACTAGTCGGCAATTGAGTTCAATGAAGAGGAACTACTCAACAATTGAGCGTGAATGCTTTGGAATGATCTTTGTTATACAAAAATTCTACCACTACCTTATGGGGAACAATTATGTGTTTCATGTAGATCATGAAACCCTTAAATGCTTGATCAACAAACCATGTTGTGTAGGAAAATTGGCCCATTCGAAGCTACTCCTACAAGAGGTTTCTTTTAATGTGGAATACCATCTCGGCATGACAATGCAAAACTTTTGTCATGGATTCCTATACATCTTGTGGATTGTTCCTTGACCACGGATCCCATAGACATCCATCTCTTTTATATAGGGGATGGTCCAAATCAAACACTACCTCTTCATGAGAAATTTTCATTTTGATTTACCACATGCCGAGCACAAAAGTTTTCATATGTCAGCACTTCCCTTCACCATTGTGCAAGAAAACCTATACCCAATGGGTGTGGATAGAGTACGCACGCATTGCATCTACACAGAGGAAGTTCCCATTGTGCTTAAAGCATGCTATTCTAATGAATCAAGAGGACACTTTTCTAGTGAGCTTACTATGAGCAAGGTCTACCTTGTAGTGTATTGTGGCCATCTTTCTCTCATGACCTCAACCAATATGCCCACATGTGTGATGCTTGTTAGAGAATTGGCAAACCCTTATCACAATATTGGATGTGCCTACACCTGATATTGGCAACACAACTATTCCAAAAGTGTGGAATCAACTTTGATAGACCTATTTATCCCATAGCATGCTAAATTCACCTTCATTACATCATTTTCATTGTGGACTATACAACAAAGCAAGCAAAAGTCAAATTCTTTGTCAACAATTCTACTTTGATTACCATACAATTCTTGCAAAAAATATCATCTAGGTTTGGGTTCCCTTATCCATTGTCATTGGCAATGGGTCATACTTTGTCAATGAGGGAGTGTGCAATTTGAGAAATCCCTTAGTGATTCATCACCATTGGTCCACTCCATACTACACACAAGCCAATAGTCAAGTCAAATGCATCAACGGCATACTATTAACCATTCTTAAGAAGATAGTAAGTCTGAATCACACATATTAGGATCAAAAGCTGTTGGGAGCTCTCTATGCCTACCACACTATGGTAAAACTTACTACGTGATACACTTTATTCTAGCTTGTCTACTTGTTAGAAGCAATCTTGCCAATTGAATTCTTAACTCCATCATTAAGTGTTCTTTTAGGTAGTTTCAGGTGTCTCAATCTTAGGAGGGGAGGACAATAGAAGAAAGGCTTTTTTTGTGCGGCATAATCTAACTAAAAAATGTCTATGAGAACTGTACTTGTAGTACACTACTCATGCTAAGTGGTAAACCTATTTTGATAGCATAACCAAAAAAGTCCTAATTTAAAAGGGACTTGGTATTGAACTTTAATGATAAGGTTGGCCAATTCTGTAGCTCAAAGATGGCTAGGTCCTTACTAAGTATGGGAAGATTTTGACAATGGGTCTATCTAGTTGGAAATTTTGGATAGAGAACTCTTGGAGTCCAATGGTGCAGAGTGCAAACCCTACAACTCACACTACATTCAGCTATGGGGCCAAGAAGAGAAGATACAATGAGAAACTCAAATGTTTTTCATCTTGGAGCAAGAAGATACTAGAGACTCATTACATGAATGTCTTCCTCCAGAATTTGAGGGACTCTCCAAACGGATGTGAGATCACCTACAAGTTCCTTCTTTTTGCAAGAAACCCTTTCTTGGACCTAAAGTCATACAAGATAAATTCAAACATATTTTTGGAAACCCATTATTTCTTGGAGCATTTAATGGCAAAATAGTGCCACACAAATGATGTTTGGAATTCAATTTTAATATGGCACTATCAGCATGACCTTTTCCAATTCAAGTGTAAAAAATGTCAATGTCATGATGGCACTTTAAATTCAAGTGGAAGATGGCACAATAGGCATACAAATTCAAATAAGAATGAAGAAAGTATGAGTTTCAAATGAGGTGACCTTTTTCCTATAAAACCCTCACAAAATTCAATTTTCTCTAGTTTAAAAAATCAACATTAAGAGAGACATTATTGTTGTGCACTCATGCCTAAGCACTTTTTTGCCACTTCATCAAGAAAACTCTATCTAAAAGAGCAAAATACCATCAAGCAGTCATATAATCCATGCACAACAAGCAACATTTCATAGCCAGATTGGCTATGGGAGCAATCTTGGATAGGTTAGATTGGACAAGACAAGAGTTTATCATCTCAGCCAGTGAGTTTTGGAATGAAGTGAAGAAACATCAAGTCAATGAAGTTTTACTAACATAGGAGTTGTAAAGAACCTTCAAAAAATCTTTGAAGAACTAGAAACTTGTGCAAACTTAGACCAATTCCATGAGAGTAAAATTGAAAGAACTCAAAAAATCCACCAAGAGATACTTCAAGAAGAGAGAGAGAGAGATGGCACCACAAAATTCCATATCATAAACCAAAAGCTAAGGTCCCAATCTACACCTAGTTGAGACATTTGTGTGACTTAAGCAACATAGACCCAAAGACAAGGAAAAACATGGAGAATGGCAAGATTTGAAACATCATTCCTCACAATTTGTACTTGCCAAGCAACAAGGAGCTCACAAGGGTGGTAGATATGGTCAAAGAAATATAAGTGAAGTTGAAGGTGATCCACTTGCCAATTCTTGTACTTTGCTCTCACCCAAAACCCTATCTTGTAATGGAGGACATAATACAAGAGGTGTTTGCTGTAAAGAAGAAGTCAACCAATGTTCTCTTGGCTTGGATGGAATTTCAATTCAATTCATCCACATTCAATGATCTTACCTAAATCCATCACTCATAGATGTCTTAACTCAAAGTGTGATTTATGGGGAAGCATCTAACTATACTCTTATACTATTCACAAAACTATGGGAATGTTATGCCATCTTTAAGAGGGCACTCTTGATAAATAAATAAAAATTAGGGAAGCCTTTAATAATGAGGCTTGTCCTTATGGCAATTGTGGAATACTTTGTTCCATGCACTTTCCACTTAAACGAGAACCTCATCAAGGAATTGGCACCAACTTCATAGATGCCAATATTCAAGAAAAGCTACCAAGAGATGAAAAAGTGGATCAGGGGGTAGAATGTGAGTCCCCATATGTAGCCCAATTGGTCTTATATTTTACTACATGGACCAATAGGGAATGAGAAAACCTCTTGAAGTTACAAATACCCTTACCTATTGGAGTGCAAGAAGCAAAACTGCAAGAACATCTTGATCCCATAGAAGTAGGGACAACCAACAACAACAAAAAGATGACACCAGCCTAGAGAAGGGTGTAATAATGTCCCACCCCTAGCTAAGAAGAAGAAGAAGTTAAGGGTCATGATCAGGGCGCCTACCAATGATGACATGTAAGCGGAGAGTGACAATAAGCAAGCAAAGAACTCTTTGCAAAAGATGAGGAGCTCTCTTTCAAAAAGGAAGAAAGCAATAGTAGAATAACATGAATCCATACTTCCCATAGCTAAAAGAGGCATTGGTTCCATACCATAAGGAGAGCTAAAAATCATAAACTTGGAGAAAAATTTGCCAAAACCTCCTAGGGATATAGTAGGTGCTTCAAAACTTGCAACGGAAGCAGCCAATGCCAACTCAAAGGTAGGGGTTAGCATCTTAGATCTTTTACCACCAATAACAACAAAACAAATGTTTTTGGCCTAGAGACCACTTCGCCGGCTGCATCATATAGAAAAAGGTTGTTCATGAGTCTTGAGGCCTTAACGTTGCGCCAAGAAATCCATAAGGAGGGGCAAAGCACTTCTCAAGAGATCAACATACTAACCATGAGGTTACAAGAAGTGGAGCCCATAAAACAAGATAGGTTAGGAACATCTTCCTACATGGTGGACAATCTCATTGGCAATATTGTGAGCAGTAGATACCTCACAAAATGGGAGAAAAACTCAAAATAGTGTGGAAGCTTGGTCTGATATTCTTGGTATCAGAACTAAGATGTGGCCATTTAGCCCTAGTAAAATACAAGAACTACGGGAGAAGCAAGAATGGCTCTTACGGGAGAGCTCTTGTAAGTTACAAGAGATGGAGCTTGCATGGGCCCAAAAGGAGGCCATGTGGTAGAAGAAATTGTCTTGACTAGGAAAGAGTAAGTGGAAGCACAATCTCAGCTCCAATCCATTCAGACCACAAAAGCAACATTCAATCAGCAATTGACAAGCATGCAGTTCAAGAACCTTCAAATAGAGGGAGAACTCCACATACTATGAGATCAGTTGACAAGCACCTCGGAGGATTCTAAGGTATCAAGGGGAAATACATAGGATTTGACCAAAACCTCTAAAAATTCCCATAAGGAGCAAAAGACTTGAGATGGGCTAAGTCCAAATTAGAAGTAGAGGTTACAACTCTCGAGAAGGAGAAGAGTAGTTGGGAAGAGGTTTGAAAAGCTCTTGAGAAAGAACAAGCTTCACTCTAGTTGAGAAAAAACAATCTAACCAATGAGAAGCCATGATACCAGAAGGGCCTTCTTGATTAAAAGGAAAAATGGAAGGAAGAACAAGTCAAGGCTCAACAACAATCAAGAAATGACTCTATAGTGCAAAACTGGAAGTTGGAGTAGAGAGTGAGCCAACTGCTTTAATTTATTAGATGCAACAAGTTGCAAGCTCCTACAAGGGAAGAAGATTCTAATATAGAAGATGATCTTGATAAAGATAGGGAGGAAGACAAGCCAATTGGATCCGCAAGAGGCTGATCTAAACAAGAGAGTTACTAGGGATGAGAAGGGAAGCCCATCAAGCAAGAAGTCCCAAAGTAGTCCTCCAAGTTGTAGTTTCACTACATCCTGATCATCAAGGCATGCAATGCCTAGTGATATTATTGGTAGCAAGAAAAGGGTGGGCCCTAGTACACCTCAAAGAAGGAGTTCAAAGTCATCGAGGAGTCCAAAGAAGAATGTAGAATGTAGTCCCATAAGGGCGGGAATTGTGGGAAGAAAGTCCCCATAGCCGGGATTGAGTGCATGAGTAGCCTCAAATCCCAAATTACTATTGGACAAGAGGCATCAGCTAGAGAAGAATTGGTCATCAAAAATACCAAAATATGGGAAGTATAGTGGAAGCCACCCATATAGTAGACCTGATGGAGCAAGTGAAAGAAGGGGAGCCATGGAGTCTTGGAAGGGAAGTTTTAGACATACTTAAAGAAGGTATGAGCCACTTAAGTGCTTATATAGATGTGAAGGAGGAAGTAGATGCCAAATGTACAAGATTATACCAAATGACATTATACCAAATGTACAAGATGCCACCAAGCAAGAAGCAAGACAATCCTTCCCCCGGATAGGAGTTGAAGTTACTACATGGCAAAGAGAGCAAGAACCCCCAAGCAAATAGATGTTGTGAGATCTTCTATGGGAAATACTATCAGTTGGACCTAAAATCAAGAAGCCGAGTTTTTGTTCTCATTTGGTGTAATGGAACTAGTGAGGCAATGGGCAGAAAGTAAAATTGCATTTGCATCTAACTTCCCATATCTCATGAGAGTCTCTCAAACCCAAGAGTTTCACAATCTTATAGACAAATTAATGATTACTCCATAGATGAAGAACATTCTTAGAAAGTTGTTCTTGGGAAATCACTTGGACAAGAAGTTACTCCATGACTAGAGCTTCTATAATGAGTCCCGCAAGGTACTCTTGAGTTCCAAGAATAGCCGAAGCTAACAATTTCTTTGAGCCATGGGTTGAGCTATAACACTATTGCAGTTACATCTTCCCATTGTTCATGATCTTCATATCATTGGGAATAATTAATGTAAATCAAGTGGAGGAGGTAGTCAAGGCATTATACCAAGAAATAGAGAACATTTGGCTTTGTATTCATTTCTTCCCCGATCTAATCTAACACAAGATATGAAGAAGGAAGTTTTTGCAGCTTGCTCTAGAATAGAATTAGAAATGTTGGTGTTCACATTGGTTGAACATACATATCAATTCAACCTTGCCTACTCATTATGGGAGCCAAGATTAATTAGCATAAAAATTGATGGACAAAGCTCAATATATAGCAACTTTTTATGCTTTGGCCATATGGGATTGAAATTTGAGACATGGGAAAGACAAAGTGTGTATTAGAAAAATGAATATTGCAGAAGGATGTCCAATTGGAGAATCCTCACAAGTTGACATATGTAGCAATCTACCTCTCATACTTCATCTTAAGGTACCTTGTCGATAGTTTGAAGTTGATAAACCAAGGATTGACAAGAAAACCACACCAATTATGAGCCACAATAGGGTACATCAAGGTGCCCTAATAGAAAATAAGGAGATTGATTCATGATTCATACGGATGTAAGGTTACAAGGTACTAATAACACAACCATTAGCTCTGACGTAGTTGCATAGAAAATGCACATCAATCACATCATATAGGAGCTTAAGTAGCCCTTGGATCACTAGGGGAATAGACATAGACTATTTTCAACCATTTTGATGATGCATTCCTAGCAATACTGGAGAAGTGTTTTTGGTCATTTAGGAATAATACCTTCAAGTACTCCTTGGTTTTTGAGGCCTTGAGCACATGCATGATCAAATGCTATGCAAGGAATATGACTTAGATATAAGCCAAAGAGAAGATGAGTTTGATACCTTTGATTATGGCTACCTCATATGTGGCAAAGAAGAACAAGCCCATAGTCAAAAGACTTGTAGTACCATATCACTTAGATTGGAAAATCTAGTAAGGAGTCCCCAAAATCCCACAACCATATATATGAACACTTTTATTATGTACTCAAAATTGATAGGATTCCTTGTATATCTTTTGATTCTAAGCACATGCAAGAATACTAATGCCCACAGATACCTTGTTATGTTGGTTTTTGTTGGACTCACAAGATCCTACATCAAGCATCACTACCGTGACAAACATGGAAAGAACATGACTTACCACACCATTTGACCTATGGGAAGAAGCCTCATGTGTGGCCCATGGTAGAAAGATTTCCTTTGGAAGTTCATTAAACCATGCAAATGCTAGAGAACTATTGGTAACAATGGTATGCAACAAAGGATCCCTACTTTTTTGGGTGGCTAATTACTACAAAGTCTTGCATCAGGTATATTAATAGATACCTTATGTCAATATCAAGGATGAAAGTGCCTTCAGCCCTTCCTATTGGGAGATCAAGACCAAGTGTACAACTTTCATATACCTCTTGTAACAAGCCAACATGTGGGGTTGTGCATAGGGAGGACTTTGGAGTTAGCACACATGGATGATTTCATTGGGATCCAAGACTCCACTTTGAAGGATTACCAAGAAAGAGACCAATAGGCACATACTATGTGATGAGGAGTGAATTCCTTTCCTTGGGCCAATAAGGTCAAAAAGAAGAAGTAGCACTAGAAGGCTTGTCCAAAGTGCAAGGGCTTAGGAGAGTATTGTGTCATAGGGTATGAAGGCCAAAGATTAAGGATGGGAAATGTCCTCTATGGTAAAGTATGAAAGAGAAGTGCATGATGCATACACATTGTGGGATCTATGGGGAGGTCAACTTGCATAAATGTGGGATTAATCCTTACAAGAAAGAACAAAAGCAAAAAAAGACTAGTAATTAAAGCTAAGATGGAGCTCTAACTATATCAAGGAATGTATCAATAGTTAAGAAAATCTAAGGGTAGGATCCTTTGGACATTTATGGTGGTGGTACTTGAGGTAGGCATTCATTGGTAGAGAATTGTTAGGGATAGAAAGTTCTTTGTAGGATTAGGTCACTTGTGTAGAAATGGGCTTATGCTCTTATGTAAAAGACCAAGACCAAGGAGAGAAATAAGAGAATGGAAGCTCACATTGGGACACTTGAATGAGGGAAAGTTTGAATGCCTAGCATGAGCTTTGGCTTTGGTATTTATAAGGAGTATACAAGGCTCTTGAGAAGCTTGTCAAGAAGCTTCCTTGAGCCGCTTTCTTGGAATGCAAGCCAAGTTAACTAGAAGCTTCCTTTCAAAGCTACCTACTTGGCGTGTAAGCTTAGTTAGTTAGAAGCTTCTAGAAGCTACCTGCTTGGCATGCAAGCTAAGTCAGTTAGATCCTTCTAGACACTTCCTTCTAGAAGCTACCTACTTGGGGTGCGAGCTAAGCTAGTCAAGAAGCTTCCCAACAAGCTTCCTAAATACTTCTAAAATATTCTAGGATAATTTGGCCTATTTGCTATTTAATTACACCTAACTAACTTTGTCACTAAACTCCATATTGTTATATATTCCCCACCCCTAGTTGGTGACATCCTCATTACCAATGAAGCTTCAAACTCTTGAATGGCCAGTTGTGCATTTTGGAGATGAGATCTTCCCATGTGGCATCATGAAAGGGATACCCTATCCAAAAGACCTTGTACTATGTATGTTATTGATGGCCTCATTGAATGTGGCAACACATAAGGATATGATCAACTTCGTACTAAGAAAGGAGGAGGAGGAGGTTGGACTCAAGAAGAAAAAGAAGATGGATTAGGAACAAAGGGTTTCAACTTGGAAACATGAAAGACAGGATGGATGCACATATGACAAGGCAAGGCAAGTCAATAAGCAATAAGAGAGACAATTTGGGTGACATCAAAGAGTTCTATCTAATTAAGGGCAAGTTTATAAACTTGGATATCAAGTGGGAGAGGGAGGTTATTGGATGAGAGCATGACCTTATCACCAACTTGAAAGTTGCAATCATGATGATGGTGATCCACATATTATTTTTGCCAATTTTGAGCAACAAGGACATGAGATTTGGCTTGTTAGAGCGACTAGGTGATGGTGGTCAAGGAATTGGAAGTATAAGGGACATGAGATAGAGGAGGAGCAAGAAAGGAATCTAGAACAAGTGGGTATTGGCCAAAATTGAGAAAGAACACAAAGAATATGGTGTTTGCCTGTTTAGAATTATTGTATGCAAACTCCACAACTGCAAGACATTCATCCCAATTAGTATGGTGAATGTTGACAAAAGCACGAAGCATATCTTCCAAGGTGCAATTCGTCCATAAGTTTAAGGATGATAGGCCGTGGACAAAGGATGATAGGCCGTGGTGCCCAATATCTAGAAGAGTGGTGCACAATATGTAGAAGAGTGCTTGCCAAAACTTTCTAGTGAAGCAAGGATCATGGTTGAAGATTAGTACACGTGACATCCCATGATGCTTGAATACATTATCAAAGTATATTTGTGCCAAGGTTAGAGCATCCACAATATCAATGGTTAGTGCCAAATGGGTTTGCTTACTAAGTTTATCCACAAAAACCACAATTGTTGTGCAACCTTGCTTTGTCTTGGGCAAGGAGGTGATGAGATCTAAGCTCACATGTTCCCAACAAGTAGATGGAATAGGTAGTGGTTGAAAGAGTTCACTTGGTTTTTGGTATTGGCCTTGTTGCATTGGCAACTCTCACACAATCAAACAAACTCCTGAACATCTCATGCCATGTTGGGCCACCATCATTTGCATTGGAGGGTACCCAAGGTCTTGTCCACACCCATGTGACCAATAACTGGTAAATCATGGGCTTCTTGAAGGCGTACAAGTTGGAGATCACCTTTGGCTGGAACATAGATCCAACCCTCATGGAATAGAAGGCCTTCCTTGAAGGAGAAGGTGTTGTATTCCTTGTTGCATGCTGCAAGACAACCATGTACCATCTGGAAGAGTGGATCTTGTTATAGATCTAACCAAAACTCATTTTGGACCTTGGAGTCAATTGACACCATTGTAAGTGCCACTATGATGAGATGAAAGGCCTTAAAATCAAGTTGTTATGATAGGGCATCAAGGATGACATGAAACCAACTTGGTTTGTACTCAAGTTTGATGTTAAACAATTAGAGTTGGTCCTCCCATTGATAATGTCTACTCTTCATGTGTTCCAAGTTTAAGGTCTACAACAATGGTTTTTGATCAGTTTGCATGATCATTTGTTTCCCTATGAGGTAATGCCTCCATACCTTGGTGGCATAAACTATTGCAAGTTGTTCCCAATCCCAAGTAGAGTAATTTCTTATAGTTTTATTTAGTCAATGAGACATAAAGGCAATGGGATGCATTCGTCTAGGAATTCCTATTGCAACATGATTCCAATTGCAAAATTAGAAGCATCAAAATCAACCACACAAGGTAGATGAGTATCATATGGTTGAAGAATGGGTCTTGAAGATGCCATATGTTTCAACTTTTGGAATGTTTCTTTGTACTTGGTGGTCCATTGAAAGCTCAAGTTCGTCCTCAAGAGGTCAATCAATGGTGTAGCCATATGAGCATAATAGTGGATGAACCGTCAGTAAAAATTGGCCAATCCATTAAATGCCCATACTTCTATAGCATCTTTTGTAGTTGGCCAATCAGTAATGGCCTTAATTTCCTCCATTTTGATCCCCTCCGATGAGATCTTATGACCCAAGAAGGTAACTTCCTTCTGCCAAAAGGCACACTTTGATTCCTTGCAATAAAATTTCCATTGTTGTAGTAGTCTTAGGACTTCTCACATGTGATTCACATGTCTTGCCTCCATCTTGCTATAAATTAAGATATCATCCATGAACACCACCATGTACCAATCCAATAGTCCATCCAACACCTAATGCATCTGATCCATGAAGACTATTGGAGCATTAGTGAGCCCAAAAGGTAGAGCTCTCTACTCAAAATGCCCATACCTTGTTTGAAAGGCAGTCTTTTGCACATCCTCCCTACCAATGGAGATTTTCCAATAGCCGCTATGGAGATCCAACTTGGAGAAGTATTGTGCTCCACTCAATTGATCAAGCAAGTCATTGATCCAAGGCAAGGGATATGCATTCTTCACTATTTGCTTATTGCACCACGGTAATCAATAAAAAAACAAAGTTGTCCATTCTTCTTTGGAACAAAAACTATTGGTGCTCCCTTAGGAGAGGCACTATGTTATATGAAATCCTTCTCCAACAACTCCGTAAGTGTTGTTTGCAACTCCTCTAACTCTTTTGGTGAGAGTTGGTAGACTGAACTACTCACTAGAGTACTCCTTGGCAATAACTCAATCTTGAAGGGCATACCACAACCAGAGTGTGATCCGTTTGGCAGATCATCCGGAAACACGTTTGCAAACTCTTGAACTATCTGACCAACCATTGCTTGATGAGGCTCTTGACTCTCCTCATTTTCCTTGTGCAATCAGCTTGATCTACTTTGAAAAAATAGATTTATTGTCCTCCAAAGCTTGCTCTATGGTTGCTTCACTAACAAACTTCCCATCTAGAGACTCATCTCTCTTCCAAGCTTGCTCCATGGTTGCTTTCTTGGCAAACTTCCCATCTTGGGAGTCATCTCCTTTCAAGTCTTGTGCTATGGTTACCTTATCAACAAACTTCCCATCTTGGGATTGACTATTCTTAGGTGTCTTACTCAGAGATGCCAGATAATCTAATCTAAAATTCCTACCTTGGTGTTGTACTTGAATTTTTTGTTGGTTCCAATCAAATTGAACCTTTTGGCATTCAAGCTACGGGAGTCCTAGAATGACATTGTAGTGTAGAGGTGCCACTACAAACTTCATACACTCTAAATACTCCTTCCCAATCTTGAAGGTAATAGGATGCAAGGTACATGATGTAGAACCCTTTCTACCATCCACCACCATCAATCTACTTCAAATTATTAGCTTTATATGAAATACCCAATTCCTTTACTACTTGCATAGACATGCAATTTTCTAACCTTCCAAAATCAACCAAAATCTTACAACCCCAATAAGATAGCGTACCTTGCAAGTGAAGCAAACTTGCATAGGTTGAGCCTTCAATCCCAAAAGGTGATTCAAATCTCCTATTGAGATTCCTTGTTTCCTTGATCATTCTGCTCCACAAACTCCATATGGGTGACTTGTTGAGGTCACCCATTCTTGAGTGGACATTCAGCGATGTAATGTCCCAATTGGCAATAATAATAAAAAACCATCATTTTATCATAGTTTTTCTCTATTTGTAGTGCCAAGTGGTCTCCATTGAATAACATCAATCTCCATTGGTGTTGGCTCCTCCCCACGTGTGTAGTGTATTGGTAGGTTTTGTGGAAGTTGAGGTGAAGACCAAGTTGTTGCAACCAAGCGGAATCAAAATGTTTGGCCAATAGCATGGCTTCCTCCAAGTGTTGTGGCTCTTGCATAGTTACCTCTAATTTGGTTCTTGACTTCAAACCCCACACAAATTGATCCAAAGCTTCACCTTCTAATATATTTGGAATTCGCATGATGGTCTTGTGGAATTGCGTGATGTAACTTCTTATAGAGCCAATCTGTTTCAACTCTGCCAACCTATCTCATGTAGATCGTGTGGCATTTATAGCTTGGATTTACTAATTTCACTCTTGAATTCTGCCCTTGTCAAGATTGGTGTAACAATTTTCCATTCAGCTCGCTCAACTTGGAATCACCACCATAGCTTTGCTACTCCATGCAATTGGCTAGAAGCCAAGAGAATCTATTTTTGCTCATCTTGAAGATTGGTAGCTTCAAAATAACATTCACAATCAAACAAAAAATTCTCCATTGCACTAGAGAGATTCTTGCCTTAAAATATCTTGGGTTTAGGGAATTGTATTTGATCTTCTTCTTCTCAAATTGGTACTCTCTCTATGTGCTCTTGTCGTCCATGATCTCATTCATCAAACAATCAAGTAAGGTGCTCAATTTGTTATTGCATAGCAATAATAACCTTGGGCATTGCCACCATGGTTGCTAATCTATCATGCAACCCTCAATCTATCTAATTTATTAACACATAGAAGTAGCACATCCATCATTCTCCATAAGTTACAACTAGAAGCACCAAGGGTTCCTCAGATATGGTGATCATATGTAGAAAATCTTGTACAAAGCGTGAGGTGATGAATTGTGTGAAATGATGTTTGGGTAGTACTTGGACACAAAAATCCCAATGGTTTAGTGGAAAAAGATTTGGTGGTCCATAAATTCCATCCTTCACATTCTTGCTTTGATAACCATGTAAAAGACCAAGATTGAGGAGAGAAAAAAGAGAATGGAAGTTCACATTGGAACACTTGAATGAGGGAAACTCCAAATGCCTAGCATGAGCTTTGGCATTGGTATTTATAGGGAGTATACAAGGCTCTTGAGAAGCTTCTTTGAGCCGCTTTCTTGGAGTGCAAGCCAAGTTAACTAAAAGCTTCTCAAGAAGCTTCTTTTCGAAAGTTACCTGCTTGGCATGCAAGCTAAGTTTTTTAGAAGCTATCTACTTAGGGTGCAAGCTAAGATAGTTGGGAAGCTTCCCAAGAAGCTTCCTTGATACTTCTAGAATATTCTAGGCTAATCTGGCCTATGTGCTACTTTGTTACCCCTAACTAAATTTGTCACTAAACTCCATATTGTTACACTTTAGTTGGGGTTCTTCAATCTTTTTTTGATGCATGCTCAATTGCTTGTACCATTTTTTGCTAGTTCATCAAGAAAATGATCTTGGTACTTTGAGAAACTCTCTAGCAGGTTGTCTACACATTAGTTCATTCATTTTAAGGAGAACTCTAGTTAGAGCATTGATTTTTGTAAGCAAATTCAGCTACTCAATGTAATCATTGAGCCCACAGACTAAGATATTGCTGATTGTGGTTGTAAGAGTGAGTCTATGTGCTTGAGATTTATAGTCCTTGCTTGATTGATCAAGAAATTCTCATTGTAAAGAGAACACATTTTGCCGTTCTTGTGATTGTTTGTACGTCCAATTTCAAGTTGTGAATGTTTAATTTCTTGAAGTATTACTCCTTGCCTTGCTTGTTGTACCACTACCTAAATTATAGAAGTGAAACATAACATTACCTATAGCATTGTGTTGTTTACTCAAGAGTAAATGTATCATTGAGGCCAAAGGGCTCATATGGGGATACACTTGCGAGCCATTTCTTGAGTTGAGTGTCCAAGGGTGAATCATGTTCCTTAATGTAACTATGATCAGTACAAAATCCTGCCCATAGTTCCTCCCTGAGCCAATTGAGAGGCCGGCCATGCTGGGATTATCCCACCTTTTCTATAAAAGACCAAATCCAAGGAGAGAAATAGGAGAATGGAAACTCACATTGGGACACTTGAATGAGGGAAAACTCCGAATGCCTAACATGAGCTTTGGCTTTGGTATTTATAGGTAGCATACAAGGCTTTGAGAAGCTTCTCAAGAAGCTTCCTCAAGCCGCTTTCTTAGAGTGCAAGCCAAGTTAACTAGGAAGCTTCTCAAGAAGCTTCCTTCTAGAAGTTGCCTACTTGGCGTGCAAGCTAAGCTAGTTGGAAGCTTCTAGAAGCTTCCTTCTAGAATTTATTTACTTGAGGTGCAAGCTAAGCTAGTTGGAAGCTTCTAGATGCTTCCTTCTAGAAGCTACTTACTTGAGGTGCAAGCTAAGCTAGCCGGGAAGCTTCCCAAGAAGCTTCCTAGATACTTCTAGAATATTCTAGGCTACTTTGTCTTATCTGCTACTTCGTAAGCCCAACTAAATTTGTTGCTAAACTCCATATTGTTACATATTCCCCTGCCGCTAGTTGGTGACGTCCTCATTGCCAGTGAAGCTTCAAATTCCTGGATGGCCGTTTGTGCATTCTAGAGGTGAGAAAGAGGTTCCCAGGTGGCATCATGAAGGGGATACCCCTTTTCAGAGGACCTTGTACTCCGTATGTTGGCAACGGCCTCGTTGAATATGGAGACGTGCAAGGATACAATCAACTTTGTACTCCTCATGATCATTGATAGGGACAAGAAGAGGGGAAGGTTGGACTCAAGAGGAAAAGGAAGAGGGGTTAGGAACAAAGGGTTTCAACTTGAAAACATGAAAGACAGGATGGATATGCATGTGACAAGGCAAGGTAAGTCGATAAGCAACATGAGAAACAATTTGGGTGATATCAAAGGGTCCTATCCAATTAGAGGCAAGTTTACAAACTTGGGTATCAAGTGGGAGAGGGAGGTTATTGGAAGATAGCATGACTTTATCACCAACTTCAAAGGTGAGATCATGTGGTACCCACATTTTTTGTTTTTTTATGGTTAGTAGTGTTTAAGAGACGAAGTAAGCACAAAATAGTCGAATTGCAAACAACAAAGAGGTGAAAATAACTTCGGAGGAAAGCCGAAGAAGCTGACATCAGATTCGATGATGGAGGTACTCGGAAGAGGAGGACGCTGGAAGCAGGCCGAAGATCATCATCTTTGGGTTGGAAAACACAGGAATGATGAAGACCGTTTAACAACCTCGGTATGTGGCAAGAAAGTACATTTCAAGAAATGGCGGTGGCAGAAGAAGCATGTCTTGACAGTGACCGGGAGAGCACGCAGAAGAGAGAAACTCACAGACAAAATTGACTGAAGAATGACTGCGATTCGGGGCAATATAAAATTGCAAATGCGCAGAGGGAAGTTGAATTTGCTGAGTAAATTTCCAATTCCTCTGAGTAGTCATCCTGCAGGAATGCGTGTCCGGAAGCCCGTTGAGAGTGAAATTTTCCGAAACCCTGAGGGAGTTAGAGTGTCTCGTCCAAGAGAGGGGCTGATCTTCCAACAGTGTAGAACGAGAGAACAAATCATGGCGAAGAAGGTGGCCAACGCGCTGGCATTGAGAGGTTTTTCAATTCGAAGGGTAGACGTAGTAGCGAGGATCAAAGTCTTGGTTAGACTTCACCTTTTTAGCATGGAACTAGAATTTCAGTTTCCCGGGAGTGATGGCAGAAATCACTGCCAGTAATTGTGAGGAGGGTCCCGAAGTGGAGGGGAAGAGAGGCAATCCGGCTTGATGGACTGAGTCGGATTGGAAGTTAGTCCTCGGGAGAGAAGTAGGAGAGCCAGCAGGAATCACCTTCTATCGGAAGTGTGATGCTGTAGAGGAGACAGCGGAGATTCGTAACTCATTTTTTGCTCCATGAACTACAAATGGTTACAAGGTGGAGTCCTATCGGGACCCGATCCAAAGAAGTATCATAGGGGCGATGATGGCCATATTCAAGCCGGAGCAAACAACATATGTAACCATGCAGCAGGCGGTCTTCTTCTACCAGATGTTTGCAAGAGTACCCGTGAATTGGGTGAAGTGTTTCTATCACCGAACAAGGCAGATGGTAGTGAATTGGCAAATGGGCTCACCACTGCATTATTTTGCACCATTTGCAGCACATTTCTACTTCGGCCTAAACTTGCTCTCTGAAGACGAGCGGCATCATATGGTCTCCCACATGCACCTTGATTTGAGACGAGAAGCCGACGAGGAGGAGCGACAATATATGCTTCAGCTGCAGGCAAATGACGAATACTTTGCGAGAACAGGATAGTGGAAGATCAAAGATGCGGCCAGTCCGAAGACGAAGAAGCAAAGTAAACCCAAAGAAGCTAAACCATTGCCCATCCAACGCAAGACTTGGAGGCTGATGTTGAAGACCGCTAATGTCGTGAGAAGAGCATCATCGGGATTGGAGTCTGATGAAGAAACGGAATCGCAAGAAGAAGACTCAGAAGAAGAAGAGCTCACGTTGAAGAGTATGGAGTCGGGTAGTGAAAGTGAGGGAGAGCCCAAAGTCCAGCAATCGGTGGTGGTGAGTGAAGCGGGCGAGGCGATGGTGGAGAACAAGCCAAAACCCAAAGCAAAGAAGGAATATCCCACGGGGCCGAGTTCAAGAGGCCAAGACAAAGATAGCACTGACACTCTGAAGATACAAAGATCGCGACTTCGGATGAAGGAGCCGATGACATAGGAAAAGACTCCAGACGAAGAAGGCAATGATGAAGAAGAAACTTTCGGCGGGATATTATATTTAACGAAGGTGGTCACACCATTGCTGGAGATTTTGAAGGAACATCGGAGAGGAATTCCCCAAGATTGAGTAAAAGGGATGAATGAGCTGCAGGTGGTGAGGCATCTGTTGAAGGAAGTGAAGGAGCTGCAGGAGCATCAAATCCGAAGAAGTGCGGAAATTGAAGATCTTCGGAGGGAGGAAGACTCGAGGAAGAAAATGTTGAGCGTGTTACAAGAGAGTTGTGCAGAAAAGGAGAAGGACCTGCAAAAGCAAGCCGGAGAGTTGAAGGAGCAGGCGATGTGGCTCAGCAAGATGCGGGAGGAAGTAAGTAATGTGCGTGTCGAGAATGTCCATTTTAAGGCGATGAACATCGTGATGGAGCAAGAATTGGACAGCTTGAGGAAGAGTGCCACAGCAAAAGATCAAGCATGGTAGAGAGAATTGGCGTCAAGGCAAGAAGAAGAAGAGCGTTTGTGAGAACTTGTCAAGAGTGCGGAGCAGCAGAAAGTGCAGTATGCAAAGGAGAAGAAGATGTTCGCTGCAGAATACGAAGACGAGTTGCAAATGTATTGGGTGGAGTTGAAGGTGGAGCGTTCTTGAGGGTACGCATTGGAATCAATAGGGGACCTTGGTGGGAGATTACGAGCAATTCTAAGCATGGAGGTTGAAGGAAGATTGGAAGAAGCTCATCTGCATGAGTTGAAGTTACTTGTGCAAGAGACTCGGAAGCGAAGAGCTAAGGATGTGGACATGAACACATTGCTGATTCGGTTGAGAGAGCGAGTAGACAGGAAAATGTTAGATGTAGAGAATAATGTTAGTCTTAGATTGGATTTAGTCAATTCGGAATTGGAGAAGATTCGGAATAGTGTGACAGTGGAGAAGAAACCTGATGTCGCAGATGTAGGAACTCAAGCATCATTGTACTTGAGAATTGATACATTAGAGAAGAGTGGGTCAAGAGATAAGAGTGTAGATGGATTACCCATGAGCTCAATTGTAGTTCCTAGTGTAGAAGTTGTAGAATTAGTGAAGAAATTAGTAGAATCAGTCATACCCGAATAAGGAGAAGTAGTAAGAAGATCATCGGGTTTGGAAGCCGATGATGAGGTAGACATCGGATCGGGATAAATGTTGATTTTGAGATAGGAAGGGGCAGATATGAAGAAATAGATTATCGATAGGGATCTGTAGGTAGGAAAGGATGTTAGGAAGTGGTGCCTAGGTAGGCAAGTCTGCCGTTTGCTTCAATATTTAAGTGAAGCATTTGCAGTACGATGTTATTCAGTATTCATATTTTTGAAGATAGATAAAGCGAAGTGCTGTTCTCAGTACTCGTTGCTTAAGCTTAATTCCGATTGTCAATTTCGTGTTTGTGTTTGTGAGTGTGTGAAGAATTCCAAAGAGCAAGTCAGTGTGTCTGGGGATGTTGGAATCTATAGCCTTGATCTTCATTCTGTGTGTTTGATCCTGAGTGAAGTGCATCGGAGCAATGCCTTGACAGGTCTGTGAGGAATTGTAGTGTTGGTAGTATTC
Organism: Lunularia cruciata; assembly: GCA_948567375.1. NCBI lineage: Eukaryota > Viridiplantae > Streptophyta > Marchantiopsida > Lunulariales > Lunulariaceae > Lunularia > Lunularia cruciata. Next base: position 11,698,711 of record OX419756.1, read on the forward strand.
TACATTTGTGAATGCAGTACAAAGTTGGTGTGAAGCAATTTCAATCGAGGAAGTTGTGCCTTCATTGGAGGGGTGGAACACAATTCTGAGGCGAAATTGGTCTTTGCAGTGAAGTGCCGTCTTCGGGAGAATCTGAATCATCACAATCAAGAATTGTTTGGACAGAATTGACTATGTTGTGATTATATGTGTGTATTCGTGACAAGTTGTCAAGATTGTGAGCTTGTTACTCTCTTCTGGGTGTAGTTTCTACCTGAGAGATTAAAGAAGCCATCAAGAAGAACTGCAATTGTGACTTTTGACTTCGTATTTGACCAATTCTGGATAGTATCTCTGCGGGAACAAACTTTACTTACCCGATTACCGCAAAAGTGATATTTGCCGGGTTGTCACAGATCACGACGATGGTGGTCCGCATATTGTTTTTGGTGATTCTGAGCTGTGAGCCGGCCTGTCTCTCACTCAGGATGAACCTCTGATGGCTATTATGGTAGCGCACCATGGACTAAGAAGGCAAGGAACCCCAACTCCATCATACTCCTCCAAGGCTAACACTCCAAGACTCAAGACATTGCTCACTAGAGAACTCAATGAGAGAGAGATAGTTGCAAATGAAAGGATGATGAGTACCTCCTCACTCCTTGTTTATATACTTGTGAAATAGTTACGTACCAAAGTTACTAATTACCGTAGTAACTCAAGTTACTAGACTAAAAGTCAAGTAAAGTCAAAAAGTAGAAAGGAATATCCATTCACATGGGCATATTCCCCTTATCTTGACCCAACCACTAAAGCAAGGATTCCTTCACATGGGCTATCCTTGGACTAAAGAAGAATCCAAAACAAAAAGGCTTGCGGGCCCAAGAGTTCTCAACTCTTTCCCCAAAGCCAAACACCTAGGAATAATACCAAGTCAACACACTAAAATCAAAAATAGTGGTGCTCATCTTTTCTACTTCCTCTAAAGTAAGGTCCCATCTATCTTAGCTATGACTAACTTTAGCTAACCATGACTAATATAGAACCATCCTTTATCTCTATATAAATAATATCTCTTAAGTACTTGTAATACCAAGCTAAATATCACAATACCACACACATGCACAAATGGGTGTTACATTTACCCCCGGACTAAGTTTTCACTTTGTCCTCAAAGTGAAGGTCTCTCTACCTTCTATGGTACATCTTCAACTTATCATGGTTAATCCTCTCAAAGTGTCTTCCTCCCAACTCCTTGAGATCATAGGTGTAATTGCCCCACACCTTCTCTACTATGAAAGGTCCAAAGTACTTAGGCAAAAACTTCTTTTGCACTCTCTTGAATCGAATGGAATCAAACAACATTACCCAATCACCTTCTTTGAAAGGCTTCACCTTCTTCTTGCCTTGCCTCTTGTCATAGCTCTCCTTTTGTTTCCTTTGGGCTTGCTCCACTCGAACCATAGCAACTGCTCTTGCCTCTTCCAACTCCATGAGTTGATCCTTCCTTGACTTCCCTGCATCACTTCCTTGTGCTTTCTTCAATCTCCTATGAATGCTTTGGAAGGTAGGAAGATCAAAGTGAATAGGTAAGGTAGACTCAATACCATACACCAATTGGAATGGAGAATATCCAGTGGAAGTCTTCATGGTTGTCCTATACTCCCACAAAACTGCATGAATCCTCTTGTCCCAATGATGTTTAGCCCCCTCCATTTCTGCATCTTTGGCCAACATCATGCACAAGGTCTGATTGGTTCTCTCTGCCAAGCCATTGGAATTTGGCTTATAGGATGTAGTTACTCTATGTGTGATAGAGAAATGTCGTAGCATGGCTGTAGTAATGCTTCCTGTAAACTCTCCTCCTCTATCAGAAACCAACTCCAAAGGGCATCCAAACCTAGTGATAATGCGTTCATAAAGAAATCTACCCACTTCATCTTCATTCTTGTCCCTCAATGGTCTAGCCTCAACCCACTTGGTAAGGTAATCAGTAACTACCACAATGTACCGATTGTTCCTTGGGGTTCTATTGAGAGGTCCTACAAAATCAATTCCCCACTTCTCAAAAGGTCCTAGCAATGGAATTGATCTAAGTGGTGGAGTGGATGTAGACTTTCTAGCAAAAGCTTGACAAACATGACAAGTTTTGCAATAATCAAGACAATCCTTGAAAATCCCTCTCCAATGGTAACCTGCATCTAGAATCTTGAAAGCAGTCACCTTTCCTGCAAAGTGTCCTCCACATACTAAACCTTCATGAAACTCCTTTATGAGTAGGATAGACTCTTCCTTACCCACTGCTCTTCGAAGTAGACCATCTGCTCCTTGGTGAAAAAGAATATCCTCCACCATTGTGTAAGGTCTAGATCTTGCTGCAAGGGCCTTCCTCTCCCTAGCATGCATCCCTTCTGGATAGTTACCTCTTGTCACAAAATCCACAATCTCCTTGTACTCCATTGGAATCTCTTGAGTGACTGAGATTGTCATGAGCTCCTCATCCGGGAAGGAATCATCTACTGGCTCATCTCCATCATGATCATAGGCTCTAGATAACAAATCAGCATTTGCATGTTTCTTTCATGGCCTATCCTCAATTGTGTAGTCATACTCAGACAAGAGTATCATCCACCTTGCTAGTCTCCCTTCAACATTAGGCTTGTTGAAGATGTACTTCAAAGCCTTGTGATCCGTGACAATTGTGGCTTTCCCTCCAATCAAATAGTGTCTAAACTTCTTGAGACCAAAGATCACTGCCAACCCTTCTCTCTCTGTGACAGAGTAGTTCTTCTCTGCTGAAACCATCTGCCTACTAGCATAAGCTATTGGATGATCATGCCCATCTTGGTCTAATTGACTAAGAGTGCATCCTATAGCTACATTAGAAGCATCAGTGTAGAGGATGAAAGGCTTACTCCAATCAGGTTTAGCAAGAATTGGAGCTACAACAAGGGATTGCTTGAGCTCCTCAAAAGCTTTGAGAGCCTCCTTGTCTTCCAAAATCACCATGTAATCTACACCCTTCTTCATGTAGATGGTCAATGCATAAGCCTTGTTGGAAAATGAGAAGATGAACCTCCTATAGTACCCAACCATTCCCAAGAATTGGTGTAACTTTGTCAAGCTTGAAGGGAATGGAAGGTCTGAGATTTTCCTCACCTTCTCAGGATCAACTGCTATTCCATCCTTGGAGATGATGTGCCCCAAAAGTAGACCTTCTTCACATCCAAAAATGCACTTCTCTGGGTTGAGTGATGCATTTGCCTCATCCAAGCATTGCAAGACTTTGATTAGGTGCTCAAAGTGCTCCTCCTTGCTCCCATAGACACAAAAGTCATCAATGAAATCTCTCACAAATTTCCCAATGAAAGGTTCAAATACCTTGTTCATGAACCGTTGGAATGTGGCTGGAGCATTGCAAAGCCCAAAAGGCATGACCTTGAAAGCGTAAGTTCCCCAAGGTGTGGTGAATGTGGTGAGTTGTTGATGCTCTGGTGCAATCTTGATTTGGTTATATCCACTATAACCATCTCCAAAACTGTACCTCTCATGACCTGCAACCTCCTCCAAGATCTCATCAATGAATGGCAATGGGTAGTAGTCCTTCTTGGTAACAGCATTAAGCTTCTTGTAATCCACACATACCCGAAGCTTGCCATTCTTTTTCTTCACAATGACAATTGGAGACACCCATTCTGAATTCTCCACCTCAAAGATAAATCCAGCCTCCTTGAGCTTATCAATCTCCTCCTTCACAACCAAAGATATTGGTGGGCTAATGCGACGTTACTTTTGGCGGATTGGTCTTGCATGTGACTCCACCTCTATCTTGTGCTCCTCCAAGGTGACTTCCTTCAAATCCTTGTAACTAAAAGCAAACACATGGATGAACTTGCGGAAAATCTCCTCAAATCTCACCTTCTCCTCCTTGGTAACATTTGGGCCATACTTGAGGGTAGATAACCTTCTCTCTACCTCCTCAAGTGTCAATGGTGATTTATCTGGGTCCTTCAAAACCTCTGGCTTAGGTGCAAAATCCATAGCACACAAGGGATACACATCTGAATCAGATTCAGATTCATCTTCCTCCGTGGAAGTCTCCTCTTCCATGCTTGTGTCCACACCTGAAGCTCCTTCTTCAGAATCTGATTCCCAATAATTAGAAGATGGGGTATCTGAATGTGAAGTGTTGGTGGTGTTAGTCACAGGAACAGTGACTCTATGGTTTGATGGCCCAATCCTCAAGTACCCTTTGTGCCATCGATCAGTTGTGCGTGCTGCTCTCAACCATGGCCTCCCAAGAAGTAAGTCATAGCTTGAATCCTTCAAGACTTGGAAAGTCATGAGATTTTGAACTCCCATAACTGAAACTACCACCTTATCCATCACCCCTACTGGTCAAACTTGTTGCTTGTTTGCCATGCTCACCACAAATGTTGAAGGTCTTGAGGGTATCATACCCAACTTCTTCATCAACCTTTCTGACATGGCATTCACTGCTGATCCTCCATCAACCAATGCATCCTTGATGTTGTGACCATTCACTCTCACATCAATCTTGGAGGCATATTCACAAGCCTCCCATGGTGCTGGCTTGGCATCCACCACCCCCATTGATACTGGAACTTTTGCCTTCTTCTTCTTTTTGCTCCTTGTAGAACTCAAACCACCTCTAAGCTCCTTTCTCAAGGTAGGGTTCAAAGCAATTAATTGGCCCACTGTGATGTTAGCCTTGTGACTACCAACATCCTCCAACACATTGTAGTTCCATTGTTGCTTTGAGATCAAGAAGTCCTCCATCCCCAACTTCTTCCTTGGAGTCTTTGTTGTTGATGGTGTTGAGGTGCAAGTGCTCCTAGTAGACATAGGAGTATCCTTGCTTGAAGTAAATCCTTGAGAAGAGTGAACATCCTCTGCAAAACGAGCTCTCTTCTTCTCTTGTGCCAAAAGCTCCAAATTAAGACCCTTGGAGTTTGAGCACTCTCCCTTCTCATACTTGCTCTCAACCACATCTATGGATGCTATCCCCTTACCTTTGTTGGGATTAGGAGCCACTTGGGTTTCACTACCTCCCTCTTTCCCTCTATTGGCTCCCTCATAACCCCTTCCTCCATGGTAAGTGGAATTTGGGCAATTCCTTTGGATATGGCCTCTTCCTCCACAACCAAAACAATTTCTATCATTGAAATTGTTGGCTGGTTGGCCTCCTCTATATGGATAGTTTCCATAACTCCTAGGTCCTCTCCCTACATTCTGATCCACCTCTCTCTTCTCCCATAGTTGCACCACATTGATCTTGAGATCCGCAAGTTGTTCTGTGATGGTTTGGAGTGGATTTTTTGGTGGAGGTGCAAGAATTGGAGCAACTACTACTTGTGGTGCAACCCTTGTCACCAAAGTATCAGAAGTTCCACCATACTTGTAGCCTTGAGGAGGATGCACAACCTCCTTCACCACCAAATCACTCTCATCCCCTTCCAAACTCTCCTCCATACGAATTGCGATCTTGATAGCTTCAACCTTGGAAGAAGGTTTCTCATATCTCACCTTGCTTCTAATTTGTGGTCTCAATCCTCCCACAAAATTCTTGGTGAGCATGGCCCCTATGCCAATCATTGTAGTCTCCACATCATCCCCACCCTTCCTCAACACTATGCAAAATCTGGACTCCAACTTTTCCACTCTTTCCACATAGACCCTCACTTTCTCTCCATCTCCTTGCTTGAGAAATGTAACCTCACTCATCAATCTCTCATAACTCTCATCAGGAAGAAAGTTCTCAATGAGTGCTGAAGTCAAAGTCTCCCAAGACTCCTCTTCCCCCTCTCTCCTCTCTCTCTTTTGGTATTCTGACTCATACCATGTAAGTGCTGCATCCTCAAAGAAATCTGGTAATAATGAGGCCCACTCATTCTTCCTCCTTTCATTGTTTCCTATGCAAGCTCTCTTGAAGTCTCTCACAAAGGCCTCCACATCTTCTCCATCCTTGCCAAAGAAAACCGGAAGTTTCCCCATCTTAACCCCTCACTATCTTTCTTTTCTCTTAATTTTTTTTTCTCTTTTCTTTTCTCTCACTCTATTACTAATAGAGTATATACATGACTAACACCATCTGAGAATAATCCACTCTAGGGAACACAAAAGGTTCAGTTTGCTCCAAGATTTCTATAGCAACATCAAATCCTAGAGTGCATATTAATCTAACTCTCATGGATAGTTTATCCATAAGTTGAAAGATTATCTCCATCACTAATCTTGAGAACTAGCTGATGAAGGTGGTAGTATTTCTGTAGCTGTACTAAGACTCTCTCCAAGATCCTTCACCAAAGTTTCCAAAAGTGCTTTTACTCCACTACACTCATGTCCTTTTGGAAGTCCTTCAACTCCACAAACCTCACACAACTCCTTGGTCTTAGATCTTCTCCCTCCCAATCTTGGTGAAGAAGGTCCAACATGCAAACCCAAGTCAAGTAAGCCTCTCCTTTCCCTCAATCTCTTGCTCTCAAAGGTTAATGGACATGAACTTGCCTTATGTTCCTTCTCTCCACATAGAAAGCACTTAGACTCACTCTTTCCTCCAAGTGGTGTAGGTTTTTGGATCCTCTCAACACTCTCTTCAAATTCTATTGTAAACTCTCTTTTCCTCAAATCCACCCCTACAATCACCTCAAACCCTTGGGGAACCTTGCATAATCTCAATTTCCACTCTTGATGACCCTCCATGTTCCCAAAGATGAATCTAAACACTCAAACATGCTTTTTGTTGATCTCAAACTTCTCATGCATGAGATCTCCACTCTGCAGAATTGACCCTTCCTCACAATGTCACTCAAATCTCCCAACGAATATGTCACAGTCCTCTGAAATTTTCCACACTTGATCACAACTCTAGGGCGTCCCTCCTTGCAAAATTTAAGACCTTTTCATCGAGCCATTTGGCCTAGACACCTTTCTATTCAGCACCCATATTTCAGATTTGGTCTGAAAACCACCCCCCTCACTTCAAAAACTCATAACGCACTGCGCAAAAATGATCTCTCTCTAATTTTTGTGGAACCAGGTAGGATACAATGCACTGAATTTTCTTGGAAATTTTCAGGACAATTCACTAAAAATTGAAGAAATGGCAGACTCTGTACAATTTTCCAGAGAGCATGCAGTTGCGGGAGCACTTTACCCTATCAACTTTCAAAAATTCTAGCCCAGTGCGCATAGAAGCTCTCTCAATAATTTCAAGTGTGCTAACTGAAAGATAACCCAAGCTATCATGTGTAGAAATCTCAAGTCCAGATCTCAAACTTGAGATTTTGCCCAAAATCACCTTAATCCCCAAAATCTGCAATCCACCTCACACAATCTCTCCAATTCCTCTCATGTGTACAAGATGTACAAAATCACCTCAAAGACATCATAATGAACTACAGGGTATACAAATGGATCTTGGTTCTCTAACATAAGTTCAGCCCTCTCCTCTCCTAATGTTCTCTCCAAGTGAGCTCTCATAGCCTCCTTCTGCCTAATGTAGAATTGGACGCGGAACATTATCTTGCCTTCTAGAGAGGTCCCGGCAACGGAACCAAAAATGTGAGCCGGCCTGTCTCTCACTCAGGATGAACCTCTAATGGCTATTATGGTAGCGCACCATGGACTAAGAAGGCAAGGAACCCCAACTCCATCATACTCCTCCAAGGCTAACACTCCAAGACTCAAGACATTGCTCACTAGAGAACTCAATGAGAGAGAGATAGTTGCAAATGAAAGGATGATGAGTACCTCCTCACTCCTTGTTTATATACTTGTGAAATAGTTACGTACCAAAGTTACTAATTACCGTAGTAACTCAAGTTACTAGACTAAAAGTCAAGTAAAGTCAAAAAGTAGAAAGGAATATCCATTCACATGGGCATATTCCCCTTATCTTGACCCAACCACTAAAGCAAGGATTCCTTCACATGGGCTATCCTTGGACTAAAGAAGAATCCAAAACAAAAAGGCTTGCGGGCCCAAGAGTTCTCAACTCTTTCCCCAAAGCCAAACACCTAGGAATAATACCAAGTCAACACACTAAAATCAAAAATAGTGGTGCTCATCTTTTCTACTTCCTCTAAAGTAAGGTCCCATCTATCTTAGCTATGACTAACTTTAGCTAACCATGACTAATATAGAACCATCCTTTATCTCTATATAAATAATATCTCTTAAGTACTTGTAATACCAAGCTAAATATCACAATACCACACACATGCACAAATGGGTGTTACATTTACCCCCGGACTAAGTTTTCACTTTGTCCTCAAAGTGAAGGTCTCTCTACCTTCTATGGTACATCTTCAACTTATCATGGTTAATCCTCTCAAAGTGTCTTCCTCTCAACTCCTTGAGATCATAGGTGTAATTGCCCCACACCTTCTCTACTATGAAAGGTCCAAAGTACTTAGGCAAAAACTTCTTTTGCACTCTCTTGAATCGAATGGAATCAAACAACATTACCCAATCACCTTCTTTGAAAGGCTTCACCTTCTTCTTGCCTTGCCTCTTGTCATAGCTCTCCTTTTGTTTCCTTTGGGCTTGCTCCACTCGAACCATAGCAACTGCTCTTGCCTCTTCCAACTCCATGAGTTGATCCTTCCTTGACTTCCCTGCATCACTTCCTTGTGCTTTCTTCAATCTCCTATGAATGCTTTGGAAGGTAGGAAGATCAAAGTGAATAGGTAAGGTAGACTCAATACCATACACCAATTGGAATGGAGAATATCCAGTGGAAGTCTTCATGGTTGTCCTATACTCCCACAAAACTGCATGAATCCTCTTGTCCCAATGATGTTTAGCCCCCTCCATTTCTGCATCTTTGGCCAACATCATGCACAAGGTCTGATTGGTTCTCTCTGCCAAGCCATTGGAATTTGGCTTATAGGATGTAGTTACTCTATGTGTGATAGAGAAATGTCGTAGCATGGCTGTAGTAATGCTTCCTGTAAACTCTCCTCCTCTATCAGAAACCAACTCCAAAGGGCATCCAAACCTAGTGATAATGCGTTCATAAAGAAATCTACCCACTTCATCTTCATTCTTGTCCCTCAATGGTCTAGCCTCAACCCACTTGGTAAGGTAATCAGTAACTACCACAATGTACCGATTGTTCCTTGGGGTTCTATTGAGAGGTCCTACAAAATCAATTCCCCACTTCTCAAAAGGTCCTAGCAATGGAATTGATCTAAGTGGTGGAGTGGATGTAGACTTTCTAGCAAAAGCTTGACAAACATGACAAGTTTTGCAATAATCAAGACAATCCTTGAAAATCCCTCTCCAATGGTAACCTGCATCTAGAATCTTGAAAGCAGTCACCTTTCCTGCAAAGTGTCCTCCACATACTAAACCTTCATGAAACTCCTTTATGAGTAGGATAGACTCTTCCTTACCCACTGCTCTTCGAAGTAGACCATCTGCTCCTTGGTGAAAAAGAATATCCTCCACCATTGTGTAAGGTCTAGATCTTGCTGCAAGGGCCTTCCTCTCCCTAGCATGCATCCCTTCTGGATAGTTACCTCTTGTCACAAAATCCACAATCTCCTTGTACTCCATTGGAATCTCTTGAGTGACTGAGATTGTCATGAGCTCCTCATCCGGGAAGGAATCATCTACTGGCTCATCTCCATCATGATCATAGGCTCTAGATAACAAATCAGCATTTGCATGTTTCTTTCATGGCCTATCCTCAATTGTGTAGTCATACTCAGACAAGAGTATCATCCACCTTGCTAGTCTCCCTTCAACATTAGGCTTGTTGAAGATGTACTTCAAAGCCTTGTGATCCGTGACAATTGTGGCTTTCCCTCCAATCAAATAGTGTCTAAACTTCTTGAGACCAAAGATCACTGCCAACCCTTCTCTCTCTGTGACAGAGTAGTTCTTCTCTGCTGAAACCATCTGCCTACTAGCATAAGCTATTGGATGATCATGCCCATCTTGGTCTAATTGACTAAGAGTGCATCCTATAGCTACATTAGAAGCATCAGTGTAGAGGATGAAAGGCTTACTCCAATCAGGTTTAGCAAGAATTGGAGCTACAACAAGGGATTGCTTGAGCTCCTCAAAAGCTTTGAGAGCCTCCTTGTCTTCCAAAATCACCATGTAATCTACACCCTTCTTCATGTAGATGGTCAATGCATAAGCCTTGTTGGAAAATGAGAAGATGAACCTCCTATAGTACCCAACCATTCCCAAGAATTGGTGTAACTTTGTGCTTGACATGGATTCTCTCCTTTCTTTCTGAATCCGGTGCTTGCCTGTTTGGAATTGTTGTAGGCAAATTTTGAAGCGGCAAGACATTTATCCTGATTGGTATGGTGGACATTGACAAAGGCACACAACATATCTTCCAATGTATGATTTGCACATTTGGTTTGTCCATCAGTTTGAGGATAATAGGCCGTGGACAAAGCAAGCTTTGTGCCGAGTATCTGAAAGAGTGCTTGCCAAAACTTCCCGATAAATTGAGGATCACGGTCAGAGATGAGTACGCATGGCATCCCATGATGCTTGAAGACATTTTTGAAGTAGATTTGCGCTAAGGTCGGAGCATCCACGGTATCATAGGTTGGTGCTAAGTGGATTTGCTTACTAAGCTTATCCACAAACACCACAATTGCGGTGTGTCCTTGTTTTGTCTTTGGCAAGGATGTGATGAGATCCAAGCTCACATGCTCCTAGCAAGCTAATGGAATGGCAAGCGGTTGAAGGAGTCCACTCGACTTTTGGTTGCTAGCCTTGTTACGTTGGTAGCTCTTACACAATTGGACAAATTCTTCAACATCTCATGTCATGTTGGGCCACCACCATTGATGTTGGAGGGTACCCAAGGTCTTGTCCACACCCATGTGACCAGTGATGGGTAAATCATGGGCTTCTTGAAGGTGCACAAGTCAAAGATCACCTTTGGCTAGAACATAGATCCGGTCTGCATGGAACATAAGGCCTTTCTTGAAGGAGAAGGTGTTGTACTCCTTGTCACCTATTGTTAGATGACCATGTACCATTTGGAAGAAGGGATCTTGTTGTAGAGCTAACCAAAACTCATTATGGATCTTGGGGTCAATTGACACCATCGTAATTGTTGCCGCGATGAGAGGAAGAGACTTCAAATCAGGTCGTTGTGATAGAGCATCAAGGATGACATGGAACCAACTTGGTTTGTACTCAAGTTTGATGTCAAACAATTGGAGTTGCTCTTCCCATCAATGATGTCGACTCTTCATGTGCTCCAAGTGTAAGCTTTGCATGTGCTCCAAGTCTAAGCTTTGCAATAATGGCTTGTGATCAGTTCGCATGATCACTTGTTTCCCCAAGAGATAATGCCTCCATACCTTGGTGGCATATACCATTGCAAGTTGTTCTTGATCTTGAGCAGAGTAATTTCTTTTAGCTGTATTTAGTCGGCAAGACACAAAGGCAATGGGATGTAGTCCATCTAGGAATTCCTATTGCAACACAACTCCAATTGCAAAGTTAGAAGCATCAAAATCAACCACACAAGGTAGTTGAGGATCATATGGTTGAAGAATGGGTCTTGAAGGCACCATATGTTTCAACTTCTGGAATGCTTCTTCAGTCAATGGTGCAACCACATGAGCATAATAGTGGATGAACCGCCAGTAAAAACTGGCCAATCCATTGAATGCCTATACTTTTGTAGCATCTTTCGGAGTAGGCCAATCAGTAATGGCCTTGATCTTCTCTTCTTCCATCTTGATCCCCTTTGAGGAGATCTTATGACCCAAGAAGGTAACCTCCTTCTGCCAAAAGGCACACTTTGACATCTTGCAATAAAATCTCCATTATTGTAGTCATCTTAGGACTTCTCACACATGATTCACGTGTTTTGCCTCTATCTTGCTATAGATTAGGATATCATCCAAGAACACCACCACTGATCAATCCAATAGTCCATCCAACACCCAATGCATCTGATCCATGAAGACTACTGGAGCATTAGTGAGTCCAAAAGGTAAAACTCTCCACTCGAAATGCCCATACCTTGTGCGAAAGGCAGTCTTTTGCACATCTTCTTTATCAATCGGAATTTGCCAATAGCCGCTGCAAGGATCCAACTTGGAAAAGTAACGTGCTCCACTTAGTTGATCAAGAAAGTCATTGATTTGAGGCAAGGGATATGCATTCTTCACGGTTTGCTTATTGAGCCTACAATAATCAATACAGAAACAAAGTCCTCCATCCTTCTTTGGAACAAATAGTACCAGTGCTCCCCAAGGAGAGATACTATGTCGCATGAAGTCCTTTTCCAACAACTCTGTGAGTGTTGTTTGCAACTCCTCCAATCCCTTTGGTGAGAGTGGATAGATCGGTCTACTCATTGGAGTACTCCCTGGCAATAACTTGATCTTGAAGGGCATACCTCAATCAAAGGGTAATCCTTTTGGCAGATCATCCGGAAACACGTCCACAAACTCCTTAACTATCCAATCAACCATTGCTTGATGAGGCTCTTGGTCCTCCACAGATTGGTCTTGTACAATCGGCTTGATCCACATCGTAAATACAGACTTATCTTCCTTCAAAGCTTGCTCTATGGTAGCTTTACTAACAAACTTCCCTTCTAGGGACTCATCTCTCTTCCAAGCTTGCTCCATGGTTGCCTTCTTGGCAAACTTCCCATCTTGGGACTCCACTTCCTTCAAGGTTTGCTCTATGGCTACCTTCTTGACAAACTTCCCATCTTGGGACTGATTATTCTTAGGTGTCTTACTCAGAGGTGCCCAACAACCTAATCAGAAATTCCTACCTTGGTGTTGTACTTGAATTTGGCATCGGGTCTAATCAAATTGAACCTTATGACGTTCAAGCCAAGGTAGACCTATAATGATATCATAGTGTAGAGGTGCCACTACAAATCTCATACACTCCAAATACTTCTTCCCAATCTTGAAGGTAATAGGATGCAAGGTGCAAAATGCAAAACCCTTTCTACCATCCGCCATCATCAAACTACTTCCAATCACTGGCTTGATAGGAATACCCAATTCCTTTGCTACTTGCATAGACATGCAATTCTTTGAACTTCCAGAATCAACCAAAATCCTACAACCACAATTAGATATCATACCTTGCAAGTGAAGCAAACTTGCATAGGTCAAGCCTTTAATCCCATTGGAACTAATCAAGCTCCCAGTAGGCGGCTCAAAATCTCCTATTGGGATTCCTCATTTCCTTGATCATTCCGCTCCACAACATCTACTTGGGCAACTTGTCGAGGTCGTTCATTCTTGAGTGGACATTCAACAATACAATGCCCCAACTGGCGACAATAGAAACAACCACCATTTTGTCACAGTTTCTCCTTATCTGCCATGCCAAGCGGTTTTTGTTGAATTGCATCAATCTCCATTGGTGTTGGCTCTTCCACTTGTGTGTGGTGTATTGGTAGGCTTTGTGGAGGTCAAGGTCAAGACCAAATTGTTGCCACCAAGGAATCAAAACATTCGGCCAACCGCTATCGTCGGGAAAAAGCCAGATGAGAGTGGTAAGGAGGGGTTGCAGGATTTTGAGAAGAGGAGGGCTGGACAATAAAGGGTTTTTTTTTTCAGTGAAAGTCTTGCAAGAGGGCACATGCTGATAGGGTATGAAAATTTGGGACAGATGAGGACTGGACAGCAGAGAGCTTTTGAAAAAGAATGTCAGATGAGCTTGGTAAGGAGTGGTAGCTGGAATTTTTGAGAAAGGAAGGAAAGGAGAAGATAGATAAATCTGGAAGGGCTTTGTTGAATGATAGAGAGGTATCGAGCACTTCTGTAAGGGGAAAGGAATAAAAGAACAGAGCAGCAAGAAGAGGTGACTGCTAAATGTAAAGAGGTTTTAGGAATCAAGAAGGGAAAAAACAAAAGGGAAGAGGGATAGAAACGGAAGGAAAACATGAAGATCGTGGGCAGAGAAAGGGGAGCGGGGAAAGAATGGAAGGCAGAGTTGGGTAGCGGCAAAAAAGGAAAATCAAGGAGACAAGGAGGTCGAGGGGTTTTTGGGAGTGACAGGAACAGTTATAAGGAATTTTGGAAGGACAGAGGATCGAAAAGGGTTTTTATGGGAAAATAGGAAGTGAGAGATCAGAGGGTTAGAGTTTGAAGGACACAAGGAACGGAAGAGGGGTTGGGGTGACAGGGAAGAATCAAAAGGAATTGAAACGATCGTGAAGGAGTAATCAGGAAGGCTCTTTAGGGACAGAGTGAAGGAAGAATGGCAGAGGTTTGTTTTATCTGATTGGAGTGAGAGGGTTTTGAGTTTGCAGAGGACAGAAGGTGGGTAGGAAGGAAGTGAATCGAAAGGAATTGAAATGATTGTGAAGGAGTAATCAGGAAGGCTCTTTAGGCACAGAGTGAAGGAAGAATGGCAAAGGTTTGTTTTATCTGATTGGAGAATGAGGGTTTCGAGTTTGCAGAGGACAGAAGGTGGGCAGGAAGGAAGTGAATCGAAAGGAATTGAAATGATTGTGAAGGAGTAATCAGGAAGGCTCCTTAGGGACAGAGTGAAGGAAGAATGGCAGAGGTTTGTTTTATCTGATTGGAGTGAGAGGGTTTCAAGTTTGCAGAGGACAGAAGGTGGGCAGAAAGGAAGTGAATCGAAAGGAATTGAAATGATTGTGAAGGAGTAATCAGGAAGGCTCTTTAGGGACAGAGTGAAGGAAGAATGGCAGAGGTTTGTTTTATCTGATTGGAGTGAGAGGGTTTCAAGTTTGCAGAGGACAGAAGGTGGGCAGAAAGGAAGTGAATCGAAAGGAATTGGAATGATTGTGAATGACTAGTCAGGAAGCCTCTTTAGGGACAGAGTGAAGGAAGAATGACAAAGGTTTGTTTTATGGGATTGGAGTGAGAGGGTTTCGAGTTTGCAGAGGATAAGAGGTGGACAGAGAAAAGGAAGAATGAGAGGAGGTTTTCGGGAATTTGGGAGAGAATAGTAAGGATCAACGGGAGAAGAAGGACAGTAAGGAAAGGATTGAATGGTAAAAGGAGTGAAAGGGTTTTGAGTTTTAGTAGAGGACAGAAGGAAGGATCAACCGGAGAAGAAGGACAGTAAGGAAAGGATCAAGAGAGTGAAAACAGGGAATAGAGAGGTTGAATGGAGATAGGTGACTATGGATTTGAGGGATCCAAAATATTGAAAGGAGAAAAGGAATTGAAATGACAAGGGGATAAATAAAAATGTTTAGAGAGGAGGGAAAAAGAAGAAGGAGAATTACAAAAAATACAGAAAGAAGTGAAGGATTGTGGAGATAAGAAAATGCAAAGAATTGAGAAAAGGCAAGGGTTTCTGAAAAATCGTAGGAAGAGAGAACAGAATTTTGTTTTGAGAATCGAAAGGAGGTAATAGGCAGAAAAGAAAGAAAGGACCAGAAAACGAAAGAAGGATAGGAAAATGGAAGGAAGGAGATGAAGGAGAGATAGGAGTGATCGAAGGGGTTTTCAGGGAAGGCAGTAAGATTTGAGGTTGGCAGAAGGCAGAAGAGAATACATTTTGAGTTCTCAAAAAAGCAGTAAGTTTCATTTCCAAAGGGAGAAGTAGGATTCGCGGGAAGAAAAGTTGGATGACGAGTGAGAGAGCAGTGTGGAATTTTAGAGAACGGTGTTGAGTTTCTCAGAGAAGCAAGAATGCAGAATGGTTTGAATTTGGCAAAAGGCAGTGAGGTTCAATGACAAAGGAAGGATCAGGGTTCCGGGGTAGGGAATCTGGCTGACAAATTGACAGAGCAGCGTTGAGTGAGAAACTCAAGAGGAGAACTTCCTTTTGACAAGACAAAGGACTGTGAAGCATGGAGAGGGTTTAGCTAGGATCAAAAGCAGAAACCAAGAGAAGGATCTTCTAAGAGGACAAGTAGTCTCAAAAGGAGAAGAAGAGAAGAAATCACAGGGGAAAACAGGGAAGGTATTCGGAAGAACAAAAATCAGCAAAAAGGTTAGCAGGGCACAGGTGTCCCTAAGGGCTTGGCAGGAATAGAAAAATCTCGAAAGGTTGGTTGGACAGAGAATCTATTACTAGTTGAAGGTTTCATCCAAAACTTACTCAAGGAGCAGAGAGGAAAGGCCAAACTAGCTTGCAAAGTGAAGGTGGACAGGAACAAAAGAAGAGAGAAGTCATGTTCAGCTTAGGAGTCATGTTCAGTAGAATACGAGGACTGGATATAGAAACTCGATATGGGATTTGTCAGGAGCTTCTACCAGGCGTAGAGTCCTATGGCAAGAACAAGCAGAGCATTTGGGAAGATCTAACATACCGGAATATCAAAGAGAAAGGAGAATCCCGAGGAAGGACCTACTAGACAGTGGAGACTTAGAAAGAACGACAAATTGGAAATGTTGCAGAATAGGGAGATGACGAGTTGTAAGGAATAGGAAATAGGACCTGCTCAATCCCTTTTCTTTCTTCATGTGCTTGGCTAGTCAGTGTGCTTTGGTTTGGTCATTGTCTGGTTAGGAGCCGTGTGTCATGGCTCAAAGGATTATAAACTGTGAAACTTGGAATTGAGATGGAAATGAGATTCCTAGTGATTGAGTGTGTGTACTTGATGTGCAGACAGCGGTAGAGAAAATAATAATAATGTGTTTTTTTTTACTTCTTTTTTACACTCAGTCTAGATTATGTAAATGGGTCAGCACATTTAACTAATTGCCCGGGATTGAGTCTGGTTGCATAACTTGTGGACAACTCCACAAAACCCCACCAGATCATTCTCCCTGGAAGATCAGTCTGGACCAGAACTGCAAAACCCACCAAACCCAAAACATATTAAAGCCGAGGATACTAGACCAAACAAGAGGTCAAGAATAATGAGCCATGACTAATAATAGACGGTACAAGAAGGACAAAACACTCCAAAAGCCTAAGCGCAGGCAGCCAGGTGCCCAGCGCAATCTCAAGACCATACAATCCCCATGACACCGCATGGCTTTCTCCAAGTGTTGTGGCTCTCGTATGGTTACCTCTAATTTGGTTCTCGCCTTCAAGCCCCTCACAAATTGATCTAGAGCTTCACCTTCCAATATATCTAGAATTTGCATGATGGTGTTTTGGAACTGCGTGATGTCACTTCTTACAGAGCCAATTTGTTTCAACTCTGCCAACTTATCCCGTGCAACTCGTGTGGCATTTATAGCTTGGAACCGACTAATTATTGCTCTCTTGAATTCTGCCCATGTCAAGATTGGTGTAACAATTTGTTGTTTGGCTTGCTCCACTCGGAATTTCCACCATAGCTTTGCTACTCCATCCAATTGGCTAGAAGCCAAGAGAATCTGTTTTTGCTCGTCTTGTAGATTGGTAGCTTCAAAATAACGTTCACAATCAAACATAAAATTCTCCACTGCACCCAAGAGATTCTTGCCTTCAAATACCTTGGGTTTAGGGATTCTGATCCGATCTTCTCCTTCTTGGATTGGTACTCTCTCCACTTGCTCTTGTCATCGAAGATCTTGTTCATCCAACAATCGATTAAGGTGCTCGATTTGTTGTTGCATAGCAAGGATAACATCAGGTATTGCCACCATGGTTGCTCCTCTATCACACCACTCCCAATCTATCTAATTTATTAACACATAGAAACAACACGTCCACCGTTCTCCAAAAGCTACAACCGGAAGCACCAAGGGTTCCTCACATATGGTGATCATATGCAGAAAATCTTGTCCAAAAAGTGAGATGATGAACTGTGTGAAATGATGCTTGGGTATTATTTGGATGCAAAAATCCCAATGGTTTGGTGGAAGTGGATTTGGTGGTCCATAAATTTCATCCATCCCATTCCTACTCTGATACCATTGTAAAAGACCAAATCCGAGGAGAGAAATAGGAGAATGGAAACTCACATTGGTACACTTGAATGAGAAACTCCAAATGCCTAGCATGAGCTTTGGCTTTGGTATTTACAAGTAGCATACAAGGCTTTGAGAAGCTTCCTCAAGCCGGTTTCTTAGAGTGCAAGCCAAGTTAACTAGGAAGCTTCTCAAGAAGCTTTGTTCTAGAAGTCACCTACTTGGCATGCAAGCTAAGCTAGTTAGAAGCTACTAAAAGCTTCCTTCTAGAAGCTACTTACTTGAGGTGCAAGCTAAGCTAGCCGGGAAGCTTCCCAAGAAGCTTCCTAGATACTTCCAGAATATTCTAGGCTACTTTGTCTTATGTGCTACTTTGTAAGCCTGACTAAATTCATCGCTAAACTCCATATTGTTACATTTTCCTTATTCTTGTAGCATCCTGCACCTTCACTACAAAATTGGACCACCCCACCAACATTCTTTGTCCTCCTCAAACTCTTGGATCATGGATGGGGCCTACAAGTTAAAATTTAGGCCCAATTCACATGTTCTCCTCTATATACTCACTAAAAGATTATAGCTTGGTTTAAGTGAGGTAGGTGGTTCACTTTGGGCAAAATAGTTTCATCAAGGATTGAACTATAACCTATTTAGCCAGATCCTTGTAAGTTGCTACTCTCTAACCATTACAAGTATATCTCTTCTCTACAAAGGATTTGGATATCTTTATATTGAACTCTTTACCTATATCCCCAAAATTGGTATTTATGGTCATTGCTCCATATGAACCTATGTCACCTCTTAGTACTATCTTCTAGTAATCTTCTCCCCAACTATAAGGATTATGCCAAAGATTTTTCCAATTGCTCTCATTGCCCATTTTTTTGTCCTTGGAGATTGACGGATCACCTCAAAAATCTTCCTTGTTGCTTCCCTTCCGCAAACCATCTCTCTATTAAGGGTGCTACAACTACAAAGAACTATCAATTATAAAGGTGTAAAAATGTTGAGGTGTTCTTTGGAATTCTCTTGTAAATTCTTGGCAAGGGTGAAATTACTTGCTGGCACTTTGTTTTATTGTTAGGGATTCTTTGGTAATGGTCCTCAATTGATGAGCCATCATCATTCATGTATGATTACTCTCCAATGAGTGCAAATAGTCCTTGGCAATGGTTCTTTATCTAGGTGGTTGTGCAACTCAAATTAGCATATGGTCTTTGGTTCCAAAGATTCTTCATACTTATCTTCTTTGGTTCCAACCCTCTTTAGACTTGAATTTTTTGTACCAAATAGATCTTTGTGGATGTCTTCTTTGTATCCAAATGAAATGTACACAAATGAAATAAAAAAAGAATACTCATATAAGGAGTTTCTTTCCTTAAACATGAAAAAAACTTACTCTATCTTAATCAAAAAGAAACAAAAGAAACAAAAATAACAACTTTTGCAAATAGGTTTGCATCATAATTACTCCTTGAAGGTCCCTTCTAGTATAGCTTCTAGTCTTTGTTGAGACTTGGTCATGTGTGAAAACCCTAAAAATATCACTTTTGCGGTAATCAAGTAAGTAAAGTTTGTTCCCATAGAGATATGAATTGCAACTTTACTTATTTTCAACTCCTCCTCATACTCCATTGTGCAATCTTCCAACTCCTTCACATACTGGTCAATCTTCACCTCTAACATCTGCACCAAATCTCTCAGCCTTCCTTCTTCTTGATGGTGCTTAGCTAGATCTCGTTACCAAGTTGTTGTCTTCTACTCTACCCTCTATTGGAATGCATCAAGCTCCTCTTCCCTTGCTTCCACTAATTCTTTGCTATTTTCTTACTTTGACTTTACTCCGGCTTGTAACTTCTCCACCCAAAGTCTTTCTTGCATAACCTCCTTCACTTTCATCACCAACTCTCTTCCCTGCTTCTCAAACTTCTCTTGCAAATTCTTGTTGATCTTCTTCTACAATGCTGCATCTACTCACGGTATCTCCTTTTCCTCCTCTCCTTTTCTCAGACTCTCCCGGAACTTCTAATTCTCTGATTCTAGTCTCTTCAGCACCTTCAACATAGTCTGCACATTGGGATGTCTACTTTGCATCTCCTTCTTCTTCTTCTTCCCCATCTGCAATAGCAATGGACATACCACATCTCAAAGGTACACTACTCCCTCACACCCTGCTTCTTCTTCTACCTTCTCTTCAAGGACTTCAGCAATTTGGTTCTTCCCATTTGAGTCCGATGCTTTACTATGAAGTCCAAGTTTTTGTATTATCAATGACACATCATCCTCCAAACTTTCTTCATCATCCAGATTGATCATTTTTTGGGCTGCCTTTGAACATTCTCCTTTTGGCGTGTACTGCCTTGGCTCGGCCACCAGTCCTTTTCTCCTGCATTTGCTAACTTTGCTAGAATCTCTTCTTTTGTCTTTTGCCTCTTGATTGCTTCTTGTAGAGAAATCTCCTTCTCTTGATCTTTCTGCACCTCAAATTCACCCTTGCTCTCCTCACTGGACTTTTCACTCCATAGGGTTAATTCCAATTCTTACCCCAATCCCTCCAATGCAGACTTTGCTTCACCTTCTGATTTGATCTTCTCTTTAGGTGCAATTTGATGGACTTGCTTCCCTTCTCTCTACCCAATTCTTCTTAATTTCCAGGGCTGCATTGGCGAGCTCTCCACCTCAGGTCAACTTCTCTTCTTCTTGCTTGGCAGGAGCACATCTATCTTTCAATCATGTCGCATTCTTGCATAATGATTGTCATTGCTCTGCAATTACCAAATGTACTATCGTCCTTCATTGTTTGCTTCTTGATGCAAATTGGGATGGAAATGCAAGACAAACTTCTTCTTCTCATTGCTGCTTAACAAATTCAACCCAAGGTAGAAGTGTGTTACAAAAGGCACAAAGTAATGTGGTGGTGTCAACGTCCTCCAATTGAGCACCATCTGCCTCATCCGCTGATAAAAACACTTTGCCTAATTGATTGGCTCTCTTGCAAACATCTTGTGGAAGAACACCACCTGCTGCTTCGTCACATAGGTAGTGCACCTAGATTTGAACAATGCCATCATTGCACCTATAATTCTTCTTCTCACCGGGTCTCAATATGTATCCACCTTGTACCCATTTTTCATGTGCTTCGAGGTGAATGACTCACTGATCTCTTGGGTTTCTTCTATGGCTTCTCACTTCCCAAGAACATGGCTCCATACTCTTCCCCACTCTCTCTTCCTAACACTAGTCTCCAATCCAACTTTGTCCATCAAGCCGGATTGTCCATCTCTTCCCGACTGTTGCCGGCTGATCTACACACTTACTAACCGTGATCTCTACCATGAAAGTAGGAAAACTCAGATTCCAATTCCAAGAAAGGAAAGCAATGCAAAGTCTACTAAGGACTTTGATGCAAGCCATCACATCTAATCTCTTAATCATTGGGTTTTTCAATGCCAGTGTAGGGTACTTCCTAATTCCCTTCATTCTACTCTCTTTTGTGATGTGCTTTTGCAAGACAACTCTCCTGTCCCTTGGACTTGCAACTCTCAACTCCTCTGAATTCTTCCCAACTTTACTCACTACCACTCCTCTTCCCTGATCTCCCTCAAGACGACTCTACAAAAGCAAAGGAAATTCAATTGTTATTCATCTTGTTCTTGATTTGAAACCTTGCTTTATAGTCCGACATTTCTCAATCATTCTTAAAATGCTTGTCTATCAAGAAATCACATCTTCTACATGCACTTCTCCTATCACTTTCAATTTCTCTCCCTTTTGCCTTAGCCGCTTTTGTGTGCGGTACAATTCTTGATTTTCCAACCCAAAGGAAATATGTTGCTTTGTCTTTGCATCGGGTTGATCACCCTAAGGTGAGGTCTCCTTACTTTAGGTTGAACTCTGATAGATCCAATCCAAATACTTTGTTATAGTTGGAACTCATTCTTAATGAAAATGGTCATTAAGAATGAGTTCCAACTATTTCTTGAAGGTGATGACCTAACCAACTCCAAGGGAGTTGCTTAACTATGAAGATGTTCAACTCCAAAGATGATGTTATATCTTTCCCAAGAAGCACACTCCAAGTGCACTTTGCCTTGACAATAGGACTTTGCTTTTTGATTCCATGGTACTTTCAACACTATAGTTCATTTTGATTAGTCAATGCATTACTTTGCTCCTTCAAAACTCTCAAGAATCCCAGACCCTAATCATAAGTACAAATGGTCACTCCACTCAAGCACTTTGGTTCATAGTACAAAGTTCCTCACCACTACTCACCCAAGATGTGGTACCAGGGAATTTTTATTTTTTTGGTTTTCTCTTTCTTTCTTTTTTAGAGAAGAGGAATCCCTTCTATAGAAGGGGAAATTCCACAAATCTCTATTTTGGTGAAGATATGGTTCTTGAAATGATTGTGTCTTTGGAAAATTGGCATCTTCATGGAAACTTGGTTGTCTTTTATTCAGAAGGATAGGAAGACCCATTCTTTAGAAGATGAGTAACCGTATCTTTGGAATAGTATTACATTTTCTTTAGAATGAACAGTTTGGATACCTTTCTCATATTCTTTGGAAGAGGGTAGACCTTGTCTTTGGAAGAGCAAGAGGATTCTTTAGAAGAGGAAGAACTAGTGGTGCAAAGATTTCAAGGTCATGGGAAGAGCTCCTCAAAGTCAGTTCATATGAGTAGAATAAGATGGGTGATTGAATACCATTGTAGCACAAAAGAGGAAAGAAGTATAAGCGTAGACAATTCCATGCAAGTAAGCAAGTTTATAGTCTTCACAAACTTCCAAGAAGACGCCAATCAATTAAATTAAGTATGAAGTTGGAAATTGAGTGGTGATTGAGGAAACCGCTTCCATAGATAGTAGATTGCTAGTCACAATAGTGAAAGGAATGAGCCAAATGCATTCCAAGAATGCTCTGAACTTGAAGACTCATGCAGTTGACCCATAGGAGATGAAAGAGCACATTGAGAAGGAGCACATTGCACCATTATTACCATTGTTATACCCACCTAGAGTTGTAGATCCCATAGTTATCTTAATGTACAATTAGTTAGTACTTTCCTGTTTTTAGGTAGGTATTTTTGGTTTCTAGTTTTAGTCACAAATTTTTATGACTGTTAAGCATAGCATTTTAAGTGATACTTTATTAAGAGTATGAGTGATGAATCAAGTGAAGAGCTTCATAGCTCTTTGTCACTTTGTTTATTCACTTATGAAATTTTATGGATTTATTCTTATGTTTTGATGAAGAATCATAATGACATTGGTTGCTTTGTGTGTACTTTGTGACTTTTTGGATTCAATGACATGAAAAGACTTCATTATGCTATAGTGTTGTAAGTAACTAAAGTATGAGAATTAAATAAAAAGATTGTCAAAAATATATTGTAATCTTCTCAAGATGATGCCTTTAGAAGGGTAGGACATTGGTTGTTAGGTGAAGATGGTGCCTTCCAAAGTCTAGAAAATTGATCTTTGAAAGACAAGCTGAAAATTTTTTGGAAGGAGTCAGGATCTTCAAAATATATGTGCCTTCAAAAGGAGAATCTCTTCATCTTCAAAAGGACCTGACCTACATCTTCTAAAGGGTAGGACATATATCTTTGGAAGGGTCTTCAAGCAATGTGATTGAGTGTTAATATATAGGATGATCCACACTCTCATCCCAATGGCTCCTTAGGCCCATTCTACTCTTAGCATCATTTGAGAAATAGATAATTTATTTTATAGTCCTAATACAACCTACCACAAAAACCACACAAAAAAGATACATTTTGGTTTGCACTGACTATGCAACAAAGATGGTGGGAAGCAAAAGCTATAGGAAGGATGATGCAAATACAATAGCAAAGTTCTTCCTCCACAATGTCATCTCCTAGGATGGCTACCTCCTCAAATTAATGAGTGATAGGGGAGTTCATTTCTTGAATAAACTAGTGGAGTCTCTCACCCAACACTTTCCAATGAAACACAAGAAAACTACCCCCTATAATCCAACATTGGAATGATTGACAAAAAGAGCCAATGGAATTTTGTGCAAAATCTTGAAAAGGGAATGGTGAATTTTGCATACAACCCTGAACCCAAGTTACCAGTAGCCTTCTGAGCATATCACATCACTAAGAAAATCCTAATGAAGTAGACACCTCACTTTCTCACATATGGGCTCCATCATATTTTGCCCATTAAATTTAAGGTGCCTATCTAAAAGAATCCATCAAAGAATAGATGATTGAAGAAGATAGTTAGGCTCTCTAAATGCAGCAACTGATGTTTTTGGAGGAAAAGAGAGATGACTCCCACAATTGCACCAAGAATGCTCAAGAAAGAAGAAAAGAAGTTCATGATCAAAAGATCCGGCCAATGCAAATTGTAGAAAGAGAGTTGGAATTATTGTATGATACTTGTCATAAGTTCTTCCCTAAGAAAACACATCTTTGATGGATGGGACCTTATTGAGTGGAAAAACTCTTTAAAAATAGGTCTTTATAACTTGTTGATCTAGAGGGAAATCAATTGCTACTTGAGTCAACAAATGGTGGTCCTACAAATACTACAATTGAGGAAAGAAGAAAGAGAAACCTTGATGTTTGTAAGGACACTCACATTTGAGGAGAGGGGTATGTGATGCCTAAACTCTTTCCAAAATTCACCTTTTTTTTAACTTACTTAGTTTAATCAAAAAGAATGAAGAAATAGCTAGTCAATAAGGAAGAAAGGAGGCTTATTATTGTTTGCCTTCCATCCCAAGGGGAACTGTACCTTCAAGTGGAAAGATGATACAGAAGGAATATATTGTAGGAGAACCAGCAATAGTGGATCTAGATAAAGAACATGTGATATGGCTCTTCAATGAAGAAGGCTTTCAATCAAGGAAACCTTTGGTGAGGAAGCCTTTCACCCTAGAGATCTTTGCCTTGGAAAGAGACCTTTGCCTTGGGATGACCTTTGGTCGGAAAAGTCATTCAGTTTGGAAGCCCCTTGGTCTAAAATTTATGAGTAAATGGTTGTGCAAATAGATCAAGAACTGACAATTGATGACCATTTGATTGTACTAACCACTCATATATGCAAGGAATGATTGCTCACCAAATCATACCTACCAAACACTTATAATGGTTGAGCCATCACCTTAAATATCCTTATTGGGCTTAGATTCTTTTTATGTTTTTCAAAGTTAATAAGCGCAAGACCAGTTTGGATTTCCTTCCCCTCTGCAAGAAGTTGCAACACTTAAGAATTTGAATTATGAGAATGTGTGATTGTGCAAGGAGGATTGATAAATGTGAGATGGATTGAGAAGAATGAATGGATCAAAAGGAAAGGAAGTAAAAATTCATCAAGGGCATAGTAAGATGAGAAGAACATATAAGTTTATAATCAAGTCTATAAGATTGGCTAAACGTGCACTACATTGTAGATAGAAATTAGTCCACAACAAGAAGTTGGAGTTCTTGTTGTGGAATTGGGAGTTAAGTGACCAGGCAATGTTGCATGAGATCAAGGACAATCATAATTTGAGGATGGAGACCTTGAGAAGGAACCTCTTTGCTTGGATAGAGGGACATTGGTGGATAGTGTTGGGGCCTAGGAATTCTCCCCTAGATGCCATTACTTTAGACGGTACTTGGACTTGCCCTCATGACTATAAAAGCCAAGTTCAAGGCAACATTCAAAGATGACAAGACCAATAATGGTTGGTTTTTCCTTGGAATTAAAGATCTTGCTAAAAGGATCTTGATAGATATAGTAATGAAGTTGTTCAATTCTAAACAAACAGTCAAGCAATCTTCTTTGATACCTACACCAAGGAAGACTTGTCAAGTGGGCAGCAATGTTTTGGGTGAAGGCATGTTGTGTGTATATACATTGCTACACAACATACATTGTTGTCAACATCATACACTATAGAAGCACAACTTATACATAAGTCATACATGAATTCTAAAAGTGCCATAATAATCAGATTGTTTACAACTCAAATCAAATCAATACTTGATTTGATTCTCAACAACTTGCCAACAGTAGGGCATTGATTATAGTCAAGCCACACCGACTCTAACTAAGAGACTCCAGCTGATGCTCGCCAGCTTTCTGTCCACTCTAGCCAAGAACTCGAAGGCTCAACATCAGAGAAGTGAGCTCTCTAGAGTTGCACTTCCAAGGTATACTCCTGATTTTGACCTAGGTCTCATTCCAATGGTCCCGCTGATGGCACATCCAATTGTGCTGATAGTGCAAGTGATGGTGGGCCCAACCATGAAGTCAGTACCCCAAAGACAAAATCTGACCATCAAAAAGTAATCTATGAGTAATTGCCAAAATACCTCTAACTACTATCACTAGAACTCTAAGGGTCCAAGCAATCTAGATGCAACACTACAAATGGTATGACAACTGTTGTGTGTATATACATCACTACACAACATACATCAATATCAACATCATACACTATCGAAGCACAACTCACACATAGTCACACATGAACTCTAAAGTGCCACAATCACCTCCTAGTTGGCGGTTAGGTCCCTCTAACTCCAAATAGCCATCTATTCCAAGTATATAGTATACCCTATGGTGGGTAAAAGATCAAGAGGCTGGGTGCTATCAAGCCCCATTGTTGGTTGCCTGTCTGCAATCTATACCATATAAAGTATGTACTAGCTATAGGTCAAGTACATCTAGGACATAACCATTGTTCATGATAAACCACCGTGAGAGGAGGAGTCATACATGCCATATGCCATCTTCTCAAACAACTATCACACACTAACATAGTAGCAGCTCTACCAAAAGAGCCACATAACATACACCTCAAGCCTGCATGTACAAGTGCCAAGCTTGGGTCCATAGTACTATCAATGTTTGGGAGATGACATGGTGCACAATTGTGCACATGATCCTTCCAAACAACACCATCACATCCTTTCAACACAAGGACTCCAGATGGCAAAACCTCACACACTCTCAAGATAGTGTGGCATGTCAAAACATCAAGTGTCATTGGTGCTATCTGCTATATGACGGAGAATTAGGGTTTGATTCCGGAGAGGGAGCCTGAGAAACGGCTACCACATCCAAGGAAGGCAGAAGGCGTGCAAATTACCCAATCTCAACACGGGGAGGTAGTGACAATAAATAAAAAATACTGGGCTTTTACAAGTCTGGTAATTGGAATGAGTACAATCTAAATCCCTTAACGAGGATCCATTGAAGGGCAAGTCTGGTGCCAACAGCCACGGTAACTCCAGCTCCAATAGCACATATTTAAGTTGTTGCAATTAAAAAGCTTGTAGTTGGATCCTGGGGAGGGGTGAGTGGTCCGCCTCTTTTGGTGTGCACTGGTCGCCTCTCTCTTTTGGCCGAGGATGCACTTTTGGCCTTAACTGGTCGGGACACGGAGTCAGCGATGTTACTTTGAAAAAATTAGAGTGCTCAAAGCAAGCCTACGCTCTAAATACATTAGCATGGAATAACACGATAGGACTCTGGTCTTATTGTGTTGGTCTTCGGGACCGGAGTAATGATTAATAGGGACAGTTGGAGGCATTTGTATTTCATGGTCAGAGGTGAAATTCTTGGATTCATGAAAGATGAACTTCTGCAAAAGCATTTGCCAAGGATGTTTTCATTAATCAAGAACAAAAGTTGGGGGCTCAAAGACGATCAGATACCGTCCTATTCTCAACCATAAAAAATGCCGACTAGGGATTGGCGGATGTTAATTTGATGACTTTGCCGGCACCTCATGAGAAATCAAAGTTTTTGGTTCCGGGGGGAGTATGGTTGCAAGGTTGAAACTTAAAGGAATTGACGGAAGGGCACCACCAGGAGTGGAGCCTGCGGCTTAATTTGACTCAACACGGGGAAACTTATCAGGTCTAGACATAGTAAGGATTGACAAATTGACAGATATACATAATCATATAGATGAAATTGATGGATGAAGCGTCTATAATCTCCTCCTCAAATAGTAGCATAACGTAAGGTATCTCCATGCTAAGCAATCGCCAAGTTCTCAAAGACCATTGGCATCACTCTCCAAAAGATCTCTGCCCATTGAGAACATGTGCTCATCCATACATCTGGATTATCCAAGTCCAAACCTACAACAACATCTTGATGAATGACTATAGGTAAATCTAGATCTTGTCCATAGAGTAGAAAGTAAGGAGAGAAGGATGCTAAGGAGACTTGTTGGCTGAATCAATAGCCCATGGCCAACCAAGGTAACTAGAGATCCCAATCTCCCAAGTGGCTTCTCTGCAAACCATACTTCCACAATCCTCTCTTCATTGTCTAAACCACTCTCTCTACTAAGCCATCTACCTTAGGGTGATCTCAAGAGGTAGTATGATGATTTGTAACACCCATTTGTGCATGTGTGTGGTATTGTGATATTTAGCTTGGTACTACAAGTACTTAAGAGATATTATTTATAGAGATAAAGGATGGTTCTATATTAGTCATAGTTAGCTAAAGTTAGTCATAGCTAAGATAGAGGGGACTTTACTTTAGAGGAAGTAGAAAAGATGAGCACCACTATTTTGGATTTTAGTGTGTTGACTTGGTATTATTCCTATGAATTTGGCTTTGAGGAAAGAGTTGAGAACTCTTGGGCCCGCAAGCCTTTTTGTTTTGGATTCTTCTTTAGTCCAAGGATAGCCCATGTGAAGGAATCCTTGACTTAGTGGTTGGGTCAAGATAAGACCACATGTTTAGGGGAATATGCTCATGTGAATGGATATTCCTTTCTACTTTTTGACTTTACTTGACTTTTAGTCTAGTAACTTGAGTTACTACGGTAATTAGTAACTTTGGTACGTAACTATTTCACAAGTATATAAACAAGGGGTGAGGAGGTACTCATCATCCTTTCATTTACAACTATCTCTCTCTCATTGAGTTCTCTAGTGAGCAATGTCTTGAGTCTTGGAGTGTTAGCTTTGAAGGAGTATGATGGAGTTGGGATTCCTTGCCTTCTTAGTCCATGGTGCGCTACCATAATAGCCATCAGAGGTTCATCCTGAGTGAGAGACATGCCGGCTCACAGATCACAAGAATGCTAAACAAAAACCCTCCATATCACGAGATTGACTCTGCAACCATTTGGCATTTGATATAATCGGAGTACTTATCTACTTCCTGAGCTACAAGATCATCAAGAATGGGATCAAAGTTCTTCTTGACAAAATCTGACCTAAACCCTTCACAAAATTTGATGTAAAATCTGACATAAATTCCTAAAATTGGCTAACCGCCAAATCCTCTACTAACTCTTCACTTGAGCCAAATTGGAAAAATGGGTTTTGTCTGACCTGTAATTCACAAGCATTTGCTCCCAACTCCACCTTCAATTTCACTTTTTGAGCTCAACTTGCAACAAATTGGTCTTGCTTTCACCTCCTAAGCTCAAAATCATAGCTACTGCTTGAAAATTACTTCTCTTTGGCTCCAATTTTTGTCAATGCTTCCGCACACAATCTGTCTTAGGGAAATCTGAACTACTCTATCAAGACACCATGATCCATTGAGCTTGGAGATACCACCAACACTCACAGTTCCTGCACCCAATTTCCCTTTGACTCACTTTTGTGATGTCATCAACTCATTTACAACTCAAATCAACTCAAATCAAATCAGTACTTGATCTGATCCTCAACAACTTGCCAACAACTAGGCACTAATTACAGTCAAGCCACACCGACTCTAGCTTAGAGACTCCAAGTGATGCTCGCCGGCTTTCTGTTTAATCTAACTAGGAACTCAAAGGCTCAACATCAAAGAAGTGAGCTCTCTAGAGCTGCACTTCCAAGGTATACTCTTGATTTTGACCTAGGTCTCATCCCAACGGTCCCGCTGACAGCACACCCGACGGTGCGGATGGTGCAAGTGACGATGAGCCCCACCATGAAGTCAATACCCCAAACACAAAATCTGACCATCGGAAAGTAGTCTATGAGTAACTGCCAAAATGCCTCTAACTACTATCATTGGAACTCTAGTGTCCAAGCAATCTAGATGCGACACTACAAATGGCATGATAGGCAAGAGAGCTTGCAATAAACCTGAACAAACAAGGAGAGGTGACTTTGGTATCCCTCTTCATTGTCAAGAAGGAGAAGTATCCCAATCACTTCTTCCCCGTATGATATTTTGAGGAGCAATGATGGTACGAAAGTATGCTAAGGTGGATGTAGAATTCACCACCCACATAGGAAGTATGTTGTTGTGAAAGAAGCCTACAACATGTTGGGCTTTCAAAAGAAGAGTTAGTACAAGATTGTGGCAAAACCTATGATCAAGTAGAGACCAGCAATGCCTTCTAGGCCAAAGGTGATGGCTACAAAGAGGACAAGGATGACCCCATGGAGGAAGAAGTAGAGGATGAAGGTGATATTGGACCACAACTAGATCCCACACCCATTGCTAGCAAGTAATTATTCACTAGGATTGTAATACCATATGATCTAGATGTGAAATTTGGTTTAGTAACATCTAGAATGATGTTATACATGATGGTCAAAATAGATCAGATAGAAGTATCACCAAAAGAGTACTTCTACTAATAGGGCAGAAACCGAAATAAACTTGAGAACCTTAGAACCAATAGCTAGACATATGATTTAAAGGTGAGAATTGGTTTGGTAACATTTGGAAGGATGTTACACATGATGGACTAAACAGATCAGAAAGAGGTATCACCAAAAGGGGACTTCTTCTAATAGAGTAGGAACCGAAATATGCCTGAAATCTTTGAAGGCAATTTCGGAGGCCTAAACGGATGAATTAGGCCTCAAAAATGTGCAAACCCCCCCTCCTCCCCCCCAAATAGAGGAAAGGCTGGCCATCCCTCCCCCCTGCTTTGTCTCATCAAGAGCTTTCCAACGGTACCTTACTCACGTGATTCTGAGATTCCTACAGGAAGATTCCCTAAAAGATTTCCTCCGGTCAAAGCTTGTTTGACCAACCAGATAGGACCTAGACTAGACATGTCACCCATCCAAGTAAGTAATCCAAGGGTGGAGCTTGCTGATATGTCACCTATCTATGTCCCTAATCCTATGGTGGAGCTTCCTTGGAGGAGATCCTCTTTACCTATATAATAAAGAGAAAGTGTTCCTTTGGGGCATCGAATGTTTGAGTGTGCAACCTGTGTTTTCTCTCTTCTCTTGTCCTCGGAGTATTACAGAATTGTCTTTTCTTTGGAAAAGGAGGTGGTCGAGGACCAAGGTGGAGAAGTGTAATTGACCCCAGTCCAGACTCCTCTAAGGATGAAGAGTGACCTTTTGGTAAAAGAAAGGTCACCTACAATAAGAAGATTTGGTAGAGAAGATGGACCATCCAGCCCCACAAAGACTATAATTAAGAGTGCGTGGATGGCAGGTTTTCCTCTGTTCCCACCCGTGGGAGATGTAGAATTACAAGAAGGAGTACTTGACATAGAAGAAGTAGCAGGCTCTTGCTATGCCAAGGGAGAACTTTGGGCCAAAGGTGAACTTCAACCTAAGGAAGGACTTCAGCCAAAAGGCAAGCTTTTGGGATGAGGGATCATCCAAGACCCAAGTCCCTACATAGATGAAGGAGGAACCCAAGCAAGATGAATCTATTCTCTTTGTCAAGATTGAGAGGGAGTAGAGTGAACCTTTGGCCTTGTTTTGAATGGTAAAGGAAGCTAGCTCACGTAGGAGATTATTTATTCTTTTAGAGTATTTCTAAATATAATAAAGTAAAAGAGATGTCACCTTAAAATTGATCATATTAATTTATCTCATCTTATAAAATTAATTTTTATTACTCAATATGAATATTCACTAGATTAGGTAAGTCATAAGATGAATATCTTTGATTATAAAAATCATGTATCAGAATTTAAACAATAATTTTTTAATGATTAGATAAAAAAGTTAAACTAGAGTGATAATCCTTAAGATTCCTGAATAATTATACTAAAACACATATTGCAAGAGTAACCACCCGACACACAAGCAGTACATTATCATTGGAATTATCTCTAACAACTATAAGTGGAATTAATGAATTAAGATGAGGACAAGAAGCACAAGCAACCAATTTTCACTAAATTTTCTACTTTTTTAGTTTTAGGTTGGTCTTGGAACACTATTTCCAAAATAAATAAAAAATCTTTGCTTTACTATAATTACTATTTTAAAGGAAACAATTTGAAAATCTAATCCATTCTATTTTGAAAAATTACAAATATAAAACATTATTATTTGAAACTTATGACAACACTAGAGCTTTAGATCTACATGAAAGTTACAATTTATTATATTTTAATAACTAATATCTACTTAAATTTTAGTTTTTGTAAAGTTACAATATATTGATCACATATAGGAGTGTAATTTAAATCTTTCTTCTTTTAGATATTTTTCATGGATATATATATGTTTTACAATGTATTTGTCTAAGAATCTAAGTAATAGCTACATAGAAGTTTTTGTACTCAGAGTTTATATACATATATTAAATAAAAATAAATTGTATTTAAAGCTTTTACAAGTACATATTAATATAAGAGTGGATATTTTATATTCTATGGTTATATATGATAATATTTTTTTGTATGAATTATTAACATGATTACCAAACAACCATAATGCAATGATAATCAGGTCCATGACTATTAAAATCAATGTAATATATATTGTAACAAAATTGAATTTTTATTATTAATGTTTTTGGAAAGAATAAAACATTCAAACTCAGTCACTATATATCAGGGCTTAGAATATAATCCAAAATTTTATTTTTTTTATATATTAAATTTTATAGATTTTATTTAATCTTTTGATTCCAAAATTTTGAAAATAGTGATTTTTGAAATTTATTAATAAAATATATAAAATATAAATGTATCAGAAAAAGTTGATAAAAAGAATTTGACAAAAATTTGAATACATATTTTGCAATTCAAGATTAAAAGAATTTCCAACATGTATTAGAGTTTAAATATCATCTTAGATATGTCTGGGTAATTTTTTATACTAACAATAAAATATGGTTATCATTCGATATTATTTAAAACAAAATTTAGATGATAAATATTTAAATTAATTAATAAAATTAAAAATATATATTTATTAATAAATATAGTTTTAATACTAATTATTTTAATTATAAAATTAAAATCAAAATATATTTCAATTAAAATTATTACTAATTAAAATATAAAAATATATAAATTAAAATAATCAAAAACCTTTATTAGTCCAGACAAATTTATTTAGGTCAATCTCGAGACGTGAGAGACACCAACCCATGCATAGGAAGAGAAAAGGAACTCCGGAGGATGGACAAGGAAACGCATGAATCCGTACAATGAGAAAACATTGGGTAGGCACCCAACTAGTTTCTCTGAAAGCAAGATTTAACAGGACCTATCCACACCGATAAACAGATACGATATTCTTGGAGAAAGCTAGACTGGCCCCCAATGCTCTCGCACACTAATTTGTAGAGCAGGAGAAGAAGTGAATCATTCTGCTTCCTGACAGACGCTGCAGTGAATCCATCTCAAGGGCCGGTGAGCTTGGCATGCTCTGGCGGGCTCTTCAAGCATGGCGGGGTCTTCAAAGTGATGGCGGGGGCTCTCTTAATTGTTTGTTGTCACGACCATCAACAGTGTTCTGATATTTTGCTTGTTAGTGGGGACAGTGTTGAGCACCAGAGGTCTTGCTATCACCTCGTAAGAAAATCTATGTCATTCTCTGGGAACCAGTGTTGGGGTGCAGGAGATAGGAATGTTCGATCATACCAAATTGTGAAAACGTAGTTGTCGTACTGATGGGACCGTGTGGAACTGATAGTTTCTGAGGAGTTAATGCGTTTTTTGTCCAGAGTTCGATTATGTGTATTGAGTCAATATCGTATATTTTCACAATTTTCACAATTTACAGTTTTTCACAGATGTCAGTTTCGGGGTCGAGGATGAGTTGCGAGACTCTGCTTACCTGCGGATGTGAACTGAGACTAGTACGGATTTATGCAACAAGTAGGCCTCAACCAGCAACTCCTGGGGTTGACATGGAGATTTTTGATAAGCAGGTATTTCTCCCTCCTCTGATTCGTCGCACTCCGAAGAGAAAGGAGAATCAGGTCCAGGTGAGGCAGGGGGGCTTCAATTAAAGCGCCGAACTTTGCATTTAGTACGTTTCCTAGGGGATCTTTTGACTTAGTAAAATCAGCGCGATGCACATGCTTCGAGCTCGAATAAATCCTCTCTCTTGGTGGAGATCTGGATGAATCTCGTGTGGACCGCCCTGTTGAAAACCTGAGACGGGAGAGTTGGTAGGTACTGGCAATGGCCTCATCATCTCGTCGTAAATAACTTTAGGGTCTATATATTCATCGTAATATGGCTGTCGTGATGAGACAGGTCTGATTAGGTCATCTGCGGTATGTCTGTCTGGAGTTATTCTTAATTCGGACGGAAGATCAGTGTAGGTCATGTAGTAACGCCACCAGGGATCATAAGCTTCCGGTCTAATAGGAGGTGGCATCCAGTTGCTAGTATGGAGACCGCTCGGGGTGTTGAGAACTTCTTCGTACATCTCCTTGACTCTCTCGTTATCACAGCGTAATTCCCTTCCGCTGCTTCGTGGAGTGCTCAGGAGCGACCGTAGGCTTAGGGATGAAGCAGAAGGGAGTACCCTTTCTTACTACCACTACACCTGGTCTCTTGGATTTCAGAGCTTTAGGGTTATGCTCGTTAGCTAATCATTTCATTGGCTGCCCTGTCGCCTTAAGCCCATCTGTTACAGTTGAGTCATTCCAGTCTTTCTTTTCTCTTTTCCCTACCGTGGATTCTGCAACCACATGCTTCTGGAGCCGGTTTATCACTGGCCTACGCAGGTAGACTGGATGGGTGTTGACATTGGTAACATCTCCTTTTCGTATCGTGGTCGTGTCTCGGTTTATTATTCTGCGTACCACTGCCTTTATATACTTGGCGTGATTCTGCGCATCTACCAGGTTGACCCCAAGTCGGGGCGTTTCGAAATGATTCAAAGCTCGCAAACGTCTCGTGCGCCTTTCGGCATGTTCGTCAGGGGTTGGAACACCTGGCGTCCATTCGGAAAATCCTCGGAAAAGTTGTGTTTTGATTTTATTGACAGCAGTGTACGTGATCTCTGCAGTGGTCTCTAATACGGTCTTGGTCGGCGAGGCCTGTAGTGGCCCATTCTGAGAGGAGAAAACTTTCTTGTACTGCAGATACTTGGTGTTCATAGATTGTCCATCTCAGGAAGTAATCGAGCTTGTAGAAACAAGGTTTCGTGATTGAGAAAGGTCTCTTCAATTCATAGGGTCAGAGTGTCGGTGGCGATCCACGAACTCTTGAAAGGTAAGCTTCGGATGGTTTCTTGCTGTTAGCGAGAGCTGATGAGATGTCCCATAATCTCTTCCTTGTTTTCGCGATTGCATTGATCAATTCTGGGTCCTAGATACAACTTAAACTGTCCATGCCCTGAACTCGAAGAATAGTTAGTATGTGTTTGATTAGCCGTTCATCTCGGTATAAAGATTGCCAACTCAAGACAAATGATAGCGACACAAGATGCTATCCTGTAGGTAATCCCTGCTGAACGTAGCCACTGAGATCTTGTCGGATGTGCCTGGATGCATATAAGTCTATGGCTTTGACCCGATCGATTGGGGTATATTATGCTAGTTTGAAAGTCGGAGTTCGATATCAAAGGAGAAATGTTTGTTTGAATGAGAGTCTTAGTTCATCAAGTTACCGCTGAACGATTTGGACTCAGGAAAAGAGAACGGATGGTGTTGGTTTTCTTTTCTGATGCCGAGTTGAAGGGATCAACAATCACTGATCTGTACTTCCACTTACTGTAACTTCAAGCCCAAAAACTGCTTGAAGTCTTGAGGAACTTCTTTACGTTTATGTTACTATATCAGCAACATCTACTTCTTCTATAAAACCCTCAGGTGAATCTCGGATCTGAGAGCCCCGACACAGAGTTGTGAAATATAAAGGCGACAATAGCCACAGCCAACTTCGATTCAGATAAAGGAAGTTCAATATTTGGGTCTGGAAATTAGGTGTTTAGAACTTTTATAGACAGCGACTCCTCCTTGGATCCTCTAATAGTAGTGTACTACTCGATCAAACTGCAATTTTATGATATCGTATGTCCTCGTGCAGCGAGAGATCATAGTAGCAGGTGACAACCAGAATTCGTCTTATTCTCAACCAGGTCATTTGATAGCGTCAAAGACTAAAGATAGCAAGTGAGAGAAAATTCTTCGTCAAGAATCTCTTCTCTCGCTGCCGCCCAGGTTCCCGCCTCTAGTTGCACCAACCTGCTCGGTATGTGAACGATACCGAGAACTAAGCTGGCGCTATCGAGATTGCTCAGGGACTAAAAGTTGAGAAACCGTAAGATAGGGGTGAGCGTTCTTAACTCCTGATTTAATTCTGGCCTTGAACGACGCGACGTTTCGGCTCTCTAGAATCATTCTATGATCATTATTCGCAGCTCAAGAGTTGGAGGAGACGACTCGTCTCATATGGACATTAGTCATGTTCAGGATGTTCAAAGCTGGCATATCTGGTGAGGGAACAGAATGCAGAAGATTCTCAGATGGTTATGAGTTAAAGGATCCGTCCTTGTATCGCCTTACTACTTCGAATGGAAATCTAGCATAGAAATTAAACACAACTTCTAAAATTCTAGACAGTGCAACAAAGTGAATATAAGTTGTCAGATTTCCTGGATCAGCAATAATGCTTTGGTGAAGAAGCTTTTTCTGTTTCTAATAGCATGTAATTGTCAGATATTTTTTCTTGATGGACTGACATCAGTCAACACCAGCAAGAAGAACGTATATCCTTAGGGAACATATATTCAAAGTCACTCAGAAAGTGGCCGACTCCAACGGAAATTTACTGGGTGTATGGTCTATACATGCTTCTTGTAAATATCCATTCAACTCATTAACCCTTGTTGCCAGCAAATACCTTCGTCGATTGGACAAGGAACATGCTCCGGAAATTCGAATATTTCGAAGGCAAATTGGGCTCTCTAGGTCGCATTTCTTACATTGGCGGTTTAGTAATGGAGAATATAGGCGTGAATAATATCAAATGGGATTATAGTCAATCCACACATTCCGAATAAACTTCACTACTGCATTCTATGGAATGCAGTAGTGAAGTTTATTCGAGACTTCGAGACTTGAACTTCCATTATCATAGGCTTTGAGTTAATCTTTCTTGGAGATTCTTCTTATTTGTGCAAAACTAATCTGGATTAGTAAAGATGTCAGTCTGGATCATTTCAAATTCTTGCTGGACTAAGTTTTGATAGATAGTTTGGTGTTGACTAAGGCACGATTGCATATTGCACGCAGAATGAGATATTGAATCTCTGATTTGTATTTATTTCTTGTAATCGATATTATGGTAATAATGCCTGTAATAGAGCCTAGATGTCATTTTTTATTTCGATATTTACGAAGTTACAGACTAGTTCCACGACAGGAGTCTCCTACGCAACAGAACTGCAGTTGGAAGCCAAGAATCCTGATTCAAAATAGTATGTTGTACACGGTTCTATTGTATATAATCGCCCTCAATAAAGAATGTCAGTAGGAACATTCCCCGTGTGACCTCGTCGTATTACAACTTTGCAGCTACCCACTTGTGCTTATGAAGTGATAAGGCATTCAATTCTTACACCCAGTTATTCGTCTGACCACTTCGTTACATTACTTGATGTGTAAAGCGCTAATTCGATATACTTATTCCTTCCACGGAAGATACTAAATCAAGCTCTGGAATCCTTCTTTCACAAGACTTTCCATGGAGGATATATCCTTGTAGATGCAATTTTCAAGTCATCTAAATACTCCGGGTAGGTTATTGTCTTTCTAGAATCATGTAGCGCAGGTTCAGCAAAGACCAATTGAAGAAAATATAACAGAATCTTCATAGGAACACTCATCCCTTACATAGTTCTTTGTGTGGACACTTCCTTGAAACTTGCTGAATGCTAAAGCGCTTATTCAATACACATGACTTCAACGCAAAGATACTCATTCAACTCTCAAATTCTTGTTTTGTTACAGGACTTTCCACTTATATACGGCGTATATGATCGCAAATTTATCCTTATAATCTAGGTGGTTTCAGAATCTTTCAGCGAAGGTTCAGCTGTTATGACGTCGCAGTCTGACAATCTTCAAACCAGAGCAGAATAAGGGTTTGACAGAATTATTCAAGTCAGATAGAGAGGTTACCTTCGCGACCAAAACTTCCCTTCTCGACCTAAAGCATCGCCACTGCAGAATACAGCCGTGACAAGTAGATAAGTATCCATCACAAGAAGAACGCAACTTCCTGTTATTGGTTCCGAGTTCAACTGCTTGTTTATTGGAACCGGTTGTACTGTTGCTGTCGGAGCTGATAACTGTGGTGAAAGTCTGGCCGATGTCCAAATCCCAGAGGATAATAGTACAGTGGAAATCGAAGGAATCGAACTTTCAAGACGGTGATCGCGTCAACTGTACCTCGTCAAGCTGGACAAGTCAACCAACGTTGATGTTGCAGAGTTTGCAGGAGAACCTTTAGCAAACCAGCGTGAAGTTCAAATGAACTTCGAGGATGAGAATTCTCAGACATCAGACATGGGACTCCTGGAGATTCAACCGAATTCGCAAGTCAAATACATCACGTTCCAGCTGATTGTAAAGGGATATTGATTTCAATCTTAGTGCAGACTGACTGTCATCAGTTGGAGGATGAAGGATGGTATCTTGTTCCAGCAATCTGCCTACCGTGGTAGAGTAACCGGCTTGGAAATTCGTTTGAGAGAAGGGTAAATAATTCGATCAGCTGAGTAGATTCACGAGGATGCTAAACCTGAATTTCTAGACACAGCCACATGTCTGGACCACCTCCTCTACATTTCGGGCATTGCTGAAGCATCCCATGTGCGTACACTGAAGACGTTGTGACGGTCTTCCGCTGCCTGAATACGGACAAGTATCGAGAGGAGAACTGTCATAATATCGTGACATTTAGGTAGCCATTGCTGTATCTGATCGACAGATATACAGGAAGCCACACGTAACTGAGGCAACACAAACACATATGAATTCTGAGAGATGAAGATATGGAAATGAAGTTTCTTGACAGGGAAGCTGATTGCGTTTACACGGGCCGTAGTAACCAACAAACTGAAATCAGTGGAAGGAAAAACTCTTACGCTCAAAAGTGCCACGGAACTCCAGGGAGCCGACGTAGTGCTCGACAAAAGTAAAAAGGGCGATGGATTATAGTGGATTGCGAACTCTTCCTTTCACAATACTCTTGTATTCTCTGCTTTGCCCGGATTCATACGTCAACACCCTAGCATGCGCACAAGAACAGCACCAAGGCTATAAGCTTGTGTGAAGACCACTCCAAACCCGAATTCTGCTCGTTGTTATAAGATTACAAGTACACCTCTTCTAGAAACAGCGAGACGCTAATAGCTGGGATCGATCAGCAACTTTGCCGACCAATAGGTATATACTTGGCATTATTTTCACCTTTCACCTTTCAGCGTCGGGTTGAATCCCTGAGGACCAGGATCGCATGTAAACGGTGCAGGCTTCCCTTTACTCGCCTTACAAAATCATGACCCGACAATATTCTACAATAAAAAGTATGGCTACGCATATGCATATGCTTTTGACGTATGTGGATTTGGTGCGATGCTACAGCTCCACATGAGTAAGGACCAAGACCAACTTGGTAATACTGTTGTCGATAGATTGCAGATAGGAGAGAATCTCAACGTTGTCACCTGGCGCCTCTTCCATGCTGAACACTTGAAGCAACCAATACATGACACGTTCTGCATAGCAGTTGGTAAAGCGTGCCTCAGAGAAGCAGCCAGTGGAGCGGTGCTTGATCTCTTCTTAGTAGAGAGAAAAGCAACTGTGAAGGAGTGTCGGCTCTCTCACTATCCACCGAACTGCGTGTTTACCAAAATCAACCTTCTTGGTGAAATCCATTGGTAGAAAGTCTTGAAATTGTATATATATATATATATATATATATATATATATATATATATGTATAGCTGAAGCAATCTAAGCTCAAGCGATGATAAGAGGAATTCTTACACAAACAGCTGATGATAAAGCAAAGAAGAAGAAGCACGCCCATACCTCCAAA
Source organism: Lunularia cruciata (assembly GCA_948567375.1). Taxonomy (NCBI): domain Eukaryota; kingdom Viridiplantae; phylum Streptophyta; class Marchantiopsida; order Lunulariales; family Lunulariaceae; genus Lunularia; species Lunularia cruciata. Next base: position 11,738,711 of record OX419756.1, read on the forward strand.
ACTTCGAAGACTGGCGTTCAGTAGGCTTCCATATTGATACCCTCGTGGGCTGATTAAGCGAGTTCAAGCCAGTCAATTTTTCAAAATATTTAATCCAATTCTAGGGACTGGGTCAAGCTAGTTCCGTTGAAAGCAGGACCGTATGGCTAGGATAGGAAGTTCACTTGGAGGACCATTCTAGATTCAGGTAATGCCGGCAAGCCGGCAGAATCTTCCTCTTTATTTTGGACGGAATAATTTTGTTCTTAAAAGTATGCTGATTAATCCCAATTAAATCCAATCGCAATGGAAGGTTGTGGACTGTTTCAAACTACGGTTCAAATATGTGCGCGTTGTGGACTAAGTTCGTCCAGAGATCTTGATTCATACGAATATGCCGATGACTTGAACGTTGTTACCATGAACTCCTTGGATCCAAATTCTGAAGTGACTTCTTACTCCAAGCTTATGAACAAAACTGTGGCGAAACTCTTGCAATTGGCACATTAATAACAAAACACAAAAAGCATTTTGCATACTTCCTGTTATTACATTACAGATCTAGTCATCTGAAACTAGAAATGGGTTACTTGCAGGTTCTAAATTGAGGAAACATGCAGACATACTGCCTGGCCTTGCGTGCTGCCTTGCTTTGCCTCTATCTATTGCTGCTCAATCCTTCTTGACTACATCGTAAAGTTCTTTCATACTGTAAAGATACGATCTGTATATAAACACCGGGTGCTTGGTGCAAACCCTAACTTCTGTTACAATACTGCTATACCAACCTCAACTTCTACATGCCTCATATGCTACGATATGAAATCAATAAGCTCATACTAATTCATACTAGTTGAAACGTTTTGATATTTCAAAGAAAACGAGAATGCCAGATACTTGAAACCATCCACGTTTTGCTGCATAATCAAGGCTGCATTATAGAATAAAATAATGTAGGCCTCTACTCTAGCTGAACGTAAAATAATCCAAGAAAGAAGGATTCAAAGTCATCTACGGTTATCGTAATCCACATGCGAAGAGTCAACCGTTGCAATTAGTCGCACACCAAGCTCTCAAGAGTATCTGTAGCGAACATTCTTCCATGTTCGATTCTTATCAAGTCTCTGCGTATGTTTTCTCCCGTCATTTCGTGAGATCGCCCGTTTCTTCTTAAAAGTGATGTCACAAGGAGAAAGGTCTCAGTGATGTAGATGGCTTATGGAAGTCTGACTTTAAGGTCAATGCACCATAAAGTAGTTCGAAGGGTTCCGCTTAGTGTATCAAAAGCAACGTGACGATTTAAACAGAGAATCTCATACTAGCTCAAGGGTCTTAGTGTAGGATACTTGCCAGATATTGGACAACTTTTAGCTAGGAATCATCTTTCGATGACGTCTTCAAACATGTGTGGAAGTTTCCAATCAGTTGGGATTCTCGATCGTGGTCTATAAGTCCCATATCCGTCGCATCACCCAAATTTTTTATTTTTTTATCAAATCATTGAACATGTAGGAGCTCTATTATTATAACCTACCAACCACTATAAATCTCTATAGTTGTTGTCCGGCCAACAATTTAAAGATTTACTCTCAATCAAAATATGCTGGAAAAAGGCGACCACGTAGAACACATGAAGGAAGACCCATCAAACCGAACAAGGGAGAGACAAAAGGGAGAGACAAAAGAGGTAAAATGTGGCTAGGCCCCATTTTATGCTTCGTAGTGCAAAATATGCTTGGTAGTCAACTTGTCTTTATGTTCTTGTAAAGTCATTGTGTGCTCTAAGACTGATAAACGCAAAGCGTAAGATTTAGTCCGCTAAAGCATGTCCCAAAAGTAGAATATTGACCCTACCGGCCTAGAAATGAATTCCGATCAATAGATATACCGTATACAAAAGGGAAAGCATTGTTGCTTTTATTATACAATTTTTCATACTACCTAATCTTAGGCACTTTGACCTAACAGTACCCCTTGAAGACATGACAATCTTATATGGCAAAAAATTTCCATGAACAGATAGGAATTTTTCTTTAAATATTTACAATAATAAATAAAGTTATTTTCCCACGACAGATTCTGCACGAAATCTGAGAGATGTTTTGAGATTGTATCGTAAATTTTTGAATTATGAAGCGCTACATACACAATGGCGGTTGTAAAGACAATAATCCTTATTTCTAGAACTGGTAATATTTGTAGTAACAATATAGTATTCTGCTAAAATTTAATTTATTTCTATCAAAACTATAAAGATTACCATTCCAAATCCATAACTTTCCCACCTCCCTTAGTCCCAAACCGACTCCCTGAGCCCTTCAACCCAATAGGAGTGAGAAACCTTGTTAGGACGCTCTTATGGCAATACCTTTAATCCTCTGGATTTTGGCAGTATTTTTGTAAGATACTTGGACAAAGATATGGTGATTGGTTTAGGTACCAATTTTTGGGCTACTTCACTTTTCAGACTACCCAAGAATGAAATTCTGGAGAATCCTTGGTCTGATGTTCTTACGCACCGCTACGTGAAAGACATTGTAGGCGGCTGCCGACTAGGAAAACTGGATGACACGTTAGAAAACCAAGTACCAAGAAGTGCCTTTTGCTTTTACACTCAAATTGGATTGCGTTACGTCTTGTGACAAGTTTGGGGTACCTGTAAGTTATTCTTTATTCTTTTTCATGTGTACGTGTGATCCATTGCATGTTTGATGCAATAAACTAAAAACAGCAGATTAGTTTAGCTCAAGATACGGCTTAATGGGAACACCCCATTAAGCCGTACATGGATGAGACATAATAGGTAAAATGCGTCTAAACCCCCATAGCTCTTCAAGATTATCGTTGAAGAATCTCCGGAGGCTTGGATAAAAGTGCCCAAGGCCGGCTGTAGATCATAGCGCGATCCCAAACTGTCATGCTGCATAGAGTCCCTCAGTTAGTCACAGAAGAAAGTTAACCCTAAATGAGGTTTAGGAAGCAATGAATTTTTCATCAATGACGAAGACAGATACAACTCGAGAGGTACAATCGAGTCTCTATGCAAGTTAAGTTGCATATTGGCGAAAAGAAAAAGGAAAAATACGCTGAAGTGCAGTTTAATGAGAAATTCCTATGTGCGATTACTCTCAGGTAAGTTCCTACCAGACAATTTGCAATTATAACTGCAAAGTAATCATTTCGTAAATGTAATATTCTGAAGATTTGCTCTGATAAAATACTATAACTTATGTACGTTATATTGGTTAACGTCCCTATCAAACCATCCATGAATAATCTACTACTATTCTCGATGACTGTCCTGACTGCAAATCCTCGCAAGTGTAATCTCCATGCCGGAACATTCCGGCCAGGACATTGCCTCAGTTAATTGAGTTATTGCTTCTATCGAGAGGGTGGGTTTAGCCCTAAACCCTATTGGGGCTTAGCCCCATTTTACCTTCTTTTTTTTTCTCTCCTTTGTACGGCTTGATGGGGTCTTCCCATCCTTCGTTTTTTCTACGCGGTCGCCTTCATTCTCTATCGAGAGTCGATTGTATAGTGTATACTTGTGGTTCATGAGGAAGATCTGACTTCCGGAAGTCAGTAAAACTCAGATGAATATCAACGTCGTCCATTCATGCTGGAAGTTATAAAATCCGCCAACGTGGATAATATATCTTTCTGAGTTATAACTCAGCTGGCAAAGCTCATGTCTAAATCATAGAATGTTTGCACTTCTAGATTTCTGTTCGAATCGTACTGTAGCTGGGATGAAGCGACATGGTGTAACATGTCAAAGTTACCACAATAAATACAAATTATACGATGCAAATTGAAGAATTGTAAAGACAACTCATTAGCAGGTAGTTGTGAGATCTATTATGATTTTCAACCAACTATGATGGTGAACCACTGTACGAGGCTCTTGTTGCACCTGTAAGGACACTACTGCCTATTTACACACTCTAACAATTTGAAGCATACACTTCTTATATTCTACCCATGTTTCATACTTATTTGTAGTAGGAGAACATGCTGAAATGGAAAGATCCCGCCAGATGAGATGGCAGTAGCTAACAGAAGTGACATTCAAAGAAAATACTGTTCGTCCAAAGTTGTAGATATATATTTTTATTTTGTTAAAATATTTTTTCACATAAAATAAATCTACGTTATATTTTTGACATCTGCGATTCTTTTCTAGTGCTTTGCTTTTGTCCTTAAAATAATTTTGGTATTGTTTTGGTTAACACTCATTTGAGATTAAATTTTTAGTGTAAAACGAGATGTTTTAAGGAGAATTCTCCAAAATCCCTCGCTTAAAATAATTTATTCTCCACACAATATAAGTTATTACCAGAATCCCCTCCTCGCACGAATCGCTTCAACTCACTCAGTGCCACAACAGTATCTCTTCGAGATATTGATCAGGGCGAATGGTGAAAATTTAAAATGATGAATGGTGAAATTTAAAATGAAAATGGGGCACTTTGGAGAATACCTTTTTCTAATAGGGCATTTTGAAAAATTCCCGATGTTTTAAAGTAACGGACTAAAAATGATATCTTCAAAGCATGGAGCAGGACGAGGTAACCAGTGTAAAGACATAAAGTGTAAAAGGCGACCGCGTAGGAAAAATGAAGGATGGGAAGACCCATCAAGCCCGTACAAGGGAGAGAAAAAAAAGGTAACATGCGGCTAAGCCCCAATAGAGTCCGTATGAGAAATAATATGAGAAAAAGGCGACCGCGTAGTAAAAATGAAGGATGGGAAGACATAAAGCATGATATACTTTCTTGGAAATTGACTGAACAGGTACCACTCGAAGGCCGCCCAGATACGACATGAAGGAGCGTTCGTATTACCCGGAAAGATACAAGTCACCTGCTCTATTAATAGCTACACTTAACGCAATTTGCGAGTATCGGGAAGATTTTGCAAGTAGCAAGAATAGAACAAAATTGAGAACTTGGTAAACTGGTTGATTGTGATCCTCCTCTCAGAACTTGTGACAAGAACATCCTACTGTCATTGACTGTGGGAATCGATTACAATAGAGAAATTTACGAAGCCCGGACCGTCTGACCGTGAGGACCAGACCGAGTTTAGTTCTACCATACACATTTAAGAATAGCGATGCACCAATGACGCGTCTAACGTATCTGATGACGCCTGCACCAGGGTAGTAACACCACCAGTTCCAATTGTTTGGAGCTCTACAAAGATGCGCCCGAGTTCGGACAGTAGTTTGGTGTAAATTCACTGAAGGCTGACTCCTGTCCTGATAACTGTCATACTGTGCTCCACCAACATACAGAAAGAAATTTGTTGTTGAATACGTCGACGACGAGGACTTGGTTTTAGTTGGTACAGTATTGTCTTTTCTCCCATCAGCGCACAATCACGAGACTCGAAGTTTGGTAGAGTCTTGTTTCACTTGCATAGGAAGCACGCTACCTCTCTAATTCGGTGGTATTGTGGGTATCGGCGATCCCCACCTAAAGATAATGCAAATTAACTTTAGTTGTTGTATTTAGAACACAGCGCAGATACCCCGGAAGTTGATAAATCAAAGGAAAAGATGCGCTTAGGACCTGTTCCCATTAATCCACTATTTGTACAAGGGAAGCGTTACTCGTACAAGGAAAACACAAAGCCCAAGAATGACTCAATTGTAGCATATGATATATGTTTTAAAATAGTGGTTAGAGGATCTAATTTGGGATTTAATCTGCCAACTCATGGAAACCCCTAGGATGTCATATTTCTAATTTTCCCTTCTTCGAATCCTGTCATGTACATATTCCGATGCATTATGGTTTCCCCTTCAGTAATCAAACGCCCTTAACTTGTACCGTCAAAACCAGTTCAAATCTCGACGATAACATCTAGAGTGTATGACTTTTAGTTCAAAAAATTATTTATTCAGACAGGCTAGATGTTAGCAGATTCCGAGGCTTTCAAGATCATAACTAATAGTCAAACGTGAGCTAGACATAGGAAAGTTGCCCCGTCGGATGTAGCACTATAACGCTCAGAAATTCCCGAGAATGCCAATACAGTTGACCCCGCTTTTAAACCTAAAGTCCACCTACATGCTAATTTGCCGATTCACCTTATCAACAAGAAACGCAGATTATGTCATGATAGCAGATTAGTGGCCTTGTAAACGAGTTATCGTATGATAAGAATTCGAACTTGTATTCTATCCTATACATCTACCACGTGAACGTCAAAGTTCTCAATAAACATCAAACGTAGACACCGCTTGATTAACAAGAAATGCTACACGTGAGTCCACTGTACCAAACGTACACTTCAAGTCCTGTCTGCTTCACCATGAAAGTCAATGAATGACTTGACTCAGTAGTGTGTGTAGTCATCGCACTGGAGTTAAATCAGAAAGTCTGAAGATCTCACGAGGGATATAAACCTTAGATGCATTCTTTCTGGTTCACCATGGTCATCTGGGACATACATGTTCTCTAGCTTTGCTTGAACACATGTACGTCCCTGCAGCATTACACATCCTTTGAGATGTGAATGATGAGTCTAGTGCAGTAAATAGTAGGCCGTTTCTAGACGAAATCGGCTCCTGCAGCTACGAAGGTGCCAAGCTACAATCTATTCCACCTTCAGCTGCAGGTATGGTCCTCTTTTCATTCGTTGGCGCTTCGCTCTGCCTCCTTGATAGGAGGCAGCAGACGTTGTCCCAAAGGTTCTGTGCAGTTGACATCTAGAAAGATCTAGATCTCGATTCTCAATGACCAAGAAATATTCACACGATTTGATCAATTTGTCATAGCTTCTTCGATTATGAGTTGCTAAATCCAAGTGCAAAGTCGGCACTGAACTAATGTAGAGGATCGGGCCCACTATATATGTCTCGTTTGCTTAGAATATAGGCTTCATCGTTCTTGGGGCACATTTGACGAAATGACGTCGAGCTGATACTTTCAATTGAAAATGGAGAAGAACCAAGTAGTGTCAATTGACGTGTTGCCATACTCCTGTACACTGAACTTAGAAGCAAATCCAAAGTGATTGTGTTACATGCATAGCTTGCTAATCTTCACTCTGTTGGTTGCAGTGACAATGGCGGCTACTGGGAAATTCTGCACACCCATACTTGCCATACAGTTGTTATTGTGCTGTGCTTGGTTGGCAAGATTCACACCTTCAGCTGATTCTGCACCGATTAAGATTACATTTGACGGCTGCGTTCCTGCTTTCGCCAACAATGCAACATTTTACTGCTGCCCACCCGAGTACAAGGGAGAGATCGTCGATTTCTGTCCGAAGAGAGATTGGTCCAAACCTCTCAGAGTAAGGAAAGCTCTGCAATGCTTAAGTGGAAAGGAGTTGAAAGTTTACACAGCGAAATTGGACAAGGCTTACAGTATTTTGCGAAGTCTACCCGAGGACGACCCACGTTCTCTGCTTCAGCAGAACAAACTGCATTGTGCCTACGGTGGAGGAGCCTTCATCCAACCGGGAACTGGGAATATAACCATCGACATCCACTTTAGCTGGTTCTTCTACCCATGGCACCGATACTTCGTGTACTTTCACGAGCGAATACTTCAGCATGTACTCAACGAACCTGACTTCACCCTTCACTTTTGGAACTGGGATAACGGTGTCACCATTCCCACACCAATAGGAGGTAAGGGTGGGTGCTACAAACCTGGTCATTTTTTCCCAGATGCGTACAGTGTTTCCACCACAGCGCAGTACATGAACCGCTCAGTAAGAGCTAAGATTCCTGGCCTACCTGCGGACCTTGCTCTCATTCCCGAGGAGCGATTCGACCCTCCCTTGCGTCCTGCAGAAGTTGTCGAGCCTCGGAATGTCGCCTCCATGTACCAAAGTATGATTGTGTCGGGAAACACTACAAGGGGATTCATGGGGAGAACATATAGAGTGGGGGACTATCAGGTTCTTGATCCACTCACCGGAGCTGGAGCTTTCGAGGTTATGGGTCATTCCAGCGTCCATTGGTGGGTCGGAAATGCATTGGGTGTGGTGGAAACCTCAGCTTCAGATCCAGTGTTCTACGCTCACCACGGGAATGTCGACAGAGTGTGGGACCTATGGCACAAGTTACCGGGTGGAGAGCGAGTTGATTATTCGGATACAGATTTCCTAGAAGCTGAATTTCTTTTCTACGATGAAACTGCGACTCTCAGAAGAGTTACAGTGAAAAATTCGCAGGTCATGGAAGAATTCGGGTACACATATCAGAAAGTGAACGACGGCGTCTGGATTAACTACGTTCCAGCAACGAACTCCACCACCAACGGTACCAGTAGCACAGGATCGTTCAAGCCAGTTGATGTACATTTTCCAACAAGGTGGAACAAAGACTGAGCTTAGTGCCCATGAACCTGAACCTCACATTGTGTTTTAGAGGACAAGCTCAAAAAATCAGCATGAAATGCGTAATGCAATTGTGATTCAGAAAGTTTGGAGGATTTGTCACTCTATTCTTCAATAAAGCGCATTTGTAACAGTTTTACAATCTAGGATTAGAACGCGGGATGCACATCAACACATTAGAAACCTTAGATATAGCCTGGTCTATTGATTGGATTTCCGTAGTTACTTCTCTTAAAACGGAATGCACATGCATTTGTAATATTTGATTAAGGTCGAAGATCTTCTGGGTGAAATCAGTTAAACAGAGGGCTTTTTATCGACGCAACATGAATAAATTAAAATTACGACTACACAAATTGATAAAGAATTACCCAGCAGCTGATTATTTAGATTTGTGTTCTATCCAGGGAAAGGTCTTTTAGGAATTAAACGACAACAATTCTGACTCAAATTTCCGTAGTTTGGAACTATTTGCTCTGACATTTCAACTGTCCACTTTGTTGTAGATGTCAGTCAAATCTATAGTTTGACTTACATTTCCAAAATGAATTGACTGATTCTGGAGGGAACACGTTCAATCCATATCTCTGGTATTCTTCTGGTCTGAGTAGTAGGGGCATACTCAAGGGAATGTTCTATTTTCTCAAAATGGTCTGAAAGGATTCCTTCCAGTAGATGACGCATTTACATGTTACCATACGCGCCAGATGGACATCACGAATGCCGTGATTCTGTGCGGAGTTTTTCTGGTGAGCGATCAAAACTGGAACTGGAAAACGGTGGCATCAGTTGAAAGCTTTTTCTGATGAAATATTCACGTCTGGGCTAAATAAGTTACACATGGACGAGAATGCTTCAAGTTTCACTGTTTAACTATAGCTCTACTTTACGGTACTGATAATATAAGATGCGTGTGACGTCAGAAAAGGATGCAAACTCCACAAGAGCCTCAAATTCGCACAACTAAGTTTGGTCATCGACAATTTAGGAAACAATGCGAAGTTTCCCCTATCAAGCGTATCACACTTCAAAGTGGAACCTTGATATCACAGAACTCGTCATTATGCTTTACTGATCACAGTTGAGTCCCATCTGTATTCTTTAGTTCTCAAGAGTCCTTTCAGGTGGAATGAGGACATAGGGAAATGAACAACGGACAACAAACACATAAGAGATGCCAAGGGCTGTCAGATCGCGGAGTCAATCAGATTCACTTCATGTAACGACTTTGGCAACAACCTGGCGCCTCCTGAACGTTCTTAGACTACTTAAGTCATGTTTTCGAACCTGCCAATAAATTTCCAGGTATCAAAGCGGAGAATGAAGAATAGTGATGTCAAGAATCTTACATGTATAACGAATTTCTATTGCACTCATGGTACGTTGCTAAAAATGACGGAGACAGTCCGACCAAAGCCTTCGAGAGGTCGTGGTAAAACTTCTAAGCTTATGTAGTCTCACTAGTCTGCAGAAAAGAACAACAATCTCTTTAATTTAACAATCCCTGCAGAACCAGTTGCAAGGTTGTTGTGGTAAAGTCCAGAGAGTGGGGGATCTCTACAGATTTACTATACCTCTTCTGATAGTGTGTGTTGGGTATCTCTACTCTACACATTTACTATTGTGGTAAAGTCCAGAGTGTTGGGGATCTCTACAGATTTACTATACCTCTTCTGATAGGCTGTGTTGGGTATCTCTACAGATTTACTATACCTCTTATGATAGTCTTCAGCTATATATAGATATGCATATATATATTGAGATTCAGCTATATATTGAGATCAACCCCAGAAAGAAAATGCCATGGAACATGCCTAACATTCTTCAGTTTCCACACAGACTGATCAGACATTTTAATATAAACGTTATCTCTCCCCGCGATATCCAAAAGCTCATCATCTGCAAGGTAAATTTTGCCAAAATCACCAACGATGTAATTGAACATACACTCCTTTTGTGAAGTAGAGTGAAAAGAAGTTCCTTAATCAAGAATCCATGATTCCATAAGACTGACTGCACTAAGGATCAAAACATCATTGACTTCCTCTGCAGCTGCATTCACTGAGTCCTCATTCTGCCTCTTGCTTGGATTCTTCTTTAAGAGCCAATAATCTTTCTTGTGTGCCTCTTCTTATCACAATGCCAACGTCCATCACCTTTTGACCTGGACTTGGATCTACTTCGTCTGTCACTATGATGCACAGTTCTTCCTTTGTTTTCAAGAGTATTCAGGGCCAATCCAGAGTTTGTCCTTGACTCTCTCCTTTTAATATCTTCAATGAGGATCAAATTTTTGAATTTAGTCAAACCTCAATTTGTTTGACCCATAAGGACTGCTCACTCTATCACAGTTGCACTCCAACTTTCAAGTAGAGAGGATAGGAGAATTGAAGCACGCACTTCATCCTCAAAACTGATTTCCACTAAACTTAATTAATTGGCTGATCAATTGAACCTTATTAATATGATCAGTGATAGAGTGACCTTCATTCATCTTCAAGTTGAAAAGATGATGCATAAAGTACACCTTGTTGGAGGGTGATGGTTTCATACATGTTAGACAAAGCTTTCAATAGACCTGTTGTAGTCTTCTCCTATAGAACATTGAATGCCACATTTCTAGCTAGTGTCAAACGGAAAACTCCCAAAGCTTGTCTATCCATCAAATCCCAGTCTTCCTATAACATGAGCTTTGGTTTCACATGAGAGAGGTACATGAAGTTTTTTCTGATACAAGTAGTCCTCTATTTGCATTTTCCAAAGCCAAAGTCCTTACCATCTAATCTGTCTATCCTGACCTTTCCTTCCTTCCTGCCATTGGCTCTCACTTCTTTTCCTTCAACCTATCGCTCTAATACCATTTGTTGGGGATCTCTATAGATTTACTATACCTCTTCTGATAGTCTTCATATATATATATATCAACCCTGCACAAGAAGGAAAAACATCTCAAGAGAGAAAAGAGAAAAAAGAATGTACTCACACACACATCAACAGGTGCACAAGAATTAACGTGGTTCAGAGTCACTTGCTCCTATCTCCATGGCGACATAGATTCAGTATTGTTTTACTCCATCTCAATACATATTACAAAGATTATTTGGAAGCTCTGCCCCATCCAACCGTTTCCCTGTCCAATCTGCACCTCTGTTTATCTTGATCTGCTCTTCTCTTGATTATCTCCTGCTTGTCTGATCAAACATCAGGCCTCGTCTAACCAGATTCATGCAAATCAAAGTTACCAAACAGTTTCACTGAATCTTTTTCACAAGCACACCTATATTCAACTCGTAGGGTTTTTCCTCTACAATTACACACACAGAAGAGCGAGAGAAGAAGCAAATCAAAGTATCACCCAACATCCTGGATTATCAAACACCTGTCTCAGCCCTCAACAAGAAATCTCGTGGGTGATTTGAGCCGCAGATCTCAATATCACTGATGGGACAAATCGGGCTCCACATCCAAACACAAAGCTCTTTTCAACATTGACCAATGTGTGAGAGAGCACATGAGGCAATGTAGGATGTTCCTTTATTGATTCATTGAAGACTTTATACTGTCAGTCACTAGCTTTACTGGACAGTTTCATTTTTTAATGTATAAAAACTGATTACTACCTATTTGAGTAGCTTATGGCTGCACTGCCTAAAGTAAATATATAACCAGATATAGATACTTTTGATGTTGAACATCCAACTTAATCTATATCCTACCAGCTACCCATTATCAAAGTTTGATATGGTGAAAACTTTGTACATCTCAAACCAAAAGTTCTGATACCTTTTAAATAACCAATAACTCCCTTTGCTGCATTCATGTATGACTTATAAGGTCATGTCATGAGCTGACTAATCTGTGACACAATATATGCTACATATGGCCTGGACGTAGTCACTACAATCAAAGATCCAACGAGGTCTTTTGTATAGGTTGTCATCCACCTTTTCTTTAGACACATCAAAAGTTAGTTTTTCAATGTTTGCTGGTGTAGAGTTCACTTTGCAATCTTCCATCTCGTAATTGTGGAAGATCAAGTCATTATGATATTCTTGCATGAGATGTTTTACGCCTGCTCTCCACTTTACTTCCAAACAAAGAGAGTAATTTATAGTTCCCATATCCTTCCGCTTGAATGGTGTGGAGAAACTAGTTTTGAGATTGTAGATCCCTTGACCATCATCCCGAGTGATCATTAAGTCATCTATATATATAATTACAAGAATAATTTCCTGAGATGATGTCTTGTAATATAAATCTACATCATACTTACTTTGATTGGAATTGGACTCTCCAACATGACAAAGTTCTTTTCAATATTACACACTCTTCTAGCTTGGGTTAAATTAGCATAGAGTGACTTCTTTAGTTTTAGCACGCGGAAGGTTTTGTACCTTGCATTTCAAATCCTTCAAGGTGAGAGAATGCACTATCGACATCTCTATGAACGAGTGGCCATTCACTTACTATTATGGCTATATTAACAATCAGCTTAATAGGATTTGTTTGGGAACATATGCATCTATCTCACTGTAGTTAATCCCTTGAGGTTGACAATAACCCCGAGCTATTAGTCTACCCTTATGACAGGCAAGAGAGCCAATTTGTATTATATTTGAGTTTAAATATGCAATATGTTGAGATGACCCTTCTTCCTCTAGGTAATTAAAAAGATCACATATTTGGTTGTCAGTCATGGCTTGATATTTTGAACTATTGCCTTTCACCATTTTGGATTATTTGTAGCTTCTGAGTACAAAGAGGGTTCTTGGGCTTTTTTCTTTATCTACTCTAGTTCTTGATGAATGAATAGTAGATTAATGATGCATTCCTCCAAGAGGTAGATGGGTATACATTTCAATCATGAAGTCCGCATTGTGAATCGTTGATGTTCGTTCATTAATGTTTGTAGATGATCAATAGGTGGATTGAGATACATTGAGGCTTCATACAAAGGGGAACATTCTCCACTAGCATAACTTCTTGAAACTTCTCCTCCACTTGCATTTTGATGATCATGCTATGCTAGAATCTTTCTCTCTAAGGTATCCTAGGTTTGATATTCTACCTTGTCGATGGTATGGAAGTTGGTACTGTAATGTCTTTTCCACAAAAAAGATCATACTGAATTTATATATATATATATATATATATATATCATCTTATTGACAGTAGTGTTGTTAAATTTATAAGCTTTCTTGTCATGTACATAGTCAACAAACATACCCAGTTTGGCTCCTATCATCAAGCTCTTTTGAGTTTAGCCTTGGGAATATGTATCCATACAGTACAACCAAAGGTATGCATACATCTGGGTATCGGTTGAGGATCAATATTGATCTCTTCGGTGTGATCAATAGCCCTAACACAAAATCTGGCCATTGCTAAGAAGTCTTTGAGCAACTACTAATATAACTTTGACCACCAAGACTATCATTCCAACATCCAAGCAAAGTAGATTTTGCATTGAAAATGTTATGACAACTGTTTAGCATACATACATTGCTACACAACATACATTTTTGTCAACATCATACACTATAGAAGTAAAACTCATACAAAACTCTTAGTACCACAATTCCTCCCTAGTTGGCGGTTAGGTCCCTCTAATCTAGATAACCATCTACTCCAAGTATGTAACATGCCCTATGGTGTGCAAAGATCAGGAGACCTGGTGCTACCAAGCCCCATCATTAGGCACTTATATGTAATCTATATCACATTAGCTATAAGTCAAGTACATCAAAAACATAACCATTTTCCTTGAGGAAACACTATGAGGGGAGGAGTCAAACATGCCATATGCCATTCTCTTAAATAGCTATCACACACCAACATAATAGAAAATACACCAAAAGAGCCATATAACACACACTACAAGCTTGAATGTACAATTGCCAAATGTGGGTCCATAGTGCCATCAATGTTTAGGAGGTGGCATGGCACACAATTACACTTTTAATCCTTCCAAACAACACCATCATGTCCTTCCAACATGAAGACTCAAGAAGGAAAAATCTCATGCCACTCTCAAGGTAGTGTAGCTTGTAGTCACATCAAGTGTCATTGGTGTAGTTTGTTACAAATATACATAATCATCCAAATGGAATAGATGGATCAAGGGGCTATAACCTCTTCCTTGAATAGTAGCATTGTGTAAGGTATCCCTATGCTGAGCAATCACTTAGTTTTTGAAAGCCATTGGCATCACTCTTTGAAAGGTCTCACCCATTGAGAACATGTGCTCATCCATACATCTGAATCATCTAGGTCCAAAACTACTATAACATCAAAATGACTATGGATAAAAATTGGCCACAAATAAATTTGGATCTCATCCATAGAATAGAAAGTAAGGAGAGAAGGATGCTAAGGAGGTTTGCTTGCTTAACCAGTAGCACATGGCCAACCAAGGTAATTGGAGATTAAAATCTCCCAAGTGGTCACTTTGCAAACCATACTTATGCAATCTTCTCTTGACTATGTGAGCCATTCTCTCTATTAAGCCATCTACCTTAGTGTGATCTTGAGAGGTAGTATGGTGATCAATGAAGGCCTTGTCACACAAGACCTATAACTCTCCCAAGAATTTTGTACCTTGATCAATCCAAACCTCAATTGGTGCACCAAAATGACTAAGAACCTAATCCAAGAGAAATGAAGTATCTCTTCATTGAACTTGTCACCAACTCAATCCACTTGGAGAAGTGATCCACCATAGCCAAAACATACAAATAATGTCTCAAGGATAAGGGTCCAACAATGTCCAAACTCTAGTGGTAACCTAACTTCATGATAGATAATGAGTGTAACTATGGTATGGGAGCTTTAGATGATATTCTAACTTAGTCATAAACCACACATCTAGCAACAAACTACAATACATTAGTCTATACACCGTGTTACCAATAAGTAAGCTATATGTAAGCTTTACTCAAGAATGTCTTAGCTCCTCATGAGCATGACATGCCAACTATGGTCTTTGAGATGGAAGTGGTAGTACTTGCATTCTACCATACACAAAGAAGGTGTTTGTCCAAAAAGCCAATCTAGATTGCCTAGCTTGTTCAGGGACATAATCTCTCCTTGGCAGCAATTATGCTACCCTTAACACCAATGTGAAGATAATCCATCACTAAGACATTATCATGAATGTTTTGTTGACTTGTACCAATATCTCCACCCTTTGAATTTATGACCTCAATAACTCTTTTTGTATATGCTAAGAGAGATACCATCAAAGCCTTAGAAAATATACATAGAAAAGTAGATGCATACCAACCTAGCACATCTCCTTATTTGTCTCACCATGTGTAATACCAAGAGCTAGCCATATGATCTAGATGTGAAATTTAGTTTGGTAACATCTAGAATGATGTTATACATGATGGTCAAAATAGATAAGATATAAGTATCACCAAAAGAGTACTTCTACTAATAGGGTAGAAACCGAAATAGACTTGAGAACTTTAGAACCAATAGCTAGACATATGATTTAAAGGTGAGAATTGGTTGGGTAACATCTGGAAGGATGTTACACATGATGGACTAAACAGATCAGAAAGAGGTATCACCAAAAGGGGTAGAGTAGGAACTTCTACTAATAGAGTAGGAACCAAAATATGCCTGAAATCTTTGAAGGCAATTTTGGAAGCCTAAACGGATGAATTAGGCCTAAAAAATGTGCAGATTCCTCCCCCTATGGAGGAAAGGTAGGCCTTCCCTCCCCCTTGCTTTGTCTCATTGAGAGATTTCCAATGGTACCTTACGTGATTTTGAGATTCCTACAGGAAGATTCCCTAAAAGATTCCCTTTGGTCAAAGCTTGTTTGACCAACCAGATAGGACCTAGACCAGACATGTAATCCATCCAAGTAAGTAATCCAAGGGTGGAGCTTGCTGACATCTCACCTATCTGTGTCCCTAATCCTATGGTGGAGCTTCCTTGGAGGAGATCCTCTTTGTCTATATAATAAAGAGAAGGTGCTCCTTTGGGGCATCAAATGTTTGAGTGTGCAATCTGTGTTTTCTCTCTTCTCTTGTCCTTGGAGTATTACACCATGTCAACATTGTCATGTTGTGGTCTGTGTGGCCCATGAAAAAGTAAATTGTTGTGGTTTATTTCTATAAAGATGGAGTAAATTGTATGACGGATCCCACGGTTAAGCTATTGCTATGTGAGAAATCTACATACATGTATATGATTGGCCACATGGTTTATGGTCTTGTCTTCTTTGGGGGCTCTTATGTATATAGGTGGTGGAGAGTTGAAAGGAAAGTGTGTTTGAGTTGGAGGAGTCTTGAGCGGGAGGAGGACGTTGAGAGTGAGAGTTATAATAGAGCGTGGAGGCCAAGTGGTAGAGAGATCAGTTGAGTAGAAGATGTCCCATGCTCCCAATCTACCACTCCCAAATCCTTTTCTCATCAGGCTTCAGATTCTCCACCATGATGGCTTACAAGATTGGATGGTGGTACTTTTTGGGGCAGTATTCATAGGGCCGATGATGGAAAACCCAGATCCTATTGTCCTTTTGGTGCTTACTTACAAGCAAGTTTTGGACTTGACAATGTATATGTTCTTGTAGTTGGAGAGTGACTCAATTTTGCTCATGAGCTTCAAGTTGGAGTTGTGTGGTCCACTTGTGAAAAAGTGAAGAGGCTAAATGACAAAATTGCAAGAGATTGGGTTCCAAAGAAAAAGTTAAGAGTTTTTTACCATTGGGGGAGTTTGGGGAGGGCATTCAAGGAGAGATGTGGTACCCACATTTTTCATTTTGGACAAGTTTTAAAGAAGAAGTGCCTTGTTGAAACCAAATTGAAACCAAATGGAGAAGAAATGAGTACAAACCTGTGTTTTTATCAGGCCAGAGGAAGTTGACTTCATGTAAGAGGAAGAAGGACTCGGACTGTATCAGACCCAAAAAAGCTTACTTCGTGTCAAAGGAGGAAAAAAACTTGGACCAGACGTCGAAGGAGGGTTTCTTTGCATCGGAATGAAGGTTACAAGTCAGGAATACTGCGGGGGCCATATCTCAATGACCACAAGTCCAAATCAAGCGTGCTATATTTCGTTGGAAGCATCTTGTTTAGGACTTTCCATTGCCACCAAAATCGCAAAGTTGGGAGGTTTGTAGAAGAAGTTACAAGTATATGAAATTTTGGGAGTAGATGTACAAAGTAGTTTGGTGTCTTTGGGTCAATGTGACTTCGGACTTCAGGTTTACATGACTTCGGGTCTAAAGACTTTGTCTCAAGACAAATATGATTCAACTCGAGGAAGTCGGACCTCGGAGTGCAGTGAAGGTGACTTCGGGAATCTTGCTAGAGGAAGTTAGAGTAAGGAAAGAAAATAGTTAAGATACACATGACTTCAATTTCAGTGCTTATTGAAGATAAGAGAGAATTAGAAGAGAAATAGTAGTATTGAATAAACCCGAAGTGCAAGATCAGACTGTAAGTGTCTTTGGGTTAGTTACATGAATGATTAGGAGAAAGTGGGTGACAAATTGAAGGCATAGATAATGTTCCCATGCTTTCAATTACAATTCTTCATGAGGACACAATAGAATTAATAAAGGAATTGATAGTAGTTAGACCCGAAGTAAGAGAGATAGGAGTGCAAGTGTCTTCGGATTTGACATTTGACACTTTAGAGAAGAGTGGGTCAAGAGATAGAGATTTAGAAGGATTACTTGTGATAGGAATTGTAGATCAGATTGGAGAATTAGTAGAATTGGTAGAGGAAATAAGAGTTATGAAACCCGAGGAAAGAGTAGTAGGAAGTAAAGTTACTTCGGGTTTGGGTTTGAAAGCCGAGGAAGAAGTAGACATCAGATCGGATTAGTAACAGTTTTGAGATTTGAAGAGGTAGATATGAAGAGGTGCATTATCATTTTGGATCTGTAGGTTTGTAGAGTTGTTAGGAAGAGGTACATTAGGAAGATAACTGTCTATTGTTTCACTATTTAAGAGTGGCATTTGCAATCTTATGTTGTTCAGTGCTCATAATTCTAAGAATAGATAAAGCAAAGTGATGTGAAGCAGTGCTCATTGCTTGAGCTTGATTCCGAGTATCAATGTTTTGATTGTGTTTGTGAGTGTGTGAAGAAATTCCAAGTGCAAGTTAGTGTGCTTGTTGGATGTTGGATTCCGCAGCCTTGATCTTCATTCTGTGTGTTTGATCCTGAGTGAGGTGCAATCGGAGCAATGCCTTGATAGATCTGAGAGGAATTGTAGTGTTCATAGTATTCTACATTTGTGAGTGCAACACGAAGTTGATGTGAAGCAATTTTGATCGAGGAAGTTGTGCCTTCAGTAGAGGGGTAAGACACAATTCTGAGGCGAAGTTGGTTTGCAGTGAAGTGTCATTTTTGGGAGAGCTTGAATCATCACAATCAAGATTGTTTGGAAAGAATTGAAGGTATTGTGATTAAGGAGTGTTACTTTGTGACAAGACTGCGAATCAATGTTTGTTACTCTCTTTTGGGTGTGGTTTCTACCTGAGAGATTAAAGACGCAACCAAGAAGAACTACATTGTTACTATTTGACTTTGTATTTGACCAATTCTAACTCGTATCTCT
This sequence comes from Lunularia cruciata, assembly GCA_948567375.1. Classification (NCBI taxonomy): domain Eukaryota; kingdom Viridiplantae; phylum Streptophyta; class Marchantiopsida; order Lunulariales; family Lunulariaceae; genus Lunularia; species Lunularia cruciata. Next base: position 11,757,631 of record OX419756.1, read on the forward strand.
ACGGGAACAAACTTTACTTACCCGATAACTGCAAAAGTGACATTTGCCGGGTTGTCACAAGAGAGGATCACATTTGGAGAGAGGAGCTGATAGGCTATAATTTGAAGACTAGAATTGAGTGATTTGAATCAATTCTGTGGAAGATATGATTGATTGAATCAAAGGGGATAAAATTCATACCCAAGAGCACAAAATATGTGATTTAGAGAGCTTCATGAGACATCTTCATGATATTTTAGTTGAGTTGGTGAGTTGACAAAGTGCTTGTAATGCTGAGCCCAAGAAATTTTAGGGTTTGATGAATCTCAAATCAAATCTGGCCAATTAAAGTTGGAGCTTTGGAAAGTCAAGAGTTGGAGATGAAATGCTGATCAGGTTTGAAGATTTGGTCACTCTTGAAGTTGTAGTCTAAATCACCTTGTGAACATTTCAAGTATTGTTGGTGGCTAGGATTTGCAATTCTGTGCAAAGGTTTCATGTGAATACCTCAAATAGACAATTTAGGGTCTTGGATCAAGTATACTTGGGTCTCTAGAGTTCACAAGTTAGCTAAGCTAGAGTTCACAAGTTAGCTAGCTCAAAATTGATCCATATCTAGAGTTTGGGGTTGGATTAGGGCACTAAAATTTACAAAGGTTCAGACAAGGCACAACCAGATATTGTCAAAATTTTGGTTGACTTTGGGTCTATAGAGAGGAAGAGTTAATGCAACAAACTGTGTTGAAAATAGTGTAAGCTCGATATAGGATTTCTATCTTTTATCATGATTGAGTTTCAATTCTCCTAGTTGTGTCTCTATGATTGAGGATTTTAGGTTTTTGGAGTGTTTGTGAGGATTAGGTCCACCTCTGATCTAGAAATCTTGAGAAAGTTACCCAAAACCAGGAGCAAATCCTAAATTAGGGGTTCCAAAATTAGAGTAAAATTATAGAAAACTAGCCAAGTTTGAGAGCATGTCACGGGAGCTATAGTGATCAAATTTTGGCTTATTTCATATCATTGGAAATTTTATCTCACAAGCTTTACATTGAATCCTAGAACATTAGAATACAAGTCACATAAAGAAAATTATGCCTATCTGTTACATAGAATTTCCTCATAAAAAAGATATAGGATTACCCCACTTGAATACAAATTAGTTGAAATTTGGAGTGCATTTTGAAGAAAACTTGGATAATAGGTTGAAATTAGCTTAATGTTAGAGAAATAGGGCTTTGAAGCTCAATTCCAACAAGAAGCACACAAGGTTGTTGAATTCTTGTGATTGGATTCTTTGTGTGTTTGCATGCTTATTTGTGAGCCCAATTGGTTTGGATTGGTGTGCTGTGAGCCAGCCTGTCTCTCACTCAGGATGAACCTCTGATGGCTATTATGGTAGTACATCATGGACTTAGAAGGCAAAGAACCTCAACTCCATCATACTCCTCCAAGGCTAAGACTCCAAGACTCAAGACATTGCTCACTAGAGAACTCAATGAGAGAGAGATGGTTGCAAATGAAAAGATGATGAATACCTCCTCACCCCTAATTTATATACTTGTGAAATAGTTACGCAACAATGTTACTAATTATTGGAGTAACTCAAGTTACTAAACTAAAAGTCAAGTAAAGTCAAAAAGTAGAAAAGAACATCCATCCACATGGGCATATTCCACTAAGCATGTGATCTTATCTTGACCCAACCACTAAGTCAAGGATTCCTTTGCATGGGCTATCCTTGGACTATAAAAGAATCCAAAACAAAAAGTCTTGTGGGCCCAAGAGTTCTCAACTTTTTCCTCAAAGCCAAACACCTAGGAATAATACCAAGTCAACACATAAGAATCTAAAATAGTGGTGCTCATCTTTTCCACTTCCTCTAAAGTAAGGTCCCCTCTACCTTAACTATGACTAACTTTAGCTAGTCATGATTAATATAGAACCATCCTTTATCTCTATATAAATAATATCTCTCAAATACTTGTTATACTAAGCTAAATATCATAATACCACACACATGCACAAATGGGTGTTACATTTACTCATGGACAAAGTTTTCACTTTGTCCTCAAAGTGAAGGTTTCTCTACCTTCTTTGGTACATCTTCAACTTATCATGGTTAATCCTATCAAAGTGTCTTCCTCCAAAATCCTTGAGATCATAAGTGTAATTGCCCCACACCTTCTCCACTATGAAATGTCCAAAGCACTTAGGCAAAAACTTCTTTTGTAGTCTCTTGAATCGAATGGAATCAAACAACATTACCCAATCACCTTCTTTGAAAGGCTCCACCTTGTTCTTGCCTTGCCTCTTGTCATAGCTCTCCTTTTGTTTCCTTTGGCCTTGCTCCACTTGAACCATAGCAACTGCTCTTGCCTCTTCCAATTCCATGAGTTGATCCTTCCTTGACTTCTCTCCATCACCTCCTTCTACTTTCTTCAATCTCCTATGAATCCTTTGGAAGGTAGGAAGATCAAAGTGAATAGTTAAGGTAGATATTTAATACCAATTGAAATGGAGAATATCTGGTAGAAGTCTTCATGGTTGTCCTATACTCCCACAAAATTGCATGAATCTTCTTGTCCCAATGATGTTTAGCCCCCGCCATTTTTGCATCTTTGGCCAACATCATGCACAAGGTCTGATTGGTTCTATTTGCCAAGCCATTGGAATTTGGCTTAAAGGATATGATTACTTTATGTGTGATAGAGATATGTCATAACATGGCTGTATTAATGCTTCTTGTAAACTCTCCTCCTCTATTAGAAACCAACTCCAAAGGGCATCCAAACCTAGTGATAATGCATTCATAAAGAAATCCCTCAACTTCATCTTCATTCTTGTCCCTCAATGGTAAGATAATCAGTAACTACCACAATATACCAATTATTTCTTGGGGTTCTATTGAGAGGACCTAAAAAATCAATTCCCCACTCTCAAAAGGTCCTAGCAATGAAATTGATCTAAGTAGTGGAGTGGAAGTAGATTTCCTAGCAAAAGCTTGACAAACATGATAAGTTTTGCAATAATCAAGATAATCTTTGAAAATCCTTCTCCAATGGTAACCTACATCTAGAATCTTGAAGGCTATCACCTTTCTTGCAAAGTGTCCTCCAAACACTAAACCTTCATGAAACTCCTTTATGAGTAGGATAGACTCTTCCTTACCCATTGCTCTTTGAAGTAGACCATCTCCTTCTTGGTGAAAAAGAATATCCTCCACCATTGTGTAAGGTCTAGATCTTGTTGCAAGGGCCTTCCTCTCCCTAGCAAGCATCCCTTCTGGATAGTTACCTCTTGTCACAAAATCCACAATCTCCTTGTACTCCATTAATACCTCTTGAGTGACTGAGATGGTCATGAGCTCCTCATCCGGGAAGGAATCATCCATTGGCTCATCTCCATCATGATCATAGGCCCTAAATTACATAGCAACATTTGCATGTTTCTTTCCTGGCCTATCCTCAATGGTGTAGTCATACTCAGACAAGAATATCATCCACCTTGCTAGTCTCCCTTCAACATAAGGCTTGTTGAATATGTACTTCAAAGCCTTGTGATCTATGACAATGGTGGCTTTCCCTCCAATCAAGTAGTGTCTAAACTTCTTGAGACCAGAGATCATTGCCAACCCTTCTCTCTCCGTGACAGAGTAGTTTTTTTCTACTAAAACCGTCTGCCTACTAGCATAAGCTATTGGATGATCATGCCCATCTTGGTCTAATTGACTAAGAGTGCATCCTATAGCTACATTAGAAGCATCAGTGTAGAGGATGAAAGACTTACTCCAATCCGGTTTACCAAGAATTGGAGTTACATCAAGGGATTGCTTGAGCTCCTCAAAAGCTTTGAGAGCCTTCTTGTCCTCCAAAATTGCCATGTAATCTACACCCTTCTTCATATAGATGGTCAATGCATAAGCGTTGTTGGAAAATGAGAAGATGAACCTCCTATAGTACCCAACCATCCCCAAGAATCGGCATAGCTTTGTCAAGCTTGAAGGGAATGGAAGGTCCGAGATTTTCCTCACCTTCTTAGGATGAACTACTATTCTATCCTTGGAGATGATGTGCCCCAAAAGTAGACCTTCTTCACATCCAAAAATTCACTTCTGTGGGTTGAGTGATGCATATGCCTCATCCAAGCATTGCAAGACCTTGATTAGGTGCTCAAAGTGCTCACCCTTGCTCCCATAGACACAAAAGTCATCAATGAAGTCTCTCACAAATTTCCCAATGAAAGTTCAAATACCTTATTCTTGAACCATTAGAATGTGGTTGGAGCATTGCAAAGCCCAAAAGACATGACCTTGAAAGCATAAATCCCCCAAGGTGTGGTGAATGTTATGAGTTGTTGAAGCTATGGTGCAATCTTGATTTGGTTATATCCATATAACCATCTCCAAAACTATACCTCTCATGACCTACAACCTCTTCCAAGATCTCATCAATGAATGGTAATGGATAGTAGTACTTCTTGGTAACAATGTTGAGCTTCTTGTAATCCACACATACCCAAAGCTTGCCATTCTTTTTCTTCATAATGACAATTGGAGACACCCATTTTGAATTCTCCACCTCAAAGATAAATCCGACCTCCTTGAGCTTATCAATCTCCTCCTTCACAACCAAAGACATTGGTGGGCTAATGCGATGTTGCTTTTGGCGGATTGGTCTTACATGTGACTCCACCTCTATCTTGTGCTCCTCCAAGGTGACTTCCTTAAAATCCTTGTAACTGAAAGCAAACACATAGATGAACTTGCGGGAAATCTCCTCAAATCTCACCTCCTCCTCCTTGGTAACATTTGGGCCATACTTGAGGGTAGATAACCTCCTCTCTATCTCCTCAAGTGTCAATGGTGATTTATTTGGGTCCTTCAAAACCTTTGGCTTAGGTGCAAAATCCATAGAACACAAGGGATACACATTTGAATCAGATTTAGATTCATACTCCTCCGTGGAAGTCTCCTCTTCCATGCTTGTGTCCACACCTGAAGCTCCTTCTTTAGAATCTGATTCCCAATAATCAAAAGATGGTGTATCTGAATGTGAAGTGTTGGTGCTCCACTCTATCTCCTCAAGTGTCAATGGTGATTTATTTGGGTCCTTCAAAACCTTTGGCTTAGGTGCAAAATCCATAGAACACAAGGGATACACATTTGAATCAGATTTAGATTCATACTCCTCCGTGGAAGTCTCCTCTTCCATGCTTGTGTCCACACCTGAAGCTCCTTCTTTAGAATCTGATTCCCAATAATCAAAAGATGGTGTATCTGAATGTGAAGTGTTGGTTAGTCTTAGGAACTATGACCATATGGTTTGATAGCCCAATCCTCAAGTACCCTTTATGCCATCAATCAGTTGTGTGTGTTACTCTCAACCATGGCCTCCCAAGAAGTAAGTCATAGCTTGAATCCTTTAAGACTTGGAAAGTCATGAGATTTTGAACTCCCATAACTGAAACTACCAACTTATCCATCATCCCTACTAGTCAAACTTGTTGCTTATTTGCCATGCTCACCACAAATGTTGAAGGTCTAGAGGGTATCATACCCAAATTCTTCATCAATCTTTCTGAAATGGCATTTATTGGTGATCCTCCATCAACCAATGCATCTTTACTATTGTGATCATTCACTCTCACAATCTTGGATGCATATTCACAACTCTCCCATGGTGCTAGTTTGGCATCCACCAACCCAATTGATATTGGAGCTTTTGCCTTCTTATTCCTCTTGCTCTTTGTAGAACTCAAACCATCTCTAAGCTCCTTTTTCAAGGTAAGGTTCAAAGCAATCAATTGGCCCACTATGATGTTAGCCTTGTGACTAACAACATCCTCCAACATATCGTAGTTCCATTGTTGCTTTGAAATCAATAAATCCTCCATCCCCAACTTCTTCCTTGGAGTCTTTGTTGTTGATGGTGTTGAGGTGCTAGTGCTCCTAGTAGACATATGAGTATCCTTGCTTGGAGTAAATTCTTGAGAGGAGTGAACATCCTCTGCAAAATGAGCTCTCTTCTTCTCTTGTGCCAAAAGCTCCAAATTAAGACCCTTGGAGTTTGAGCACTCTCCCTTCTCATACTTGCTCTCAACCACATCTATGGATGCTATCCCCTTGCCTTTGTTTGGATTAGGAGTCACTTGGGTTTCACTACCTCCCTCTTTCCCTCTATTGTCTCCCTCATAACCCCTTCTTCCATGGTAAGTGGAATTTGGGCAATTCCTTTGGATATGGCCTTTGCCTCCACAACCAAAACAATTTCTATCGTTGAACTTGTTGGCTGGTTGGCCTCCTCTATATGGCTAGTTTTCATAACTCCTAGGCCCTCTCCCTACATTCTGATACACCTCTCTCTTCTCCCATAATTACACCACATTGATCTTGAGATCCGCAAGTTGTTCTGTGATGGTTTGAAGTGGATCCTTTGGTAGAGGTGCAAGAATTGGAGCAACTACTACTTGTGGTGCAACCCTTGGCACAAAGTATCAGAAGTTCCACCAAACTTGGAGCCTTGAGGAGTATGCACAACCTCCTTCACCACCAAATCACTCTCATCCCCTTCCAAACTCTCCTCCATATAAATTGCGATCTTGATAGCTTCAACCTTGGAAGAAAGTTTCTCATATCTCACCTTGCTTCTAATTTGTGGTCTCAATCCTCCCACAAAATTCTTGGTGAGCATGGCCCCTATGCCAATCATTGTAGTCTCCACATCATTCCCACCCTTCCTCAACACTATGCAAAATCTAGACTCTAACTTTTCCACTCTTTCCACATAGACTCTCACTTTCTCTCCATCTCCTTGTTTGAGAAAGGTAACCTCACTCATCAATCTCTCATAACTATCATATGGAAGAAAGTTCTCAATGAGTGCTGAAGTCAAAGTCTCCCAAGACTCTTCTTCCCCATCTCTCCTCTCTCTCTTTTGGTATTCTGACTCATACCATGTAAGTGATGCATCTTCAAAGAAATGTGGTAATAATGAAGCCCATTCATTCTTCCTCCTCTCATTGTTTCCTATGAAATCTCTCTTGAAGTCTTTCACAAAGGCCTCCACATCTTCTCCATCCTTGCCAAAGAAAACCGGAAGTTTCCCCTTCTTAACCCTTCACTATCTTTCTTTTCTCTCAATTTTTTTGTTCTCTTTTCTTTTCTCTCACTCTATTACTAATAGAGTATATACATGACTAACACTATCTGAGAATAATCTACTCTAGAGAACACAAAAGGCTCAGGTTGCTCCAAGATTTCTATAGCAATATCAAATCCTAGAGTGCATATTAATCGAACCCTCATGGATAGTTTATCCATAAGTTGAAAGATTATCTCCATCACTAATCTTGAGAACTAGCTGATGAAGGTGGCATTATTTCTATAGCTGTACTAAGACTCTCTCCAAGATCCTTCACCAAAGTTTCCAAAAGTGCTTTTACTCCACTATACTCATGTCCTTTTGGAAGTCCTTCTAGTCCACAAATCTCACACAACTCCTTGGTCTTAGATCTTCTCCATCCTAATCTTGGTAAAGAAAGTCCAACATGCAAACCCAAGTCAAGTAAGCCTCTTCTTTCCCTCAATCTCTTGCTCTCAAAGGTCAATGGACATGAACTTGCCTTATGTCCCTTCTCTCCACATAGAAAGCACTTAGACTCACTCTTTCCTCCAAGTGGTGTAGGTGTTTGAGGTGGATCCTCTCAACACTCTCTTCAAATTCTATTGTAAACTCTCTTTTCCTCAAATACACCCCTACAATCACCTCAAACCCTTGGGGAACCTTGCATAGTCTCAATTTCCACTCTTGGTGACCCTCTATGTTCCCAAGATGAATCTAAACACTCAAATATGCTTTTTGTTGCCCTCAAACTCCTCATGCATGAGATCTCTACTCTGCAGAATTGACCTTTCCTCACAATTTCAATCACGTCTCTCAACTAGTATCTGAAAGTCCTCTAAAATTTTTCACACGTGATCACAACTGCAGTGTGACTCTCCTTGCAAAATTTCAGATCTTTTCATCAAGCCATTTGGCCTAGACATTTTTCTATTCAACACACATATTTCAGATTTGGTCTAAAAACCACCCACTTCACTTCAAAAACTCATTTCTCCTTGCACAAGAATGATCTCTCTCTATTTGGTATGGAAACAAATACGATACTTTGCACTAAATTTTCTTGGAAATTTTCAATACAATTTAGTGAAAATTGAAGAAATGGCAGACTATGTACAATTTTCAAGAGAGCATGTAGTTGCGGGAGCACTTTACCCTATCAACTTTGAAAAATTCTAACCCAATGCGCATAGTAGCTCTCACAATAATTTCAAATGTGCTAACTGAATGACAACCCAAGCTATTATGTGTAGAAATTTCATGTCCAAATCTAAAACTTGAGATTTTGCCCAAAATCACCTTAATTCACAAAATCTGCAATCCACCTTACACAATCTCTCCAAATCCTCTCATGTATACAAGATGTACAAAATCACTTCAAAGACATCATAATGAACTACAAGGTATACAAATGGGTCTTGGTTCTCATAAGTTCAGCCCTCTCCTCTCCTAATGTTCTTTCCAAGTGAGCTCTCATAGCCTCCTTCTGTCTAATGTAGAATTGAACGTGGAACATTATTTTGCCTTTTAGAGAGGTCCCAGCAACGGAACCAAAAATGTGAGCCGGCCTGTCTCTCACTCAAGATGAACCTTTGATGGCTATTATGGTAGCGTACCATGGACTAAGAAGGCAATGAACCCCAACTCCATCATACTCTTCCAAGACTAACACTCCAAGACTCAAGACATTGCTCACTAGAGAACTCAATGAGAGAGAGATAGTTGCAAATGAAAAGATGATGAGTACCTCCTCACCCCTTGTTCATATACTTGTGAAATAGTTATGTACCAAAGTTACTAATTACCGGAGTAACTCAAGTTACTAGACTAAAAGTCAAGTAAAGTCAAAAACTAAAAAGGAATATCCATTCACATGGGCATATTCCCCTAAGCATGTAGTCTTATCTTGACCCAACCACTAAGTCAAGGATTCCTTCACATGGGCTATCCTTGGACTAAAGAAGAATCCAAAACAAAAAGGCTTGGAGGCCCAAGAGTTCTCAACTCTTTCCTCAAAGCCAAATACCTAGGAATTTTACCAAGTCAACACACTAAAATCCAAAATAGTGGTGCTCATCTTTTCTACTTCCTCTAAAGTAAGGTCCCCTTTATCTTAACTATGACTAAATTTAGCTAACCATGACTAAAAGAGAACCATCCTTTATCTCTATATAAATAATATCTCTTAAGTACTTGTAATACCAAGCTGAATATCACAATACCACACACATGCACAAATAGATGTTACATTACAATCCACCCCTATGGCTGAGGTGGTGTTTGGAGTACGGGATCTATGAGTCGTCCTATCTCTCACTTAGGATAAACCTTTGATGGCTATTATAGTAGCGCACCATGGACTAAGAAGGCAAGGAACCCCAACTCCATCATACTCCTCCAAGGCTAACACTCCAAGACTCAAGATATTGCTCACTAGAGAACTCAATGAGCAAGAGATAGTTGCAAATGAAAGGATGATGAGTACCAACTCACCCCTTTTTATATACTTATGATATAGTTATGCACCAAAGTTACTAATTATTGTAGTAACTTAAGTAACTAGACTAAAATTTAAGTAAAGTCAAAAAGTAGAAAGGAATACCCATTCATATGGGCATATTCCACTAGCATGATCTTATCTTGACCCTATCACTAAGTCAAGGATTCTTTCACATGGGCCATCCTTGGACTATAGAAGAATCCAAAACAAAAAGGTTTGCGGGCCCAAGAGTTCTCAACTCTTTCCTCAAAGCCAACACCTAAGAACAATACCAAGTCAACACACTAGAATCCAAAATAGTGGTGCTCATCTTTTCTACTTTCTCTAAAGTAAGGTCCCCTCTATCTTAGCTATGACTAACTTTAGCTAGTCATGATTAATATAGAACCATCCTTTATCTCTATATAAATAATATCTCTCAAATACTTGTTATACTAAGCTAAATATCATAATACCACACACATGCACAAATGGGTGTTACATTTACTCATGGACAAAGTTTTCACTTTGTCCTCAAAGTGAAGGTTTCTCTACCTTCTTTGGTACATCTTCAACTTATCATGGTTAATCCTATCAATGTGTCTTCCTCCAAAATCCTTGAGATCATAGATGTAATTGCCCCACACCTTCTCCACTATGAAAGGTCCAAAGTACTTTGGCAAAAACTTCTTTTGCACTCTCTTGAATCAAATAGAATCAAACAACATAACCCAATCACCTTCTTTGAAAGGCTCCACCTTGTTCTTGCCTTGCCTCTTGTCATAGCTCTCCTTTTGTTTCCTTTGGCCTTGCTCCACTTGAACCATAGCAACTGCTCTTGCCTCTTCCAACTCCATGAGTTGTTAGTTCTTTGACTTCTCTGCATCACCTCCTTGTGCTTTCTTCAATCTCCTATGAATGCTTTGGAAGGTAGGAAGATCACATTGAATAGGTAAGGTAGACTCAATACCATATACCAATTGAAATGGAGAATATCTGGTAGAAGTCTTCATGGATGTACTATACTCCCACAAAATTGCATGAATCTTCTTGTCCAAATGATGTTTAGTCCCTGCCATTTCTGCATCTTTGGCCAACATCATGCACAAGGTCTGATTGGTTCTCTCCACTTCTCTTTGAAGTAGACCATCTGCTCCTTGATGAAAAAAATATCCTCCACCATTGTATAAGATCTAGATCTTGTTGCAAGGGCCTTCCTCTCCCTAGCATGTATCCCTTCTAGATAGTTACCTCTTGTCACAAAATCCACAATCTCCTTGTACTCCATTGGAACCTCTTGAGTGACAAAAATTGTCATGAGCTCCTCATCCAAGAAGGAATCATCCACTGGCTCATTTCCATCATGATCATGGGCTCTAGATAACAAATAAGCATTTGCATGTTACTTTCTTGGCCTATCCTCAATGGTGTAGTCATACTCAAACAAGAGTATCATCCACCTTGCTAGTCTCTCTTCAACATTAGGCTTGTTAAAGATGTACTTCAAAGCCTTATGATCTTTGACAATGGCGGTTTTCCCTCCAATCAAGTAGTTTCTTAACTTCTTGAGACCAAAGATCACTACCAACCCTTCTCTCTCCATAATAGAGTAGTTTTTTTTTGGTTGAAACCATCTGCCTACTAGCATAAGCTATTGGATGATCATGCCCATCTTGGTCTAATTGACTAAGAGTGCATCCTATAGCTACATAAGAAGCATTAGTGTAGAGGATGAAATGCTTACTCCAATCAGGTTTACCAAGAATTGGAGCTACAACAAGGGATTGTCTTGAGCTCCTCAAAAGCTTTGAGAGCCTCCTTGTCCTCCAAAATTGCCATGTAATCTACACCCTTCTTCATGTAGATGGTCAATGCATAAGCCTTGTTGGAAAATGAGAAGATGAATGTTCTATAGTATCCAACTATCCCCAAGAATTGGCATAAATTTGTCAAGCTTGAAGGGAATGGAAGGTCTGAGATTTTCCTCACCTTCTCAAGATCAACTGCTATTCCATCCTTGAAGATGATGTGCCCTAAAAGTAGACCTTCTTCATCTCCAAAAATGCGCTTCTTTAGGTTGAGTGATGCATCCAAGCGTTGCAAGACCTTGACTAGATGCTCAAAGTGCTCCTCCTTGCTCCCATAGACACAAAAGTCATCAATGAAGTCTCTCACAAATTTCCCAATGAAAGGTTCAAATACCTTGTTCATGAACTGTTGGAATGTGGCTGGAGCATTGCAAAGCCTAAAAGGCATGACCTTGAAAGTGTAAGTTCTCCAAGGTGTGGTGAATGTGGTGAGTTGTTAATGCTCTAGTGCAATCTTGATTTGGTTATATCCATTATAACCATCTCCAAAACTGTACCTCTCATGACCTGCAACCTCCTCTGAGATCTCATCAATGAATGGCAAGGGGTAGTAGTCCTTCTTGGTAACAATGTTGAGCTTCTTGTAATCCACACATACCCAAAGCTTGCTATTCTTTTTCTTCACAATTACAATTGGAGACACCCATTTTGAATTCTCCACCTCAAAGATAAATTTGGCTTCCTTGAGCTTATTAATCTCCTCCTTCAAAACCAAAGATATTGGTGGGCTAATGCGACGTTTCTTTTGGTGGATTGGTCTTGCATGTGACTCTACCTCTATCTTGTGCTCCTCCAAGGTGACTTCCTTCAAATCCTTGTAACTGAAAGCAAACACATAGATGAACTTGCGGGAAATCTCCTCAAATCTCACCCTCTCCTCCTTGGTAACATTTGGGCCATACTTGAGGGTAGCTAACCTTCTCTCTATCTCCTTGAGTGTCAATGGTGATTTATGTGGGTCCTTTAAAACTTGTGGCTCAGGTGCAAAATCTATAGCACATAATGGATACACATCTGAATCAGATTTAGATTCATCTTCCTCTGGGGAAGTTACCTCCTCCATGCTTGTGTCCACACCTGAAGCTCCTTCTTCAGAATCTTATTCCCAATCATCATAAGATGGTGAATCTAAATGTGAAGTGTTGGTGGTGTTAGTCACAAGAACTTGTGTCCACACCTGAAGCTCCTTCTTCAGAATCTTATTCCCAATCATCATAAGATGGTGAATCTAAATGTGAAGTGTTGGTGGTGTTAGTCACAAGAACTGTGACTCTATGGTTTGATAGCCCAATCCTCAAGTACCCTTTGTGCCATCTATCCATTGTGCGTGTTGCTCTCAACCATGGCCTCCCAAGAAGTAAATCATAGCTTGAATCCTTCAAAACGTGGAAAGTCATGAGATTTTGAACTCCCATAATTGAAACTACCACCTTATCCATCACCCCTACTGGTTGAACTTGTTGCTTGTTTGCCATGCTCACCATAAATGTTGAGGTCTTGAGGGTATCATACCCAACTTTTTCATCAACCTTTCTAACATGGCATTCATTGCTGATCATCCATCAACAAGTGCATCCTTGATGTTGTGACCATTCACTCTCACATCAATCTAAGAGGCATATTCACAAGCCACCCATGGTGCTGGCTTGGCATCCACCACCCCCATTGATACGGGAGCTTTTGCCTTCTTCTTCCTCTTGCTCTTTGTAGAACTCAAACCACCTTTAAGCTCCTTTCTCAAGGTAGGGTTCAAAGCAATCAATTGGCCCACTGTGATGTTAGCCTTGTGACTACCAACATCCTCCAACACATTGTGGTTCTATTGTTGCTTTGAAATCAAGAAATCCTCCATATCCAACTTCTTCCTTGGAGTCTTTGTTGTTTTGAAATCAAGAAATCCTCCATATCCAACTTCCTCCTTGGAGTCTTTGTTGTTGATGGTGTTGATGTGCTATAACACCCATTTGTGCAGTGTGTGATATTATGATATTTAGCTTAGTATTATAGATACTTGAGAGATATTATTTATATAGAGATAAAGGATGGTTCTATATTAGTCATGATTAGCTAAACTTAGTCATAGCTAAGATAGTGGAGACTTTACTTTAGAGGAAGTGGAAAAGATGAGCACTATTATTTTAGATTCTAGTGTGTTGACTTGGTTTTATTCTTAGGTGTTTGGCTTTGAGGAAAAAGTTGAGAACTCTTGGGCCTGCAAGCCGTGTTGTTTTGAATTCTTCTATAGTCCAAGGATAGCCCATGTGAAGGAATCCTTGACTTAGTGGTTGGGTCAAGATAAGATCACATGCTAGTGGAATATGCCCATGTGAATGGATATTCCTTTCTACTTTTTGACTTTACTTGACTTTTAGCCTAGTAACTTGAGTTACTCAAATAATTAGTAACTTTGGTGCGTAACTATTTTACAAGTATATAAACAAGGGGTGAGGAGGTACTCATCATCCTTTTATTTGGCAACTATCTCTCTCTCATTGAGTTCGTTCTCTAGTGAGCAATGTCTTGAGTCTTGGAGTGTTAGCCTTGGAGGAGTATGATGGAGTTGGGGTTCTTTACCTTCTTCGTCCATGGTGAGCTACCATAATAGCCATCAAAGGTTCATCTTGAGTGAGAGATAGGCCGGCTCACATTTTTGGTTCTGTTGTCGGGACCTCTCTAGAAGGCAAGATAATGTTCCGTGCTCAATTCTACATTAGGCAGAAGGAGGCTATGAGAGCTCACTAGAGAGAACATTAGGAGAGGAGAGGGCTGAACTTATGTTAGAGAACCAAGATTTATTTGTATACCCTATAGTTCATTATGATGTCTTTGAAATGATTTTGTACATCTTGTACACATGAAAGGATTTGGAGAGATTGTGTGAGGTGGATTGCAGATTTTGGGGATTAAGGTGATTTTGGGCAAAATCTCAAGTTTGAGATCTAGACTTGAAATTTCTACACATGATAGCTTGGGTTTTCCTTCAATTATCACACTTCAAATTATTGTGAAATCTACTATGCACATTGGGCGAGAAGTTTTGAAAGTTGTTAGGGTAAATTGCTCCCGCAACTGCATGCTCTTTGGAAAATTGTACAGAGTTTGCTTTTTCTTCAATTTTTAGTAAAATTTCTTGAAAATTTTCAAGAAGATGCAGTTTATATAATCCTACTAGTTGCCACAAAAATAAGAGAGAGATCATTCTTACATAGGGAGTTATGAGTTTTTAAAGTGAAGGGGGTGTTTTTCAGCCCAAATCTGAATTATGTGTGCTGAATAGAAAGGTGTCTAGACCAAATGACTCAATGAAAAGATCTGAAATTTTGCAAGGAGAGATTTCCTAAAGTTGTGACCAAATGTGCAAAATGTTGAGAGGACTGTGATATATTGGTTGAGATATTTGAGTGACATAATGAGGAAGGGTCAATTCTGTGGAGTGGAGATCTCATGCATGAGGAGTTTGAGAGCAACAAAAAACATGTTTGAGTGTTTAGATTCATCTTGGGAACATGGAGGGTCATCAAGAATGGAAATTGAGACTATGCAAGGTTCCCCAAGGGTTTAGGTGATTATAGAGGTGGATTTTAGAAAAAGAGAGTTTACAATAGAATTTGAAGAGAATGTTGAGACAATCCAAAACCTACACCACTTGGAGGAAAGAGTGAGTCTAAGTGCTTTCTATGTGGAAAGAAGGGACATAAGGTAAGTTTATATCCATTGACCTTTGAGAGCAAGAGATTTAGGTAAAGGAGGGGCTTACTTGACTTGGGTTTGCATGTTGGACCTTCTTCACCAAGATTAGGAGGGAGAAGTCTAAGACCAAGGAGTTGTGTGAGGTTTGTGGAGTTGAATGACTTCCAAAAGGACATGAGTGTAGTGGAGTAACAGCACTTTTGGAGACTATGGTGAAGGATCTTGGAGAGAGTCTGAGTACAACTACAAAAATACTACCATCTTCATCAGCTAGTTCTCAAGATTAGTGATGGAGATAATCTTTCAACTTATGGATAAACTATCTATGAGGGTTCAATTAATATGCACTCTAGGATTCGATGTTGCTATAGAAATCTTGGAGCAACCTGAACCTTTTGTGTTCCCTAGGGTGGATTGCTCTCAAATGGTGTTAGTCATGTACATACTCTAGTTATAGAGTGAGAGAAAGAAAAGAAAAAAAATTCAGAGAAAAGAAAGATAGTGAGGGGTTAAGATGGGGAAACTTCCAGTTTTCTTTGGCAAGGATGAAGAAGATGTGGAGGCCTTTGTTAGAGAGTTCAAGAGAGATTGCATAGGAAACAATGAGAGGAGGAAAAATGAGTGGGCCTCATTATTACCAGATTTCTTGGAGGATGCAACACTTGCATAGTATGAGTCAAAATACTAAAAGAGAGAGAGGAGAGATGGGCAAGAGGAGTCTTGGGAGCCTTTGGCTTCAGCACTCATTGAGAACTTTCTTCTTGATGAGATTTATGAGAGATTGATGAGTGAGGTTACCTTTCTCAAGCAAGGAGATGGAGAGAAAGTGAGAGTCTATGTGGAAAGAATGGAAAAGTTAGAGTCCAGATTTTGCATAGTGTTGAGGAAAGGTGGGGATGATGTGGAGACTACTATGATTGCCATAGGGGCCATGCTCACCAAGAATTTTGTGAGAGGGTTGAAACCACAAATAAAAAGCAAGGTGAGATATGAAAAACTTTCTTCCAAGGTTGAAGCTATCAAGATCGCAATTTGTATGGAGGAGAGTTTGGAAGGGGATGAGAGTGATTTGGTGGTGAAAAAGGTTGTGCATCCTCCTCAAGGTTACAAGTATGGTGGAAATTTTAATATTTTGGTGGCATGGGTTGTACCACAAGTAGTAGTTGCTCTTGTTCTTGCACCTCCACCAAAGGATCCACTTCAAACCATCACAGAACAACTTGCAGGTCTCAAGATCAATGTGGTGCAACTATGGGAGAAAAGAGAGGTGGATCCAAATGTGGGGAGAAGGCCTAGGAGTTATGGAAGTTATCCATATAGAGGAGGCCAACCAACCAACAATTTCAATCAGATAAATGTTTTTGGTTGTGGAGGAAGAGGTCACATCCAAAGGAATAACCCAAATTCCACTTACCATGGAGGAAAGGGTTATGAGGGAGCCAATAGAGGGAAAGAGGGAGGAAGTGAAACCCAAGTGGCTCCTAATCCAAAAAGATAAGGGGATAGCATTCATAGATATGGTTGAGAGCAAGTATGAGAAGAAAGAGTGCTCAAACTCCAAGGGTCTTCATTTGGAGCTTTCGGCACAAGAGAAGAAGAGAGCTCATTTTGTAGAGGATGTTCACTCTTCTCAAGGATTTACTCCAAGCAAGGATAATCTTATGTCTACTAAGCACTCGCACCTCAACACCATCAACAACAAAGAATCCAAGGAAGAAGTTGGGGATGGAGGATTTCTTGATTTCAAAGCAAAGGTGGAACTATAATGTGTTGGAGGATGTTGGTAGCCACAAGGCTAACATCACAATGGGCCAATTGATTACTTTGAACTCTACCTTGAGAAAAGAGCTTAGAGGTGGTTTGAGTTCTACAAGGAGCAAGAGGAAGAAGAAGGCAAAAGCTCTAGTATCAATGGGGGTGGTGGATACCAAGCTAGTACCATGGGAGGCTTGTAAATATGCTTCCAAGATTGATGTGAGAGTGAATGGTCACAACATCAAGGATGCATTGGTTGATGGAGGATCAACAGTAAATGCTATGTCAGAAAGGTTGATGAAGAAGTTGGGTATGATACCCTCAAGACCTTCAACATTTGTGGTGAGCATGGCAAACAAGCAACAAGTTTGACCAGTAGGGGTGATAGATAAGGTGGCAGTTTCAATTATGGGAGTTCAAAATCTCATGAGTTTCCAAGTTTTGAAGGATTCAAGCTTTGACTTACTTCTTAGGAGGCCATGGTTGAGAGCAGCACACACAATTGATTGATTACACAAAGGGTACTTGAGGATTGGGCCATCAAACCATAGGGTCATAGTTCCTATGACTAATAGCACAAACACTTCACATTCAGATACACCATCTTCTGATTATTGAGAATCAGATTCTGAAGAAGGAGCTTCAAGTCTAGACACAAGCATGGAGAGGAGATTTCCACGGAGGAGGATGAATCTGAATCTGATTTAGATGTGTTTCCTTTGTGTGCTATGGATTTTGCACCTAAGCTAGAGGTTTTCAAGGACCTTGATAAATCACACTTGACACTTAAGGAGGTAGAGAGAAGGTTATCTACCCTCCAGTATGGTCCAAATATTACCAAGGAGGAGAAGGTGAGATTTGAGGAGATTTTCCACAAGTTCATCCATGTGTTTGCTTTCAATTAGAAGGATTTGAAGGAAGTCACCTTGGAAGAGCACAAGATAGAGATGGAGTCACATGCAAGACCAATCCACCAAAAGCAACATCGCATTAGCCCACCAATATCTTTGGTTATGAAGGAGGAAATTGATAAGCTCAAGGAGGCTGGATTTATCTTTGAGGTAGACAATTCAGAATGGGTGTCTCTAATTGTCATTGTGAAGAAAAAGAATGGTAAGCTTTGGGTGTGTGTGGATTACAAGAAGTACAATGTTGTTACCAAGAAGGACTACTACCCATTGCCATTCATTGATGAGATCCTGGAGAAGGTTGTAGGTCATGAGAGGTACAGTTTTGGAGATGGTTATAGTGGATATAACCAAATCAAGATTACACTAGATCATCAACAACTCACCACATTCACCACACCTTGGGGAACTTACGCTTTCAAGGTCATGCCTTTTAGGCTTTGCAATGCTCTAGCCACATTCCAATGGTTCATGAACAAGGTATTTGACCCTTTCATTGGGAAATTTGTGAGAGAATTCATTGATGACTTCTGTGTCTATGGGAGCAAGGAGGAGCACTTTGAGCACCTAATCAAGGTATTGCAATGCTTGGATGAGGCAAATGCATCACTCAACCTAGAGAAGTGCATTTTTGGATGTGAAGAAGGTCAACTTTTGGAGCATATCATCTCCAAGCATGGAATAGCAATTGATCCTAAGAAGGTGAGGAAAATCTCAGACCTTCCATTCCCTTCAAACTTGACAAAGTTATGCCAATTTGTGGGGATGGATGGATACTATAGACCTTTCATCTTCTCATTTTCTAACAAGGCTTATGCATTGACCATCTACATGAAGAAGGGTGTAGATTACATGGTGATTTTGGAGGACAAGGAGGCTCTCCAAGCTTTTGAGGAGCTCAAGCAATCCCTTGTTGTAGCTCCAATTCTTGCTAAACCTGATTGGAGTAAGTCTTTCATCCTCTACACTGATGCTTCTAATGTAGCTATAGGATGCACTATTAGTCAATTAGACCAAGATGGTCATGATCATCCAATAGCTTATGCTAGTAGGTAGATGGTTTCAATAGAAAAGGACTACTCTATCACGGAGAGAGAAGGGTTGAGAGTGATCTTTGATCTCAAGAAGCTTAGACACTACTTGATTGGGGGGAAAGCCACCATTATCATGGATCACAAGGCTTTGAAGTACATCTTCAACAAGCCTTATGTTGAAGGGAGACTAGCAAGGTGGATGATACTCTTGTCTGAGTATGACTACACATTGAGGATAGGCTAGGAAAGAACATGCAAATGCTGATTTGTTATCTAGAGCCTATGATCATGATGGAGATGAGCCACTGGATGATTCCTTCCCAAATGAGGAGCTCATGACAATCTCAATCACTCAAGAGATTCCAATGGAGTACAAGGAGATTGTGGATTTTGTGACTAGAGGTAACTATCCAGAAGGGATGCATGCTAGGGAGAGGAAGGCACTTCCAACAAGATCTAGACCTTACACAATGGTAGAGTATATTCTTTTTCACCAAGGAGCAGATAGTCTACTTCAAAGAGCAGTGGGTAAGGAAGAGTCTATCCTACTCATAAAGGAGTTTCATGAAGGTTTAGTGTGTGGAGGACACTTTGCAAGAAAAGTGACTGCTTATAAGATTCTAGATGCAGGTTACCATTGGAGAGGGATTTTCAAGGATTGTCTTGATTATTGCAAAACTTGTCATGTTTGTCAAGCTTCTGCTAGAAAGTCTACATCCACTCCACCACTTAGATCAATTCCATTGCTAGGACCTTTTGAGAAGTGGGGAATTGATTTTGTAGGTCCTCTCAATAGAACCCCAAGGAACAAGCGGTACATTGTGGTAGTTATTAATTACCTTACCAAGTGGTTGAGGCTAGACCATTGAGGGACAAGAATGAAGATGAAGTGGGTAGATTTCTTTATGAACACATTATCACTAGGTTTGGATGCCCTTTGGAGTTGGTTTCGGATAGAGGAGAAGAGTTTACAAGAAGCATTACTACAGCCATGCTATGACATTTCTTTATCACACATAGAGTAACTACATCATATAAGCCAAATTCTGATGGCTTGGTAGAGAGAACCAATCAGACCTTTTGCATGATGTTGGCCAAAGATGCAGAATGGAGGAGGCTAAACATCATTGGGACAAGAGGATTCATGTAGTTTTGTGGGAGTATAGGATAGCCATGAAGACTTTGACCGGTTATTCTCTATTTCAATTGGTATATGATATTGAGTCTACCTTACCTATTCACTTTGATCTTCCTACCTTCCAAAGCATTCATAGGGGTTTGAAGAAAGCACAAGGAGGTGATGCAAAGAAGTCAAGGAAGGATCAACTCATGGAGTTGGAAGAGGCAAGAGTATTTGCTATGGTTCAAGTGGAGCAAGCCCAAAGGAAACTAAAGGAGAGCTATGACAAGAGGCAAGATAAGAAGAAGGTGGAGCCTTTCAAAGAAGGTGATTGGGTAATGTTGTTTGATTCCATTCAATTCAAGAGAGTGCAAAAGAAGTTTTTGCCTAAGTATGTTGGACCTTTTATAATGAAGAAGGTGTGGGGCAATAACACCTATGATCTCAAGGAGTTGGGAGGAAGGCACTTTGATAGGATTAACCATGATAAGTTGAAGATGTATTATAGAAGGAAGAGAGACTTTCACTTTGAGGACAAAGTGAAAACTTAGACCAAGGGTAAATGTCACACCCAATTGTGCATGTATGTGGTATTATGATATTTAGCTAAGTATTATAGATACTTGAGAGATATTATTTATATCGAGATAAAGGATGGTTCTACATTTGTCATGATTAGCTAAACTTAGTCATAGCTAAGAGAGTAGAGACCTTACTTTAGAGGAAGTGGAAAAGATGAGCACCACTATTTTGGATTCTAGTGTGTTGACTTGGTATTATTCCTAGGTGTTTGGCTTTGAGGAATGAGTTGAGAACTCTTGTGCCCGCAAGCCTTTTTGTTTTGGATTCTTCTATAGTCCAAGGATAGCCCATGTGAAGGAATCCTTGACTTAGTGGTTGGGTCAAGATAAGATCACATGCTAGTGGAATATGCCCATGTGAATGGATATTCCTTTCTACTTTTTGACTTTACTTGACTTTTAGCCTAGTAACTTGAGTTACTCAAGTAATTAATAACTTTGGTGCGTAACTATTTTACAAGTATATAAACAAGGGGTGAGGAGGTACTCATCATCCTTTCATTTTGCAACTATCTCTCTCTCATTGAGTTCTCTAGTGAGCAATATCTTGAGTCTTGGAGTGTTAGCCTTGGAGGAGTATGATGGAGTTGGGGTTCCTTGCCTTCTTAGTCCATGGTGTGCTACCATAATCACCATCAGAGGTTCATCTTGAGTGAGAGGCAGGTCGGCTCACAGTGCGAGTGCTCATAGTAGACATAGGAGTACTCAATGAGGCCCTCTCATTCTTCCTCTTCTCATTGTTTCTAATGCAAGCTCTCTTGAAGTCTCTCACAAAGACCTCCAGATCTTCTCGATCCTTGCCAAAGAAAACCAGAAGTTTCCACATCTTAATCCCTCACTATCTTTCTTTTCTTAAAATTTTTTTAATTTTCTTTTCTCACACTCTATAACTGATAGATTATGTAAATGACTGTAATACTCCGAGGACAAGAGAAGAGAGAAAACACAGATTGCACACTCAAACATTCGATGCCCCAAGGGAGCACCTTCTCTTTATTATATAGACAAAGAGGATCTCCTCCAAGGAAGCTCCACCATAGGATTAGGGACACAGATAGGTGACATGTCAGCAAGCTCCACCCTTGGATTACTGACTTGGATGGGTGGCCTGTCTGGTCTAGGTCCTATCTGGTTGGTCAAACGAGCTTTGACCGGAGGGAATCTTTTAGGGAATCTTCCTGTAGGAATTTCAAAATCACATGAATAAGGTACCATTGGAAAGCTCTCGACGAGACAAACCAGGGGGGAGGGAAGGCCAGCCTTTCCTCCATTAGGGGGGGACTCTGCACATTTTCAAGGCCTAATTCATCCGTTTAGGCCTCCGAAATTGCCTCCAAAGATTTCAGGCATACTTCGGTTCCTACTCTATTAGTAGAAGTCCCCTTTTGGTGATACCTCTTTCTGATCTGTTTAGTCCATCATGTGTAACATCCTTCCAGATGTTACCAAACCAATTCTCACCTTTAAATCATATGGCTAGCTATTGGTTCTAAGGTTCTCAAGTCTATTTCAGTTTCTGCCCTATTAGTAGAAGTACTTTTTTGGTGATACTTCTATCTGATCTATTTTGACCATCATGTATAACATCATTCTAGATATTACCAAACTAAATTTCACATCTAGATCATATGGCCAACCCTTGGTATTACAATGACTAACACCATTTGAGAGTAATCCACTCTAGGGAACAAAAAAGGTTTAGGTTACTCCAAGATTTCTATAGCAACATCAAATCCTAGAGTCAAACCCTCATGGATAATTTATCCATAAGTTGAAAGATTATCTCCATCAATAATCTTGAGAACTAGCTAATAAGGTAGTAGTATTTTGGTTGCTGTACTAAGACTCTCTCCAAGATCCTTCACTAAAATCTCCAAAAGTGCTTTTGGAGTAATCCACTATACTCATGTCCTTTTGGAAATCCAACTCCACAAACTTCACACAACTCCTTGGTCTTAGATCTTCTCCCTCCCAATCTTGGTGAATAAGGTCCAACATGCGAACCCAAGTCAAGTAATCCTCTCCTTTCCCTCAATCTCTTGCTCTCAAAGGTCAAAGGATATGAACTTGCCTTATGTCCCTTCTCTCCATATAGAAAACACTTAGACTCACTCTTTCCTCCAAGTGGTGTAGGTTTTTGGATCCTCTCAACACTCTCTTCAAATTTTATTCTAAATTCTTTTTTCCTCAAATCCACCCTTACAATCACCTCAAACCCTTGGAAAACTGTCTATAGTCTTAATTTCCACTCTTGATGACCCTCCATGTTCCCAAGATGAATCTAAACACTCAAATATACTTTTTGTTGCTCTCAAACTCATCATGCATGAGATCTCAACTCTGCAAAATTGACCCTTCCTCACAATGTCACTCAAATATCTCAACCTGTATGTCACAATCATCTGAAATTTTCACATTTGATCACAACTCTAGAAAATCTCTCCTTGCAAAATTTCAGATCTTTTTATTGACCCATTTGGCCTAGACACCTTTCTATTCAGCACACATATTTCAGGTGAAACTCAAAACTCAATGTGAAAACCACCCACCTCACTTCAAAAACTCATAACTTCCTGCTCAAGAATGATATTGTGACAATCCGGCAAATATCACTTTTGTGGTAATCAGGTAAGTAAAGTTCGTTCCCGTAGAGATACAAGTCAGAAATGTCCAAAAACAAAGCAAACAGTAACAATGTAGTTTTTCTTGAGTTCTTCTTTAGTCTCTCAGGTAGAAACCACACCCAGAAGAGAGTAACAAGCACTGATTCGTAATCTTGTCATGAATTAACACTCCTTAATCACAACTCTATCAAATCTTTCCAAACAATCTTGATTGTGATGATTTAGGCTCTCTCAAAAAGGATACTTCACTGCAAAATGACTTCGCCTCAAAATTGTGTTCTACCCCTCCATTGAAGGCACAACTTCCTTGATCAAAATTGCATCACATCAACATTACGTTGCACTCATAAATGCAAAATACTACCAACACTACAATTCCTCTCAGATCTATCAAGGCATTGCTTCGTTTGCACTTCACTCAGGATCAAACATACAAAGTAAAGATCAAGGTTGCGGAATCCAACATCCAACAAGCACATTGACTTGCACTTTGAAATTCTCCAAACACTCACAAACACAATCGCAACGTTGATACTCTGAATCAAGCTCAAGCGATGAGCACTACTTCACAACACGTCGATTTATTTATTCTCAGAAATTATGAGCACTAAACAACATATGACTATGAATGCCACTCTTAAATAGTGAAGCAAACGACAATTCTAACAACTATACCATTTCCTAGCAACTCTACAAACCTGCAAATTCAATATGACAATGCACCTCTTCATATATGCCTCTCCAAATCTCAAAACTGTTACTAATCCGATTTGATGTCTACTTCTTCCTTGGCTTTCAAACTTGAATCCCAAGTAACTTCACTCATTACTACTCTATCCTCGGGTTTCATAACTTCTAACTCTTCTATCAATTCTACTACCTCTTCACTTTGATCTACAATTGAGGTCATGGGTAACCTTTTTACCGCTTTATCTTCCGACCCACTCTTCTCTAGAGTATCAAATGTCAGATCCGAAGACACCTACACTTCTACCTCTCTTACTTCGGGTCTTCATACTTCTTCTACCTCACTATGAAGTTTAGCTAACTACGTCCTAATAAGATCTAGTCTAAGACACATTCTCCCCCACCTCTAACATCTTCCTATCTACACGATCTCCTTTCAATCCTGCAGTCATCACAGTCATCTCCTTCACTTCCTCACGACTTTTTACTAACTCTTCCCTTGTCACCTCAAAGTGGTTACTCCAAAGAACCTCCTCAACCTGAAGTTCTTCGACCTCCATCTCCACTCTTGTCAGCTTACTTTGTAGCAACGAGGTTTCGGCACTCCAGGTCTTCACCATTGCTAATTCATCTGATACATCAAGTTTGGTGCTTATCATCTCCATCTTCTTTTGCTGCAACATCATCAACAGCAGACATACAACCCTAGACAAATAGTCCACTCCTTTGCACCTTGCATCCTCGGCTCGGACTTTGGGTTCTGACTCCTCTACATTTTGTACCTTGCTCCAAAGTCGAGATCTTAGCACCTTCAAAGTTTCTTCTTCAGAAATTTCTCCCTCTTTCTGAGTAATGCTATTGGGCCCCACTGTAGATACAATCAAAACATTCTTACTCTTGGCAGCTCGGCATTGTGCCACGCCTTCCTCTCCCTTCTTCTCCTCACTGCCTCGTTCCAGCATGGAAACTTTAGGACTTGGCTTTTCGGCCTCTTTCATCGGCTGTCGCATTTGTTCAACCTCTACTTCACTTTTGATGTCGCTACTTGATTCTTCACTTCATAGTGTGAACTCCTCTTCTTTGCCAGACACTCCTTCCTTTGATCTGTAACACCCATTTGTGCATGTGTGTGGTATTGTGATATTTAGCTTACCATTACAAGTATTTAAGAGATATTATTTATATAAAGATAAAGGATGGTTCTATATTAGTCATGGTTAGCTAAAGTTAGTCAAAGCTAAGATAGAAGGGACCTTACTTTAGAGGAAATAGAAAAGATGAGCACCACTATTTTGGATTTTAGTGTCTTGACTTGGTATTATTCTTAGGTGTTTGGCTTTGAGGAAAGAGTTGAGAACTCTTGGGCCCGCAAGCCTTTTTGTTTTGGATTCTTCTTTAGTCAAAGGACAGCCCATGTGAAGGAATCCTTGACTTAGTGGTTGGGTCAAGATAAGACCTCATGCTTACGAGAATATGCCCATGTGAATGGATTTTCCTTTCTACTTTTTGACTTTACTTGACTTTTAGTCTAGTAACTTGAGTTACTAGGAGTTACAAGGGAGTAATGAGTTTTTAAAGTGAAGGGTGTGGTTTTCATACCAAATCTGAAATATGTGTGTTGAATAGAAAGGTTTCTAGGCCAAATGGCTCAATGAAAAGATCTAAAATTTTTCAAGGAGGGATGCCGTAGAGTTGTGATCAAGTGTGCACAATTTCAGAGGATTGTGACATAGTGGTTGGGAGATTTGAGTGACATTGTGAGGAAGTGTCAATTCTGCTGAGTGGAGATCTCATGCATGAGGAGTTTGAGATCAACAAAAAGCATGTTTGAGTGTTTAGATTCACCTTGGGAACATGGAGGGATATCAAGAGTGGAAATTGAGATTATGCAAGATTCCCAAGGGTTTGAGGTGATTGTAGGGGTGGATTTGAGGAAAAGAGAATTTACAATAGAATTTGAAGAGAGTGTTGAGAGGATCCAAAAACCTACACCAGTTGGAGGAAAGAGTGAGTCTAAGTGCTCTTTGTGTGGAGAGAAGGGACATAAGGCAAGTTCATGTCCATTGACCTTTGAGAGCAAGAGATTGAGGGAAAGGAGAGACTTACTTGACTTGGGTTTGCATGTTGGACCTTCTTCACCAAGATTGGGAGGGAGAAGGTCTAAGACCAAGGAGTTGTGTGAGGTTTGTGGAGTTGAAGGACTTCCAAAAGGACATGAGTGTAGTGGAGTAAAATCACTTTTGGAGACATTGGTGAAGGATCGTGGAGAGAGTCTTAGTACAGCTACAGAAATACTTTCACCTTCATCAGCTAGTTCTCAAGATTAGTGATGGAGATAATCTTTCAACTTATGGATAAACTATTCCAAGGTTGAAGCTATCAAGATCGCAATTCGTATGGAGGAGAGTTTGGAAGGAGATGAGAGTGATTTGGTGGTGAAGGAGGTTGTGCATCCTCCTCAAGGCTACAAGTATGGTGGAACTTCTGATACTTTGGTGACAAGGGTTGCACCACAAGTAGTAGTTGCTCCAATTCTTGCACTTCCACCAAAGGATCCACTTCAAACCATCATAGAACAACTTGCGGATCTCAAGATCAATGTGGTGCAACTATGGGAGAAGAGAGAGGTGGATCAGAATGTAAGGAGAGGGCCTAGGAGTTATAGAAACTATCCATATAGAGGAGGTTAACCAGCCAAAAATTTCAATGAGAGAAATTGTTTTGGTTGTGGAGGAAGAGGCCATATCCAAAGGAATTGCCCAAATTCCACTTACCATGGAGGAAGGGGTTATGAGGGAGCCAATAGAGGGAAAGAGGAAGGTAGTGAAACCCAAGTGGCTCCTAATCCAAACAAAGGTAAGGGGATAGCATCCATAGATGTGATGGAGAGCAAGTATGAGAAGGGAGAGTGCTCAAACTCCAAGAGTCTTAATTTGGAGCTTTTGGCACAAGAGAAGAAGAGAGCTCATTTTGTAGAGGATGTTCACTCTTCTCAAGGATTTAATCCAAGCAAGGATACTCTTATGTCTACTAGGAGCACTCGCACCTCAACACCATCAACAACAAAGACTCCAAGGAAGAAGTTGGGGATGGAGGATTTCTTGATTTCAAAGCAACAATGGAACTACAATGTGTTGGAGGATGTTGGTAGTCACAAGGCTAACATCATAATGGGCCAATTGATTGCTTTGAACCCTACTTTGAGAAAGGAGCTTAGAGGTGGTTTGAGTTCTACAAGGAGCAAGAAGAAGAAGAAGGCAAAAGTTCCAGTATCAATGGGGGTGGTGGATGCCAAGCCAGCACCATGGGAGGCTTGTGAATATGCCTCCAAGATTGATGTGAGAGTGAATGGTCACAACATCAAGGATGCATTGGTTGATGGAGGATCAGCAGTAAACGCCATGTCAAAAAGCTTGATGAAGAAGTTGGGTATGATACCCTTAAGACCTTCAACATTTGTGGTGAGCATGGCAAACAAGCAATAAGTTTGACCAATAGGGGTGATGGATAAAGTGGTAGTTTCAATTATGGGAGTTCAAAATCTCATGACTTTCCAAGTCTTGAAGGATTTAAGCTATGACTTACTTCTTGGGAGGCCATGGTTGAGAGCAGCACGCACAACTGATAGATGGCACAAAGGGTACTTGAGGATTGGGCCATCAAACCATAGGGTCATAATTCTTGTGACTAACACCACCAACACTTCACATTCAGATACACCATCTTCTGATTATTGGGAATCAGATTCTGAAGAAGGAGCTTCAAGTGTGGACACAAGCATGGAGGAGGAGACTTCCACAGAGGAAGATGAATCTGAATCTTATTCAGATGTGTATCCCATGTGTGCTATGGATTTTTCACCTAAGCCAGAGGTTTTGAAGGACCCAGACAAATCACCATTGACACTTGAGGAGGTAGAGAGAAGGTTAGCTACCCTCAAGTATGACCCAAATGTTACCAAGGAGGAGAAGGTGAGATTTGAGGAGATTTTGTGCAAGTTCATCCATGTGTTTGCTTTTAGTTACAAGGATTTGAAGGAAGTCACCTTGGAGGAGCACAAGATAGAGGTGGGGTCACATGCAAGACCAATCCGCCAAAAGCAACGCCGCATTAGCCCACCAATATCTTTGGTTGTGAAGGATCAGATTGATAAGCTCAAGGAGGCTAGATTTATCTTTGAGGTGGAGAATTCAGAATGGGTGTCTCCAATTGTCATTGTGAAGAAAAAGAATGGCAAGCTTGGTATGTGTGGATTATAAGAAGCTCAATGTTGTTACCAAGAAGGACTACTACCCATTGCCATTCATTGATGAGATCTTGGAGGAGGTTGCAGGCCATGAGAGGTACAGTTTTGGAGATGGTTATAGTGGATACAACCAAATCAAGATTGCACCAGAGCATCAACAACTCACCACATTCACCACACCTTGGGGAACTTACGCATTCAAGGTCATGCCTTTTGGGCTTTGCAATGCTCTAGCCACATTCCAACGGTTCATGAACAAGGTATTTGAACCTTTCATTGGGAAATTTGTGAGAGACTTCATTGATGACTTTTGTGTCTATGGGAGCAAGGAGGAGCACTTTGAGCACCTAATCAAAGTCTTGCAACGCTTGGATGAGGCAAATGCATCACTCAACGCAGAGAAGTGCATTTTTGGATGTGAAGAAGGTCTACTTTTGGGGCACATCATCTCCAAGGATGGAATAGTAGTTGATCCTGAGAAAGTGAGGAAAATCTTAGACCTTCCATTCCCTTCAAGCTTGACAAAGTTATGCCAATTCTTGGGGATGGTTGGTTACTATAGGAGGTTCATCTTCTCATTTTCCAACAAGGCTTATGCATTGACCATCTACATGAAGAAGGGTGTAGATTACATGGTGATTTTGAAGACAAGGAGGCTCTCCAAGCTTTTGAGGAGGTCAAGCAATCCCTTGTTGTAGCTCCAATTCTTGCTAAACTTGATTGGAGTAAGCCTTTCATCCTCTACACTGATGCTTCTAATGTAGCTATAGGATGCACTCTTAGTCAATTAGACCAAGATGGGCATGATCATCCAATAGCTTATGCTAGTAGGCAGATGGTTTCAGCAGAGAAGAACTACTCTGTCACGGAGAGAGAAGGGTTGGCAGTGATCTTTGGTCTCAAGAAGTTTAGACACTACTTGATTGGAGGGAAAGCCACCATTGTCACGGATCACAAGGCTTTGAAGTACATCTTCAACAAGCCTAATAATGAAGGGAGACTAGCAAGATGGATGATACTCTTGTCTCAGTATGACTACTCCATTGAGGATAGTCTAGGAAAGAAACATGCAAATGTTGATTTGTTATCTAGAGCCTATGATCATCATGGAGATTAGCTAGTGGATGATTCCTTCTTGGATGAGGAGCTCATGACAATCTCAGTCACTCAAGAGGTTCCAATGGAGTACAAGGAGATTGTGGATTTCGTGACTAGAGGTAACTATCCAGAAGGGATGCATGCTAGAAAGAGGAAGGCCCTTGCAGCAAGATCTAGACCTTACACAATGGTGGAGGATATTCTTTTTCACCAAGGAGCAGATGGTCTCCTTCAAAGAGGAGTGGGTAAGGAAGAGTCTATCCTACTCATAAAGAAGTTTCATGAAGGTTTAGTATGTGGAGGACACTTTGCAAGAAAGGTGACTGCTTACAAGATTCTAGATGCAGGTTACCATTGGAGAGGGATTTTCAAGGATTGTCTTGATTATTGCAAACCTTCTCATGTTTGTCAAGCTTTTTCTAGAAAGTCTACATCCACCCCACCACTTAGATCAATTCCATTGCTAGGACCTTTTGAGAAGTGGGGAATTGATTTTGTAGGTCCTCTCAATAGAACCCCAAGGAACAATCGGTACATTGTGGTAGTTATTGATTACCTTACCAAGTAAGTTGAGGCTAGACCATTGAGGGACAAGAATGAAGATGAAGTGGGTAGATTTCTTTATGAACATATTATCACTAGGTTTGGATGCCCTTTGGAGTTGGTTTCTGATAGAGGAGGAGAGTTTACAGGAAGCATTACTACAGCCATGCTACGACATTTCTCTATCACACATAGAGTAACTACATCCTATAAGCTAAATTCCAATGGCTTGGCAGAGAGAACCAATCAGACCTTGTGCATGATGTTGGCCAAAGATGCATAAATGGAGGGGGCTAAACATCATTGGGACAAGAGGATTCATGCAGTTTTGTGGGAGTATAGGACAACCATAAAGACCTCCACCGAATATTCTCCATTTCAATTGGTATATGGTATTGAGTCTACCCTACCTATTCACTTTGATCTTCCTACCTTCCAAAGCATTCATAGGAGATTGAAGAAAGCACAAGGAGGTGATGAAGAGAAGTCAAGGAAGGATCCACTCATGGAGTTGGAAGAGGCAAGAGTAGTTGCTATGGTTCGAGTGGAGCAAGCCCAAAGGAAACAAAAGGAGAGCTATGACAAGAGGCAAGGCAAGAAGAAGGTGGAGACTCTCAAAGAAGGTGATTGGGTAATGTTGTTTGATTCCATTCGATTCAAGAGAGTGCAAAAGAAGTTTTTTCCTAAGTACTTTGGACCTTTCATAGTAGAGAAGGTGTGGGGCAATTACACCTATGATCTCAAGGAGTTGGGAGGAAGACACTTTGATAGGATTAAACATAATAAGTTGAAGATGTACCATAGAAGGTAGAAAGACCTTCACTTTGAGGACAAACTGAAAACTTAGTCCGGGGGTAAATGTAACACCCATTTGTGCATGTGTGTGGTATTGTGATATTTAGCTTGGTACTACAAGTATTTAAGAGATATAATTTATATAAAGATAAAGGATGGTTCTATATTATTCATGGTTAGCTAAAGTTAGTCATAACTAAGATAGAGGGAACCTTACTTTAGAGGAAGTAGAAAAGATGAGCACCACTATTTTGGATTTTAGTGTGTTGACTTGGTATTATTCCAAGGTGTTTGGCTTTGAGGAAAGAGTTGAGAACTCTTGGGCCCGCAAGCCTTTTTGTTTTGGGTTCTTCTTTAGTCCAAGGATAGCACATGTAAAGGAATCCTTGACTTAGTGGTTGGGTCAAGATAAGACCACATGCTTAGGGGAATATGCCCATGTGAATGGATATTCCTTTCTACCTTTGACTTTACTTGACTTTTAGTCTAGTTACTTGAGTTATTATGGTAATTAGTAACTTTGGTACGTAACTATTTCACAAGTTTATAAACAAGGGGTGAGGAGGTACTCATCATCTTTTCATTTGCAACTATCTCTCTCTCATTGAGTTCTCTAGTGAGCAATGTCTTGAGTCTTGGAGTGTTAGCCTTGGAGGAGTATGATGGAGTTGGAGTTCCTTGTCTTCTTAGTCCATGGTGCGCTACCATAATAGCCATCAGAGGTTCATCCTGAGTGAGAGACAGGCCGGCTCATAGATCGAGTCACCCAGGCCATGCTCTTGGATTGGGTGAACGATAGGAATAAAAACTTGGGGCCTCAAGATCTCCTAAGGAGTTTAATAAGAGGTTGGGACATCTATCAGCCTGTGAAGCTGAGGCTATTAAACTATAGAGGTCTAACTTCTTTCTGAGAGCTGGAGATAGTTGCTTGCGGGATGAGTTGGAATACGCACTTGATGTGCTCCAACCTGATTGGTTGGGAGCGGTAGAGTGGGGAAAGATTGAGGAGGTGGTTGTCTGGGTGAGCCGTAGGCGGAGGCAGAGAGAGCTGGATGAAGAAGCAATAGCCAAAGTGCTTTTTTGGAGTAAAGTGGTTGGGTCCGGGAGAAGGAAGGAGGAACTGCGAGTGAGTGAGATGCCCAAAGAAGGAGCAGTGGATGAGATCTCGCGACTGATGGAGGGGTTGAAGACTTTGACCACCAAGGTCAACCAATTGCAGAGTGGGAGCAGCACTGCGAGGATGGATAGAGAGAGGAGGCAACCCTATGGGTGCATGTGGTGTGACAGTAAGAATCATGCCAAAAGAGACTGCCAAGAGCTATCAGAAGAAGTACGCAAACAATGGGTGAAGTTTGTTGGAGAACCCGGGATGAAGAAGATAGCCTTCTACAATACTGGGGAGCCAATACCGCTGAATGGTAATAGTGGAGGGATGAAGGCTCTGCTGGAAAGACACATGGGCAAATGTGAAGTAAGTATGGCAGTCGCTGCATTTGAGCCTAGTGTGTATAGTGCAATGAGTGAAGTGAAGCAATGTGCAGACCTAGGAGAAGTTGAGAAGAAAAGACTAGCAAAGCAAGTCCAGCGGAAATCAGGGTGGGATGTGCCGGTGGTAATAACTACCATCACTGCAGAAGTTGGTGCCAGTGGGGATGCTATGGTGGAAGAGAAATGAAAATCTGATCAATGGGCAGATAGTGAAGGGCAGGCAAGGGAAAAGCAACAGCGAGTGGAACCGGAGAGGAGGCAGGTTAGAAGGAAAGAGGTGCAGTTCAGTGATGCACAAAAGAGCAGGGATCAGAATTCAAGCATTGGAGAAGATCCACGAATGGACACAGAAGGGGCAGCGAACCAAAAGCCGGGAGAGAGATCTCTTAGGAAGGGGCCGGGTTGGCTGTTGAGCCGGGACATAGAAATGGAACTAGATCCGCAAGAGATTGCCAAAAAGTTATGGAAGCAAGAGGTGAGGGGTTTCACAAACGAAGAGTTCTTTGGTAGCTTGAGGAAGGATGTGCATGACCTTATCCTTGTCAAGGCAAAGAAGAAAAGATTCTACAAGGAAGGACCGCACACGTCTTTGCTGTACGAGGACGAGAGTGAGGCTGAAGGAGGGGTGGGGACTTTTGGCCTTGAGCTTGAACAGGAAAAACCAAAGGATGAGACCCGAGAAGCATGTGTCTATGATGCTGCTCTTGAGGATGAGAAGTCTTTTGTGCCCTTGTCAAAGGAGGTGCAGGACTCCTTTTAGGCGAGAAGTTGCAGCTAGTGCAAGATCGAGATGCAAGGAGTGAAATTCTTGCAGAAGAGAATGAAAGGGAAAGAGAGAGTTCTGAAAACAACAAGGGAAATGGATGATAGCGAGACTATCATTGGAGTGTTGGAGGATTGGGGAGAAGGTAGGGCAGTCCAGAAGGTGATCAGGGCAATGGAGAAAGGAGAACCCGTGATTGAAATAGGAAGGGAGCTTCATGAAGCACTTTCAAATTTGGTTCATGAAGTGAGATGTGACACTAAGTATAAAATAGTGGACAAAAAGGTTCGTCCTATTGCTGTCTCATTGCCATTGGATGCTTCTGATTTGATGCGTAGGACTAGAGAGGAACCGAGACTGAGATGGGAAAAGGATATCGGTCATTTGTTCACTAAAGAGAAACCTTGGATGAGCTTAGAGTTGGAGGGGATGGTTTGCTCATAGAAGTTGAGCGCTGTGCATTTAAGGAAATAATTGGGAAGTGCGGGAAGGCTTTTGCTTTCAAGATTGAGGAGATTGGGTGAGTGAACCTGTAGGAAATCACACCGATGATAATTTTCACGGTTCCGCATGTACCGTGGGATTTGAGACCAATACCAATGCCAAAGGCACTTCTGCCCCAGCTGACAGAACTATTGAAGGAGAAAGTTCATGCAAAGATTTTAGAACCATCAGAAGCACCATACTCAAATCGCTGGTTCACCGTCTAAAAGAAAAACTATAAGTTGTGGTTCATACAGGATATGCAACCGCCAAATAAGTTAACAATCCGGAATTCTGGTATTGGACCGGCTGTGGATGAGTTCGTTGAGGAGTTTGCAGGGAGGGCAATCTACTCTATAGGAGATTTGTATTCAGGTTATGATCAGTTTTAGCTTGCTGAAGGGAGTCGGGACATAACCACAATGTGAACACCATTAGACCTGATGCGTATGTGCACTCTCCCAATGGGGGCTACTAACTCTGTGGTGCATATGCAAAGTGCTATGAATCAAATTCTGCAGTCTTTTATCCCTGAGAAAACCTGTCCATTCTTGGATGATATACCTGTCAAGGGCTGCACAGAGAGCGAGAAAGATGAAACTTTGATGGATGGAGGTATTAAGAGGTTTGTCATAGATCATATTCAAGATGTGGAGGCGATACTGAGAAGGTTGATGGAAGCAGGGGTGACTCTCTCTGGAGAGAAGTTGGCATTTGGACTTGGAGAAATCCTTGTGGTGGGACACTTGTGTGGCTCGTATGGGAGGAAGCCAAATCCGGAGAAGGTGGACATAATAGGAAGATCAAGGACTGTTCCTCAATTCAAGAGGTAAGAAGGTTCTTAGGGGCATGTGTTTTCTACCATATATGGATTCCGCACTTTGGTCATGTTGCAGAGCCGCTCTACCAGCTTTTGAGGAAAAGGATCAGGTTTGTTTGGAGATCGGAACATTCGGTTGCTATGGCAAAACTGAAGAAAGTGCTGCAAACCCGCCTGTGCTCCACCCGCTTGACTACCACTATGGACGACCGATTATAGTTACGGTTGACTCAAGTCCCTATGCTGCTGGTTGGGCTGTGGGCCAAGATGACGAGAACAGCAGCAGATTTGCAGCAAGGTTTGGAGCAAGGATCTTCACGGAACGGCAACGGAGGTACCCTCAGATCAAATGGGAATTGTGGGGTGCTAAGATAGCACTAAGACAGGATAGAAACTGCCTAATAGGGACCTGTGTCACCCTAGAGACAGATTGCTTGCCGCTGCTTGGAATGGTTGCCAACTGTGACACTCCAGACATTGCCATGTTGCGTTGGATAGCGTTCATTCGGATGTTTAATCCAAAGCTAAGGTACATAGCTGGGAAGGACAATCCAGTAGCTGATATGTTGTCTAGAGCATGTTATGAAGGAGCTGAAAATGACTGTATGGTGGATGTGCATGAGCTGGACTTGAACTTACCCTTTAGAGAAGAATTGTACAAGGATGATCTTCTGGCTATTGGAAAGTATCTTAGTTCTCTAGAGAAGAACTCCGAATGGACCAAGGAAGAGTTTGAGAAGATTAGAAGGAGATCAGGAAAATTCTTGTTGAAGGACGGGTATCTCTGGTGAAGGCCCAAGGGCAGCTCTGGAGTTCCACTGAGAGTGTTGGGAGATGAGGAGCGAAGCAAAGAATGCTACGGGAGTTGCATGACACGGATGCTGCGGGACACCGTGGGGTTCAAGGTACATACGAGCACATTTGGGGTTTGTATTGGTGCCCAGGTATTTATATAGAGGTAAGTGGTATGTGGAAACCTATGAAATCTATCAGATCTACTCCAAGGTAAGGCACAGAGATGGGAATTGATCTAAGTGGATGTAGACTTTCTAGCAAAAGCTTGACAAACATAACAAGTTTTGCAATAATCAAGACAATCCTTGAAAAACTCTCTCCAATGGTGACCTACATCTAGAATCTAGAAAGCAGTCACCTTTCAAGCAAAGTGTCCTCCACACACTAAACCTTCATGAAACTCCTTTATAAGTAGGATAGACTCTTCCTTACCCACTGCTCCTTGAAGTAGACTTTCTGCTCCTTGGTGAAAAAGAATATCCTCCACCATTGTGAAAGGTCTAGATCTTGCTGCAAGGGCCTTCCTCTCCCTAGCATGCATCCCTTATGGATAGTTACCTCTTGTCACAAAATCCACAATCTCCTTGTACTCTATTAGAACCTCTTGAGTGACTGAGATTGTCATGAGCTCCTCATCTGGGAAGGAATCATCCACTGGCTCATCTCCATCATGATCATAGGCTATAGATAACAAATCAACATTTGCATGTTTCTTTCCTAGCCTATCCTCAATGGTGTAGTCATACTCAGACAAGAGTATCATCCACCTTGCTAGTCTCCCTTCAACATTAGGCTTATTGAAGATGTACTTCAAAGCCTTGTGATCCGTGACAATGGTAACTTTCCCTCCAATCAAGTAGTGTCTAAACTTCTTGAGACCAAAGATCATTGCCAACCCTTCTCTCTTGGTGACACAGTAGTTCTTCTCTACTGAAACCATCTACCTACTAGCATAAGCTATTGGATGATATGCCCATCTTGGTCTAATTGACTAAGAGTGCATCCTATAGCTACATTAGAAGCATAAGTGTAGAGGATGAAAGGCTTACTCCAATCAGGTTTAGCAAGAATTGGAGCTACAACAAGGGATTACTTGAGCTCCTCAAAAGTTTTGAGAGCCTCCTTGACCTCCAAAATCACCATTTAATCTACATTCTTCCTCATGTAGATGTTCAATGCATAAGCCTTGTTGGAAAATGAGAAGATGAACCTCCTATAGTATCCAACCATCCCCAAGAATTGGCGTAACTTTGTCAAGCTTGAAAGGAATGGAAGGTCTGAGATGTTCCTCACCTTCTGAGGATCAATTGCTATTCCATCCTTGGAGATGATGTGCCCCAAAAGTAGACCTTCTTCACATCCAAAAATGCACTTCTCTGGGTTGAGTGATGCATTTGCCTCATCCAAGCATTGCAAGACCTTGATTAGGTGCTCAAAGTGCTCCTCCTTGCTCCCATAGACACAAAAGTCATCAATGAAGTCTCTCACAAATTTCCCAATGAAAGGTTCAAATACCTTATTCATGAACCATTGGAATGTGGTTGGAGCCTTGCAAAGCCCAAAAGGCATGACCTTGAAAGCGTAAGTTCCCAAGGTGTGGTGAATGTGGTGAGTTGTTGATGCTCTGGTGTAATCTTGATTTGGTTATATCCATTATAACCATCTCCAAAATTGTACCTCTCATGGCCTGCAACCTCCTCCAAGATCTCATCAATGAATGGCAATGGGTAGTTGTCCTTCTTGGTAACAGCATTGAGCTTCTTGTAATCCTCAAATACCCAAAGCTTGCCATTCTTTTTCTTCACAATGACAATTGGAGACACCCATTTTGAATTCTCCACCTCAAAGATAAATCCAACCTCCTTGAGCTTATCAATCTCCTCCTTCACAACCAAAGATCTTGGTGTGCTAATGCAATGTTGCTTTTGGAAGATTGGTCTTGCATGCGACTCCACCTCTATTTTGTGCTCCTCCAAGGTGACTTCCTTCAAATCCTTGTAACTGAAAGCAAACACATGGATGAACTTGTGGAAAATCTCTTCAAATCTCACTTTCTCCTCCTTGGTAACATTTGGGCCATACTTGAGGGTAGATAACCTTCTCTCTACCTCCTCAAGTGTAAATGGTGATTTATCTAGGTCCTTCAAAACCTCAAGCTAAGGTGCAAAATCCATAGCACACAAAGGATACACATTTGAATCATATTCAGATTCATCTTCTTCCGTGGAGGTCTCCTCTTCCATGCTTGTGTCCACACTTGAAGCTCCTTCTTTAGAATCTGATTCCCAATACTCAGAAGATGGTGTATCTGAATGTGAAGTGTTGGTGGTGTTAGTCATAGGAACTGTGACTCTATGGTTTGATGGCTCAATCCTCAAGTACCCTTTGTGCTATCAATCTATTGTGCATGCTGCTCTCAACCATGGCCTCCCAAGAAGTAAGTCATAGCTTGAATCCTTCAAGACTTGGAAAGTCATGAGATTTTGAACTCCCATAACTGAAACTACCACTTTTTCCATCACCCCTATTGGTCAAACTTTTTGCTTGTTTGCAATGCTCACCACAAATGCTGAAGGTCTTGAGGGTATCATACCCAACTTCTTCATCAAGCTTTCTAACATGGCATTCACTGCTGATCATCCATCAACAAGTGCATCCTTGATGTTGTGACCATTCACTCTCACATCAATCTTGGAGGTATATTCACAAGCCTCCCATGGTGCTGGCTTGGCATCCACCACCTCCATTGATACTGGAGTTTTTTCCTTCTTCTTCCTCTTGCTCTTTGTAGAACTCAAACCACCTCTAAGCTCTTTTCTCAAGGTAAGGTTCAATGCAATCAATTGGCCCACTGTGATGATAGCCTTGTGACTACCAACATCCTCCAACACATTGTAGTTCCATTGTTGCTTTGAAATCAAGAAATCCTCCATCCCCAACTTCTTCCTTGGAGTCTTTGTTGTTAATGGTGTTGAGATGTGAGTGCTCCTAGTAGACATAGGAGTATCCTTGCTTTGAGTAAATCCTTGAGAAGAGTGAATATCCTCTACAAAACAAGTTCTCTTCTTCTCTTGTGCCAAAAGCTCCAATTTAAGACCCTTGGAATTGGAGCACTCTCCCTTCTCATACTTGCTCTTAACCACATCTATGGATGCTATCCCTTTACCTTTGTTTGGATTAGGAGCCACTTGGGTTTCACTACCTCCCTCTTTCCCTCTATTGGCTCTCTCATAACCCCTTCCTCCATGGAAAGTGGAATTTGGGCAATTCCTTTGGATATGGCCTCTTCCTCCACAACCAAAAAACTTTCTATCATTGAAATTGTTGGCTAGTTGGCCTCCTCTATATGGATAGTTTCCATAACTCCTAGGCCCTCTCCTTGCATTCTGATCCACTTCTCTCTTCTCCCATAATTGCACCACATTGATCTTGAGATCCGCAAGTTGTTCTGTGATGGTTTGAAGTGGATCTTTGGTGGAGGTGCAAGAATTGGAGCAACTACTACTTGTGGTGCAACCCTTGCCAAAAAAGTATCAGAAGTTCCACCATCCTTGTAGCCTTGAGGAAGATGCACAACCTCCTTCACCACCAAATCACTCTCATCGCCTTCCAAACTCTCCTCCATACAAATTGCAATCTTGATAGCTTCAACCTTGGAAGAAGGTTTCTCATATCTCACCTTGCTTCTAATTTGTGGTCTCAACCCTCCCACAAAATTCTTGGTGAGCATGGCTGTCACAACTCGGAAAATATCACTTTTGCGGTAATCGGGTAAGTAAAGTTCGTTCCCGTAGAGATACGAGTCAGAAATGTCCAAATACGAACTCAAACAATAACAATGTAGTTCTTCTTGGTTGTGTCTTTAATCTTTCAGGTAGAAACCACACCCTGAAGAGAGTAACAAGCACTAATTTATAGTCTTGTCACAAATTCACACTCCTTAATCACAACTCCATCAAATCTTTCCAAACAATCTTGATTGTGATGATTCAGGCTCTCCCGAAAATAGCATTTCACTGCAAAACAACTTCACCTCATAATTGTGTTCCAACCCTCTACTGAAGGCACAACTTTCTCAATCAAAATTGCTTCACATCAACCTCACACTGCACTCACAAATGCAGAATACTACCAACACTACAATTCTCTCAGATCTGTCAAGGCATTGCTTCAATTGCACTTCACTCAGGATCACACACACAGAATGAAGATCAAGGCTATGGAATCCAACATCCAACAAGCACACTGACTTGCACTTCAAAATTCTCCACACACTCACAAACACAAGTACAATGTTGATACTTGGAATCAAGCTTAAGCGACGAGCACTGCTTCATAGCACTTTGCTTTATCTATTCTCAAAAATTATGAGCACTGAACAACATTTTCCTGTGAATGCCACTCTTAAGTAGTGAATCAATCAACAGTTCTAACAACTATACCGTTCTACAACAACTCTTCTAACCTGTAGATCCAAAATGACAATGCACCTCTTCATATCTGCCTCTTCATATCTCAAAAATGTTACTACTCCGATCCGATGTTGACTTCTTCTTCGGCTTTCAAACTCGAACCCAAAGTAAATTTACTTCTTACTACTCTCTCTTTGGGTTTCACATCTTCTACTTCTTCTACCAGATCCAGCAATTCTCCTTCTTGATCTGAAATTGCACTAGTGGGTAACCCGTCTAACTCTTTATCTCTCGACCCACTCTTCTCCAATGTCTCCATCTCTAACTCCAAAGACATCTGCACTCTTATGTTATCTACTTTGGGTTTTGCTCTAACATCCTTCCGAAGTTTATCTATCTCTAATTTCACTATGTCTAATCTAATTGCAATATTGTCTTCTACTTCTAAGATCTTCCCGTCTACACAAGTTCTTAAACTGATCAACAAGGCATTCAAATTAGTGTATTTTGCTTATCTTTGCCTCATTTCTTGCACCAACAATTTTAACTTGTGCAACCTTGTTTCTTCAATCCGAACGCTGGCCTTTGTACTCAACATCGCATTCATCCTGAGGATTATCTCCTTCAATGGCTCCAATCTCATCTTCCTTTCTCACTCTCGATCTGCAAGCCAATCCTCCCTATACATTGCCAATTCCGCTTCAAACTCAGCTTTCACTGTTTCCTTCTCCTTCTCCTTATGTACAACCTTCTCCTCCTGATTACGAAGTAACTCTTGTAATCTCTCTTCTTCCCTATATTGTGCTTCCAACTCTCTTTGCCAGAGTTGCTTCTTCTCTTCTACACTCTCCATCACCTTATCGAGCTCTTGATCCTTTGCTGCTACTCTCGCCATAGCATGGATAAGTTCTACTCTTGAATTAGCAAATTGCTGCTTCAAGTTTTCATATTCTGCTGCTTGTCTTTCTCTTGCTATGTCACTCTTCTTAACAAGATCTTCTTGATAACTCACTTCTCTCTTCAGGTCTTCAATTACTTGAGTCTTCACTACTGCCTCCGCTCGTAGTACTTCAATTTCCTCCTTACCTCGGGTTATACTCTTCTTCAACTCTGAGATCTCTTCTTCTAATCTTGATAACACCTGCAAGACAGTCTTCACCTCTGGACAAGTCAACTGCATCTCCTTCTTCTTGTGCTCCAATTTCACCAACAAAGGACACACCACCTCCCGCAAGTACTCGACTCCATTGCTTGCTACTACCTCCTCTTGTGTAGCAATTTCTCTTCATACTTTGTGTTCATCTGATACTTGCCTTCTTCTCTGTAGTCTTCGTATTGGAACTGACACCTTGCTTCCCGAGCTTTCATTTGCTTCTTCTCTCACGTTACTCGGACCTGCATCACACTTCGCTTTGCGTCTTGAGCGCACTCCCCTCTGAACTGCGATCTTTTTCTCTTTTGCCTTGGGTACTTCATCTTCCAACTTCGTGTTATCCTCGGCTTTGATCTTTGCCTGCACTTCTTCTTCTTCCTCTGCAGCAGCTGGCCCTGATGTCATTTCTCCACCCTCATCGCTATCACTACTTGTATTTTCACTTTGCAGCATTAGCTCGGGTTCCTCCTCGTGTTCCAAATCTTTGGACTTGCACTCGGCTTCACCTTCCGAGTCCTTGTCTTTTGACTCGATCACCACCATGCCTCGCCTTGGGTTTCCTCTTCTAGTCTTCCAAGGTTTTGTCGTATCTTCGGCTTTGCCCTGCCGACTTCTCTTCTTTGACTTTGGAGTACTCACTTTGATCTCCACATTCTTCCCCGTCTTCTTGTAGTACTCGTTGGTGCCTCTGATTTGTAAGATGTACTGCTGCTCCTCTACATCTACTTCCCTTCTCAAATTGGGATGGAAATGCGACACCATCCTACTATGCTCCGCCATGTTCAGCAAATTTAGCCCAAAGTAGAAATGGGCTGCAAACGGCACGATGTAGTGTGGAGGTGACTTATCCCACAGATTCCACACCATTTGTTGCGTTCTCCCATGGAAACACCTCGCCCAATTGATCGGTTCTCTTGCAAAAAATTTGTGAAAGAACACCGCTTGGTGTTTCATCACATATGTTGTTCTCTCTAGCTTCAAGATTGCCATTAGAGCACTCACAATTCCTCTATTGACAGAGTCTTTGTAACTCTCTACTTTGTACCCATTCTTTGTCCGCTTTGACAAGAATGCATCTTTCACCTCTTGGGTTTCTTGGGCTATCTCTCCCTTCCCCAAGAACATGGCCCCCTGCTTCCTTCTTGAGTACTAATTTCCAATCCGACTCTATCCAGCGAGCCGGATTTCCTCTCTTCCCTTCTTCCTCGGGTCCATCAATACACTTGCTCTCAATGATCTCTGTCATGAAACTTGGAAAACTCACGTTCCAGTTCCATGCCAAGAAGGTGATCCAAAGTCAGCTCAAGACTTCGATCCTCGCAATCAAATCTAACCTCCAAATCACATGATTTCTCATTGCAAATTTGGAGTTCTTCTTTCCTCCTCCCATCTCTCCAACTTTCTCACTATCTGTCGCTTTCACTCTTGCAACTTCTCCCTTACACACTAGCGCGTCACCCACTCTATTTCCCTTCCCATGATCACTTGTAGGACAACTCCTCAACGGCAAAGGAAAATTGCT
Organism: Lunularia cruciata; assembly: GCA_948567375.1. NCBI lineage: Eukaryota > Viridiplantae > Streptophyta > Marchantiopsida > Lunulariales > Lunulariaceae > Lunularia > Lunularia cruciata. Next base: position 11,799,592 of record OX419756.1, read on the forward strand.
CGACATTGCTTCATTGCGAGTTCAATTTTTATAGAGTTGTGATTTCTTTGTCTCTCTGCACTTCGAGTTTCTACCAAGAAATCACACCTCTTGCATGCACCTATCACTGTCAATCATACTTCACACGTATGGGCTGCCGGTTTTTGAACGGTCCCTTCTTGAATTTCTCACCCCGACAAAAGGTTGTTAGACTAACTTCACCTCGGGTTGAGCTCCCCCCGATACAAAGACTCCTTACTTTGGGTTGTATGTTGACAGGGCATTTCTGAGTACTTCTCCTTATGACCCGAAGTCACTTTACTTCGGGTTTCATCCCAAAGACTCTTTTTTTTGCCTTCTTTGGCCATACAGGCGCAATCTGACTTCTCTATACACTTCTTCTTCTATAATTTGAAAAAAACAAAAAATGTGGGCACCACAATGGCCCCTATGCCAATCATTGTAGTCTCCACAACATCCCCACCCTTCCTCAACACTATGCAAAATCTGGACTCTAACTTTTCCACTCTTTCCACACAAACTCTCACTTTCTCTCCATCTCCTTGTTTGAGAGAGGTAACCTCCTCATCAATCTCTCAAAACTCTCATCTGGAAGAAAGTTCTCAATGAGTGCTGAAGTCAAAGTCTCCCAAGTCTCTTCTTTCCCATCTCTCCTCTCTCTTTTCTGGTATTCTAACTCATACTATGTAAGTGCTGCATCTTCAAAGAAATCTGGTAATAATGAGGCCCACTCATTCTTCCTGCTCATTGTTTCTTATGCAGACTCTCTTGAAGTCTCTCACAAAGGCCTCCACATCTTCTCTATCCTTGCCAAAGAAAACCGGAAGTTTCTTAACCCCTCACTATCTTTCTTTTCTCTCAATGTTTTTTCTTTTTTTCTTTTTTTTTCTTTCACTCTATTACTAATAGAGTAGATATATGACTAACACCATCTAAGAATAATCCAATTCTAGGGAACACAAAAGTTTCAAGTTGCTCCAAGATTTCTATAGCAACATCAAATCCTGGAGTGCATATTAATCTAACTCTCATGGATAGTTTATCCATAAGTTGAAAGATTATCTCCATCACTAATCTTGAGAACTAGCTAATGAAGGTGATAGTATTTCTGTAGCTATACTAAGACTCTCTCCAAGATCCTTCACCAAAGTCTCCAAAAGTGCTTTTACTCCACTATACTCATGTCCTTTTGGAAGTCCTTCCAGTCCACAAACCTCACAAAACTCCTTGGTCTTAGATCTTCTCCCTCCTAATCTTGGTGAAGAAGGTCCAACATGCAAACCCAAGTCAAATAAGCCTCTCCTTTCACTCAATCTTGTGATGCCAAGAAGAATTCCTTTCTTTATTGTGAAGAATCATTTCTATGGATGTAATGACAAGCTGGCAAAACAACACCTTTTAAAAGTTTACCAAAGGTAATCCAAATGTAGTTCTCTTTGTCTAAACACACAAAAATCATCAATGAAGACTTCAACAAATTTGCACATAAAATCTTTGAAGATTGCATTCATCATCCATTGGAAAGTAGCGGGAGCATTACACAACCCAAAAGGCATTTGATTGTAAGCAAAAGTGCCCCAATCGATAGTAAATGTAGTCTTGTCGTTGTCCTCTTCTCAGATGGATACTTGATTATAGCTTGAAAATCCATCAAGAAAACTATAGCAAGGATGACCAGCTACTTGGTCCAAAATTGAATCAATGAAAGGCAAGGGATGATGATCCTTCTGCATGATTACATTCAGCTTGCAAAAATCTTGGCTCACTCAGATCTTCCCAGTCTTCTTCTTTGAAAAAAGACAATGGGGGAGACCCACTCATTGCTCAAGACAAGAAATATTATTCTGCACCCTAAGTACTTGTCAATTTCATCTTTCACCAGAAGAGAGTACTTTGGGTTGAGGCGGTGCTGTCTTGCCAAACCGGAACTGCACCTTCAACAAGATCAATCTGATGTTCTCCAAATTGGCATGGAATACTTCACATTTGATCAATAGACCAGGTGAATACATCTTGGTATTCTATAAATAGGGCAGTGTATCCTGCCAACTCCTCCAAAGTGACTACTTTCAAAAATTTTCCTTTGGACAAGACAACATCTTGACCGTCATTAGGGTTCATGACTCCTTCAACATGACAGACTTGGCTTAACTTGAGTCAAACTACAGTCAAACCTCCTTCCTCTAAATCATTTTCACCTGAGGTGATGTTGTATGGGTCTTTGTCTTTGACCTCTACCTCGTAGCACTCCAAGTAATTGACTTGGACTTCATCTTCGGAGTTGTTTGAAGATGAAGATGACAAATCTTTGGATTCATCTTCATCTTCATCTTCTGATGAAGTTGTCTCCCCAAGGTGGGGAACCTTTGTCCAACTCATAGTCACTAGCTTTTGGTCTTTGGCAAGATGTCCTTGAACCTCCACTTCTACTGGTGCCAATCCACAACAACTTGGGCACTATACAACCAAGGTCTTCCAATCAACAAAGGGTAACCAATTTTGGTTACTAGTTGCAACACAATGTAATTCAACTTGAAGGGCACGCCTCCAATGATCATAGTGATATTTGACCGCATGCCCAAAGGCCATCTCTTGGCTTTATCTACAAACTTCAAAATTTGGGGTGTTGGCTCAAAGGTATGATACCCCAAACGATTTGGAGTATCCTTTGTCATGACATCAAAACCCAAATCAATAGGTATCAATGTTATCATGCAATGTGCAATCTCCACATCTACTTCAAGAGATCCCAAATCTTGTTGCTCATTGTGATTGATTGTGGGCAAGTCCTTCTTGGTCATCTCTCTTACTTTCTTGAGGGCTAAACTCAATTGCTTCTTGTACAGCTTGTTGTCCTCCCACAATTGCTTAAATGTTACATTTGTCTTTGTGGATGCCAAATCTACCACAATATTGTATTGGGGTACTCCCCCCAACTTCACCTTCTTCACCTTTGCATTCAAGTCCAAAGTCTCTCCTTGTTCAAATTGAACTTTGGGGTGCTTCATAATGGTGACCAGAGTACCGGTGATCTTGACCCAAGGTTCTTCGGGTTTACTCACCTTGGCTTGGATCAGATCCTTTACTTCAAATCTGATGTCAGCCAAAAACACAAGAGGCTTTGTCTTTGTTTCCTCCTCCAAACTCATTTCCCAATTTTGTTGTATTGCTTCTTTGATTTCCTTTTGCAAAGCTTTAGCTTTAGCTTTTGCTAGAATCTTTTCCTCCTTTGCAGAAAAAATAGCTTTTGGGTGTAGTTTCTTTGTCTTTTGTGAAGACGAAGAGGTAGTACTTGCTTCTTTGGGATCACGCTTCTTCTTACTTGAGCATGTCTCAACTTTCAAAATTTTGAGGTCTGGCCATGTGCCTTCACAAGCCAGACTCCCTTCTTGGGGTCTCTTCTCCTCAAGTGGTATACAATTTATATTTGTATCCCCTTTTGATTATAGCGCAACCCGCTCAGCAGGGGTCTATACATACTTCATTGGTGGCTTTGGGTTAGGTGGTTGCAGGCATTGATTTCAAGCATGGCCTGATCCCTTACAATTTCCATAGAGTGGAACATACCCAACTCGATGCCTCGGCTTAGGGCAATTTGGAGACCAATGCACATAGAGCCACAATTATAACATGCACCCAATGCAACATTTTGAGGCTTATTTTTGTTGCCTATTGGTGGTTGTAATGGGGAGCATTGTTTTTGTACTCCCTTGGTCCATAACTTGGACCTTGATATGATGTGCTTGCCTAAAGCTGTACATCTTGGGTTTTGTACACTACCTCTTCTTCCTCACTTTGGTCCCAACCTAGGACCCAATCAATTTGTTGCACTGGAAATGCATTCCAAGTCAAGCACTCTGTATTTGTATGGCCTAACTTGCCACACGTAGTGCACCATACATTTGGTCTACCAAATGATCGAGGCTTTCTTTGGTCCTTAGCCCTAGTCATTTGGATCTTAAAATCCACAAACTCTTTAATTAGAGTCTTTAATTAAACTCTGCTTATTGTCCGTCTTATTTACACTTTTTGCTAGAGGTGTTACTGGTTTCTTTCCTCCTCACCTTTATATTCTTCTTGGCTTTGATTCTTCTTTGGATTCCAAAGAAGAACTTGAAGACATGGAGGATTCTTCCAAAGAAGGAGATGTATTGCAAGAAGCTCTTTGTTTAGGCTTCTTGCCTTTCTTCTTCCTATTTCTTTGGTTTTTGAAAGATTGCGAGTGTGTTACCTTGTATTGGGTGACATGTTTGAGGACTTTATCCAGGGAATTTATGTTCCTCTCCCTAGCAAAGATCCAAATCTCTAGTGACAACCTTCTGAGGAACCAGGTAATGGCTTGGGCATCAAAGTAACCCACCACACCCAACTACTTTGGAACTTGGTTCAAAGGGCCATGAATCGCTCAGATTAGGCTCTCAACTTCTCCTTCTTCCCTCTATCCAAATCATTGAGTGCCGCAAAGACCCTCATGTTGTACGCACCTTCCTATAATTGTTCCAAGAAGCCATTTCTTAAATCTGCCCAATCAGCTGGTGTGAACCCCTTTTGGGTTACATGCGTATACCAACTCCAAGCTTTCTTTTGAGCAAACTTGGAAAAATATGTAGACAATCAGCATAGTCATGTTCCTTGTTGGCAAAGGATATGACCTCAAATTTTTTGATGAATTTGTTGGGATCTTCATCTTGTTCCATCCTCTTATACTTTTGATAAGTGTGTCGGGTGGTAGGTAACAAAGTCATTCTTTGGCTCTACGGGAGGATTTGGTTGGTATTGACATTGTGTTGTTAGCCCAAGGGTCCCAATTTGTCAAGTTCAAAGTTGGTCTTCAAAGTAACCAAAGTTCTTCTTTGGTTATGTCAACTTCAACTCAAACCGGAGGAAGTGGTTCAACACCTTTTGAATGCTCTTCAAGATGCTATTGAGCCAACCAAGGAATAGTATGTAAGAGGCATTGGCGTTATTCTTTGTAGTAGTGAGGATCAAAGTCTTGAGCCGACTTTGGATCACCTTTCTGGCATGGAACTGGAACGTAAGTTTTCTAGGATTCATGACAGAAATCATCAAGAGTAAGTGTCTCGATGGTCCCGAGGAAGAAGGGAAGAGAGGAAATCCGGCTTGCTGGACAGAGTTGGATTGGAGACTCATACTCGGGAAGGAGGCGGGTTCGGAGCAGGGAGCCACGTTCTTGGGGAAAGGAGAGATAGCCCAAGAAACGCAGGAGGTGAGAGATGCCTTCTTGTCAAAGAGAACGAAGAATGGGTACAAAGTTGAGAGCTACAAAGACCTTGTGAAGAGAGGAATTGTGAGTGCACTGATGGCCATCCTAAAGCCGGAGAGAACCACTTATGTGATGAAACACCAAGCGGTGTTCTTTCACAAGCTATTTGCAGGAGAACCGATCAATTGGGCAAGGTGTTTTCACAGGAGAACAAGGCAGATGGTGTGGAATCTACAGAATAAGTCGCCTCCACACTACATCATGCCATTTGCAGCACATTTCTACCTCAGGTTGAATTTGCTCAATTTGGCGGAGCGCAATAGAATGGTGTCTCATTTCCATCCTGACTTGAGAAGAGAAGTCGACACGGAGGAGCAGCAATACATTCTCCAAATCCGGAGCACGGACGACTACTACGCAAAGACAGGGAAAAATGTGGAGGTCGTGGTAAGTACCTCAATGAAGAAGAGAACTCGGCACGCAGAAGCCGAAGAAAACAAGAAACCTCAGAAGATGCAGAAAAATAACCCGAGGCGAGGAATGGTGGTGATTGAGTCAGAAGATGAAGACTCAGAAGGCGAGGCTGAGCTCAAGACGGAGGACTCGGAACATGAGGAGGAACCTAAGCTGACACTATAGAGCAGAGATACTAGCAGTGACAGTGAAGACGGTGGAGAAATGACCTCGGCACCAGCGGCTGAAGAATACAAAGAAGAAGTGCAAGCCGAAGTAGAAGTCGAAGACAATGCGGCGCTGAAGATGAAGTACCGGTGCTCGAGGAGAAGAAGATCGCAGTATAGCGAGGAGTTCGCTCGAGACGTAAGGCTAAGTGTGAGGCGGGGCCGAGTGAAGTGAAGGAAGAGGTAGAAGACAGCACGGGTAGTGAGGCATCAATCCCGATACAAAGACTTCAGAGAAGAAGGCGCGTATCAAGAGAACATGAGAAGAAACAAGAAATTACTCCGTGGGAGGAAGAAGTTGCCAGTGAGGGAGTAGAGTACCTGCGAGAGGTAGTGTGCCCGCTGTTGGTGAAGTTGGAGCAGAAGAAGAAGGAGATGCAATCAACTTGTCCAGAAGTAAAGACTGTATTGCAGGTAGTAGCAAGATTAGAAGAGGAGAACTCGGCGTTGAAGAGGAGTATAACCCGAGGTGAGAAGGAGAGAGAAGTACTGCAAGCGGAAGCAGTAGAGAGAAGTCAAGTAATCAAAGACCTGAAGAGAGAAGTGAGCTATCGAGAGGATCTTGCGAGGAAGAGTGACATCGCAAGGGAGAGACAGGTAGCGGAGCACGAAATCTTGAAGCAGCAGTTTGCCGATTCAAGAGTAGAGCTTATCCATGCTATGGCAAGGGTAGCATCAAAGGAACAAGAGCTCAATCGAGTGATGGAGAGTATGGAGGAGAAGAAGCAACTCTGGCAAAGAGAGTTGTCTGTGCGGTATAGAGAAGAAGAGAGGTTACGAGAGTTACTTCGTAATCAGAAAGAGAAAGTTGTACAGAAGGAGAAAGAGAAGGAAGCGGTGAAGGCCGAGTTCGAGGAAGAGTTGGCGATGTACAGAGAGGAATGGCTTGCAGATCGGGAACGAGAACAAAAGACAAGATTGGAGACATTGAAGGAGATAGTCCTTAGAGTGAATGCAATGTTAAGTACAGAAGCCAGCGTTTGAATTGAAGAAGCATGACTGCACGAGTTGAAGTTGTTGGTGTAGGAGATGAGGCAAAGACAAGTGAAGGACACGAAGATAAATGCCTTGTTAATCAAACTAAGAACTCGTGTAGATAGAAAGGTGTTAGAAGTAGAGGATAACATTTCAATTAGATTAGACTTAGTGAAAATAGAGTTAGAAAAGTTTTGGAAAGATGTTAAGGCAAAACCCGAAGTAGATAACATAGGAATCCAAATGTCTTAAGAGTTGCCCTCAGAGACATTAGAGAAGAGTGGGCCGAAAGATGAAGAGTTAGATAGATTACCCACTAGTGCAATTTCAGATCAGGAAAGAGAATTGTTGGATCTGGTCAAAGAAGTAGGAGATGTGAAACCCAAGGAAAATGTAGTAGGAAGTAAGATTACTTTGGGTTCGGGTTTGAAAGCCGAGGACGAAGTAGACATCGGATCGGATTAGTAACCGATTTGAGATTTGAAGGGGCAGATATGAAGAGGTGCATTATCATTTCAGATCTGCAGGTTAGAACAGTTGTGGTAGAACGGTATAGTTGTTAGAATTGTTGATTGATTCACTATTTAAGAGTGGCATTCGCATGAAATTGTTGTTCAGTGCTCATTATTTCTAAGAATAGATAAAGCAAAGTGCTGTGAAGCAGTGCTCGTCGCTTGAGCTTGATTCCGAGTATCAACTTTGCAATTGTGTTTGTGAATGTTTGGAGAAATTCAAAGTGCAAGTCAGAGTGCTTGTTGGATGTTGGATTCCACAGCCTTGATCTTCATTCTGTGTGTTTGATCTTGAGTGAAGTGCAATCGAAGCAATGCCTTGACAGATCTGAGAGGAATTGTAGTGTTGGTAGTATTCTGCATTTGGGAATGCAGTATGAAGTTGATGTGAAGCAATTTCAATCGAGGAAGTTGTGCCTTCAGTGGAGGGGTGGAACACAATTATGAGGCGAAGTCGTTTTGCAGTGAAGTGCCATTTTCGGGAGAGCCTGAATCATCACAATCAAGATTATTTGGAAAGATTTGATGGAGTTGTGATTATGGAGTGTTAATTTGTGACAAGACTGCGAGTCAGTGCTTGTTACTCTCTTCTGGGTGTGGTTTCTACCTTAGAGATTAAAGACGCAAACAAGAAGGACTACATGTTACTGTTTGACTTTGTATTTAGACATTTCTGACTCGTATCTCTGCGGGAACGAACTTTACTTACCCGATTACCGCAAAAGTGATATTTGCCGGGTTGTCACATGTATCCCCGGCAGCATGTGACAACCCAAAAAAGTATCACTTTTGCAGTAATCAGTAAGTAAATGTTTTTTCCCACATAGATATGAGTCAAAAATGGTCAAACACAAAGCAAATAGTAATAATTTAGTTTTTCTTGATTTTTTCTTTAATCTCTCAAGTAGAAACAACACTCAAAAGAAAGTAACAAGCACTAATCACAGTCTTGACACAAATTAACACTCTCCCATAATCATAATACTATCCAATCTTTCCAAATCAACTTGAATTGTGACGATTTAGATCTCCCAAAGATGGCTACTTCAGTACAAAATGACTTTGCTTCAAAATTGTATTCCACCCCTCCAATGAAGGCACAACTTCCTCGATCAAAAATTGCTTCACATCAAACTCACATTGCACTCACAAATTAAAAATACTACCAACACTACAATTCCTCTCAAGGCATTGCTTCAATTGCACTTCACTTAGGATCAAACACACAGATTGAAGATCAACACTACGGAATCCAACATCCAATAAGCACACTGATTTGCACTTTGAAATTCTCCACACACAAACTTTATACTTGGAATTAAGCTCAAGCAATGAGCAGTAAGAATCAGCAATTTGCTTTATCTATCTTCAAAAATTATGAATATTGAACAACATAAGATTACAAATCCTCCTATAAATAGGCAGAGCATTGATAGTTACTAACTAAAATATCAATTCATAAAAACTTTACCAACTTGCAGATCTGAATTAACAATGCACCTCTTCAATCTACCTCTTCAAATCTCAAAATTGTTACTACTACGATCCGATATCAACTTGGACTTTGGCTTCCAAACCCGATGATCCTCGTGTCACTTCTTCTTCTTCAAGTCTATCTTCTTCTACTACACCTTCCACCAATCCTTTCACTTCTTCACTACAATTTTTAATTAAGACCATGGGTAATCTATTTATGTCTTTATCTTCTAACCCACCTATCTTTGATGTCTTAGATAACTGATTTGAAGACACTTGCACTCCTACATCTGCTACTTTGGACTTATTTTCTCCCTTCAAACTACTCCAAAGTCTCTCTAAATCTGAATGTACTAAATCTAATCTGAGATACACATTGTCTCCTACTTCAAACATCTTCCTATCAACTCAATCTCTCAAGAAAATCAATAATTTATTCAATTTAATGTCTTTTGCTTTCTTCTTTCTCGTCTCTTGCACTAGTAATTTCAACTCATGCAGTCTTGCTTCCTCCAACTGACACTTGGATATCATACCAAGCATCACCTTCACCCTTACTACTACTTCTTCAATTGTCTCTTGCCTTAGTGTCTACAACTTCTCTCTCTTTGCTAACAATTTCTCACTATACATCTTTACCTCATCTTCCAACTTGGCCTTTAAAGCTTCTTTCTCTTTCACACTCCACCCAAGTTGCTCTTCCATTCCTCTGATTAAACCATGCAATTTCTTGTCTTCCTGATTCCATGTAGTTAACTCCCTTTGCTCTATCTTTCTCCACCGCATTTGTCTTCAAACTCTCCAACTCTTGTCCCATTACTACTGCCATAGCTTTCAAGTGAATGACCTCTACTTGCATGCCATACACTTTCGCCCTCAAGGTCTCAATCATTGCCATCTGCTCTCTTCTTTCTTCCTCTTGCTTCACCATGGCTTTGCTTCTCTTCACATAGTCCTTTGTCAGGCTCTCAATGTGCTTCCTCCTAAGCTCTATCTCAGTCCCGCATTTTGCTAATTTTGCTCTCCACAAATTTTCTTCTTAACTCCAAACTTTTCTCACTCATATACTGCACTACTGCTGATTCATCTTTCAATTTTGAATGATCTTGTTTCAACTCTTCTGTGTTCTACTTCAATTGTAGCAACAAAGGACAACAACAACTATGACAAGTACTCTACCCCATCAAAGATCCTTGAACTCTTAGGTTGCTCAGGTTCTTCTCTCCTCACTTCTTCTACTAGAGCTTCACTTCAAAGTCTTAACCTCCTCACTCTCAAGGGCATGTAATCCAAGCTCTCTCCCTTCTCCACTACCGGGCTTACATTGCTTGTTTCTGCAACCGTGGTAGGAACACTTCTCCTTGATCTTTTACCCTTCTAAGACTCCAACTTTGGCTTGGCTTCCAAGGTCTCTTCTAAATCCTTCCTTGGCAATTTTGGACAGGGAATTCCTCCTCCTCCAATGCAATCAATCACCACATGCAACTCTTGTTCTTTGGTGTCAGCATCGTCTTTGCCCTGTTGCTAAACTTCCATTACACCTTCACTTCCACTAATTGACCCTTCACTCTATAGCCTCAGCTCTGATTCTTCTTCTTCTCTTGAGTCTTTTGACTTGTATTTGGCTTTGCCTTCCAACTCTTTTGCTCCCAGCAACTCATTGATTACTATGATGTCTTGCTTCATGTTTACCTTTCTTGCCTTCTTTAGCTGGACCGGTGACGCTCTCCTCGGGATGACTTCTCTTCCTCATCTTCAAGATATTCACTGTTATCCTGATGTGCTGCCTTGTTCTTGCATAATGCCCATCACTACTTTGAATGTATTGGATATACTATTGTTCCTCCTCATCCGTAGCTTTTTGTAAGTCTGGATGAAAGTGAGACACCATCTTCCTTTGTTTGGTCTCCTTTCATTAGGTTCAATCTGAAGTAGAAATGTGCAAAAAACGGCACCAAGTAGTGGAGAGCATCCCAATCTCTCCGACACCACACCATTTGGCACGTTCTTTGGTGAAAATACTTTGCCCAATTCACTGGTCTTGAGAGTGCACGGGGCACTTGGTTGCCTGCACTTAGGCTATCTTGTTTGTCAATGACTTGGAAATTCTCCCATAGTGCAATGATAGTGCTATTCTTTGGGTTATGACAACAACCCTTTTTCTAGACAACTTGCTTGCCATTGCACTTGGATGCACACACTCCTCAACAACTACTTGTGTAGGCTTTTGGAGTGTTATGTCCTTCTCCTACCGTCTCTTACTAGTCCTAGTTTGTTATTCCTTGCCCTCTTGTCTGGTCTATTATTCTTGGTTTTAGTATGTTCTGGGGTTGGTAGGTTTTTGCAGTACTGGTCTGGTCTAATCTCATAGAGAGAAGGATCTGGTGGGGTTTTGTGGATTAGTCCACAAATTATGCAACCAGACTCAATTCCATGCAATTTGTTCAATGTTTTGTAACACCTATTTGTGCATGTGTGTGGTATTGTGATATTTAGCTTGGTATTACAAGTATTTGAGAGATATGATTTATATAGAGATAAACGATAGTTCTAGATTAGTCATGATTAGCTAAACTTAGTCATAGCTAAGATAGAGGGGACCTTACTTTAGCGGAAGTGGAAAAGATGAGCACCACTATTTTGGATTCTAGTGTGTTGACTTGGTATTATTCATAGGTGTTTGGCTTTGAGGAATGAGTTGAGAACTATTGGGCCCCCAAGCCTTTTTGTTTTGGATTTTTCTATAGTCCAAGGATGGCCCATGTGAAGGAATCCTTGACTTAGTGGTTGGGGCAAGATCAGATCACATGCTAGTGGAATATGGCCATGTGAATAGATATTCCTTTTTACTTTTTGATTTTACTTGACTTTTAGTCTAATAATTTGAGTTACTATGATAATTAGTAACTTTGGTACATAATTATTTCACAAGTATATAAACAAGGGGTGAGGAGATACTCATCATCCTTTCATTTGCAACTATCTCTCTCTCATTGAGTTCTCTAGTGAGTAATGTCTTGAGTCTTAGAGTGTTAGCCTTGGAGGAGTATGATGGAGTTGGGGTTCCTTGCCTTCTTAGTCCATGGTGCGCTACCATAATAGCCATCAGAGGTTCATCCTGATTGAGAGACAGGCCGGCTTACATTTTTGGTTCTATTACCGGGACCTCTCTAAAAGGCAAGATAATATTCTGTGTTCAATTCTACATTAGGCAGAAGGAGGCTAAAAGGGTTCACTTGGAGAGAACATTAGGAGAGGAGAGGGCTGAACTTATGTTAAAGAACCAAGATCTATTTTTATACCATGGAGTTCATTATGATGTCTTTGAATTGATTTGTACATCTTGTACACATGAGAAGATTTGGAGAGATTGTGTGAGGTGGATTGCAGATTTTGGGGATTAAGGTGATTTTGGGCAAAATCTCAAGTTTGAGATCTGGACTTGAAATTTCTACACATGATAGCTTGGGTTGTCTTTCAGTCATCACACTTGGAATTATTATCAGAGCTACTATGCTCATTGGGCTAGAATTTTTGAAAGTTGATAGGGTAAATTGCTCCCGCAATTGCATGCTCTTTGGAAAATTGTATAGCGACTGCCATTTCTTCAAATTTTAGTGGATTGATGTGAAACTTCTAAGAAAATTTAGTACATTGTATCCTACCTATTGACACAAAAACTAGAGAGATATCTGTGGTACCCACATTTTTCATATTTGATTGTTTTATTAGCATTTTAAAGCAAAAGTAGAGGGTTAGAACCTAAAGAGGGCTACCCTAGGAAGAAATAAGAAGAAGCGGGGATGTGAAGTAAAACCCAAAGTTGACCTCATATCAAGACATGAAGTAAGAACCCAAAGACAAAGACATAGAGAGAGAGACTTTGTATTGGGCGGCGTGAGCAGATCTAAAGAACCTATAACAAATGTCTTCAAAGTCGGTGCAATCAAGAAAGTAGGCGGGAAGAAAGTAATGACCTCGGGATCAAGAACTTCTTGATAGTGATAGGCAACAACTTCACCAAATTGGAAATTGGAGAGGAGGAGCGACTGAAGAGTGACTGATTGGCACAGGACTTTAAAATTACAAGTTGCACAAGGAGGAAGAGCAATGTCCAGTCGCTAACCGGTGCCTATTCAGAGTCGACCCAAAGTGATGCAAATTGCAAATCCATAGGAAGAGGAGTGGGTTAGGATTTTGGGGATGATCTTCCACAAGAGAAAAGTCAAGAAGCACACAATGATTCCAAAAGTGAGCAAGCAGAGTATAGTAAGAGGGCTTGCAATTTGTAGATTAGAAGTAATAGCGAGGATCGAAGTCTTGACAAGACTTCATATCACATTCCTGGTTCACTAGAACTTCAGTTTACCTAGTTTCATGGTAGAAATTGCAGCAAGCAATTGTAAAGATGGGCCAAAACACGAGGGGAACAGAGGGAATCCCACTTGATTGATGGAGGTGGATTGGAGAGTAGTGTTGGGAAAGGAAGCCGGAGAGGTAGGAGGTACCACCCTCTATTGGAAATGTGATGCTTCAGAAGAGACTGCCAAAGTAAGGAAGTTGTTCAATCGACCCCGCACTAAGAATGGGTATAAGGTGGATAGTTATAGAGACCCTGAGCGGAGAGGAATAGTAAGCGCAATGATGGCCATGTTCAAACCAGAGCAAACCACATATGTTACTATGCAACAAGCAGTCTTCTTTCACTAAATGTTTAAGGGAGAGGTAGTAGATTGGGCGAAATGTTTGCATCAAAGAGTGGAGCAGATGATTTCAGGATGGAGAATGGATATGCCACCACATTATTTTTTGCCATTCTCATTGCACTTTTATTTTGGGTTGAACTTGCTGACTTTGGAAGAATGAAGTCAAATGCATTCGCACTTTCATCCAAATTTACGCAAGGAGGCCGATGAAGATGAGCGATACTATATGGAGAGAGTATGAGAGGGAGATATGTACTACAAAGAGAGTGGGAGACAGAAGATCATAGCAATTGATCTTCCAAGGGCACAAAAGAGGGCCAAGCCTGAGAGTCGTGTTGCAACAATACAACCCCAAAAAGTTCCAAAGCTTAACCCAATGCTGTGGTAGTGAAGACGAAGGAAGTCACGCAGGAAGAAGAAGAAGAATTGGAAGGAGAAACCGGATCTGTGAGCCGGCCTATCTCTCACTCAAGATGAACCTCTGATGGCTATTATGGTAGCGCACCATGGACTAAGAAGGCAAGGAACCCCAACTCCATCATACTCCTCCAAGGCTAACACTCCAAGACTCAAGACATTGCTCACTAGAGAACTCAATGAGAGAGATAGTTAGAAATGAAAGGATGATGAGTACCTCCTCACCTCTTGTTTATATACTTGTAAAATAGTTCCGTACCAAAGTTATTAATTACCATAGCAACTCAAGTTACTAGACTAAAAGTCAAGTAAAGTCAAAAAGTAGAAAGGAATATCCATTCACATGGGCATATTCCCCTAAGCATGTGGTCTTATCTTGACCCAACCACTAAGTCAAGGATTCCTTCACATGAGCTATCCTTGGACTAAAGAAGAATCCAAAACAAAAAGGCTTGCAGGCCCAAGAGTTCTCAACTCTTTCCTCAAAGCCAAACACCTAGGAATAATACCAAGTCAACACACTAAAATCCAAAATAATGGTGCTCATCTTTTCTACTTCCTCTAAAGTAAGGTCCCCTCTATCATAGTTATGACTAACTTTAGCTAACCATGACTAATATAGAACCATCCTTTATCTCTATATAAATAATATATCTTAAGTACTTGTAATACCAAGCTAAATATCACAATACCACACACATGCACAAATGGGTGTTACATTTACCCCCGGACTAAGTTTTCAGTTTGTCCTCAAAGTGAAGGTCTCTCTACCTTCTATGGTACATCTTCAACTTATCATGGTTAATCCTATCAAAGTGTCTTCTTCCCAACTCCTTGAGATCATAGGTGTAATTGCCCCACATCTTCTCCACTATGAAAGGTCCAAAGTACTTAGGAAAAAACTTCTTTTGCACTCTCTTGAATCGAATGGAATCAAACAACATTACCCAATCACCTTCTTTGAAAGTCTCAACCTGCTTCTTGCCTTGCCTCTTGTCATAGCTCTCCTTTTGTTTCCTTTGGGCTTGCTCCACTCGAACCATAGCAACTGCTCTTGCCTCTTCCAACTCCATGAGTTGATCCTTCCTTGACTTCTCTGCATCACCTCCTTGTGCTTTCTTCAATCTTTTATGAATGATTTGGAAGGTAGGAAGATCAAAGTGAATAGGTAAGGTATACTCAATACCATACACCAAATGAAATGGAGAATATCCGGTGGAAGTCTTCATGGTTGTCCTATACTCCCACAAAACTACATGAATCCTCTTGTCCCAATGATGTTTAGCTCCCTCCATTTCTGCATCTTTGGCAAAATCATGCACAAGGTCTGATTGGTTCTCTCTGCCAAGCCATTGGAATTCGGCTTATAGGATGTAGTTACTCTATGTGTGATAGAGAAATGTCGTAGCATGGCTATAGTAATGCTTCTTGTAAACTCTTCTCCTCTATTAGAAACCAACTCCAAAGGGCATCCAAACCTGTGATAATGCATTCATAAAGAAATCTACCCACTTCATCTTCATTCTTGTCCCTCAATGGTCTAGCCTCAACCCACTTGGTAAGATAATTAGTAACTACCACAATGTACAAATTGTTCCTTGGGGTTCTATTGAGAGAACCTACAAAATCAATTCCCCGCTTCTCAAAAGGTCCTAGTAATGGAATTGATCTAAGTGGTGGAGTGGATGTAGACTTTCTAGCAAAAGCTTGACAAACATGACAAGTTTTGCAATAATCAAGACAATCCTTGAAAATCCCTCTCCAATGGTAACCTGCATCTAGAATCTTAAAAGCAATCACCTTTCCTGCAAATGTCCTCCACATACTAAACCTTCATGAAACTCCTTTATGAGTAGGATACACTCTTCCTTACCCACTGTTCTTCAAAGTAGACCATCTGCTCCTTGGTGAAAAAGAATATCCTCCACCATTATGTAAGGTCTAGATCTTGTTGCAAGGGCCTTCCTCTTCCTAGCATGCATCCTTTCTAGATATTTACCTCTTGTCACAAAATCCACAATCTCCTTGTACTCCATTGGAACCTCTTGAGTGATTGAGATTGTCATGAGCTCCTCATCTGGGAAGGAATCATCCATTGGCTCATCTTCATCATGATCATAGGCTCTAGATAACAAATCAGCATTTGCATGTTTCTTTCCTGGCCTATCCTCAATGGTGTAGTCATACTTAGACAAGAGTATCATCCACCTAGCTAGTCTCTCTTCAACATTAGCCTTGTTGAAGATGTACTTCAAAGCCTTGTGATCCATGACAATGGTAACTTTCCCTCCAATCAAGTAGTGTCTAAACTTCTTGAGACCAAAGATCACTGCCAACCCTTCTCTCTCCGTGACAGAGTAGTTCTTCTCTGCTGAAACCATCTGCCTACTAGCATAAGCTATTGGATGATCATGCACATCTTGGTCTAATTGACTAAGAGTGCATCCTATAGCTACATTAGAAGCATAAGTGTAGAGGATGAAAGGCTTACTCCAATCAGGTTTAGCAAGAATTGGAGCTACAACAAGGGATTGCTTGAGCTCCTCAAAAGCTTTGAGAGTCTCCTTGTCCTCCAAAATCACCATGTAATCTACACCCTTCTTCATGTAGATGGTCAATGCATAAGCCTTGTTGGAAAATAAGAAGATGAACCTCCTATAGTATCCAACCATCCCCAAGAAGTGACAAAGTGATGCCAAAGCTTGACAAAGTGATGCCAAATTGGCATCACTTTGTCAAGCTTGAAGTGAATGGAAGGTCTGAGATTTTCCTCACCTTCTCAAGATCAACTGGTATTCCATCCTTGGAGATGATGTGCCCCAAAAGTAGACCTTCTTCACATCCAAAAATGCACTTCTTTGGGTTGAGTGATGCATTTGGCTCATCCAAGCGTTGCAAGACTTTGATTAGGTGCTCAAAGTGCTCCTCCTTGCTCCCATAGACACAAAAGTCATCAATGAAGTCTCTCACAAATTTCCCAATGAAAGGTTCAAATACCTTGTTCACGATCCGTTGGAATGTAGCGGGAGCATTGCAAAGCCCTATGTGGTACCCACATTTTTCATTTTGGACGAGTTTTGAAGAAGAAGTGCTTTGCTGAAACCAAATTGAAACCAAGTGGAGAAGAAATGAGAAGAAATTTGTATTTTGATCAAGCCCAAAGAAGTAGACTTTGTGTCAGATGAAGACGGACTCAGCCAAGATTGAAAGAGTGCAGACCCGAAGGAGGAATGGAAATTACAGGTCGAGATTCTTGCGAGGGCTATATCTCAATGTTCACAAGTCCAAATCAAGCTTGCTATATCTTGTTGGAAGCGTCTCGTTTAGGGCTTTCCGTTGCCACCAAAATCACAAAGTTTAGAGGTCTATCGAAGAAGTTACAAGTATTTAAAGTTTTGGGAATAATTGTATAAAGTAGTTTAGTGTCTTTAGGTTGATGTCTTCGGACTTCAGACTTCGGACTTCAGACTTCAGACTTTGGTCTTCAGACTTCGGACTTCAGACTTTGGTCTTCGGACTTCGGACTTCAGACTTCAGACTTCAGACTTCGGACTTCAGACTTTTGGTTTACACAACTTCAGGTTAGAAGCTTCTTCATCCAAGACAAAGATGACTGTATTTGCGATAGTTGGACCTCGGAGTGCAATGAAGATGAACTCGGGAATCTTGCCAGAGGCATTAGAGAGAGTTAGGATAGAGAAAGAATAGATAGTTAGGATACTCATGACTTCAATTTCAATTCCAATTGAAATTGGAACAGGAATTGAAGGAGAAGTAGCAGTAGTGAATAAACCGGAAGTGCAAGATCAGATTATAAGTATCTTCGAGTCAGTAACATGAGTGATTAGGGGAAAGTGGGTTACAAATTGAAGGCAAAGATAGTGTACCTATGCTTTCAATTACAATTTGTGATGAGGATATAGTAGAATTAGCAAAGGAATTGATTGTAATTAGACCCTATGTTGCAGAAATAGGAATTCAAGTGTCATTGGACTTGATAATTGACACAGTAGAGAAGAGTGGGTCAAGAGATAGAGAGTTAGATAAGTCACTCCTGAGCTCAATTGTAGTTCCTAGTGTAGAAGTCATAGAATTAGTGAATGAATTGGTAGAATTAGCTATACCCAAAGAAGGAGAAGTACTAGGAAGATCATCGGGTTTGGAAACCGATGATGAGGTAGACATCGGATCGGGCTAAGTATTGATTTTGAGATAGGAAGGAGCAGATATGAAAAGATAGACTGTCACTTGGGATCTGCAGGTAGGAAGAGATGTTAGGAAGCGGTGCATAGGTAGGCAGGTCTGCCGTTTGCTTCAGTATTTAAAGGGAGCGTTTGCAGTCTTATGTTATTCAGTATTCATATTTCTGAAGATAGATAAAGCAAAGTGCTGTTCTTAGTGCTCGTCGCTTGAGCTTAATTCCAATTGTCAATTTTGTGTGTGTGTTTGTGAGTGTGTGGAGAATTCCAAAGAGCAAGTCAATGTGTCCGTGGATGTTGGAATCTACAGCCTTGATCTTCATTTTGTGTGGTTGATCTTGAGTGAAGTGCATCGGAGCAATGCCTTGACAGATTTGAGAGGAATTGTAGTGTTGGCAATATTTTGCATTTGTGAGTGCAGCCCGAAGTTGATGTGAAGCAATTTTGATCAAGGAAGTTGTGCCTTTAGTGGAGAGGTGGAACACAATTCTGAGGCAAAATTGTTCTTTGTAGTGAAGTGCCGTCTTCATGAGAATCTGAATCATCACAATCAAGAGTTGTTTGGACAGAATTTGCTATGATGTGATTATGTGTGTGTATTCATGACAAGTTGTCAAGATTGTGAGCTTGTTACTCTCTTCTGGGTGTAGTTTCTACCTGAGAGATTAAAGAAGAAACCAAGAAGAACTACAATTGTGACTTTTGACTTCGTATTTGGACATTTCTGAATAGTATCTCTATGGGAACGAACTTTACTTACCCAATTACCGGAAAAGTGATATTTGCCGAGTTGTCACACCCAAAAGGCATGACCTTGAAAGCGTAAGTTCCCCAAGGTGTGGTGAATGTGATGAGTTGTTGATGCTCTGGTGCAATCTTGATTTGGTTATATCCACTATAACCATCTCCAAAACTATACCTCTCATGACCTGCAACCTCCTCCAAGATCTCATCAATGAATGGCAATGGGTAGTTGTCCTTCTTGGTAACAGCATTGAGCTTCTTGTAATCCACACATACCCGAAGCTTGCCATTCTTTTTCTTCACAATGACCATGGGAGACACCCATTCTGAATTCTTGACCTCAAAGATAAATCCAGCCTCCTTGAGCTTATCAATCTCCTCCTTCACAACCAAAGATATTGGTGGGCTAATGCGACGTTGCTTTTGGCGGATTGGTCTTGCATGTGACTCCATCTCTATCTTGTGCTCCTCCAAGGTGACTTCCTTCAAATCCCTATAACTAAAAGCAAACACATGGATGAACTTGCGGAAAATCTCCTTGAATCTCACCTTCTCCTCCTTGGTAACATTTGGACCATACTTGAGGGTAGATAACCTTCTCTCTACCTCCTCAAGTGTCAATGGTGATTTATCTGGGTCCTCCAAAACCTCTGGCTTAGGTGCAAAATCCATAGCACACAAAGGATACACATCTGAATCAGATTCAGATTCATCCTCCTCCATGGAAGTCTACTCTTCCATGCTTGTGTCCACACCTGAAGCTCCTTCTTTAGAATCTGATTCTCAATTATCAAAAGATGGTGTATCTGAATGTGAAGTGTTGGTGGTGTTAGTCATAGGAACTCTGACTCTATGGTTTGATGGCCCAATCCTCAAGTACCCTTTGTGCCATCTATCAGTTGTGTGTGCTGCTCTCAACCATGGCCTCCCAAGAAGTAAGTCATAGCTTGAATCCTTCAAGACTTGGAAAGTCATGAGATTTTGAACTCCCATAACTGAAACTACCACTTTATCCATCACCCCTACTGGTCGAACTTGTTGCTTGTTTGCCATGCTCACCATAAATGTTGAAGGTCTTAAGGGTATCATACCCAACTTCTTCATCAACCTTTCTGACATGGCATTTATTGTTGATCCTCCATCAACCAATGCATCGTTGATGTTGTGATCATTCACTCTCACATCAATCTTGGAGGCATATTCACAAGCCTCCCATGGTGTTGGCTTGGCATCCACCACCCCCATTGATACTGGAACTTTTGCCTTCTTCTTTCTCTTGCTCCTTGTAGAAATCAAACCACCTCTAACCTCCTTTCTCAAGGTAGGGTTCAAAGCAATCAATTGGCCCATTGTGATGTTAGCCTTGTGACTACCAACATCCTCCAACACATTGTAGTTCCATTGTTGCTTTGAAATCAAGAAATCCTCCATCCCCAAATTCTTCCTTGGAGTCTTTGTTGTTGATGGTGTTGAGGTGCGAGTGCTCCTTGTAGACATAGGAGTATCCTTGCTTGGAGTAAATCCTTGAGAAGAGTGAACATCCTCTACAAAACGAGCTCTCTTCTTCTCTTGTGCCAAAAGCTCCAAATTAAGACTCTTGGAGTTTGAGCACTCTCTCTTCTCATACTTGCTCTCCACCACATCTATGGATGCTATCCTCTTACCTTTGTTTGGATTAGGAGCCACTTGGGTTTCACTACCACCCTCTTTCCCTCTATTGGCTCCCTCATAACCCCTTCCTCCATGGTAAGTGGAATTTGGCCAATTCCTTTGGATATGGCCTCTTCCTCCACAACCAAAACAATTTCTATCATTGAAATTGATAGCTGGTTGAACTCCTCTATATGGATAGTTTCCATAACTCCTAGGCCCTCTCCCTACATTCTGATCAACCTCTCACTTCTCCCATAGTTGCACCACATTGATCTTGAGATCCGCAAGTTGTTCTGTGATGGTTTGAAGTGGATCCTTTCATGGAGGTGCAAGAATTGGAGTAACTACTTCTTGTGGTGCAACCCTTGTCACCAAAGTATCAGAAGTTCCACCATACTTGTAGCCTTGAGGAGGATGCACAACCTCCTTCACCACCAAATCACTCTCATCCCCTTCCAAACTCTCCTTCGTACGAATTGCGATCTTGATAGCTTCAACCTTGGAAGAAGGTTTCTCATATCTCACCTTGCTTCTAATTTGTGGTTTTAACCCTCCCACAAAAATTTTGGTGACCATGGCCCCTATGCCAATCATTGTAGTCTCCACATCATCTCCACCCTTCCTCAACACTATGCAAAATCTGGACTCTAACTTTTCCACTCTTTCCACATAGACTCTCACTTTCTGTCCATCTCCTTGCTTGAGAAATGGAACCTCAGTCATCAATCTCTCATAACTCTCATCAGGAAGAAAGTTCTTGATGAGTGTTGAAGTCAAAGTCTCCCAAGACTCCTCTTCCCCATCTCTCCTCTCTCTCTCTTGGTATTTTGACTCATACCATGTAAGTGCTGCATCCTCAAAGAAATCTGGTAATAATGAGGCCCACTCATTCTTCCTCCTCTTATTGTTTCCTATGCAAGCTCTCTTGAAGTCTCTCACAAAGGCCTCCACATCTTCTCCATCCTTGCCAAAGAAAACCGGAAGTTTCCCCATCTTAACCTCTCACTATCTTTCTCTTCTTTCAATTTTTCTTTTTTTCTCTTTTCTTTTCTCTCACTCTATAACTAATAGAGTATACACATGACTAACACCATTTGAGAGTAATCCACCCAAGGGAACACAAAAGGTTCAGGTTGCTCCAAGATTTCTATAGCAACATCAAATCCTAGAGTGCATATTAATCGAACCCTCATGGATAGTTTATCCATACGTTGAAAGATTATCTCCATCACTAATCTTGAGAACTAGCTGATGAAGGTGGTAGTATTTCTGTAGCTGTACTAAGACTCTCTCCAAGATCCTTCACCAAAGTCTCCAAAAGCTATTTTACTCCACTACACTCATGTCCTTTTGGAAGTCCTTCAACTCCACAAACCTCACACAACTCCTTGGTCTTACATCTTGTCCCTCCCAATCTTGGTGAAGAAGGTCCAACATGCAAACCCAAGTCAAGTAAGCCTCTCCTTTCCCTCAATCTCTTGCTCTCAAAGGTCAATGGACATGAACTTGCCTTATGTCCCTTCTCTCCACACAGAAACCACTTAGATTCACTCTTTCCTCCAAGTGGTGTAGGTTTTTGGATCCTCTCAACACTCTCTTCAAATTCTATTGTAAACTCTCTTTTCCTCAAATCCACCCCTACAATCACCTCAAACCCTTGGGGAACCTTGCATAATCTCAATTTCCACTCTTGATGACACTCCATGTTCCCAAGATGAATCTAAACACTCAAACATGCTTTTTGTTGATCTCAAACTCCTCATGCATGAGATCCCCACTTTGCAGAATTGACCCTTCCTCACAATGCCACTCAAATCTCCTAACCAATACATCATAGTCCTTTGAAATTTTTTACACTTAATCACAACTTTAGGGTATCCCTCCCTGCAAAATTTTAGATCTTTTCATTGAGCCATTTGGCCTAGAAACCTTTCTATTCAGCACACATATTTCAGATTTGGTCTGAAAACCACCCCACTCACGTCAAAAACTCATAACTCCTTACGCAAGAACGATCTCACTCTAATTTTTATGGCAGCAGGTAGGATATAATGCACTAAATTGTCTTGGAAATTTTCAGGACAATTCACTAAAAATTGAAGAAATGGCAGACTCTATACAATTTTTCAGAGAGCATGTAGTTGCGGGAGCACTTTACCCTATCAACTTTCAAAAATTCTGGCCCATTGCGCATAGTAGCTCTCACAATAATTTTAAGTGTGCTAACTGAAAGATAACCCAAGCTATCATGTGTAGAAATTTCAAATCCAGATCTCAAACTTGAAATTTTGCCCAAAATCAGCTTAATCCCCAAATCTGCAATCCACCTCACACAATCTCTCCAATTCCTCTCATGTATACAAGATGTACAAAATCACCTCAAAGACATCATAATGAACTACAGGGTATATAAATGGACCTTGGTTCTCTAACATAAGTTCAGCCCTCTCCTCTCCTAATGTTCTCTCCAAGTGAGCTCTCATAGCCTCCTTCTGCCTAATGTAGAATTGAACACGGAACATTATCTTGCCTTCTAGAGAGGTCCCGGCAACGGAACCAATCATAAATGTTAAAGGTCTAGAGGATATCATGCCTATCTTCTTCATCAACCTTTCTAACATGGAATTCACTATTAATCCTTCATCAACAAGTGTATACTTGATGTTGTAACCATTCACTCTCACATCAATCTTAGAGGCATATTCACAAGCCTCCCATGCTGCTGGTTTGGCATCCACCACCCCCATTGATATGGGAGCTTTTACCTTCTTCTTCCTCTTACTCCTTGTAGAAATGAAACCACCTCTAAGCTCCTTTCTCAAGGTAAGATTCAAAGCAATTAGTTGATCCACTATGATGTTAGCATTGTGACTACCAACATCCTCCAACATTTTTTAGTTCCATTGTTGCTTTGAGATCAAGAAGTCCTCCATCCTCAACTTCTTCCTTGGAGTCTTTTTTGTTGATGGTGTTGAGGTGCAAGTGCTTCTAGTAGACATAGGAGTATGATTACTAGAAGTAAATCCTTGAGAAAAGTGTACATCCTCTACACAATGAACTATTTTCTTCTATTGTGCCAAAAGCTCCAAATTAAGACCTTTGGAGTTTGAGCACCCCCCATTCTCATACTTGCTCTCAACCATATCTATGGATAATATCTCCTTACCTTTGTATGCATTAGGATCCACTTGGGTTTCACTACCTCCCTTTTCCCTCTATTGGCTCCCTCATAACCCTTTCCTCTATGCTAGGTGGAATTTGGGCAATTCCTTTGGATGTGGCCTCTTCCTCCAAAACTAAAACTATTATATCATTGAAATTGTCGGCTGGTTGACCTCCTCTATATGGACAGCTTTTATATTTCCTAGATCCTCTTCCTCCACTCTGATCCACCTCTCTCTTCTCCCATAGTTGCATTACATTGTTCTTGAGATCTACAAGTTGTTTTTTGATAGTCTCAAGTGGATCTTTTGGTAGAGGTGCAAGATTTGGAGCAACTTCTACTTGTGGTGCACCCTTGCCACCCAAGTATCATAAGTTTTATTAAAATTGTAACCTTGAGGAGGATTCACAACCTCCTTCATCACCAAATCACTCTCATCCCCTTCCAAACTCTCCTCCATGTGAATCGCAATCTTGATCGCTTCAACCTTGGAAGAAGGTTTCTCATATCTCACTTTTGCTCCTAATTTATGGCCTCAATCCTCTCAAAAAATTCTTGGTGAGCATGGTTCTTATGCCAATCATAATATTCTCCACATCATCCCCACTCTTACTCAACATTATGTGAAACCCGGACTCTAACTTCTCCACTTTTTCTCTAAAGACTCTCACTTTCGTGCCATCTCCTTTTTTGAGAAAAGTAACCTCCCTCATCATTCTCTCATAACTCTCACCTTGAAAAAGTTTCTCAATAAGTGTTGAAGTCAAACTCTCCCAAGACTCTTCTTGCCTATCTCTCCTTTCTCTCTTTTGGTATTCTGGCTCATACCATGTAAGTGTTGCATCCTCAAAGATATTTGGTAATAATGAGGCCCACTTATTCTTCCTCCTCTCATTTTTTCTTATGCAAGCTCTCTTGAAGTTTCTCACAAAGGCCTCCACATCTTCTCCGTCCTTGCCAAAGAAAATTGGAAGTTTCCCTATCTTAGACCCTCACTATCTTTCTCATTTCTCTCAATTCTTTTCTTTTCTTTTCTTTCCTCTCACTCTATAACTAATAGAGTATCTACACAAATAACACCATTTGAGATTAATCCACCCTATGAAGCACAAAAGGTTCAGGTTTCTCTAAGATTTTTGTAGCAACATCAAATCCTAGAGTGAATATTAGTCAAATCCTCATGCATAGTTAATCTAGAAGTTGAAAATTTATCTCTATCATTAATCTTGAGAACTACCTGATGAAGGTGGTAGTATTTTTGTAGTTGTAGTAAGACTCTCTCCAAGATCCTTCAACAAAGTTTCCTAAAGTGTTATTATTCCACTACACTCATGTTCTTTTGGAAGCCCTTCCACTCCACAAACCTCACACAACTCCTTGGTCTTAGATCTCCTTCCTCCCAATCTTGTTGAAGAAGGTACAACATCCAAATCCAAGTCAAGTAAGCCTCTACATTCCCTCGATCTCTTGCTCTCAAATGTCAATGGATATGAACTTGCCTTATGTTCCTTCTCTCCATATAAAAAGCAATTGGACTCACTCTTTTCTCCAAGTAGTGTATGTTTTTAGATCCTCTCAACACTCTCTTCAACTCCTTGGTCTTAGATTTCCTTCTTCCCAATCTTACTAAAGAAGGTCCAACATGAAAATCCAAGTCAAGTAAGTCTTTTTGTTCCCTCAATCTGTTGCTTTCAAATGTCAATGGACATGAAATTGCCTTATATCCCTTCTTTCTACATAAAAAGCACTTAGACTCACCTTTTCCTCCAAGTAGTGTATGTTTTTGGATCCTCTCAACACTCTCTTCAAATTTTATTCTAAATCTCTTCTCCACAAATCCACCTCTATAATCACCTTAAACCCTAATTCTTGGACCAAAAGGTAGATGCTATTCACTAAATTATTTGGAAAGTTCCAAAGCCATCCACCAAAAAATAGAAGAAATGGCAAACTCTATACAAAATTCCAAAGAGCAAGTAGTTTAGGGAGCAATTTACCCTATCAACTTCAAAAATTCTAGCTCAATGCGTGTACTAGCTCTCATAATTATTTCAAGTGTGCTAACTGGAAGACAACCCAAGATGTCATGTGTAGAAATTTCATATTCAGGTCTCAAACTTGAGATTTTGCCCAAAATCACTATAATCTCCAAAATCAACAATCCACATCACACGATCTCTCCAAATCCTCTCAGGTGTACAAGATATACAATATCACCATGAAGACATCATAATGAACTATTTGGTACACAAATGGGCCTTGGTTTTCTAACATAATTTTAGCTCTCTCCTCCTCTTATGATCTCTCTAAGTGAGTTCTCATAGTCTCATTCTGTGTAATATAAAATTGTACATGGAAACTATCTTGTCTTCTAGAGAGGTCAAGGAAATGGGACCAAAAATATGAGTTGGTCTATCTCTCACTTAGGATGAACCACTATAGTGTTATGGTAGTGCACTATGGACTAAGAAGGCAAGGAACCCCAACTCCGTCATACTCCTCCAAGGGTAACACTCCAAGACTCAAGACATTCCTCACTAGAGAACTCAATGAGAGAGAGATAGTTGCAAATGAAAGGATGATGAATACCTCCTCACCCCTAGTTAATAGTGAAATAGTTACGCACCAAGGTTACTAATGATTGGAGTAACTCAAGTTACTAGGTCAAATAAAGTCAAAAAGCTAAAGGAATATCCATACTCATGGTCATGGGATTTTTCTCCTAAGCATGTGGTCTTATTTTGACCCACCCATTAAGTCAAGGATTCCTTTATATGGGCTATCCTTGGACTATAAAAGGATCCAAAACAAAAAAAGCTTGTGGGCCCAAGAGTTCTCAACTTTTTCCTCAAAGCCAAACACATAAGAATAATACCAAGTCAACACATTAGAATCCAAAATAATGGTGCTCATCTTTTCCACTTCCTCTAAGTAAGGTCCCCTCTATTTAAGCTATCACTAACTTTAGCTAATCATGACTAATATAAAACCATCCTTTATCTCTATATAAATAATATCTCTCAAGTACTTATGATACCAAACTAAATATCACAATAGTACATACATGCACAAATAGGTGTTACAGTTCAATCCCAAATAGAAATGGGCTACAAATGGGCTACAAAGTAGTGGGGTGGCAAGTTCATTCTCCAATTCCCAATCATCTGCCTTACTCTTGATGAAAGCACTTTGCTCAATTCACCTTTTCTCCTACAAACATCTATTGAAAGAATACGGCAAGTTGCTTGTTACATAGATGGTTCATCTAGCTTAAACATCACCATTAGAGCACTGGCAATACTTTACCTTATTGGGTCTTTGTAACTATCCACCTTGTACCTATTCTTAGTGCAAGGAGCACTGAAGGAATTCCACACCTCTATAGTCTCTTTTGACAAATCACACTTTTGAGAGAATATGATTCTTCCAACATCCCCAACTGCTCTTCCAAAGACTAATCTCCAATCCAATCTAGTCCATTAAGTTGAATTTTCTCTCTTCCCCTTTGTCTTTGGACCATGTTTGCAATTTCTAGCAGTTATTTCTGCCATGAAACTTGAAAAACTTAAGTTCCAATTCTAGGCTAGAAAAGTGATCCAAAGTTTACTCAAGACTTCAATCCTTGCCACTACATCTAGTCTCCAAATTGCAAGATTCCTCACCACAAGTGAGTGAATCTGCATGTTGCCCTTTGTCAGCATCATGTGCTTGCTAACCCTTGGTCTTTGAGATAGGCCCAAGATTCTAACTCCTTCAGGACAACTATAAAGAGGCATAGAATATCATCTTGATATATTAGAACTTCTTTGACATAGTATTAATCTTATTGTGTTCCGCTACATGGTCATTCTTCAGTTGGTCTTCAATTAACATCCATAAATTCTATGTGTCTTGCTCCCATCACTCTCAAATGTATCTTCATCCCGAAGTAGCCATTTTTCCTTGATCATACCTTCTTAATTTGTTTGGCGCAAAGGAAAGTGGTTACAGTTCTTTAGATTGGGTCGATCCATCTGATGCAAAGTATCTGACTTTGGGTCTACCACACTACAAGTCCAATCTGAGTCCTTCTTTCTTTGACACAAAGTTGACTTCCTTGGGTCAGGTCCAAACACACAATTCTTCTCTCTTCTTCTCCATTTGGCTTCAATATGGCTTTAACAATGGCTAACAATATATGGCTAACAATATAGTTCTTTAAAACTTGTCAAAAAAAAGAGAATGTGGGTACCACAAAGAAGCCAAAGGAAGAGCAACTGACTGCTAAGTCCACAAATTGTGTTCTAGGCTCAAAAGCTAGAGGGGAATAAGTACAAAGAAGAACCAATGGACCAACTTGCTCTTTGACTTCAAGGGCATGTGGATAGGAAATCCAATGAAGTAAAGTACTTCCATTTTCTTAAGATTGTTGACTACAAGGAGCAAACCAAAGAATTCTTTTGATAACTCAAAGGCAAAGGATGTTCTTCCTAAGAGAGTGCAAACCTGAAGGAACCATAGTGTTAGATTAACTTATATTTTTTCATCTTTTCTAGAAATTGTACATAGGACTTAGCTGTTTCTTGCAAGAACTCCCAACCCATCCTCTTAGGATGTGGATATTCTTTGTGCATTTGTATAGTAGGAATGAGACCAAAGGCTTTGGCCTAATATACATTTTTGGGACAAATGGCATCCGGCCAAGTTTTGGCAAAAAAACCCTTTGATGTGGTAGCTTAGGTGGACATTCATTCCTTGCATACTAAGGAGAAGAATTGATAGCTTTCCGATCACTTGACAAAGTCTCATTAAGTAGTTAAGAGTAGGATAAGGTAGGAATCAAGACCATAATTGGTGGTGGCGGAGTAGTTAGGTTCAGCAAGGAACCCACTCAGCCATTCTAAACCCTTTGGAGTGAAATTGATTAGCAATAGGAAACTATACATAAGGCTTTGGCCCAATAACGAACAAGTCTACTTTACCATAAAATTTTGCATCACACCAAAGTCCAATCTGATCAAGTCTATATTACACTAGTGTTTGGCTTTGAGTGCTCTTGTCAGTGTAGAGGTGTGAATCTTGTTGAAGGATTGCAATTGTTGAATCTAGGAGGAGGGGTTAGCAATTGGAGTTTATTCAAATGTTGAAGGTAGCTTGATGATGGATTTCATTGGTCCTAAGTGCTATCAGTAGCACTGAATAAAAAATTAGGGTCATTTTCTTGCCAGTTAAGCCCCTTTGGTGGTCTGCCTTTGAAGAAGGGTAGAACATGCTCTTGAGGTTGCATGCTTTGGGGCAAAGTGCACCATCAGCTTCATGGTAACTTGGGTTACATGTAGTTTTGAGAGTGATACAAGAGATTTTCATGTTTCTATAGAGCACCGTAGTTGGTTCCTCCACCTTCATATTAGGAGTAGTTCTTGCCCAAGAGGTTAAACATCAAACAAGAAATGAACTGCAACTTGTGGCACTTTCTCTTTACTAGCTAATTCCTACATTGTATCCTTGAAAGATCAAATTTTCCTTACCATTTTATTATTAGTATGTTGACATTGGTTTGTTACAACTACCTTCTCTTGGGAGTAATTCCTACACCTAAGACGTTAAATGTGAAATAATAAAGAATTAGCATTTGTGACATGTTATTTTTACCTTCTGGTCATTTCTAATTCATATCTCTATGGGAAAATTCAGTCCTTGCTACTTTACCACAATTTGGTCAACATTGAGTCACCACAAACTCTTTGCTCCAAGCTCAATAGAAAAAGGATGTATTTTTTCTCTTAAGCCACTATTTATACATGCTAAAGTTACCATTGTAAGTGCCTTTGCAACTTAATAAACCTATACTTCATTTATGTTACCCTAGTAAGGATCTATAGGTCAATAGCACTTTACATGGATTCTTGGGTTCACAACCTCTCTTTGGAAACTTTAAAGCATATTCTCTAAGGATCTATGACCTTCTCCAATTTAAAAGTAACAATATAGTCTAAGGTCAAGTCATATATATATTGAATTAGCTCTACTCCAAAGCTCACTCAACTTGGTCAAGCCAATAGAGTTTAATTTCTTTTAGATATCAAGTTAGTTTGACTATATAAGGTCTAAGATGGAGATCATGCTTAAATGTTGTCTATTATAATATCTTCTAAATAGCCTCACACTAATATAATCTAACTTTGATTCACCAAGGGTTGTATTCAGTATCAAATGATTAAATATAAGATCTTTTGTCTTCTTAGCCATATTAACTTTATTATAGATATATCTTACTTAGTTACTATTAAACTTAACTAGTGGTAATTAACTCAAAACTACCAAAATACTATTAGAGAAACCCTAAGATGCTAAAGCATTACATTCATTGGAGTTCATAGTACATGGATGAAGTTGTTATTATGATGGATAAACGTGTGCTTTTAATCATGGAGCATAATAAGTTGATATAAAAGAAGATAGGTATTATAGCTTCAAAGTTGAATAGTCAAATTAGGCATATGAGGATCCTAGTTGGGCACCATTTAAGTAAGTTGTTTTGCTATATGGTCTTTGCAAATGATAGATTTACCAAGTCTTTTTAGAAAGTCAGAGAGATTAAATCTGCCAATGGGATATCCTATATCCTTTCAAAAAGCTAGCTTTGGTAGCACAATGCGCATAGGATTATTGTGTTACAAATTGACACCAATGACTTAATAATGTTATGCCTACACACACTTTTGAATGATGTACACCTTTTGGACTTAAGATCAATGGCTTCTTATAAGTAGATTCCTCGTAGAAGTTTGTTCTAGTCATATAATGTTGTATAAGGTAATTATCAAAAAATTAGGAAAACACAACATAGAGGTGTATGATGATTGAAGACCAATAACATCATCTTCTTTCTAGTTTATCTCTTCCACCACCATGCACTTTGATGAGCATGGTGAGAATGCACCAGCTTTTTTTTTAGAGCATACATTATGCAAAGAAGATATTAATGGCTACAAGTTTTAAGGATGGGGAAAGGAAATATAGATGAATGATGAAGAAAGGAAATTAAGCTCCTTTGTAATGTGCTTCTTCTCCAGCTAACATGTCTTCTTCCATGCACACTTACTGACTTCTTTTTAGTCCTCACCTTCCATTTTTTGAAAGATTGATGGTGTTGTTATAGCTTTTGACTTATAGGTTCACATCAAAGTAATATCAAACCAAAAGACAACACTTGAGCAAGAAAAATTGGCTACAAAGCTTGGTCCTACTACCACATTGGGTTAGATAAGTGATTTTCCTACCAACTAAGAGGTTGGTTGACCTTGATCAATATACATTTCCAAAAGTCTTTTGAAGCAAAATATTTCAAATGTTGTAAATCCCACAAGGACCTGCAATGACCTTCATTTTTTTATGGATGCTATCTTGTTCAAGTGAGATCATTTGAGAAAAAACTACCATAATCTATGAAAATTGACAGCTTAGGCATGGTTCTTGAAGTACTTCAAGAACTTGTTATGTTTTTCATGTTCATCTCTTACACTCTCTCCACAAAGGCAATGAAAGAGATTACATATGAGTATATGAAATCCAATCATGTGTTGAATGCTATAGCAAAGTCCTGGGCTAGATGTAACTGCTATTATAGACAACTCAATCCTCCAAAATACATCCATCTTATTTCCCATAAAGCAAACAACCAAGATGTAACAAACACAAAAGTCCTCAAGTTAATGGAGCAAGTGTTCATAAAAAGGAAGAGTAACAATTAATGGAGGTTTCCCATGTGAAATCATGGAGAATTTTCCATGTTGTATCTTTAGGGTGCACACATCTTCTTTTATTTTATATCCTTAAATTTGTGACTCCATGTGGGTTTCTTGTTTGTTACTCTTCCATTTATATCTTTGTGCTTATGTTTCCTTCTTCATCCATAAGAACAAGTGTTCTTGTGATATTGAACACCATGAACTAGTGGGAGGTGGTGTTATACATAGCTAAAAATAATTTTTACTAGACCTAACTCAACTTTCCAAACAATTATATTGATATGTGTAATACCAATAGCTAGACATATTAGCTAGAGGTGAAAATTGGCTTGGTAACATCTGGAAAGATTTTAGGTATGATGGGCTAGGTAGATCAAATAGAGGTGTCACCAAAAGATAACTTCTACAAATAAGGCAAGAGTCAAAAATAGCCTAAATTTGTAATTCCAAAAGTTAGACATATCATCCAAAGGTGAAAATTGGCTTGGTAACACTTGGAAGGATTTTATTTGTGATGGGCTAGGTAGATCAGATAAAGGTGTCACCAAAAGAGGACTTGTACTAATAGAGCAAGAGTCAAAAATAACTTGGAAATCTCAAAGCCAATTTTGGAGGTCTAACTAGATGAATTAAGCCTCAAATATATACAAATTCCTCCCCAACAAAGGAAATGGTGGCCTTCCGTCCCCAGGTTTTTCTCATTGAGAGCTTTCCAATGGTACCTCACAAATGCAATTTGGAGATTTCTATAGGAAGATTCCCTAAAGACTCCCTTTGGTCAAAGATGGTTTGACCAACCAGATAGGATCAAAATCAACATGTCACCCATGCTTGCAACTAATCTAAGGGTAGAGATTGCTGCTATATCAACTATCCATGTATCTGATCCAAGGGTGGAACTTCCTTTGGGGAAGTCCTCTTTGCTATATAATACAATCAAGGTGCTCCTTTGGGGCATCAAAGGTTGAGTGTGAAATTGTGAGTTTCTTCTTCTATATTTCTCTTTAAGTCTCATATCCTTGGAAGAGTACAATATGTAGTTGCTTGATTTTCATAGTGTCATCTTTTTGAAGATTAACCACACACTACTACAAAAAACATGTTTTGCTACTTTTGTTACTTTTGTCATGTTTTGCTACTTTTGTTTTGTTTATGAAAATCTCCTTGTTTTTTTAATTGAGAATAGTCTCTCTTTATCCATGTCATCTTCTTTTGTCTTCTTTTTCAACCTTATCTTGATGTCCTTATTGTAATATATTTGTGTCATACTCCTATCATCAATATGACATGAATTATTTTTAAAAGAATTAGAAATACTCCACTTCTCACAAGAGAACTCTCTATGGATGTCCTTTAGAGGCAAACAAAATTAATTTTTGTGCATCTCATAAGACAAAAGGAAGAGAGGTTGGTAGTTGGCCTAGTATCATTATCAACTCCAAATACTTGGCCCAAAGAATTCTATTTCCACTAAGCTTCAATTCAACTTCCTCCTATCAAGCTTTTGAACTACTTGTTATAGATATTTCAATGAGTGAGTTAGTTGAGGAGAAAAATCAACCCCTTAAGTGCAAGATGATAAAGTACATGTGATTGTTCAAGTAATCATAAATTGATATGGTAAGCACCAAGGTTAAGTGCATGAGTGCTCAAAGGTTAAGTGCTTCTTAAGTATACCTTGTTGCCCTTCTCCAACATAAATGATCTTTTAGTGGATTGTGTCTCTATTGGGCATCTTCTTTGTAAAGGTTTGTTTTTTCAATGCTCATATTTGTGCTTTGGAAAGTTGAGTTTGGAGTAAAAATTTCTTGAGGTGTATCTTCTTGATTTGCTTAATCTCTTAGAGCCAAATCATGTTATTGCTACTTATTTAGCATCTGGGCTAAAAGTATAAGAACTCCAATAGCTCACATTCTTTCCATGAGTGAAGGAATATTTGCTAAGGTACAAAGCATTGGTATTACTACACATGTTGATGTTTGTGAATCCTTTTGTTGATATGGATGATGTGGATTTTATTATCACCAAAGATCCAAATGAAGTTAGGTTTGATATGTATGCTATGACTATTTGTGGAAAACTACTCTAGATTATGCAGTTTCAAAAAGAAGGTACTCTTCAAATACATTGTGGTTTTGTAGAGTCATTATACTAGTGATGAAGACAATGTGTAGAACTCCTTTGGTTATTCCACAGTTGGTGCTTCTAGACATATATGACAACCAAGTCAACATCCAATTGAAGTATTTTAGCAAGTTACATTTGAATCCAACAAGGCTATAGATCAGAAGTGATTGAATAAAAAGGAAAATGTCACATTGGAATCCTTTATTACTTAATATTTAACCTCTTTGGTAGAGATAACTCCTAGACAAGGACAATGACACCAAGAAGATGCATTATAGAAACAACAAAGAATAATCACTTGCACAAAAGTATATAATTCCAATGAATTTGGGGAAGTGATGGTTTAGCATGAGAACTGTCCCTCTTCTATGAAGCTCTCCTAAAGATTATATGACAATAAGTGTCCTAACCTTCTCCATCCATATGAAGACAAGGGATGTGGTCTTCCAAAGACTGGCCCTTCTTTGGAAGGCACTTACCTCCCCAAAGATCCTCAATCCTTCCAAAGATCAAAAATTGAGGTCCTCTAAAGATTATGTGCATCTCCTTCCAAAGGCATCATTTTTTGTGAAGTCAATGTACTCTCCTTTTGAAGGTACTATCTTTACTAAAGATAATGCGCATTCCTTCTAAAGACACTACCTTCAGAAAACCTCAATGTTCTACCCTTTGGAGAGCACCATCTTCTCCCAATATCAATGTGCTACCCCTCCTCAAGGCATTGCCCTTGCCTAATACCCAATGTTCTACCCTTTGGAAGGCACTATCTTCATGCAACAATATTCTACCCTTCACAAGGCACTATCTTGGTGAAAAATCCAATGTTCAATCCTTTGGAAGGCATGATCTTTGAAAATTGTATGATCTTTGAGACAATTTATCCATTCCATCTTCACACTTTGGTTACTTGATATAATTTAGCTCAAGCCACCAAGTATTGTATCAAGAAATCACATTCAAGCTAGTGATCACAAACACCATGCATCCCACAATGTTTTTTGATCTTCACCAAAGTGCAAACAAAAATCAAGAAAATTTCATGAGAGAGTTTGAGAAACGTGAAAGAGAATAGAACCTATTTCAATTTATTCACCAATTGTTATTGAATAGTGTAGCACTTTGAATGATGCACTTAAGTAGCTGTAAACACTTGGAACTAAGAATTAAAAAACTAACAAAACTAACTAGAATGGCATTGCTAGAAATGCCTAACAGTCAATCATGGCCATTGTAGGAGATGCAATTGTATGAGGGTAAAAAGATGGTATGGCCTGAACATCATGCTGCACTACTACCTCCACAATTGTTTCTAATGGGCTTGATGCTTCCTCAAACTTCCCTTCTAACTCTATAGACTCCATTACCTTGTCAAACCAAGCTATAATAGATAGCAAAGTCAGCCTCAAGCTCTCTCTCAACTCCTTTTACTTCCTCTCTATCCTAGTCCTAAGTTATAAGGAAATCCACTACAATCTCTGGTCTTCAAGTGACTCCATGAGTTTCTTACATGCAATTTTGAGGTCATGTTCCTCATCTGTGGTGGTGGTGCTCTCCACAAACTTCACCACCATCTTCTCCATGATGTTGCAAACTTGTCTTACCACATTTTGGAGTCATTCCTCCTTTGACCTCTTCACTAGCAATTGCACCTTCACTTCACCATCTTGAAGAACATTGGCTGGTGTAGAAGTAGGAGTTACCATCAAGAGCTAGAGCTTCTTGTGTCTCTCCTTGTTCAAACAAGCTGTCATGGTGATGAGCTCTTGATGCACCACCTTCAATCTGTCCTACAGATTCTTCACCATTTCTTGGTTCTTGATGATGCAAACACTTGTCTCCCTTCAGTAGGTGGTGGCTGATTCTTGATAGTTCACCTTGTAGATGGCCATCAATGCTTGGACAGTCATCAATTTTCTCACTTGCACTTTGAATTGTAGGATCTGCTCCATGGATTGCACGTTCTCTTTGGCTGCCAACTTCCAAGATATGCTTTTGTCTTCTGAAAAGTCTCAATTGACCCTTCACCAAATGGTTCTAGTCTTCATGTTCTTGCAAAGAACTTTGTATTGCAGTCAAGTCTTTCTCCAATTCCTTGAAATGATTGTTCTTCAATGGCTTGCTCTTCTCTTTCTCTCTATGGCCAATCTTTAAGTTATCTAACTCCTACAAAGAGTTTGACCTCACCAACTTGCTTCTTTTATTCTTTCCAAAGATAAAGCACCTTGCTTGCTCTTCAAGGAAACTACTTTCTACTTGTGTTACTCTAATTGAGCATGCATCTTAGTCACCATGATCAAATAGCCTGATACCTAAGGACATTCCTTTTTATGTGTTGCATAGTGAGTGTCCAACACCATCATCAAAGGCAAAAATATTTCTAAGTATACCTCATTCCAAGCATCTCCCAAATAACAAAAGTTTTTTTCTCCCTAATCAATGACCTTCTTACATTGATGGGTTGGGAGGAGTCTTCTTCCTTGAGTACCTACAACAGTACCACAACTTTCTTTGGAGTATCTTCTTTCTCTTCCATGAAATCACCTTTGTGTCCCAATTCTTGAGTAGGCAACTTCTCAAGTTCTTTCATGTTTGAGAGTGAGCATGTTGTTGATGCCCCATACATTGGCTTCTCCAAGAGTCTCTCCTTCTTGGCTCTTGGTATCTTCTTCTTTCAGTTCCTCCAATGCTTTAAGTTTCTCCTTATTGGTCAGAATTTGTTTTATGCACCTCCAAAAGTCATATTGGGCATCTTCATTTTCACATGACTCCTTGATAACTTGGAGTCTCTTGCTTTCTTTTGAGTTGTAGACTTCTTGATGATGGTGGTAGTATGAAATTTTTACTTCTTCTCCTCCTTGATTGGACTCAAATTTGCCCATCTTCTAGTACTTCTCATCAAATGGAGCTCATGCATGAGCTCCATCTGATGCAAGCCCTTGGGATCTTCTTCAAAATAGGAAGGTGATACTTCAGGAAATTAAAGCTTCTCTTTTTAGATGACTAACCCATGGCTGAAGTAGAAATACACCACAAATGGCTTCAAGTAATGAGTTCCTGGCCCATCAAAAATATATTGTGCATCTTCTGCACATGAGTGTGGAAGATTTAAGCCCAATCAATGGGTCCCTCCAGAAACAAGTTCTCAAAGAAGGTAGCCTATGAGTTTGTGAGATAGGGAGTGTGTTGGGGCTTGAAGATCTTCATCACTATCCCAACAAGCGTCCTTCAAGTAGGGTTCTTTTAATTGGCCACTAGCCATCTATTGGTGAGCTGCCTATTATGGGCAAAGGCTTATCTATCCTTGCCTACATCTTGCTATTGAGGTTGAATCAAGTGATATCAAGTTTGAGAGTGTACAAGTTTTGTTTCTCAATGAAGACATCCATAGATGTTATTCTTTAGAATTGACATTTGTTGTTCTATTTGTTGAGAGTAGAGGTAGAAGGTCTCAACGAGGTCAGATGAAAGAAATGGTAGATCAAAGTCAAGGAAGAGAAGTGAGTCAATAGGCTACAAGGAAGTACATAAAGAAATTGTATGATGGAATTGCAATAAGCTTGATCACTTCAGGAATCAATATAAAAGTCCAAAGAAGGAGTAGACCTCAATGATCATAGCAACATAACGAGAGAATGCACTTGTTTGTTATATAGAGTGTACCATAGAATCTTGGGTTAAAAGATTTTATTGCATCATTTCACTCTACTCCCATTTCATAGATGCACATCTTTGTTGTATGAAACCTTGGAAAGGTTCACCTTACTGTAAATTCTTGTTTATCCAATAAAAAGGCAATGTGAATTTAAAGACCTCTCAAGGGTCAATATGGACTTTGATAGATGTTAGACATGTCCCTAGACTAAAGAGGAATTTGATTTCCATAGGTCAACTAAATGAAGAAGGATATCAAACATCCTTTGAAAGTGAGCAGTGGAAGATTACTACGGAAAATCTGATTTTGGCATGAGAACATAAGGTTGGAACTCTATATGTCATGGGAAAATCAAACCATTTGATGGTAGTCATTGATGCAATTTTTCCTTTAATCCTATGGCACCAAAGACTTATTCACATGAGTGAGAAGGTGTGGAGCAATAAGTTGCTAATGGCCAGATCTCGGAGTTGAAGACTATTCAACTTGGCCTTTGTGAACCATGTATTTTGGGAAAGAAAAAGCAATCTACCTTCACAAAGGCTACAAGAGCACCAAAATTAGGAAAGCAAGAGTTAATACATACAAATGTGTATGGCACAACTTCATTTGACTCACTTGGAGGAGCTTACTACAATGTCACCTTTATAGATAATGCTACCACAAACATATGAGTTTATTTTATGAAAAATAAATCAGATGTATTTAGATTTTTCAAGCAAATGAATCTAAGGTTGAAAACCAATCAAGTGCTTGAAATTGATAATGGTGGAGAGTATAGTAGTAATGAGTCCATAGAGTGTTGTGTAGAGAATAGGATTAGAATGATCAAAATTTTCCCTCAAACACCACAACAAAATGGTGTGGCTAAACTCTTGAATAGAACTCTGAATGAGAAAGCTAGATCCATGAGGCTAGAAGCAAGGTTTCCAAAAAAAAATTTAACAGATGCATTAAGCACAACTATAAACTTCATAAATAAAGGACCCTTAGTCCCTTTAGGATTTAAGATCCTTGAGGAGGAATGATCAAGAAAGAAGGTGAACTTTGTTTGTGTCTCAATGCAAAGATTCAAGATACGTAATAGGGACAAGATTGATTCAAATCAAAGAACTATTTCTTCATTAGATATGGATCGTATGACATAGGTTATTGTCTTCAAAATGAAGATGATTGAAAAGTGCTCAAAATTAGAGATGTCATTTTCCATGAGAATGCTATGTACAATGATAAGCTTGGATTAGGTTTTGAGGTTATAAAAGAACCGCAAGAAGAAATAGTGCTGGACAATATTTTAGAGAATGATGTTGTAAGAAATAGGAGTTTGGTAGAAACTAGAGAGATCGTACTAGATCTAGTCATGCCTACAACTGATATGAAAAGATCTATTAGACAACAAGATTTAGTAGAGGAATATTTATTATCCATGTATTACTTACTCATGACAAAAAGTGACAAAAGAAGGTGATCTTGAGTCCTACTCAGAGGAAATGAAAAAGGAGGACTCATTGTAGTGGGAGCTTGCAATGAACAAAGAGATGTCATCCTTAGAAAGGAATGAGAGTTGGTCATTGACCAAGCTACTAGAGGGAAAGAATGCATTGCAAAACAAATGGGTGTGTGGAGTCAAAGAAAAACATGATGGATTGAAGTGGTACAAGGCCAGACTTGTGGCAAAAGGTTTTAAGCAGACCAAAGGTATAGACTGCAATGAGAATTTCTCTCTCGTAGTTAAGATGACTACCATCAGATTAGTCTTGGGTATTGTGATTGCAACAGATTTACATCCAAAGCAACTAGATGAAAAAACAACATTTCTACATGGAGACCTTCAAGAGGACGTCTGTATGGCATAGCCTAAGGGGTTTTAAATCACTAACAAAGGGGACATGGTCTACAAGTTGAAGAAGACTATCCATGGTTTGAAATAGGCTCCTTAGAAGAACATGATGGAAGCGAGCAATACAAGGCCAGACTTGTGGAAAAAGGTTTTCAATAGACCAAAGGTATAGAGTATAATGAGATTCTCTCTATTGTAGTTAAGATGATTACAATCAGATTAGTCTTGGGTCCTATGCCTATAGAGGGTTTGCATCTAGAGAAATTTGAGGTAAAAAGAATGTTTCTACATCTAGATCTTGATGAGGATGTCTATATGGCACAACTTGATGGGTTACAAATCATTAACAAAGGGGAAATGGTCTACAAGTTGAAGAAGATATATGGTTTGAAACAAGCTCTTTATAAGAACATGATGGAAGCAAGTAGTAAAAGGACAACACTTGTTGCAAAAGGTTTTTCATCAGACCAAAGGTAAAGACAACAAAAAGATGAGATTTTCTCTCCCTTAGGTAATTTGACTTCATATATCAGAGATCAGATATCAGATAATTATTTGGTCTTGTGATTGCAAAAGATTTACATCTAGAATAACTAGATGTCAAGATAACATTTCTACATGGAGACCTTGAGGAGGATGTCTATATGGAACAACCTAAGGGATTTCATATCACTAACAAAAGGGACATTGTTTGCAAGTTGAAGAAGATTATCTATGGTTTGAGACAGGCTTTTTGATAGTGGTACTTGAAATTTGATTGCTATATGACCAACAATGGTTAGACTAGATGAAAAATGGATCATGCTACTACATTTAGTCATTTGTTGATTCATACATCATCTTGGTGCTTTATGATGATGATGAGTTGATTGTTGGATCCAACATGAGAAAAATCAACAAGCTAAAGCACCAATTGTTGAATGTATTTGAAATGAAAGATCTGGGTCCTTCATAGCAAATACTTGGAATGAGGATTAGCAAAGACAAATTTGTAGGTACTTTGATGTTATCTCAAGAAAGTACATCAAGAAGTTGATGGAAAAGTTTGGTCTATAGAATTTGAAGCACTCCCTTGGGAATTCACTTCAAACTCTCCAAGGAGCAATCACCAAAAACTAATACAGATAAAGAGTGAACATAATACCTTATGCATAAGCAGCTGGTTTTTTTATTTATGCAATGGTATGCACTAGGCCAGATGCTGCTCATGCAATGGGAGTTGTAAGCAGATTCATGTCAAACCCGAGGAGAGAGCATTGGAAGCAATAAAATGGTTGTTATGTTACTTGAAAGGTACCTTTGATAAGGCACTTTGCTTCAAGCAAACAAAGTGTTTTTTAAGAGGGCTTGATTAATGTAGATTTGGGAGGAGACTTGAATCATAGAAAGAGCACTACAGGTTATGTGTTTACCTTGGGTAGTATTTCCATTAGTTGGATGTCTTGATTGCTGAAGAGTATTGCTCTTTCTATCACAAAAGTTGAGTACATGGCCATCTCAAAGGCTAGCAAGGAGATGAGCTTGTTGAAATGATTTATGGTAAAGTTAGGCAAGAAACAAGATGACAATATTCCACACATTGATAGCCAGAGTGCTATCAATCTTGTAAAGAATTTTGTGTTTCATACAATGCATATTAAATTGAGATATCATTTCATTAGTGAATTAGTATTGGTGAATATTGGCTTTGGTAAAGATTGCTTGAGTAAGCAATTCCATAGATATGTTTATCAAGGTAATCAAAATTGAGGAACTCAAGCAATGCATAGTTATAGTTGTACTTCAAAGTTAATTGATTAGAAAGTCTTATACATTAGAACGAGAAGTAATGTCAAACTCCATGTGGGAGATTTGTGAAGTGTGGAGTTTGATTAATTATGGAAATTCTATACGGGAAAAATATCATATGAGAATGAATGCAATGTCATCTAACGACCGAATGTTTCCGATTATAGCTACAAACCAATTGTTCAGATTAAGTGTACACAATTTAACCTCTAACCTCTTAGTAAGCGTAATTTAAGTTACCAACAGTCCTGGAGCCATACTCACAAAAGGTCACTGTGTTTGGCTGCAACAACAAGTCGTGGTGTCTATGGTTATAGTTGCGCAACATGTTGTTAGTGGAGCTATGGAGGGTGTCGATTGTGAGCTCGAAGGCTCTGCTTTCTCTTGATGTCACGATCAAGGAATACTTTTACTTGTTATACTGATGTTGGAACCGAGAGTGTCAAGTTGCAAAGTCTTTTGCAACTGTTCTGGGCACCAATTGAATAAACTTTAATTTCCATCAAATTCTCCGATTGACCTGTTCCCCGCACCATCGCAAGAGAAGTCTGCCCATGCAAGACATGCAACAAGTTAGTGATCGTCCTCATTAAGTCAAAATCATGATAGTTGAAGGGGGATTTCCAATAGCCAAATCCTGAATGACATTCTTGGTGTTGCATTCTGGTTACTGGCGTGAGGTTGTCGATGAACCAGCAATGTAAAGATCTCTTCAGACACGAGTTTCCAAGTAGACGTGTATTGTACGTGTGTATGCTCGTAACTTGGGTGTACAAAAATTCTTGTTTGTTCAGGTAATAAATGACTCGTTAGATCCTGCTGGTCGGAACAAGAGAGTAAGAGAAGACGCTCAGGTGATAATTTCCTAAAATTGCTACACTGCCTACCAGTTGCGCTTCACCTTTATACAGTATCAATTACTATCGTCGTGTCTGATGCATTCAAGAGCTCATAAGACGTCACCGCTTTGGGCACTGCTCAAAGCTCATGCTAACGTGGATCCGAGGGACGAGGTCTATGCACCAAAGACTGATGTCGACGAATGCAAACCTAGTGGAAAACTTTGTGGAGGAAGTTTGGAAAAAGAATACCAGAAGTATCTGAAGAGGAATGGAAGCAAGTATACGAACCAGCAGAAAAAGCCAGGGCATCTTTGAATTATAGACTGGTTATAAATTCAAACTCTGTTAATGTCAGCAGGGAACATATGTAGAGGGGGTAAAGGAGGAGGTCGTGCTGTCACCAGCCCACGCCCTTTTCTTAATTGCAGCCGGAGAAGGTACTTCCCCTGCTCAATTAGCGAACGTTGGAACATTAGACCTTCGTATGTTGGTATTGCATGGTTGAATGTGTTTGACCTGAAGTTAACATTCAAGTCTTTTATAGATCGCAGGACATGCCTGACATTTAGCTACTACTTCTATTTTGCATATGACTTCTTAATGCAATATCTTCCTTTCATTACAACTGTCAGAGCCATGCCCTGTCAATCTGTCCACGTGAGTGTGAAACCGTGTTCTCGTAACGCGTGGAACGACTCTGTGTGAGTGATGGCTATACAGA
The DNA here is from genome assembly GCA_948567375.1 of Lunularia cruciata. NCBI lineage: Eukaryota > Viridiplantae > Streptophyta > Marchantiopsida > Lunulariales > Lunulariaceae > Lunularia > Lunularia cruciata. The sequence goes on from OX419756.1 coordinate 11,842,041, forward strand.
CCTTCAGTTCTTGAATGGCTAGATCACTAGCTTTTCATGACTACATTAGAAATGTAACAAAACGGAGAAGGACAAACAAACTGGTCATGTCTAGTCAACTCAGTCCCACGTGCCACTGGAAACCAGTTATCTTAACTGGTACTACATACATTACACAAATATGTTTGATTTGCATACGGTCATGCATGCATGTCATATGTACTCGATATGCACGTTCTCGGTTCCACACTTAGAGGGCTTCTGGATCCCCCGTTCTTTGAACGACTTCTGCTCCCATTTATCCAATATGTTTTAATAATTCGATAGTACTACATACATTTCACCAATATGTTCTTCTCATAAGTTCCAGCGTTCCTTACTTCTCACTTCTGCCATATCTGAGCGCCGCTTTCGGAAGCAACCGAGATTGTCCAGCACTCATGAGCTTTTGAACAGAAACTCGGTACCAGGAGTACTAACCCATACTTAGTGGTTCTGGATCCTCCGATCTTGGAATGGTTTCTGCTCCCATTTCTCAAATATGTTCTTCTCACTCGGGTAAAGGGCCCATGCGTCTATACAGCAGGGTGCGATATATACTCTCCAGTCCTCTCACTCGTCACTCCAACCCAGCCAAGATACCAACCACTCTCCCACCTCGATCCACTCCACCCATCTTTCACTCAAGCTATGATTTTCCTAATTGCTCTATGTTTCTCTTTTTCCTTCCGATTGGACCTTTCTACTCGCTTGGTGATCTTCCTCTGCTTTCAACTAACTTCAGAGGCTGAATCTATTGCTGTTGCTATTGTATGTTTGGCTTGCTATAAGTGACTTGCCCGATCAAAAGCAAGAGCAAAACTTGACTGATGGAAACTCCTTACAGTATCATGCGGATATATATTCAGTCACTTCTAAGGTTGAGTACTAAAGTGACTAGATATCTTGAGTGGTCAATACTCATGAAGTCACGCAGGTCTATATTCAGGAGTTTAGATAGTGACAGAGTGACTATCCCTGTGTTTGTATATATATACATATGTGCAATGGAAATAAAGGTTCGAAGGCTGGTGTGAGCCTGTTTCAGCCGTGGAGGTAGCTTCCGGGACAGGGAGTGAACCACGTTATTTCCTGTTAGTCCTCTGATTTATGTTTAATGGGCCTTATGATGTGCTATTGCGAGAGGTCCCTTGGGACTGTATTTTCTAACAGCTATCTCTTTGTTCTTCTTATATGATGTATATTAGTTCACTGCAGATGCTACTTATGGAGTGTATAAATTTCTGTCTGTTTCTGTCTCTCACTTGCGCCTACTTTTTGTTATATATTTATTGCTTAGACTTTATTCAAATCAATTTGGGTCCCTCTTCTCCGAAGTGCTTCCGTTCTCAGTTCTCAAATATGTTCTTCGAACGGCTTCTGCTCCCCTCCCTCAAATATGTTCTAATAATTTGATGATTCCTTGTTTTCTCAGAGCACGGGCATGTTGGATCAAACAACTTCAACCTCTAAAGTAGCAGGAGTCGCACTATTTTCACCTTGGTACTTGGTACGTCCAACCTAATTTTGTGATTCCATTCATCAAATAGCCTTTGACCTCCCAGTCTAATGATTAGACTTGCATGCTTATTCTCTTTATTGTGTTGCTGATGTGAGAACCTATCTAAGTTCACGATGTGCAAGTGATGTATTTTCTATCTTGTTTTCTTGGAAGTGTTTGAGGTCTTTTGCTGAACTGCCAGGATTGCATTTGAAGATCGGTTCTAAGTCGTTTTCGCCTTTCTTAAGGGTGAAAAAGATTTGGCATTATCATGACTGTTGATCCCGCCAAGCAGATCATTGTCAGTGTACTAATAACTAGTGCACGAAAATCTAAATCTAGTTTAATTTCTCCCAACACTATCAATGAACATCCTGGTAAGGGATGAGAGTGCATAAGTATACAAAGACAAAGAAATCCTTAATTTTTTTTAAAGCCGTGAAGTAAGATATGGAAAATCACTATCTATCTAAAGGATTACCTTGCTTGATGTGTCAACAAATTAAAAATGGGATGTAATGCTTGTTGTAGTATGAAGTCTATATAAAAAATGTGACTCCATGTCACAAAAAATGCACACAAAAAGGATGGATGAAGGGATTTTATGCATTGTCAAACAAAGAATACAAAACAAAGCAAACTAATAGATAGCATTCAAGGTATATAAAATATCTACTTGGATAGCTCTCCAATTAGGACAGATTGTAAGGATCCTCTTCTCTATTGAAAATATTTATTGTCCCATAATCTCTAGCTGTAGCCACAACAACCTAATATCAAGATGGATATAGTAACATGAGGACCAGAATTATAAATTAGTACAAGAAGATATTTGAATATATGAAAACATCTCCATAGGGAGGAACCTAGTTTTCTCTTTTTGAAAGAGAAGGTGACATGAGGCACCAAAAGAAAAACAACTTAGGGTGGCATTGGACTTGAAGCAATAGGAAGTTTTAGACATAGTTTTATGAAACTCTATATAATTTCATATAGATTATTATGAAGCATTGACTAAATCGGTATGGGGTGCGGGCCAGAGGAAGAAAGGGTCCCACTATGGAGTTCTGGCCAAGTTCCTTATTATTAGCAAACTTCATAAGAGGTGGTTCATAGAAAATAAGGGATATGGACTTTTCTGATGTCACACCGTAATGCATTAATTACACTTTAGGGTTGATAAAGTGCCTGGTCTAGGTTATGGTGAATGTGGTGGCCACCAAAGGGTGCAATGAATATGGGTGATGTATGAGAATACAGATGAACCACACAAGATGAGCAAGGAGGACAAGAAAAAGAATGAGAAAACTTTACCATGGAGTGGGAAGATTTGTGTGTAGGTTGTGTGAAGGTTGGAAGAGGCGAGTGAATTTGTTTGAAGCACAATCCAAAATACTCAGTTTCAGTATTTAAAAATTCTTTTTTCAACTAGTACAAGTTACAAAACAAATTTCTTATCTTTCTTGTTGTGTGTATATACATTGCTACACAACATACATTGCTGTCAATATCACACACTATAGAAGCACAACTCACACATAAGTCATACATGGACTCAATACTCAGTTTGTTTACACAACTCAAATCACACTCAATCAGATCAATACTTGATCTATCACTCAATAATCTGCCAAAAATTGTGCACAGATTACAATCAAAGCCACACCCACTCTAACTAAGAGAATCTTGGTGACGCTTACCGGCCTTTGTCCACCATAGCCAAGAACTCAAAGGCTCAACATCAGAGAAGTGAGCTCTCTGGAGCAACACTTCAAAAGTATACCCACTGGTCTCCAACCCTAACGGTCACGCTGACGGAACACCCAATGGTGCAAACGGTGCAAGTATTGATGAGTCCCACCTTGTAGTTAGTACCCCAAACACAAACTATGATCATCACAGGTAGTCAATGAGTAACTACCAAAATACTCCTAACCACCAACACTACTACTCCAGAGTCTGAGCAATCTAGGTGCGATGCTACAAATGGCGTGACATGCTCTCTTGTTCATTCTATAAAGAATAGAGCATTGAAGTGAGAAGAGTAGAGCATACTGAGAGTCAAGTAGAACATGCCAAGATGGAGCACTTGTGGAGAACTAATTAGAAATACTAGGACATCTATATGCTAGATTATACAATTAGGTTAGGAGATCTCGCTTCAAAGACTAGAAGATGAAGAAGGAGAAAGAGATTTAGATATGCTAGAAGTAGTGATTAGTGGGTGGGAGTATTTATATATGCATATATACTTGGAACCCCAAGTTACTTATCCTCATAGTCAAGAATTTGTGATAAAGTGTTTTAGAAATCTAGATGTGAAAGTCTTTCACCAGCTTACTAGAATGGATGTTGATTCCTTTTCAACATTAGTAGATTTGATAAAAATGCACGTTGTGTTTGAAAAGAACTATCAATTGGAGCAAACACCAATGTGGATCCAAGTAGCTCTAGCTCTTGATAGATTTGGGCATCACGGTAATGGATCTTGTGTTGCAAGGGAGTTAAACATTTGGGGCATTAGTGGAAGTTCAACAATTTCCTTTACCAATAGAGTTATGACCTAAATATTAGATTTGATGAGGAGTCAAGTTGCATGGCCTGAGCACAAGGAAAGGAGGAAGATATATGCTATTTTTGCACATTTTTTTTGTTTTTGTTCCTTGGTTATGTTGGTTTGGTAGATGGAACACTAATTCCTCTTGACACTCAACCCACCATGGATGGAGAAATCTAATTCAGCTGAAAGGGCTGTTATTCCATAAATGGCCAAGTAATTTATGATGATAAAGTGGAATTATACATTTTCTAGGAGTAAGTGTTCTTTATTTTGTTTTGTTCTTTTGTTCAACTCATTAGCATTGGTGCTCCTCTTTCTACATTTTCATATTTTCTATGATTTAATTAAAGGTTAGATTAGATTTTTTTAGTTGTAAGAATGCCAAGGTCATGTCCCAACATGACTTGTTTGAAAAAATCATCACCTTGATGGATCTTATGTAAGAATGCAAGAAGGCGCTCAATGATACCCGGAGTACACTTGTAGGCATTGGGTGACACCCAATGTAAATTGGAAGTTTTTGGATGGCATTGGGTGATGAAAAATGTGGTCTAGAAGACATTGGATACCATTGTGTGACCATTTGTATATTGGTTGGTAAGGGTGGCACCAGCTGATCTCACTTATAGATTCTAATGGGCATTGGGAGCTACCCATTGCAATGTTTAAATTTGGCTTTTGCCCATTGGTACTCAATCATGCCCATCTCATCAACGTGTGATGGTGCTCAAAGTGCACCTCCTCTAGAGTAGCGGTTGGATGCACCGATTGGTGATGTGGCGTGCAGCATGTTATTGTTAGTTGCCGCTCATGATTCTAGATTTTGCTCCTTGAATTTGGGTTCTTCCTACTGAAATAAAAATTTAGAGAGTGCAAGATATAGATATATTTTGTCGTGGGGGCCTATATAAACCTTCCTCTTGCAAAGATGTTCCACAATTCTTGAATTGAGCCATTTTGGGGAGTTTTTGAGAAAGAAGTTATTTGCACTTCAGCTGCATGGTTTTAGAAGGAGGAGAGTATTTCTCAAAGGAATTGAGAATTTTGGAGTTTTCAAAGGGTGTACCCATTCAATTTTGAGTGTTGTTTAAGTTTCTTGGCAGAATAAGGAATTTGAATTCAGAATTTGAGTTTCAAAATTTCAGTATCCATTTCAGTTTTTCTTTCACTTTTATTAGCACTTACAAGCATCACCCAATGCCGACTAGGTCTGTCCCACAGTGCCTCCTTGCATCTCCCCACATTGCCAAGCATCATCCACACCTAAAACCCTAAACCATGATCATGTCCAACATCACCGAAGAGCATTGTCCGGTGCCACTGTGTTAGTTTTAGAATTTTTCTCTATCCCGCAATGGTGCTCAACATTGCTTCACTTGCCCGGCAGTGCTGGTGGGCATCTCCTTCCATCACCAAGCATCACTCCATACCCTATGTTGCCTGGCCATGCACCTAGTGCCACAACACATATCCGCCATTACCAATAGGCATCACCTTGCGGTAATCTTACTTGAAAACCTTAGAGAGGACGAGAGTGTTGATGATGGGGAGGATGAGGGAGAAGATGAGGATAGTAAGTGATTGATTAGATTTGAGTTTTGGCATATATTTATATGTTTTCATTGTTTGAAAATATACAAAGTTCTATTGTACATACCATTACCGGATTTAATAAATGAGTTAAATTAATATGCCTTAATTAATGAACTTGTGTATTTACTTGATTCAAAAGTGAATGATACTTGATGGATGACTATATGTACCACTTGTGAGAAGGTGTTCAACAGATTTGTGTTGAAATACATGCCTTACTAGTAGTGAGGTTATTGAGTGATGGTTTTAGGGAGAGAGTTCCTTGTCCATCTTCATCCTTTGAGATAGCTCCTTCTCCCTCTTCTTCCCGTTCTCCCATTTTTGTCCATGGAAGGGGCACCTCATCCTATGCACTTTAGAGACCCTTCAACTTCTTCTTGTTCTATTGACATCACACATGCTTTAGATGATTATGTTTGAGTGGTTGAGGAGGGAGAGAGACTTCTGGTTGAGCGGGAGACTAGATTGGAGAGTGTAAAGGAGCAAGAGAAATCAATGCTTGAGTGCAAGTGTAGAGGAGCAAGATAGGCTAGTGCTTGAGCATGAGAGTAGATTGGAAAGCTTGGAGGAGAAGGGTAGATTGTTGGTAGAGAGATAGAGACTCCTTTGTGAGCACGAGGATGCTCTTGTTGCAAAGGAGGAGAGGCATTTGACCTTTATTGCTTATGAAATGGAGAGAGAGTAGAGATTAGCTAAGTTGAACTTGGCCATCCTAGGTGCCCTGCCATGGTTGAGGGTTATAGGGTCCAATTATAGAATCAAGCACTCAAAGTTAACATTTGCTATGGAGAGGTCTGAGAGTGCACATGTTCAGATAGAGGAGAGTGAGAGTAGTCTAGCTCAAGTGAGGGCTTGTGTGGCTTATCCTGGACTGAGACTATGTTCTCTTGCTTGCCAGACCCAGACTTGCAATGAGATGCAAACCCAGACCGATGCCACCCTTGTGATAGATGCCACCCATGTGTTACACCATAATGTTGTGACTCAAGAGACCCAAACTTTTGCCTCCTATTCCTTACCTAACAATATGGAGACTCAAGGGACTCAAATTGAGTTTAGAGAGAAGCTTTGTTTATCAAAAGAGTATATTCTACATATTCTCTTCCCAATCTTCCTATAAACATAGATTATTGTTGTGGATGTTACTTGTTTGGCATCATTATGGCTCTTCTTCTTCACCTTCATTATGGATTTATTCCTTACCGTTCCTTTTTGTGCATGGGAGAGCTAGACAACTAGACATGGTTGGTGCCCTCACACACAATCAACACATGTAGTGGGTAGCATGTCATGGTGTTAGCCATTTCATCCAATTATGTTTGCTATGCTTTTAGGTTATCTTGTGGATAGATCTTACTCAGGATGGATTGGAATGGTTGTTATGGAGCATGTGGTAGTGAACAGAACTCCTTGAGGGAGTTCATGCCGGGTCTTGCCTCATGGCCTTTGTGTTCTATTGATGTCAAACAATATGATGAATTTAGAGGACTTGGAGTTATATTATATGAACGTCTTTATTAGGTTTACCTCTTTGTGATCTTTTGATTCTAGAAAATTATGCACTCTCTTACTATAGCAGCCATTCACATAGTGCTATCCATCCTACCCACTTCATCCTTACAGGGTAGAGAGAGCATCATACACTTGGTCATTCAACTCTTTGATGAGTTCTTTGGATAGATTTATCCATGATGATAAGCCTACCATTAGTTGGGCAAAAGAGGAATGGACATCCGATAGACTAAGTTCTTATAGTAGTGACCCATATTCCCTTTTTTCTAGCAATATCAGGCACCAACACATGGATGAGAGCGAGTGGCACCTTTGGTGGCCATTGAGTCCATTCAGGATTCAACATCATGTATACTATTGTAGACTTGAGGATGCAATAGCAGCATTGAGACATTATGTTGCATCTCCCTCTTCTTCTTCACCTCCTTCTCCTCTAGTATAATGACATGCTTTAGTGGCTCCACATTTATACACATCTTATGTACCATATTCTCTCTCATACTTTTATCACTTGTTCTCAATTTCTCCTTGTCAAACTCTCATATCTTTTTTCATGTGTTATGTATCACGGGTGCCTTGGCCTTGCCTTGTGCATCAAACCGGTTTAATTGGGCATCACCTAATGCCTACACCCACCACCCACAAACAACAGGTGCCATCACACATTGCCCTTAACCAAATTGGCCACATCTAGTTTTGATGCAAACTTAGGTGCACAATACCTAGCAACACTAGGCAGCATCCCGTGGCACTAGGTGCCTATGTGCACTTCTTGATCCACATCACAAAGCACCTAAGTGCATCATGTTGTAACAACAAGCACCATTGCACATTGCTTGAAACCGAACCGATGCCACTTTCCTTTGATGCAAACTTTGGGTAGTGTCACTAGGTGGCATTGAGCATCAACATCAAGTGCCAATGAATGGTAGCTAGCACCGACAAATGGTAGCAAGCACTGACGAGCACCAACTTTTTACATAGTCATTATATCGAGTCTTAATCAAGTCAATTAAAATCATGTTTATTACAAGCATAATTGGGTTACATTGTGGTATACTATTTGCTATCACAAGAGTATGATGACTTTGTAGTAGGGTATTTTTGCTTTAGAGGAAAAAGATTGATTTCATGGTAAACTTGAGTTAGCACTTTGAAATACTGGCATATTTCCTCAAGAGATTTTACTGCCCATAGGAGACTCATTTTGATTTCATGAGTGCACTTGACTCTAAACTCTCTCCTTGAAATTTTGTTTGTTTGCTCAAGCTTTCCTTTTATTGGCACTCAAATTTTTTTTTTCTAATTTCAACTTTCAATTTCTCCATCTCTAATCTAACATGCTCAACTTCCATTCTCATCAATGTTTTCTCTCTTTTCCTCATGTTGGTGGCTTCTAGTTCAGCTACTTATAACATCTTCTTGAATTCTACAATATTTTCCTTCAACATGGTGCCAACATTTTTGCTAAATCTTGAGACAATGACATACTAGGTGACATCTGGGATACCTTACTGCTGATATTCCACCTTTTCTCCTCTTTGGGTGATGTTCTCCTTCTTGATCAAGGAAAGTGCCCTTGGACCCGTCCCCTATAGAAGTTAGTGGAGGTGGTGTAACAAAAGGTGACTCCTTTATTGGTGCAACAAATTGTGACTCCTCCTTTGAGGATCGGATTCCATTATCCATGTAAACACTAGGTTTATTTTCCACCTCTTGGGTGTTTAGGACTATGAGCCGGTCTGTTTCTCACTCAAGATGAACTTCTTATGGCGATTATGGTAACACACCATAGACTAAGAAGGGAAGGAACCTCAACTCCATCATACTCTTTCAAGGCTAACACTCCAAGACTCAAACCATTGCTCACTAGAGAACTCAATGAGAGAGAGATAGTTACAAATGAAAGGATAATGAGTACCTCATCACCCCTAGTTTATATGCTTGTGAAATATTTACGCACCAAAGTTACTAAGTACTAGAGTAACTCAAGTTACTAGGCTAAAATTCCAGTAAAGTCAAATAGTCTAAAGAAATACCCATACTCATAGGAATAATCTCCTAAGCATGTGGTCTTATCTTGACCAAACCACTAAGTCAAGGATTTCTTTACATGTGCTATACTTGGACTATAGAAGAACCCAAAGTAAAAAAGCTTGTGGGTCCAAGAGTTCTCAACTCTTTCCTCAAAGCCAAACACCTAAGAATAATATCATATAAATACACTGAAATCCAAAATAATTATGCTCATTTTTTCTAATTTTTCTAATATAAGGTCCCCTCTATCTTACCTCTGACTAACTTTTGCTAATCATTACTAATATAGAACTATCCTTTATCACTGTATAAATAATATCTCTTTAGTACTTCTAATACCAAATTAAATATCACAATACCACACACATGCACAAATAGGTGTTACATTTATTCCCAGACTAACATTTCACTTCATCCTCAAAGAGAAGGTCTCTCTACCTTCTATGATACATCTTTAACTTATCATGGATAATCCTATCAAAGTGTCTTCTTCCCAACCTCCTTGAGATCATAGGTGTAATTGCCCCACACCTTCTCCACTATGAAAGGTCCAAAGTACTTAGGCAAAAACTTCTTTTGCAATCTCTTGAAACAGATGAATTCAAACAACATTATCAAATCACCCTCTTTGAAAAGCTCCACCTTCTTCTTGTCTTGCATCTTGTCATAGATCTCCTTTCTTTTTCCTTTGGGCTTGCTCCACTCAAACCATAGCAATTTCTCTCGCCTCCTCCAATTCCATGAGTTGACCCTTCTTTGACTTCCATACATCACCTCTTTGTGCTTTTCTCAATCTCTTCTGAATGCTTTGGAAGGTAGGAAGATCAAAGTGAATAGGTAAGGTAGAATCAATACCATATACTGAATCAAATGGAGAATATCATATGGAAGTCTTCATAGTTATCCTATACTCCCAAAAAACTACATGAATCCTCTTGTCCCAATGATGTTAGCCCCCTCTATTTCTTCATCTTTGGCCAACATCATGCACAAGGTCTGATTGGTTCTCTCTGCCAAGCCATTGGAATTTGGCTTATAGGATGTAGTTGCTCTATGTGTGATAGAGAAATTTTGTAGCATGGCTGTTGTGATGCTTCTTTATAATCTCTTCACCTATATCAAAACCCAACTCCAAAGGGCACCCAAACCTAGTGATAATGTGTTGACAAAGAAATTTACTTCATTTCCATTCTTATCACTCAATAGTTTAGCCTCAACCCACTTGGTAAGATAATTAGTAACTCCCACAATACACCAATTGTTCCTTGGGGTTCTATTGAGAGAACCTACAAAGTCTATTCTCCACTTCTCAAAAGGTCCTAGTAATGGAATTGATCTAAGAGGAAGAGTGGAAGTAGACTTTCTAGCAAAAGCTTGACAAACATGATAAATTTTTTAATAATCAAGACAATCATTGAAATTCCCCTTCCAATGGTAACATGCATCTAGAATCTTGAAAGTAGTCACCTTTCCTACAAAGTGTCCCCCACACACTAAAACTTCATGAAACTCCTTTATGAGTAGGATAGTCTCCTCCTTACCCACTACTCTTCAAAGTAGACCATCTTCCAAGAGCCGTCTTCTCTCTAGCATGCAATCTTTCTGGATAGTTATCTTTTGTAACAAAGTCCACAATCTCCTTGTACTCCATTGCACATTTTTTGGTCTCCTTGAGCATATCAATCTCCTCCTTCACAACCAAAGCTATTGGTGCACTAATGCAAAGTTGCATTTGGTAGATTGGTCTTGCATGTGACTCCACCTCTATCTTGTGCTCTTCCAAGGTGACTTCCTTTAGATTGTTATAACTAAAAAAAAACACATGGATGAACATATGAAAAATCTCCTTAGATTTCACCTTCTATTCCTTGGTAACATTTGGACCATACTTGAGCATAGATAACCTCCTCTCTATCTCCTCAAGTGTCAATGGTGATTTATTTGGCTTAGGTGAAAAATCCATTGCACACAAGGGATACACAATTGAATCAAGACTCAATTTGAATGAGGACATTCACAACTTATACACATCCTTCACATGTGCTATCCTTGGATTATAGAAGAATCTAAAGCAAAAAGGCTTGTGGGTCCAAGAGTTCTGAACTCTTTCCTTAGAGCCAAACACCTAGGAATAATACCAAGTCAATACACTAAAATCCAAAATAGTGGTGCTCATCTTTTCTACTTCTTCTAAAGTAAGGTCCTCTCTATCTTAACTATGACTAACTTTAGCTAATCATGACTAATGTAGAACCATCCTTTATCTTTATATAAATAATATCTCTCAAGTACTTGTAGCACCAAATTAAATATCACGATATCACACACATGCACAAATGGGTGTTACATGACGAACTAGGAGTACAAGTCCAAGACCACCACCTTTGGGGAAGATGGTAATTTAGAGCCCTCCTCTGCACCTTCATGGATCTCCTCCATGCCAACCTTGCTCAAATTGGGATTTAAACCTCCCAAACTTACCATAGCAAGTGGACTAATGTTTTCTCTATTCCCAAACACGACTTCCATTCTAGCAAAATGTGAACATATGTCATTCAATTTATCTTCTATAGTTCTCCACCCTTTGCTATATTCCTTATCTGTGAGACCTTCTCTAGGAACTTGTTCTCTAGCTCCCGAGTTTCATTGTACAATTTCATGTACCTCAACCATTTCTTGTAAAGCTTGTCACATGTGATAGAAGTAGGAAATCCTTACCCCTCCTGAATCAAAAAATGTTTCCATGAAACTAAAAGCAATGGATTTTTGGATGGGCTTTCTACAATTCCCACCATGAATCTATGCAAAATGCTTGGGGTCCCCAAATAATCCAGTATTTGGCCATAATGGTGCATCACTATGCCAAACCATTCATACTCTTTTGTTTTGCCAAACATGGTAGAAGCCATCCTCAACAGTCCTCCAAATTTCACTAATGATTGTTCAGGTTTTCAATCAAAATGTGAGTCTATAGGTCTTTGATCTGCATCCAAAAGTGAGTCTCATGCACTGCAACAAGGTTCTTGATCTCCCATTGCTAAATTTTCATTGTCCTTTTGGAGTAAAATTCCTTGCCATGGGGTGGCGCAGATCATTTTCCATAACTTGCACTATCCTTTGCTGCAATAATCTATGGAAATGAACCGCCATAGCAATGCAATAGCACAAAACCTGCCATTTAGTTGACTGATAGAAGGAATGCATTTGCACCTTGAATGGTGAATTTGAGTTAAGAATTTGAATAGTTGAGAGTGGCATTTTGGATCTGCCAAATTTTTTTATAAATCCCACTCCAAGACCCACCCACCAAACCATGTGCCACCCTTTTAAGAAACCATGTCACCTCTTTTGACAATCATTTATTTCAATACGGCATTCTTAAACATCCGTAATATAGTGCTTGATTTTTATGAATAAATACAGCTTGGACAAAATCTCCCATAACACAGTTTACAGTACACTCATTTATTAACATCTCTCTTGTTATAGAGTATACTAAAAATAGTTACAAAGTTTGTTATTTATTCCGTAAACATATGTTAAAACTATTTCTGAAACCCCTTAATATATTGACAAAAAACAAACAAGTGCAAAAAATAGTATAAAACCTAAAGCTTGGAAATTTAGTGAGAGATAATCAGATAGGTGCTCAAAGACAAATTTCCATTACCCATCTACAAAGAAACATGGTGAATGGAGCAATGATGAGCAAAGAGGGACTTTCTAAACTATAAATTTTGATCTGGATGGAAGTCATGAGGGGAGGACAAAAGGTTGTTAGTGTGAATAGAATAAAGGTTCTTTAGTGCAACCAAAGTGTTTGTGGAAAATGGGGGTGGTTTGAAAGTGAGAGTGCTTAAGATGCATGTCTAGAGAATCTTGTTTGCCTTAACATTGAATGATGGAGATGATAATATTTTGGAGGTAGTGCATGGGAGTATCAAGACTTAGCAAGCCTGATGGTTGCTACTTAGGCCCATATGGTAGTTTCATCAACAACATAACAAACCCATAAATAAACTCATAAACCAACTTATAAACATAACCAATGTCCTTAGATAGATGTTAATATTAGAGACAATCTCTCAATATCTTGATGCATTTTGATAGGTTGAAAGGAGTAAGGTCTACTGTAAGGAAAGAGTTAGTAAAGTCCACAAGGAGACCTCTTTATGATGGTCATCCAATCAATAACTTATAGAAGTATAAAGAGCATAAGCATACCAAATTTTGTAAGAGAATGATTATCCTTGTGTACATACATGGTCTATATAGACTATGAAGGAAAGTTTAGTTAGAGTAATAAGAATGCAACCACAAGCAAAGATTTAGCAAAGTCTTGATAAAAAGGATTGGTGTCTTTGGGGGATTTGTGGAGTGATTGAAATATGGCATCTACTCTCATCCATATGTATCAACATTTTCCGTCCATGCTATATTAGTCCTACTCTCATTGAACAACAACTAGGACAAGATTGTGTGGCGGAGGAATGTAATCATGGGGACATGGTAGGTTTTTGGAAGGTGGTAATACGATGTGGTTCAGCAATAAAAGTACGAGGAAGTACAGAGTTATCCATAAAGGTATGAACAGGTTTGAATTTAAGTACAAGGGATATAAAGATACAATAGAATGGACTTTATCAAGGTGAACTAGGAAACTAAAGGTGCTGAAGCTGGCCAAGGAGGCCGAGTAATAGATTGGAGATAGACAGTGGTAGGTGCTAAATAAGGAATATCATCCACAATAGTCCTCCTAAATCTCCATGCCAAAAAGATTTAAAAGAGGTATCCTAGAAATACTACAACAAGAATCTAAAAACTCACTCATAGACGTAAAAATGGGAAAACTTCACCTAGAAGATAGATAAAGAATAGCACACACAAAATGATAAAAATTGAAAAAAATTAAGTAGGAAAGTAAATAAAAGAAGTTGAAATAAGAAGGAAATGAAATGGAGAAGAAGACGACATGAAATGCATGGGAAGAGTGACCTATTTCAATAACTAATCATGATCACCAATAATTATAGCACTCTATTCTTTAATAAGAAAGATAGGGAAAGAGAAGAATTATCCTGCACTAGATTGTACCCAACAAGCCATAAATCTTGGCTCCAATCTCATGACTTCAATCTGAAGACCCAAACCAATATTTATGGGAGCAAGTCAAAACTAGGACCTCAATTTCAGTAAACAACTCCAACTAATCCTTTATATAAGTATTTTTCTTGTGCAGTCTGAGGTAATTGACTATTGTATTAGGGAATTGATAATTCCACAACCTTAACATATTATATGTACACCAAACCAGCAATTACCCCGACTTGGGTTGAAAGTGTGCTACTAAAAGGTCTAAATCTAGTATGACAACTCTACCTCGCAACTTGAGGATGAAGTCATACTAGCTTATTCGTGGTGATAAAGTCCTGCTCTCTCATATTCATGTTGGGTATGATAGCGATTGGGGATTGAAAGTAACCTACTAGAAAAGTCTAACTCCGGTTCTGTAATCTTGAAGCGATATATCCGTGTAGAATTATCTAGAGAAGATGCGATAATTAATTGTTGTAAAAATTTTAAGAATAAATAAATGTGTGTAAATATCTCTTGTATTATTATAAATATACTAAGTATTCTCTTACCGTAATCAGTTGTTAGCACTCACGCCCTAACTCAAACTCTAAATAATCAAATAACTACAGTTTGCTGCTATTAAATTACGATACCCTAAATCTCCCCTTTGTAAATTAAGGGGAGACTGACGATAAATTCGCACCTCTCTCCTAGTAAAAAACGATAATTTCTCTCCTAACGATTTAATTACACTTTACACTTCATTGCTCTTACAACAGCGATCGACTGTGTATAGATACTCCTTAGTTCAAAACTCATTCAAACATCAAGAACGTATCTATACTCCGAATAGATAATAAAACATATCAAACGGTATATTATATTATCACTACTGAATTCTCACCCAGCCTTCTCACTTCATACCACGAATACATTGTTTGTAATTTCACGTTTTTTATATATTCCAATACAAATCTTCTTCTCTAAGCCAAAGCGATTGCTGTAAGGATGGAATATACGCCCTCGCATGTCATTCGAACGCCTCGACTCCATAGCAACTACACTACTTTTCTATACACTTGTACGATCCATTCATTCGAATTTAAAAATCAAAATTTAAGTGGTTAATATCTTTGGATATTGAAATCATTACCGTAATGATTCCACAGAAGTAGAAACTGGAACCGCCGGATGTTCCATGATATCTTGTATTTAGTTCTATTGCTTTTTACTATCTGCCATTTCGGACATTCATGTACACTAGTCATGTATCTAATAGCAATCTCCGGGGCTCCTGACTAGAGAAACTTGAAGTTAGAGAGCAAGAAACTTGCAGTTAAGCTTGTAGGACAAGCAATCGCCCATGCTTTCATTTGGTGGACGTCGATGGGATTTGCACTTCTGCGTCTGTAGGGTACACGTACGCCTGTACTGGTGGACTAAACTTGAGCGAGATAGCAGGCGCAGCAGAACTTAGGCAGCAAAGGGGCAAGCTAGAGCATGTTTGTCTGCTTGCGGGCACTACCTTCATGATTATCCACGTGAGTTCTAGGACCATTTTGTAATATTATTCGGCTTTTGACACGACCTAGGTCAAGGTCTTGAATCTTCCAGCTGCACACGGAATCTCTGGGACAAGCTCTCGGGAAACTTCTGACTGCCAAAACATAGTTTCAGTGATGGTTAACTGTTCAGAAACTTTCGACGGGTGTAATAGATAATCATCTGGTGCAAACATCGACATTGCTCACCTATCGCTCGACATTTTGAACTGGAGGCAGGAAAGTTTCCTGATCCCTCGAGGACAAAAGTCAATTCCGGCAACGAGGGACCGCTGCATAAGACTGCTATTGGGTTAACTTTTTCTGTCAACAGCGGACCCTTATGATACATTATAAAGCTAAAATGCTTTTGTTTCAGTTTCATCGCGATCTTCGCAAACTTTGTTCTCCAAATATATTGGTTTTAGTACACCCCTCTATGTTCGTTGAGGACTGCACGACCTTCGAGGATTGAATAAGGACATCCGAAAATTGGTCGAGTGCAAACTGGGAGTCCGTGGGGCATTTGAAGGGTGTTCAATTCTGAGCAGCTACAGCCGAGAATTGTTGATGTTCCATGATTTGTCGTGCAGCCAAATGTTGGCCAAAGGGAGGATCCGGACACTAGTGCGCTTCTCCGTACAACGTTGTGCTGCGCTTCGTTTGCCACACTTCCTGAGTCGGCAGTGGAGTAAAATTACATTCAATGTTTGCCTTCCTGCTGTCTCCAGCAACAAAACATTACTGTTGCCCACCAGTGTATAAGGGGGAGATTGTCAACTTTTGTCCCACGAGGGATATATCCAAGCTTTTCAGAGTTTGGAAACCTGTCGAATGCTTAATAGGCGAGGAGCTGAAAATTGAGACTGAAAATTTGGACAAGGCTTACGGTATCTTAGGATGTCTATCCGAGAACGACCCACGGTCTCTAGCTCAGAGAAATAAACTCCTCTGCTGGGCAACATTCAATATATTCATGGGCAGAACATACAGAGTAAGAGTCACAAATTCTGAATCCACTTACCGGGGTCGGAGCTCTGGGGCCCATGGGTCACGTTTGCGTCCGTTGGTGGAAACCTCATCCTCGGATCCAATATTCTACGCTCACCACGCTAATTCCGAAAGAGTGTGGGACTTGGGCACAGGTTGCCTGGTGCAGAGCGAGTTTACTACTCGGACCCAGATTTCGTGGAGAGGCGAAGTTTGTTTTACGATGAAACTGCGACACTGAGAAGAGTTCAAGTGAAGGATTCTCAGAATATGGAGGAATTCGGGTACACATATGAGAAAATGAACGACGCGGTCTGGGTCAACTACAATCCTGCCACCTAGTCCACCACCAATTCTCGGACAATGACAAGCCTGTTGACGTACATTCCCAACAAGGTGGAACAAATTTGAGTTTGACCCCTATGAAACTCTGTTCTGTACCTTGGATTCTGCTATCAGGGACCAAGAAATTTAGGACATTCAGATGGTTTCTATCTTGAATTTCTGGAAGTTAATGTTTGCGTGGGATGTCAACAAAGCAGTCATGAACCCGTAAAAGATGTCTGCTTTAGAGCTTCCAAATGTAAATCCTGCGCCGTAGTTGAACTGTGCTCGCTCACGAAGGAAGGTTGTAGACGGGAAGGAAGTAAATAGGGAAATTTGGAGATCGAAGCATGACTTCCGACTTTTTCATGGTTTAACCAGAAGATAGAACCTTCAATACTTTATTACTGGTACATCATCGACTGCATCTGATCAGAGTCCCCAAAATACAGATCTCCTAGCAAGTGACTGTAGTGACAGTCAGCAGCTAGGACAGGTATTCAGGTGAGATCAAACTTGATTGGTGATCATTGATCACGAATTTCTGATATATCTGATGAGACCAACTTTCTTCAAATATTACTCACTGGAAGTACGTGGTGCGCGCCGAACTGATCAGAAATGCCTGCAATTTCTGATCCGTGCATGTTACGAATAGAATGCAGCAGAACAGCAACGGTATGGTGGAGACTACGGGCAGCAAGAATCTCCCAAGAATCTCCCATCAGGCGCCATTGTATCTGCGACCAGAGATGGAAGCTTGTTCAACTTTGTGGAGGATGCCGACTTCTTAGTGAAGCTCAAACGAAAAATATGTAACCAATCCGAAATATATAACTTGTGCCTGTCTAAGCATCCAATAACATTCTTGGTGGGGCTCCCATCCTTCTTGTTTTTCTACGCGGTCGCCCCTTCAAAAATGAAATCTATAAATAAAAATATATAAATAAAAAAGGAATACAAGGCACTAGGAACTGTAAGAGCGATGAGCAAGCAATAGACCCAATGAAGAAGTACATAAGCACCATGCAGAACTGAGGCCCATAGCAGAGCAAAGCAATGGGGCAAGAAACAAATTAATATGATGCTGAATGGCGCGATATAGGTCTTCTATTAGTACGGCCCATAGGAAGCAAAGAAAGAAAGAAAGAAAGTAACATGCTGCTTAACTTTGTGATATAGGTCTTCTAATGGCATGTATGGTAGATTGATTATATAGGTCTTTTAATGGAATATACGGCAAGATGGTTTTATACCATTTACCTTTGGCATAAGAGGCAACTGCACAAAACAGGAGTAGAAGATGAAGAAAAGAGAGTGCAGAAGGAATAAACCTGGAGGGGTTGGACACAAAGGAGAGTACACGCCCAAGGATTTCAATGATAAAGACCTCCGGCCAGACAAATTTTTGGTGAGGAAGGCATTTGGCAAGAAGACCTTCAGCGCCGTATTTCTTTGGTGTCGCAAATCTTTGGCCTGGGAACCCTTTGGCCTGGGAACCCTTCGGCATGGGAGACCTTTGGCCTGGGAGTAAAACTGTTTTAAATGGAATACTGACCGCTTGAATGTGCCACTACCAGATAAAGCACCATAATTAATAACATTTTGGTTATACCAAAATGCTCATGTTTGTAGGTTGTGACTGCTCATCCTAGATGGACCCACTAATATCTGGTAACAGTTGAGCTAAAACCTTAAAACCCGAACCTGGTTAGTCACATTTCACTCTTTTAGAATTAGACAATTGCAAGCCTTAGACCTGCATGAATTTTCATATCTTCGGTGAGGAACATTTGAGAGCTTGAGTGAGCGGATGTTTGGATAGCTACACCTTTTACATAGTAAATTTTCCCTCAGTTGTGTACTACAAAATACCTTCAAGTACTCCTTGACTTTTGAGTCCTTGAGCATGCACATGATCAAATGCTACAACAAGGGATATGACTTGGACATCAGCCCAGATGATGATGACTCGGATGGGGATGTAGCAGATGCATATGTGCCAGAGAAGAATAAGCCCATATTCAAAGGACTTCCCATATCATATCAATCGGACTAAGAAATCTGAGTAAGGGATCCTCAAATTTTCATAGCCATACATGATGATTTCATTTTGTACTTAAACATGATAAAATCCACCCCTATAAGTGTTCATTTCTACGCCTATGCAAGAATAATGGTACCCATGGATACTTTGTTGTGTTGGCTGTCATTGAGCACCATTGAGCACCCAAGGTCCCGGACCTACCATCACTATGACAGTGGAGAGAATGGGCTTCCTGCACCTTTGTACTCCATTCCTGCGGGTTTGAAGGAGAGGCTTAAGAAGAGATCTGATCTGCGAGTACTCCAGTCAGACCCAATTTGATATCTAGAATGCAGGAACAAGCCTCATGCTTGGCTCCACATAGAAAGGTGCTCAATGGGAGTTCAAGAAACCATGTAAATGCTGGAAGATTGATGGCAACAATTGAGTATGACTGAAGATCCCATAATTTTCTGAGCTACCATCTACTGTAAGGTCCTTAACCAAGTATATCATTGAACATCTTCAGGCAATATCAAGGAAGAGAGTGCCTCTGCCCCTTTCAATAGGAAATCAATAGCACACTCTTCATGTACCTCCTGCAACAAGTAGTATGTGAGGTTGTAGTTCAAGGAGTACTCTAGAGTTTTCTCATATGGATGGTTTCATAAAGATATGGGACTCCATATTCAGAGACCACCAGGAAAAGACCGGATGGGAGTCTACTTTTCAATGCAAAACAAATTCTTTCCGTATGTAGTTAAGGGCAAAATGAGGAAATAACATTGAAAGGCTTGCTTGGAGTACATGGACTGAGAAGAGTGCTATGTCAAGAGGGGAAATGCCATGTTTAAGGGCAGGAAATTTCATCTATGGGACTGTTCAGAATCAAGGTGCAAGATCAGATCAAGGAATCTGCTACAAAAATAACAAAAGTGAGATTTTATAATACCATTAGCTGGACAAATTATCTAGAGGTGGAAATTGGTTTGGAAATATCTTCAAGGATGTTACATATGATGGTCTAAGTAGATTAGATAAATATGTCATCCAAAGAGTACTTCCACCAATAGAGCAAAGGCCAAAAACACCCTAAAAACTTTAGAGCCAATTTGGGAGGCCTAAACAAGTACATGACGGGCCAATGGCCTAATTCTTAGATGCATTAGGTATTGAAAAATTAAATATCCCTATGCCTTTGGGAGAGAAGGTGTTGAAATGGGCTATGTCAATGGGTGAAATGCCATGTTTAGGGCAAGAAATGTTGTCTATGGGATTATTCAAAATCAAGGGGCAAGGTCAGATCAAGGAATCTGCTATGAGGATAAAAAAAGTGAGATTTTGTAATACCATTAGCTAAATAGATTATCTAGAGGTGAAAATTATTTTGATTGTATCTTTAGGGATCTTCAAAGACCATTTTGATTTCATTGTAGTCTTTGTAGACCAGCTCAAAAAAATAATTTATGTGTGTTGTATATCCAAAAAGGTGACTGCTCCACAATTAGATCAATTGTATTTAGCTATGTTCTTTTCTCACCATGGCCTATCTTGAGTGCTCATCACCAATTGGGGCACTCAATTCACTAGTTTGTTTGGAAAACACTCTTTAGCGTCTTCAAACCAAACTTGTAATGACCATGGCTTATTATTCACAAACTTATGGAAAAAAAGATCAGGCCAATTGCACTATCAAAGGCATGCTTGGGGGCTTCACCTTCAAGGAGTAAAAATGGTGAGATGCCTTACTTCAATTGGTGGACTTTACTTACAACAATTCAGTAAATGCATCTACATAGCTCACACCATTCTCCCTCATGTATGGAGAGCACCTTTTTACACCTTCAAGCTTGGTAAAGATCCATATAATGGCTACAAAAGTTGATATTATCAACACTTTTGTTTCTAGAATCCAACAAGGTGTGGAGAATCCCAAACACAAGTTGTAGATAGCCTCAAATCAATCAAAATCAACAGAAACAATATGGAGTTACATATAACAGGCACATGGAGATTAGTGTTAGGGATCAAGTGTAGCTAACCACAACAAACCTTATGGTAGTTGGACTTTGTAAGCTCAAACCTCATTTTCTTGGCTGTTTTCCATCATTTATCACCTTGAGCTACCGCCACACATGAAGATCCATCTAGTGTTCTATTTTTCCTTTCTATGCAGATATGCACCTTAGCTACCTCACTTTCTTTCCATACAAGAAGCTTGACCTTGTCCAACACTCATTGATGGCATGGAGGAATACAAAGTCAAACATATTCTCCAAAAATGCATCCTTGGTACCCGTGTGGAATATCTTGTACATTGGGAAAGGTACTCATTCTATGAGGCTCTATGAGGATCTATGGGCTAACTAGCCATAGACTAATATAGCTAACTTGCTAACTAACTTGACCAATGCACTAATTTTAGTGCAATTTTTTGAGCAATAGCTTCACATGAGGACATTGCATCTTAAAAGGGGAGAGGTTTGTAATACCATTAGTTAGATAGATTATCTAGAGGTATAAATTGGTTTGGTAATATCTTTAGGGATGTGATATAGGATGGTCTAAGTAGATCAGATAGAGATGCACCAAAAGAGTACTTTTGCCAATAGGGCAGAGGTCAAAAACACCTTGAAAAGTTCAAAGCTGATTCTAGAGGCCTAAACAAATGAATTAGACCTAAAAAAAAATTTATTCTCCCCTCCAAGGAAGGAGATATTTCTTTTTGTCCCCTTATTTTTCTTGTTGAGAGCACTCTAATATTACCTCACCCATGCTGTTCTGAGCTTCCTACATAAAGATTCCCAAAGATTCCCTTTGGTCAAACTTGTTTGGCCAACCAAATAAGACAAAGATCAACATGTCACCAATCCATATAGCTAATCTAAGAATGTATCTTGCTAACATGTCACCAAGCCATGTATTTGATCCAAGGGTGTAGCTCCCTTTGAGTGGATTCTCTTTGTTATATAATAAGGACAAGGTGCACCTTTGGGGAATTGCAGTATTCAGGAATGAAACCTAATGTTTCTCTTGTGTTTCTCTTGGAGATTCTCCTATCCTCAAAACATTACAGATATGTAGGAGAAGGGTTTGTTGCTACATCCAACTTTCTAGGACAAGCAGGAAGAATCACCTATGGGTTTCACCAAGTTGAAGTGTGGGATGAACCATCTACAAAATGTACAACAATGTGGATGAACCCTTTATGGGATAGTACAATAGTGAAGTAGATAGGTAGCCAAATAATACCAAAGTGGTGCTCTGAATATGTCAAAATTATAATCTAAAAGAGAATGTGAATGGTTAGGAGCCAATTGGCATTGATAGTGGTGGCATGAGAAGTAGATGGTGGCTGTAGTAGAAGTGGTGTTAACAATTAGAAAATTCATTTTAGGGTTAGGTTCTTAGCATATAAGTGGGCTTATGCCATTAAGTGGGGGTTCTTCATTCTTTCTTCATAGTTCACCATTGGTTTTGTATTTTATATTTTGTTGAAGTTGAGAGTGAGAGGTTGGGGTTTCTAGTCTATTCTTTGAGAAGACCTCTATTTGATTGGGGAAATTCTAGTAAGCAATTTGAGAAGCTTGGATAATCATTGGGTCCACAAACTAAAGCTATTGCAGGTTGTGGTTGTAAGAGCTACTCTATGTGACTTCTTGCTGGATGAATCAAGCAGCCCTTATTATATAAAGAATCCATTCTATCTATTTTGATGATTGAGTATTGAGTCTGGTCTTTAGATTATGAATGTGTTATGTGTAATGGTGCTCCTTGCTGTGCTAGTTGCAGTCTTGCCTAAGCCATAGGGTGTTTATCATCAGAGCCTATAGCATTGCACTACTTATCTAGGGAGTGACAACCAAGGAAGCCAAAGGGCTCATAGGGAGTCAAACAAGCAATTCATTTCTTAGGTTAATTGTCCAAGGGTGAAAAATGTCCCACAACCAAGCTAAGAGCACTGCGGGAACCCTACATACAGTTCCTTCCTAAGCCAAGACAAAGGTTGGTTGTGCAAGGAGTGTCTTGCAATCCCATCGTCTTGTAGCATCCTGTACCCTCATCTACCAGATTGGTCTAACCTGCCAACATTGTTGCTAGTAACTGAAGCATGCGATTGGAGTGAGGAAATATCACAAATATATTATGCTCTATCAAAGGGAATGCTTTGAGAAGTGTAGAACAATTTGCTTTGTGTCATAACTGAGAGAAGGTCTATGAAAGGAGAAAAGTTCTTTGGAAGTGATGTGCCTTGAGAGGGAAACTTGTTCTCCTTTAGGAATGATAGTACACATGTCTTTGGAAGGAAATTGCATCATCTAACTGAACCACTACTTCCTTGGTGTTCCTTGCATTTTTAATCCTTGGTGTTAGTGATTTAGTTTGTTGTTTTCTGTGGTACACCTTCTTGGTGTCATTGTCCTTGTATAGGAGTTTCTTTCCCAAGAGGTTAAATAGTATATAGTGAAGGACTCAAATGTTACACTTTCATTTGTATTTGACCATTTCTGACCCTTATCCTTGTGAGAAAAAACTATTACTTATTAAAATGCCTCAATTTAGTGTTTTTTGTGTTGTTACAATATCCTATATCATAAGTATAGAAGCTTCTCCTCAACATAGTAATCTTGCATATCCCATGCAAGAACTGCCTAAATGTGTGGCATTGAATAAGATGTTTGGGTTAATAAGTACTTTGCATTAGCATGATTAGGCATTTTGCATGTCATGCAACAAATGTTGGGTCTTAAATATAAAGGGGTTTATCTTCATGTCAAGCTCCTACCATTAACACGCTAAATTAAGTGAAGTCCTTCATGAGTTTTTCCAACTTGGTGTCCATCTTGTCCATCTTGTCTATCTTGTCCAACAACTTTGAAGCAATGACCACATTGGGTCTTTTGGGCACTCATCTCTCATTTCTTTGGTCTAGCTTATCTTTGGATGATGATGATCTAGGCAAAGACAAACAACTAGGTTCACTCAAGGGAGACAATTAAGATCTTCTAGAAAATCATTTGTTTGGCCGCTTACTCCTTCTATCACAACATTTGCAATGCCAAAGTGAGTTTGCTACGACACTAGAGTGGGTATCTTGGCAGCCGTAGTTTTGTTTGTTGCTACTCATGGGTTACTTGGTGGCGGCCATCTACTACATTAGGGAATCTGATTGTATCTTTTTGCTTCATAAGTAGCATGAGATGTGCCATTGGATGTGCCACTAGGACTAGACTCCTTGCTCTTCTAAGGAGGGGTATGCTTTAAAGTGCAACTCCAAAGAGCTCAATTCTTTTGTGTTGAGCCTTTGCTCTCTTGGTGTAATACCAAGAGCTAACCATATGGTCTAGATGTGAAATTTGGTTTGGTAATATCTGGAATGATGTTATACATGATGGTCAAAATATATCAGATAGAAGTATCACCAAAAGAGTACTTCTACTAATAGGGCAGAATTTAAAATAGACTTGAAAACCTTAGAACCAATAGCTAGACATATGATTTAAAGGTGAGAATTGGTTTGGTAACATCTAGATGGATGTTATACATGATAGACTAAATAGATTTGAAAGAGGTATCACCAAAAGGGGACTTCTTATAGAGTAGGAACCAAAATATGCTTGAAATCTTTGAAGGCAATTTTGGAGGCCTAAACGGATGAATTAGGCCTCAAAAATGTGCAGTGAGTTCTCCAATGATACCTCACCCATACAATTCTGAGATTCCTACAAGAATATTCCCAAAAAGATTCCCTCTAGTCAAAGCTTGTTTGACCAATCAGATAGGACTAGAACCGACATACCACCCATCCAAGTAAGTAATCCAAGGGTGGAGCTTGCTGATATGTCACCTATCTATGTGCCTAATCCTATGGTGGAGTTTCCTTGGAGAAGATCCTCTTTGTCTATATAATAAAGAGAAGGTGCTCCTCTGGGGCATTGGATGATTGAGTGTGAAGTCTGTGTTTTCTCTCTTCTCTTATCCTCAAAGTATTACAATGGTATCAAAGTGAGTATTTTAGTCCAAGAGAGTGGATCACCTCTCTTGGAAAGACACAAACTACTAAAACTAAGTAATTTGAGGTGGAGAACATAGAGTAATTGCTAGACTTAGGAAGGACTTTAGAGAGCGGATGGGATGGATGCACCTGGAGGACAATTTCCCATACCTAGCTTTCCATTCTTGAATCCATTCCAGATCAAGGTTATGTACATCTAGCATGAGCAAATGAGAGTACCGCTAGTTTATCACTTTGGAGCAAAATTCATGGATAGGGTGATGAACTCACCAAACCTGGTGATTCTACCTATAGTGGTATACCACAAAGAGTGGGATTTGACAATCTACATTCTATTATGATCTTATGGATGTGAATGTCCTAAATGCTCTCCCTTTCAACACTCAAGTAGAAATTCATCATGTAGTGAGACCGAGAGTGATGTTAAGAGATTTTGTGGTTAGGAATCTTGGTGAGGAGTATTATCAATGAGTGATAGCTTCTTAGGTCCCAAATGGTAGTTTTGATATTTTAGGCGCCTTCCAGAGTGATCATAATGACTCTATATTGAAGTAGAATTAGCAATTGAGTGTTGCAAGAACCATGGATCCGCAATTGCAAGAGCTTGTGCAAGGAATGCAAGGGATGTTGAATGAATTTTGAGAGATTAAGATGACCATGGAGACATTACAAAGTCAAGTGCAGATCCTCAAGAATGATCAAGCAATGCAAGAAGAAGAGCTATCTCAAAACCCAGTACCTGTGACTGAAGTACTTGGAGAGACACCCGTACCTATGAACCCTATCAACAATGAAGCCACATTGCTACTCCGGATGAAGAAGACCTACAACATCAAGCCTTACAAGGGGCAACGTAAGATGGGAGTAGTGGAAAATTGGATCTCAAGAATGAATCAATATTTTTGATTGTTCTCAACATAAATCACAGAGCATGTTGTTGGCGTGTTTGCATGTGGGTACTTGACCGATAAAGCCCTCACATGGTACCATGCTTGGGAAAAATCCATGTTGGCCGAGAGAAGAGAGGTCACATGGACAACAATGCAAGAAGGATTGCTGAAAAATTTCCAATCGGTGGATTTCATGCAAATGGCTCAAACCCGACTATGGGGATTAAGACAGAAGAACAACATACAAGAGTATGTGGAGGTACTTCTGGATCTACAAGTTGCAATAACCAACATGAGTCAAGCAGAGTCTCTTGACAATTTCAAACAAGGGTTGAAGGAGCGGATTTGCCAAGAAGTCATGGTGCAAAATCATTGCACGGTATTTGAAGCCATTGCTTGTACGCAGAGAATAGCAAGAGCATTGGGCGGAGGTGACGGAGTAGTTCCATCTCAACATTATTGGGCAAAAATGCCACACATGTGTGGACTAGTACCAATGGAATTGGGCAACCTTTGATTTTGAGATAAAGGAGCATAACCACTTCAAGGAGAGCGTGGACGGGTAGAAGAACAAAGAGATGGAGTCCCACAAGGAGAAGGAACTCGAGGAGAACAACGCCGTTGTTACAATTGTGACCACACATATCTACCAACCGTCACGCTCATTTTCTTAGAGGCCCTCGGCCTTCATATAGAGGATCTTTGAACAACATGGAGAGGTGCACTGAAGAGGAGGAGGTGGAAATCACTTTGGAAAACAAAGATTGCCAGCAAATGTATCTCGCGGCCTTCTTTGCTCAATAAGAAAGTAGAGAAGCAAGGGAAGGAAGAAGAGGAATGTGCAAAGGTCCCAAAAGGCAACCTCACAATTTATTGTTGTGAATGGAATCCTAGAAGGCAATCAAATGAGAGTATTAATAGATCCAAGAGCAACAGAGAATTTCTTGTCTCACTTTGTTGCAATAAGATTTGGATTGGATCTAGAAAGAGATGAGAGTGAAGAATTAGAGTTACTTAACTGGCAAACAGAGACGATTGAATCATTACCTAGACATGTAACACTCTCTATAGGAGAATATCATAAAACAATTGAGTGGCAAGTGATACAATTAGCCCGTTATGATGCAATCTTAGGCATGCCATGGATGGAGCATTACAACCCTATGGTAGATTGGAGGAAGAAAGTAGTGAGAACCCACCAATGGTCAATCATTGGGGTTAAAGAAAAATCACACAGGCAAGAACTGCCTCTATATGTCATGGGGATGGCAATTGTCTGTAAGATTGATAGATGTTTCATGGGTCTAATAAGAGAAGTCCAAATTGCACAACTTGATGGACAAATTCCTGAGAAATTGAAAGATGTGGTGCATGAGTTTCAAGATGTCTTTCCCAATGATGTACCCTCAAGATTATCACCAAAAAGGAGAGTAGATCATAAATTTGAGACACTCCCGGGGAAGACACCTCCTTGTAAGACCCCATATTGCCCATCACCTCATGAGTTGGAGGAGTGTAAAACTCAAATTGAGGAGATGCTGCAGAAAGGGTTCATCCAACCTAGCGTATTACCATATGGGGCTCCTATTTTGTTTGTGAAGAAGAAGGATGGTACAATGCGCATGTGCATTGACTATCAGGGTCTCAATCAGAAAATAGTGAAGAACAAATACACCTTACCTTGCATGGATGACCTGTTTGATCAACTCCATGGTGCTCCATGGAGTTGGAGCAAGATACTTCACCAAATTGGATTTGTGAGTGGTTACAATCAAATCCAAATTGTAGAGGAGGATGTGTACAAAACTGCCTTTCAAACCAGGTATGGCCACTTTGAGTATCTGGTGATGCCTTTTGGCCTCACCAATGCACCTACCACTTTCATGAGTCTAATGAATGACATATTTCATCCATACTTGGATAAGTCTGTTATCATCTTCTTGGACAACATCTTAGTATACAGTAGCGTGATGACAAAATACAAACAACATCTACGAGAAGTCTTCCAGATTCTAAGACAGAATCGATTATATGCCAAAATCTCAAAGTGCAAATTTGGCAAGTATGAAGGAGACTACGGGGGGCATAGAGTAACTGCAGAGGGCATTCAAGTATTGACGGATAAAATTGAGGTCATTCAAAAATAGAGTGCCCTAGAAGATCAGACTCAACTCAAGAGCTTCTTGGGGTTGATGGGACTATCGTAGATTTGTCAAGGACTTCTCCAAGGTTACACATCCTTTAACAACACTACTTGGCAAGGGGAAGAAGTGGACATGGAGAACCAAATAAGAGTTGGCCTTTCAAGAATTGAAAGCCGCCTTGCTACATGCACCAATCTTGAAGTGGTATGACCCAAAATGTCCAATCAAGTTGGCTATAGATGCATCAGGCATAGCAATAGGAGCAATCCTGCATGACGAATGGCATCCAATTTCATATTTCTCTTGAAAGTTGTTACCGGCAGAGCATAACTACCACACCATAAAACGAGAAGAGTTGGCCATCATTCTTGCAACCAAGCATTGGAAGCACTATCTAGGCTAAAGGGCATTTGTAGTAAAGACATACCATAAACCTCTAGTCTAACTCAAGACGTAGAAAGATCTATCCCGTTGCCAGATTCGGTGGGCAGAGTGGAGACAATGCTTCAATATGACAATCACTTATGTGGAAGGTAAGAAGCAACTTGCAGATACATTCAATCGCATGCTAATGGCAAACAACTTGGTGGTAGAGGTTTAGATTAACCTTGACTTTTGGTGAGAGATTCTGGCCGTTACAAAAACTGATCTATAGATTATAGATGCGCAATCATCCAAAGGCGTCACTAGCACCCAAGGACTCACCTTTTGTGATGGCAGATTATGGATCCCAAATGTCTCAAAATTATGCACCACCATTCTAGCAGAATGTCATGATTTGGCCATTGCAGGTCATGTCAGAATGGACAAGAACTTGGAAGCATTCCAATGCCATTATTATTGGCCCAAGATGAGCAACAATGTGACTACGTGTGCAGCTGCCTACTTTGTCAACAGAACAAAGCTTCTAATCAAGCTCCTGCAGTGCTCCTTCAACCTCTCCCCACTCTTGCCCAACGTTGGGAATAAGTGAGT
This sequence comes from Lunularia cruciata, assembly GCA_948567375.1. NCBI lineage: Eukaryota > Viridiplantae > Streptophyta > Marchantiopsida > Lunulariales > Lunulariaceae > Lunularia > Lunularia cruciata. The sequence continues at coordinate 11,871,244 of OX419756.1, forward strand.
ATGAATCTCATATGTGAATAACCCAAGGCCACCTCACGGTTTGACTCCATCGTGGTTCCTTGTGGACCGGCTCAGCAAAATGATTCATGTACGCCCTACCACCAAGGATGTGACCGCCCCGCAACTAGCTCAATTATACTTAGATGTAGTCTTCTCTCACCATGGCTTGTCTTGAGTACTCATCATTGACAGAGGCACTCAATTCACTAGTTTGTTTTGGCAAACACTCTTTGGTTTCTTCAAAACCAAGTTGGCCATGTCCACAACTTACCACCCACAAACAGATGTACAAACAGAGCAAGCTAATCGCACTATTGAAGACATGTTACGAGGTTTCATCTGAGAAGAGCAAGAGAGGTAGGACACCCTACTCTAGTTGGTGGAATTTGCTTACAAAAATTCAATGAATGCATCCACCCAGGTCAATCCATTCTTCCTCATGTATGGTGAGCATCCCTTCACACCTTTCTAGCTTGAGGAAGATTTGTCCGGTGGCTACCAAGGTTGACACAGTCGGCACATTTGTTTCTAGAATCCAACAAGGTATAGAGAGCACCAAACACATATTACCAATTGCACAAAATGGATAGAAGCAGTATGTTGATGCACACCATAGGCACATGGAGTTCAATGTTGGGGAGCAAGTGTGGCTATCAACAACCAATCTCACATTAGTTGGACCTTGTAAGCTCAGACCTCATTTTATTGGGCCTTTCTTGATTCTTCGTCAATTTGGCACTATGGCCTATCACCTCAAGCTACCACCACACATGAAGATCCATCCAATGTTCCATGTTTCTCTACTACATAGATATGCTCCCTGATCAGGCTAGTGTCATTCCACACAAGACATTTGACCTTGTCCAACACTCATTGATGGCATGGAGGAATATGAAGTGGAGCGTATTCTCCAAAAATGCATGCATGGTACTTGCCATCCGTGGGTAGACTATCTAGTGTAGTGGAAAGGTTACCTTTTCTATGAAGCAACCTGGGAGCCTGCTGCCAATTTGACACATACACCGGTGTTGGTGCAAGCATTTGAGCAATAACTACACAACGAGGACGTTGCATCTTAAAAGGAGGGAGGTCCGTAATACCAAGAGCTAGCCATATGATCTAGATGGGAAATTTGGTTTGGTAACATCTGGAATGATATTATACATGATGGTCAAAATAGATCAGATAGAAGTATCAAACCCCCCCCCCCCCCCCCCCCCCAATGGAGGACATTCTGGCCTTCCCTTCCCCCTGCTTTGTCTCATTGAGAGCTTTACAATCATACCTCACTCATGTGATTCTGAGATTCCTACAAGAATATTCTCTAAAAGATTCCCTTTAGTCAAAGCTTGTTTGACCAACCAGATAGGATCAGGACCAACATGTCACCCATCCAAGTAAGAAATCCAAAGGTGGATCTTGCTGACATGTCACCTATCTGTGTGCCTAATCCAATGGTGGAGCTTTCTTGGAGGAGATCCTCTTTGTCTATATAATAAAGAGAAGGTGCTCCTTTGGGGCATCGGATGATTGTGTGAAGTCTGTGTTTTCTCTCTTCTCTTATCCTTGGAAATATTACACTTGGCTATGGTAGATAGAGGCCAGAAAGTGCAACTTGGATTCTTTGAGCTAGAGTAGGTGTGTCTTAATGGTGTAATCAATGCTTGTTGGTAGCGATTATTAATTTTTGAGTTTTGATCATCTTATAATTGTGGCACTTTAGAGTTCATATATGATTTCTTTTATAACTTGTGCTTCTATAGTGTATGATGTTGCACCAATGTATGTTGTGTAGTGATGTTTATTCCCATGACATTTCCTTTGTGCCATCAAGGGTGATACTTCCTTGAAGGAGTAATTTGAGCTGCCTCATGCAATTGAACACACTTAACTTCTCTAACAAGTAAATTGTGATCTCTTTCTTGAGCAAAAAGTATGGAACTCCATGGGAAGTCCTCCCAAGTACCATGCTATTGCATGAGATAGAAAAAGACTAGGCTGTTTGCTCTGATACGTATGTGGTACAATAGATTCCAAAACCTCTCAATGTAATCACTTAGTTTCCTTTTCTTCTTCCTCTTAAAGCATATTAAGAGTAGCAAAGATGTTTACTTCATAGTCTAGCTAGTAGAAGTGAGTATTTGGGTTTTGTTGGTAGACCAATCCACAATTTTGGGTGCCTCTTGGCTAGCATAGGTGTACCAACTTTGAGCTTTTATGCAAAGTAGGTTGGGAAAAATATGCAGTATATCTTAGTCACTATCTTCTCAATTTTCAATTGAGATGGCCTCAAACTCCTTCACAAAAGTATTGGGGGCATTATCTCCATCTCGTCCCTTGAACTTTTGATATCCTTGCAGTATGAATGGGGTTGGTTTTGCCTTAGTAGCAAGGCCTATCCTTGGTGGAGTAGCTTTAGATTGAACCTTGCAAAAATAAGGAAAGTTAGCATACCTCATAGTTGGGTTTGTAGTTGGTGGGATGATAGGAACCTCAACTAGCAAAACAATAGAGATCTGATCTATATGATTGTTATCTTTGTTAGTTTGGAAATGAATCCAACTGAACTAGCTTGGTCCATGATGAGCTTGAACTTTGGATCAAATACCACTTGTGTTGTTTCTTGTTTGCCAAAACTAGATAAATTAGGGAAAATCAATTGCCCGAGTTGGAGGAGTTTGGGTTGAGTACTAGTGTCTCTAATTACAACATTAGGTGACAATGATCCACCTCCATTGGCTTCTTCATTGCATGATAGGCATGGCAAATTGGGAGAGTAATTCCTCCACTCTATCTTAGCTATGACTAACTTTAGCTAATCATGACTAATGTAGAACCATCCTTTATCTTTATATAAATAATATATCTCAAGTACTTGTAATACCAAGCTAAATATCACAATATCACACATATGCACAATGGGTGTTACATTTACCCCCGGACTAAGTTTTCACTTTGTCCTCAAAGTGAAGATTTCTCTACCTTCTATGATACATCTTCAACTTTTCATGGTTAATCCTATCAAAGTGTTTTCCTCCCAACTCCTTGAGATCGTAGGTGTAATTGCCCCACACCTTCTCTATTATGAAAGGTCCAAAGTATTTAGGCAAAAACTTCTTTTGTACTCTTTTGAATCGAATAGAATCAAACAACACTATCCAATCACCTTCTTTGAAAGGCTATACCTTCTTCTTGCCTTGCCTCTTGTCATAACTCTCCTTTTGTTTCCTTTGGTCTTGCTCCACTCCAACCATAGCAACTACTCTTGCCTCTTCCGACTCCATGAGTTGTTCCTTTCTTGACTTCTCTGCATCACCTCCTTGTGCTTTCTTCAATCTCTTATGATCGCTTTGGAAGGTAGGAAGATCAAAGTGAATAGGTAGGGTGGACTCAATACAATATACCAATTGAAATGGAGAATGTCTGGTGGATGTCTTCATGGTTGTCCTATATTCCCACAAAACTGCATGAATCCTCTTGCCCTAATGATGTTTAACCCCCTCCATTTTTGCATCTTTGGCCAACATCATGGTCTGATTGGTTCTCTTTGCCAAGCCATTGGAATTTGGCCTATAGGATGTTGTTACTCCGTGTATGATAGAGAAATGTTGTAGCATGGCTGTAGTGATGGTTCCTGTAAACTCTCCTCCTCTATCAAAAACCAACTCCAAAGGGCATCCAAACCTAGTGATAATGCATTCATAAAGAAATCTACCAACTTCATCTTCATTCGTATCCCTCAATGGTCTAGCCTCAACCCACTTGGTAAGGTAATCAATAAATACCACAATGCATCTATTGTTCCTTGGGGTTCTATTGAGAGGACCTACAAAATCAATTCCCCACTTCTCAAAAGGTTCTAGCAATGGAATTGATCTAAGAGATGGAGTGGATGTAGACTTTCTAGCAAAAGCTTTACAAACATGACAAGTTTTGCAATAATCAAAACAATCCTTGAAAATCCCTCTCCAATGGTAACCTACATGTAAAATCTTGAAAGCAATCACCTTTCATGCAAAGTGTCCTCCACACATTAAACCTTCATGAAACTCCTTTATGAGTAAGATAGACTCTTCCTTACCCATTGCTCTTTGAAGTAGACCATCTGCTCCTTGGTGAAAAAGAATATCCTCCACCATTGTGTAAGGTGTTGATCTTGCTGTAAGGGCCTTCCTCTCTCTAGCATGCATCCCTTCTGGATAGTTAATTTTTGTCACAAAATCCACAATCTCCTTGTACTCCTTTGGAACCTCTTGAGTCATTGAGGTTGTCATGAGCTCCTCATTCGGGAAGGAATCATCCACTGGCTCATCTCCATCATGATCATAGGCTCTAGATAAAAAATCATCATTTGCATGTTTCTTTCCTGGCCTATCCTCAACGGTGTAGTCATAATCAGACAAGAGTATCATGCACCTTGCTAATCTCCCTTCAACATTAGGCTTGTTGAAGGTGTACTTCAAGGCCTTGTGATTCGTGACAATGGTGGCTTTCCCTCCAATCAAGTAGTGTCTAAACTTCTTGAGACCAAAGATCATTGCCAACCCTTCTCTCTCCTTGATAGAGTAGTTCTTTTCTACTAAAACTATTTGCCTACCAGCAAAAGCTATTGGATGATCATGCCCATCTTGGTTTAATTGACTAAGAGTGCATCCTATAGCTACATTAGAAGCATTAGTGCAGAGGATGAAAGGCTTACTCCAATCAGGTTTAGCAAGAATTGGAGCTACAACAAGGGATTGCTTGAGCTCGTCAAAAGCTTTGATAGCCTTCTTGTCCTCCAAAATCACCATGTAATCTACACCCTTCTTCACGTAGATGGTCAATGCATAAGCCCTTTTGGAAAATGAGAAGATGAATTTCCTATAGTATCCAACCATCCCCAAGAATTGGCATAACTTTGTGAAGCTTGAAGAGAATGGAAGGTCTGAGGTTTTCCTCACCTTCTCAAGATCAACTACTATTCCATCCTTGGAGATGATGTGCCCCAAAATTAGACCTTCTTCACATCCAAAAATGCACTTCTTTGGGTTGAGTGATGCATTTGCCTCATCCAAGCATTGCAAGACCTTGATTAGGTGCTCAAAGTTTTTCTCCTTTCTCCCATAGACACAAAAATCATCAATGAAGTCTCTCACAAATTTCCCAATGAAAGGTTAAAATACCTTGTTCATGAACCGTTGGAATGTAGCTGGAGTATTGCAAAGCCCAAAAGATATGACCTTGAAAGCGTAAGTTTCTCAAGGTGTGGTGAATGTGGTGAGTTGTTGATGCTCTGGTGCAATCTTGATTTGGTTATATCTACTATAACCATCTCCAAAACTATACCTCTCATGACATGCAACCTCTTCCAAGATCTCATCAATGAATGGCAATGGGTAGTTGTCCTTCTTGGTAACAACATTGAGCTTCTTGTAATCCACACATACCCAAAGTTTACCATTCTTTTTCTTCACAATGACAATTGGAGACACTCATTTTGAATTCTCCACCTCAAAGATAAATCCAGCTTCCTTGAGCTTATCAATCCCCTCCTTCACAACCAAAGATATTGGTGGGCTAATGCTATGTTTCTTTTGGCGGATTGGTCTTGCATGTGACTCCACCTCTATCTTGTGCTCCTCTAAGGTGACTTCCTTCAAATCCTTGTCACTGAAAGCAAACACATGGATGAACTTGTTGAAAATCTCCTCAAATCTCACCTTCTCCTCCTTGGTAACATTTGGACCATACTTGAGATTAGCTAACCTTCTCTTTACCTCCTCAAGTGTCAATGGTGATTTATCTGGGTCCTTCAAAAACTCTAGCTTAGGTGCAAAATCCATAGCACACAAGGGATGCACATCTGAATTCGAGACAAATTCATCCTCCTTCGTGGAAGTCTCCTCTTCCATGCTTGTGTCCACACCTGAAGCTCCTTCTTCAAAATCTGATTCTCAATAATCAAAAGATGGTGTCTGAATATGAAGTGTTGGTGGTGTTAGTCACAAGAACTATGACTTTATGGTTTGATGGCCCAATCCTCAAGTACCCTTTGTGCCATCTATCAGTTGTGCGTGTTGCTCTCAACCATGGCCTCCCAAGAAGTAAGTCATAGCTTGAATCCTTCAAGACTTGGAAAGTCATGAGATTTTGAACTCCCATAATGGAAACTATCACCTTGTCCATCATCCTTATTCATCAAACTTGTTGTTTGTTTGCCATGCTCACCAAAAATGTTGAGGGTCTTGAGGGTATCATACCCAACTTCTTCATCAACCTTTCTGACATGGCATTCACTACTTATCCTCCATCAACAAGTGCATCCTTGATGTTGTGACCATTCACTCTCACATCAATCTTGGAGGCATATTCACAAGCCTCCCATGGTGTTGGCTTGGCATCCACCACCCCCATTGATACTAGAGCTTTTTCATTCTTCTTCCTCTTGCTCCTTGTAGAACTTAAACCACCTCTAAGTTCCTTTCTCAAGATAGGGTTCAAAGCAATGAATTTTCCCACGGTGATATTAGCCTTGTGACTACCAACATCCTCCAACACATTGTAGTTCCATTATTGCTTTGAAATCAAGAAATCTTCCATCCCCAACTTCTTCCTTGGAGTCTTTGTTGTTGATGGTGTTGAGGTGCGAGTGCTTCTAGTAGACATAGGAGTATCCTTGCTTGGAGAAAGTCCTTGAGAAGAGTGGACACCCTCTGCAAAATGAGCTCTCTTTTTCTCTTGTGCCAAAAACTCCAAATTAAGATCCTTGGAGTTTGAGCACTCTCCCTTCTCATACTTGCTCTCAACCATATCTATGGATGCTATCCCCTTACCTTTGTTTGGATTAGGAGCCACTTGGGTTTCACTTCCTCCCTCTTTCCCTCTATTGGTCTCCTCATAACCCCTTCCTCCATGGTAAGTGGAATTTGGGCAATTCCTTTGGATATGGTCTCTTCCTCTACAACCAAAACAATTTTTCTCATTGAAATTGTTGGCTGATTGGCCTCCTTTGTATGGATAGTTTCCATAACTTCTAGGCCCTCTCCCCACATTCTTATCCACCTCTTTCTTCTCCTATAGTTGCACCACATTGATCTTGAGATCTGCAAGTTGTTCTGTGATGGTTTGAAGTGGATCCTTTAGTGGAGGTGCAAGAACTGGAGCAACTTCTACCTGTGGTGCAAACCTTGCCACCAAAGTATCAGAAGTTCCACCATACTTGTAACCTTGAGGAGGATGCACAACCTCCTTCACCACCAAATCACTCTCATCCCCTTCCAAATTCTCCTCCATATGAATTGCAATCTTGATAGCTTCAACCTTGGAAGAAGGTTTCTCATATCTCATCTTGCTTCTAATTTGTGGTCTCAATCCTCTCACAAAATTCTGGGTGAGCATGGCCCCTATGCCAATCATAGTAGTCTCCACATCATCCCTACCTTTCCTCAACACTATGCAAAATCTGGACTCTAACTTTTCCACTCTTTCCACATAGACTCTCACTTTCTCTCCATCTCCTTGTTTGAGAAAGGTAACCTCAATCATCAATCTCTCATAACTCTCATCTAGAAAGTTCTCAATGAGTGTTGAAGTTAAACTCTCCCAAGACTCTTTTTCTCCATCTCTCCTCTTTTTTTTGGTACTTTGACTCATACCATGTAAGTACTACATCCTCAAAGAATCTGGTAATAATGGGGCCCACCCATTCTTCCTCCTCTCATTGTTTCCTATGCAAGCTCTCTTGAAATCTCTCACAAAGGTCTCCACATCTTTTCCATCCTTGCCAAAGAAAACCGGAATTTTCCCCATCTTAACCCCTCACTATCTTTCTTTTCTCTAAATTTTTTTTTCTCTTTTCTTTCTCTCACTCTATAGCTAATACAGTATGTACATGACTAACACCATTTGAGAATAATCCACCCTAGGGAACAAAAAAGGTTCAGGTTGCTCCAAGATTACTATAGCAACATCAAATCCTAGAGTGCATATTAATCGAACTCTCATGGATAGTTTATCCATAAGTTGAAGATTATCTCCATCACTAACCTTGAGATTTAGTTGATGAAGCTAGTAGTATTTCTGTAGCTATACTAAGACTATCTCCAAGATCCTTCACCAAAGTTTCCAAAAAATCTTTTACTCCATTACACTCGTGTCCTTTTGGAAGTCCTTCCACTCCACAAACCTCACACAACTCCTTGGTCTTAGATCCCCTCCCTTTCAATCTTGGTGAAGAAGGTCCAACATGCAAACCCAAATCAAGTAATCCTCTCCTTTCCCTCAAGCTCTTGCTCTCAAAGGTCAATGGACATGAACTTGCCTTATGTTCCTTCTCTCCACATAGAAAGCACTTAGAATCACTCTTTCCTCCAAGTGGTGTAGGTTTTTGGATCCTCTCAAAACTCTCTTCAAATTCTATTTTAAACTCTCTTCTCCTCAAATCCACCCTTACAATCACCTCAAACCCTTGGGGAACTTTGCATAGCCTCAGTTTTCACTCTTGGTGACCCTCCATATTCCCAAGATGAGGCTAAACCCTCAAACATGCTTTTTGTTGCCCTCACACTCCTCATGCATGAAGTCTAAACTGTGTAAAATTGAACCTTCCTCACAATGTTAGTTAAATCTCGGAACTAGTATCTCACAGTCCTCTAAAATTTTTCAAACTTGATCATAACTCTTGGACATTACTCCTTGCAAATTTCAGATCTTTTCATTGAGCCATTTGGCTTAGGCACCTTTCTATTCAACATACATATTTCAGATTTGGTCTAAAAACCACCCCCTCACTTTAAAAACTAATAACTCTCTGCACAAAAATGATCTATGTCTAATTTTTGTGTTAACAACTAGGATACAATGCACTAAATTTTCTTGAAAAGTTTCACCACAATCCATTGAAAATTGAAGAAATGACAGACTCTGTACAATTTTCTAGAGAGCATGTGGTTGCGAGTGCAGTTTACCCTATCAGAAAATTTTGAAAATTCTGGCCCAATGCGCATAGTAAGTCTCACAATAATTTCAAGTGTGCTAACTGAAGGATAACTTAAGCTATCATGTGTAAAAATTTCAAGTCCAAATCCCAAACTTGAGATTTTGCCCAAAATCACCTTAATCTCCAAAATCTACAATCCATCTCACACAATCTCTCCAAATCCTCTCAAGTGTACAAGATGTACAAAATCACCTCAAAGACATCATAATGAACTTTAGTGTATACAAATGGGTCCAAATTGTCTAACATAAGCTCAGCACTCTCCTCCCCTAAAGTTCTCTCTAAGTGAGTTCTCATATCCTCCTTCTGTCTAATATAGAATTGTATGCGGAACATTATCTTACCTTCTAGCGAGGTCCCAACAACGGAACCAAAAATGTGAGCCGACCTGTCTCTCATGCAGGATGAACCTCTGGTGGCTATTATGGTACCATACCATGGACTAAGAAGACAAAGAACCCCAACTCCATTATACTCCTCCAAGGCTAACACTCCAAGACTCAAGACATTGCTCACTAGAGAACTCAATGAGAGAGAGATAGTTGCAAATGAAAGGATGATGAGTACCTCCTCACCCCTTGTTTATATACTTGTGAAATAGTTATGCACCAAAGTTACTATTTATTGGAGTAACTCAAGTTACTTGGCTAAAAGTCAAGTACAGTAAAAAAGTAGAAAGGAATATCCATTCATATGGGCATATTCCACTAGCATGTGATCTTATCTTGACCCAACCACTAAGTCAAGGATTCCTTCACATGGGCTATCCTTGGACTATAGAAGAATCCAAAACAAAAAGGCTTGCGGGCCCAAGAGTTCTCAACTCTTTCCTCAAAGCCAAACACCTAGGAATAATACCAAGTCAACACACTAGAATCCAAAATAGTGATGCTCATATTTTCTACTTCCTCTAAAGTAAGGTCCCTTCTACCTTTACTATGACTAACTTTAGCTTATCATGACTAATGTAGAACAATCCTTTATCTCTATATAAATAATATCTCTAAAGTACTTGTAATACCTATACCTAATACTTGTACTTGTAATATCTCTGAAGTACTTGTAATACCAAGCTAAATATCACAATACCACACACATGCACAAATTGGGTGTTACGGATCCAAGACTCTGAATTTTCTATTGAGGAATTCACATGAAACCTTGCACAAAAATACAAACCCTAGCCACCAACACTACTAGAAATTTTCACAAGGCAATTTGGATCACAACCTTGGGAGTGACCAAATCTTCAAACCTGATCAGAATGTCATCTCCAACTCCTCACTTTCCAAAGCTCCAACTTCAATTGGCCCAATCTGAGTTGAGATTGACCACACTCTAAAATTTCTTGAGCTTAGCAATACAAGGAATTTGTCTACTCACCAACCCAATTGACAAATGATGAAGATTTCTTATGAAGCTTTGTGAATCTCCTATTTTGTGCTCGTATGTATGAATTTTACCCCCTTGATTCAATTAATCATATTTTCCAAAAAATCGACTCAAATCACTCAAATCTAGTCACCAAATTATAGTCTATCAGCTTCTCTCTCTCCAACGGTGGTCCTCTCTCTTTGAATTCCCTCTCAAAACTCCCCTAATGGTCAAAAAAATTTAGAATTTTTTCTTGAAATCCAATCTCTTGCAATTTTGTCATTTAGCCTCTTCACTTCTTGACAAGTGGACCCCATAACTCCACCTCGAAGCTCATAAGCAAAATTGAGTCATTCTCCAACTACAAGAGCACATAGATTTTCAAGTCCTTGACTTGTAAGTAAACACCAAAAGGACAATAGGATCTGGGTTTTCCATCATTGAGTTTGTGAATACTGCCCCAAAATGTGCCACCATTGAATCTTGTAAGCCATTGTGGTGTAGGTTTTGAAGTCTGATGAGAAAAGGATTTGGCAGTGGTAGATTGGTAGCATTGGATTTCTCCTACTTAGTTGCTCTCTCCACTGCTCGACCTCCACGCTCTACTACAACTCTCACTCTCAATGTCTTCCTCCCACTCAAGATTCCTTCCACTTGAGACTCCTCCAACCAAAACATACCTTCCTTTCAACTCTCCAACACCTATGTACATAAGAGCCCTCAAAGAAGACAAGACCATAATCCATGTGGCCAATGGTATACATGTACATAGATTGCTCACATGGCAATAGCTCAACCATGGGATCTATAGCTCAACCATGGGACCTACTCCATCTTTACAGAAATAAACCACACAAATAAGCTACGCTAGTTTACTTTTTCATGGGCTACACAAACCACAACACTACAACATACTCTCTATTCTTGTTTTGATTATTTGCCATAATTGCTTCTATGTCTCACTTCATTTCCTAGTGTTATGCTTTGGCTTCTAGAAATGCTTGGTTGAGGAGCTAATTCTCACTTTTCAATTTTTGGGTGATCTCTACCTTTTCCTCATTAACTTGTCTTGATTCATCTAGCTCAGCCTTAGCTCAATCCAAGTCTCTCCAAAGCACCTTTGAATCTACACAATGATTGTACACGGTAGAATGTTGTTCCTTCACCAAATAGACAATATCATATATCTCTGACCACTTCCTTTAATATGAGAAAGATCAAAACAAGAAAATTAAGAATTGGAAGAACAACCTTTCTCAAATTTCTCCACTAATTTTGAATGAAGATGAACAAATGCGTCCTCTTGTGTTCTTGTCCACACATAGTACTCCAATTCCTTTGGCAGTTTTGTCAAGGAGGAAAAAAGGATTGCATAGTTTGCCAGGAACCTATAATAGTACCCTACATGTCCCAAGAATTCTCAAAGCTCTTTGATGATACTTGGTGATTCTAGTGCTTTTATGAGTTTACTTTTTCCACAAACACCTTGATTCCCCTTCTAGATATGCAGTGTCCCATAAGTATCCCTTCTTCCATTAAAAAGAAGCATTTTTATAGATGAAGTTAGAGTCTTGTTTCTTGGCACCTCTCTTAGCTCTTCCAAAGATGTTCAAGGTGATGGTTTTGTCTTCCAAAGACAAAAAAATCATTGATGAAGACCTCCATAAATTTTCAAAGGAAATCCTTGAAAATTGCATTCATCATCCTTTGAAAGCTTGCAAAGGCATTGAAAAAACCAAATTTCATTTGATTATAGGTGCATGTTCCCCAATGAGTAGTGAAAGTAAAATTGTCTTTGTCTTGTTCTTAAATAGACACTTGATTGTACCTTGAAAATCCATCCAAAATACTATAGCGTTGATGTCTCACCTCTTGGTCCAAAATGGTGTTTGTAAATGGCAGTAGGTGGTGATCTTTCATTCTGACCACATTAAGCTTTAGAAGTCTTTACATACATGAATCTTTCACTTTTTCTTCTTTGGCACAATCATGATGGGAGATTCCCACTCACTTTTGAGTACAAGGAAAATGATGATTTGTTTCCAAAGATACTTGTCTATTTCATCTATAACCAACAATGAGTATTTTGGATTTACCATGTACCGATGGTTGCAAATGGGAACTGCTCCTTCCACCAAGTTGATCATCATTTGATATGGTGATGCTAATTAATTCATACATGGGTACTATACAACCATGGTTGTCCAATGAGTAATGGGCACCATTGTTGGTTGGGTTAGTCCTGTAACACCCATTTGTGCATGTGTGTGGTATTGTGATATTTAGCTTGGTATTACAAGTACTTAAGAGATATTATTTATATAGAGATAAAGGATGGTTCTATATTAGTCATGGTTAGCTAAAGTTAGTCATAGCTAAGATAGATGGGACCTTACTTTAGAGGAAGTAGGAAAGATGAGCACCACTATTTTGGATTTTAGTGTGTTGACTTGGTATTATTCCTAGGTGTTTGGCTTTGGGGAAAGAGTTGAGAACTCTTGGGCCCGCAAGCCTTTTTGTTTTGGATTCTTCTTTAGTCCAAGGATAGCCCATGTGAAGGAATCCTTGCTTTAGTGGTTGGGTCAAGATAAGGGGAATATGCCCATGTGAATGGATATTCCTTTCTACTTTTTGACTTTACTTGACTTTTAGTCTAGTAACTTGAGTTACTACGGTAATTAGTAACTTTGGTACGTAACTATTTCACAAGTATATAAACAAGGAGTGAGGAGGTACTCATCATTCTTTCATTTGCAACTATCTCTCTCTCATTGAGTTCTCTAGTGAGCAATGACTTGAGTCTTGGAGTGTTAGCCTTGGAGGAGTATGATGGAGTTGGGGTTCCTTGCCTTCTTAGTCCATGGTGCGCTACCATAATAGCCATCAGAGGTTCATCCTGAGTGAGAGACAGGCCGGCTCACAGTCCAGGCTTGTAGTGGGAGATGCAAGATGTTATGGGAGGAAGTGAAGTGATGGTACAATCCTTGCATAGCTGGCCATTTACTTGAACATTGTAGTCAAGATTCGCTAGTTGTAATTCCACTAAGGGATGGGAATTTCCCATAGAAACTGACCCTAGGGGATGCTTGAGGCTCAAACCCGTTGGTCTCCATGGTGTGTCACTTTGTGATTAGGCAAGACATATGGGAGGTAGGTTCCTAATACAAATTCTTGCTCATCCAACCAATGCGATGAGCAACTGAGGAACACTGATTCACAACGATGCCACTTAAATTTCAAGAGAATGCAACTACTCATTCATATCATACACATAGCTAGAATAGGAATTTTGTAGTTATTATTTTATATTTAGCTAGCCACATCAACCTTGATGTGTGAAATAAATCAATTCTTACAATCCTAAGCAAGAAAGGGGTGATCATTTGTATAGGTAGACTGGTCAAATCCTCTTATAAGTAGAATGATTGCAACCCTTAAGTCTCTCTTCTTCTTGGGGATCATCCACTGTCACATATTCAGGCTGGAAGTTTACACTTGCAAGGGAAGATAATTCCCTCTCAATAAAAACTATAACCCTAAAAGAATTGCCTATCTACCTTCAGCATTGTACTAATTATGGCTGCCATCTCCTTTGCAGCCCATGCCACAAATGCAAATTGGTTCTCCTCCCTTAGATACTCTTTCTATAGATATACACAACTTACTTTGTCAACTTGCCATTGAACTCTTAATTACTTTCTCTTAACTAGTTTACATTCCTAGAGTTCTTTTATTCATGTTGTTGTACTTTGCCATTCTCTCTTTGAGAACACACTAGGTGCCTAGCTATGGAGTTTACTGATCAGAGGTCATATGTAGAGTTGTCACTACTAGTCTGAGCACATATGTTGCACAATCATTGGAACCTTTTACTCTTGTTTCTAGTTTTCCTTCTATCAAGTAGGGGAGTAATGGGCAACCTAACCTATCATAACAACACACTCTTGGTTTGCTGATCATCACTTCAATCATTTCCAAACAGAAAACACAATACACCTAAAAGGAAGGAACATAAGTGCTATGCCCGCAATCCTAAACAAGTATAGAAACATGGAGAGGATCTAATTACAAGAATACAACATTATCTCTCCATGCTTTTTGTTGGAAATGAGCTTAAAAGCCTTCTTGCTCTATCCACAAGCTAATTTAATCTTTACTCCAATCTTACTCCAATATGTACTCTAGAATTCAACCAATTTCAAATCTCAATGGGGAATTTCTATATCTTTATGGAGAGACTTTGTGCAACTCATATGGGTATAACTTTTTCTTTGTGACTTGGATTCAAATGTTCTAGAATTCAATGGAAAATGTATGAGATAAAATTGCCGATGATATAAAGAAAGCCACAAGCTGATTATTATAGCTCCTTTGACAAGATCTCAAACTTAGCCAACTTTTTGTAGGTTTTTCACCCTAATTTTGAAATCCCTAATTGAGGATTCTCTCCTAGGTCTTGGAAACTTCTACCAGATTTTTAGAATAGAAATACACATAGTCGCTACTCTAATAAGCTAAAATCGTCAATCATTGTCACAAAAATTGGAAGAGTTAGTATTTAGTAGCAATTGAAGGTAGAAATGCTCCTATGCTCCTATTGAGCTTACAATAATTTTTCAATAGAACTCTGAACTCTGAGCAAACAAAGTTCTCCAAAGTAGCTTTTTGTACTATTTTTAAACCCTTGCAAAGTTTGATGGTTTAATCCAATCCCAATGCATCGATATGGATCAATTTTTGAGTTGGGTTAACTTGTGAGCTCTACAAACCCAAGTATGTTTGATCCGGGACTTTAAATTCTCTACTTGAGGAATTCACATGAAATCTTTTCATAGAGGTGCAAAATCTAGCCACCAACCATACTAGAAAATTTCTTAGCTTGATTCAAAATACAGCTTGAAAAGCAACCAAAACCCCAAACTTGATCATAATCTTCTCCTTGACAACTTGATTTCTAGTGCTCCAACTTCAACTGATTAGATCTAATTCAAGATTGACTCAAAACTAGAATTTATTGAGCCCAATATAGTGAGCACTTTATAAAATCAGTAATCTCATTGACAAATCATGAATAAATATGACAAAACTCTCAAAATTTTCTTGTTTGCTCATTTGAGTAAGAATCCAACCCCTTGCTTCAATTGACCCTAATTCACTCAAAATCAGCTCAATTCCCTTGGTTTTTGTCTCTTGATTGTAACCTATTAGCTCTTCTCTCCAACAATGCTCTCCTTCTTCAAATACCCTCCTTTAATCCTTGAAGAAGTCCAGGCTTCTCCTATTGGGACCCAAACTCTTGCAAATTGTCATTTAGTCTCTTCACTTTTTGACAAATGGACCCCACAACTCCACCTTGAAACTCCTGAAAAAATTTAAATCCTTTTTCTTCTATAAGAGCACATAAATTTTTAAATCCCAAATTTTCTTGCAAGTAAGCATTAGAAGGACAAAAAGATTTGGGTTTTTCATCACCAATTTCATGAATGCCACTATGAAATATGCCACCATCAAGTTCCATAAGCGATCATGGTATTAAATCTAAAGCCTAATGAGAAAAGGATTTGGGAGTGGTAGATTGGGAGCATGGGATATCTCCTATTCCTTTGACGCCCTAGTGTCCACATGCTATTAGCACTTTCACTCTCAACATCCTCCTCCCACTTGAGACTCTTAAACCAAAACACACCTCTTTCTCTCAACTCTCTACCACCTATATACATTAGAGCCTTTGAAGAAGACAAAATCATACTCAACATGACTAGCCACTTGAATGCACATAGATTGCTCACATAGCATTAGCTCAACCCTTGAAAAGGACAAGATCATACTTCACATGGCTGGCCACTTAAATGCACAAATATTGCTCATATGGCAATAGCTCAACCGTGGGATCCATCATACAACCTACTCCATCTTTGTGTAGATAAATCACACTAGTTTACTTTTTCATGGGCTATGCAAACCACAACACAACATTGCATCTCTAGATGTTGCTTACACCTGGTCCTTGATTGCAGACATTCCCATAGTGTATTCTTCCTTGCAATTGGTTTTCCAATGGAAGACCTTTATCACCCCAAAACAACCCCATCTTGGTAACAAGCTGTAGAACAATGTTATTCAACCTGAAGGCCACCCTACCTATTGCAGTCAATACATCCATTAGCAATCCCAAATGTTGTATCTGAGCATGGTCTGCAAGCTAAAGGACATGTGGAGTTAGCTCAAACTCCATGTATCCTAACTTGTGGGCTATCTTTTTTCATTACATTGACACTTGATTCTAAGTCAATGAGGAAAAAGGCAGCCACATAAAACACATGAAGGATGGGAAGATCTTGTCAAGCCATACAAGGGAGAGATAAAAGAGTTAAAATGGGACTAGGCCCTAATAATATTGATATGAGAAATCTGCCCTACCGCACCTAATATATCCAAACTATGCAAGGCATAAGGTTTACAAACTTTTGGAGCATCTCAAGACGCATCAAGTAGTGTGATTGGTCTCCTATGGATAGCACCAACCAATGCTCTCTATAGATCAATGGACACATGTTGTCTAAAGTATGCAACAAAGTATGAGGGTGAGATTGGTACCCCATGACATTTAATATGATAAGCTTTTGTGCACTCCCTAACAAACGTGTCAATCTTGTGTTCATTGCTCCATATAACTTCAAGGCTAGAGGAACAAAGAGGTGACCTTGCTGCATACCCCTATACTTGGAGACCTTACATGCTATTGCTCCTCTTGCCACTCATCCAAGGGGATGAATAATCACTCCTTCCAAAACTACATCATGCATAGGGGATGAGTAACCACTCTTTCCAAAACTGCATCATGCATAGGGTCTTTAACCACATCTGCCTTTTATCACCAGATCATCTTTGACCAAGTATAAGTCTACTCTAACATGTATTACATGCAAAGCATACGAAAGGTCATTCCAAGCAAGGTATCCACTCTTGTGCCACAACAAACACTATATCCCTAGTGGCATCATGGGTAGCTATGCTTTGTCATCCAAGAGGACACCATGTCATATGGACCACAACTACATCTAATGTAGAACCACACTCACAAGTGAGTAACAAAGATGAAAATTGGTAGACCAAACTTAGGTGTAACCTTATCACCATAAAGAAGGTAGTTAGTGCAAGTCAAAATGCTCCAATGCATGGTTGAGCTAGGATCCAAGAACCTGCACCCTTGCTAGAGCAAGAGTGAAGACGTGCTCTAGTGGCCCAAGGAATGGATGAGTCAACTAAGAGAGAATGTAGCATATGCTGACACTATCACTTTATTGAGGAAGCTTGCAATCCCTATTTGAGTCAATGGGTATAGAGTTATAATACATCCTCCAATTTCTACTTCAATTTATGGGGAGCCTAGGTACTATTGCTCTATTTGGTAGATGGTGTGCAACTCATGTTGCTTTATCCAAGTTACTTTCTTTAGGGCCAATGCAAGTTGCTTCTTGTAGAACTTCTTATCTTCCTATAGATATTTTGATGTTATGTTTGCCTTTGCTGAGGTAAGGTCCATCAAAATATTGTATTGAGGTGCCTCCATTGTTACAATCAATTTATTCTTCTTTGGAAGATCTTTTGCCTAATTAGGGTCTTCATTTGGAAGTCCATTCTTTTGAAGATCAAGCAGCAGGGTCACATCTTCTAAAGATATGGTCTGCAAACAATAGATATGTCACACAATATTATGGATGCCTTCCTTGGGTCCGGTTTGGGAATTGGTTCCTTGGGCATCTTTTGTATTTCTCCCTGAATCAAGTCCTCCATCCCCCTTCAAATATCTACCAAAAAAGCTATGTTAGGTGGTTATGATGCATCTTCGTCTTCAAGTTGCCTCTTCCAAAGATATTCATCTTCCATTATCTTAGCAAGGTATTTTGTTTTGAGCTTCTTGAGGAGTCTTTGTTCTTTCTTTGATAGAATCTCCTTTGTGCATCATTGATTAACCTAGCATTCAAAGAGGATGAAGAGTTTGAACAGGAATCTTCATGAATGGTCTTCTTGTAGGATATTGTTTCCACCATGTTAACTTTCAAATCTGGCCAACCCCCTTCCTTAGATGACAATCAGTCCTTGGGTTGATCTCCTCCAAAGTGATAGATGGAGTGTATGTTGGAGGTTACCTTAGCAATAGGCCAGGTAGGAACAAATCATACATGAAATGCTAGCATGAGTGGTTGAACAATTTGCCACCACATGGCCAGTTCCTTTGCAATTGAAGCATAGTAGAACATAAGCAATTTGCCACCTTGGTTTTGGGTAATTCAAGGACCAATGCCTTGGTACATTGCAATTGTAACAAGTCCCATGAGTTGTATTCTGCTTGGGAAGCATGATTTTTCATTGAAATTCACTGCTTGGGTATTCCCTATTCACATATCATGGTATAGTGAATGTCAGCTTTGGTTTAGTGGTAGGGTGTAGTAGGCACTTCTTGCATAGCAAATGCGGGATTTTCTTCTTCCACACAGTACTCTTGTGGTTTCCAAGGGGAAACTCATTCCACTTTCTGTACTAGATATGATGGTCTTGAGGTTAAACATTTGGTGTTAGCCTGGCCCATTGATCAGAAGTGGTACACCAGATGTTGGGTCATGAGTAGGAAGGAGTCTTCCTCTTGTCTTGCATCCAAGAACATGATTTATCATGATCACACAACTATATAACAAGAAGCCATTATATGGCCAGTTCCTTTGCAATTAAAGCATAGTGTGACATAACCAATTTTTCACCTTGGTTCTAGGCAATTCAAGGACCAATGCCTTGGTACACTACAATTGTCATGTGCAATGAATTGTATTTTGCATAAGAGGCATGATTATTTGTTGAGATTCACTGCTTGGGTATTCCCTATTCACATATCATGGTATAGTGAATGTTGGCCTTGGTGTAGTGGTAGGCACTTCTTGCATAGCAAACATGGGATCTTCTTCTTCGACATAATACTCTTGTGGTTTCCAAGGGGAAATCCATTCCACTTTTTGAACCAGATATAATGGTCTTGAGGTCAAACATTTGTTGTTGGCATGGTCAGGTTGACCATAGGTGGTACACTTGACATTGGGTCATGAGTAGGAGGGGGTTCTCCTCTTTTCTTGCACTCCCACCAATTGTACTTTGAATTCTATGAAGTCTTTGATCAGCTCTTCAAGCTTAATGTTTGTTTTTGAAGAAGACTTCAGGGTGGTTACAACCTTCCTTTGATGATTGCATTGCTTCTTCTTCTCTTCTTTTGAAGATGAAGATTCAAGTGAAGAGTCAGAACTTGATGAGCTGGAGTTGAATGAAGATGACCCCTCTCTTCCTCTCTTGCTCTTTCTCCTATTCACCATGGATTCTTGGTATTTTTTAGGCGGCATAAGATAAATTTGCTGATTTTACCACCTTTTCCAGAGTGTCATGTTCACTCTCATTAGCAAAGATTTGAATCTATAGGAATAAACCACCTAGGAACCAAGAAAATGCACAGGCTCCCAAATATCCCATGCCCAGTGCTGGTTTGGGAATTCTTGCAAGGAGGCTATGGAATCTCTTTGTATAGTCTCTTAAATTTTCTTTCCTATTTCTCTCCAGAGCAAATTACAAAGCAAAATAAAATTGCTTTGTAATCTAGTTCTCTAAAGTAACCCAAAATCATTTTCTTGAATCAGGCCAAGTTGCAATCTTGATTCTAGTTTGACTAGTGTGAGCATACTAGCTTCTTTCCTTCTTACAGAGTAGATTGGAAAAATTCAAAGTCAGTTAAGTTCTGAGTCTTCTCTATTGGTGAAGGAGATGGATTTGAACTCCTTGAAGAAGGTAGCAAGGTCATCATCCTCCTCTCTTCCTTTGAATCATTGTTATGCTTTGCGTGTAAAAGATACCCTTGCTATTGATGGTGGTGGGGTTGGTGCTAATAATGGTAATAAAACAAAAGGCCAATATTTGGAGTTGAATCCAATGATACATACTCTATGTGGCAGGAGGTTCTCTCTTTTGAAGAAAGTAGATCTTCTTCTTCCATAGAGTCTTCTTTACATACTTGTCAAATAAGACCTAACTCAAAACTTGGAGAGAACTTGGAAAGAGAAGTCAAAACTTGGACTTCTCTTCCTCTAGTGCCATGGATTGATGTTGTCCCAATTGACATTGAGATGATCTTCATCAAGAGATTGGTAGAAGGTGCATCTTGATCAAAGTTAAGTTTCCTTGGTAGTGATTGAGCCTTGGGCCCTAGAGTAGACCTAAGGTGACCCACAATCTTGTGACCTCTTTCTTTCATCTGTTGGTCCAAGTGTACAATAATTTTTTCAATTTCTTCATAAATTTTTTGACAAAGAGTAGCACAATCTTCTTGGTCTTTGTGAAGATCCTATTTTCTCATCTTTTTTTTGTTTGCATGATCAAAAATTTTGGTTAACTCCTTATATGGCTTTGCACATTCCAATTTGCTAGGTACCTCTTTCATGACATGTATCTCTGATTTTTTGGGATGATTTTCATATCCCACCACTCCAAGAAGTTTGTCCTCATTAGAAATGCTAAAACGTTTCATGTAAAACCCATCAAACACACAATTGAAGTATATTAGTAAGTAATAGGTTGATTACACAAGGTAAGGGGCTGGAAAATTTTGAATACAAAGGAAAGTGTCACATTTGAGTCCTTTACTATTTATTATTTAACCTCTTGGGCGTAGACAACTCCTAGACAAGGACAATGACACTAAGAAGGTGCATGTAATACCAAGAGCTAGCCATATCATCTCGATGTAAAATTTGGTTTAG
Source organism: Lunularia cruciata (assembly GCA_948567375.1). Classification (NCBI taxonomy): domain Eukaryota; kingdom Viridiplantae; phylum Streptophyta; class Marchantiopsida; order Lunulariales; family Lunulariaceae; genus Lunularia; species Lunularia cruciata. The sequence goes on from OX419756.1 coordinate 11,892,394, forward strand.
TAACATCTAGAATGACTTTTTACATGATGGTCAAAATAGATAAGATAGAAGTATCACCAAAAGAGTACTTCTACTAATAGGGCAAAAACCAAAATAGACTTGAGAACCTTAGAACCAATAGCTAGACATATGATTTAAAGGTGAGAATTGGTTTGGTAACATCTGGAAGGATGTTTCACATGATGGACTAAACAGATCAGAAAGAGGTATCACCAAAAGGGAACTTCTACTAATAGAGTAGGAACCAAAATATGCCTAAAATCTTTGAAGGCAATTTTGGAGGCCTAAACGGATGAATTAGGCCTCAAAAATTTGTGGATTCCCCCACTAGAGGAAAGGTTAGCCTTCCTCCCCCATGCTTTGCCTCGTCAAGAGCTCTCCAACGGTATCTTACTCATGTGATTCTGAGATTCCTACAAGAAGATTCCCTAAAAGATTCCCTCCAGTCAAAGCTTGTTTGACCAACCAGATAGGACCTAGACCAGACATGTCACCCATCTAAGTAGGTAATCCAAGGGTGGAGCTTGCTGACATGTCACCTATCTGTGTCCCTAATCCTATGGTGGAGCTTCCTTGGCGGAGATCCTCTTTGTCTATATAATAAAGAGAAGGTGCTCCCTTGGGGCATTGATTGTTTGAGTATGCAATCTGTGTTTTCTCTCTTCTCTTGTCCTCGGAGTATTACAGTGCACTATGGAAATAACAAAGAATAATCATTTGCACAAAAGTATATAATTTGAATGAATTTTGAGAAAGTGATGATTTATTATGAGAGTTTCTTTTCTTCTTGAAAGGTCTCTTAAAAATTCTTGGTTGATAAATGTCCTACCATTCCAAAGAGGATGGATATGCTCTTCTAAAGCTGAAGACCGTGCCTTCTTTGGAAGGCACTAACCTCTTTGCATGTTCCAAAGACCTAAATTTGTGGCCTTCCAAAGATAATGAATGTGCATCCATTTCCAAAGGCGTTGCATTCCTCAAAACTAATGTACTTCCCTTGCAAAGGCACATTATTCACCAAATAAAATGTACCACCCTTCCAAAGGCACTATCTGTAGCAAATCACAATGTCCTTGCTTTGAGAAGGCACCCTCTTCTCCCAAAACCAATGTGCTACCCCTCTAACAACTCTACCTTTGCTTGAAACCCAATATCATACCCATTAGAAGGCACTATCTTCTTGAAGCAATGTTACCATTTGTAAGGCACTTTCTTTGCCCAAATAAGGTGTTCTACCATTTGTAAGGCATGATCTTCAAGACACAGTATGATCTTCATCACAATATAATCATTTAGTCTTCACACTTTGGTTACTTACAACACTCAATGTAAAATTGGTCAAGGCATTGTATCAAGCAATTACACCAAAGCCAGGAATCTCACACACACAAGGCAACCAATGATTTTTATTGATATTCACCAAAGTGCAAACATAAATTATGAAATTTTCATGAGGGAGCATGAGAAAGGTGACAAAGAGCTGTGAAGCTGTATTGTATTTTTTTGTTCACTACTTGTATATTGGACAATGTAGCTGCGCTTAAATAGCTATAGGCAACTACAATAAAGAAACTAAAACTACCTACAATGAAGAAAAATAACAAATGGCAACTGCCTAGAAATACCTAATGGTCCATGATGGCCACTACTAAAGGTGCTGCTTTAGAAGGGTATGGATTGTATGGCTAGATCATTGTGCTACACCACACCTCCTCAATTGCCTCTAAGGACTCTTGTGCTGCCTCAAACTTTTCCTTTGGTTCTAGAGTCTCTACTGCCTTATCAAGATGGGCTCTTATGGATAGCAAGGTTATCATCAAGCTTTCCCTCAACTCCCTAAACTTCTTCTCTATTCCAGTCTTAAGTCCTCAGGCTATCCGCTCCAACTTCTGGTCTTCAAGGGGTTCCATGAGTATTTTAAATGCCAGCCTAAGATCATGTACTTGCTCTATAGTTGCGGTAGTCCCCATTAACTCCACCATCATCTCTTGTATTATGGTACATACCTGCTTCACTATGTTTTGGCGTTGGTCCTCCCTTGACCCCTTGACCTATAACCGCACCATCACTTTGCAATCTTTCAAAACCTCAATTGTTGTAGAAGTAAAAGCTCTTGCGAAGAGGTGAATCTTCTCATGCTTCTCCTCATTTAGGTAGACTTTAGTGGTGATGAGCTCTTGATGCACTACCTTCAAATTTTCCTACAAGTTCTTCACCATTTCTTGGTACTTTGTGATGCAAAGACCAGTCTCTCTCTTGTAGGTGGTTGCTACTTTTTTACAATTTGCCTTTTGGATGGCCATCAATGCTTGGTCAGTCATCAATTGCCTCACCTGCACTTCAAATTTTAGGATCCACTCTTTGGATTTACCTTTCTTTGGCTGCCAACTTCCAACGATCCTCTTATGTTTTCCAAAGAGTCTCAAATTAACTCACCACTAAATGGTTCTCCTCTTCAATTGCTTGCAAAGAACTTTGCAAAGTGGTCAATTCCTTCTCAAATTTGCCTATCTGCGTGGTCTTCATCTGCTTGCTCTTCCTCTATTCTTCATGTGTGGTCTTCAACACATCTAACTCTTCTTGCAAGGCAATCTACTTCATACCTTGCTTCTTTTGTTCTTCACAAAGAGAGAGAAATTCACTCTTCAAGGCAACCACCTTGACCTTGTGCTGCTCTAACTAGGAATGCATCTTGGTCACCACAGTGAGCAGCCAAATACTTGTGGATGGTTCTTCTCATAGGTTGGATAACGAGCATCCAAGACCATCATCAACAGCAGCAAGATGGCATGAGTAAAATTTACCTTGGGCATTTCCTGAATAACAAAGTGCTCATCTTCACTGGTCAACTTTCTTCCTACAACTACAGATATGTTGGTGTCTTTGTGTGGTGGTACTTGTGATGGTACCTCTGCTTTCTTTGAAGTATCTTCTTCATCATCTGCAGCAAAGTCACCTTCATGTCCCAACTGTTGAATTGGTATCTTCTTGGGTTCCTTTGGTGAGTAGGATTTGGGGTTGAGAATTTTGTTGATTCCCTAGACATTGGCATTTCCAAGGTACTCTCCTTCTTGGCTCTTGACATCTTCCTCTTCTTGCGGTTCCTCCTATGCCTCTTCTTGGTCAAGATCCATCTCATGCACCTCCAAAGGCTTCTCTTCTTCTTCCTTGGGTTGGGGATCTTCATCTTCATATGACTCCTTGATAGCTTGAAGTTTCTTTGCCTTCTTCAAATAGTAGAATTGTTGATGGTGGGGGTAGTATGGAACTTGTGCTTCTTTTCCTTCTACATTGGACTCACAAATTGACCAATCTTTTGAGACTTCTCATCTGCTTCCCTCATGAGCTCCATTTGGTACATGCCTTTGGGATCTTCTTCCACGTAGGAAGGGGACACTTTCTGGCCCAAAAATTTGATCTTCTCTTCCTTGGTGAGCAATCCATGGCTGATGTGGAAATGTACCATGAATGGCATTAGGTAATGAGGTCCAGGTTCATCCAACACATTGTACATATTTTGCAAATGGGCATGGAAGATTTATCCCCAATCAGTTGGTCCATTAGAAAATAGGAACTTGAAGAAGGCTAATTCATGAGGTAAGTTGTGTGATGGGGCTTGAAGATCATCAAAGCTCTAGAAATTTCCCTTCAAATAGAGTTCTTCTAATTGACCACCAACCAGCCATTGGTGGGATGCTTGTCATGCACAAAGCCCTTATCAATCCTTGCCTTCATCTTGCTATTGATATGAACTGCTAATCAAAGGTGTAACCCCTACTACCCTCGGTTCTCTCCCCAATGTCTTCCTCTAATGGAAGGATGTCCATTCTCTCACATTTGCCCTTAACACACCTGATACTACTTTCATCAACCTTTGAAGTTCTAGAGCCAATACACCCAAAGTATACTCCCAATTCCACAAAAGAAAGCTAACCAGCAACCTCTGCAATGTCACTTGTCTAGCCATTATTTCCCAAGGATCCACTGCTGGGGTCTTCAAGTTCAACATGCTCTTAGTAATCCAAAGGGAGGTGGTCTTCACTATCATTCTAGTATTCTATCCTCCTCACAAATAGACTCTTGATTTTCTCTCTACTCACTCAGATTGCAAGAAGTAAAAGCTTGTGAAGAGTAGTAGAGGTGGGTGGCTAAAGCTGGAGCGCACTCCAAAAACTTCAATATATGCTGGAATTGTCTGGACAATCAGCATGGAAGTAGAAAATACCCCCTTAAAGACTATACATGAAGCAAACTTCCACCTTAAGGAAATAGTCCAAGACACTACAGAAGAGTCTTGTTGAGGAAGGCTAAGGAATTGTGAAACTTATCAGATGCAGAAATCTCAAGTTTATTGAGTCCCCCACCAAATTGCTTGCAATGGTCTTCAGTTGCCCGTCACTCTCCACTCGTGCGTGAGCCATCTTGGAGGTGCTATTTTCATGTTCTTGAAAGCTCTGTACAGTTGTTCTGTCTTCACCTAAGATTTTTCTCACTTGTACCAAAGCTTCTCCGCATCTTTGGAAGACAAAGACAAGGGTACAGAGAGGCTCTTTAGATGGATGTTATGGGGCAAAAGGATATACAAAGACCAATGTATTAGGAATATTTGTATTGTTTGAATGCACAGTCTTGCAAGTCAGGCAAGCAAACCTCTATCGCCAAAAGGATGTCAAAGATCATAGTGGGAAAGAGCATTTGTTGGGAGTATAACGGCCTCTAGCATTGTCAGCTATATGTGTATTGAAGGACACATTCCTTCCAATCTTCTAATTCTTGGAGCTGATATACCACAAATATATAGAGCAATGGCTGAATACCCAAAACTGTGCAGGAATGGTAGGGAGGATACATATTGCACTCTACAACTACAAGGTAATGCAGAATAAATGAAGAAGGATGTAGAGCAGTTGAAAGGGAAGCTGAGAGAGAGCAAGAATGTAGATATCAGATTAGCGGAGAGGGCTAGGAGGTGAACAAAGAAAGCAAAGATCATGCGAGTGTGCTATAGGAAAAGCTTCTTCAGCTCAAAAGTATAGAGGAGAAGATGGATCATGTTTGGGTGAAAAGTACGGTTAGTAGAGGGTCGCCAAGACCCCCATGTTTTTTAGTTCATGAAGGAAGACAAGTAAGAAGATTAAGAGGGAAGAGGAGTGTCAAGAGATTGACGAACTGAAGATGAAGGCCAAGACTGAACGTCATCAAGTCCCATGTACAAAGGATGAAGGATTAGCTGCGGTGAAGGAAGAGCTCAAACTAGCCAACCTTTGGATTTGGGAATTAAAAGGGAAGATTACAATAGATCAAGTGGGGGTCATAGGACCTTTGTATCTTGTAACTGTTTGTACAATTGCTGTAAGAGTAGTTCCAAAAGTAGTCGAGGGTCCCTTTGGAGCAATTCCAGTGGAAATTACTCAATCCAAAAGACAGATTCCTTTCACAAAAGAAACCTCCACTAGATTAGTGTGCAACCCATGGTGAACAGCAATAAAGAGAAGAAATCAAAGAATATATAAGTTTATACTTTATGAATAAGAGCTAAAGGAGTTGAAGAAGCAGTTGAAGAAGATAAAAGAGTATTGCTCTTTGGTAAGTCCACAGAGCAAAATGTGGGAAGAAATGCCAATAGAATTAGGAGATGGGGTATAGAGAGAATCTACAACTAGAATTAGTAGATATATAGGTTAGACGCAATAGTCAATTGCTTGCCAAGCAAGCAGACTTTATAGGTTTGTAGTTAGACTGTTTTGCTATTCTGTACCTATACGAAGGAACCATTTTCCTTTGTAGCTCATTAGTTCAGATTTAGTAGTTTGTTTATAATTAGTTTGTTCAGTTTAAGTAGTTTGTAGTAGTTCGACAAGTTACTTAGTGTAACCAATTACAAGTTAGCTTTGATATTTAAGTTCTTAAATCTTATAGTTATATTATTCAAAGGTCAATAAAGCAAATGAGAGAATTTCTTGTTATTTCTAATTCCTTATGAAGTTGTGTGATGAATCGTTGTGAATGATGAACCTTAGTTTTGAAGTTATTATGAGGAATTGATACCTTGTGTATTTGATCCTTGATACCTGCTGTAATCTTCTTGAAATAATGCCTTGACAGTGCTTTGGGGTTTTGTAATGTTGAAAATAATCAAAAGAATGCATACGAAGACAACCTCCTTCGAAGGATTCATTCCCTTAAGACGATTCTACAAGACAAATATACTTATGCGAAGAACTTTGGTCATGGTATGGTGCATGTAAGAACGTAAGCCTTTCACGTCTCACACTTGAACCAGCAGGTTCAGATTGAGCATCTAGGTAACATTCCAAGGATTATTCAGTAGAAGAAGCCACCGATTTAAAATTCACAGGACAATCATTTTTAGAATAGGCGTCTACCAAGAAGCAATGTACTAAATGGAGTTTAGGGCAAAACCCCTTTAGGAAAATTCAGTCACTTGATGGTCATGGTGTTGTCATGGCTACTGACCATGATACCAGATCCTGAATTCACCTCTAGTGTCCGGAATGAAATATAGGAGCTTGATGCCCTCGGAAGGAAAACTTCGAAGGTTGATGACAAAGACTTTACCACCGGCCCGTGGAGATGGTAGTGGTTGTGATTCGTGAAGCTTTTAACTCCGCAAGTATTCATTGTTGATTTAAACACTCTTGATCGAGGATAAGGATGGGTCTCATGGGTAACGGCCATAACAGTCATATTCATACCTGACACGATAAAGAAGTCTGCACGCGTCCAGATAGTTACAGAAGTCGTAAATTCAATTCGCCCGGTATGTCTTTAGGACTTTAGATCACGGACAGAAGTTCTATGCCGAAGCACATGATGTCTTCTTGCTTTCACAAATACTCTACGAAAACTTTACATAGAAAATAAGACTAAGCGTGCCTCCCGAAACTTTTCATATAACAACAGCTTCGAAGATGTTAGGAAGCATTCGATGCAATACGTAATATAAACTGTAATTCTTTATCAGAAACAAATACACAAGACTTAAGGCTGAATCGGAACAAACTCCTTGCATTTCCTGTTTAACGTTTCCGAATACAAGACCGAATCAAGAGTGTAACAGGATCTTAAGCTTATTTATCGTTTGAATCAACCGAGTGCATTCTGGTCCTCTGAATTGGATATAAATCTCCAATTCAGTATGTATGTAACTAACCGCTAAAGAATCTTAAATCAATTTCTATGCTCAGATCCTGCTATCAATCGACTGCGACGCAATGTGTGTTCTTTAATTCTCCGACTAAACTATGTCCATCGCAATAATTATTTAGATCTAATCCTTGGTACTCCACTCATCAATTCATGTCGCATTGTTGCATATCTGATTATGGAATACCTTGAAGTAGATCATGATCACAAGGCATAGAACAGAGTTGTCGAGAATGAACGTCAACAGATCTGAATGAGCCTGTAGATGAAGGGGTGCTAGCATTCGTGTCTGGATTTAGTTGATGCAGTTGATCCACACAGCGTCCTTCACTTTCTCATATGTTAACCCCCATTCCTTAGTACAGAAAACCTGTCACTGTACGTGACATGTTAGTAACCAAAGGATTCATAGTCAGGCTCACTACATACTTCTCGATGCCTGTAAAGTGCTAGGGTAGTAACTTGGTTTTCTCTCACACTGACGTTCGAGATCGCCGCTACCAACTGGTGACGATACTGAACTGAGTTGCCACAAACCAAGTAATTTAAGAATTTGATGTTACCAAATTGCGATAACTGTACTTGGGCTGCATTTAGTCCCAGTATCAAAATGTGAGCAGGTGTAAAAGCAAGGAAAAATGAACGTACTTTGGTACTTCCACCAAAACATAGGGAAGTACTCATATGATGAAATCCAAAAACCTAACAATTTTACTTAAATAAGAAATTTTTGTTCATAGGATCCACCTAAGATCTTCAACGTTGTAATGCGGCGCTGCAATGTAGAATACGTTTACATCTTACCTAAGTAACGCTCAACAAATGACGCCTACCACACCATTTGCTAAGAGGAGCTGAGAGGAGGTAAATTCTCTGTTGGCTTGGATTATTACAAACCAAGGTTTTTTCAAGGTAAATCGTACTTCAGTAGCCTTTTGAATGGTTGCTGGAAATGGGATGTTCTTTTCTCAAACGTTTACGTGATATCTCTTCTTTCAAGCATGTGATAGGACCTGACCAGTATCTATACATTATTAGCAGTTCAAGAACTTCTACAAATAATATACTCTTACAGGGAACATGTGCCGGTGGCAGAATCCTCAATCAAGAAAGGCAACCGTGATACTTTCTGAATTTGCTGTTATCTTCCATGTTACGATTTTGGAATCGGACCGGAGAGAGTGAAGATCCTCAACAATGATACGAATGCCCACATATTTGTTACTACTAAAATCTGCATCTGTCACTAGAAATAAATAGCTGCGTAGTACATACGATTTGCCCCTTTCAACTCTCATAGTCTATTTGTCCACTACAGCACAGCTGTTCGGATCTATATCCCTTTTCACATGCAGTTCACATGTAGATGATGGTATATTGCTTTCATTACTTCATTGGTTTCATTACTCGTCGCGATGTTCCAAACTCTCTGCCGACACCAAAGTTCATCGCTTTTTCACTCACTGGCGTTGGAACCCGCAGATCACATGAGAAACACCTGCTACCAGAAGTTTGTTTTGACGGAGGTGATAGTTAAACGTGTTTCGCATGCTTAAAATGGGTCTTAGCCCATTTAATCTCTTAGGTTTTAACATTGTACGGCTTGATGAGGCTTTCCATCTTGTTAGCCTGTGCGGGTCCCTTTTCGTTTAACATGATTTAGAAGTACGAATGAATCTAGACTTCCTTTGTGAAAGATAACAAGTGCAGATACCTAGATTTATAGATATTCTGTGTAGATCTATACCTTTAAACATCGGCCTTCGCGCCTACAAAGATAAATTAAGTATTTTTGGCGCTGAAAACAGAGTAGTATACCGTTCGTTGAATCTGCCTAAAAGGCGGGGAATGAGAGCACAATCAAATGAAGGGAAGCTAGTCTGGTGAGAGGAACTCCCAGTGGTCTGTTATAGAAAGAAGGAACTGGACAAAGGCATACGTTGCAGCAAAACCAGGTGTACACATCTGTATCTATACTGGAGATATTGCGTTCACGGGAGTACGCAATCTGGCACTAATAGCAATTTGATTATTTCCTTTAGTGGACTGGTGGGGCTGAGTAGCACATCTGATGGAGTCTGTGGGTCGTACACTCAATAGTGTAAGCGAAATCCCGATCCACGCAGATGAAGCGGCCTAGATAAATCAAAACGACTGTACAACCATTGGTCAAGCTTAATCACCATTTTTCTCGACCCCTTCACCGCGAATCAGGGAATAACGATTGAGTGTATCTACTGGGTTCATCCAGCTTTGAAGAAGCTCATGCTGTTCTGGTCCTGGTGTACCCTCAGCGCAAATCCATGAAAAGCTTATTTGATCGCAGTTGTAGTTAAGATTAAATAAATCAAGGACAGATCAGTCACGGAGTACTGATCATGATCATGATCTGGAATTGAGGAGGGCATACACTTAAAAAGGGTCCGTTACAAGGCCTGCTATCTTCTCGATCATGAGCATCAACTAATTCGAATTTCTCTCCATCCTTCTTTGGACTGCAGATTCAATGAAGTGAGTAGAATGGACATATTGGTTATGTATAGTTACTAAAAGAAGTGGATGCTCGTAATAAAACAGAAGTGCAAAACAGTTGAGCAGAAAACTCTGGACAGAGCCGTTCTAGCATCAATTTTAATCTTGCTAGTCTCGGAAGGCGCTTGGAGCCATGGCATATGTGGGTTTACTTGCTCTCAACATTTGGTTTGAGTGGAGGGCTGATTTCCAACCAGACAACGCTAGACACAAGTCACCGAAGCCCTGCTAGGGGATCTCATGGGTATCGGTCACAACACTCATACGCACTTGACACGATAAAGAACCCTGCACGCGCTAAACAGTCACGGATCTGGTAGATTAAATTCGCCCCATATCTCACTCTATTCAACTGTAGATCACGGACAGAAGTCCTATTGCCATAGCAAAACAGTCTGATTTTCTCTCTGCAGCACAGCCCTTTCGATCTGTTTGCACTTTGATGCGCATACCATGTCCCCTTGCTTTCAGAAGTTACTCCGTGAAAAGGAAATAAAGACCCAGAATAAAGACTAAGCATGCCTCCTGAAATTTTTGTATAACAAGAGTCTCGAAGATGTTAGGAAGCATTCGATGCAATAATGATGTCAACTGCGATTCATTTTCAGAACCAAATGCTCAGAACTTAAGGCTGACTCGGATCAAACTCCTTCCATTTTTCCCCTTCAACGTTCCCGGAATACGAGACCGAATCACCAATGACAGGATCTTAAGCTTGATTTATTATTCTTGAATCAACGGAGAGCACTCTGCTCCTCTGAATTTAATCACCATCTCTCCTAGTACCATATGTATCTAATTGCTAAAGAATCTTGAATCAATCTCTATGCTCAGATTTCGGCTGTTCACTCCCTGCGACGCAATGTGCGTTCTTCGATTCCCCTACTCAACTATGTCAATCGCCAAAAGCTATTTAGAACTCCTCCTCGGATCTCCACTTACAATTTCATGTGGTAATGTCGCATATCTAATTATGGAAACCCTCGAAGTGGATCATGATCATAAGGCATAGAACAGAGTTATTTAAGCTCATACTCTGTTCCATCTTGTCGGGAAATGAACCTCAGCCGGCCTGAATGAGCCTGGAGAGGAAGGGGTGCTAGAATTCGTGGCTGGGTTGTAGTTGATCCACACGGAGTCGTTCACTTTCTCATATGTGTACCCGAATTCTTCCATGTTTTGAGCATCTTTCACTTTAACTCTCCTCAGAGTCGCGGTTTCATCGAAGAAAAGAAATTCGGCTTCTAGATAATCTGGGTCCAAGTAATCAACTCGTTCTCCACCGGGCAACTTGTACCACAGGTCCCACAGCCTGTCGACATTCGCGTGATGAGCGTAGAAAACAGGGTCCGAAGCGGAGGTTTCCACCACCGTCATAGCATTTCCGATCCACCAGTGGATGCCCACGTGACCCATAACTTCCAAAGATCCGGCACCAGTGAGCGGATCGAGAACCTGGGAGTCTCCCATTCTATAGGTTCTGCCCATGAATCCCCTTGTGTTATTTCCCAACACCATCATACTTTGGTGCATATAGGCCACGTTCCTGGGCTCTACAACTTCTGCAGGGCGAGTTGGAGGGTCAAATCGCTCCTCGGGGAGAATTGCAAGGTCAGCAGGTAAGCCAGGAATTTGTGTCCTGACCGAGCGATTCATATATTGCGCTGTCGTGGAGATATTGTACATCTCTGGAAGAAGGTGACCAGCCTTGTAGCAGCCGCCGTGAGCTCCTCTTGGCTTGGGTGCAGTGACGCCGTTGTCCCAATTCCAGAAGTGAAGGGTGAAATCAGTGTCATTGAGCACATGCTGAAGAATTCTCTCGTGGAAGTACACGAAGTATCGGTGCCATGGGTAGAAGAACCAACTGAAGTGGATGTCGATGGTAATATTACCGGTGCCTGGTTGAATGAAGCCTCCTGCACCGTAGGCGCAATGGAGTTTGTTTTGCTGTGCTAGAGAGCGTGGATCGTCCTCGGGAAGACTCCGCAGAATACCGTAGGCTCTATCCAATTTCTCAGTATAGACTTTCAGCTCCTCACCAGTTAAGCATTGGAGAGCTTTCCGCACTTTGAGAGGTGTAGAGAAATCTCTCTTGGGACAGAAATCGACAATCTCACCGTTGTAGTCAGGTGGGCAGCACTGATGAGTTTTGTTGTTGGAAAAAGCAGGAATACAGCCATCGAAGGTAATCTTAATCGGCGCAGACTCAGCAGATGGTGCTAAGATCATAACGTATGGAAGGAAAACCAGCAACTGTGTGTAGAGCAAGGGTATCCAGGATTTGACGTGAGTGCCCATTGTATCTGCGACGGAGAAATTTTGAGTCTATGAACAGTTACTCTTTGCTTCAGTCGTAGGTGAGAAAGTGATATTCAGTATCCTGACGTATCACCACTGTTCAGGAAGCCGTCGATGTGTTTAACACAAGCCCCAGGCAAATAGTAACAAAAAGGTACCACCTCCCAAAGGACTTGCATGTGCAGATGGACTTGACGAAATGTCAGGAAAACATAAATGCCTGCGATGATAACTGATGAGAGAGGCACGAGTGATCTGAGCTTTATAGTCTCCGTATAGAACTCGAGTGCTGAACATAGAATGACTAGCTAGCTGACTGAGACCTCTACGCACTCCGAAGTCAAACCATCGTTAACTCGGACTGTGCATCCTATAGAACTTTTTCGTTTGACGTCAGACCTACAGTATCAACTCTAGATTATCCTTGTATACGCCGGTCGGTTGGTAATAGTATAGTAGGGAAGTTCCCCTTCATCAGCAGAGACTCAGCGACATGAATCGAGGTGTGATACTCTGAGGATCTCTGTTGAAGTCCTTCGGCTTCTTTGGGACGTAATTTTTGGTTCTTTCCACAGTGCACTCAACACGAATCTAATGTTCAGTTTACTTTCCCAGCCTTTTGTCTCGTTCTGTCTTACAGGAATTTTCCCAGTTACCTACGCATCCGAGTGAAAACCCTAAACCACCCTTGGTCTAGTCACACTTATATCGCTTTGACTCCTTCCATTCTTATCATAGTAGCCACCCGAAAGTCGAGTCTATTGTTTGAGTTTTGAGAACTATGACTCACAGGTATAAACAAGGTCCTATCCCAAGGTTTTCTAACCGACCAATATTCTTTTTTATCCTATTCAGACACAATATTCTATGTTGTGCTTCAGACCAAGCAATCAGTGATCCTTGACCCTACACATAAGAAAGAACTTTGACTGTAAGTGAGTTTAGACTACGAAGAAACCATCACTCTGCTATTAGATGCTTAGGCAGGCACAAGAAGAAGCTAACGAAGATGAGTTATATATTTCGAATTGGTTACATATTTTTCGTGACCTTCACTAAGAAGTCGGCGTCCTCCACAAAGTTGAACAAGTTTCCATCTCTGGTCGCAGATACAATGGCGCCTGATGGGAGATTCTTGCTGCCCGTAGTTTCACCATACCGTTGCTGTTCTGCTGCATTCTATTTGTAACGTGCACGGGTCAGAAATCGGAGGCATTTCTGATCAGTTCGGCGCGCACCACGTACTTCCAGTGAAGTAATATTTGAAAAAAGTTGGTCTCATCAGATATATCAGAAATTCGTGATCAATGATCACCAATCAAGTTTGATCTCACCTGAATACCTGTCCTAGCAAGTGACTGTCACTACAGTCACTTGCTAGGAGATCTGTATTTTGGGGCCACTGATCAGATGCAGTCGATGATGCACCAGTAAGGTCAGTAGGTATGTATTGATCCGTTGGTGGATGGCAATGCTACTGATCAGTGGCATAAAGTATTGAAGGTTCTATCTTCTGGTTAAAGCATGAAAAAGGCGAAGTCATGCTTGGACCTTAAAATTTCCCTATTCACTTCCTTCCCGTCTGCAACCTTCCTCGTTAGAGAGCACAGTTCAACTACGGCACAGGATTTGGAAGCTCTAAAGCAGACAACTTTTACGATTTCGTGAGTGCTTTGTTGACATCTCACGCAAACATTAACTTCCAGAAATTCAAGATAGAAACCATCTGAATGTCCTAAATCTCTTGGTCCCTGATAGCAGAATCCAAGGTACAGAACAGAGTTTCATAGGGGTCAAACTCAATCTTTGTTCCACGTTGTTGGGAATGTACGTCAACAGGCTTGTCATTGTCCGAGAATTGGTGGTGGACTAGTGGCAGGATTGTAGTTGACCCAGACCGCGTCGTTCATTTTCTCATATGTATACCCGAATTCCTCCATATTCTGAGAATCCTTCACTTGAACTCTTCTCAGTGTCGCAGTTCCATCGTAAAACAAAATTCGCCCCTCCACGAAATCTGGGTCGAGTAGTAAACTCGCTCTCCAACAGGCAACCTGTCCCGCAAGTCCCACACTCTGTCGGAATTAGCGTGGTGAGCGTAGAATATTGGATCCGAGGATGAGGTTTCCACCACGGCCATAGCATTGCCATCCACCAACAGACGCAGACGTGAACAATGGGCCCCAGAGCTTCGGCCCCGGTAAGTGGATCCAGAACTTGGGACTCCCTTAATCTGTATGTTCTGCCCATGAATGCTATTGAATGTTGCCCAGCAGAGGAGTTTATTTTGCTGAGCTAGAGAACGTGGGTCGTTCTCGGGTAGACTTCCTAAGATACTGTAAGCCTTGGGCCAAATTTTCAGTGTCGATTTTCAGCTCCTCGCCTATTAAGCATTCGACAGGTTTCCTAACTCTGAAAAGCTTGGATATATCCCCCGTGGGACAAAAGTTGATAATCTCCCCCTTATACACTAGTGGGCAACAGTAATGAGTTTTGTTGGTGGAGACAGCAGGAAGGCAAACATTAAATGTAATTTTACTCCACTGCCGACTCAGGAGTGTGGCAAACGAAGCGCAGCACAACGTTGTACGGAGAAGCGCACTAGTGTCCGGATCCTCCCTTTGGCCACCATTTGGCTGCACGACAAATCATGGAACATCAATAATTTTCGGCTGGAGATGCTCAGAATTGAACACCCTTCAAATGCCCCACGGACTCCCAGTTGCACTCGACTAACTTTCGGATGTGCTTTAGAATGTCCTTATTCAATCCTCGAAGGGTCGTGCAGTCCTCAACGAACATAGAGGGGTGTACTAAAACCAATTATATTTGGAGAATAAAGTTTGCGAAGATCGCGATGAGACAAAAGTATTTGAACTTTATAATGCATCAAAAGGGTTCGCTGTTGAGAAAAAGAGGTAACCCAATAGCAGTACTATGCAGCGGTCCCTCTTTTCCGGAATCGACTTCTGTCCTCGAGCTATCAGGAATTTCCTGCGTCAAGTTCAAAATGCTGACATGTTTTCTGATGGTTTGAAGAAGAGCTCCGGGCTAAATTGAAATTCACTCCAAGCTAGAGGGACATTAGCTGATTTCTTGGGCGGGGAGAACACCTTGCGTATCATTTCCTATGTTATGAAGAAGGATTTTGATCCGGATCAGGTACAGGAATTGGCAAGTGGATCATTGTCATTGTCCACCATACTCTGCACTTTGTGGGTCACAATGTTCCACCATCCGCATGTTTCCAAGCTTTTCCTTGTTTTTGGGTCCACATTATTGAAATTGCATAAGTGCCATTACTCCTTCTTCCGTCAGTAGTTCTTGGTTTCTAGTGGTATTACTTCTATTGAGGTGTTTGGAAGACTTTTCAAACTCCTCAAAGACTTTCTGCAAAACTAGTGTTGGCAAAACCCCATTAACTCAGGGGTTCTATGCTTCTCGTAAAAAATCATGAATCACCAGAATGATAACTCCTTGACTTGTTTAGTCTAATCTATCCAAAATTGCTCACACAATCACTTTGGCAATTGGATGTTGTTTGTCTCACGTAGCACTCTTAGTTTCTTGTCAATTTCTTGATAATCTTGGCAAGGTTAGGTTTGTGGGGTCGTAACTACTTCTCGGTAGTGAACTCATTGGCACGAGTGTGAAAGCTTTAGGTACGTAAACTAAAGAGTCCATAGATTTCAGTAGGGGATTTATAGAGGTAGGCTTGCCTCCTAAAAAATCAATACTTTCTTGCAAGGAATTCAATATTCAATTTTCTATCTCTGTCAACGTTGGTCTACTCCAGGATCTGAAGCACTTTGATGATTTTGGCATTTTTTTGTGTTTGGATAGTGACAGTCATGAATTTCATGCCATTTGGAGGCAATTGTCCTTGTGTGGCACCATTTTTCTCATGAATGTGAAGCCGCTCATCCTTTATTTCTTATGGGGCTTTGAAGATTCCCAAAGTTTAGTTGTGTTCACTCTCTTGGATTGCAAGTCCAGGCAAGAGTATCCCATAGTGCAAGGGAGCTCGCAATTGATCCCATATTTGTATAGGGAGTCCTCCAAATCTTGGAGGAATGCCTTCTCAAAATGGTGATCCTGCACCGTCTTCCTCCATGATAAGAGAATAGCAAGTTTCCAATGGGATTTTTTCTTCCTTACCCTACAATGGAATGAAGTGCAGGTTGTAAGGTCTGCACTTTGCACCATTGGTATGGGACTCCAGAATTTCTCAGTCCATTGTCTCTAACTGTACTGATCCATTGTCAAGACTTCATGTATTTAGTAAGGGCCTAGCCAATTTTTTACAAATTTTCTAGAGAATGAGCCAACCTTGTCATGGAACTTTAAAACCAAATTTTTTTTGTAAAGTGGGAGTTCCTTGGTTTTGGAGTCAAAATAGGTTTAACACCTAGTGTGTGTGGTGTATATAAAGAGCTAAGAGACATTTTTCTGTCAGGTTATGTAGTGCATAAACCCATTCTTTTGTGATCTCCTTTGTTCAGATTGAGATGTCCCAATCGAATTGCTGGCAAACATGGTAAGCAATGGTATCAAGAACTTGATGACAAAAATGGCCTTTTGCTTGTACATAAGTTGGAATGGGGTTAAGCTCACAGTGAGCATTACTATAATGCAATAAGCTCATAGCACGCCTAATCTTTTTTTGTCTCAATTTGGTGGGTTTAAGCTCACTATTTTCTTGAGGATGGTTAACAAATTGTCATTTGCTTGTAGTTGGCGAGCGGGTAGATTGATGGTGATGAATCCCGTAAGTGGTGGTCAAGTCTTGCACACTGTTATTGATGAAATGTGAATCATTGTATGTGGGAATGGACAATGGGACACCAAATCTGGAGATAATATTTTTGTGGAAAAACTGAATGGTGACTGCAACAAAATTGATGATGCTGGATTTTGCCTTTGCCCACTTGGTTATGTTATTAACTATGAAAACTATGTAATGGTATTTAGTTCTATGTGCTGTGGGATTGACAGGTCCAACAAAATCAATCCTCCCATTTTTTGGAATGGTTGAGCGGCTCAGACCCGGTGAAGGTACATGCGGTATCTTGATAAGGGCTTACCAATGCATTGACAAGCATCACACATGGAGGTGGTCCTATTGGTATTTGGAGAGACAAATGACCACCAGTACCCGGCAAGGTACATGTTTTGTGTTGTAGCTTCATCAAAGAAATATCCACTTGAGTCATCCAAGTGGCATGCTTTCAGTAAAACTGGAACTTCTTCTGAGCTTCTGCACTGGTAGAGCACCTTGTCCACACCCATTTGGTACAAGTCTCCTTGTAATATAGTGAAGAGAAGTGATGACATGTGAAACACTTTATGTTGAGCTTTAGACAAATCAAAAGACACATTGCTGGTGAAGAGGTAATGATAAATTTGGACCATCCAAGATGATTGGATAGTGACGCTTTGATGCACATAGAACAAATGGAATCTACAAGATCCATACTAAGGGAGCAAACTAAGGGAGGTCCTTGAACATGTGATAGGAAATTTGTGTTATTGTGAGATTTTCTAGGGCAGTATTCTATTGTGAAAGAGAATTCCTACAAGAGCAACATCCAATGGGCTAGTCTTCTCTCATGACATGGTTTTTTTATTAGATACTTGAGTGCTTCATGGTCTAAATGGGAACAAAAAACTATTTCCCATAAGGTAGTTACAAAACTTCTGCCTGCAAAGATCATCATGATGCATTTTTACTCCGTGGTAGAGTAATTTATTTTGGCTGAGCTAAGCTGCCCGTTTGCATAGTAGATTGGGTGTTCTAGAGTTTGTCATTGTATTGGGCCATGTTTGCACCCATGGCAGTGTTTGAGGTGTCAACAAAGACTTGAGAATCTAACTCCCAATTAGGTGCAGCTAAGATGGGGATAGTAGCCAGGGTTTCAAATGCATTTGTGCACTCGTCTGTCCATACAGAGTTGTCTGCAAAGTGTAGTAGACCAAATAGAGTGGAAGCAATATTCATGTACATGTGGACATGTCATTGGTAAAAGCATGTATAGCCTAGAAAGTTGTGAAATTTACATATTGTCTTTGGTGTGTGCAACTCTTGGATGATTTGGATTTTTTTGGATCCACCATGATACCATTCTCACAAACAAGGTGGCCAAAGAACAGGCCAAAAGATACTACAAATAAACATTTTTATGGATTGAGGGAAATCTACACTTGCCTGCAAATGTGTAAAACCAAATGGAGTACCTGGACATGGTCAATACGTGCACCATGCATGCACATGTCACCGAGGTATAGTTATATTTCCTTCTTGACTTGGTTGAAGGAGTTCATCATGTAGCATAGGAACATTGTATGAGCATTTTTGTATCCAAAGTGCATCACCCATTTAATGACAAAAGTGGTTTTGTATTGGTCCTATGGGGCAATAGCAATCTGGTTGTATCCAGAATACCTATTCATGAATGAGAAGCATTTGCTACTAGCAACCTTGTCCAACAGCATATCTATGAATAGGATTGGAAAGGGGTCCAGGATGGTCTAGGCGTTCAACTTCCAAAACTCAACAAAGATTTTCATCTTGCCCTTTTTTGGAGTTACTTAGATTTGGAGAAGTCCACTCTATTTCCCGTATTGGATATATGAACCCGCACTTGAGTAGCTTATCTAGTTTGCACTGTAACTTCTGAAAGTAAATTGGGTTCAATCAGTAAGGTTTGGACCTTATTCAAGTAGCATTTGGATGGAGTAATTTGAATGCTTATACCATTGGGAGTTGACACCTAAAAGCTTTGTTTAGTCATAGGCAAACACATCTTGGAACTCATTCAAGAGACTTTGATAGGCAAGGTGGTCATTCTCTGGCATGTTGGTACTGACTTTCACATGTTTCAGCTCCTTGTTTGTGCATGAAATGTCTTGGACATGGAACTCATTTGCAACCTGCATGAGGGGAGAAATGGTTTTGGAAGACTGCTCAAGGGGTTAATCCAAGAAATAACATAGTAACACGTCTTCAGGAATTTTTTGATGGACTTCTTGTTCCTTGACCACTCACTTTGCAAGTTTGTTGTTGGTATTGTCTGCCACAATGGGGTGTCTTTGTGTTGGAGATGGTTTAAGCTGTAGGGCCAATGCGTGGTCAATTATCATTTCAGTGGGAACTTTATTCTTGAGTAAAAAAGTTTTGGTGACTTTTGTTCATGGAATAAGGGTATTTTCATGAAGATGTCCGTCAAGATGAAGACATTTCGCCTTAGTACCATCATCTTGGCAATCAATATAATCCTCGATGTAGAGATATGATATAGTTGAGGTTTTACAAGTATGCTCTTTTGTGTAAGGAAAAGGGAACTTGGGTCAATGGTAGATATGTTGCAAGACTTAGTGTATTTGTCCTCTGAGTTTGAGGAGATGTTATTGAGCAGCAAGGAAATGTGCATGTCAAGAAGGTTTTGTGATCTTCATGACCTTGGTGGTTGGGCTATCAGTAAGGCTAGTTGGGGGAAGTCATTTGTGACTTTGGGCATGGCAAGGCCACTAATCTCTACCTCAATTATGAGAAAACAATTAGAGATAGTATCTGCAAGTTCCACATCACTATCAATATTAGCAAGACTCCATGCATCAATGTTGAAACTCGGTTCTCCTTCCAGATCTAAGCTTGAAATTGGTTTGCTTGGGTACATTGGAAGTATTGAGTGTATTGATTATCTTCCAAAGTTCAGTTTTTGAGTTTTCTAGGAGGTGATGACATCAGCCTCTACCAACCATAGGGGACCTAGCAAAAAGATGAATTGTGCCAAGACAGCATGTCCATGATCAGGTAATCAACTAAGAAGGTCTGCCTGCCAATGAGTGTAGGGACCTTTGAAAATAGTCCAAGGGAATGATTTTGTCTCCTATCTTTTATTTTAAGAAGAGTAGAAGTTTTTGTCATTCCTTTGAGCCCTAGTGTCTCCATGACTCCCTTGGTCAGGATATGTATTGAAGACCTTGAGTCAATGCAGCAGTTCATGATGACATTGACTTCAATGGTTATGGGCATATTGGGATCATGGACCATGGTGTACTATACTTGGTGATCTAGTGACTCAGTGTCAACAAAAACAGCATGGGGGCTTTCCATTATTAGGGTCTATGACCATCCCTGAGTCAGAGAGTGTGAGCTATTTGCGGTTGAAGTTGGCGGTGATTCTGTGAGATCTCATCCTTATGGTTGGACATTTTTATCAATGGTTCTTTGAAGCATACTGTGAGCTCCTCCTTCAATAAAAAGTATTAAAGTTTCTTGTGGTCTATATGGGACACTTTGCAAAGCTGTTTGAAAGTGAAATTGGCTCTTAAATTGGCCAAATCAGTCATAATGTCATAGTTGTCTATGGTAGAAGTGGGTGGTTGCCTTGCTAGAGTATCAAACATAGGGAATATTGCCTTATACATTTCTAGGACAAGCTGAATAATTTCTTCCCACATAGTCTCTTTATCATAACTTCCGGAGTAGCTCTTGGAGTTGGAGGTACTAATCAAATCAGGCACAACATACATGTGGGATTATGTTGTAAGAAAGATGGTTGCCCCTATAGTAGCACTTTCATTGATTGACTGTTTCTCTCGGAATAGAAGCTTTTGCTACTCTAATGAAATGCACGTTCTCATTGGGACCAACATTTTTGTGTTGGTTTTTTTATAAGGGCACTTGCCATGCCTACATTAAAAATTTTTGGAATTCTAGGCATTGTGCAATAATGTGTATGCTAGAGCAAAATGCACAATAGGTGGGCTTATTGGGACATTAATTTACATAGTGATTCTCACTACAAATGTTACGATGTATATCAGGTATGGGCGGTCCCCATCCTTGTCTATTTCCTCATCCACCTTGGAAGGGCAGGTCCCGTAAGAGTTGTTTGAAGTGGCTCTACTGCGGGACAACATCCACAGCATGCGCCTTGTCTTCTTGAGGCTCATAGCATCTTTGTAGTGTTTTCAAATTCACCATGATGTGCCCGTACCTTTCACA
The DNA here is from genome assembly GCA_948567375.1 of Lunularia cruciata. Classification (NCBI taxonomy): domain Eukaryota; kingdom Viridiplantae; phylum Streptophyta; class Marchantiopsida; order Lunulariales; family Lunulariaceae; genus Lunularia; species Lunularia cruciata. Next base: position 11,913,401 of record OX419756.1, read on the forward strand.
ATGGACAAAAAAATTTGGAATATTTGGATTAGCACATTAAACATTTGTGTGGCCCCATCCTATGCAATGATTACAAGATATTTCTCCCCATGCGGCAATGTTTATTGGGTTCCAAGCTTTAGGTTGTTGTGCTAGATGAAGATTCACGAGATGTTTCAACTTTATCAGAATATCTTCCACCTTGGTGATTGTTATGGGAACACTTGTAGCTATGGGAGCTGATAGTGCTAGTGTAGCTACAGGAGTAGCTCCGAGAGTTGATATTGCAAGTGATCATACACTAGTTGCATTACTACATATTTGGCCGGTGCAATTGCATGAGTCCTCCCTAGAAGTAATTTGACTATAGGAACCCTTGAGTAGTAGCATAGGCATTATGCATTACACTTCCCAAGAATCTTGGGGTGATGGAGCAGGGGTCCAGTAAGGCAAGATCCTGCTCATTAGCTTGAACCCAGCAGCTTGCTTCCTCAAAGGCTTGGGTTAAATTTGAAGCCTTGTTGTAGAAATTTCTAGATATCCTCAGGTAGAGCATCCTTAAACTAGTTGAGACTCATAGTAGGTTTTGGGGTTAGGGTTATCATTGATACTATGTATTGGAATATTTGAATAAACATTTGCATGGTTTCATTGTGTCCTTTGCATAGTCAATTTATTTTGTCTTTGAGTTGTTGTTGTTGTCTTGCCAAGATCTATTCATGTCACCCTTCTTCTCATATCAATGCATCGCTTGACCTTGTGGTGGAGGCAAGGCTGCTTAACCAGTGTTGCAAAATTTTAATGAAGCATTGGCTGATTTGCAGTGCCATGGCAGTGTCATCCATGATATTTTGTGCCAGACAAACATTCTTGAACATTCATAAGAATGACTTGAAATCTTTTTGTCTTGTGAACACTACAATACCAAGAGGTATACAATTGTTTCTACCTCCCAAGGTTGAAGTGTACCTAGGGCTACAAGAATAGTAAGAGTTGAGATTGGTGTAGTTGGACGGGCTTGAGCAGCTATTGGATGTGATGCCAAAGTAGAGAGGTTCCATTGGGCAAAAGTACTTGCCATCAACAGAAACATCACTTAAATCTGGGATTTTGCAATGGTATTGGTGAATGCAGTAATGCTTCCCCCGATCTGAAAACAAAAGTACTTGCAGAAATGGGAAATAGTGCTTCCCTCTGATTAAAAAATGTCTCCCTTGTTGAGTTGAAAGGTAATGCATCCTCCAAATTGAATTCAGTAGTATTTCCAAAAATAAGAGGTAATACTTCCTTTTGCATGGCAACAGCATTTCCTATGAACTAGGAGGTAATGCATACTTCATACTCAAAAACAGTTGCACTTGAAGATATGAGAGGTAATGCCTTTATCAGACCAAAAACACGGGAGTGAATGCTTCGCCCAAACAAAAAAACCGATGTGTCCTCACAAGGTGGTAGCAAATATTGGCAGCCAGTACAAGTTGTAGAAGGGAAGGGAGAGGACATACAAGTTAGCCAGTAGTGGTGCCAAATTTGTTGGTCAACCTAACCTGTAGTTTGGTTACCGGACAAAGGAATTGCGGGACAGCCCTTTTGTGACCAACCCTTCTCCAAGCTCAGGGAGAGACTATGGGCAAGATTCTGGTAGCACACATATCTGTGCTATGGGACAAGATTTACCGTTGGACACTTAACCCAAGAGATGGTTCACAGGTCTGTCATCCTTGTGAGCCCTTCAACCTCCTTGGTTGTCACTCTCTATCAATTGATTATTGCACTTCACTACGAGAGGACTGCAAGATATCCCATAGCAGGGCCAAGGATATCAAGGATTAGCAATAGCAACACATCATACATGCTGCATAATCACCCACTAGTATTAGTTATCATCCATAGATGTATCCAACAAGAGATGGGATAAAGTGCTTAGGTTTTATATATATTAATTGTGGGCTGACAAATACAACATGAGAGTCACCACCCGCCTTGCAAGGGACACTCCAAGACTGCTTAATAGCCTTCTTCTGTCATGCCTAGTGCTCCTCTTCTCTAGTCAATACGTAGTCTCACTCTGCTAGACAGCCTATCAATCAACTCATGAATAAATCAACCCCACCATCTCGGGCTAAGCTCCCTTATATAGATGGGGTCAAACACTAAAAATAATTTTCTACCTCCTCCCCAATACTTCTTGTGCAGCGGCTGTCTCCTCCAAATGCCACCTCCCATAAATGTTAATTTGCTCCTAATCCTTGATTCTAATCTAGATTACATTGCTTGAGTGCATCAATGTGCCACCTTTGCATTATTTTCCTAACTTTTCCCTACTATTTTATACACCAGTAGCAATCTCTGCCTGCTCTTTTGTGCATCCCATAGAGAGGAATCCCAAAACCAATTTCTGTCCCATAAGAAGAATGTCCCACAGTTGGACTGTCCAATGTCCACAGTGTTAAACATCCCACTGCCCCATAATGGAAGTCCTATATTTCAATCCCTATAGCAGTTCCTTGCCCGCAGCCTAACACACGGCCCTCAACAGCCACTTTCCTCATATGAGAAGGAGGAGCATTCAAGGGAAGAGAGCCAGTTTGCATTTATGGCATGGGCTGCAAAGGAGGCAGCAGCTGCAGTTAGTATAATGCTTGTGGTAGATAAGAAATTATTTTTAGGGTTAGAGTAGTTATTTAAGGAGAGGAGTGGGGGATGTTCCCTCCCCAAGGGTAATCTTCACTGGTCAGCCCCTCCTCTAGGTAGAAAGATCACAACTCATTATGTTTCTCTTCTTCTTGGGAAAATCCTCCACTATCACGTGTTCAGACCAGAAGATTACCCTTGGGGAGTTTAGGGTTTAGGTAATCTTCTGGTCTGAACACGTGATAGTGGGGGATTTTCCCAAGAAGAAGAGAAACATAATGAGTTGTGATATTTCTACCTAGAGGAGGGGCTGACCAGTGTAGCTACTTGAATCTGCTACCCTTCTCCCCAGCAGGACTGTAATGTTACTCTACATCTCAATGTCAATGCAGCCAGACTTAATGTAAAAATCACCAAAGTCCTAACTAGTTCTATGCATGATGTGAATGAGTAAGTGCATTTCCTTGGGAGTTATGTGCTTTGTGTTGCAAATTAGTGCTCCTAGGTTACTTGTTGCATTGGTCTGATCAGTAGGATGTTGAATAAGAAACCCACCTCCCAGATGTGTTACCTAAGTACTCCATGATATACCCTGGAGGCTGAAGGGCTCGTGGGGGTGACAGACCCTTGAGCCATCCTTGAGTGTAAGTGTCTATGGGAGATTTGTGCCCCTTAGTGGAACTACGACCAGCTACGTGAATCCTCACTACAGTTCCTCCCCAAGCCAAGTAAAGGGCCAGCCGCACAAGGACTGTATCGTCATTTTCTTCTTCCCTAGCTCCTCTCATTTCTCCACCCCACCTTGAGACTAGACTAACCCTATCGACATTAAGCCCAGTGTAAATTGAGTTTATTCTTCTCTAATCAAAGTTCAACAAGAGAACTCTTAAGTTCTTTGTCATTATTTGCTTGCATCTTGAGTATTGGTGAATGTCTTGGTTGAGTAGGGGGAGGAACTTTGCAGTAGGAACACAAGTGTTGGAGAGTAGGAAGAGACATTTGTGTTTGATCAAAATGCTTAATTTTTTAGTGTTCTGAAGGAGCAAAGCTATGCCTTGACTGATCAAGACTTAGGGGTAGTGGTGAAAGTACAACAAAATCAAAAAGCAAAGACAATCAGCCAATGCAAAGATATTTTCAAAGTTGTGCCTTTCTGTGCGAGGGTAGCATGCAACCTTTAGATTCTAAGTGTTCTGGGTGAAGTGGCCTCCGAGGTTGAGTGAGCCATCACCTTCAAGAATTAGTTTGACTTAAAGTGTAGTGAAAAAAATCTTTTAGTTTTCTATTTGTTGCATGGTATATCACCTTCAAGAATTAGTTTGACTTAAAGTGTAGTGAAAAAGATCTTTTAGTTTTCTAGTTGTTGCATGGTATAGAAGGGGTGACACTCCCTCCTTTTTAGGGGAGTGATTCGTGCACAAGAGATTAATGTATAATAGTAAGCAATTGTAAGAGAGAGACACTTCTCCACAATTCTAATCATTTCAGATCCATATCCGCAAGTGAACCAACTATCATTTATCGTTCTAGCACCTTTTGGTCTATATTGGGTTACCTCATTACTATTAGATAGAAAATTAATATTCGAGTTTAATAACACAAATTTCTTAAGTTGGAAGGTTCCATCAAGTAAGGCCCATCACAACAAGTTTCTTATAAGTGCATTTTCCATTACACCGTCTATGCCACTCCCAGCGATCACGCCATCAAATAACTTGGTCTCGGTACAAACGTCAGAACTAACTCCTTACCAAATAGGGTTATAATTTCGTCTGAAAGAGGGCATCATCTAAATCCACTTAGAACTAAAGTTCTTCCCCGGAAATTTTCGAATCAGACAAAGTTGATAGCGTGGTAAACGGTAATCTGGTTGACAATTAACGTTAATTCAAGTCTATGCATGAAATAAGTAGTGATATTTCATATATAGCGTTAAGGATCAGCTGATTACACGGTCGGAAGCACAACATATAATATCGTGGATCGGAGTAGAATGGAATGGAATATTAAGACTCCGTAAAAAAACCTTGGGATGAGACCTTGGTTATACCTGTGACTCATAGTTCTCAAAACTCACAAAATAGACTTTTAGATGGATAGTATACTGGAATGCAAGGGTCAAAATGACGCACGTCTGACTAGACAAAGGGTATAGGGTTTTCACTCCGATGTAGAGCCAACTGAGCAAAATCCTGAAAGACAGAACAAGATAAAAGGCCGGCAGAGTAAACTGAACATTAGACTCAGGTCGCGTGCACTACAGAAAGACCAAAACTACATCCACTTGCAGAAAGTATCCCGCGAAAGGTCGAAGGACTTGCACAGAGATCGAAAGATTATAACACCTCGTTTCATGTCGCTCAGTCTCCGCTAATGAGGGCACGTTCCCTACTATCAGCCACCAACCGGTGTATACACGGATAATCTAGAGTTGACACTGTAGATCTGAGATGAAACATGAACGTTCTCTAGAATGCACTGTTCAAGTCAGCGATCGTTTGACTTGGGAGTGTGTAGTGGTCTCAGTCAGCTAGCTAGTCATTCTACGTTCCGCACTCGAGCTCTTTACAGAGACTATAAACCTCAGATCACTTGTTCCTGTTTCCTCACTATCATCGCAGGCATCTATGTTTCCGTGACATTCCGCCAACTCCATCTACACAAGCAAGGCCATGCGGAGGTGGTACCTTTTTGTTGCTCTTTGCCGGGGTCTTGGTTAAAACACATCGACTGCTTCTCGGACACTGGTAACTCGTCAGGATACTGAAATATCTCTTTCTTACCTACGACCGAAGCAAAGCGTAACTGTTCATAGACTCTCAATTTCACCGTCGTAGATACAATGGGCACTCGTGGCAAATCCTGGATACCCTTGATCTGTACACAGTTGCTGATTTTCCTTCCATGCTTCATGATTTTAGCACCATCTGCTGAGTCTGCGCCGATTAAGATTACCTTCGATGGCTGCATTCCTGCCTTTTCTAACAACAAAACTCACCAGTGCTGCCCACCTGAATACAAGGGTGAGATTGTCGACTTCTGTCCCAAGAGGGATATCTCTACACCTCTCAAAATGCGGAAAGCTCTCCAATGCTTAACTGGTGAGGAGCTGAAAGTCTACACGGAGAAATTGGACAGAGCCTATGGTATTCTGCGGAGTCTTCCCGAGGACGATCCACGCTCTCTAGCGCAGCAAAACAAACTCCATTGCGCATACGGTGCAGGAGGCTTCATTCAACCAGGCACCGGTAATATTACAATCGACATCCACTTCAGTTGGTTCTTCTACCCATGGCACCGATACTTCGTGTACTTCCACGAGAGAATTCTTCAGCATGTGCTCAATGACACTGATTTCACCCTTCACTTCTGGAATTGGGACAACGGCGTCACTGCACCCAAGCCAAGAGGAGCTCACGGCGGCTGCTACAAGGCTGGTCACCTTCTTCCAGAGATGTACAATATCTCCACGACAGCGCAATACATGAATCGCTCGGTCAGGACACAAATTCCTGGCTTACCTGCTGACCTTGCAATTCTCCCCGAGGAGCGATTTGACCCTCCAACTCGCCCTGCAGAAGTTGTAGAGCCCAGGAACGTGGCCTATATGCACCAAAGTATGATGGTGTTGGGAAATAACACGAGGGGATTCATGGGCAGAACCTATAGAATGGGAGACTCCCAGGTTCTCGATCCGCTCACTGGTGCCGGATCTCTGGAAGTTATGGGTCACGTGGGCATCCACTGGTGGGTCGGAAATGCTATGACGGTGGTGGAAACCTCCGCTTCGGACCCTGTTTTCTATGCTCATCACGCGAATGTCGACAGGCTGTGGGACCTGTGGTACAAGTTGCCCGGTGGAGAACGAGTTGATTACTCGGAACCAGATTATCTAGAAGCCGAATTTCTTTTCTACGATGAAACCGCGACTCTAAGGAGAGTTAAAGTGAAAGATGCTCGAAACATGGAAGAATTCGGGTACACATATGAGAAAGTGAACGACGCCGTGTGGATCAACTACAATCCAGCCACGAATTCTAGCACCCCTTCATCTCCAGGCTCATTCAGGCCGGTTGACGTTCATCTCCCGACAAGGTGGAACAGAGTGTAAACTTACCATAATTCTGTTCTATCCCTTGTGATCATAATACACCCCGCGGGATTCCATAATAAGATATGCGACATTACCGCATGAATCGTGACTGGAGGACCGAGGATGAGTTCTAAATAGTTTCTGGCGATTGACGTAGTTTAGTCAAGGAATTGAAGAACGCACATTGCGTCGCAGGGGATTAATAGTCTAATTTCAGCTTAGAAATTGATTCAAGATTCTTTAGCAATTAGTTATACATGTTACCAGGAGACTTTATTAAATCAGAGGACCAGGGTACACTTGGTTAATTCGTAAATAAAAAATCAAGCTTAAGATCCTGTCACACGATTGATTCGGTCTCGTATTCAGGGAACGTTGAACGGGCAAATGGAAGGAGTTTGATCCCGGTCAGCGTTAGGTTCTGTGCGTTTGTTTCTGAAATGAATCGCAGTTTATGTTATATGTTGCATCAAATGCTTCCCCACATCTTCGAGGCTCTTGTTACATCAAAATTTTCAGGAGGCATGCTTAGTCTTATTCTCTACGTTATCTTTTCAGGAAGTACTTTCTGAAAGCAAGACGACATCATATGCGAACTAAGTGCATACACATCGAAACGGGTGTGCTGCAGAGAGAAAATTGGACTGTATTGTTATCGGAATAGGACCTGTCCGTGATCTAAAGTTCTGTGGTGGCATATTCGGCGAATTTAAACTACGACTTCCATGACTGTTTGGACGCGTGCAGACTTCTTTATCGCGTAAGGTATGACTGTGATGACCGATACACTTAAGATCCCATCGCTGGGGGTCGATTACTTGTAACAAGAGTGGTCTGGTCGGAAATCAGCTCTCCACTCAGACCAAATGTTGAGGGCAAGTTTACATATGCCATGGCTCCAAACGCCTTCCGAAACTAGCAAGACTAAAACTGATACTAGAACAAACTCTGTCGGTAGTTTTCTTCTCAACCGTATTACACAGCTTCATTTTATCACGTGCAATCCATTTCTTTTAGAAAATCTACATAACCAATATGTCCATTCTACTTACTGCAGCGAGTATGCAATCCAAAGACGGATAGAGAGAAATTCGAACTAGTTATGATCATGATCAGTACTCCGTGAGTGATCTACTTGATTACTTCAATCTTAACTATAGCTGCTACCATATAAGCCTTTCATGGACTGGTACTAAGGGTACTCCAGGACCAGAAGAAGATGAGCTGCTTCGAAGCTGCCTGAACGCAGTGGATACTCAATCGTTATTACCTCATTTGCGTGAAGGCGTCAAGGAAATTAGTAATTAAGTTTGACAAATGATTGTACAATCGTTTTGCTTTTAGTTATTACTAAGCCACTTTATCTGCTTAGAGCGGAATTTATCCTACACTATTGAATGTACGATCCATAGATTCCATCAGGTGTGCCGATCAGCCCCACCAGTCTACTAGAGGAAATATTGAAATTGCAGTTACTGTCAGATCACGTAATCACGTGAACGCAATCACGTGAACGCAAGTACAGGGACACAATGTGTTATGCTGCCACGTATGCCTCTCTCCAGTTTTTGCGTTCGTTAAGATATCATGGGAGCTCTTCTCACTAAACTAGCATCCCTTCATTTGATTGTGCTCTCCTTCGCCGCCGTTTACTGCAGATTCAACGAACGTTATACTACTCTGTTTTCAGCGCTAAAAATACTTAGTAACTGCAATTTCAATCGGCCGGCCGACGGCCACTTTATCTGCTTAGAGCGGAATTTATCCTACACTAAATATCGGCCGGCCGATGTTTAAACGTGTAGATCTACACGCAATATCTATAAATCTATGGATCTGTAATGAGTATCTTTTACGATGGATGTCCAGAATTATTCGTACTTCTAGCAACTTAGCACTCTAGCTAACTAGGCAAGGCCTTTATATAATCAGCTCTAGGCTTGAATGGGTGTTCAGGTGCCGACATGTTTTAGTATGAAGTTTTATACCCATCTCCAAGAAACTGATCATAGAGTTCAGTTCACAAAGAATACCATCACACTCTATTGACAATTATCCAACCCAACAACAAGAAACTGTTGCTTCTCCAAGCCTCTTGTAAAAAAAGTCAAATTTGAAAGTTGTTACCGTTATGTTTGGCTTGTTATCAATGACAACTGATCAAGTGCAAGAGCAAACGTAATTGATGAAACACCTTGCTGTTTCATGCAGTGCGGGACAATCACTTGTTTAGAAGTTCAGGCGGATGACAATGACAATGATGTAACTCTCTATATATATGTGCAGAGAGTAATAAAGCATTGAAGGCTGGTGTGAGCCGTGGAGGCAGCTTCCGGGATGAGAAGTGAACCACACTATTTCTTGTTGTCCTCTAATTTCCATTTAATGGGGTTTATGATGTGCTATTGTGAGAGGTCCTCAAGTTGGTGTTTCCTAACAACTTTCCAACTTGTATCAGAGCTTAGTTGGTCCTAAAGAGGGTCTTGAGATATGAGGGTGCAGTGAAGTGGGTCTAGAAGCAAGTCCACAGCAAAGCAATTGCAGGGGTGATATCCATATCAAATGCTAAATTTGCAACGGAGAAATTTGTTGGGAAAAAAAAATTTGGACTTTGGAAGCTGAGGATGAACGACCATCTTTTCCAGCAAGGACTGCATAGAGCACTAAGAAAAAGAAAAGAGTACAAAAGTGATGAGGATGAGAAAGATGAAGATGCAGATCTCAGAGCTATTAGCACTATTTGGTTGAACCTTACTGATGAAGTGCTATACAATGTTATGAATGAGGAATCTACACCAAAACTATGGGCCAAACTGGAGAATCTTTATGTGACCAAGTCATTAACAAATAGAATGTACCTTAAAGCAAAGTTGTATATGTTGCAGATGAAGGAGTGTCAAAGTACTACAGAGCACCTCAATGTTTTCAACAAAATCATTTGTGAGTTGATGAGCATAAAGGTTATGTTAGAAGAGGAGGATATGGCATTGTTGTTATTGACTTCACTTTCTCCTTCATATGCGCATCTGGTCACAACTCTTCTATATGGGAAGGATGATATAAACTGTGAGGAGGTGACTGCAGCATTATTATCCAATGAGATGCAAAAATGACCTAACCAAGAAAAGACAAATCCTAAGGAATTTTTTTATCAAAGGAAGGACAAGAGAGAGAGATCATATCAGGAGCAAAATCAAGATCCAAGTCTAGACCAAGAGGTTTCAAAGGCAAATGCTGGATTTGTGGGAAGGTTGAACATTTCAAGAAGGATTGTAACAATAAGAGGCTTGAGTCCAACAAGGATAAAGGTCAACTTTCAGATCAAGCAAGTATTCCTGAGTCATTGGGTGTTTTGGATGATGTTCTATGTGTTACCAAAGACAAAGATCAATTTGAGGAGTCAAGGATATTGGACTCAGGTTGCTCTTACCATATGTGTCCAAATAAAGAGTGGTTTCATGAGTACAAACCATTCAATGGAGGATCTGTAACAATGGGGAACAACATGGCTTGTAAAGCTATTGTCATTGGTATATTATGCATTAAGATGTTTTATGGTATGGTGAGGACTCTCGCTGATGTGAGGCATGTTCCTGAGTTAAGGAAGAATTTGATATCATTAGGCACTTTGGACTCAAATGGTTAGAGGTGGGGAGCAGAAAATGGAACGGTCAAGGTATCAAAAGGAGCATTGGTTGTATGAAGAGCAAGAAGATAGGAAATATTTATGAGCTTGCTGGAGAGATCATTACTGGAAGGAGTGGCAAGTACTATTTCTGAAAATGAAGATCCCAAAGAGCTTACTCAGTTATGGCACCTACATGTGGGTCACATGAGTGAAAGAGGTCTAAGTGAATTTCCAAGCAACAACTTCTGAAGGGCCTTAAAAGTTATAAGTTAAAATTTTGTGAGCATTGAGTAATAGGAAAGTAACAGAGAGTAATATTTTCCACAAGAGTTCATTGCACAAAGGAAATTTTAGACTATGTGCCTTTTGATGTTTGGGGCCCTGCACCCTGCACAGCTTCAAAATCTGGAGCATTATATTTTGTATCTTTGGTTGATGATTACTCTAGAAGAGTATAGATCTACATCACGAAGAAAAAATCAGAGGTCTTCTCTATCTTTAAACAATGGAAGGTGATGATGGAGAAACAAACGGAAAGGAAAGTGAAGTGTATGAGATCTGATAATGGTGGTGAATAAAAATCTGGAGAGTTTGATAGATATTGAAGAGATAATTCATCACTTTACCATACCGGGTACTCCTCAACAAAATGATGTGGCAGACCGGATAAATCATACACTCTTGAGAAAGCAAGAAGTTTGTTAAGCAACACCGGATTGGAGAAGAGTTTTTGGGCAGAAGCTGTAAATACAGCTTGTCATTTGGTAAACATTAGGTTCTTTTGAGTGTAAGACACCTATGGAAAAATGGACAGGTCTGCATGTTGATTACTCTTCACTTAGAATGTTTGGATGCATAGCTTATGTTCATATTCAACAAGAACAAAGGAAAAAGGTAGATCCCGAATCTAAAAAATGTATATTCTTGGGATATGAGAAGGATACAAAGTGATATAGATTATGGGATCCAGAAAGGCGTTGTCTTGTTGCAAGTAGGGGGGTAGTTTTTTATGAGACTAGTACGATGGAGACTATTACTATAGTAGAAGAAAAGAAAAAACAAATTCAGTCAAATTTTGTTAAGATAGATATTGATCTTGGAAATGAAGACATTTCACCTCATGTAGATCTACCACGTGAACCATTAGAAGAGCAAAGTCCAGAAGTGATTCATGAATGTAGGTATCCAAACAGGGATAGAAGGCCTCCAAAGAGATTTGATGATTCATTTGTAGTTTATGCTCTTCTTATGGAGAATGGTGAGCCTTCTTCAAACCAAGCTTGGAGACTTGAAAAATTACCTATGGGAAAGAAGGCAGTTGGTTATAGATGGATATTCTTGAGGAAGGAAGGACTTCAAAAATCAGGTGGAGATCAATACAAAGCTAGGCTTGTAGCAAAGGGTTATAGCCAAAAAAAAGGTATTGACTTCAATGAGATTTTTTCACCAATGGTAAAAATCTCTTCAATTTGTGCACTATTGGCAATAGTTGCATTGCATAACTTGGAGTTGGAGCAACTAGATGTTATAATGAATTTTTTTACATGAATAATTGGAGGAGATTTACATGCATCAACTTGTAGGTTTTGTGGTACCAAGGAACCAAAACCTGGTTTGCAGGTTACAAAAGTCTTTATATGGACTAAAGCAAAGTCCAAGACTTTGGTACATGAAATTTCATGGTTTCATATTGGAGCATGGATATAATTGAAGTGAACCAGATTGTTGTGTGTTCCTCAAGAAGCTAAATGGACCTAGAGTATTTGATTTAATCATCTTGGTACTATATGTGGATGATATGTTTATTGTTGCGGAGGATATGGTTGAGGTGGAGAAATTGAAAGCGCAACTTGGTAAGGAGTTTGATATGGACTTGGGTTCTTCAAAGAGGGTGCTTGGGATTGAAATCCATTGTGACAGGAGCAAGGGAAAGTTATGGATATCTCAAAGGAGATATTTGGAAAATTTTACTTGCTCCGTTTGGCATGGAGAATGCAAAACAGTTGAGCACTCCAATGGAAAGTCATTTCAGGATATCATTGGAGCAATGTTCATCAAATGAGGAGAGAAAAGTAATGTCAAATATTCCCTGTGATAGTGCTGTTGGGAGTTTAATGTATGTTATGGTCTGCACTAGACCAGACATCTCATATGTTGTGAGTGTGGTGAGTAGATACATGGCAAATCCAAGGAAACACACACATTGGGAAGTTGTGAAGTGGATCCTTTGTTACTTGAAAGGGACTATAAATATTAGCATTACCTTTGATGTGGAGAAGGACCAAGAAGGTGGAATTATAGGGTATGTAGATTCTGATTTTGCAGGAAACTTGGATAAGAGAAGGTCTTCAACAGGATTTGTTTCTACACTTGTTGGTGGTGGAATAAGTTGGAATTCTACTCTCCAATCTGCTGATGCTCTTTCTATTACAGAGGCGGAATATATGCCAACAATTGAGGCTCCCATAGAGGCAATATGGCTACAAAGATTAGCCAAGGATGTGGTACTCCCTAACTTGAAGTTCACACATTTTTTTGATAGCCAAGCGCTATTCACTTGGCCAAAAATCAAGTATATCATTCAAGGACAAAGCATATTGATGTGAGAAATCATTTTATCACAAAAGTTCTGATAAATGGTGAGATCAATCTGCAAAAGATTGGCCTAGAGGTAAATGCAACTGATATATTGACTAAACCTGTTCTTGTTGAGAAGTTCAAGTTATGCATGAACTTGCTCAATGTTCATTCTTGCTCTTTAGGATGATACGGTGGATACAAGCAAAAGGTGGAGATTGTTATGTTTGGCTTGGTATCAGTGCCGATTGATCAAGTGCAAGAGCAAACATAACTGATGAAACACCTTACTGTTTCATGCAGTGCGTGATAGTCACTTGTCTAGAAGTTCAGTCAGACAGTCACTTGTCTAGAAGTTCAGGCGGACAGTTACTTGTCTAGAAGTTCAGTCGGATGATAGTGATGTACCTCTATATTTATTTATATATATGCATGCATGTGGAGAGTAATAAAGCATTGAAGGTTGGTGTGAGTCGGTTTTCAGCCGTGGCTTCCGGGAGGAGGAGTGAACCAGGTTATTTCTGTTGTCCTTTGATTTTTGTTTAATGATGTTTATAATGTGCTATTGTGAGAGGTGCTCGGGTCTGTGTTTTCTAACAGTTATTCTGCTTGAGCCACTTCTAGTAACCACTGTACACAAAATTTGACAATATAGAATTGATATTCGCACTAGAACATAGGAGCTAGCACAAGAGAAAACTAGGCATCCAGTGTTGATTCCATCGACAACTCATCATCATTTCTCCATTTTGTATCATGGATGAGGAAACCAGCGAAATCAATCCACAAGCATGCAGGATTGTATTTGTCTAGTCTCAGCGTAATTTGTCTCCGCCACAGTTACTGAAATATATTCTACTTTTCTTTCCTGAAGTACTTCCTGTCTCCAGTTCAGAAAGGAGCGGATGTTGTGTCTACAACGGACAACTTGATATAGGAATTTTCAGCTTTGCAAGGTCTTGTAGTCCTAGAGGGATGATCAGAGCAAGGCAAGAGAAATACCAGATGTCTGCAAAGATCCTGACGGGAAAAGAAAAAGGGATGTGATCTTCATAGTTCTTCAAAACAGCGGGTGTACTGAACGTGAGATGCCTGGCTCATGTAAACCACACCACAGTCCCCAGTCAAATAGATCTTTGACTTGAGCTGTGGAACCGTTCAAACTTCATGCTTTGATATCTAGTAACATTACCCTATTCACCGTCCCGGTCTCCTGATGCTACAAGCAGGAACTTCACCCAAATTTCAGCAGAGAGTCAGCCCGACATCAGTTGGGCTATCACACTGGTTCTGAAGAAGTCATAGATTTGTCGGGGTCTATGGTCCACGCAAATTCAGTCTGATACTCTGTTTTCTTCCCCCCCCCCCACTATGTCTTGGCTTCGAGCATTCCCACTCCCAGTTGGAATCCACATCCAACCGAAAGTTCCAAAACCTGATCGGAATATAAAACGTGGGAATTTTGATTTTCACCAGCTGAGTCATCAGGAAGTCCAGTCATGTGCTTTTGTGATACACACAGGTCCCAACTTGAAGGTTATCTAGTCTCTCTATATTATAGCAGAATACGATTCCGGCTCTTGGCGCTCCTTAGCGGCAGTGGCGAATCCTTAGCTTCAGTCGGTTTCCGGTCATACGGCCGCGGAGTAAACGCACGTGCGTTTGGTGTGGTGGCGGCAGTGCAGATCCATCGAGCAATTTGACACGTGAAAGACAGAGCACGCGCAATGCGACTCCAGTGTTGGGTGGGGTCGATAGTATAGGGTCGAGATTTTGCGACACTGAGCAGAGCAAGACGCAGGACCGACCAGAGCAGGAAGGAAGCTGCTTCCGTTGTCTGTCGCGCAGCGGGAGTTTCGAAGACAGGGTGTATATTCGGTGGGGACTTTACTAATTTACTACTACTTATAAGCCTTAGTTCTCATACCTCTCATAATAGCTATTATAAAGAGGGAAGATTATGTCTCAGAATTAACATCATTTTTTGCTAATACGTCCAACATTTTAATGGGGCGTGGAGCAGTTTCGGGAAAACGTGCCGGCTTGGAGATGCTTCCAGGAGTGTGGAATTTACTACATCAATTTTAAGCGTTAGTTCACATATCTCTCATCATAGCTGTTAAAAAAAGGGAAGATTATGTCTCAGAATTAGCTTCACCTTTTGATAATACGTCCAGGATGTTAAAGGAGCGTGGAGCAGTTTCGGGAGAACGAGCCGGCTTGGAGATGCTTTCATGACAGGGTGGATATTTTTCCGGCGTTTTGCCAAAGAGCTTTTACCCTCAAAGACCAGGTATAGGCCAGCGTTGTCTTCATGATACACTGTTTCCAGGTAAGGGAAGATCACCCTGACTCACAACGACTTTGATGATGTGCTCTGGCTGAGTGAGCCTCATTTTCTCGGTTCTACTTTTGTTTTCCAATTCTCCTGATACTTTCTGGCCGAAGTTGCTTATTTGATCTTTCTCTTGCAGAGTTTGAAGGATGAGATGGCCAGGTCTCCAGTCCTGATGCTTCGTGAATGTCAGCATTGTTACTACCCTTTGTCTCAGCAGCCTCCGACATGCTGTACCCAACAGTAAACTCCGATATCTTCGGTTCACAAAAAGTAGGTCAATCCATAAAGTCCTCAAGTAGGCATTTGATCTGCGCTCCAGGACTGGAGACCTGACCATCTCATCCTCCAAACTCTGCAAATGAAAGATCAGTATCAGCAATTCCCGTATATCACAGTAATTCGGGCAGTATCAGCAAGATCAGGAAGAATGAAAAGCTCGCGATCTCCTGCGCGTTGGATGCTGTTTGGTGACGAAGTAAACAGTGACAGTGACTGACTGATTTACGCTTCCAGCTTTCCTTTCATGCAAATTACTCATTAGCCGATTCCCGCCTTATCAGAGAAGAACTGCAGAAATATACTTGGGCAGCAGCAAGAGTGGCTTCAGTGAAGTGAAGACCAAATCTTTTTTCCATTTCTCAATGATCTGGATACGTGAACGATAGTCAGGTTAAGTCAGGGAAAGGTCGAAATCTGCATAGGAACAAACAGCGTTCGGAATTTCCTGACTGTTATATTTATCAACAATGAACTGAACTCACCTGGAGTTCGGCTCGGAGGTTTTCAGCTTCATGAAGAGCAGATCGAAGTTGCTCGCGCAGGTCTTGGCCAAGGGTTGCCTCCACCTTCCAACGGTCCTCATTCTGCGTAGAGTGGGTCGATTAGGACCACAGACAGGAGAACGTGAAGGCGACCCGGTGAAAGGGCGTGCCATAGCTCCAAGTGTGCCAACTCCAGGACTGGAGATCTGACAATCTCATCCTCCAAACTGTGCAAGCGAAAGATCAGTATACTGGCCGAATAACTCGTATATCGCGGTAATTCGGCCAGTATCAGCAAGTATCAGGAAGAATGAAAAACTCGTAGTCTCCTGCGCGTTGGATGCTGTTTCGTGACGAAGTAAACAGTGACAGTGATTGACTGATTTACGCACTCCAGCTTTCCTCGACCTCATACGAATGACTCATTAGCCGATTCTCGCCTGATCAGAGAAGAACTGCAGAAATATACCTTGGCAGCAGCAAGACTGGCTTCAGGGCTGTGAAGTCGCTCAGCAACTTCCTCGGCGGAGACGAATTCTTTCCATTTCTCAATGTTCTGGATACGTGATGAAGTCAGGTTACGTCAGACAAAGGCCGAAATCTGCATTGAAACAAACAGCGTTCGGATTTTACTAACTATTATATATATATCAAGAATGAACTACACTTACCTGAACTTCGGCTCGGAGATTTTCAGCTTCATGAAGAGCAGATTGAAGTTGCTCCCGCAATTCTTGGCCAACTGTTGCCTCCACGTTCCAACGGTCCTCATTCTGCATACAGTGTAAAACCGTGATACTATCCATAACATACGGAACATAAGGAAGGATGCGTTCCTTTAGGAAACCGTGATACCTCCTTAGGATGAATAACTCCTCACCTGTCAAAGCCTGGGTGAGAGGCCATGGCCATTCCTCTTGGCGCTATGATCCAGTAAGGAAATAGAGACGATGCAGCTCGGGCCAAGAATATCATCCAGACTATCAGTACAACATAGTTTCTGAATATTTCTCATTGACGCTCTTAAGAGTAATCCACCACACAGTAAGTACATCCTACATAAAACTGTGACAAATTTATAGGGATGATAGAAATACGTTGTATGATGTGGTTGTGGCAAACACACTCAGGCCAAAGTCATTGGCTAGAGTTGTAGCTATCATTACCACCAGGTAGATGGATGACCATTCCATTGCTTGCCTCTTACACCTACATCCCTAGTAGTGTAGATTTTTGGACACTTTCATCATCAATTTGATAGTCTGCTTTGAGAGGTAACATGGGGCTCATTATAGAGAAGAGGGTTCATTATAGAGAAGGGGCACCTTGGATTTTTGACCCACTTAGGTTTCCTCTTTTTTTGGCAAAGGGTCTTTGTCATCCAATAGAGATCATAGGCTCTGAGTCTTCATCAATGAGCATCACTAATGGGTGTTCTTATTCCATTGATGGCTCTCCATTACATTTGCAAGATATATTCTTGGAGGATTTCTATCACATAATTTAGTTAATAGTTTATACTTTGCTCATTTAACATCTTTTTAGAGTTCCTAGTGTTGATTTCTCTTCTTGGTGTTTTGTTCTCTATGTCTATGTACCCTTTTTCATAGAGTCTTTGGCTCTTCTTGTCTACTTGGTCATGTGGACATACATAGCTATATAATATACATTGTGGTTAATATCATAGACTATAGAAGCACAACTCGCATATAAATAATAAAATGAACTCTAAAGTGTCATAATAATCAATTCATTTTTCCACTAAAATCACATTAAATTAGATATGTACTTGATACTTCATTCAACAATCTACCAATAATAAATCAATGATTATAATCAAACCACACCCCCTCTACTTAAGAAACTTCAAGTGATGCTCATTGGTATCATACTTTGCCTTTCTATCTTGAAGAACATACAAGGTGCCTAGTTGTGGAGTCTATAGATAAGAGGTTGTAGATAAACACATCCCTACTAGTTTGAGCTTGCATAGAACCCAACTAGTAGAACTCCTCACTCTAGGGTTTGCTATTCTTGCTAACAGGTAAGGTTGTAATAGATAACCTAACCTGTCATCATAATACATGCTCCTAGTCTGTTTGTCATCACTTCCAATATTACCAAGGAGAAAAACACAACACTCCAAGAAGGAAAGAACCTAAATGCAATGCACATACACCAATCCAAATCAACTTGGTGTACAAACAAGCAAACAAGCACGAAGAGGACACAATCATAAGAATTCAACAACTCTTTGTGTTTTTTGTTGGAATTTAGCTTCAGAGCACTCTTGCTCTATCATCAAGCTAATTTCAATCTGTACTCCAAGCTTCCTCCAATATGTACTTCAGCCTTCAAACCCATTTGTTCTCCAAGTGGAGTAATTCTATGTCTTCTTGACGAGGAAAAATCTATGCAACTCAAATGGGCATAACCCCAAACTTTATGATTTGGATTCAAGTGTTTTAGGATTCAATGGAAATTTTGTTTGATAAGCTTTCCTATGAAATGAAAAAAGTCACAATTTGATCACTACCTTGACAAGCTCTCAAATTTGATCAGTTTTTTGTAATTTCCACACATTTTGAAATCTCTAATTTAGAGTTTGCTCCTAGTTCTTGGCAAATTTCCCTAGATTTCTGAATAAGAGGTAAAATTGATCCTCTGAATAAGAGGTAAAATTGATCCTTACTCCAGTAACCTAAAATCCTCAATCATAGTCACAAAAATTGGAGAATTGATACTCAATCATCATAGAAGATAGAAATGCTCTATAGATCTGATAATAATATTTTCAATAGAGTTTGTTGCATCAGCTTTCACTCTCCATGGACACAAAGTCAACCAAAAATTTTCCAATATTTACTCATGCCATTTTCTAAACCCTTGCAAATTTTAATAGCCCAATCCCTAGATATGGATCAATTCTTAAACTGAGGTAACTTATGAGCTCTACAGCCCAAGTATGCTTGTTCCAAGACCCTGAATTCTCTATTTGAGGAATCAACATAAAAAATATTACATAGAGGTGAAAGACCTAACCACCAACAATATTGAAGATTTTCATAAGGTAATTCTGACCAAAACTTAAGGAGGGACCAAAATTCCAAACGTGATCAACATCTCATCTCCAACACCTCCCAAAGCTCCATCTTCAATTGACCAGATCTAATTTGAGACTGATCAAAACCTAAAAAAATTTGTGCTAAGATTTATGAGAACTTTGTCTACAGTCCAAATTTATTAATAGATCATAAAAATATTTCTGAAGCTCTCTAAATTGTCTATTTTTTGCTCCTAAGTATGAATTATACCCCCCTTGATTCAATCAATCATATCTCCTATAGAATTTGCTTAAATTATTTGATTCCAGTTTTTAAATTATAGCATGCTAGTGCTCCTCTCTAACCATGGTCTTTTTCTTTTGAAATGCTCTACTCAAACTCCTCTGATCCTCAAAAACTTTAGGTTTCTCCTCTTGGGACCCAATCACTTGCTTTTTTTTTGTCATTTAGTTTCTTCACTTGTTGACAAATGGACCCCACAACTCCACCTTGAGCTCATGAAAAAAATAAAGCCATTCTCCATTGATGAGAGCACATAAATTGTCAAGTCCCACACTTGCTTGTAAGTAAGCACCGGAAGGTCAACATGATCTAGGTTTTCTGTCACCAATTCCATGAATACCGGCCCAAAATGGGCCACCATTCAATCTTGTAAGCCGTCATGGTGCAAAATCTAAAGCATAAGGAGGAAAGGATTTGGAAGTGGTAGATCAAGAGCATGGGATATCTCTTGCTCAAACATTTCCTTTGATGCTCTAATGCTTGCGCTTTGCTACAACTCTCGCTCCCAATGTCCTTCTCCTACTTGAGACTCCTCAGACTAAAACACACCCCTCTCTCTCAACTCTCCTCCACCTATATGCACAAGAGCTCTCAACAAGAAGAAGCCCATAATCCATTTGGCCGATCATATATATATAGAGAGAGATTGTTCAAATGGCAATAGCTCAACCATGGGATCCATCATACAACCTTCTCCATCTTTACAAAGATAAACCACATTAGTTTACTTTTTCATGGGCTACGTAAACCACAACACAACATTGGTCTCTATCCACGATAGCCAGGGACTTGAAGGTTCAACATCAAACAAGTGAGTTCTCTAGAGTTGCACTTCAAAAATATACCCGTCTACTTGACCTAAATCTCTACCCATGATGGCACCATTGATGGCACATTCAATGGTGCAGGTGACAATGGGTCCCACCATGTGATCAATAGCCCTACCCATGAAATTGGCCACCATCAAGTAGTCCATGAGCAATTACCAAAATAACTATGATTGCCAAACTATCACTCCAACATCCAAGTAAACTAACTTTGGCACTACAAATGTTGTGAAAATATGTGCATTTTTTGCACTTGTATTCTATTTATACTTTTCCTTTGGGCTATTTTATCGGGCTTGTTTGCCATTATTTTATAACAAGTGGTAGTTATTTTAGTTGGCAACATAATTGACCTTTTGAACTAAGTAATGTTCTTATGTACAAGACTCAATTACTCAATTATGTTTTGATCATAACTTCAAGGAAAATGTTCCAAAGACCTCAAATTCTATGCTCAAATTTATCCCTTGAATTATGGTCTAGGAATTCAGAACCCCAAACTCAAGGAACAACCCCATAACTCTAAATTATATATTTTCTTATCCAAATTGTGTGAGCCTAAATCCAATGCAATTCCAAAACAACACAACAAGCATACTTATATAAGCTTAGAGACAAAGAACTTAAAATTTAAACTCCTTTGAAAATGAAAAGCAATAGAGATTCTGTCAAAATCAAAGCAACAGAGATTCATTCAAGGAGTAGGGAGATCCATCCTATTGAACTCATTTGAATGGATTGAAAGATCAAATGCTTTGTAAATTGGAAGATATGGATATGGGTGGTGTATAGTAGTAGCAAAATAGTATATTTTACCCATATCTTATGAGGTTGTTGAAATCTTTAGAGCTTTAATGCATCCACTCACCTTCACATGGTGAGTTAATTACTATTTTCATGCAAATGTGACCTTTTGATACCAATTCTTACCCTTTCTCTGTCTCAATCAATATCTATAGTACTAGTACTGGGGTTGTTATTAGAAGCAACAATCACAAATTAATTGTCAAAGAGGTTCCAAATTATGAATAAAGGATGTGTGGAAGGATATAAAATTTTGTCCCTATGGCTTCAAATTTACTCACAGCCATTCTGCATAAATCCAATTCTTTCTTTAAATGATTAAATTCTTGAATTAGTATCTATTAAGAATATCTCAAATTAAATAACCATCATGATTGCAAGCTTCCATTATGGAGGAAAGATGAGTCCACAACAACTCAATAATTTCCCAAAACACTTAAGGGAAGACAATTCAATGTCTAATTATTATGCCATAAGCAATTATTTCTACTAGTTTCATGAAAGAGCATCCAATTCATTACACTTATAAATTTAACAGTTATATCATTATGGACATATGGATTTTTATAGCTTAGATATTTGGGTACAATTGGAAAAAGATTGTTGACCTTTGTATTTAATGTTTTATCCTTATATTATTGTGTAGGGTCTTCCATCCTTCTTGTTATTCTACACGATTGCCTTTCTTACTTGTATACCTTTATGGGATCAATCAAGATAGAGGAACTAGAGATGGAGAAGGAAGGTGGCAACAAGAGAGTATAAAAGGTTGAAGAGAGAAAAAGAGAATGGAAGACCATAGTGGAAGATCACATTGGACTCTCAAGTGAGGTAAACTCATAGTGCCTAGCTTGAGCTTGGTTAAGGTATTTCTAGACAGCTTGGGTACAAGACTCCCAAGGAAGGTTCTTTTTAGAAGTCACCTTACTTGGAATGCAAGCTAAGGTAGTCATCAACTTGGCATCAAGCTAAGCATCAAGCTAAGCTAGCCATCAACTTGGTGTTCAAGTTCCTCTACCCTTGGAAAGTTCCTCAAAGCTGCCGCAACGCTTCTAGAATATTCTACCAACAAGTTTCTCAATGCTTTTAGCACATTCTTAAGCTAGTTCCACCTCCTTTTGCTATATTTAGCTTAGATTAATAACTCCTATTACATATCCTCCCCCCCCCCCTTCCTCCCTACCTAATTGGTGACATCTTTGTCATTGTGGAATCTTTGAACACTTGTAGGGCTGTTTTTTCATTGTGGAGATGAGAAAGATGCTCCCATGTGAGACGGATACCTTTTCCAAAGGATTTTTCATTCAATGTGTTGTTGGTGGCCATGTTGGATATCACAAGGTGCAAGAATAAAATCAATTGTATATTCCTCATGATCATTGATAGGAATGGGAGGAGGAGGAGGAGGTTGGACACAAGTAGAAAAGGAAGATGAGTTAGAAACAAAGGGTTTTAACTTTGAACATGGAAGATAGAATAGATCCGCATCTGACTAGGGAGAGAAAGTCTATGACAATGGGAGAAATGATCTGAGTAATCTCAAATGGACCTATCCAATTGGGATCAAGTTTTAAAACTTAGGTATCAAGTGGGAGAGGGAGGTTATTGGAAGAAAGCATTACCTTATCACCTAGTTGAAATGTGAGAGCATGACAATGTTTATTAGCATATTGCTTTTGCCAATTTTGAGGAAAGAAAAGATGAAACTTGGATTGGTGTAAGGAGTTAGATAACCTCAACAAGAAGGTGGAGGTATGTGAGACTTGAAAGGACAAAGGAGCAAGAAGATAATTTGGAACAAGAAGAGAACCTACAACAAGTGGATCTTGCATATAATTAAGGAAGACGGGAGAAAAGCCAATACTTTACTTACTTTGAATTATTGGACGCAAAATTGGCAATTGCAAGACAAGTATCCCAATCAATGTGTTGAATATTAATAAATACATGTAGCATATCCTCCAAAGTGCCATTTTCTTATTTTTTTGTCCATCAATTTGAGGATGATAAATTGTAGACAATGCAAGCTTGGTACCAAAGAGTTCAAAAATTGTTTGCCAAAAGTTTCTAATAAAGCAAGGATTTGCATTAAAGATGAGAACCCTTAGCATCCATGGTGTTTGAAGATGGTATCAAATTAGATTTGTGCCAATGTTGGAGCATCAATTGTATCCATGGTAGGCGCCAAATGAATCTGCTTGTTGAGCTTATCCACAAACACTACAATGGTGGTATGGCCATGGTCTATCTTTGGTAAGGATGTGATGAGGTCCAAGCTTACATGTTCTTAATGGGAAAATGGAATTGGTAGTGGTTGAAGGAGTACATTTGGTTTTTGGTTATTAGCTTTGTTGCATTGGTAGCTCTCACAAGGTCAAACCAACTCTTAAACCTCTTGTGCCCTATTGGTCCACCACCATTGATATTGTAGGGTGCCCAAGGTCTTGTCCACACCCATGTGACTAGTGATTGGTTAGTCATGGGCTTCTTGGAGCCACACAGCCATAGATCACCCTTGGCTGGAACATAGATTTGGTTCTCACAAATATAGAAGGTTTTCCTTGAAGGAGAAAGTGTTATATTCCTTATCATGTGTTTCAGATGACCTTATACCAACTAAAACAAGTGGTCTTGGTATAAAGAGACCCTAAGCTCAATTTAGAATTTTGAGTCAATTGATACTGTTATGAGAGATTCAAGAAGAGTCCTCAAATCAGGTTGTTGTGATAGGCATCAAGGATGGCATGAAACCTACCAGGTTTTTATTAAAATTTGATGTCAAAAAGCTATAGTTTTTCTTCCCATTGATGATGTTGACTCTTCATGTGCTTCATATGCAACAAAGGTTTGTGATTGGTTTGCTTGATCACTAGAGATAGTGTCTCTATACCTTTGGATTATATACCATTGCTAGTTGTTCTTGATCTCAAGTTACATAATTCCTTTTTATAATATTTAGTCAATGAGATACAAAGGCAATGGGATGTAATCCATATGGAAATTCTTGTTGCAACACAGCTCCAATGGCAAAGTTAGAACAATCAAAAGAAACTACACAAGGTAGTTGAGGATCATATGGTTGGAGAATAGGTTGTGAGGACACCATATGCTTCACATTCTTGAATGCTTCTTTGTGCTTGGTAATCCACTAAAAGTTTGATGTCTTCTCCAAGAGATTGGTTAATAGTGCAGCCACATGAGCATAATAGTGGATGACAGTTGGTTAAATCTTATCAATCTCTAAAATGCCCACACTTCCATGATATCCTTTGGAGTAGGCTCATCTATAATGGACTTCATTTTCTTCTCTTCCATCTTGATTCTCTTTGATGAGACCTTATGACCCAAGAAGGTAACTTCCACACTGACTTCTTTAGTAAAACCTCCATTGATGTAGTCATTTTAAGACTTCTCATATGTGATTATTATGTTCTATCTTGCTATAGATTAAATATCATCAAAGAAACCACCCTATATCAATCCAATAGCCCATCCAACACCCAGTATATTTGATCCATGAAAATTGCAAGAGCATTAATGAGCCCAAAAGGTAAAACTTCCTATTCAAAATACCTATACCTTGTATAAAATGTAGGCTTTTGCACATCTTCTTTACCAATGGGAATCTACCAATAGCCACTTCAAATATCTAACTTGGAGAAGTATTGTGCACTACTTAATTGATCCAACAAGGTATCCATTTAGGGCAAGAGATACATATTCTTCATCATTTGTTTATTAAATTCATGATAGTCACAACAAAAGACAAGTCCTCCATCCTTCTTTAGTACAACTAGCACCAATGCTCCCAAAGAGGATGTACTATGTTGTATGAAATCCTTCTCCAACAACTCAATCAATGTTATTTGAAGCTCTTCTAACTCTTTTGGTGAGAGAAAATAGATTGGTCTACTCATTGAAGTAGTACATAGCAATAGCTTGATCTTTAAGTGCATATCTTGATCAAAGGGTAACCTTTATAAAAATCAATTGGAAATATATCTATAAACTCTTGATCAACCATTACTTGATGAGGCTTCTTGTACTCATCAGATTCTCCTTATGCAATTGGCTTGATCCACACCAAAAAAATGTCTTCCTCCAAAGCTTGCTTCACAATTGCTATATTGACAAACTTCTCATCTTGGGATTGATTATTCCTAGGTGTCTTACTCAAAGATGTTGGACAACCTAATTGATAATTCTTACCATTGGTATTTTATTTGAATTTTTTGTTGGATCCAATCAAATTGAACCTTATGATAGTCAAGTCAAGGCTAATCTAGAATGATATTGTAATGTAGAGGAGTTACTATAAAATCATACACTCTGAATACTCTTTCTCAATCTTTAATGTAACAAGTTGTGAGGTATGGAATGTAGAACCTTTTCTACTATCCACCATCATCAATTTATTTCCAAGTATTGATTGATAAGAATACATAATTCTTTTGCTAATAACATAGACATATAATTTCCCAAAACTTCACACAATCAACCAAAATACTACATCAATGATTGGATATCATACATTGCAAGTGTATTAAACTTGCATAGGTCAAACTTTCAATCTTGTTAGATAAAATCAAGTTTCGAGTAAGTAGCTTGATATCTACTATTGGGATTCTTTGTTTCTCTAATCCTCATGTTCCAAGAACTGCATTTGGGTAATGGGTCAAGGTTGCCCATACTTAGTAGGACATTTGGCAATGCAATTCTTATTTGGTGATAATAGAAGCAACCATGATTTTGTTATAATTCTTCTCAATCTACAATGCCAAGTAGTTTTATTGGATGGCATCAATGCCAGGTCCTCCACCCATATAGGGTGTACTTGTAAGTTTTGTGGAGGTTTAGGTTGAGACCAAGTTGTAGTAACCAAGGAATCAAATTGTTTAACAAATTGCATGGCATCTTCCAAATGTTTAAGCTCTCAAATGGTCACTTTTAGTTTGGTGTGTGCTTTCAAGCCCCACAAAATTTGATCTAGAGCTTCACCTTCTAATATCTTTGAAATTTACAATAAAGTGTTTTGGAATTTAGTGATGTAATGACCAATCTGCTTCAATTCTACCAATCTATCTTGTGCAACATTTATCACTCAGAATATCCTACTTATTGCACTCTTGAATTTTTCCCATGTCAAGGTTGGTATAACAAATTGCCATTGAACTTGCTCTACCCGGAATACCATCATAGTTTTGCCACTCTATCTCATTGACTTGAAGCCAAGAGAATTTATCTCCATTCATCTTGAAGATTAATAGCTTCAAAATAACATTTACAATCAAACATAAAAGTTCCCTATAATATTGTATAGATTCTTGCTTTCAAATAAATTTGGCTTTGGAAATCATATTCACTTTTTTCTTTCTCAAAATGCTACTTTCTCTATGTGTTCTTGTCATTGATAATCTCTCTCTTCCAACAATCAAGTAAGATACTCAATATTTTTTTTACATGGTAATAAGAACTTTGGGTATAGTTGCCATAGCTACTACTATATGAAACTACTCTATCAAACTACCTACTTGAAATTATCTAAGTTAGCACATAAATGCATCCCTCCTCATAATTTACAATTAGAAATATCAATGGTTCATTGGATAAAGTGATGATATTCAGAAAATTTTACTCAAAGCTTGAAATGATGCTTTAGTAGTACAAGGACATAGAAATTCTAATGGTTTGGGGGAATGGATTTGGTAGTCCATAGATTCTATCCATCTAATTTTTTTCTTTAATAATAATGTAAAAGACCAAGGAGAGAAATAAAAAAAGGAAGATAGAAGTAGAAGATCACATTGGGACTCTCAAGTGAGGGAAACTTAAAATGCCTAGCTTGAGCTTGGCTTGGATATTTATAGGTAGCCTTGGTGCAAGACTCCCAAAGAGCTTCCAAGGAAGATTCTTTCCAAAAGTAGCTTTACTTGGAGTGCAAGCTAAGTTAGCTATCAACTTTGCAAACGAGTTACTCTACCCTTGGAAAGTTCCAAGAAGCTTCTTGCATGCTTCCAGAATATTCTACTTGCAAACTTTCTTGATAACCCTAGTATAGTCTTAGTCTTGTTTTACTTCCTTTTGCTATATTTAATTTAACTACTAATTCATAAGCTTTACTTATTCATCTTCTTACTCCATATTAGTATAGAGGGAGAGATGGAAGGAAATTCCTTTAAAATTTTGGAGGCTCACTAGCATATAACTCATGAGTGAATAGTAGATTCATTTTTTTTCAATTTTGATTCTAGATTGAAGGGTATGGAGAATTGAGTAGAAAAAATCTGAAAACTTATAGAATTTTTTAGGGTTTTGAGTGATTATTTCACATTAAGAATAGTTGGTCAGGAATTTTTAATCTTAATCTCTTGGTATCCATGCTCTACTTTTATGAGAACTTAGTTTGAAATTTTTTGAGATGACATTGAAAGTTATGAGGTTTTATAGTTTTTAGGGTTTGTACTGTGAGCCGGCATGTCTCTCACTCAAGATGAACCTCTGATGGCTATTATGGTAGCGCACCATGGACTAAGAAGGCAAGGAACCCCAACTCCATCATACTCCTCCAAGGCTAACACTCCACGACTCAAGACCTTGCTCACTAGAGAACTCAATGAGAGAGAGATAGTTGCAAAATCAAAGGATGATGAGTACCTCCTCACCCCTTGTTTATATACTTGTGAAATAGTTATGTACCAAAGTTACTAATTACCGCAGTAACTCAAGTTACTAGACTAAAAGTCAAGTAAAGTCAAAAAGTAGAAAAGAATATCCATTCACATGGGCATATTCCTCTAAGCATGTGGTCTTATCTTGACCCAACCACTAAGTCAAGGATTACTTCACATGGGCTATCCTTGGACTAAAGAAGAATCCAAAACAAAAAGGCTTGCGGGCCCAAGAGTTCTCAACTCTTTCCTCAAAGCCAAACACCTAGGAATAATACCAAGTCAACACACTAAAATCCAAAATAGTGGTGCTCATCTTTTCTACTTCCTCTAAAGTAAGGTCCCCTCTATCTTAGCTATGACTAAATTTAGCAAACCATGACTAAATTTAGCTAACCATGCTTTATCTCTATATAAATAATATCTCTTAAGTACTTGTAATACCAAGCTAAATATCACAATACTACACACATGCACAAATGGGTGTTACATTTACTCCCGGACTAAGTTTTCACTTTGGCCTCAAATTGAAGGTCTCTCTACCTTCTATGGTACATCTTCAACTTATCATGGTTAATCCTATCAAATTGTCTTCCTCCCAACTCCTTGAGATCATAGGTGTAATTGCCCCACACCTTCTCCACTATGAAAGGTCCAAAGTACTTAGGCAAAAACTTTTGCTCTCTCTTGAATCAAATGGAATCAAACAACATTACCCAATCACCTTCTTTGAAAGGCTCTACCTTCTACTTGCCTTGCCTCTTGTCATAGCTCTCCTTTTGTTTCCTTTGGTCTTGCTCCACTCGAACCATAGCAACTGCTCTTGCCCCTTTCAACTCCATGAGTTGATCCTTCCTTGACTTCTCTGCATCACCTCCTTGTGCTTTCTTCAATCTCCTATGAATGCTTTGGAAGGTAGGAAGATCAAAGTGAATAGGTAAGGTAGACTCAACACCATATACCAATTGAAATGGAGAATATCCGATGGAAGTCTTCATGGTTGTCCTATACTCCCACAAAACTGCATGAATCCTCTTGTCCTAATGATGTTTAGCCTCCTCCAGTTTTGCATCTTTGGCCAACATCGTGCACAAGGTCTGATTGGTTCTCTCTGCCAAGCCATTGGAATCTGGCTTAATAGGATGTAGTTACTCTATGTGTGATAGAGAAATGTCGTAGCATGGTTGTAGTAATCCAGTAAAGTCTATTCCTCTATCAGAAACCAACTCCAAAGGGCATCCAAACCTAGTGATAATGCGTTCATAAAGAAATCTACCCACTTCATCTTCATTCTTGTCCCTCAATGGTCTACCCTCAACCCACTTGGTAAGGTAATCAGTAACTACCACAATGTACCGATTGTTCCTTGGGGTTCTATTGAGAGGACCTACAAAATCAATTCCCCACTTCTCAAAAGGTCCTAGCAATGGAATTGATTTAAGTGGTGGAGTGGATGTAGACTTTCTAGCAAAAGCTTGACAAACATGACAAGTTTTGCAATAATCAAGACAATCCTTGAAAATCCCTCTCCAATGGTAACCTGCATCTAGAATCTTGAAAGCAAGTCACCTTTCCTGCAAAGTGTCCTCCACATACTAAACCTTCATGAAACTCCTTTATGAGTAAGATAGACTCTTCCTTACCCATGCTCTTTGAAGTAGATCATCTGCTCCTTGGTGAAAAAGAATATCCTCCACCATTGTATAAGGTCTAGACCTTGCTGCAAGGGTCTTCCTCTCCCTAGCATGCATCCCTTCTAGATAGTTACCTCTTGTCACAAAATCCACAATCTCCTTGTACTCCATTGGAACCTCTTGAGTGACTGAGATTGTCATGAGCTCCTCATCTGGGAAAGAATCATCCACTGGCTCATCTCCATCATGATCATAGGCTCTAGATAACAAATCAGCATTTACATATTTCTTTCCTGGCCTATCCTCAATGGTGTAGTCATACTCAGACAAGAGTATCATCCACCTTGCTAGTCTCCCGTCAACATTAGGCTTGTTAAAGATGTACTTCAAAGCCTTGTGATCCGTGATAATGGTAGCTTTCCCTCCAATCAAGTAGTGTCTAAACTTCTTGAGACCAAAGATCACTATCAACCCTTCTCTCTCCGTGACAGAGTAGTTCTTCTTTGCTAAAACCATCTGCCTACTAGCATAAGCTATTGGATGATCATGCCCATCTTGGTCTAATTGAATAAGAGTGCATCCTATAGCTACATTAGAAGCATCAGTGTAGAGGATGAAAGGCTTACTCCAATCGGGTTTAGCAAGAATTGGAGTTACAACAAGGGATTGCTTGAGCTCCTCAAAAGCTTTGAGAGCCTTCTTGTCCTCTAAAATCACCATGTAATCTACACCCTTCTTCATGTAGATAGTCAATGCATAAGCTTTGTTGGAAAATGAGAAGATGAACCTCCTATAGTATCCAACCATCCACAAGAATTGGCAAAACTTTTTCAAGCTTGAAGGGAACAGAAGGTCTAAGATTTTCCTCACCTTCTTAGGATCAACTGCTATTCCATCCTTGGAGATGATGTGTCCTAAAAGTAGACCTTCTTCACATCCAAAAAAGCACTTCTTTGGGTTGAGTAATGCATTTGCCTTATCCAAGCATTGCAAGACCTTGATTAGGTGCTCAAAGTGCTCCTCCTTGCTCCCATAGACACAAAAGTCATCAATGAAGTCTCTCACAAATTTCCCAATGAAAGGTTCAAATATCTTGTTCATGAACCATTGGAATGTGGCTGGAGCATTGCAAAGCCCAAAAGGCATGACCTTGAAAGTGTAAGTTCCCCAAGGTGTGGTGAATGTGGTGAGTTGTTGATACTCTTGTGCAATCTTGATTTGGTTTTATCCACTATAACCATCTCCAAAATTGTACCTCTCATGACCTGCAACCTCCTCCAAGATCTCATCAATGAATGGCAATGGGTAGTAGTCCTTCTTGGTAACAACATTGAGCTTCTTGTAATCCACACATACCCGAAGCTTGCCATTCTTTTTCTTCACAATGACAATCGGAGACATCCACTCTAAATTCTCTACCTCAAAGATAAATAAATCCAGCCTCCTTGAGCTTATCAATCTCCTCCCTCACAACCAAAGATATTGGTGGGCTAATGCAACGTTGTTTTTGGCGGATTGGTCTTGCATGTGACTCCACCTCTATTTTATGCCCTTCCAAGGTGACTTCCTTCAAATCCCTGTAACTGAAAGCAAAAACATGGATGAACTTGCAGAAAATCTCCTCAAATCTCACCTTCTCCTCCTTGGTAACATTTGGGCCATACTTGAGGGTAGCTAACCTTCTCTCTACCTCCTCAAGTGTCAATGGTGATTTATTTGGGTCCTTCAAAACCTCTGGCTTAGGTGCAAAATCCATAGCACACAAAAGATACACATCTGAATCAGATTCAGATTCATCCTCCTCTGTGGAAGTCTCCTCTTCCATGCTTGTGTCCACACCTGAAGCTCCTTCTTCAGAATCTGATTCCCAATAACCATAAGATGGTGTATCTGAATGCGAAGTGTTGGTGGTGTTAGTCATAGGAACTATGACTCTATAGTTTGATGGCCCAATCCTCAAGTTCCCTTTGTGCCATCGATCAGTTGTGCGTGCTGCTCTCAACCATGGTCTGCCAAGAAGTAAGTCATAGCTTAAATCCTTCAAGACTTGGAAAGTCATGAGATTTTGAACTCATATAATTGAAACTACCACTTTATCTATCACCCCTACTGGTCTAACTTGTTGCTTGTTTTCCATGCTCACCACAAATGTTGAAGGTCTTGAGGGTATCATACCCAACTTCTTCATCAACCTTTCTGACATGGCATTTACTAATGATCCTCCATCAACCAATGCATCCTTGATGTTATGACCATTCACTCTCACATCAATCTTGGAGGCATATTCACAAGCTTCCCATGGTGTTGGCTTGGCATCCACCACTCCCATTGATACTGGAGCTTTTACCTTCTTCTTCCTCTTGCTCCATATAGAACTCAAACCACCTCTAAGCTCCTTTCTCAAGGTAGGGTTCAAAGCAATCAATTAGCCCACTGTGATGTTAGCCTTGTGACTACCAACATCCTCCAACACATTGTAGTTCCATTGTTGCTTTGAGATCAAGAAGTCCTCCATCTCCAACTTCTTCCTTGGAGTCTTTGTTGTTGATGGTGTTGAGGTGCGAGTGCTCCTAGTAGACATAGGAGTATCCTTTCTTGGAGTAAATCCTTGAGAGGAGTGAGCATCCTTTGCAAAACGAGCTCTCTTCTTCTCTTGTGCCAAAAGCTCCAAATTAAGACCCTTGGAGTTTGAGCACTCACCCTTCTCATACTTGCTTTCAACAACATCTATGGATGCTATCTCCTTACCTTTGTTTGGATTAGGAGCCACTTGGGTTTCACTACCTCCCTCTTTCCCTCTATTGGCTCCCTCATAACTCCTTCCTCCATGGTAAGTAGAATTTGGGCAATTCCTTTGGATATGGCCTCTTCCTCCACAACCAAAAAAATTTCTATCATTGAAATTGTTGGCTGCTTGGCCTCCTCTATATGGATAGTTTCCATAACTCCTAGGCCCTCTCCCTACATTCTGATCCACCTCTTCTCCCATAGTTGCACCACATTGATCTTGAGATCCGCAAGTTGTTTAGTGATGGTTTGAAGTGGATCTTTTGGTAGAAGTGCAAGAACTTGAGCAACAACTACTTGTGGTGCAACCCTTGCCACCAAAGTATCAGAAGTACCACCATACTTGTAGCCTTGAGGAGGATGCACAACCTCCTTCACCACCAAATCACTCTCATCCCCTTCCAAACTCTCCTCCATATGAATTGTGATCTTGATAGCTTCAACCTTGGAAGAAGGTTTCTCATATCTCACCTTGCTTCTAATTTGTGGTCTCAATCCTCCCACAAAATTCTTGGTGAACATGGCCCCTATGCCAATCATAGTAGTCTCCACATCATCTCCACCCTTCCTCAATATTATGCAAAATCTGGACTCTAACTTTTCCACTCTTTCCACATAGACTCTCACTTTCTCTCCATCTCCTTGCTTGAAAAATGTAACCTCACTCATCAATCTCTCATAACTCTCATCATGAATAAAGTTCTCAATGAGTGCTGAAGTCAAAGTCTCCCAAGACTCCTCTTCCCCATCTCTCCTCTCTCTCTTTTGGTATTCTGACTCATACCATGTAAGTGTTGCATCCTCAAAGAAATTTGGTAATAATAAGGTCCTCTCATTCTTCCTCCTCTCATTGTTTTCTATGCAAGCTCTCTTGAAGTCTCTCACAAAGGCCTCCACATCTTCTCCATCCTTGCCAAAGAAAACCAGAAGTTTCCCCATCTTAACCTCTCACTTTCTTTCTTTCTCTCAAATTTTCTTTTCTTTTCTTTTCTTTTCTCTCACTCCATAACTAATAGAGTATGTACATGACTCACACCATTTGAGAGTAATCCACCCTAGGGAACACAAAAGGCTCAGGTTTCTCCAAGATTTCTATAGCAACATCAAATCCTAGAGTGCATATTAATCGAACCCTCATGGATAGTTTATCCATAAGTTGAAAGATTACCTCCATCACTAATCTTGAGAACTAGCTGATGAAGGTGGTAGTATTTCTATAGCTGTATTAAGACTCTCTCCAAGATCCTTCACCAAAGTCTCCAAAAGTGCTTTTACTCCACTACACTCATGTCCTTTTGGAAGTCCTTCAACTCCACAAACCTCACACAACTCCTTGGTCTTAGATCTTCTCCCTCCCAATCTTGGTGAAGAAGGTCCAACATGCAAACCCAAGTCAAGTAAGCCTCTCCTTTCCCTCAATCTCTTGCTCTCAAAGGTCAATGGACATGAACTTGCCTTATGTCCCTTCTCTCCACATAGAAAGCACTTAGACTCACTCTTTCCTCCAAGTGGTATAGGTTTTTGGATCCTCTCAACACTCTCTTCAAATTCTATTGTAAACTCTCTTTTCCTCAAATCCACCCCTAAAATCACCTCAAACCCTTGGGGAACCTTTCATAGTCTCAATTTCACTCTTGGTGACCCTCCATGTTCCCAAGATGAATCTAAACACTCAAACATGCTTTTTGTTGCTCTCAAACTCTTCATGCATGAGATCTCCACTCTGCAAAATTGACCCTTCCTCACAATTTCACTCAGACCTCTCAACTTGTATGTGACAGTCCTCCAAAAATTTTCACACGTGATTAAAACTCTAGGTTTTCACTCTTTGCAAAATTTCAGATCTTTTCATCAAGCCATTTGGCCTAGACACCTTTCTATTCAGCACACATATTTCAGATTTGGTCTGAAAACCACCTCCCTCATTTCAAAAACTCATAACTCCCTGTTCAAGAATGATCTCTCTCTAATTTTTGTGTCACAGGTAGGATATAACATAATTAATTTTCTTGGAAATTTTCACAACAATCCATTGAAAATTAAAGAAATGGCAGACTTTGTACAATTTTCCAGAGAGCATGTAGTTGCGGGTGCAGTTTAACCTATCAACTTTCAAAACTTCTAGCCCAATGTGCATAATAGCTCTCACAATAATTCCAACTGTGTTAACTGAAAGATAACCCAAGCTATCATGTGTTGAAATTTCAAGTTCAAATCTTAAACTTGAGATTTTGCCCAAAATCACCTTAATCCCCAAAATCTGCAATCCACCTCACACAATCTTTCCAAATCCTCTCATGTGTACAAGATGTACAAAATCACTTCAAGAACATCATAATGAACTATAGGGTATATAAATGGATCTTGGTTCTCTAACATAAGTTCAGCCCTCTCCTCTCCTAATATTCTCTCCAAGTGAGCTCTCATAGCCTCCTTTTGCCTAATGTAGAATTGAACGCGGAACATGATCTTGCCTTCTAGAGAGTTCATGGCAACGGAACCAAACATGTGAGTCGGCATGTCTCTCACTCAGGATAAACCTTTGATGGCTATTATGGTAGCGCACCATGGACTAAGAAGGCAAGGAACCCCAACTCCATCATACTCCTCCAAGGCTAACACTCCAAGACTCAAGACATTGCTCACTAGAGAACTCAATGAGAGAGAGATAGTTGCAAAATCAAAGGATGATGAGTACCTCCTCACCCCTTGTTTATATACTTGTGAAATAGTTATGTACCAAAGTTACTAATTACCACAGTAACTCAAGTTACTAGACTAAAAGTCAAGTAAAGTCAAAAAGTAGAAAAGAATATCCATTCACATGGGCATATTCCCCTAAGCATGTGGTCTTATCTTGACCCAACCACTAAGTCAAGGATTCCTTCACATGGGCTATCCTTGGACTAAAGAAGAATCCAAAACAAAAAGGCTTACGGGCCCAAGAGTTCTCAACTCTTTCCTCAAAGCCAAACACCTAGGAATAATACCAAGTCAACACACTAAAATCCAAAATAGTGGTGCTCATCTTTTCTACTTCCTCTAAAGTAAGGTCCCCTCTATCTTAGCTATGACTAAATTTAGCAAACCATGACTAAATTTAGCTAACCATGCTTTACCTCTATATAAATAATATCTCTTAAGTACTTGTAATACCAAGCTAAATATCACAATACCACACACATGCACAAATGGGTGTTACAATACCGATAGTATTTAATCATGTGAATTTGGATGTGAGGATTGTGGTTATACAAGTATGGGGAGATATAGAGAGGAACATTATATGTTATTATTATAATTCTTATGTTAGCCATGGCTATAGTTTCCCATGTGTATCACCCAAAGCGGCTTAAGATACACCATGCTTGATGTGTCATTGACACTTTACCTTGCAGAGTGTCTTTGGGAAGGGATTCACAAGGACTATGATTGGACCACTTGGGATATTCATGTGAGGCAAACTATCACATTGAATGTGGTGACACTTGGGATTGTGCATGCTTCTTTTATTTCTTTGTTGACAATTTTGGGGATACCTTAGTGTGTATATACATCACTATACAACATATATCATTATCAACATCATACACTATAGACTCACAACTCACACATAAATCGTAGATGAACTCTAAAGTGCCACAATAATCAACTCATTCTTCCACTTGAATCATACTCAAACTTGATCCTTCACTTAACAATCTACTAACAATTGAACACTAGTTACAATCAAGCCACATCCACTCTAGCTAAGAGACTCCAAATGATGCTCACCTGCCTCAATCCTGTGAGATGGCTTGTCTCTCACTCAAGATTAACCTTTGATGGCTATTATGGTAGCACACCATAGACTAAGAAGGCAAGGAACTCCAACTCTATCATACTCCTCCAAGGCTAACACTCCAAGGCTCAAGACATTGCTCACTAAAGAATTCAATGAGAGAAAGATAGTTACAAATGAAAGGATGAGGAGTACCTCCTCACCCCTAGTTTATATACTTGTGAAATAGTTATGTACCAAAGTTACTTATTATTGGAGTAACTCAAGTTACTAGGCTAGAAGTCAAATAAAGTCAAAAAGCTTGAGGAATTTCTATACTCATGGGAATATTCTCCTAAGTATGTGGTCTTATCTTGACCCAACCACTAAGTCAAATATTTCTTCACATGAGCTATCTTTGGACTATAGAAGATTCCAAAACAAAAGGCTTGTGGGTCCTCAACTCTTTCCTCAAAGCCAAACACATAGGAATAATACCAAGTCAACACACTAAAATCCAAATAGTGGTGCTTATCTTTTCCATTCATCTAAAGTTAGATCTCCTCTATCTTAGCTATAAATA
This sequence comes from Lunularia cruciata, assembly GCA_948567375.1. Lineage (NCBI taxonomy): Eukaryota > Viridiplantae > Streptophyta > Marchantiopsida > Lunulariales > Lunulariaceae > Lunularia > Lunularia cruciata. The sequence goes on from OX419756.1 coordinate 11,949,821, forward strand.
AGTTTAGTTAATCATGACTAACATAGAACCATCCTTTATCTTTATATAAATAATTTCTCTCAAGTAGTTATGATACCAAACTAAATATCTCAATAGCACATACAAGCACAAATGGATGTTATAGTCTACCATAGCTAGACACTCAAAGGCTCAAAATTAGAGAAGTGAGCTCTTTTGAGCTCACTTCGTCTTTGCACTTCAAAGATACACTCCTTTGCTCAACATAGGTCTTTAGCTCTAGTGGTGCAAGTGACGGTGAGTCCCACCATGTGATCAACAGCCCTAACATAAAATTTGACCACCAACAAGTAGTCCATGAGTAACTACCAGAATACCTATGACTATAAACATTATTACTCCAATGTTTGAGCAAACTAGTCTTGGTGTTACAAATATTGTGACACATTGCTATCAACATCATATGTTATACAAGCACAACTCACACATAAGTCATACATGAACTCTAAAGTGCTACAATTGCCCGTCTAGCTTGTGGTTAGGTTGCTCTAACTCTAGATAGCCATCTACTCCAAGTATGTAGTATAAGTCCATGAGTGACTACCAAAATACCTATGACTACAAACATTACCACTCTAGTGTTTGAGAAAACTAGCCTCATCATTACAAATGTTGTGACAATTGTTGTGTGTATATACATCACTCCACAACATGCATTACTATCAACATCATACACTATAGAAGCACAACTCACACATAAGTCATTCATAAACTTTGAAGTGCCACAATTGCCCCTCTAGTTGGTGGTTAGGTCCCTCTAACTCCATATAGTTATCTACTCCAAGTATGTGGTATACCCTATGGTGGGCAAAGATAAAGAAGCCGGGCGCTATCAAGCCCCATTGTTCGTCATCTATCTACAATCTATACCAAATAAAGGGTGAACTAGCTATAGCTCAAATACATCTAGAATATAACCATTATCCTTGATAAACCACCATGAGGGGAGGAATCAAATATACCATATGCCATCCTCTCAAATAGCTATTACCAACATAGTAGTAGCTCTACTAGAAGAGCCGTATAACATACACTATAAGCTTACACATACAAGTGGTAAGCTTGGGTCCATAGTGCCATCAATGTTTGGGAGGTTGGATGGTGCACAATAGTGCACATGATCCTTCTAAAAACACCATCACGTCCTTCTAGCACAAGGACTTTGGAAGGAAAAACCTCACTCACTCTCAAGATAATGTCCTATAATAACATCAAGTGTCATCAATGTTGTCTACTATATATATACATAGTCACCTTGATGACATGAACGGGTCAAGGGTTTATAACCTGCTCCTCAAATAGTAGCATAGCATCAGGTATCCCTATGTTGAGCAATCACCAAGTTCTCAAAGGCCATTAGCATCACTCTCCAAAAGATCATTGCCCGTTCAGACCATGTGCTCACCCATATGTCTGGATCATCCAAGTCCAAACCTACAATAGCATCTCAACAAATGACTCTAGGTGAATTTGGATTTCATCCATAGAATGGATAGTAAGGAGAGAAGGATGCTAAGGAGGCTTTCCTGATGAACAGATTGGCCAAGGTAATTGGAGATCCCAATCTCCCAAGTGGCCTCTCTACAAATCATACTTATACAAGCCTCTCTTCACCATCTAAATAACTCTCTTTGCTAAGCCATCTTCCTCAAGGTGATCTTGGGAGGTAGTTCAATAATCAATCAAGGCCTTGTCACACAAGACGTAAAACTCCTCTAAGAACTTTGTACTCTTATCAGTCAAAACCTCAACTAGTGCACCAAAATGACTAAGAACCTGATCTAAGAATGATTTAGCTGTCCCTTCACTAGACTTGTCAAGTGCCACAAACTCAATCCACTTGGAGATGTGCTCTACCATAACCAAAACATACCAATGATGTCTCACAATCAATGGTAAAGGTCCAACAAAGTCCAAACTCCAATGGTAACCTAATCCCATGGTAGGTAATTGGTGTAATTGGAGCATAGGAGTATTAAATGATGCTCTAACTTGGTCATAAACCACACATCTAGCAAAAAAATGTTGTACATTGATTTACATACCACACAACCAATAATGACTCTAGAATAAGCTATATGTATGCTTTACTCCAAAATGTCCTCGCTCCTCATGAGCATGATGGACCAATTGTGGTCTTTGAGATGGAAGTGGTACTACTTGCACTCTACCATCCTCTCATGCACAAAGAAGGTGTTTTCCCTCCAATCTAAATGGCTTGGCTTGTTGAAGAACATGAACATGGTCTCTATCTTTGGCACCAACTGCGCCACCCACACCACCAATGCAAAGATAATCCATCATTAAGACATCATCATGAATGTCTTGCTAAACTGTACCAATATCTCCATCCTTTGGATCTATGATCTTAATCATGTATACATTGAGAGAGATACCACCAAGGCGTTAGAAAATACACATAGGAAGGTAGATGCATGCCAACTTGGCACCATCTCCTCATTTGTCTCACCATGGCAACATGCTCTGGTTTGATCCTATTGGTTGGGACATGGGTTTCTACTATACCTATCTATATCATGGTTCACCACTGAATAATTGTGAAATCATACTCTTGTAAAATCAAAGCTCATCATGTAAACTTAATTTGGAAGCTTGTCGGACTCCATCAACCACTTCAATGGTTGATGATTAATGATGAGAGTAAAGGAGTTACCAAATAGGTAACATAAATAATGTGCTATTGCCCATACTACTACCAGGCACTCTCACTCTTATGAAATATACTTTGCCTCCACTGAAGTGTTGGAGTGACTAGCAGAAGCTACCAAAAACTCTTCTCCTCATCATCATGTTAGGTCAGTATCGCTCCAAGCCCCAACATATTCCAATCAAATGTGAACTTGGAATGGTCAATCTCTGATCTGTCTCTTAATAATAGAGGCAAATGTCAACCTCTCCTTGAGCTTTATAAAAGCTCTCTCTTGCTCATCTCCCCAACACCACTCTTTTATAAGCTTGGTCAACTTTGTCAAGGCCTTGGCAATGGCACTAAATCCTCTAACATATCAACGATAAAAGTTTACCAACCCAAGGAATGCTTGCACTCTACTCACATCCATAGGCTAAGGAATATATAAAAGATTGAGATCAAGGAGAGAAATAGGAGAATGGAAGACAGGAGTAGGAGATCACATTGGGACACTTGAATGAGTGAAACTCCAAATGCCTAGCTTACCCTATCTCCATCTCACTTGAAGTATGTGGCACTGTGGTTGTTATTAGAAGTACACTAATGCTCCTACTCTACAAGAACAAACAACAGATAGTTATCAGATACATGCTAACCTCTTAACCCCAAGTTTTCCAATTTTTATGGATAAAAAACATGCTTCTTCAATCAATTATTTCTTTCCCAAGAAACAATTTATTATGATTACCTAGGTTATCTAGAATTGTCATTTTGAATTTATCATCTGCATCATATGTGAAAAAAAAATCAAGGAAAACAGAAATTGTTTCTATTATAAAAATAAAAAAGCACTTTGTTGAAGTTAATTTTATATCCTCACCAAGTAATCCTCACTTTTAGGGTAAATGTAAAATTCCAAGAACAAGAGTACCCCAAGAGATATACAAGAGGAGAAACACAAAGTTTAATTCCTCAATATTTTGACAAAGGAGCATTTTGACTTTATTATATTTTGGAGAAGATCTTTTAGAAGGGAGTTATATCTTGAGATTAGATACATGGATAGGTAAGATGTCTGCAAGCTACACCCTTAGATTAGACCATGGGTTTGTGACATGTCAGCCTGGGTCCCATCTGGTTGGTGAAAAAGATTTGACTATAGAGAATCTTTTGTGAATCTTCCTCTAGAAAACTTAGAACAATATGGAAGTGGTCTCATTGGAAAAATCTTGATGAGACAAAGTGAAGGGGAGAAGGTAAGCATCTTTCTCTCAAGGGAAAGAAGATTTCATTTTTCAAGGCATAATTTGTACTTTTTTAGGCATTCAAAATTAGCTATAAAGTTTTTAGTGTGCTTTTGATCTCTATACCATTAGTGGAAATACTATTTTGATTATATCTCTATCTGATCTACTTAAACCATCATATATAACATCCTTAAATATATTATCAAACTAATTAATTATTAATTATTTATAATGATATTACAATAAATCTCCAGTAGTAATATAATGATGTGGTGACTTTATGTATGGGGTCATACTTGTGTTCGGTAGAGACATGAATCCTTCTTTGGATTTTAGTTGCACTATTGACAATATTAATACTTTTAAAATGTGAATTTCATCTTATAATATAATGGAAATCCAGTTTGCCTAAAGGGTATATAGCCGCCACTCTCTATGGGGCAAAGCAATCCTCACTTTTTAAGATAGACTCTCATATAGACTCTATTGGGTAGACTCTCATATAGGCTCTCATATTAACGTAGACTCTTGTATGGACTTTATTGGGGCTTAATTCCATTTTACCTTTTTTGTCTCTTCCTTGTTCAGCTTGATAGGGTCTTCCCATCCTTTGTGTTTTCTACATGGTCGCCATTTCCTCCTTTTTTAGGTAAATTTCAAAAATAATATATAGATACACAAGGAGCTCACCCTAGGTTTTAAGTAACCAAGAAATGATAATCAAGTCAATGAAGTTTCATTGTAAATTTTTAAAATTGTATTGGTAGAAGAAGTTACCAGTTAAAATATTTGTGACTATTCATAAAATTTATCTCAGAATTTTTGAATCTTTGATAATATTTTAATTACGAGAAAATAATAAAATGAATTTTTAAAGTAGAAAATTATTCCATATGTCAATTCATTCTCTTTGACTTTAATCTTTAATCATTGGTCAAATAGAATTTCTCTTTCGTTCACGAATAACCGTGGTTTTAAATCACATTTGACACATGTCATTGCGACAATGGCACGTGATATCATCACAAATTTGACTAAGAAATCATTAATATCTCTAATTAAAGACTCCGGATACCAGTAAATCTTTAAAACCTATAGAATTTTGCAATCCATGCTTTCGCCATCGTAAAGATTTTTATGGCGGGTCCCTACCTGGAAAGCTCCCCAGTACCCGGCCCTCCCCGTTACGTAAACCTTTTACAGAGGGCCGGCTAGAGCTCATGTTTTCGCCCGTCGTAAGGACTTTATGGCGGGCCTCTACCCGTCAAACTCTCCAGTACCTGGCCGTCCCGTTACCTGCAAATCTTTTACAGATTACCCTGAAGAATTTCCGACGATTTACGAATACCCGTGAACCCCCCAACTTAACCCCCAATTGTAGCATCTTCTATTAGCCACAAAGATGAGCTAAATTGAGCTAAATATTAAAACCGAGAATCAGGAACCAAGTGTAGAGGAAAAGGAAGTGTAAAGACTACACTTGTCTAAATTGATAAATATATTTTGTTACGTGATACGAGATTTAGTTTATGCTCGTAGTAGAACTGAGATAAAACATGTATGCATTCCAAGTTATTTCTTCACATGGATCTGCTCTCTCATCAGCGGGACAAGTAACTTGGCATTCAAGAGATCTATTTTATCTTTATAGAGGACAAAAAGCAAAGGGAATTTTTAGAGAATGAAATATTAAATTTGACTCCAAAGAACAATACTGTTAATAAGGTTATGCATCAATATACATACAATAATGAAGATGTATGAACTCGGATTCATTAAGGATAGTAAGAATAAATTTGCGTGGTCTTGAGTGATAAACCTATGGAAGAACCCTAGAAGGATGTGCTCCATCCTGATAGCGAAAATACACCTTAATATTACAATGAAACATTCATTGCAAATATAATCAGTAAATATATCATCCTATCTAGAGCAGTACAGTTTATCAAGTGATGAAGATTTTGATGGTTTTACGTTGGAATTTTAGTTGGCAAAACTTATCAAAAGTGTAAGAAGAAGTGCTAAACAATGTGGATCAACATGTTAAATATTCTTCTCAATCTTCTCAATCTGGACTTGAATTGAACTTGAATTGATCCTCTTCCGTATCTTGCTAATGTTAGAAAAATGGCTAAATTAATTTCTTCATTTTTTCTTTGAATAATGAGAATGATGAGAAATTTTATAATGATGAGAAAAGAAACGCAAAGAAAAATTAAATGTGGCGTTCTCTAACCACCTGCCGATAATCTTTAAACCGATCAATGTGCTTAATATCTGATGAAAATGGAAGGTGAAGAAGAATTAATATCAAATAATATTTTATTAATACCAGATTAAGAAATGTCTTTCAAGGATTTTGGTAACAACGTAATTGATGCTCAATATTCATGAGTAGATTCTTCCTAAATCAACCGTTAGAGATTTTCTGGGATTTATTTCAGAGAAAGAGGTGGGATGAAGTTGATTAATGTAGATTATACTGGCTAGAATCTATAACATATTCTAAAGAAATAAAAAAGTTACAAATTGTTGCAAAATAAGATATGTACACATGTTTATATTATCTTCAGCACGTAACAAAATAAAATTTAGGGTAATGTAGATTGATAAATTCTGAAATATAGATGCCTATATTGACTTAATCTGAATTTTATCATTAATTACAACATATAAATATTAGCGACCAATGTTTCCTAACTTGTAAATAGTTTCTTCAAGTTGTGCATACGATACATTCCACTGATTCTAAGAATATATTACAATTCTCATCTCAGTTTATAAATATTCGAATTTTTAATATACTAAATATATTTTATATAAAATACTACCACCTAAATTCTTTTCCAAAATCTATGTTAGTGTGGTCCTGGCCAATTAGCTGTATTAATTAAATTTCAACACTAATTACACATAAGGAGTCCCCAAAATCTCAAGTGAGAGTACCTCCCGCCCTTATAAACCGCAAAACCCGATAAGGTTTTCACTGCATTGGGAGAAATCTTGATTCATAGTAGTAGGTTTAGAGTCTTTTTCTACGAAGGGCGGATGCAGTGATTCTCCAACGATTTCAAATTGTGATTTGAAAGTTAGAGTAGACTGGGATGCTATGTGGGTCACTTGGAACCAGGAAGCAAAAATTGAAGACAAGGGTTTGAGGAAGTGAGAGTCTGCCTAGCGGTGTAAGTATCACTATCAACTCTAAGTTGCTTTTTCAGAATATGAATCACCCAATATTAGAAGTCAACCTTATCATTACCATTTTAGATGCACCAGAAGGTGCTAAAGGAGAATAGCACTGGTTGGTGTAAAATGCAATCACCAAATCATGCAAAATACACATGCTTTATGTCATAGCATAGTTTTTAAATAGTTTCCACCTTTCCCTACTCCTAGAAGTAAACAATTGGCTACATCTAGAGTATACCTTGCCGGCTCGTTGATAGAGCCGTTGTAACAATATGGAATTTATAGATAAGTTAGTCAAAAATAAGGAAGTAGTACAAAGGCCAAATTAGCCAAGAGTTATAAGAATATTCTAGAAGCATCTAGATAGCTACTTGGTACCTTCCAAATATTGGGTAATGTGCATGCCAAGAGGCAACTTCTAGGAGGAAGCTTCTTGGGAAACTTCCTAACTAGTTTAGCTTGCATGGCAAGTAGATGACTTCTAGAAGAAAGTTTTTTGGGAAGCTTCTCGACTAGCTAAGCTTGCATGCCAAGTAAGTGGTTTCTAGAAGGAAGCTTCTTGATTAGCTTGGCTTGCATTCTAAGAAAGTGACTTCTAGGAAGCTTCTTGAGAAGGTTCTCAAGAGTCTTGTATGTTCCTATAAATACCAAAGCCCAAGCTAATGTTGTGCATTTGGAATTTTACTCATTCAAGTGTCCCAATGTGATCTTTCACTCCGATCTTCCATTTTTCTATTTCTCTCCTTGGTCTTTTACAACTATGGTGGAGATGTTGAAGCAGATGAGAAATAACTACTCTAGCAAAAGTTGATCATATGGTTGCAAGTCATGATACATAGAGAGCTTGTAATCTCATACACACCTACCTACCGTCTAGGGCGAGGGAGCTAAAACAAAAGTCCTTTACTTCCATGATATGGAGAAAAATCTAACAAATTTTTTGAGAAGCTCGTACAGTTTGCAGTTTGCAAGTAATGGCTTTCAATGATCTCATCAAGATCTTTGTGACATCACTATAGGTTCTTGCAAACTAGATGTGAACCGCTTTGGACCTAACTATATCTTGATTGGATTTATATCAACCAATATATAAGTAGTACATTCTGCCAATAATGTACTTCAGCAAGTTCAGCATGTAAACGACCTATCTACATGCCGACAATACATAGCTTGTATACCTTCAATGTTTCTTTTTTGTACATTTGTGACAAAATCACATAACTCTGCATGGGAGTAAACACATGCAATATCTAGCATGTATTCTTCTAGGTGTATTATCTTTGAAAAAATCACATTCGTGCAAAAAGCACAAAAGAATTTGAGCTTGTTTTGTAGAAAACTTTTGGAGGAACTCAATCTAATTTTTCATAGTTGTGCTTTATATATTACATATATTACTTTAGTTTTTTCATTTCCAAATAAAGATCATTTTCTTCACTAGTTTTTTTGGCTTACTCCTCCAAATACTGATACACCCTTGGAGGCTTTAGCTATGTTATTAATTAATTCCATAAAAAGAACTGTTTTCTGACACCAACTCCTCCAAATAATCCAATCTTGCCTCCACGATGGTAAGGAGCTAAAAGATCTGCTACTTTAATTCCTGTTTTAAAAATAGATAATTTTGTATCAAATTGAATAAAAGTAAGAGCAAATCTATGAATTGAAAATGTTTTATTAACATTGTAAATTATTGTAGGTAAATTATTTTAGTCACAATATATCTCAACTTAATGGTGTATTTATCTTTTCAGGATTTCACAGTTTTGGATTATATATTTATAATAATATTGTGAGTGCATTAGGACATCCTCAAAAAGGAGGTAACAGTGCAAAGGCAGCCAGGAGGTTTGCCTAGAAGCAGCCACCATTGAAAGACTGTAACAGCTCACTGATCAAGCACTCTTCCTCCAAAGAGAATGGGACTAAGCAGTTTGGTGAAGCTATGGGATGTCCAACTACATCAATGGTGGAGTGTTCTGCCTTAGAGAGAAGCATTAACATGAGCAAATGCGAACAAAGCAGAAGCAAGAATGTTTGTTTTAAGTAACATTGGTGAAAATCCAATGGCCTAAAAACCTAAGCATTCCTACACAATTTCACAAGGTTTATTCACGGAAGGTGAGTCATTCCAAAAGGCATCATTGATGGAAAATAGGCAAATATTCATATACTACCGTTTGTTGGTACCTAGGTGCAAAGGAGCCTAGGTTAGCCAAAAGATGGTTATCAATTCAAGGACACAAGGTAAATTTGCTTGAAATTTTCAAGGGTAATAAAGAGGTAGCAAAATGCCTCTAGCCAATGTTGGTACAAGTACAAGTACCAAGTGGGTACCCATACCCAAAACCAACATAGGTAGGTGGGTAGAGAATATCTAGGGGCATGATATAACCATCTGCAATATAGCCCCATATCTTTGGGAGAAGGAGTGCCAACTTGAGATAAGTGGACATGAACCATCAACATCTACCATAGGGTGAGCCATTGTCTTGTAGTCCTTACTTACTCATTTTACCATTGAGTCCTCTGATAGACAATAACTCCCCCCTCCCAAACATAGCTTACAACTTTCATCTTACTATGCTCATTCTATATGCCGCTAATGTTGTATTATTAATTGATTTATTGAGGAGAACGAGCGAGTCAACAAGGAGATCTAAAAGCTTTGGAAACTTAGTTTGATCATTTAAGCCACTACTAGTTGAGTAACAATATATAACAAGTGAATATTAGAGTATTGAAAAAGTATTTACATCCTAAAAATTCTTTTCAGAAAATCTATATACGTAAAAGAAGTTGATAGGTCTTCCGAGGATGGATTATAACCTTGCATAATCATTCTCTTTCAGTACCACAATAAAAATCATCATTTTTGGATTGATATAGAATGCTATAGAAAATAAAATTAGTCTAAAAGGAAAATTTGAGTTGACTAATAGGCTCCAACACTAAGAAACCTTTCATGAAATGCAACCCTCAAGAGATTTGAAAGTGAAAGTCATTTAACATTATGTGCTATATGGTTCTTAAACACTATAGACAATTGAAATTTGCAATACTATAAAATCCATAATTTTAAGTATATTAACTAAAGTAGAAACTTTTAGTAGCCTATGTTGTGGATGGTGACATGTAGTTGAGTCTCTTCCAAATAATACAGTGGAGTGATTGCTTCTTTTAGCCTCATCTATAAAGGTGAACCCCAGTCATTGTTGGAATCATTCAACCTACTTTCATAATCCACTCATGTTCAAAGTGGGAAGCCATTCCTAACAACTCTACGAATATAGAGCAAGAGAAGCTACTAAATCATTTGCCAATCATTTGAATCATTTCTGTCACCTGTAGGGTGTAGATATTGGTAGATGAGAGCAAAAGCCTTTTTTTATATATATAGTGATCCAGTGATCCAAAGTGCCTTAAGTGCATAAAAACAGTAACACCAAGATATGTTCAATGTTCAATGCAAGAAAAATATTAATTACCTAAAGTAGAATACATGGAATGTAACCTTAAGCAAAGGCATAATTGAAATACATCAAGAACAACATATATCACATTATATCTAAAGAACTAAATATCATGTGTTTGGTAATGGCAATGCAACAAAGCATTGAAATATAAAACATTGGGAAATTGACCACCTATAAACTATGCATGAATGAAGAAAATAAGTGGTAGTATGGAGTCGGGTAGGAACACTAAAGATCAAAAGTCAAGTATGAACCATGAAGCATGCAAAGAGCAAGTGCAAAATAATAGGGATGGAATAAGTTGAGGACAGGAGGACTAGAGCAATGTAGGAAGAGAGTAGATGGTGTTTTTCTTGAGACTTATCAAAGTATAACAATGTACCACAACAATATTAGGAGATATTAGGAGGCAAGAATAAACCAAAAGAGGATTGGATAGAGTATATTGCAACAAGCACTATATGTACTTGAATCTTTGAATGCTAACAACTAAGGGAAGCAGAGGATGGCCATAATAAACCCCACAAAAGCGCATGTGACTTCATCAATGCCTCACACCCTTCTATGCTAAGTAGAAGAATAAGTAGGAAAGAATAGAATGGAACCATGAAGGAGGATGAAAGAGATAGAGATGCAATATTAGCCTCGGATGAAATGAGGGATAGGGTGGAACCCCATGTTCGTAAGAGAATAGTCAATGACCACATGGCAGTAAATAGTTTCATATCATATAGTGGAAGAGTGTATTTATGAGTTTAGAAATCATGTAAAAGAGAAAAATGTGACCGTGTGTGAAAATAAGAAGGATGGGAAGACCCCATCAAGCTATACAAGGAAAGAAAAAGGGGGAAAATGGGACTAATCCCCAATAGTATTGGTAAGAGGAATCTTCCCTATAACACCTAAGATATCTAAGCTATGCAAATCATATGGTCTACAAACAACTAGAGCACCCAAAGAAGCATCACCAAGTGTGATTGCTCTCCTATGGATTGCACAAGCCAATTCTCTCTATAAAGAAATGGACACATGCTATCTAAAATAGGCTATGAAATATAAGAGTGAGAATGGTACCCCTATGTCTAGAATGATATGCCCTTTTGCACTCCCTAACAATGTGTCAAACACCACATCCATTGCTATATATAAATCCAAAGCTAGAAGAACAAATAGGTGACTTTGCTGCATACCTCTTTACTTGGAGACCTTGCTTTCTCTTGCTGCCCATCCATGAGGATAGGTGATCACTCCTCCAATACTGCATCATGTATATGGTTCATAACCATAATATCTGCTACTATCACTTGATCATCTTGGACCAAGTATAAGTTTGCCATGACTTGTGTTGTTTGCAAAGCATACCAAAGCTCCCTCCAAGCAAGGTAACCACTCTCTTGTTGCATGGAAAATACTTTATCCCTAATAGCATTGTAGGTAGCTATCCTCTATCCTCCAAAAGGGCACAGTGTCATATAGACTGGTGTTCCATCTAGTGTAGAACCACACTCACAAATGAGTAATGAAAATGAGTAAAAAACCTAGGCAAAACCTCATCATTATAGAGAAAGTAGTTGGTGAGAGTAGCAATACCTTAAAGCATGGTTGAGCTAGGATCCAAGAACCTGCACCCTTGCCAAAGCAAGAGAGAAGATGTGCTCTAATAGCACAAGGAATGGATGAGTTAACTAAGAGAGAATTTAATGTATGTTGAAATTGATGCTCCATCAAGCAAGATTGCAAACCTCTAGTCCAATCTGATGGTAGGGAAGCAAAGGATGGAAAGTCCTCTTGTGCTTGTGAAGATATATCATTGCTTCTCTTCTTCCATAACACCTGGTGAGAAAAATTCCCCTCCTCCACCTTGGTCACATACATCTCCAAGATTGACCTATCAACAACCACAAAATGGTAGGCAAGTAGAGGTGCTGAGAGAGCTCAACTACCCAAAAATGTTGTAGATGCCATATCCTCCATAGATAATAGGCCTACTCCTCAGCATGAGATTGGTAGAGATGTTTGTCTTCATGCCAAATCCCATATTCACACAATCAAATGTCCCTGGTCCAATGATATCACCAAAAACACCCATAATCCTCCTATCAAGTGCTCTCAAATGAGATAAGAAGGTCATATATGGGGGAACCATGCAAAGAAGGTAGGTCGATCTACTGGCAATACTAAAAGAGAGTATACCAAATGCTACATGTGGATCTCCTAGAAGAGGGAGATCATCCACATGAAGAATATCATGTACAAGGGCTGCATCTAGGAAGCATGTAACAAAATCCTTGGATCCTATTGGCACTCTGAGAATACATTGGCCATCTATAGATATGATACACCCTACTGGAAGTTGGAGGTGAGGAGGAATCCTAAAGGGGACAATGCTCTACACTTTGACACCTTGACTCTCAAGCCTCCAAGATGAAACTCGATAATCAAGTGCTCAAAGGCCTGTCTAATCTGATCTATAGGGCCCATGATGTGTGTATCATTTGCCTAGGAGAGAAAAACACAACCTAGCATGGCCAAAAGTAGTAGATAAGAAGGCTCTAAGTGAGCCATGGCAAATAAAGGTCCCCATAAAGGATCTCCCTATTGTGTACTAATGATCAACTCCAAGATAGATATTATCTCAAGTGAGAAACCATGCTGGTAATAAAGGGAAGAAGGAGAGCCATAGAAAGACCGCACAAAAGGAATAATACTCACCTAGGATCCACATGCCTCTATGAGCTCTCTAAAGATGGATGCACATGACATGCTATTAAAATTATTCTCAACCTCCACATGTAGAACAACCCACTTGGGATGGATATCTTAGAGTGCTCTAATGCCTAGATATATTGTCTCACAACCTCTAGATGTAGCAACTCCAAATGGATGTTGACTAAGGTGCTATTAAAAGTGAGAACTATGTTGAAGGACAATGTTATAATTAACAAGATGTGAAAAGACTTCCCCAATTAGTCTAATGCTTCTTGTGCCTTTCTCCATTGCAAGAAGTCAACTAGCACCTAACACTTGAGTAACTGTTGTAGGAATCTCTCCCCTCAATATTGCTACAACCACCTAGAATAGCTCAATAAACTCTCTAGAGGGATCATCAAGCTAGAAGTTATCTAAGATGATCATATAACATCCCTAAAAAACCTCCCGAGGAGAGGCAAGGAGTGGTGCACAATGCTTGTGAAAAATGCAATTTATCAAGAGGTAAAAGTTGCTCAAGTTGTTAGTCTAAGACCTCAAGTGGTATTCCCTCTTCTACAACAAAATGTAATAAGCATAAAGAAGAGATAGTCTAATCTGTGGGACTAGCTATATATAAAGGGTGTAAAGCTCACATTGGTCTACTATACTCTCTTGCTTGACCCAATATCCTATACCATCATAATTTGAGGAGAAAGTATCATGTGGCTAAACCTGTCTCCTAAGACATACATCCCATACACACTCCTCCTATAGTGTAGCCCAATACCCCACTCAGAATCTACAAAATCTAATAACCACCTCTTTTTGTCCCACCCTCCTCTAGTATAGCAAAGACACCATTGTGGGAGTAGGAAGAATAAGAACCATGCTAACTCATCCATGAGATCACAAGCCAATTGATCAAGTGGTAAGCAAAAATCTTGTCTAGTCTCATCATAGAGTGTATGGGAAAGCCTATGGAATGGACATGGATAAGTAAAACTAGTCTCAAATAACCCCAAAATACAACTCATTTAAGATGCTAACCACTCCCACGACTCAATTAGTATCTCCAAAGTGGTCAAAAAAGGGATTGATGAAGCATGTGTAATCCCAAGTGTCAATGATCTAGATGTGATTTCTCACCTCATGTGAGCATCCCAAGTAGTCCATCACAATCCTTATAAATATTTCCCAAATGAGTCTTTACCCCTTGTAAAGTAAAGAGTCTATGACACATTAAGCATGATGTATCCTAAGCCACTTGGACAGGTTCACATGGGGAAGTGAAGCCATAACTAGCACAAGAATAACTAGCACATGGAGAAAAATCTTTCCCACATGACTCGTTATCCCTTGCAAAGTAAAGAGTCTATGGCACATTAAGCATGATGTATCTTAAGCCACTTGGACGGCCTCACATGGGGAAGTGAAGCTATAAATAGCACAAGAATCAGAATAGTTATACATATTGCTACTCTCACTAGCTCCCCATACTTGCAAAACCTCAACCCGCTCATGTCCCATCTCACATGAGTAATATGCTAACTCTCAAAACCCTAAAAAAACTATAAAACCTCATAACTTCCAATTTACATCTCCATAATTTTGAACTAAGTTTTGATGGAACTCAAATATGAAAACCAAGAGAATCAAAAATAAATTTCCACACAATAACTGTTAAATTCATGTACAAAAAAGTCATATTGAACACAAACACAACTTCAAGGTTCACATGCCTGTTGGAGAAACTAGTGCATGGTATGGATATGCACGCCTTGTCGCAACTAAAGACCTTTTCTGGCAAATAAAATTTTGATTAGGAACTTGTCAATTTAGATGGGACTAGATGTGTCCCAAGGTCCAGAAAAACCACTAGCTAGTGTGAGATTAATTTGGAGAACTTCTTCACATGAGGGATCATATAGGAGCCTCCTACTACTGCTCAAAGTTGCATTCCATCCCCAAAATTTTGAAGACTTACTTGACCTAGAACAACTTGAGTTCAACTTTGCCTACAATTCCCATGAAGTCAAAAATTTGTCTCTCTACTTTCACACCTGTTTACAGGAGTAACGAGCAGTCTATTCTGTTAGGGGGTGGTAAACCAGGATTTGGAGATATCGTTAACCTATAAAATTAAAGGACACATTATAGGGAAAAGTAGACAAGAGTAACTATAAAAGGAATAAAAGTTTCAGCAATAGACAATGGACTCAAGGAATTTTATGGATATCTCTTGTACTCTTCTTTGCTTTTGCACTTGTTTGTGCCTTATATATTTATATTTATACCCACCTTTAAAGTTGTACAATCATAAAATAATTTATGGAATCAATACGGAATTTCCCAAACATCCTAAGCCTGACCTATCACAATGAAGATTTTGCCTAAATAAATTTGACAAGTGTACTTGTTCCATGGTAAATTCCATCATACTTGCATAGCTCACATATCTTAGGTGTTGTAGGGCATATTCCTCCTACCGTTACTATTGGGGATTAGCTCCACTTTACCCCTTTGTCTTCTCTTTGTATAGCTTGATGGGATCTTCCTATCCATCTTGTTTTCACACCTTGTCACATTTTTCTATTCAGTTCCAACGAAATCATAGAGAGATTACTGCTTTTGTTAGAAATCGATAAATCTTCCTAGCATGCATTTCTCATACATTACCAAAATATCATCCATCGTCAAGGGGGATAGATACAGAATTTTATCGAAATCAACTCTGACCGGAAGGAGATCGAAGTCAACACTAACAAAAACTTTGAAACAAATCCATCTCTCAAACAGTGGCGACCTAAAATCATTTTTAAGATTGTATACTCTATGCTCTCTACGAACTGGGACTTGATCTGTACTGCAGTATTATACACAAAAATGCCTTACTCAAGTACAAGTTCAAGTCCAAGGTTTTGCATGGTGTCTCGGCGAGGTCAGTACCGACGAACTACTGTAGCCAAAAAAGTAGTAGTAATATTAGTAGTAGTAGGTAAAGTAAGTAGAGAAAATGATAGAAGAGTCGCAAGGAAAGAGCAGACATTCCAAAGGAACTAACTTCTTTATTTATTCCTCCTTGTGGAAAAATCGCCCTCATACAGTACAATTTAGATGGATGAAGACTGGCAAGTGATCCAATACTTATTGATGATACCTAATCTTTCTAACATTTCTGAGTAAGTATCAAAATTGTTATAAATGTGCTCATCCTAAACTTCTTTCCTGTTCATTTTAAACTGGGTGGATCTTTTAAACTGATAAGAAAGATTGGTAAAGCATACATAACAAGTGGCTGTGGAGCGTCAAAGATCATTTCATCCATGTCCAAAGTTTTGGTTCAATACGGAATAGTCTTGGTGCAGGGTACGAAATATAGTCGTTCATCAGTTTTGAACCTGGTAAGGGAGAACGCCATTTAAACCCAATCAAGTTTCGTTGGAAAAAATCTTAATTTTCTTCTAAATTGGGGTGTAAGCTCAATCTAGAACCCTTTTGTATTGAAACGAGGTCCAATAGGTAGTGCGCTTTTCTGTAGTCCATTTATATACGCTTTTTTCAAACAGGCCGATGTTTTATTAGTGGAGTTCCCTAATCTCAAATGAGCCAAGAAGTATAATCACTCGAGACGAAATGTGCATTATCTTACTTTAGTGCTCATTCAGGTTCATCTTAGTATTAATATTAGTAATTCTAATTTCTCTTGGTGCCCGATACCCAACTGATAAACAGTCCAGGACCTGATAAAACAAAAGATTTCGACGCGAATGAAAGATATTACTAATTCCAACGGAATTATGATAACTTTTTTATCACACACCAACATTTTTCGAATAATAACTTCGAACATTTTTACAGTCTCGCTACTTGCATGGGGTAGGAACTCTAGTCTCAATAAAAAATCACTAGGACTTCAGAGCCGGCACTAAAAGGGACTACCACTTAGTCCAGGATACCCAAAGAGGTTCAACTTCATAATACCCAATTAAATAGGAACCATGATTATTATGGAAAAGTATTCGGACCTGGAGCAATCACACCAACTTATATCTAACAATACATTCTGCTAGCAACCTGTCTGGGCGTGATAGTCTCATTAAAAAAGTATTATGAGGGAGGGGCCAAACGAACTCTAAGAATGCCCAGAAAAAAACATGGAGCCCACATCTTGGGGTTGTCTAAGAGTGAACCAAACTAATCCTAATAATACCCAAACAAAAAATGGATCCCAAATCTTGGTAGATAGTCGAAGAGTTGAGCAAACTAATCCTAACAATACTGAAACAAAAAAAAAATCCCAAGTCTTGGTATACAGTTTGAGAGTTAACCACCTAAGCCCAAAAGTACTCAGACAAAAATTTAGAGCCCAAGTCTTGGTAGATAGTCCAAGAGTTAACCAAACCAATCCTAACAATACTCAATCAGAATATGGAGCCCAAATCTTGGTGTAATCTAAGAGTTAACCAAACTGATCCTAATAGAACGCAAACTAAACATGGAGCCCAAATTTTGGTATGTGGCCTAAGAGCTAAACAAACTAATCTTCATCTTGCTTCTAGAAGCCCTATCTTCCCGACGTGTCTTGAACTTGAAAAGTGGAGCCTTTACAAGTCCATTGGGTACAAGGGACAACTATAACTCGTACACTCTGTCAAACACTCCCTCGGAGCCGTCAAGCAGATGATATCCTGTAAGCGAGCGATGCTTGCCACTTGATGATTTCAGAGCAGAAAGCTAAAAGGTATGTAGAACTAATTTCCACATGACCAGTATAACCATAAGGGAGTTGGCAAAGAACGAAGCTCAACTACATAAGTTTCAAATGCAGAAAGATCTCAGCTTCCGAGAGCCTTCAATCACCCTTTCTGACGATAGAGAACATGAATCGGAAACAGTTCGCAATAACACTTAGTTGATGCCGGGCGAGTCCCACAGAAACACAATTTTATTGATGAAACTTCTTTTTTGGATGTGATCAGCACAAATCGCTTCCTCATAGAGAAAGTGATGCATGCAAGTAATAAAATGTACAAGTAAAATGATGCATTCGCATCTGACGATCTTGCAAAACAGTAAGGCGGCCCAATGCGGCACGGGATGGAATCTACCTTATGAAAAAATGATGAGCAACTAGTCCATTGTGTGCCCTTTAATCGAATCCAATGTTGTCGATGGGCGCTCGGAAGAATCTGCAAATTCCATAAGGGTTTCTGGATCTCCTGCTTCGATTTCTTGGTATTCATTGAATTGTACACTACCTCTTCCTCGGTAAAGATAGTTAATTGTTGTACCACGAAGAGTATGTAAAAACGATCGATTCCTGCAACCACAAAGTCCTCTATCCAATGAGCGAGAAGGAACCCTGAATACTGATAGTACGTAGAGATCTAGAAGTCTTTATAACGACAACAGCATAATAGTCGAGAAGAAACGCGTAGATGCACCGGCCCGAGGCTAATAAGGTAAATTACATTTACCAAAGACAACCCCAACTTGCCAACGTTTCGAGTGAAGTTCTCAACTGAACCTGTACATGTGCATCAGACAAAATTTAGTGAATCTGTATCAACCATGGCCAACACATGTAGCAACTAACTACTCCAATAAACTGAAAAGTATTGATTTGTTGGTACACCAGGAAACTTACGCTGGTCAATAGATTGAATTCCCATTTGGAAAATGTTCGCTAAGCCGCCTGATAAATCAAGAATGATATTCCCGATACTCCAACTAACTGTACTCTGCATTTGGTTGTTGAACCGAGCCTGCACCATCACCAGAAGAGTGCAAATTAGTCAGTGGATCCGATATTAGCTGTTTTACCTAACAAACTAATCATCCAAATGCAAATTCTTTAAAAGTTCTGTGAGTTGCAGTCGTGACATGAAACCAGAACAGGCTCTGGCTCGTAAACATCAGCTGGCTAGTTCGTGATCCGTCTTTAAGACAGGAAAGACGAACATCTGTGGTCAGTTAAACTCATCAATCATGTAACATTGATAAGGAATATGCATCCCGATAGAAATCAACACATAACCAATCACCGTTCTACACTTCGTTTACTTTCCCGTTTCTCCGTTTTTGGATTTGTCAAACAACACAAACAAATAGTGGCGGAAGTTGGATATACCTGGGGAATGTACTTGATTGCAGTCATGACCACTTGTATGATACTGCAAATAAACAAACGATACTCATTACAAAGGGGATAAAATAAGATGCGTTGATGGGAAGAACCTCCAGCAGAGAACTAAAGAGCATGAACAACGAGATGTCTCACATGTTTGGTCAATTCAATACAGCAAGTGGAAGCGTTTCTACATAACTGGAATTTCATTCGAAGAAGACTTTAAGACCGTGTTTTGAATGAATATAGAGTCGAGAATTTAGATGGAGAGAAAGGGAGCTCACAAGACCAAAATCACTTTGGCACAGCGCGTGTATGAGAACTTACTTGGAACCAGACACAAGCCATAAGCAATCAGCCTTGGGCCACGCCAAATGCTAGAAGCACTAGGCGAGAACCCCATGCTGCAGTGGTATACCAATGGCTGGTTTATGTACATTCTGCTGTCCACTCTGCAAAGGAACAAATAGAAAGGGGTTTAACAGAAACGTCACACTTATCAATTGCAACAAGGGATTAGAGCAGAGAAAGAGAATAATCTGCTCTCAGATGTTGCAAAATGAGAGCAGGGTTGAATGATGTATAGTCTAAGCTAAGTAGATACATATTCAGGGCCTGTATTGGATCTATATCCAGAACGTCACATGTGTGTAGAGGAACAAAAAAAAAAAAATTATCACCAAAAAGTCAAGCAGAGTATGAAATCTTAAAGAATCCGTTTTCTCATTTAGCGTACTAGATGCATCACATGCAGCCCAACAACCCCTGAGGAGTCCGAGTTCATCAACAACATAACTTGAACTTTGATTCATCACATCTACTGACGGGTAAACTGACCCCACCTGGAGAACTATGATGTGGAGAGAATACCTCGTAGATTAGACCTTGAACGACGGTAATTGCTGTGAGCAGCACTGCATGTATGGATAATGCTACATCACTTTGGCGCGACAGGAATCAGCTGTGGAACAAGAAAAGTTTCATGTCAGTCAACATGTTACAACCACCTTTAGCCTCTTCAGTGGCAAAAAATGAGGTGGCAATGACTTTTCTATTTAGTCGCGGGACATGTTACACCGTGACAACTAAGTTTCTTTCAAACAGTGAGCACCGTCGCGGTCTTGATACATATAAATATTCCTACTCTTCGCAATTTTGCTGGTTCCGCTCCAAGATCAAGATCTCGTAGGTACATGCTGACAGGATGGAAAATAAGAGAGCGTCCGATTGAGAATGCAGCTAACAAGATAGCCCTTACAACAAGTCTCTGAATTTTTCTTCTTTACTCCAAGCATTACAAAATATACCGGCTCCGTCAAATCGAACTGGGAGCGATCCAGCTGTTAAGAGAGGCTTATTCCTTGAACCTGAATCCCCTTAAGTGCAAACCAATTTCCAGATGGAAGCAGACTTCTCTCGACCTGCTAAGGTAACGAAGTTTAGGACACGGTTGTAAAATATTTAAGATGAACGACCGATTCAAGAACAGACCCGCCCCCGTTTTGGTCGCCGTTTCGGTAACGTTATGATCACCCGTTACAGGGAGTTACTAGATTGCAAAGAAGAAGCCCAAGACAAAATTTAACCATGTAAATTTCTCATCAAGTATATTTAGAATGAGTAAAATAAGATCTGAAGTCACAAAGACATGAAGACAATTTGAAGAAAGCAGAGGGAACCGTGGGCACTTAGGTCAACAGACATCGCAGACGAGGTTTCATCATGTAATAAAAAATTTCGTCAATATAAATAAGTGCCGTTGTCGCACATCTTAGAATTCATGCACATAACAGCATTGTTTTTCTACTTCCGAAATATATCACATATACAGTTGAGTTTCTTTCGCACACATATGAATACCAACCTTCTGGTATTCATATGTGTGAAACCTCTGATTTACCGTACTTGTCATGATATTGTTTGTTCTACGAAGTAGAGAGATGCATTGTACATCAAGTAGGAGCTATGTTTTGTGAAATTGAAAGCCAGGAAGTCGAAGGTGAGACCCGTAACAATGGAGTTGCCAACGCAACAAGGTGGGTTTCTTAGCTGAGTTTAGGAAGAGAGTAGCTAACTGGTCGTGATTCAAGAATTCACAATCTGAAACCCAAACTCCAACCTCGCTAGATTTCGCTCAACCATACCAACACAACGACTTCACCATATCACCACAAAATATTTAAGTACACAGAAATCAGCAAAACAGTCTGAACATAGACTTTGTACATCCTGCGATATACCATTTCCCAACACTGCATTACCTACCTTCCTATATGGAAATCAGACCAGGTAAACAACACGAACTTCTCAATCAAGTCGAATTTACGCACGCCTCAACAGAAAGATCAAAACTAGGGCACAAGAGACCACGACCGTGCGAATTCTCCCAGAATCACCTAAACTGAGAAAAGCCGAGATCCCACACTCTGTCACAAATTACGCACAAGCCATCTGGAGGAACGGACCTTTCCCGTCGATAATCCAGCACAATTTGGGGTAGAAACTAATGGACCACAAAACCATGCGAACCATCCTAGCGACAAATACGTCAGGAATGCCGTTTTGCATCTCCGCCAGCCATTTCTCCTCCACCTCCTCGCCCTGTCCTGCCCTCAACGTGAAGAGCCCTCTCAGTTCACCCGTAATTTGATGCCTAGACCTCGTACTGGCCTTCGTATGGACACACAGGATTCATTTCCAATTCAATCCACTGCAACAGCAGCTTCTCCTCTTTCCAGATTAGTGCTCTCTCTCTCTCTCTGCGTCGCCAGCACACCTCTCTCATCCCTTTCCCTACTGTACACCAAAGAAGGTGACCACGGAGGACCCCCTATGTCTTCTCACTGTCCACCCGATATCCCACTTCCTCGCGCTTGACCAAGTTGACCAGAACTGCGGATTCACTTTACCTGGTCCTCGCTGTACGAATTCTTGTTACTGTATTAGCCACCCTCCTTATTTCTGTGGTTGCTACCTGGGATCTGCGCGGGGTGTGGAAAGCCAGTCACGCATACACGCCCTTCAAAATATAAGTTATAAAGCAATAAATATATTTAAATTATGGTACGCATTACAGTACCACAGTGAGGATTTCTGGATTTAGGGACATTCCCTAGTGGAATCCAAGTTGCTTTGCTTTAGATGTACAAGAAGATGAAAGGTAAAAAACAGGTTTGGAATCACCAAGCAAAGGAAATTTCCAAATCTTCTAATAGCAATCTAGACAGTAAGTATCAAACTGAAAATTGACTCGCTTATCCTAAACCCCAAACAACACAAGGTCAACCTTGTGCAAGGTGCCTTGGTCTCAAACAAGGGTATTTTTGCAAGGTGGACCGTCCGTTGCACCCCCTACTAACGAAGGATAATTTTACGTTTAAAAATTTGTTAGAGGTACTTTTATAATTTCCCAACTTGTCAAATCATTGGCATTTGTGAAAATTTTCCATCAATTTCACTAAGATATCTCTCACACAAGTTAATTATGCAGAATAAGCATAGATCTGAAAATACATTTTTGTCACATGTATTAAAAATTCTTATCAAACAAAAGAAAAAATTTTATCACTTTACCTATATACCTTTAAAAAGTCTTCACTCTGAAATGTGAATGGAAGGAACATCAAAATATCATACAATTGTAAGTGGGAATCATAGTGGTGCCCTGGCTGATGAAAATCATTTGTTCAGGCTTCTAAGAGGCGCACATAGTGACGGGCCCGTCAACCTAGTTGCTAAACTCATGGGTGGGAGAAAATGTCGTTGTTATACTCTACAAGAGGTGGGTAGCCTATGGTTAGAAATGCCAATGGGGCCAATAAAATACCCTGAATGAATGGGAGAAAAAGAATACAAGTGCATCTATGGAGTTTGGTGTCAAAAGTCAGCCTTGATCTTACTGACTTCTAGCAGCAAAGTTCCTTGGGTTGCTTGACGATGGACACATCTTGCAATTTCATGAGTAACATATATTGAACAAATATCATAGTTCCTAAGTCAATACTCAAAGCATGCCAGATTTATTGAGATGGTATATGGATTTTGCTAAGTAGACAATGCTATATTCACTTTGGTATTTTGTCTAGCGTATCCGGTATTTTATTTATTATTGATAAAGGAAGTACGGAGTGATAAGATGTTCAAGCGTATCACTCTCATTCTCATATATCATAGTATATTTAAGATAGTATATGTGTCCATTACTTTACAAAAAGCATTGATTAATACAATATATAAGAGAGCAATCACACTAAATAATGCTTCTTTGAATGTTAATAATTTATAGAGCATATAAAACTTGCATAACTTATATATCTTAGGTATTATAAGTCAAATTTCTCTTACCTATACTATTGGGGCTTAGTTTCATTTTATTGACTATGTCTTTTCATTATGAGTCTTGATAGCGTCTTCCATCCTTCTTGCTATCCACTGTAGTTGCCATTTTCCAATGATATAACATCCTTATTATCAGTGACATTGCATGTTGGATGAGAATCTTGCTATGCAGTTTTTATAGATATGGATTTAAAAGCACCTTAAGTTGGCCAAAAGAATCAAGAGCACCAAAATCACAAAAGCCAGACACGTGTTGATGTGACATTGACATTGAGAATAAAACAATCCAACGTATTGGGTAAAATAGTTATATCATAACTTAATATGATATTATCATATACATATAATTATTTTACCTAATATTTGATATATTAATGATATTTTCTTAAGATCTCTTAAGATGGTACATCATAACTTAATATTATTATAGTATAACCTAAATTATAACCTCAGATTTTATGGATATAAGAGAATATCTGATATATCTGATATATTAATATGATATTCTGTTAAGATTCTCTTAAGGTGGTATTGATAGATTCAAAGAAATAATCACATCAAGCCAACGTCAAAGAGATTCTTGTTTAGTTTTAAGAGAGTTTCATAACAAAGAAGAAATTTAAATATCAAAACATCATAATATGAGTACTGTGGGTATGATATGATAAGATTAAATCGATCCATAAAAAGTCTTCTAAATAGATTATATTCAAATACAAAATGTTTTCTTATTTTATTGCTATTTCTTGGATGGTTACAAATAGAATTACTCTTACATTAGCAATTAGAGATATAATTATATCTAGAGAGGTATACTCTTTGAACTGCTTGGAAGCTTATTTTCATCTTGTAGGGGAATTATCTCAAAAGTTCCTCACAAAGCCCAAAAATAATAAAATATTATGTAAAATATATTGATAAGAAAAGGAGATTATTTTTATTAGATAAGCTAAAAAATTTAAATTATTAAATTATTTGAAATTATTAAATTTATTTCTTATTTATTCCATGCTTGAGAAAATAAATGGGTAGAAATATGAAGAAAATTCGATAAAGTTTCAGGTCAATTCTCTTAAAAGTTTTGGGTGGAATCTTTACATGTCAGATGTGATATTTCAAGGTTTAGATGAATCTTTATCGGACCCTCTAACTATAGAAGTGTTTATTTTTATTACAACAACAAATTCTAAATTCCAAATGTATATGTAATCAAGATGGAACAAAAATATAATATATGAACTCTCTTTTAGGGTAAGATTGGATCACTTTTGACATGGATACTCAAAGTTTTCCCGGTGCTATAAGATAAGGACCATTTCCATCATTGAAAATTAGAAGATTTTTTGCATAGGAGTAATAGGGAAAAACTACAATATTCTATGTTAAACTTTGTATCTCTAGTTACCATGTTGAGTGTTAGTCCAAAGTGCCTATACCCACATCAAGCTGTTTAGTATCATTAACTCTTTTGGTTAACATATGGTATCATTAAGTTAAAATGCCAAAGTTCAATTATGGTTAATCTATTGCAAGCATTTCTGCCGCAATCTTCTTTTTGTAGACTATACTCAAAGCATCATGTGTATCTAGATCTTCAAAGGTTGCTCATATCATTGACCTTGCCCAAGTCCCTTGGACTTTCTTGAGTGTGGATCACTTTTTATATGATTTTTCCATGAGAAAAAACAATCGTTGATCCCTTTAGTACTTAATAGGGTGGTTTTGAATTGAGAATATTGGCATCACTATGGAAATGGAACATTCTTGGTAAATTTAGAGAATATCCTATGAAATGTCTAAAATTTTGATACGACTTAGTTCAATAAAGATTGATGGTAAATCTCTCACCTCAAGTTGGCAGAAAGATCAACACCCTAAATACCCTAAAGCTCGGCTTCACGCTTCCTCCTTGATTGAGGACTTTTAGTTCACATTGGAGGAGTTCACCATAGCCCTACAGATTTGGCTAGGTCTACCATATCCAACACTCTTGGCCATACTGAACTAGTGTCCTTGTGGTTCTACATTTGACATGGAGTGCATCTACATCTTATTTGTACCATAGGAAGAGAGCATACCACAATCCATGATACCATCAGAGATAGCCTAGATCATACACTCTACTTGCTCATCAGTTTAGATTCAACCATAGATGGCTCTACCAAGCTTGTCTCATCGGAGGATGCAGATAGATGTTGTTACTTTTAGGGATGGTAGACATATGTTGTATGACGTGGTTGTGACAAACCCACTCACTAAGGCCAAAGTCCTTGGCTAGAGTTGTAGCTATCATTACCACCAGGGGGAAGGACGACCATTATGCTCCATGGCTTACCTCTAACACTTTCATCCCCTTAGCAATGAAGACTTTTGGACACCTTTATCATCAATTTGATAGTTGCCTTTGAGAGGTAACACAAGGCTCATTAGAGAGAAGAGGTGCCTTGGCTTTCTCACCCACCATGCTTCTCTCTTATTTTTGGCAAAGGATCTTTGTCACCCTATAGAGATCATAGACTCCGGGTCTTCATTGATGAGCATCAATAGTGGGTGCTCTTTTTCCATTGACAGCTCTCCCCTCAAATTTGCAAGACATTTCCTTGGAGGAGCTCTATCACTTAATTTAGTTATAGGTTCATACTTTGCTCATTTTACATCATTTTAGGGTTTCTAGAGTTGGTTTCTCTTCTTAGTGCTTTGTTATCTATGTTTATGTGCTTCTTTTTGTAGAGTCTTTCACTCTTCTTGTCTATTTTGTCATGCATATAGACATTGCTACACAAGATACATTGTTATTAACATCGTACAGAAATACAACTCATGCATAAGTCATATATGAACTCTAAAGTGCTATAGTAGTCAATTTATTTTTCCACTCAAATCACACTTAAATTAGATCTATACTTGATCTTTCACTCAACAATTTACCAACAATCTAGCACTAAATTACAATCAAGCCACGCCCACTCTAGCTAAGAGACTCCACGTGATGCTCGTTGGCCTCTATCCATTATAGCCAAGAACTTGAAGGCTCAACATCAAAGAAATGAGCTCTTTGGAGTTGCACTTCAAAAGTATACACTTCTGCTCAACCTAAGTCTCTAGACCAAGGTGCCATTGACGGCACATCCAACGGTGTGAATGGTGCAAGTGATAGTAGATCTTACCATGTGATCAATAGCCCTAATATGAAACCAAGATGCCATCAAGTAGTCCATGAGCAACTAGCAAAATAATATGAGTGCCAACACTACCACTCCAACATTTGAGCAAACTAGATTTGGCACTACAAATGTCATGATAATTTGTGCATTTTTTAGCACTTGTATTCCATTTATACTTTTCTTTTGGGTATTTTATTGGGCTTGTTGGCCAAAAAATGGTAGTTGTTTTAGTTGGCAACATAATTGATCCTTGAACTTAGTAATGTTCTTATGTAGAAGACTCAATTACTCAATTACGTTTTGAACACAATGTCAAGGAAAATGTTCCAAAGACCTGAAATTCCAAGTTCAAATTTTATCTCTTGGATTCTAAAAACCCTTTGAATTTTGGGTTAGGAGTTTAGAACCCCAAACTCAAAGAACCACCCCAAAACTCCAAATTATAGATTTCCTTATCCAAATTCTAGGAACCTAAATCCAATGCAATTACAAAAAACACAACAAGCATAACTATTTAAGCTTAGAGACTTAGAAACTTAGCTTAGAGCTTAGAAACTGACTTATACTTTAAGTCTTTGAAAATCAAAAGCAATAGAGATTCTATCAAAATCAAAAGCAACAAAGATTCATTGAAGGAGTAGGAAGATTATCCTATTGAACTCATTGAGGGGATAAAAAGATCCAACTCTTTGTAAATTGGAAGACACGGGTGTATAAAATAGTATATTCACCCAATGGTTTATTTTATTTTACCCATAACTTATGAACTTGGAGTCCTTAGAGCTATAAGTGCATCCAATCACCTTCACATGGTGATTTGAGTATTATTTTCATGAAAATGTGACTTTTCAATACCAATTCTCACCCTTTCTCCCCACTCTATATCTATAGTGCTAGGGTTGTTATTAGAAGCAATAGTGTCATAAAGAGGTTCCAAGTTATGAAAAAAGGACGTGTGGAAGGATATAAAAGTCTTTTCTCTATAGCTTCAAATTTATTAGCAACAATTCTGCATAAATCCAATTATTGAATTATTTTCTTTAAATGATAAAGTTTTGAATGATTATGTACTAAAAATATCTCAAATTAAATAACTATCATGATTGCAAGCTTCCATTATGGAATAAAGATGAGTCCCCAACAATTCAATACCCAACACACTTAAGGGGTGATACTTCAACATCTAATTATTATGCCATAAATAGTTATTTCTACTAGTTTCATCAAAGAGCATCCAATTCATTACACTCATAAATTTATCTTTCATATAATTGTGTACCATATGGATTTGCATAGCCTAGATATTTTAGGTACAACTGGAAAAAATTTGCTGACCTTTGTATTAATGTTTTATCCTTATACTATTGGATAGGGTCTCTGTAACAATATGGAGTTTAGTGACAAAGTTAGTCGGGCTTACGAAGTAGAGAATAAGACAAAATAGCCTAGAATATTCTAGAAGCATCTAAGAAGCTTCTTAGGAAGCTTCCCAACTAGTTAACTTGCGCCCTAAGCAGGTAGCTTCTAGAAGGAAGCTTCTAGAAGCTTCTAACTAGCTTAGCTTGCACGCCAAGTAGGCGGCTTCTAGAAGGAAGCTTCTTGAGAAGCTTCCTAGTTAACTTGGCTTGCACTCCAAGAAAGCGGCTCAAGGAAACTTCTTGAGAAGCTTCAAGGGTCTTGTATGCTACCTATAAATACCAAGGCCGAAGCTCATGCTAGGATTTGGAGTTTTCCCTCATTCAAGTGTCCCAATGTGAGCTTCCATTCTCCTATTACTCTCCTCGGTTTCGGTCTTTTACATTGGTATCAGAGCAGGAATGGGATGGATGGAATTTATGGACCACCAAATCCACTTCCGCCAAACCATTGGGACTTTCATGTCCAGATATTACCAAAGCATCGTTTCACACAATTCATCACCTCACGCTTTGGGCAGGATTTTCTACATATGATCACCGTGTCAGAGGAACCCTTGATACTTCCAGTTGTAACTTATGGAGAACGGTGGACGTGTTGTATCTACATGTTAATCAACTAGATAAATTGCGGGTAGTGGAATAGAGTAGTAGCGATGGCGGCAATACCAGAGGTTATCCTTGCAATGCAACAACAAATCAAGCATCTTACTCGATTGTTGGATGAACGAGACCAACAACGACGAGAACAGATAGACAGAGCGCCAGTTCGAGATGGAGAAGATCGCATTCAATTTCCGAAACCCAAGGTGTTTGAAGGAAAGAATCTTCCAGGCACAGTGGAGAATTTTGTGTTTGATTGTGAACGTTACTTTGAAGCCACCAATCTTCAAGACGAGCGGAAACAAATTCTCTTGGCTTCTAGCCAATTGGATGGAGTGGCAAAACTTTGGTGGTGATTCCGAGTAGAAAGAGCTGAACGACAAATTGTTACACCAATTTTTACATGGGCAGAATTCAAGGATGCAATACTTGGTCGATTTCAGACTATAAATGCCACCCGAGCTGCACGAGATAAATTGGCGGAGTTGAGGCAGATTGGCTCAGTGAGAAGCTATATCACACAATTTCAGAATATCATCATGCAAATTCCAGATATCCAAGAAGGTGAAGTTCTGGATCGATTTGTGCGAGGATTGAAGTCACGAACCAGATTGGAGGTGACCATGTGAGAGCCACAGAATGTAGAACAAGCCATGCAATTGGCTGAGCGTTTTGATTCCTTAGTTGCGACAACTTGGTCTTGACCTCGACCTACACAAAACCCACCAGTACCACGAGTGGAAGAACCGGTACCAATGGAGATTGATGCTATCCAACGAAGACCACTTGGCACAGTAGATAGAGAAAGATTACGACAAAATGGAGGTTGTTTTTATTGTCGCCAGTTGGGGCATCGCATTACTGAATGTCCACTCAAGAATGGACGACCTCGACAAGTTGCCCAAGTGGAGGTTGTGGAGCGGAATGATCAGGGAAACGAGGAATCCCAGTAGGAGATTTCGAGCCGCCTACTGGGAGCTTGATTAGTTCCAATGGGATTGAAGGCTCGACCTATGCAAGTTTGCTTCACTTGCAAGGTATGATATCTAATCGGGGTTGTAGAATTTTGGTTGATTCTGGAAGTTCAGAGAATTGCATGTCTATGCAAGTAGCAAAGGAATTGGGTATTCCTATCAAGCCAGTGATTGGAAGTAGTTTGATGATGGCGGATGGTAGAAAGGGTTCTGCATTCCGCACCTTGCATCCTGTTACCTTCAAGATTGGGAAGGAGTATTTGGAGTGTATGAGGTTTGTAGTGGCACCTCTACACTATGATATCATTCTAGGTCTACCTTGGCTTGAATGTCATAAGGTTCAATTTGATTGGACCCGACACCAAATTCAAGTACAACACCAAGGTAGGAATTTCCGATTAGGTTGTCTGGCACCTCTGAGTAAGACACCTAAGAATAGTCAGTCCCAAGATGGGAAGTTTGTCGAGAAGGTAGCCATAGAGCGAATCTGGAAGGGAGATGAGTCCCAAGATGGGAAGTTTGCCAGGAAGGCAACCATGGAGCAAGCTCGGAAGAGAGATGAGTCCCTAGAAGGGAAGTTTGTTAATGAAGCAGCCATAGAGCAAGCTTTGGAGGAAGATAAGTATGTATTCGCGGTGTGGATCAAGCCGATTGCACAAGAACAATCTGAGGAGGGCCAAGTGCCGCATCAAGCGACGGTTGATCGGATAGTTCAAGAGTTTGCAAATGTGTTTCTGGATGATCTGCCAAAGGGATTACCCTCTGATCGAGGTATGCCCTTCAAGATCGAGTTATTGCCAGGGAGTACTCCAGTGAGTAGACCAATCTATCGGCTCTCACCAAAGGAGTTGGAGGAGTTGCGAACAACACTTACAGAGTTGTTGGAGAAGGATTTCATACGACATAGTACCTCCCCTTGGGGAGCACCGGTACTATTTGTTCCAAAGAAGGATGGAGGACTTCGTTTCTGTATTGATTACCATGGGCTCAATAAGCAAACCGTGAAGAATGCATATCCCTTGCCTCGGATCAATGACTTGCTTGATCAATTAAGTGGAGCACGATACTTTTCCAAGCTAGATCTTCGTAGCGGCTATTGGCAAATTCCTATTGAAGGAGAGGACGTGAAAAAGACTGCCTTTCGTACAAGGTATGGACATTTTGAGTGGAGAGTTCTACCTTTCGGACTCACTAATGCTCCAACAGTCTTCATGGATCAGATGCATCGGGTGTTGGAGGGGCTATTGGATCAGTCTGTGGTAGTGTTCTTAGATGATATCTTAATCTATAGTAAGACAGAGGCAGAACACATGAATCATGTGCGAGAAGTCCTAAGACGACTACTACAGTGGAAATTTTACTGCAAGAAGTCAAAGTGTGCTTTTTGGCAGAAGGAGGTTACCTTCTTGGGTCATAAGATCTCATCAGAGTGGATCAAGATGGAAGAAGAGAAGATCAAGGCCATTACTGATTGGCCTACCCCGAAGGATGCTACCAAAGTACGAGCGTTCAATAGATTGGCCAGTTTTTACTGACGGTTCATCCACTATTATGCTCACGTGGCTGCACCATTGACTGACCTCTTGGGAAAGAACTTGAGCTTCCAATGGACCACCAAGCATGAAGAAGCATTCCAGAAGTTAAAGCATATGGTGTCTTCAAGACCCATTCTTCAACCATATGATCCTCAACTACCTTGTGTGGTTGATTTTGATGCTTCTAACTTTGCAATTGGAGCTGTGTTGCAATAAGAATTTCAAGATGGACTACATCCTATTGCCTTTGTGTCTCGCCGACTAAATACAGCTGAAAGAAATTACTCTGCTTGAGATCGAGAACAACTTGCAATGGTATATGCCACCAAGGTATGGAGGCATTATCTCTTGGGGAAACAAGTGATCATGCGAACTGATCACAAGCCATTGTTGCAGACCTTACACCTAGAGCACATGAAGAGTCGACATCATCGATGGGAAGAGCAACTCCAATTCTTTGACATCAAACTTGAGTACAAACCAGGTCGGTTCCATGTCATCCCTGATGCTCTATCACGACGACTTGATTTGAAGTCTCTTCCTCTCATCGCGGCAGCAATTACGACGGTGTCAATTGATCCCAAGGTTCATAATGAGTTTCGGTTAGCCCTACAGCAAGATCCCTTCTTCCAAATGGTACACGGTCGTCTAACAGCACGCGACAAGGAGTACAACACCTTCTCCTTCAAGGAAGGCCTTTTATTCCATGCAGACCAGATCTATGTTCCAACCAAAGGTGATCTTCGACTTGTGCGCCTTCAAGAAGCCCATGATTTACCAATAGCTGGTCACATGGGAGTGGACAAGACCTTGGGCACCCTCCAACACCAATGGTGGTGGCCCAACATGACACGAGATGTTCGAGACTTTGTCCGATCATGTGAGAGTTGCCAAAGGAACAAGGCCAGCAACCAGAAGCCGAGTGGACTCCTTCAACCACTCGCCATTCCATCCGCTTGTTGGGAGCATGTGAGCTTGGATCTCATCACATCCTTGCCAAAGACAAAACAAGGACACACTGCAATTGTGGTGTTTGTGGATAAGCTTAGTAAGCAAATCCACTTGGCACCAACCTGTGATACCGTGGATGCTCCAACCTTAGCACAAATCTACTTTGACAATGTCTTCAAGCATCATGGGATGCCACGTGTACTCATCTCCGACCGTGATCCTCGATTTACCGGGAAGTTTTGGCAAGCACTCTTCCAGATACTCGGCACCAAGCTTGCTTTGTCCACGGCCTATCATCCTCAAACTGATGGACAAACCGAACGCGCCAATCGTACATTGGAGGATATGTTGCGGGCCTTTGTCAATGTCCACCATACCAACTGGGATGAATGTCTTGCAGCTGCAGAATTTGCCTACAACAATTCCAAACAGGCAAGCACTGGATTTTCTCCCTTCTTTCTCAAATTTGGCCAAGATCCGCTTGTTCCAGATTCTCTTCTTGCTCCCCCTCCCTCTTAGGTTCCTCATACTTCTACATTCTTGACCACTATATCCCAATCTCTCCAACAAGCCAAATCTCACCTCCTTGTTGCTCAGAATCGCCAAAAACAATATGCAGACCATCATCGTCGTGATCTCACCTTTGAAGTTGGTGATAAAGTCATGCTATCCTCTAGTAACCTCCCTCTCCCACTTGATACCCAAGTTCGTAAACTTGCTCCTCATTGGATAGGACCCTTTGATATCACCCACATTATCTCTCCTGTTGCTTATCGTCTTGCCTTACCTTGTCACATGCGTATCCATCCTATCTTTCATATTTCCAAGTTGAAACTCTTTGTTCCTAACCCTTCTTCCTTTTCCTCTTGAGTCCAACCTCCCCCTCTTCCTGTCCCTCTCAATGATCATGAGGAGTACGAAGTTGATCGTATCCTTGCGTGTCGCCATATTCAACGAGGCCGTCACCAACATACGGAGTACAAGGTCCTTTGGAAAGGGTATCCCCTTCATGATGCTACATGGGAACCTCTTTCTCACCTCTAGAATGCACAAATGGCCATCAAGGAATTCGAAGCTTCACTGGCGACGAGGACGTCACCAACTAGCGGCGGGGGAATATGTAACAATATGGAGTTTAGTGACGAAGTTAGTCGGGCTTACGAAGTAGAGAATAAGACAAAATAGCCTAGAATATTCTAGAAGCATCTAAGAAGCTTCTTAGGAAGCTTCCCAACTAGTTAACTTGCGCCCTAAGCAGGTAGCTTCTAGAAGGAAGCTTCTAGAAGCTTCTAACTAGCTTAGCTTGCACGCCAAGTAGGCGGCTTCTAGAAGGAAGCTTCATGAGAAGCTTCCTAGTTAACTTGGCTTGCACTCCAAGAAAGCGGCTCAAGGAAACTTCTTGAGAAGCTTCAAGGGTCTTGTATGCTACCTATAAATACCAAGGCCGAAGCTCATGCTAGGATTCGGAGTTTTCCCTCATTCAAGTGTCCCAATGTGAGCTTCCATTCTCCTATTACTCTCCTCGGTTTCGGTCTTTTACAGTCTCCATCCTTCTTGTTATTCTATGTGATTGCCTTTCTTACTTCTATACCTTTATGGAATCAATCAAGATAGAGGAACGAGAGATGGAGTGTGAAGGTTGCAATAGAAGAGAGAGTATAAAAGACTGAGGAGAGAAATAGAAGAATAGAAGACCATAGTGGAAGATCACATTGGGACTCTCAAGTGAGTGAAACTCCGAGTGCCTAGCTTGAGCTTGGCTTGGTTATTTATAGTAGCTTGGATACAAGACTGCCAAGGAAGGTTCTTTCTAGAAGTCACCTTACTTGGAGTGAGAGCTAAGCTATTCATCAACTTGGCATCAAGCTAAGCTAGCCATCAACTTGGTGTACACGTTACTCTACCCTTGAAAAGTTCCTAGAAGCTGCCTTGATGCTTCTAGAATATTCTACGAACAAGCTTTCTCAATGCTTTTAGCAAATTTTTATGCTAATTCTACTTCCTTTTGCTATATTTAGCTTAGACTACTAACTCCATATTATTACATATCGCTCCTTCCCTTCCCTTCCCTTCCTCACCTTGCTAATTAGCAAAATCTCATCACCATGGAGTCTTTGAACTCTTGTAGGGCTATTTGTGCATAGCGGATATGAGAAAGAGGCTTCCATGTGAAGGGGATACCTTTCTTCAAAAAACCTTATATTCAATGTGTTGTTGGCAGCCATGTTGGATGTCCTGACGTGCAAGAATACAATCAACTTTGTATTCCTCATGATCATTTGACAAGAATGGGAGGAAGAGGAAGTTGGATATAAGTGGAAAAGGAAGATGGGGTTAGAAACAAAGGATTTTAACTTTGAAACATGGAAGATAGAATAGATCTGCATATGACAAGGGAGAGCAAGTTTGTGGGCAATGGGATGATCTCAGTAATCTCAAAAGGACCCATCCAATTAGAAGTAAGTTTATGGACTTGTGTATCAAGTGGAAGAGGAAGGTTATTGGAAGAAATCATGACCTTATTGCCTAGTTGAAAGGTGAGATCACCATAATATTTATTAGCATATTGCTTTTGCCAATTTTGATAAATGAGAAGATGAGACTTAAGTTTGGTGTAGGGAGTTAGAAAACCTGGACAAGAAGGTAGAAGTATCCGGGACATGTGAAGGTAGAGGAGCAAGAAGAGAGTCCGGAACTAGTGAATCTTGCCCATACTTAAGGAAGAAGGGAGAAAAGCTGATACTTTGCTTACTTGGAATTATTGTAGGAAAACTTGGCAATTGCAAGAGAAGTATCCTAATTAGTATGATAAATATTAATAAAGGCACATAACATCTCCTCCAAAGTGCTATTTGCTTATTTTTTTCTATCAGTTTGAGAATGATAAGTTCTACATAATGCAAGTTTGGCACCTAAGGGTTTAAAAAGTGCTTGCCAAAAATTTCCAATAAAGTGAGGTTCTTGATCAAAGATGAGAACCCTTGGCACCCCATGGTGCTTGAAGTAGATTTGGGCCAATGTTGGAGCATTAGTTGTATCCATAGTATGTGCCAAATGAATTTAGTTGAGCTTATCCACAAACACTATGATGGTTGTATGACCATGGTCCATTTTTGGCAATGATGTGTTGATGACTAAGCTTACATGTTCTTAATGGGTAGATGGAATTGGTAGTGGTTGAAGGAGTCCATTTGGCTTTGGTTATTAGCTTTGTTGCATTGGTAGCTCTCACAAGGTCAAACCAACTCTCAAACCTCCCATGATGTACGGGCTACCACCATTGATGTTGTATGGTATCCAAGGTCTTGTCCACACCCATGTGACTAGTGATTGGTACATCATGGGCCTCTTGAAGTCGCACAAGTCATATGTCACCCTTGGCTGGAACATAGATCTGGTTCTCACAAAATAGAAGGCTTTCCTTGAAGGAGAAATGTTATATTTTTTATCATATGTTGCAAGATGACCTTGTACCAATTTAAAGAAGTGATCTTGCTATAAAGCAATCCTAATCTCAATTTGGACTTTTGAGTCAATTGATATTATCATAATTGCTATGTTATGAAAGATTCAAGCAGAGTCCTCAATTCATGTCATTATGATGAGCATTGGGGATGACATGAAACTTGCCATGTTTGCACTCAAGTTTGATATCAAAAAACTATAGTTGTTCTTCTCATTGACAATCTTGACTCTTCATGTGCTCCAAATATAAGGTCTGCAACAAAGGTTTATGATCAATTTGTATGATCAGTTGTTTCTTCTAGAGATAGTGTCTCTATATCTTTGTGGTATATATTATTGCTAGTTTTTCTTGATCTCAAATAAAGTAATTGCTTTATGCAGTGTTTATTCAATGAGACACAAAGGCAATGGGATATAATCCATCTAGAAATTCTTATTGCAATGCAACTCCAATGGCAAAGTAAAAACATCAAAATCAACTACACAAGGTAGTTGAGGATCATATGGTGGAAAAATAGACCGTGAAGACACCATTTAGTTTCTTGAATGCTTCTTTGTGTTTGGTGATCCACTAAAAGCTTGATGTTTTCCCCAAGAGATCAATCAATGGTGTGGGCATATGAGCATAGTAGTGGATGAACTGTTGGTAAAAACTCACCAATCCCTTAAATGCCTTCACTTCCATCATATCCTTTGGAGTAGGTGAATTTGTAATGGCCTTGATTTTCTCTTCTTCTATCTTGATCCTCTCTAATGAGACCTTATGATCCAAGAAGGTAATTTCCTTCTACCAAGGTACACTTTGACTTATTATAGTAAAACTTCCATTAGGGTAGTCATTTTAAGACTTCTCATATGTGATTCTTATGTTCTGCCTCTATCTTGCTGTAGATTACCATCCAAGAAAACCACCATGTATTGATCCAATAGCACATCCAACACCTAATGCATTTAATCCATGAAAATTGTAGAAGCATTAATGAGCCTAAAAGATAAAACTCCCCATTCAATGCCTATACATTGTGTGAAAGGTAATATTTTGCACATCCTCCCTCTCAATGGGGATTTTCCAATAGTTACTTCAAAGATCCAAGTTGGAGAAGTATTGTGCTCCATTCAACTGATCCAACAAGTCATCCATACTAAGCAAGAGATACACATTCTTCACTATTTTTTTTATTAAAGCTATAGTAGTCAATATAGAAATGAAGTCCTCCATCCTTCTTTAGTACAATCAATATTATTGCTCCCCCAAAGGATGTACTATATTGTATGAGATCCTTCTCCAATGACTCAATCAATGTTGTTTAAAGCTCTTCTTACTCCTTTGGTGAGAACAAATAGATTGGTCTACTCATTAGAGTGCTACCTAGCAATAGCTTGATCTTTAAGGGCATATCGTAATCAAAGGGTAACTTTTCAAAAGGTTATTTGGAAGTGTATCTAAAACTCTTGAACTATTTGATCAACATTGCTTGATGAGACTTCTAGTCCTCATCAAACTCTCCTTGTGTGATTTGCTTGATCCACACCACAAAAATAAAAATATCTTCCTCCAAAGCTTACATCATAATTGCTATATTGACAAAATTCACACCATTATTCCTTGGTGTCTTACAACCTAATTGGCAATTCCTACCATTTGTGTTGTATTTGAATTTATCATTAGATCCAATCAAATTAAATATTGTGATATTTAAGTAAAGGCCAATCTAGAATGACATTACAATATAGAGGAGCTATAGAGGACCTACAAACCTCATACACTTTGAATAATCCTTCCCAATCTTAAATCAAACAAGATGTGAGATATGAAATGCATAAATTTTTCTACCATCTGCCATGTTATCAATCTACTATCAAATATTGATTTGATAGGAATATATAATTCTTTTGCTAATTATATAGGTATGGAATTTATCAAAACTTCACACAATCAACCAAAATACTACATCAATGATTTGATATCATACTTTGCAAGTGTATTAAACTTGCAAAGGTCAAGCTTTCAATCCGATTGGAACAAATCAAGTTTCTAGTAAGTAGTTTGATAATGAGATTGGCACAACAAACTACCATTGAGCTTTCTCTACCCAGAATTACCACCATAGTTTTGCCACTCCATCTAATTGGCTTGAAGCCAAGAGAATCTATCTCTATTCATTTTGAAGATTAATAGCTTCAAAAGAACATTTGCAATCAAACAAAAAAGTTCTCTACGGTACTTGACAAAATCATCCCTTCAAATACCTTTGGCTTTGGTAATCATATCCACTTTTCTCTTTCTCAAAATTCTACTCTCCTAACGTGTTCTTGTCATTGATGATCTCTCTCTTCCAACTATCAAGTAGGATGTTCAATTTGGTATTGCATAGTAATAATAATTTTGTGCATCATCACCATAGCTACTACTATATCAAAATACCTACATGAAATTATCTAAGTTAACATGTAGATGCTATATGTCTATTGTTCCTTGTAAGTTATAACTGGAGGTATCAATGGTTCATCTGACAAGGTGATCAGATTCAAGAAATTTTATCCAAAGCATGAAATGATGCTTTGGTAGTACAATGATATATAAATCTCAATGATTTGGAGAAAATGGATTTGGAAGTCCATAGCTTCCCTCCATCCCATTCCTACTATGATACTAATATAAAAGACCAAGGAGAAAAATAAAATAATGGACGACTAGAGTGGAAGATTAAATTAGGACTCTCAAGTGAAGGGAGCTCTGAATGCCTAGCTTGAGCTTAGCTCAAGTATTTATATGTACCTTGGGTGCAAGGCACCCAAGGAGTTTCCAAGGAAGGTTCTTTTTAGAAGTCACCTTACTTGGAGTGCAAGCTAAGCTATCTATCAACTTGGCATACAAGTTATTCTGCCCTTGGAAAGTTCCAAGAAGCTTCTTGGATGCTTATAGACTATTCTACACACAAGCTTTCTCGATGCTTCTACCACAATCTTAGGCTATTTTTACTTCCTTTTGCTATATTTAGTTAAATTAGTAACTCAGTAGCGTAAACTAACTCATCTTCTAATTCCATATTATTATAAAGAGGTAAAGATGAGAGGAAATTTATTTTGATTTTTGGAGACTCACTAGCATATAGCACATGATTGAATAGTCAATTTGGTTTATTTTCAATTTTGGTTCTATTGGTACCTAGATTGCAAGCTATGGAGAATTGAGTAGAAAATTTTGAAAACTTTTTGATTTTTTAAGGTTAAGAGTGATAATTTCACATTAAGAGTGATGGGTTAGGAAAGTTCAATCCTAATCTCTTGGAATCCATGATTTAGTGCTATGGGAACTTAGTTTGAAAATCTTTGAGATGGAAATTGAAAGTTATGAGAGTTTATAGTTTATAGAATTTGGAGAGATAGTATTTCATCATGTAAATTTGGATGTGAGGGGTTGTGGTTTTACAAGTATGGGAAGATACAAAGAGGAAATTTTTGTATTACTATCATTATTCTTGTGCTAGCTATGGTTATAGTTCCTTATTTCATATCACCCAAAGTGGCTTGGGATACGCCATGCACGGTGTATCACTAATGCTTTACCTTGCAAGGGGTAAAGACCCATGTGGGAAAGATTCACATGACTATGATTGGACCACTTGGGATGTTCATATGAGGCAAGAAACCACATTGATGGTGGTGATACTTGGGATTATGTATGCTTCTTTTATTTCTTTGTTGATCACTTTGATGATATCGATCAAGTCGTGAGAGTGATTAGCATCTCAAGCGGGTTGTATCTTGGGTTTATATGAGACTAGTTTTCATTTGACATTTATTCTATGGACTACCTAATACACTCTATGATGAGGCTAGATAAGCTTTTTGCCTGCCACTTGATAGTTTGGCATATGATCCCTTGGACAAGTTAGTATGCTTTTTATTCCTCTTACTCTTTCTAAGGTGTCTTTGTTATGCTAGTGGAGGACATGTAGGGCATAGAGAGGTAGTTGCTAGATTTTTTCAATTCCAAGCGGGAGATTGGGCTACCCTTTAAGAGAAGTTTGTTAGGGCTGTGCAATTTAGGAGATAGGTTCTACCACAAGATACCATAGAGTTGTTTGATTACGACTGGAGGATATTGGGTCAAGCGGTAGAATGTAGTAAAGTAGCATACGTGCTACATCCTTTTTCTATGGCTAGTCCATTGCTGAGACTCTCTTCACTATGCTTACTACATATTATGGCAAGAGAGGGAGTACCATGAGAGGTATTAGATTATCAACCTCAATAACTTTTATATCTTAATAGGTTTCCTTTTGCACAAGCATTGCGTACTACCCCTCACCTCTCCTCATGAGGCTTGTCAAGGATGGTATATGAACATCATAGAGATTAATTTCAGGTAGATGATTCTTCTAGTGATTTCTTTGATGTAACAATATGGAGTTTAGCAACGAAGTTAGTCGGGCTTACAAAGTAGCACATAAGACAAATTAGCCTAGAATATTTTGGAAGTATCTAGGAAGCTTCCCAGCTAGCTTAGCTTGCACCTCAAGTAAGTAGCTTCTAGAAGGAAGCTTCTAGAAGCTTCCAACTAGCTTAGCTTGCACGCCAAGTAGGCAACTTCTAGAAGGAAGTTTCTTGAGAAGCTTCCTAGTTAACTTGGCTTGCACTCTAAGAAAGCGGCTTGAGGAAGCTTCTTGAGAAGCTTCTCAAGGGCCTTGTATGCTACCTATAAATACCAAAGCCCAAGCTCATGCTAGGCATTTGGAGTTTTCCCTCATTCAAGTGTCTCGATGTGAGTTTCAATTCTCTTATTTCTCTCCTTGGATTTGGTCTTTTACATTGGTATTAAAGCGAGGTTTGGGATGGATGGAATTTATGGACCACCAAATCCACTTCCACCAAACCATTGGGATTTTCACATCCAAGTACTACCCAAGCATCATTTCACACAATTCATCACCTCACACTTTGGACAAGATTTTCTGCATATGATCACCATATTTGAGGAACCCTTGGTACTTCTGGTTGTAACTTATGGAGAACTGTGGAAGTGCTATTTCTACGTGTTAATAAATTAGATAGGTTAGGAGTGGTGTGATAGAGTAGCAACCATGGTAGCAATACACGATGTTATCCTTACTATGCAATAACAAATCAAGCACCTGTAATACCAAGAGCTAGCCATATGATCTAGATGTGAAATTTGGTCTGGTAACATCTAGAATGATGTTATACATGATGGTCAAAATAGATAAGATAGAAGTATCACCAAAAGAGTACTTCTACTAATAGTGTAGAAACCGAAATAGACTTGAGAACCTTAGAACCAATAGCTAGACATATGATTTAAAGGTGAGAATTGGTTTGGTAACATCTGGAAGGATGTTACACATGATGGACTAAACAGATCAGAAAGAGGTATCACCAAAAGGGGACTTCTACTAATAGAGTAGGAACCGAAATATGCCTGAAATCTTTGAAGGCAATTTTGGAGGCCTAAACGGATGAATTAGGCCTTGAAAATGTGTAGATTTCCTCCCCCCCCAACAAAGGGAAGGATGGCCTTCCCTCCCCCCTGCTTTGTCTCGTCAAGAGCTTTCCAATGGTATCTTACGTGATTTTGAGATTCTTACAGGAAGATTCTCTAAAAGATTCACTCCGGTCAAAGCTTGTTTGACCAACCAGATAGGAACTAGACCAGACATGTCACCCATCCAAGTAAGTAATCCAAGGGTGGAGCTTGCTGACATGCCACCTATCTGTGTCCCTAATCCTATGGTGGAGCTTCCTTGGAGGAGATTCTCTTTGTCTATATAATAAAGAGAAGGTGCTCCCTTGGGGCATCGATTGTTTGAGTGTGCAATCTATGTTTTCTCTCTTCTTTTGTCGTCTGAATATTACAATGGTATCAGAGCAAGTGTTTTAGTCCAAGAGAGTGGATCACCCCTCTTGGAATAACACGAACTACTGAAACTGAGTAATTTGAGGTGGAGAACATAGAGTAGTTGCTAGACTTAAGAAGGACTTTAGAGAGCGGATGGGATGGATGCGCCGGGAGGCCAATTTCTTGCACCTAGCTTTCCATTCTCAAACCCATTCCACATCAAGGTTATGTACATCCAGCGTGAGCAGATGAAGGTATTGCTAGTTTATCACTTTGGTGTAGATTTCATGGACAGAGTGATGAACTCACCAAACCCGGTGATTCTACCTATGGTGATATATGACAGAGAGTGGGATTTAACAATTTACATTCTATTATGATAATATGGATATGAATGTCCCAAATCCTCTCCCTTTCAACACTCAAGTAGAAATCCGTTATGTAGTGAGGCCGAAAGTGATGTTTAGAGATTTTGTGGTTAGGAATTTTGGTGAGGAGTATTATCAATGAGTGATAGCTTCTGAGGTCCCAATGGTAGTTCCGATAGTTCATGCACCTTCTAGAGTGATTATATTGACTTTGTATTGAAGTAGACAATAACAATTGAGTGTTGCAGGAACCATGGATTTGCAATTGCAAGAGTTGGTGCAAGGAATGCAAGGGATGTTGAATGAATTTTGAGAGATTAAGATGACCATGGAGACATTACAAAGTCAAGTGCAGATCCTCACGAATGATCAAGCCATGCAGGAAGAAGAGCCGTCTCAAAACCCAGTACCTACGACTGAAGTACTTGGAGAGGCACCCGTGCCTACAAACCCTATCAATGATGAAGCCACATTGCTACTCCGGATGAAGAAGACCTGCAACATTGAGCCTTACAAGGAGCAGCGTACAATGGGAGTAGTGGAAAATTGGATCTCGAGAATGAATCAATATTTCCGATTGTTCTCAACAGAGATCATAGAGCATGCTACAGGCGTGTTTGCATGTGGGTACTTGACCAATAAAACCCTCACATGGTATGATGCTT
The DNA here is from genome assembly GCA_948567375.1 of Lunularia cruciata. NCBI lineage: Eukaryota > Viridiplantae > Streptophyta > Marchantiopsida > Lunulariales > Lunulariaceae > Lunularia > Lunularia cruciata. Next base: position 11,992,557 of record OX419756.1, read on the forward strand.
GAGAACAATCCATGCTGGCAGAGAGAAGGGAGGTCACATGGACAACAATGCAAGAAGGACTATTGAAGAATTTCCAATCGGTGGATTTTGTGCAGATGGCTCGAACCCGACTATGGGGATTGAGACAGAAGAATAGCATACAAGAGTATGTGGAGGCATTTCTGGATCTACAAGTCACAATTGCCGACATGAGTCCAGTAGAGGCTCTCGACAATTTCAAACGAGAGTTGAAAGAGCCGATTTGCCAAGAAGTCATGGTGCAAAACCCTCGCACGGTATTTGAAGCCATTGCTTGTGCGCAGAGAATAGTAGGAGCATTAGGTGGAAGCAAAGGAGTAGTTCCACCTCAACATTATTGGGCAGAAATGCTACACATGGGTGGACCAATACCAATGGAATTGGGCAACCTTTGATTCCGAGATCGAGGAGCACGATCGCTTCAAGGGGAGCGGGGACGGGTAGAAGAACGAAGAGATGGAGTCCCACAAGGAGAAGGGACTCAAGGAGAACAACGCCATTGTTACAATTGTGGCCGTATTGGGCACATATCTACCAACTGTCGCACTCGTTTCCCTAGAGGCCCTCGGCCTTCGTACAGACGATCTTTGAACAACATGGAGAGGCACATTGAAGAGGAGGAGGTGGAAATCACTTCAGAAAACAAAGATCGCCAATAAATGTACTTTGCGGCCTTACTGGCTCAATAAGGAAGTAGAGAAGCAAGGGAAGGAAGAAGAATAATGCGCAAAGATCCCAAAAGGCAACCTCACAATTGATTGTTGTGAATGGAATCCTTGAAGGTAATCAATTGAGAGTATTAATAGATCGGCAGCAATAGAGAATTTCTTGTCTCGCTTTGTTACAATAAGATTGGGGATGGATCTAGAGAGAGATGGAAGTGAAGAAATAGAGTTACCAAATGGGCAAATAGAGAGGATTGAATCATTACCTAGATGGGTAACCCTCTATGTAGGAGAATATCAGGAAGCAAATGAGTGGCGAGTGATACAGTTAGCTCGTTATGATGCAATTTTAGGCATGCCATGGATGGAGCAGTACAACCCTATGGTGGATTGGAGGAAGAAAGTAGTGAGAACCCACCAATGGTCAATCATTGGGGTTAAAGAAAAATCACATAGGCAAAAACCGCCTCTATATGTCGTAGGGACGGCAATTGTCTGTAAGACCGATAGATGTTTTATGGGTCTAATAAGAGAAGTCCAAAGTGCACAACTCTATGGAAAAATACTTGAGAAATTGAAGGATGTGGTGGATGAGTTTCAAGATGTCTTTCTCGATGATCTACCCTCAAGATTACCACCAAAAAGGTGAGTAGATCACAAAATAGAGACACTCTCGGGGAAGACACCTCCTTGTAAGGCCCCATATCGCTTATCACCTCATGAGTTGGAGGAGTGTAAGACTCAAATTGAGGAGATGCTACAAAAAGAGTTCATCCAACCTAGCGTATCACCATATGGGGCCCCTGTCTTGTTTGTGAAGAAGAAAGATGGTACAATGCGCATGTGCATTGACTATCGAGGTCTCAATCAGCAAACAGTGAAGAACAAATACCCCTTACCTCGCATGGATGACCTGTTTGATCAACTCCATGGAGCAAGATACTTCACCAAACTGGACTTGCGAAGCGGTTACAATCAAATCCGAATTGCAGAGGAGGATGTGTACAAAACTGCCTTTCGAACCAAGTATGGCCACTTTGAGTATCTTGTGATGCCTTTTGGCCTCACCAATGCACCTGCCACTTTCATGAGTCTAATGAATGACATATTTTGTCTATACTTGGATAAGTCTATTATCGTCTTCTTGGATGATATCTTAGTATATAGTAGCACGATGACAAAACACAAACAACATCTACAAGAGGTCCTCCAGATTCTAAGACAGAATCAGTTGTATGCCAAAATCTCAAAGTGTGAGTTTGGCAAGTCTGAAGTAGACTACTTAGGGTATAGAGTAAGTGCAGAGGGCATTCAAGTATTGATAGATAAAATAGAGGTCATTCAAAAATGGAGTGCTCCCAAAGATCAGACTCAACTTAAGAGCTTCTTGGGGTTGACGGGGTTCTATTGTAGATTTGTCAAGGACTTCTCCAAGGTTGCACAACCTTTAACGGCACTACTTGGCAAGGGGAAGAAGTGGACATGGGGAACTGCACAAGAGTTGGCCTTTCAAGAATTGAAGGCCGCCTTGCTACATGCACCAATCTTGAAGTGGTATGACCCAAAACGTCCAATCAAGTTGGCTATAGATGCATCAGGCATAGCAATAGGAGCAGTCCTACAACAAGAGTGGCATGACGGATGGCATCTAATTGTATATTTCTCTCAAAAGTTGTTATTGGCAGAGTGCAACCACCACACCACAGAACAAGAAGAGCTGGCCATCGTTCTAGCCACCAAGCATTGGAAGCACTACTTGGGCGAGAAGGCATTTGTAGTAGAGACAGACCACAAACCTCTAGTCTACCTCGAGACGCAGAAGGATCTATCTTGTCGCCAAATTCGATGGGCAGAGTGGCGACAATGCTTCAACATGAAAATCACCTACGTGGAAGGTAAGAAGCAACTTGTAGATGCATTCACCCGCATGCCAATGGCCAACAACTTGGTGGTAGAGGTTAAGATCAACCCTGAATTCTGGTAAGAGATTCTAGCTACTACAAAAACTGATCCATAGATTGTAGAAGCACAATCATCCAAAGGTGTCACCAGCACCCAAGGACTCACCTTTTGGGATGGTAGATTATGGATCCCAAATGTCCCAGAATTATGCACCACCATTCTAGCGGAATGTCATGATTTGGCCATTGCAGCTCATGTCGGAGTGGACAAGACCTTGGATGCAGTAAAGCGCCATTACTATTGGCCCAAGATGAACAACGACGTGATGGACTATGTGCGTAGCTGCCTACTTTGTCAACAAAACAAAGCTTCTAATCAAGCTCCTGTAGGGCTCCTTCAACCTCTCCCCACTCCTACCTAACATTGGGAACAAGTGAGTATGGATCTCGTTTGTGAATTACCCAAGACCACCTCAAGGTTTGACTCCATTGTGGTCTTTGTGGACCGGCTCAGCAAAATGATTCATGTACGCCCTACCATCAAGGAGGTGACCGCTCTACAACTAGCTCAATTATACTTAGATGCAGTCTTTGCTCACCATGGCTTGTCTAGAGTACTCATCATCGATAGAGGCACCCAATTCACCAATTTGTTTTGGCGAACACTCTTTGGTTTCTTCAAAACCAAGTTTGCCATGTCCACAGCTTACCACCCACAAACAGATGGCCAAACATAGTGGGCTAATTGCACGATTGAAGACATGTTACGCGGCTTCACCTTAGAAGAGCAAGAGAGGTGGGACACCTTACTCCCGTTGGTGGAAATCGCTTACAACAATTCAATGAATGCATCCACCCATGTCACTCTGTTCTTCCTCATGTATGGTGAGCATCCCTTCACACCTTCTAGCTTGATGAAGATCTGTCTAGTGGCTACCAAGGTCGATGCAATCAACACATTTGTTTCTAGAATCCAATAAGGTGTAGAGAGCGCCAAGCACATATTACAGATTGCGCAAAATTGACAAAAGCAGTATGCTGATGCACACCATAGGCACATGGAGTTCAATGTTGGGGATCAAGTGTGGCTATCGACAACCAACCTCACATTAGTTGGATCTCGTAAGCTCAGACCTCGTTTTATTGGGCCTTTCTCGATTCTTCGTCGCATTGGCGCTATGGCCTATCACCTTGAGCTACCACCACACATGAAAATCCATCCATCCAATGTTCCATGTCTCCCTACTATGCAGATATGCTCCCCGATCAGGCCAGGGTCATTCCACACAAGACATTCGACCTTGTCCAACACTCATTGATGGCACAAAGGAATATGAAGTGGAGCGGATTCTCCAAAAATGCATGCGTGGTACTCGCCATCCGTGGGTGGACTATCTAGTACAATGGAAAGGTTACCCCCTCTATGAAGCCACCTAGGAGCCCGTTGCCAATTTGGCACATGCACCTGTGTTGGTGCAAGCATTTGAGCAACAATTGCACAACGAGGACGTTGCGTCTTAAAAGGAGGGAGGTCTGTAATACCAAGAGCTAGCCATATGATCTAGATGTGAAATTTGGTCTGGTAACATCTAGAATGATGTTATACATGATGGTCAAAATAGATAAGATAGAAGTATCACCAAAAGAGTACTTCTACTAATAGTGTAGAAACCGAAATAGACTTGAGAACCTTAGAACCAATAGCTAGACATATGATTTAAAGGTGAGAATTGGTTTGGTAACATTTGGAAGGATGTTACACATGATGGACTAAACAGATCAGAAAGAGGTATCACCAAAAGGGGACTTCTACTAATAGAGTAGGAACCGAAATATGCCTGAAATCTTTGAAGGCAATTTTGGAGGCCTAAACGGATGAATTAGGCCTTGAAAATGTGTAGATTTCCTCCCCCCCCAACAAAGGGAAGGATGGCCTTCCCTCCCCCCTGCTGTCTCGTCAAGAGCTTTCCAATGGTACGTTATGTGATTTTGAGATTCCTACATGAAGATTCCCTAAAAGATTCCCTCCGGCTAAAGCTTGTTTGACCAACCAGATAGGACCTAGACCAAACATGTCACCCATCCAAGTAAGTAATCCAAGGGTGGAGCTTGCTGACATGTCACCTATCTGTTTTCTTAATCCTATGGTGGAGCTTCCTTGGAGTAGATCCTCTTTGTCTATATAATAAAGAGAAAGTGCTCCCTTGGGGCATTGATTGTTTGAGTGTGCAATCTGTGTTTTCTCTCTTCTCTTGTCCTCGGAGTATTACAACACCTTACTCGATTGTTAGATGAACAAGATCTTCAACGACAAGAGCAAGTGGAGAGAGTGCAAATTTGAGAAGGAGAAGATCGGATCAAATTCCCTAAACCTAAGGTATTTGAAGGCAAGAATCTTTTGGGTGTAGTGGAGAATTTTGTGTTTGATTGTGAACGTTATTTTGAAGCTACCAATCTACAAGATGAGCAAAAATAGATTCTCTTGGCTTCTAGCCAATTGGATGGAGTAGCAAAGCTATGGTGGAGATTCCAAGTAGAAAGAGTGAAACGATAAATTGTTGCACTAATCTTGACATGGGCAGAATTCAAGAGCGCAATAATTAGTTGGTTCCAAGCTATAAATGCCACATGAGCTGCATGGGATAAGTTGGCAGAGTTGAAACAGGTTGGCTCTGTAAGAAGTTACATCACGTAGTTCCAAAACACCATCATGTAAATTCCAGATATATTGGAAGGTGAAGCTCTGGATTGATTTGTGAGGAGCTTGAAGGCGAGAACCAAATTAGAGGTAACCATGCAAGAGCCACAACACTTGGAGGAAGCCATGCGGTTGACCGAACGTTTTGATTCCTTGGTGGCAACAACTTGGTCTTGACCTTGACCTCCACAGAGCCTACCAATACACTACACACAAGTGGAGGAGCCAGCACCAATGGAGATTGATGCCATTCAACGAAGACCACTTGGCACGGCAGATAGAGAGAAATTGCAACAAAATGATGGTTGTTTTTATTATCACCAATTGGGGCATTACATTGCTGAATGTCCACTCAAGAATGGATGACCTCAACAAGTTGCCCAAGTGGAATTTGTGGAGTGGAATGATCAGGAAAACGAGGAATCCCAGTAGGAGATTTCGAGCCACCTATTGGGAGCTTGATTAGTTCCAATGGGATTGAAGGCTCGACCTATGCAAGTTTGCTTCACTTGCAAGGTATGATATCTAATGGGGTTGTAGGATTTTGGTTGATTCTAGAAGTTCAGAGAATTGCATGTCTATGCAAGTAGCAAAGGAAGTGGGTATTCCTATCAAGCCAATGATTGGAAGTAGTTTGATGATGGCGGATGGTAGAAAGGGTTATGCATTCCGCACCTCGCATCCTATTACCTTCAAGATTGGGAAGGAGTATTTGGAGTGTAGGAGGTTTGTAGTGGGACCTCTACACTATGATATCATTCTGGGTCTACCTTGGCTTGAACATCATAAGGTTCAATTCTATTGGACCCGACGCCAAATTCAAGTACAACACCAAGGTAGGAATTTCTGATTAGGTTGTCTAGCACCTTTGAGTAAGACACCTAAGAATAGTCAGTCCCAAGATGGGAAGTTTGTCGAGAAGGTAGCCATAGAGTGAGCCTTGAAGGGAGTGGAGTCCCAAGATGAGAAGTTTGCCAAGAAGGCAACCATGGAGCAAGCTTGGAAGAGAGATGAGTCCCTAGAAGGGAAGTTTGTTAGTAAACCAGCCATAGAGCAAGCTTTGGAGGAAGATAAGTCTATATTCTTGGTGTGGATCAAGCAGATTGCACAAGAACAATCTACGCAAGATCAAGAGCCTCATCAAGCAATGGTCGATTGGATAGTTAAGGAGTTTGTGGACGTGTTTCTTGATGATCTACCAAAGGGATTACCCTCTGATCGAGATATGCACTTCAAGATTGAGTTATTGCTAGGGAGTACTACAGTGAGTAGACCGATCTATCGGCTCTCACTAAAGGAGTTGGAGAAGTTGCAAACAACACTTACATAGTTGTTGGAGAAGGACTTCATACGACATAGTACCTCTCCTTGGGGAGCACCGGTACTTTTTGTTCCAAAGAAGGATGGAGGACTCCGTTTTTGTATTGATTATCATGTGCTCAATAAGCAAACCGTGAAGAATACATATCCATTGCCTCGGATCGATGACTTGCTTGATCAACTAAGTGGAGCATGTTGCTTTTCCAAGTTGGATCTTCGTAGCAGCTATTGGAAAATTTCTATTGATAAAGAGGATGTGTAAAAGACTACCTTTTTCACAAGGTATGGGCATTTTGAGTGGCAAGTTCTACCTTTTTGACTCACTAATGCTCTAGCAGTCTTCATGGATCAGATGCATCGGGTGTTGGATGGACTATTGGATTGGTCCATGGTGGTGTTCTTGGATGATATCTTAATCTATAGCAAGATAGAGGCAAAACACGTGAATCATGTGCAAGAAGTCCTAAGACAACTATGACAGTGGATATTTTACTTCAAGAAGTCAAGTGTGCATTTTAGCAGAAGGAGGTTACCTTCTTGGGTCATAAGATCTCATCAGAGGGGATCAAGATAGAAGAAGAAAAGATCAAGGCCATTACTGATTGGCCTACCCCAAAGGATGCTACAGAAGTACAAGCATTCAATGGATTGGCCAATTTTTACCAACGGTTCATCCACTATTATGCTCATGTGGCTGCACCATTGATTGACCTCTTGGGAAAGAACTTGAGTTTCCAGTGGACCACCAAGCATGAAGAAGCATTCCAGAATTTAAAGCATATGGTGTCTTCAAGACCCATTCTTCAACCATATGATCATCAACTACCTTGTGTGGTTGATTTTGATGCTTCTAACTTTGCAATTAGAGCTGTGTTGCAACAGGAATTTCCATATGGACTACATCCTATTGCCTTTGTGTCTCGCCGACTAAATATAGTTGAAAGAAATTACTCTACTTGAGATCGGGAACAACTTGCAATGGTATATGCCACCAAGGTATGGAGACATTATCTCTTGGGGAAACAAGTGATCATGCAAACAGATCACAAGCCATTATTGCAGACCTTACACTTGAAACACATGAAGAGTAGACATCATTGAAGGGGGGAACAACTACAACTATATGACATCAAACTTGAGTACAAACCAGGTCGGTTCCATGTCATCCTTGATGCTTTATCACGACAACCTGATTTGAAGTCTCTTCCTCTCATCACAACGGCAATTTCAACGGTATCAATTGACTCCAAGATCCAAAACGAGTTTCAGTTAGCTCTACACCAAGATCTCTTCTTCCAAATGGTACGTGGTCACCTTATGGCATGCAATAGGAGTACAACACCTTCTCTATCAAGGAGGGCCTCTTATTCCATGAGGACCGGATCTATGTTCCAGCTAAAGGTGATCTTTGACTTGTGCGCCTTCAAGAAGCCCATGATTTACCCATTGCTGGTCACATGGGTGTGGACAAGACCTTGGGTACCCTCCAACGTCAATGGTGATGGCCCAACATGACACGAGATGTTCAAGAATTTGTCCGATTGTGTGAGAGCTGCCAACGTAACAAGGCCAACAACCAAAAGCTGAGTGGACTCCTTCAACCACTCACCGTTCCATCCGCTCGTTTGGAGCATGTGAGCTTGGATCTCATCACATCCTTGCCAAAGACAAAACAAGAACACACCGCAATTGTGGTGTTTGTGGATAAGCTTAGTAAACAAATCCACTTGGCACCAATCTGTGATACCATGGATGCTCCAACCTTAGCTCAAATCTACTTTGACAATGTCTTCAAGCATCACGGGATACCACATGTACTCATCTCTGACCATGATCCTTGATTTACCGGGAAGTTTTGGCAAGCACGCTTCTAGATACTCGGCACCAAGCTTGCTTTGTCCACGGCCTATCATACTCAAACTGATGGACAAACCAAACATGCAAATTGTACATTAGAGGATATGTTGCGTGCCTTTGTCAATGTCCACCATACCAATTGGGATGAATGTCTTGCCGCTACAGAATTTGCCTACAACAATTCCAAACAGGCAAGCACCAGATTTTCTCCTTTCTTTCTCAATTTTGGCCAAGATTTGCTTGTTCCAGATTCTCTTCTTGCTCCCACTCCATCTTAGGTTCCTCATACTTCCACATTCTTGACCACTATATCCCAATCTCTCCAACAAGCCAAGTCTCTTGTTGCTCAGAATCACCAAAAATAGTATGCAGACCACCATCGTCATGATCTCACTTTTGAAGTCGGTAATAAAGTCATGCTATCCTCTAGTAACCTCCCTCTCCCACTTGATACCCAAGTTCGTAAAATTGCCCTAATTGGATAGGACCCTTTGATATCACCCAAATTATCTCTCTTGTTGCTTATCGACTTGCCTTGCCTTGTCACATGCGTATCCATCTTGTCTTTCATGTTTCCAAATTGAAACCCTTTGTTCCTAACCCCTCTTCCTTTTCCTCTTGAGTCCAACCTCCCCCTCTTCCTGTCCCTAACAATGATCATGAGGAGTACAAAGATGATTGTATCCTTGCGCATTTCCATATTCAACGAGGTCGTCACCAACATACGGAGTAAAGGTCCTTTGGAAAGGGTATCCCCTTCATGATGCCACATGGGAATCTCTTTCTCACCTCCAGAATGCATAGACGGCCATCCAGGAATTTGAAGCTTTATTGGCGACGAGGACGTCACCAACTAGCGACGAGAGAATATGTAACAACATGGAGTTTAGCAACAAAATTAGTCAGGTGTAATACTCCGAGGACAAGAGAAGAGAGAAAACACAGATTGCACACTCAAACATTCGATGCCCCAAGAGAGCACCTTCTCTTTATTATATAGACAAAGAGGATCTCCTCCAAGGAAGCTCCACCATAGGATTAGGGACACAGATAGGTGACATGTCAGCAAGCTCCACCCTTGGATTACTTACTTGGATGGGTGACCTGTCTGGTCTAGGTCCTATCTGGTTGGTCAAACGAGCTTTGACCGGAGGGAATCTTTTAGGGAATCTTCCTGTAGGAATCTCAGAATCACATGAGTAAGGTACCATTGGAAAGCTCTAGACGAGACAAACCAGGGGGAGAGAAGGCCAGTCTTTCCTCCATTGGGGGGGGGGGGAATTTTGCACATTTTTGAGGCCTAATTCATCCGTTTAGGCCTCCGAAATTGCCTTCAAAGATTTCAGGCATATTTCGGTTCCTACTCTATTAGTAGAAGTCCCCTTTTGGTGATACCTCTTTCTGATCTGTTTATTCCATCATGTGTAACATCCTTCCAGATGTTACCAAACCAATTCTCACCTTTAAATCATATGTCTAGCTATTGGTTCTAAGGTTCTCAAGTCTATTTCGGTTTTTGCCCTATTAGTAGAAGTACTCTTTTGGTGATACTTCTATCTGATCTATTTTGACCATCATGTATAACATCATTCTAGATGTTACCAAACCGAATTTCACATCTAGATCATATGGCTAACCCTTGGTATTACATCAGGCTTACAAAGTAGCACATAAGACAAATTAGCCTAGAATATTTCAGAAGTATCTAGGAAGCTTCTTGGGTAGCTTAGCTTGCACCTCAAGGAAGTAGCTTCTAGAAGGAAACTTCAAGAAGCTTCCAACTAGCTTAACTTGCACGCCAAGTAGGCAACTTCTAGAAGGAAGCTTCTTGAGAAGCTTCCTAGTTAATTGGCTTGCACTCTAAGAAAACTGCTTGAGGAAGCTTCTTGAGAAGCTTCTCAAGGGCCTTGTATGCTAACTATAAATACCAAAGCCCAAGCTCATGCTAGGCTTTTGGAGTTTTCCCTCATTCAAGTGTCCCAATGTGAGTTTCAATTCTCCTATTTCTCTCCTTGGATTCGGTCTTTTACATTTGAGTTGTTTTAGGTGGTTTTATTAATAACAAGGGGAGATATTACGACATCAATTAGTCAAATGTTAGGTGCTAGTTGACATCTCATGATGGAGAAGGACATAGGGAGCATTAGACCAATAGCTATTGGAGAGATCATTTTATGCTTGATTAGCCATATCATTGTCCTTCAACATTATTCTCACTTTTGATAACACCTCAATCCACATTAATTTGGAGTAGCTATACCTAGAGGTTGTGAGGCTATATCTTTAGGTATTAGGGCACTCCTAGATATCCATCCAAAGTGGGTGATCCTATAGGTGGATGTTGAGATTGCTTTTAATAGCATCTCAAAGCATCCATGTAGAGAGCTTAGGGAGGCCGATGTATCCTTGGCAAGTCTTGTTCCTTTTGTGCAGTCTTTCTATGGCACCAATACATGATAAGGAGATCCTTTAGGGGGATCTTTATTTGCCATACCTCACTTCAAAGCTCTCTTATATACTACTTTGGCTATGCCAAGTTTTGTATTTCCCTCCTTGGTAGATGATACACACATCGTAGGCCTTGTAGATCAAATTAAGTGAGCCTTTGACCACTTGACTACCAAGCTACATCTTGTATGCTTGAGAGTCAAGGTATCAAAGTGTAGAGCATGTTGCTTTTTAAGTATCCCTTCCAACCTTGAGTTTCTAGAGAGGTGTATCACATCTAAAGATGGACTACACATTCTTGAAGTGCCAATAGGATCCAAGGATTTTATCACATGCTTCCTAGATGTAGCTCTTGTAGAGGATATTCTCCATGTGGATAACCATCCTCTACTAGGAGATCCACACATGGCATTTGGTACACTCTCCTCTAATATTACCCATCAACCTACTTACCTTCTTTGCATGGTTCTCCCTTCCTTGACCTTCCTATCACATCCAAGAGCTTTTGATAAAAGGATTATATGAGTCTTTGGTGATATTATTGGACCAAGACCATTTGAATGTGTGATAGGGGATTTGGTACATAGATAGATTTCTCTACCAATCTCATGTGAAGCGGTAGGCCTACTATCTATGGAGGAGATGACACCTATAGCACTCTTGGGTAGTGGAGCTCTTTTGGCACTCCTACTTCCTCCCATTTTGGGGTTGTTGATAGGCCAATTTTGGAGACATATGTGACTAAGATGAAGGACGGATCCTTTTCTCTCCAGATGTATTGCGGTACACTAGAGATGGTTTATGGAAGGACCTTCCATCCTTTGTTTCACTACCGTTAGATTGGACCAGACATTTGCAATCTTCCTTGATGGAGCAACAATGTTAACATATGGTACACTCTTTTAGCTGACTTGTCCATTCCTCAAGCTATTAGAGCATATCTTTGCTCTTGCTTTGACAATGGTGCAACCTCTTGGATTCTAGCTTGAACGTGCATTAGGGCATTCCAACTCGCACCAACTATTTTCTCTACAATGATGAGGTTCCACCTAGGTTTGGTCCACCCATGTGCATCTTCATTATTCACTTGTGAGGGTGGTTCTAAACTAGATGCAACCATGGTCCATATGACATGATGTCCTCTTGGAAGATAAATGATAGCTACTCATGGTGCCATCATGGATATAATGTTTGATATGGTGCATACCTTGCTTGGAGGGAGCATCCATATGCTTTGTACACTACACGTGTCAAAGGTAAATTTACATTTGGTATGAGATGATCAAGTGATAGTAGCGGATGTTGTGGTTAAGGATTGTAACACCCATTTGTGCATATGTGTGGTATTGTAATATTTAGCTTAGTATTGTGAGTACTTGAGAGATATTATTTATATAGAGATAAGGATGGTTTTACATTAGTCATGATTAGCTAAATTTAGTCATAGCTAAGATAGAGGGGACCTTATTTAGAGGAAATAGAAAAAATGAGCACCACTATTTTGGATTCTAGTGTATTGACTTGGTATTATTCCTAGGTGTTTGGCTTTGAGGAAAGAATTGAGAACTCTTGGGTCTGCAAGCCTTTTTGTTTTGGATTCTTCTATAGTCCAAGGATAGCCCATGTGAAAGAATCCTTGACTTAGTGGTTGGGTCAAGATAAGATCACATGCTTAGTGGAATATGCTCATGTGGATGGATATTCTTTTATACTTTTTTGACTTACTTGACTTTTAGCCTAGTAATTTGAGTTACTCTAGTAATTAGTAACTTTGGTGTGTAACTATTTCACAAGTATATAAACAAGGGGTGAGGAAGTACTCATCATCCTTTCATTTGCAACTATCTCTCTCTCATTGAATTCTCTAGTGAGCAATGTTTTGAGTCTTGGAGTGTTAGCCTTGGAGGAGTATGATGGAGTTGGGGTCCCTTGCCTTCTTAGTCCATGGTGCATTACCATAATAACCATCAGAGGTTCATCTTGAGTGAGAGACAGGCCGGCTCACAGGACACTACACAAGATGTAGTTTTGGACAGCGTAATTACTCACCTCCCGAGATGGGAGACGAGAGAGCAACATCATGCAAGGTCTCTAAGTTTTGGGGTATCCAGCAAGGTCACCTCTTTGTTCCTTTAGCCTTGAAGTATATGGAATAATGAACATAACATTTGACACATTTGCTAGATAATGCATAAGAACTGATCATGTTAGGTGTCAAAGGGTACCACTCTCATTCTCATACTTAGTAGCATATTTAGATATTGTGTGTCCATTGCTCTACATAGAGCATTGGTTGGGGTAATCCATAGGAGAGCAATCACACTAGGTGAGGCTTCTTTGGATACTCTAGTAGTTTATAGACTTCACAATTTGCAGATTCCTCATATTGATACTATTGGGGCTTACCCCATTTTACCTCTTTTGTCTCACCCTTGTTCAGCTTGATGGGTTTTCACATCCCTATGGTTTTCTGTTATATCAGTGGCCTCCTTTTCTCTCTTATGGGATGGTTATCTCTAAATTGTTGACTAACTGGTCCAGATCGTATGGCTTTATAAACAAGGGCAACTGAATGACTACCTCGGTGCTTGTTGCTCGTGTGGACTACAATAGTATAAGTCAAGAGTAGTGCATCTATCCAGGTGTTCATTTTCAATTGCCTTAGTGCATGGTGTTTAGATGCCAACGTTGATTCGATATGCACACGTTAGTACTTACACGCATGAGAACTTTCTTAAAGTCACAAAAGGGGAACAGGTACGGTGTAACAAGAAGCATAAAGAAGAAAGCCCTTGAAACCATACAAGGAGAAAACCTGAGAGGTAAAATGGGTAGATATACTTTCTTGCAGTGGTCAAAGTGAACTGCCAAGGACTCAAGCTTGGATTAGTACCAAGGGAAGTTAAAAGTCCCTCCTCTCCGTAAATGCTCGTGGTTAGATCAATCAGCCTTGGAATAACATAGGATCTGAGATCCTTATCAAGCTCTGGTTTCTGTCGAAGGACCTTTTGCCGACGATGAACATGCCATGTATTCGTGAAGTGTGTTCTTCATCGATAAGTTTGGACGGAGCTTTAAGGATCTTAGATAGCTCCGGCTGCATTGAGTATATGGTCGATATTCGGTCTATTCTTTCGGTTACGAGATCAAGGTGCTCTACGTTTTTAAATCTTCCGTTGCTCAAACCCTGTCAAAATTACACGAAGAACTCGTGTAAATGTCAAGTCACATGCCGTACGATCTCTGCTGGTGTCTTCTTTACTCTAGGCGGTATTAGATGGAGTATGGAATTCGCCTTACATGTCGGACTGCAAACTGAAGCAAAGAGCAAATGGCAGTGGATTTCGAAGGGAGAAGATCGGAAATGCCGACAAGTGGATTTCGAAGGGAGACGATCGGAAATGCCGACAGGAAGTATTGCGAACGATTCGTCCAATGCAATCCATGGAATGTTTTATTACGCCAACCAGAAGAAGTTGGCGTACGAGTATCCCCAGCGTTGAACACAATTGTTGCCCGGCTCGCGACTAGAGGAACGTCAACCCATCTATTACCCTTGCGCACCCAAAACACGATCTGCTCTAAACAATGTCATAATGTTGGGATTCGCATGAGGTCCTGCACAAACTGTAGATCGGATAGGGGACACTACGGATAGTAGTTTAGCCTCCAGGAACTCTTGAAAGGTTGACTCCTCCAGACCCAGATACAGTGCAAGAGCTCCAAGTACTTCGATCCCGATACCTCTCAGCTTAGCCCAGAATTCCTCCTACTGAACTATCATTCAATGACATACCGATATCCGGAATAAGCTTCTAAAACTTCAGATTGACGAACACTCACCCAATATACTCGTTCCAGTATTCAACCTCCTACTTTAGTTGCACATGTGAAGTTTCAGTAATATATTGTACCGAAGTCAATAACTAAAAATGCCTTACACGTACATGTACGCGATCCAAGGGGGTTGCGCATTTCTCGTACCCAAACTCTCGGGCCAACTCAAATTTGCATAGAGGCCTCCATCCTATATCAGCAGAGACTGAAAGCGTCTCCATCCATGGAGCATTGGAAGATAGTGCGGGCCATCTCCCGTGAGACGATAGTGTTGAATATGTCTTGATATTCTATCGAGAGATGAGCAGAAATAGATCCAGCGGTAAATGATATATATGATTTATAGTAACTATATCTTCTAGATATAGCGGTCGAGCGGATTTTGAGTTTAAGTTAGATCTTCGTGCGAAACTAAAATAGGACTATCAAGAAGAGACCCATGAGAAAAAGACCATGAAGAACTCATGAAGAACTCATGACGATTTAGTCATTCATTCAGTTTTCAGTATCCTGAAGAACTTGATCACCGAGGGAATATCTGAAAATTGATATAACGAGAGTGTAAACACTTCAATAAAGAAAGACTGAGAGTGTATGGCCGTGGACGTAACTTCCAAGACAGGAAGTAAACCACGAACATCCTGTGTGAATGTGTATTTTGTATTTTCATGCGTATTTTGATTTTGACTTTTTCTGATGAACGTGGATACTCCTGTTTGAGTGAAATTACAACACAGAGAATGCTTTCGAACCTGGACCATGGTTGGCTTTTCCCTCCCTTTAGCGTGCATCTACATACTGGCATGTTGCAGTCTTCATGTTTGTTTCCTTGTGGAACTCCAATTTGTGAATTTGTGGCACTTGATGTCTGATTTCTAGGTAAAAGGCTGTTCGCGATGTGCTGCATATCCCACCACCCAGACACATTAAGCTTTCCCCCGATAGAGCAAACAGAGCTCATTTCCGGTTTCCAACATCGAACTGCAGCCCGAACCTTATTTTGTGCATGACCTAAACCGAAACCTGATTTTGAAGTGAACAGGTGTGCGAGTCGACAATGCGGACTTCGGTGACAGAGTCGTCTTAGTCTTGTTCAATGCTACTCGAATTAAGATTGTGATTATGTTAATGATGCCAAAAACCACCAAACACCACTCAGTTGCCGGTCCGTTGATCTGTGTTACTATTATGGTGTTGCCCACCGTCCACTCGTATGTCTATTAAGTTGTTACTATTGTGCCTTCGATTCAGGTTACTCCGGGATCATCCTAGTTGTTGTTAAAACCCGCGAACGATCGCAAAGTACAAGAATTGCTCCCTGGTGAACGTCAGTTTGGTATTGGTGGAGCTCTTCCCTGGAGATAAAATTGTATGAAAAGATGTAAAGAGACTGTCCAAATTGGAGCCTATTCACGTTCAGATCGTCTGTCTCTCTGTTTTACCGCGTTTGGATGTTAAGACTTCGATTACGTTGGCAACCGTCCCACCAATTCTCCACCCTGTTTTAAATCACAAGAAGATGATTTTCACACTCATTCTAGAGACAACAGAACCTAGGGCGGGTGCTTGTCCCCTTACGTCGCTATTCATAGATTAGATATTGGAAGGAAAGCACGATCCAAAAGTAAGTGCATGCTGGGTTATTAAAGAAAGGTACATATAAGAATGCTGTCAGTCAAGACTTGTATACATATGTCTCAGTAATTGATCGGCGGTGTAATATCATACTTCCACAAGATGGGTAGGGAAGTCCTCAATTCATTTCTCCTGACTGTTGGTAAAGTAGTCAAAAAACACCAACAGGGGGTAGACGTCCACCTAGAAGTTTTCCTTTTATGTAAGAGTTATCTCATATGAGAAGGAACAGCATCATGGGCAGCTCATTGACTAGTCAGAAGTTTGCATCTCTCCAGCACGTTGGTTCGGTCGCAAAGTCAATAACCTCCTTCAACCATACAAATAAGGCTTCTTTATGTAGAAGTTATCTACACCTGAGGAAATGCGCTGGGGATGTAACCCTCAGCTTGGCACTCATTAACCGAGTAGAATATTAGTACATGGTTTAACTTACCTGTAACTGTTTTTTTTGCTCTTAATCAAAGCAGACAAATATTGGCTGAAGCTAATTTTATGTAAGAACTGTAGAGTTGTGAACCTCTGCCCTAGATTCTTACAGAATTAGATTCTGAGATATCAATACCAGGAACGCGCGACTACTGTGCAATCCCCCTCCCTGCACTTTTTGACTAAGTCATTGCTGGCATAGAGTGATCCGCACTTGTACCTGATACAGAATAGTGAGCTTTGCAATTTCTTGTTGGGTTAGATCCTCTGGCATTGCAAGCTTGGATGGGTGTTCCTTCTGGATTGGAGTCATCGAGAGGAGAGTTACTGAACTGTTCTATTGTCTCAAGTTGACAGGTCAATAACTTGCTTTCCCCTGTTTTGTTAGCCCCGTAGTGGATATTCGCATTAATCGTCAGTTCATGCTTCGATCTCGTAGTAGTAAGGAAGGGCGAGGGACATGGTCATCATCGATCCAAATTATTCGTGAGAAAGGAGACAGAAGCAGAATACTGCAGCATCTGAGGACAGACAGATGGCGCAACCCCAAACTTTCTAGCTTATTGAGGGAACCTAGGGATGAATAGCAGCGATCAGTGAGAAGGTAAAGGTGGAAGAGGAGACAATCAGGTGATCTTGAGTTTTCTTCTACTACTGTATGAGACAGGTAACTTATTCAACGTGCAGTTCAAAAGCTTCCTCAGAAGAATCTAAGTTGAGAGCGAGGGTTCGTGATTGACACGCTTGTAACATAATTGATTGTTCTGAGTTGTGTGGGACTTGATCTGATATTTAAAATTCTCAGGCATTCCTTCCTTGGCTTCCACTTCACACTATCCCCATACGTTTGTCTGCCTCATGTCCCATAGTACTTAGGGTGGTTTCCCATGCGAAGGTTCGATATATGGGTGCAGAGGACAAATTCGTTTGATCTTTCTTTTTCATGTAAATATCTGTAAAGTTTGGTCGGCCTATGTTACCCGCACACCAAAGCCTGGTGGCATAGACTCGATTCATTTCCTTGTCGACTTTCTCCCAATCTCCCCTGTGGTCGCTGCACTCTGCTATACCCACCTGTAGTATCCCCTGCGTATTGAGTTTAGAACGGACCTTCAAGGGTAAAAATTTCCTTAAGAGAGGACCTTGGAATTCTCCTTAAGAAAACCAACCGACTCCGGAGAGTATTGATCTTTTCTCGACCTTTCTCGACCAATATAGACTAATCAGAAATTGCCTTGGGCACTTGTGAGCTTTAGAACAAGAAACTCGGTTGGAGAGGTACTGGCAGTCGCCAAGCTACTTCGGCACATCGTGGGGCACTATCCTTCTAGCGTTTAGTGTTTCAGGACTTATACGCCTATAGAACACGGCTGACAGGATAGAATATCCAGTCCTGTCATTCTTCGCTCTAGTCCAACTGTCATCCACCTACGCTACGCATCTTAATGCTTTTGCTTCATTTCCGAATGCATCTTCCTACTCGCCCGATCGTTTTCTCTACTTTTAGTGTCAAATGTATCCCCTGTTTTTGCCTGAAAAGGCTTCCTTTCGTACATCGTGCATACCATTGCACGCCATCTACAGTGCAACAGTATGCTCATGTATGAAATCATGCTGCTCATGGAATGGATTAATTTTCGCTTCTGCTTTGTATCGATTTCACTTATGTTCCGCTCTGTATTTACTTGTTTAGGTCAGTTGGACTTCAGTTTGCCTCTGTTCATGTTCAAGCCTGCACTTCGTGGCTTCCATATGTATGTTCGGTTCGTATGGGGTGGGTTCTGAGTGGGTTCTGAATCCCGCGTTTGATGAAGGGCTTCTACTCCCACTACAAATCTAAACCAATCAAAAACTCACATGGAAATCAGCCCTAAGCAACAATATGACGTCAACCATCACATGGCTAGTCAAATCTATTGAAGGCTTGCGGAATCCTCTCCCAAGCCACAAGCTGTTCCATGTGAAAAGAATCCAGCTCTTGTACAGACTCAGTTGGTGCGTTCTAACTAGTTGTATCGCTATATATTACTAATGCTTGACCTGAGAAAGATGTTCGGGTATAGCTCCCGACTTGTATTTGAAGATGATAAAATCGTTGCCAATTTGTAAACCGTCGAGTTGATTACTTTTATTTTCTGGAAGTGCAGTGTCACAATGGACATACCGTCAAGCAGTTCTAGCCCACGAGATTCTCCATCTTCCCGCCAAGAGAACATCAAGGTATGTAGGTGCAAACCTGAGTATGAGGAATAACTTCTATCGATTACAGGTGTTGATTAGATTCCGCCACAATGATTTAGCTCTTTTGACAAACTTCGAGATACTCTGTTATAGGCTTCAATATTCTCTTGGTCAAGTAGCATTTCAGGACTAAAACAACCGGTAGGTTGCCGTGCGAATAGACACTATTGATCTCCCTTAGGACAGTACCAGACGTTGTCTCACAGAGTTGTGAGAATGTTTGAAACTAAGCCTTTCAATTCATAACATTTTGACTTCGTTTGCAGCGGCTCCGGATCGATTCACTGACAACGCGTTCTCAAGAGTCGGACCTTGGTATCAGCGAGGTACAGCTTAAAGTGACTCAAAATTGAGGAACAGGCATGTGCTAGAATGTCTGCTGATGATTAATAACTACTTGCTTGACTACCTTTCAAGCTAACTATCACGGTGAGAAATTTATGGGGAGGAGGCTCTTGTGTTTTGAAATTGCTACACTTCTAATTTTCTAATTTTCTGTATTTGTCCATTTTTCAGTTGAGCGATTCCGTGTTGTTAGTGTACGATCCAGCAGTACCTCAGGTCGACCTTGTTTTCTTCCATGGCCTTCAACATGAGCATCCTGGTGGGCTAGATGTGCACCTTTCGACTTGGACGTGCAAACATGACTCAAAGACAATCTGGCCCCAACGTTGGCTTCAAGCCCAGCGTGCGCGAGTTTTCTTCATTAAATATGATGCAAGTTTACAGACGACCGACTCCACGGGGAGAATGGATTTGACGATGATAGCTGAAAATTTGTGGAGAGAACTCAGTTGGGCATTCCGCGGAGGACAAGAATCGTCGAACAATTTCCGACCCATTATCTTTGTCGGACATAGTTACGGGGGTCTTGTTATTAAGGAGTTATGCATTCACGCTGCAGAGCGGGAGTTTATTGCATCTAGAGACAGATTTGAACAGAAATTGCTAAGAAGCATAAAAGGGATTCTGTTCTGTGGAACTCCCCATTTAGGGTCGGAAATGCTTGCTGGCGTGGCAAAACAGATGATGAGCAGGAGTCCTTTGTTGCCATTGGTGGAGGTGTTGAGCACCGTGGGGGCCAGGCTAAACGAGAAATTCCGCGTTTTGGCGAGTACAGCAAATTGGGAGATCTTCAGTATTGGAGAAGCTGTTGCTACTGACATGAACACCAACGGATTTCATACGGTATATTAATCTACAGAAATTAAAGTCTGATTTAATGAACGAGTTTTATGTTTCTTACAAGAATAAACTCCCTACTAATTACCAAATAAGAAATGCGTTTTTAATGATCCACTTCTCGCAGGTTGTCTCGCTTGAGAGTACTATTTCTTGCATAGTGGTTTAGTATAAGACAGACAATGGGAGGTCTATCTGAAGTATTCATGTTTAAATCTTACATGTATAGGTCGCCGGTGGAATCTCAAGCCAGATGATTGTACAAGAAGCATCTGCTCGGTTCGGACCAAATCACATCACGGTGGCTGCAGATCATTTGTCATTGTGCAAACCAAAGAGCAAACAATCCAACATGTTCCAGCACTTAGTCCAGCTGATCGACCTTGCTAACATGCAGCGTCAACAGGTATTGGAGTTCGTTCATATCTGTTGTATGATCTGGGTAACTTAGGGAACACGACCTGTGTGTGCAGTTTCTAAATTCCACTTCCCTCTAACTATTATTGCAGGTGCAAGAAACACCAGCTCCAGGTGCAAGTACGCAATGCCCTGCAAGGCGGAGGAAATCAGTCTCGACGAACCTAGTGGGTACAGAGTCGTGTTTGGAAACAGTTACTGCAGAAATTGAGAAGGGGTGTCCATTTATTGGGTTTTGTGGGATGGGGGGAGTCGGAAAGACCACCCTTGCAAAGTTGCTCTATGATAAAATCAATACCCGGTTTGGATACGCTTGTTTCGTAGACAAAGTGAAGGAGATTTCAGGGGACAGGAGAAAGGTAAAGGAAGAAGTGTGGAAACACATAAGTCCCCATCCTGGAGGTGATTACAATGAAAGCAGGTGGGATGAGATGATAAACAAGAAACTTCTTGTCATATTTGATGATGTCGAGAAAAGTGAAGATGTAGAGTTATTGAATGAAATAGCTACGGAGAATGAAGCTCAAGGAAGTTGTTTTATAGTCACAAGCCGAGATGAAGGGCTTTTGGTTCTATTCGGCGACAAGATATACGTTTATCGAGTTCCAGTTTTGGGGAGTGAACATGCAAGAGAATTGTTCATTACACATGCGTTTCCAGGCAATAATGAACCTCCAATTGAGTTGGAGGAGATAGTAGTGGAAATTGTGGCAGGCTGTGCTGGGTTGCCTCTGACTCTAGAGGTGATAGGAAGGTTACTGAGGGGGGAAACTGACAAACGGATGTGGGAAGAAATTCCCAAAGCTCTGCAAGCCGTAGACTCAAAAAGGTTGAGAGGTCTGGAGGAGCAAGTATGGGGTAAGCTAAGGGTGAGTATCGATAAGCTTGGAACGGAGGAGTTGGAAATGTTTCTTGATGCGGCAACTATATTTACACCACCCGGTGAGAATAAATATTTTGGCATGCGTCGACCGGAGTATTGGAGGAAGTTTAGCTGGTTTAGCTCTGAAGAGGTAATGACGGCGTGGTCATCCACGTACGGCTACGCATACAACAGGTGGAAAATCTTGATAGACAGGTCTCTTGTATATAGTGGAGAGATGGATAACCGGGACGGTGAGTTTGAGCCTCGAATGCACGAGCATCTTCGAACTTTGGGCATCAGAATTGCACTGGAGAAAGGTAGAATTATTGAGCGCAATCCACTGGATGGTAACTACAAGGTATTTCCTGTTTCCTTAACAAACTCTTCCTTTTCCTTCAGCAATTCATTTTTCCCATGTAAATTAGATATATTTATCAGTTATGTTTTCTAAATCTGAATTCATTTGTAAATCTAAACTGGAAGGGAGTCCGAAACAGAGTTGTTGAGCGTGAACATCACGGGGAACTTGTAGTCGTTATACCGGTTTAACATTTGGGAGTCGTACATCCATTCTCCTCCAACGAGGAGAAACTTTGAAGCGGTGGTGCTAAAATAGGGTCCGTCTTGTATGATTGCTTGATAGTTAAGTATGTAGATCTAGAGTTGCTTTATACCCAGCACGATGGATGGATGCGCTTGAACTATGACAATTTTAGTTTTACTTTTCATTTATGATAATTTAGTATTCCATTTCATTTTTGAAGGGAGCTCAAGGGCTGGAGAAACTGATTTTCCAGGAAGTAGTAGTGGACAATGAATACATGGAATACAATGAAAATTGCTGTGACGAGGAAAGACCTTGTAAAATGCGGGTAGCATCGAGCATTCTGTCACGACTTGAAGGACTTCGCTACTTGGTATTCGTACATCGCAGTCTCCACCAGCCGTGCAAAACGTGTGCAGAGCAGCACCTTCAGTTGCCATCCAAAATTACCATGCTCAGTTGGGTTTCTGATCCGACTATTTTTGTGCGTTCGACCTTGAAACAGTTGGTTGTTTTGCACGTAACGTCCTCTCATGTGCCCAAATTGAGGCACTTAAATCCTGCGCGTACAAGTTCTCGGGGATTACAAAATTATGATAATAATACAATTCCTCTACCGGAGGAATCTTCGACCACGGTCCCGGATGAAAGAGATTTTGTCAACTTGCGGCCGCTGGATCGGTCTCTTGCTACTCCAGACTCACTGCCGGAATCCTGTGGGCAACTTGTCCACATGCGGTTTCACGATGTGCCTAACCAGTCACTTCCGTATGCATGGGGGAACTTAGCTAAGTTGGAAGAGCTAAGGTTAACTGGGTGCTATGAACTGCTGCCATTGCCTGAATCATTCGGGGGACTTCTTGGCCTGAAGAAACTGGTGATGGAAGAGTGTTCAGGGTTGCAGGCCCTTCCCAGCAGTTTTGGAAACTTAGCCAAGTTGGAAGAGCTGGACTTAACTGGGTGCGAGATACTGCTGTCATTGCCTGAATCATTCGGGGGACTTCTTGGCCTGAAGAAACTGGTGATGGAAGGTTGTTCAGGGTTGCAGGCCCTTCCCAGCAGTTTTGGAAACTTAGCCAAGTTGGAAGAGCTGGACTTAACTGGGTGCGAGATACTGCTGTCATTGCCTGAATCATTCGGGGGACTTCTTGGCCTGAAGAAACTGGTGATGGAAGGTTGTTCAGGGTTGCAGGCCCTTCCCAGCAGTTTTGGAAACTTAGCCAAGTTGGAAGAGCTGGACTTAACTGGGTGCGAGATACTGCTGTCATTGCCTGAATCATTCGGGGGACTTCTTGGTCTGAAGAAACTGGATATGGACAAGTGTTCACGGTTGCAGGCCCTTCCCAGCAGTTTTGGAAACTTAGCCAAGTTGGAAGTCCTAAACTTAACTCGGTGCGAGATACTGCTGTCATTGCCGGAATCATTCGGGGGACTTCTTGGCCTGAAAAAACTGGTGATAGCAGGGTGTTCACGGTTGCAGGCCCTTCCCAGCAGTTTTGGAAACTTAGCCAAGTTGGAAGAGCTGGACTTATTTTGGTGCGATCAACTGCTGTCATTGCCTGAATCATTCGGGGGACTTCTTGGCCTGAAGAAACTGGTGATACCAGGGTGTTCACGGTTGTTGGAAGAGCTGGAAGTTGGAAGAGTTGGAAGAGTTGTTGTTGGTGATGGAAGGGTGTTCATTCGGGGGACTTCTTGGTCTGGAGAAACTGGTGATAGCAGGGTGTTCACGGTTGCAGGCCCTTCCCAGCAGTTTTGGAAACTTAGCCCAGTTGGAAGTCCTAAAGTTAATTGGGTGCTATGAACTGCTGTCATTGCCTGAATCATTCGGGGGACTTCTTGGCCTGAAGATACTGGTGATGGACAACTGTTCAGGGTTGCAGGCCCTTCCCAGCAGTTTTGGAAACTTAGCCAAGTTGGAAGTCCTAAAGTTAACTCGGTGCGAGATACTGCTGTCATTGCCGGAATCATTCGGGGGACTTCTTGGCCTGAAGATACTGGTGATGGAAGGGTGTTCAGGGTTGCAGGCCCTTCCCAGCAGTTTTGGAAACTTAGGCGAGTTGGAAGAGCTGGACTTAACTGGGTGCGAGAAACTGCTGTCATTGCCTGAATCATTCGGGGGACTTCTTGGTCTGGAGAAACTGGTGATAGCAGGGTGTTCACGGTTGCAGGCCCTTCCCAGCAGTTTTGGAAACTTAGCCCAGTTGGAAGTCCTAAAGTTAATTGGGTGCTATGAACTGCTGTCATTGCCTGAATCATTCGGGGGACTTCTTGGCCTGAAGGGACTGGTAATGGACAACTGTTCAGGGTTGCAGGCCCTTCCCAGCAGTTTTGGAAACTTAGCCAAGTTGGAAGTCCTAAAGTTAACTCGGTGCGAGATACTGCTGTCATTGCCGGAATCATTCGGGGGACTTCTTGGCCTGAAAAAACTGGTGATAGCAGGGTGTTCACGGTTGCAGGCCCTTCCCAGCAGTTTTGGAAACTTAGCCAAGTTGGAAAAGCTAAACTTATCTCTGTGCTATCAACTGCTGTCATTGCCGGAATCAATCGGGGGACTTCTTGGTCTGAAGGAACTGGATATGGACAAGTGTTCACGGTTGCAGGCCCTTCCCAGCAGTTTTGGAAACTTAGGCAAGTTGGAAGAGCTAAGCTTAACTGGGTGCAATCAACTGCTGTCATTGCCGGAATCATTCGGGGGACTTCTTGGCCTGAAGAAACTGGTGATGGAAGGGTGTTCAGGGTTGCAGGCCCTTTCCAGCAGTTTTGGAAACTTAGCCAAGTTGGAAGAGCTAAACTTATCTCTGTGCTATCAACTGCTGTCATTGCCGGAATCATTCGGGGGACTTCTTGGCCTGAAAAAACTGGTGATGGAAGGGTGTTCAGGGTTGCAGGCCCTTCCCAGCAGTTTTGGAAACTTAGCCAAGTTGGAAGAGCTGGACTTATTTTGGTGCGATCAACTGCTGTCATTGCCGGAATCATTGGGGGGACTTCTTGGCTTGAAGAAACTGGTGATGGAAGGGTGTTCACGGTTGCAGGCCCTTCCCAGCAGTTTTGGAAACTTAGGCAAGTTGGAAGAGCTAAGCTTAACTGGGTGCAATCAACTGCTGTCATTGCCGGAATCATTCGGGGGACTTCTTGGCCTGAAGAAACTGGTGATGGAAGGGTGTTCAGGGTTGCAGGCCCTTCCCAGCAGTTTTGGAAACTTAGCCAAGTTGGAAGAGCTGGACTTATTTTGGTGCGATCAACTGCTGTCATTGCCGGAATCATTGGGGGGACTTCTTGGCTTGAAGAAACTGGTGATGGAAGGGTGTTCACGGTTGCAGGCCCTTCCCAGCAGTTTTGGAAACTTAGGCAAGTTGGAAGAGCTAAGCTTAACTGGGTGCAATCAACTGCTGTCATTGCCGGAATCATTCGGGGGACTTCTTGGCCTGAAGAAACTGGTGATGGAAGGGTGTTCAGGGTTGCAGGCCCTTCCCAGCAGTTTTGGAAACTTAGGCAAGTTGGAAGAGCTGGACTTAACTGGGTGCGAGATACTGCTGTCATTGCCTGAATCATTCGGGGGACTTCTTGGTCTGAAGAAACTGGATATGGACAAGTGTTCACGGTTGCAGGCCCTTCCCAGCAGTTTTGGAAACTTAGCCCAGTTGGAAGAGCTAAGGTTAACTGGGTGCTATGAACTGCTGTCATTGCCTGAATCATTCGGGGGACTTCTTGGCCTGAAGAAACTGGTGATGGGCAAGCGTTCATGGTTGCAGGCCCTTCCCAGCAGTTTTGGAAACTCAGTCATATTGGAAGAGCTGGACTTATTTTGATGCGATCAACTGCTGTCATTGCCGGAATCATTTGGGGAGTTCTTGGTCTGAAGAAACTGGGAATGGACAACTGTTCAGGGTTCGGGGGCCCTTCCCAGTAGTTTTGGAAACTTAGCCAAGTTGGAAGAGCTGGACTTATCTTGGTGCGATCAACTGCTGTCATTGCCGTAATCATTTGGGGGACTTCTTGGCCTGAAGAAACTGGTAATGGACAACTGTTCAGGGTTGCAGGCCCTTCCCAGCAGTTTGGAAACTTAGCCAAGTTGGAAGAGCTGGACTTATCTTGGTGCGATCAACTGCTGTCATTGCCGTAATCATTTGGGGGACTTCTTGGCCTGAAGAAACTAGACTAGACTGCTGTCGTCATTGCCGGAATCATATTGGGGACTTCTTCGCTAGCAGGCCCTTTCCAGCATATTGCCAAATTGCCAAAATTCGTTGTAGAAGGATTACCGCTGGTATATATTATTTATTGAATGTGAACTTTCCACGCGTTCTACAAGATTCGAACCCGTGAGCTTCAACCGAGATGGTTGTTGCCGTATCCAACTGTCCTACAACTATTTCTTTGTAACATCTATTTAGTTGATGGGAGTTGTCCAGAATGGATCGTAAACTTGCACAATCATTCCCCTACACTACACAACGTTATCAATCGTCATTCCTGGGTTCGTTAGAGAATAATATGGAAATCAAAATAGCCTTGAAAGAAACTTTGAGTTGATTAATAAGCTCCAACACTGAGAAGCCGTTTATGAGATGCCCCGCTCAAGAGACTCACTAGTGAAAATCATAATATGTTTATGGTTCTTAAACCCTGTAGACGAAAATTGATCATTGCAATGCTGTATAATTCATAACCTGACGTACATATTAACTAAAAGTGGAAATGCTGGGTACCCTATGAGGTTGTGTATGGTGATCTGCACTTGAGTCTCCTCGGAATAACATAATTTTGGCATAATAGGGCGACTGTTACCTTTAGTATCGTCTGTAAAGCATGCTATTTTGAAATCTGATGGCTGCGCAGGTACGTCTATCGAGATGAATAGTATGCTGAATGTGTTCGCATCAAAGGTAATGCTAATTGTGTCTGAGGTGCGCACCATATGCATGTAACAATCAGACTATGAACAGAGTTGGAATTCATCAACTTGTCGGGGATGTGAAGAAATTTTGAACGGTGCTTTGGCCTAAGTATTGGAACCTAAACAGTGGCGAATGAAAATCATTTATCAGTTATGTTTCAACTTGAGTCTCAACTCAACATTCGGAAACAAATTTGATTTTAATGTCAGCCATGACATATAAAACAAAAGTAACCATCGATTTTCACGTTTCTTTCTCAAAAGAAAACATTTCTGCAATGAATAGTACTTTCCAAACATCAAGCATCTTGTTCTTAATAAGGGGCACAAGCACCTTTCTTCTTTGTATCTCAAGAACAGATCTAATCTAAACGAGAGGAAACAAGATAATCCAGCTGTACCTTCCTTCTGACAAGTTGAAGAGTATGTACAAATGAACAGGAAAACATCCAACATATTACATATGCTCAGTCGAAACTTGATTTCCTGTGTATAAGCAAGGTGTGCGATTCCTGAGTTTGTTCAGATTCTATTCTCCACTGACGATTTCGCCGATCAAGAGCTTTAAGTGTGTGGATCTTTTTCTTACTAAGAGCGTAAGAAGACATGAAAGCTAGATTCTGCAAGATAGTTACACCTAAATATGATTTCCTGTGACTAAGCAAGGTGTCCGATTCCTGAGTTTGTTCAGATTTTATTCTCCACGGACGATCATGCAAACTAGAGCTTTAAGTGTGGGTCTTTTTCTTACTAGGGTCGTAGGAAGACAGGATTCTGCAGAATAGTTCCGTCTTGCCAGTAATGGGCAGGTCTAGGTTGCTTAAATCTCTACTGTAATGCTCCTTTTGTCATGTTGTTGCATAGTTCAGGAGGGCACTGAAGTCTCTAATCTGACCTTGTAAATTACTTGGTTAAGAAGCATTCGCAGAACAGTGCCACTAGAATGGGTCTCCTGTCCGGAAAGAAGAGCTACAATTCTCCGCAGCACATTCCAGCTCTTGAAGCCCACCACCTAATCCAACTCAGTAAGTATAATGTTACTCAGATCAATGTGTGTTTTCTTCTAAGGTTCATCGTGTCATCTCTGATCACTCGAGAGAGCACTCAGCTATGGAGTCCACAGCTGATTCAAGTTTCACAACTGAAAGTCTTAGATAACACGAAACTAAAACTACGGGTCATCCATAATTGAGGTGGTACGATCTTACCTTTCCCCACATAGAGAAGCTTCCATCCCACTCAGAATGCGCTCTGGATTGAAGAAGAACTCACTGGTGCCCTGGATATGAAACACCCAATTCAGAATTGACCACCTGTTGCTAAAGGAGAAGTTCAACAGCTAGAGAAGTTGAGCACCTCAACCTGAAAAACTTCCAGTGTGCATTATGACACGGAGGACAATTCCTGGCAATTTCACTCAAGAACTCATGACGGAAAAAATAGCACTGGGTATTAGGATGTAACACGACCCCGGCCGGATGTTGTCACGGCCCTCGTCAATAGTGGGGCCAGCAGGCTCCGCACTATAGAATGAGCATCCATCCATGAGCCCTTGACTCACTAGGCTCCGCTCAAGCACAGCACCACATCAACTCCTGCATCAGAGCAGCACACAACGTCCTCAGCTCGTCTCTACTCAGTTCTCTTCAATCATATGCCCGCTGTTTTAGTTGTTTTGCAATCTTTTTGAGTGAAAACATACAGTAAGAAGCTTTTCTTGAAATTCGCTAGTCATGCTCGGTATATTGTTCCCGACAAGGATAGTCGGTGTGATTTAAAATTTCTGCAAGGATGTTTTAAATGCAGTCCAAGATATACGAGTAGGATAGGAAAAAAGACTCCTTCCCAGAACTAACCTTCATCTAGTTGACAGATTTGGAAGCGATATCTCCCGCAAGTTTCACTGTAATATCCTGCGCAAAGTCGAAGATATCAAACTATGTTTCGGGACAGGTCATGAACATCATAGAAAACAGAGACGCTCACTACGAGTAAGGAGTACGTCGTAACGAGCGCCAGTATTCGACAATTATATTGAATCATGATCATTGAATGGAAACATCGAAAGCTAGTTTACAGCCTACAAATCATACGCCTTCTTCATCTAAAGAAACCAGAAAGAGAGCGCAGCAGGAAAACAGGTCTTCATACTCCGAATTTGGTAGAGAAGACCAAATATTCCTTCTGTGACTGGCGAGCATCTTCGTACACCAAGAAAGAAGGCCGATCAAACGACTTCATGGATTGCATTTTGATTTCAGCACTGTTAGAATTCATGCCCTCTTTCAGTGGGATCCCTTGGTTTCCAACTGCTGATACATTTGGTAAAAGTATATTTGGTATAAACTCATTTAATGCCAACTTTGAGTCCATTCTGGACTCTTCAACTCCTGGCGAGGTTCGCATTTTTCTAATATTGGTACACAGAATTGTCATTTCATTTCGAACAGTTGTGGTTCAGCCAGTCTCCTAGGAAGGAAACCCCCGGAGAAAATAAGCCGCAACCGAATGTATGCAGAATTGGAAGTAAGTACCATCGTTTGGGAACCCGTATCTAAAATTTTAAACATGACCTCTCGAATTTGAGCGAAACCTTAGAGAAATCCTCTGCAGATTTTCGAAAACGAAAGCATCGAATGAATCAATTAATCAATCCATGACGCAAAGAACTGGAAATAGAGCTGTCTATTCTCACCTGTGAAACTTTTGATCGCACTCCGTTTGGACGACATCCCCAAATAATCTACAAATGCATCCTCGCGTGATCCGGTGTCGGCAATGCAATCTATGATAATCCACGCAAACATCAGAGTCAAAGCAAACCCCAATCGTCTTCCACCCCGCGATCTTTCCATCTTCAACAAGACTTCTTCTCCGCTCTCCACAGCAGCTCTGCTCCCGATGAAGCACATCGATCGAAACCACCGGTGCTGCGTGGCACCAGTGGTTTTGCTGAAACAGCTATTGCGCTGTAAACCGATACGGACACATCTTCCTGAGTTTTGCTCAAAAACATAGTTATGGTTACCTATAAAATACGTTCTCGAATTACTATAATAGTGGAGTTATGTATAAGAATAATGTAAGTATTGTAGTCCGTCATCCCCAAGGCCGGATATCCCCGAATTGCGTCTCGAGCCACACCTCTGGCAGCCCAAGACCAGAGAAAGTGCGTGAACAATGACCTTAGCGAAAACTAATGTTCACACTGAGGAGGAAGCAACAGGTATTTGCATGATGCATGTATTTGAATTATCCCCAGGTTTTCCGAAATTTTATGGATGAAGAATGTGACAAATGAAAAATAATCTTAGTAAGAAAGAATTTGATCATCATATTTTGTAGAATTTATGATTTTTAGATTATTAAAACATTCAAAATTTCCTTAAGTTATTTCTTCACATGGGTCTGTTCTCTCATCAGCGGGACAAGTAACTCGGTATTCAAGAGATATCTTTTGTCTTTACAGAGGATAAAAAGCAAAGGGAAGTTTTAGAGGATTAAATATTGAATCGACTCGAGAGAACAATACTGTTAACAAGGTTATACATACAATAATGAAGATGTATGAACTCGGATTCATTAAGGACGGTAAGAATAAATTTGAGTGGTCTTGAGGGATAAACTTCAGGAAGAACCCTTGAAGCAAAAATGTGCCCCATATCCCGACAAGCAAAAATGCTACTCGATTTTTACAATGAAACACTCAATCTAGATTATCTAGAGCGGTACAGATTATCAAGTGGTTAAGATTTTGACGATTGTACATTGGAATTTTAGTTGGCAAAACTTATGAAAGGTGTAAGAAGAAGTGCTAAACAATGTGGATCATCAATACGTTAAGTATCCTTCTCAATCTGGACTTGAATTGAACCAGTGTCGTCTTCCGCTAAATTTTCCACTACTTTTCAGAAATATGGCTAAATTACTTCATTGTTTTCTACTTTGAATAATGAGAATGATGAGAAATTTTGTAAACGAGTAACAAAACGCAAAGGAAATTTAAAATGTGGCTTTCTCTTAGCACCTGCCCATAAACTTTTAACCGATCGATGTGCTTAATATCTGATAAAAATGGAAGGTGAAGAAGAACTAGTTCAAATATAAAATATTAATACCAGATCACTATATCTCTTCAATGATTTGGTAAAATAATCAAAATAATCAGATTATTGATGCTGAATATTCATTAGTTTTCCTTCTAAATCAACCGTTAGAGATTTTTTGGAATTCATTCCAAAGAAAGAGGTCTGTAGAAATGAGAGCACTCAAAGGCTATATGTATGATCTACATTAATGATACAAGTGACTTTCGCACCAAGACGGCTGTTGTGAACTAGGAAGTATCCATTGGTGCTCTGTAATGTCACCACGGGATACAGTTGATTAATGTGGATTATACTAGCCAAAATCTATATATATCTAACGAAGGAAAAACAACAAAATATTGTGAAATAAGATGTGTACACATGTTTATATTATTTTGAGCATGTAAAAAAATAAATTTTAGGATAATATAGATTGATGAAATTTGGAATATAGAGGTCTACATTGACTTAATTTGTATTTTATCATTAATTACAGCATATAAATAGAAGTGACCAACGCTTCCTAACTTGTAAATAATTTCTTGAAGCCGTGCAAAATATACATTCCCATGATTTTAAGGATAATATTACAGTTCTCATATCATTTTAGAAATAATCTAATTTTTGGCACACCAAACATAGTTTATAAAAATTACTAATTTCTAATTTCTACTTCCTATATTCTTTTTCAAATCTCTGTTAGTGTTGTCCTAGCTACTAAGCTATACTAATTATATCTCAACAGTAATTACCCATACGGAGTACCCAAAATCTCAACTATCGATATTAAGTGTGGATCCTCCTGCACTTATGAAATGTAGATTCCGGCAAGGTTGTCACGGCATTGGAGAAACAGTAGTAGGGTTTGGGTCTTCTTCTATGAAGGAAGGACATAGTGATTCCCCCACAATTTCAAATTTTGATCTGAAAGTTAGAAAGAAAAGGCGACCACATAGCAAACACAAAGGATGGGAAGACCGTATCAACCCATACAAGGGAGAGAAAAAAGAGGTAAATTTGAGCTAGACCTCATAGTATTGATATGAGAAATCTGCCCTAATGCACCTAAGATATCCAAGCTATACAAGTCGTTAGGTCTACAAACTAATGGAGCATCCAAAGAAGAATCACCTAGTGTGATTGCTCTCCTATGGATTGCACCAATCAATGCTCTTTATAGAGCAATGGACACATGTTTAAAGTATGCTACAAAGCATGAGAGTTAGAGTGCTATCCTTGACATCTAATATGATAAGCTCTCATGCACTCCTTAACAAATGTGTCAAACACCGTGTCCATCATTCCTTATAACTCCAAGGCTAGAGGAATAAAGAGGTGACCTCACTACATACTCCTATACATGGAAACCTTGCATGTTGTTGCTCTACTTGCTGTCCATCCAAGGGGATGAGTAATCATTCCCTCCAAAAATTTCATCATGCATAGGGCTATAACCACAACATCTGCCACTGCCATCTGATCATCTTGGACCAAGTATAAGTCTGCTCTAACATGTGTTGTCTATAAAGCACATGAGCGCTCCTTCCAAGCAAGGTATCCACTCTCTTGTGCCATAGCAAACATTATATCCTTGATGGCATCATGGGTAGCTATCCTTTGTCCTCAAAAAGGAGATAGTGTCATATGGATCATTGTTGCATCTAGTGTAGAACCACATTCACAAGTGAGTAATGAAGATACATACGAGTGGATCAAACCTAGGCGGAACCTCATCATTGTAGAGAAAATAGCTAGTGCAAGTTGGAATGCCCTAATGCACAATCAAGCTAGGATCCAAGAGCCTATACCATTGCCAGAGCAAGAGCAAAGATGTGCTCTGGTGGCCCAAGGAATAGACAGGTCAACTAAGAGAGAATGTAGCATATGATGACATTGTTGCTCCATCAAGGAAGATTACAAACCTCTAGTCCAATCTGATAGTAGTGAAGCAAATGATGGAAGGTCCTCTTGTGCCCATAGGGATAGACCATGTCTCATTTGCTGCAATAACATATAGAGAGAAAAGGATCACTCCTCCACATTGATCACATATGTCTCCAAAATTGGCATATCAGCAACTACAAAAAAGAAAGAAAGTAGAGGTGCTGATAGAGAGCCCAACAACCTAGAAAATTTATAAGTGCCTTCTCTTCCAAAGATAATAGGCCTAGCTCTTTGCACAAGATCCATAGAGATGTTTGTCTTTGTGTGAAGTCCCCTATCACACACTCAAATGTCCTTGGTCCAATGATATCACCAAAGACTCCCATAATCCTCCTATCAAAAGCTTTGAAATGTGATAGGAAGGTCAAGGAAGGAGGAATTGTGCAAAGAAGGTAAGTCAATCAATGGACAATGCTAAAGGAAAATATACCAAATGCCACATGTGGGTCTTCTAGTAAAGGAAGGTCATCCACGTGGAGAATATTCTTTGCAAGGGTAACATTTAAGAAGTGTGTGACAAAATGCTTGTATCCTACTAGCACTCCAAGAATATGTTGTCCATCTATTGTTGTGATACACCCCTCTAGAAGCTCAAGCTGGGGAGGGATACTTGAAGGAGACCATGCTCTACACTTTGACACCTTGACTCTCAAGCCTAAAAGTAGTCATGTGATCAAAGGCCTATCTAATCTGATCTACAAGGCCCACAATGTGTGAATTTTTTGCCAAGGAGTGAAAAACACAACCTAGCATGGCCAAAGTAGTAGATAAGAGAGCTCTAAAGTGAGCCATGGCAAATAAAGGTCCCTTAAAGGATCTCCTAATGTGTACAAACAATTGACTCCAAGATAGTAACTCCCTCCTCTCACCAACCATGTTGTTAGTTAAGGGAAGCATGCCGTAAAATGACCCACATGAAAGGAATAAGACTCCCCAAGGATCCATCAGCCTCCCTAAGCTCTCTAAAGATGGATGCCCAAGAGGTGCTATTAGAAATGTTCTCAATATCCACCTGTAGGACAAACCACTCTTGATGGATATCTAGGAGTGTTATGATACTTAGATATAGGTGACAATAGAATATCAACCTACTAATAGTATAAATGGTACAAATACATTGTTCCCATGATTATACAAATTAAAAGTAATTAGAAATGAAGATCAAGTGTCATAATGTCACTAGTTGTATATTCTTGCATGTTTAACTTCTTGGGCAAAAACCCCTCCCTAAGGAGGTAAGGAATACTCATAGTGGCATCCTACAAAAAAGAGGAATTAATGACCACTCAAATGAAAGATCTAATCTAACAAGCCCTTGATAGTGGTAGCACACTTCACGTCAAAGGCCACTTCCTCCTAAAGAGCCTCTTTTACCTTTGCGGCTAGTCTCTTCATGTAGGTATATTTCACTCCAAAGGTCAGTTTTAGGCCAAAGGTTGGTCTTAAACATCTTTCACCCTAATGTTATCATCGACCATGTGCATCTGTTCCCAAAAAATGCAATCCCAACAAAATCCAATCTACTTGACTTTTCTATTCCATGGTACTCTCAATGCTCCATTGTTCCTAGAACCTTCCTTTACATTTACTTGCTTGTTCAAAATGTCAAGGGTACCTTCCATGATAATGTGAAAATTTCTTACCTAAGTACTCAAGCACTCAAATGTTAAGGGTAACTTCTTGAATTCAATGTGAATTTCATAAGGAAGTACTAAAAAAAACACTCTTATTGTAAGATTCCTCACCTCTACTCAACAAAGTATGCAATCAAAGATGTAAGCAAAAGCGATCCACAAAAAGACTCAAAAGAGATGTTTAAGATGAACACTTCATTCCTTAAAGAAGTGGACATCATTTATGTGGGTTGCAATCCATATATATAATTTCCTAACTATTGATTGAAGAAGATAAATGGTTGAGGATGCACTTAATCTCCTAACTACTCCTACTCCATGTAATGCTAATTCTACCTATTGATTTTATCCCAAGTGCAATTAAGAAGTGATTGCACAACCGCTGCCAACCACAACTACTCCTTGTAGTTTACTTTACAAGTAACTACACTCTTGCAATCATTGGCTATGAAACTGGTCATGAGTCAAAAATTATTTGTGGACAAAGATATACATTGGGATGAAGGTAGAATTCAAGGCTAAGGATGTGTTTGATACTTAACTAAAGTTCTGCCTATTTCCCTTGAGCTAAAAATTATCTGCTTCCTAAAATCTACTATTAAGACCTACCTTTGCCTTTCCAAATCTTAATCAGAAATTCCACTAGTTCTTGATACCCCATGATTTACAACATTAGCACTTTTGTAGCATCTTCAAACTTCTTTGAAGTGTGTTCCATTAACATGTCTACTAACTATTGCAATTGCTTATTTGAGTAGGTCTTCACAATTGGGATCAAGAATCACAAACTTTCAACTTCTCTAGAGGGACTTCTACCTCCTTCAAAATATCTTTTAGATGGTCTTGTGCCATCTTCATCTTTGCCAAAATAGTTGTCTTCTCCATATTGAATTGGTTTCTTTAACTCAACCACAATTACTTTCCAAATGCCTACCTTCTCCTTCTCACATTTATCCTCCTTCTTTTGCAAGGTCTTCAAAATTTTCTTTACTTGGGTGTCAGCTACTTGCAGCTTTTGTTGATGGCAACCTTCTATTGCCAAGAGAGACACCCCTACTTTCTCTACTTCTCCTTTAAGTGCATCAATCTCTTCCTATTGGGCCTTTATCTGTTCTTCTAGCTTGAGTTGTTGATATGTTTCATCCTCTTGTAAGATAGATGTCTTCTTCCTTAAGGTTGGTTCTTCCTCAATCTCCTTCTTCAAAGCTTGAATTTCTTCTCCAAGTATGGCCACCTCTTGTGCCAAGTCATTCCTTTGTTTCCCTATCTCCAAATGTTGAGCACAAACTTCTTGCAATTCTTCCCTTGCTTTCATCTTTTCTTTGGTTACAACTTGCATAAGTTGGTATAGATGTTGGATGAGGGTCAAATAGTTGTTGATCTCCCTATTAGAATTTGCATAGGTGGAGAGAAGTTGTTCCATTAATTTGAGAGTTGTGCTCACCTTGCACACTATTAGCTAAGAAAGTGACACTACTACAATATGCCTAATGTAACAATGTGGAGTTTACAAACAAGTTATTCAAGACTTATGAAGTAGCAAATTGGCAATATTAGCCAAAAATAATAAAAAATTTATAGAATCATCTAGGAAGCTACTTGGTACCTTCCAAGTATCGGGTAATGTGTATATCAAATGGTGACTTCTAAGAAGAGGCTTCTTCGGAAGCTTCCCAACTAGCTTAACTTGCACACTAATAGGTGACTTCTAGAAGGAAGCTTCTTGGGAAGCTTCTTGAATAGCCTAGCTTGCACAACAAGTTGGCAACT
Source organism: Lunularia cruciata (assembly GCA_948567375.1). Lineage (NCBI taxonomy): Eukaryota > Viridiplantae > Streptophyta > Marchantiopsida > Lunulariales > Lunulariaceae > Lunularia > Lunularia cruciata. The sequence goes on from OX419756.1 coordinate 12,028,950, forward strand.
TCTAGCAGAAAACTTCTAGAGAAGTTTCCCAATTAGCTTCGCTTGCACATTAAGAAAGAAATGTTTAGGAAGATTCCTAAGAATCTTCTTAAGAGCCTTGTATGTTCTCTATAAATACCAAAGCCCAAGCTCATACTAAGCATTTGGAGTTTCTTTCATTCAAGAGTCCCAATGTGATCTTCTATTTTTCTATTTCTCTCCTCGGTCTTTTACATTGGTATCATAGCAAGAATGGGATGGATGATATTTATGGACCACCAAATCCATTCTCCCGCCCATTAGGATTTTTTTCCATGTTTTACCCAAGCATCAATTTCAAGCAGTTCATCATCTCACTTTTGGGCAAAATGCAAAATGCAATCACCTTGTCCGATGAACCCTTGATACTTTTGTAGTAACTTATAAAGAATGGTGGATATGTTGCATCTACATGTTAACTTAGATCATTATAGATAGTTTTAAAGAGTAATAGCCATGGCGGAAATACCCAAAGTTATCATTATTATGTAGCAACAAATTAAACACCTTACTTGACACCTTACACCATCAATGACAAGAGCATGTAGAGAGAACACCATTTCTAGAAGGAGAAGTGTGAATTTGATTTCCAAAGCCCAAGGTATTTGAAGGCAAGAATCTCCCAAGTGTAATGGAGAACTTTGTGTTTGATTGTGAATATTATTTTGAAGCTACAAATCTTCAAGATGAATAGAGATAGATTCTCTTCACTTCAAGCCAATTGAATGGAGTGGCAAAACTATGGTGGAAATTCTGAATGGAGCAAGTTGAATGATAGTTTGTTACACCAATCTTGACATAGGAAGAATTCAAGAGTGCAATAATTGGGAGATTCCAAGCTATAAATATTACATGTGTTGCAAAAGATAGATTGGTAAAAATTGAAGCATATTGATTCTATAAGAACCTACATCACTTAATCCTAGAACACCATAATGAAAATTCCATATACACTAAAAGATGAAGTTGTGGATCAATTTGTGAGGGTCTTGAAGTCACTTACTAAATTGGAAGTGACCATGTGGGAGCTCAAACACTTAAAGGAAGCCATGCAATTGGCTTAGCACTTTGATTCATTGGTTACCACAACTTGATCTCAACCTCTACCTTCACAAAACCTACCAACACATTACATAGAGGTAGAGGAGCCAGCACCAATGGAGATTGATGCCATCCAATAGAGAACACTTGTCACTACAAATAAAGAAAGATTCAGAAAATAGTGGTTGCTTTTATTATTTCCAAGTTGGACACAACATTGTTGAATGTCTACTCAAGAATGGGTGACCTTGACAAATTGCTCAAGTGGAGTTTGTGGAGCATGATGATCAAGGAAACAAAGAATCTCAAAAAGATAGTTTGAGCAAACTATAGGGGACTTGATTAGTTCCAATGGAATTGAAAGCTTGATTTATGCAAGTTTGCTTCACTTGCAAGGTATGATATTTGATTATGATTGTAAGATTTTGGTTGATTTGGAAGTTCAAAGAATTGTTTGTCCATGTAATTAACAAAAGAATTAGGTATCCCTAATTAGGTATCAAATCAATAATTGGAAGTAGATTGATGATGGTAGAGGGTTGAAAGGGTTTTGCATTCCATACCTCACATCCTATTACATTCAAGATTGGGAAGGAGTATTTGGAGTATATGAGGTTTGTAGTGGCATATCTACACTATGATGTCATTCTAAGTTTGTTTTGGTTTGGAGGTCATAAAGTTCAATTTGATTGCACCTAACAACAAATTCAAGTACAATACCAAGTTTAGAATTACTAATGAGGTTGTTTGGGACCTTTGAGTAAGACACCTAAGAATAGTCAGTCCCAAGATGGGAAATTTGTCAATAAAAAAACCATAGAGTGAGCTTTGGAGGAAGATATTCCTATTTTTGAGGAGTGGATCAAGAAGATTGCACACAAAGAATCAAATGAGTGCCAAAAGCCTCATCAAGTAATGGTTGATCAAATAGTTCAAGAGTTTTTAGATGTGTTTTTAGATGATCTACAAAAAGGATTATCCTCCAATTGTGGTATACCTTTCAAGTTTGAGTTATTGCCAAGAAGTACTCTAATGAGTAGACCAATCTATTGGCTCTCACCAAAGGAGTCAAAAGAGCTTGAAACAATACTAATAGAGTTGTTTGAGAAGGATTTTATATAACATAAAACATCTCCTTACTTATAGGGCACCAATATTATTTGTCTCAAAGAAGAAAGGAGGAACTTTGCTTCTTTATGAATATCATGGTCTCAATAAATAACCAATGAAGAATACATTTCCCTTGCGTTGAATTGATGACTTGCTAGATCAATTGAGTGGAGTATGATATTTCTCCAAGTTGGATCTTTGAAGTGGCTACTAGTAGATTCCCACCAATAGAGAGGATATGAAGACTACTTTTCACATAAGGTATGAGCATTTTGCATGGAGAGTTCTACCTTTCAAACTCACTAATGCTCAGGTAGTCTTCATGGATCACATGCATTGGATGTTGGATGGTCTATTGGATTGGTATGTGGTGGTATTCTTGGATAATATTTTAATTTATAGCAAGACAAAGGTAGAACATACAAATCATATGCAAGAAATCTTAAGACAACTACGTTAGTGAAATTTTTACTCTAAGAAGTCAAAGTGTGATTTTTGATAGAAGGAAGGTACCTTCTTGGGTCATAAGGTCTCATCATAGTGGATTAAGATGGAAGAAGAGAAAATCAAGGCCATTAGTGATTGGTCTACTTCAAAGGATGTCATAGAAGTGTGAGCATTTAATATATTGGCAAATTTTTAATGATGGTTCATCCACTACTAAGCTCCTGTGATTGCACCATCGATCAATTTCTTGGGAAAGATCTCAAGCTTTCAATGGACCACCAAGCACAATATGCATTCTAGAAGCTAAAACATATGGTATCTTCAAGACCCATTCTTCAACCATATGATCCTCAACTACCTTGTGTGGTTGATTTCAATGCTTTGTTGTAACATGAATTTCCAAATGGGTTACATTCCGTTGCTTTTGTGTCTTGCCAACTAAACTCCGTAGAAAGGAATTATTTTGCTTGAGATCAAGAACAACTAGCAATGTTACATGCCACCAAGGTATGGAGACATGATCTCTTGGAGAAACAAGTACTCATGCAAACAGATCATAAGTCCTTGATGAGATATTACATTTGGAGCACATGAAGAGTCAACATCATCATTGGGACAAAAAACTATAGTTTTTTGACATCAAACTTGAGTACAAACCAAATAGGTTCAATGTCATCCTTGATGCCCTATCACAATGCCTTGATTTGAAGACTCTTCCTCTCATCAAATTGAGTTTAGGACCACTTTACAACAACACCACTTTACAACAAGATGGTACAAGGTCATCTTGCAGCACATGACAAGGAATACAACACATTCCCCTTCAAGGAAGGCCTTCTATTCTATGAGAACCAGATTTGTGTTCCAATCAAGGGTGATAAATGACTTGTGTGCCTTCAAGAAGCCCATGACTTAACAATGACTAGTCACATGGTTGTGAGGAAGACCTTGGGTACCCTACAACATCAATGGTAGTGGTCTAACATGGCACAAGAGCTTCAAGAGTTTGTTCAATCTTGTGAGAACTGCCAATTCAACAAGGCCAATAACCAAAAACCAAGTAGACTCCTTCAACCACTTCCCATCCCATCTACTCAATGGGAACATGTGAGCTTAGATTTCATCACATCCTTGCCAAAGACAAAATAAGGTCACACTACAATCATGATGTTTGTTAATAAGCTTAGTAAGCAAATCCATTTAGCATCAACCTTTGACACAATGGATGCCTCAACATTGGTCCAGATCTATTTTGATAATGTCTTCAAGCATCATGGGATGCCTCATGTACTCATCTCCAACAATGGTCCTTCATTCATTGGAAAATTTTGGCAAGCACTCTTCCAACTACTCGGCACCAAGTTTGCTTTGTCCATGGCTTGTCATCCTCAAATTGATGTACAGACCAAATGTGAAAATTGCACCTTGGAAGATATACTTTGTATGTTTGTTAACGTTCACTATACCAATTGAGATAAATGTCTTGAAGCTATTGAGTTTACCTACAATAAATCCAAGTAAGCAAGGACTAGGTTCTCTCCCTTCTTCCTTAATTTTAGCAAAGATCTAGTTGTTCAAAATTCCATTCTTGCTCCTCCACCATCTCATGTCTCTCATACTTCCACCTTCTTGACCACAATATTTAATCCCTATATAAAAACACAATATTCAATATCCAATCTCCACAGCAAGTCAAATCTCATCTTCTTATTGCTCAAAATCATCAAAAATAGTACATGGGCCAACATCATCATGATCTTACCTTTCAATTGGGTGATAAGGTCATGCTTTCTTCCAGTAACCTACCCCTCCCACTTGATACCCAAGTTTCTAAATTTACTCCTCATTGGATAGGTCTATTTGATGTCACCTAAACCATTTCTCTTTTTGCTTATAGACATGACTTGCCTTGTCATATGCAAATCCACCTTGTCTGTCATGTTTCCATTGCACATTGCCACATTCAACATGGCCGCCAACAACATACAAAGTACAAAATCATTTGGAAAGTGTATCCCCTTCATGATGCAACTTGGGAGTCTCTTTCTCATGTCCACAATGCACAAATAGCCATCCAAGAGTTTGAAGCTTCCATGGTGATAAAGATATCATCAACTAGCAGTGGGAGAATATGTAACAATATGATGTTTATAAATAAGTTAATCAAGACTAACAAAGTAGCAAAGAAGCCAAATTAGCTAAGAATTATAAAAATATTCAAGAAATATCTAGGGAGCTACTTGGTACCTTCCAAGTATTGGGTAATATGTATACCAAGTGGTGACTTTTAGGAGGAAGCTTCTTGGGAAACTTCCTGGCCAGTTTAGTTTGCATGCCAAGTAGGTAGCTTCTAGAAGGAAGCTTCTTGGGAATCTTCCTAACTAGCTTAGCTTGCATGTCAAGTAAGCAACTTCTAAAAGAAATCTTCTCAAGAAGCTTCCCAATTAGCCTAGCTTGCACTCTAAGAAAACAACTTGTTTCTCAAGAACCTTGTATGTTCCCTACAAATGCCAAAGCCCAAGCTCAAGGCATTTAGAGTTTCCCTCATTCAAGAGTCCCAATGTGATCTTCCATTCTTCTATTTCTATCCTTAGTCTTTTATACGTAGGGTAGTAATGTGTTGGGAAGAGTGGTTATTCTACCTTCTTTAGCAACCTCATCCCAATATAAAAGTGCAAGACAAACAGAGAGAGAAAAGTGTTTCCTCTATGTGTCTACAACTGCTTTGTCAATTCTTGGGCATGATGATAAAACATCTTTGTCCATACCACAATTTTAACTTCATGTAATAATTGGAAGAAGGTGGCCTGCCCATTATTGACATTAGTTGTCCTCACTAATTTCAAGAGCTTCATGAGCAAGGTCACCATGGTATGCTTGGTAGGATCATTATACCCTTTCACCTTCCAGCCATTTCCTATCTAGGCATACCTAAATGAGGCTTTGAATTTCCTTTTCATTTCCTCTATTGGTCAGGGCCACTCTTGGTTGAGGTATATTGCTCCAAGCATACAGTTAGACCCACGAACCTTTTGCCAATGCTCCTCTATCCAACGAAAACATGTTACCATGTAGGTCAGTGAAGTATGGATTCTTCTTCTCTTTAATCTCCAGCACCAATGGGAGATAAGTAATATCCCAAATCCACAACAAGAATTGCAAATGCTTGTAATTTATGCTTGGTACTCCATGTAGGAATAATGTACCTATTTCTCCACTCTCAAAGAATGTAAGGTTATTGCGGCTAGAGCCTTCTTCTACTTTGGAGAAATCTTGTTACCTAGCTAATCAAGTTCCAATTCACTCAATTGCCTTTGCATTCTCTTGCTCCCAATCACCCAATCACAATCTCTTGTGCTAAACCTCAAGACTTAACACTCGGTCCAATGATATCACTTAATGCATCTCAATGAATTGCCTTGTGAACCTTGGAGACAAACACAAATTGAATTAATTGAAACTTACCTTCTCCCAAGATGAGATGTTGATATTCTTTCAATCTGCACATTGTGGATTTAAACTGGTTGTTAGTGGTGAAATGTAATGGTTCCCACATGTTTGAAGTGGCACAAGGACTAATGGTGACCAAAACAAGTTCTTCCTCTTACATGGCATAAATTTCTTGTAGGAAGTCAAACCGCTAAAGATTGATGGCCAAATGTTGACATGGCAACCCATACCCATGATCATGATAGATATTGTGGTTGGGACCATCCCACTCCAATAAAATCTTCTCCTATTATTGATTTCATTTTTAGTGTATTTTCTTAGGTGAATGGGGTACAAGCCTTAAGTCCTATTTACTAACATTATTCTTATATAGTACGTAACAAATTGCACAAAAGAAAACAAGAAAATCTACATAAGCAGACACAAAGTGTGCGAACACATGCTCATTCCTCAGATATGAATGTCCTCATAAACATGGGGTCAAGATCCCATTTGAGGTTACTCATAATACCTATGGACTTGCCAGCCATTCACACAAGTGGCAAACAAGTTACCTTCTAGATGCATCAATTGTAAAGATCCATTATCAAAACTGGTTTTCACCTAGTAGGGTCCCATCCAACAAAGATGCAACTCCTTGGAGATGATTTATGCTTTCTATCATATAGTAGAACCAGATTGCCCACAAATACCTATATTCGTATGTGCTTGTCATGATACTCCTTTTTTCTTTGTTGATAGCTCCTTATGGTTTTATAGGAGTCTTCTCATTTCTCATCCAAGAATATCAACTATTATAGTCAAAGGTCTTGGCTATCTTCTAGCAATATTCTATCTTCAAAGAGAATTTGGTAGGTATGGACATCAAATGTAACCCATATGTGAGAAAGTAAGGAGGCTGCTTTGTGGTGATCCTTTTGGTGGTTTTATAGACCCATAGTGCTAATGGTAGTTTGGTGTTGCAATTAAAAGCATAATTGATCATGACTTTGTACAAGGTTTTACACATCAATTTATTTGCCTTCTTGGTCAATCCATAGGTGCAATATTCCAAGAATAGGAGAACCCTCAAGAGAAACACAAGCGAAAAAATGCAAAGTTTCACACTTAATACTCCGATGCCCCAAAACAGCACCTTGTCTTCTTATATAGCAAAGAGTATTCTCTCAAAGGAAGCTCCACCCTTGGATCAGATACATGGATTGATAACCTGTCCGTGATTTTCACCTTTAGATTAGTTGTATGGATGGGTGATATGTTGGTTCTTGTATTATCTAGTTGGTCAAACAAGTTTTATCAAATAAAATTTTTAGGGAATCTTCTTATAGGAAGCTCAACATTGCATGGGTGAGGCATTGTTGTAAAGCTCTTGACAAGACAAATAATGGAGGGAAAAGGCAAGCCTTCTCTTTGGGGAAGGAGAATAAATTTTATTTTGGAGACCTAATTCATTTGTTTAGGCCTCCAAACTTGGCTCTAAAGTCTTTTTCGGGTGTTTTTTACTCTTGCCCTATTAGTGGAAGTACTCTTTTGATGACACCTCTATTTAATCTACTTATCCTATTATATGTAAAATCCTTCTGGATGATACTTAGCCAAATTTCACCTTTAGATAATATATATAGTTAACGGTATTACAAATGACCATAAGATTATAGGGGTAGTTTTCCCATGTTTTATTTGAAGATTTATCATCAATGATTTGGTCAAATTGTTGAGGAAATAAACCATGTAATTGCTAACCAACTCTAGGAGGCAGCCATAGCAAGAGATAACATTGAGAAAGAAAATTTATGCGAATGTGGCAGCATCATCCTTCTTAGTAGCTGGGCTTCCACCATTTTTGTTGCATAGTAGGTACATACCAAGTTTTGAGTGTAGTCCTTTTGGCAGGCTAGATTAATCCTACAGAATAAATCCCCCACTTTTCAAATGGTGCCTATGGTAGAATGGGTCAAAAGGGCCATTGAGTAAAGGACATAGATCTTCTTGTTCTTTGGCATGAATCACACTTCTTGATTTAGGAATACACGTCCTTATACATACTAGGCCACCAATGTCCCATTGCTAGGACCTCTTCACTATATTTTTCAAGGCAAAGTGATGTATGCAATGACTTCACCTCTCATCCCACTTCATGTGCTTTAAGACACTGCCTAAGCTCCTCATCCATTCCTAAATTGAATAAGATATTCCCCTTTATGTGGTAGGGTCCCATCCTATGTAGAAAATCCACATATTGCACCAGATCCAAGCCATAAAGACATTGTAATGTACAAATATATTTGTACTCTATGGCATAGCTTGTATTTTGAGTGGTTGAAATATGAAAAATCTTTTTGTTCAAAAAATCACCATTAAGAGATCTGCAAATTGTTCCTCCATTTTGAGTCAAGACAAGAAATCTACATTCTCATGTTGGGCTCCCTATGGTATCCCCTTTGCATCTCCTTATGTAGATTTCCTTGTTTTTTCTTCTTTTTCTTGGAATTAGTTAAGTACTCAAATTAGAATAATGTCAGTAAAAAGGACTTGGGCTTGTATCCCAATTGCTTTAAAAAAATACACTAAATATGCAGTCAGTACTAGGAGAAGAAACCATCAGTGTGGGACAATCTTGACACCTGAAGAGGAGATGATGGTCCCAAGACTATGATAAAAATGATTTTCTTGAGACTACAATACCATGAAGATTACCACAATCATGGGAACGGGTTACCATGTTAGCATTTAACTACTAATCTTCAATAGTTTGACAACAATCATTGGTAGGAAGTGAATGATTGTTGCCACGTAAGATGAAGAACCAGTTTTGGTTGCAATCAGTCCTTGTGCCACTTCATATATGTGTGATCAATGAAATTTCACCATTCATCAGTCTCAAGAGAAGGTAAGTTTCAATCAGTTGAATTTGCACTACCTCCAATGTTCACCAGGCAATTTATTGCTACTAATCAGGTGACCTTGCTGGATAGAGTCTTAAGTCTTGAGGTTTAGCATGAGAAACTATGGGAGTGGCTAATAGGGAGCAAGAGAGTGCAAAGGCAATTGAGTGAACTAGGAATTGAAGCATTGGGTAATGAGATGTCTCCAAAGAAGAAGAAGGATCTAACTATAGTTGCCTTGTGTTCTTTGGAAGTGGAGAGATGGGTGCATAACTACTACATAAAGTACCTAAATTCCAAGCATTTTTTATTCTTGGTATGGATTTGGGATTTTACTTATCTCCCAATGGTGTTAGAGATTAAAGAGAAATAGAGCCAAACTTCACCAACCTACATGGCAACAATTTTCTTGGATGGAGGAGGATTGTCAAAAAAATTTGAGGTCAAACTCTACACTTGGAGCAATTTACCTCAACCAAGAGTGGCCCCAACCAACAGAGGACATGATGAGGAAGTTTGAAGCTTTGTTGAGGTACACAAAGATGAGGAATGGTTGGAAGGTGAATGGGTATAACAATACTACCAAGTGTACCATGATGATCTTGCTCATGAAGCTCTTCAAATCAACAAGGACAACTTATGTCAACAATGGGTAGACCAACTTCTTCCAGCTATTACATGAAGGAAGATCAATGGATTGGGTGAAGATGTTTTATCATCATGCCCAAGAATTGACATAATATTGCAACACACAAAGAAAATACTTTTCTCTCTTTGTTCATCTTGAACTTTTATATCAAGATGAGGCTGCTAAAGAAGGAAGGATGATTGCTCTTCCCAATACATTACTACCTTGCAAGATATCATGAAGCCCAACCCAAGCATGAAAAAGAGACCAAGAAGTAAAAATATACATTTCTCAAGTATCAAAATAATCAAAAATGGGTGCCAATTGACAAGGTTGCAAGAGCAAGCATAAGCAAATGGAAGGCAACCTGTAATACCAATAGCTAGATAGATGATCTAGAGATGAAATTTGTTTGGTAATATCTGGAAGGATGTTATACATGATGGAATTAGTAGATAAGCTAGAGGTATCACCAAAAGAGTACTTCTACTAATAAGCCATAAACCAAAACATGCTTGGAAACTTTAGAATCAATAGCTATGCATATGATCTAGAGGTGAAACTTGGAATAGTGATATTTGGAAGGATGCTACACATGATGGAGAATGTAGATTAGATAGAAGTATCACCAAAAGAGCACTTCTACTAATATGTTAGAAGCCAAAAATAGCCTTTGAACTTTAAAGCTATTTTCAAAGGGCTAAACAGATGAATTGGGCCTTGAAAATAGAAAGATGTTGCCCCCTCATTGAGGGAAAAGGTTTACCTTCTCCCCCAATGATTTTTCTTGTTGAGAGCTTTCCAATGGTACCTTACCCATGTAATTCTGAGCTTCCTACAAGAAGATTCCCTTTGGTCAAACCCATTTGACCAACTAGATAAGACAATGACTGACATGTCACCCATCCAAAAAACTAATCCAAGGATGGAGCTCACTGATAGGTCACCAATCCATAAATCTAATCCAAGGGTGGAGCTTCCTTTGAGGGGATCCTCTTTGCTATATAATAAAGAGAAGGTGCCTCTTTGGGCGCATCGAGGGATTGTGTGAGATCTATGTTTTCACTCTTGAAGAGTTCTCTTGTCCTCAGAGTATTACACAACCACAATGCCAATCTAGACCACAAAGTGGCATTGACTTAATCCCTTGGTCATGGACTCATTGGATGAAGAGAATTTCCCAATCCAAGGGCACATTGGGATTGGGAAGCAAAGGTAGGATTGATCATAACTCACATGGAACTCCCCATGTAGAAGAATGCCAAGTCATTGTGGAGAAAGAATTTTCACCAATTGTGAAGGTGGTACCTTTAGAGCAGGAGACTTCTTTCTTCCAAATAGAAGTGTACTCCAAAACTAAAAGGAGCAATGTGGAGTAGAGCATGGAGGTACCATCCATGCCCTTGGTGAGTTGGGAGTACTAGACCAACCTACTACCAAAGAAGAGCCAAAGGTAATGGTGGTTAAGGAGGAGAATATCTCGACATCCTAATTGTAGGTAAAGAAAACCCCTCCTCCAACACCAAGATTGGAGACTTCAATTGTCTTGCTTTTTGTAGTACAATGAGTGGTGACTCCACCCCAAGAACCTATGCTTTAGAATGTCCAAACAACACCATCATGATAACCTGTGAGGGAGGTTCTTGAGTGAAGAAAATGATAAAGGTCCAAGGAAACAACTGTCCTTGGACTTGGATGAAGTAATTTTGGCTTTGGACTTTGTTGCTAAGATTATAGCAACTATTGAAGTGTCAACTAGTGGGAAATTGAAGGAGGAGAGAGGAGCAACAAGTTCTCCAATGATATTGAAGGTAGAAGACATCCCAATGGTGTAATACCAATAGCTAGACATATGATCTAGAGGTGAAATTTGATTTAGTAACATATGGAAGGATGTTACACATGATGCAATAAGTAAATCAGATAGAGGTATAACCAAAAGAGTACTTTTATGAATAGGGCAAAACCAAATATGATTGGAAACCTTAGAACCAATAGCTAGACATATGATCTAGAGGTGAAATTTGATTTGGTAATATCTAGAAGGATCTTACACATGATGGACTAAGTAGATCAAATAGAGGTATCACCAAAATAGTACTTCTACTAATAGGGCAAAAATTGAAATATGCCTAAAAACTTTGGAGGCAATTTCAAAGCCCTAAACGGATGAATTAAGTCTAAAAAGTGTGCATATTCCTCCCTTCCCCCAAAGAAAGGAACGGTTGGCCTTCCCTCCCCCAAAGCTTGTCTCAACAAGAGCTTTCCAATGGTACCTCACCCATGTGATTCTAAGATTCCTATAAGAAGATTCTCTAAAGATTCCATCTAATCAAAACCTATTTGACCAGTCCAAGCAACAAACCTAAGGGTGGAACTCGTTGACATGTCACATATCCATGTATCTAATCCAAGGGTGGAGCTTCCTTGGAGTGGATCCTCTTTGGCTATATAATAAAGAGAAGATGTTCGTTTGAGGCATCGGAGTTTTGAATGTGAAACTTGTGTTTTCTCTTCTATGTCTCTCTATTATCCTCAAAACATTGCAGGTGGTCTTAGTGTGTGTTTCTGATCACCCAAAGGAAGGGGAAGCGGCCTTGATATTGCAACAAGAGGAGGCTAGATCCAATTAGGCTCCACCAAACTTTGAGGATTTAGAGTTACATTACCCTAAGAATTACCCACCCTTATTAACCTGGGTTCATAAGTTATGGCCAGTGCTAAAAGCCATGGAGGACATGTTGCTTGCTTACAAAGAGATCAACCCGTTGTATCAAACTATAGATACATGATAGAGTTCTTACAATATCAAATTTAAAATGTTGTGTGGGAGAAGCTAGGAGTAGAGGAGTTAACCAAGGCTCACACCAACATTATATGCCTATAAGCTCATCTTGATGCACTTCAAGAGGACTGCCAATACCAAGAGAAGAGGCTGAACCAAGTAGAGGCTCAAGAACTCAGGCCATTGGGAGAAGGCCCATGGTTTTGGAAGGAAGAAGTCATCTCCATGACCAAACCCCAACAAGCTAGACCAGAAAAAGGCAAGGATGTTAAGCTATGAAGGGCAAGAGGAGAGCATAACACCCTATTCACAAACTCCAAGGTGTACAAGAAGTATAACAACACTACGATAGAATAGTACCAAGTGGAACTGCACCAAGTCAAGGTTGAGCTCACAGTGATGAGGGTAGGTATTACCTAAAGAGAAAAGGCATTCATGGATTACAAGGCGGCCCAAGAAGCAAAGCTACATTAGAAGGATGACAAAATGGCCCTTATAAGAAAGAGGTATTAGGATCATAACAACAAGTCTCCCAATTGGATTCCAACTTACTAACCATTAAGAGGAGGTTTGACCATTATATGAAGGATATGAAGAAGAAGCATAAGGAGTAGTTGAGTGCTAGGGATGAGAAGGTAGCATCTCTCAAGCAATAACTAAAGCTTCTCTATCTTTAGAGCACCAAGAAAAAGCAAGTCTTCAATACATATGCTGAAAAGGCACAAGTTTGCATTAAGTAACTGACCATGTTTGTCAAAAACACAAGGAACATGAGCAGATCCTCCTCGTGCAGGTCAAGCAAGAGGTGGACATGGAGTTGCATTCCAACCAAGATGCATTTGATGAAGAGCAAAACAAAGTGATCATAATAGTGGAGGATACCACAAATTGCTTGAAAGCTCAAGTAGAAGTGGCGGCTTTGACTTAAGCTCATCATGTGAAATTACAAGAGTTGAAGTTAGAGATACATGCTTTTGGGGCAAAGAAGTATTCAACCAAGCAATTAGCTAAATTGAATAAGAGGCTATGGAAGCATATTGACAAGAAATTTGAGAGCATATTGACCAAGGTCAGCCATGAATTGGAGGAATACAACAAGCATGTTGATGAATTGATCCAAAGGTGCAAGGGAGAAGATGAATCAAGGAGGCTAAGCGGGTCAAGGAAGTAAACTTGGCCACATAATTGTAGGTGTACAAGTCTATAATTAATCACACCTTAAAGTGTGATTGCCATATCATGACCATCAGAGTCCTCATGTCATTGGAGTCAGACCTCATTGTGGTGGGAGACCAGTGGAGTCAAGCATCATCATGATGGCATGTCATCAAGGATAGGATGTTTGGGAAGAAGTACTACTTTGGTGCCACAACGTGTGTATAATCTAAGGGATGACAATAGTCATGTACAATAGGACAATTTTGCTAGTGCCATGTCATCAAGACCATTCTCCCAATGTCAAGTTGGAGTCTTATGACTGGTAGAGTATATAGTAGGTGCCCTTTGTAGGTAGTGCCTTCACAACATTAATGTAACATGATAGATTATGTACATTAGGGTTAGTCTTAATGAGAGTTAACTCCAAGGTCATGACATCACACAATTATGGATGCACCCTCATCTTCTTGTAGTAAAAGGTATAAGGGGAATCACCCTAACATAATACGAGTTCAGGCATGTGCAAAATTCTAGCTTCATCATTTTGTTGTCCACATTTGTGTATACACCAATTGCAATTGACTTGTGCACATGAATTGGATTTTGTATTATGGAAGATGCAATGAGGACCTCCATGTTCCCTAATGCATCCATATCAGTATTTGTGTATGTTTTATGATTGTTGGAGTTTAAGATTCATGTGAAATAATCACTCTAAACCCTACAAGCCCTCATAAATTTCTACTCAATTTTCCATAGCCTTCAATCTAGGTACCAATGGAGCCAAAATTGAACAATGAACAGAACTGACAATTCACTCATGTGATATATGCTTGTCAACTCTCCAAAAATCTCTTTTCTCTCATCTCTCCCTCTCTCTTCCATTATCCCTCTCTCAAAAGCAAGGAAGGAGAAAGAGTAGAGTAGATAAGGATGCTTTGTGTGTTATTTGAACAAGGAAGCAAAAATCGAGACATGGGTTTTGAAGAAGTGAGAGTCTCTCTAGCAAGGTAAGTGTCACTATAAGTTGCTTTTGCATAACAAGAATAATCAACCTTATCACTACCATTTCAGATGCGTTATGATATGTAGGAGAATACCACTCGTTGGTGTAAAATGTAATCACCAAAGTGCACAAAATACATCGGCCTTATGTCATAGCTTAGTTTTGAAATAGTTCCTTCCTTTTCCTACTGTTGTAAGTAAACAGCCGTCTACATCTACATTGACAAAACTGCAATGGAAATGCTGAAGTAGATGAGAAATAACAACTCTAGTGAAAGTTGATCATATTGTCACAAGTCACTATGCATAAGAAGCTTGTAATCTTGGTCTCAGGGTTGAGTACCGTATAGTCAGTCAATTAAATCTTGTAATTGTAATGGATTAATAGTTATGTTTAGATCAAATAAATAATATTTTAAAAACTATCAAATAAATAGTTTTAATAATATCATATAAAATTATATAATAATATATTGATTTTGGTTATTCATAATTTTCAATTTTTAATGATATATATATATATATATATATACTGTTATAGTTATTTGGTAATTAATTTGTACTCTAACTACATAATTTATCCTATAATTAAAAAGTATTTATTAATGAAAATTCATTGAAATTAAAATTTTCAATACATTTATTATTCATGATATTTAATTATCAAATAAAATATATAATAAAAATTTGTTTTCAAAATAAAAAGTTTATTTCTTAGATCTTGTCAATATATAGCTACTTCACTTTATATCTTATGTTCAATCAAACTAATCAATATTTTGACAAATATTTTATGATTTTAGAATTGAGCTAGAGCTCTATCCGCCTAACCAACTCACAAATTCAATTAGCCAAGTAGCCATTAGTTCAAGTTAGCCCGGGCTAAACCATCTTGGTAGGCTGTTTGCCCATGTCTCCTCGTGGTCAGTGTGGGAGTGGTTCTCGCTATACAAACTACTGCTTCTTATTACTATGTTAACCCCCCTCTTTATTTATTTATGTTCCTACCCAGGATCTGGCGTTCACCTTCTTTATTTCGGTGGTTTGTTATTTTGGGTCTATTCCAATCACATACATAGATTTTCTTAGTTAATTTATATCATGGATGAATATATAATATTAAAATTAATTATAATATTTTTATTTTATTTAAAATATAATTTAAAATATTTCATTTTTTAATCACTATAAATTTATTAGATATTAATATAATATGGTATAGGTTATTTTATTTAATAATTTTATATATTTTGATAAATTAAAATAATTTATAAAATTATAGTACATAATAAAATTTATTCTTAGTTCAAAATTTATGAGTTAAAAAAGTAAATAATAATTAATATAAATATTTTAAATCTAATTGAAATATATATATAATGTGAATTTAGAAAAAAAAATTTTAGAAGAACTCGAGTGACAAATTTGAAAATTAAAATTTTCAACTTAATATATTTTTATTAATATAATTTATTTGATTATTTGAAAATTAAAATGTATGATATTTTGGTTATATTTCAATTAAATATTTTAATTATTAATATATAATTAATTTAAAAATACTTTTGTCATATATATTATATTAAACACATACCTCTAAAACTAAAAAGTAATAACTATCATTTTTATATATAAATTTTTATTTTTAAATTTTCGATGTGAAATGTTTAGTGTTTGTTCTAGTAGTCCATACTAGAACATCAAGACAGCGTACCGTTATGAGAGGGAAATCAGAGTGGTGTCCTGGCTGATGAAATCGTTGTATACCATGTTTCTGGAGGTCCGCACAGGGACAGGACCACGGGAGCGTCCGCTCCATTTAAAAGCCAATAAGAACCTAGTTGCTGATTAATCTCAAAAATAATGAATTGTGAATTTTCAAGAAAATATTGATAGGAGAGGAAATTCATATTCATCATATGCTAACTTTTATCAATAAAATTATTATAAGATTTCTTGTTTATTTTATATTTAAAAAGAAATTTTGATAAAAAATTACTCGAAATTTGAGATGATTCCCATAAAGTTTCTGGTTCAGTTCTCCATAAAAGTTTTGGGTGAAATCTTGGTAGTCAAATGTGATACATCAAATTTAGATGAACTTTAATTTGACTCTCCAACTATAGAAGCGTTTATTTTTTTAACAGCAAATATTATATAATCAAGATGGAACGGAGATATAACATATTTAAACTCTCCTTCAGGGTAAGATTGGGTTACTTATGACATGGATATTCAAAATTTCCTCCATGCTATAAGACAAGGACCACTTCCATCGCAGATATTAAAAGATTTCTGCATGGGAGTAATAGGGAAGAACCACGATATTCTATATTAAAAGTTGTTTTTCTTTGTTACCTGTGTTGAGTGTTAGCTCGGAGGGCCTACATTCACGTCAAGTTTTGTGATATCGTTAAATCTTTTGGTTAACATGCAATTAAGTTTGGTACAATTAACTTAAAATGCCAAACTTAAAATATTGTTAGTCTATCTCAAGCATTTCCGGTGCAATCTTCTTTTCGTAGACTATATTCGAAGCATCATGTGTCTATCTCTAGAGGCTGCTCGTGTAGTTGACCAGGGTCCTTCGGACTTTCTCAAATCGGATCAATTTAAATTTTTTTAATTTCGACAGGAGAGAAAAGATCATTGATCAAATTAGTATTTAATACTGTGGGTTTGAATTGAGAATATCGGTATTTATCGCTATGGAAATGGAAGGTTCTTTGTAAATTCAGAAAAGTATCCTATAAAATCTCCAAAAACTTTTGATCAAATAATACTCAGGTACGTAGCTGAGTATTATTTCAAGATTGAGTTCAATCTTGAGAAATCTTAATCTTTGACTTGGGACCAAATACTCAATTTTGAGAAATCTCTATAAACTTTTGATGAAATAATACTCAAAGATTGATGGTGTAAACTTCTCATCTCAAGTTGGCAGAAAGATCAACAATACCCTAACGCTAGAGGTGAACCCAAGTGTGAATTCTTGTCTTAGTGGACCCAAGTGGCAGTCGTTTTGGTTGGCAACATAATTGATCTTTTGACTTTCTTATGTACAAGTTTCAAGTTTTTAAACACAATTCAGGAAATAGTTCCAAAGACCTCGAATTCCAGGCTAGAATTTTATCCCCTGAATTCCAAAAGGCCTCCGAATTCAGGGCTAGGATTCAGAACCCCAAACTCAACGACCTACAGATTATATATTTCCTTATCCAATCTCTGGGCCCCGAATCCAATGCAATTGTGAAACAACACAGCAAGCATAACTATATAAGTTTAAAGCCAATGAACTTAAAATGTAAACGCATTTGAAAATCAAAATCAGTAGAAATTCTCTTGAAATCAAAAACAAGGAGATTCATTGCGGGAGTAGGAAGATCCATGGCTATGTAAAGTGGAAAATTGTAAACCCACCTCACCTTTTCTGCTCATCCACCTGACCCTTCGTATTTAACAATTCTGGCCAATGAAATTAATGTGATCCGTATGAAATTGATCGTTACCGCAGGCCGTGACATGGTCATAAGATGTCACGGCCGTATTTTAGCATGTAGCCAAGCTCATAACATCACGGGAGCGGTTTGATTACTTTATTAAACCAGTATAGTACCGTAGAGGGGTGAGGTTGATTAGCAGAAAAGGTGAGACGGTTTTATAATTTCCCAATATAAATATGGTTTATAAACAACGTATTCATATAAATATAGTATATAAAATAATATATTCATTCAATTATTTATTTATTGACTAAAGGTCTTTATAGTCATGAGTGCATCCACTCACTTTCACATGGTGATTTGAACATTGTTTTTGTGCCAATTATGATTTTCACGATGCCAGTACTTACCCTTTCTCTCTCTCTCACTTTTACTCCTTTCGTCTTCCCTTCGGGGTTTTGTTTTATATATTTATTCTTTTATTATCGCTGTCGCTATCTGTAGCGGTGGGGTTGTTATTAGAAACAGCAGTCACAGCTTAAGCGTCGAAAGAGTTTCAAACTTATGAACGAAGGACGTGTCACAGGATAGAAAATTGGTTCCTTATGGCTTCAAACTATTGTCCGTCATTCTGAATGAATCCAAATGCTTTTTCCTTGAACTCTTGAATTTTCGAATGACTATCCACTAAAACTATCTCAAATTAAATAACTATCATGATTATAAACTTCCACATTGGAGTAAAGATGAGTCCCCTGCGATTCAATAATTTCCCAACACACTTAATTCAACGTTTATCTATTATGCCACAAACAATTATTTCTACTAGTTTCATCAACGAACATCCCACTCGTTACATCTATAAATTTAACTTCTATATCATGTGTACCATAAGGATTTGCATAGTTCAAATATCTTAAGTATAACGAGATTTATTTTCTAATACTGAACCCGATTGGGTTTAGCCCGTTTTGTTTAATGTTTTATCCTTATAAGATTTGATAAGGTCTCCCCCTCTTTCTTGTTATCCTATGCGATGGCCTTTCTTACTTCCATATTATTATGAAATCGTTATCTCTAGATGGTTGACTAACTGGTCCCGATCACATGGGTTTATAAACAAGGGCAGCTGAATGATTACCTCCGTGCTGTCGCTCACGAGGGTTACAATAATACACGTCGGTAGTGCATTTTGCTAGTTGCACGTTTTCAATTGCCTAGGTGCGCGTCGATGTCGTATGTCCACGTTAGTAGATGAAAACTTTCTTAAAGTCACACTCTTCGTGTTCTTTACGCGGTCGCTTTTTCTCTTAAAAACAGAAAACGAGGACAAGTACGGGGTAACAACAAGTATATGAAAGGAAGCCCGTGAAGCCGTACAGGGAGAAAGCTTAAGAGGTAAAAT
The DNA here is from genome assembly GCA_948567375.1 of Lunularia cruciata. Lineage (NCBI taxonomy): Eukaryota > Viridiplantae > Streptophyta > Marchantiopsida > Lunulariales > Lunulariaceae > Lunularia > Lunularia cruciata. The sequence goes on from OX419756.1 coordinate 12,048,325, forward strand.
GGTTAGATATACATTTCTGCAGTGGTCAAAGTGAACTACCAAAGACTCAAGCTTGGAGTGGGTAAAAAGTCAAAAATCACTCCTTTCTGTAAATGCTCGTGGCTAGATCAATCAGCCCGGATTAACATAGGATTGGAGATCCTTATCAAGCTCTGGTTTCTGTTGTCGAAATTAATTTACGAGTTCATCACTGACTTGCCGGATTTTCTTTGCACACGAAGATCGAAGGACTTTCTGCCGACGATGCGCATACATTTCCGAATTGCTACCATGCTACCATTTCGTCATATGTGAACAGCCTGTATAGTGAAGGGTGTTCTTCATCGATGAGTTTGGATGAAGCCTTAAGGATCTTAGATGGCTCTGGCTGCATTGAGTATATGGTCAAATCATTCAGTCTATTCCCTCGTTGACAAAAACACGGTGCTCTTCGCTTTTAAATCTTCCGTTGCTCAAACCCTGTCAAAATTAAACGAAGAATTCGTGTAAATGCCAAGTCACATGCTGTACGATCTCTGCTGGTGTCTTCTTCACTCTAAGCGATATTAGATGGAGTATGGGATTCGCCGTACATGTTGGAGTGCAAACTGAAGCGAAGAGCAAATGGCAGTGGATTTCGTGGGTCACTTTCAGTTTGTAATGGAGAAGGAAAATCGAAATGGAGATAAAAGATGCCGAATAGGAAGTACTGCGAAGGAATTGTCCAATGCAAACTATCGAATGTTTTATTACGCCAAACAGAAGAAGTTGGCGTACCTCAAGAGTATCGCCAACGTTGATGACAACTGCTCCTCTGCTCGTGACTCATCTATTACCCTAGCGCACCAAATCACGATCTGTTCTCAACAATGTCATAATGTTGAGATCCACATGAGGTCTTACACCACCGGGGAGATCACATCGGGGACCCTCCAGATAGTAGTTTAGCTTCCAAAAACTTTGGAAAGGTTGATTTCTCCAGACCCAGATAGATGAGAGAGTAGATATTTGGTTTGGAGAGAGCGTTGGTATGTTTTGCAGACAATACATGTCAAGGCAGATTTATAGTTGATCCGAGATATAAAGTGACAATAGCGGATGTAGTGGTTATGGTCCCTACGCGGGATACAATTTCAAAGGGAGTGATTACCTATCCCCCTAGATGGGCGGCTGAGTGTAACAACAGGTCGCAAGGTCTCCAAGTATAGGGGCATGCAGTGAGGTCAGCTCTTTGTTCCTCTAGCCTTGGAGTTATATGGAGCGATGGACACGGCTTTTGACACATTTGTCAAGGAGACCGTGAGAGCTTATCATGTTAGACGTCAATGGGTACCATTCTCACTCTGATACTTTGTAGTATATTTTAGACAACGTGTGTCCATTGTTCTACAGAGGGTAGTGGCGTGTGCAATCCATAAGAGAGTAATCACATTAGGTGATGTTTCTTCAGATGCTCCCGTTGTAAATAAACTTTACGGCTTGCATAGCTCGGGTATCTTAAGTGTGATAAGGCAGATTTCTCATGTAGACTCTATTGGGGCTTAGCCCTCTGTTAATTTTTTTTTCTCCCTTGTACGGCTTGATGGGGTCTTCCCATCCTTCTTTTTTCTTCCGCGGTCGCATTTTACTTCTTGATAGAGTGCAAGAGCTCTAAGTACTTCGAGCCCGATACCTCTCAGCTTAGCCCAGAATTTCTCTTGCGGAACCATCATTCAATGACTTACCGATATCCGGAATAAGCTTCTAAAACTTAATAATGACGACCAGTCACCTAATATACTCAATATACTCGTTCCAGTATTCAACCTCCTACGTATCTTAGTTGCACATGTGAAGTTTCAGTAATCTATTGTACTGACTAAAATTGCGTTACTTGTACATTTATGCGATCTAAGGGGGCTACGCATTACTCTCACCAAAACACGGGTTTAGCTCGGGCCAACTCAAATTTGCATAGAGGCCTCCATCCTATCAGCAGAATCCGAAAGCGTCTCCATCCATGGAGCATTGGAAGATAATGCGTGCCATCTGCCCGTGAAACCAGAGAATGCTCTTTTTTATTAAGCTGATAATTCAAGTTCTAAATATATCATCTTCTATATAGCAGTTTTAGTTTTGGAGAAAATTAAATATTCATGAGTAAATTTAAATTATGGATGGTTGATTTGTTTCTTAAGTCGGGTATAAAATTCAGTTTATTCTTAATTCTTCTGCTTGATTTTCAACAATATCAAATAGATCTCTTGTGATTATGCATATGCAAAATGTGAGAGAAAACATAAGTTGCTTTGTTGGGCTCATAAAAGAAAACGAATAAAAATTGAATGTATAATATTTTAGTGAAAATAGACAAACGTCACGATGAGGATAAGTCGTGAATTAAGAGATTAAAAGAAAATCTTCTTTGTGAATAATATTCTTTTGGTATGAGCTTGTCTTCTTGAGAAATCTTTCTGTATGAGGATCTGGATATTCAGGAAAAACAAAAATCAGAAGTAATCTCCTTTCACCTAAAATTAGTGCTATTTATATTTCTATCCACCCTATTGAAAAACAGATTAGTATTCATTGATTTCAAAATACTGGAAATCAAAGTGAAACTATTAAATTTAGTAAATTAAAGGCATAGCATTTTCTGCATCTAAATTTGGAATAACATGGTCTTGAACCTCCGGACTTCTCTGAATTCAGTTACCTTGACAGTAAATAATCCTTTCTTTCTTGCCAATATAAGTAATAGAAGCAAAACGATGGAATTAATGTGTAATACTTCAGCGTTATACTAATAACTATGATGATTAAAAAACATATTTTATATAAACATATTTTAGTATGTAACAGTTGTTGAGTTTTCTCAAACGTGAAAGTCCAAGAAGAATGTATAAGTCTTGCTCGTGTAGAATTTACCAAAACTGCAGCAAACCAAAGAAATTGACCCTCGCGCTAAAAGCCAAATCCATAAAAAAATTACCTAATACAAGATTAAGATTGAGTATTATTTTTGATAAAGACAATACTAGAAAGTGAATATTTTGCACATGGGAGGTTGTTATTCTATAAACTTCACAAACACAAAAAAAATATAAATAACACTGTCGTAAGTTTATGGTGAATATGCTTACGAAACTCGTTATCGCCTGAGCGAGCGTATGATCGAGAGCGAATTGATCGGTGCCGTCCATACTGACAATCAATCGCTATTATGATGTCAATTTAATTTTCTCATTTTATTTTGCATCAGATCACTTAGAGAAAATTTCGCTTTAGTTTGCTGATGACGATATTGTATACATAAAAAGACAAAATTAAATAAATTACAAAGCAATTGACATTGCAGAAAAGAAACAACAATGGAACTCAGGTCATCATAAAAAAATAGCAAAGTACTCACATTATAATAACCTAATTTGAGTGGTAATTTCAAGCATAAGATTCATGAAGAGCTTGTTGTGTTACTTTATCAAATCTGCATACATGGGTGAGAAATCATTCAAAATCGTGTATGGATAAATATAAATAAATTCAACTAATCGAGTTAATGGTTCAAAAAGTCATTTCATGTGCTGATTCTTATACAAGTCAATAGTCAATTATTTTATTTTTATCTCAATGAACATGCAAAAATATACACATTTGTTTAGATTAATCAATCATATCAAAATTTTAACCAATCAGATTGAATTAACAATTTGATGATCAATGATAGTCAACATAAAATTAACATGTATTAGTACTTACCATGGCAAGTATGGTAAATTATTGTGCCAGCAAAATTGGTAACAATAATCACATCAAAATTATTATTACAATGAGTGATCACATCAAATCATTAAAAGTAACTTGATAAATTGTTTAACAAATGTTGAATTTAATCTTAAAATCTGAATATGTAACATTCATGAATCTGAATTTTCTGTCACTATCCACTTCTTCTCTGGTTTTTATTTTTTCTTCTTCTTTGTAAACGATAGGGTTAAGAAATTGCAAAAGCATCATATGTGAGGGATAACAATTTGTTGGGTCATACCCCCATGGTGATGGGTGATGGGAAATGGGGGTCACTAAATGAAATTTACTGGAATTATAAGATTAAGGAATGAGAATGATGATCATCCTATTTGTAGTAGGACCTTTCTTTTCTGTACCCTACCACCTACAAATATGGCCATTGAACTAAATGAGATGCTTCACAACAAAGAAGCCATGACTTCATGAAACTCTAAAGAATGAATGTGGACATGAAAAAATTCCAACCCCACATAATTTTGTTGATTTCTGCCACCATTTCAAAATCATGTAAAAAGATGCACGTGCTGCCAAAGAACCATTGGCAACCATTTTACACCCAGGTCATGCATGCAATAGTCTATCGTGACCCAACCACCATGATGTAAATTTCTGTATGTATTTCTTGGCAGTTAGAACACCAGCCAAGCATCTTATCTACCAATATCATTCTTATCTAAAAACTTCACAAATTACTACAAGAAAGACAAAAAAAGAAAAATCTGCATAAGGAGATGCAAGGTGGGCTATCACATAATGGTTGGAAGGTGAATTGGTGGAACAATCCTAAGAAGCATACCATGGTGACATTGATCATGAAGCTATTGAAGTCAACCTAGACAATGTATGTGAACAATGGTCAGACCACATTCTTCCAATTATTGCACCAAGGCAATCTTGTAGACTGAGCAAAGATGCTTGATCAGCAAACCAAGGAACTGACATAGCAATTATAGATGAGCAATGGAAATACCCTGATCTCCCCATTCATGTTACATTTTTACATTAAAATGAAATTGCTTAAAAATGATGAGAAGAAGCTATTTCTTGCTCATCATTACCCACTAGGGTATCACCAATTACAACACAAGTATGAAGCAAAGACATAGAAGTACAAAGAGGTGTTGTAGAAGTATAGAAAGACAAAGAGATAGGTAAAGATCCCCAAGACAGTTGGAGCAAGCTCCAGCAAGAGGTGGAAAATTCCCAACATTAGAGCATTCATCCTCAATGTAGGCAACTTCCTTCCCTATGATTAGACTCTCCTCATATTGGGAGGGGGAAGATGCAAACCATAACTAAGAAGTATCAACCATCTCTACAATATGAATGGAGGTAGACTTGTGAGCTGGCATGTCTCTCACTCAAGATGAACCTCTAAAGGCTATTATATTAAGTGTGAATACATATGAAAATGAGTTTTAATTTACCTCATTGGAACCATCTTCCCAAGGGATTTTTGTAGACACCAAGATCATGGTAAATAGAGCTATAGAAAAGAAGTTATGTTTACTTGGAGAATGGGACAAATGTGTCCTATGGGCATTGTAGGATTCTATTGCAGGATTGCAGGGATTGTTACGAGACTTGTGGGAATGGCTCCAATGGGATGGAAATGGGACTAAGGGACTACATGAAGACTACATAACTATAGGGATGTATCATATGGGAAATTGCAAGAATTGCTCTCACTTGCATAACTTTGTGAGGTGACGTGTATCAATTGGTACAAACAATCTAGGGTTAGATAGTGGACCAACTCGCATCACACATTCCATAATTAGAGGACAAGTGCAAGTAGATATATTTTTTGTGTCAATGGTCAATGGAGACTTAAATGGTTTTTTTGACAACTCTTGATCAATAGTTCAAGAGTGAATAAAAATCCTCTACAACTATGGACATAAGCAAACATCGGCTGAACCATATGAAATTTGGTGTGATTTCTATGCGTGCTTTTCTTGACCAGATTGATGAATGAGTTTTGCTCCATAGATTAGCAAGACCCCTCCCTATTCATGTTGCTTTCTTAAATTCAGTTAAATGCACTTTCTCACAACATATTATGGTAACACAACATGGACTAAGAAGGCAAACAACTAAACTCCATCACACTCCTCCAAGGCTAGAACTCCAAGGCATCTCCAAGACTCACGACATTGCTCATTAGAGAACTCAAGGAAAGAGAGAGTTGCAAATGAAAGGATGATGAATACCTTTTCATCTCTATTTTATATACTAATCAAAAAGTTACTCAACAAAGTTGCCAATTACTGTAATAACTCAAGTTATTAAGCAAAAAGTCATAAAATGTCAAAAGTCTTAAGGAATATCCAAACTTATGCAAATAATTCTCTAAGCATGTGGTCTTATCTTGACCCAACTATTAAGTCAAGGATTCACATGTGCTATCCTTAGAGTATAGAAGAATCTGAACCAAAAAGGTTTGTGGGTCCAAGAGTTCTCAACTTTTTCCTCAAACCCAAAATAGCTAAGAATAATACCAAGTCAATACAATCTAAAATAATGATGCTCACTCTTTCACCTTCCTCTAAAGTAGAGTCACTTCTATCTTGGCTATGAGTAATTCTAGCTATTTATGACTAATATAGAAGCTTGGTTAACTCCATATAAAAAATATCTTCAACTATATTTAATAGTAAACTAAATATCCCAATAGAAAATACATGCACCCATCCTAAGGATAACTCCCTTGAGAAGGAGAAGACTTTGGATGAAGAGGAGGAAGAGTCCCAATTGCAACACTACAAAAGCATGCAATCAAGAACTCAGAGATAGAGGTACTAAATGTCTTTGACTACACAAGTTCTTTGGGGCAATAGATAAAGGACCAACCAAAAGGAGAGATACTCAAAGACATGAAACTTGAAACAACAAGCTCAAGAGGAGGAAAGTTGAAGGAGAAGAAAAGACCTACAAGTGTGGAGAAGGGTAAGTACAAGAGCAAAGGAGTACCCTTGAATGCAAAAGAATTGAAGGTGAAGGAGGATTCTACCCAAGTGCAAGTAGATGAGAAAGCATATCAAGAAGGAGATGTAGGGTCATGCTCCAAAGAAGTGCTAGAAGTGAGGAGGACCTCAATGGCTTCCAAAGTAGATAATGACACCCAATGAAGGGAAGAGGAAGGGAATGTCAACCAAGACAAAGGAAATGCTTCAGGACCAACAAAAGACCAAAATCAAGAGTAGGTCCCAAGATGTTTGTGAATATCTATGTGGGTTATCTATACATTGGGACTTACTCTAAAGATGATGGAGGATTTAATCCCCTTCTACCATGAGATACAACCTGACATCAATGATTACCCAAGGTTGATCAAGTACTACAATACTCTATTTAGAGCACCATTTGGGAGGAGAGTGAGACTACCAAGGAGATAGTGGGATCTCAAGAAGGTATGATAAAGCTCAAGGATCAACTTCTTACTATTGAAGAAAGATGTCATAAGCAAGTGCAATGACTTTATTAGTGGGACTGCATGGTTGACCCATAGGAGGTCACCCAACTCAAGGAGTAGCTTGCAATTGTAGAAGAAAAATGTTGTGAGCTAGAGCAAGCTCCAAGGAGAAGGAATGTGGACGTGGCAACGTTTATATAACAATTTGAGGCTTACCCTACACAAAAGATCCAAAAGTTGGAAGAAAAACTTACAACTCAATAGAAAGATCTCAAATCCGTGTGGGAGCAATACAAGTGTGACAATCCAATGTCAATGTACTAATAGTATAATTGGTAAGAATAGGGCTTTCCCTCAAGGAAATAGGTTGGAAATGAGCAAAAATGAGAATAAGGTGTCACAATGTCACATAATCTATTCTTACTTGTTTAACCTCTTGGGCCAAAACCACTCTAAGAAGAAGGTAGAGACACCCACCGTGGCATCCTACAAAAAAGAGAAATTTACCACCACTCGTGCAAAATATTTAGTTGAATAAGCTCTTGATAATGGTGGTTCACTTCAAGCCAAAGACCTCTTCCTCTTGAAGGGCCTCTTTTATCCTAATAGTTAGTCCCTCCTTGTAGATTTATTTCATACCAATGGTCCATTCTCAAGCCAAAGGTTCGTTCACCTTGATATAGTCATTGACTACATGCATCCCTTCCCAAAAAATGTAATCCCAACAAACTTCAAGATCAATTGTCTCCTTGGCTTTTCTATTCCATAGTACTCTTAATGCTCTATCATTCCCAAAACATTTCTTTGTATTGACTTGCTCATTTAGAATGTCAAGGGTAACTTCTATGATAATGTGCAAATTTCCTAAGTAGGTACTCAAGCATTCATTCCCATTGAATTTCAAGGGTAACTTTCTTGATTTAGTGCAAATTTCCTAAGCAAGTACTCAAACACAAACTCCTACTACAAGATTCTTCTCCTCTATTTGACCAAGCACACAATCAAAGATGTAAGCAAAAGCAATTCAACATAAAGAACTTAGAGAAATCTATAGGGTAAATACTTTGATTATGAAAGAGGTGGACATAGCTTTTTAAGGTTGCAACCCATATACACAATTTCCTAACTCTTAAGATGAAGATGATCAATGGCTAAGACTGTTGGAAATCTTCTAATGACAACTACTTTGATTTATTGCTAATCTTATCCTTAGTGCAATTAAGAGGTGACTACGCATCCACCACCAATTATAACTACTATCAATGTGTAATTACAATTCCAAAATCTTTGTTTATTGTGGTGCTCCTAATTCTTAAAAAAATTACTTTTATTGATCAAATCAGGGTTAAGTGCTAGAAGATCACCATGAATAACCATGAGACTACTCGCAGTTTGACTTAAATCTTCCTTAGTGGGCTCCGATGTAGCCTGCATCTTGATAGAAGCACACAAAAACTGCAAAGACCTTTGGGTAAAACTCATTTCCACTTCACTAGTCACGTTTCATATATGCCTAGAGCCACTACCTAACTTCTAAAGAAGATATTCTAAAGAAAATGTGAAATTTTTTGCCTCCTCTCTTGGCAAAATTTGCGATGTTGATGTAGGTTCACACGCCACAAAAGTTCTAAAAGAGCTTCTAATTCTAAGACCGGAATGTAGGGAATTCAAAACGTAACACCATGCAAATTACTCGTTTTCTGTTCAAAAGTGACATCACTTTCAAACAGAAACAGACCAAATATTGATGATGGGCCAAATGGAATCTAGAGGAATTACGGTCATTTTGGAGCTCCTTTTTTGGTTTTTCTTTTGTTTTACACTACTTTTGATGTGGCGTAGGTGTGGCAAACATACTATCGACAAAATTTGGTATTAGTTGATGTTAGGTAGAATTTATGTCTTCTTTATAGATTCATCTCTTTAACTTCAGTTTCTCAATTGTGTGAGAAAATCATTAAGAAACAAATGGTCCTATTAATTTGATACTGAAATTAGGGAGAACATTGGATGGTATTATTTATTTTAAGGTGAAGGAAGAATTGATACCAAATGAACCAATTAGCCTAAAGTCGGATACAACATGGACTTATCACGTTTATTGAATTGAAATACAAATCTTTGTGAAAACAAAGCCACAAATTAACTTTGAGCCCAAAGTCCCTAAATACACATTAAGCTCGCGTTAGAAACTGAATATTTTGCACATGTGAGGTTGTTATTCTATGAGTCTGATAAATCTCACAAACACAACAAAAATACCAATAACACTATTGTAAGTTTATGGTGAATATGCTTACAAAACTCATCATCGCAAGAGTGAGCGTATGATCAAGAGCAAATTGATTGGTGCCATCCATACTAACAACCAATTGTGATTGGAATGTCAATTTAATTTTTTGATTTTATTTTTCATCAGATCACTTAAAGAAAATTGAACTTTTATTTTGCTGATGACGATATTGTATACCTAAAATACTGTATACCTAAAATGAAAAAAAAAGAGAGTTACAAAGCAATCAACATTGCAGAAAAGAAAGAAAAATGAATGCAAAGCATTGGAAATTGCAAAGAAAAATAGAACTCAGGTCTCCATAACAAAATAGCAAAGTACTAACTTTATAATAATCTAATTTGAGTGGTAATTTCAAGCATAAGGTTCATGAAGAGCTTGTTGTGTTACTTTATCAAATCTGTATACATGGGTGAAAAATCATTCAAAATCTTGTATGAAAACATCCACCTTGGTATCCATCGGGCGGATCTTCATCAAGCTCAAAGGTGTGAATGGATGCTCTCTGTACATGAGGAAGAATGGTGTAACTTGTGTGGATGTATTCATTGAATTGTTGTATGCAAATTCCACCACTTGAAGTAATGTGTCCCACCTTTCTTGTTCTTCTAAGGTGAAGCCCCGGAGCATGTCCTCACTGGTGCAATTAGCCTGCTCTATTTGAACATCAATCTATGGATGGTAGGCTATGCACATGGCCAATTTGGTTTTGAACAAACCAAAAAGTGTTGTCCAAAAAAAATTGGTGAATTGAGTGCCTCTATTGGTGATGAGCACTCAAGATAGACCATGGTGAGAAAAGACTACATCTAAATACAATTGAGCTAATTGTGGAGAAATCACATCATTGGTGGTAAGATGCATATGAATCATTTTGCTAGGTCGGTCAACAAAGAATAAATGGAGTAAAGCCATAAGGTAGTCTTGGGCAATTTGCAAACCAGATCCATGCTTACTTGTTCTCAACGTTGTATAGGAGTAGGAAGGGGTTGAAGGAGTCCTATGGGTGCTTGATTAGAAGATTTATTTTGTTGATAGAGTAGATAGCTAGGAATGTACTCATCACATTGTTGCTCATCTTGGGCCAATAGTAATGGCATTTGAATATCAGGTAGTCAAAGTGACCATACTTTGTTTGAAAGGTAGTCTTTTGGATATCTTCTTCTGCAATCCAAATTTGGTTGTAACCGCTTTGTAGATCAATTTTGGTGAAGTGTTTTGCCCCATTGAGTTGATCAAATAGGTCATTTATGCAAGGTAAGGGGTATTTATTCTTCACCATTTGCTGATTTAGGCCACAATAGTCAATGCACATGCATCTTATACTATCCTTTTTCTTCACAAACACGACATGAGCTCCATATGGTGACATGCAAGGTTGGATGAATCCTTTTTGCAGCATACCCTTGATTTGAGCCTTACACTCTTCCAACTCATGAGGTGATAGACAATATGGGGCCTTACAAGGAGGTGCCTTCCCAAGAATTATCTCAATTTTATGATCAACTCTCCTTTTTGGTGGTAATCCTAAGGGTAGGTCATCTAGGAAAACATCTTCAAACTGATTAACCAAATCTCTTAGTTTCTCACAAACTTGTCCATTGAATTGTGCATGCTGGACTTCTCTTGTTACCCCCATGAAATATCTATTTGTCTTACATATAACTATTGCCCATATGCCATATAGAGGTAATTCTTGCCTTTGTGCTCTCTGTTTAACTCCAATGACCTTCCATTGGGGAGTCCTCATTATTTTCTTCCTCCAATCTACTATGGGCTTGTAGTGCTTTATCCATGGCATACCTAGGATTGCATCATAACGAGCTAATCGTATCACTCGCCACTCAATTGCTTCTTGATATCTTCTTATAGAGAGTGTTGCCTTTCTAGGTAACAACTCAATCCTCTCTGTCAACTCCAATAGATAATTCTACTTCCTCGTTCTTATCCTTCTCTAGATCCATTCTTGAGCTTATTGTAGTAGAGCGAGACAAGAAAATTCTTTGTTGCTCTATGGCCTGTCAATACTCTCACCTGATTTGCTTCTAGGACTCCATTTACAACAATCATTATGAGCTTGTCCTTTTTAGTCTCTTTGTACTTGTCTTCTTCTTTCCCTGCTATTTTGCTTCTCCATTGAGCCAGTAAGGCCATGAGGTACATTTATTAGCGATCTTTGTTTTTGAGGTGATTTCTACATCCTCCTCTTCAACTCTTCTCTCCATGTCATTCAAAGATGGCCTATATAGAAGCTAAGGGCCTTTAGGAAAATAAGTGCAACAATTGATGGCAAGGTGCTTGACTCAGCTTGTAAAAGACCAAAACCGATGAGAGAAATAGGAGAATGGAAACTCACATTGGGACACTTGAATGAGTGAAAACTCCAAATGCCTAGCATGAGCTTCGGCTTTGGTATTTATAGGTAGCATACAAGACCCTTGAAGCTTCCTTGAGCTGTTTTCTTGGAGTGCAAGCCAAGTTCACCAGAAGCTGCCTACTTGGCATGCAAGCTAAGCTAGTTAGAAGCTTCCTTCTAGAAGCTACCTGCTTAGGGCGCAAGTTAACTAGTTGGGGAGCTTCCCAAGAAGCTTCTCAGATGCTTCTAGAATATTCTAGGATATTTTGTCTTATTCTCTACTTTGTAAGCCTGACTAACTTTGTCGCTAAACTCCATATTGTTACATATTCCCCCGCCGCTAGTTGGTGATGTCCTTGTCGCCAGTGAAGCTTCAAATTCCTGGATGGCCGTCTGTGCATTTTGGAGATGGGAAAGAGGTTCCCATGTGGCATCATGAAGGAGATACCCTTTCTAAAGGACCTTGCACTCCGTATGTTAGCGACGGCCTCATTGAATATGGCGACGCGTAAGGATACGATCAACTTCGTACTCCTCATGATCATTGATAGGGACAGGAAGAGGGGGAGGTTGGACTCAAGAGGAAAAGGAAGAGGGGTTAGGAACAAAGGGTTTCAACCTGGAAACATGAAAGATAGGATGGATACGCATGTGACAAGGCAAGGCAAGTTGATAAGCAACAGGAGAGACAATGTGAGTGATATCAAAGGGTCCTATTCGAATTAGGGGCAAGTTTACAAACTTGGGTATCAAGGGGAAGAGGGAGGTTACTAGAGGATAGCATGACTTTATCACCAACTTCAAAGGTGAGATCACGACCATGGTGGTCCGCATATTGTTTTTGGCAATTTTGAGCAACAAGGAGGTGAGACTTGGCTTGTTGGAGAGATTAGGATATAGTGGTAAAAAATGTGGAAGTATGAGGAACCTAAGAGGGAGGGGAAGCAAGAAGAGAATCTGGAACAAGCGGATCTTGGCCAAAGTTGAGAAAGAAGGGAGAAAATCCGGTGCTGGCCTGTTTGGAATTGTTGTAGGCAAACTCTACGGCTGCAAGACATTCATCCCAGTTAGTATGGTGTACATTGACAAAGGCCTGCAACATATCTTCCAATGGACAATTTGCACGTTTGGTTTGCCCATCAGTTTGAGGATGATAGGCCATGGACAAAGCAAGCTTGGTACCGAGTATCTGGAAGAGTGCTTGCCAAAACTTCTCGGTAAATTGAGGATCACGGTCAAAAATGAGTACACGTGGCATCCCATGATGCTTGAAGACATTGTCAAAGTAGATTTGTACTAAGGTTGGAGCATCCATGATATCACAGGTTGGTACCAAATGGATTTGCTTACTAAGCTTATCCACAAACACCACGATTGCGGTGTGTCCTTGTTTTGTCCTTGGCAAGGATGTGATGAGATCCAAGCTCACATGCTCCCAACGAGCGGATGGAATGGCGAGTGGTTGAAGGATTCCACTCGGCTTCTGGTTTGACCTTGTTATGTTGGAAACTCTCATATGATCGGACAAAGTCTCAAACTTCTCATGTCATGTTGGGCCACCACCATTGGTGTTGGATGGTGCCCAAGGTCTTGTCCACTCCCATGTGACCAGCTATTGGTAAATCATGGGCTTCTTGAAGGCATACAAGTCGAAGATCACCTTTGGCTGGAACATAGATCTGGTCTACATGGAATAAAAGGCCTTCCTTGAAGGAGAAGGTGTTGTACTCTTTGTCACATGCTGGCAGACAACCGTGTACCATTTGGAAGAAGGGATCTTGTTGTAGAGCTGATTGAAACTCATTATGGACCTTAGGGTCAATGGACACCGTTGTAATTGCTGCCATGATGAGAGGAAGAGCCTTTAAATCAGGTCGTTGTGATAGAGCATTAGGGATGACATGGAACCGACCTGGTTTGTACTCAAGTTTGATGTCAAACAATTGGAGTTGCTCTTCTCATCGATGATACTGACTCTTCATGTGCTCCAAGTGTAAGGTTTGCAACAATGGCTTGTGATCAGTTTGCATGATCACTTGTTTCCCCAAGAGATAATGCCTCCATACCTTGGTGGCATATACCATTGCAAGTTGTTCCCGATCTCAAGCAAAGTAATTTCTTTCAGCTATATTTAGTCGGCAAGACATAAAGGCAATAGGATGTAGTCCATCTAGAAATTCTTGTTGCAACACAACTCCAATTGCAGAGTTAGAAGCATCAAAATCAACCACACAAGGTAGTTGAGGATCATATGATTGAAGAATGGGTCTTGAAGACACCATATGCTTTAACTTCTGGACTGCTTCTTCATGCTTGGTAGTCCACTGGAAGCTCAAGTTCTTTCCCAAGAGGCCAGTCAATGGTGCAACCACGTGAGCATAATAGTGGATGAACCGTCGGTAAAAACTCATCAGTCCATTGAATGCTTGTACCTCTGTAGCATCCTTTGGAGTAGGCCAATCAGTAGTGGCCTTGATCTTCTCTTCTTCCATCTTGATCCCCTCTAATGAGATCTTATGACCCAAGAAGGTAACCTCCTTCTGCTAAAAAGCACACTTTGACTTCTTGCAGTAAAATTTTCATTATTGTAGTTGTCTTAGGCCTTCTCGCACATGATTCACATGTTTTGCCTCTGCACTCCTATAGATTAAGATATCATCTAAGAACACCACCATGGACTTATCCAATAGTCCATCCAACACCTGATGCATCTATTCCATGAAGACTGCTTGAGCATTAGTGAGTTTGAAAGGTAGAACTCTCCACTCAAAATGTCCATACCTTGTGCAAAAGGCAGTCTTTTGCACGTCCTCTCCTTCAATAGGAATTTTCCAATAGCCGCCACGAAGATCTAGCTTGGAAAAGTAGCATGCTCCACTTAGTTGATCAAGCAAGTCATTGACTCGAGGCAAGGGATATGCATTCTTCACAGTTTGCTTATTGAGTCCATGGTAATCAATACAGAAATGAAGTCCTCCATCCTTATTTGGAACAAATAGTACCGGTGCTCCCCAAAGAGAGGTACTATGTTGTATGAAATCCTTCTCCAACAACTCTATAAGTGTTGTTCGTAGCTCCTCCAACTCCTTTGGTGAGAGCCGATAGATTGGTCTACTCACTGGAGTACTCCTTGGCAATAACTCAATCTTGAAAGGCATACCTTGATCGGAGGGTAATCCCTTTGGCAGATCATCCAGAAACACATTTGCAAACTCCTGAACTATCCGATCAACCATTGCTTGATGAGGCTCTTGGTCCTCAGATTGTTCTTGTGCAATCGGCTTGACCCACACCGCAAATACAGACTTATCTTCCTCCAAAGCTTGCTCTATGGCCGCTTCTTTAACAAACTTCCCTTCCATGAACTCATCTCTCTTCCAAGCTTGCTCCACGGTTGCTTGGAAGATTCTTGCCTTCAAACACCTTGGGTTTCAGAAATCAAATGCAATCTTCTCCATCTCGAACTGGCACTTTATCTATCTGTTCTTGTCGTTGTTGGTCTCATTCATCCAACAATCGAGTAAGATGCTCAATTTGTTGTTGCATTGCAAGGATAACATCCGGTATTGCCACCATTGCTACTACTCTACCCTCAGTTTATCTAGTTGATTAACACATAGATACAACACGTCCACCGTTCATTATAAGTTACAACTGGAAGTATCAAGGGTTCCTCTGACACGGTGATCATATGTAGAAAATCCTACACAAAGCGCGAGGTGATGAATTGTGTGAAACAATGCTTTGGTAATATCTGGACATGAAAGTCCCAATGGTTTGGCGGAAGTGGATTTGGTGGTCCATAAATTCAATCCATACCATTCTTGTTCTGATACCAATGTAAAAGACCGAAACCAAGGAGAGAAATAGGAGAATGGAAACTCACATTGGGACACTTGAATGAGGGAAAACTCCAAATGCCTAGCATGAGCTTCGGCTTTGGTATTTATAGGTACCATATAAGACCCTTGAAGCTTCTCAAGAAGCTTCCTTGAACCACTTTCTTGGAGTGCAAGCCAAGTTAACCAATAAGCTTCTCAAGAAGCTTCCTTCTAGAAGCCGCCTACTTGGCATGCAAGCTAAGCTAGTTAGAAGCTTCTAGAAGCTTCCTTCTAGAAGCTACCTACTTAGGGCGCAAGTTAACTAGTTGGGGAGCTTCCCAAGAAGCTTCTTAGATGCTTCTAGAATATTCTAGGCTATTTTGTCTTATTCTCTACTTCGTAAGCCCGACTAGCTCCGTTGCTAAACTCCATATTGTTACACGGCTTGTGAGCCGGCCTATCTCCCACTCAGGATGAACCTCTTATGGCTATTATTGTAGCGCACCATGGACTAAGAAGGCAAAGAACCCCAACTCCATCATACTCCTCCAAGGCTAACACTGCAAGACTCAAGACATTGCTCACTAGAGAACTCAATGAGAGAGAGATAGTTGCAAATGAAAGGAACTACTCACCCTTAGTTTATATACTTATGAAATAGTTATGCACCAGAGTTATTAATTACCAGAGTAATTCAAGTTACTAAGCCAAAAGTCAAACAAAGTCAAAAAGCTAAAGGAATATCCATAATTAGGGGAATATTCTCCTAAGCATTTGGTCTTATCTTAAACCAACCACTAAGCTAAGGATTTCTTCACATGGGCTATCCTTATAGTATAAAAGAATCTAAAATAAAAAGACTTGTGGGTCCACGAGTTTTGAACTCTTTCCTCAAAGCCAAATATCTAGGAATAATACCAAGTCAAAAAACTAGAATCCAAAATAGTGGTGCTCATCTTTTCCACTTACTCTAAAGTAAGATCTCCTCTATCTTAACTTTGACTAACTTTAGCTAATCATGATTAATGTAGAACCAATCTTCATCTTTATATAAATAATATCTCTCAAGTACTTATAATACCAAACTAAATATCACAATAGCACATACATGCACAAATGGGTATTATAGGCCACAATTTTAATGACATTATTTTGCCCGAGTCTCTTCTTATTGTGGGACCTAATCTCTCCTTTCTTGGATACGTCCCCATTCTCCTTTGGGCGGTCGTGTTCCTCATTCTTTGAATCTAGTATTGCACAATTCCATGGGGATTGGTCCACCAAAGTGTTGTGTTTCAACCCAATAATGTAGAGTAGGAATGACCCCTTTACCTCCTCCTAGCACCCTTGCTATTCTTTGAGCACAAGCAATGGCTTCAAAAACCATAGAAGGGTTTTGCACCATTACTTCTTGGCAGATTTGCTCTTTTAATCCTTTTTTAAATTGTCCAAAGTTTTTTCTGGACTTATGTCAATTATTGCAACATGTAAATCAAGGAATACCTCCATGGTTCTTGCACACTATTTTTTTGTTTCAACTCCCATAGTTGGTTTCAGGCTATTTGCACTAAATCCACCAATTGGAAGTTCTTCAACAACGCTTCCTGCATGGCTGTCCAAGTGACCTCCCTTCCTTCTACTAATGTTTATCATTCCCAAGCATCATACCATGTGAGGGCTTTATTGGTCAAGTACCCACATGCAAACACACTAGTAGAGCAATTGGTGATTTCAATTTTGAACAATTGAAAGTATTCATTCTTGAAATCTAGTTCTCCATGATTCCCATGGAATGTTGTCCCTTGTAAGGCTTGATGTTGCAGGTCTTCTTCATCCACAATAACAATGTAGCCTTGTTGTTGACCAAGGTTGGTGTCCTTGGCATCAATGACTCTCCATGTGCTTTGATCGCTAGTATTGGGTTTTGAGAAAACTCTCCTTCATGCATTGCCTGATCATTCCTGAAGGTATGTACTTGACTTTGCAATGCCTCCATGGATCTTGATCTCCCAAAACTCATTCAACATTTCTTGCATCAACTCTTGCAACTGTGGATCCACGATTCCTACACACAACACTATTCAATTTCTACTTCCTACTTCAATAGAAGGTTAATATGATTAATCAAGAGGGAGGATGGACTATTGGAACTACCATTGGGACCTCAAAACTATCACTCATTGATAGTATTCTTCATCAAAATTGCAAATTATGAAATCGCTAAACATTACTTTTGGTCGTATCACATAACGGATTTCACTTGAGTTTTGAAAGTGAGAGGATTAAGTATATTCAAATCCATCATAATAGAATGTATATTGTCAAATCCCACTTTCTATTGTAGATCACCATAGGTAGAATCATTGGGTTTGATGAATTCATCACTATATCCATGAACTTTACTCCGAAATAAAAAAACAATATACACTCTCACTTGCTCACGTTAGATGTACATAATCTTGATGTGGAACAGATTCAAGAACAAAAAGCGGGGTGCTAGATATTGTCCTTTAGGAGCCTCCATTCCATCCTCTCTCTAGCACACTCCTTATTTATCAATTACATTGTAGTATCTCTCCCCAAAAATTACTTAGTCTCAATAGCCAATGTTCTTCCAAGAGGGATGATTTGCTCTCTTGGGTTGAAACACCTACTCTAATACCATTTTTATCTTCCAAGGATAAAAGAACTAAAGAGAAACACGAAAGAAGAAACACACAATTTCACACTCAACCTCCGATGCCCCAAAGGAGCACCTTGCCTATGTTATATAGTAAAGGGGACTCCCCCAAAGGAAGCGCCACCCTTGGATCAGATACATGGATTGGTGACTTGTAAGCAAGCTCTACCCTTGTATTGGTTGCATGCATGGGTGACATGTTGGTTCTGATCTTATCTAGTTGGTCAAACCATCTTTGACCGAAGGAAATCTTTAGGGAATCTTCTTGTAAGAATCTCCAAATCACATGGGTGAGGTACCATTAGAATGCTCTGAATGCAACAAACCTAAGGGGATGGAAGGCTAACCTTTTCTCCACTAGAGGAGAGTATGCTTATTTTCAAGGCCTAATTCATCCGTATAGGCTTCCAAAATTAGCTCTAAAGTTTCTAGGCTATTTTTGGCTCTTGTCATATTAGCAGAAGTCCTCTTTTGGTGACATCTCTATCTGAACTATCTAGCTCATCAAGCCTAACATCCTTCTAGATGTTACCAAGGCAATTTCCAACTTTAGATGATATGTCTAGCTATTGGTATTACAAATGAACATAGATAACAAATTCATAAAATAGGAATTGACAACCAAGATCAAGACCACATTTAACAACAAGCAATCAAGGAACAATGAGTAAAGAGTGGCCAATTAAAATGATCCTACAAAGAAGAGCCATAGTATGTGCATAGGTATCAATGGAACACTATTTTTTAAAATTGACTCCATTCTCAAAAATTTGGCTAGCACTTCCACACATTATTTGCCTCACTACCAAATCTACATCAAATCACACAAAGCTTCTGCACGTAATCACTCTCAGGAAAATCTAAACCATGATCAAAGTACCAACATTTTGTTAGGCTTGGAGATACCACCAACACACTACACGTAATTTCCCCATGATGTTCACTTCTCTAATGTAATTAGTTCTTCTTCAACTCAAATCACACTCAAATAGATCAGCACTTGATCATTCACTCAACACTCTACCAACAATTGGGCACTAATTACAATCAAACCACACCTACTCTAGCTAAGAGACTCCAGGTGATGCTCACCGGCCTCTATCCACCATAGGCAGGAACTCAAAGGCTCAACATTAAAGAAGTGAGCTCTTAGGAGCTGCACTTTGAAGGTATACCCCTCTGCTCAACCTAGGTCTCAAGCCCTAATGGTGCCATTGATGACACATCTGACAGTATGAATAGTGCAAGTGATGGTGGGTCCCACCATGTGATTAGTAGCCCTAACATGAAATCAAACCATCCACAAGTAGTCCATGAGTAACTACCAAAATACCTATGACTATCAACACTACTACTCCAACATCCGAGCAATCTAGCTTCAACGCCACAAAAGTTGTGACATCATTTCCAACTAGTATCCTTGTGCAAACAAACTATTCTTATTGATTATACTATAAGTATGTTGAAACTGACCTATTGTAGCCACAAAATTGTTGTGTAGTCTAGAAAGAATATCAAGCTGAAGGTTCTTCCAAGACAAAGACCTTCCAAGGCCAAAGATGTTTTCTTGGTCGGAGGTGCATTAGAATACTTAATGGATTCCTACCTAGTTCCTTTGGGACAAGAATATCTTTTTCCTAAAACCTACTACAAGAAACTACCTTTGCCCTTACAAACTATAATCACCTTTGCCCTTATAAAGTATAATCAACAAGTCTATTTGGTCTTGGTACCCTAGAATCTCTTCCAATAGCACCTTCATGGAATACTTGAATTTCTTCAATGTGTGCTCAAGTAGTTTGATGTCTATTTGCTGCATGTGCTCATCCATATATACTTTTGTGGTGAGAGCATGTGCTTGGGATCTTGAATCTCAAGCCTTCAATTTCTCCAAGGAGGACTCTATTACCTCTTATGCAATTCCCACAAGCTGGTCCCGTGCCATCTCTATCTTTGCCAAAATCATGGTCTTCTCTAGGTTGAACTAGGTGCAACTTTCCTCCATCTCAGCCAAGATCTCCTCCTAAATGGCTGCACAATCTTTAGCATGTTCTTCCTTCTTCTCCTTGATTTTTGCCATGAGCTTCTTCACTTGCACGTTGGTCATTCATATCTCTTCTTGATATCAAACTTCTATTGCAATGGGAGCCACCTTTACCTTCTCTACTTCTTCCTTTAGTGCGTCAATTTCTTTTTCTTGAGCCTCTATTTTTTCCTCATGCTACTCTTGCGGTGTGCTTCTTTTTCCTCAAAAGCTTTCTCCTCATGCACCTTCTTCTCTAAGCTTGGCTGCCTCTTGCACCAAAGTCATTATGTCTCTTCATGTATCTAGGTAGTAAGGACAACCATCATTCAGTTCTTCCTATATCTATGCTCATTCTTGCACCACTCCTTGCACTATTTGGTGGAGATGGTTGAGAAGGGTAACATAATCCAGAATCCTCTCATAACATTCATATACGTGGGAAGAAGATACTCCATCATCCAACATTGGGCTTATTAGTGAATGACCAATTTAGAAATTGGCACCACAAACACCAAGACAACATCTCTTCCACTTATGCTAGCTTCTTTCATGGTTTTGAACAAGGCCAAAGGTTCACTTTCCTCCCTCTCAATCTTTACAAACAACATGGGCTTATTGATTCAGGTTTATCCTACATTGCAGCTGAGACTTGGGTCTTGGAGAATCCTTTTTCCTAAAGATCATCTTCTAGCTGAAGTCTTTGCTTGTTCTAAAGTGTATCTTTAGCCCAAAGTCCTCCCTCTGCTTGGCAAGAACAAGCATCCTCCATGACTTCTTCCACATTGAGTATGTCTTCTCTCCTAAGTACTCCGTCTCCCTCTAATTCTACATCTCCTATAGATGGGAACAAAGGAAAATTGGCTGTCCTTGGGCTCTCA
Organism: Lunularia cruciata; assembly: GCA_948567375.1. NCBI lineage: Eukaryota > Viridiplantae > Streptophyta > Marchantiopsida > Lunulariales > Lunulariaceae > Lunularia > Lunularia cruciata. The sequence goes on from OX419756.1 coordinate 12,069,562, forward strand.
ACTATAGCCTTATCGGGGCTGGAAGGTCCAAATTCTCCATCAAATCTCCCAAGCATTCTTTCTTTTGCTTGAATATTGCTCTTTGCCCTTGGAGGAGTTTGGCCGATTGGTTCTTCTTCTTCTTCTTCTTCCTCCTCCTCCTCCTCCTCCTCTTCCTCTATAAGATCCTCCTTGTCCTCTTTGTTGCCTTCACCTTTAGCCTAGAAGGAGTTGTAGGTCTTTTCTTGATTATTGGCTCTATGGCTATCTTCTCTTGTCCCTACTTCTCAAAGCCCACAATATTATAGCCTTCTTTCACCTCTATGTACTTCCTTGTGCAAGAAACATCTACTTGTTCCTCGATACATTTTCTTATATAAGTGATCTCTTTGAGGTTTGTAAAAGTGTCTTGAGGGGAAGAACTGGTCTAGATACTTCTTCTTCGCCTTTGGGATTGGTAAATCCATCCCAAAGTAGAAATGAATGACAAAGAGAGATGCCAAACTCACTCCTCCTTCCTTGTTCATACTTTTGGCAAGTTGTCTTGTCCTCACCTAGAACATTTTTGACCAATTCATAGGTCTTCCTTGGTCTAAATACTCAAAGAAAATTGCCTCACTATTGTTGAGGAAATTTTTTTGTTTAGACTTGAACAACTTTATCATTGATTTGACTAAGATACTCCTTGCAAGATCTTTAATACATAAGACAGACACATCAACAAGGTAGCAATTGACCATCACAAGAAATAATTCTTGGATTTCAAGAGGGAGCAAGAGGAATGTATGTGCTCAGGGTAAAGAAGTAGCATCATTGAAGGACTTATAAGATGCCCACATCCAATTGGCCAAGGGAAAACTGCTCCAAAACACATATAAAGAGAAGGCCAAAGTATCTATTGGAGAATTGACCATGATGCTCTTTGAGCACAAGGAGAAGCAGTATACTCTTTGTGTGTAAGTAAGACATGAAGTGGAGATGGAGATGAAGTCCATTTGTGATAACCTGGACAAAGAGTAGAACATCCTTCTCATTGTCATGGAGAATGCCACTAATTGCATGAAAAATCAAGTGGAGAAGTTGGTCTTGACCCAAGCTCATCAAATGAAACTTAAGTGAGCTGAAGTTAGAGATCTATACCTTGGAAGAAAATTTCTACTCCAATTACCAACTAAACAAGCTAGTTGATAGATTAAGGAAGCATACTAACACCAAGTTCCAATATGACTTAGCTATCATGCAAAAGGAACTTGTAGAGTATATAAATCTGATCAAAGTGATAGTCATGGTATGCAAAGGCAAAGGTAGTTGTAATACTAAGAGCTAGCCATATGATCTAGATGTGAAATTTGGTTTGGTTTGGTAACATCTAGAATGATGTTATACATGATGGTCAAAATATATCAGATAGAAGTATCACCAAAAGAGTAATTCTACAAATAGGGTAGAAATCAAATAGATTTGAAAACCTTAGAATCAATAGCTAGAAATATGATTTAAAGGTGAGAATTGGATTGGTAACATCTGGAAGGATGTTACACATGATGGACTGAATAGATCAGAAAGAGGTATCACCAAAAGGGGACTTCTACTAATGGAGTTGGAACCGAAATATGCTTGAAATCTTTGAAGGCAATTTTGGATGCCTAAACAAATGAATTAGGCCTTGAAAATGAGCAGATCCCTCCCTGCAACAGAGGAAAGGCTGGCCTTCCTTCCCCCTGGTTTTTTTTGTTTAGAGCTTTCCAACGGTACCTCACCCATGTGATTTTGAGATTCCTACAAGAAGATTCCCTAAAAGATTCCCTCTGGTCAAAGCTTGTTTGCCCAACCAGATATGACCAGGACTGACATCTCACCCATCCAAATAAGTAATCCAAGGGTGGAGCTTGTTGACATGTCATCTATATGTGTGCCTAATCGTATGGTGTGGCTTCATTGGAGGAGATCCTCTTTGTCTATATAATAAAGAGAAGGTGCTCTTTTGGGGCATCGGAGTTTGAGTGTGAAAGTGTGGGTTTCTCATGGTGTGTTTCTCTTCATGTCTCCTATCATTGGAGTATTACAGTAGTTGAAGACAAGAATTCTTGTTTGTGTAAATGTATATAACAAAGGTGTTAGGTCATCACAATATTAGAGCTGAGACACCATCGGAGTTATCACACCATCAAAGTGAAGACATCTTTGTACCCAACCATCCATACATAACTTTGACATGGCAGTGCTTGTGTAAAGTAGGACAATTTTTGTATCACCAAGTCATTGGAACCATTTTCTTGATGTTCAGTTGGATTCAAATGACCAATAGAATGTGTAATAAGAGCATTGTTCTACATGGTGCCATCATAGAAATTAATTAGGATAAGATAATGTGGATAGATAGGATTAGCATCTATAGGAGTAGAGTTCATTAGGGGATTTTGGTGTCACATGGCCATTGAATTCACTCCATTATTGTGTAGTAGGAAGTATAAAGGGATTATCTATGAAGTAACTCAAGTTCATACTTTCATCTTTTCATCCAATTTCATGTATGCTCAGTTTATGTGTCTTTGTGTGCATGAATTAGGTTTTTTCATCCAAAGTAGATGCATGAGGACCTCCAAGATTCTTAAGGTATCATTGCAAGTGCTATGTGTGTTTCATGATTGCTTGATCAAATAGTGGTGAAGAACTCAACGTGGGAACATATGTAGGAGTGTATTTTTGTTTGATTGGAGTGTTAAATCCCTAGGGTTTTGCAAGCTAAGAGTTTTACATTGAAAGGTCATAGAGAATTGGGGGTATCATGAAGTACCACTTACAACAAAAAGTCTCACATGCCACAAACCTGAAATGTTGTTGAGGTGACACCTTCAAGGAAGGGTAGAATGCTATCACAAGAGTTGTAGTATGCAAAGCATATATAACTGTGGAGATAAATACCATTGAGGATGATTGACCTTTAGTAGCAAACCTAGACTAAATCTTTCATGAGAGATATTTTAATTTCTCTTTCCAATAGTGTGCCACAATGGGTGACACTACCTCTTTTGGGGGTGATTCTTGCTCAAGAGGTTAAATAGATAACAAAAAAAACTATGACATTATGACACTTTCTCTTCATTTCTAGTCATTCTAACCCGTATCCTCAAGGGAAAAACCTATTCTTATCATTTAGACTATTACAATGTTGTCATAGAAGTACCCAATGCATATTATCCTAAGGAGTATTTTCATATTACTGAAAAGTAGACATCATATACAAGAAATATAGATTGGCCAACCAGAAGTATGCAAAGTCCAAGAGTGTATATGTACACATAGAAGAGGTATATGACACCCTAGGGTACTTATAGAAAAGGAAGGAGTTGGTGTCCCAACCAGAGGTGCCAATAATAAGGAAAAAAAAGGCACAAGTAATCAATGACTCTTTTGAAGAAGACCAAGATGGAGATAATCACAACATGGTAGAAGAAGATTTTGTGATGGAAGGAAATCACAAAGACATGAACAAGGATGATGTTATTGTTGAGACACCAAAAACTTCATAGGAAGGAGGAGCAAGTGAAGCAATAGGGAGTGGAAGAGTGAACCCAAGAGAAGCAAATGAGGAATTCATCACTCGGATCAGGCCCTCCTTGGATTCAAAAGCAGTTTGCCTAACAAGATGGGGTGCAATTGGCACTACCATGAGAAGACTTGGCCAAAGAAACAATGAAAGACCACTTGCCAAGGAAGGAGACCCTTCACAAGCAAGGTGAAGTCCTCATGGAAAATTATCCTCCATGGATAGCAATCCTCCTCAAACAAATAGATAAACATCTACAATGGCTAACATCCTTAAGGCATAGTAGGCAAGGTGGGAGAAGTACAACAAAGATCTAAGGAGAGTGCATGAGGAGGTGCAAGTCATCAATATCAAAATTTAGCAACAAAGAGTCAAACATAATGAACAACTTTGTAGTTGAGTCAAAGAAGTATTACTCTAAAGACAAAGTTGGAGAGAGCATGAATCAAGATAGTCATCAACAAAGTCACCCATTGCAACTACAAGGAGCTTGCCAAAGTTTGTATAGAAGTATTAACAAAGAATGTAATTAGGAGGAGAGAGAAGAACTCATCTGTGTCCAAGTGAGGCAAGAGATGCAAGAGGAGATGTAGGCCATGCGGGTGAACCTAGAGGAGTAGCATGCCCAAGTGCTCATTACTATGGGGAACATTGCAAAAGAGATGATTGATAACACAAAGAAGCTAGCCAATACCCTACCACACCAAGTCAAGCTACAAGACCTAAAGATGCAAGTTCATGCACTAGAGGCAAAGGTGTGCAACAATAAACAACTCAAGCACCTATTCACTTGTCTCAAAGGTCATACAAACCTGAAGTTTGAGGACATGCTAAATAGGATGCTTGTCAAATTCATGGGTAACAAGGGGAATGTCAAACTGCTCATGCGGATGGCAAAAGGAGAAGATTTGCACCACAGTTCTTCACAATAGTATATAGATTTATGAGATCATGAAATGTAAACTGTCTTGGTTTGGATTATGTTTGGCTTATTGGTATGACAATAAAATGATTCAGGCCCAAGATCTTCATGAGTAAATTTAAATTATAACTCACAACATTTTTTGTGAGTGGTTAATTTTGTAGGTAATAAATTTTGTGATCAATAGCCAAAGGAAAAATTAGGAGTAGCTGACAAAATGGGAGAGATGGCATGGCATTTCCACTTAGGCAATCCTTAATTCAGTAAGGTTAGGATAAGATAAGGTGATCAGATAGAGTTAGCAAAGAGCAAAATATAGAGGTATATAGGTGATTTCTAGTAAATTGTAGCCTTTGGATCTCTTTTAGCAAGAAGTAGGATTAGTTTAAAGGGTCGGTTTAAGCTTGATGTAAACTAGTTTTATTTGTTCAATTATAGAATGAGTCAATTCTTGGCTAAGAAAACTTTATACTCACAAGACCTCTAAGATGTTATGTGTATGAGTCAACATTCTTGTGATTGGTTGTGTGCTTGAATGAGTAGTGGTGAGAAAGTCTACAACAGGATCACAAGTGCTTAAGTAGAATGGATAATATTCATACTTGATCAAAATGGGTGATTATTGAGGGATTTAAAGAGGTGGCTCAATGAGTGGAGGACTCAATTTTGATTTGGAGTATTGGAAAGTACTATGATAAAAAAAAACCCAAGCATCATGATCCATCCACAACTCTTTCAAGATTGTGCCTTCTAGGAAGGGTAGTATGTAGTTGTTGTGGTTGTTGTCACTAGAAAGATAGGACCTTCTTGGTGAAACCACTTGAAAAGTAGAAACAACTGTTGGTTGAGGCACAACGCTCGTGATGCTAGCAACCTTTGGTGTTTATGATAAGTTGCAATGTTCATGAAGTTTAAATTGTTAACAAAGAGTAAGTGCTAATGACCATCAGCCAAGTTATGCCTTCAATGGGGAGTGATTGCAAAGCAAAGTAACCTTTATAAGAACGAATAATCACCTTCAAGAATAGTTTGGAAAGGATCTTTACTAAAAAATCTTTTTTTTCACTTTCCCATACTGCACCATAGGAGGTAACACTACCCTATTCTCTTGTACTGATGGTTCCACCCAAGAGGTAAAATAAGAAAAAATAAAGAATTAACCATTGTGAAACATTTCTTTCATCTTTTGGTCATTTCCGATTCATATCTCCATGGGATCAATCAATTCTTACTGGTTTACCACATTTTAGTTGACGTTGAGTCATCACAACTACACAAAATTGTAGGTTTTACCAATGTTGTCTTGCTAGCTTTTTGAGTTTTTTCCAGTTAGTTTTTGACTTTCAGTTTATGAGCAAGCATAGACCAGGAGTCTCATAGATTGTAAGGCATGGTAGTAGCACACATTCTTGAGATGCAATGTTCCTATTTTACTAGAGCAAGAGGAAGCCAAGGTATGGCATTGGTTGGGAGGATTTTGTAAGTTGTTAAGTAGTGATCTGAATAGATGGTTGAGTGTGTTGTGAATAGATTTTGAGGATGTCGTGTTTAAATATTCTATAGGAGTGGTTTTTGAGAGCATCGGTTGTAAAAATCTATATAAATTTGAATATTTTGTTGGAAGCAAGAAGAAGGTTAAGCCACAATTCAAGATTCTTATTGACATATGAGTGATTCGATTAGTTGTGAGTGTGTCTTGTTGAAGCAAGGAAAAATAGACTGCTTGAAGCAAAATTTTCAATCGTAGGGGATTCAGCTTACCTATAATTTAGGTTGGAGAAATATCTTGTTGCTTTAGATAAGAAGTATAGAATAGCTGAAGAATAATACAAGCTAATGATTTATAAGTCCTTGCTAGATGAATCACACGCTTATGTTGATTATCTCATGACACAACCTTCTATGAGTTGAAATCAAGTTATTAGTTAACTTTGTAGAGTGAACTGAGGATGGGGTGAATGAGGATGAATGATGATGAGAGGATGGGGATAGAACATATGTTAGGCAAGCTAGTTATGTGAGAGAGGAAGTCAAGTTCAAAATTCTCTTCATTGGAAATTCTGGAAGTGGGAAAAGTCCACCCCTCCCTAGTATTCACCGTCTAAACCAAGAATGCAGGACAATATTTTTTTTTATTTGTATAGGTCACTCTCTAAAGGTAAAATTTTAATCATGTACAAATAATATCTTGAGATTTTCCAAAAGAAAATGACTTCCAATGTTTTATACTCTTGCAAATTAATTTTTGTATAAATTTAATTGACTCTCTAAATGTCAAATTTTTTATCATGTATAAGTTATAGCTCAAGATTACAAAAGAGTTTATATTATTGAGTTATATATCTAATGTTGTATATCATGGTATCTTAATTCCAAATATTTTTGAATTTGGATAGTGTTCTTGATATGTGGATCATGTCTCTAATTAGTATCTATAGTTCTAGAAGAAAAATTAAGATTCTAAAATAAGTTAATACTTTACCTAATATTTATTATAATATAGAATATGCACATTCCATGCAAGAACATGTGAATTAAGCGTAAAGGGTAACTTTTGGAGTTATTTAAAATAGTAAATTAGTACACATCACCTCCAAGCCTTTTTAAAGAAAGGTAACCGGAGAGCTCATTACTCTCTTTCTAGTAGTTCTCTTGTGAGTTTTTCAAATTTTAAATTATACTTAACTCGTGCTGCAACCTTAGTGTACCAACATGGTTTAAAACTTTTTTTTCTTTTCCGTAGGAAAGAGGTTTGATTAATTTATGATTCTTGATCATTGATTAATATCTTTTTTTGATTTCTTTCATTTTTTGATTAAATGGGTTATACTAACACACATGACATGTGAACGAGAGAAATACGTTAACCTTTTCAAAATGACCGAAAGCTATCTCTGAGTGCTTTGGTTCCTTTGATATAAAAGAATAGTACTTTTATATCATAAGTGACTGAGAGTAGAATTCTGAAGAGAGAAACAAAGTTTTATTACCTATCTTGCATGAACCTGATTTTCAGAGAGAGCATTATGGATTGTTCTAAGGTTGGTGAAAGGTGTTGCCAACGGGTGCATAGCTATGGACGAGTCAAATGTGAACATGAGTGACAAGCTGTTGCAAGCTATAGCAAGGAGATTTTATGGGAAAGATTGAGAAGCAAGAGCTAGATTGAGGAAAGAGTTGAAGTTTTACACCTGTTGGCTTACGAGCCTTAAATCTAGATTTAGAATCAAAAGTTTTGTCGGACATGGAAAAAGCGGTAAGGCAAATCATGCACCTCAAGTTTTGGCAATTTCTAAAAATATAAAACAGATTGTAACATCCTTTTGAAACACTTTATATGCTTAATACATACAAGACTCTGCTTTTATATCCCTTTAGGATCTAATAATACTCTTGCTACTCAAAGGATAAAGGCAAGAAAGATAGCAAAGGGAAAGAATACCAGTATTGTGCTCAAACATGGATGAGTTTGTCGAAAAAACCTCTTTTGTTATCCATAAGTTTCAAAGCCAAGGTCTTTTTCAAGCAAAATATTAGAAACCCTTTAAAATTGGGAATTTGATTTGCATCTAATGCTAAAGCTTGGAAGGAATCTCTTTTTTTGAACAGTGTATGCTTTAGTTTGAAGGGAGAATGAGAGTCCTTAGCAATATCAAAGTACTATTATTGTTGGATAATCTGTCAGGTCATTAAGTCCCTAATAGCAGTATGATTGAGGAGTGTGAGATTGGTTTTGTCTCATTCAAAATACTCGAAGCTATGTTCAACCTATGGAGGTTGGAATAGTCAATTCCTCAAGATGCAATACAGGAAATTGTTAATTGCACTGGAGGCGGTCGTAAGTAACATTGATGTATTTATTCCTATCCACATGCTAGCTACGGCTCGGAATCTCAAGGTAACATTTGAAACATCCGACACTATTCGAGACATATATGATTAAATAATTACTTATGTGATCTAAATATACTATCAGATAATTCATCAAGTGCTTCAATACTTGGACTAGTGAGATATGTATGAGTTGGATATGAGTACATGAGAGCAGAAGCCCGTTCTTCGAACGGGCTATGAAATGCAGATGAAATATAAACATGATATGTGCCTATCGATACGAGTAATAAATCCGTAAAGGAGATGAAGTGAATCTAACGAATGTAAGGCGAAGCACATACAGAATATAAAAATTTCGTGATCAATAGCGATAGAGGACTGTTCTACATCATGTAATAATTGCTAGACAAAGTATTTAGCGAAATAAAGCACCACATGTAATCGAAGACAAAGAAGCAAGACTTGAAAGATTAAGTGAACTAAAATCGACAGATTGGGCATTATGTATAGGAACTCTGAAACAGATCAACAAGCGTGGGGTGGAGCGAAGTGGAAGAAGAGTAGATGGTGTCTTGGCTGAGATGGATATATCCCAACAAGCGTTATGAATACATGAGTCCTCAAACACTAAAAAGTTGAAGGAAGCAGAAGGTGTTCATAGGAAGCCTTTATATGAGCACAGACAACTTCATCAATGCCAAAGTAGTTGAGCAAGTGTCAATACTCCTCCTATCAAGCTTCTGTTCTAAGACTCATGTGTGCCAAGGCAAACTAGTTGCTTCCAAAAGCACCACTCAAAAAAATAACCATGCACAATTAAGAAAAATTTGGATTTTGTGAATTTAAATTCCAACCCAAAAAAAAAAATAGAAATAAGCAAAATAAAAAATGATCAGCAAGATAAGGAAGAATGCAAAATAGTAAGCTAGAGAACATAAGGGATTCCAGACATATCTTGTTAATACTTGAAAGGAAATATCGATTAGTATCAAAAGCAAACAAAATATAGCAAAGTTACCTGATGATGCGTACTAAAGAATAAGGTAGTAAAACTATTGAGGAGAGGGATCCCCGAATAAACAATAAGTTGTTGGAAAGTATTGGAAAGAACAAGGGGAGTGTAAGAGTTGACAGTTGACAGTAAAGCAGAACAAACAGCAACCAAGGGTGGAACAAACAATAATCAAAGAGGGGAGTGGGAAGGGGTATCCGAGATAAAGAGTACCTTGGGTGCTTTGAGGGGCCTTGGGTACTATGGAGGAGAGGACCCATATGGGAGGGTGGGTCCACATGTCAACAAATTAATAGAAGGAGGGGTAGGAGCAATTGAGAGAATTATTATTATAATTGGGAGAATTATTATTGGTGAGTTCGGATAGGAGCTCGGATACTAAGACCATCGTAATCGTAATCGTAGATGTCCTTCTTTCTTTTAAAACCAAGCGCAACTTTCTACTAATGAGATTAATAGGGTAGTTCTCTAACACAAAGTTGTTAATTGTTTTATGTATACTACAAGATATGATTTTTTGGTATTACAAAGTTTCCTGCCCTATTATTCCATATTCAACTAACAGTCTATTACACTGTTTTTTATGCTGAAAATACGTAGTTTGATAATATATTGATTATGTATTAAAAGTAAGCTTTGGGAAAAGATTTTTCCTATAATCGAACTGGACGATCAAAGTTCTGAATAGACTAATCGAGTGGAATTAATCGAATAATCGAATCAAAATAATTAATTGGAGATCAAGTTCTGAGTAGATTAATGGAGATGTTTATATTTTATTTTGGAGATATAGAGCTGAAGTCACAACTAAATGTATAAATATATCAAGTTCTATAATGAATACGCCTAGATTTCTTGCACAAGTTGAAAAATAGTAGATTCTGTATAGCTTATATCGGATGGAATTTTAGTTTAAAAACACAATTTCTTATTTATTGGAGAATTGTCAAAATTTATTCTCATTAAAATGTGGATATCTTATGGATATTATTTATTTCTATATAATTTTAAGTATAGATATAGCTCTTGAGTTTACTTCAAAGATATTATTTATTCACTAAGCATATTCTGTATTCATATATTTTCAAATTTTTTATTTTGAACAAAAACTTTATTTCTAATCTACCGGGATTTAGTTGAAATATAGATTTTCCAAAATCTTACTCAAATGCCTAAATAGCTCAAGATGAAAGTTCTAAATACTTGAATATGATTTTCTGCCCTTTAATCCTAAAATATTCAAAAAAATTGAATTTATCTAATATTTTTATTTAATTCATAGTTTGAATATATATATATATAATTATTCATTATAATTTAAAGATGGTCACATTGTAATGTGTAGTGAGATACAAATCATACTGAGGGAAAGGAAGGTGACCGCGTAGGAAAACCAAAGGATGGGAAGACCCCATCAAGCCGTATAAGAGAGAGACAATAAAAGGTAATATGGGGCTAAGCCCCAATAGAGTCTATATGAAAATCTGCCCTACCGCACCTAAGATATCGGAGCTATGCAAGTCATACAGTCTACATACAACTGGAGCATCCGGAGAAATATTACCTAATGAGGGTATACTGAGTTTATATATGTCTATATAATTTAAAGATGGTCACATTGTAATGTATAGTGAGATACGAATTATACTGAGGGAAAGAAAGGGATATGAAGAAAACATCTTTTGTTTCAGGTTATAAAGCTTTGAAAAACTTTCGAGTGGCTTACAGAGTAGTTGTTGAGATAGTTCCGTGTACAATTATACTGTTTGTGACTATTACTGTGCCTTCTTGGTAGTCAAAAGTTTTCTTTTACATTTCTTACATTTTTTTCCAGTCAACATTCTATATGGATAATTCTATTGATATAGCTTTCGCATCATTCCACGACTAATACGTTATATTCATTCAATATCAACTAATGGGGTGTATGTTTTGTGAACCTATATAAATTAAAACAGTAATTGTATATGGATTTTTAGCATTTTCCGTGGTATGTTAGTTATATGTCGCATGTTGCAGATCTATATATGAACAATGATAATACTTGTTTGAAGTATTATTTGATCTTTTGATTCCGAACTATTTGTTACATAATTTGATACAAATATAGTGCCATGTGCCTGAAAGACACCTCAAATATATGTCAAGTTTGAGGCTTGCAGAAAAGTAATGTGATACCTCCAATAACACTTGGTCTTCAAATCTTATCAAATTTAGAGAGAGAGATATATATAGAAAATTTATTTATTTATTTTCACTTCACTCGTCAGAACGAAGTTGGAATATATTTATTCCTATTTAACCATACAAGATATTTGATAAATGGGAGGAGAAGCTGTTCCAAGAATGGAGATCCAGAACCCACTAAGTATGGAACCAAGAGGTGCATATATATAATCTTGTCTAAATCAAAATGAATTACAACAAACAAAATGGAATTAAATACGCAATTACATAGTTAAGAAATGGGAGCCGAAAGCATTTCAAGAATGGAGTTCACAGAATTCACCAAGCGTGGGACTGAGACGTGCATATGCATAAACTTGTGTAAATAAAAATGAATAACAAGTAAAAATATGGAATCAAGTTGATTTTGCAAATCGATGTAAATCGATGTAAACTGTAACTAAAGAAATAGAATTTAAGTGAATCTAATAATACGCATAAATAAGAGATAATAGATAAATTTCTTAAGTACCACGTACATTAAACTAGTATACATTTTGTGAAAACTAATCCAAATATGTTTTTTACATTTCTTCCTTGTTCTGGTATGTCAATCTTGTTAAAATCCCTTGAATCAATTTCGTATAGAGCCTCCGATCACGCCTTCTTTTATGAGTTTAAATATTAACAAGGCTGTACTGTTCTAGTTTCATAAGACATGCTTACTGTATGTGAACGGTGAGGTTAGTATGTACAAGATAATTTCTTGCACATCCATTTTGAAACAGGTCAACGTATTTCTTCGACAAGTATTTATCCCGGTGTAAATATAAGTGGTCAACCATCGGCCTTGCAAGTTGGAAAGTTGAATCAAGTACGGCCGGGTCACAACGAGTATTTTATGAACACATTTTCCATCACGGCCGTCTATGCTACTTCCAGTGCTCATGTTATCGAGTTAACTTGGTCTCGGCAGAGACGTTCAGAACTAATTCCTGACCTATGAGGGTTATAGTTTCGTCTTAAAGAGGGCGTGATCTAAATTCACTTACAGTTAAAGTTCTTCCCCGGAATATTCGAATCAGATATAGTTGATAACGTGTAAAGGGTAATCTGGTTGATAAGTAACCTTGTTTCAAGTCCATGCATGAAATAGGTAATGATATTTATATGTAGCGTCAAGGATCAGCCGATTACAAGGTTTGAAGCACAATATAGAATAATGTGTATCAGGATAAAATGGAAAAGAATATCAAGACTCGGTTAGAAATCCTTGGGAGGAGACGTTGTTTATACCTGTGAGTTCTCAAAACTCACATAAAGACTTTTGGATGGCTAGTGTACTGGAATGGAAGGGTCAAATCGACGCACGTCTGGACTAGACAAGGGTATAGGGTTTTCAATCCGATGTGGAGCGAACTGAGCAAAATCCTTGAAGACAGAACAAGACAAAAGGCCGGCAGAGTAAACTGAACATTAGACTCAGGTCACGTGCACTGCAGAAAGACCAAACTACAGACACCTTCAGAGAGTACCCTGAGAGGTCGAAGGACTTGTCTCAGAGATCCGAAGATACCACCTCGTTTCGTTTCGCTCTGTCTCCGCTAATAAGAGCACGTTCCTTACTATACCATCAGCCGCCAACAGGAGTATACACGGATAATCTAGAGTTGACACTGTGGGTCCGACATGAAACATGAAAGTTCTATAGAATGCACTGTTCGAGTCAGCGAGGGTTTGACTTGGCAGTGTGTAGTGGTCTCAGTCTTCCTACGTTCAGCACTTGAGCTCTTTACAGAGACTATAAACCTCAGATCACTTGTTCCTGTTTCCTCACTATCATCGCAGGCATCTATGTTTCTCTGCCATTCCGCCAAGTCCATCTACACAAGCACAGCCTTTCGGAGGTGGTGCCTTTTTGTTACTATTTGCCTGGGCCTTGGGTAAACCACATTAACTGCTTCCCGGACACTGGTGACCCGTCAGGATACTGGAATATCTCTTTCTCACCTACGATCGAAGCAAAGCGTAACGGTTCACAGACTCTCAATTTCTCCGTCGCAGATACAATGGGCACTCATGGCAAATCCTGGATACCAATGCTCTGCATACAGTCGCTGGTTTTTCTTCCATGCTTCATGATATTAGCACCATCTGCTGAGTCTGCGCCGATTAAGATTACCTTCGATGGCTGCATTCCTGCCTTTTCTAACAACAAAACTCACCAGTGCTGCCCACCTGAATACAAGGGTGAGATTGTCGACTTCTGTCCCAAGAGGGATACCTCTACACCTCTCAAAGTGCGGAAAGCTCTCCAATGCTTAACTGGTGAGGAGCTGAAAGTCTACACGGAGAAATTGGACAGAGCCTACGGTATTCTGCGGAGTCTTCCCGAGGACGATCCACGCTCTCTAGCGCAGCAAAACAAACTCCATTGCGCCTACGGTGCAGGAGGCTTCATTCAACCAGGCACCGGTAATATTACAATCGACATCCACTTCAGTTGGTTCTTCTACCCATGGCACCGATACTTTGTGTACTTCCACGAGAGAATTCTTCAGCATGTGCTCAATGACACGGATTTCACCCTTCACTTCTGGAATTGGGACAACGGCGTCACAGCACCCAAGCCAAGAGGAGCTCACGGCGGCTGCTACAAGGCTGGTCACCTTCTTCCAGAGATGTACAATATCTCCACGACAGCGCAATACATGAATCGCTCGGCCAGGACACAAATTCCTGGCTTACCTGCTGACCTTGCAATTCTCCCCGAGGAGCGATTCGACCCTCCAACTCGCCCTGCAGAAGTTGTAGAGCCCAGGAACGTGGCCTATATGTACCAAGGTATGATGGTGTTGGGAAATAACACAAGAGGATTCATGGGCAGAACCTATAGAATGGGAGACTCCCAGGTTCTCGATCCGCTCACTGGTGCCGGATCTCTGGAAGTTATGGGTCACGTGGGCATCCACTGGTGGGTCGGAAATGCTATGACGGTGGTGGAAACCTCCGCTTCGGACCCTGTTTTCTATGCTCATCACGCGAATGTCGACAGGCTGTGGGACCTGTGGTACAAGTTGCCCGGTGGAGAACGAGTTGATTACTCGGACCCAGATTATCTAGAAGCTGAATTTCTCTTTTATGATGAAACCGCGACTCTAAGGAGAGTTAAAGTGAAAGATGCTCAAAACATGGAAGAATTCGGGTACACATATGAGAAAGTGAACGACGCCGTGTGGATCACCTACAATCCAGCCACGAATTCTAGCACCACTTCATCTCCAGGATCATTCAGGCCGGTTGACGTTCATCTCCCGACAAGGTGGAACAGAGTGTGACCTTACATAATTGTGTTCTATGTCTTGTGATCATAATCCACCCCGAGGGGTTCCCTAATCAGACATGCGACAGTACCGCATGAATCCTGAGTGGAGAATCGAGGATCAGTTCTAATAGTTTTTGGCGAGTGACATAGTTTAATCGAGGCATTGAAGAACGCACATTGCGTCGTAGGGGATTAATAACCGAATCTGAGCTTAGAAATTGATTCAAGATTCTTTAGCAATTAGTTGTACATGTTACCAGGAGACTTCAGTAAATCAGAGGACCAGGGTCCACTTGGTTAATTCGTAATTAATAAATCAAGCTTAAGATCCTGTCACACGGTTGATTCGGTCTCGTATTCAGGGAACGTTGAACGGGCAAATGGAAGGAGTTTGATCCGGGTCAGCGTTAGGTTCAGTGCGTTTGTTTTTGAAAATGAATCGCAGTTATGTTGTGTATTGCATCGAATGCTTCCTCACATCTTCGAGGCTCTTGTTAAATCAAAATTTTCAGGAGGCATGCTTAGTTTTATTCTCTACGTTACCTTTTCAGGGAGTATTCTCTGAAAGCAAGACGGACATCATATGCGAATCAAAGTCCTTACAGATCGAAACGAATGTGCTGCAGAGAGAAAACCGGACTGTATTGTTATCGGAATAGGACTCCTGTCCGTGATCTAAAGTTCTGTAGAGTGACATATTCGGCGAATTTAAAGTACCACTTCCATGACTATTTGGACGCGTGCAGACTACTAATCGTGTAAGGTATGACTGTGATGACCGATACATTTGAGATCCCATCGCAGGGGGTGGGTAACTTGTAACAAGAGTAGTCTGGTTGGAAATCAGCTCTCCACTCAAATCAAATGTTGAGGGCAAGTTTACATATGCCATGGCTCCAAACGCCTTCTGGCAGTTGAGAAGAAAACTGTCGGTAGTTTTCTTCTCAACTGTATTCCACAACTTCATTTTATCACGAGCATCCATTTCTTTTAGACAATACATATATATATGTCCATTCTACTTACTGCAGTGAGTCTGCAATCCAAAGACGGATAGAGAGAAATTCGAATTAGTTATGATCATGATCAGTACTCCGTGAGTGATGTACTTGATTACTTCGATCTCAACTATAGCTGCTACCATAGAAGCTTGTCATGGATTGATACTAAGGGTCCACCGAGACCAGAAGAGCATGAGCTGCTTCGAAGCTGCCTGAAAGCAGTGGACACTCAATCGTTATCACCTCATTTGCGTGTAGGCGTCAAGGAAATTAGTGATTAAGTTTGACCAATGGTTGTACAATCGTTTTGCTTTAGTTATTAGTGAGCCACTTTATCTGCTTAGAGCGGAATTTATCCTACACTACTGAATGCACGACCCATAGATTCCATCAGGTGTGCTACTCAGCCCCACCAGTCTACTAAAGGGAATATTGAATTGCACTCACTGTCAGATAGCGTAGTCACGTGAACGCAAGTTCTTCAGTACAGGGACATGTGTACCTGTCGTTATGCTGCCACGTATGCCTCTCCCCAGTTAAGAGATCATGGGAGCCCTTCTCACTAAACTAGCATCCCTTCATTTGATTGTGCTCTCCTTCCCCGTCGTTTACTGCAGGTTCAACGAACGTTATACTACTCTGTTTTCAGCGCTAAAAATACTTATTTTATCTTGGTAAGCTGGCCGGCTTATTATATCTTTAAAGGTATAGATCTACACGCAATATCTAAGCCTATGGATCTGTAATGGTTATCTTTTACGATGGATGTCCAGAATCATTCGTACTTCTAGCTACTTAGCACTCTAGCTAACTAGGCAAGGCCTTTTATAATCAGCTCTAGGCTTGAATAGGCATTAAGGTGCCGTCATCGTAGTGCCGACATGTTTTAGTATGAAGTTTTATACCCATCTCCAAGAAACTGATCATAGAGTTCAGTTCACAAAGAATACCATCACACTCTAGTCACAATTATCCAAACCAACAAGAAGAAACTATTGGTTCTCCAAGCCTTTTGTATAGAAAGTCCAATTTGAAAGCTGTTACTCTGCTTGAGCCATTTCTAGTAACCACTGGAAAACAAATAGAGAAAGTATAACTGAATCATTCAAAATTTCATAATTGATATTCGCACTAGAAAATTAGGAGCTCGCACAAGAGAAAACTAGGTATCCCGCGTTGATTCCATCGACAACTAATCATCATTTCTCCATTTTGTATCATGGATGAGGAAACCAGCAAAATGAATCCACAAGCATGCAGGATTGAATTTGTCTAGTGTCGGTGTAATGTGTCTCAGTCGAAGTTACTGAAATATATTTCTACTTTTCTTTCCGGAAGTACTTCCTGTCTCCAGTTCAGAAAGGAGCGGATGTTAACTACAACGGACAACTCAACACAGAAATTTTCAGCTCTGAAAGGTCTTGTAGTCCTAGAGGGATGGTCAGAGCAAGGCCAGAGAAATATCAGATGTCTGCAAAGATCCTGACGGGAAAAGAAAAAGGGATGTGATTTTCATAGTTCTCCAAAACAGCGGGAGTACTGAACGTGAGATGACTAGCCCATTGCAACCACATCACAGTCCCCAGTCAAATAGATCTTTGACTTGAGCTGTGGAACCGTTCAAACTTGATGCTTTGATATCTAGTAACAATACCCGATTCACCGGCCCGGTCTCCTGATGCTACAAGCAGGAGCTTCACCCAAATTTCAGCGGAGAGTCAGCCCGACATCAGTTGGGCTATCAAACTGGTTCTGAGGAAGTCCATAGATTTGTCGGGGTCTATGGTCCACGCAACCTCAGTCTGATACTCTGTTTTCTCTCCCCACACTATGTCTTGGTTTCGAGCTTTCCCACGTACAGTTGGAATCCACATCCAACCGAAAGTTCCAAAACCTGATCGGAATATAAAACGTGGGGAATATAAAACGTGGATATCTGGGTTTTCACCAGCTGAGTCATCCGAAAGTCCAGTCATGTGCGTGTCATACTTATGTGATACACACAGGGTCCCAACCAGAAGGTATCTAGTTAATTATAAAAGAATATGATATAATATCAGAGTCTTTCTAAAAGTTTCAGAAGCATATGCCGTACACCATACGATCATCTGATTCTCGATGGCAGACTCAAA
The DNA here is from genome assembly GCA_948567375.1 of Lunularia cruciata. Classification (NCBI taxonomy): domain Eukaryota; kingdom Viridiplantae; phylum Streptophyta; class Marchantiopsida; order Lunulariales; family Lunulariaceae; genus Lunularia; species Lunularia cruciata. The sequence goes on from OX419756.1 coordinate 12,087,483, forward strand.
TATCACTTTCTCCTAAAAGGCAGACCTTACTCATGGTTACTGTAGGACAAATGCGCCGATTCAAGAAGTTAAAGCGGCACAAATGTGACGCCACGTCAAGCCTCTTGTATAAAAGACCAATTTGAAAGCTTTTACCCTTTTGGCCACTTCTAGTAACCAGTGGAACAAGTAGTCAATATAGACTCGAAATCAATCAAAGCTTCATAATTGATATGCGCACTCGAAAATTAAGAGCTAGCACAAGAGAAAACTGGGTATCCAGCGTTGATTCCATCGACAAGTCATCATCATTTCTCCATTTTGTATTCTGGATCAGGAAACCAGCGAAATTGATCCACAAGCATGCAGGATTGACACATAATATAGCCGCAAATGTAGTCTACTTATAACTGATACGTTCTGCAAGAGAAACAAGATAAGAAATTTATAACAATCAAGATTGATTTAAGTTAAAAACGCAATCTAGTGTAAAACTTTGCTTTCCTATAGCAAGGATATGACATTTCTCGCTTAACTATACTGAATGATTCGTCATCCTGAAAAATATCAGGCCTGCAATAGAGAATGTCCGGGTGTCTAAGCTCAGTCGTCTTTGTTCCACCTTGTTGGGAAATGTACGTCAACCGGCCTGAATGACGGTCCTGTTGTAGTACTGTTGGTAGAACTGGTAGCTGGTTTGTAGTTGATCGAAACGGCATTGTTTGCTTTCTGGTATGTGTACCCAAATTTTTCCATGACTAGAGAAACTTTTACTTTGACTCTTCTCAAAGTGGCAGTTTCATCGTAGAAAAGAAATTCACCTCTAAGAAATCTGGTTCTGAGTAATCAACTCGGTGTCCTCAATCAACTGTGCCAGAGTTGCCATAACCTGTCGATATTCAAGTGGTGAGCGTAGAAAAGAGGGTCCGCAGCTGCAGTTTCCGCCACAGCAAGATCATTTCCTACCCACCAATGGACAGAGGCATGACCCATGACCTCAAGAGCTCCACCTCCATGGGACGAGGGGATCAACCTGGTAGTCCCCTATTCTGTATTCTCCCCCCATGAATCTCCTTGGGTTGTTCCCTAACACCACTGCTGCTTGATACATCGAGGCGACATTGATGGGCTCGACAACTTCTGCGGGACGCGTAGGAGGGTTGAATCCATCTTCAGGAAGTATTCCGAGGTCCACAGGTAATCCAGAAATTGTAGTCCTCACAGATCGATTGTGGTTCTGCGCTGTTGACGAGATATTGTATATTACTGGAAGGTAGTGACCAGCCTTCTAGCAGCCACCGAGACCTCCTCTTGGTGTCGGAATGCTGACGCCATTGTTCCAGTTCCAGAAGTGAAGGGGCAAAATCAGGATCTCCGAGCACGTGCTGAAGTATTCCTTCGTGAAAGTACATGAAGTATCGGTGCCATGGATATAAGAACCAGCTGAAGTGGATGTCAATCGTAATATTACCAGTTCCTTCTTTATGAAGGCTCCTGCACCGTAAGCGCAATGCAATTTTTCCTGCTGAACAAGAGAACGTGGATCATCCTCGGGTACGTTTCTCAGGATCCAGTAGGCCTTGTCCAATTCCTCCGTGTACACTTTCAACTCCTTGCCGCTTAAGCATTGCAAAACTTTCCTTACTCTTAATGGTTTAGACCTATCCCTCTCCGGATAGAAGTCGACTATCTCCCCTTTGTTCAGAGGTGGGTAACAGTAATGAGTTTGATTGTTGGAGAATGCAGGAACACAGCCTTCAAATGTCGTGATTTTGATTGGTGCGGAGTCTGCCGCCGGCATAACAGCTGACAACCAAGCGCAGAACAACAGCAATTGTATGGAGAGAACGGATATCGAGGACATCCTACCAGCCGTCATGGCACCTGAAACGAACATATTAACCTTATCTAACCACAACGGATTCACTGGAAACGATATTTCTAGAGTACAGTCAGACCTAGATGGTTTCTACGTAGTTCAGGGGCTCAAGTTGTTCTCTCACTAATTCAATTTCTGGAAATGTCACTGATCCACTATAACGTCCAGTAGCAACTGCAAACAAAATTTCACTTTGTCTATCTCGATGTTTTCTCACGGAAACTTCACATTAATTGAGTAGAATAGAACTAATGAGTGTTCTGACAGAAAGGGGAAAAGGACTGATACCAGGGTACCCGTACATGTGTTCCAGTTTTCTTCATCCACACTAAAAGCCGTAAACTCACAACTAGCCACAGGAGTACATTGCAGGAAAGTAACACGCTAAAACTAATGCACGTAGCATTCATGAGCATTGAGAGATGAGATCTTCTCGGACAAACTCAGAGAACTTGTCTGAGAACTTGGATACATACCTGGAGGAGGATGTTGAAAATTAAGTGTATTGGCTCACCTAAGCTGCTGAACAGTGATATATTCGAGTGATTCTATTTGCATGCTATTCAAGTGCCAATGTGCTTTCTCTACGATCCGGGGCTCTTAATACTATACCAAACTTCATCTCTCCAAGGCCAGGAGGCTCTGGAGGAACGGCTAGAAACCCGTGCTGGTTAATCAACTCCATGATGAAACACTGTCAAAGGACCTGCGCTTTATACTCTTCCCGAAAGTCTCCTGGCCTCCAGTGTGAACCGTTTTGACCGAAATAATTATAGTGCTCTACATTCTGCTTTGATGGAACATTTTCATTCACATCTATTGACATTAGACGTGTACTTTACAATAGAATACAATGTCATAGAAAGCAACCTTCAGAGTCTGATGGGAACTCCAATTTCTGCGTTAAAGGGTGGTTCTGGTCCAGGTTGGCTTGTTTTCATATCGAAATCTAAATTTTTTTATTGTTGAATAAAGTTGACGTTTCTCAATAACATGTCCGAGTCCCTTCCTTAGTTCTTCTCGTAAATATATTACAAACTGGACATTTGACACAATGTGGATAATCTGTCTCTAGATACAAGAATTTGAATTGGTCCGGTCCGTTAATAAGATTAGAAGAACCTTGAAGCTAGGTATAGATGGACGTCCGAGACCATCTTTGAAGTCAATCTCAACCACCGAGTTTCAAATAGAAGATGGACCCGTATCACTCCTCACAACGTGAATAGGAAACTAGTTGTTCATGAGATCCACCTAAGGTTTTCCACGTTTTAGATTGCAGCGCTGCAATGTAGAATGCGTTTACAATCTGACCTAAGTGGTGGACTATAAATGACTGCTACTGCACCGTTTGCTGAGCTAAGAGGAAGCAAATTCTCTGACGGCTTAGTTCTGTACAAACCAAAGGTTCTTCTAGGTAAACCGGACTACAGTAGCCTTTTGAATGGTTGCTGGAAGTTCAATGTTGTTTCTCAAACGTTTACGTGATAACTCTTCTTTCAAGCATGTGATAGGACCTAACCAGTATCTATAAATTACTAGCCGCCACTGAAGGAGAAGCAGTTCAAGAACTTTCCCAAATAATATGCTGTTACCGGGAACAGGTGCGGGAGGCGGAATCCTCGTTCAAGAAAGTCAACGATGAATACCTTTAAAGTTAACAGCTTCACGAATCACAACGATTATCATCCCCACGGGCCTGTGAAGAAGTCTTGCTGATCATCAGCTTTCGAAGTTCTCCTTCCGAGGGCATCAAGCTCCTACATTCCACTCCGGACCCTAGAGGTGGTGAACTCAGGATCTGCTATCATGGTCAGTAGCTCTAGGTGATAACACCATGATCATCACGTGACACAATTTTCCACTGCGGTTTCGCCCCATACTCCATCTAGTACAATGCTTCTCGGTAGACGCCTATTCCGAAAATGATCGTCCAATGAATTCTTAAACTGTGGCTTTCTTTTACTGTCCGAGCAGCACTGATGTTTGAAATTTAAACCTCGCCTACTTGAGCCGTGGGCAATTCATCTGAACTTCCCTCGGTAATTTCTAAATAATCAACGCAGCCGAGTTGCACATCTTGACCATCGAGCTGATCAGATACTTATCTTTGTACTATACTCCAACCAACATCGATGCTTCTCATTTGACTTACCTCAGATCATGAAGACTACACAGTCTGACTGGATAGAATTTGCGAAAGAAAAGTGAAAAGAATCGAAGTCATTTCGATGCTCTGGATCTAAATTTAAAACAATTTCGAAGCTGAAGACGTCAACCACGCACTTGGAAAAACAGGAGATGGTGTTACAATATGGATTCCGTATCAACCTAGTTCAAAGTAGACGTCAAGGAATTGTTGAGTCCAAGGTTCACCAAGCAAACCAATAGATGGCTTGGGAATCAGTTCAACTATTTAGTGATCTCGCAGATTGCTAAAGGAACACGTCCAGTGTATATGTTGCAAATGCATTTGTTGTAGTCCCCAGCCACGTTGTGCACTTGTTACGTTTCGAGCAAGATGTATGTATCCGGATTCGGGTCCAATACTCTGGATCAATGACTCGGACCTAAGGAACGTGTTGATCCTGTGGAGGTTCCACTGTTCTTGATGAGGGGACAAACTGTTCAATCGGCAGGACCGTACTATCTGGTCAACTGTCAAATTGAAGACCCAATAGGTAAGGTATGTAAGCTATCGCGATCACGTAGATTCCAGAGTGGTTTTGTGGAGAGGATACCATCAACTAGAGTCGCACAACTGTTACCAAGTGCGGTGACTCTAATTTCTAAAGTCGAATCGTGATGACAGGCTTGTGACTAATATCCTGATCGGAAATAAAAAGATCAGAAAACTAACCATCTAGTGAAGGTTGGTGTGTGAAATAGGACGATTATTTACAGATTGGACTTATACCTGAACATAATGTTGAGTGAATGTTTAAGCTTCTTTATGGACACGTACCCTGGCTATTGGATATCCAAATTTGAAAGAGGACCACATGATTTTGTCACATTTGTCTCTGAACAGAAAGTTATCATTCGTGGATAGTAGTCCTTAATGCCGGCGAAGATAACTGGTTTAGAGTTGCAGTCTCTAATTCACTGCCAGGTTTGGAAAAAGTAATACACAATTCCACAAATTACTGCAACGCAATGTGCGTTCTTCTGTCGAAGGACATCCAGGACTAACCTATTGGAAGTGGCTGATTAGAAGTCTCCAACCCATCCATCGTTCGGTGTTCTAAACACAATTTCACATGAAATTTCTCGCTTATCTGAGACTTGATCCGGTCGAACTGGGTCGAAGGCACGGAACAGATTTAATTAAGGTTATACTCTGTTCCACCTTGTTGGAAAATGTACGTCAACCGCCCTGAATGAGCCTGGAGATGAACGGGTGCCAGAATTCGAGGCTGGATTGTAGTTGACCCACCAGGCGCCGTTCACCTTCTCATATGTGTACCCAGATTACTCCATGTTTTGAGCATCTTTGATTTTAACTATCCTTAGAATCGCAGTTTCATCATAGAAATTCAGCTCCTAAATAATCATGGCCGAGTATCGACTCGGTCACCACTGGGGAACTTGTCCCACAGGTTCCACAGCCTGTCGACATTCCCGTGATGAGCGTAGAGAACCGGATCCGAAGCGGAGGTTTCCACCACTGCCATAACATTTCGAAAATCCACCAATGGATGTCCACGTGACCCATAACGTCGAGAGAGCCGGCACCCGTGAGTGGATCGAGAATCTGGGCGTCTCCCGTTCTGTAGGTTGTGTTCATGAATGCTCTTGTGTTATTTCCAACACTATCAAACCTTGGTACATGTAGGGGACGTCCCTGGGCTCTACAACTTCTGCGGAGCGCGTTGGGGGGTCGAATCGTACGTCGGGCAGAATTGCGGGGTCAGCAGGTAAGCCGGGAATTTGTGTCCTGGCCGAGCGATTCATATATTGTGCTGTTATGGAGATGTTGTACATCTTTGGCAGAAGGTGACCAGCCGTATAGCATGCGCAGTGACCTCCTCTACTGTAACGCCGTTGTTCTAAATCCAGAAGTGAAGGGTGAAATCAGTGCCGTTGAGCACATGCTGAAGAATTCTCTTGTGGAAGTAACGGAGTATCGGTGCCATGGGTAGAGGCACCAGCTGAGTGAATGCTGATGGTAAAATAACCGGTGCCTGGTGGAATGAAGTCTCCTGCACCATAGGCGCAATGGAGTTTGTTTTGCTGAACTAGAGAACGTGCATCGTCCTCTTGGTGACTCCGAAAAATCCCGTAGGCATTGTCCAATTTCTCAGTGTAAATTTTCAAGTCGTCACTACTCAAGCATTGGAGAGCTTTCCGCAGTTTCAGAGCCTTAGATTGATCTCTCTTGGGACAGAAGTTGAAGATCTCACCCTTGTACACGAGTCGCAGCACTAATGAGTTTTGTAGTTTTGATTTTTGTGGAACGCAGCCACAAAAAGTAATCTTAATGGCTGCAGAGTGAGCAGATGGGGTTACAACTGCCGAGCAAGCGTAACACCAGTAGTAATGTTATAGAGGAAATCATTGGTCTCGAGAAGCCCATGTAGGTGCCATTGGAGCTATAATCAACATGTCTAATTTAATAGCATGAACTAAGATGCACAGATTTTAGAATGGGCGATTAGAACGAACTGTCCACTCGAAATTAGTGACACCGCTTAATTCTTCACTAAGTTTTGACCTGCTTGAGCTAACCATGCGGGCAGTTCATTCTTTCTTTCAGGCATACCAAGAAGCGACAACCACGTGTATCAAAATGGTCGAGAACTTCGATCTTCGGAGTGTTCTGATTGGAGTTGTACTTTGGTTTCATAACTAAAGTATAACCTCGAGAAACTTTGTGACATAAGTTTGTGTAAGAGTTAGTTAAGACTAAAAAGCATCAAAGACTCTTATAGTGCTTTCATGGAGTATTGATCATGGTAAAACTTTCTGATGCAGCATATGTTTTGAAGAAGGTCCAATACATGGCGTTCCATCTTTCTCGTGCAGCAGCTTGCTGCACGAGCAACTTGCGGTTCCTTTCAAACCTCCGATTTAAGGATGGCACTGCTGAGAGCCGAAATCAGGACGTTTACTTCGGTGGACATAGCGACACATCCCCACTTCATTTATGACATTGTGTCTGAGGTATAGATCTTCACAAAAGTTTAGTGGACGAGGAGAATTTCGTGACCACAGGTTCAGAGGATAGGTCTGATAGAGTCGGTTGCAATATAGAATTGATAGTACTAAGCTCCGAAACCATTCGCGCTATGGCACCTGCGAGTAAAATGGATAAGAATACTTGGTCGAATGGCTGCCTGGTTCTCTAATCGGACATCTCTTAGCACACTTGCGACCTTTGGAGCTCCTGTGATATCTTATGGGATCTCAAGGCTATCCGTGTAACTGCGATACTAGCAGCTGTTACAAGATAGAACTTTGCATGCGGTCAAGTAGTAGTGGAACTCGTAAATTTGATTCTCACAAGAAATAAGTAGATAGAGTACTGTATCCCTCAAAGAACCTCTGTTCCGTGATTAAGCTATCCGGAGTACCCTCTCTAGCACAGGTCGTTGGAGATTACTTGTTTACGAGAAGATGATGTAATCTTTTTATTTCCTTGCAATCTTGTCTGGCAATACCAAACAATGAAATGACTTCAATTGATGTAAACTGTGATTCAATTTCTGTTGTACACTGCAAGACTGAGCTAAGAATCATGTAATGGTTCTTTGTATATCTGTTTCAGCGTTGCTCCGGTACAAGAGCAGTCTAAATCCCCCCAGATTAAAATAGATACAAAATCATTTTTACGCAATGTGCGTTCTTCTATTAACTTAACCATCCTCTACTCAACGTGATCAATTCAAGTCTCAATTGCGACCCATCAATCCTTTCTATAGTCAGAATCCCTTTTGGCTTGCAGAATTCTCAGAAAGTTGATACTTCCAATCTGGATCAGAGTACTAGTTCAAGAACAGAGTTGTTTTACACTTAAGTTCAAAACCTGTTGTTGGGAAATGTACATCAACCGGTCTGAATGTGCCCAGCGTGCTAGAATTCGTAGCTGGATTGTAGTTGATCCATATGGTGTCGTTCACGTTTTCATAAGTGTACCCGAATTCCTCCATGTTTTGAGCATCTTTCACTTTGACTCTCTTCAGAGTCGCGGTTTCATTGTAGAATAGAAATTCAGCCTCCAAGTAATCTGGTTCCGAGAAATCAACTCGTTCTCCACCGGGCAACTTGTGCCACACGTCCCGCAGCCTGTCGACATTCGTGTGATGAGCTCAGAAACCTGGATCCGAAGCGCAAGTTTCCACAACTGCCATAGCATTTCCGACCCACCAATGGATGCCGACGTGCCCATAACTTCTAGAGATCCAGCGCCGGTCAATGGATCCAGAACCTGGGCATCTCCCACTCTGTAGCTTTTGCCCATGAATCCCCATGTATTATTTCCCAACATCATCAATCCTTGGTGCATATAAGCGACGTTCCTGGGTTCGACAACTTCTGCAGGTCGGGTTCGAGGGTCAAATCGCTCCTCGGGGAGGATTGCAAGGTCAGCAGGTAAGCCTGGAATCTGTGTCCTGGACGAGCGATTCATATATTCCACTGTCGTAGAGATGTTGTACATCTCTGGTAGAAGGTGCTTTGTAGCAGCCGCCGTGAGCTTCTCTTCGCTTAGGAATTGTGACACCGTTGTCCCAGTTCCAGAAGTGAGTGTCATTGAGCACATGCTGAAGTATTCTCTCATGGAAGTAAACAAAATATCGGTGCCATGGGTAGAAGAACCAACTGAAGTGGATGTCGATGGTAATGTTACCAGTGCCGGGTTGAATGGAGCCTCCTGCACCGTAGCCGCAATGGAGTTTATTTTGCTGAGCTAGAGAACGTGGATCGTCTCGGGAGGACTTCGCAGAATGCGGTATGCCTTGTCCAAATTTTCTGTATAAACCTCCTGTTCGGCATTGGAGAGCTTTCCACACTTTCAGAGGCTTAAAGATATCCCCCTTGGGACAGAAATGTACCATCTCACCCTTGGACAAGAGTGAGATCGTCGATTTCTATCACCAATATCTAGACCGTAAATAGACAGGTTGTTCCCTGTATCACAAAAATTCGATGAAACTTCTATTGCGGTAATCCAGAGACGAAGCAGTACGTATGGAGCTTGAGTGTCGGGGCCGTAATTTGGTATGCAATGCCTATCCGTCCTTTGAACCCACCTTTGAACTCGGCTTGAAATCTCAGGCCACAAATTCTGCACAGTCACCTGAATTGCAGACATTCTTCCTGCCATGGTAGGTATAGGCCATGACCATTGCAAAGTCTAACCAGTTCGAAGCCTCAGCTTGAATGCTTGCTTTAATGCAGGACTGGATCCAAAATGGTGCTTCCAAATACAACGTGTGCGAAAAACAGACAAAATGTTTTACATGGTCCAGGCACGCAGCCAGAGAATGAATCCTGTTTCTCTTGCTTGGGAACTTCAAGTGAAAATATGTTCCCTGTCCCATATTATCATAAAACTTATATATGTTTAACGTCACTAAACGACAAGATAGTGTTCTTAGCGCCACCGATTCGAAATACTCACCATCTTCGGCCATTCGAAATACATACCATCGGATGGGCATTCAACATGCGTGCGACGGACAGACGGACGGGCGCGATGGGAGCAGAGCTAGAATGTATCCGGGCAGGTTTAGTGAAGGGCTTTGCGTGACGGCGGTCATGCATGACATCGAGTAATTGATCTACTACAATTAATATAAAACAAAGTTATAAAATGTTCTACTAGTCTATATCTAATCTACCCATCTTCTCTTGCAGAGGGATAGGCTTGAGATATATGGAGAAGATAAAGCTTATAGTCTATTTGGGTAATTATGTTCTCTTGACAACTATTTCTTTTCTCTTTTTACTCTCGCCCGACAGTTCAATCTTGGAAATATAGGTGATCAAGATATAAAATTTATAGTGTTTCTGGGTAATTGTGCTCTCTTGATATTTTATTTTTTTTCCTTTGTATGGATAATGATAGGTTAATCGTGGAGATATATGTGACTGGAATGGATGAGAAATCTTTTTCTCTATATGTGTTATAGTGACAAATGAAAAATGGTATATTTCCACAAACATGGGAGTACTTTCATCTTTTGCTTCTCTACCATCATATTGGATTGAGATTTGTAATCTTCTTTAGTAGAACTACAATTCCAACATTCAACATACATTAAATTGATTCATCCACTCCTAGTAGTACGTCTTCGCTCTTGCTTTGGCAAGGTTGCATGTTCTTGGATCCTAGCTCTATTGTGCATTAGGGCATCTTGACTCACACAAGGTATTGTTTTTACAACAATGAGGTTCCACCTAAGTTTGGTGCACTCATCTACATCTTCATTACACACTTGTGAGTGTGATTCTACACTAGATGCAGCATCATTCCATATGGCACATTGTCCTTTTGGAAGACATAGGATAGCTACCCATGATACTATCAGGGATATAGTATGTTTCAGGGCACAAGAGAGTGGATACCTTACTTGGAGGGAGGGTTGGTATGCTTTGCAGTCAACACAAGTCAAGGCAAATTTATACTTGATCCAAGATGACCAGGTGATAATAACAGATATTGTGATTACTGATCCTACATGGGATGTGGTGTAGGAAGGAAGGATCACCCATCCTCTGGGATGGGCGATAAGGTCCTTTGCAAAATGCACAAAAATTATACTCCTTCTCTTGAAAGCATCTCCAAGCTAGCAATTTCTTCTTAAAACCTTATCTCATTGCCACATTTCATAAAAATATTTATGTCAAGAGTATTCAGATAGTCAACAAGAGTTTTTATTACAGATTGGTTAACTTCTACCTGATCAAAATTGAAATATTTGTGACAATTACCTAGTAACAATTCTAAGAAAAATAAATTAACCAATGAAATTTCAGCATTTAGAGGAATCAAAATAGCTCATGCACTCAAATATACTTTAGTTGTTGTTCCTTGTTTAACTCCAAAATAGATAGTTTTAATCGAATCTTGCTTCTTGTTCGATTGCACAATCATCAATTTTGAATAATTCACATCCTTCCTATTATCCACCATGGAGAGTTTATTTTTGCCGACATTAAATAACCAATATGAGAAATTACCATTATCAAAATCACTGTAGACAATGCATGCATCACCCATTTTCATATTTTATCATAAATGAAAAAGAGTAACATCACTCTATAAGTGTGATTCTTTGCTGGACAAAGAGACAATTTGAATTGTAGTTTTTTTGGTACAATTGAGAGAAATTGACGAAATTTCCAAATATAACAAAACAAATTCTGTCAGAACTACATTTTTATTTAATATATCACGTAAGGTGGATCAACCGCTTCCAAAACATATCTATTAATCATGGGAGCTTTATCGAAAGGATGAGCTTGTTTGGCGAAACAACTCTCGTAAATTACTTTGTTTTGTGATCTTACACGTGGATGTATGGTCAAGCTCCACGCGTATTTTGAAATAATCTTTGACTTTGCGATCTCCAACCAAAAATGCAAAATGATGCATTGGCAAGTACAATATCCCTACGTGACTTGATAATCTTTGGTATTAAATTTTCAATGTATGTTTTCTTTTTGACACCCTGTCTAAACTAAAAAAAAAAAAAAACATTTATTCTCTCCAACTATGTATGTATCAATAATAGCATTGTACACAGCTCGTTGATCAATATGAAAATTCAAAATATCAATTCGAACATCTTCTTGAAATTGCTCAATTGAGTAATTATATTTTATTTTCATATATATATCTATATATATATATATATATATATATATATATATTAATTATAATATATATGAGCTTCTAAACTATATATATGAGCTTCTATAGATATGCTTCTAAACTCATATATGTGCTTGAGTTGCCCTTTTTTAAGTAGGATAGTTGCATTGTGCGATTTATGTTTCCCAAATTGTGACAGCTTATGACGATGACCGTTTACTATATAGACATTTGCAAATGTTGTTTTGCATCAGTCCTGATACAGGCGTTAGTTCTCATATCTCATAAAAGCCCATGTGAGTAAGGGTGACCTTCCTTTACTTGGAAACAGTGTATCTTACATATTTTCTTCTCTTCATGATACACTGTTTCCAGGTAAGGGAAGATCACCCTTACTCACATGGACTTTGCTGATTCTATTAGAAGGAAGGGAATATTATCTCTCAAAATTAACATCAAGCATTGCTAATACGTCCAGGATGTTTATGGGGCATGGAGTACTTTCGGGAGAACATGCGATCTTGGAGATGCTTTCATGACAAGGAGGATGTTACCTGGCATTTTGCCAAAGAGCTTTTACCCAGGTATTTTAGTCAAATCTCAGTAGCCCAACGTTTCCAGGCCCAGATTGATGTGAGCTTTTTTGTAAGCTTTTCTGCTTTCTGGTAGTATCCAATTTTGAAGGTTTTATGCATAAGATTTAGTCGCTTACCTCTCAATTAGGGTATTAGAACTAAGAGTTATAAGGGTCAGGAGGAGCATGTTTCGAATATATAAGGGAGAAAAAAATTTCTTCTCTTCGTGATACACTGTTTCCAGATAAGGGAAGATCACCCTTAATAACAACGACTTTGATGATGTGCTCTGGCTGAGCGAGCTTGTGTTTTCCAAAATTCCTGATACTTTCTGGGTTCTGGGCCGAACTTGCTTATTTGATCTTTGTCTTGCAGAGTTCGGAAGGATGGTCAGGTCAGGTCTCCAGTCCTGGAGCTGGCACACTTGAAGCCCTTTCTTATTGAAGAAGAACTTATTGAGGAAGGAAGCAAAGGTAGCAAGGAAAGCTCTGGTATCGGCGTCCATGATCATCAGCAAGAGTTGGAAGATTGAGACATTGAAGATTGCAAACTAAAACTATTATTAGAAATATTCTTCCATGGTTACAATCCGTTTTCTAAGTTTGTGATCATTCAATCAAGACGAGTGAGTAATCAAGATTACACACCTTGAGTTTCATGCTTCAGCAAGAGTTGAGAGTATTTAGGGCAAATAGACTAGATAGAGAGTATTTTGGGCAGACAGTCTAGATAGTCTGTGCGTCTCGCAGTGGATTTGGTTCTAAACTACCATTATGATAGTGATTGCATATGCATTCACATAGCATCGAGAGGCGAGTTCATGCAACAGGTTTTCAACTAGTTCATGTTACATCAGTGTTGTAGCTTTGTTTTACCGACCCTTCCACTTTCAGACTAACATCACATAGAACTGTACAACTACTGCAAATACCACGATTGAGTATTAAAGGACAAAAGTGAAATTTGCTTATTTATTCCTGAGCTGAATTTATATATTCAACTCAATTTTCTCAACTCAAGAATACAATGATAATAGTCATAAGAAATCGTAAGGTTATAATAGCTGGAAGGTCATAATCATAAGAAATATCAAATTCTCAATCAGATCAAGAAGTAAACACGTCAAAACTTACTATTGACTAAATATGAAGTACATTGATTCCAATATATATCGAAACTTTTGCCGATGGACTGAAAACAATTAACAAAAGTGCGACGGAAACCCGTTGACATGTTCTCTATCACTTGATTGCAAAGTATTGGGCACAACGAATAAAGTTGGGATATATGTAACGGTGTACTCAAAAGACTTCAGATGTTACCATTATGTACTTTATTTAAAAAGTGAATTATCATAGAGTTGTGCGACTACTGCAGATACCGCAGATCCGATTGTGTATGCGACAGAGTGCTCTCCATTACTAATACACCCCTGTATTTTATATAGTTAGCTAACCATTACTTACGCCCCTCAAATTTATATGGCCAGCAAGGACTTCTGAAACAGGGATCGATCAGACTTAAATGTGTGAGGATACAAGTACTCTTTTTGGTGACAGCGAGATTATTGACAACACTTTTTCATAAACCGAATAGGTACTTGCCTTTGATCAGGGTGTGCACTAAATGATTTGAAAGAGTGAACTTGTGCAACTAGTGGATTGGGAGGCTCACCACAGGCAATAGTACTATGGAATTGAAAAGCTTAGGCAAAGGAATAGCATGAAGTTCATTCTTGCAAGTTGTGCCTTCTAGGAAGTGTAGAACACATTTGGAGGCATTGTGTAGTTGGAATGGAGTGGCACTTGGAGTTGGACAAACCATCATCTTCAAGAGCAATCCCAACTAGATCTTAGAGTGAAAGTGATATTTTTTATTTTCCTTTTGCTATAGTGCGTCATAGAGGGTGACACTACTCCCTTTTGGGAGAGGTTCCAACCAAGAGGTTAAATAGGAAACAATAAATAAATTTAGATATGGTGACAAGTATGTGTTTTGCTTCACTCTTAGGCATTTTTGAACAATATCTTCATGGGAATGAACTATTCTTATTGACTATACTATGAGTACGTCGACATTGAGCAGATGCAAGAGGCAAGAGGTTTACATGAGGAAGAAGAGGATTATCTCAGAAGAAATTGACACTCCCAAGTCAAGAACTACTTAATTGGATTCAATCCCTTATACATAAAGATTGGATTCATTTAATTTTACATGCCCTTGAGGAGAATTTAGCACTTATGGTGATGGGCTAGATGTGCGACAAGAAGAAATCATACCACCACCTTCTAAGTATATTTCAAGCTTGTATTCTAAAATAGAAGGATGGTCTAGCTAAGAATATTGAGATTATAGTTGAGGACATTGCAGCAGCTTCCAAAGGAGGAGAGTATAGTGTGAGCCTCAAAAGAGAAGGAGTGTAGGTAAAGTGAATTCCAAGACAATACCTCCTATGGTAGCATTTTTTAAACACATCTCTAACCATAGGATAATGAGGATTGAAACTCTAGATGCTAAGGAGAGATGTAGGTTGGTCGAGACTGAAGCCAAAAAGATAGCTAAGATAGAGAAAAATAGAGCTAAAGTTGAAGCTAACAAGTTGATCTATCATAAGAAGATCTAAAAAATGATCCTTAGCAAAAAAAAAAAGGAGAACAAGGTTGAAAAGCTACATTTCAAGGAGCAAAAAACCAAATCAAAATGTATCAAGTCCATGACACTAGAATTAGCTAGAACAAATAGGACTCTTGATGAAATTAGGGGAATAATGAATGTATATTTAGAATTTAATGCCCATGGTTCATCTAGTTTTGACAACAATGAGATATAAGAATTTGAAAAAAAATTTGCTTGCCCCTTCATTGCCATGGTTCATCTAGTAATACCTACAATGAGATTTAACTTTGTGAAGTTTATCCAATAGTAACTATAATGCTATTTAATACCATGAAAATTTTGTTGCATTGGGCCAAGGGTGTTTGATATTATGTTTAGCAGCCCAACCTAGCACATGGGGGCTTTGTAGCCAAGAAGGTCTATGCAACACCAAATGGTAGCTAGGAGATTGTGCATAGTGCCTAAGGTGGGCCAAGAGTGTGTGCATAGTGCAAAAGGTTGCAAGGAGGTGTACATAGTACCAAAAAGCTCTTGAGAGATGTGCAATGCAAATAATTTTGGGAGGTGTGCATAAAACCAAAAGGTAGCCATGAGGGTGTGTGCAACATCAAAGGGTAGTCAGAAGGGTGTTCATAGCATCAAAGGGAAGCCATATGTCATTTTGAAATGCATATCGGACATATCAGACAAAAAGAAAATTTAGTAATAATAAGATGTTTCTTTGATTGTACTACTCATAGTATTCCTTAATATTTAATTTCATATTGAGACATGAGGTCATGCATTTACACCGTGGCAAGGCAAACCATTTAACACCAAGGCAAAGTGCACACACACACACACACACAATGGGTATAGATGTGTTTAAGATAAGAAACACTCATGAGTAACAAGTCCTCATGTCATTGGATCCTCTATAGTGGGCTAAAAACCATCCAATGAAATGATATCCAATGTAGTGGATGGCTGATTGGTATCATCTCACCTCTGAATTGGTATTGGTATGAGGTGGGAGCCGCTCCATTCTGAAAAATTCTAGTGATGCATCAATGCACCAGGTGATAGGTCTATTGATGAGCATTTGGACTATATCTCCACATGAGTTCCCACTCTTTGTCCTATGTAGGGAAGTCTTGAAATGCTAATACTAAACCCTTGTATGGGTCTGCACTATATAGTCCATAAGATGACCAAAAGTCCACTCCTTAGTGAGGAACTCAATGGCACAATGTATATTAGCTCTAAATCTATCTAATGCATCTACCAAGAGGTCTCTAAGAGGAGGGTGGATCTCCTACACTTTTTTGGATAGGAGTAAATGCCAAATAGCACCGTAGGGATGGTTCCTACAATATGGAAGGAAGGTGATATCAACCATTAGGATACATCTCTAAGTGATAGACCTAAAGCCATAAATGCACTATAAGATCTATGTGTGAAATTTTGTTAAGTTTCACTATACCCATCCATGTCATCAAGTAATGCCATGAGACACACCCCTATGTGCACTCCCTTGGGTATAAAACTCTGATCCCACATGACCTCAAGGAGATGCTTGCAATCTGCTCTTACATTATCCATCCAAATAATGATCTCAAATGATCTCATGCAATACTCCATAAACTCTCTAACTCTAGGGCGTGGTACACACCTAAAAGTACTATTGCTTCTATAATATAACCATCCATTGTAACATTACACTAGGCTCTCTCCTTGGCACTCCATGTATGTGCAGCTTTGTCTATGTTGCCAATGACTCTCTCTCTCTCTCTCTCTCTCTCTCTCTCTCTCTCTCTCTCTCTCTCTCTCTCTCTCTCTCTCTCTCTCTCTCTCTCTCTCTCTCTCTCTCTCTCTCTCTCTCTCTCTCTCTCTCTCTCTCTCTCTCTCTCTCTCTCTCTCTCTCTCTCTCTCAATAAGAGACATCCTCTCTATCACTACTCCACTAGTCTCCAAGTCTTGAATGACATTCCTTTTAGTGTTTGTCACAGATGCCCAAGTGACCCTCTCTCTACCCTCTTTCTCATCTAGAACCCTCAAGGTCTCAACTAATTGAAATTAGATCCTCTCCAACTGATCCATACTGAAAGTAGACTCTCTAATGTGAAAATCCTCTTGAGACAAATAAGCTTCAACCATCAATTGTCTATGGATCAAATCTACATCCAATTGAGCCAACCTCTCTACTCTAGTACTCTCTATTCATACAACAGTCAAGAAGGAATTCTCTCTCACTACTATGCTCTCTCTCAAGAAGAACACAATACTATGTATGTTTGAAAATCTCCTATCTCTCATCCTCTCTCCCAAAAGTGCACTCTTTTTGGTGAATTAGACACTCTCCCTCTACTAAAGCAGCCTCCCTAACATGATTTCTCTTCTAGAAAATCTAAGAGTATCTCTTTCCCTCCAAAGGACAGTAGTTCCTCCTCTCTTCTACTCACTTCATCATCTAACTCTAACTCTATATCTTCTCTAGGCACTCCATCATCTAACTTCTCAACTCCTCTTGGTACTCCAATGTCAAACTCCTCATCTACTCTCATAGGAACCTCTACATATACTCTTGTGGGAGCTTCTAAATCTAATATAAGGACATCTTGTGTATGATGATGACCTGCACATAAATCAAAATATGAACTTGTAAAATCATGTGCATGATGACTTGAAAAATAAATTTAAATATCATATGTCCATATGTAAGAATGACAACAAGATGTAAGAATATCAAACATAGGTGGTAAAAGCAAGATTGAAAATTAAATTGGATAATTGATTCTTACAAAAGATCACTAATTTACTTTCAGTTACCAAACTTCTCATCCTCCTTATGTGCATCATGAACTTATAGACTTCATGGTCCGTGGTGATGCTCTCATAGCTCATCTCCTCCTCACAAATGAACCACTTTCCATGAAAATATGTGTGAGAAGTTGTCATATAAAATTCATCTTGTATTTGCATCCCTTTGGATAGAGGAACTGTCTATGCAAGACCACCAACTCAGCCTCCAAACAAAGCATCATCAAATCTGCCCAATTATAATCCTCACTAATAGATCCTATCATTTTGGTCTTTGCATTAAGGATCACATGTCCATGTACCACCTTGAACCTCCTAGAAGTAATGAAAACCAAACAAAACATCTGAAAAAATGGTCTCCAAGTAGGATATGCACATTGGCGGGCAAGGTATCTCATGACTATCAAGTCCCTCACAAGGAACCAATCTTGGACAAAAGTGTGTGAACCACCTTCTACTTTGCTGATGTCCATGTCTACAAAGCAAAAACCTCCCTAATGATGCTAACCAAAAGCATGAAGGGTCTCCTACCATCATGTGTGTGCTCTGGTCCCACATGCTTACAAAATGTGTACATACTGCACCTAATAGCCCCCAAAAATGGATACAACACAATAAGAAGTCAATCAAAGTCTGATGAGAAAAGGATTTGAGATTGGTAGATTGGAAGCAGAGGACATCTCCTGCTCAAATGCTTTCCCAAATGCTCTAACCCTCATGCTTTACTACAACTCTCACTCCCAACATCCTCCTCTTCTTTGAGACACTTCAAACTAAAACACACCTTTCTCTCAACTCTCCACCACCTATATACATCGAAGCCTTTGAAAAGGATAAGATTGTACTCCACATGGCCACTTAAATGCACATAGATTGCTCACATAGCAATAGCTCAACCGTGGATCCGTCATACAACTTACTCCATCTTTATGGAGATAAACCACATTATTTACTTTTTCATGGGCTAGACAAACCACAACATGACAATAGAAGCATTAGACTGGTTGCTATTGGAGAGATCTTTTTGTGCTTGGTTAGCTGCACCATTGTCCTTTAGCATCAATCTCACTTTTGAGAGCACCTTAGTACACATCAATTTAAAGTAACAATATTTGGAAGTTGGAAGGCTATTTCTCTAAGCATCAAGGTACTCTTAGACATCCATCAAGAGTGGGTTGTCTTATATGGATGTCAAGATGTTGTGGATGTTGAGAATGATTTTAATAGTGTCTCTTGGGCATCCATCTATTGAGAGCTTAGGGAGGCCGGTGGATCCTTGGTGAGTCTCATTCCATTTGTGTAGTGATCTATGGCTCTCCTACTTCCCTTTACTACTAGTATGGGTGGTCACAAGAGGTAGTCACCATCTTGGAGTTGGTTGTCAATACATGATAAAGAGATCCTTTAGGTGGACTTTTGTTTGCCATGGCTCACTTCAGAGCTCTCTTATCTACTATAGTTTTTTGGTCGTGATAGGTTGTGTATTTCACTCCTTTGCAAAGCAATACATGCATTATGAGCCCCATGGATCAGATTAGGCAGGCCCTTGATCACTTGACTACCAAACTACATCTTGTAGGCTTGAGAGTCAAGGTGTCAAAGTGTAAAAGACCAAGACCAAGGAGAGAAATAAGAGAATGGAAGTTCACATTGGGATGCTTGAATGAGGGAAAAATCCAAATGCCTAGCATGAGCTTTGGCTTTGGTATTTATAGGTAACATACAAGGCCCTTGAAAAGCTTCTCAAGAAGCTTCCTTGAGCCGCTTTCTTAGAGTGCAAGCCAAGTTAACTAGGAAGTTTCTCAAGAAGCTTCCTTCTAGAAGCCGCCTACTTGGCGTGCAAGCTAAGCTAGTTAGAAGCTTCTAGAAGCTACCTGCTTGGAGTGCAAGTTAACAAGTTGGGAAGCTTCCCAAGAAGCTTCCTAGATACTTTTGGAATATTCTAGGCTAATTTGGCTTATTCTCTACTTTGTTAGCCTTACTAACTACATTGCTAAACTCCATACTGTTACACAAAGTGCAAAGCATTGTCTACTTCAGGTATCCCTCCCCACCTTGAGTTTCCAAAGGGGTGTGTCACATCTACATATGGACTATGTATTCTTGGAGTGCTAGTAGAATTTCACATGTCACATGCTTCTTAGATGTTGCTCTTGTAAAGAATATTCTCCATGTGGACGACCTTCCTCTACTAGGAGATCTACATGTGTCATTTGGTATACTTTCCTCTAGTATTGCCCATTGACCAACTTACCTTTTCCGCATGGTTCCTCCTATCTTGACTTTCCTATCATGTTTGAGAGCTTTTGATAGGAGGATTATGGGAGTCTCTGGTGATATCATTGGACCATGGACATTTGAGTGTGTGATGGGCGATTTGGCATGTAGACAAGCATCTTTACTGATCTCATGTAGAGGAGCAGGCCTATTATCTATGGAGGAGATAGCAACCATAGTGTTTTTGGGTAATCGGGCTCTCTTGGCATCCCTACTTTCCTCCCATTTTGTGGTTGTTGATAGGCCAGTTTTGGAGACTTATGTATCGAGGTGGAAGAAGGATCCTTTTCTCTCCATGTGTTATTATGGCAAACAAGAGATGGTCTATCTCCATGGGCATGGGAGGACCTTCCATTTTTTGCTTCATTACCATCAGATTGGACCAAAGGTTTGCATTCTTCCTTGATGAGGTGACAATGTTAGCATATACTACATTCTCTCTTAGTTGACTTGTCCATTCCTCATGCCATTAGAGCACATCTTTTCTCTTGCTCTGGCAAGGGTGTAGGCTCTTGGATCTTAGCTTGATTGTGCATTAGGGCATTCCAACTCACACCAACCACTTTCTCTACATCAATGAGGTTTTGCCTAGGTTTGGTCCACTAGTTTGCATCTTCATTACTCACTTGTGAGTGTGGTTCTACACTAGATGTAGTAGCGGTCCACATGACACATTGTCCTTATGGAGGATAGAGGATAGCTACTATGATGCCATCAAGGATATAGTGTTTGCTATGGCACGGGAGAGTAGATACCTTGCTTGGAAGGAGCATTTATATTCCTTGTAGACGATAAGTCTCAAAGCAAACTTGTACTTGGTCCAAGATATACATGTGACAATGGTGGATGTTGTGGTTATAGACCCTATGTGTGATGCAGTTTTGGAGAGAGTGATTGCACATCCTCTTGGATGGGCGGCAAGTGGAGCAACAACACGCAAGGTCTCCAAGTATAGGACTATAAAATGAGGTCACCTCTTTGTTCCTCTAGCCTTGGGGTTATATGGAGTGATGGACATGGCATTCAACACATTTTTTAGGGAGTGCACAAGAGCTTATCATATTAGATGCCAAGGAGTACCACTCTCACTTTCATACTTTATATTATAATTTAGATATCATGTGTCCATTGCTCTATGGAGAGCATCGATTGGTGCAATCCATAGCAAAGAAATCACTCTAGGTGATGCTTCTTTGGATGCATTAAGTAGTTTGTAGACCTTATGACTTGCATAGCTTGGATATCTTAGGTGTGGTAGGGCAGATTTCTCATATCAATACTATTGGGGCCTAGCCCCATTATACCTCTTTTGTCTCTCCCTTGTATGGCTTGATGAGGTCTTCCCATCCTTCTTGTGTTCTATGTGGTTGCCTTTTCTAATAAATAAAGAAAGAGTAATGAAAGCAAGAACAAAGATCAACCATTCATCTTGATTTCAACTTTTTGAAATCTGGAACTACTTTGCAAGTGTCTTTAGTTTCATTTATTGGATCAGAAGTTTGGAAGTAAGAACAAAGACATCACTTTCTACAACTTGTTAATTTGGTTACTAGTTGTAAAAAGTGATGAAATTTATCTTTGTATCTACCTTGAATTATTGTTTTTCTCTACGGTGATGTCCAAGTCTTTGATGCTTGATGATCTTGTTCATTTACTATTGTGGCACTTCTCCTCTTGAGCCTTAGTTCTCTTATATAGCAAAGCATTTACCTTTGAAGCCTCTACCTTGTATAGGTCTTTGGCCTTTGGTACCTCATCCTTCACTAGGTCTTCTCTTGCCTTCCAATTGTATACCTACTTGTGTATAGCTTTGATCAAAGTGGTGTAGTCCACCACATCAGGGCACTAGGCTTGGAGCAGCAATACCACCAAAAATTGTAGTGTAATGCCCACCAAATGGATGATGAAGCTTGAGCCTTCTTGCACCTATAGGTGCCTCCTGCACTTCAAGTATAGCTTCAGGAAGATCAATTACAATGTCAACCTCCTCTTCTTCTTTGGCATTGTTAGTGATTCTATCCTCTTCCTCTATGCAATCCTTGGCCTCCTCTTTTCTCCCTGGCCAAAGTTATTGGTCCTTCAAGCACTCGGCCCAATCTTGCATCTTTGTTGTGGCTTCTTCTTCTTGCAGATCTGGACTCAATGGTGCTTGCTTGGGCATTGCCACTTCCTCTATCATGTGCTCTTTTTCATTTATAGAGCCTTGTCCATGTTTTGGTCTTGCACTTAGGGAGCAGACTGAGCATCTTCCTAGGTTTCTTGTCCCTTGTTATCTCTTGAAGCAGAGGTTGATCCTTGTAGAGTGAAGGATCCTTGCTCCTCTTTGTCCTTGTCTTTATCCACTTAAGTTTCCTTGGCCTCATCTTCTAATGAGGACACTTTAACAATATGGGCACTCACCTTCAACTTCTTTGCCAAAGGAAGTTGTCACAATATTTGTAGCACCAAAGCTAGTTTGCTCGGATGCTTGAGTGGTAGTGTTGGTAGTCATAGTTATTTTGATATTTACTCATGGATTACTTGATGGTGGTTTGATCTCATGTTAAAGTTATTGATCACATGGTGAGATCCACAATCATTTGCACCGTTTACACCATTGGATATGCCATTAGTGGCATTGTTAGGACTAGAGACCTAGGTCAAGCAAAGGGGTATACCTTTGAAATACATATCTAAAAAGCTCACTTCTTTGATGTTGAGCTTTTGAGTTCCTAGCTATGGTAGATAAAGGCTAGTGAGCATCACTTGGAATCTCTTAGCTAGAGTTGGTGTGGCTTGACTGTAATCAATTCAAATGTTGGCAGATTGTTAGATGAAGGATTTACTAAAGGATTGAGTAAAGATCTGATTTGAGTGTGATTTGACTAGAAGAACAAATTGATTACAATAGAGAAGTTAGAGTCAATGGGAAATCAGGTACACGCACTGAGGGCTTTGGTGGTATCTCCAAGCTTGACTAATCATTGGTACATTCAATCGTGGTCCTAGATTTCCTTGAGAGTGATCATGTGTGGAAGCTCTATTTGAGTTGATGTAAATTTGGTAGTGGAGCAGACAGTGTGTGGAAGTGCTAGCCATATTTATAATAATTGAATCAATTTGAGATAATGAGTGTTTGATTTGAGCCCAAGAGGTGAAATCAAGGTCAATTTGGTGCAAATTGAGCCCAAAGTGCAAAATTGGAAGTGGATTTTAGAAGTCATCTCTTTGAATCTAGGATTTGGAGATCCCCATCCTCTCAATTTGGCTCAAGTTGAGAGTTAACAATGGATTTGGCAGTCAACCAATTGTAGAGGAGGTGCATCAGATTGGTAGATGTGTGTTGAAGAAAGGCCTCATTTGGTTGAATTTTTGCCAAATTTGGAGAGGGTTCAAATTGGCAAGAAGAAAGACCTCATTTGGCTAAATTTTGGTGTTTTGAGACATAGGGCTATGGGCTAGAGAGACTACTAGAGCCAACAAGCCAACTTGCTGGAATGAGACTAGCTAGTTTAGATGAGTTTTTGATAGTTTTTGGTCACTATTTGGTAGAATTTACCTACTTTTCTAAATTGTATGCAATAGGGTTTGAATCCCAAATCTTTGGTTCCTAGATTAGTGCCCTGGCCAACTAGTCCACCTTCACTTGTTATCCTAATGATTGGTTGACTTAAACCTATGCATATGTAGCTTTGGCTAGGAGAGGTAGTTTGATCCCATCCTTAGTGATCTTGGTAACTTAAGAGTATATAGACACTCCTATTATATCAAATGCCAAATGGTGACAAAGTCAATTTGATGTTGATTTATGATATGGAAGGTTTTGTTTGTGATTGGATCCTTATTATTCTTTTCTTCCTATTTGTGTACCATGTTTCAGTGAGGTGCTTTGACTTTAGAGCATTGGTGCTCTGGTGGACTCTCAATATTGAGGCTAGAATGATGACCAATCAAACTACCTATGTTTCTCTTTGGTAAGGCAGGAAGTGATGATCTACAATCATGAGAGTGCATGTTTTGATGGCAAGTTATAGGTTACCCTTTCCCTTAGTGTAATTCTTGTAGTTAGAGCTACATTAGTAAATGGTATGCAATTGGTGGTGGCACTTGGTGGTGATACTTTGTGGGGTACTTGTGGTAGTTATAGTTGCAATTTGAGTTACATTGTCACAATGGAGTTCTTTGGTGATTCTAATGGAGATATCACTATAATACATAGTGGGTTTACATGGAGTGGCACTTAGTATCAACTTGTATCTCAAATTCCAATGAGAGAGGAGATTGACTCTAATTTGGAGTTTGATATAGGAGTTGATTCAATCAAGAGTGCAGTTGGTGTGTTTGCACCATTTTTCTAGGATATGGACAAGATTTATAGAGCCTTTAAAGTCCCAAAGTGCTGCTCTAGTACAATGAGTACCATTAAGTTGGATGATTTCATCTAAGAGTTTGACAATTTATGTGAGCTACAACACATGCGGAACCCGACTTTGTTCACACTCTTCATGGTATAGAGGTTGTTTTGACACTTAGAGGATCCACTAATGGATGATTATCATGAGTTCAAGAGAGGCTTCTTGGAATAGATTGAGCTATAGAGACAATATTGGTCCCCAAACTACATCTCTATCATTTCAAGCTTGGTTGCTAGGGGTAGATTGGTAGTACTCACAAGCTCTAGCTCTAATAGCATTGGTGGATCTAGTGGAGGTGCACTAGTTAGAGATGGTGCTAATAAAAGTGGAAGTACCACTACAAGAGGTGGTTCAATACCAAGGTTCAACCCCATGGTGGAGTTCTTCCAATGCTTGAGGTAGAGGAGTGCAGATTGAAAAGTTGAAGAGCTTGCAAGAGTTCCAACAGAAGGTTGGAGAGAGCCTATACAAGGCAAATACTTGCATGAGATGGTTGATTAGTTTCACTCAAGGAGTAACTAAGGCCCAAGCAACCCAGTTTTGGCATGTGAGCTTGGACAAGGAGTTGCAACATAGAGTACGGGATGTTATGTTGTTACATGCTACTTCACCTACTTTAATAGTGGTCATTAGTTTGGCTAAGCGCATTGAGCTCAACATGGTGAAGGAGAGAGTGGTGACATCTAGATTTGGTAGGGAGACCTCATCCACAATTGTTACTTCTTCTAGAGTAGAGTGTACCACACCATGTTGGCTTTTGAGGACAAAGTAGACAGCCTAGATCCTATGGAGCAAGTAGAGGGCCTAGTGTAGGTAGATCTTTACCTTCATTTTTAGGTCAGTAGTAGTCAATGAGTGGTGGTGTTGCTTGTTGGACTTGTGGTGGACCTCATCACAAGAGAGAGTGCACTCAAGGAATGGATATGATACCTCTAGTGCATCACAGCCAACATAGAGATAACATGACCATTGCCATAGATTTGGTCATACTAGTGATCAATACTTTGAGATTCAACTTGAGTTATAGGAGGGTTGCTATGGTAAGTGGTAGAGGAGCTCTATGTCATGGAGGATGAGGTGGTAGAGGTGGTGGTAGAGGACCCACACTTAGTAGGGATGCAATACCTGCCCTTGCTTCTAGTATAGCCCTAACTACTTGGATTGAGTAGTTGGAGTATAGATTGGCTAGCATGGCCATAGCTTAGAGGAGATCAGCTCCAAGTTTGAGGCTTACTCCTCTTATGTTGGTTATAGAGACATCTTGGACTTTATGTGTGGAGCATCACAAGTAAATGCATCTACCGTAATGACTAGGAGTGTAATACGTGCTCCAAAGCCTAGAGGAGCATTAGTGGAGTTGGATCCATAAAAAGGAGAAATTGATAGACAAGTCAGACTCTCCTAGTCTTTCACACTCTCTAAGGTACTATAGATGATATCCATAGCTCCTAAACATTCTTGTGTAAGTGTGGTAGATGGTAATGGAGTGCATGATGGATGAGATGCTAGTCAGCCACCTTGTACTACATAGATTGAGTCTAGCATGATGTTGGGGGGGCTTAATTGATTATGCATTTCCCTTTGTTCTTAGCCAATGACATATTTACATTGGAACTTGACCCAACTCCAATGTTTTGGTTGGCGGCTACACTTTGTGAGGGTAGGGATGATGTAGTTCTTGCTTCTAGAGTAAAGGTGGTTGATAATGGAGCTAACTTGGTTGAGGAGCATGGGATCTGCTCAGCAACCAATGGTTTATGGTAGGCAACAATGGCTAGGTTGGAGGAGTTACTAGCTAGACCTACCTTTGAGCAAGCTCAGTTCATAGTTGGAATTGTTCTATTGGATAACCAAAGGAGAATTTTTTTTGTTTGGTGGGACCTTTAGGGAAGATCTATACACCAAAGAAGGTCTTATTAGACTCTGATGCATAGCTCCTTATGTTGAAGAAGCTTGCAGTTTTTGATCTTGAGCTATGGACAACCAATGTGAAGAGGTATTCATTTCAAACCCAAACATCTCTAGGGGTGGTTTTACACAATACATCATATGTGGAAAGCTCATTGTCCAGATTTTCCGGTCATCTGACTAATAGCTATGTGGTGAGAGCTCAAGCCACTACAATGATAGAAAACTCATATGATGTGCTAGTTGGTGGAGCAGTGTTATACTCCATGGGTTTCAATATTGTCTATTGGGAAGAGATAGCCTCTTATAGACCAAGTTGGCAGTCAAGTGAGTGATGGGTATGTCATCTACCAATATGTTTAGTAGTGGAAATCTTGGCTCATTACATTTAGGGACAATGGCATCAATTTCAGCCTTCAATTGTTTTGTTACTTGGCCTAGTGACTTATTGGAGTGGAATGTCCATATGGAGTGCACTCCAATATTAGAGGAGATCACTCAGATTTGGAGTACAAGGAGAATCATTCCATCCACCTTGGATGTTCCATTGTGGAATTCTAAGAAGGCATTGCAACAGCATGCGGATTAGTTTGGTGCAATAGGCTTGGAGTAGAGCCTTTGTACCACCAAGAGACCAGTGTGAGGATGAGCCTCCAAAGTCTATTACCTTATCACCTTTAGATACCACACTCATTGCTTGGCAGTATCCAATAGATGAAGTATGTTTATAAAAGTTGTTTGGTGGGATTAGCATTGGACTAATTATGTTACTACAAGTAGGTATACAAGTACATAAGTACTTGTATTTGGAGAGAGATGAGACTTCTAGGCAAGTCTCTCTACATCATGTGGCACACTTGGCCTATCGGTATCTTGAGTTATTATCGATATCAACAATTAGGGGTTACTAAATTGGCAAACATTTCCTTATTGGGGGCATAGGATTTGGAGAGATATAATCCCATTCATTAGGTGATTTTTGGATGGCCATGTCAAGAACATACCCATGTTGGCCAAGGTCAGGGTCTCTAGGATCCCAATTCTAGTGTATTTTGGGAGATATTACATATACTATGACATCTCCAAGTTCATTAGTTTGTTTCTCTAGCTTACATTTTGGAGAACCTCCCTTTGAGGGGTGATTCTCATACACAAGTGGTGGTGAGTACACATCAGGTCCATTCTTGGATGGGACCTATCATGTTGTTAGATGTATCCAAAATGGGATCACGGGCTCATTGTCTTTGTCTTTGATGGACACATCTCTTACCTAAAAAGGTTCTACAACACATTTATGATGGGATTCAACAACTAGACCACCTTAATATTGATAGCATTTTGGATGTTGTGCACCAATCTCAAAGAGTGGTAGTGGTTGATAGGTCATCTATGGTAGTGGTGAACCTTGTTGGATAGCCCAAAGTTGCTTTACCCACACTTATGAGTTTCCCAAGCTCCTATTCTTTTTGAGAGGGAGATCTTAGACTTATTTGGGACTCATAGTTACAATGGGTGGTGGATCCCGATGCCGATGAGAGGGAGCAAGCAATGGGTTTTTGTACCAGTTTTATTGTTGTTACAAAAATGTCAAAAACCTCCAAGTATCAACTATTAGTTCAGGCTGTGGACATGAATTGTTTGACCTAGATTGTGAGCCTTGGCTTGGTAGAGCAACATAAGATGTGCTTGATAAGCATCACCATTCAGACATTTGTGAGCTTTGTGCCTATTAAGACTATTCAAGTACATGCTAAAGGCAATGGACTAAGTGGGCAAGGTATTTTTGGGACACAAATAGTGGCTACTAGTGAGAGTGATCTATTTGGGGTCCATCCAGGTGAGCATGGTCTCCTTGGGTTACACCTTTGGTCTACTTGTGATGTAGGTAGAGGACGTATGGAACTTGTAGCCAAATTAGAGAGAGTT
This sequence comes from Lunularia cruciata, assembly GCA_948567375.1. Lineage (NCBI taxonomy): Eukaryota > Viridiplantae > Streptophyta > Marchantiopsida > Lunulariales > Lunulariaceae > Lunularia > Lunularia cruciata. The sequence continues at coordinate 12,115,653 of OX419756.1, forward strand.
TTTTGCATTGAGGTTGGGGACTCTATTGGTTTGGGGCATGATATTATTTTTTCCCAAGGGCCCAATGTAATAGCCAATCAATGCATCTTCCACTCCTACACTAGTTACAGAGGATACTTGGGAGCCAAACATTGGACCCAAGCTTACAAGAGGAGAAAGACTAAGAGTTTGGAGGTTCTTGAGGAGCTACATGAGTTGTTTCACCTTTAGTATAAAGGAGGTGGGTGCTTTGAAAGGACTTGGTATTTGGATTGAGCTTACTAGTGATACACCAATTTTTCAACATCCTTACAAATATAGTGATATGGAGAGAGCATTGATTTAGAGCCTGAGTATAGACCTTTTAAAGGTTGGTTTGGTGGAGATTACACATAGAGAGTATGCTTCAGCTACAATGATGCCAACCAAGAAGGATATGCATGGCAACTACATAGATAGGCAAATGTGTAGAGATTACCATCCTATCAACCAGTAGACTATGGCTGATTGGTATGCCATGCCGATACTGGAGGAGATCTTTGATGTGATTGGGCATGCAAAGGTTTTCAAGACTTTGGATCTTCAAGCAGGATATTATTAGTTGTTGATCAAGGAGGAAGACAAGTCTAAGATAGCATTTTGGGCTATTGATCCTCACGGCAAAGATGTATTACATCAATGGAGGTTCTTACCATTTGGGTTAAAGAATTCTCTACCAAGTTCTAAAGTGTCATGGATAGGATCCTAGTAGGATTGGATTTTGCTTGGTGATATTGATGACATTTTGATCTATAGCACTATTATGGAGGAGCATGAGAGACATTTGTTGGAGGTGTTTGAGAGGTTGAGATCTCATGGACTCAAATAACATCTTAGAAAGTGTAGATTCTTTCATGAGTAGGTGAGTGAGCATTTAGGTCACACTATCTACCCTAGAGGACTTGGTGTACAATAAACCAAGGTGGAAACTATTTCATGTATTCCTTGGCCTATGGATGTGAGTAGAGTGTGAGCATTCCTTGGGTTAGCAAACTTCTATTATCGATATGTTAGAATTTAGTGCTACTGCCAAGGCCTTGACAAAACTGACTAAGCTTACACAAGAGTAGTGTTAGGGAGATGAGCATAAGAGAGCTTTTATGGAGCTCAAGGAGAGGTTGACACCTACCTATACTCTTAGGAGACTAATTAGAGGATGACCATTCTAGGTTCATATTGATCGGAGTACATTAGGGCTTGGAGCAGTGCTTACCCAACATGATGAAGAGGAGAAGGAATTTGTAGTGGCCTATGCTAGTTGCTCCAACAATTCAGTAGAAGTGAAGTATAGTTCATATGAGAGGGAGTGCTTGGCTGTAGTATGGGTAATAGCACATTTCCAATGTTATCTATTTGATAACCCCTATCACTTATCACTGATCATCAACCACTAAAGTGGTTGATGGAGTCCGACAAGCTTTAAAGGAAGCTTGCACGATGTGCTCTGATTTTATAAGAGTATGATTTCATGATTATTCATAGACCTGGAGTGGTGAACCGTGATACAGATGGGTTGAGTAGAAACTCATATCCCAACCAGTAGGATCATATTGGAGCACGTTGGCATGGTGAGACAAATGAGGAGATGGTGTCAGGTTGGCATGCATCTATCTTTCTATGTTTTTTTTGAGGCCTTGGTGGTATCTCTCTCAACACATATAGGAGGAGTTGTTGAGATCATAGATCTAGAGGGTGGAGAAATTAGTATAGGTTAGCAAAACATTCATGATGATGTCTTAGTGATGGATTATCTTTGCATTAGTGTTATGGGTGGCACAATTGATGCCAAGGAGAGAAACCATGTTCTTCAACAAGCTAGGCAATTTAGATTGGAGGGCAAAAACCTTCTTTGTGTATGGGAGGATGGTAGAATGCAAGTGGTACTACTTCCATCTCAAAAACATGCTCATGAGGAGCTAGGACATTTTGGAGTAAAGCATACATTTAGCTTACTCCAAAGTCATTATTGGTTGTGCAGACCAATGTATAGCAATTTGTTGCTAGACGTATGGTTTGTGACCAAGTTAGAGCATCATTTAATGCTCTTATGCCACAATTACACCCATTACTTATCATGAGATTGGGTTACCATTGGAGTTTTGACTTTGATGGACCTTTGTCATTGATTGTGAGACATCCTCAATATATTTTGGTTATGGAGAGTACTTCTCTAAATTGCACTGAGTTGGAGTTGGCCTTTCCTAACAAGTCTAATGAAGAGACATCTTACTTGTTCTTGGATCAAGTTCTTAGTCATTTTGGTGCACTAGTTGAGGTCTTGACTGATCAAGGTATAGAGTTCTTGGGGGAGTTTCAAGTCTTTTGTGATTAAGGATTGAACATTGTACTACCTTTTGAGATCACCTTGAAGCAGCTGGTTTAGCAAAGAGATTGGTTTAGCAAAGTGAAGAGAGGATTGTGTAAGTATGGTTTGTAGAGAGTCTACTTTGAAGAATGGGATCCCCATTTATTGTGGTTGGCTATGGGCTATCCGTTCAGCTAGAAATCCTCTTTAGCATCCTTCTCTCTTTACTTTCTACTCTACAGATGAGATCCAAATTTACCTACAGCTATATGCCATGATGTTATTGCAGTTTTGGACTTGGATGATCCAGATATATAGGTGAGCACATGTTCTCAATGGATAGAGATCTTTTAGGAGAGTGATGTCAATGGCTATTGAGAACTTAGCAATTTCTCATCATAGGGATACCATATGCTATGCTACTATTCAAGGAGGAGGTTATAGACCCTCAATCTGAAGATTTCATCCAATTGACTTTGTATATCTCTAGCAGATTGCACCAATGACACTTGATGTTACTACAAGCCTCACTATCTTGAGAGTGTGTGAGGTTTTGCCTTCCGGAGTCCTCATATTAGAAGGATGTCATGGTGTTGTTTGGAAGGATCATATGCACGATTGTGTGCCATACTACCTCCAAAGACATTGACGGCATTATGGACCCAAGCTTGGCATTTATGTGCATGCTTGCGATATATGTTATGTGGCTCTTTTGGTAGATTTGTTACTATGTTGGTGTGTGATAGCTATTTGAGAGGATGGCATATGGCATGTTTGACTCCTCTCTTCATGGTGGTTCCTCAAGGACAGTGGTTATGTCCTAGATGTACTTGACTTATAGCTAGTTTGCCCTTTATGTGGAATAGATTGCAAACAAATGACTTACAATGGGGCTCAATAGCATCCAAAATCCTGATCTTTGCCCACTATAGGGCATATCACATACTTAGAGTAGATGGCTATCAGGAATTAGAGGGACCTAACTGCCAACTAGGGGGTGATTGTGGCACTTTAGAGTTCATATATGACTTATGTGTGACTTTTGCTTCTATAATGTATGATATTGACAGCAATGTATATTGTGTAGCAATTTATATGCATAATAGTTGTCATGATATTTGTAGCACCAAACTAGTTTGCTCAGACATTAGAGTGGTAGTGTTGGTAGTCATAGTTATTTTTGTAGTTACTGATGTACTTCCTGTTTGCAATTTGATTTCATGTTAGGGCTATTGATCCCATGGTAGGACCCATTGTCACTTGCATCATTTGCACCATCAGATGTGCCATCAATGGCACTATTAGGGCTAGACACTTAGGTCAAGTAGAGGGGTATACCTTTGAAGTGCAACTCTATAGAGCTCACTTCTTTGATGTTAAGCCTTCTAGTTTCTAGCTATGGTGGATAGAGTGCAACAAGTATCACCTAGAGTATTTTAGCTAGAGTGGGTGTGGTTTGACTATAATTAGTGCCCAATTTTTGGCAGATTGTTGGGTGAAGGATTGAGTACAGATCTAATTTGAGTGAGATTTGAGTGGAAGAATGAACTGATTATTATGGCACTTTAAAGTTGATGTATGACTTATGTATGAGTTGTGCTTCTATAGTATATGATGTTGACAGTGACATATGTTGTGTAGCAATGTATATATGCACAACAAAGTGGCTTCTTCATTGGGGTGGTGTTCTTCCTCTTTGGAGCCTTTGGCAAGGCCAATTCTTCATCTACATGCATGAATCGGCATGTCTCTGCAGACTTTACATCAACTAGCCAATACTTGGTGATTTTTGTAGGTCCTTTAGGTTGCATTTCAAAACAACCTACATGATGAAAATGTGTAGGGAACCTCTTCCTTTCTTTCTTTGTTAGAAGATTTGTACCCATGTAGTAGTGCATTGCAAAAGGAGCAATGTAGATGGCTCCTCCTTTGTCATCAAATTCCTGATGTAGGAGCTTGCACTACTTGTCAAACATCTCCACCCAACTATAGGCTAGAATGTTAAATTAGCTATGGAAATTGTTTGTGGTCAAAAATTCATACAGACACGAAGTAGAGGTTCAACTGGAAGTCGTTTCAATTCAATAAATTTGTATTAAATCAGGAGTGCCCCATCCATCATGTCGCCAGCGGGAAGCATGACCTTCTCCCCAGCCACAGTTAGGCTATATGATCTTTGCTTGCGGCATTTCCAACTATTTTGTTAGCGTATTTCATTTAATGAATCACTTGATGTTGAATTTTATTGCGTCGTTGTGCTATATGATGATACTCCTAGGCCTCTAGACCTTCTTCCTTTGGTGATGGAAGCCTTGACGTCTCATGCATACATGTAATCAACGAACATTGAATCACTCATCTTTTGAAGCAGACACTTCAACAATCTGGGCACTCACCTTCAACTTCTTTGCTATTAAAGTGGCTCTTGACTTCAAGGGTTAGCTCTTGGTCTGCAAATGTATTTTCTATAGTCATGGCTCTTACAACCTCAACAGCTGGGCCAAGTACCATTTGCCAATGGTCCTTTGTCCAATTTAATGTGTTACCACCCAACGTTACACGAGCAAGTAGAGATATGTTTGCTCGGTTACCAAACATCACATCCTTATGGTGAAAATGCAAGAATAGATGAGCAAGTATATCATCTATTATTTTCCATCCCCATTTAAGCTCTTTGTCTGTCAGAACTTCCTCTGTGCTCTTGTCTTTGATACTTTATGCAGTCTTGTATGCTTGATATACCATTGCCATTTCTTCTTTAATTTAATCCATTCATGGCCTTCAAAAATCCTTTCCAAAACTTCACTGTATATGTCGCTATGATGCTAAACTTTGTGCTTTATTGCATTTGTTTTCTACAAGGGCCTCTGTTATATGCTTGAAGTGCTCAGAATCCTCCAGGTAGCCCAAAATTTAGGAATAGTGATAACTAACCATCCTAAACCTGTCGTTGAACTTATCATCATCTACTTTTGCTTTTCTCACTAAGGGGCAGATCAAGGGGTGCCAAGAGTCCTCAACTTGTACTCGACTGCATTTGCTTTGCTCATGGATGTAGAAATCCTAGACCCAGTGTTGGCATTTGCTTTGCTCCTAGCAGACAGAAGTCATAGCAGCTCCCAGAAGTCATAGACATGTTGTCAACCCCATTTGCTTTGTTCAAAGGGTAGAGTTCATGTTGTCAACCCCATTTGCTTTGTTCAAAGGGTAGAGTTCATGGGGTGGAAGGTATTTAGGACCCTATGTGCAAAAGCACCTGAAATCTCACGTTTGGAAATAGAAGGAGAATAGAATGGGAATTGACCTGCGCAGAAGAATTGATTTGAGCAGGACATACAAAGATATGCAGAGAAGAAACTGATTCATATTCGGAGGTGAGAATAATAAGGGGAGGAGATACCAAATCTGTATTAATCAGTGAGGGAACCTTAATCAGTGAGGGAACCTGAATCACTTCCACTGCTTCAACTATCTCCATTTCCAAAAAGTGTAAATACTCAAAGTCAGCACGGGACGTTTCTAAATTGCTAGTGACAGTACCCTCAAATTTCACACAACGCTACTCTCGCGTGCTAAACTTCATTCGTATTTGCAATTCGAGTTTGTGATGGGAAACTTGTGATTTGTATCTGGACGGGAGGGAATGCAAAACGGGGTTTGAAATTTAGACTTTTGGAGCACCTGTAGGAATCCGTAAATGAGTTTATGGGTAGAATGAAAAAATTATATGGGTAGCGTGGAGGAGTACAGAGAGTTATTACGGGTACATGTCTGTAGTCATAAATATCTCTAAGGGACCATTGAAAATATGACTCGTAGCTCTTTTTAGGGTGATCCTGTAGACTCTAATGATATAAATTATTAGTTAAGTATAGTATAAATAAGTAAGTTAGTATAAATAAGTTAAAATTTATTCGGCTCGATTTTTTTATAAATTTTCAAACTCTAATTTTTAGGGGAGCATTCAATTTTCAACCAAACCTTGATTACGGGTGTCCATAAAATATCTTCCGGATCTCATTCTACTTCCTGTGAAATTCTGAAAATCTGGAATTTGAAACCACCTAATGTGTGTTTGTGTTGGGACTTGTGTATGTGTTCGGACGGGAGGGAAACCTGGTTCAAGAGACATCAACTGCTATAAACTTCGAGGGACTACTTTGCATGTTCACCCTTGTGCTAAGAGCAACTACCTCGATGTTCATTCACCCTTGGAATGTTCAACATTGCGGGAAACTCAAAACTCTAAAACCCATCTCTCTCCACACAGGTTTCTTGTGAGAACGTGGCGTGCTTAGGCTCTTCCAGGTAACGAATAATTATATCTGCCATGATTATCTCTACTAGACTCACCATAAGTCCTCACTCGTGAGTATTCAACTCGTGAAGTATTTTGAAGGCCCTCCAAAAGCAGACAACTCAACCCTAAAGTATTTTGGAAACGCCCTCCAAAACAAAACCAGACAACTCGCCCCTAAACTAATTGCCCGTTACCGTAACCGGAATTACGTAAAACACGAATTGCCATGAATTTCGTGTGTTCCCTTTACATGAGAAACCTTTACGGAAATATGCTAAGTCCCGTAACGTAAGGAAACCGTAAACTCTGCTCTCGTCCCGAGGAGATGCTGTAGTAAAGGAACTGCGCTCGCCCAGTATGCCAGCTTTTCTGGCGACGAATTCGTAAATCACAGGCGGTGGCTTGAGAAGGACGCACTGTCTGCCGGCGACATAATGGTTGTTGCCCCAGTTTCCCGGATCCGCGAAAAGGAAAACATGAAATTCATGGCAAGACGACTGTCGGTTTTTTATCAACCTATATTTTCTACGTTTCACAATCATGTGATATACCTCGGGTTCTTTGGAGACGTTCCTAGAGCCCCGGGCACCATTGGATGTCAACGACGAAACATCGAGTCTAAACTATTTAGATTGTGAGGTCAGTGGTTTCTTACTATACATTGTTCGATCAACAATCTGTTGATCAGATGTTGCCTGTGAGATCAGGGTACAGTGATTACTGCTCGAGCTTGTTGGCCACGTTGTTCGAGTCCACCCGAAACTTCCGGGTGCATAATTTCCGTCGTGTAGAAGAGATAACATTGTGGCGGATTGTTTCTTGAATCCAGCCTACAGAAACTTCTCGGAGGTAACAAAACAACGAGAGAAAAGAATCCAGTGACACCCAGGTGCTTCAATGCCAAGTTGGCTGCGATTTGATTCCAGTTCGACGATCGACGAAGCTTTTGATTCGCTTCAAACCAGCTCACTTCGAGCTAAATCGAGAAAGGCATTCGCTGGTACGGAGAATACAAAGTTTAGGTCTTACCATAGCTGCACATCTTATTTGCTTTCTGCAGTTTCATAAGTAGGGGATTCGTGAACTCACTGATTACCCGTTACTACGGTTCTTTTTGTCACCTAAGGAGAGAAGAGCGACATCCAACAGTGCCTAAACAACTGGGAAGAGTGATATTTTTTCGTAAAGAACAGATTTGTTATAGTCCATGCATGAAAGCAATCCCGAGTCGACATGAAAATGATAAACCACCTGGACTCCTTTACAGTCATCTTCACGAGGAGTAGCTCCTCTTGCAACCTATCTCTTGCCTCGAAGAGGCCCCTTCAACTGAGTCCTGTTGGATGGAGAGGCCGTTTATTGTCACCTATTATATCATGCAATTCAGGTCCAGGATTATAGAAAGGGGACACATAGAGCAGAATGCGTAACCGACAGCTAAACCTGACAGAGCAACTACTATTGAGCTCCGCATTAAGACTAATTAGATCACACACAACAAAATTTGTCGATCGTGTGTGCTGTGTAAAAGGATGGAAGCGAAGGGCTTGAGCCCTCGAGTCCTTTAGAATACAGGGTGCTAGCCACTGTCACTGGATGCCGGCATAAGCATGGGCAACTTAACTTTTACGGACTTTCCATGACATCGGACTTATAATGAGAGGGTAATTTTGGGTAATCACGAATCATTGGCGACAAGTTCAGCGCAGCTCGATTGTTTCAAGTCGCACAGATATCCCTAAATATATATGACTCGAGGGAATTTCTGCTTCAATTGGTGAACACATGAATTTTTACAAATACCTCTTACCTTGACTAAAAGAACAATTCACATCGAGGGTGTTGTGAACATTCCAGTCTAAACCTGGGAGCAAGTGGGATCTAATTGTACAATTCCAGGAATCCATCAAAAAATTTGAATGAAGAGGCTTGTGGAACCGTCCCCAAACGATCTCAACCCTGCTGACTTCACCACTGCACGACACAGTGGACATGTTCGCTCCCTCTCGAACCTGATATTAGCGAATCATACACGACATCAAAAAACATCAGCGGATATCCACTGGTAGTCATTTCCAATTTTAGCATCCAAGACTAGGAGTTGGACAAAGATGATCTCCACTATGTTGTCCAGGAAACGAGATTATCCAGAATTGGAACATTTTCGCTTACCATTCAGAGACACAGTCTTCACAGAAGATATGCTTGCAACGTAGAGAGATAGGAGCATGCATCTTTTCTTGGCAGATGGCACACATATCCCCGGCCGCTAGTACCTGCAAGACCAAGTCAAAGCTGAATTGCGCCGTATGTGAAACCTCCGGACAAAGCGGATGTGATATGAGGCTAATCTTCAGGACTCTGGGGATATAACACGCCCAACATGCTTAAAATTGATGAATGGCGAGCAAGTTACACGGGTTGTAATAAGTACTATGACGTCAGGAAAAGATACAAAAGGCGTTGCAGGTAAACTCCACTTAGAACTCTGCGTATCCAACCGTAACCATTCTGGAAGAGACCAAATATCACACAACATTAACCCCGAACAATAAGAATGTTTAGTGTAGCAAACCTCTTCTGACGTGGCATAAGCCCCATACTGCACCTCCCTCCGAGAAAGAGCACATAGTGCTGCAATGAAGGTTTTGACCTGCGTCATTTTGTCTCATATCGTTTTAGCATCAAGATAAATTACAAAGCTATAAGCTCTACTTGGGTTAAGATCTACAAGACGACCTGACGAACATAAAGTCTAATTAACTTTATGATAAAGAAACGTGCTGAAGCAAGCAAGCACTTGAAGGATAGAACGTGGGTCAGTTTGAAACAGGACATGTTACTTCAATATGGAAAATCTCACCTTCTCATAGGTAGAGGTGAGCTTGAAAGTCAGGTACAACCCTGTTGTAAGGGATGAAAAGAGATTTCCATACTCTTTATTGAGAAAGAAACGATACCAAACAGGACCCGGAATGAGAGCCCTATATAGTAGCAAAATATACTCCACTAACGTCAAAAGCTGAGCCTGCAAAATAAGAGGAGATGATCAGTAAGGAGTTAAGACACCCATCCTAGAACTTCCATTGCAGCAACAGTCGGTACAAGTATCAACTACCAGCGGTATGGTAGCCCTACCTCATGCTGATCATACCTAATGATTACCATACACAAATTTGTCATGCATTGGATATCTATCAAAACCAGAGTCACGAATAGAGAAGCTGGTTAACACGTAATGACTTCCGCATTCAGGAAAAGATTCAAGTGCGGATTTAGAGTGTTCTCCCACGCCCACGAATGAAAGTGGGCAAAGAGCATTAGGAACGCCCAACATGTCAACTACAGTACATATGGCATATGATATTCGCGTTACGCAGAAGGTGAAGGCATCTTCTGTTAATACTTGCTTCAGACAAGTTTCCACAACTACCAAGTAGACCTATCATGCTTTTTGGCGATTGTCTGACAAGGAAAGAGAGGCAAAGAGTGCCAGGCATGGTCTTAAGACTTCCAGACTTCATCATTTCCTACCTACCATCGGGCCACCTCCTTGTCAAAGGCATTCTAGACAACGAAGTGTGAAACTTAACCTTAAAAATATTCTTATATCAAACCATCAAGGCTAGGTGGTAGGATAGCTGTCATAGCTATTTAGTCGGAGTTGCTCTTTCGGGGCCCGCATGACCCCGACTAAATAGTAGCTCCCGAGGTGGAAATAGCAGTTCCCTATCTCATGTGCAAAACGGCTACATAAAGCATACCTCTTTGAGTTCCTTTCATCATTTAGGGCAATTTAGACAAGGACTATATGACATCTATTCTACTGCTGGTAAATTTCGTGCTCCTGTAGGTCTATTGATACTCATCTGCACCGTTTCTGTGGGGAGATATTGGGCAACTAACCACTCTGCCAGGCTCCAATATGTCCGTTATGCGAAGCACCTAGGCAGGACGGTGTTCAAAATCACCGGCGAGATAACAAGATAGATAATACAATGACTCGTTGAGTAAATGGGAGGTATGAGAAAGAAGATGACCACAAACTAGTTCAATCAGTATTCAAGGCTGCAAAACGGGCGAGAATCATCTCTATTCGCATGACCAACAAGCAAACATGCGACATGACAATAGCAAACACCATAGCACGTACCTGCCGCCGATAGTTTCGACCTCTGCTGTTCTTGTAGTAAAGGAGAAGTCCAATTTTTAACACCATTGCAAATTGCCTCACCATTGTATCTGTGTACAGCGAGAACAGGAATTAACAGTAGTACCGGGAAGACTAGCTGAACATTCTCCGGAACTGCTGAAAAGAAGGACCTATGAATGACTGACGTGGTCGCAAATAAACCTCACCAAGACGAAGCTACAATGTACCTTGGCATATAAAGCTAGCATCCTTCGATTCCGATAAGCCTAGTAATCAAAAAAGTCTGGACATCTTTGACATATCACCGCGTCGATTATCTTCGACGGTAGCTACTTAGGTTCTAACGAAACCTGGAAGCTACACGAGTAACAGACCCTAGCACACAGACGACGTGCACAACATTTGCAAGTGCCAGTGTCTACTTAATAGTCACCTACCATTTACAACAATGATGAAAATAGCATGCCAGAAACGTGGGATTTCTCGGGGCGGAAGAATAATGACCAACGGCCTCCAAAGCGCATCCCCGTTGTACCACCAATAAACTCCGACAATGTGCGAGATCATGACAAGTGCGATGGCAACAAGAACAATGGTCTTCCTCTCGCCCTGAAAGACAATGAAATTGTGAGCAGGAAATGAAGATTATACCCTGCGGCGGACAATATTGCTCGACCAGTGAAAAAGGTGGTGTTGATTGCTTCAATAAACGGACAATGTCAGCCCACTGGACCACCTCTTTTATTATTCTTTTAATCTAGGGAGGTCTGTAGAGGTAAGACAGGATATAAATATTTAATCTTATCTGTCAACGGTGAATTTTTCCTTTGGTCGAACAAGATTGCATGACCTTGTGACTGACACCAAAATTCAACTTCGTAGGCTGTCATAAATATTAGAAAATCAATGACATAAGTTGCAGGAAAAGCCCTAGACTACCGCAAACAAAAATCCAGTATTCGTGATAGTAGACCTTCAGGGCCGTTTGTTTGCGCAATAGGTCGTTTCCTTTAATCATCACAGCTGAAATCCAGAAAGTAACGAAGAAACCTGCAAATCAGTTGCAAAAGTGGACAAGGATTCAGTCAACTAATAAAGCATCAAGGTCTGAGAGTAACAATGTCCAAGGCTTCTAAGTAATGAAGTTGATTGAATTCCTACAACCCGAAAGTTTAACTTGGACATGCAAGCATCGTAGGATATTATTGATTTATGTGCGAACATACCATGCAAATGTTGTCGAATAAAGACCATCAGAAGGAGAATCGTAAAGGGCAATGCCTGCTCGATCCATCTCGCAAGCTGCTGGAAATCATACCTCTGTCCTCCGGTTTCTCTTCCATTTCCTGTATTGCCATTATCTGATACTTCTCCTCTCTCCTCTGTATTTGGAGATCGCGGAGAGATTAAGGAGATACTACCATTCTCTGTAGGAGGTACAGCCATTGAAGGTGTTTGAGTGAAGATAAGAGAAGAGAGGGGTACTTGAGACGTACTAGCCCCATTCTCTGTTGTGTTTCTAACATGGGAGTTTGCTGAGCCCTGACTCCCTCTGCTCCCTTCTTGTTCGCCGATTATTCTAATAGACACCTCTGCACCGCTATCACCATTCCTCTCTCTGTCACCAATTTGACTATTTGATCCTAATGACGGTTGATTCTCAACTTCTGCGTAATGAGATCGGCCACGCATTAGCCCCGAAAACTCGAGTATGGCCGAGATAGGGGCGGGTAGTAAACTTGATGCGAATGGCATCCCATATCTTCTAGACATGCCAGTCCGAATGCCTTCCGACGCTGATCCAGAACTCTCCATAATTTTACTGGATCAAAATGTTTCTAGACTTAACCCAGTGAGGACCTACACACCGGTAGGAATGCTCCAGTATACTAGCACCTGCTCGTAAGCTAATCCCGGTGGCAGCCCCTCAGGTAAACGGCATTGGTGAAGCTACAGTCTCAATGATTCTCCAAACTTCCCAAGCGCAGGGGGTAACACGTCTACTAAGCAAAGGACTACGACACTTCGACCACAATTATTACATTTCCTTGATCACCGCTGACAGGATCCTCAATCAATATTTATCTGGTGGCTTCAGTTTCGCTACACTTTCTCTACATAAACTGGTCCAGAACACTGGTAGGAGCGGAGAATAATCGCGAATGAGTTGCTTTAACTTCAGAAACTGCCTTCCTGCAGCGTGTCCATGTTCCAAGACCTGCAAAATTGCAACATAAAGACTTGATTAAAAACTTCATCCACGAAGAGCATTACGGATGGGGAGGATTGCCTAATTCTGCTCACCATGGCAGAGATTGAATATCTAGTGCACAGAAAGTATCGCACCCGAAACACATGCCTCCACAGTCCTTCGAGCAGTTTTCGGACTCCAGCATGTAAGATCCAGACAAGAACCTGGAGGACCTGACTAGAAAGACTCCGAAGCTAGAGTTCAATAGTTCGACTCGAATGATTAGGTCACAAACTGCATGTCCACCAGTCTGCCGGCGACAAGCACTCCTAGGACTACGACAGTCCAAGAAAAGCTCAGTAACTCTATGCAAGAAGCTTCCAGTACACTTGCAGCAGCTTGGTCTGCAAATTTTATTCCAAGTGAGATCATGTAGGAGATTCCTAAGCGGCACGATTACTGCGAAACAAAAGTCAAGGTCCAGACAGGCATGGAGCCTCCAATTCCAACCTGGTCTATGGCGTAAAATTAATGAATCATGCTTGCCATTTCCCTACTCCTGCCCAATCCGTAACATGCTAACTCCCTTTTCCATGCCATGCAGCTACGCCTTCAATTGACCACCATCGCTACCTCTCGTAAATCTCATCCAACTTCACAGGAGGTCAAGAATCTCACAGAAATTGGATCTTACATTCCTCGACCCTCAGATCTCCATTCTTCATCGCTTGTCTACCGCGTGCCATGGCATTTTCTCGAAAGACCACCACAAGTCCGATTATCGAGGTTCCAAGCCCATCCTAAGCACGGCAACAGCCACTGCGACCACCAAAATGTCCGTAAACACGCCTGCTGCGCCCTTATGCATACAATCTGGGATAGAGATCTGCTACCGACATTGAATTCGCATCCACATAGCCACACAAAACCCTCGCTTTCCCCACTCTTTCGTCTCCTTCCTGGCCCTTCTCCTCTCTCCCTCTCTTCCCTTCTCTTCCCTCCTCCCCCGAGAGAACAGAGAGCGAGAGAGCCCTAGCTCACGAACGAGCCTGACGGACCAGGTCCACGTCTAACACAGCACCACCCATTCGTACGGCACCACCTTCCGTCAGTCCGTCCGTCCCACAAGCTTCGTTCTGCGTCCGCTGGTTTGTCGTACCCCGATGCACTTACATATGTTTTCTTTGTCCGGTCAGCCTGGAGCTTACTCCTCTTTGCAACTCTTTTGTCGTTTCCTGCAGGCTTTCGTCTATTGCTTTTACCGTGTTGCAGTCTTTTCGCTCGCAAGGACGAAGGGAAAGATAAACTTGCATGATGTAATTGTAGCTCTAAGCTCTAACATCTTCTGGTTTGGATTATAGGCCCATCTACAGATATTACTTGATTTAATTTACAAAAATTGATTGAAAAGTAAATAAATGAATCAATTTGAAACATCTCTTCTAGTCTAGTCCGTTTTAGTTCTCCATTCAATGGAACCAGACTATGTTCTCTTTGCATGTTCTAGAACTTGAATTTTGAACCCGGAGAACAATCTTAGATATGGATATTCTCATTCTCGGTTTACCTCTTCTTGCAACTTAATCATATGGCATGGAAACAAAATTGAAGATTATGACCAGCACCTTACACAAATCAGTGAAAATTATCAAGCCGCTAATCAAAGCAAAAGTGCATTAACTTTAAATCTCTGAATGTCAAAATGATTATATTCCAAACTCTAAATAAGCTAATTGTGCAAATTCAAGAAATTTCGAAAATTCCTAATGTAGAAATTTAAGAAATGACTTGACGGGATAGTATCTTAAGTTTCGAATATGCGAAGGAAGATCTCCTTCACGAGTTAAAGGCTTAGGTTAAGACAAACAGTACAGTATTTGGCAGATGACCGCGTCGATGAACTTAAGATCTGAGAATGCGGTCATGTAGACTTTAACTCGGAACATAAAGTCAAAGTTCATGTCTACCGGACGTAAGATGCTTCCGGAGCATCGGGAACCGGCATATATTGTGGCTCGTGAAAGAACACGGTAAATTGCCGCAACCTTTCTGACGCCAAGTACGTGTCCAAAGAAGGATAATGACTTTTTCGCCGCACTCGGTGACGGACATCTCCAAGCAGAAGGCTCTCCCGGTTTTCTCGCCGTGAAACGCCGTGAAATTTGTACTGAGTATCTAAGCCGGTCGGGTCTAATCATCACGTAGAGGCGTCAGCTCGGGCATATCATCCGAGTAAACGAGGGCCCTTCGCCTCCGCATTGTTTGTAGTATACGTCGAGAAGTTGTATTCTATTTGTTTCGTTGCGAATGATATTCTTCTTGTTTTCTGCAAAGAAAATCGAATCATATAGTATACTCCGAATGAAAAAGAAAGAAGTACAAAGCCACCTAAGATTGCACCAAAGAAGCGAGCACAAGGCCCGTGACGAGAGAAAAAGGCCACCACGTTAGAACACATGAAGGATGGGACGATGGACAAAACCACACCTAGAGGGAGATATACAAACCAACCAACCATAGCTGAAACGCTGTATAAACAACTTAATGGAAAACTAAATGATAAGGGTACAGTTAAGGTATATCAGGTAGATTGGATGGAAATATAGATGTGATAGTAACTCTCATAGTTATATAGCTCTCTTGTGTAAACCCAGTCTATACAGCCCATTATATGTGAAGTATTAGGTAAGGTGGGTGAGCAAAATTGTCATAGTTTCTTTAAAATTTTATATTGTTCACATGATTTTTTTATGAAGATTAAGAAGAATATCAAGTCAATATATTAGAATTTAAAATAATAACAAAAACTTATTTTAATAATATTTTCAATTTAATTATAATTAATTTTATTTAATAATAATTAATATACATATACATAATTGAATATTATAGTCCAAGTTGCCTTAATTAATGCTTGAGTTGGTGAAACTTGGCCAAATTTAGAGAAGATTCAAATTAGCAAGAAGAGCTTCATTTGGTATTTAGAGACATATGGCTATAGGCTAGAGATGCTATGAAGGCTTCTCTTCTAGAGCCAACAAGTTAGCTTGTTTGCATTAGGCTAGCCAATTTAAATAAATTTTGGTAGTTTTTGTCATTGTTTTTCAAAATCTGTACACCCTTCTACATTATGGGCAATAGGGCTTGAATCCCAAATCTTTGGTTACTAGATTGGTACCCTAGCCAATTTGGTCCACCGTCACTTGTTTTCATAGTGACTGGTTGACTGATAAGTATACACATGTAGCTTTGGCTAGGAAAGGCAACTTTATCTTATCCTTGGTGATCTTGGTAGCTTAGGAGTAGATAGACACTCCTATTATGTCAAATGTCAAATGCCAAATGGGATCGAGTCAGTCCAATGTTGATTTGTGTGATAGAGGGTTTGTTTAGACTTCTTGTGATTGGACTCCCTCCATTCTATACTTCTTGTTTGTACACCATGTTTATAAGGTGCATTGACTTTAGAACATTGGTGCTTTGGTGTGCTCTTGGTAATGAGGCTGGAGTGATGACCAGCCAAATTATTTATATTTCTCTTTGGTGAGGTAAGAAATGATGACTTATAGATCATGAGAGTATGTGTTGTGATTGCAAGTTATAGATAGCATTTTCTCCTAGTGCCATTGCCTTAGTTAGAGTTAGATTAGTAAGTGATGTTCACTTGGTGTTGGCACTTGATGGTGATCCTTGGTGGGGTACTTGTGGTGGTTATAGTTGCAGTTTGAGTTACGTTGTCACGATAAAGTTCTTTGAGGATTTTAGAGGAGATCTTGTTGTAGTACATAGTGGGTTTACATGGAGTGGTGCTCAATATCAACATGTATCTCAAGTGCCAATGAGGAAGGAGATTGACTCTGATTTGGAGTTTGAAATAGGAGTTGATTCATTTGAGAGTGCACTTGGTGTGTTTGCACCATTGTTGTGGGATATGGACACGATTTATGGGGTGCAAAAGATCCCATGCACTACTCTGGTACAATGGGTACAATTGATTTGGATGACTTCATCCAAGAGTTTGATAGTTGATGTGATCTATAACAAATGTAGAACTTGACTTTGTTTGTATCCTTCATGGCATAAAAAGAGTTGTTTTGACTTGGAGGGTCTACCAATGGATGACTATCATGAGTTTAGGAGAGCTCACTTGGAGAAGATTGAGTTATGGAGACAATATCGGTCTCCAAATTACATATCCATCACTTTAGGCTTGGTTGCTAGGGGTAGATTTGTAGTAGCCATGAGTTCTAGCTCTAGTAGCATTGGTGTATCTAGTGGAGGTGCACTAGTTGAAGATGATGCTACTACAAGTGGGAGTAACTACTACAAGAGATGGTGCAATACCATGGTTTAACCTCATGGTAGAGTTTTTCTAATGCTTGAGGCAAAACTACCAAGGAGTGTATATTGGCAAGCTAAAGAGCTTGCATGCATTCTAATGGAAGGCTAGAGAGATCCTATGCAAGGCATACACTTGCATAAGATGACTGATCAGATTCACTTAAGGAGTTACTTAGGCCCAATGTAAAAGACCGAAACCAAGGAGAGAAATAGGAGAATGGAAACTCACATTGGGACACTTGAATGAGAGAAAACTCTGAATGCCTAGCATGAGCTTTGGCTTTGGTATTTATAGGTAGCATACAAGGCCCTTGAGAAGCTTCTCAAGAAGCTTCCTCAAGCCACTTTCTTAGAGTGCAAGCCAAGTTAACTAAGAAGCTTCCTTCTAGAAGCCGCCTACTTGGCGTGCAAGCTAAGCTAGTTAGAAGCTTCTAGAAGCTTCCTTCTAGAAGCTACTTACTTAAGGTGCAAGCTAAGCTAACCGAGAAGCTTCCTAGATACTTCCGAAATATTCTAGGCTAATTTGTCTTATGTGCTACTTTGTGAGCCTAACTGACTTCGTTGCTAAACTCCATATTGTTACATATTCCCCTGCCGCTAGTTGGTGATGTCCTCGTCGCCAATGAAGCTTCAAATTCCTGGATGGCCGTCTATGCATTGTGGAGGTGAGAAAGAGGTTCCTAGGTGGCATCATGAAGGGGATACCCTTTCCAAAGGACCTTGTACTCTGTATGTTGGCGATGACCTCGTTGAATGTGGCGACGCGTAAGGATACGATCAACTTCGTACTCCTCATGATCATTGATAGGGATAGGAAGAGGGAGAGGTTGGACTCGAGAGGAAAAGGAAGGAGGGTTAGGAACAAAGGGTTTCAACTTGGAAACATGAAAGACAAGATGGATACGCATGTGACAAGGCAAGGCAAGACGATAAGCAACAGGAGAGACAATTTGGGTGATATCAAAGGGTCCTATCCAATTAGGGGCAAGTTTACGAACTTGGGTATCAAGTGGGAGAGGGAGGTTACTAGAGGATAGCATGACTTTATCACCGACTTCAAAGGTGAGATCTCAATGATGGTGGTCCGCATATTGTTTTTGGCAATTCTGAGCAACAAGGAGGTGGGACTTGGCTTGTTGGAGAGATTGGGATATAGTGGTCAAGAATGTGGAAGTATGAAGAACCTAAGATGGAGGGGGAGCAAGAAGAGAATCTAGAACAAGCGGATCTTGGCCAAAATTGAGAAAGAAAGGAGAGAATCCGGTGCTTACTTGTTTGGAATTGTTGTAGGCAAATTTGGCAACGGCAAGACATTCATCCCAATTGGTATGGTGGACATTGACAAAGGCACGCAACATATCCTCCAATGTACAATTTGCACATTCGGTTTGTCAATCAGTTTGAGGATGATAGGCCGTGGACAAAGCAAGCTTGGTGCCAAGTATCTGAAAGAGTGCTTGCCAAAACTTCCCGATAAAGCGAGTATCATGGTCTGAGATGAGTATGCGTGTCATTCCATGATGCTTGAAGACATTGTCGAAGTAGATTTGCGCTAAGGTTGGAGCATCCACAATATCACAGGTTGGTGCCAAGTGGATTTGCTTACTAAGTTTATCCACAAACACCACAATGGCGGTGTGTCCTTGTTTTGTCTTTGGCAAGGATGTGATGAGATCCAAGCTCACATGCTCCCAACGAGTTGATGGAACGACAAGCGGTTGAAGGAGTCCACCCGGCTTTTGGTTGCTGGCCTTGTTACGTTGGCAGTTCTCACACGATCGGACAAATTCTCAAACATCCCGTGTCATGTTGGGCCACCACCATTGACGTTGGAGGGTACCCAAGGTCTTGTCCACACCCATGTGACCAACGATGGGTAAATCATGGGCTTCTTGAAGGCGCACAAGTCAAAGATCACCTTTGGCTAGAACATAGATCTGGTCTGCATGGAATAGAAGGCCTTCCTTGAAGGAGAAGGTGTTGTACTCCTTGTCACTTGTTGTTAGCCAACCATGTACCATTTGGAAGAAGGGATCTTGCTGTAGAGCTAACCAAAACTTGTTATGAATCTTGGGATCAATTGACACCGTCGTAATTGTTGCCGCAATGAGAGGAAGAGATTTCAAATCAGGTCGTCGTGATAGAGCATCAGGGATGACATGGAACCGACCTAGTTTGTACTCAAGTTTGATGTCGAACAATTGGAGTTGTCTTCCCATCGATGATGTCGACTCTTCATGTGCTCTAGGTGTAAGGTCTGCAACAATGGCTTGTGATCAGTTTGCATGATCACTTGTTTCCCCAAGAGATAATGCCTCCATACATTGGTGGCATATACCATTGCAAGTTGTTCCCGATCTTGAGCAGAGTAATTTCTTTCAGCTGTATTTAGTCGGCGAGACACAAAGGCAATAGGATGTAGTCCATCTAGAAATTCTTGTTGCAACACAGCTCCAATTGCAAAGTTAGAAGCATCAACCAAACAAGGTAGTTGTAATGCTCCGAGGACAAGAGAAGAGAGAAAACACAGATTGCACACTCAAACATTCGATGCCCCAAGGGAGCACCTTCTCTTTATTATATAGACAAAGAGGATCTCCTCCAAGGAAGCTCCACCATGGGATTAGGGACACAGATAGGTGACATGTCAGCAAGCTCCACCCTTGGATTACTGACTTGGATGGGTGACCTGTCTGGTTTAGGTCCTATCTGGTTGGTCAAACGAGCTTTGACCGGAGGGAATCTTTTAGGGAATCTTCCTGTAGGAATCTCAGAATCACATGAGTAAGGTACCGTTGGAAAGCTCTCGACGAGACAAACCAGGGGGGAGGGAAGGCCAGCTTTTCCTCTATTGGGGGTGAAATCTGCACATTTTTGAGGCCTAATTCATCCGTTTAGGCCTCCGAAATTGCCTTCAAAGATTTCAGGCATATTTCGGTTCCTACTCTATTAGTAGAAGTCCCCTTTTGGTGATACCTCTTTCTGATCTGTTTAGTCCGTCATGTGTAACATCCTTCCAGATGTTACCAAACCAATTCTCACCTTTAAATCATATGTCTAGCTATTGGTTCTAAGGTTCTCAAGTCTATTTCGGTTTTTGCCCTATTAGTAGAAGTACTCTTTTGGTGATACTTCTATCTGATCTATTTTGACCATCATGTATAACATCATTCTAGATGTTACCAAACCAAATTTCACATCTAGATCATATGGTTAACCCTTGGTATTACAGTAGTTGAGGATCATATGGTTGAAGAATAGGTCTTGAAGACACCATGTGCTTTAACTTCTAGAATGCTTCTTCATGCTTGGTGGTCCATTGGAAGCTCAAGTTCTTTCCCAAGAGGTCAATCAATGGTGCAGCCATGTGAGCATAATAGTGGATGAACCGTCGGTAAAAAATGGCCAATCCATTGAATGCTCGTACTTCGGTAACATGCTTCGGGGTAGGCCAATCAATAATGGCCTTGATCTTCTCTTCTTCTATCTTGATCCCCTCTGATGAGATCTTATGACCCAACAAGGTAACCTCCTTCTGCCAAAAAGCACACTTTGACTTCTTGCAGTAAAATTTCCACTATGGTAGTCGTCTTAGGACTTCTTGCACATGATTCCTGTGTTTTGCCTCTGTCCTACTATAGATTAACATATCATCTAAGAACACTACCACGGACTGATCTAATAGCCCCTCCAACACCCGATACATCTTATCCATGAAAACTACTGGAGCATTAGTGAGTCCAAAAGGTAGAAATCTCCACTCAAAATGTCCATACCTTGTGCGAAAGGCAGTCTTTTGCACATCCTCTCCTTCAATAGGAATTTGCCAATAGCAGCTACAAAGATCTAGCTGGGAAAAGTAGCGTGCTCCACTTAATTGATCAAGCAGGTCATCGATCCGAGGCAAGGGATATGCATTCTTCACGGTTTGCTTATTGAGCCCACGGTAATCAATACAAAAATGAATTCCTCCATCCTTCTTTGGAACAAATAGAACCGGTGCTCCTCACAGAGAGGTACTATGTCGTATGAAATCCTTCTCCAACAACTCTATAAGTGTTGTTTGCAACTCCTCCAACTCCTTTGGTGAGAGCCAATAGATTGGTCTACTCATTGGAGTACTCCCTAGCAATAACTCGATCTTGAAGGGCATACCTCAATCAGAGGGTAATCCCTTTGGCAGATCATCCGGAAACACATCTGCAAACTCTTGAACTATCTGATCAACCGTTGCTTGATGCGGCACATGGCCCTCCTCAAATTTTTCTTGTGCAATCTGCTTGATCCACACTGCGAATACAGACTTATCTTCCTCCAAAGCTTACTCTATGGCTACTTCATTAACAAACTTCCCTTCTAGGGACTCATCTCTCTTCCAAGCTTGCTCCATGGTTGCCTTCTTGGCAAACTTCCCATCTTGGGACTCATTTCCCTTCCAGATT
Organism: Lunularia cruciata; assembly: GCA_948567375.1. Classification (NCBI taxonomy): domain Eukaryota; kingdom Viridiplantae; phylum Streptophyta; class Marchantiopsida; order Lunulariales; family Lunulariaceae; genus Lunularia; species Lunularia cruciata. Next base: position 12,137,403 of record OX419756.1, read on the forward strand.
TGCTCTATGGCTACCTTCAACAACCCTCAATAAACTTCCCATCTTGGGACTGACTATTCTTAGGTGTCTTACTAAGAGGTGCCAGACAACCTAATCGGAAATTCCTACCTTGGTGTTGTACTTGAATTTGACGTCGGGTCCAATCAAATTGAACCTTATGACGTTCAAGCCAAGGTAGACCCAAAATGATATCATAGTGTAGAGGTGCCACTACAAACCTCATACACTCCAAATACTCCTTCCTAATCTTGAAGGTAACATGATGCAATGTGCGGAATGCAGAACCTTTTCTACCATCCGCCATCATCAAACTACTTCCAATCACTAGCTTGATAGGAATACCCAATTCCTTTGCTACTTGCATAGATATACAATTCTCTGAACTTCCAGAATCAACCAAAATCCTACAACCCTGATTAGATATCGTACCTTGCAAGTGAAGCAAACTTGCATAGTTCAAGCCTTCAATCCCATTGGAACTAATCAAGCTCCTAGTAGGCGGCTCGAAATCTCCTACTGGGATTCTTTGTTTCCCTGATCATTCTGTTCCACAAACTCCATTTGGGCAACTTGTCGAGGTCGCCCATTCCTAAGTGGACATTCAGCAATGTGATGTCCAACTTGGTGACAATAAAAGCAACCTCCATTTTGTCATAATCTTTCTCTATCTGTTGTGCCAAGTGGTCTTTGTTGGATAGCATCAATCTCCATTGGCATTGGTTCTTCCACTCGTGGTACTGGTAGGTTTTGTGTAGGTCGAGGTCGAGACCAAGTTGTCGCAACTAAGGAATCAAAACGCTCAGCCAATTGCATGGCTTCTTCTATGTTCTGTGGCTCTTGCATGGTCACCTCCAATGTGGTTTGTGACTTCAATCCTCGCACAAATCGATCCAGAACTTCACCTTCTTGGATATCTGGAATTTGCATGATGATATTCTGAAATTGTGTGATGTAGCCTCTCACTAAGCCAATCTGCCTCAACTCCGCCAATTTATCTTGTGCAGCTCGGGTGGCATCTATAGTCTAAAATCGACCAAGTATTGCATCCTTGAATTCCGCCCATGTCAAAATCGGTGTAACAATTTGTCGTTCAACTCTTTCTACTCAAAATGGCCACCAAAGTTTTGCCACGCCATCCAACTGGCTAGAAGCCAAGAGAATTTGTTTCCGCTCGTCTTGAAGATTGGTGGCTTCAAAGTAATGTTCACAGTCAAACACAAATTCTCCACTGTGCCTGGAAGATTCTTGCCTTCAAACACCTTGGGTTTCGGAAATCAAATGCAATCTTCTCCATCTTGAACTGGCGCTCTGTCTGTCTGTTCTCGTCGTTGCTGATCTTGTTCATCCAACAATCAAGTAAGATGCTCGATTTGTTGTTGCATTGAAAGGATAACATCCGGTATTTCCGCCATCGCTACTACTCTATTCCACTACCTTCAACTTATCTAGTTGATTAACACATAGATACAACACGTCCATCGTTCTCCATAAGTTACAACTGGAAGTATCAAGGGTTCCTCTAACACGGTGATCATATGTAGAAAATCCTACCAAAGCGTGAGGTGATGAATTGTGTGAAATGATGCTTTGGTAATATTTGGACATGAAAGTCCCAATGGTTTGGCGGAAGTGGATTTGGTGGCCCATAAATTCCATCCATCCCATTCCTGCTCTGATACCAATGTAAAAGACCGAAACCGAGGAGAGAAATAGGAGAATGGAAACTCACATTGGGACAATTGAATGAGAGAAAACTCCAAATGCCTAGCATGAGCTTTGGCTTTGGTATTTATAGGTAGCATACAAGGCCCTTGAGAAGCTTCTCAAGAAGCATCCTCAAGCCACTTTCTTAGAGTGCAAGCCAAGTTAACTAGGAAGCTTCTCAAGAAGCTTCCTTCTAGAAGCTACTTACTTAAGGTGCAAGCTAAGCTAACCGGGAAGCTTCCCAAGAAGCTTCCTAGATACTTCCGGAATATTCTAGGCTAATTTGTCTTATGTACTACTTCGTGAGCCTAACTGACTTCATTGCTAAACTCCATATTGTTACACCCAAGCAGTCTAATTTTGATATGAGATCTTGGATAGGGAGTTGTGATGTAGAGTACATTGTGATGTTATGTTGTTACAAAATACCTCACCTACTTCAGTGGTGGTCTTTAGTTTGAATGAGTGCATTGAGCTCAACATGGTGTAGGAGAGAGTGGTGATATCTAGATTTGGTAGGGAGACCTCATCCACAACTATTGCTTCTTTTAGAGTGCAACAGAGTGCACTACATTATGTTGGCTTCTAAGGGTAGAGTGGACAGCCTCATTCTTATGGAGCAAGTGGAGGACCTAGTGTAGTTATACCCTTACCTTCATTTTCAATAGAAACCAATGAGTGGTGGTGTTGCATGTTGGACTTGTGGTGGACCTCAAAACAAGAGAGAGTGCATTCAAGGTAATGGACATGATATCTCTAGGGCATCACAGCCAACACAAAGATAGTGTTATTATTGCCACAGATATGGTCATACTAGTGATTGATTGTTTGACCTTCACTCGGAGTTACAAAGTGGTAGGGCTGCCATGGTAGGTGGTAGAGGAGCTCTAAGTCATAGAGGACAAGGTGCTGGTAGAGGATCCATATCTAGTAGGGACTTAGTAGTTGCCCTTGCTTCTGATATATCTATAGCTACTCGGATTGAGCAGTTGGAGCAAAGATTGGCTAGCATGGTCATAGCTCAAATTTGAGTGGTAAGGCTTCCACCTCTTATGTTGATGATAGAGACATCTTGGACTTTATGTGCATAGCAACACAAGAAGATGCATATACCATAGTGTCTAGGAGTGCAATATGTGCTCTAGAGCTTAGAGGAGTATCCATGGAGTTGGACCCACAAAGAAGAGAAGTTGGTAAACATGTTAGATTTCTTGAATCTTTCACACTCTCTAAGACAATACAAAAGACATCCATGGCTCCTAGATGTCCTAGTGTAGATGTGGTAGGTGGTGTTGGAATGAATGATGGGATATATGCTAGTCAACCACTTGCTACTACACAAATTGAGTCTAGCATGATGTTGGGAGAGGTTCAATTGATTATGTGCTTCCTTTTGTTCTTGGCCAGTTATATGTTTACATTGGAGTTAACCCAACTCTAATGTCCCGGTTGATTGCCACACTTTGTGAGAGTGGGGATGATGTGGTTCATGCTTCTAGAGTAGAGATGGTTGATAGTGGAGCTGACTTGGTTGATGAGATGGGATCCGCTCAATGACCAATGGTTTATGGTAAGCAACAACAATTAGGTTGGATGAGTTACCAACTAGACTTGCCTTTGAGCAAGCTTAGTTCATACTTGGAGTTGGCTTATTGGATAACCAGATGGAGAGTTTCAATTTGGTGGGACCTTTAAGGAAGGTCTATACACCACAAAGGGTCTTATTAGATTCTAATATGCAACCCTTTATTTTGGAGAAGGCTGGAATTCTCTATCTTGAGCTATGGAAGACCAATGTAGAGAGGTGTCTATGTCCAAAAATCTCTAGAGGGGTGGTTCTAAAAAATATATCATATATGGAAAGCTCATTGTCTAGATTTAGCCTGGCCATCCAACTGATAGCTCAATGGTGGGAGCTCAAGCTATTGCAATAATAGTAGAGTCATATGATTTACTAGTTGGTGGAGTAGTATTATGCTCCATGGGTTATGGTAATGACTATTTGGAGGAGATAGCCTCCATTAGGCTAATTTGGCAATCAAGTGAGGAATGGGTATGCCAATCAATATGCTTTATTAGTGGCAATCTTGGATCACTATAGTTAGGGACCATGGCATCAATTTCAACTTTCAATGGTTTTGTTACTTGGCCTAGTGACTTATTGGGGAGGAACTCCCATACAGAAGATACTCCAATACCAAAGGAGATCACTCAGATTTGGAGTACAAGTGGGATCATTCCATGCACCTTGGATGTTCCATTGTGGAGTTTTGAGGAAACATTGCAATAACATGCAGATCAATTGGTACAACATGCTTGGAGTGGAGCCTTTGTACCACCATGAGACCAATGTGAAGATGAGCCTCCAAAGTCTATTACCTTGTCACCATTGGATACCACATTCATTACTTGGCAATATCCAATATAGAGAGTATATCTATTGGAGTTGTTAGGTAAGATTAGCTAATACTATAGGTAGGTATACAAGTACATAGATATTTGTATGTGGAAAGAGATAAGATTTCTAGGTGAGTCTCTTTACATCATGTGGTACACTTGGCCTATCAATATCTAGAATTATTACCTATATCAATAGTCAAGAGTTACCAAAAGACCTTACTAGCAAACATTTCCTTGTTGGGGGCATAGGATTTGGAGAGACATAGTCCCATTCATTTGGTGATTTTTGGATGGTCATGTCAAGGACATACACATGCTAGCCAAAGTCATTAACTAAAGGATCTTCATTTTGGTGTGTTTTGGGAGATGTTACATATATTACGATATCTCTATGTTCATCAATCCATTTTTCTAGCCTACATTTTGGAGAAAGTTTCTTTGATGGGTTATCTTTGCACATAGATGATGGTGAGTACACATCAGGTCTATTCTTGGATGAGACCTGCCATGTTGTTGGATGTAGCTAGAGTGGGGTCATGAGCTCAATGTCTTTGTCTTGGATGAACCTCTTACCTAGAGAGGTTGTATGGCATGCTTATGATGGGATTTAACAACTAGACCACCTTATTGTTGATGACATTGTGGATGTAGGGTGCCAATCTCAAATGGTGGTAGTGGCTGATAGGTCACCTATGGTAGTGGTGAACCTTGTTGGATAGCTCAAAGCCACTTTACCTACAATTATGAGTTTCCCAAGCTCCCATACTTTTTGAGAGGGAGATCTTGGACTTGTTTTGGGACTCATAATTATAGCAATTGGTGGAGTCCAACATTGATGATAAGGAGTGGGAAATGGGTTTTCATGCCAATATTACCACTATTATAGTAGTATCAAAGGTATACCAAGCAGCAAGTATTAGGTCAAGCTATGGACTTGAATTGTTTGACCTAGATTGTGATGTTTGGTAGAGTAATGTAGGATGTGCTTGGTAAGCATCACCACTTGGACACTTATGAGCTTTGTGCCTATTAAGATGATTTAGGCACATATGAGGGGCAATGGATCAAGTGGGCAGGGTATTCTTGGGATATAGCTAGTGACTACTAGTGAGAATGGTCTTCTTGGGGTCCATCCAGGTGAGCATGGTCTACTTAGGTTACACCCTTGGTCTACTTGGGATGTAGCTAGACGATGTATGGAGCTTGCACTAGAGTAAAGAGAGTTTTCTATGCAAAGGTTGGGGACTCTAGTGGTTAGAAACATGACATGATTGCTCTCAAGGGCCCAATGTACCAGCCACTTAGTGCATCTTCCACTCCTACATCAGTTATAGAGGATACTTGGGAGCCAAACATTGGACCCAAGCTTACGAGAGAGGAAAGACAAAGAGTTTGGAGGTTCTTGAGGAGCTACACAAGTTGTTTTGCCTGCAACATGAAGGATTTAGGGAAAGACATGGTATTCAGATTGACTTTACTAGTGATACACCAATTTTTTGACATCCCTACAAATATAGTAACATGGAAAGACCATTGATTCAAAGTTAGAGTAGAGATCTTTTTGAGGTTGGTTTGGTGGAGATTTCACACAAAGAGTCAGTATACTTCAACTATAGTGATGCTAGCCAAGAAGGATATGGAAACTATATAGATAGGCAGATTTTTGGAGATTACCATCTTATCAACCAATGGAGTAAGGCTGATTGGTATGCCATTGGTATGCCATGCTTACACAACATGAGATCTTTGGTGTGATTGGGCATGCAAAGGTCTTCAATACTTTAGATATTTGAGCAAGATATCATATATTGCTAATAAGAGAGGAAGGCAAGTCCAAGATAACCTTTTATTGATCCTCACGGGCAAGATGTATTATATCAATGGAGATTCTTACCATTTGGGTTAAAGAATGCTCCTACCAAATTCCAAAGAGTGATGGATAGGATCCTAACAAGATTAGATTTTTCTCAGTGTTGTATTGATGATATTTTGGTCTATAGCACTATTATGGAAGAGCATGAGAGACATTTGTTGGAGACATTTGAGAGGTTGAGATCTCATGGACTCAAATTACATCTTGGGAACTGTAGATTCTTCCACAAGTAGATTGAGTATTTGGGTCACACTATCTACATTGGATGACTTGGTGTTCAATACACCAAGGTGGAGGCTATTGTGTATATACCTTTGCATATGGATGTGAGCAAAGTGCAAGCATTCCTTGGGTTGGCAAACTTCTATCACCAATATGTTAGAGGATTTAGTACCATTGCCAAGGCCTTGACTACACTAACACCAGAGTGGTGTTGGGGAGATGAGCAAGAGAGAGCTTTTTTAGAGCTCAAGGAGGAGGTTGATATTTTTTCCTATTCTTTGGAGACCAATGAAAGGATGACCATTCTGGGTTCATACTGATTGGAGTATGTTGGGGCTTGGAACCATGCTCCCCCAACAAGATGATGAGGAGAAGGAGTTTGTGGTGACCTATGCTAGCTGCTCCAAAAATTTAGAGGCAAAATATAGTTCATGTGAAGGAGAGAGCTTGGCCATAGTAAAAGCAATAGCACATTCCCGATGTTACCTACTTGGTAACCCTTTCACTCTTGTCATTAATTACCAACCATTGAAGTGGTTGATGGATTTTGATAGGCTTTCAAAGAAGCTTGCATGATAGGCTCTAATGTTACAAGAGTATGATTTCATGGTTATTCATAGACCTAGAGTGGTGGATCAAGATGCATATGGATTGAGTTGAAATACATGTCCCAACTAGTAGGATCTATGAGTTGTCCTATCTCTCAATCAAGATGAACCTCTAATGGCTATTATGGTAGCGCACCATGGACTAAGAAGGCAAAGAACCTCAAATCCATTATACTTCTCCAAGGCTAACACTCCAAGACTCAAGGCATTGCTCACTAGAGAACTCAATGAGGGAGAGATAGTTGCAAATGAAAAGGATGATAAGTACCTCCTCACCCCTATTTTATATACTTATGAAATAGTTACGCACCAAAGTTACTAATTATTGGAGTAACTTAAGTTACTAGGCTAAAAGTCAAATAAAATCTAAGTCTAAAGGAATATTTGTTCTTATAGGAATATTCTCCTAATCATGTGGTCTTATCTTGACCCAACTACTAAGTCAAGGATTCCTTCACATGGGCTTTCCTTGGACTATAGAAGAATCCAAACAAAAAGACTTGTGGGTCCAAGAGTTCTTAACTCTTTCCTCAAAGCCAAACATCTAAGAATAATACCAAGTCAATACACTAGAATCCAAAATAGTGGTGCTTATCTTTTCCACTTCCTCTAAAGTAAGGTCTCCTTTATCTTAGTTATGATTAAATTTAGCTAATCATGATTAATGTAGAACAATCATTTATCTCTATATAAATAATATCTCTCAAGTTCTTATAATACCAAACTAAACATCACAATACTACATGCATGCACAAATGGGTATTACGTATCAGACCATAACACATTGGCAAAGTGAGACAGATGACAAGTTTGCATGCATCTATCTTTCTATGTATATTTTTGAGGCCTTGGTGGTATCTCTCTCAACACATACAAGAGGAGTTGTTGAAGTCATAGATCTAAAGGATGGAGATATTTGTATATGTCAAAAAGATATTCATGATGATATCTTAGTGATGGATTATCTTTACATTGGTGTTGTGGGTGGTACAACTGGTATCAAGAAGAGAGATTGGAGTGCATATACCTTCTTCATGTATGAGAGGATGGTAGAGTGCAAGTAGTACCACTTCCATCTCAAAGACCATAGTTGGTATGTCATGCTCATGAGAAGCTAGGACATTTTGGAGTAAAGCGTATATATATTTTCTCCTATCATAATGTTGGATGCATATATAGCTAACTTGATTGGATGATTTAGTTCATACCATTTCAAAATTGCTGCATGTAGTTATCCATCTTTCAATTCTTATGTGATTCCCTACATCCACTTCTTCCCCTTCCCACATAGTATTGTTAGAGGCTGTGCAACCTTGGAGAAGTCATTGAAAAATTGATGATAGAACCCAATCAATCTCAAGAAACTCTTGAACCAAGTTTGATCTTCTAGAGCACCCCATTTTTGAATGACCTCTATTTTACCTATGTATACTTGGATACCTTCTGCACTTGTCTATGCTCCAAGTAATCTACTTCAGACTTGCCAAACTTGCACTTTGAGACTTTGGCATACAACTAGTTCTTCATAGAATTTGGAAAACTTCTTGTATATGCTGATTGTGCTCCTTCATTGTCCTATTTTAGACTAAGATGTCATCAAGGAAAATGATAATAGACTTATTTAAATATGGATGAAATAAATCATTCATCAAACTCATGAAAGTGGCTAGTGTGTTGGTGAGGCCAAATGGCATCACTAAGTACTCAAAGTGACCATACTTTGCTTGAAAGGCAATTTTGTGTATATCTTGCTCTAGGATTTTGATTTGGTTATAATTACTTATAATTACTCCGTGAATCAAGTTTGGTGAAATGTTTTGCTCCATTTAGTTGATCAAATAGATCATTTATGCAACATAATGGGTATTTTTTCTTCACTATTTGTTGATTTAGGCTTTGGTAGTCAATGCACATGCACATTGTACCATCTTTCTTCTTCACAAACAAGACAAGTGTCCCATATGGTGATATGTTAGGTTGGATAAACCCTTTCTATAGCATATCTTCAATTTAAGCCTTGTACTCCTCCAACTCAAGAGGTGATAGTCAATATGGAGCCTTACAAGGAGGTGTCTTCTTAGTATTTAGTTTTATGATCTATACTTCATTTTTAGTTGTAATCCTAAGGGTAAATCATCAAGAAATATATTTTTAAACTCATTGATCTTATCTTTACAATTCTTGGAAATTTTTCCATTAAGTTGTGCACTATTGACTTCCCTTATGAGACCCATGAAACATCTATATATTTTTATTGATAATTATTGTCCCTATAACATAAAGAGGCAATTTTTGTCTTTGCATTCTTTCTCTCTCTCCAATGATCTTCCATTGGCTAATTTTCATTATTTTCTTTTTCTCCAATCTATGGTGGGGTTGTAGTGTTTGATCCATGGCATACTTAAGATCACATCATAAAAAATTAACTATATCACTTGCTATTCAATTTCTTCCTAAGAGAGTGTTACCTTTCTAAATAGCAACTCAATCCTTTATGTTTGATCATTAAGTAACTCTGCTTTTTCATTCTCATCCTTCTCAATTCATTCTCTAACCTTATTGCAATAGAGCAAGAAAAAAATTCTTTGTTGTTCTAGGGTCTATCAAACCTCTCAACTGATTGGCTTTAATGACTCCATTTACAATCATAAGTTGTGAGTTTGTCTTCCTCAACCTTTGCACACTTGTCCTCTTCTACCTCTCACCTTTACTCCTCCATTGAGCCATTAAGGCTACAAGGTACATTTATTGGAAATCTTTATTTTCTAATGTGATTTTAGCATCCTCCTCTTTGATTTGTCTATCCAAGTTGTTCAAAGGTTGCCTGCATGGAGGCCAAGAGCCACTAAGAAGGCAAGCACAACAATTGATAGTTATGTGCCCAACTTGGCCACAATTGTAACAATATCACTCTACTTGAGCCCCTTCCCTCATATGACTCCATCTCTCATTTCTTTGACCTGTCCCTATTCTCCTTGGAGCTATCGTGCTCCTTGGTCTCAAAAACAAATATTGCTCACTTTTATATGAATTGGTCCACCAAAGTGTGGCTTTTCAACCTTATAATGTTATGTTAGGACTACATGTTCACCTCCTCCAAGCACTCCTACTATTCTTCAAGCACATGCAATGGCTTCAAAAATAGTGCAAGGATTTGTACCATTATCTCTTGGTAAATTTTCTCTATTAATCCATGTTTGAAATGATCAAGAGCTTCTATTAGACTCATATCCATTATCAGATCTATAGATTGAGAAATGCTTCCATGTACTCTTATGTGTTGTTCTTTTGCTTCAACTCCAAGCCATCTACAAGAATCCAATGATTGGAAATTCTTCAACATCTCTTCTTGCATTGGCATCCAAGTGATTTCTCTTCCTTCTGCCAACATCAATTGTTCCCAAGCATCATACCATATGAAGGTTTTGTCAATTAGGTACCCACACCCAAAAATGGCTACAAAATGATTGGTGATCTCAGTTGTAAATAGTCAAAAGTATCAATTCATTCTTGAAATCCAAAAAATTTTCCAATACTCCCATGGAATGCTGTTCCTTGTAAGGCTTGATGTTGCACATCTTCATTCATAGTAACAATGTGGCTTCATTGTTGATTAGAGTTGGTTTCATCAGCATGAGTGACTTTTTAGGTACTCCAATTGATTCCTTTTTTACATTACATGATTATTCCTAAAGGTACAAACTTGACTTTGTAATGCCTCCATTGTCATCTTGATCTCCCACAACTCATTCAACATCCCTTGTATCCTTGCATCAGATCTTGCAACTATGGCTCTATAATTCATACATATAGTAAATGCTCAATTATAACTTCCTACTTCAATAGAGAGTTGATATGATCACTCAAGAAGGGGCATAGATAATTTGAACTACCATTGGGACCTCAAAAGCTATCACTTGTTGATAATATTCCTCATTGAAATTGTGGACTACAAAATCCCTAAACATCACTTTGGTCTACTACATAATGGAACTCTATTGGAGTGTTGAAAGGTAGAGGATTTGGTAGATTCAGATCCATGGCATCATAAAAAATATAAATTATTAAATCATACTCTTTATCATATATCACCAGAGGTAAAATCATAGCGTTTGGTGAATTCATTACTATGTCCATAAACTTTGCTCCAAAATGGTAAATGAGATATACTCTCACTTGCTTACACTAGATGTACATAATCTTGATGTGGAATAGATTTAAGAAAAGAAAAAAAAGGTGTAAGAAATTGTCCTCTAAGAGCGTCCATCCCATCCTCTCTCCAAAATACCTCTACTTTATTGATTGCACTACTTTTTCTCCCCTCAAAATTACTCAATTGTAATAGCCCATGTTCCTCCAAGAGGGATCCACTCACTTGGATTACAACACCTACTCTGATACCATTGTCATATTATGAGGACAAGAGAAACCAAGAAAATCATAAGAGAAGGAACACAAGTCTTCATCACTCAAAACTTTGATGTACCAAAAGATCACATTATCTTTATTATATAGCAAAGAGGATCCACTCAAAGGGAGCTACACCCTTGGATCAAATATATGGATTGGTGATATGTCAATAAACTCTACATTTAGATCATTTGCATGGATTGATGACATGTCAATCTTTTCCCAATTTGGTTAGTTAACCATGTTTGACCAAAGGGAATCTTTGGTGAAACTTCCTATAAGAAGTTTAAAATAGCATGGGTGAGGTATTGTTAGAAATCTCTTGATGAGATAAACTATGAGTGAGAAGGCAATGCTTTCTCCTTTTCACTTTTCAAGGCCTAATTCATATGTTTAGGCCTCCAAAATTAACTATGAAGTTTTCATGGTGTTTTTGGCCTCTACTCTATTATTGGAGGTACTCTTTTGGTGATATCTCTATCTGATCTATTTAGATTATCATATATAACATCACTCAAGATATTACCAAACCAATTTCCACCTCTAGATAATATGTCTAGCTAATGGTATTACACATAGAGATATTTTACATTATGCTACTATTTCAGGAGGAGGTTATAGACACTCAATCCGTCAATTTCATCCATGTGATTATATATCTACAATAGATTGCACCAATGATACTTGATATTACTACAAGCTTTAGTATCTTGAGATTGCATGAGGTTTTGCCTTCTAGAGTCCTCATGTTGGAAGGATGTGATGTTGTTTGGAAGGATCATATGCGTAATTATGCATTTTCCACCTCCCAAACATTGATGGCACTTTGGACCCAAGTTTGGCACTTGTACATGCATGCTTACGTTGTATGTTATCTGGCTCTTCTGGTGAAGCTAATACTATGTTTGTGTGTGATAGTTGTTTGAGAGGATGGCATATGGTATGTTGACTCCTTTTCTCAAGATGGTTACTCAAGGATAGTGGTTATGTCCTAGATGTACTTGACCTATAGCTAGTTCACACTTTATGTGATGTAAATTATATATTGTAATATTAATAGCTAAATAGATAATCTGGAGATGAAATTTGGTTTGCCAAAATATGGAAGGATGTTATACATGATGGACTTAGTAGATCATCCAGAGGTATCACCAAAAGAGTACTTCCACTGATAAGCCAAAAATCAAAACTAATATGCTTGGAAACTTTATCAATAGCTAGGCATATGATCTAGAGATGAAACTTAGGGTGGTAATATCTAGAAGTATGTTACACATAATGGAGAAAGTAGATCAGATAGAGCTATCACCAAAAGATCACTTCTACTAATAGAGCAAAAGCCAAAATAGGCCTGAAAACTTTAGAGGCAATTTTAGAGGCCTAAATGGATGAAAGGCTAGCCTTCCTTCCCCTCTAGCTTTTCTCACCAAGAGCTTTCCAATGGTACCTCACCCATGTGATTCTGAGCTTCCTACAAGAAGATTCCCTAAAAGATCCCCTTGGTAAAAGCATGTTTACACCAACCAAATGGGACCAAGACTAACATGTCACCCATCCAAGCAAGTAATCTAAGGATGGAGCTCACTGACAGGTCACCTATCCATGTACCTAATCCCATGGTGAAGCTTCCTTGGAGGAAATCCTATTTGGCTATATAACAAAGAGAAGGTGCTCCTTTGGAGCATCAGGAGTTTGAGTGTGGAATTTGTGTTTTCTCTATTATGTTTCTCTATCCTTGGAATATTACACATATAGGTAGCTAACAATGAGGGTCTCCTTATCTTTGCCTACCATAAGGTATATCACATACTTTGAGTAGATGGCTATTTGGAGTTAGAGGGACCTAACCTCTAGCTAGGAGGATGATTGTGGAACTTTGGTATTCATGCATGACTTATGTGTGAGCAATGCTTCTATATTATATGATGTTTACAACAATGTTTGTTGTGTAGTGATGTATATATGCACAATAGCTATCATTGCACTTGAAGCTAATTTGCTTGGACATTGGAGTGATAGTGTTGGTAGTCCTAGTATTTTGATAGTTACTCATGGACTACTTTTTGGCGGTCGGATTTCATATTATAACTATTCATCACATGGTGCGATCCATTGTTACTTGCACTGTTCACATTGTTGGATGTGCAATCATTGGCATTGTTAAGGTTGGAGACCTAAGTTGAGCAGAGGAATATACTTTTGAAGTGCAACTATAGAGAGCTCACTACTTTGATATTGAGAGTTTGAGTTCATGGCTATGGTGGATAGAGGCCAACAAGTATCACCTAGAATCTCTTAGTAAGAGTGGATATGGCTGGACTATAATCAATGCATGATTATTGGCAGATTATTGAGTGATCAAGTATAGATCTGATTTGATTATGATTTGAATGGAAGAATGAACTAACTGTTGTGACACTTTAGAGTTCATGTATGACTTATGTGTGAGTTGTGTTTCTATAGTGTATGATGTTGAGAGCAATGTATGTTATGTAGTGATGTATATATGCAAAACATAGTTTATAATGTCATATGTTATATAATCTCTATCATAATAGTAATATACAATCCTTTTTGCTATAAATATATAAAATTTCATTAGAAGAGATCAATGATCTCTCGTATACCTTGTAAAAAACCGAGGAGAGAAATACAAAAATAAAAGATCAAAGTGAAATATCACATTGGGATTCTAAAAGGAGAGAAACTTCAAATGCCTAGCATGAGCTTGGGCTTTAGTATTTATAGGGAAGCATACGAGCCTCTTGAAAACTTCTCAAGAAACTTACTAAAAGCCATTTTCTTTGAGTACAAGCCAAACTAATATGGTAGCTTCCAAAGAAGCTTTTTTCTAAAAGCCGCTTGGCGTGCAAACTAAGCTACTTGGGAAATTTCCAAAGAAGTTTCTTTCAATAGGCCGCCTACTTGAAATGCAAGGTAATTTAGAAAGGAAGTTTCCCAAGAAGCTTCCTCCTAGAGTTACCATTTGGCATACACATTACCCAATACCAAGTGGAAGGTATCAAGTAGGTTCTTAGATGCTTCTAGAAATATTCTTATAATTGTTGGCTAATTTGGCCTATTTGTTACTTTGTTGGTCTTGACTAACTCATCGAACAACTCCATTTTGTTACATATCTTAAGTTTTATAAAGATTGATTGATCAAAATAATTTCTTTATAATAAATTCACTAATTTTTACTGTTTGTCCAATATATAGACCACCTTTCAAGAGTGTGTGTTATCTACCTATTTGATAAATATCACTCAATAGCAATATTCTTCTTTAGGATTTTGGAAATCTATTAATATTATAAATATTATATTCTTTAGTTTTTTATTAATATCTAAGTTAAATTAATTAAATATATATTTTTCATAATATTAATAATTCATTCAAATCTAGATTTCATATTTCTTATAGCTAATATTAGCTATAACATATAAAATACTTTGGTAGTGGAGAACATTTTCCATTTGACTATCTTTAGAATAAACTTTTGGATACATGTGTTATTGTTATTTTTATCCCAATCATTTCCAAGTCTTTGAGAGTTAACTTACTTCTTTAATTTATATGTAATGTATTTTAAGCATTATAACTACACAAGGTAAAAAGATGTACCTTAATTGTTCAAAATGTGTCAAAGGCAAGACATGAAAAAATATCAATATCTTCCTTAATATATTATATATTAGGATTTTTTAAGAAGAAAATTTCTATATTTATAACTTTTATTTATGTTTCCAACTTTTGTCCATTATTTTTGGTTGATTTAAATAAGAGGTACCTTTTTCACAAGCATTTCTTCTTAATTTAATCCTCTCTTAAAGTCCACTAACAATATGGAATGCACACTTATACACACTTATGTTGTACCTATCAAGTATATATATCTACATAACATCCACTACACCTCTACCATTACTATGTAAGTAAGCGCTAACTTATCCTTTTCTTGGTCTTTTTCTTATCTCATTATTGTAAAGCTAAATATAGTTTTCAATGAAAGCAAACAAAAATTCTATTAGCTCACTCAACATCTCTAAATCCCTTTGATATTATATCATAGAGGACTTTCAAATTTACGTCCTTGTAATATGAAAGAGTCTTTTTCATAATAAGAAAAGCTAAATATTCAAGGAATTATGGTTACTCATTTTGAAGGCTAATATATACATTCTCTTGTTTAACTTAAAAACCCTTTTTCTGCATGGAGGTTATTAAAATGGAAAATCTAAATGTGTAAATTAAATAAGATAATAATAATTAATATTATTATCATTACAATTATTAAACCCATATATTGTTGATGTGTAATTTATGACAAACATCCAACTAGCAAGTGAATCCAATATATCTCTTTGGAAGAAATAATATGCAATTATTAAAGAGAATTAACTTGACTTAAATAGAAGTGAGATTTTCAAAGTATGTATTAAAGTATGAATCATGTCATTAAAATAAGTTTTCCATGACATAGAATACATCTAAATGATGTAAGATTACTATATGAAAGTTAGATTTAGAAAAAATATTTTTTAACTTTGACTTTGAATGAACTTAATTAAACAAGATAAATTGCTTTAGTAGATTGCAAAAATCTCCTCAAAACATTCAGCAAAGATATAGCTAGAAAGAAATGTACAATAAAATGTGGTGAAATTTTTCATCATTGATTGAAATACTTATTAAAGAGGTTCATATTATTTACTAAAGATGGTGTATGAAGAATTTCTGTAGATTTTTGTTTAGAGTTATAAAATAGAACTATTCTTCCATATTTGACAAGAATGCAACAAGATTTAAGATAGTGGAATAGAGAATTTCTGCAATGAGATCATGTCAAGGAAAAAGGGAAAAGAAAGTTATAGATAATCAAATTCAATTATCCAAGTATTCCTTTAATTGATATTAAGAGTATAAGATTCTCATATGTTTAAGGATTAGCATAACTAAGATAATCAATATTATTAAGATTAATTATAATATAAATCATTCTTTAAAATCTTATCATGATAAAGAATTTGATTATGAGTTATCATAATGAAATCTTTAAAAAATCATTTATGAGATTGTTTCCTATTTTAGCTTTGATTTTCTTCCATATATAGTTCAAGATTTGGAACTCTAATTTCTTTACACTAACATGTTATTGTTATATGTTGTTCTTGCTTGAGTACTTATTGTTGAAAATTTGAACTTGTAGTTGCTAGTCAAATTGACAAAACTAACCATCCAAGACCATCTATGTTGTGTTATTTAGAATTTAGTTTCTCTTCTTTTATAGTAAACTAAAAAACTACTAAATGCAAATATTATATCCAACAAAAAATCCATTCCTCAAACACTAGGGTTTCTAAAACTGGATCTTGTGAGATAACTACATGTGAACAAGTCAAATCCATAAAGTTATTGTGAGTACTTCCTTGTAAACTATAGCAAAGATTAATTTATATGTGTCCATAACACTTTTTAAGAGGTATATATTACTAACCACTGATTTCATTATACAATAAATTCTGGATCAGCTTCCATATGATTATTGTCGAGTTAACATTAATATCTTTGATTGCGTTTTTCCTCTTTAACTATCTATAGAATAAAATTATATAGTTGATGTAGATATGTACGTTATGTGAATGTCTCTTCTGAGAATTTCTAGATCTTTGAGAGTTCAAACTAAACTCCTTACTTAAATAAAAAATATGCAATATATTTTTGAGGATTATATTACAAGGTGGGAATTTGTTTTCTAAATATTGAAAACGTTTTAAAACCAATGCACACCAAGATATTAATATAGTTCATATTATACTGCATATTAGAGATATTTCAAAAAGGAAAATATTTTACATTGAATCCCCTCCAATATAGTAATATACTTCTTAGTCTATAGCTTACTAGAAACATCTTGAAAAGAAAAACCTCTTATATTTGTAACTTTTGTAGTTGTTTGATTCAAAAGGAAGAAAAGGGGGACCGCGTAAAAAATACAAAGGATGGGAAGGCCCCAACAAGCGGTACAAGGGTGAGACAGAAAAGGTAAAATGGTGCTAAGCCCCAATAGAGTCAAATGAGAGATCTGCTCTACTGCACCTAAGATATCCAAGCTATGCAAGTCGTATAGTTGTTTGATTGCTATAAGTAAGAAGTATCTAGGTTTTCTTTTCTTTTACAATCAATCTCTTTCTGAAATGACACTTAAAATATATAATTCAATTAAATATAAAATATTAATATTTTATAAATATATAATACAATCTATTCTTTTCTAAAAATAAACCTACTATATGTTCTATACAACACGTAACTATGATTGAGCAACTTGATCTATTTGTTGCATCATATTTGATATAATAAAGGTTTCTTGACTCATTAAAATTTTTACATCCTTATGGTATTGATATTCAAATCTTGGAATATGAAGATTTAAAATTCCTTGTATTCAAAAGAAACATGTAATATTCTCTCACCATTGTGAACTTTTATTGTAGGACAAAACTATAAACAAGACACATGATTACTTTTTAAGGATAATTTGAGTATTTTGGTTTGACATTATAAACATCCATTATAAAAATTTTATATAAATTTTACTATAATATAAAATATATTTTTGTATATTACACTAGATAAAGATATCAACAAGGAAGTGGATCTAAGATGTTATGATAAAGAAACACTTTTCCATACTTAGATAAATTTATTTTTTATCTGAACATGAGAAATTCTTCAAATTACTTGTAAAAAGAAGGATCCTTCTATTCTAGATAGTACATCATGGCATAGTTTACATCTTTTAGACATAAAGACTATTGTACAAAAGTGAGATTTACCAAATTTTTTTTTAAAAGGTGGACCTAAGGATGAACTTAAGTAAACATGGTGGATAGAGATTGAAAACCTTAAAACCCTTCTCGAGATATTAAACAAAGACATTCCTAAAAGATATTCCAATAAGATATATTGAGCTCTTTTGGTTTTCTATTTTTTGGTATTTATCAAATTGATATAGAATATCTAAATGATAAAGTAGTGTTGAGAAATTGCACAAATCCACTAGCTTAGAGTTATATATAACATATAATTATATCATCTATGATTCAAATTTTTTTGGATAAATTTGTCCACTTACTTAAACTTATATATCTACTTTTTAACCTTATTTTATTGAAACAATAATAATATTATTAATAGATATTTTATATTTTCATAATTTAGACTAAGAGTTTAACTTGATGATAAGACTTTATTTTCTTATTAAAAAAAATCCTTTTGCACTAGTATGAGAGAAAGCATTCACACCTTTCCATATTGATTGTAGTTATCATACCAAACAATATTTATAAGAGATCTATGCAATGTGAAACAAGAGAAATAGTACAAGAGTTGAGGATTGAAAAACTATACACATTATAAATATATAAAATATTATAGATATTTATTATTATTTAGTCTTAATTATAAAAATATTTATATTTATGTTTATGTGGAAATTATCACAAGATTTAATTTTCTTTTTTATCTACTTGTTTATTTTGAAACACTTCATGAGTTAAGTGTAGAGGAATTATTAATGAAAATTACATAAAATAAAATAAATATTTCAACTTTACAAACATGCAAAGGATCCTCTAAGATTACATGCAATGCATCTCTTGTTGAAGGAAGAAGGATTCAAACTGATGCAAAGAAAAGCTCCCCGGTACATTGTTTAGCCTTCCCATATATGAGCAACTACTATACATATGAAGAACAAGTAGGATGTGAAGACCCATCAAGCCGTACAAGGAAAAGATAAAAGGGAGTAACATGGGGCCAAGCCCCAATAGTATTGGTAAGAGGAATCTACCTTATAACACCTAAAATATTTGAGTTATGCAAGTAATATGGCATACAAACAACATGAGCATACAAAGAAGCATCATCTTGTGTGATTGCTCTCTGATGGATTGCACTAATCAATGTTCTCTATAGAGCAATGGATACTGCTGTCTAAAATATGTTGTGAAATATGAAAGTGAGAGTGATACTCTTGTTGTCTAGAATGATATGCCCTTGCGCACTTTGTGACAAAGGTGTATGGTGATGCTGGACATGCTGGCATCTACATCGACTCTTGATATATGCTGGATTGTCCTTGTGTATGCAGACCAGGAACAAAATGAAAGAAAGCAGACCTCATAGAACACAAGAAGGATGGGAAAACTCCATCAAGTCGGACAAGGCAGAGACAAAAGAGGTAGAATAGGGCTAGGCACCAAAACTAAAAGCTAAACTAAAAGCTTCAATAGAGATATGAGAAACTTGCATTTGTACATCTCCCAATTGCTTCAAGCTTTGATTGCCTTGAAGACTAGTCTCTTTACTTTTGCGGTCCTATCCAACTTGGAGATCTAGACTATCAAGTTCAATAGGCCAGTCATTAGATTGTCTGGTTATCCCTCGGACCAAGTGGTCCTCTTCATTGAGCAACAAGCATTATTAATAATGGATAACCTTTTAGATTTCAATATTTCATTATTTACAATCTATTTTACATATATTAACATTTTTTCACATTTCAAAATTTTAGGGAATTCTTTTTTTTCAAGTCTATTTTAACTTGTATTAGGAAGCTTTCATTCTAGAAAATGAAATCACATATCTTGAAAAGATTATACTTGTTTTGAGATGCCAAAAGACGTAGATGACCATTATGAACAACACACATTTTGCAAAATATGTTGTTCATGACTTATGACTGGACTAAACCGTTATGATTTGCATTGTTCTGATGTTTGTCTTAGGTGTAATAGTGCAGATTTCTAATATCTATAGTATAGTATATGGTCTAAGATTATCAGGTGACAATAGTAGATGTCATGGTTACGGGCCCTACGAGGGATACAGTTCTGGAGGGAGTGATTACACATCCCCCCTGGATGGGCAGCGAGTACAACAGCAGGTTGCAAGGTCTCCAAGTATAGGAGCATGCAGTGAGGTCACCTCTTTGTTCCTCTAGCCTTGGAGTTATATGGAGCGATGGACACGAAGTTTGACACATTTGTCAAGGAGTGCGCGAGAGCTTATATGTTAGGCGCCAAGAGGTGCCACTTTCACTCATACTTTGTAATATATTTTAGACAACGTGTGTCCATTGCTCTACAGAGTGCAGTGGTTTGTGCAGTCCATAGGAGAGCAATCACATTAGTGGATGTTTCTTTGAATGTTCCAGTTGTATGTAGACCGTAAGACTTGCATACCTCTGATATCTTAGGTGCGGTAATGCAGGTTTTGCATATAGACTCTATTGGGGCTTAGCCCCATTTACCTGTTTTGTCTCCCCCTTGTACGGCTTGATAGGGTCTTCCCATCCTTCACTTTTTCTATGCGATCGCTTTCTCAATATGGTATTGAAACTTAGGTCCATTTTACCTAATTTGTATCACCCTTGGGCCTTCCCATCCGTTGTGTTTTTCTTCGGGGTCGCCTTTTCTCGCATCTGGCAAGACTTTGAAGAAAAGTTGGAGAGGAAGACTGGACGAGGAGATCACGTCAATTTGACGGAAAGTCCCACGGCCGGACGGAACCTTCGTCTCAATTCTCATCCAGCAAATAGGACAGAGTCCTTGGTCGCACGGTTGTGGGTTCCCTGGTGTTCGAGATGGACTGGTGGTCCCCTATCGTTACCACCAAGCCGATCCTCTGCACGAAGACTGGCGGACAACGTCTCTTTCATTCTTTCATTCTTCCTTGTCGTTTAGTGTCCGTACAGGATATAGATAGACTTCCAAAGCATGGGCATGGAGATAGACTTCGATGAGGACACATCAACTGTCACTTTACTTTAGAGTCCATGAAATGAGGCAAAATAGTGGTACTGTACAGTTGAAGTATCAGGACAAAACCAAAAGCCACCAAAGAAAGACATCAACCAAAATTGCTCGAAGTTTCAGCATTTTTTAGAGGAGAAAATCTATTCCCACGATGTGGCAATCTTCCTTTCTCAGAGTAATACTATTCCATTGCAAGTAGAAACATAAACGCAAGGTGTATCAAAGCGTTTACCTACAGTTCTGATGAAGTAAGACATTTTTTGTACACAATCTAGTGAATGGATTTAATCAGCCAATTCATTATATTTGTCTTTAAAACTCAAGAGCTCGTCACAGGATTCGTGTGCGCGTCACCAGCAACTAGGATACTTTTCCTACAGTTCTGCTTTCTCCTGGTCATCTGATTTCCTAGCTTAATCCCAACTTACTTTGTGGAAAACTAGCAAGTATCCTTCCCTGTGTGGGATTATGAAGTCACCAGTCCGTACCTTATTGTGGAACTAATCTATTCCTTCCAGTTTAAATATAACTTTTAGTCATGCTAATTGAACTCTTGTTTCCAGCATCATACGTTTGTCTTTAAAAGATTAGTTCCAATAAGCAAGGAAAAGCTGACTCTCATCACAGTTGACGTTTTAATCTTCTTGCGACATGTACTAACCATATAGCATGGTCTTCAATTTGGGACCTATCCTGCTCTCACTTACGAGGGTACTTCCCATTTTGTTAAATTTACGAGGAACTCTCGGGGGTAAAGGAAAGTTATATAGCGATTGGAACGATGTCTGAATGGCTTTGGATATTCATCTGAAACTTGGACGAACGTCATGGTGCCCAGTAATTCCCTCCTGTAGCTAAGTTGTCTATTGTGTTTTGCCTTTAAGCAATGGTCTAAGAGTTGATGTTTCGTTTCTGGCAATCAGGTAAAGTACTTTCATTAGTGTAAGATTTGACATACTTAGATTTCAGAACGAAATATTCATCTTCGAACGTATGCCGCAGGGTATTCATTCTGGACCTCAGTTTTAGTTCAGGATGGAAGCACTTGGATTTTGAAAAGCTGCATCCTTGTCATTGCTACTTTCTGAAGTACGAATGGCACTCAATTGTCCACTTAATTAATTGTCTGGACTTGACTCGAGAGGATGGTCGCATGAATTTCGTACGAAGTAGTGGTGACATGAAACTCACGTATTTCACGATCCTGTCTTGAAACTCAAACAAACGAACAAAAGCCATGAACAAGAACCACCATATATGCGGAAATTAAGTTTCTACCTATCACAAAGAGAAGATGAGAGAAGATGTTCTTCCAATTGCAAAGGGATTTCATATGATGTTCTTTTATACCAATCTGACAGAGAATGCTCTGAAATATTCCACTCTTCAAGCACTTGACAGTGATATTCCTTACCACGTGAAGTCAACCTGACGTTTGCATGTCGTTTGGAGTAGCATATTATTGCCAGGTATGGCTATGAACCAAAAAGAATATCAACTATCCAAGCGCCAAATGTGTACGAAGCATTTGAAAGGCACTTCCAGCAACTTATTTTCATGATACTATTTCCTTTCATGCTTGGTAGGTTGGTGTAAGAATCCGCTTTATGAAGTGATGCATCTATTCTCGATGGGTGGATTTCATTGGGAGTGCAATTCACAATGAGACCAGGTTGAGATGATGCCATGAACAGATCAAGAAGGTTGGACTTGTGCTCTGATCTTTCTCCTCTCTTGTATTCACAAAGTGGAACTAGAACAATGAGACTTATTAGTTCAGAGTTTGACCATAGAATCTGACAAATCGGAACTTTAGGATTGAAAGGAACGTTTTGCCTCGATCAGGCAATATGGAAAAGAGTTGGATACATTTACAATAAATGATATATCTTACTGAATTTACTTAGTGAATCAGTGTTATAGTGAAATAAAGATATGCATGATAATTTACAAAGAGATTAACATCACCTACAGTCTAGTAATAAGTTCGTGAAAAGGGGATGAAATACATGGCTATAGATCGCAACGGAAGCCAATGTGACCATTATATGGAAAAAGTGGAATGTCTACCACTTTTTCTGCCTGCTTTTACAGAAAATTCCCATACCCAAATAAATTTTACTTCTCAGATCTCATTTAAAAACACGAAGAAAGAACAAAAACTGTAAAGAGAAATGTATTTTGTGACAAAGAGACTCCAGTCCCCCTTTGTGGAATTTCCCATAATTTACCTGACTGAGTTCAGAACCTTAACTGTTTTCCCTTCCCTTGAGTAAAATTTATTGCACAATTTTTAGAACCTTGGTGCTTATGTCCTCCACCATCTCTTTCACTTTTTTGTCACTCTACTGACTACCCTAAACTGAAAGCCAAAAGAATCAGCTAGATCCCATGGGAAGGGTGGCCAAACGGCCTGATCAAATTCCCCAAAGGAAAGGAATACAAATGTACCAAAAGGTGCAAAACAGAAAGAAGAGTCTAAAGCTCTAGGAAAAGGGGCAATAAGGCTAGAGAGCAAAGCCCAAAGCAATCGTTGTGTAGAGTACTCTACACAAATAATACAAAAAGAGAACTATACGGGGACCTAAATCTGGACGGTGTGGTAGAGATCCTCCAAGGGTAAGTCTGGAAATTGTGAGGGGAGTGCCGTTATGGAATGGGAGCGCACACTATTGATGCTCGTCGATAAAGACTCAAAGCCTGTGATCTCCGTACAACAAAAAAGACCCTCTATAATAAATAAGAGGTAAGCATGGTGTGTGAGAAAACCAAAGCGCCTCTCCTCCATAGTGAGCCTTGGGCTTCCTCTCAAAGGAGACCAATTGATGATGAAGATGGCCAAAGATCTTGCTTGCTAAGGGGAGAAAGGTGTCAGAAGCAAGCTGTGGGGCATAGTGGTCCTCCTTTCCCTTGGCGGCAATGATTGTTGTAGTTCTTATCTGGATGCTAGCTCATGCCAAGGACTCTGGTTCACCACCACCACATCATACAACATGTGTTGGCCATTCTTGAAAGTGACAATATTTGTCCGTACCCTCTGCTGAGGTGGCCTTGAAAGTACCATCCATGGCTCAATCTGAACCTTTGAGCAAGTGGATCATAGGATTTGGGCCACCGCATCTCAAATAGCATCATGGACTCTAGTAGTCTCTCCTCTTATGGCACATTGTAAGATGTGGATGCTTCAACATCAAATGTAGAACCATATGAGCATTGGTCTGTATGCCCAAGAGTGCTAAATGTGATAGAACTAGCCAGAGTCTAAGAGCCATGGTGAACTCCTTTTATGTGAACCAAAAGTCCTCAATCAAAGGGAGAACATGAGGCCAAGCTCTGGCTCCCTCCCTACCACAAGAGAGGATCCTAGCTCTATCAAGTAAAGGCACATCAATGAGGATGCTAGAAAGGATGTGAGTGTGCATACACTCATTGAGCTCTACTTGAATCTTCCTAGAGTCTAGGGAAAAAAAATCCGCAAAGGGAGGAAGTAATATACGTGTTGGTCTTGGCAATAAATCACGAGCCAATTGAAGGGATGTTCAGAAAGCATGGGTGCTTGAGTCAATTGCCATGATTGCAATAAGAAAGGGCAATAAGAAAGGATTTCACTCCTATAAGACCCTATTTGCCAAAAGGGGGCCGCAAGGACCCATGCTCCTAGGTAGGCTACTTGTGCAAGAGCCTCATGAGATATGATACAACATCTTCCCATGGCTATGGCAAGAGCTATCTACAAACACTATCAAACACCTAATAATCGTGGGAGCATACATGACCCTAAGATTGTGGAGAAGGTATGGCACATATGACTATCAAAAGACCATAGATGTGGTAGGAGAACCAATGTGGGATAAGTATGTGCAAAATATGATGCTCTCAAGGCATATCATTGCAATAAGAGAGAGTAGGTCACCTATGTGTTCCCCAACCAAGGGAGTAAGTGTGCATGGGTAGTAGCCTGAGTTAGTGTAACAATATGAAGTTTAGCAACAAAGTTAGTTAGGGCTAATAAAGTAGCAAATAGGACAAATTAGCCTAGAATATTCTAGAAGTGTATATGAAGCTTCTTAGGAAGCTTCCAGGCTACCTTAGCTTGCACCGCAAGTAGAAAGCTTCTAGAAGCTTCCAACTAGCTTAGCTTGCAAGCTAAGTAGGTGGCTTCTAGAAGAAAGCTTCTTGAGAAGCTTCTTGGTTAACTTGGCTTGCACTCCAAGAAAGTGGCTCAAGGAAGCTTCTTGAGAAACTTCTTAAGAGCCTTTTATGCTCCTTATAAATACCAAAGCTGAAGCTCATGCTAAGCATTTGGAGTTTTCCTACATTCAAGTGTTCAATGTGATCTTCCATTCTCCTATTTCTCTCTGTGGTCTTGGTCTTTTATATTGGTATCATAACAAGAATAGGATGGATGGAATTTATGGACCACCAAATCCACTTCCACCAAACCATTCGGATTTTTGTGTTTAGGTACTACCCAAGCATCATTTTACACAATTCATCACCTCATGTTTTGGACAATATTTTTTGCATATGATCACCTTGTTTGAGTAACCCTTGGTGCTTTTGGTTGTAAATTATGGAGAACAATGGACATGTTGCATCTATGTGTTAATAAATTAGATAAATTGGAGATAATATGATAGAGTAGAAACCATGGCAACAATGCCCAAAGTTATCCTTATTATGTAGCAATAAATTGAGCACCTTACTTCATTGTTGGATGAACGAGATCATCATAGACAAGAGCAGGTAGAGAGTACCAGTTTGAGAAGGAGAAGTGCGAATCCAATTTACAAAACTTGAGGTATTTGAAGGCAAGAACCTTCCAAGCACAATGGAAAATTTTGTGTTTGATTGTAAATATTACTTCAAAGCAACAAACCTTCAAGATGAACGGAGATAAATTCTATTGGCCTCAAGCCAATTGGATGGGGCGACTAAATTAAGGTGGTGATTTAGAGTGGAATAAGTTGAGCCATAATTTGTCACGCCAATCTTGACATGGGAAGAATTCAAGAGTGCAATAATTGGGTGGTTCCAAGCTATAAAAGCCATACATACCGCATGAGATAAGTTGGCAAAATTGAAGCAGATTGGCTCAGTAAGAAGCTATATCACTTAATTCCATAACACCATTATGCAAATTTTCCGAATATATTAGATGGAGAAGCTCTAGATCACTTTGTGAGAGGCTTGAAGTCCTATACCAGATTGGAAGTGACCATGCGTGAGCCCAAAGACTTGGAGGAAGCCACTTAGTTGGTAGAGCGCTTTGATTCCTTGGTTGCAACAACTTGGTCTTGACCTCGACCTTCCCCAAACCCACCCACACACTACACATGAGTGGAGGAGCAAATATCAATGCAAATCAATGCCATCTAACAAAGACCACTTGGCACAAACAATCATGAAAGGTTACAACAAAATGATGGATGTTTCTATTGTTGCCAAATTGGACACTATATTGCAGAGTATCCACTCAAGAATGAGCAACCTCAACAAGTTGCCCACATGGAAATTGTGGGGCGGAGTGATCAAGAAATGAGGAATCCCAATAGGAGATTTTGAGCCACCTATTGGGAACTTGATTAGTTCCAATGGGATTGAAGGCTCAACCTATGCAAGTTTTCTTCACTTGCAAGGTATGATATCTAATTGTGAATGTAGGATTTTGGTTGATTCCAAAAGTTCAAAGAATTGCATGTCTATGTAATTAGCAAAGAAATTGGGCATCCCTATCAAGCTAGTAATTAGAAGTAGATTGATGATGGCGGATGGTAGAAAGGGTTCTGCATTCTGTACCTTTGCATCATGTTACCTTCAAGATTGGGAAGGAGTATTTAGAGTGTATGAGGTTTGTAGTGGCATCTCTACACTATGATATCATTCTACGAGTACCTTGGCTTGAACATCATCAGGTTCAATTTGATTGGACCCGATGATAAATTCAAGTACAACACCAAGGTAAGAATTTCCAATTATGTTGTTTGGCACCTTTGAGCAAGACACTAAAGATAGTAAATCCCAAGATGAGAAGTTTGTAAGGAAAGAAACCATAGAGCAAGCTTTGAAGGAAGAGAAGTCCCAAGATGGGAAGTTTGTCAAGAAAGCAGCCATAGAGCAAGCCATGAAGGAAGATAAGTCCCTAGATGGAAATTTTGTTAGTGAAGCAACTATAGAGCAAGCTTTGGAGGAAGATAAGTCTATTTTTGTAATGTGGATCAAGCCAATTGCACAAGGAGAGTCTGAGGAGAGTCAAGAGCCTCATTGAGCAATGACTGATCACATAGTTTGAGAGTTTGTGGATGATCTACCAAAGGGATTACCCTCTAATTATGGTATGCCTTTCAAGATTGAGTTAGTACCAAGGAGTATTCCAATGAGTAGACCAATCTATTGGCTTTCACCAAAGGAGTTGGAGGCATTGTGAACAACACTTATGGAGTTGTTGGAGAAGGATTTCATACGACATAGAACATTTCCATGGGGAGCATTGGTACTATTCCTTCCAAAGAAGGATGGAGGACTTTGTTTTTGTATTGATTACTAGGGGCTCAATAAACAAATAATGAAGAATACATACCCCTTGCCTTGAATTGATGACTTGCTTGATCAATTGAGTGGAGCACAATACTTCTCCAAGTTAGATCTTTGTAGTGGCTACTAACAAATCCCTATTGATAAGGAGGATTTGCAAAAGATTGACTTTTGCACAAGGTATGGACATTTTGAGTGGAGAGTTCTGCCTTTTGGGCTCACCAATGCCCGAGTAATCTTTATGGATCAGATGCATTGAGTGTTGGATGGATTGCTGGATTGATACATGGTGGTGTTCTTGGATGATATCTTAATCTATAGCAAGACAAAGGAAGAACATGTGAATCATGTGCAAGAAGTGCTAAGATGACTACGATAGTGGAAGTTTTATAACAAGAAGTCAAAGTGTGCCTTTTGGCAAAAGGAAGTGACCTTCTTGGATCATAAGATCTCATCGGAGGGGATCAAGATGGAAGAGGAGAAAATCAAGGCCATCACTAATTGGCCTACTTTGAAGGATGCTATTGAAGTATGGGCATTTAATGGATTGGCTAGCTTTTATCAACTGATCATCCACTACTATAAATTTTGTCAAAAAAATTGAAATGAACATGTAAATAATCTTTTTTAGATAAAAAATTAACTTCAAATAAAAGTTTTTCACAATGCTCATGTGGCCGCAACATTGATCAATCTCTTGGGAAAGAACTTGAGCTTTCAATGGACCAACAAGCACAAAGAAGCATTCCATAAGCTGAAAGATATGGTGTCATCAAGATCAATTCTTCAACCATATGATCCTCAACTAGCATGTGTGGTTGATTTTGATGCTTCTAACTTTGCAATTGGAGCTGTGTTGCAACAAGAATTCACATATGGATTGCATCTCATTGCCTTTGTGTCTTGTAGACTCAATACAACGGAAAAAAATTATTGTGCTTGAGATCAAGAACAACTAGTGATGGTATATGCCACCAAGGTATGGAGGCATTATCTCTTGGGGAAACAAGTAGTCATGCAAATTTTCACAAGCCCTTGTTGCAGACATTACATCTGGAACACATGAAGAGTCAACATCATCAATAGGAGGAACAACTATAGTTGTTTGACATCAAACTTGAGTACAAACCCAATTGGTTCCATGTCATCCCTTATGCCCTATCATAATGACCTAATTTGAAGTCTCTTCCTCTCATCACGGCGGCAATTACGATAGTGTAAGTCGACTCCAAAGTCCAAACCAAGTTTAGGATAACTCTACAACAAGATCCATTCTTTCATATGGTACAAGGTCATCTTGCAACATGCTACAAGGAGTACAACACCTTCTCCTTCAAGGAAGGCCTTCTATTCCATGAGAAGTAGATCTATGTTCCGGCCAAAGGTGATCTCCAACTTTTGCGCCTTCAAGAAGCCCATGATTTACCAATTGTTGGTCACATGGGTGTGGACAAGACCTTGTGTACCCTCCAACGCCAATGCTAGTGGCCCAACATGTCACAAGATGTTTGGGAGTTTGTCTAGTCATGTTAGAGTTGCCAACGCAACAAGGCTAGTAACCAAGACCGAGTGGACTCTTTCAACCACTTCCTATTCCATCTACTTGTTGGGAACATGTGAGCTCAGATCTCATCACCTCCTTGCCCAAGACAAAGCAAGGTCACACAACAATTGGGGTGTTTGTGGATAAGCTTAATAAGCAAATCCATTTGGCACCAATAGTTGATACTATGGATGCTCTAGCCTTGGCATAGATATACTTTGACAATATATTCAAGCATCATTGGATGCCAAGTGTACTCATATCCAACCGTGATCCTTGATTCATTGGGAAATTTTGGCAAGAACTTTTTGAGATACTCGGCACCAAGCTTGCTTTATCTACAACCTATCATCCTCAAACTGATGTACAAACTAAATGTGTGAATTGCACCTTGGAGGATATGCTTTGTGCCTTCATCAATATCCACCATACCAATTGTCTTACAATTGCGGAGTTTGCATACAATAATTCCAAACATGCAAGCACCGGATTCTCTCATTTCTTCCTCAATTTGGC
The DNA here is from genome assembly GCA_948567375.1 of Lunularia cruciata. NCBI lineage: Eukaryota > Viridiplantae > Streptophyta > Marchantiopsida > Lunulariales > Lunulariaceae > Lunularia > Lunularia cruciata. The sequence goes on from OX419756.1 coordinate 12,167,035, forward strand.
CAAGAACCACTTGTTCCAAATTCCCTTCTTGCTCCTCCTCCATCTCATGTCCCTCATACTTCAACAATCTTGACCACCATATCCCAATCCCTCCAACAAGCCAAATCTCATCTCTTTGTTGCTTAGAATTGGCAGAAACAATATGCAGACTACCATCGTTGTGATCTCACATTTCAAGTTGGTGCTAAAGTCATGCTCTCCTCTTGTAACCTACCCCTCCCACTTGTCACCTAAGTTCATAAAATCACCCCTAATTGCATAGGACACTTTGATGTCACCCAAATTATCTCTTCTATTGCTTATCAACTTGCCTTGCCTTGTCATATGCATATCCATCCTATCTTTCACATTTCCAAGTTGAAACCCTTTGTTCCTAACAAATCTTCTTTTTCCTCTTAGGTCCAACCTCCTCCTCTTCTTGTCTCTATCAATGATCATGAGGAGTACAAAGTTGATCATATCCTTACGCATTGCCACATTCAACAAGGCCGCCGGCAACATATAATACAAGTTCCTTTGGAAAGGATATCCCCTTCATGATGCCACATGGGAACCTTTTTCTCATCTCCAAAATGCACAAATTTCCATCCAGGAGTTTGAAGCTTCAATGGCGACAAGGAAATCACCAACTAGTGGTGGAGGAATATGTAACAATATGGAGTTTAGCAACAAAGTTAGTTAGGGCTAACAAAGTAGAAAATAGGACAAATTAGCCTAGAATATTCTAGAAGTATATAGTAAGCTTCTTTGGAAGCTTCTCGGCTAGCTTAGCTTGCACCCTAAGTAGGAAGCTTCTAGAAGCTTCCAACTAGCTTAGCTTGCAAGTCAAGTAGGTGGCTTCTAGAAGGAAGCTTCTTGAGAAACTTCTTGGTTAACTTGGCTTGCATTCCAAGAAAGTGGCTCAAGGAAGCTTCTTGAGAAGCTTCTTAAGAGCCTTGTATGCTCCCTATAAATACTAGAGCTGAAGCTCATGCTAAGAATTTGGAGTTTTCCCACATTCAAATGTCCCAATGTGATCTTCCATTCTCCTATTCTCTCTTCAATTTTGTCTTTTACAATTAGTATATCTAAGATATATGAGCTACAAAAATCCTCATCTCCAAGAGAGGAATCCAATACCTTCAAATCTCATACTAGGAACCAGAATCCTAATAGGAATTTAGAAGGAAGAAGGGTTATATGTGGGCTCTAGACCTTGCATTTATCAATCTAAACTTGTAAACCCAAGGTCTCAAGACAAAGTATTAAAGCCTATATTTCTTGGACCACATCCTCCATGAGGCCAAAGATGTGGGTATCATTTGATAAGGATGGAAAAAGACATGTGGGAAAGGAAACTACCACTTCTCACAAAGCTGTGTAGTGAGCCATGGCAAATAAAGGACCTCCTTGGCGTGTACCCTCTACCAATGCTAACTAAGTGAACTCTCTTGTGGTTGTAAAATAAAAATGTCTTAATGCCATAGAAAGTACATTAAGAGGAATCAAAGATGGGATATGCTTTGCTATAGAACAAAGAGCTCAAGACAATGTTGGATGAGAAATGGTATTGAAGGCATTTGAGACATCTACTTGGATGACCATCCAATTGAGATGGAGGTCCAAGGAAGATCTAATGCACACAATAACCATCTCACAACCACCTAACATGGCTATTGCATATTAATAAGGAGACAAGAAATATGAAAAGGAGTGGTAACATTGTAGGCAAATGGTGCATGACACTAAATGCAAGGAGACCTCCCATATGCTATGGGGCCTACACCAAATATCTCCTTGGATAGAGCCAAGAGACAAGATGCACCAAAAAGCTAAGCTACACATGGAGGCACCAAGCTTGAGGTAGGATGTTGGCAGAAAGCAAAGAGTAGGAGGAAGCTTGAGTCTGGAAAGTCGAGGGAAAGACAATCCCCATAATTGCTCAAAAACTAGTCCTAAAGGACCCCTTACTGAGAAACATGGAGAGTGGAGTAGAGAATGGCGTAAAGAAGGACTATACAAGCTATAACTCCTCATGGGCAGATAATCATGGACAAAAGAAGGAAGGTTATACGTGGTAGATAGATGGAGATCCTATAAAGTTGAGAGAGTGTCAAGGTGAAAAGGTGTTGGTCTAGAGGATGAGAGTGCATATACTACTCACCAGTACTACCCTACTTGTCCTAACATAAAAGAATAACATAGGTGATGATGCTTTAGAGATAGAACATGAGCCTGTGGGGACTCTATGATCCATCTTGTTGCAACTTGTGCTTGGATGGTGTACTCCTCTTGTAAACCAACCCAATCTCCTTGTAGAGACTGATGAATCTAAGAGGCTATCTCATGATGTCCGGATACACCTCCATGTGTATGAAGATGTAGAGTCCACTAAGGGAAGAGAGCTAGTAGGGTCCAAGTAGAGATATCTCTCCCTTGATTGGTTGCCAAGATAGTGAGTAGGAGTGTGGAAAACGTGGAGCCCAATAGTTGGCAAAGGGGCATCAAGATCATGGTAAACATGCAAGGACATGGGAGGCTTGGGAGTAGGGCTTGAAGGGGGTCCAAGGAGTGGAGCCAAGAGTAAGACTCAAGTGGTGCTTGTAGTGAGAGGACGGTGATATGAAGAAGGTCTAGGGGGTAGGGCGGTGAAATGGCCATTGCTTTCATTCATAAACATCTGGCTCGCTCTCATTGCTATGCCCAGCCAATCGTCACCCATGTGCAATCAGAACAAGATTGCATAGGTTGCTGATGAGGTGGGATGTAAGGAGTTGCTACAAGGCGGAAAGATGGATGGTAGACGATGACGGTGGGAGTTATATAGATGTAAAAACCAAGGAGAGAAATAAGAGAATGGAAGATTGGAGTGAGAGATCACATTGGGACTCTTGAATGAAAGAAACTATGAATGCCTAGCATGAGCTTGGGCTTGGTATTTATAAGGAACATACAAGGCTCTTGAAAAGCTTCTCAAGAAGCTTCCTAAAAGCGGCTTTCTTAGAGTGCAAGCCAAACTAACCAAGAAGCTTCCTTCTAGAGCTGCCTACTTGGCATGCAAACTAAGCTAGTTGTGACGCTTCCCTAAGAAGCTTCTTTCCAAAAGTTGCATACTTGGTGTGCAAGCTAAGCTAAGCTGGAAACTTCCCAAGAAGCTTCTTCCTAGAAATCACCACTTGGCATGCACATTACCCAATACTTAGAAGGTACCAAGTAAATTCCTAGATGCTTTTAAATATTCTTATAATTCTTGGCTACTTTGGCCTATTTGCTATTTTGTTAATCTCGACTAACAACTCTATAACCTCCATATTGTTACAGTAGAGATGGGGTGGATCAGACCAAGTGAAGGTGGTGGTGGATCTAGGAAGCCAAGAGGAGAGGTAGTGGGAAGAGGCCTAGAGGAGATAATGGATGGAGGATCCTCTAGAGCAACATCAACTAATGGGATCTCCTAATGGAGGATCCTCCATAATAGATTCAACCAAAGTAGGTTCCTCGTCCAAGGATGGTGGAGGACATGGCAAAGGAGGAGAGGTGACTACATCAAGGGGAACTTGGGTCCCTATGGGAGTGCGTTGGAACAGGTGACGCTTATAGTGTTGTCCTAGATGCACGTAAGGAGTATGGGATGCTAGATGAGGAGTGTTGCTTGTGGTAGTCCTTCTAACTACCCATGCCAAAGAACGAAGTGGAGGCATGGTGAAACAAAATATTGAAGAGTCTCTCAACTCCTTGTAGATGTAATTCAATGCATGACTAAAAAAGTACACATCAAGACCCCAAACTAAGACACCAACAACCAAAAGATTAAAACACACAGCCCATACCAAAAGATTAAAACACCCAGCCCATATGAACCTATCAAGAACAAAAATGAAAACTGAAAAAACTGAATAGTAACGGAAAAATAAAGAATGGAGGAAGATAGCACATTTGCTAGTGAGGGAGAGTCTCCATTCTGCAAGCTCCATTTTTTTGGGTACAAGAACCTATGATACAAAAACAATTCAATAGAAGAACATTCTGGCAGAAGAACTTTTGGTATAGGAACTCGACCTCACCAAATCCACAAATTTTCCCCATGGTTCTCTTATCGCAGTCAGCTATCAATTTACATAATCTAACACCGGTGGAGCAAAAGTAAACTTGCTCCTTATACGAAACAGTACCAAACGGTCACCAAAGCCATGCGCCACTAAAACCAGGTACTAAGCTGCATCAGATCAGAACCCCCCTCGCCTGGCCCCTATCTCCTAGCACACACTCATTCTCCTTCCATGGTCTCAACAACTGATTTTTCTCGCAATCCAAGTGCACATGCTACCACCTGCGGAAAGACTCGAGATCCACAACAAGTTCCCTTCCAGCTGTCCCGTCATACTAGTTCCATCTTTCAATGCGATGGCTTGATTGACACACCGGATTGGAAGTGTTCCTCGAAACCTACAGTGTGCAGTGCCTGTTCTCGCATGGGAGCACTTACCAGACATTATAGTTTCCCAAGGATGATGCATACTCCTGTTGCTCTGTTCACGCATCGTTGTGTTACACACAAGCGATACTAAACTGAAATAAACTGAAAGTCATTATCGAAGTCCGTTGTATCTATCAGGTTACCAGAGTTTGCATTGTTTGGTGGTTCGTTTTCTCCTACACTTGCAAATTTATCTCCTGTAGAGGAGCCCCACTTGAGCCATATGTATTTCGAAGAAAAATTCCACCAGAGCTTGGGCAGACCTTGTTCCACACTGTGTTGAATTATAGTTAAACGGGACATATACGTATCAGGTTCTAAATTGCCTAAATGTCCTAAAGGGGCTTGTAGCCTCGCGTCCATTACTCCCTCTCTGCAAACCCATCTTCTCTAAATCATAGAATTTTCAAATTTTTGTTTTTCCTATGCAATTCTCTAACCCTATTACCCTAATTTCCTATGCAATTCACTAAGAATTCTCAATATCTGAATTTCTAAGTGCTCGAATCCAATTGATAAAAACCTCTCATCTCAATCATGGCAAGGAATCAGCTTTTACTCCACTCGCTCATGCAGCACGGCTCGTCTCCTATACCCGACGCCGTAGCCAACAATCGTTGGTTTGGGCTGAATCAGTTCTGCTATTACTACCTATTAGGGGAAGGTGCATTTAGGATCAAGACCGCGCACTGTGCCACCTTTTGGAGATGCGGATGCAAACTTTAGCAAATTCATGCTGTCCTCCACCATATAGAGGCAGGCCCTTGAGATGTGTGGCATCAAAAAGCTTGCATCATTTGTCTGCAACGGTAACTCTATCATCCACTATTCTCCAACAGATAATCCATTACGTTGATTTCCACTGTTCACATTGTGACCGGAGTCAGGCTTAACCGACTCCCAATTTGGGACCTCGACTTGGCCGACTCCCAAGTTGGCAAGAAATGACCTAACCTACCCCCTTGAAGCCTTGACGGGGCCTTGAGTGAGTCCTATGCGGCAGTGGATTTCAAAAACAAGTCGAATTGTTCTTAAAGTTGTCACTATAATGCATAGATCTCAACCTCAAGTGGTGTATGCAAAAGGACTTAACCTGTCCGTAAAGAATATTAGTTGACAACACAAACTCACTCCATGCCAACAGTAACTCATGGATGACACGTGGCACTTTGGGGGGCGGGGCGTGGCGGGGAAAGGTGGTCGGTTTCGGGAAGGGTGTTTTCGGATTTCGGTTAAGTCAAATCCAAGTTGGGTCGATCCAGTCTTTCTCTGCATTTTGACAGGATCCAGAGTATGAAATCCAACACAAAGTCACTCCATGCCAACTATACCTCACGATCGCCAGATGGCACGAGGGGTTGGGGCGTGTGGAGGTTCGGTTAAGTCTTTTATCCTAACTTGGGGTCGGTTCAGTCTTTGTCTGACACAGAAATCCATTGTCTGTAATGGAATCCGACCACAGGTGCGAGTTGCTCATTTTCCCTTTGGGTTTTGGATGTGGTGCTATTGAAACTTTCATCACAACAGCCTTTTACGTAAAGAAGCTAATCATTCCCACTTTGGATACACAACTTCCATGTGACATTGCCAAATTGGAAATTGTTCTTCATGATGAGGTGGGCAAGACGTCTGCTCACAGCACATCATTGCAAGAAGATAAAGTTAGTTGAAGACACAGAAATACTCATATGTCCACATGATTTTCAATGTGTGTAAACACTTTTCTTCCTCAGGTACATGTTAGCTCTATTTCTACCTTTGTGGAGACCCAAGAAAGGTAAAAGTAGATTAGTTGAGGCCCTATTCCAGATCTACTTTTAAAGAGTAACTTCTCATTTGATTTCTTCTTTCAGTCACCTACAGAATTTGGGTACCCACTTCTTCTATACTTTGCAAGAGTTTGCTTTACTATGCATTAACATCGGTAATATAAAAAGAAGATGGAATTATTATTTCGAATTTGAATCATGAAGGAAGTGTGATGGTAATGGTATGGATACTAAACTCTCAAGATGGAAATTCGCCAATAGGGTAAAAAATTTCTATTCTTGTAGTTTTCATTTTAATCATCAAGTGTAATTCAAAACTGCATAAAAATCTATAGTGGAAACACAAATTAGTTTCCGAACAACTCGATTGATAGTGAACTAAGTACATCTGTGATGTAGTCTGCAGTTGTCATCTTGTACAGTGGAATAGGATGTTCTTCAATTTCTTAAAAGACAGATAATATATTCCCACAATTTCCCACGACATTTAGCTTTCCGACATTCGCAGTACCAGCCAACCAGCTCGAGAGAGAAACAAATAGTAGAATGCAAACTTCATGAAGTGGGAATATATAAGTGGGTGGTGAACTGAGCATCATCGGTAATAGACTGGAATCTGGGGAGGTGCCAATGAGAACTAGAAGACACCTAGATGATGAAGCTTTCGGGACAGTACATGCTGGGATCGTGTTCGCGCTTACTGTCTTTAAGTCTTAGCATGTGGTGTATTTAATGCTCCAATCTCCGATGGATGGATTACTCAACGGGAATTCTCCACATCGAAGTCCAGTAGAACTTAGCAGAGCTTCGTTGCTGTCGAGGGATGAACCCTGAGATTGGTGTATTCTGAATTGTTATCCACTGAAGGTAATATTGCTACGGACACTGTTGATCTACTGAGATCTAAGATGATCGTCTTAGATCTGAATAGAATTTCCTCGAAAGTCGACCCGTTCTAGGAGGAGGAGAAAGCAAAAGCTTCGGTTTCACGAAAGTTAATGTGGGGTTCATAGTAAGTCGATCAGATGCAGAACGAGATACGGGTACTGTACATTTCATTTGTACAGGATGAGTTAAGTCATTGTGCGGCATTTCTAGAGCGGAAGAATGCTGTAGATGGGTACCACCAACCTCTTGACCTGGTCCACCAGCATCCTCCGCGAGTCTATTGGTCAACTTGGAAATTATCTCTTGTCTTTACGATTCTTTAAATTGTATCTTTGTAGCTATTGCGGATGGAAGCATTGAGATTGCAGTTCAATCAGAAACGCGGCTGCCGTTGCGACCTTACGTAGCTCCATAGCCTTTCTGAGTCCCGAAAACACCATTAAAGTGTATACTGTAGTGTAAAGTCCAGTTGTGACTGCGCGATTCTGTTCTGGTTCTCTCGAAACCTGGCAGGTAATTTTCTGTGGGGGGATAAGACTCTCGAGGGAGAGATACAGGCATCGCACTACCGGTACCTGTACCAGTCAGAATCAGTGTCACTTTTCCTCTGAGTGGCAGACAGGTCGATTGAGTGAATGCTGATGAAAATGTGTCAAGAGGTGCGTGATCCGCCTGTGAGTCTCGTATAGCTAATCCTTGATTCCAACCTTTAGGCTGAACGCCCGTCTTTCTTTGAGATGCCGGAGACGAGCATTGTATCGTCCAGTTTTCTGTCCCTTTCAAGAACTTACGAGATTTGGCCTGCTCACGGCGTCCAAACGAGTCGTGTCAAAACCCGACAAGACGATGATTAGAATACCTACGTCGACGGTCAATGTAGACGTAGGTAGATAACCCAATGCATTCTCGTAAGATCCTGTAGGTCCTAACTCGGCAGCAAATTGAAGAAACACAAATCCAAACTTGACCCCGGGGGCGAACCTTCGACGTATCATCCATACGAATGTAGTGTCCATTTTTTAATACACATGTACTGCTTTCTCTTACGTCATCTTTGAAGGTAATCAGGTGCTTTTGCGGTCACTGCACTTGCTAGCATTCATGTAACTGGACCTATGAACAGCAACTCGCCCACGGATACACTCAGGTTTGACAATAAATATAGATGGATTTCATAAAATGCTTTACTACCTCCGATAGGAATAAGTGGTTACAGGTTGATCATGAGCTACCACTATCTCACCTCAAAATATACAACTAGTTCCGGATTTGGAAAAATGGACACAGACGGTTCACATCGCTTTCTAATATCGGAGCCATCATTCTTGCGCCAGAGTAAGGTCTACGGACTTTAACATAAAAGATGGGTGGTATGCCATCTTGCAACTTAATTTCACGGCTCTCAGAACATCATCCATTTTCAGCCCTATCATAGGCGTTGGACTTGTGCTTTGGTTGGAACACGAAGTCGGCTGGAACTGGACCCAGCAACATTTCAGAAATTTTGATCTGTTAAACATAAGCACAATCAGTTCAGTGAAGAGGTGATGACATGTCTTCTGTTTTTAAACTGACAAAAGCCAGCACAAATAGTCCACGTTTTCAGATTACTCCTAACGAGCAATAAGTAATAAAGATCAACAAGATATGATCGCTAAAAAGGATTTTCACTACAGTACGTGGGCCTCGTACCTCGTGTTGAACGAACAAAATAGAATTCAAGTTGTTTACACGAATGATATCGTTACATGGCACTCCACTTACCCAATCGACAGCGCTTTCAGAAGCCATCATCGTCTCCAGGTCATTCCTTCCAAAATAGCTGGGAGGTCTCCAGTTATGGCGTTGAGGTACAACCTCCAGAAGTCCTACTGGTATATAGCGGTGCATATAGCTTAACCACTCAAGAAGGAATTTTCTTGTCACCTCAACCCCTGTACCAAGAATCTATAAAATGTCAATAAAATCATAGAAGTGACACTGGTCAAACCCTCGCTATCGGATACAGTACAAGACCAAACAAGTTTCGTGAGCTTTCTCTTGGAAAAATCTGCATGAACGAGAGTTGTCTTTATCCAACTCAAAACCTCGAGACATGTGGTAAGACAGGCAAAGGTGGTACCTTTGGCATCAGAACCCCAGTGTGCTAGGCCTGCATACGCGTATTTTCTCAAAATGTCCAACCTCTCACTAGAACTGATGTCCCAGTGTCTACGCTCTTTTATCTCAGTGAATAACCACGGCTGAAACACATTCGGGCACAAAGAATGTAAGATGGATGAAATATAACCGAACCTTCCTTCTTTTTGATGATTTTAGATACCGATAAGGTTGGATAGCCGTAATGGACAGAGTTTCATCACTACGCATAACGTTTTGTAGTCAAGTCACTATGAGGTTCTATGAGCTGCTTGAAATATTTCATATTAGCTTCACACGGTAAGTGGCTCCATATAGGATGCACTCTTAAGTTTGTCCACTCAGTTCAGCCATTTACTTCTATACTTATATTTATTGTGGTTCAAAAGTTTAAAAGTTTGTATCTTATTTTTCTCATCTAATGAGAAACCAAGGCACCAACACGTATTGAAATATCCGTACCTTCACGAGGGCCCCTCGGGCTATCATACATGTTGCAAGCTTAGAACCTGAGGTCTGAAGGTGCTCGTCCCAGTCGGTATAAGCCATAATATCCCCATTTCCAATAACCTGCAAATCCTCTGGTGCTGCTGCAGTACAGTCGTAGACATAATCCCAATTTGCGACCTTGCTGTATCTCTGCTGACGAGTGCGTCCGTGAATAGTCACGGCACTGACACCCCACTCGTAAAGATGTGGCATAAAGGAATGGGCGCAATTCCGACCTTCATAATATCCCATCCGCAACTGCAATCACATTATGCAGGTCTATTAGCAAGCGTCTAAATTAACTTGAGAAGTCAACAAGTACTGCTATATAAGTAGAGAGCTCACTGGAGTCCAAATGTAAGTACAAGAAAATATTAGCATATACTTGAGTGATGTTTTGATCCATTACTCTAAAAGTAAGTGACTCAAACACACAGAAACTGACGATGAAGCGCCGACTTCTTCAAAATACGTAAGATGGAAGGCACAACGTACTTTCAGCGTAAGAGGCTTCTCCATAACGCCTGCAGTGGCCCGGACTATCTGCTCCAGCCTTTGTGGCTTTGTTAATAAGCAAGATCCGGCTCCATTGTTTACGACGAGATCTATTGGGCAACCTACATTGACGTCGATAAAGTCCACATCACATTCACGTTCAATCATTTCGGCTGTTCGAGCAACATGGTCGGGATATCCACCACATATTTGCACGCCAAATACATCTTCCGAAGAATGTCGTCGTAACAACGCCCATTCAGAAGCTGCTCCCTGCGAGGAAAGCAGAGACACGTTTCTCTTGAACTCATCTTGCGAAACTTAAAAACAGTCTATAACGATCTTGATTGAAGTTTTAGTGTAAAGTAAGTAAAGTCGTTACGATCCTACCTGTAAGAGATTTCTGCACATAGCCATCTCTCCACATGTAATATCTGCTCCAAGAGCCTTGCAAACCCGTCGAAATGGTAGATTTCCAACTGTAGTTAAGGGGGCCAAGTACAACTTGTCTCTAAAGTCTATCAGTTTCTTCTCTCGATGGGGAAGCTTTGATTCCAGGTACAGAATTCGCCAATCGACGTGGTTAGCACTAGGTTTAGCATGCTCTATCTCATGCTGTAGCTGGTGAGAGCTATTATTTTCAGCAAGGTCGCGGTTGTCAGGGACTACAGTAGCTGCATCTCCAACATTCATCGCACTAGGAGAAATTTCAGCTGAAATGCTCATATGCTCAGCTCCCGTAACATTTTTCTCCTCACCATCTCCCTTGCTCCCGTTTATGTCCTCATTGGTAACACTGTCTGAAGTTGATTTGTGCCTTTTACTTGGATGAGAACTCATCATGCTTGCGTGTGAAACTGGAGCGCTTTTGCCAACCTGTCCAATTGCGCTGCGCAGAGTCTTCAAAATTTCAGGTGGTAGAAGTTTAGCATCTACATGACCCTCGGATGTATCCATTGCCTCAGCACCCATGATCAGCTGCAGTGTGTTCTGGATGACTTCACCACCCTCTGGTCCTACCCGTTCTTCCTCCTCCGTTTTGTTAAGCTTAAATGCCTTTCCCTGGTGTACAAGGGAACTCAATTAGGGTGTTCTACTTGATCCAGAATCAGCTCTTGAGACAAATGTGCCCACCCCTTAGAGTACCGGTTGGAAAGATAAGTACCAAAAGATAGATAGATTCAAGGCACGTCATAACCAACACAAGAGATTTTGTCTAGTCTTTTCCATATTTGGGGACTAAATCAACGTGGACTGAGCTTCACAAGCAAGGAAGAAGTAAAAGATCGAGCAGAACTTATTATCAAATATCCAGAGGATGGCATACCATGAGTCCCATCGCCTGTAACTGGGCGTCAGCCTTTGGATAATCCCCCTTGTTTTTCCATAAAATCTTCTGATAGTCTTTTCTCAGCATGTTTCGCTCATCATAGGGAATATTTGAAGCCTTCTTCTCACAGCTTTCCAATGAATTAAACTCCTTATGTGTACCAGCAAACCTGCAGGTCAGGCTATAGCTGCATGGTTCACCAAATTCCAAAGATGGACAGTTCCCTGGTAGATCTGGCGGCTTCTGCGTTGACGATATACGCGTGGTTTCTATCAAGAATCAGACATAGACGACAGTGACTTCTAGGTATTAAGAAAAAGCATTAGCCCGGTGTTTACCCATAGCCCGATGATATTTATGAAATATTTTGAGCACCTCTCTTATATGAGGGAACTGTACAACTCCGAGATTGATGGAGGACTCTACAGAAGTCTTCTGAAGGAAGTGAGATGTCTACAGCTGTTGGGAAATTATCATCACTGTCGATCACCAGCCTCGGTCGAAGAGGGATACTCCATGCATACTTGTTCAAGGCTTCATTGCAAAATGATGTATCCGGAGTTCCGTGTTCTACATACCTGTGCAAGGTAGACCTCCAAATCATGATTGAATCGGCACTTGGCTCCATAGAGGCATTTACTTGGATCTCTGGTTTTAGCTACAACAGCACATATGTTTGCTGTGGACTTTCTTGCCTGCAATCAACATGGAACACATACTTAACTACAGTAGCTTCGACGCGATTCCCATCTCTCCCACGAGTCCTGTATAGTGAGCCTCACCTTCTTTCTACATCTAGTAGGATCATAATGCAATAACATCGTCATTTTTGAAGTTTGAAGTAGGAAGCGGCTTTCCTGCCACGAAGATAAGTATCCAAGTTAAGTTCTTCAAGAGAAATGTCACTGAGGATAATATGTCGGCGATAGGATATATGAGGATGAGATACTTGGTACAATACACATCCGTATGCAATTGTTCCGGTGTCGGTGCTAACTCGATCCTCAATGTAACCAAGAAATTAGAGTGAATGTGAAATAAAATCATGGGCTTCGCAGAGCGATTTGCGAGGGATTGTCGTAAACATTCTCTTTCAAGTGCGGCGCTTCTGTGAAAAATGCAGCATTCTAGACAATGAGATATAAGAAATTACAACGAGCTCCTAAACTTTTTCCCAGTGGCGTATGATGCAGTCGAAGAGATTGTTCAAGTTTGAATGCCCATGGGTAAGGTAGGGAGAGAAAAGTTCTTCGCTGACTAGCATTTCATGCCTCCCTGTCAAACAATAGCGTTTCGCAGACTCCCTCCTGCAGAGAAGATTCAGTAAATGACATCCTCTAACGAGTTTCCGTCGGCACTGGCAAAAAGTGGAGAGGGGTCTAGAAAGGGGATGACATATGGACAATGACAGTAATTGCCCTCTTCTTCCGACTCCATTGTCCATCATCTGCGCTCCATAAATTAGTGCAACAGACGAGAAGCCATGAACGACGACGGTCCTTGTGTTCCAGTATGATGCACCAAAGAACTTGCGACTTGAACTTTGTCTTCGGAAAGGAAACACTTTATTCGTCCCACAAACTAAATATCCTTTTTACTTTCGCTCAAGTGCCTAAATTCTTATCGAGAAGTCTCAAAAATCGGTCTCAAGGCTCATCAATCAAGCCCGACGAGTGGAAGTGTACCTGCTCTCTATTCTTTTTCAGTTGTCTTTTGGATATAACAGGACGATCCATCTGCTCAGCCGACCGTCCTCCAGTCACACCACCGAGAGGATTCACAACTCGCACTCCTGCGGCTGTGAGAAACTCTTTCTTGATAGGAGCACGCGCTTTAGCCACGAGCTCCTCTATACTTAACTCCTGCTCACCGATTTTACTTTGCATTTCAACATCTGGAGCTCCAACTTCTGCCTCCTTATCCTCCTCGGGTGACAAAGATTCATTCTCTCCACCAAAATCCAGCACAGAATTCACATCAGCTACGGCCTGATCCATTGTCTCATTGTCTACAATTTCTTGCATCATAACTAGTATATTTCCTACTCCGATTGCAGCTACTTCTGCCATCCCTTAATTCATCGTTCCTTCCTATCTCTTCTGATCCTGTTCGTTTCCGCTTCAGTTGCTGGAGAAAGCTCCGAGGCAAGAAACATGCATGCGCGGCTGCTCCCGGGTTAAGAAAAGACTACTCAAATGAGAGGCGCGTTCTCCTTCGTCCTGGGAATCGAGCGGTTCAGGTTATCAAAGGCGGTAACATCTACGGGATTGGTGCACAAGTCCTCAGATTCTGAGTTGCGCCGACAGCGATTTGAACAGCAACAGCATGTCTGTGGTCCTTACAATCGGACGGCGCATATGAGGGGGGACGGTGTGTAAACTATGAATCATCAAACACCAGCGACGGTTTAATGAAACTTTAGGACTCGGACTTTACCACAGTCACAGGCCAAGAACTCAAAGTAGACGAATGATTCGTTAGATGCAAATTGCGGCGTGAATTTGCCGCGTGTCTGGCGATTTTCTTCTCAGGTCAATGTTGTATTGGGTGTGGAAGCTTTAATCAATTCGTTGTTTCCTGCAAATCACCTCAATAACTGTCTGAAAGCTTCGTTTATTCAGGCCCTTTTTCGACTTAGAGGTAAGGCATTGCCGGAGGTTCACCACGATAAGTGACTTTGGTCTTCTTCTTCGATAGCTAAGGTGCGTTTCCTTGTCCTTATTGACTTTCGACTGCATCATTGCTCTTCAGGAGTAATTCATAATATCTGTGCAATTCTGGAGTTCACCCTTCTAGTGCGTACATTCATGGTTTTGTGTGGTCCGCTTTCATGACTTGCCACAGGCTCGTTCCCAGGAGGTTCTTGCCGGTGTATCACGCGGCCTGATGCTAAATTTTGAAACTAGTACCCCGAGTCCATGCAATCCTTTCGAGCAGATCAAGTCCTAGGAAATTCATATGGTTGGAATGAATGCCCATTGCCATATGCCAAGATTGTAAGTACCATAAGAACAGGATTCAAGCCTGTTGTCTCCTGGGAACAAAGTGACCACTCCTCAGAAAACACTGGATCTTTTGCAATTTCCATCGCCCTCCCTTGAATCCAAATTTATAACCTAGGTAACTATACTCTGCACTGACTTGAGCTTAGTTTCCTCTCCAACTTGTCTGAAAGCAGCGAATATGGAGAAAGACTATACTTCCTATGATGAACTGCAGCCACGCCATTCAAATATAATCTAAATCCCCAAAGATGGCGTTCTTGAATGTCAGAGTAAAAGCGATGACGATGACCAACTAAAATAAAAAGAAATCAAGACATCCAGGATAGACTTTACAGGAAAGACACGCGTAATTCAGGGCATTTCCAGAGCAGTGTTCAGATGTGCTAGTACGCAGGTACATATGACCTGAGTGACTTGATATATATAATTTGTGGCCAGCACAAGAGATCAATCTCAAGAGAAATGGCAAGATCAATAATCACAAGAGTCCATGCTGAGACCAATTCTCCAGTAAAGACACGACTCAACATGAGAAATAGTTTCTGTCACATCAGATGATGTGCAAGTACAATCACGGCTGGAGTGTACCGTCCTGTGGACCCGAACCTTGTAGTCACAAGATAGAAAC
The DNA here is from genome assembly GCA_948567375.1 of Lunularia cruciata. Lineage (NCBI taxonomy): Eukaryota > Viridiplantae > Streptophyta > Marchantiopsida > Lunulariales > Lunulariaceae > Lunularia > Lunularia cruciata. The sequence continues at coordinate 12,182,234 of OX419756.1, forward strand.
TCACAACCTCAGCCTGAACAAGTGCTCTATGCTCCAAATTTTCAGGTATCCTAAGATGGTCCTTTATGGTTGGAGGTGCCTAGTATGATCTTCTTCACGGAAGTACATCTTCTCTATTTCCGCTTTAAAAATCGTGGGGAGATATTGTTCAAAGTCCTGAGATAAATTCAACTTAAACTGATATATTTCAACCCCCATAACTTCAATCCATTCTCGAAGTGACCCGTAGTCAAGTAAGACTTAAAAGTTGACTCTGATGGCCAAGCAAATAAATATTTTTTCGATAATCACACAACTCCTCAGTCTTGAAGACCTGTCCATCTATTCAAAGGGTCTGCCATGGTTGAGGCTTCGTGGAACATATGATTGAAGAGACCTCTCACAGCACTGCAAATTACCACACCTGTTATAACATCTCCAGAATCTCTGCCAAACCATGCTTTAGCTTCCCTACCATTGAACGGGCATTTCCAAGGTGCAATACAAAGACATTACACATGGCAAACACAAGAAAGTCCTCCCCAGATATAGATTAGATCCTTTCGTGCCCACATTTGTCTCCATTTTCAAACAGGATCTAGAACCTATGCTGGAGCCAGTGACCCCATTCACACAGACATAGTATATCAACTGCAATGAAGTAATACTTACGCATCCTTGTGCTCTTGAATCTTGATTGGATCAGTTTCGTGCATGTTCGACCTGAATTGGTACCGGACAAGATTTCTCAAAACTTCCCTGTTTCCTTGCTGCAGTTCAAGAAGCATCATTGATGAGAATAGGCAGAGAGTACAGATAAGCTGCATACGTTTTTCTGCTTTGCAAAAGTATTCTTGATTTCTCGACCTTCTCGACTGCAGTATCAGCAACTGACTTGATGTCAAAACTTTTCAAGAAATTGAGTTCTCTAGCAATGGAGAACATGAACAAGAGTTTAAAGGGCTTTGTACTGAATATCTGAATGGCACTGAAATCTCCAAAAGATCCACATCTGTGATGGACGTGCTGTTACAAGAAAGAAAGATGAAGACAGTATGGTTAGTCTCAGCACCTTGGCTCCGATGTAGTCAGCCCGGCGCATGCACTCCCGGTAAAGCTGTCAGCATGCAAATTAACAATCTTCGACTATTAGCATGTGTGGTAATAGTCTATTTTATGAAAGGTTCTGCTCTGGTTGTACACTGTAAGCTAATCTGAGTTCTCACTACGTGTAAGCTAATCTGAGTTCTCACCAACAAAATCAATCCATCAGTCGCGAAGATTTTCTCAGTTTACACACTTGCTCGCACAATCAGGTAAGATACACGAACTGACCAAACCTAAAGCCAAACAAAACTTGCTCGCTAACTCTGAGATTGACGTCCGTCTTTAAACACAGCTCGGCCACATGAGCACCGTAAGCATAGATGTTTCAAATGAGTTTCACCAACTCATTTCTCAGCAAAATTCGTTATCCGATGCACTACTACCCTGGACAGCGCCTACCGAACAATACTGATGTGAGTTAACTTACATTTCGGGCACTCTGAGCGATGTGAGGAGGGATAGCATTGCTCATACTCGCCATTTCCTGCAAGACCCCATAAACTTAATCAATACGCATACTGGTAACGAAGTATTTCCTAAGATGGCCAGGCACCAGGAACCAAAGCATTCGTTGGCAGGATTACCCTAATATCTCCACAAAGAGATCAGTAGCGTGATATCAGAGTACACCACAGAGTCACCACTAAACCTGCCGTAAAAATCACACGTAGGACCGATACCGAAATTCGTCACTGTAATATACAGAAGACAAGGGATCTTCTTCACCCCATTGTTGATGAATTTGATCACATTGGTAAGAAAAAGTTCATCCAGAAACTTCCAGCACAGACAGTACTTCAAATTTAATAAGATGAAGCAATGCAATCACAAGCTTGCAAACAACTGCGCACCAAACCCCGAATATAGAATAGCTGGAAACAAGACAAGTGAGCCAACAACCGACTAAAAGGAGCAATCACACTTACTGCAGAACTCGAGCAGAATAAGATTGAAACTCCGAATCAAAATTGGAGCTACTGGGCCTCAACCTTACACTCTCCGATCGACCAATATCTATCATTGATCAGTGAATTAAGCAGAGTGCATAGCAAACGGTGAGCTTAGTTGGGAGGGATTCAAGTCCACATCGCACATACCAGTAGCGCTGTTTACACGTGTGGGACCTGTTAACTTAGTTGCCAGGTCATGGTTTTACAACGCAAAACGACAAGTCACTCAAGTACTCCTTCAAAGGAAAGGCGACCGCGCAAGTAACAAGGAGGATAGAATCGGTATTACCGGCATGAGAAATTCTTAAAAGTACCTTTAAGTATATTATCTCAGAAATGTAATCCGTTTCCATCAAGTCAAAGAATGAAGAATGCTTGAGTAGATATGTGAATCCTAACCCTTCATATCTTTTTAGAAGAGATTATTTAAAGAAATATTATCATTATCAATCAAGATTAATATTGAAGTGAGGAGGGATCGCACTATTCGAAAAATGAACGAGAAAAAAGAATTGAGAGCTTATCGGTTCAGGCCATTGATAAAGGTCCTATGGAAGTTCAAAGACACTTCAGTCCGCATATTCGATAGATCTTGCGACATTTTCAATGGTATATTTTATTAATGGCGTCGAGTTGAGTCCTTAAAATCGAAAGCTTGTGGAGACGGGTGCCAAGCCTACGAGAACTTTGGGAATTAAGTCTTTATGATTCGGGAACACGGGAGTGTGGACCGTCCATAATTTTACGAGACATCTTTTGAAGATTATTTGCTACATGAATGGGATCACCATTTATAATTAGCGAGATATCGATCCCATTATAAAAAATGCTCAAAAGTTTTCAAATATCTTACGAAGGCTTTTTAGAAAGGTAGAAAATTTACAAGAATGAACGAAAACCATTACACTTTATGGTCCCATCCAACACATCCCATACATTATTTTATGAAATCTTTGTAGATTAACATAGGCGCCTGATTAAACACCTATTATATAAGTCTATGAAAACAATTCTGAATAAATCTTATATTGTAGTTATCAAACAATGAGACATATAAAGCACAAATTTACTTGGTTAGAATTCTTCTAGGCACATGTCAGGGGATTTTAGTTCGAGACATCACGGAATCAGTACGAGAGTAGTTTAAGCGAATTTAATAGAAGTGCAGCCACACATGGGAAGCTGTTCAAGAACTGCAGAGATAGGTTTAACCGACTCCCATATTTGGCACTTCGATTTGGACTCCCATATTTGGCACTTCGACTTGGCCGACCCCCAAGTTGGCAGAGAGATTTAACCGACCTCCTTGAAACGTTGACGGGGAGCGTCAGTTGTATGTGGCAATAGATATCCCTGACACGTTGGTTAACCATGTTCTTAAAGTGGTCATTATAGTGCATAGATCTCGACCGAAAGTGATCAATGCACAATGACTTAACCGACCCATAAAGCACGTTACTGTGGCCAGCAGCGTACTCACTCAACGCCAACTATAACTTGCTGATGCCACGTTGAGGCACGTGAGAATAGGGGTCGGTTAAGTCGAAGTGCTAAACGTGGGTCCGTGATCTCTTTCCCTGGTGTTATACACAGAGTTAGCGGTTCTTCAGGACGTTCAACCTAGAGACCTTCAAACGTCAACGGAACTTGTACAACTCTCGACTACTCCACCAATTAAAACACCAATTTCACGAGAAACTTTTCCCTTCAGAAGGACGACCACGTAGAAAAATTGAAGGGGAAGACCCCATCAAGCCGTACAAGGGATGAAAAATGAGTAAAATGGTGCTAAATTCCAATAGAGTCTATATGAAAAATATACCCCATTACACCTAAGATATTCAAACTATGCAAGGCGGGTGGTCTATAAACAACTAGAACATTAGAAGAAACATCACCTAGTGAGATTGTTCTCTTATAGATTGCACTTGCCATTGCACTATGAACAGCAATGTACATTTATTATCTAAAATATGTTACAAAGTATGAGAGTGAGAGTGGTACCCTTGGTGCTTAATATGATAAGCTCTCATGCACTCCCTAATAATGTGTCAAACTCCATGTCCATTGTTCCATATAACTCCAAGACTAGAGGAACAAAGAGGTGACTTCGATGCACACCCTTATACTTGGAGACCTTGTGATCTGTTGCTGCACTCGCCGCACATCCAAGGGGATGGGTAATCACTCCCTCCAAAACTATATGTCACATAGGGTCCCTTCCAAGTTAAGGCTTAACCTCCTCGATAGAAGAATTTACGAAGTACCCAGGACGGACCTTACTAACTGCAGACTCTTTAATGCATACCCCGGCATGATATGCATCTTTTGCTTGCAAAGTGTTTAAATGAATATCTATAACTTGCTTTTGACTTCTTTCAAAACGAGTAACTTGTATTAACTTCTCCAGTGACAAATTCCATAATGTCCGATAGTGTTAGTAGTTAGTAGTATTTTTATTTGAAAACCCTAGGCTTGATGATCAGAATGTAGAAGAGAAAGAGTCTAAAGATGGCGAAAAAACAAACACAATACCTCCCACTATTTCATTATTTTTTGCTCAACCCTGTTACGAATACTGTTTTTAATCATAGAGACCTGCAAAAATGCAAAAGAAATTTAACACCAGCTTGCTATTGTAAAGGAAAAGGTCGATGCTACACTAACAACATGGGATCATAGACAGTTTTATCAATAGCTGAAGTTCAGATTGTGTCCGGGTTAAGTCAAAGTTTGTCGACAAGGCCATCCGTCGTATGTAAAAGAAGTGTACTCTTTGTCATTCTCTCGATTTTGTTATGAGTTGTATGAAGGAAGTAATCCTCGCTAAATGCAACCATGTAAGAGTGGCCTTTGATGTACTTACTAATTACTCAGGTTCCATGTGCCCTTCCAGAATGACACACAAAGAGTGAAGAGTACATGCGGTTTTTCCTTCGTGTTTTCTACGCGGTCGTCGTTTTCTCTTTTTTCCTCTTGCGTTTCTATGAGTACGAACATATAGTGACGGATCCATTAGTCTAGATGGATTTGGTTATTGCTTGGACCCATGATCATATGCAGTGCTTCTAAACCTGAGAAACACTATATCTGGGATCATATAATATCAGAGGTATCAGGTTTATGAACACCAAAATCTGGTGTATTTATATATTAGCAGAGATTTACACAACATTTCAGAGAAGTGGAGTTACAGAAATAAACAGAACGCAAAACTTGATACATGAATAAAATTTAGTGAGTCTAGGTGATTAGAATACATCAACGAACTCCGATAAAGATTTCCAAACACATTCCATTGATTTGTTACGGAGCACATATATCGGAATGACTAAGGGACCCCTTAAAAACCCACTATACTTAAGAGTCACATAATGGTGTTGCTTGTACTGTTTTTTTAATTGAAGTCTCTACTGCAGTATCCAGTTAGTACGGTAGAAGACGGAAACTTTAGCTCGAGTATTATAGGGGCATTCCGGGTCAATTAGCAGTCCGTGGCGCACTTATTGCCAGAAGGGCCTAGTTCGGAGCCGGCATCCTTTCCCGAGTAGATCGTCTACTTGGACTTCGTGGAAAGCAGAAGAAGGTGAGGAGGACCGGGAGCTCTCGGCTTGCAGGCAGTCAAGGTTGACGAGAGCAAGCAATAAGCGTACCTCCGGGATCGAACGTAGATTTATAAGAGGCGACTATAGAGCGCAGATCGGCTGTTTCTCGGTTGGTAATTTCACGCCTCGCAAAGTTTGATCTCGATTTGGCTGGCCTGTTTCCTCTCACACGCTGGTGCTGTTGTAAGGGATCTGTCGAGAAGTTGTGTGTTGTGAGAGAAGTAAGAGCGGCCAGTTTGGATAGCTTTGTACCTCGAGAGGGACTTGGGAAGGGGCGACGAGACGTGAATAAGAGTTGCTTTTGTTGTTCAATTCAGCGTTTTCTTGTCGAGAGGAATCAGCGAACTCTTGTGGTGGTGGTATTCTAGGAGGTGAACGATGGCGAAGGGTTCATCACAGAGTCAGGCATCTTCTGTGGTGTCCAGAGGTGGCGCGGGCGCCGCTGCTGGAGCTCCACCAAGAGGAAGTGCTGCCGCTTCCAGTTTAAGGAGAAGACGGACAACAAGTTCCGGTAACAGCAGCGGTGGTGGCGGTGGAGGTGGTGGATATGGCGGAAACTCAAACATGTTGCGGTTCTACACCGATGATGCTCCTGGACTTAAAATCACCCCCACCGTTGTGCTCGTCATGAGCCTGTGTTTTATCGGATTTGTTACTACGTTGCACGTGATCGGAAAGCTTTACCATTTGAAAACCTCTGGCGCTTAAGGAACTATAGACTACTGCTTCTTGTAATTAGTTTCGAAGAGGTTAAACAGGCTTCATGCGTCTGCATCCTTTAACGGGTTTCTCACTGTGTGGGGAGATTTTGCAAGTTAGATCTGAATAGCGATGACCTAAAGTCGGGTCTCTCGTTTTCTGTAAAGATCGATGGAGCTTATGAAGTTCTGCCGACAGGCTCACCCTTGACATTGGGGCCAGTGACACAATTTTAGGTAAACGTTAGGTATTCTTTCATAAGATGTTCAATGACAATCTAAGTTTGAGAGTAAGCTTCGCGAAGGCCTCGCACGTGATTTTTCCTTTGTATCTCTTTTACGGTCTTCATCTTGCCTACATATATGTCAAGTGTGTCCGTTCCCTTTCTGCATTTGATCTGTCGGAACGTGCAGCAGCTACAGGTTTCTTTTAATTTATCTCCCAGTCTCATTTATAACTGATGATGATTTCCTTTGTAATGCCATTGTCTGCCTGCTGTGCTCATCTGCAACTATACTGATCGTCTCTCTTTGTTATTGATACATGTCTCCTATATGGAATATAAGAGGTAGCATTCCACTATTTTCTGCTGTCGCTAAGTTTACAATCCCTTCACAATTGGAGATTCTTATCTATGAAGATAAGGTAGTCCATAGATTGTGAACGGACTTAATATGGAGTAAACATATGTATCAGTTTTGCTTCTCCTTGAAACAGATTTGGATCAAATCACTAAGTTCTAGTTGGTTCGCAGCAGTGTTGTGAGTTGATTAGTTTATATGATGGTCTTACAAGGATCAGGGCGACGGTTTGGCGATCTTATTGGGAAACGGTTGCTTTGTAAGCTACTGCGTGCCCTGGAGCTTCAGAAACCTTGGTTATAGAGTTACACCAGACACTCTTACCTTTAAATGATCTGCCATCTGTGGTTAAATATCAGCTTCAAAGCTTTCCTCTTCTTGTTTTCACATGTTGCAACTTGGACAGTCGCCACATAATATCCCTGTGACTTTGCAGTGAATGCTCATTTCACGTTTCGTGGGCCGGCATTTTGTGCAATGTAGTTGAACAAGAATGTGTGCATAAAGCTCTCGATAGTGCACACTAACAACGGCGTACAGGTGCTACATTTCAGTAAAGGCAAAACTCCGCCGACAAATTGGTGCAGCTTTGGTTGTCTTGCCGACAAGTACAGTTGTCATGTACCCTAGCATTGGCATCAATGCTACGTCACGGTTCCAGACAATGCAATCTCAACAAGTAACTCCAAATGACATTTTAATGTAGTGCCTCAAAAACATTTAACATCACTCGAGGACTTGCGGATCCGCCTGAAGAAAGTGCCTAACTAAACAAATCATCTACACGTATAAGATGCGTGTAGATGTCTTGTTCAGCAGAAGTAAGATAAAAGTGACCACTGGTGTCAGATTTCACCCTTTTTTTGCTTGACGAGGGGAAACGTCTTACTAAGCTCGGCATGCGGATCGCTGGAGTTATTGGTTTCCCTCACTCGCTCCTGCGATCCCTCGTCAGCTTCTAGCACTCAATTATAGATTGATCCTTCAACTGCTTCAGTAGTAAGTTATGGGCTACCCGCCAGTGAGGAAACAAGTGGAAAACCGTACCTGCCATTGATTACTCGGTCGGAAGCTATCTAGAAACTGTTTTCCAGCTTCCAAGTCTGATAAAGGAACCGTCATATGAATTGATCGAAATCGAATCATTGATATAGACTTCAGTCGATTCCCATATGCACATATAGGACTGAGCTCGGCGAAACTCGTCCACTCAGCGGAGCCACAGTAAGCCACAGAGTTGGCCCTAAAGCCAACTCTTGTTATGAAATCACCCCAACGACGTAGATGGAATGCGCGTGCCCTTGTTCGAAAAGTAGACGTATCCACTACGAAGGGGTCCCCAGAGCAGAAGGCAACCCCGGCTGTGGTTTTCACCATAAGAGTACAAACCCCGTTTACTTGGAGGTAATCAGAAGACATTCGTGAGGAAAAGGACTGGTTGATTGTCCTCGAGCGACATCCCAGGACAACGGCAATCAGAAATTCAAGATGAGACAGAAAGCTCACGTGGCATGGTCTGCTTGGCTTATAGGTCTTGAGTTTGTTGTTTCCTCTTCTGTTATTGGCCGTGCTGAAGTAGGACAGCTCCAGGCACATTTACCTCGCATTGCCTCTGTTGGCTGGGATGCACTTCCGTGCGCATTTGCTTAACCTCTCGTTTAGATCTTCCACGATGCACTCCGTGCAAGGAGGATTGCCTCACTATCCGAAAGCGTTCATAGCTCGCCTCGAAAAGATGATCCGTACGAACTCGCTAGACAATTCATGAGTTGAAATACGCCTGGAAGATCGGCAATTTCACCGCATTTATTTCTGGATTTGAGAAGGCCCCTACAGGATCTTCGGTGAAGAGAGAACTTGTCTGTAAGATCTGGGCCAAGTATATCAGGGATCAGTGTTGTCGAGGTAGCTTCCTTGATGTAGGAACAGCGAGAAGTTCTACATTTGTTATAGTAGTTTCCATCTTCTCTGATTTATAGTTTCAAGCTGGCAGGTATTAGTCAATGCATGCACAAGTACCATCGGCCTAACAAGAAGCAAGCAAGTTACGAACAAAGTTCGAGTGTGGTAAACTTTTAGGAAGTACTGAATGAGTAAGGTGATAGGAAAACTTGTATTGTGCCAAATTGTGTGTCCGTGCAAGTTGTGCATATTAACTCTAATTTGTCGGATGATACGTACTTAAGTCTAAGTTCTCTCATCTGCTGATCTCGGACCCTCACAATCACAAAACATGTATCCCTGCAAGTTTATGCAGATCAACTCTAATTTGTCGATTGTTACGAGAGTCTGAAATACGCTGGTTCACTGAACTCCAAAATCTCATGTCGTTTTCATACATGACTACTTCATGAATGTCGAAATCCATGCTCTTGTTTGTACGACGTCCATTCGTCCAAATATACTTCCGAGAAGATATATACATTAGCTCATTCTCAATTGACAGAGACCGGTCAGGGTTAACTTGATTGCGACCTTCTCGTACACTAAAATAGGCGAAACGACAGTCTTCAGAGATCGATGCAGGATTCTGGCAATGTTCAGATGCTCTGTCAGATTGGGAGAATTCGTACAGATGGCAACTCCCCTGACGATGTTTGCATAATGATGTGCAATCTTGATGTGTGTACAAGCTCATAATTCCAATCTGTATGGCGATTTGCGCGTTGCTTATACAAATAAAAGTTGGAAGAACTCTGCTCCAAGTAAGAAGCAACGATTCTATGCGTTCCTTTCTGTTTGTTCGTCTCCAGGATAAGTTTCCAATAGTTGGTAACTTCTCCAGGTTACGGGGAAGGATCTCCTATGCCGCAAGAAAGCTTGTATCGACCGAAGTAATTCGAGAGACCACCTGCTAGTTTATCCGTGCCCATCCCTGCATTTCTAGGTGCATCCAGTTTTAAATACTCTTGTAGTTAGCAATTGAGCTGAACTGCGCGTATGGATTTTACCAATAACCAGTAGATACCGAGTGTAAGGACAGCTAAACCACAGTGGCGACCCGCCAATTTGAGTGACTTGATACTTGTATTTCAAAGAGATCTTAATTTGGGACCATCCGACAGATATAGAATCATGTCACCCTCTTCTCGAATTCCGGGGTTTTGGAATCTCCGACGCCGATCGGAACCGCACCATAGCTCCTATCTCACCGAAGAGTCCCAGTCGGCTAGAGACTAGGATATTTTCAAATTAAGCTCAATAGAAAGATTAAAGATAATCACATCGCGAAATGCAGATAGCTTCAGCGTTCTGACCGCACGGAACAGAAAATTGACAAGTAAATTAACTCTAAATTTTATTGGGATGGTTGGTTGCAGAACTTAAGTATGCACATCCCCTCAGTGTTGAACTACAATGATAACGATCACTCTTCTTCCGCTTGGAACAGTGAGGCTGCATTACGAATCTGCTTACTTTCTGCTCTGTACAATTGCTGATCGGTTTAGAGGGATGGTAATGTGTGGCCTAACTACATTGGACTCCGGCGCAGGGGAACACGTGCTGATCAGACCAGCCGCCGCTGCAACTTGTTGCTCTTGTCTACTGAACGTAACTTCTGCTCTTAATGCCAGAATCCGCCAAAATGCCCGAGACTTGACGCTTTCAAGTCGCACGGTGATATTATCTATTCTAATCTATGAATAGCGAAACATCTCTAGCCATTTTGCTCAGTGAGCTTGCTGATCAAAGCCGCGAAGAGATCGTCTCTCTTTTCTGCACGCGCCTCTTCCCTCGCACGCCTTTGATCTTCCCGTTCTCTCCACTCCTGTTCTCGTATGATTCTTTCTTGTTCCAGCTTCTCCATGGCGTCCCTCCACTCCTGCTCCCTCATTCGTCTTTCCTGTTCCCTTCTTTCCACAGCTTCTCTCCACTGATCTTCTATACGTTGCTGCTGCTGAAAGAAATCCTCGAGCACTTCTTGCATGCTGTTGGCTCGGTATTTTTCTGCAGTGACCCTCTGTCTCTCCTTGTCCGCCTTTCTCTTCTTCCTTCTCACAATGCGCTCATCTTCGCTGTCGGCCTCCTCATCCTCGTCGTCCTCTGTGTCATCCTCTGAAGATTTCACTCCTCCAAGAATGCGCTTTACTCTCTTGGCTTTCTTCTTAGGCCTGGATCCCGACTCGGACTCAAGCAGAAGTCTGTCCATGTTCTTGGCACGCTCTTTGAAAATTGCATCAAGTTCTTCAAAGAAAGCGCACTGGCGACCGTTGTCCGGCTCAGATGTCTCTTTGCCCTGCAGGCGAAGTCAAGCAAACGGACATAATTATCGTTAGGATGCTGTTGCAACTGCGATGGATCAAGACAGCAGTAGAAATGGAGTACTTTCCCACTGAAAGAACGCAACAAATCTTGTCTATATTGTTTCTTTCTGCACCGTTCACAGCCTTTGAAATACTCACGATGACACAATGTTCACTTGCCAGTTCATCATCAACCCGTGCTGACAACTGGGAGAGTGGAGAGAAGTCGGACGCCTCATCAAAACCCTAGAAAAATACAAAAGGAGAGAAAAAAATCAAATGACGCTATCAACTAGAACGACGTTCTATACAGCAAGGAGATGGCAACACTGGCTTCGGAAGAATTGACTAGTGCAGGCCACCGCGGAAATAAGTCACCGAAATCGGTAAAAGATGTTGTTAGACCTTATAGCGGTTCACCAGATTCTTCCACTTGCACTTGCATTGATCTGCACTCCGTCGGAATCCCTTCTCCTTCATCTTTCCAGCTATAAGTTCCCATAGTGTTTTGTTGCGTTTGGTTTGTGTGAAATCCTTTTCAAGTTCAGCTCTGATCGCTATAAATTCTTTCGTCTCATGATATCCCCATTGCGGGATGCGGTCCTCCTTCCTACGTCCGCGCCCTGGAGTAACGGCCGAAATTTCTCCAGTAACCTGCAGACCAGACCCAAAAAACTCACTCAAGGCAACTGACACTTAACGGTGAGTCCTGACCAACAAACAGCACCAAGTAGCTGCAAGACTCGAGAAGTGAGAAGGACCAGAAGTAAATTGAATTGTTGATTCGCTCTTTCGATCTTCTTGCAAGCAAAAAAGAAGAGTTCACACTTCTCCAACTCCATCTTTTCTTAGTTGTATCGAAATAAAACAACCAACTCGTTCACACTAACAGGTAAGACTTACAAGATAGAATTTCCCTTGTCATTCTCAAACAGACGAGTAATCTGACTCAAGGCTTTTATTTGCGCTCGTCTAAATCTAGATGCAATATCTTTATCGTCATTCGTCGAGTCAATGCCTCAATTGGTCTCGATTTAGTCCTTAGTTAAAATTGTCTGCACTGCACACGGGAACTAAAACATCATTTGCTCACATTTGCCTGGATTTCGTTCATATAGCAAAACGTCGTAGGCAATCTCTCTAAAGCCTCCCTACATACATACCGTAGGAGAGGCCTGCAATGGCATTGGCGCCATAATGACCAGATTCTCCCCAATCATCGCGTCTGTACTTGAGAACGCCAGGTTTGCAAACGGGGGGCTTGAATAAATCTGAACTGACAAACCCTACGTCCTTTACGTCCTCCTGTCCTTCATTTCAAACTTGTGAAAACAATGGGAGCGTAGTGCCAAACGCAAGTCTGCTCTGTTCAAACTAGCATCCTAGTTGTAGCTCGAAACAGCTTCAGGCATTCTCGTGTTGTCTCCTCTCCCCTCGCCAAGAATTCCCAACCGTAATCCCGTCCCCTGTCACTGACAACGCACAAAAGCGGTTAACACTCATCTGAAATACATCTCGCTCCGTTCTCTGCCTGTCCTTCCAGACCACTTCGTATTTATGTCTTAGGTGCTTACTACACTCCCAAACTTCAGCACGACGATTTCTCTGCAAGAATTGCGCTTTTTCCCATCCGCCCCTCCCCTGGTTCCACCTCGCTTCTTTCACTCCTGTTCTCTTTCTGCCACTTCCTCCTCTGAGTTCTTCTTTCCTTCAAGATTCATTAATTGCACTTGAATTTTCGCATCTTTCTTTTGTTTTCTTTCAAATTTGGCTCGAGGAAAAACTCCATCACCCCTCCCACTCCGCCAGCTGAACATTCATTTACTGCTCCGATTTCTTCAACCTTTCTTCCTCTCGTTCTTCCACAGCATCGTCTCGTTCTCTCCCTCCCCCCTTCTTTCTCTTTCCCACTTTCTCCTCTCTCGCTCCCTGTCCTGCATGTCCACAATCACGGCCGGGGTTCCATTTGACACGGGACCGGGTATTCACATTCGCCCGTCATTCGCTGCTTTCCTCAAACCTTGAACCAAATAGCTTATCTAACCCGTTATTTGGGAGCCGGTTTCCCCTCTGTTTCTACGGATAGACAGGTTTCTTGATAACAGTACCAGACTTCGTTCCGTTCCTGCGGTGATGACAGATCGTGTGTTGCAGTCCCCTGAAGGTGAACAACGGGGGAGTTACACAAAAACCCCGTACACACTACTACCACCCAAACTCTGACCGATCGTTCCGTGACCAGAGTGCTAGTCAGGAGACGAGCCTGTCTGTCTGGTCTCATGATACTTTCCTTAACGGAATCGGAACCACGAATCATGACCTGAACAGATGTTCCCCGGCCTGTGTATCTCGTTCGCCCCAGGCTTCGTTTCGTTTCCCTATAGTGGCCGTCGTCCTGCTGAATTCTGCAAGAGCGTTTTAAGTTCGATTAGGCGTTCTAAGTCTTAAGTTTGAGTTTAAGTTTAAGTCTGATCCGCGTCTCATGCAATACTGATTATGAACCATTGAATCAGTTACTTTTGTAAGTTTTACTTGAGATTATAAATCTAAGTTACAAACGAATATCTGATTAAAGTGTAAACAGGTAGCAGTTGGTAGGAAGTACCTATTTCATAACATTTTTCTTGGTTCAAAGACCGCATTTATTTAAAGTCTACCTCGTAAGTTTAAACTTTGTCTGCTAGATAGGTTATGTACAAAACAGTTGAACTTTAGTTTTATCAAAATACATTGTTGTTTATCTTTAATATTCTCCACGCAGAAAAAAATTTAAATAAATAATAATAATTTCTCATAGAAAAACATTGTGCGGCTTTTGTTTACAGTAGATGATAAATCTAAGTTAGGGAATTTTATGGCACCCAGAGTGTGAGAAATCAAAATATTCTCCGCTTTTTTTACCTTTCTCTTCAGTTTGTATTTCAATGAAGTTTTAGGGTCTAATTAGGTTAAAACTGCAGAAATATCCAGGTTCTATCTTGAGATCTCATGGTATATTGGAGAATGTAGTTTCATATCAATATAGGCAAAACTAAATACATCAAACGTCCTAAGTTTCTAAAGTACATAAACGGCACTTCTTAATTTTCAGGTAATTTGATTAAGTTTGAAATTGTTTTTAGGATAGTCTTAACACAGATACTTCTTCCGTAGTTCACACGTTATGTTTTACAGCCTGATGTTGTAGAAGATTATGTTTGAAATTGCTTTTAGGGTAGTCTTAACATAAAAATTTATTCCTCGTTTACATGTTATCTTTTACATTTTACAGCCTGATGTATATAGTAAAATATGTATGTAAGTATATATATGTACAAAACTGTAATCCATATTATTCCTTCCTAAGTAAAATGGTCAAACTACCCGCTCAGAAAAGATGTCGAAAGGGTAAAGAAAGCCAACAACTTTGCGGATTCGAATATCTTCCCTTCATTCTTTTCACATGGTATACTTGAAATACATATCTACTTTATGATTGTTCGGGTCCCCGGAATTCATTTTTGTCATTGTGTTTATCTAAACCTGTTTATATTTCCTATCTATGATTACTTTTGCTAAGGGTAAATTAGAGTTGTTCAATTCTTAATCCAAACGTTTAGATTAATCTATCCCGTCGATAAATGACTACTCTGCATATGGGATTTTCAATTTTCAATCTGGTTTTTGCTTCACCATACCTTTCTGGATCAAAGACATCCCGTCGAAAAATGACTACTCTGGATATCGGACTTTCAATTTTCAATCCGGTTTTTGCTTCACCATACCTTTCTGGATCAAAGACTGTTGTGGCGTTTACTAGTATTCAACCTGATTCACTTTGTTTATTTTGTATCTCAGAGGGAAGTGGTTTGAATGATTCCCTCATCATCTGATCACTTTCATGAACATTTAGAAGGGAATAGAGAGCTTAACGGTCTAGGTATGAAGAAAAGGATTTTGAATTTCCCAAAACGCCTCGTACAATACGATAGAATACAATGCTCTTTGATGTGCAAACCTAGTCGCGTCTGCATACGAGATTAGCCTCATAAAATACATTACTATTTGATATAGTCATTAATCTAGTCATGTATACGTAAGAGATCACTTCGATGTTTGAATGAGAGATTGGATATAAGCATTTCTTACAGCTTAATATGACATCTGAACGCAAATAGAAACATGTGTGATCAAATCTGGATGCAAATTTCAACCCAAATCCTTTTCTCGGATCTAGACCTTTACAGTTGCACACAATTTGTTTTCAGTTGAGATTATCAAGTTTAGGAACTTGTTTTGGTGTATTCTTCCATCTGGAAAAGTCATCTCAAGATTTTCTATCAAATTTTTTTGATTTTCCGTAGTAATTCGGAGTAGATGATACTTATGATGGTGTTAATAGAAATATTGACAAATTCACTTTGTTCATTGTTGGCTTTGTTTGGGAGTGGGTCGAGAGTCTCTTATATTCTGATCACTCGTTTGAGTATCTGTTTACATGATCATTTCTTTGCTTCGACAGCACTGCAACTCTCTGAAACAGACATACACTATATGTAGTGACCTGCATTCTCACTGTACTTCGTGAACCTTGCGAACTGATACTGCATAAACTCCAGTACCAAACTCTGCTACTGCTGAATTCTTGTGTACTGTCTATGACAAGCTTCTCCGGGAGGTATGCGGTTGTCATGCGAGAAACGTCCCCTTGTTATTGGCGACTTCTGTACGTACACAATTCGCAACGTGCAACTGCCTGTAACCTCACAATCTGGAAGGAACAGGGTACCATCCCCATTTATCCTCCGAAATGTAACGAGTGATCTGTTTCACAGAAAGATAGTTCTCCAGACCCCTGCAAAACCCATACATTCTTCAAGAATAAACTACTAAAGTTCCCCTCAGAATCAGAACCCATCCCCCTACTATTGCTCAAGCTATGTAACAAGCTGTAAAAACGAGATAACAGACATTTCGCTGCGTCACCACAATACCCGCAGAAAAAATGTGATACTATCTGTGGACATGCCATCGCCCTCTTTCCTCACACTTGACAGGTTTTCAGCAAAGATTGTGGCTGGAACTATTGAGTGATCTAAGGTCTTACCATTCTCCCAACTCCCGACCGAAACCACTTCGCTTGTTTCCACCCCAAGGAGCTTGACTAAAGCAAGGCTGGGAGCAGTTTATCCAAACAATTCCAGCCTGAAGTAACTGTAAATCAGGTCAGACACCACAGTCAGCCATTACGAAATTTTATTTTCCAGCTTGCACGTGATTACAATGCCAACATTATATAAACAAGACATGGTTATAAGCAGTTTGTATATGTGAAAGTACGCGCAATCTTACCTCAGAAACACGCTTGCAACGTTCATCATCTTTCGAAATGACAGCACCGCCCAGCCCATACCTGTACTCACGGCCAACGTCATGCACAACCAATTTATCATCTCATATGATTACACATATGAGCTCCTATTCCGGAAGAGAGAGTTCGAGTAGGTAGAAAAGGTTCTTAAAGCGTACTCTGAGTCATTCGCAAGATCAATTGCCTCCTCTTCGGTTTTAAAAGTTGTCACAGTCAATACTGGACCAAATACCTCTTCCCTCCAAATTTGCATCGATGGCTTTACATCTGTTAATACGGTGGGTTCGATAAAATAGCCCTTCTCCAGATGCTGAACGCTCAGACCACATGCATACAGTTCGTAATTTATGAGGAGAAAGAGCAATCCGGCAGTCCAAAGCTAAACAGTGCAAAAGTAAAAACAACCCTGTCTTCAGCTGCATATTCAAACATGGACTTACTGCAGGCCGTTTGCCGCCACACAGAAGAGTTGCACCTTCTTCTTGAGCTGTTGTCACATACTTCATTACTTTCTTGTACTGCACATAACGTGCGGAAGAACACATAATTTATTGAAATTCAATACGAAAAGGATTTGCTAAACTTGTCATATTAATTAGTGTCCCATAGCTTTGGAAATTTGTCTGCTTGGTACGACAATTGAGAAACTTCGCATTTTACATACATTCAGACGCTCACTTCAATCTCTAAATCCGCGTTTTGACGAGAATAATCCCGCTAGTTCATCAGAAAAACAAAACGCATCTATGATACTATTTGAGTGGAAACTTGAGAATCATTTCCAGTTTAATACCCACAAACTACAAAAAATTTAGACCTTCTATACCAAGTACACTTCATCAACTCATTCTGCATTATGAACTAAAGTATGATGGCTTGTACAGTTTTTAAAGTGAAAAGGCGTCGTCTTTCTTCTAAAACAAGTGCACAAAATTGTCAAAGTCAAGACTCCAAAGACGATTTCATCTGCAACCGTAAGAGTATAATAGAGTAGCAACTATTAAAACGTACCTGTGACTCACTGACCACGGGTCCTAGCCGACAATCTTTCTCTAGGGGATTACTGATTTTAATGCTCGACGCCCAAGTGGCCAGTTTCCGGCAGAACTCGGAAGCAATTCCTTCCTGGATAGGAGGAGTTTTACGCATGAAAATGTCAACTTTCTCCGACTACCAAAACCAATTTTCGATTTCGAAGGTAGACAACATTTTCAGCATTTGATGTAAACCTAAGAGTCAACGTTTACAACTACTACGAATATGTAAAGCACTTAACCTAATGATATGTATTTCGGGAGAACAACTGCAGGTTACTTTCCCTGAGATACCCGGTCTCCCTGAGAACAACATTCCAGCCTCTTAGCACCTGAAGTCTTTTGTGGTAGACATGCTACTTTCTTGTTCTCTAGCACTCGCACATCATCTGCACTACTCTAGTGTTTGCACAATGACCAACTCAGGAAAGGATGGCAAACCTGAAGCAGCAGACGAGATGTAGCACTACAAATTTGGCCGTTAGTCCAAAAAGCCCCAAACATGGCCCACTCGACAGCTGCAAAATAAAACACGATGATTATTTTTTGTTAACTCTGTCAGGCCACTGGAAGGTCCTATGGGGTTACATTATGTTGTTTGTCTCATGGGGGTATATGTGATGTTGTATGGATAGCTATTACGAACTTGTGACTCCTGCATGTCGAAGATGGCCACACAACCATTCTGTTTCTGAGCATCGAGGCTTGAGAATGTTCTCAAGGTTACGTTTTTGGTGAGGCGAATCATTTTTCTCACACAATGATTAAGATGAAGGAATTATCGTGGTTTCTATGCATTTCTTATGCACCAATCATACACGTGTGTTCGACGACGCGTCTTGGAGTGTCCCTCAAGCAAACCAACAAGACCGATTTGTATTGGAGTTTATCCATTATACACTGTTGAGAAATTAATTAACATACCATGATCTGTAGGTAAAGGACACCAGCACTGAACGAGTTCGTAAGTATGGAAACAACGAAACTATCACAAGCAAGGTCAGCCAAGATCGATAAATATACGACAGTAACAACAACTAAAAAGGTGTAAGCATGAGCGGATATCTTCTCTAAGCTAAAATTTTAAAGAACGAAACTCCTTGGTTTTCTTTTTAGCAAGCCTGTCTTAGCCCTAGAGGGTTATCATCTTTCCAGTGAAATGGTGGAAGCAGTAAAATTGAACGACTACTAAAGAATCAAGAGGTGGTACTTTAGGACAAGATAACGTGACAGGCAAGGGCCAGAGACCTGGATGGACATTTGAACCGACAGGATGAGCTGAGAGAAGAGAACCAGATAGATGGAATACCACTTTCGATGTCTGCGTCGTCAAAAATTACGATTGGACTCTTTCCACCTAGTTCTAGTGTTACAGGCTGCCACACCGATACAAACAGTTAGAAAAAGACCCCAATAAAGATGACTTTACACAACACACATTCTTCATATTCTACTTACAGGATAAATATTGGACATTTGAATAGGACTACATTTTGCAGTGATGCTGAAGATAATATGCCTATCAGTTCGTGTAACCACTAATTTCAGAGATCATTGTATTGCAGAGGACTAGCACAATGATAATGGATAAGATCATGTATCTAGCAACTGTAGTTAAGCCACAACTTGATGTAATAGATTTGGTAAGTTTTCAAAATGAGAGAGAAGTTCTGCTTTTGGCAGGTAACTCAAAGTCTGTATCACTGACAAGGCAGCTAACTGCATGCTTGGATGGTGAGCTCTTACCTTGATATTCTGGGCGGCTGCAGTCATGATAGATTTGCCGGTATTCGTGCTACCAGTAAAGGCAATCTGCAGCATGACAAGCCAGAAAGCTAAGCCCCCGAGAGGAACTAAACAACGGATTTGCTTAAGACAACTACATTAAAGAAAAATTGTCGTGTCCACGTAAAAATGAACTTTCAGCCCTGGTCAGGTTGTTTCACCTTATCAACTCCTGGATGAGATGCTAGAGGGGCACCGGCTTCGGAGCCCAAACCTGTAATGACGTTGAGAACTCCTGGAGGAAGCCCAACTTCTTTAGCAATTGCCCCAAGCTCCAAACATGTGCTGCACAAGTCAGCAACATGTAACTTAAGTGCCTGATTGTCATCGTTTGAATTTTTGCCAAGTTTGAAGACAACAAAACAAGATGTAACTATCGGTGACGGAAAATTCTATCGGTAGAACCAAGAAATATGGTACCACAAGGAAGAGGTGCCTGCAACGACCTTTCCTTGGACTACATCGTGACGCTCTATGGTGCGCTATAGTAGTCTATGCAGCAAGATGATGTATGAGTAACTAAGCCATTCGTAGAACGGAGGATCCACTTAAAGCAGAACCGATGCAAATCGAAGACATGCAGATCTAAGCAAGTAAATGCATGCAAGTCTAAGAAAGTAGGAATTGGGAAAGCACACCGTGAAAAGCAGAAGCGAAGATTGATACGTTCCTTGAACTATTATGGCATTCAATATCTAGAATAGTACGCAGCATCTAATAAAGGAAACGTGCCTTTGCGAGCAACGAGATGTGAAAGAGCAGAGTATAGCATTTCGAAGCAATGGATGCAATTTCGAGCGCATGAATCGCAAACACTAACCACTATAACGAAGCAGTCAGATTGTCATTGTAAGCCTGCACAGAAGCACGAACGACTTCATCTGTGCCCTACGAAGTGCCGAAGTAGCTGGGCGAATGCCAGTACCCCTCGTACCGATTTTCTATTTAGCTCATGAGTGCCAAGAGGATAGTGAAACATATGGAAATGAGAGCAGAAGTCGCTCGAAGAACGGGAGGTCCAGAACCCATTAAGTGCATATGAAGAGCAGGTGAAATATAAGCATGATGTGTGCAAATCGAAATAAATAGCAACTCAGGAAATGGAGATTAAGTGAATCTAACAATACGAAGGTAAGCCGAAGTAAAGACATAATTGAAACATCTCATGAGCAACACCTGCAGAGAACTAGTATGCATCGTGTAACCACAAGAAAGACGCGACCAATTAAGCATCTGAAACAGAAAGTGGGACAGGAACCAGGAAGCAGAGAAACATAGAGCTAAGAGTAATGTACAAAGCATTAGTTGAGGATGGGATAGTGAAACATACATCGATGCCATTTCTGAAGGCTTCAAAATAGCCGTGCATCCTGCCGCAAGGGCCGCAGCAACTTTCCAGGTGGCCATCAATAGAGGATAATTCCTGGAGTCAGAAGTAGAGTCAGCAAACGCTACAATTTTGAGGTTCTCCTTGACATCATCAATAGATTCACTAAGGTGATAATTGGTAAGGAATGGGGAGGGAATCAAATCTAACACAAGGGCCCCTACCAGAGCTTAAGAAAATAATTCCAAGCGAAACGTAACACAAATGAAGGCTTCAAGCTGCATAGGCCCGAATCGACTAACTATGCCAGAGTGTAATAGATGGGTGAAGAGATCCTGGGCACAAAATCCTACCATGGTGTTATGAGGGCAACAACCCCCAGAGCTTCTCTCAAGACATTGCTTTTAAACTGCTCCATGGGAAGTTCGACATGGGCATATTGCCTGTCATCTAGCTTCTCAGCAAGGTCTGCGTAGTACTCGAAGCACCCTGACACATCATCCTAAAACCAGATCTCCAAGATTTACAAGTCATAAAATTTCTAATTGCTCAGATCCTTCCAATGTATAAACTCTTGTAGCTATGATACCTTGCTGGAATTGCATTTGTAAAAGAATATTTAAAGTAAGGTGGGCATACGATGCTTCCAGCATAAGGGTGGGTATGTGACGAGTATGAAAGCTTGCCTGTACCAACTAGAACCAAACATTCCTTGTAATGTGCCAGGAGATCAAAACCTAAAAGGACAGAGAGGACATCTTTATTTACCAAGTCCCATTCCGCTTCGTCAATCGGTTTGCCACAATCCATGGACTCTAATTGGGCTAGCTCCTTCTTCCGCTCCAAAACCTGCGTTCCATCCAACACGACCAGGAACCCAAACTCTCTGAACTCCACAAATTGGTAGAAGTGCAATCTCATTCCCACGGTTTCCCATACTGTGATTTCACTTCTACTTACCTCTGTGCGACAGAAGGTTTTTCTCTCGACTCTGAGTGTGCCAAATGGAGCCATTATTCAATATTACAATCATGCATTAGATAGCAGCCCTTACCTAGCGCACTCTAGGGGAACAAGATTGGGCAAATACCAACACTCAGAACCGGGATACCTAACCCTAGACCTCCAAGCAAGCAACTTCTCACCGGATGCTAGGTCCAACAGCCTTAACTCCTACCACGCTTTAGCGCACAATAAAATATGACGAAGTCTGGGATTTAGAACTTGCAACAACACTTCAACTCTCATAGGATATCTATCATTGCAGTTGAGAGTTTACGTTGACGTAGGTCTATTTCACCATCAAACGGAGGAATGTTGGGATACCTCCACTTTAAATGAACACAAACAGTGAAGGCCCATGTTCATACGCCTTTACCGTTCAGCTTTATATGTCGACCTCAACCAACCCAGATTACATGCCATATCGTGTTGCAAAAACCTTAAACTGCTTTCCAATGGTGTAGGGGCATATTCGTTGACGATATTTTCTCCTAGTGACAGAATTTACCCTGAGCAGACGTGAATGGACCTACTTTGTAACACGTTGAGATCTGTCCAAAACTTCTCTCATTCTTTAGCAGTAGGTGTCCAGTAAAATGAATACAAGAAAAAGTCGGGACTGACCTTCGCTGCAATTGTACGCATGTACTTGGCTCGGTGCTTGCCTGAGGCACGTGACCAATCCTTGCCCTTATTACGTGAAAAGGCTTCACGAGCCGCTTGAACAGCAGCATCCACATCTTCAGATGTCGCAGACGGGATATCTCCTGAAATAAAGCATACTTGAAAGTTACTTAGTAGGATCAGAGTGATAAAAAGGGTTTAAACAAAACAGTCGGCTTATGCTTTTCTCCCACTCATACAAGGCTCAAAGTCGAGACCCTGAAGTAGTGGAGGGAGTAACGCTTGACTCTGAAGCACTCATGAACACCGTGCGACGTGAGAAAAAAAGAGGGCCGGCCCCCCTGGGGCCATCCGGGCCTGTACCACTGATAGTAGCTACTACTGAGAGGAGCGTTCTAGTTTCTTGCAATTACAGAAAATCTCTGATACAGTCATAGCTTAAACTCTGCATGTCCAATTGAATTTAATTTTGGCCGCTTGAAAATCCCTGCTGTTATTGTAAGTTCTGCTATCCATTGCTAATATTACAGTTAACACATACTACACCGTAGGACCAGCGAAAATGAGAATTTGAAAAATTTTCATTTCCCACATCAAAACTCAGAATCCATTTAAGAATGAAATTCCGTCAGTGTTTTAAATAGAGCTAACCAATAGGACCGACGTTCGGTTGCTCATGACGTTTCTAACATAATAGAGTCTCTCTATCTGCATGAGTCGAAAATAATTCAACTGACTGCCATTCTCTTGAGAACCTCATTGTATTGGCTTCCAAGTATTTTGGCCCTACATAGAACTGGCAATCGGACTCTCACCTCAACTCCTGAGAAGAAAGACTAACAACAATCGTAACTAAGAATTGCTCAATCTCTTGCAAATTCCTCAAGCTCGATTACATGGTGTTCGATCCAAATTGATATCAGCTTCCTGTGCCTAGTTATCAACAGAGAAACAACAGCATCCACACAATGGCTTTGAAAAATGAATTACCAATCTGCTCCTCTGTTGTCGGACAGATGATCGGAAGTCTGCGACCCTTCACCGGAGCGACCCATTCACCTCCGATGAAGAGCTGTCGTGAAGGAACTTGAGATTTCATGGCTGCAAAATTCAAAGGAGAAACCAACATTGAACACAAACTACAATCACGTAGAATAGCTCACTCCACCGATCGCACCCCTTATTTCCTCTCACTGCTCTTCAACAAGCATTCACCGCGAAGGAACCACACGTATGTAAGGATCTACAGAACATTGAGCATAAATTGTACAATCCAACAACTCCAATCCTCAAGAGCAACCACTCCCTCACCTCAGTCAATGCGGCAAAAGCACAAGGTACTTTTCCAATCGATAATTCGCTCCTGACAAGCTTCCAGCAATGCTATCTGAGAAGATTGACTGCAACTGCGACACTTGGCGTCGTAACGCGGAGAACCTGGTGGGGTTTATAGTGGAGAAGTAAACCGTCCGGAGTACATCGTTCTTAGTGAATTACCGTATTGAATTTGTTATAATGTTTCTCCAAAAGCTAGATCTAGCACCTTTTAAACAATCAATGAGGATGGATGTAATTTCCTAGTGAATTTGTTACAATGTTCCTCGAAAAGCTAGATCTAGCACCCTTTAAACAATTGATGAGGATGTATGTAATTCATTTGATACATTATTGGTTCTAGTTAAAGATCATGATGTGTTCAAGGAGAAATATCCATGAAGGAAGTAGAGCTTTGTGTGGATTCAACTTGTTGTAGTGCTAGACCAATTTGGTCATAGTGAGAATGGGACATGTATAGCTAGAGGTACCAACTTGTGGGGTATTAGAGCTAGTACACCACATGGTTCATTGATAGAGTAATCATTTCCATTATAGAAAATCTAGCTGAAGAGGTTGTGTGGCCTGATAATGAAGAAAGAGAAAAGATTTGCAAGTATTTGGAGCAAAACTATTCACGTGCTATGTTGGATTGGTTAATGGAACACTTTTCCTTTTGGCTCAAAGACCAAAAATTGATGGTGAAACATATTTTAGTCAAAAAGGATCTCACACCATCAATGGACAAGTAATCTATGACTACATGAGAAAAATAATATACTTCTCAAGTGGTAAGGATCCGTTTGATGTAGTTAAAGTTCTATGCATCTTGTTCTTGGTGTTCACTAGATTACAATAACATTAGATTGCAAGGATTGCAAAGATTCTTGTAAGCATTTTTGTATGCTTTAGTCAATTTGCAATTACAAGTTCATATGTTTAGTATTTTATCTTACATATAATTATGTAGGGATGCACGACTCTTGCCTTGCCATGACATGACTTGTCTAAAATTTCAACCTTGTGGAGTGCATTGAATACAGGAGGTGAGGTGCCAATGAGTCATTTGGTTACCATCAATATCTTTTGTGTGATTTAGCCTATGTGCCCATGAGTCATTTGACACATTCTTTTAGAGTGCAAAGGTCTCGATATCAAATTGACTTCAACAAATATGTAGCTCATACTTGCTTCTCAATGAGCACTACATAGGGACTTTGAAAGGAAGATGGCATTCATTGTGCAAATTGAGAGTTAAATCCAAGTAGAAATTGATATTTGTTAAGGTGGATTGATGTATGCATTATTTTGCATAACCTTTTGATAAAGAGATAAGACTTGTGGGAGGATGAAGAAGAATAAAGAAAGAGTTCAAAGGCAAATATTCCCATTGTAGCTCAAGATATATCTGAAAGACAGACAAAGTTTCAATAAAGAGGATACAAGATCACATGGTATGAGCAGTTGCCTCTCCTTTAACCAACTTGTTTGGGTTTTTGAACCCCTAATCAATTTTTTATCATTTTTAAGAGAGCCAAGAGACTTTGACAAAATTCATGTTATCATATCCTTCTCAAGGAACAACAACTTTGATACACATTGACAAGACTTTGACATACAATACTATTCTATACTAACTTTGTATCATATCATGTGATACAAGTTGTTGTATCAAAGCAGATTTAGGGTGTTCCTTTTTTATAAGAAGAAAAAAATCTTGTAAAATAAAGAAAAATTGAACAATTGAACAAGGAGCTTCTTGACAAGAAGCTAAAGTCCAAGATTTGAGGAGTGAATTCAAGAATTTGTCAATTTGGAGATGGATTCTAAATCTTTCAATTTGGAGATAGACTTTTATATGACACTATGATACTAGTTCATAGAGTACGTTTTGTATGATTTTGGTTCCACTAAATTTTTTCCACTCATCCAACTAGTGCACAAGACAAGAACTCAACCAGTTCTAACTCATTGATTACCACTAGTCCAAGTAGTGCAAAACACTCAACCATGTTTGTTCAGTTCTCCCCTTGTCCAGCTAGTGACAAGGAACACAAGCATGTCTCAAGAGTCTTCTTGGAATCTAGGCAATACATTTTAAGCATAAGTGACCATCACAAAGATTTGATTTGAGTAAAGTTTGGATAGTAGTATAATTGAACATGAAGGAAAGTGACCTAATTCCAAGTGACCTAATGCCACAAACCATGCAAACCAACTTCCGTGCAAACTACTTGATGCATGCAATTGCAAACACCATGCAGGCTAGCAATGTTGTGCAAACACATGTGTCTCCACCCATATCGTGCAAACCACATGCCTAAACTATTTGTGATTTGCATAGTTTGGGCTATCTGGTTTGCCCGACATTTAGAGATGTTGGTTTGCATACCTTTGGGAGGTGATCCTGCTTTGCCATGAACCAAATCTTTTACTTTCTTTTACAAACTCTACTTTTGTATTACAAATAGAATTTTAAGACCTTAAACTTTTATTTGTAATACAAAATCAGAGTAACTTGTAACCATAAACTAATTTGTAACTACTAATTACAAATTTGTAACTTCTTAGAGTTTAGGGTTGCATTGAGATGAGTTGCATTCCAAGTTGCAAAAAAATGAAGGACATAACACACATTGTAGCAGCCTCATCAGAATTTTAGGGTTAGATTTTAGGGTTGCATTGAGACAAGTTGCATTCCAGGTTGCAACAAGAATGAAGATCAGAACACACATGTAGCAATCTCATCAATATGACAAATAATTTGCTAAGATCACCTTTATGGTTCCAACAATAAGAGCACAAACTACATGATTACTTATGCCACTTAAGGTTCTTATCGTCTCATTTTTTAGTCTCTCAGAGCATCCATGAGATTTGATTGTTAAAGCTAAAGTTGTTCTATTGGACTTCACATCTTGAGACTTTATTGACTCCATCCGGACATTCTTATTGATTCCATATAATATTACTAACTCACATGTATATCAACTTCCTTATGAAAGCGTCATGACCCTATAGTCCTTACAAGTGTGTTTACTAATTAGAGAGGTGACCATATAACTAATAGTCCAATAAATTTTAAGAAATAGTAATAAGATTCAGCCAATCCTAATAGGCATACTATGAACCTTCAAATGCTACACCAATTTCTTCTGCATTTTAAGATGCATCTCGCACTAATGGCATACTTTGAACCTTCAAACACTACACATATCTATTTTGTATTTTGAGATGTGTTTCATACTAGACTATTGTAGCTGAATTTTATTGTTTCTTCTGTCGTGCATATATACATCGCTACACAACATATATCATTGTCAACATCATACACTATAGAAGCACAACTCACACATAAGTCATACATAGATTCTAAAGTGCCACAATAATCAGATTTCTTGCCACTCTCAACTCAACTCAACTCAGATCAGTACTTGATCTGTCACTCTATACACTGCCAACAACTAGGCACTGATTACAGTCAAGCCACACCCACTCAAGCATAGAGAATCTAGGTGACGCTTGCCGGCCTCTGTCCACCATAGCCAGGAACTCGAAGGCTCAACATCAGAGAAGTGAGCTCTCTGGAGCTCACTTCAAAACTATACCCCTTGGACTCAAGCTAGCTCTGAAACCCTAATGGTCCCACTTATGGCACACTCGATGGTGTGAACGGTGCAAAGTGACAATGGGCCCCACCGTGAAGTCAGTACCCCAAACACCAAATCTGATTGTCGGAAAGTAGTCTTTGAGATACTACTGAAATAACTCTAACTACTATCATTGGAACTCCAGTGTCTGAGCATCTAGATGCGACACTACAAATGGCGTGACAGCTGTCGTGCGTATATACATTGCTACACAACATACATTGTTGTCAACATCATACACTATAGAAGCACAACTCACACATAAGTCATACATAGACTCTAAAGTGCCACAATGGCCTCCCTAGCTGGCGGTTAGGCTCCTCTAACTCCAGATAGCCATCTACTCCAACTATATGGTATACCCTCTAATGGGCAAAGATCATGAGGCCGGGTGCTATGGAGCCCCATCGTTAGTCGCCTGTCTGCAATCTATACCATATAAAGAATGAACTAGCTATAGGTCAAGTACATCTAGGACATAGCCACTGTCCTTGAGGAACCACCGTGAGGGGAGGAGTCATACATGCCATATGCCATCCTCTCAAATAGCTATCACACACTAACATAGTAGCAGCTCCACCAAAAGAGCCACATAACATACACCTCAAGCCTACACGTACAAGTGCCAAGCTTGGGTCCATAGTACCATCAATGTTTGGGAGGTGGCATGGTGCACAATTGCGCACATGATCCTTCCAAACAACACCATCACGTCCTTCTAACACAAGGACTCCAGATGGCAAAACCTTGCACACTCTCAAGATAGTGCGGCTTGTAGAAACATCAAGTGTCATCGGTGTTATCTATTGGAGATATACATAGTTGCCTAGATGAAATCGACGGATCAAGGGTCTATAACCTCCTCCTCAAATGGTAGCATAGCGTAAAGTATCTCTATGTTGAGCAATCGCCAAGTTCTCAAAGGCCATCGGCATCACTCTCCAAAAGATCTCTGCCCATTGAGAACATGCGCTCATCCATACATCCGGGTCATCCAAGTCCAAAACTACAGTAGCATCTCGACAAATGGCTACAGGTAAATCTGGATCTCTTCCATAGAGTAGAAAGTATGGAGAGAAGGATGCTAAGGGAGCTTGCAGGCTGAACCGATAGCCCATGGCCAACCAAGGTAATTGGAGATCCCAATCTCCCAAGTGGCCTCTCTGCAAACCATACTTTTGCAATCCTCTCTTCACCGTCTAAACCACTCTCTCTGCTAAGCCATCTACCTCAAGGTGATCTCGGGATGTAGTACGATGATCAATCAAAGCCTTGTCACACAAGACCTGAAACTCCCCCAAGAACTCTGTACCCTGATCAGTCAAAAGCTCAGCTGGTGCACCAAAATGACTAAGAACTCGATCTAGGAATGAGTAAGCTATCCCTTCACTAGACTTGTCAAGAAGTGCCACCAATTCAATCCACTTGGAGAAGTGCTCCACCATCACCAAAACATACCAATGATGTCTCACAGTCAGCGGTAAAGGTCCGGCAAAGTCCAAACTCCAACGGTAACCCAATCCCATGATAGGTAATGGGTGTAACTGTGGCGTAGGAGCATTGAATAATGCTCTAACTTGGTCACAAACCACACATCTGGCAACAAATTGCTATACCTTGGTCTGCATACCGTGCCACCAATAATGACTGTGGAGTAAGCTATATGTACGCTTTACTCCAAAATGTCCTAGCTCCTCATGAGCATGACGGACCAACTGTGGTCTCTGTGATGGAAGTGGTACTACTCGCACTCTACCATCCTCCCATACACGCAAAAGGTGTCTACCTTTTAATCTGAACCGTCTGGCTTGCTGAAGAACACGGTCTCTCTCCTTGGCCCCAACTGTGCCACCCACAGCACCAGTGCAAAGATAGTCCATCACTAAGACATCATCATGAATGTCTCGCTGAACTGTACCAATATCTTCACTCTCTGGATCTGTGACCTCAATAACTCCTCCTGTATGCGCTAAGAGAGATACCACCAAAGCCTTTGCAAATATACACAGAAAGGCCAATGCATGCCAACCTGGCACCATCTCCTCATTTGTCTCACCATGCCAACGTGCTCCGGTCTGATCCTGCTGGTTGGGACATGGGTTTCTACTCAACCCATCTGCATCACGGTTCACCACTCTAGGTTTGTGAACAACCATGAAATCATACTCCTGTAAAATCAGAGCCCATCGTGCAAGCTTCCTTGAAAACTTGTCGGACTCCATCAACCACTTCAGCGGTTGATGATCAATGATGAGAGTAAAAGGGTTACCAAATAGGTAACATCGGAAATGTGCTACTGCCCAAAATGCTGCCAAGCACTCTCCCTCATATGAACTATACTTCGCCTCTGCTGAATTGTTGGAGCGAACTAGCATAGGCCACCACAAACTCCTTCCCCTCATCATCATGTTGGGTGAGCATCGCTCTAAGCCCCAACATACTCCAATCAATGTGAACCTGAATTGGCTGTCCTCTGATCGGTCTCCTCAAAATAGGAGCAGATGTCAACCTCTCCTTGAGCTCTACAAAAGCTCGTCAAGGCCTTGGCAATGGCACTAAATCCTCTAACATAGTGGCGATAGAAGTTTGCCAACCCAAGGAATGCTCACACTCTGCTCACATCCGTAGGCCAAGGAATACGTGCAATAGCCTCCACCTTGGTCTATTGAACACCAAGTCCTCCGGGGTAGATAGTGTGACCCAAATACTCAACCCGCTCGTGGAAGAACCTACACTTTCCAAGATCTAATTTGAGTCCATGAGATCTCAACCTCTCAACACCTCCAACAACAGTCTCTCATGCTCCTCCACAGTAGTGCTATAAACTAAAATGTCATCAATATAGCACCAAGAAAAATCCAATCCAGCTAGGATCCTATCCATGATCCTCTTGAACTCAGCAGGAGCGTTCTTTAATCTAAATGGTAAGAACCTCCACTAATATAACACATCCTTGCCGTGAGGATCAATAGCCCAAAATGCTATCTTGGACTTATCCTCCTCCTTGATCGGCAACTGATGATATCCTGCTCAAAGATCCAAAGTACTGAAGATCTTTGCATGCCCAATCGCATCAAAAATCTCCTCCGGTGTAGGCATAGCATACCAATCAGCACTGGTCTGTCGGTTGATAGGACGGTAATCTCCACACATCCGCCTATCTGTATAGTTGCCATGCATATCCTTCTTGGATGGCATCACTATCGCTGATGCATACTCTCCATGTGAAATCTCCACCAAACTAGCCTCAAAAAGGTCACTACTCCGGCTCTGAATCAATGTCCTCTCCATATCACTATATCAATAAGGACGTCGGAAAACTATTGTGTCGCTAGTCAGCTCAATCCGTATACCAGGTCCCTTTAGAGCACCCAAATCCTTTATACTAAAGGCAAAACAACTCGTGTGACTCCTCAAGAACCTCCAAACCCTCCATCTTTCCTCTCCAATTAGCTTGGATCCAAGATCTGGCTCCCAAGTATCCTCCGTAACTGTAGTAGGAGTGGAAGACGTACTGATTGACTGCTACACTGGGCCCTTGGGAGCAATAGTGTCATGCTCTTGACCACTAGAGGTTCCAACCTTTGTGTGAAAGCTCCCTCCACTCTGGCTGCAAGCTCCACACGTCCTTTGGCTACATCCCATGTGGACCAAGGGTGTAATCCAAGTAGCTCATGCTCACCTGGATGGACTCCAAGTAGACCACTCTCCCTAGTAGCTATTGGATGTGTCTCAAGAATACCATGTCCACTTGATCCATCGCCCCCAGCATGTGCCTAAATTTTCTTGATAGGCACAGGGCTCACAAGTGTCCGAGTGGTGATGCTTATCAAGTGCATCCTACGCTGCTCTGCCAAGCCAAGGCTCACAATTCAGGTCAAATAGTTCAGGTCCATAGCCTGACCTAACACCTAACGCCTGGATGCCTCTGACACTGCTCGAACAGCAGTAATACCGATGCAAAAACCCATTGCTCGCTCTCTCTCATTAGTGTTGGGCTCCACCAACTGTTGTAACAGTGAGTCCCAAACAAGTCCAAGTCCTCCCTCTCAAAAAGCATGAGAGCTTGGGAAACTCATGAGTGTGGGAAATGCAGCTCTAGGCTGTCCAACTAGGTTCACCACTGCCATAGGTGACCTATCAGCCACTATTACTGTCTGAGACTAACGCCCAACATCCAAGATATCATCAACAAGGATGTGGTCAAGTTGTTGAATCCCATCATAAGCGCGTTGTAGAACCTCTCTAGGTAAGAGGTTTGTCCACCAAAGACGAAGACGATGAGCCCGTGATCCCACTCTGGCTGCATCTAACAATACAGCAAGTCCCATCCAAGAATGGACTTGATGTGTACTTGTCACTACTCTAGTGCAAGAATCACCCATCAAAGGAACATTCTCCAAAAGGTAAGCTGGAGAAACGGACTGATGAACCTGGAGATATCGTTATATCCGTAACATCTCCCAAAACACACCAAAATGAGGATCCTGAAGACCTAATCCTCTACCAGCACAAGTATGTCTCTGATATGGCCATCCAAAAATCACCAAGTGAATAGGCCCATGTCTCTCTAGGTCATGCGCCCGCAATAAGGAAATGTCTCATGGTAGGGCCTTCTGGTAACCTCTGACTACTGACATTGGTAATAACTCCGGATACCGATAGGCCAAGTGTGCCACATGATGTAGAGAGACTCACCTAACAGTCTCATCTCTCTCTACATACAAGTACCTCTGTACTTGTATACTCGCCTATAACACCGCAGCTAGTCAGGTGTTGATCCCACCAAACAACTCCAATAGGCATATCCCCTCTACTAGATATTGCCAAGCAATGAGTGTGGTATCCAGAGGTGTCAAAGCAATCGCCTCTGGAGGCTCATCCTCACATTCATCTCCTGATGGTATGAAGTCTCCACTCCAAGCCTGCTGCACCAACTGATCTGCATGTTGCTGCAATGCCTCCTCTGAACTCCATAATGGAACATCCAAAGTGGATGGAACAATCCCACTCGTTCTCCAAATCCGAGTGATCTCCTTTGGTATTGGAGTATCCTTTGCATCCTCCAACAAGTCACCAGGCCAAGTAACTGCACCACTGAAAGCTAAAACTGATGTTGCCATGGTCCCGGACTGTAGTGAACCAAGACTGCCATTATTGAAGCGTACTAGTAGGCAACGTACCCGTCCCTCACCAGACTGCCAACCAGGTCTATAAGAGGCTGTCTCCTCCCAATAGTCAATGCTGAAACCCATGGGGTATAACACTACTCCCCCAACTAGCACATTGTATGACTCAGCTATCGTCGCAATAGCTTGAGCTCTCACCACCAAGCTATCAGTTGGATGACCAAGCTGAACCTGGACAACAAGCTCCCCACGTGTGATGTTTTGTGTTGAACCACCACCTAGAGATGTCTGGATCTAAAATAGACACCTCTCCACATTGGTCTTCCATAACTCCAGACCAACAATTACAGCCTTCCCCAACATAAGGGGTTGCGCACAAGAGTCTAACAAGACTCTCTATGGTGTATAGACCTTCATTGAAGGTCCCACCAAACAAAAAATCCCCCTCTGGTTATCCAATAGGACAACACCAACTGTAAACCGTGCTCTCTCAAAGGCCGGTCTAGCTGGCAACTCCTCCAATCTAGCCGTTGTTGCCTGCCATAAACCACTAGTCGCTGAACGGATCCCATGCTCCTCAACCAAGTCAGCTCCACTACCAACCACCTCTGCTCTAGTAGTAGGAATTGCACCATCCCTACTCTCACACAACGTGGCAACCAATTGGAATGTTGGGGTTGGGTCAACTCCCAATGTAAACATATCACTGGCCAAAAACAAAGGACGCCGCATAATCAGCTGAGCCGCCCCAACATCATGCTAGACTCAGTCTGTGTAGTAGCAGGTGGCTGACTAGCAAGTAGTCCATCATGTACTCCATCACCACCTACCACACCTACACTGGGACGTCTAGGAACCATGGATGTTGTTTGTAATGCCTCAGATAGTGTGAAAGACAAGAGAAGTCTGACCTGTCTCCCAACCTCTCCTCTCTATGGATCCAACTGCACTGATGCTCCTCTAGGCTCTGGAGCACGTACTGCACTCCTAGTCACTGTTGCATATGCATCCACCTGTGTTGCTCTGCACATGAAGTCCAAAGCATCTCTATCACCAGCATATGAGGTGGAAGCCTCAGCACCCGAATCTGATCTCCTTTGAGCAATAGCCATACTAGCCAATCTCTGCTCCAATTGCTCAATCCGAGTAGCCATAGCTATGTCAGAAGTAAGGGCAGGAACTACACCCCTACTAGGTGTAGATCCTCTACCACCACCTCTACCACCTCGTCCTCCATGAACTAGAGCTCCTCTACTATCAGCCATAGCAGCCCTACCACTCCGTAACTCTGGGTGTAGGTCAAAACACCAATCACTAGTGTGACCAAATCTGTGGCAATGCTCACACTGCCTCTATGCTGGCTGTGATGCACCAAAGGTATCAGGTCCGCTGCCTTGAGTACACTCTCTCCTATGGTGAGGTCCACCATAAGTCCAACAAGCAACACCACCATTCACTGGCTGCTACTGACTCAAAAATGAGGGTAAGGGTCTAACTCCACTAGGCCCTCCACTCGCTCCATAGGATTTGGGCTGTCCACCCTGTCCTTGAAAACCAATTGGGCGTGGTGCACTCTACTGCCCTCTAGAAGAAGTCATAGCCATGGATGAGGTCTCCCTACCAAATCTAGATGTCACCACTCTCTCCTCCACCATGTTGAGCTCAATACGCTCAGCTAAACCAAAGACTACTGCCAAAGTATGCAAAGTAGCCTTCAACAACATAGCATCATGAACTCTACGTCGCAACACCTTGTCCAGTATCCCATACCAAAACTGGACTGCCTGGGCCTCAGTAACTCCCTGAGTGAAACTGATCAGCCGCCTCATGTGAGTGTATGCCTCACGTAGGCTCTCTGTACGCTTCCGTTGGAACTCCTGCAAGCTCCTCAGCTTGTCAGTCCACACTCCTTGGTAGTTCTACCTCAAACATAGGAAGAACTCCACCATGGGGTTAAACCCCGGTACCACATCAGCGGTACCTCCACTCGTAGTAGCACTATCTTCAGCTAGTGCACCTCCACTAGCTCCACCCACACTACTCGAGCTAGAACTCATAGGTACAGCCGATCTACTCCTGGCCACCAAACCTGAAGTGATGGAGACATAGCGTGGAGACCAATATTGTCTCCATAACTCAATCTCCTCCAAATAAGCTCTCCTGAACTCATGGTAGTCGTCCATTGGCGGACCCTCCAAATGTTGAAACAACCCCTTCCATGCCATGAAGGGTGTGAACAAAGTTGGGTTCCGCATCTGCTGCAGATCACACCAACTATCAAACTCCTGGATGAAGTCATCCAACTCAATGGTACCCACTGTACCAGAGTAACGCCTAGGGCCTTTGGAGGCCCCATAGATCTCGTCCATGTCCCACAACAACGGTGTGGACACACCAAGTGCACTCTCAATTGAATCAGCTCATGTGTCGAACTCCAACTCAGAGTCAATCTCCTCCCTCACTGGGACCTAAGATACAGGCTGATACCAAGCACCACTTCGAGAAAACCTACTACGTACTACAGGGCTAACTCCTTTGGAATCTCCAAAGAACTCCATCGTGACAAAGTAACCGCAACAACAAACCCGAACCACCAACTGCAACTACAAGTCACAACCGCAAGTACCCCACCAAGTACCAACACCAACTAAGCACCACCCACTAATGTAACTCTAACCGAGATAACTACACTAGGGGAAAGGGCAACCTATAACCTGCCATCATAACAAGCACTCTCACGGTCTGCAGGTCATCACTTCTTACCTCACCGGAGAGAAACAAAGGTAGTCTAACTAGTCATCACTCCAGCCTCACCACCGAGAGCACACTAGAGCACCAATGCTCAACAGTCAGGGCACCTCACACAAACGTGGTACACAAACAAGAAGTAGAGAATGGAGAGGGTCCAATCACAAGAAATCTAAATGAAAACCCTCCATCTCATAACACAACATGGGACTGACTGTGCCACCATTTGGCATTTGACATAAGAGAAGTTTGTATCTAAATCCTAAGCTACCAAGATCACCAAGAATGAGATCAAACTGCCTCTCCTAGCCAAAGCTACATGTGTATAGATAACAGTGGCACAGTCACTATGACAACAAGTGAGGGTGGACCAGTTGGCTAGGGCACCAGTCTAGGAACAAGAGATTTAGGGGTCAAACCCTATTGCGCACAATCTAGCAAGAAAGACAGATTTTGCCAACCAATGACCAAGATCTACTCTAAACTAGCTAGCCTCATGCCAGCAAGCTGGCTTGCTGGCCCTTCTAGGCCTTCTAGGCCTTCATAGCCTCTCATAGCCCACAGCCCTATGCCTCGAAGCCTTGAAATACCAAAATTTAGCCAAATGAGGCCTTTCTTGTTGCCATTTTGAACCTCCTCCAAAATTGGCAAAACTTCTCCAAATCTGTGAAAGTCCTCCAAACTAGTGAAACTCCTCCAAATCTGGCCAAACAGTGAAAATCCTCCAAATCCCAACCAAAATCTGACGTAAACCCTAAAGTTGGCTGTCCGCCAAATCCCCCGCTAATTTTCTACTCAAGCCAAATTGACAACACGAGTTTTTCCAAATCACAAATTCATGAGAAGAGCTTCCCAACTCCACCTTCAATTTGACTTTCTGAGCCCAACTTGCAGCAAATTGGTCTTGCCTTCACCTCTTGAGCTCAAAATCACAACCACTGCTCGATATTTGCTCCTTCTTTGCTCAAAATTTGGCCATCGCTTCCGCACATCGTCTGCCTAACTACCAAATCTGCATCAATTGAATGAGCATTTGCATACTAGGGAAACAATGAACTGGAATCGAGCTACCAATGATCCACCGAGCTTGGAGATACCACCAACACTCAAAGTTCTTGCACCCGATTGCCCCTTGACTTCACTTCTCTGATGTAATCAGATTGCTTACCACTCTCAACTCAGACCAGTACTTGATCTGTCACTCTATAAACTGCCAACAATTGGGCATTGATTACAAGTCAAGCATAGAGAATCCAGGTGACGCTCACCTGCCTCTGTCCACCATAGTCAGGAACTCGAAGGCTCAACATCAGAGAAGTGAGCTCTCTGGAGCTCACTTTGAAACTATACCTCCTAGACTCAAGCTAGCTCTAAAACCCTAACGGTCTTGTTGATGGCACACTCGACGGTGCAAATGGTGCAAAGTGACGATGGGCCCCACCGTGAAGTCAATACCCCGAACACCAAATCTGACCGTTGAAAAGTAGTCTTTGAGATACTGCTGAAATAACTCTAACTACTATCATTGGAACTCTAATGTCTGAGCATCTAAATGCGGCACTACAAATGGCATAACACTTCCACTTTGAATGGCTTTTGCTGTCATCTACCTATATTCATTTCATAATTGAAGACCAAAGTATACATAATTGGAAATCAAAGGATAAAAAATATTTTGAAATATACAAAATGAAACTCATCGTATTATAATAATAATAATAAAATACAAATGTGTGCAAGTGTGTAATACCAAGGTGTGGCCTACATGCTACATGCTACCTAGGTTGCCCACTCTAAAGCATCATGAAATTGCCAATATGGGGTGGGTTTAAGGAAAAAGGACCATAGAACCACATCCATCTCTTCTCACAACGATGCATCTTAGGCTCACAAAAAGCTTCCTAGAAGTTCATAAGGATATGAAGTATAATCACTAAATTGCCTGAGGTACATTCTTCCTCTAGAAAGCTAATAGCAGCATTCTAGAGACTTTAAATCTATCTAGAAGAGCTACAAGCCTATCTAAGATGGGGGTACATGAAGCACTAGGTGTATCAAAAGGAGAAAATCTCAAAGGATGTATTGCTCCATGAGTGTGGTTTCTATTATAAAGAAACGCATCACTATCTACAATCAATATATCTTTAAGAGATACCCAATAAAGTAAATGTATTGTAAAGTCTAACAATGAATCCTCTATACTCATCAATATATCCATCTGTCTCTAAAAGGCAAGCTGTGAGCCATGAACCCATGTGTACTCAAGATGGTAGAAAACCTTGATCCCAAATAGATCACAATAGGACTTCTACCTTCCTCTTTGGACCACTAGTCCAAAGGATAACCTCATAGTGTGTGATACAATACTCCATGAACTCATGCACGCCAAGATGTGGAATATACAATAAAGTACTACTTGCTCTATAAGACTATCATCCTCTCCTACTAGTCTACACACACCACTCTAAGAAGGAAGGTAATGGAAGTGTAGTAAAATCTCTCAAGTCAATCAAATGATGCATGTCTAAAACTATAATCCCCTTCTTGAATTAATGTAGAAAGGCTTCCATGGGATGAATACTCTAGATATATTCATCCTTTGTCTAAGCTCTATGCGCCTCAATACCTCATCTTGCAAAATCTGCCTCCTCTCTTGAAGATGTAAAGCCTCATGATATGTACCTCTAAAGTGCAAATGGGTAGCAAGATCATCATTGGTGCAAGGTCTTCAAGACATCGCGTCCTCTCTTTACGCAAGGCTCCTTCCTTGGCCCACCTATGAGAGTCAACAAAGTTTGACTTGCACAAGTGGCTTGCCAAATCTCAACCAAAGAAGGTGAAGTCTAACTAGCTTTAGTCTCACAAGCTCTGCAAGCAAGTAGCTCTAGTCTCACTAGTGTAATACTCACTCAAAGGTGAAGTCTTAGTGTGAGTAGCTCTAGTCTCACAATTCAATGGTGAATCTTTATGATCCTACCCCATGATCCCTAAACCCTACCCCAACTGCAATCATCATGTACATGGTTAGTGGTTTGATTACCCACAATAATATGAAGAAACTACCAAGGGAATTGTATCATCTCCACCTCCAGCCACTCCGTCACCTCCTTGCAAGCATCCTCATATGCAAGCCTAAGAGAATCTAGAAAAGTCCTTACATCATATAGAATACTCTAGGTACTCTCCAAAAGCTCCATAAAATGAATAGATCTCTCAAATAAAACATCTCCTAAAGTTTATATCCCTCAACCATCAACTCCCTCTCTCTCATAAGTCTATCTAACTCATCAATCATCTCAACTCTATCGCCAATAAGGATATCCAACTTTGCAACTCTTTGACTATGTGCTCTTGCTTCTCTCTCCTTCTCTCTAATAGCACTATGTAAGTGTGCTAACCTCCCATGAATAGTACTCTCCTTTGAATATAAGTGTATTTCCTACTTGGAAAGTATTATTTCTCTTTGCAGAAGAATATGCTCCTCTAGCCTCATCTACTCCTCCCTCTTTCCTAGTCTACTCTCATGAGTTCTTAGCCTAAACTCGTACTCAACTAGTCTATGCTCCCAAAACAAAATAGTTCTTCTTTCTCACTAGATGCTCCTCTAAAAGTATAGACACATGAGTCTCCCCATGTAGAGTAGGAGACTCAACTTCCATTGAAGTACTATAATAGAGAGTGCTTCCATGTGGAGAAGATGGAGAGAGGAAGAGATGCTCTCATAGAAGAGGAAGCACAACTTATACACAATATCTACACATGATCAAACCTCACAACCTAACAATCATTCAAACCTCACAACCTGAAAATCATTCATCCATATGTATCATCTCATGTCAAAATTTCCATCAAACAAGGTAAATCTATGAAAATATCATGTGTGTGTGTGTGTGTGTGTGTATTTTTACACACAAAAAGTGGTTCCAATTCACATCTTCATATAGATGGCTAATAACACCTAACCAAACATGTATCAATATCAATCAACATACATTCAACATTGATTAATCAACAAAGATGAAGACAAAGAAGATGTGTGAGAACTCAACCTTACTTTGAAAAGTAAGGGTAATATTTCCAAGCACATAGCTAGATATACCTTTCCCCAAATTCTCTATTGCACTTGGTAAATTCTTGCTTCAAATACT
Source organism: Lunularia cruciata (assembly GCA_948567375.1). Classification (NCBI taxonomy): domain Eukaryota; kingdom Viridiplantae; phylum Streptophyta; class Marchantiopsida; order Lunulariales; family Lunulariaceae; genus Lunularia; species Lunularia cruciata. The sequence goes on from OX419756.1 coordinate 12,221,510, forward strand.
TATCGTTTTGAAAACCAAACTATATGAAAATGATACTCTTTCTAGTTGCTCTTGTTGTTGACCATCACATTCTCTTTTGTCCAACAATCAAATAAGATGCTTGATTGGTTGTTACATGATAAACCCTTTTTGTAACTACCTAAGTTAATACATAAATGCAACTTGTCTACCATTCTCTATAAGTTATAACCAACAAAATCAATAGTTCATGAGACAAGGTGATCATGTTCAAAAAATTCTTATCAAAGTGCTGAAATGATGAATAGGATGAAACAATGCTTTGGTAATACCCAAACACAAAAATCCTAATGATTTGGGAGAAATGGATTTGGTGGTCCATAGATTCTATCTATCTTATTCCTACTCTAGTACCAATATAAAAGACTGAGGAGAGAAATAAGATAATGGAAGATCACATTGGAATTTTCAAATGAGTGAAAATTTGAATGCTTAGCTTAAGCTGAACTTTTGTATTTATAAGTAACTTGAGTAAAAGGTTCCTATAATACCATTAGCTAGATAGACTATCTAGAGGTGGAAATTGGCTTGATAATATATGGAGGAATATTATATATGATGGTCTAAGTAGATCAAATAGAGTTTTCATCAAAAGAGTATTGCCACTAATAAGGTAGAGGACAAAAATACCTTGAAAACTTCAAAGCCAGTTTTGGAAGCCTAAATGGATCAATTAGGCCTCAAAAAATGAAAGATTATATTCCCCTAAAGAAAAATATATTACCTTCTCTTGTTTGTCTTATCAAGAGCTTTCTAATGGTGCCTCATCCATGTTATCTTGAGCTTCAAGAAGATTCCAAAAAGATTCCTTTTAGTCAAACTTGTTTGACTAATAGGACATGGATCAACATGTCACCAATCCATGCAACTAATGTAATAGTGTAGGTTGTTGACATGTCACCAATCCATGTATTTGTAATCCATGATCCAAGGGTATAACTCTTTTTGAGTGGATCCTCTTGTTTATATAAACAAGGACAAGGTGCTCCTTTGGGGTATCGGAGTATTGAGGATTGAAGTCTTATTTTTCTTTTGTGGTTTCTTTTATCCTCAAAATATTATCATGGTATTAAAGTAGGTGTTCTAATCAAAGTGAATGGACCACTTCTCTTGGAAGAACATGGGCTATTGAGATTGAGTAATTTGAGGGGATAAAAAGTAGTGCAATCAATAGATTGGGGTTTTTTTAGAGAGAGGATAGGATGGATGCTCCTAGAAGACAATTTTCTATATCTTGCTTTCCATTTTGGAATCCATTTCACATCATGATTATGTACATCTAGTGTAAACAAGTTAGAGTATATTTGTAATACCAAGAGCTAGCCATATGATCTAGATGTGTAAAATTTAGTTTAGTAACATCTGGAATGATGTTATTCATGATGGAAAAAATTGATTGGATAGAAGTATCACCAAAAGAGTACTTCTACTAAGAGGGTAAAAACCAAAATAGACTTGAAAACCTTAGAACCAATAGCTAGACATATGATTTAAAGGTGAGAATTGGTTTAGTAACATCTAGAAGGATGTTACACATGATATACTAAATAGATTAGAAAGAGGTATCACCAAAAGGGGACTTCTAATAATAGAATAGTAACCAAAATATGCCTAAAATCTTTGAACGTAATTTTAGAGGACTAAACGGATGAATTACGCCTTGATAATGTGAGGATTCCTCCTCCCCAATGGAGGGAAGTCTGGATTTCCCTCTCCCCTTGTTTGTCTTATCAAGAGCTTTCCAATGGTACTTCATCCATGTGATTTTCTCATTCTTACAAGAAGATTCCTTAAAAGATTCTCTCTAGTCAAAGCTTATTTGACCAACCACATAGGATCAAGACCAACATGTCACCCATCCAAGTTAGTAATCCAAGGGTGGAGCTTGCTGACATGTCACCTATTTATATGCCTAATTCTCTAGTGAAGCTTCGTCGGAGGAGATCCTCTTTGTCTATATAATAAAGAGAAGGTGCTCCTTTGGGGCATCGGATGCTTGAGTGTAAAATCTGTGTTTTCTCTCTTCTTTTATCCTCGGAGTATTACAATGGCATTAGAGCAAGTGTTTTAGTCCAAGAGAGTGGATCACCCCTCTTGGAAGAGCACAAACTACTGAAATTGAGTAATTTGAGGTAGAGAACATAGAGTAATTGCTAGATTTGGGAAGGGCTTTAGAGTGGATGGGATGGATACACCGAGAGGAAAATTTCCCGCACCTAGCTTCCCATTCTTGAATTCATTCCACATCAAGGTTATATACATCCAGCATGAGCAAATGAAAGTATTGCTAGTTTATCACTTTGGAGTAGAATTCATGGACAGAGTGATGAACTCACTAAACCTTGTGATTCTACCTATGGTGGTATATGATAGAGTAGGATTTGACAATCTACATTCTATTATGATGTTATGGATGTGTATGTCCCAAATCTTCTCTCTTTCAACACTCAAGTAGAAATTTGTTATGTAGTGAGACCAAAAGTGATGTTTAGAGATTTTGTGGTTAAAATTTTTGGTGAGGAGTATTATCAATGAGTGATAGCTTTTGAGGTCCCAATGGTAGTCCCGATAGTTCATGCTTCTTCTAGAGTGATCATATTAACTCTCTATTGAAGTAGACAGTAGCAATTGAGTATTGTAGGAACCATGGATCCATAATTGCAGGAGTTGGTGCAAGGGATGTTGAACAAATTTTGAGAGATTAAGATAGCCATGGAGGCATTACAAAGTAAAGAGCAGATCCTCAAGAATGATCAAGCAATGCAAGAAGAAGAGTCATCTCAAAACCCAATACTACGACTGAAGTACTTGGAGAGGCACTTGTGCCTACAAACCTAGTCAATGATGAAGCCACATTGCTACTCCAGATGAAGAAGACCTGCAACATCGAGCCTTACAAGGGGTAGCGTATGATGGGAGTAGTGGAAAATTGGATCTTGAGAATGAAACAATGTTTTTGATTGTTCTCAATAGAGATCATTGAGCATGTTATAAGCATGTTTGCATGTGGGTACTTGACTGATAGAGAGCCCCATCAATCGTGATTCTAAAAAGAGAAAATTATTCAAATTATTAAGTGAACTTTTTATTGTAAAAATAAATATCAATTCCCAAAAAAAACAACCTTCACATGGTACAATGCTTGGGAATGATCCATGACCTCCCTTCTTGGTTGCAAGAAGGGAGGTCACATTGACAACAATGCAAGAAGGATTGCTAAAGAATATCCAATTGGTGGATTTTATGCAAATAGCCCAAATCTAACTATGGAGATTGAGACAGAAGAAAAATGTACAAGAGTATGTGGAGGCATTTTTGGGTCTAAAAGTTGCAATAACCGACATGAGTCTAGCAGAGGCTCTCAATAATTTCAAAAGAGGGTTGAAGGAGCGGATTTGCCAAGAAGTCATGGTGCAAAGTCCTCATATGGTATTTTAAGCCATTGCTTATGTGCAAAGAATAGCAGGGGCATTGGGTGGAGGTGAAGGAGTAGTTTCACCTCAATATTATTGGGTAGAAATGCCACGCATGGGTGGACCAGTACCAATGGAATTGGGCAACCTTTGGTTTTGAGATTGAGGAGCACGACCGCTTCAAGGAGAGCATGGATGGGTAGAAGAATGGAGAGATGGAGTCCTACAAGGAGAAGGAACTCAAGGAGAACAACACCATTGTTACAATTGTGGCTGTATTGGGTACATATTTGCCAATTGTTGTGCTCGTCTCCCTAGAGGCCCTTGGCCTTGATACATGCAATCTTTGAACAACATGGAGAGATGCATTGAAGAGGAGGAAGTGGAAATCACTTTGGAAAACAAAGATTGCCAATAAATGTACCTTACGGCCTTACTGGCTCAATAAGGAAGCAAAGAAGTAAAGGAAGGAAGAAGATAAGCATGCAAAGGTCCCAAAAGGTAACCTTACAATTGATTGTCATGAATGGAATCCTAGAAGGCAATCAAGTGAGAGTATTAATAGATTCGGGAAAAACAAAGAATTTCTCATCTTGCTCTATTGCAATAAGATTGGGAATGGATCTAGAGAGAGATGACAACAAAGAATTAGAGTTACAAAATGGGAAAATAGAAAGGATTGAATCATTACTTAGACGATGTTGCAAGGATAGTAAGCTCTTGAGAATGCATTGAGCACCTGGCTACTTGTGCTTAGGCTATATTCTTTGTCAATGACTCAAAAGTTTTCTTGACACTGGCTCTATTTAGTGACCTAATAATAATAGCTCTTCTGTTGGGCAATTAGTCTACTTTTGTTCTTGAATGCAGACCCTTATTAGTGGCTATTTGGGTTGGCTTCTCAGATTATTGCTATCCTTCATGTGCCAATAGCTCTTGTTCTTGGTCTATTATTCTTGGTTTTTGTATTTTTTGGCTTGGTAGATTTGTAGCACTGATCTGGTCTGGTGGTGTTTACAGAATGGCCTTGATTTGTATGGCCGGCTCAGGTCTGTGCAACCAGATCAACAATTTGATCCAAATTGCATTAGCTAGTCTAGGAGATCCAAAAGTGGAGTTCTCTTGTTCACCCTAACACTCTTCTTGGAATTCAATGGGCGGATTCAATCATTTGGGACAGCACAACATTCACCACAATGACAAGTTTTGCAATTTATAAACACCTTTTGGAAACTCCAACTATTTTAGAGAATATAATGATCACCTCTGAGCTTCTACAATTTTTCAAGCAATAAAACATGTAACCAAGCAGAACAGAACTCTGAGCAAAACTTCACAACATAAACTTCATGTTTGCCAAACCAATACTCAAAGAAGTCTCCTGCACCAGCAATCCCGTCTGGCTCTCAATGTTTTCACCGCTGCCTTATAAGCAACCAACTTCAAAATTCTTCATCTTTGTTCACGGCAAACTCAGCTGCAAAAATTCCTCTCTATCCAAGCTCCTCTTCCCTATTCAGCCAGATCAGTCATTCTCTTGAAGCATTGCCCTTCATGTCTCAGCTTGATCCTCCACCCTATTGATGTTCTTTGATCTCTCTCCTACCTTTTCTTTCTTTGTTGCTCTTCAACTTGACTCCTGTTTTCCCCACCTTTGTTGTTTGAGCTGACTCTTGCTTTTCCTACCCTACTGCTCTTCAATCTCTCTCTTTGCTTTTACCCTCTTCTGATGTTCTTCTCCAAACAGCATGCATGCTCTACTTTTTTTTCTTTCACACAAACCGCAACAATGTCACCTAGCTCAAGCCTCAATAACTCCAACTTTTTGTCAAGATTGTCTATTGTTTTCAGTAATTTAGCTATTTGTTGGACAGACTTGTGATTTTGTGCAAGTGTGTCCCTTAGCTGAGTACACAATCGTTCTAGTTCTATTAGACAATTTGAAGCCTCCTTTTAAACTGCCAATGCATCCACCAAATTCCTACGGTAATTGTCTCAATCCTTTCTTAGTTCCTTCATCATCTCCACGTGTTGCGCCTCAATAGCTGCATTAAATTCTTTAGAGCATTGAGTAGCGTACACAATTCTACAAGTTCACTGGAAGAAGCCTTAATCTTTTGGTCTGCTTCATCTTGAATCATGCACTTGAGTTTGTATTATTCCTTAAGTCTGCATAGTGTCTGCTCTTGCTAAAACTCAAACCTCACTCACTCACGCTCCTCCTCTCTTTTCCTTGCATCAATAGTCCTCTTCACTCCTCAGGCATTTCTCATCTTTGTAATCATACAATGAGGATAATCTTTGCTGATCTGAGTCAACACCTATATTTCCTCCAAGCAGACTATGGTGTCTCTTGGATCAGGCACTTTGCAGCCCCTACCAAAATGAGGTTCTTACTTTATGCAGATATTTCTTTACTCAACTTCACAAGCTTTCTATATTTTGCATACATCTTCAAAATAATAGGTCTCTTGAGATTGCACTCCTATTGAAGTTCTTGAATTCCAAAAATGGTACCATCTTCTCCTACAAAACCCTATGCCTGATTCCTTTCAAAATAAACCTTCTCTGATTGCCTCTTCCAAAACTCCTTGTCCTGGTCAATTCTTCCAAACCTTCCTTCCTTGACTCCTGTCCTCCTTTCTTCTCTGTTCAATTCCCTAAAAAAATGGTTGTTATCTATTCCTTTGATTCCTCAAACCTTTTTTTCTCTATTCCTTTGATTAGATTCCTCAAAACCCTCTATTCTATGTTCCTTTGATTCCTCAAACCTCTCTTTTGTTGAATTCCCTTCCATTCCTCTTTGTTCCTACTCTCCTTTGGTATCTTCTTGTCATTCCTTTCTCTTTGATCCTTCCCTATCTTTTGTCACCCAAAACTGTATTCAATTCTTTTCTATCATTCAAACTTCAGTCCTCTGTTCAAAACCTCAATTTTTCCAAACCTCAATTGTTCCTTTGATCTCTTTCTCCTTCCCACTTCCTTCATGTCCTCTTCTCTCTTTGTCTCCTCACCAAGTTGCATGGGACACTACTTCTTCAACTACTACTTCCACACTATTCAACACATATTATTACTCCTTGAACACTTCATTTGTTCAAGTCAAGAACCCACAAAAGCAACCATCAGATAAAATAACCTAAGGATTTTGGCAACCTCGACATCACAACATCACACAGCTGCAGCAAAAAAACTTTCCATCCACTGCTCCACAATGAATCAATAGCAGGTCAACAATGCATTCAACACCCACAAATGAAAGCAAATGAAAGCTATCTTGTCTGCTCTCCTCCCCTCTCGTGCCTTCCAATAACACTTGTGCCTTTGAAGATTTCTTGCTTCCCCTATTTCTCCCTCTCTGCCTTCCTTTTGATTCCTCCCGATTTCTTGTCTTTGATCCTCAGTCTCTTGATTTCTTTTTAATCCCTCTCAAAGAAAAAAATCCCTTCTTGTTTTTGATCCTCCCTCTCCTGATTCCTTTTCGATTCCTCACAAGGACCTTTTCCCATCTTTGATTCTTACTCTTTTGAGTTCTTTCACTACTGCAGTCTGGTTCCTTTACTATCTTCTTGACTCTTCTTTGTCATCAAAACCCTTTGATCTTCCTTGATCCCCAACTCCTTTGATATCTCCTTCTTTGCCAATGCCAAGACTCCTTAACTCTCTTTTGAGTTTTCTCCTTGTCTTCTTTCCTCTCTTCCTTATTCCCTCTTTTCTTTCCTTGTTTTGGGCAACCTCAAAGCAACCCTTCTCCTGCTCTCCCCAGGCCAAAACCCTGCTCTTTCAAATTCTATCCCTTCACCAAAACCCTGCTCTTTCAAATTCTATCCCTTCACCAAAACCCCACTCCCCTATTTTCTTCCCCATTCTTCCTATTCTCTCTATCACTCTTTTCTCTTTTTTCCTGATCAGTAACTCCTTTAATATTTTTCCCCTTCTCAAATTTTTTTTCTTGGGCGTGACTCTCTCGATCCCAACTCTCCTTTTCTTTTCAGCCGGCCCTCTTTTCCCATTCCAACTGCTAACCAAAACTCATAAAGATCTCATTTATCTGGGTGCTAAGTCTCCATTTTCCTTTTTTGCCTTCCACTTCTGTCCTTCTCAGGCTTTCTCTCGAAGCGAAAACCCTTGCTGCTGCCAAGAACTAAATACTCTGGAGATCCTAGTAGCATAAACAAAAATTTTGAGTCTATGAACAATATACATTTGGGCTTATGAAGAACGTAGAAAAAAAGCTTCCGAGCTCATGACCATAAGGAGAAACTTCTGAGCTTATTCAACTCTCAAAACTCTTCCAAGCTTATGTAACACGCAAATAAATCCTGAGTCTATAGCATCACAAAACAACCTCCGACTTACCAACGACATAAAAAATACTCCAGAGATGCAATAACATAAAAGATTCCGAGTTTGTTATAACATGGAAAGAAAAAACTCTCACTCCCAAATGGCACCAATGGTACACATGGATTATTTTCTTGATGACAATGTGTAACACTCTATGTAGGAGAATATCAGGAAGCAATTGAGTGGCAAGTGATACATATGAAGCTCATTATGATGCAATCTTAGGCATGCCATGGATGGAGCATTACAACCCTATGGTAGATTGGAGGAAGAAAGTAATGAGAATCCATAAATGGTCAATCATTGAGGTTAAAGAAAAATCACATAGGCAAGAGTTTCCTCTCTTTTTCATAGGGATGGTAGCTATCTGTAAGACTGATAGAGAAGTCCAGAGTGCACAACTCAATGGAAAAATTCTTGAGAAATTGAAGGATGTGGTGGATGAGTTCCAAGATGTCTTTCTTGATGATCTACCCTCAAAATTACCACCAAAAAGGAAAGTAGATCATAAAATTGAGAAACTTCCGATTAAGACACCTCCTTGTAAGGCCCAATATTGCCTATCACCTCATGAGTTGGAGGAATGTAAGACTCAAATTGAGGAGATGCTACAAAAAGGGTTCATCCAACCTAGCATATCACCATATGGGGCTCTTTTCTTGTTTGTGAAGAAGAAGTATGGTATAATGCACATGTGCATTAATTATTGGGGTCTCAATCAACAAACAATGAAGAACAAATACTCCTTACCTTGCATGGATGACCTGTTTGATCAACTCCATGGAGCAAGATACTTCACCAAATTGGACTTGCGGTGTGGTTACAATCAAATCCAAATTGCAAAGGATGATGTGTATTCCTTTCAAACCAGATATGGCCACTTTGAGTATCTTGTGATGCCTTTGGCTTCACTTATACACCTTCTACTTTCATGAGTCTAATGAATGATATATTTTGTCCATACTTGGATAAGTCTATTATCGTCTTCCTAGATGACATCTTAGTATACAATAACATGATGACAGAATACAAATAGCATCTACAAGAAGTCCTCCAGATTCTACAATAGAATCAATTATATGCCAAAATCTCAAAGTGCAAGTTTGGCAAGTCTGAAGTAGACTACTTGGGGCATGGAGTAAATTTAGAGAGCATTCAAGTATTTATAGATAAAATAAAGGTAATTCAAAAATGGAGTGCCTCAAAAGATCAGACTCAACTCAAAAGCTTCTTGGAGTTGACAAGATTCTATCGATGATTTGTCAAGGACTTTCTCCAAGGTTGCATAGCCTTTAACAACACTACTTGGCAAGGGGAAGAAGTCTACATAGAGAACCACACAAGAGTTGAACTTTCAAGAATTGAGAGCCATCTTGCTACATGTGCCAATCTTGAAGTGGTATGACCCAAAATGTCCAATCAAGTTGGCTATATATGCATCAGGCATAGCAATAAGAGCAATCTTACAACAAGAATGGCATGATGGATCGCATCCAATTGCATATTTCTCTTGAAATTTGTTACCGATGTCGACGGGATTGGATGGTCTTGAGAGTGCGCCAGGCACCTGGCTGCTTGCGCTTAGGTTACACTATTCATCAATGAATTGGAAGGTCCCCTATAGTGTGCCAAAGGCTCTACTCTTTCATCTGATTGTAGTTTCCTTCTTTTTATGGAGCAATATTTCCATAGTTGCCATAGGCTCTACTCTTTCATCTGATTGTAGTTTCCTTCTTTTTATGGAGCAATATTTCCATAGTTGCTCCTATCTGTAGTCTCTTTGTAGGGCTGCTTGTGTTGAGTCTCATGGGTTAACGTTGGACCTCATGTACCACTAAGGTTTGTTCATGTTCTATTAAATTTTAGGTTTGAGGTTTTTGGATCTGGTGGGGTTTGTTTGACAGGTCTCAAGCTATGGCCAGACTCATTTCAGAGCAAACAGATCATCAACTTGATCTGTCTACATGTACCGGACAGGAAGCTCCAAGAATGGAGTTATTCTTCCTGACACTCTTCATAATACACAATAACACATTCATTCATGAGAGCCACACATTTTGCAACATGCCCTCATCTTGCTATTTATAGGTCTAATTCAAAAGGAAAGCCTCCAATTCCAAGTTACACATTAATTTATCCTAAGTTCCTACAACTATCAAATAAGCACATGAAAAGAACAATTACAATCAACTTCAATTCTGGGTTTTCAACACGTTCTCTCTCACTTTCATGTCTTGTTCAAGTCAATTCAACTACAAACCTTTCTCTCTTCATTTGTCACTGTCCAAGCAAACTCAGCTGCAAGGCTTCCTCTCATCCTCTATCACATCAAGATCTAGGTCCTATCACAAGCAAACTCAGTTCTCTCAAAGCCTTCTTTCCCTCTTCTACCTTGTCACAGCCAAGTTCTAAGCTCTATTACAGTCAAGACTTCAGCTCTTGTCACATTCATGACCAAATCAACTTTGAGGATTCTTCTCTTCCTCTTACCTCTTTGTCTAGGTAATTTCAACTATGAAGTGTCTTCTTTTCCTCTGTTTTCTCTCTGGCTAAACACTTCAAACTCTCTATTGTCTTGCTTCCTTCCAAGCACTTTTCTTTCCTCTTCGAGAGTTCCTCCAGCCAGAACTCTTTCTCTAAAACCCCTTGCTCAGGTTAGAAGCCTCTCCCTTCAATATTTTTCCTCTTCTGTCCTTGCTCACCTTCAAAGTCTTGCATAGCCAGCCTTCTCTTGTAATTTCCTTATATCTTGTCATAGCCAACTCACATCACAACCTTCTCTTCTCTTTTGTGCCCTAGCTCAGCCAAAGACACCCCTCTCAAAGCATTTTCCTCCCCTTCTCTCTTCCACAGCCCAAGACTCTCTCAAAGCATTTTTCTTCCCTTCTATGCCCTAGCATTCCATGTTCCTACATAGCCAGACTTCCCTCTCCCACTGTTCCACACAAAGCAATTCAGAAATTCTCTTCTCTTGCACACCCACAAGTTCTTCCTTGCAAAAATTTCTACTACAACCCTCTCTCTCTAGCTTTTCCTAGCAAAAATTCCACTCTTGCATCCCTTCACAATCCCTCTCTCCTTCAAAATCTTCCAGTTAGAACCTTGTTCTCCTCTCTCCTCTTCCCTTGCAAAAATTCCACTTCTTACAACCTCACCAAACCACTTCACATTCTTATGAAAATTGCCTTCTTGCAGCCTCACAAACCCTTCACTCTCTCCTGAAAAAATTGCCTTCTTGTAGCCACTTTCCAAACCCTTCACTCTCTCCTACAAAAATTGCCTTCCTGTAGCCACTTTCCAAACCCTTCACTCTTTCTTGCAAGAATTGCCTTCCTGCTGCCACTTTCCAAACCCTTCACTCTTTCCTGCAAAAATTGCCTTCATGCTGCAACTTTCCAAACCCTTCACTCTCTCTTGCAAAATTGTCTTCCTACAGCCCTCACCAAACCACTTCACATTCTTGCAAAAATTTATTTCCTGCTCCCTCACCAAACCCTTCACATTCCTGCAAAAATTGCCTTCCTCCAGCCCTTCACAAACCCTTCATTCTTTCCTGCAAAAATTGCCTTCTTGCATCCACTTTCCAAACTCTTTACAAGCCTTCTTCTCCAAACATAAACATCACTCTCTTTCAGGAAATCTTAGTTGTCCCAACCTATTCTCCTTCTCTTGTTACTCTCTCTCCAAACCCTCCTCTTCACCCTATTACAGTCCAAGCCTTTGATAGATTTCTCCTCTCCTCTCTTGTTCCCTTCTCTCTTTGAATGCTCCTCTTCCCGTGTCTAGTCTTGCCATAAGCTCCTTTTTTCAGAAAAAAAACTCCTTGTCCCTCACTCAAACCTTTTTCTTTTCTCTTGTCTTGATGCTTAAAACTCTTTTGCTCTGATACTAAATGAAAAATACTCCTAAAACCATAGTATCATAAAAAAAATCCTAAGCTCATGTAACATAAATGTAAGCTCCAAGTTGGTGTAACCCAAAGAAACTCTCAAGCTCATGCGTCATTTCAGAACCCTCCAAGCTTATGAAACATAAAAGAACTTCTGAGCTTACCCAACTCTTGAAACTTCCCTTGAGCTTATATCAACACAAAACAACTTCCAACTTTACAATGGCATAAAAAATTCTCTCGAGACACGATAACATGAAATAACTCCCAAGATATAATATCATTAAAAAAATGCCAAAGTCACTATAACATAAGAAAAACAAAACTCTCATACAAAATGGCACCACTAGTCACATGGATTAGTTTCTTGACAACACCGGCCAAGCGCAACTATCACACCACAGAATGAGAAGAGTTGGCCATTGTCCTTGCAACCAAGCATTGGAAGCACTATTTGGGTGAGAAGGCATTTGTAGTAGAGATAGACTACAAACCTCTAGTCTACCTAGACACATAGAAAGATCTATCTCATAGCCAGATTTGGTGGGTAGAGTGGCAACAACTCTTCAACATGACAATCACCTACGTAGAAGGTAAGAAGCAACTTGCATATGCATTCACTCACATGCCGCTGGCAAACAATTTGATGGCAGAGGTTAACATTAACCCTGAATTCTGGCCAAAGATTATGGGTGCTGCAAAAAATTGATCCATAGATTGTAAGAGTGCAATCATCCAAAGGCATCGCCAACACCCAAGGACTTTCATGATGGTAGATTATGGATCCCAATATCCTAAAATTACGCAACCACCATTCTAGCGGAATGTCATGATTTGGCCATTACATGTCATGTTGGAGAGGACAAGACATTGGAAGCAGTCCAACGCCATTACTATTGGCCCAAGATGAGCAATGACATGATGGATCACATACACAACTGCCTACTCTATCAATAGAATAAAGCTTCTAATCAAGCTCCTGTAGGGCTTCTTCAACCTCTCCTCACTCTTACATAATGTTGGAAACATGTGAGTATGGATCTTGTTTATGAATTACCCAAGACCGCCTCAAGGTTTGACTCCATCATGGACTTTGTGGACCGGCTCAGCAAAATGATTCATGTACCAAGGATGTGACCACTCCACAACTAGCTCAATTATACTTAGATGCAGTCTTCTCTCACAATGTTTTTCTTGAGTACTCATCATCAATAGAGGCACTCAATTCACCCGTTTATTTTGGCAAACACTTTTTGGTTTCTTCAAAACCAAGTTGGCCATGTCCACAACATACTACCCACAAATAGATAGACAACAGAACGGGCTAATTGCACTATTGAAGACATGTTGTGCAACTTTACCTTAAAAGAGCAAGAGAGGTGGGACTGTGAGCCGGCATGTCTCTCACTTAGGATGAACCTCTGATGGTTATTATGGTAGCACACACACCATAGACTAAGAAAGCAAGGAACCCCAACTCCATCATACTCCTCCAAGGCTAACACTCCAAGACTCAAGACATTGCTCACTAGAGAACTCAATGAGAGAGAGATAGTTGCAAATGAAAGGATGATGAGTACCTCCTCACCCCTTGTTTATATACTTGTGAAATAGTCGTACCAAAGTTAGTAATTACCGTAGTAACTCAAGTTACTAGACTAAAAGTCAAGTAAAGTCAAAAAGTAGAAAGGAATATCCATTCACATGGGCATATTCCCCTAAGCATGTGTTCTTATCTTGACCCAACCACTAAGTCAAGGATTCCTTCACATGGGCTATCCTTGGACTAAAGAAGAATCCAAAACAAAAAGGCTTGCGGACCCAAGAGTTCTCAACTCTTTCCTCAAAGCCAAACACCTAGGAATAATACCAAGTCAACACACTAAAATCCAAAATAGTAGTGCTCATCTTTTCTACTTCCTCTAAAGTAAAGTCCCCTCTATCTTAGCTATGACTAACTTTAGCTAACCATGACTAATAAGGAACCATTCTTTATCTCTATATAAATAATATCTCTTAAGTACTTGTAATACCAAGCTAAATATCACAATACCCCACACATGCACAAATGGGTGTTATAGGACAACCTACTCCCCTTGGTGGAATTCACTTACAATAATTTGGTGAATGCATCCACTCGTGTCACACCTTCTAGTTTGATGAAGATCCGTCCAATGCTACCAAGGTCAATGCAGTCAACACATTTGTTTCTTGAATCCAACAAGGTGTGGGGAGCGCCAAGCATAGATTGCAAATTGCACAAAATTGATAGAAGCAATATCCCGATGTACACCGTAGGCACATGGAGTTCAATGTTGGTGATCAAGTGTGGTTGTCTACAACCAACCTCACATTATTTGGCCCTTGTAAGCTTAGACCTCATTTTATTAGGCCTTTTTCTATTCTTTGTCAAGTTGGCGTTGTGGCCTCGAGCTACCATCACACATGAAGATCCATCCTGTGTTCCATGTTTCCCTACTACAAAAATATGCTCCCCAATTGGACCATTGTCATTCCACACAAGACCTTTGACCTTCTCCAATACTCGTTGATGCTCGGAGGAATATGAAGTAGAGCGTATCCTCCAAAAATGCATACGTGGTACTTGCCATCCACAAGTGGGCTATTTGGTGCAGTGGAAAGGTTACCCCTCTACAAGGCAACCTAGGAGGATGCTGCCAATTTGACACATGCATTGGTGTTGGTACAAGCGTTTGAGCAACAACTACATAACAAGGACATTATGTCTTAAAGGGAAGGAGGTTTGTAATACCAAGAGCTAGCCTTATGATCTTGATATGAAATTTGGTTTGGTAACATCTGGAGTGATATTATGCATGATGGGAAAAATAGATTGCATATAAGTATCACCAAAAGAGTACTTCTACAAATAGTGCAAAAACTAAAATAGACTTGAAAACCTTAAAACCAATAACTAGACATATGATTTAATGGTGAGAATTGGTTCAATAAAATTTGGAAATATTTTACACATGATGGAATAAATAGATTAGAAAGAGATATCATCAAAAGGGTACTTCTACTAATAGAATAGGAACCAAAAAATGCCTAAAATCTTTAAAAGCAATTTTAGAGGCCTAAACAAATGAATTAGGCCTTGAAAATGTGTGGTTCTCCCCTCAAACAAAGGAAAGGTTGGCCTTCCCTCCCCCTTGGTTTGTCTCCTCAAGAGCTTTCCAATGGTATCTCACCCACGTGATTTTGACATTCTTATAAGAAGATTCTCTAAAAGATTCTCTTTGGTCAAAGCTTGTTTGACCAACCAGATAGAATTAGGACCAACATGTCACCCATCCAAGTAAGTAATCCAAGGGTGTAGCTTGCTGACATGTCACCTATCTATGTGTCTAATCCTATGGTGGAGCTTCCTTGGAGAAGATCCTCTTTGTTTATATAATAAAGAGAAGGTGTTCCTTTGGAGCATCGGATGCTTGAGTGTGAAATTTGTATTTTCTCTCTTCTCTTGCCATCAAAGTATTACAATACTTTATTTACCATTTTGGAATGGAGTTCATGGATATAGTAATCAATTTGCCAAATCCGATGATTCTACATGTGGGGATATATAATATAGAGTGGGATTTGACAATTTATATTCTATTATGATGCAATAGATTTGAATAAACCAAATCCTCTTCCTTTCAACACTCAAGTAAAAATCCATTATGGAGTTTAGCAATGTAGTTAGTAAGGTTAATGAAGTAGAGAATAAGCTAAATTAACCCAGAATAAGCCAAAAGCATCTAGGAAGCTTCTTGGGAAGCTTCCCAACTAACTTAACTTGCACCCCAAGCAGGAAGCTTCTAGAAGCTTCCAACTACCTTGGCTTGCACTCTAAGAAAGTGGCTCAAGAAAGCTTCTTCAAAAGCTTCTCAAGTGCCTTGTATGCTACCTATAAATACCAAAGCCAAAGCTCATGCTAGGCATTTGAGTTTTCTCACATTCAAGTGTCCCAATGTGAGTTTCCATTCTCCTATTTCTATCCTCGGGCTCGATCTTTCACATAGTTAGACCAAGTGATGTTTAAGGATTTTGTAGTCTGCAATTTTGGCAAAGAATATTATCAATAATGATAACATCTAAGGTCCCAATGGTTCTCCCAAGGGATCATATTAATTCTCTATTGAAGTATGAAGTAGCAATTGAGCATTTACTATTGTAAAAATCATGGAGTCTCATTTGTAGGATTTGATGCAAAGAATGTAGAAGATGTTGAGAACAAGGTTTGGTAAATCAAGATGACAATAGAGGCATCAAAAAGTCAAGTATGTACCTTTAGAAACTATAAGGTAATGTAAGAAGGGAAATCATCCCAAACCCAATAACAATGGTTGAAGTACCTAAAGAATTATTCATGCTTGATGACACCAATGTCATGCCATTTGTAGTGCTGCATCTAGATGCTCGGACACTAAAGGTCCAATGATAGTAGTTAGAGTTATTTCAATAGTATCTCAAAGACTACTTTCCGACGGTCAGATTTGGTGTTCGGGGTACTGACTTCACGGTGGGGCACACCGTCACTTTGCACCATTTGCACCGTTGGGTGTGCCATCAGAGGGACCGTTAGGGTTTCAATGCTAGCTCGAGTCCAGGGGGTATAGTTTCAAAGTGAGCTCCAGAGAGCTCACTTCTCTGATGTTGAGCCTTCGAGTTCCTGGCTATGGTGGATAGAGGCCGGCGAGCGTCACCTGGATTCTCTATGCTTGAGTGGGTGTGGCTTGATTGTAATCAGTGCCCAGTTGTTGGCAGTTTATAGAGTGACAGATCAAGTACTAATCTGAGTTGAGTTGAGTTGAGAGTGTTAAGCAATCTGATTACATCAGAGAAGTGAAGTCAAGGGGAAATCGGGTGCAGGAACTATGAGTGTTGGTGGTATCTCCAAGCTTGGTGGATAGTTGGTAGCTTGATTCAAGTTCTATGTTTCCCTACTGTATAGAAGCTCAATCAATTGACGCAGATTTGGCAGTTAGGTGAACGGTGTGCGGAAGCGCTGGCCAAATTTCAAGCAAAGAAGGAGCAATTTTTGAGCAGTGGTTGTGATTTTGAGCTCAAGAGGTGAAGGCAGGACCAATTTGCTACGAGTTGGGCTCAGAAAGTCAAATTCAAGATGGAGTTGGGAAGCTCTTCTCATGAAATTGTGATTTGGAAAAACCCGTTTTGTCAATTTGGCTCGAGTGGAAAGTTAGCGGGGGATTTGGCGGACAGCCATCTTTCGGGTTTACGTCAGATTTTGGAGGAGTTTTTGCTGTTTGGCAAAATTTGGAGGAGTTTTGCTAGTTTGGAGGACTTTTGCAGATTTGGAGAAGTTTTGCCAATTTTGGAGGAGGTTCAAAGTGGCAACAAGAAAGGCCTCATTTGGTTGATAGAGGCTTCGAGGCATAGGGCTGTGGGCTATGAGAGGCTACAAAGGCCTAGAAGGGCCAACAAGCCAACTTGCTAGCGTGAGGCTAGCTAGTTTAGAGTAGATCTTGGTCATTGGTTGGCAAAATCTGCCTTTCCTACTAGATTGTGCGCAATAGTGTTTGACCCCTAGATCTCTTGTTCCTAGACTGGTGCCCTAGCCAACTGGTCCACCCTCATTTGTTGTCCTAGTGACTGTGCCACTGTTATCTATACACATGTAGCTGTGGCTAGGAGAGGCAATTTGATCCCATTCTTGGTGATCCTGGTAGCTTAGGACTTAGATACGAACTCCTCTTATGTCAAATGCCAAATGGTGGCAGAGTCAATCCCGTGTTGTGTTATGAGATGAAGGGTTTTTGTTTAGATTTCTTGTGATTGGACCCCCTCCATTCTTTGCTTCCTGTTTGTGCACCACGTTTGTATGAGGTGCCCTGACTTTTGAGCGTTGGTGCTCTGGTGTGCTCTCGGTGGTGAGGCTAGAGTGATGACCAATCAGACTACCTTTGTTTCTCTCCGGTGAGGCAAGAAGTGATGACCTGCAGACCGTGAGAGTGCATGTTATGATGGCAGGTTACAGGTTGCACTTTCTCCTAGTGTGGTTATCTTGGTAGAGTTACATTAGTGGGTGGTGTTTAGTTGGTGCTGGCACTTGGTGGGGTACTTGCGGTTGCGACTTGCGGTTGCAGTTGGTGGTTTGGGTTTGCTGTTGTGGTTACTTTGTCATGACGGAGTTCTTTGGAGATTCCAGAGGAGTTAGCCCTGCAGTACGCAGTGGGTTTACTCGGAGTGGTGCTCGGTATCAGCTTGTATCTCAGGTCCCAATGAGGGAGGAGATTGACTTTGAGTTGGAGTTTGACACAGGAGCTGATTCAGTTGAGAGTGCACTTGGTGTGTCTGCACCGTTGTTGTGGGACATGGATGAGATTTATGGGGCCTCCAAAGGCCCTAGGCGTTACTCTAGTATAGTGGGTACCATTGAGTTGGATGACTTCATCCAGGAGTTCAATAGTTGGTGTGATCTGCAGCAGATGCAGAACCCGACTTTGTTCACACCCTTCATGGCATGGAAGGGGTTGTTTCAACACTTAGAGGGTCCACCAATGGATGACTACCATGAGTTCAGGAGAGCTCATTTGGAGGAGATTGAGTTATGGAGACAATATTGGTCTCCACACTATGTCTCCATCACTTCAGGCTCGGTGGCCAGGAGTAGATCGGTTGTACCTACGAGTTCTAGCTCGAGTAGTGATGGTGGAGCTAGTGGAGGTGCACTAGCTGGAGATAGTGCCACTACGAGTGGAGGTACCGTTGCCTGAGGCCCAGGCAGTCCAGTTTTAGTATGGGATACTGGACAAGGTGTTGCAACGTACAATTCGTGATGCTATGTTGTTGCAGGCTACTTTGCACACTTTGGCAGTAGTCTTTGGTTTAGCTAAGCGTATTGAGCTCAACATGGTGGAGGAGAGAGTGATGACATCTGGATTTGGTAGGGAGACCTCATCCATGGCTGTGACTTCTTCTAGAGGGCAGCAGAGTGCACCATGCCTAGTTGGTTTTTGAGGACAGGGTGGACAGCCCAAATCCTATGGAGCGAGTGGAGGGCCTAGTGGAGTTAGACCCTTACCCTCATTTTTGAGTCAATAGCAGCCAGTGAGTGGTGGTGTTGCTTGTTGGACTTGTGGTGGACCTCACCATAGGAGAGAGTGTACTCAGGGCAGCGGACCTGATACCTTTGGTGCATCACAACCAACATAGAGGCAGTGTGAGCATTGCCACAGATTTGGTCACACTAGTGACCGGTGTTTTGACCTACACCCGGAGTTACGGAGTGGTAGGGCTGCTATGGCAGGTAGTAGAGGAGCTCCAATTCATGGAGGACAAGGTGGTAGAGGTGGTGGTAGAGGATCTACACCTAGTAGGGGTGCAGTACCTGCCCTTACTTTTGACACAGCTATGGCTACTCGGATTGAGCAGTTGGAGCAGAGATTGGCTAGTATGGCTATTGCTCAGAGGAGATCAGATTTAGGTGCTGAGGCTTCCACCTCATATGTTGGTGATAGAGATGCTTTGGACTTCATGTGCGGAGCAGCACAGGTGGATGCATCTGCAGCAGTGACTAGGAGTGCAATACGTGCTCCAGAGCCTAGAGGAGCATCAATGGAGTTGGACCCACAAAGAGGAGAGGTTGGGAGACAGGTCAGACTTCCCCAGTCTTTCACGCTATCTGAGGCATTGCAGACGACATCCATGGTTCCTAAACGTCCCAGTGCAGGTGTGGTAGGTGGTGATGGAGTGCATGATGGACTACCCGCTAGTCAGCCACCTACTACTACACAGACTGAGTCTAGCATGATGTTGGGGGCGGCTCAGCTGACTGTGCGGCATTCTTTGTTTTCAGCCAGTGACATGTTTACATTGGGAGTTGACCCGGCCCCGTGTTCCGGTTGGCTGCCACGTTGTGTGAGAGTAGGGATGGTGCAGTTCCTACTACTAGAGCAGAGGTGGTTGGTAGTGGAGCTGACTTGGTTGAGGAGCATGGGATCCGTTCAGCGACCAGTGGTTTATGGCAGGCAGCAGCGGCTAGACTAGAGGAGTTGCCAGCTAGACCGGCCTTTGAGAGAGCGCGGTTTACACCTAGTGTTGTCCTATTGGATAACCAGAGGGGGATTTTTTGTTTGGTGGGACCTTCAGGGAAGGTCTATACACCACAGAGAGTCTAGTTAGACTCTGGTGTGCAGCCCCTTATGTTGGGGAAAGCTGCAGTTGTTGGTCTGGAGTTACAGAAGACCAATGTGGAGAGGTGTCCATTTCAGATCCAAACATCTCTAGGTGGTGGTTCGACAAAGTACATCACACGTGGAGAGCTTGTTGTCCAGGTTCAGCCTGGTCATCCGACTGATAGCTTGGTGGTGAGAGCTCAGGCTATTGCAACAATAGCTGAGTCATATGATGTGCTAGTTGGGGGAGCAATGTTATACCCCATGGGTTTCAGTATTGACTATTGGGAGGAGACAGCCTCTTATAGACCTGGTTGGTAGTCTAGTGAGGGACAAGTATGATTTCATGGTTGTTCACAGACCTGGAGTGGTGAACCGTGATGCAAATGGGTTGACTAGAAACCCATGTCCTAGCCAGTAGGATCAAACCGGAGCACGTTGGCATGGTGAGACAGATGAGGAGATGGTGCCAAGTTGGCATGCATTGGCCTTTTTGTGTATATCAGACCTGGAGTGGTGAACCGTGATGCAAATGGGTTGACTAGAAACCCATGTCCTAGCCAATAGGATCAGACCAGAGCACGTTGGCATGGTGAGACAGATGAGGAGATGGTGCCAGGTTGGCATGCATCGGCCTTTTTGTGTATATTTGCAAAGGCTTTGGTGGTATCTCTCTCAGCGCATACAGGAGGAGTTATTGAGGTCACAGATCCAGAGAGTGAAGATATTGGTGCAGTTCAGCGAGACATTCATGATGATGTCTTAGTGATGGACTATCTTAGCACTGGTGTTGTGGGTGGAACAGTTGGGGCCAAGGAGAGAGACCGTGTTCTTCAGCGAGCCAGACGGTTCAGATTGGAGGGTAGACACCTTTTGCGTGTATGGGAGGATGGTAGAGTGCGAGTAGTACCACTTCCATCACAAAGACCACTGTTGGTCTGTCATGCTCATGAGGAGCTAGGACATTTTGGAGTAAAGCATACATATAGCTTACTCCAGAGTCATTATTGGTGGCGCAGTATGCAGACCAAGGTACATTAGTTTGTTGCCAGATGTATGGTTTGTGACTGAGTTAGAGCATCATTCAATGCTCCTACACCATAGTTACACCCATTACCTATCATGGGATTGGGTTACCATTGGAGTTTGGACTTCACCAGACCTTTACCGCTGACTGTGAGACATCATCGGTATGTTTTGGTGATGGTGGAGCACTTCTCCAAGTAGATTGAGCTGGTGGCACTTCTTGACAAGTCTAGTGAAGGGACAGCTTACTCGTTCCTGGATCGTTCGAGTTCTTAGTTATTTTGGTGCACCAGCTGAGGTTTTAACTAATCAGGGTACAGAGTTCTTGGGGGGGTTTCAGGTCTTGTGTGACAAGGCTTTGATTGATCATCGTACTACATCCCGAGATCACCCTGAGGCAGATGGCTTAGCAGAGAGAGTGGTTCAGACGGTGAAGAGAGGATTGCAAAAGTATGGTTTGCAGAGAAGCCACTTGGGAGATTGGGATCTCCAGTTACCTTGGTTGGCCATGGGCTATCGGTTCAGCCAGCAAGCCTCCTTAGCATCCTTCTCTCCATACTTTCTACTTTATGGACGAGATCCAGATTTACCTGTAGCCATTTGTCGAGATGCTACTGTAGTTTTGGACTTGGATGACCTTGATGTATGGATGAGCGCATGTTCTTAGCGAGTAGAGATCTTTTGGAGAGTGATGCCGATGGCCTTTGAGAACTTGGCAATTGCTCAGCATAGAAAAACTTTACACTATGCTACCATTCGAGGAGGAGGTTATAGACCCTCGATCCGTTGATTTCATCTAGGCGACTATGTATATCTACAACAGACAGCACCGACGACACTTGATGTTTCTACAGGCCGCACTATCTTGAGAGTGCGCAAGGTTTTGCCATCTAGAGTCCTTGTGTTAGAAGGACGTGATGGTGTTGTTTGGAAGGATCATGTGCGCAATTGTGCGCCATGCCACCTCCCAAACATTGATGGTACTATGGACCCAAGCTTGGCACTTGTACGTGTAGGCTTGAGGTGTATGTTATGTGGCTCTTCTGTGGAGCTGCTACTATGTCAGTGTGTGATAGCTATTCAAGAGGATGGCATATGGCATGTATGACTCCTCCCCTCATGGTGGTTCCTCAAGGACAATGGTTATGTCCTAGATGTACTTGATCTATAGCTAGTTCATTCTTTATATGGTATAGATTGCAGACAGGCAACTAACGATGGGGCTCCATAGCACCAGGCCTCCTGATCTTTGCCCATTAGAGGGTATACCATATACTAAGAGTAGATGGCTATCTGGAGTTAGAGGGACCTAACCGCCAGCTAGGGGGGCAATTGTAGCACTTTGGAGTCTATGTATGACTTATGTGTGAGTTGTGCTTCTATAGTGTATGATGTTGATAGCGATGTATGTTGTGTAGCGATGTATATACGCACGACAACTGTCACGCCATTTGTAGTGCCGCATCTAGATGCTCGGACACTGGAGTTCCAGTGATAGTAGTTAGAGTTATTTCAACAGTATCTCAAAGACTACTTTCTGACTGTCAAATTTGGTGTTCAAGGTATTGACTTCACGGTGGGGCCCACCATCACTTTGCACCATTCGCACCATTGAGTGTGCCGTCAGCGGGACCATTAGGGTTTCAGTGCTAGCTTGAGTCTAGGGGGTATAGTTTCAAAGTGAGCTCCAGAGAGCTCACTTCTCTGATGTTGAGCCTTCGAGTTCCTGGCTATGGTGGACAGAGACTGGCGAGCGTCACCTGGATTCTCTATGCTTGAGTGGGCGTGGCTTGACTGTAATCAATGCCCAGTTGTTGGCAGTTTATAGAGTGACAGATCAAGTACTGATCTGAGTTGAGTTGAGTTGAGAGTGTTAAGCAATCTGATTATTGTGGCACTTTGGAGTCTATGTATGACTTATGTGTGAGTTGTGCTTCTATAGTGTATGATGTTGACAAGGATGTATGTTGTGTAGCGATGTATATACGCACGACACCAATCCTAATCAACAATGAAGCCATGTTGTTACTATGGGTGAAGAAGACATGTAACATCAAGCCTTACAAAGGACAACATTCTATGGGAGTAGTGGAAAATTAGATCTCAAGATGAATTGATACTTTTGATTATTCAAATTGAGATCATTGATCATTCCGCATGGATGTTTGCATGTGTGTACCGAACCAATAAAGCCCTCATATGGTATGATACTTTAGAATAATCATTGTTGGTAAATGAAAGAGATATCACTTGGACAGAGATGCAAGAAAGGCTATTTAAGAATTTCTAATTTGTGGATTCTATGTAGATGGTTCAAACCCGACTATGAGGGTGGAAGCAAAAGCATATCACATAACAATATGTGGAGACATTACTTGTTTTGCATGTCATGATAACTAATAAAAGTCTAGTAGAAGCTCTTGACACTTTCAAATAGGGATTAAAGGAGTGAATTCACCAAGAGGTAATGGTACAAAATCCTCACATGTTTTTGAAGCCATTATGTGTGTTTAGAGAATATTAAGAGCACTTGGAGGAGGTGAAAGGATAGTCTTGACACAACACTATTAGGTTGAAACACCACAATTTTGGTGGACCAATTCTTATGGAATTGGACAACATGTGTTCCCAAGATCAAGAAGCACAACATTACAAGGAGAAGGGAGACAAGTTGAAGAAAGGAGAGATGGATTCTCATGAGCAGAAGAGGCTCAAGCAAGACAACAATGTTGCTACAATTGTGGTCAAGTTAGGTACATAGTTATCAATTGTCATGCCCAACTTCCTAGAGGCCTTTGATCTCCATATAGGTAACCTTTGAACAACTTGGACATACAAATCAAAGAGGAAGATGTTGCATTCACATGAAAAATGAAGATCACCAATAAATGTACCTTGGGACCTTACTAGCTCAATGTAGAAGAGTAAAAGCAAGGGGAGGAAAAGGACAAATGTGCAAAGGTTCAAGAAGACAAACACAAAATGAATTGTGGTAAATGGAATCCAAGAAGTCAATCAAGTGAGAGTATTGATAGACCTTGGAGCAATAAAGAATTTCTTGTCTTGTTCTCTTACAATAAGGTGTAATACAACCAGCTAGACATGTTATCCAGAGGTGAAAATTGGCTTGGTAACATCTAGAATGATGTTGTGTACAATGGGCTAGGAGATTAAACAAAGGTGTCACCAAAAGAGTACTTCTACTAATAAAGCAGAAGTTGAAAATAGCCCAAAAACTTTAAAGCTATGTTTGGAGGCCTAAATGGATGAATTAGGCCTTGAAAATATTTTATTTTTTCCTCTCAAGAGAAAAAAGCTTGCCTTTTGCCCCCATATGATTTGTCTTGTCGGGAGCTTTCCAATGGTACCTTACCCATGTAATTATGAGCTTCTTACAAGAAGATTCACTAATTATTCCCTTTGATCAAACCCGTTTAACCAACTAGATACAACAAAGACTTGACATGTCACCCATCCAAACAACTAATCCAAGGATGGAGCTCATTGATAGGTCACCAATCCATGAATGGATCCTCTTTGTTATATAATAAAGAGAAGGTGCTCCTTTGGGGCATCGGAGGATTGAGGATGAAACGTGTGTTTTCTCTCTTGAAGAGTTCTCTTGTCCTTAGAGTATTATATAAGGTTGGGGATGGAACTAGAGAGGGATGAGAATGAAAAAGTAGAGTTATCTAATGGTTAGATGGAGAAGATTGAGTTGTTACCTTGAAAGGTAATACTCTTTGTGAAGAGTAGCAAGAAGAAATTGGACACCAAGTTGTATGGTCAGCTCATTATGATGTGATCTTAAGTATACCATGGATGGAGCACTACAACCCCACGGTAGATTAGAGAAAGAAAATAATGAGAACTAGCCAAGGAAAATTAATTGGAGATAGAGAAAGATCACAAAGGCAAGAATTGCCTCTCTAAGAGCAACAACTATCGGTAAGATAGATAGATGATTCATGTGTTTAATAAGAGAAGTCCATAGTGCACAACTTGATGGAAAACTTCCTAAGAACTTGAAAGATGTGGTCATTGAGTTTCAAGATGTCTTTCTTAATGATTTACTCTAAAAGATTACCACCAAAAGGAGAGTATGTCATAAATTTGAAATACTTCTTAAGAAGACACTTCCTTGTAAGGCCACATATTGACAAACACCTCATGATTTGGAGGAGTGCAAGGCTCAAATCAAGAATATGCTACAAAAAGGGCTTATCTAACCCACCATATAGAGCTCTTATCTTGTTTGTGAAGAAGAAGAACAATACAATGCACATGTGCATTGATTAATGGAGCCTAAATCAACAAATGATGAAGAAAAAATACCCATTACCTCACATAGATGACTTTTTTATCAACTCAATGGTGCAAAACACTTCATCAAACTTGATTTGCATAGCGGATATAACCAAATCAAGATCATGGAAGAAGACATATACAAAAATTCCTTTTGAACAAGGTATGGTCACTTAGAGTACATAATGATGTTATTTGGCTTCACCACTTTGATGACTTTGATGAATGATATATTTTTTCCATGCATGGATAAGTTTTTTTTTCCTTGATGGCATCTTAGTCTACCATAGGACAATGAAGGAGCACAAGAAACATCTACAAGAAGTCCTCTAGATTCTATGATAGAACCAATCATATGCCAAAGTCTCAAAGTGCAAGTCTGGCAAGTTTGAAGTAGAATACTTAGGACATAGAGTAAGAGAATAAGGTATCCAAGTGTTAATAAATTCAAAAGATATCATTTTGAAATGGAGCACTCCAAAATATCAAACTCAACTCAAGAGTTTCTTGGAATTGATTGAGTTATATTGTTGATTTGTCAAGGACTCCTCCAAGGTTGCACAACATGCACAGCACTACTTGGCAAGGGAAAGAAGTGGATGTGAGGAATTGCACAAAAATTGGCCTTTCAAGAATTGAAAGATGCATTACTACATGCACCAATCTTGAAATGGTTTGACCCAAAACATCCAATCAAGTTGGCTATGGATGCATTAGAGAAATCCTACAATAGGAATGGAATGACAGATGGCACCCAATTTCATATTTATCTTGAAAGTTATTACCAATAGAGTGCAATTATCATACCATTGAACAAGAAGAGTTGGCTATTGTCCTTGCAACCAAGCATTGGAAGCATTATCTTAGTAAGAAGGCATTTATAGTGGAGATAGGTCATAAACCTCTAGTCTAGCTTGAGGCAGAGAAAGATCTATCCCATCAAATGATTTGTTGGGTAAAATGGAAACAACAATATTACATGAAAATCATATATGTGGAAGTTAAGAAGCAACTTGTAGATGGATTCACTTAAATGTGTATGGTGAATAATTTGGTTGTAGAGGTCAAGATGAACCTAACTTTTTGGCCAAGGATTCTTATTGCTACAAAGATTGACCCACAAATTATAGGAGCTCAATCATCCAAAGGTGTAATCAATACCTAAGGACTCAAATTTCATTATAGATCTTGGATGTTATGGACCCAAGAACCACCAATTTAGCAAAATATCATGATTCCACCATGATAAGTCAGGTTGGAGTGGACAAGACCTTAGATGATGTCAAATGAAATTACTATTGGTCCAAGATGAGCAATAAAATGATGGAATATATTTGAAATTTCATCCTCTATCAATAAAATAAAGCCTCTAATAAAGCTCTCATAGACTCCTTTAACCCCTCCCTACTCCTATACAATGTTTGGAGCAAGTCAACATGGATCTTGTTTAAGAATTGCCCAAGAGTACCTCAAGTTTTGACTCCATTGTAGTCTTTGTAGATTGACTTAGCAATAATGAATCATTTGTGTCCTACAACCAAGGATGTGGTTGCTCCACAATTAGCTAAATTGTATTTAGCTATGGTCTTCTCTCACCATGGCCTATCTCAAGTGCTTATCATTGATTGTCGCCCTAAATTCACTAGTTTGTTTTGGAGATATTCTTTGGCATCTTCAAAACCCAACTTGCCATGTCCATGGCATACTATCCACAAACTGATGGACAAAAAAGTGGGCCAATTTCTCTATCAAGGACATGCTCCAAGGCTTCATCTTAAGGGAGCAAGAAATTTGAGACACCTTACTTCCATTGGTGGAGTTCACCTAAAAAGATTTTGTGAATGCATATACTCATGTCATACCATCCTTCCTCATGTATGAAGAACATCCTTCCACATTTTCCAACTCAGTAAAGATCCGCCCAATGCCTATAAAAGTTGATGTTATCAACACTTTTGTTTCAAGAATCCAACAAGGTGTGGAGAACACCAAGCACAAGTTGTAGATAGCCCAAAATCAAAAGAAACAATATGTAGATGTATATCACATGCATGTGGAGCTTAAGGTTGGGAATCAAGTATAGTTGTCCCCAACCAACCTCAACTTAGTTGGCCCTCATAAGCTCAAACCTTGTTTTATTGGCCCTTTTCCCATCATCTATCAAATTGGCATAATGGCCTATCACCTCAAGCTAGTGCCACACATGAAGATCTATCTAATGTTCTATGTTCTCTTGTTGCATAGATATGCACCCCAATTGCACCACTTTCCTTCTATACAAGAAGTAGACCTCGTCCAATACTCATTAATAGTATGGCAGAATACAAAGTCAAATGCATTATCCAGAAATGCATCCATCATACCTATCATTTGCATATAGAATATCTTGTACATTGAAAAGGGTACCCATTGTATGAGGTAACATAGCTAACTTGACCAATGCACCAATTTTAATGCAATCTTTTGAGCAACAACTTTACAATGAGGGCGTTACGTCTTAAAAGCAAGGAGGTTTGTAATACCATTAGCTAGACATATCATCTTGAGGTAGAAATTGATTTGGTAATATTTTGAGAGATGTTATATATGATGGTCTAAGTAGATTAGATAGAGATATTACCAAAAGGGTACCTCCACTAATAATGTAGAGGTAAAAAACACCCTGAAAACTTTAGAGTCAATTTTGGAGAGGTAAAAATATAGAGTTTATCAATTAGTTAGATAAGACTATTGAAATGGCAAGTAGGCCAAATTAGCCAAGAATTATAGTAATAATCTAGAAGTATCCAGAAAGCTACTTGATACCATTCAAGTATTGCGCATGCCAAATGGCAACTTCTATGAGGAAGCTTCTTGGGAGGCTTCTTTGCTAGCTAGCTTGCATGCCAAGTAGGTAGCTTCTAAGAAAAGCTTCTTGGCTAGCTTTGCTTGCATGCCAAGTAGGTAACTTCTAGAAGGAAGCTTTTTGATTTGCTCAGCTTGTACTCTAAGAAAGCCTCTTTTAGGAACCTTCCTACTAAGCTTCTCAAGACCTTTTGTATGTTCCCTATAAATACCAAGCCCAAGCTAATGCTAAGCATTTGGAGTTTTTGTAATCTTCCAAGGATAGGAGACCTTAATTAAACAAACACGGGAGAAAGCACAAAGCTTTGTACTCAATCTTTGATGCCCCAAAGGAACACCTTGACTGTATTATAAGCAAGGGGGACTCTCTCAAGGAAGCTCCAACCTTGGATTAGATACATGGATTGGTGACATGTTAGCAAACTCTACCCTTAGATTAGTTGCATGCATGGATGACATTTTGGTTTTGATCTTATCTAGTTGGTCAAACCATCTTTGATTTGAGGGAATCTTTATGAAATCTTCTTGTAGACATCTCCAAATTGCATGTATGAGATACCATTGGAAATCCCTTGATGAGATAACATTGGGGAGAGGAAGGCTAGCCTTTCTTCTGGAGGAACAACCCACACATTTTCAAGGCCTAATTCATCCGCTTAGGCCTCCGAAACTGGCTCTAAAGTTTCCAAGCTATTTTTGACTCTTTCTCTATTAGTAAAAGTCCTCTTTTGGCAACACCTTTATCTGGTCTACCTGGTCCATCATACATAACATCCTTTTAGATGTTACCAAGTCAATTTTCACCTTTGGATAATATGTCTAGCTTTGGTATTACAAATTTAGGCTATTTTTGGCTCTTGCCCTATTAGTAGAAGTATTCTGTTGGTGACATCTTTATTAGATCTACCTAGCCCATCATACATAACATCCTTCTAGATGTTACCAAGCCAATTTTCACCTATATATGATATGTCTAGTTCTTGGTGTTACAATTTTACTCATTCAAGAGTCCCAAGGTGATTTCTCACCTTGGTCTTTTACATGAGACCTAAATATATGAATTAGGTCTCAAAAAATGAAAGATCCTCCTCCATTAGATGATTTGTTGTATTTTCTTGTTTTTCTCACTGAGAGCTTTCCAATGGCAAACCCATGTTGTTCTAAGCTTCCTCCAAAAATATTACCAAAATATTCATTTTGGTCAAACTTGTTTGACAAACCAAATAAGGCATGGATCACCATCTCACCAATCTATACATTTAATCAAAGGATGGAGCTCGTCAACATGTCACAAATTCATATATTTGATCCAAGAGTGTAGCTCCCTTTTGAGTAGATCCTCTTTGCTATATAATAAAGACAAGGTCTTCCTTTGGATCATTGGAGTATTGAGAAATTAAACCTTATGTTTCTCTTGGTGTTTCTCCTATCCTTAGAACATTACAGCTCATAAGAAGCTTCCAAGGAAGGTTCCTTCTAGAATTCAGCTTAGAGTGCAAGCTAGTCTAGCAATTTACTTGGCATACAAGATAAGCTAGATGTCAACTTGGCATACAAGTCACTAGACCATTAGAAAGTTCCTAGAAGCTTCTCCCCAAGAAGCTTCTTGGATGCTTCTAGAATATTCTTAGACTTTCTTAACTATTTGCTACTTTTACCACCTATTATCTATTATACTTAGCTTCTACTATTATTACAAAAGAAGTGTTGTGATAACTAACCAAGGCATCATAAGGATCTACAAAGTCTAAATAAATATCCTAATATAAAATACTCTCAAATAACTCACCAAAAGGAAGTGTTTAATTTGTTGATCTATTTAGTGTAAGGAAAGATTTATGAAATCATGGGGTTTATAATACCCTAGGTGCATATTAGTTGCTAGAGGTACGTAGATGGTTATAGTTAGCTTAGTTTGGTAGTAATTAAGTTAGAGATATTTTTAACTAAGTTGGTATGGCTAAATAAGAGGAGAAATCTACTATTACTTTGTTGGATGCTAGATTAGGATCAGTTTTGAGTTTTATTATATTATATTAGAGTGGGACTTCTTTATATAATTTTTTAGTAGGGCTTGATATTTTTGTGAATTTATATTGAAGTGAGACCTCCATCTTGGACTTTGTAAAATTGTATCAAGCTCCTATGCACTTTACCATGTCATGTGATCTTTAGTAGTGAATGTAGGTCAAATAAGCTAGATTTATCATGCTCTTAGAATATATTATAATTTTTTATATTAAAAGTCTTAGAATCTTGAAGAATATACTTGGAATATAGGAGAGATGTATGTGAGGCCAAAAGATCATGCGGTGGCCTATTGACTAAAGGTTTCTTACCAAGGGTAATTTAAGAAAACTAGAGATCTTATCAAGGTACTTTTGTTATAATTCTATTGAGCTTATAAAGAGAGGATTATGAGGTGAAAAGGATTCATTCCTTTGTGAACTTGGAGCATAGAATGAGTAAGATGAATGAGATTCTGTGAAAGAAATGAGGCTTTGTGATTATTACTTGTATTGAGAAGTGAAAAGTGAGATTTTTTATTTGAGAGTACCAAGACTATGGTGTTGATCTTAGAGGAACTTTTAATTCTAGAATATTTTTTTGTGAGGATGAGAGAAAGACCTTCTATGTTGATATTAGTGAGGTGTTCTCTTAGAAGAGCTTTGGTATATGAGAGATAAATGAGTGAGTTAAGAGAAGAGTGCTAAATTTGGAGAGTGAATGAGATAATTCTCTTCAAGTTGTTATATTTGATGGTGCTTGATGCATAATTTCTTACCCATTTAGCACATTATGCACATACAAAATATCACCAAAGGTATCTATTGGGTGAGAGACGACTCAATATAAAATTTAATTTTTAGGTCTACATGGAGCTTAAACAAAAGAGAATGAATAATAGGATGAGAAAAGTTAGAAAGTTACAAATTCTTAAAGAGTGAACCAAAAATTCAATAAAAGACACACTTCATATAATTCATAAGGTTTATGTCATTACTATCCACCATTGATACAATTCATATATTTTATGTTAAAGCATAAATAAAGCATCCTACCTTTTAAGAGAAATTTAAGATACATATCAACAAATAAAATATCACACAATCTACTAATATAAATCTCTTTGATAAAGGAAATTAGATTTGCATCCCACATCTCTTACATTTTTGAGCATTTGAGGACATTCACTTTTGGTATGGGCGGGAGAGGGGTACTAGGAGCTAGGGTTCCAAAAAAGGAGTGCAAAATAATTTCCCTTGATATAATTTGCTCTCTCTTTGTTATGAGATGCAAGATCCAAGACCAAGATGTACTCTAAAAAGATACAACATGGAAGTGCATAAGATAATAATCATTGAACTAATAAGCAATCAATGTAACTACATAGTGAATCCTATTGGTAGATGTATGCCTAGTCTAATCCAATATAATGTCTTGTGCTTTCAAACTTGGAAGCTCTCTTTAATCCCTAAATGCTCATGATATAACAGACAAGATTGACCTAAATTATTGGTCCTCCTCTTTGAAGCACTAGGCTTAACAAGATGAGCAAGGAATTGGTTATATATGCATATACTCTCAATAAATCCATTAAAAGTATGTCTCATCTTAAATTTTTACTACTCTAGTACAAATGACATCTTAATCAACCATTAAAAATATGCCTCATCTTTAAGTTTTATTACTCTAGTACAAATGCCTTCTCTTTCTACTATAAGAAACTCAAGCTTATGCTCCTCTCACGCACTTGCTACATATACAATTCAATATATCTATTAAAAGTATACCTCATCTTGATATTGAATGACGTTACAACTTGCTTGCGTAGCTCATATATCTTAGATGCTATTCGGCAGATTTCTCATATAGATACTATTAGGGCCTAGCCACATTTTACCTCTTTTACGGCTTGATGGGGTTTTCCCATCCTTTCTTCCCGTCCTTCATGTGTTCTATGTTTCTTTGTTTTATGTTCATCCTTTTTGTCCCATCTTTATATTTACTGCTGTAGTACAAATGACATCTTGTTTACCATATGAAACTCAAGTCTTTGCTCCTTCTTAGGCACTTGCTTTATCTTTGACAAGCATAGACTTTGTTTCATGGGTCATTGGACAAAGTCTATACTTAATAAAACTATCCTCTTGCTAAGAATATTAAGAACTCCAATTTTCTCTAATATCTTAGTTAGATTCGTAATGATTTTTTCTAGTAAAAATAAATATTTAAAAAAAGATCAATTATTAGTATAGTTTAGTCATGTAAGAGTGCTTATCAAGTCTAACTAAAATTACAGAATAATTAAGATAAAATTTTCTCAATTGTGCCCTAGATAGCACAACCTAAGTTATAATAACTTTATAAACATTTCAACAATTATTTCGAATTTTATTACATAAACTTTGGCATTTCCTATTTCTCTAATTATTTCAAGTTTGCACTGTCCCCCATTATTACCAAAAATGGTTCATTACATGGTACACAAAAATAATTTTCCTATAGAAGTAAACCAAGGCTACTAACAATTTTGCACAAAGAGAAACATTGCTATCGATTTGAGCATCAACGTGAACTCCTTTGGCAAATTAAACATGAAGTTAGAAAAGGAGAAGATATCCCGGTATCCCCTTAGGGTTCCCTCGCCGTCAGGTACAGCCAGCGGCAGCGGAAGACCGGCCAAGAACGAAGCTGACGACTGGGATGACCGGCCGAGCAGGGAGCATCGGGGGAGAGGAGAGGGGCTTTTAGGGTGAAGCTGCAGCCGCACTCATCCTCTTTCTCACACTTCTTTCTTCCCCTCCCTGTATCGAAATTGCGAGCGCTCTGAATCTGCGCAGTTGACCAGCGTTTAACTTCACCCCACAATGAGGGCCAAGGTATGTCATGTCACCGGATTTCGCATGGATATCACTTATCCTTCTCTCCTGCTTGTGTAAATGAGTACATCCTTGCAATGCACGTAGGGTTTTGTCTCGGTTGCAATTTAAGATCTAATCTGAGGGTCTTTTCATATGATCTGTTCACATGCAGTAGATGTCGAAGGTTGTGATTATATATCCTTGTATCCACGCAACCTAGGTAGCACTGGGTTTCTCGATAAGGTGTTTCGGTTTCTTACAGAACCTGCTTCGTGAGGGCGAGTTAGGGTTTTGTCCGGGACGCCCATGGTTTTCACTTTCTGACAATGGTTGCCGTTTGAAAATCAGTGGAAGAAAAAACGTATGAGGAGACTGAAACGCAAGCGCCGTAAGATGAGACAAAGATCGAAATAGGCTGTATCTCAGTTAGCCAGGTTAGAGATACAGCAACAGGCGGCGTGTGGTCTTGTCAGAACGCCGTTTGGTATTGAAGGATTTCAATGCACAGCACAATCGGCTTGTCTTGGAGCAATTCATTGTATGGGCATGCCGCTTCACAAGTGTAAGGGGACGAGGAACTGGGAGAAAGGATCCTTCGGGATCCACAGATTCATGGTTATTCGAACGCGGCTGAAATCTGGTCATACCTATAGCGTTTGGACTACAAAACCGCTGTTGTATACTTGGGAAGTAGACTCCAAAGCTCATTCACGAGATACCTCTAATTTGCCTCTGGAAATCTGCTTCGCCCGAAAGGACAAATACATTGTAAGAAGTGAAATTTTGAAAGGGTTTTGCGCGATGTGTATACCTCAGCATGTCTTGAGTGCCAGTCATTATTTGCAAAAGACCTTTCCACCTTAGATTGATATGTTGCAAAGTTCTGTTGTGGAGTGATTGTTGATTTCATTTTTAAAGATTCGTCGATTGAGAGCAGCCAATCAGTTGAAACACCCTCACATGATGTAGGCAAATGCACAATCTCGTTCGATAAAAGTTAAATAAGTGCATATGACTGTTGACATTAATCATCGAGTAGCCATTTGAGTCGGCACAGATGTGATTAGTATTAACCTCAGGTCCAAAACGGTTGTTCTCTCCTTGGTGGATCTTCTTTGAAAGTAGTTTCAATCACGGTATTGCGTTGTGATCTGATTAAAAACTTTAATCTGTTACTTCAACCACTTTAACGAACATGGATTTATTTATCACGAGAAACATTAGCTTTGGCTGTCTTGGGAATACTTTAGATCATGTATAGTAGTCTTTCGAAATTTTATGCAGCTCCCAGTAGTACCAAGTCTACATGAGTGTTGGGTACTGACAAGGAGAGAGAAAAATGACGGGTCGACGGTGTGAAATTTAAAGATGAAAGAGACTGATTTAGACTGATTGTAACTACCTGATCATGTGGATTTAAGAGGGGACCGGCCACAGTATAACAAGAAATAAGAAAAGGCCTCACCAAGCCGTACAAGGATGAAACTGAAAGGTGAAATTAGTCTAATGAGGATACAGGATGATGGAAGAAACAACTAAAACTTGAACCAACTTTACTAATTGAAGTAACTGAGTGAAGTGTAATGTGCCGAAAAATCTCCAGAGCGTAAATGACATCTGGTGCACCGGAGCAACCCACTCATGATACAGTGTGTCATCTATGCCTCGTATTGTTTTGAATGTCACATCCCGTCATCCTTAGTATTGCTTCTTCTTGCTCTCACCAAACCACACGTAGCTATCTAGCTCCACAGTTAAAACATACAGCGCAGCGAACTGATACTCCTGGCCCACAACTTTTCTTGACGTATGTTCCAGGAACATAAGGCGGAGGAGAAAACGATAATAAAATCTCCTGCTTTCCAACAAGAAAACGTGCACTTATTACTACTAGACCACGCAAGGACAGATTTCACTGGCCAAAGGAAGTAGGACACTACAAAGTAAACGGAGTAGGGACGAGAAGCAGACGCGGGTAGGAGTACTTGAGATAGAGGGTACACGGTGGGAATTATCGCCCACTCTCTATAAATCCGACACCCTCTAGGGACTCCACTGTCTAATTGACCTCTGACTTCAGCAAAACTTGGTGCCCGCGAATTATCGCAGATGAGTTGCGGCGAAATTTGATGTTTCGGACCGTGAGCTGTGAGAAGATGCATTTCCCTAACCTGTGCTCTTGAGGAGCTTAAGTCGAAGTCCTTCCGTGCACCAGAAAGAAAACACTCGAAACTGCAGTATCCAATCTCACCATTGCTGAGCAATTCCGACGGACAATTCCGGTGTCAAATTCATTCCTCCGAGAAACAACTCTCCTTCTCCTCTACATAAAAAAAGCACTCCCGTTTCCGCTTGGGAACGCTTTGCTATTGGACCTCGCAGAGAAATCCCTGCTTCATATTTTCCATGAATGCAGTTGAGTGCTTTCTTGTGAGGAAACTTACTCATTTTAAGTAGTGTAACTCCTAGTTAGGAAAAGGCGACCGCGTAGAACACAAGATTCCTAGTTGCCACTTACATTAAGGAGAAGCTGTGCCAGGTTCTTCTGGGAAAGCTTCTCGGTAAGGTATGGCTTCTCCGTTCTTCACTACACATATACAAGCTGGATTGTTAACAGTGACCTATATGTCCAAGATGTTTCACAAAATGCAAGTCATTGGCAAAATACCCGGACATCAGAATATCCGTGCTATCTGTGTCAAATAGGTGAGGCCCATGCCCCTTTACCTCTCATAAGCAAGGAGGCGTACAATAACTCATTCCATGTATCAGGAACTCCTGGTAAACACCAATGTGCACAATCTATTACAGAACTTCCAGTAAAATTAAAGACATGTCCATCTGGCCTATAAGAAGAAAGAGTCGTGATATTCAGTACAGTCGCGGGTGTGCTAGTCAGCTCCACGGCCTCTTTTAGGTAGAATGCTTTCGAGAAGACTTTCTGAGTTGAGGCATTGATCGGTAGATTGCTAAATGCCATCTTCCAGTGAGAGGGCTCGATGCTTCGGAAAAAGACCTCTGTCCTGTTAAGATCAACATTGTCCTTCACCCACGATGTGATGGTCCTCAAAGCTCTTCGATAAGCCGCTTCGATCTTCATTCCTACCATTAATTGTTTTGCAATCTCAAAGTAGCAACCCAAGTCATATGTCTTATCTCGGGTCCACCAATGGCCCGTGTTGATTACCAAGACATCGGCTTTTTGCCACCTTTTGGCCACATTGCTCATCCTTTCCAGTTTTAACGTACGGCGTACACGCTTTGGCGATCGAGCTGGTATGTCACGGCCCCCATCAACTATGAACGGGCTCCGGTAGTAGTCAACAGACAAATTGTGAGCAGTGAAGCGCACACCGAGGAAAGGGGCGATTTTGGTTATAGGGCCCTTGATTAGCTTCACTGAACTTTTATCGGGCACAGCCTGCAGCAACAGGCAATTCAACGATTCCCACTGCGTACGACCCATTGAGTCACCAACAAACACCACTCGCGATCCGTTTAAACGTCTCAACATATCATGAGCGTTGAATGTGGGTAAGATGCAATCGTGAGGTTGCCATCTCCACTTCTGGTATGTCAAGTTACGGCGACCATTCTTGTGACACAGGAATCCTCTCTCAGCGAGTTTGCAGTTTTGGTACAATGGGTAGTTCTCATCGTGCACCCACTTGCCTGAAAAGATGTCGCAAACCCTTGGCGGCGAAGGCTGCGTGTTGGGCTGGAGAGGAGCGTCGTACGGGGGCACTAATGCAGTGTCCAAATGAACGCCCATCAAAATTCCTGAGGGAAGAAACGTCTGATCGAAAACCCACAAAATTGAGAGGGAAAAGAATAGTACAGGCACTGTGACGTAGAATCGCGGGCCGAAGTATCTCCAGCGAACTCCATCTCTCCACCCCATTGGACGTCGGCTTGAGCGTCTATGACCACTTAATCGGGCGATCTCTCCGCACTGCCATTATCTAGGGGAACCTGCTCCGACCTTCAAGTTGCCCATCGCCTTCTCCACAGAACGAGACAAGCTCTGTGTGTTCACATGTCCACATTGCGCTTCAGTCAGCCATGAAAATCAGATTGGGGTAGGCAATTTGAGATTAAACACATCTCAAGGGCGAGGAATCCTTCATTGAATTGCTCCCTGGAGGCCCCGAAGAAATCCCCGAACTCGATTTTTTCATCTCTGCCTTCTGTTTCCCTGGGAGCTCCATGAAACTTCTGCCAGCAAAAGTCTACAATGAAAGAAAGCACGAATTGCTCGCGCTAGCATGGCCCGGTGAAAATCAACGAATGCAATGATTGGCAGAGTCGATGAACAGTAGAGGTTCACAATCCCCAACTGATGGGGGAATGAGGCCCTGTATCGCCGTTCAAACACTGTAAGCTGGACCTTATGCCCGAAAATATCGTTAAGAGGACGGAGAACCTGCCAACGAACAGGTATTCTTCCACTGAATGCCAACGGAAATCCCTTCGAGCTCCCCTGAGATCGTCCGACTAATGGCTGGGCTGGACAGAAGCAACCAAACCACTTATTCAAGAGCTACATATTTGTGCACACTCACAGCAATGTGAACGCCCCGATAATAAAGATGACACTTTTAGCTTCTTCCTCAGCGGCGATTCAACACAGAAGAACTGTCCACCACATACAATAGATATAGTACTCCGACCCAAACATCTTCTGACAAATCCAGTGCCGCTTCCATGACGTGACGTTACCCCGGATAGTTGGAGGGACGCTAGATCAAGCATGAAAGACATGAACTTTATAAGAGACATGACAAGATTGCCAACTCTCTCTCATCCCATCCTTAACTGCCATTGACATCTGAACATGCAGCGAATTCGCTAGTTTATTCTCTCAAGCGCGATGCGTCTTTCACATTCTGTACCAACCAGAAGACGAAAGCAAATTCCAGTAGCTTTCAGTCTGGAAAGTGATGAACAGCTTGCACGAGTAGTTGACGATACGAAAGGATGGCTAGTTTGGATTGATCATATAGTAGCAGATGAATGAACAGATTTTACTCTGCGCTGCAAGGGTGACATTTGAGTAGTGAAAACCTGAAACCGAATACGAAAGAAAAATAAATACAGGACACACTTTTCGCCTCCGGTTTAGCACCTCTAGACTCCGTACTAATGCAAAGCTAGGCTCAGTCATAGCTCTACTAGTAATACTTGTCTTTCTCGATTCCCTTCACAGCACGTTGAAAGTAAAGATGGAACTTGCGTTAGGAAGTCATCAGCCTAGCAAGTTCCCTCGCCTCAAGGTGATGCTCAGCTTTATGAATCCCACATAATGGTCGTGGAATTGACTTTCCCGCTCCGCATTTGGTAGGTGTACTTCCTTTATCTGAAGCAGACAAGGGAAAGAACCTAGCAACCCCATATGTTAGTGAACATGAACTCCTCGAGGAACAAATGTCTTCCTACTTCTTTCTCTAGTTTTAATGAACGTCCTCTTGAAGTTGCAAATGTCTCATCTCCATTGGATATACATATTGAAACCGGAGCAAGATCTCCCGCCTGTGAGTAGTAGGAAAAAGTAATGCTCAATAAGATCATCCCCCACAGTAGATGCTGTCCCAGGTTTGTTTCTCTAACGATGTCAAGTTGCTGTAAGAGCACAAGCGGCACATTTTGAGGCATTGAAAGTTGTGCAGGTTGATTTAAGGTTGTCGTGGTTCATAGAATGGCCGGCCTTAATGGTCGTTGAAACACTTCCGGTTCAAGTCGTGCTCCTTCTGCTGCAAATAGTGCAGGCCTGTCTGCTAATGCCACATTTTCTGCAAAGCTGGTGACACCATCGGCTCAAGGTTCCAAGGCTAGGATGTCCATTAAGCAACTGCCTGCGCTTGTCAAAGGACAACTGAAGAATGTGTTATGGCACAGTGTTTCTTTAAGTGTTGTCTGTAGAAGAAGTGCTGTCCTCCAAAATTATGGAGATTTTGCCTGTGGTTGAGGATTTTCTGTTCGGACTGCGCACTTCTTTAGTGGTGTAAGTGCAGGAGATGCTTTCTCTTACTCATCAAACGAGGTAGGCTCTTGTGCATTTGGAGTAAGTGATGAACTGCGGTAGATTCTTGTTGCAATTTTCATTACTCTCGAAAATCCGGCAAGTATCCTCCGTGAATACATCAGGCCTGCAGCACCGGCAATGGGTGTCAATAGGAGGTCGTTAAGCCTGAACTTCGTTTCTGCGAGCCATGCGTCAAACCTGCCTTTCATGCCGTCTGAAAAGTTGCCAACTTCAGAGATGCAGTTTTGTCGATAAGCCTAATTAATTTTTCGGCCAGTACACGGAAACAACTGTCAGATCATGCTTATCACACCACTTGATTCTGGACTTTGACTGGAGTGCATCTACTGCTCAAAGAATAGAAGGGCATCTACTCCGTTAGCAGAGACAGGTCTACGGCAATCTAAGAAAATGAAGTAGTAGGCTTTACGCAGAAACCATTATCTATCCAGTTCATGAAGTACGTAAGTGTCCGCATGACACTTCGCTTGGAAGTTTTGTAAACTGCATTAGGAGATGCATTCTTGAACACTTGTTGTTAGAGTCTTATACTCTACTCCAAACAAGAGTCATTTAATATAGCTCAAGATTCATCGTGATGGTGGTCACTCAATTTCATTCATATTTTTAGGGTATGATTTACCTAGATTCTCAACTTTGTCCACAAATCGCCTTTACAATACAAGTTGATTTTCTTTTACAGAGAGCACTATATAGCGCTAGATACCTCCTCATCAAAGGTCAAAGATCTCGTCGAATGCAAATAGAAGCATGCCATCCTCCTCGAGACCCTTCCTCGTAATATCTAAGTCAGCTTGTATCCTCTCCACGACCTCCCCTGCAATAATCTCGAGATTTGGCTTAACACGTTGCTCAAACATATCAGCAACAAGAGAAAAAAGAAGTTAGACGCAGATTCATGGGTACAACTCTTTCACCACAACGGACAGTCACTATACTTGTATTTTAAATACGACCGAATGTATCATCGTAACCGAAAGTTGACATCGAAAGTTGACAGCTTTCAGATTTTACCTCTAGAGCAAAGGCCTCTCAAGGATATGATTTTGAGGACCGAGATAATTGCGGGCAAGGTTGCAAGATCTGAGGTACTTACCCAAGGATTTGAACGGCATCTCCTCTCTTATGTATCCCAGTACCACAATACTCACTTCGTCGCCATAAAAATCAACATCTCCGTAATCGTGCAGTATGTGTGCCTCCTGCACAAGAGAGGACTAGAATCAGTCCGGAAAAGCAACCGACTGAAGAGAAAGTCGTGATATAGTAACAGAAACTGCATTCTTCTAGTATAAGGTGATTCTTGTAGCAGCAAATCTGGAAATGGCCACCGTTCACTGAGAATAGATTGCTTAGGGCGTACAGACGGTCCAGGGAGACCAATCCCTAAGGAAAGAGAAAGTTGAGAGAGGAATACCACTGTCACTCCAGCACCATCTGCAAAAGTAGGTCGATTTCCTATGTTCATGGCCATTTTATGCACGCCTCTATCCAATCCCTCTTTATGGACTTGAGCCCATCCACAATACACACCTCCTCTGGATTTATATTAGCTGCACAAAGAAAGACCAGCGCATCGACACAGTGGTCCACCCAACCCCTCTCCTCCCCCCTGATGAACACTCCAAAGCCCACAGCAGAGAGATGATAAAATTTTCACTGGAGATATCCCAAGTCTCCCAAGAGTAAGTTTAGGGCGTGAAATCAAAGACCTTCGATCTGAGAACTAGGACAGAAGGTTACTTCTCTCACCTGTAGGTATGCCCATTTGCTTGCTTCCTCGACCGAATCCTTGTACAACATGCCCCCTCACTCTTAATGGATAGTTGAGGACGAGGTCAAACGTTCTGTTACCCCGAATCTTGGTTCCGGGGAAAGGATCTTCGCATATCATCCATGAACAGAGAATCTGAACTATGTGGCAACCTGTTTCCCCAATTGTTTCAAATGCACCATTCGCAGTAAACCTAAACCCTAAGTAGAAGCAAATAAATAAAAACAGCGTATGATTTCCCCTAGATAAGAGGGAACGAATAAACCCGGCATCCCTCCTGAAAAGCTTAATAGTCCAACTCATTGAAGATAGGTGTCTCTTAAAAGGCAGTCTTCAAGTATGATCCGCTCACACAAGATGGAACTAATTAAGTTCATCTCGATGATGTACATCGGATGAGGTGGGCGATGACGCATCAGCTCCACCCTCTATTTTTCATAAGGATCAAGATGCACCGGCTTAACGTGAAAGACGGCACCCTAAGTAGTGCGACTTACTATACTATATTACTATAAGCTCGGAAGAACTTCGGGGACTAGATTACATGTGCACAGGTGTTTCCAACAACGAAATTTGTCAAGAGAGCATAGGTGCTTACCTCAAGAGCTGCCAGATGTAACGAAGTTTCATTCTGGAACTTATCGATTTTCAGAGGCAACCCAGCAATCTTCTACAATTTTGCCAAGTCCGGAAGATTATGAAGTATAATTTCTGGATTCTTCTCCCGACATGCAACAACACATTGCCTTCTCTGATTGTTACCGATAACAATTTTCGCACCTAAGATAAATGAGAACAAAATAGGCATCGTCAGGTTTGTACCCCAATTCTCGCCTAATTTGGTTCGAGAACAGCGAGAAAACGTTGCCCTACCAACTTAAAAATATCTTACTTAATCGGGAAATATAACAGAGTCCAGTACATCCACGTTCTGCAAAGTTAGATTGGGACACCTGTCACCTTCAAACTAATAGAGACAACAAGCTAGATTCCGAATCCCCAAAGTGTTGTCAGCCATGGATAACTTCAGATAGCAGTTCACTGTAAATGTTTTACACTTAAAACCTGATATCGAGGACTGGAGCGCAGTGCACTGACAGCTCATAAGCAGCAGTGCATCCTTCAACGGGGGATACGATTTGGTAGTCCACACTGAACGTAGCAGGGTACGTCCCGCAGTGATACCTCCCATATCCCTTGGTCGGTTTCGGTCCGGAAGCCGACTCTACAGCACTCCCACGTAAATAAACTATCATGGCAGTGACGAGCGCCACAATGGCCCGGAGAGTAAAATGCACTGGATTGTACCCCATATCCTGACGCTTACACCATTGGATCGCAAGATACCCTCAATCATGCACGCAAGCCCTTTCTTAATCCCTAGAACTAGAAAAAACCACGGTATCTAGATGGACCTACGAGCCGCTAACGTCACTGGTACTGGCTGTACGGGGAGCTAGGCAGCTTCATGTCAGAGACGCACTTCACGAACGCATTTTGTGGCAGTGTACATCTGCCTATGTTTCTAGACCATCCGTCGACCACTTCCCGTTTAGTCCGTTGACTTACTGAAAGAATTGTGGCTGAGGATTTACCAAGACAGGTCGTGCTATGTCCACTTCTAAGCCAGGTAATCGAGACTTCCAAATTACACTTTGATTTTGATGTTCCTTCGGTACTGAAATAGTACTTTAGAGATGCACGGCGTTCAGTTTGTGGGACCAAACTGCAGAGGCCAGTCTCAGAAGTAGATAAGAGGGACTTCATCTGGCGGTTTAGAGAAGTAAAAGTAGATAACTCCAAATCGACGGTCTTTATCCGTTGGCCACTTCTTGAAAGCCGTTATTCACTTCAAAGATTTGTCAAACTCAACAAAGCTCACTATGGCCATGGACTATACATGCACAAAGAAGAATCAAGACCTCTCGTTTAAGTAAAAGAGACAATTGAGAGAACAAACGTGGCTGGGACCTCTATCGATGTCCCTGTCTGCTTCATCACACTGAACGATCGAGAATACAAACTCCGCTGAGCCGATCTCCCATATTCCCGCCTGTTTCACTAACTGTTACCGTAAGAGATCTATCACACCTATGGACATTATTCCCAAAAACGAGTTTGTTTGTTAAGTTTGTCCGTAAGTAATATCAAGTAGTGTAGGGGGTTCAATTGTTCAACTCTTGTAAGGAAAATCAATGTATAAACGAAAAGTCTAACCAATGAAGCCTTCCAGTTTAGGAAACAACTCTTCACAGAGTACGCGGCCTGTAAGAAACACAGGCATATCTAGGTCAAGCGAAGCTTGAAGCATTTCGTGCGGAAACAGTCTTGTCTCATTAACAATAACACAAACAAAGTCTCGTAGTAGAACATGCCTACTCTGAAGAGAGGAGATACAACAACCAGTCTGCTACCAAACCACTCCTGAGCTTCTTATACAAGGTGTCGGACAAAAACATTTTCTACTCGACTTTCCTGGAGAAACCAATGAGATGGCCTTGGTGACGTCAATCGAGATAAGTACTATCCTTGTTGATCTCATTCGCATTTACAGCAGGCTACACGGACGGAGAGATAGAACTGAATACGTCTAGGAAACAGCCTAAGAGTAAGGTACATTCTACAAAGCTTCGACAGCCCATCTTCAACCGCCGGCGGTAAAGCGTAAAGAAGATCAAAACCCTAGAGCTTGGCGAGGGCCAAGGGCAGTATCACGCTGAACATAGAGCAAGAAAGAACGATGCTAAGTATTCTTATACTACCTTTAGGCAGCATGGAAAATATGTACAAAATTGTAAAGTTCAACACTTTCTCGCTTCTGAGGACAACCACAATGCTCCTATAGCTGACCAGGCCAGTTCAAGCCGATCGGCATAAAAGTCGAGAACTCGAGTATCACGTCCTCTGCCATGCGTATGACTTGAAAGCTCCGCGCTCTCATGAAGCATGTTCAATTTTCTTAGGTCTCCATCTCAGATTCTCTTAGGCAGGAAGCCAACAAGGAGTCTTCTTAGTTGTAATAAAGCTCCAGGCCCATGCCATCGTGAATTTCATAGTCGGCCAGGGTGATGTGATCCTTGTAGATGATGTACCACTTCTGAATACGAATTTTCTCGGCTCGAGTTCCAGTCTGCGCAGCCACCAGCTTCTTCAGATCGCCGATGGTGTCATCCTCATTACACTTCACGCGCACCTTCTTGCCAAGCCTATCGTTCAGCACCACCTCGATCATCTTGACCCGGTTCTATTCTTTAACCCTCCCTTACTTTTACAAACCTGCAACCATATAATATTCACGGCACGCTCTGTCTTCCCTTTCAAGGACCTGCAACCGCGATGTCGCTACTCGGAAATATGTTCGGTAATCGCTCTTTCTCACACCTCCACCCCTCCCGCGCAATCAGCTACAATTTGCCTTTCAACTTGAACTCGACTTAAGATTTTGTCCACGACAAGGTCCTGCTTCGAACTTCAACCCTACGGTATCGCACACATTCTTCTTCTTCTCGAGTACGCAGCTATACTTCCCCGATATGCAAAGGTTGCTGAAATTGACCTGCCACTGTTCAGAATTGACTCGTGCCGTTACTTCCTCTAG
The DNA here is from genome assembly GCA_948567375.1 of Lunularia cruciata. NCBI lineage: Eukaryota > Viridiplantae > Streptophyta > Marchantiopsida > Lunulariales > Lunulariaceae > Lunularia > Lunularia cruciata. The sequence continues at coordinate 12,265,776 of OX419756.1, forward strand.
ACGCTTCCCGAAGAGACTGCGTGAATTGAGAATCGGTTCGTGAGATGACGCAATGAACCACAATTCGACTACGAATCGCGACCATGTTACCAGAAGCTCGTTCTCTACCTCCTGAACGAGGTTACCGTATCAAGACTGTGGTACCAATAGGAATTACCTTAAGTAAGGAACTAATCACTCGTTATAGTCCCACTGTAGGGTTTGTCGGTGTTGCTTAATATGTGAATGTCGGAGAATCAACAATAAACCAAGGGATATAGGGAAGACCCCATCAAGCCGTGAAAGAGCCACACACAAACAGACCCAGCCCGACACAAAAGAGGTAGGGATATAGGGAATAGGTTGCTTTTTCTTTGCTACTTCAACAGTTGCTTTTGTGATCGGGTATTACTTGCATGGTTACTAACTATCTTATGCTAACTCAATAGAGGTTTTGTGCTGTTCGTTCGTTTGTCATAAGAATTTGGGACGAACATATAAATTGTGGAGTTTACGGGGATTTCTCTGTGATTTGGTAATTAACGACAAACTCAGCTAACTATCTAGTGTTATAAATGTTCGCATGTCTTCATGTTATTGACCTCCAAATCATCATGCTTAGTGAATTGTCATTGTCATCCAATTTTTTTGCGATTGTTACCCGTAGATGGCAAAGGTGACTCTCTACCTTTATCTCAGTTACATAGGATGTTCTAGTAGCTGTTAGATTTTATGAGTTATGATGTTCCAATCGTTTTTAGACCATAGTATGTATACATAGCTCGGATATCTTAGGTGCGGTTGTGTATATTTATATTACTGAGATTCAATTCCATTTTATTTCTTTTGAGATTTAGTGCCATTTTACGTCTACGTGATGGAATATTCCCATCTTTAGTGTGTTCTACGTGGTCCCCTTTTCTCTCACCGGCGGTTAACATATTGCGTTACCGCTCACCAGAAATCTTTATTTTTATAGTTTTTAGGTAGAAAATAGTAAAAATTTGGATTACAGTACTAATCGTTGTATTTACGGATAATATCGCGTGTAATTGCCAAATGAATTCAGTCAATGTGAGTGGTATGCATGAGAGACTTTAATTGACTCCCAAGTTAGCAAAAAGGCATTTCCGACTCCAACCACCGACGTGATATCCGTGAGTTCTAGTTGGCATTTAGTGAGTTTGTGTTGGCCAAAAATGTTCTTCGTGGGTTGGTTGAAACCACTTTAGGTTGAGATCTATTCATCATAGTGACCACTTTGGATGTGTTTGTGAAATCCATTGCCACATAGGATTGATGTCGTGCCTCGTCAAGGGGTTCGGTTAAGCCTTTTTGCCAACTAAGTGGCAACTAAGTTGGCCAAATCTAAGTGCCAAATATGGAATCGGTTAAGACTATCTGTGGACAATCTTTCAGTTTTGTAGACATTGACTCTCCATTCTGGAACCACATAACAGCCAATCGCTCATCCCCATAAAATATGCTTAATTTGTTGGTTTTCACTTAAATAGTTCAATAAGAAAACACGTAAAAACGAATCCCAACACTCGTGATTTCAACATCTACGAGACTTCTTGAGTGCTCTGTCCACTAAAGCTCTAATAGTTTTATGCAAATTTGACTAAATCGTATCAGTAAAATTTGCAAATATAAGAAAACGTTGTCCACCAGTCAGAATCGAACAATACTTTGATGAAAAGATTTGAAACATTTCTTGATTTTCAAAGGTAATCAACGGGAATGGATTTGATTTGTCGAGAATACTTGTATTTTTTACACTACCTGAAAGAAACCACAGTCAATAAATTAAAAATCATGGTATTTTGGGAAAGAAGTGCATGAAATTGACTATCAAAAGCAAAAATGACAAAAACAAGAAAAAAAACTCTTTCTTGTCATAAAATGACTCAAAGCATGTAGAGCGGATCCCTTAGGTTTGGATCGATATAGACAGTATGAAAACATTTGAAGGAGAGGATTAGTTAGTGGGGGAGGTCCTAACACTCTTATCTAACAAACGAGACTTTACTCATTATTTCGCTCATGCACCTTATGTAGAAATCCATGTATCTAATGCATGCGTGTAAGTCCATTTCCATAAGTCCATTTTCCTACTCAAACCTTATGGAAAAGCCCATGATGTATGTATGTATGTGATGCATGCTTGCGTCCACCGATAAGAGCTAGATGATTGTCCATATATCCCATACATGTGCTCGTTAAACTACATTAGATAAAAAGAAAGGTGATTATGTGCTTGCTACAAGTGATTATATGATATGATTATGTTATTACATTAGAGATCCATGTTAGAAATCTGGAGTAAAAGTCCTTTGAAACTAAAGGGGGGCATACTTGGCCTCTTACCATCTCGTTGTTATAGAGTTCTCATTCTCTGATCTCTTCAATGAGAGAAGATTTTTGTAGTAGAACTCAAATAGAAATCCTTCAGAATCTCAAGGGGAAAGGTGATCGCGTAGAAAACACGAAGGATGGGAAGACCCCATCAGTCCGTACAAGGGTGAGACAAAACGTGAGACAAAACAAAATCTCAAGGATCGGAAAAGGATGAGGGCGTAGAACACATTTTATCTCACTTGTCACTCCCGTACGAGCGAGAAACAAAAGAGGTAAAATGGGGTTAGGTCCCATTAGTATTAATATGAGAAATTTGCCTTATCATACCTAAAATATCCAAACTATGCAAATCATAAAGTTTACAAATTTTTGGAACATTTGAAGAAATATTAAATGATATTTTTTCAAATATATTCTTATGAATTGCACACGCCAACATAGTTATACTTTATAGAGCAATGAACACATACTTTCTAAAATATGCTACAAAATTGAAGTTATACTTACCTCGACGTAATCTATCGTGAACAACCACATGGTGATGTCCTCGATGCGAGTTTATCCATTGCAAGTGAAATGTGAATGTGAATTTACGTGAAATGAGCGTTCTAGCATTTCACGTAGGAAAAATGCACATCCTAGTTTGCCCTCAACAAAGAAGATGACACCTACATCCAAAAATAAGAGGATGCGCATAGGATAGTAAACAAAAAGAACGGAGAATATCTCATCAAGCGCACAAGGATAAACCCAAAAGGTAACATGGGGTAAACTACAATTATATGGTTACAAGATATCTGTATTACTTATCAAAACTGTAAGGATATTTTAAGAACCTGAAGTCCTAAAACTAGGGTTTACTTAGAAAGTTTTGAGGGACCATCCCTTGGCCAAAAGGCTGCTCAATAGTCATTCATCTAGGTGCTTTATTTGTGGTCGAGATGTTCTTGTTGGATATTCGAGCTCGCTAATCCACACACGTAGCAATTCACCCAATTCTTGATGTTTTCATATATTGATATGCACTAAAGCTAAAGGTTTTGATCGAGCTTCCACCTCGAGGTTATATACTTATATATAGTAGAATCAGAATTTTACAACGTCTTTCCTTGACATCTTAAGGATTACAATGGCACCAATTCAAAAAAACTACCGGAAGGGAGTTGTTGTTGTCTTTTATTTTGGAGATTTATCCAAAAGACATAATTTCGGATGCTCGGATGAAAAATAGACATATTCATACCATAATAGGGATTCAAACTCCGTCCATGAATGTCTAGACTTTCAGAAGAGTCTTATTCTTCCTCTTTTGGTTTACTTTACTAGCGTTCTTGTGCTACGTTGGTTGTTTGTATTTATTTATTTATTTATTTAGATACATATATTTTAATATGAATACTCAACTTAATATTATAAAATATTTTTAGGAATATTTTTTATTTCAGTCTTTTGATAATCTAGTAAAAATAGTACACTAGGTCGGGAAGATGAAGTACCTCTTGAGAATGCACGTGTGAATAAGTGAATAATATAAGGATTTATAAGTCCATCCTTAAATAATTCATCTATTGACTTTGAGATTTCGTATGATTAGAAATATAAGAAATTTTCTTCTCATGAATCTGAATGGAATTTCTAAAAAGAAGACCTAAGCTAATCCTAGCAATAAAACATAGTTTACGAGCATGTTCTTTATACAAAAATCTTGCCTCATTGATATGATCTCTCCAACACAATACATGGAGATATGGAGATATGTAACTTAAATTTAACATTATATTCTAAATTATGACAAGACACATATTTTAAATCAAGTTTAGAAAAAGAAAGTCCATCGAGAGTAAGAGAATACAACGCTAGAAAGATGGTGTGGTTTGCTTCAACTCTGTTTTCTCTATCTTTTAAAATAGAATTATATACAAAAAGATGTATTCTTGATTCACTTGCTCATGAAAGAACGATACTCAAATATTAAAACTCTACAATCAATTTGAACTAACAAATTTTATAACATTATGTATAATAAAAAGATATTATTTAATATAATTTAAATCATTATTAAATTAGTGTAGTGTCATGTATGCTTTTTCTCTGCATACTCTTTTAATCTTCTAGAACAACTTGGAGGTTTACTATGACATTTGAGTTGTTAGCAGCTTGTATTTGCTTTTGATGAACATTATATCATTCTTACTTACATCAAGGATTTCTTATGCATATCTTATACATTGTATGTCAAATTTAATTTGATATAAAATTTAGATATAGAAATGAGGATGGTGAAGACTTTTGAAGGTCTATAAGGCATCAAAACCTAAATCCACATCTATTTAGTGCAATAAGAACAAAGTTCTAAAAACTAAAATCAACTTCAACTTTAAATATATGAGAAATATGGTGTAATTCATATAATATATAATTTTATTCATAAAAGTGTTTGGTATAGTTAGCTATTATGAGTTATTATAAGCAATCAAAGAGAAACATTATAAAAGTGTGAATAGAGCAAGGTAGGAATATAATCACTTCCACTTAAGTTAAAGACGGAGCTAAGGATAGGTTCAGTTCAATTCAATACCAATATAATAATGAATTTTAAGCCTATAATCATGGAATTTGTTGCGATAGGAAAATTAATGCATGACAAACCTACAATGCTTAAATATGTTGAGACATGAATATTAATGCTACTACGTGTTACATCACTTGAAATTCAAGGCTCTTATCTATACACTCAAGTTAGTCTAAGGTGAATTATAACAAAATCATATACATCATATACACATCCCTAATAATCATAGGTTGTGATCTTCTATTTTAAACCATAATGAAATTGAAATAATTTACAATTGAAAATTTATACTATTGATACATTGGTAAGATCTAGAAATGTTTACCTTATATAACACTTCCTACTCTAAACCAAAGAAATCTAGAGGTTGAGGAAATACAAGGATCTTCTTGGCTCATCCTCACCATACATTGATAATCCTACTTATCCTTTCTACTCACCTATAAGTTAATTAGGCACCTTACACATGTCAAGGAAGGTGTTAATTCTTCCCCAATGACAACTTATAAGTTTGTTTCTTTTGGACTTACTATTCCAAAGGTTCTACAACTATGAAGTCTACAATCTTCCTACTCCAATGATCTTATAACTATGAAGAACTTCTTCACTAAAGTTCTTTGGCCTAAGGTACTATTGCAAAGAACTAGCTTTGCTTTAACAAAATCCTAACAAGGAGCTTAATCAACTCCTTGTAACTTGCTAGTTTTAAAAGATATGTATCACATGTCTCAATGAACTTCATATACTTATATTCCTCAAGTCTAATTGCTAGTTGGTCCATCTTGTCATCTTAGTATGTCTTTCAACTCCAACTTCTAGACCTGCAACTTCAACTTATGTAACTTCATTACACTTCCTTGAGCTACTTCCTCCAACATTTCTATAAACTGATCTTGCCCTTCCTCTAATTGCTTGAGGATTTTTGCTTTTGCTTTCTTCAAGTGGTTTTCAAGGCCTCCATTTCCTTCTTCACCTCCTCTAGCATTGGGGGTCAATTGGATGCACTCTACTACTTCTTCTTTGCAAGTCCTTGAGCCATACCTTTGAGTTTTATTGCCAACTCCATCTTATATTTAAACATTTGCACTTCTTAGATGACTACCTTGATCTTTACAGTCTCAAACACACCCCAAATACTTACCACTTCTTCATCTTTGGTCTTCAACTACTCCTTGTACCCTTGTTACTTATGCTCATGCTCTAGCTAAAGGGTTCTCAAATCTCCATACAACCTCTAAATGTCTTCTTTGTTGTGCATATATACATCACTCCACAATATACATCATTGTCAACATCATACAATATAAAAGCACAACTCACACATAAGTCATACATGAACTCCAATGTGCCACAATCAATGAGTTCTTCATCAACTTAAATCACACTCAAAACAAATTAATACTTGATCATTCACTCAACAATTTGCCAACAATTGGGCATTGATTATAATCAAGCCACACTCACTCTAGCTAAGAGATTCCAAGTGATGGTCCATATCCACCATAGCTAGGAATTGAAAGGCTCAACATCAAAGAAGTGAGCTCTATGGGGCTACACTTCAAAGGTATACATCTGATTTTGACCTAGATCTCCAACCAAACGGTCTTGCTGATGGCATACTTGATGGTGGATCCTACCATGTGATTAATATCCCAAACATGAAATCAAACTACAAACAAGTAGTCTATGATTAACTACCAACAGTACTACTCTAGTGTTCAAGCAATCAAACTTCAACACCACAAATGTCATGATCAATATTGTGCATATATACATTGCTACACAATATACATTGTTGTCAACATCATACACTATAGAAGCACAACTCAGAAATAAATCATACGTGAAATCCAAAGTGCCACAATTGCTGCCTTAGCTAGTGGTTAGGCCCCATTGTTAGTCGCTTATCTATAATCTATACCATATATATATAAAGGGTGAACTAGCTATATGTCAAGAACATCTAGGAAAAAACCACTATTCCTAAGGAACCACCATCAGGGAAGGAGTCAAACATGCCATATGCCATCCTCTTGAACAACTATCACACACTAACATAGTAGCAGCTCCACCAGATGAGCCGCATAACATAAACCACAAGCCTATCCATACAAGTGCCAAGCTTGGATCCATGGTACCATCAACATTTGGGAGGTGGTATGGTTCATAATTACACACATGATCCTTCAAAAAAACACCATCACATCCTTCAAACACAAGGGCTCTAGAAGGCAAAGCCTCATGCACTCTCAAGATAGTGTGGCATGTAGTAACATCAAAGTGTCATTGGTGTTGTCTATTATGGATATACATAGTCACCTGGATGAAATTGATAGATCAAAGGACTATAACATCCTCCTTGAATGGTAGCATAGCATAAGGTATCCCTATGTTGAGAAATTATCAAGTTCTGAAAAGCCATTGGCATCACTTTCCAAAGGATCTCTACCTATTGAGAATATGCACTGACCCCCATATATCAAGAACATCCAAGTCCAAAACTACAATAGCAACTTGACAAATGGTTGCAAGTAAATTTGGATCTCATGTGTAGAGTAGAAAGTAAGGGGAGAAGGAGGCTAAGGAGGCTTGCTGGTTGAATAGATAGCCCATGGCCAACCAAGGTAACTAGAGATCTCAATCTCCTAAGTGGTCTCTTTGCAAACCATACTTCCACAATCCTCTCTTCACCATCTGAACTACTCTCTTTGTTAAAACATCTACCTCAAGGTGATCTTAAGAGGTAGTATGATGATCAATCAAAGTCTCATCACACAAGACTTGAAACTCCCCCAGGAACTCTATACTTTGATCAATCAAAACCTCAACTGGTGCACCAAAATAACTAAGAACCTGATCCATGAACAAGTAAGTCATCCCTTCACTAGACTTGTTAAGAAGTGCCACCAACTCAATCCACTTGGAGAAGTGATCTAACATAACCAAAACATATTGATGATGTCTTGTAGTCAACAATAAAGGTTTAGCAAAGACCAAAATCTAACAATAATCCAATCCCATGATAGGTAATGGGTGTAACTATGGCATAAGAGCATTAAATGATGCTCTAACTTGGTCACAAACCACACTTCTGACAACAAAGTACTATACATTGGTTTACATATTGCACCACCAATAATGACTCTAGAGTAAGCTATATGTATGCTTTACTCCAAAATGTCCTAGCTCCTCATGAGCATGACGGACCAACTATGGTCTTTGAGATGGAAGTGGTACTACTTGCACTCTACCATCCTCTCATACACAAAGAAGATGTCTACCCTCCAATCTGAACCGCTTGGCTTGTTGAAGAACATAATCTCTCTCCTTGGCCCCAATTATGCCACCCACAACACCAATATGAAGATAATCCATCACTAAGACATCATCATGAATGTCTCATTGAACAATACCACTATCTCAATCCTTTGGATCTATGACCTCAATAACTCCTCCTATATCCATTGAGAGAGATACCACCAGAAGCCTCAAAAAATATATTGAGAGATACCTGCCAACCTAGCACCATCTCCTCATTTATCTCCCCATGCCAACATGCTTTAGTCTGATCCTGATGGTTGGGACATAGGTTTCCACTCAACCTATTTGCATCATGGTTCACCACTCCAAGTCTATGAATAATCATGAAGTCATACTCTTGTAAAATCAGAGCAATTTTGCAAGCTTCCCTAAAAGCTTATTGGACTCTATTAACCACTTCAATGGTTGATTATCAATGATGAGAGTGAAGTGGTTACCAAACAAGTAACATTGGAAATGTGTTATTGCCCATATTTCTGCCAAACACTCTCCCTCATACAAAGTATACTTTGGCTTTGCTAAATTGTTAGAGCAACTAGTATAGGCCACCACAATCTCCTTCCCCTCATCATCATGTTGGGTGAGTATTGCTCCATGCTCCAACATACTCCAACCAATGTGAACATAGAATGGTTGTCCTCTGATTGGTCTCCTAAGAATAGGAGTATGTCAACCTCTCCTTGAGCTTTATAAAAGCTCTCTCTTGCTCATCTCCCCAACATCACTCCTCCATAAGCTTGGTTTAGCTTTATCAAGGCCTTGGCAATGGCACTAAATCCTCTAGTGTATTAGCAATAAAAGTTTGCCAACCCACGGAATGCTCACACTTAGCTCATATCCGTAGGCCAAGGAATACGTGCAATAGCCTCCACCTTGGTCTGCTAAACACCAAGTCCTCTAGGGTAGTTAGTGTGTCCCAAATACTCAACTTTCTCATGGAAAAATCTACACTTCCTAAGATGTAATTTGAGTCCATAACATCTCAATCTCTCAAACACCTCCAACAAATGTCTCTCATGCTCTCCATAGTAGTGTTATAGAGTAAAATGTCATCTATGTAGCACCAAGCAAAATCCAATCCTGCTAGGATCCTATCCATGACCCTCTAGAACTTGGCAAGAGTGTTCTTTAACCCAAATGGTAAAAACATCCATTGATATAATACATCCTTGCCATGAGGATTAATAGCCCAAATTGTTGTTTAGATTTGTCCTCTTCCTTGATCAACAACTGATGATATCTTGCTCAAAGATCCAACGTATTGAAGACCTTCATATGCCCAATCATATCAAAGATCTCCTTTGGTGTCTGTGTAATACTTCAAGGACAAGAGAACTCCCCAAGAGAAATAGAAGAAAGAAGACAAACTGCATACTCAATCTTCCAATGCCCCAAAGGAGCACCTTCTCTTTATTATATGGCAAAGAGTATCCCCTCAAAGGAAGCTCCACTATAACAATATGGAGTTTAGGGACATAGTTAGTAAGGCTAATGAAGTAGAGAATAAGCCAAATTAGCCTAGAATATTCCAAAAGCATCTAGGAAGCTTCTTGGAAAGCTTCATGACTAATTAACTTGCACTCCAAGCAGGTAGCTTTTAGAAGCTTCTAACTAGCTTAGCTTGCATGCCAAGTAGGCGGCTTCTAGAAGGAAGCTTCTTGAGAAGCTTCCTAGTTAACCTGGCTTGCACTCTAAGAAAGCGGCTCAAGGAAGTTTCTTGAGAAGCTTCTCAAGGGCCTTGTATGCTACCTATAAATACCGAAGCTCATGCTAGGCATTTGGAGTTTTCCCTCATTCAAGTGTCTCAATGTGAGTTTCCATTCTCCTATTTCTCTCCTCAGATTTGGTCTTTTACATTGGTATCAGAGCAGGAATGGGATGGATGGAATTTATAGACCACCAAATCCATTTCCACCAAACCATTGGGATTTTTGCATCCAAATACTACCCAAGCATCATTTCACACAATTCATCACCTTGCGCTTTGGACAAGATTTTCTATATATGATCCCCATATCTAAGGAACCCTTGGTGCTTCCGATTGTAACTTATGGAGAACGGTGGACGTGTTGTTTCTATGTGTTAATAAATTAGATAGATTGGGAGTGTGTGATGGAGTAGCAACCATGGCAGCAATACCTGATGTTATCCTTGCTATGCAGCAACAAATTGAGCACCTTACTTGATTGTTAGATAAATGAGATCTTCGATGATAAGAGCAGGTGAGAGAGTACCAATCCAAGAAGGAGAAGATTGGATCAAATTCCCTAAACCCAAGGTATTTGAAGGCAAGAATCTTCATGTTGTAGTGGAGAATTTTGTGTTTGATTGTGAATGTTGTTTTGAAGCTACCAGTCTATAAGACAAGCAAAAATAGATTCTCTTGGCTTCTAGCCAAATGGATGGAGTAGCAAAGCTATGGTGGAGATTCCGAGTGGAACAAGCTGAACGACAAATTTTTGCACCAATCTTGACATGGGTAGAATTCAAGAGTGTAATAATTAGTTGGTTCCAAGCTATAAATGCCACACGAGCTGCATAGGATAGGTTGGTAGAGTTGAAATAGATTGGCTTTGTAAGAAGCTACATCACGCAGTTCCAAAACACCATCATGCAAATTCCAAATATATTGGAAGGTGAAGCTCTGGATCGATTCATGAGGGGCTTGAAGGCAAGAACCAAATTAGAGGTAACCATGCGAGAGCCACAACACTTGGAGGAAGCCATGCAATTGGCCAAACATTTTGATTCATTGGTGGCAACAACTTGGTCTTGACCTCAGCCTCGATCTCCACAGAGCCTACCAATACACTTCACACAAGTGGAGGAGCCAACACCAATGGAGATTGATGCCATTCAACAAAGACCACTTAGCACGATAGATACAAAGAAATTGTGACAAAATGGTGGTTGTTTTTATTGTCACCAATTAGGGCATCACATTGCTTAATGTCCACTCAAGAATAGATGACCTTGACAAGTTGCCTATGTGGAGGTTGTGGAGCAGAATGATTAGGGAAACGAGGAATCCCAATAGGAGATTTCAAGTTGCTTATTGGGAGCTTGATTAGTGAGATTGAAGGCTTGACCTATGCAAGTTTGGTTCACTTGCAAGGTACAATATCTAATCGGGGTTGTAGGATTTTGGTTGATTCTGGAAGTTTAGAGAATTGCATGTCTATGCAAGTAGCAAAGGAATTGGGTATTTCTATCAAGCTAGTGATTGGAAGTAGTTTGATGATGGCGGATGGTAGAAAGGGTTCTACATTCCGCACCTCACATCTTGTTACCTACAACATGCATGTCCAATGGGATTGAAGGCTTGACCTATACAAGTTTGGTTCACTCGCAAGGTACAATATCTAATCGGGGTTGTAGGATTTTGGTTGATTCTGGAAGTTCAGAGAATTGCATGTCTATGCAAGTAGCAAAGGAATTGGGTATTTCTATCAAGCTAGTGATTGGAAGTAGTTTGATGATGGCGGATGGTAGAAAGGGTTCTACATTCTGCACCTCGCATCCTGTTACCTTCAAGATTGGGAAGGAGTATTTGGAGTGTATGAGGTTTGTAGTGGCACCTCTACACTATGATATCATTCTGGGTCTATCTTGGCTTGAACATCATAAGGTTCAATTTGATTGGACCCGACACCAAATTGAAGTACAACACCAAGGTAGGAATTTCCAATTAGGTTGTCTGGCATCTTTGAGTAAGACACCTAAGAATAGTCAATCTCAAGATGGGAAGTTTGTCAAGAAGGTAGCCATAGAGCAAACTTGGAAGGAAGATGAGTCCCAAGATGGGAAGTTTGCCAAGAAGGCAACTAGGGAGCAAGCTTGGAAGAGAGATGGATCTCTAGAAGGGAAGTTTTTTACTAAAGTAGCCATAGAGCAAGCTTTGGAGGAAGATAAGTTTGTATTCACAGTGTGGATCAAGCCGATTGCACAAGAACAATCTACGGAGGGCCAAGAGCCTCATCAAGCAATGGTTGATTGGATAGTAAGGAGTTTGCAGATGTGTTTCCAGATGATTTGCCAAAGGGATTACCCTCTGATCAAGGTATGCCCTTCAAGATCGAGTTATTGCCAGGAAGTACTCCAATGAGTAGACCGATCTATCAGCTCTCACCAAAGGAGTTGGAGGAGTTGCAAACAACACTTATAGAGTTTTCAGAGAATGACTTCATATGACATAGTACCTCTCCTTGGGGAGAACTAGTACCATTTGTTCCAAAGAAGGATGGAGGACTTTGTTTTTGTATTGATTATTGTGGGCTCAATAAGTAAACCGTGAAGAATGCATATCCCTTGCCTTGGATTGATGACTTGCTTGATCAACTAAGTAGAGCACACTACTTTTCCAAGTTGAATCTTCATAACAACTATTGGCAAATTCCTATTGATAGAGAGGATGTGCAAAAGACTGCCTTTCGAACAAGGTATGGGCATTTTGAGTGGAAAGTTCTACCTTTCAGACTCACTAATGCTCCAATAGTCTTCATGGATCAGATGCATCGGGTGTTGGATGGACTATTGGATCGGTCCACGGTGGTGTTCTTGGATGATATCTTAATCTATAGCAAGATAGAGGTAGAACACGTGAATCATGTGCGAGAAGTCATAAGACAACTACAATAATGGAAATTTTACTACAAGAAGTCAAAGTGTGCCTTTTGGCAGAAGGAGGTTACCTTCTTGGGGCATAAGATCTCATCAGAGGGGATCAAGATGGAAGAAGAGAAGATCAAGGCCATTACTGATTGGCCTACCCCAAAGGATGCTACAAAGGTAAGGGCATTCAATGGATTGGCCAACTTTTACCAACGGTTCATCCACTATTATACTCATGTGGCTACACCATTGACTGACCTCTTAGGAAAGAACTTGAGCTTCCAGTGGACCACCAAGCATGAAGAAGCATTCCAAAAATTAAAGCATGTGGTGTTTTCCAGACCCATTCTTCAACCATATGATCCTCAACTACCTTGTGTGGTTGATTTTGATGCTTCTAACTTTGCAATTGGAGCTGTGTTGCAACAAGAATTCCCATATGGACTATATCCCATTGCCTTTGTGTCTCACCGGCTAAATACAACTGAAATACATTACTCTGCTCAAGATTGGGAATTACTTGCAATGGTATATGCCACCAAGGTTTGGAGGCATTATCTCTTAAGGAAACAAGTGATCATGCAAACTAATCACAAGCCATTGTTGCAGACCCTACACTTGGAGCACATGAAGAGTCGATGTCATCGATGGGAAGAGCAACTCCAATTGTTTGATATCAAGCTTGAGTACAAACCAGGTCGGTTCCACATCATCCTTGATGCTCTATCATGACAACCTGATTTGAAGGCTCTTCTTCTCATCACAACAACAATTACAACGGTGTCAATTGACCCCAAGGTCCATAACAAGTTTTGATCAACAAGATCCTTTCTTCCAAATGGTATATGGTCATCTGATAGCATGCAACAAGGAGTACAACACCTTCTCCTTCAAGGAAGGCCTTGTATTCCATGCGGACCAGATCTATGTTCTAGCCAAAGGTGATCTTCGACTTGTGTGCCTTCAAGAAGCCCATGATTTACCAATAGCTGGTCATATGGGAATGAACAAGATGTTTGGGACTTTGTCCGATCATGTGAGAGTTGTCAACCTAACAAGGCTAGTAACTAAAAGCCGAGTGGACTCCTCCAGCCACTTCCCATTCTAGCTACTTATTTGGAACATGTGAGCTTAGATCTCATCACCTCCTTACCCAAGACACAACAAGGTCACACAACAATTGTGGTGTTTGTGGATAAGCTTAGTAAGCAAATCCATTTGGCACCAATGGCTGATATTGTGGATGCTCCAACCTTGGTGAAACTCTACTTTGATAATGTCTTCAAACATCATGAGATGCCATATGTACTCATCTCTGACCATGATCCTCGCTTCACCGGAAAGTTTTGGCAAGCACTCTTCTAGCTACTTGGCACCAAGCTTGCTTTGTCCATAGCCTATCATCGTCAAATTGATGGGCAAACTAAACGTGCAAATCGCACCTTGGAAGATATGCTTTGTGCCTTTGTCAACATTCACCATACCAATTGGGATCAATGTCTTGCAGTTACGGAGTTTGCATATAGTAATTCTAAACAAGCAAGCATTGGATTCTCTCCTTTCTTTCTCAATTTTGGCCAAGATTTGCTTGCCCCAGATTCTCTTCTTGCTCCTCCTCCATCTCAAGTCTCCATACTTCAACCTTCTTGACCACCATCTCCGAATCTCTTCAACAAGCCAAATCTCACCTCCTTGTTGCTTAGAATCATCAAAAACAATATGCAGACCATCATCATCGTGATCTCACCTTTGAAGTTGGTGATAAAGTTATGTTATCCTCTAGTAATGTAACCTTCCCACTTGAAACCCAAGTTCATAAACTTGCCTCTAATTGGATAGGCCCTTTTGATGTCACCCAAATTGTCTCTCCTATTGCTTATTGACTTGTCTTGCCTTGTCATATGCGCATCCATCCTATCTTTCATGTTTCCAAGTTGAAACTCTTTGTTCCTAACCCCTCTTCTTTCTCCTCTTGAGTCCAACCTCCTCCTCCTCCTATCCCTATCAATGATCATGAGGAGTATGAAGTTGATTGTATCCTTGCACGTCGCCACATCCAACAAGGATGCCGCCACCATACAAAGTACAAGGTCCTTTGGAAAGGGTACCTGTAATACTCCAAGGACAAGAGAAGAGAGAAAACACAGATTGCACACTCCAACATTCGATGCCCCAAGGGAGCACCTTCTCTTTATTATATAGACAAAGAGGATCTCCTCCAAAGAAGCTCCACCATAGGATTAGGGACACAGATAGGTGACTTGTCAATAAACTCCACCCTTGGATTACTTACTTGGATGGGTGACCTGTCTGGTCTAGGTCCTATCTGGTTGGTCAAACAAGCTTTGACCGGAGGGAATCTTTTAGGGAATCTTCCTGTAGGAATCTCAAAATCATGTGAGTAAGGTACCGTTGGAAAGCTCTTGACAAGACATACTTCAACCATTAATTGTCTATGCACATTTTCGAGGCCTAATTCATCCGTCTAGGCCTCCAAAATTGCCTTCAAAGATTTCAAGCATATTTCGGTTCCTACTCTATTAGTAGAAGTCCCCTTGTGGTGATACCTCTTTCTGATCTGTTTAGTCCATCATATGTAACATCCTTCTAGATGTTACCAAACCAATTCTCACCTTTTAATCATATGTCTAGCTATTGGTTCTAAGGTTCTCAAGTCTATTTCAGTTTTTGCCCTATTAGTAGAAGTACTCTTTTGGTGATACTTCTATCTGATCTATTTTGACCATCATGTATAACATCATTCTAGATGTTACCAAACCGAATTTCACATCTAGATCATATGGCTAACCCTTGGTATTACATTACCCCCTTCATGATGCCACATGGGAACCTCTTTCTCACCTCCAAAATGCACAAATGGCCATCCAGGAGTTTGAAGCTTCAATGGCGACAAGGACTCCACCAACTAGCGGTGGGGAATATGTAACATTATGGAGTTTAGCAACATAGTTAGTAAGGCTAACAAAATAGAGAATAAGCGAAATTAGCCTAGAATATTCCAAAAGCATCTAGGAAGCTTCTTGGGAAACTTCCCGACTAGTTAACTTGTGCTCCAAGCAGGTTGCTTCTAGAAGGAAGCTTCTAGAAGCTTCTAACTAGCTTAGCTTGCACACCAAGTAGACGGCTCAAGGAAGTTTCTTGAGAAGTTTCTCAAGGGCCTTGTATGTTATATATAGATACCAAAGCCAAAGCTCATGCTAGGCATTTGGAGTTTTTCATCATTCAAGTGTCCCAATGTGAGTTTCCATTCTCCTATTTCTCTCCTCGGATTTGGTCTTTTACATCCACCCTTGCATCAGATACAAGGATTGGTGATATATCAACAAGTTGCACCCTTATATTAGTTACCTAGATGGGTGACTTGTTGGTCATTGTCCTATCTAGTTGGTCAAACAATTTTGACCAAAGGGAATCTTTAGGAGATCTTCTTGTAGGAAGCTTAGAATCACGTGTATGAGGAAGAATCATGTGGGTGATATACCATTGGAAATCTCAATGAGACAAACCATAGAAGGATGTTACACATGATGGAGAAAGTATATCAGTTAGAAGTATCACCAAAAGAGCACTTCTACTAATAGAGCAGAAGCCAAAATAAGCCTGATTGAACTTTAGAGTCAACTTTGGAGGCCTAAATGGATGAATTAGGGGACAGGCTAGCCAACTCTCCTACCTATTTTGTCTCACCAAGAGCTTTCCAATGATACCTCACCCATGTGATTTTGAGATTCCTACAAGAAGATTCCTTAAAAGATTCCCTCTGATCAAAGCTTATTTGACTAACTAGATGGGACCAAGACCAACATGTCACCCATCTAAGCAAGTAATCTAAGGATAGAACTCACTGATAGGTCACCTATCCATGTACCTAATCCTATGGTGGAGCTTCCTTGGAGGAGATCCTCTTTGGCTATATAATAAAGAGAAGGTGCTCCTTTGGAGCATCAAAGTTTGAGTGTGGAATTCATGTTTTCTCTATTGTGTTTCTCTATCCTCGGAATATTACATCTAGGTGGAAATGAGACACCATCACCTTCATCTCCTTTGTGCTAAGAAGATTCAACTTGAGGTAAAGATGAGCTACAAATGATATGAAGTAGTGTTGAGGCACCTTCATCCTCTAGTTCATGATCATTTGCCTTGTTTGTAGGTGAAAGCACCTTACCCAATGCACCTTCTCTCTTGCAAACATCTAATGGAAAAAGATTACTTGTTGCTTTGTCACATAAGTAGTGCACTCTAGTTTAAACATTGCCATGAGAGCCCCAATGATACCTTGCCTTATGGGTCTTTATAACTATCTACCTTATCTCCATTCTTTATGTGAGTAGCATTGACAGAATTTCTAGCATCTACAATCTCTTCCGACAAATTACACTTTTGATAAAAGGTGACCTCGGATGAATCTCCAACTTCTTTTCCCAAACCAACCTCCAATCTGATTGGGTCTAGCAAGCCAGATTTCCTCTCTTTCCCTTTACTTTGGAACCATCCTCACATTGTTTGCATTGATTTCTGTCATGAAACCTAAAAAACTTAAATTATAGTTCTATGCCAAGAATGTGATCCAAAGTCTACTTAAGACCTCAATCCTTGCAACTACATCTAACCTTCAAACTGCCAGATTCCTCACCACAAGTGAAGGAATTTGCCTACTACCCTTCATTAGCATTATGTGTGTTTTACTATGCGGTTTCTCACAAATCACTCCTACAACTTGACTTGTGGGTATGACTCCTTTAGGATAACTCCTAAGAAGTATAGGATATTGACCCAGCATTGCAGAATTCACTCAATGAAGTCACAATTTTATACTTTTGCAACTCTTGGTCATTCTTCAGTCAAACTTCAATTGCAACTTACAGCTTCTGTATGACTTGTTCATATTGCTCTCAGTTATATCCTACTCACAAAGTAGTCATTTTCTTTGAATGTACCTTCTTAATTTGTGTGGCCTGAAGAAAAGTTGTTAAAATTTCTTTGGACCAAGTTGATCATCTCAATGCAAAGCATCCTTACTTTGGGTCTACAATCCTTTAAGTTTGATCCGGGTCCTTCTTCCTTTGATGCAAATTGACTTCCTCAAGTTGGATCTAAACACACAATGCTTCTTTCTTCTCCTCTATTTGGCTTAAATTTGGCTTTAACAATACACTTCTTTAAAACTTGTCAAAAAAAAATAAAAATATGGGTACCACAACTCTCAAACTTGAAATCACTTGATCTTGAGGAACGACTTGCTTTTGTGACTGTTGCTCTCCAACTATTAGTTAATAATGATAATAACAACTATGCTTGAACTATATCATCAAAGTTGATCTTCATAGATTCCAATCTTGGAATGATTGAGTTGAAATCATTCACATGGTCTTAAAATGATGCTCTTTCTTTCATCCTTGTACTCACTAATTGTAGAATCAAGAGTACCTTGTTTTAGGTTGAAGGTTTCTCATAGATATTTGACAATGCCTTAATCAACCCATGAGTGATCCTCTTGTGGATAATGTTCTACATAAAATTTCTTGCCAATGTCAATCTGACCACACCCACGGCTTGACAATCTAGAAGCTTTCACTCAACTTCTTCCCTTTTTTGGCTTTCTTGCTCCAAGAGGTAGGTGTAGCTTCTTCTAATATATATATTTTCAATCTGCATCTTCCAAAATCCTTACCATTGAACTTGTATACTTTACTTTTCCATCTTTTACCATCATTCCACTCTTGCTCCAAAGACCAATGCTCTAAGACCACTTGTTGGGAAAAATTTTGCAACTAAGAATTTGAGAGAACAGCGGGAATCCTAATCTACCTATGCAATGGAGCAAAAATCAATCATCAATTTGGTCAAGACAAACATGCATACAAATTACATCAAATTTTATGTGATTTGGCCAATGTTTACCTATGTCCATAGCTACATGATATTTTTATTCACTCTTGAACTATGCAATTCTTAACTAACTACAAAGTACAAATATAAATATATATAGATTTTCACTTGGAGTTCCTTATCTAGTTTTAGAATGTGTGGTGCAAATTGATCTTGTATCTAATCCTAGATTGTCTAGTGCCAATTGATACACTTCATGTCACTTTAGTTCCACAAGTGGGATCTGTCCCAACAACTTCCTATAGGAACCATTCCCCTAGTTCTTGCAGTCCCATAGCTCTCAAAGAACACATTTATCCCAAACTTTCAGTGAGTGTAATTTCTTTCCTAGAGCTCTACTTTCCATGATCTTGGTGTCTATAAAAAAACTCTTGAGAAGATGCTTCCAATGAGATAAGGCACGTCTCATTTGCATTTGTACTCATAGAGATATAAATCCTAACATGAACTATATTTTTGTTCACTCCCATAAATAACTTCCCATAATGTAAAGATCTGTCCATACTTACATTTCAACACTCCTATAAAAGATACATCTTTTTTGACTCTTCAATATTCTTTTGATAATTATCCGGTAGAGCATTTTAGTAATAATCAGACTCCACACTTCACAAAAAGGTCCACATGTATTCTATATTGTGAAATATATCAAGATTTTGGTGATGGTGGATGGAATTCTTTCACCCAAATCTGAACACAATTTTACAAAACAATATAAGTGTGAAAATATTTGGCATGATTGAACTATAAATGTATAATACACATATTTTTATTGTTTTTATTTGGTAATAATAATTTGGAGAATACATGGAAAGCCAAACCTACTACCAAAACTCAAAGTCTACCTCATCATATACATCATTTTCTTCCATAAGGATTAGATAAAAACCATGTATACCATTCTCTTCATTGAATTTCTTAAGATTATTTTTATCTTGATATTGAGGTATCTAGATAGATACTTGTAAAAATACTCAAATATAGTTCTATAATTATGGCTAATCTTGAGCAAAATAGATTTTCCTTCTTTCAAAATGGTTGTATATTTTTTACCCTAAAAATTTTGAAATTCTTTCTTGTATCTTCAAGCATGTTGTGAGTAATGTGTTTGGTTATCATAACACTAAAGTAATAGTCAAAGGATTATACTAGTACATTTTTATTTTGATAGAGTTCTTTATTGTGATTGTGAAGGAGTAGAGTGATAAGATAATTGAGATTAGGTTATCTTTGAGGTAGAAAATTCATGATAGATATCTCTAATTATGATTGTGAAGGAGAAGAAGACCAACTCTATGTATAAATTGCTACAAGCTCAAGGTTACCAAGAAAGACTATTACACCTTGCTATTCATAGATGAGATCCTTGGAACATGGATAGTATAGTTTTGGAGAAGGTTATAATGACTAGATTTAAGTCATGATTGCACTAGAGCATCAAAAAATGATTACATTCACCATACTTTGGGTACTTATGCTTTCAAAGTCATACTTGTTAGGCTTTGTAATGCTCCATCACATTTCAAATTTGTCTTAAAAACACGTTTTAGTCTTTATTAGGGAAGTTATACAATATTTCATTGATAAATTTTGTGTATATGGGAGTAAGGAGGAGCATTTGAACACATGATCCAAGTACCACAATAATTGGATGAAGTACATTCATCACTCAATTTAGAGAAGTTTATCTTTGGTCATGAAGAGTGTCTACTTTTTGGGGTATCATCTCTAAGGATGACACAATAATGGATTTTGAAAAGGGAGTAAATTTCTAAAACTTCAAATTTCCTACAAGCTTGACAAAGTTATGCTAATTTTTTATTAACATTAGAGACAATAAGAGAGATTTTATGGTGCACATACTTAAAATAGATATATTTTTAGAAATTTTCTCTCTTTTCTATAAAAATATGGTGGAATAATTGTTTTTTCAAGAAAAAACCTCTTAATTGAGTTTCCTTTGGTGTTATGTTTTTACATGCAATGTTAGAATAGAGAAGAATTAAAAGGTTGAAGGCACTCAAAGGAAAAATGCCAAACAAGTCAAGTCTAAAGGGTAGTAAAAGGCAAAGAACTCAATTATGAAGGTCCTTTAGATCCAAAGATCATATACCAATCTAAATATGCAACCTCTTGCTTAAAGAACTGCCACCAAAGACCATTTGCATTCATCAAGGGGCTTGCATGTGTGGAGAGTGACTCCACACCTACTAATTGAAGAACCTTGGCTATAAAATCAAGTACATTGGATGCAATTTCACTTTTTGCTAGCATTCTTAGTTTGAAAGCTGATGAGAGAGTAACAATCCAAAACTTTGTAGTTTTATGTAGTTTTCACAATATTTTATAGTTTTTATGTTTGATCTTTGCACATAATAAGAAACATGGTGTTTGTCCAAATACCCACAAGAAAGATCCCTAAGGTAATCCTTTGTGCCCCAATAGTGAACAAATGTGCAATTTATTATAGGAGTGAATTGGTCCATAGCAAGCATCTCTCCTTCTTGCTCTAGAATTGGGAGTTGAGTGATTTTAGGATCTTACATGAGATGAAGGATAGAAAGGATAGAATGATAAGAAGATCTAAGAATCCCTTTGTTGAGACCAAGGGGAATTGGAAAAATTCCTTGGTGTGGATGTAGGACCAATTGGAAGCATGACTCTTGATATGCAGTTTGGGTCTTGTACAAGGAGTTATATAACCAAGTCAATACATCTTTTAGAGAGAAGAAGTCCACCAACAATGGCTAGCGGGTGTGCAATTCTAAAGAATTGTTTGACTTTGAGGAAAGAGTTGATAACTCTTGGATCCACAAGCCTTTTTGTTTTGGATTCTTCTATAGTCCAGGGATAGCCAATGTGAAGCAATCCTTGACTTAGTGGTTGGGTCAAGATAAGACTATATGCTTAGGAGAATATTCTCATGAGTATAGATATTCCTTTAGCCTTTTGACTTTGTTTGACTTTTAGCCTAGTAAGTTGAGTTTCTCTAGTAATTAGTAACTTTGGTGCAAAACTATTACACAAGTATATAAACTAGGGGTGAGGAGGTACTCATCATCCTTTCATTTGCAACTATCTCTCTCATTAATTTCTTTAGTGAACAATGGTTTGAGACTTGGAGTGTTAACCTTGGAAGAGTATGATGGAGTTGGGGTTCTTTGCCTTCTTAGTCCATTGTGCGTAACCATAATAGCCATCAGAGGTTCATCTTGAGTGAGAGATAGGCTGGCTTATATTTTTGGTTTTGTTGCCATGACATCTCTAGAAGGCAAGATAATGTTCCGCATACAATTCTATATTAGACAAAAGGAGGCTATGAGAGCTCACTTGATGAGAACATTAAGGGAGGAGGAAGCTAAACTTATGTTAGATAAACAAGACCCATTTGTATACCCTATAGTTCATTACAATATCTTTGAGGTGATATTGTACATCTTGTACACATGAGAGGATTTGGAGAGATTATGTGAGGTGGATTGCAGATTTGGGGGATTATGGTGATTTGGGGCAAAATCTCAAGTTTAAGATCTGGACTTGAAATTTCTACATATGATAGCTTGGGTATCCTTCAGTTACCATACTTGAAATTATTGTGAGAGCTAATACACACATTGAGCTAGAGTTTTTGAAAGTTGATAGGGTAAACTGCTCCTAAAACTATAGCTCTTTGGAAATTTATACAAAGTATGGCATTTATTAGATTTTCAATGGACTTTCTGAAAATTTCCAAGGAAATTCAGTGCATTGTATCCTACCTTTTGGCACAAGAATAAGAGAGAGATCATTCTTGCATATGGAGTTATGAGTTTTAAAGTGAGAGGGGTGGTTTTTAGACCAAATCTAAAATATGGGTGCTGAATAAATAGGTGCCTATTCCAAATGGTTTCATAAAATGATCTGGAAATTTTTAGGAGAACACACCTTGGGGTTGTGATCAAGTGTAAAAAATTCAAAGGATTGTGACATACTAATTGAGAAAATTTAGTGACATTGTGAGGAACGATCAATTGTATAGAGTTGAGATCTCATGCATGAGGAGTGTGAGAGCAACAAAAAAGCATATTTGAGTGTTTAAACTCATCTTGGGAACATAGAGGGTCTTCAAGAGTGGAAATAGATTCCATGCAAGGTTTCCCAAGGGTTTGAGGTGATTGTAATGTGGATTTGAGGAAAAGAGAGTTTAGAATAGAATTTGGAGAGAGTGTTAAGAGGATCTAAAAATCTACACCACTTGGAGGAAAGAGAGAATCTAAGTGCTTTTTATGTGGAGAGGGACATAAGGCAAGTTCATATCCATTAACCTTTAAGAGCAAGAGATTTAAGGAAAGGAGAGGCTTGCTTGACTTGGGTTTGCACGTTGGACCTTCTTCACCAAGATTGGGAGGGAGAAGATCTAAGACCAAGGAGTAGTGTGAGGTTTGTGGAGTGGAAGGACTTCCAAAAAGCCATGAATGTAGTGGAGTAAAAGCACTTTTAGAGACTTTGGTGAAAGATGTTGGATAGAGTCTTAGTACAGCTATAAAAATACTACCACCTTCATGAACTAGTTCTCAAGATTAATGATGGAAGTATTCTTCCAAATTAGGGATAAACTATTCATGAGGGTTTGATGTTGCTATAAAAATCTTGGAGTAACCTACAAATTTTGTATTCTGTGGGGTGGATTACTATCAAATGATGTTAGTCATGTACATATTGTATTAGTTATAGAGTGAGAGAAAAGAACAAAATTGAGAGAAAAGAGAAAGATAATGAGGAACTAAGATAGGGAAACTTTTGGTTTTCTTTGGCAAGGATGGAGAAGTTGAGGAAGCCTTTGTGAGAGATTTCAAGAGAGCTTGCATAAGAAACAATGAGAGGAGGAAGAATGAGTGAGCCTCATTTTTATTAGATTTCTTTGAGGATGCAACACTTACATGGTATGAATCAGAATACCAAGAGAGAGAGAGAGGAGAGATGGACAAGAAGAGTCTTCGTAGAGTCTGAATTTAGCATTCATTGAGAAATTTCTTTTAGATGAGAGTTATGAGAGATTGATGAGTGAGGTTACCTTCCTTAAACAAGGAGATGGAGAGAAAGTGAGAGTTTATGTAGAAAGAGTGGAGAAGTTGGAGTCTAGATTTTATATAGTGTTGAGGAAGGGTGGGGATAATGTGGAGACTACCATGATTGACATAGGATCCATGCTCACCAAGAAATTTATGGGAAGGTTGAGACCACAGATTAGAAGTAAGGTAAGATATGAGAAATCTTCTTCCAAGGTTGAAGCTATCAAGATTGCAATTTGTATGATGTGATTTTGGAAGGGGATGAGAGTGATTTGGTGGTGAAGGAGGCCACCATACTTGTAGCCTCCTCAAGTCTACAAGTATGGTGGAAATTTTTATACTTTGGTGGTAAGGGTTTGCACCATAAGTTGTAGTTGCTCCGGTTTTTGCACCTCTACCAAAAGATCCATCATAAAACAACTTGCAAATCTTAAGATCAATTTAGTAGGGGAGAAGAGAGAGGTGGATCAGAATGTGAGGAGAGTGCCTAGGAGTTATGGAAGCTATCTATATAGAAGAGATAAATAACCAACAATTTCAATGATAGAAATTGCTTAGTTGTGGAGGGAGAGGTCACATCCAAAGGAATTGTCCAAATTCCACTTACCATGGAGGAAAGGGTTATGAGAGAGCCAATAGAGTGAAAGAGGGAGGTAGTGAAATCCAAGTGGCTTCTAATCCAAATAAAGGTAAGGAGATATCATCTATAGATATGGTTGAGAGCAAATCTGAGAAAGGGGAGTGCTCAAAATCCAAAGGTCTTTAACTTGGAATTTTTGGCATGAGAGAAAAAGAGAGCTCATTTTGCAAAGAATATACACTCTTCTCAAGGCTTTACTCATAGCAAGGATACTCCTATGTCTATTAAGAGCACTTGCATCTCAACACCATCAACAACAAAGACTCTAAGGAAGAAATTTGGTATGGAGGACTTCTTGATCTATAAACAACAATGGAACTATAATGTGTTGGAAGATGTTGGTAGTCACAAGGCTAACATCACAATGAGTTAACTGATTGCTTTGAATCCTACCTTGAGAAAGGAGCTTAGAGGTGGTTTGAGTTCTAGAAGTAGTAAGAGGAAGAAGAAAGAAAAATCATCAATATCAATGGGGGTGGTGGATGCCAAACCAACACCATCAAAAGCTTGTGAACATGCCTCCAAGATTGATGTGCAAGTGAATGGTCACAGCATCAAGGATGCTCTTGTTGATGGAGGATCAGCAATGAATTTCATGTTAGAGAGGTTGATAAAGAAGTTGGGTACAATATCCTCTAGACCTTCAACATTTGTGGTGAGCATGGCAAACAAGCTACAAGTTAGACCAATGAGAGTGATGGATAAGGTGGTAGTTTTAGTTATGGGAGTTCAAAATCTTGTGACTTTCCAAGTCTTGAAGGATTCAAGCTATGATTTACTTTTTGGAAGGCCATGGTTGAGAGTAGCATGCACAATTGATCAATGACACAAAGTGTACTTGAGGATAGGGCCATCAAACCATAGAGTTACAATTCTTGTCACTAACACCACCAACACTTCACATTCAAATACAACATCTTTTGATTATTGGGAATCAAATTTAGAAGAAGGAGATTCAAGTGTGGACACAAGCATGGAAAAAGAGACATCCATGAAGGAGGATGAATCTAAATCTGATTCAGATGTGTATCCCTTGTGTGCTATGTATTTTGCACCTAAGCCAAAGGTTTTGAAGGACCCAGATAAATCACCATTGACACTTGAGGAGATAGAGAGGAGGTTATATACTCTCAAATATGGTCCAAATGTTACCAAGGAGAAAAAGGTAAGATTTGAGGAGAATTTTTGCAAGTTCATCCATATGTTTGCTTTCTAATTGCATGAATCTAAAGGATGTCACATTGGAGGAACATAGGATAGAGGTGGAGTCATATGCAAGATCAATTTTCCAAAAGCAGCATTGCATTAGCCCACCAATATCTTTGGTTGTGAGGAGATTGATCAGCTCATGGAAGTTGGATTTATCTTTGAGGTGGAGAATTCAGAATGGGTGTCTCTAATTGTGATTGTGAAAAAAAGAATAGCAAGCTTTTGGTGGATTACAAGAAGGTCAATACTAAGAAGTAGTATTACCCTATGCCATTCATTGATGAGATCTTGGAGGAGGTTGCAAGTCATGAGAGGTATATTTTTGGAAATGGTTATAATGAGTACAACCAAATCAAGATTGCACTAGAGCATCAACAACTCACCACATTCATCATACCTTGGGAGACTTATCCTTTCAAGGTCATGCCATTTAAGCTTTGCAATTCTCTAGTCACATTCCAATGGTTCATGAACAAGGTGTCTGAACCTTTCATTGGGATATCTGTGAGGAACTTCATTGATGACTTTTGTGTCTATGGGAGCAAGGAGGAGCACTTTGAGCATATGATGAAGGTCTTACAATGTTTGGATGAAGCAAATGAATTAATCAATCTAGATAAGTGCATTTTTGGTTGTGAAGAGCATCTAATTTTGGGTCATATCATGTCCAAGGATAGAATAGCAATTGATCTTGAGAAGGTTAAGAAAATCTCAGACCTTCCATTCCCTTCAAGCTTGAAAAGTTATGCCAATTCTTGGGGATGGTTGGGTACTATATGAGGTTCATCTTCTCATTTTCCAACAAGGCTTATGCATTGACCATTTACATGAAGAAGAGTGTAGAATACATGGTGATTTTGGAGGACAATGAGGCTCTCAAAGCTTTTGAGGAGCTCAAGCAATCCCTTGTTGTAGCTCTAATTCTTGCTAAACCTGATTGGAGTAAGCCTTTCATCCTCTACAATGATGCTTCAAATATAGCTATAGATGCACTCTTGGTCAATTAGACCAAGATGGGCATGATCATCCAATAGCTTATGCTAGTAGGTAGATGGTTTTAGCATAAAAGAACTACTTTGTCATGGAGAGAGAAGGGTTGGTGGTGATCTTTGATCTCAAGAAGTTTAGACACTACTTGATTGGAGGGAAAGCCACCATTTTCATGGATCACAAGGATTTGAAGTAATGTGGAAGGCTAATGTGGAAGGAAGGCTAGCAAGGTGGATGATACTCTTGTCTGAGTATGACTACACCATTGAAGATAGACCAGGGAAGAAATATGAATATGTTGATTTGTTATCTAGGATCTATGATCATGATGGAGATGAGCCTATGGATAATTCATTCTTGGATGAGGAGCTCATGACAATCTCAATCACTCAAGAGGTTCCAATGGAGTACAAGGAGATTGTGGACTTTGTTATAACAAGTAACTATTGAGAAGGGATGCATGCTAGGGAGAGGAAAACCCTTGCAGCAAGATCTAGACCTTACACCATGGTGGAGGATATTCTTTTTCACCAAGGCGTAGATGGTCTATTTCAAAGAGTTGTGGGTAAGGAAGAGTCTATCTTACTCATAAAGGAGTTTCATGAAGGTCTTATGTGTGGAGAATACTTTATAGGATATTCTCATTTCAATTGGTATATGGTATTGAGTCTACTGTACCTATTCACTTTAATCTTCCTTTCTTCCAAAGCATTCATATGAGATTAAAAAAAGCACAAGGAAGTGATGTAGAGAAATCAAGGAAAGATCAACTCATGGAATTAGAAGAGGCAAGAGCAGTTGCCATGGTTTGAGTGGAGCAAGCCCAAAGGAAACAAAAGGAGAGCTATGACAAGAGAAAAGGCAAGAAGAAGGTGGAGCCTTTCAAAGAAGGTGATTGGGTAATGTTATTTGATTAAATTTGATTCAAGAAAGTGCCAAAGAAGTTTTTGCCTAAGTACTTTGGACCTTTCATAGCGTAGAAGGTGTTCGGGCAATTACACCTATGATCTCAAGGAGTTGGGAGAAAGATACTTTGATAGGATTAACCATGATAAGTTGAAGATGTATCATAGAAGGTAGAGAGACCTTCACTTTAAGGACAAAGTGAAATCTTAGTGCATGAGTAAATGTAACACCCATTTGTGCTTGTGTATGCTATTGTGATATTTATTCTAGTATTATAAATAATTAAAAAAATATTATTTATATAGAGATAAATGATAGTTCCACATTAATCATGATTAGCTAAAGTTAGTTATAGCTAAGATAGAGTGGACCTTATTTTGGAGGAAGTGGAAAAGATAAGCACCACTATTTTTGATTCTAGTGTATTAACCATGATAAGTTGAAGATGTATCATAGAAGGTAGAGAGACCTCCACTTTCAGGACAAAGTGAAATCTTAGTCCGGGAGTAAATGTAACACCCATTTGTGCTTGTGTATGCTATTGTGATATTTATTTTAGTATTATAAATAATTAAAAAATATTATTTATATAGAGATAAATGATAGTTCTACATTAGTCATGATTAGCTAAAGTTAGTTATAGCTAAGATAGAGTGGACCTTACTTTGGAGGAAGTGGAAAAAACAAGCACCACTATTTTGGATTCTAGTGCATTAACTTGGTTTTATTCTTAGGTGTTTGGCTTTGAGGAAAGAGTTGATAACTCTTGGACCCACAAGAGATAAACACCACAAGTTTTGGATTCTTCTATAGTCCAAGGATAGCCAAGGAATCCTTGACTTAGTGGTTGGGTCAAGATAAGACTACATGCTTAGGAGTATATTCCCATGATTATGGATATTCCTTTAGCTTTTTGACTTTATTTGACTTTTAGCCTAGTAACTTGAGGTACTCCAATTTTGGTATGTAAATATTTCACAAGTATATAAACTAGGGATGAGGAGGTACTCATAATCCTTTCATTTGCAACTATCTCATTGAGTTCTCTAATGAGCAATGGTTTTAGTCTTGGAGTGTTAGCCTTGGAAGAGTATGATGGAGTTAGGGTTCTTTGCCTTCTTAGTCCATTGTGCGCTACCATAATAGACATCAGAAATTCATCTTGAGTGAAAGATATGCCAGCTCATAGTATGCAATGGGTTTACTCAGAGTGGCACTTGGTATCAACTTGTATCTTAGGTCCCAATGAAGGAGGAGATTGATTTTGAGTTGGAGTTTGATATAGGAGTTGATTGAGTTAAGAGTACACTTGGTGTGTCTGCATCATGGTTGTGAAACATAGATGAGATTTATGGGATCTCCAAAGGCCCCAAGCACTACTCTTTTATAATGGGTACCATTGAGTTGGATGACTTTATCAAAGAGTTTGATAGTTTGTGTGATCTACAATAGATGCAAAACTTGATTTTGTTCACACTCTTCATGGCATAGAAAGGGTTGTTTTAGCATTAGGATGGTCTACCAATGGATGATTATCATAAGTTGTGGATAGCTCACTTGGAGGAGATTGAGCTATGGAGACAATATTGGTCTCTAAACTACATCTCCATCACTTCAAGCTCAATTCTAGGGGTAGGTTTGCAATACCTACAAGTTCTAACTCTAGTATAATTGGCGGATTAATGAAGATGGTGCTACTATGAATAGAAGTACCACTACATGAGGTGGTATAGTACTAGGGTTTAGTTCCATGGTGGAGTTCTTCCAATATTGAAGGCAAAACTACCAAGGAGTGCGGACTAACGAATTGAGAAGCTTGCAAGAGTTCTAGTGGAAGGTTAGAAAGAGCCTACACAAGTATAAACTTGCATAAGATGGCTAATGAATTTTACTCATGGAGTTATTGAGGCCCATATAGTCTAGTTTTGGTATGGAATCCTAGATAGGGAGTTGCAATGTAGAGTATGTGATGTTATGTTGTTACAGGGTTCACCTACTTTGGTAACGGCCTTTGGTTTGGCTGAGCATATTGAGCTCAATATGGTGGAAGAGAAAGTGATGACATCTGGATTTGGCAGGGAGGCCTCATCTATAGCTATTACTTCTTCTAGAGTGAAATAGAGGTCACCACACCATATTTGCTCTTGAAGGCAGAGTAGATAGCCTAGATCCTTTGAAGCAAGTGGAGTGCATAGTGTAGCTAGATCCTTGCCTTCATATTTAGGTCAACAATAGCCAATGAATGGTGGTGTTGCTTGTTGGACTTGTGGTGAACATCACCACATGAGATATTACACTCAAGTCAATGGACATGATACCTCTAGTGGATCATAGCCTACACAAAAACAATATGACCATTGCCATAGATTTGGTCACACTAGTGACCGATGCTTTGACATTCACCCAAAGTTACAAAGCTATTATGGTAGGTGGTAGTGGAGCTACATGTCATGGAGGACAAGGTGGTAGAGGTGGTGGTAGAGGATCCACACCTGGCAGGGGTGTAGTACTTGCCCTTACTTTTTATACAACCATTGCTACTTAGATTGAGCACTTGGAATAGAGATTGGCTCACATGGCCATAACTTAGAGGAGATCAGATTTGGGTGTTGAGGCTTCCACCTCTTATGTTGGTGATAAAGACATCTTGGACTTCATGTGCAGAGCAACAAAAGTAGATGCATATGCCATAGTGACTAGGAGTGCACTACGTGATCTAAAGCCTAGAGGAGCATTAGTGGAGTTGGACCCACAAGAGGAGAGCTGATAGACAAGTAAGACTTCCCCAATCTTTGATACTCTTTAAAGCACTACAAACAACATCCATGACTCGTCAACATCCTAGTGTAGGTGTGGTAGGTGGTGATAGAGAGCATGATAGACTACTTGCTAGTTAGCCACTTGCTACTACACAAATTGAGTCTAGTTCAATGTTGGGGGTGGTTTAGTTGATTATACACTTCCCTTTATTCTCAACCAATGACATGTTTATATTGGGAGTTAACCTAGCTCCAATGCTCTAGTTGGCTACCACACTTTGTGAGAGTAGGGATGATGTGGTTCCTACTTCTAGAGCAGCAATGGTTAATGGTGGAGCTGACTTGGTTGAGGAGCATGGGATCTACTCAATGACCAATGGTTTATGGTAGGCAATAGTAGCTAGATTGAAGGAATTACTAGCCAGATTGGCCTTAGAGTGAGCATGGTTCACACCTAGAGTTGTCTTATTGGATAACTAAAGAGGGATTTTTTATTTGGTGGGACCTTCAAGGAAGGTCCATACACCAAAGAGGTCTTATTAGACTTTGGTGTGCAACCTCTTATGTTGGGGAAGGCTATAGTTGTTGGTCTAGAGGTATGGAAGACCAATGTGAAGAGGTGTCCATTTCAAATCCAAACATCTCTAGGGGTGGTTCTACACAATACATCACATATGGAGAGCTTGTTGTCTAGATTCAGCGTGATCATTTGATTGATAGTTCTGTGGTGAGAGCTCAGACCATTGGAATAGTAATAGAGTCATATGATGTGCTAGTTGGTGGAGTAGTATTATACCCCATGGGTTTCAATATTGACTATTGGGAAGAGACAACCTCCTATAGACTAGGTTGGCAATCAAGTGAGAGAAGGGTATGTTGCCTACCAATATGCTTTAGTAGTGGCAGTCTTTGCTCACTATAGTCAAGGACCATGTCACCAGTTTTAGTTTTAAATGGTTTTGTTACTTGGCCTTGTGACTTATTGGAAAGGAATGCCCATGCAATGGATATTCTAGTACTAAAGGATATCACTCAGATTTGGAGTACATGTGAGATCGTTGGAGTACAAGTGAGATCGTTCCATCCATCTCAATGAACTCCAAATCCACCTATTTCATTGTGGAGTTTTGAGGAGGCATTGCAACATCATGCAAATCAGTTGGTGCAATAGGCTTGGAGTGTAGCCTTTGTACCACCAAGAGAGCAATGTGAAGATGAGCCTTTATAGTCTATCACATTGTCACCTTTGGATACCACACTCATTGCTTGGGATTATCCAATAGAGGAAGTGTGTCTTTTGGAGTTGTTTGGTGGAATTAGCATTGGACTAGCAACAGTATCACAAGTAGGTAAATGTATATAGAGGTAACTATATATAGAGAGAGATGAGACTACAAGGCAATTATCTCTACATCATGTGGCACACTTGGTGTATTGATATCCTAAGTTATCACCAATGTCAATAGTCAAGGGTTACTAAAAGACCCTACCAATAGACATTTCCTTGGAGAGACATGGTCCCATTCATTTGGTGATTTTTGGAGGCCATGTCAAGGACGTACACATACTATCCAAGGTCAAGGTCTTTAATATCCCTATTTTGGTGTGTTTTGGGAGATCTTATGTGTACCAGGACATCTCCAATTTCATCAATCCATTTCTCTAGTTTACATTTTGGAGAACATCCCTTTGATGGTTGATTCTTATACTTAGGTGGTGGCAAGTACACATCAAATCCATCCTTGGATGGGGCCTACCGTGTTGTTAGATGTATCTAGAGTGGGATCATGGGCTCATTGTCTTTGTCTTTGGTGGATGAACCTCTTATCCAAAGAGGTTCTCTAGTGAGCTTATGATAGGATTCAATGACTAGACCATTTATTAATGATGACATCTTGGATTTGGGCAGCAGTCTTAGACGGTGGTAGTGGCTAATAGGTCACCTATGGCAGTGATGAACCTTGTTGGACAGCCTACAGCCACTTTACCCATACTTATGAGTTTCCTAAAACTCTCATGTTTTTCAAGAGGGAGGACTTGGACTTCTTTAGGACTTACAATTATAAGTTGGTGGAGCACAACTCTAATGAGAAGGAACTGAAATGGGTTTCACATTGGTATTACCACTATTGCAATAGTGTTAGAGGCATCTAGGCATCAAGTGTTAGGTCAGGCTATAGACCTGAATTGTTTGACCTAGATTATGATCCTAGGCTTGGCATAAAAGTGTAAGATACGGTTGATAGGCATTACCACTCAAACATTTGTGAGATTTGTCCCTATTAGTCAATGCAAGCACACATTGGGGGTGATGAAAATGTATGCATAGGTTATTTTGGGATGAAACCAATGGCTACTAATGAGAGTGGTCTATTTTGGGTCCATCTAAGTGAGTGTGGTCTGCTTGAGTTACATCGTTGGTCAACTAGGGATGCAACTAGAGGACATATGGAGCTTGCAACTAGATTGGAGGGAGTTTTCCACGTTGAGTTTGGGATCTCTAGTGGTTGGGGACATGACACTATTTCTTCCAAGGGTCCAATGTAGCAACCATTCAATATGTCTTCCACTCCTACATCAATTATAGAGGATACTTGGAAGCAAGATCTTGGACCCAAGCTTACAAGAGGGGAAAGACAAAGAGTTTGGAGGTTCTTGAGGAGCTACATGAGTGGTTTTCCTTTTATTATGAAGAATTTGGGTGCTCAAAAAGGACATAGTATTTGGATTGAGCTGACTAGTGATACACAAGTTTTTTGATGTCCATACAAATATAGTGACATGGAGAGAGCATTGATTTAGCGTCAAAGCAGAGACCTTTTTGAGGTTGGTTTGGTGGAGATTTCACATAAAGAGTATGCTTCAACTATAGTGATGCTAGACAAGAAGGATATGCATGCCAACTACATAGATAGGCAGATTTGTGGAGATTACCATCTTATCAACCAACAAACTAGGGCTCATAGTTACACCATGCCTATTGTAATACCATATTATCTAAAGGTGAAAATTGACTTGGTAACATCTAGAAAGATGTTGTGTATGATGGGCTTGGTAGATTAGATAGAGGTGACACCAAAAGAATACTTCTACCAATAAAGCATAAGTTGAAAATAGCTTGAAAACTTTAGAGCTAATTTTGGAGGCATAAATGGATAAATTAGACCTCAAAAATTAAAAAAATTCCAATTGGAAAAACAAGCTTACCTCCTTCCTCCCCATGTTTTGTCTTGTTAAGAGCTTTCCAACTGTACCTCACCTACATGATTCTAAGCTTCTTACAAGAAGATTCCCTAAAGATTCCCTCTAATCAAACCAACTAAATAGGACAAGGACCAACACGTCACCCATCCATGCAACTAATCTGTGAGTGAAGCTGAGTGGCATGTTACCAATACTTATATCTGATACAAGGATGGAGCTTCCTTTGAGTGGATCTTCTTTTCTATATAATAAAGAGAAGGTGCTCCTTTGGGGCATCGGAGGATTGAGTGTGAAGTTTGTATTTTCTCTTTTGTATCTCTCTTGGGGAGTTATCTTTTCTTCAAAATATTACAATGGTATTAGAGTGGGTATTTTCATCCAAGAAAGTGGATCACTCCTCTTGGAAGAACACATGTTATTGAAATTGAGTAATTTTGAGAGAAGAAAACATAACATAATTGTTAGACTTGGGGGTGTCTTAGAGAGAGGATGGGATGGAAGCACCTCAAGGACAATTTTCTACACCTAGTTTTCTATTCTTGAATCCATTCCATATCAAGATTATATACATTCAATTTGAGCAAATGAGAATATCTCTTATTTATCATTTTGGAAAAAAATTCATGGACAAAGTGATGAATTCCTTAAACCCGATGATTCTACCTATGGTGGTATATGACAAAGAGCAGGACTTGAAAATCTACATTCTTTTATGATGTTATGAATCTATATGTACCAATCCTTGCCTTTTCAACATGCAAGTAGAAATCCATTATGTGGTTAGACAAAAAGTGATGTTTAGGGATTTGTAGTCCATAATTTGGTGAGAAATATTATCAACAAGTGATAGCCTTTGAGGTCCCAATGGTAGTTCCAATGGTTTGTGCTCCCTCCCAAGTGATCATATTAACTCCATATTGAAGTAGGAAGTAGCAAGTGAACATTGGCCGTGTGTAGGAATCATGGATCCATAGCTATATGACTTGATACAAGGAATGCAAAAGATGTTGACTAAGTTTCAAGAGATCAAGATGATCATGGAGGAATTGAAAAATTCAAGTACATATTTTCAAGAATGATCAAGTTATGCAAGTAGGTGAGTTGTCCCAACAAGCAGCACCAATTATCAAAGTACTTGGAGAGTTACTCATGTCAAGGACACTAATCACAATCAACAACCAAGCCACATTGTTACTATAAATGAAATAGACATGCAACATCAAGCCTTACAAGGAACAACATTCCATGTGAGTTATGGAAAATTGGATTTCAAGAACAAATCAATAACTTTAATTGCTCACAATCAAGATCATTGATTATTTTGCAAGGGTGTTTGCATGTAGGTACTTGACCTATAAAGCCCTCACGTGTTATGATGCTTGGGAACTATCATTGTTGGTAGAAGGAAGAGAGGTCACTTGGATAGCCATGCAAGAAGGGTTGTTCAAGAATTTCCAATTTGTGGATTTTGTGCAAATAGCCCAAACAAGACTTTGGGAGTTGAAGCAAAAGAACAGCATACAAGAATAAATGGAGCCATTTCTTGACCAATGAGTCAAGTCAAAGCTCTTGACAATTTCAAAATAAAATTAAAAGAGTGGATTAATCAAGAAGTAATGGCACAAAATCCTTGCACTATTTTTGAAGCCATTGCTGATGCTCAAAAATAGCAAAGGCGCTTGGAGGATGTGAAGCAATAACAATGATGCAAAACTATAAGGCTAAGACAAACTATTTTGGGAGACCAATCCCTATGGAATTGTGCAACATTCACTTCCAAGACCAAGGAGCAAGACCCCTTCAAGGAGAACAAGGATAGATCAAAGAAAGAAGAGAAGGAGTTCCACGTGGAGAAGGGGTTCTATGTGAAGAAGGGGCTTAAGATGCTTGTAGATGCATTCACTTGGATGCCAATGGCAAAAGATTTGGTGTTGGAAGTCAAGATGAACCCTGTGTGACAACCCGGCAAGTATCACTTTTGCGATAATTAATAAGTAAAGTTTTTTCTCATAGATAGAGTTCTTCTTTAGCCTCTCAGGTAGAAACCATATCTAGAAGAGAGTAACAAGCACTGATTCACAATCTCATCACAAATTACACATTCATAATCACAACTCATCAAATCTTTCCAAACAATCTTGATTGTGAAGATTCAAATTTTCCCCACAGGCTACTTCACTACAAAATGACTTTGCCTCTGAATTTTGTTCCACCCTTACACTAAAGGTACAACTTCCTTGATCAAAAATTGCTTTGCATCAACCTTGTGTTACACTCACCAATGCAGAATACTACCAACACTATAGTTCCTCACAGATCCCTCAAGGAATTGCTTTGATTGCCATTCACTCAAGATCAAATACAAAAAATGAAATCAAAGATGTGGAATATAACATCCAACACTCAAACTTGCAATTCAAATTTCTCCAAACACTCACAAACAAAAACACATGATTGATACTTGGAATTAAGCTAAAACAATGAGCATTGAGTTACAACACTTCACTTTACTCAACTTCAAAAATACAAATATTGAACAACATTATGAGTGCTTCCTTTAAATAGGTAGAGCACTTCAATAGTTATCTAACAAAAATACCATCCTAAAATACCATAACAACTTTTCCAACCTATAGATCCAAAATGACAAACCACCTCTTCATATTTGCCTCTTCAGATCTCAAAATTATTACTACTTTGATTGGATGTCTACTTCCACTTTGGCTTCCAAAACCAATGTTCCCTCAAGAATTTATCTCTCTTTGGGTCTATCTAATACTACTTCTTTATCCACTATTTCTGTTATCTCTTCAGCTGGAATTGAAATTGGAATGATATCTAACCTATCTGCATTCTTATCTTCTAACCCATTCTCTTCTAATATCTCAAGCAACTCACCCAAAGACAGCTAGACTCCTACTTCTATGGCTTTAGACTTCTTATCCTCCTTCACACTACTCTAAAGTTTCTCTAATTCCAATTTCACTAAGTCTAATTTGAGACAAATATTGTTCCTACTTCTATCATCTTCCCATGTACTCTATCTCTCAAGCAAATCAACAAACTGTTCATATCTACATCCTTTGCCTTCCTCTTTTGAGTTTCCTACACAAGCAACTTCAATTCATGTAGCCTTGCTTCCTCCAACTTCCCTTCAGCTTCTATGCTTATCATTGCTCTCATTCTCTCAACAACCTCTCCTATAGATACTAATGCATACCCCCAAGAGTGTTCCACCTTCAACTCTTCTCTATACATCTTCAACTTTTATTAGTACTCAATTGCAAACATCTTCTTCTCTTTTACATATTGGGCAATCTGACTTTATGCACTTCCTACCAGACCTTGTAATCTTTCTTCCTCTTGGTGTTTGATCATAAATTCCCTCTGCCATGCTTGGTCCTTCTTTTCCGCACTCTTCTTCAGGCTCTCTAACTCCTATTCCATCACAGACGCCATCGCCTTCACATGTATCACTTCAATACAAGCTTCTCCCACTTCACTTTTCATCTTCTTGAAAACTACCTTCTAGTTCTTCAACTCTTTGGCTTGATAGTCTAGATTTCTTCTATGCCTCTCAAAACTCTCTTGCAAGTTTTCCACAATCTTCTTCTTTTAAGACTTCATCCACCTAAAGTTCTTTAGCTTCTTCCTCCCTTTGGATTAACTGTGCTTTCAATTTGCACATTTCTTTGAGTAGATACTTCATCACCTCCAACTTGATCTTCACCTCTAGATGATCTTCTTGTATCTCCTCCTCCTTCTTCTTCTTCTTCTTCTTCTTCTTCTTCTATTGTAGCAACAATGGACACACAATTGTTGACAAGTACTCCACTCTATCAAAGTATTCTTCTCCTTCTTGGTCTTTGTACTTGACCTCCATTGGTGCTTCTTCAACATGTGCCTCACCCCAAAGTCACAATCTTTGCACCTTCAACATCATCTCTTCTAAGCTTGCCTCTTCTTCCTTCACTTTGCTTGGACTTGCAGGTGTAGCCTATAGTAATCTCTTTGACCTCACTCTTTTCATGACTACCTTCTTTGGCTCTTTTTCCATCTCCTCCATAGGTAACTCCAAACAAGGAGCATCTCCTTCTTCCATATGATCGATTGCCGCATGGAACTCCTTCTCATCTTTTCCCATCCTTGCATTGACTGATTGCTAGATTTCATCCTCACCTTCACTCTCACTGCCAAACTCCTCACTCTGCAATGTGAGTTCATCTTCTTCTGAGTCCTCTTTTTGACTCTATCTTTCCTTCAACCTTTGTTCCAAAAGACTGGTCCATCATCCCCTCCTTACCTTACGGGTTTAGTCTTTGTGTCTTTTGTGGTGGAAGGAGTAATACTACTCCTTTGGGTTTAGCTAACTTCTTCTTCTTTGGACTTTTTCCTTCCATGATCTTCTTGTATCCCGTCCTAGTGAGATGATCATTGCTAGACCAAAGTTGCAAAATGTATTGTTGCTCCTTATCATCCGCTTCACGTTGTTGATTGGGATGGAAATGTGAAACCATCTTATGCTTCTCCTTGGTTGTCAACAAGTTTAGCCCAAGGTAGAAATGTGCTACAAATGGTACAAAGTAGTGAGATGGCAAACTTGTCTTCTAGTTAACGATCATTTGCCTCATCCTCTAATGGAAGCCATTTGCCCAATTCACCTTCTCTCCTACAAAAATTTGGTGGAAAAAGACAACCTGCTACATGTTCACATACGTCATTGTCTCTAGCTTGAACATTACCATCAATACACCACAATGCTTGCTTAATCAGGTCACAATAGGACTCTACCTTGTAACCATTGTTTGGTTTGTGGAGCAAAGAACAAGTTCCTAATCTCTATGATCTCTTTTGAAGCTTCACACTTCCAATAGAAGGTGATTCCTATTGCATCTCCTACTTCTTTCCCCAAGACTAACTTCCAATCTGACTTGGTCCATCAAGCCAGGTTCCCTCTCTTCCCCATTACTTTGGGGCCTTTCTCACAATTACTAGCAGCTATCTATGCCATGAAACTTGGAAAGCTCACATTCTAATTCAAGGCCAAGAACGTAATACAAAGTCTACTCAAGAATTCAATTTGCACTACTACATCTAATTGCCAAGTTGCAAGACTCCTCATTGCAAGTGAGTTCTTCTTGTTCTTCCTTGCCATTATCTGCGTATGAGTTTTGGAGTTGGAAGACTATCCTCTCTCCTGGATGCAACACTCTAACTTTTGAATTTTGGAAAATTTCACTCTCAAATGGCTTCATGACTCACATTCTTGTAGGATAGTTGCTCAGAGGAACAAGATATCTTCTTGACATTTCTGATACCCCTTGGCAAAGTCTTAATTTATAGTGCTTTGAGATGCAATCATTCTTCAATCAATTTTGAAATTGACTCTCACTTCTTCTACATGTTTGTTTCCTGTCACTCTCAAAGAATTCTTCCCCTACCTTAGCCATTTCTTTAATTGTACTTTGTTGGTTGGCCTGCCCCAAGGAAAACTTTTTACAACTTCTTTGTATCAGGCTAAACTTCCTGCTCAAAAGATGCCCTCCTTTGGGTTAGTTTTTTTGTAAGTCCCCTCCAAGTACTTCTTTTGACCCAAATTTGAGTTCTTTGGATCTACTCTAAGGACACATAAGTCCATCTTTTCTTCTTCCTTTGGCTGCAATTTGATTTCCTCAATGCACTTCTTCTTAAAAACTCATGAAAACAAAAAATGTAGGTACCACACATTGAATTTTGGCCAAGGATTCTTGTTGCTACAAAAACTTATCCATAGATTGTAAGTGCTCAATCATCCAAAGGCATCACCAACACCCAAGGAATCACCTTTTGTGATGGTAAATTATGGATCTTGGATTCCATGGATCTAAGAACCACCATCTAAGTAGAATGTCATGATTCCACCATTGTAGGTCACATTGGAATAGACAAGACCTTAGATGTAGTCAAACACTATTAGTATTGGCCCAAGATGAGTAATTATGTGATGGAATATGTTTGGAGCTGCCTAATTTTTCAACAAAATAAAGCTTCTAATAAAGCTCCCACAGGACTCCTTCAACCCCTCCTGTAAAAGACCGAATCCGAAGAAAGAAATAAGAGAATGGAAACTCACATTGGGACACTTGAATGAGGGAAAACTACAAATGCCTAGCATGACTTTGGCTTTGGTATTTATAGGTAGCATACAAGGCCTTTGAGAAGCTTATCAAGAAGCTTCCTCAAGCCATTTTTTTAAAGTGCAAGCCAAGTTAATTGGGAAGCTTCTCAAGAAGCTTGCTTCTAGAAGCCGCCTACTTGGCGTGCAAGCTAAGCTAGTTGGAAGCTTCTAGAAGCTACTTACTTGAGGTGCAAGCTAAGCTAGCCAAGAAGCTTCCCAAGAAGCTTCATAGGTACTTCCGGAATATTCTAGGCTAATTTGTTTTATGTGCTACTTTGTAAGCCCAACTAACTTCATCGCTAAACTCCATATTGTTACATATTGCACCGCCGCTAGTTGGTGACATCCTCGTCACTAGTGAAGCTTTGAATTCCAAGATGGCCGTCTGTGCATTTTGGAGGTGAGAAAGAGTTTTCCATGTGGCATCATGAAGAGGGTACCCTTTCCAAAGGACCTTGTACTTTTTATGTTGGCGACGGCCTCATTGAATATAGCAACGCGCAAGGATACAATCAACCTTGTACTCTTCATGATCATTGATAAGGATAGGAAGAGGGAGAGGTTGGACTCGAGAGGAAAAGGAAGAGGGGTTAGGAACAAAGGGTTTCAACTTGGAAACATGAAAGAGAGGGTGGATACGCATGTGACAAGGCAAGGCAAGTCAATAAGCAACAGGAGAGACAATTTGGGTGATATCAAAGTGTCCTATCCAATTAGGGGCAATTTTACAAACTTGGGTAACAAGTGGGAGAGGGAGGTTACTAGAGGATAGCATGACTTTATCACCAACTTCAAAGGTGAGATTACAACAATGGTGGTTTGCATATTGTTTTTGACAATTCTAAGCAACAAGGAAGTGAGACTTGGCTTGTTGGAGAGATTGGGATATAGTGGTCAAGAATGTGGAAGTATGAGGAACCTGAGATGGAAGAGGAGCAAGAAGAGAATTTGGAACAAGTGGATCTTGGCCAAAATTGAGAAAGAAAGGAGAAAATCTGATGCTTGCCTGTTTGGAATTGTTGTAGGCAAATTCTACAACTGCAAGACATTCATCCCAATTAGTATGGTGGACATTGACAAAGTCATGCAACATATCCTCCAATGTACAATTTTCACATTTGGTTTTTCCATCAGTTTGAGGATGATAGGCCGTGGACAAAGCAAGCTTGGTGTTGAGTATCTGGAAGAGTGCTTGCCAAAACTTCCTAGTAAATCAAGGATCACGGTCGAAGATGAGTACACATGGCATCCCATGATGCTTGAAGACATTTTTGAAGTAGATTTTCACTATGGTTGGAGCATCCACGGTATCATAGGTGGTGCCAAGTGGATTTTTTTACTAAGCTTATCCAAAAACACCATGATTGCGGTGTGTCCTTGTTTTGTCTTTGGCAAGGATGTGATAAGATCCAAGCTCACATACTCCCGGCAAGCAGATGGAACAGCAAGTGGTTGAAGGAGTCCATTGGGCTTTTGGTAGCTGGCCTTGTTACGTTGGCATCTCTCCCACAATTGGACAAATTCTTGCACATCTTGTGTTATGTTGGGCCACCACCATTGACGTTGGAGGGTACCCAAGGTCTTGTCCACACCCATGTGACCAACAATGGGTAAATCATGGGCTTCTTGAAGGCGCACAAGTGAAAGATCACCTTTAGCTAGAACATAGATCCGGTCCTCATGGAATAAAAGGCCCTCCTTGATGGAGAAGGTGTTGTACTCCTTATTGCATGCCATAAGGCAACCATGTACTATTTGGAAGAAAAGACTTGGTGTAGAGCTGACTAAAACTCATTTTGGACCTTGGAGTCAACTGACACCGTTGAAATTGCCGTTGTGATGAGAGGAAGAGACTTCAAATCAAGTCATCGTGATAAAGCATCAAGGATGACATGGAACTGACCTGGTTTGTACTCAAGTTTGATGTCATACAATTGGAGTTGTTCCTCTTATTGATGATGTTGACTCTTCATGTGTTCCAAGTGTAAGGTCCGCAATAACGGTTTGTGATCAGTTTGCATGATCACTTGTTTCCTCAAGAGGTAATGTCTCCATACCTTGGTGGGGTATACCATTGCAAGTTGTTCTTGATCTTGAGTAGAGTAGTGTTTTTCAGCCATGTTGAGTCGGCAAGACACAAAGGCAATGGGATGGAGTTCATCTGAGAATTCTTGTTATAGCACGGCTCCAATTGCAAAGTTAGAAGCATCAAAATCAACCACATAGGGTAGTTGAGGATCATGTGGTTGAATAATGGGTCTTGAAGACACCATATGCTTTAACTTCTGGAATGCTTCTTCATGCTTGGTGGTCCATTGGAAGCTCGAGTTCTTTCCCAAGAAGTCATTCAATGGTGCAACCACATGAGCATAATAATGGATGAACTGTCGATAAAAACTGGCCAATCCATTGAATGCCCATACTTCTATAACATCCCTTGAGGTAGGCCAATCAGTAATGGCCTTGATTTTCTCTTCTTCCATCTTGATCCCCTTTGATGAGATCTTATGACCCAAGAAGGAAACCTCCTTCTACCAAAAGGCACACTTTGACTTCTTGTAGTAAAATTTCCATTATCATAGTCATCTTAGGACTTCTCACACATGATTCATGTGTTCCACCTCTGTCTTGCTATAGATTAAGATATCATCCAAGAACACCACCATGGACCGATCCAATAGTCTATCCAACACTTGATGCATCTGATCCATGAAGACAATTGGAGCATTAGTGAGTCTGAAAGGTAGAACTCTCCACTCAAAATGCCCATACTTGGTGTGAAAGGCAATCTTTTGCACATCCTCTCTATCAATTGGAATTTTCCAATAGCCGCTGCAAAGACCCAGCTTGGAAAAGTAGCGGTCTCTACTTAGTTAATCAAGCAAGTCATTGATCCGAGGCAAGGGATATGCATTCTTCACGGTTTGCTTATTGAGCCCATGATAATCAATACAGAAATGAAGTCATCCATCCTTCTTTGGAACAAATAGTACTGGTGGTCTCCAAGGAGAAGTACTATGTTGTATGAAGTCCTTCTCCAACAACTCTGTAAGTGTTTTTTGCAACTCCTCCAACTCCTTTGGTGAGAGCCGATAGATTGGTCTACTCACAGGAGTACTCCTTGGAAGTAGCTCAATCTTGGAGGGCATACCTTGATCGGAGGGTAATCCCTTTGGCAGATCATCCAGAAACACACCGCAAACTCCTTAACTATCAAATCAACCATTGCTTGATGAGGCGCTTGGCCCTCCGCAAATTGCTCTTGTGCAATCGGCTTGATCCACACCGCGAATACAGACTTATCTTCTTCCAAAGCTTGCTCTATGGCTGCTTTGCTAACAAACTTCCCTTCTAGTCACTCATCTCTCTTCCAAGCTTGCTCCTTGGTTGCCTTCTTAGCAAACTTCCCATCTTGGGACTCATCTCCCTGCCAGGTTTGCTCTATGATTACCTTCTCAACAAACTTCCCATCTTGGGACTGATAATTCTTAGGTGTCTTACTCAGAGGTGCGAGACAACCTAATCCAAAATTCCTACCTTGGTGTTGTACTTGAATTTGGCATCGGGTCCAATCAAATTGAACCTTATAATATTCAAGCCAAGGTAGACCCAAAATGATATCATAGTGTAGAGGTGCTACTACAAACCTCATACATTCCAAATACTCCTTCCCAATCTTGAAGGTAACAGGATGCAAGGTGCGTAATGCAAAACCCTTTCTACCATCCGCCATCATCAAACTACTTTCAATCATTGGGTTGATATGAATACCTAATTCATAGGAATACTTATGAATACCTATGGCTTGATAGGAATACCCAATTCCTTTGCTATTTGCATAGAATGAAATTCTAAAAACTTCCAAAATCAACCAAAATGCTACAAACCCGATTAGATATTGTACCTTGCAAGTGAAGCAAACTAGCATAGGTCGAGCTTTCAATCCCATTAGAATTAATAAAGCTCCTTATAGGTGGCTTGAAATCTCCTAGTGGGATTCTTTGTTTCCTTGATCATTCCGCTCCACAACCTCCACCTGGGCAACTTGTTGAGGTCATCCATTCTTGAGTGGACATTCCGCAATGTGATGCCCCAATTGGTGACAATAAAAAAAACCACCATTTTGTCACAATTTCTCTCTATTTGCTATGCCAAGTGGTCTTATGTGCTACTTTGTAAGCCCAACTAACTTTGTCGCTAAACTCCATATTGTTACACCTCCCCACTCCAACACAACATTGGGAACAAGTAAGCATGGATTTGGTTTGTGATTTATCCAAGACCACCTTAGGGTTGACTCCATTGTAGTCTTTGTCAACCAACTTAGCAAAATGATTTGTGTGCATCCTACCACCAAAGACATGATTGCCCCTCAACTAACTCAATTGTACTTAGATGTAGTTTTCTCTCACCATGGCTTGTCTTGAGTGCTCATCACAAATATAGGCACTCAATTCACTAGTTTGTTTTGGACACTCTTTGGTGTCTTCAAAACCAAATTGGCAATATTGACAACTTACCATTCATAGACCGATGGACAAACAAAGAGGGTGAATTGCACTATTGAGGACATGCTCTAGGGCTTTACCTTAGATGAGTAGGAGAGGTGGGACACCTTATTCCCATTGGTGGAATTTTTAATAACAATTTAGTACATACCTCCAAATAGGTCATACCATTCTTCCCCATGTATTGTGAGCATCCTTTCACACCTTTGAGCTTGATGAAGGTCTGTCTGGTGGCTACCAAGGTTGACATTGTCAACACTTTTATTTTCAGAATATAAC
This sequence comes from Lunularia cruciata, assembly GCA_948567375.1. Taxonomy (NCBI): domain Eukaryota; kingdom Viridiplantae; phylum Streptophyta; class Marchantiopsida; order Lunulariales; family Lunulariaceae; genus Lunularia; species Lunularia cruciata. The sequence continues at coordinate 12,310,233 of OX419756.1, forward strand.
AAGAGATGGAGAAAGCCAAGCACAAGTTGCAGATTGCCCAAAATTGATAAAAGTAGTATGTAGATGCACACCACCAACAAATATTGTTCAATGTTGCAGATCAAGTCTGGCTATCAACCACCAACCTCATGTTAGTTGGCCCTCGCAAGCTCAAACCTTGTTTTATTGGACCTTTCTCCATTCTTTGTTGAATTGGCGTAGTGGCCTACCACCTCAACCTACCACCAAAAATAAAGATCCATCCAATCTTCTATGTTTCCTTACTATATAGATATGCACCTCAACCTTCCCCTTCTCTTCCATCCAAGAAAGTTGACCTTACCCAACCCTCATTGATGATATTGAGGAATATGAAGTCAAACATATTCTCTAGAAACTCATCCGTGGTACTTGCCATCCACGTGTGGAATACCTTGTACACTGGAAAGGGTACCTACTTTATGAGGCAACATGGGGGCCAGCATCCAACATCCAATTTGACCTACACATTGGTGTTAGTTCAATCTTTTGAGCAACAGCTTTGCAATGAGGATGTTGCGTCTTAAAAGGAGGAAGGTTTGTAATACCATATTATCTAGAGGTGAAAATTGACTTGGTAACATCTAGAAGCATATTTTGTATGATGGGCTAGGTAGATCAGATAGAGGTGTCACCAAAAGAGTACTTCTACTAATAGGTCAAAAGTTGAAAATAGCTTGAAAACTTTAGAGCCAATTTTGGAGGCTTAAATAGATGAATTAGACCTCAAAAAATGATTAATCACCACCCCTAGTTTCACCTCTAGACAATATGCTTGGCTATTGATTCTAAAGTTTCCAAGCATGTTTTGATTTCTGGCCTATTAGTAAAAGTACTCTTTTGGTGATACCTCTGTCTAATCTACATAGTCCATCATGTATAACATCCTTCTGGATGTTACCAAACCAAATTTCATCTCTAGATCATCTATCTGGCTATTGGTATTACATAAGATTTACGTTGAGATATAGATGCAGACAAGCAATATTACATAAAGCATATCTAAGGAGGTGACAAAGACTTTGCCAGAATGGGACAAGAAAGAATCATGTTGGTATTCATTTCAAAGCTGACATCAAGGAAGAGAAATCAACCTAAGAGTGTAATATCCTTGGTTCAATCAAGAAAGATGAGTAGATTGAACCCAAGGTACAAGGCTTATCATTGGGGCAAATTCTAAAGGCAAAGTCTAAAGGCAAAGCCAAGAGCAAGGATGAGGACTCAATGGAAGAAGAATAAGAAGACAAACTCATACAAAAAAGTAAGGAATTGAGCAAGAGTGATGGAGAGCACAAGGTCCAGCAGTTGGTGGATGATTCTCTTCTTCAATGAGGAGCTCAAGAAGAGGATAAGGAGTTCAATGCACAAATTTAATGCATGGAAGGAGGAGACAACCAATATCTGGAGTTGATGTCAAGGAAGATATTTTGGAGGAAAGAGGAGATGAGCCAGCATTAGTGTTTCTAAGGGGAGAGAGATCAAAGAGAAATCTGCAGATTGCAATTGCAAGGACAAGCTGAGCTAAAGAAGTGGAAGAGAGAGCTCAAAGAAAATCAACTTAAAGGTGAGAAGATCAAGATTGTGAGTTAAGGCACCAACGGAAGAGTTGCCTATTGAAGCCAAAGATAGAGAAAGGACAAGGAAGAGTCTATCAAAGATTGTTTGTCTGTTACTATTGGAGTTGTAGAAGACAAAGAAGGAGATGTAGTGAAATCATCTAGAGATGAAGGATGAATTGTAGGTAGTGAAATATCTGAGTGCAAAATTCTCAAATTTGAAAGAGAAGTTAACCCAAGGAGAAGAGGAAGCCAATATACTTTAGGTGGATCTGGTACTTTGAAAGCAAAATTTTGAGAATCTAAAAGCAAGTTTTGAGAAGTAAGTAAGTGATTTAGTATGACAAGCTAAAGATTTGAAGAACCAAAGGGTAGAATTTGAGAAGTTGAAGATAGCATTCAATGAAGTGCAACTTGACAAAATGCACTTGAAGGCCATTGCAATGGAGAGGGAGCAAGAGTTAGAGAAACTAAGGTTGGTTGTAATGGAGAAGGATTAGGCCTGGTAATGTGAATTGTTAAGTAGAAGTCATGAAGAGGTTGTGAGAACTAATCAAAAGTGTGGAGTCTCAACTTATCCAAATATACAAAGGAGAAGGAAGCATTGAAAGAAAAATTTGAGGGAGAATTGAAGATGTATCTAGCAAATTAGATGTAGAGAGGAATCATGGCAAGTTGGTTTTGAGGAAGGCATTAGGATCAAAAGGAGAGATTGTTGGGAGGATGAAAGTGATGTTGAGTATTGAGGTTGAGGGGAAATTGGAGGAAGCAAGACTACATGAGTTAAAGTTGTTAGTGCAAGAAACTTGGAAGAGAAAAGCAAAGGACACAAATTTGAAAAACCTATTGATTTGTTTGAGAGAAAGAGTAGAGGAGACAATGTCTATCTCAAATTAGACTTAGTTAGGGATGAGTTAGATGAAATTCACAAAAAGAGTGTGAAGGTAGAAACCTAATGTGAAGTAGTGGAAGTTGGAGTATAGGTGACTATGGGTGAGTTACTTGGGTCATCTAAAGAAGTCCAAGTAGAGCAAAAGAAAGAACTTAGAATAGTAATGAATTTAGTTGTAGTCCAAATTGAAGATGTGATAAAAGAAATAGTAGAAGAAGATGAACCCAAAAAGCAAAAGGCAATTGTAGTTACATTGGATGTAGAAGCCAAAATAAAAGTATATATCAGAGCAGAGAAGAAGTAATAGTTTTGAAATTTGAAGAGGTAGATATGAAAAAATAGAGTGACACTTTGGATCTACAAATTTATAAAGTAACAATTGAAGTGGTTTAGATAGTTTAGATAACTATTGAGTGCTTTGCCTATTTAAAGAGAAATTTGGAGTGTTGTAAATTCTTTCACTTTGAAGTTGAGTAGAGCAAAGTGTTGAACCTTAATGCTCATCATTTTAGGTTAGTTCCAACTATCAATATTGTATGTTTATTTGTAAGTATTTGGAGAAGTTCAAATTGCAATTTGAGTGTGTTAGATGTTGGATTTTGTAGCTTTGATTCCATTCTTTATGTTTGATCTTGAGTGGAATTCAATCAAGGAAATGCCTTGACAAATGTGTGACAAATTGTAGTGTTGGTAGTATTCTACATTTGTGATCATAGTGTTGGATTGATGTAAAGCAATTTTGATTGAGGAAGTTGTGTCTTCAAGGAAGGGTGGAACAAAATTCAAGGTGAAGTAGCCTTCTTTGAGAGAACTAAATCATCATAATTAGTGTCAATTTGGAAAGGATTTGAAGAATTGTGATTATGGGTGTTGTTAATTTTTGACAAGATTGGAAATTGAGCACTTGTCACTCTCTTTTGGATGTGGTTTCTACCCAAGCGGTTAAAGATGCAATTAAGAAGAATTACTAGTTACTATTTACTTTGTATTTGACCATTTTTTACAAATATCTTTGTGGGAACAAATGATTATTTATCAATTACTACAAAAGTGATACTTGTTGGGTTGTCACTAGCATATACAAGACTTGATTCTCAATGAAGACATTTGGATACAAAATCTTTAGAATCATCAAGTGCGGTGTTATTTGTTGGGAACAAAGGTAGAAGGCTATAAAGTAATAAGTAAAGGAGGATAAAGTATAAGAAATGGTAGATCAAAGTCAAGGAAGAGAAGTGAGTCAAAAATCTGCAAGGAAGTAAGCAAAGAAATTATGTGCTAGAATTGCAATAAGCTTGGTCCCTTCAAAAATAAGTGTAAAAGTCCAAAGAAGAAAGAGAACTCAATAAACATAGCAACAAAACAAGAGGATGCACTTGTTTGTTATGTGTAGTGTCCCATAGAATCTTGGGTGATAGATTATGGTGCATCATTTCACTTTACCCCATGTAAAGAGTTGATGCATAGCTTTGCTGCAAGAAACCTTGGAAAGGTTCATCTTGTTGATTATAAATCCATGTATATAAATCCATGAAGGAAAAGGCAATGTGAATTTAAAGACCTCAAGGATCAATAATTTAATGTTATGAGGAGAGGAGAAAACCCAAGAGACCCCAAGAGAAAACCTAGAAGAAGAAACATAAAACTTCACACTCAAAACTACAATGCCCCAAAAGAGCACCTTGTCTTTATTATATAGCAAAAAGGATTCCCTCAAAGGAGGCTCCACCCTTGGACAAGATGCATGGATTGATGATATATCAACAAACTCTACCCTTATAATAGTTGTATGCATGGGTGACATGTCAATTTTGGTCCTATCTGGTTGGTCAAATAAGCTTTGACCAAAGGAAATCTTTAGAGAATCTTTGTATAGGATTTCAAAATTGCATGGATGAGGTATTATTGGAAACCTCTTGCGAGGTATCACTGGAAACCTCTTGCTGAGACATATAAGCAAAGGGGAGGCCAGCCTTTTTTGCATTCAATGGACAACTCACACAGTTTTGAGGTCTAATTCATCCATTTAGGCCTCCAAATTGACTCTAAAGTTTTCAGGCTATTTTTGGCTTCTATCCTATTAATAGAAGCTTACTCTTTTGGTGATATCTCTATCTATCTACTTATTCCATCATATATAAATTCCTTCTAGATGTTACCAATCCAATTTTTACCTCTAAATAATATATCTAGATATTGGTATTATACATATGGACATTGATAGATATTAGATATGTTTCTAGACTAAAGAGGATTTTGAACTCCATAGGTAAGTTGGATCAGGAAGGGTATCAAACATCCTTTGAAAGTAGGCAATGGAAAGTTACTTGGGGAAATCTGATTTTGGCATGAGGATAGAAGGTTGGAACCCTATATGTTATGAGAAGATCAGGCCATTGGATGACAATTGTTAATGCAATTTATCCTTTGATCTTATAGCACCAAAGACTTGGTCACATGAGTGAGAAGGGTATGAAGCAATAAGCTTTTGGTGGCAAGATCTTGGATTTGAAGATTGTTCAACTTGACTTTTGCAAACTATGTACGTTAGGAAGCAAAAGAGAGTTACTTTTGCTAAGGCTATGATAGCACCAAGAGCAAGAAAGTTAGAGTTGATACACATAGATGTGTATGGCCTGACTTTAGTTGAGTCTCGTGGAGGATATTGCTACTATGTCACCTTCACATATGATGCTACTAGGGAGGTATTGGTTTATTTTCTACAGAATAAATCAAATGTGGTCAATGTTTTCAAGCAATGGAAATTTGAGGTTGAAAACCAAACAAGTTTCAAGATCAAGTGCTTGAAATCAGATAACAATAGAGAGTATAGTAGCAATGAGTTCAAAGAGTACAACAAAGAGAATGGGATCAAAATTGTCCCAAAGACACCGCAACAAAATGGTGTGGTTGAAAATTTGAATAGAACTCTCAATGAGAGAGCCGGTTGCATGAAACTACAAGCAAGTTTGCCAATTTCTTTTTGGGTAGATGAAATCAACACAACATCATACCTCATAAATCAAGGACACTCATTTCCTTGGAGATTCAAGATCCCTAAGGATGAACAGTGAAGAAAGAAGGTGAATCTTTTGGCTTGAGAACCTTTGGTTGTATCTCATATGTAGGGATTCAAGATAGTGATAGGCACAAGCTTGATTTGAAATCAAGAAAGTGTTTATTGGATATAGAGCAGATGATATGAACTATTGTCTTTGGGGTGAAGATGATAGAAAAGTATTGAGAAGTAAAGGTGTCATTTTTCATGAGAATGTTATGTACAAAGATAAGCTTGGATTATGTTCTAAGGTTATAGAAGAACAAGCATAACATCAAGAAGAATTAGTGTTGGAAGATATTGTAGGAAATAGATATTGGTAGAAGCTAGAGAGTTCTTATAGATCCAATCATACCTACAACTAATTTGAGGAGATCTACTAGATTACAAGAACCAATAGAGAGGTATTCCCCATCCATGTATTACTTACTCCTTACAAAAATTGGTGAACATGAGTGCTACTCAAAGGTAATGCAAAGGAGGACTCATTGCAATGGGAGCTTGCAATGAAGGAAGAGATGTCTTTCTTATAAAGGAATGAGACTTGGCATTGGCCAAGCTGCTAGAGGAAATGAAGGCATTGCAGAAAAGTTAAGTGTACAAAGTTAAAGAAGAACATGATGGAAGCAAGCAATACAAGGCCAGACTTGTGAAAAAGGGTTTTCAATAGACCAGAGGTATAGACTACAATGAGATTTTCTATCCTATAGTTAAGATGACTATCATTACATTGGTCATGGGTCTTGTGAATACAAAGGATTCGCATCTACAACAAAAAGATGTAAAAACAACATTTCTACATGGAGACCTTGAGGTAGATGTCTATATGGTATAGTTATCACGACCTCCTTTGTTATGAGCTTTGATTTTTCATTAATTTTGGTTGTTTTTTGATATAACTAGTCCAAAGTAGACCTTTGGAGGTGTTTTTTGCACAAAGTATAGATTCATAAGAGGTCATGTCTTTGTGACACAAAGATGCAAGATGCCTAAACAAAATAGATTCCATACAGCCACCCACCAAAAATAGGACCAAATCCCTTTTTTTTATTCCATCAAACTTTATGAAGATTTCCCAACAAAACAAGCCACAACACTACAAGGAAACCCCAACTTCATGAGTTTTTGTGGAATGATGGGAGACATGATGACTTTTTGACAAATACACAAATTTTCTAAGAACATGCAAAAAGACACACATGCTACCAACAAACCATTTGTGACCTTTTTGTGCTCAGTCTCATGCATGCAATAGACAATTGCAACCCTTCACCAACTACCATGACGAAAGAAGGATGGATGCCACCTTGATGGAACTATAACAAGGCCAACTCCAACGACAAGGCAAATCTCTTTTTGCAGTTTTCACATTCTACTTTTCACCTTTCTTTCTCATTTTTGCATTTCTCTCTCTTTGCAACTACCTTCTCCTAAGATGTTGCATCAACAATTCCCATAGCAAATTGTCAAATTGTGTTGACACAATTAGGAGCTTGGGACATGGAATTGCTAAAAAGAGTGGGAACTGCATTGTCATGTGAACTCAAATATTCAATCATGATGGGAAAAATTATTGAAGGAGGGATCAAAGTAAAGAATTGAATAAACTCCCAAGATTTCCAAGAAGGGATTATATTTAGAAACCAACTACATCAAGAATAGAAAGATGGATTTCTTGCTAAGGGATTGGGATCTTGTGGAGGGGGTCATACTGCAAGAAATTTGTGACAATGTAGAGAATTTGAGTGGAAAATTGTTATGAGGTTGTCCCACAATGTGGATAGAGGCCATTGGTACTGCATGCTAGGAGCAGATTGCACTCCCTTTGGAAGGTTATATCAATACCCTATATGATAGACCCAAAAAATGACTAAAGCAAAGAATTGATGATTAGTTCATCTCGGGAGGGATCCACAAATAGGTGTAGATTGAAACATTAAGGACTCAACTCAATGCACTATCTCCAAAACAATATTGTGGTTTTTTTGTTCAAAACAAACAAACTACATTAATCAAAACCAAGCAATTTTCTTCTAGCTCATACATGAGCAAAAGCTAATTAGTTGGGGGAGGATGTTTTGTGAGCAAGTCATCAAATAGGACATGAAGGACTAGTGGATGAAGATGATGTCATTGTTGATGCACCACTCCCAACCAATAATAAAAAAGCAGGCAAGGATGAGGAAGTGGCCTTGACTTGCAAAACAAAAGAAGCAACTATACCAAGCCATGACAAAAATCATGCATCTAAAACAAAGAAGGTCCTAAGAAGAAAATTGGGCAAGGACAAGAATTCCTTGCCTTGGCTTATGGTAGCATACACCATCCACGTGATGATACTAGCAATTAGAAAAGCTTCTATCAATATACCAAAAGTTGGATCTAAATCTTAAGGAATCAATGGTAGTCATCCGCCACTTGCATCACTTGGTCCAAACCCGAACAAAAAAAAGGACAAAGAAAGCAAGAAGTGCCCGGAGGAGTTCCAAAGAGAGGAACTAAAACAACAAGAAATGTACAAAAAAGAAAATGATTAAACTTAAAACCATACAACATGTTATTATATCTATGTCTAGGATCAGATCATGTGAGTATCTTGGAAAAAAATTAATTTTTTTTAATCCTTGCTAGTATTGGTGGATCTTTGCCTGTATTAATTTTTTGGTAGTAATATTTGCAAACATTGGATATTTCCTTTACTTTTGTGTTTACTCTATGGTCATTTTTCAAAGTTTTATATTTTGTTCTATATTTTGTTGTTGGCGGTTATTGACAAAGTTGCATCTTTTATTATAAGGAATTGGTTTAAGACCATATAAGAATGTTTAACTTTCTCTCTGTTCTGGTTATCATTAACAATATTTTATATTCTGTAATAAAGGATTGGTTGAAAACTAGGGATAAAATTGAAAATTTTAATTATTTAAAAAAAAAGAGTAAATGGAAATTATGACCAAATAAGCTCTAAAGAAGGATTTTTTTTAGTGCTAGATTGTAATGGTGGAATTTACATAATTCATGTTTGCAAAGGATTTTTAGGAGAAAATTCAAGATCAATCACTTCTGGTTTGATTTCTTTTCTCATTTTGCATATTCTTCTATTTTTTTCCCTTCAATTTTATCTCCAGTTTTATCTTGCCATCTATTGTTGATAGTACAACTTATTTTGGTTCTCTTTAAACTACATTAGAGTTTGAAGAGAACTTGGAATCTAAAAGAAAGGTTAGTATTGTAAGCTATAGAACTAGTAAGAAGAATTCTAATTAAGATGATGAAGATGAAGTTGTCTTAATAGAACAAGTAAGTTGTAATGTTAGAGAGAAGAATATAGAAGAGAAATTAGAAAATGGAGAGAAGAAGAATTGAACAATGAAGCATATAAAATGAATATTTTTAGTGTGTATGCAAAAAATAATAATCATGAAGAATAGTGCATGGACACCAAGACAATAAAATTATGAGCAAGAGAAAAAAATTTCCATAAAGCAAAGATAGGTATCCATTGACACACATTAGAAAGTGAACTTTTTGTGCAAAGGAAGAAATACACTTGCAAGTGAAGGTCTAAAACTAAAAAAAGCATATTTAGACAACTTTGTTCATATTGATGCTACTCCAACATATAGTACACCACAATGGAACTCATAATGATAACATCATGCAAATCTGATGCTTCTAAATGAAATTAAACCAATCCATTAATCCATGTTCTTTCATAAAGTTTTTGAGTTATCTTTGAATACAACATTATCTCATATCTCCCTCCTTATCCACTCTCCTTATAGAATGTCATAAAGTTTCAAAGTTTGCCATTGAGCGAGGTAAACTTTCTTAGTCTATTCTTGAAAGTAAAACGATAATTTATATAAAGAAAATTGGATGATTAGATATATATCTAACTTAAATTACACTTTTTTCTTTTATAATAAATTACCACAAGCATGAATGACATCATGAACTTATCTTAAAAACATCCATAATACATATTGAATTTCCTACTCAACTTTGTAGATCTTTTATACTATGCATATAGTTCATAACTTCTCAAAAAACAAGGATGATATTGCTTCAATATAAGGAGTAGGTAAAATATACAGAATGAATTCCACGGAGGTTTGGATCCTTGGGTGTACAATTTTAGACTCTAGATTTGCAAATGGTGTGTGACAAATGGTTTAGACATGTTTTATTACTTCATAACTTCTACATTTAAGCTATAATTCTTATGATTTTTGTCTCATTAAAGGTAAAATCAAAGAGCAATCAAAATGATTTGGATTAGAAATTAGATAAAATGTTACTAAAATCTCATAATATAATTTTTTGCATTGTTTTATTATTTATGGATTGGACTCCAACCTCTCAATAAGGAGCATTCATTCTTTAGTCTTACTATTTTGAACTTTGAAAATTCTAAAATGAAAGGAGCATTCATTCTTTAGCTTTACTATTTTGAACTTTGAAAATTATAAAATGAAAAACCTTAGAGAGAAATCAATTTGAATTATTTTACTTATAACCTCTACATTGTTGCTATTTTTTATATTTTTGGTCTCATTTGATGAAAAACTCAAAGAGCTTTCCAACACTACATAAAGCTTATTGAAATTAGTACTAAATTCAAAAGTAATAAAAGCTTAAAATTTGAAGCTTATGTATTATCCTACCATCCACACACTTGGATCATATACTTGTATATAGTAATAATTGATCCTTGATTGTAAAAGACCAAGATCATGAAGAGAAATAGGAGAATGGAAGATCACATTGGGACATTTGAATGAGAGAAAATTCCAAATGCCTAGCATGAGCTTGGGCTTTGGTATTAATAGGGAGTATACAAGACTCTTGAGAAGCTTCTCAAGAAGCTTCCTTAAGATGCTTTCTTGGAGTACAAGCCAAGTTAACCAAGAATTTTCTCAAGAAGATTCCTTCTAAAAGCCGTCAACTTGGCATGCAAGCTAAGCTAGTTGGAAGCTTTCAAGAAGATTTCTTCTAAAAACCTTCTACTTGGCATGCAAACTAAACTAGTTAGAAGTTTCCAAGAAGCTTCCTTCTAGAAGCTACCTACTTGGGGTGCAAGCTAAGCTAGTTGGAAGTTTCCAAGAAACTTTCTTCTAGAAAATACATACTTGGCGTGCAAGCTAAGCTAATGGGGAAGATTCCCAAGAAACTTTGCATAAAATTCACCACTTGGTATGCATGTTATCTAATACTTGAGAGGTACCAAGTAGATTCCTAAACACTTCAAGAATATTCTAGGCTCATTTGGCCTATTTGCTACTTTGTTAGCCTTGACTAAATTTTTTGCTAAATTCTATATTGTTACATATTCCCTCATTGCTAATTGGTGATGTCCTTGTTACCATTGAAGCTCCAAACTCCTAGATGGCAGTTTGTGCATTTTGGAGATGAGAAAGAGGCTCCCAAGTGGCATCATGAAGGGGATAATCTTTCTAGAGGACTATGTACTCTATATGTTGTTGATAACCTCATTGAATGTGGCAATGTGCAAAGATATGATCAACTTCATACTCCTCATGATCTTTGATAGGGATGAGAAGAAGAGGAGGTTTGATATGAGAGGAAAAAGAAGATGGATTAGGAACAAAGGGTTTCAACTTGGAAACATGAACAAGGTGGATTTGTATATGAGAAGGCAAGGCAAGTCAATAAACAACAAGAGAAATGATTTGGGTGATATCAAATGGATCTATCCAATTAGGAGCAAATTTATGAACTTGGGAATCAAGTGAGAAGGGTAGGTTACTAGAGGAGAGAATGACCTTATCATTGAGTTGAAAGGTGAAATCATGACAATGGTGGTTTGCATATTATTTCTATTGATTTTGAGCAATAAGGAGATGAGATTTTGCTTGTTGGAGGGATTGGGATATGGTGGTCAATAAGGTAGAAGTATGAGGGAAATGAGATGGAGGAGTAGCAAGAAGGGAATCTAGAAGAAGGGAGTTCTGGCCAAAATTAAGAAAGAAAGGAGAGAATCTAGTGCTTGCATGTTTGAAATTATTGTATGCAAATGCTGTAACTACAAGACATTCATCCCAATTGGTATGGTGAACATTGTCAAAGGCATATCTTCCTAGGTGCAATTTGCATGTTTGATTTATCAATCAATTTGAAGATGATAGACCGTGGACAAAGCAAAGAGTATCTGCCAAAATTTTCCAACGAAACAAGGATCACGGTTGGAGATGAATACATGAGGCATCCAATGATGCTTGAAGACATTATTGAAGTAAATCTACACCAATGTTGGAGCATCCATGGTATCAAAGGTTGGTGCCAAATGGATTTGCTTACTAATCTTATCCACAAACACCATGATTGCTATGTGACTTGCTTTGTCTTGGGCAAGGAGATGATGAGATCTAAGCTCACATGTTCCTATTAAGTAGATGGAATGGGAAGTGGTTGAAGTAGTCCACTTGGCTTTTGGTTGATGGCCTTGTTGCATTACCAACTTTCACAAGATCTGACAAATTCTCAAACATCTCATGCCATGTTGGGCTGCCACCATTGGTATTGAAGGGTACCCAAGGTCTTATCCACATCCATGCAACCAGTAATTGGTAAGTCATGGGCTTCTTGAAGGTGCACAAGTCGGAGATCATCCTTGGCTAGAATATAGATCCAATTCTCACAAAATAGAAGGGATTTCTTAAAGGAGAAGGTGTAGTACTCCTTGTTGCATGATGCAAGACAACCTTATACCATCTAAAAGAAAGGATCTTGTTGTAAAATTGTCCTAAACTCAATTTGGGCTTTAGAGTCAATTGACACCATTGTAATTTTTGTCGTGATGAGAGGAAAGACTTCAAATCAAGTCATTGTGATAGAGCATTAGGGATGACATTGAATAGATCAGGTTTTTTCTCAAGTTTGATGTCAAATAATTTTAGTTGTTCCTCCCATCAATGATGTCAACTCTTCATGTGCTCCAAATGTAATGTTTGCCATAAGGGTTTGTGATCTATTCTCATGATCACTTGTTTTCCCAAGAGATAATGTCTCCAAACCTTGGTGGAATATACTATTACTAGTTATTCTTGATCACAAGTAGAGTCATTCCTCTTTGCATTGTTTAGTCACTAAGACACAAAGGCAATGGGATGTAATCCATCTAGAAATTCTTGTTGTAACATAACTCCAAGAGCAAAGTTAGAAGCATAGAAATCAACCACGCAAGGTAATTGAGGATCATATGGTTGAAGAATGGGCCTTAAAGACACCATATGTTTGAGCTTCTAGAATACTTCTTTGTGCTTAGAGGTCCACTGAAAGCTTGAGTTCTTCCTCAAGAGGTCGATCAATGGTGCTACTACATGTACATAATAGTATATGAACCGTCGGTAAAAGCTTACCAATCCATTAAATGCCCGCACTTCTATGGCTTCCTTTAGACTAGGCCAATCAATAATGGCTTTGATTTTCTCCTCTTCTATCTTGATTCTCTCCAACAAGATTTTGTGACCCAAGAAGGTAACTCCTTTTGCCAAAAGGCACACTTTGACTTCTTGTTGTAGAACTTTGATGTAGTCATCTTAGGACTTCTTGTCCGTGATTTATGTGTTCTACCTCCATCTTGCTATAGATTAGATATCATCCAAGAATACCACCATGTATCAATCCAATGTCTATCCAACACCCAATGCATTTGATCCATGAAGACTACTAGAGCATTAATGAACCCAAAAGGTAGAAATCTCCACTCAAAGTGCCCATACCTTGTGTGAAAAGTAGTATTTTGCACATCCTCTCTAGCAATGAGAATCTACCAATAGCCACTTTTAAGGTCCAACTTGGAGAAGTATTGTTATCCACTCAATTGATCTAGCAAGTCATCAATTTGAGGCAAGGGATATGCACTCTTCACTGTTTATTTGTTAAGGCCATGATAACCAATACAGAAGCAAAGTCATCTAGCCTTCTTTGGAATGAATAGTATCAATGCTCCCCAAGGAGATGTACTATATTGTATGAAATCCTTCTCCAACAACTCCATCAATATTTTTTTAAGCTTGTCTAACTCCTTTGGTGAGAACCAATAGATGGGTCTACTCATTGGAGTACTTCATGACAATAACTCAATCTTGAAGGGCACACCACAATCAAAAGGTAATCCCTTTGGTAGATTATCCGGAAACACATTTGAAAACTCTTGAACTATTTGATCAACCATTGCTTGATGAACCTTCTTGCACTCCTCAGATTCTCCTGTGCAATTGGCTTGATCCATGTCATGAAAACATATTTATCTTCCTCCAAAGCTTGCTCTATGGCTACTTTACAGATAAACTTCCCTTCTTGGGACTTATCTTCCTTCAAAGCTTGCTCTACGGTTACTTTCTTGAAAAACTTCCCATCTTGGGACTGACTATTCTTAGGTGTCTTACTCAAAGGTGCTAGACAACTTAATTGGAAATTCATACCTTGGTGTTGTACTTGAATTTATTGTCGGGTCCAATCAAATTGAACCTTATAACATTCAATCTAAGGTAAACATAGGATGATATCATAATGTAGAGGTGAAACTACAAACCTCATACACTCAAAATACTCATTGCCAATCTTGATTGTAATAGGATGAGAGGTATGGAATGCAAGGTCCTTTCTACCATCTTCCATCATCAATCTACTTTTGATTATGGGCTTGATAAGAATACATAATTCCTTTGCTAATTGCATGGACATGTAATTCTCTAAACTTCTAGAATCAACCAAAATTCTACAACCATGATCATATATCATACCTTTCAAGTGAAGTAAGCTTGCATAGGTTGAGCCTTTAATCTTATTGGAACTAATCAAGTTCCCAATATATGGCTCAAAATCTTTTACTAGGATTCCTTGTTTCCCTAATCATTTTGCTCCACAAACTCCATTTGGGGACTTGTTGAGATCATCCATTCTTGAGTGAACATTCAATAATGCGATGTCCAACTTGGCAACAATAAAAACAACCACCATTTTGTTGCAAATTTTCTGTATCTATAGTGCCAAGTGGTCTCCATTGAATAACATCAATCTCTATTGGTGCCAGCTCCTCCACCCATATGTAGTGTAATAGTACATCTATGGAGGTCGAGGTCAAGACCAAGTTGATACAACTAAGGAATCAAAGTGTTCGACCAATTGCATGGCTTCTTCCAAGTGTTATGGCTCTTGCAAAGTCACCTCTAATTTGTTTCATGACTTCAAGCCCCTCACAAATTAATCAAGAGCTTCACTGTCCAATATATCTAGAATTTGTATGATGGTGTTCTAGAATTGTGTGATATAACTTCTTATAGAGGCAATTTGCTTCAACTCTACTAACTATCTCATGAAACTTCTATGGTATTTATAGCTTGGAATCAACCAATTATTGCACTCTTGAATTCTACACATGTCAAGATTGGTATAGTTATTTGTTGCTCAGCTTGCTCTATTCAAAATTGTCACCATAACTTTGCTACTTTATCCAATTGGTTGGAAGCCAAGAGAATTTGTTTCCGTTCATTTTGCAGATTGGTAGTTTCAAAATAACGTTCACAGTCAAACATAAAATTCTCCATTACACTCAAGAGATTCTCATGAGACTCAAGCTTTTGAAATCATATTTTCTCTTCCCTTCTCAAAATGGTACTCTCTCACATGTTCCTATTGTTGATGATCTTGTTCTTCCAACAATCGAGTAAGGTGCTCAATTTGTTGCTTCATAGTAATGATAACCTCAAGCATTGCCACCATGGCTACTACTAATCTACCACACTACCCCAAATTTATCTTAATTAACATGTAGAGGTAACACACCCACCGTTCTCCATATGTTACAACCAAAAGTACCAAGTGCTCCTTGAACACGATGATTGCATTCAAAAAATTCTTTTCAAAGCATGAGGTGATGAATTGTATGAAATGATGCTTGGGTAGTACATGGACACAAAAATTCCAATGGTTTGGCAAAAATGGATTTGGTGGTCCATAAATTCCATCCATCCCCTTCCTACTTTGATACTAATGTAAAAGACCAAGACCAAGGAGGGAAATAGAAGAATGGAAGGTCACATTGGGACACTTGAATGCGGGAAAACTCCAAATGCATAGCATAAGCTTAGGCTTTGGTATTTATAGGGAATATACAAGGCTCTTGAGAAGCCCTTCAAGAACTTTTCTTAAGCCGCTTTCTTGGAGTACAAGCCAAATTAACATAGAAACTTCTCAAGAAGCTTCCTTCTAGAAGCAGTCTACTTGGCATGCAAGCTAAACTAGTTAGAAGCTTCCAAGAAACTTCCTTCTCAAAGCTATCTACTTGGAGTGCAAGTGAAGCTAGTCAGGAAGTTTCCCAAGAAACTTCTCATAGGAGTCACCACATGATATGCATGTTACCCAATACTTGTGAGATACCAAGTAGCTTCCTAAATACTTCTAGAATATTCTAGGCTCATTTGGCCTATTCACTACTTTGTTAGCCTTGACTAACTTCATAGCTAAACTCCATATTGTTATATTGATTCTTACTATTTTGGAGTCTAAATAGCAAATAATGTACCCAAAAGAAAATGTTAGATGATTAATTTCCTCATAAATTTTGTATTGAGATTATTTTATTCATGGTTCTTGTCTAATTGAAGCAAAAATTATAAAGCTTTTCCTTGCTACCTCAACCTCAAAAACTTAAACATATATTAGATGAAAAAATCACCATAGATTAACAAATTGAATATTTTGTATTATTCCACAAATCAAGTGCTATCAATAAATGTCAAACGTAGCTTCCAAAGTTATTTTTGAAAATGTTTGGATCCTTGAATCCTAAAGTTTTAGATTTTAAAATCTAAAATAAACATATAAGCAAAACGGTTTAGATACATTTATCCACAACTTTTATAGTAGTGCTCTATTTCTATAATTTTATTTTGATTGGATGTAAAATTCATAGAACTTTCCAATGCTAGCATTGGAACACATAGAATGGACCCTAAATAATAGTGCTCTATTTTTATGATTTTATTTGACTGGATGCTAAATTATTAGAACTCTTCAATGCCACCACAACCACATGAATGCACAGAATCAACATTAATAAAAATTGCTCAATTTCTTTGATTTTATTTTGATTGGATACTAAATTCATAGAACTTTCTATTTCCACCACAAACACATAAAATGGACCATCATGAAAGAGTTACCAGATCTTCATAACTATGATTTTTATATTGTCTCAACATTCAACTGTTTGGACTTAAGAACTGTAAACTCTTAAAAATTACACGCCTAAATTAAATCAACTACCTTGAACCAACTCTCAAGTTCAAAATTTATAAGTGAAACCTCTAAATCTATATATCTCAGTCATAAAATTAACAAGTGAAAGCCTGCTCTTTGCAATATCTTCTTAGTATCTCGTACCTAGTGCCTAACCTAGTACACAACTTCATCCTTCCAAAACTATTTCAAAGTTAGCTTTAGATTTTAGAAAACACAAAGATTAATATTAACTGTAGTGAGTATAAAGAAAATATTTTAATTGCCATGAATCTAAAAATAACTTTCATATAGAATAGTCAACTAAAATTTTAATCTTGAGATGAATAACAAATTTATGGAACTAGTCATATAATCTACACACAATACCTTGATATAAAAAGACAACTAAGTCTTTAAAGAATAAGTTATTGAAACAAATTCATGTAATTAGTCATGCATATCCAAGACAACAAGAATTTGGTGTACAATATCACTGAATCTACAAATCATGAGTCGGTTAAACTAATTCTTGTAGCGTACAAATGTGGATATATTATGCTATCTACCTTGTAACCAAAAAATCCAATTGAAAGAAAAACTAAACAGAAACTTTTACAAGATTAGATAAACCCCTTAAAAAACCAAAATATCTATTCTCGATTCTCACTTCTATATACCACCACGGATAGAAGCTTCTCCCAGGTTCCACTTCAAGACCTTTGAAAAACGCGACCGCGAGTGAAAACAAGAACGACTCCAGATTCCACTTCAAGTCCTTTTGAAGTTAACACTCTCTCATGCATGGTAGTTCAACGAACGTTTCATGAACGTGAGCGCAAATTCCCGCCGATAGTGGAAATTTCGGGAAAAGTAACAATAACAGGAGTTCATCAGCTAGACTTGTTGCTGCCCAGTACCGTACCTCGAAGCGGCTTTGCAGTCCTGAGTGGAGGAGACAGGCAGACAGACAAATGAACAGCGAGCGGATCGAAGTTGGTGAAGAGTGAATTTTGTACCCGAACTCGAGCTTTTCCTTCCCGCCCGATCTCTTCTTGCACTCTTTCGTTTCCGAAACAGCACTGTCTGTATGCTAGTGGCAATCCACATGTCCGGTGTGTCTCATATGTGTACTCTTTGAGTGAATCCGTAAACCGGGGATTCGCGCTGTGGATGAGAACAGCGAATGGTGGACTTGCTCTCAATTTGCTGGAGAAGGAGGAGGGCTCATTTTACGCGTAGTCTACAGGAGAATAGAGTAAGGGAAGGAAGGAGGAGGATGAGATTTAGGCAGGACTTCGTGTGAATCTTGAAGGTTAAGGCAGTTGGTGAGAGGAGAATGAGCGTCTGTGGGAAGTGCCGCTCTTTGATTTGGTGCCGTTGATGGCGTCGGCCGGCGATCAAAGAGCGTTCTTGGTTTTCAGCTGTAGCATTTGGGTAGAGGAGGAGGAAGATTGGAGATTAGGTTTCTCTTCAATAATTTCAAGCTGAATCATCCAGTGGTGGGGGGCATGGAATTCAGTGATACGTATAAGCACAGTGGACCTTGTTTCTTTTCACCTGATGCGAGATTCATAGCTGTTGCCGTCGATTACCGCCTCGTCATCCGCGACGTTGCGTCTCTCAAGGTCTTTTGCCACTCCACTTTGAGAGTACTCTGTTTGTGGAGCAGCTTTTCCTTTCCTCCAGGATATCATCGTACTTTTAGATCCGATGCAAACATTGGAATTTAAACCTTGGCCAATGTGATGCTAAGATCTTATATCTTTTGATCATTCAAATTCGATAATGCAGTCCTTCCGCAACGCAAACTCATTCAGCCACTGGATTTGTCTTAAACTGGAGAGCCCTTTTAGTTTGTGGGTGACACTCAAATGTAGGCTGGAATGCCGAATGTTTCCTCGGGGAACCTTGCAAGGAAATAAGGACTTCAATGCTATACCGCAAAGTGAAGTGTCTGGTCTTATCAACTTCTCAGCAGTTCTTAGCACGACTTTACAGGAATAATGAGACGGGCTGGCCTGAGAGAGTTGTATCATAGTAAGAATTGAAGGGAACTAACTAGCTGGAGCTTGTTGTACAGGTTATACAATTGTATTCATGTCTGGACAAAATTAGTCATGTTGAGTGGGCTCCAGACTCCGAGTACGTGCTCTGTGCACTTTACAAGAAATCGATCGTACAGGCATGGTCAGTCACAGAGCCCGAGTGGACATGCAAAATTGATGAGGGAGCTGCTGGTATGACCCACGCCAGGTGGAGCCCAGACAGTCGTCATATACTCACAACATCCGAGTTTCTACTTCGTGTGACCGTGTGGTCCTTGGTGAGCAAAGCATGCGTGCACCTACAGTGGCCGAAACATGCCTCACGGGCAGTGTCGTTCACACGAGATGGCAAGTTTGTAGCCATTGGGACGAGGAAAGACTGCAAGGACTATGTGAACCTTCTTTCATGTCAAGGATGGGAGGCCATGGGTGTATTTGAGACCGAGACCGTGGACTTATCAGATTTGGAGTGGTCCCCAACAGACAGCACCATTGCAGTCTGGGACTCACCTCTTGAATACAAGGTCTAACCCACTGTCTTTGTCCACGCAGTCTACCTATCAGGTTATATATTGACATTCCTGTGAATTTGTTTTTGACGGCTTTTTAATAGCTGGGTGGTGTACAATTTATTTATCGCTATTAGTACTTTTGCTCATACTCTCGTACGTCAGTCCACAGGTTCTCATTTATTCTCCAGATGGGCGTTGCCTTTGTAAGTATTCTGCATACGAGAATGCTCTGGGAATAAAGACGGTGGTATGGTCTCCATGCGGACAATTTTTAGGGGTGGGTAGCTACGATCAAGCAGTACGAGCTTTGAACCACCTAACATGGAAACCTGTTGCAGAATTCACACACCCGACTGTCGTGAAAGGTCCTTACAACGCCGTTGTGTTTAAGGTATGTACACTCGTCATTTATTGAGCTGCTCTTTTGGTTACCTACTACAATCCATGCGTTTTGGATTCAGGTGAGAACTTGCGTCTAATCAACAACTCGATGGGTTTTCGCAGGAAATAGAGGAGTCTCTTTACTTGGACATATCTAAGCTGAACATAAACGGCAAAAGTTCACACGATCGAATTTCTCTCAAAGGGGATCATGGTACTTCGCTGATTCGACCTGGTCACATCTGAAGCTTTTATTTGCGTCAGTCGTGATGGATGCATAGTCTCAAGTCTTATTGGATGTGAAACAAGTATCGCACAGCTTGAGTGATTGGCCTTGTCTTTCAATACAAGAAAGACATCAGTTTTGTCCTCGGGTTGTCTACTTGTAATTGAGCAGGAGCGAACCAATATTTTGCTTAGCAGACAATGCTTAACAAAATGGACTATCTTGTACTGGGTGCGAGTAGGACACAAGGAAGATCTCCGATCTGAAGGACCTACCAGAATTCGCTATGAAGTCATGGAATTTCCAGTGGCGATACAATCTATTAAGCCGCCTCTTGACAAACCAAATCCTAAGCAAGGCGTTGGTTCGTGTCTTAACTACTTACCCCTAACGTTTCTCGCGTTTGCTATGTATACTTCAAGTTTACAATCTTACAAGAGTCTCACAGATTTTCATATGAACTCTTCTCTTGCTTGTCAGATCTCCTTAGTAGTCCTTGCATTGCATCTGAAGTTCAAGGTTCAACTCTTGCGTACGGTTATATTGAGCTTTATCATCCGAGAAGGTTTATCTCTCTCCTAAGTCCTCTTATAATGTGACTTTCAGGTGTGCTTTCATGGAGTCCAGACAGTCGCTTCATTCTAACTAGGAATGACAACATGCCCCATGCTCTTTGGATATGGGATGTTGCTCGTTTGGAGCTGTCAGCTGTTCTTGTACACAAGGATCCAATTCGAACTGCTGCATGGGACCCTGTTCACACACGTATTGGTCTTTGTACAGGATCCTCTAGTCTCTTTCTGTGGACACCGGCCGGTGCCTGTTGTGTGAATATCCCTCTACCTCAATTTGTTGCGTCCGACCTAAAATGGAATCCGGATGGATCCTCTTTGCTGCTCAAGGACAAGGAAGCCTTTTGCGTCACCTTTGTGCCTGCTATCTCCGACTTTGAGAGTGATAACAGTCAGTGATGCACAAGCGGTCTGAGCTTGCTCCTCCTGTGTTACGTCTGGGACCATTGTTCAATGCTTCTTGAAGTTGAAGTCAATGACGAGTTTCAAAGAAGAGCCAGCAGAGGGTGCAATTTGCTAGATCCTTTGCAGCACCGAAACACTCCGAAATGGAAATTGACTCGTAGGGTGCCTCCAGAGTTGTGCAAGTTGCAATGTTCAAGCATCTTCCTTTTGGAAGATACTGATCTGGTCAGGATTTGCTGTGTTAGACCCTTAAGCCAAGGTTATTTTGCGGTCTGACTCAAAGGTCTTACAGGAGAGGATGCATTACCTTAGGATTAAACGTCTTGAGGCTACAAGATCTGAGTCATGGTTAATCTCTGGGTCTTTTCCAGTGTGCCCCATACGATAATTTTTGCACGAACAAGAAATTGGAGCCAACAGCGATAAGAGAGCAGAAAGATGGGAAGAGATTGGAGTTTCCGGAGTGCTCTGGTCCACTCGCAATCCTCTTTACGATGCTATTTAAGCAGCTGATTTTTGCGACCAGTTACTGTCGGTGGATTGTTCCTCATGTAGCTAGTTGGAGTTTGTAGTGTAGCTTAGCTTAGATAATTACACGATCACCCACAAGTCGATGTTTTGCTTGATAGTTGCTTCTGAGTTTTGCTACAAAATTGTTTTGGAATTTCGGGTGTAATCTAATGTAGACGAGGATGACCAAACCTCGAATAAAAGTCCAGTCCAAGTACATTCCGATTTTAACTGCTCAACTGTGATGTCTCCCTCAGCGAAGTATGTTGTGTAAGTATACGCAGTTGTCATTTACGCAGGCTGAAAGACTGCGAAGAAGGCAGTGTGTGACGGCACTGTATTTTATCCCCCAATCGTTGAAACTTCTCCGCTTCATGGTATAGGATCTCAATTAAGACTCTTGTATTCTCGATTATAGTGGCTTAATGATTGCGGAAAGTAAGGTAAGGGTATTTATGTCTTCCAGTACCTGAAGTTTTCGTGTGCGGCTCATTCTGCTCCAATTACAGAGCTTGGCCTCCCGCGCTAGTTTAGGGTTCGGCCCTTGCCTGAAGGCATGTATTTATTCTCGTTGCCTTCACTGTTTTCCCAAGCAATTCAATATACAGATATTTATTGGCCAATTCCGATCAGCCCTTTCTACACTGCTGCTTCAATTTTCTGTAGCAGTTAGTTGAGCGGGTAGAGTCTTGGAATTGCTCGCTTCTGGAATATTCTCTTACATCCCATGGATAACCTGCTTTCGAAGTCGGAGTTCACTTTTTTCTTCTTGTCATTTAAGCACATGTATGTCATCTAGTCATCTTGTACCACTATAGAGCCTGCAGCTTCTGGTGTGACCCCCTCTTCTGCAGTATAGTGAGGATGGACTTAAACACCTTGATGTGGGACTGTCAGGGTGAAAGTCCGAAACAAGAGTTGTTCGAAGGATGAAAGCGAATAAAGCCTAAGATCTTCCCCCTCAACAGATCTGTCACACCTGCCCACCGCAATGGCATTCAGCGAATATGCGATATGATCACAGGACACAGGACTTGGATCACAAGACGTCATTGAAAGAATCAAAAGAACTTCACGCCAAGTATGGTACTAACTGAAATGCACTTGTTGTCAAGATGTCTTCTTTCAAATCTCATTGAGTCAAATTAGAGAAGTTGTCCATATACATGTACAGTTCATTTTCATCGATATCTGTGGCCTCCAGCAAATTCCTACAATCTGACAGAGGGTCCCTTACTTCCAAGCATAGCAGGGCTTTCCTGATTCTTCCTTGTGAGTAATAAACTGAAACGATGAAGCAAATGGGAGCAGGCCATACTAGCAAGCTCGACCTCAACTGCCGCAACTAAACTACCTACCTTACGCCATTGCGTTTGGATGGTGAGCCGTTATTTATGAGCTCCAACAATTTGTGTACATACAATATTTACAAAGCTTTAGGCAATGGCGAAGTAAAAACCCTATCCTAACATCCGGTTCCATCAATTTGTATATACAACATTCACAAAACACCTACACCTACACCCTGACATCCGACATTAAAAGATGAATACTCCTGATCAATGTATCAATGTGAAAATGACTCTCAAGGGGAGCAAGGTGTCCACTGGTACCAGATCAAGGTAACCACCCTGATGAGAGACAGTATCTGTAACCCGATCTGCATTTGCACTGGAGATCGAGCGGGGTACATCTGCTAGTTGCTTCTGCATCAGTTCTCCTTGGTTCACCACAATCTTTACAGAGCTTTTTCTAATTATGAATGGCAGAAGTTTCTGTCTGTTCTCGCTGGCCATTGCGAGATTCACCAGGGCATGAAATGCATGGCTTTCTACCACATGCATGCATCTAGAGATTGATCCCGAGTCACCAATCGGGCTGCACAATTGTCCAAAGTCGCAAGCTCGCTGTACCAATGGTTTGCCTGGTGAATCAGAGTCCTCTTTTGCCTGAATCTCCTCTTCCTGCAGAAGTGCTACCAGACCATTCAAACAGCCACGAAATCCGCCAATAATCAGCTGATTATCGGGATCCTTTGCTAACCACATCAAGACTTCTGCAGCTCCATCTTGAAGTGTAGGGTGTTTATTCTTGAACAAGAGATGGACGAGACAATCGAGAATATTTGTACACTTTAGAACTCGTCGTCTATTCTTCCTTCCGTTGTCTCCGTCCGCTGCAACTAAGTTCTTCAGAGTGCCGAGTGTCAGCTCCAGAGTGTTGACCTCGCCCTTTCTGAGAAGCGCCTCTATGTTGCTCAAAGCTCTTGGAGAACTGCAAATCTTCTCTTTGTTGGGGTCAATGGAAGAGAGATTCTTCAAAGTCCCAGCAGTGATTTCATGCACCTTTGCTTGACCATTTATCTCGCGGAAACCGAGCCAACCTTTCAGTGTCCAGCCCGCAAAGATTGTCATTGCAGAATCTCCTAGGAGGCAAATCATTTGCTCTTGATCGATCTCGCCGGTTGTGACATAGTTCAGTATGACCTGCGCATGCGGACATAATCGTACAGGGGTTGTTATTCACATTCATTCAGGCAATTCGTACAATCTGGCAATGGTTGACGCAGGTGCTACTTACATCTCTCGCAATTACAGAATGGTCAACGCCAGTAGTCTCCCGCGAGTTTACACCTCTGAACCCATTCGAAATCGACCTCAAAAAGTGTTCTTCGCGACCATTGAGAAGATTTGCGAACACGAGAGGCTCGACAATTGTTTTGTGGATATTTGAGAAGTATCGTATCTCCCCAATGTTCAGCTTCCTCTTTGCTGATTCCGCTAGCAGTTCACTATCGCCGTAAAGTGCACATAACGTAAGGACCCACTTGTCGCAGCAATCAGCACTAGCACCGACCAACGCGTCCACAAATTCCTTTATTCTGGCCTCAAAATGCTTCCGGACGAAGGTCTTCCTCAGTCCGTGGATGGACCAGATCCACACTTTAGGCGATTGGGCAGAACACCACGGTTGTGGCTGGCACAAGATGTCTAGCAAATTGCTGTTCTCAAGCTCATTCTTTGCCACACTGAAGCGGGGTTCTTTTCCTCGTATGAGCTGAGTGCGGGCATGAAGGACCTCAACAACGAGTTCCACCATCGATCGTGACTGAAACATTGAAGCCAGGGCTAGCACGTCCTGAGCGTTTTCCGATATAAATTCAACTGCCAATTTCATCGACGCTCTAAGGTTAGGGACGCCACTTATACCCACGCCATTCACATGCGGCTCAGGATCTTTCAGTTCGTTGTACACGTCCTGTGCTGCGTAACCCCACTCGAACGGATCTTCACGTCTTTTCGTGTTTATCCCAATCGCAACGTTGGCAAGCGCCAGTGGATGGTTGTGTGTTACGGAGGCTATCGTGTTCCAGATATTCTGCAGTACGAGAAGAGTACCATCAAATCATGATCATCAAATATCGTAATTGACGGTAAAACCTAATAAGACAAGAGTTTCAAGACCCACTTCCAGAGATACTCGGCACACGTATTAAATCTATGGCATGTAATTGCTGACATTTACCTCCAAATGGGGAGGTATCTGGTTGTTTGGCATATCAAGATGACTTGCCAGGATGCTCCGTGCATCCTCCCGTCCGACACGCTCTATGGGTATTCGTACTACTTCAATGCCAGGAGCATCCCTGAGAAGGTCCTCCTTCTGAGAAGTCACCAGATATGTCACGTCCTTCCCAGGTATCAGCATGTGGTATAGAAAATCACCTCCCCAGACATCGTCCAGGACAATCAGCATGGACCTGTTTCTCAGGTAATTCTCCAGTCGCTTTCGAAGAACTATTGCATCCGAGAGGCTCTTACTGCTGGAGCTGCAGCTAGAATCGGTTTGCTCTGATGAAGTTCTGAGAAAAGGAAAGCCAAGAAGCTGTAAGAGCTCAAACTGTTTAATTCTAATTTCGGCTTCTGGCATTGTGATAGATTTAGGCCCGCAGTGCAAATAGAACACGCCATCTTGGAAGAAGGGCTGCTTCTTCGGTTCAGACGTTGATGCGAGGAACCTCTGACTTTGTAGTTTTTCACGTTTATGGGAATATCTCCATCCCACATGCTTTGCCAGTAATGATTTTCCTGTGCCTGTGGCGCCATACAGAAGCACCACACGAGCTCGTGTGGTGCTTCTGTACGGCGAGTGAGAATCGATGCTTTTCTTTTCGAGCTCCTGCCTGATGCGAGCCTCAGTCATCTTCAACGGAACATACCGCTTATTGGGTCCAAATGGGAACCTTGAAGGAGTGCACAAAACTTTCTCTTCCAGCGCTTTGACAATTGCGTCGTCTTGTGTCACGATCTCGAAGATCGAATTCAAGGCCGAGTAAGCAGCTTCAACTTCTGCACTGAGAGTGCCAGGGAGTGCAGTCAGTTTAATCTTCCTCCAAATTCTTGGAAGACAGGTTTTCTGTTCCTCTCTGTCAAGTGTCTCCAATTCATACTTGATGCGTTTGGTGATCTGGTCCAGCTGGATTAGCAAGGACTCAGGCACCGCCGTGCCGTACCGCTCCGCGAGTTGCTTCCATTGATGATGTTTTTCCTTCAAGCAGCCTAGCCGATATTTGAAATTTTTACGCTCAACATAAGCGGCTGCATATCGCGTGGCTACTGCATTTACGACGTTAAACGTAGTCGCAACTAAGTTCGAAGTGGCCACGTCCACCATTCTGAACGTTGTCAACACCCACTATCTGCAAGCTTGAACTCCAGTTACTGAATGGAAACTCCGAATACCTCCCTAAAGCAGAAGCTCTACTAACTAAGACTGGTGCCATGAGTTCGTTTCCTTGGATGCTTCAAGTGATGGCATCAGACCCGCGATTACACTAAGATTCGACATCTGTAGACCCCAGAATTGCGAGCATTCTCACTCACGCTAATATAGTACTTCTTTCTTAGAAATGGAATTGTGAGTCGTGAGCTAGGGATCCGGAGCTCGACCTCGAGCTCTATGCAGTAGTCTATACTGAGCGCCAACCGTTCCAAACAAGAGTGTAACGGAATATCGAGTCTCTAGTTAAAATTCTCGTTCTTCAATCTCGAATTCTAGAATTCGATGGACCTTCGCCTTCCAACACGAGCAATCAGCATCCTTTTCTGAGTCGTAAGAAGCTTCCATTTCTGCAACGCTACAATGACTACACTGCAGTACTAGTCACGAGATCTAGATGAACTCGAGCTTTTATTATCTATCAGTTTTGCGACGGATGTACAACTCCCTCCATCTCAGCAATCCTGCAACAAAAGTTAACTGTCAGCTCCATTCCTCACAGGATAAATCAGCGCATGAGATCTAATTCACTATATAGCATTCTCTTGTAATTATCAGCGAGTTAGGTCGTTAGCTTAAGAACCGGTAGAACTGGGTGCAAGTTGATTGCGAGCGAGGATGCTTAAGGTGTCTGCCGAAACTGACATATTTGAATTCCTCTATGATCCCATTCGCGCATAAGGATTCATAAGAACGAGGATACTAAGGATAGAATTCATGATTCAAACTTGAGAGAAGTCCAAACCAGAGCAGTCCGAACCATTAAAAAATCCTTTAATCTGTTCGTAGATCATGAAACTAGTCAAATGAATCGGGGAATGTAATACAGATGAATGTACTAAACGCACGAATAGACAAGAGAGCCCAGATATCAATAGCAGCTGAGGAAAGTTAAGGACACTATATCGAGAGAAGACTATCAGGAATCCGCCTGCCTACGACTGGATTACAATACCATTGTATGCACTGCAAATGCTCGAACTCAGGAAAAACGCCGGATGTTCTGAAGGATTCATCGCTGTACTTCTTCGAGCTGGAAATGCGGAGGGAAGTGACTAGTCGATAAGGTCGATGTCGCCCCCAGGTTGCAGCTAGATCAGATCTTAGAATTTGTAGGACTAGCGAATATTCTTCCAGTAGTGGAGTGAATTCTCAAACCTCTGAGTTGCTTTCTCCCGTTACGTGATCGACTTTAGCAATAGTTCTGCACACAGTTGAAGCAAATCAAATACTCCCTGTGAATGGATCAGAGTCAAATAATCCGACGAGGGATTGAACTTCAGGCCGAGCAACAATTCTTCTTGGGTTCCTCTAGATTATATGCTCGCGGGCACTCTCTACCAGCAATCGGTGTAGATCGATTTTCGCATCAGGAATTAGCAATACAGTCTTCATCCCTTATATATGCGATCGAGAAGTGGGAATCTTCAGATTCAGTATTCCGATCAGAAAGGGCCGGTCCATAAAATCCAAACTTGAAGATTCGCTCAAATCACTAAAGAGTATTTTAGATGGACTCATCCTCGTCTCGACGAGTGCGAAACCTCCTGGAAGTACTACGGATGTCAAAAGAAGTCGTGCCAAATTATGTCGAGGTTGAAAAGCTTGTAACGTTCTTTAGGAGGCAGCTCAAACAGGCGTACCTAGATAACTATAGCTGATTAGAATTATCTCAAGCTAAGATAGCAATTCGTGATTAAATGATAGCTTTCGGAGGTCAGAGGAGAAACGACTGGGCCAAGATCTGCAGTAACCCCCAACGTCCTGTTCAGGATGTTGATTTGAAGGAAATTCAAACAAGAGAAATAAACTAGATAAGGTAACATTGTTGATAGAGTGTGATGAAGAATCTCATTATGGAAGCATTTAAATATAATTATGCATCATGCATTAAGTACACATCTCGAACTCTTACCCAGTCCTTACTTAAGTGTTGCACTGGATGGGGCAACTACAGATACAGCACATTTCAAATTGTGCAGCATTTAGCACTGAACGCACGGTTCCTCTCATATGATAAGGAAGTAGAGGGCACCTCGAACTCGTCGGACGTACTAAAACGTACTCGGAATCGAGGGGAATTCTCCTAATCGCATATAACATTCAAATTTGCACAACTGTAATGTTGTGAAGACATTGTCCAGTAGAGGACAAGCCTAGCTCGAACTACGGTAGGAACTAAGCGCATGCTATTGACAGGTTTCCTGAAGGATGATAATCGTACGGGTTGAAGTTATCTGCCTCAAATTACAGAACATATATGAGATCGCATATAAAACGTGTTGTGAATCAAAAAATATGATCGAGGGCGGCTATATTTTTCCCATCTTGGAGAGGGGTTGATCTTTCTTCCCCTACAAATTCATGCGAAGAAGATTAATGTTTGCAATACAGGACGATATTTTGAGGCGGGATAAGACTGCTGGGACGGTTTTGCCTTCAAACTAATGCATATGTAATTCAGTTATTATTTGTTCAGAGTGACAAATCTTGTAAGGTAGTGAAGCTTCCTCAACAGCGGGAAGGAGCTTCTCTACGGGCTTCATCCGGTAAGTGCGTGGCTTGATTTCAACCAAAGGCATACCAATCGACCTAGTTTCGTGGATTATCAGCCCCACCTGATCGAAGTTGGAAACCAGCTAAGTTTTGTGTGCACTTGAAGTTCCAGAGAAGGCCAGGTCAATGGACGGTGCTGAAGTCTTAGTATATTGCGGGGAATACTGCTCGCCTGAAGGTCAAATTTAGATCAAGTTGCAGGTGTGGCAAGATAAGGACCAAATCGTTGAAGTCAAGTTTCTATCAAACGTACATCTCGTCCACCGGAGAGCTATCACTAGACGCGCACCCAAATGTGAAGCAGGTAAATGTCCAAGCTTCTGCATCAGTGATTACATGCATCCAATTGTTGCTGTGGGAGCCACTCGAAATTTGCTGTGGGAGCCACGGCGAAATTTTGCACAGCCGTGTGGATTGTGCTATACATGTCCAAAAATACGCAGACTGGCAGCATCTGATGGAGGTTTCCCGGACCAAGTTTAAGAAACGTGTAAATTGGGACTTGCAGTGACAAGACAGTCAACTGATGAAGACTTGGGGTTTGGAACTTTAGGAGGAGAAGTTACACGGAACTGAACTATCTGAATTTTGATCAACAATTAAATACAATCAAGCAGCTGTCTGTTTTAACACGATCTGTACGCCTGGTTAATTCATGTGCTGGGATTGAGAACCAGATGTCATCAAGCGAACCAGAATTCCCCTTTTTCAACTGTAATGAGTGACTTCTTGTTTGGAACTCTTGGACAGCGAAGAAAGTTCTCCTCAATACAGCTTTAGTACACCAATGACAAGTTGGGGCATGTAAACTTTTGCACGTTTTGTTTAATACCTTTTCTGCATAACTAAGAGCAAGTTATAAACAATATTACTTTGAATCAAATCCTGTCTTTGAATCAAACCCTGTCTTTGATACTGTAAATCATCTTTTATGGGTGCGTGTCACATACATTGACAGTTCAAGCATAGTGAATTTTTAACAGACTTCTTGCAGTGGTTGATCAGTTACAATTGTGTCACGCAAAGCATTATAATAGATGACTGTCATCAGGCCGACACTTGTTCGTCAACCTCATGTGGTCTGTCTCCACTTTTGCAAGCACATTGTTTGCAATGGGGGTCGTATGCACATATTTGACTGGTGATTTAACCGTTTGCGTTCTGGATAGTGTGAAATCGAAGATTCAGTAGGAATTTGCTAATGGGTAAGCGGACTCAAAGTTTTGTACGACGGTCACTGAGTAGTTTGATATGGACGATTCTGTGCGATGTGATGGAACTGGTGATTAAGAGGATCGAATATAGTGAACCATAAAACCAGATTCAGGTGCAATAAGTTGAAAATTTAAATATCTACATTCTTACATTCCCGTGTTTGCATGTCATCAACCTCCTTACAGTGGGAGAAAAGAGGCAAGCTTGATATTTCCATCGCTCAAAAGTTTTGCTATCCGCCGGTGATGAACTCGATCTAGTGTCCTTGTTCTAAGTGGTAGCTGTGTTAGAAAATACAGTCCCGAGGGACCTCTCGCAATAGCACATCATAAGGCCCATTAAACATAATCAGAGGACTAACAGGAAATAACGTGGTTCACTCCCTGTCCCGGAAGCTACCTCCACGGCTGAAACAGGCTCACACCAGCCTTCGAACCTTTATTTCCATTGCACATATGTATATATATACAAACACAGGGATAGTCACTCGGTCACTGTCTAAACTCCTGAATATAGACCTGCTTGACTTCATGAGTATTGACCACTCAAGATATCTAGTCACTTTAATACTCAACCTTAGAAGTGACTGAATATATATCCGCATGATACTGTAAGGAGTTTCCATCAGTCAAGTTTTGCTCTTGCTCTTGATCAGGCAAGTCACTTATAGCAAGCCAAACATAACAAACTCCACCTTTTGCTTGTATCCACCTTATCATCCCAAATAGCAACATTGAACGATAAGCAAGTTCATGCATAACTTGAATTTCTCAACAGGAACAGGTTTAGTCAACATATCAGCTGTGTTTACCTCTGTGCCAATCTTTTGCAGATTGATTTCACCATTTCTCACAGCTTCCCTGATAAAATGATGTCTCACATCAATATGCTTTGTCCTTGAATGATATACTTGATTCTTTGCCAAGTGAATAGCGCTTTGGCTATCACAAAAGAGTGTGGACTTCATATTAGGGAGTCCTATATCCTTGGCTAATCTTTGTAGCCATATTGCCTCTTTGGCAGCCTCAGTTGTTGCCATATATTCTGCCTCTGTAGTAGAAAGAGCAACAGTAGATTGGAGAGTAGACTTCCAACTTACTGCACCACCAACAAGTGTAAAAGCAAATCCTGTTGTAGACCTTCTCTTATCCAAGTCTCCGGCAAAATCAGAATCTACGTACCCTGTAATTCCTCATTATTTTTCCTTCTCCACATCAAAGTTAATGCCAATATTTATCGTCCCTTTCAAGTAACGAAGTATACACTTCACAACTTCCCAATGTTGTTTCCCCGGATTTGCCATGTATCTACTCACCATGCTCACAGCATATGAGATGTCTGGTCTAGTGCAGACCATAGCATACATTAAACTCCCAACAGCACTAGCATAAGGAATGTTGGACATTACTTTTCTCTCCTCCTCATTTGATGGACATTGCTCCAATGATATCCTGAAATGACTTGCCATTGGAGTGTTCACTGGTTTTGCTTTCTCCATGCCAAACCGAGCAAGTAATTTTTCCAAATATCTCCTTTGAGATATCCATAACTTTCCCTTGCTCCTGTCCCGATGGATTTCAATCCCAAGTACCCTCTTTGAAGAACCCAAGTCCTTCATATCAAACTCCTTACCAAGTTGTGCTTTCAATTTCTCCACCTCAACCATATCCTTTGCAGCAATCAGCATATCATCCACATATAGTACCAAGATGATTAAATCATATACTCTAGGTCCATGTAGCTTCTTGAGGTACACACAACAATCTGATTCACTTCTGTTATATCCTTGCTTCAACATGAAAGTATCAAATTTCATGTACCAAGGTCTTGGACTTTGCTTTAGTCCATATAAAGACTTTTGTAACCTGCAAACCAAGTTCTGGTTCCTTGGTACCACAAAACCTTCAGGTTGATGCATGTAAATCTACTCCTCCAATTCTCCATGTAAAAAAGCAGTTGTAACATCTAGTTGCTCCAACTCCAAGTTATGCAATGCAACTATTGCCAATAGTGCATGAATTGAAGAGATTTTTACCACTGGTGAAAAAATCTCATTGAAGTCAATACCTTCTTTTTGGCTGTAACCCTTTGCTACAAGCCTTGCTTTGTATCTATCTCCACCTGATTTTGGAAGTCCTTCCTTCTTCCGAAATATCCATCTGCAACCAATTGCCTTCTTTCCCATGGGCAATTTTCCAAGTCTCCAAGTTTGGTTCTTGGCCAAAGACTTCATCTCCTCTTCCATTGCACAATGCCACTTTTGACATTCTTGATCTTTCATTGCCTCTTCATATGAAGAAGGCTCACCATTCTCCGTAAGAAGAGCATAAGCTACAAAAGAATCATCAAATCTCTTTGGAGGCCTTCTATCCCTATTTGGATACCTACATTCATGAATCACTTCTGGGCTTTGCTCTTCTAATGGTTCACTTGGTAGATCTACAAGAGGTGAAATGTCTTCATTTCCAGTATCAATATCTATCTTAACAAAATCTGACTGAATTTGTATTTTCTTTTCTTTTGCTATAGTAATAGTCTTCATTGTACTAGTCTCATCAAAAACTACATCCCTACTCACAACAAGACAACACCTTTCTGGATCCCACAATCTATATCCCTTTGTATCCTTCTCATATCCCAAGAATATACATTTTCTAGATTTGGGGTCTAACTTTGTCCTTTGTTCTTGTTGAATATGAACATAAGCTATGCATCCAAATACTCTAAGTGAAGAGTAATCAACATGCCTACCTGTCCATTTTTCCATAGGTGTCTTACACTCAATAGCAGTAGAGGGAGAAATTTTTACCAAATGACAAGCCGTATTTATAGCTTCTGCCCAAAAACTCTTCTCCAATCCAGCGTTGCTTAACATACTTCTTGCTTTCTCCAAGAGTGTACGATTTATCCGCTCTGCCACACCATTTTGCTGAGGAGTACCCGGTATGGTAAAGTGATGGATTATCCCTTCACTCTTACAATATCTATCAAACTCTCCAGATTTGTATTCTCCACCATTATCAGACCTCAAACACTTCACTTTCCTTCCAGTTTGTTTCTCCATCATCACCTTCCATTGTTTAAAGATAGAGAAGACCTCTGATTTTTGCTTCATGGTGTAGACCCATACTCTCCTAGAGTAATCATCAACCAAAGACACAAAATATAATGCTCCAGATTTTGAAGCTACAGGTGCAGGGCCCCAAACATCAGAATGCACATAGTCTAAAATTCCCTTTGTGCAATGAACTCCTGTGGAAAAGCTTACCCTCCGTTTCTTTCCTATTACACAATGCTCACAGAATTTTAACTTACAACTTTTAAGGCCCTTCAGAAGTTGTTGCTTGGACAATTCACTTAGACCCCTTTCACTCATATGACCCAAACGGAGGTGCCATAACTGAGTAAGATCTTTGGGATCTTCATTTTCAGAAGTAGTACTTGCCACTCCTCCAGTGATGGTCTCTCCATCAAGCTCATAAAGGTTTCCTATCTTCTTGCCCTTCATTACAACCAATGCTCCTTTTGATACCTTGAGTGTTCCATTTTCTGCTCCCCACCTCCAACCATTTGAGTCCAAAGTGCCTAGTGATATCAAATTCTTCCTTAACTCAGGAACATGCCTCACATCAACAAGAGTCCTCACAATACCATCAAACATCTTAATGTGTATTGTACCAATGCCAATAGCTTTACAAGCCATGTTGTTCCCCATTATTACAGATCCTCCATTGAATGATTTGTACTCATGAAACCACTCCTTATTTGGACACATATGGTAAGAGCAACCTGAGTCCAATATCCATGACTCCTCAAATTGATCTTTGTCTTGGGTAACACATAGAACATCATCCACAACTCCAGATGACTCAGCAATGCTTGCTTGATCTGAAAGTTGACCTTTATCCTTGTTGGACTCAAGCCTCTTGTTGTTACAATCCTTCTTGAAATGTCCAACCTTCCCACAAATCCAGCACTTGCCTTTGAAACCTCCAGTTCTAGACTTGGATCTTGATTTACTTCTGATCTGATCTCTCTCTCTTGCCCTTCCTCTGATAAATAGAGCCTCTGAATTTGTCTTCTCTTGGTTGGGTCTTTTTCGCATCTCATTGGACAATAATGCTGAAATGACCTCATCACAGTTTATATCATCCTTCCCATATAGAAGAGTTGTGACCAGATGCTCATATGATGGAGAAAGTGAAGTCAATAACAGCAATGCCTTATCCTCCTCTTCTAACTTACCCTCTATGCTCATCAACTCACAAATGATTTTGTTGAAAGCATTGAGGTGCTCCATAATACTCTGGCCTTCCTTCATCCTCAACATATACAACTTCTGTTTAAGAAACAGTCTGTTTGTCAAAGACTTGGTCATATAAAGATTTTCCAGTTTGGCCCATAGTTTTGGTGCAGATTCCTCATTCATAACATTGTATAGCACTTCATCAGCAAGGTTCAACCTAATAGTGCTAATAGCTCTCAGATCTGCATCTTCATCTTCCCCATCCTCATCAATTTTGTACTCCTTTTTCTTCTTCAGTGCTCCATGCAGTCCTTGCTGGACAAGAAGGTCCTTCATCTTCAGTTGCCAAAGTACAAAATTGTTTTTCCCATCAAACTTCTCCACTGCAAATTTAGCATTGGATATGGATATCACCCCTGCCATTGCTTTGCTGTGGACTTGCTTCTGGACCCACTTCCCTGCACCCTCAGATCTCAACACCCTCTTGAGTACCAACTATGCTCTGATACCAATTGTTAGAAAATACAGTCCCAAGGGACCTCTCGCAATAGCACATCATAAGGCCCATTAAACATAATCAGAGGACTAACAGGAAATAACGTGGTTCACTCCCTGTCCCGGAAGCTACATCCACGGCTGAAACAGGCTCACACCAGCCTTCGAACCTTTATTTCCATTACACATATGTATATATATACAAACACATGGATAGTCACTCTGTCACTGTCTAAACTCCTGAATATAGACCTGCGTGACTTCATGAGTATTGACCACTCAAGATATCTAGTCACTTTAATACTCAACCTTAGAAGTGACTGAATATATATCCGCATGATACTGTAAGGAGTTTCCATCAGTCAAGTTTTGCTCTTGCTCTTGATCAGGCAAGTCACTTATAGCAAGCCAAACATAACAAGCTGTTCTAAGTGACTTAGTCAATCATGATGTTTCAGATCGTACATGTTCACCTCCGGAAAGCTCGAGATCGATTTGGGCCATGGAGGGTGTCAAATGAGTGCCCACATGTACACTTATTTCTAGTAATGTGATAATCTGATAATTGCGACGCGTATCATGATTTGCTCAGCATGGTCTGTACTCACAAACTCCTATTCGAAGCTTCGATGGTATCTTCCTTCCAACAACCCTGCGGGCTCCCATGCACTTTGCAGCACTAAAATAACTAATTAAGCTACGTTAAGGTTTCTGAAAGAAGATTGCTGGCCTACATTAACGCCAAAGTGCTGATGGCTCTTGAGGTTCCATACCT
The DNA here is from genome assembly GCA_948567375.1 of Lunularia cruciata. Classification (NCBI taxonomy): domain Eukaryota; kingdom Viridiplantae; phylum Streptophyta; class Marchantiopsida; order Lunulariales; family Lunulariaceae; genus Lunularia; species Lunularia cruciata. The sequence goes on from OX419756.1 coordinate 12,345,724, forward strand.
GTTGTTCTCAAGATCTCCACCTTACCTGGAGCAAACTCCTACAATGTCCTCAGCGATGTTCATTAGCTTTTCAAGAGCCGAGCTGTAGCAGAGGTTGTCATTATACTTGTTCCAGTTGACAGCAGATACCTCTGAAGCAACTGCAACAACCAAAGTAGTCTTGACAAATTTAAGAATGAAACTTCGTATGCACTAAGTTAGACCGATGTCCCAGCCGGCTGATGTTTTACCTTTGCCGAGAACGGCGATCTGATGCATCAATCGTAAATCAAATATTCAATTTTACATCGGTGAGGTAAGATTCAGAAATCCATTTAGCCGTAGTAATCGAGTCCTATGTTGGCTCAGGATTTTCATATGATGAAGATGATTGTCAGCCTTTGTTGCTCTAACTACTGCCCAGAGGTCTAAATTTGGGGTAAAGGATTGGAGAGGCAAATTTGGTTTCCGATGAGTTTGGATTTTGTTCTCTTGAGAATAGGCTCATACTCAGGATGGCACGAGAAGTAACGCCAATCAGAGGAATAGTTGCATTGATCATACGAACATTCATCACCACCATGAGGAACATAACGACACAAGTTTACAGGGATCACGTTATCGAGGGTATGTCTATTGCCACTTCACGGAAGCTCAAATGCACATCAAGTCTCCATAGCCAAGCTCCACTCTCTCACTTCAATTCCTGGTTTGCGACTTTGAGACAAAATTGTATGTTTATGGCCTCTACCCTAATATGCTTAACAACGTAGAGTTTGTATCCTGATTATTCCATACTAACCATAGTTTAGTTAACCTGAGGTACTCCAAATAAGAGTTAACCTAAACAACTCCCTCTAACCTCAAGTCTGAGCATTTGTAACTCTTGTTATGAATATGCATCTTCCTGGAAAATCATAGAAAGTAAAACCGTACTCCAAGTCTCAATACACTCTACAGTTTTCCTCTTATGAACAACAGTTAACTAAACTTTGGATGGAAGATACATGTACAAAAGCTGTTTGTTAATTATCCTTGTGCAAAAGTTGCAATTTTACCCAATATTTGCAAGGACTCTAAAGAAAGCGTCAATTAGTCATCCAGATTAAGGTTTCCATCAATCCTGATAAGCTCAATCTCTTATACAATCTACACTTTGCTACACAAATACCTTATGCTGATGTGCTTCACCTTGCCATCAATCACATGGTTCTACACAAACTAAAGTACACTCCAATTGTTACAATTACAATTCATGTCAACCATGATATACTCCATTGACAAGCTTCATCAACTAAAATCATATAGTTTCGTTAGCTTCTACTGCAATATGCTCCGCTTCCATGGATGATTGAGATATACATTTTTAAACATAGATTTCAAACTAATGCATCCACTAGCATATTGAACACATATTCAATTGTTGATTTTTGCTCATCGTAATCACATCCATGATAAACATCCACATAACCTAGAATTGACCTGGAATTATATGGATCATGCATCAAACAATCATCCAATACTTTGGAATCTCATATCCAGTTCTTGACCTCCCGATGTACTCTTCTTGGATTTATCATTTACTTGCTCATATTTCCTAAGGCAAATACTTGGTCTAGTGAGGTAAATGAGATTCCCATTTGCACTCTTATAGAACAAGCCCTTCCCAGTCCCTTTCTTGGACAAAGAAATTGTAAAGCTTAAAAGCTTAAAATGAGCAACCAAAGAAGTACTCGTAAACTTAGTACTTGCCATGTTGAACTTTTACAAGCGCTTTCTTTGCATTCTTCTTTTGCATTGACTAAAACTTTCTAGCGCAAAATTCATATGAATCTCCACGCCTAAAATCCACTTTGCTGGCCTAAGTCTTTCAAACTAAACTCTGAACTCAACTTAAATCTTGAGCTTAGTTACTTTGGACTTATCCTTTACTACAATAAACATGTCATTTGCATAGAGCACGAGAATTATAAAGCCAAACTCTATGTTATTCATTTGCTTCCAATATACACAAAGGTCATACAGTTTTAAGCAGGTGCCTTTCCTTGCACATTTCGACGGAGTCGAAATTCTGCTATCAGTTGAAGCCCCGGAATCATAAAAAGTCTTGAAAATTTTCAGAAGAAAATAATAACATTCTACGTGGATAAGAGCTGCCAAACTACCTTGGTGAAATTTTCGCCGACCTGTACAATCAAATTCCCGGCGCACTCCACTCTGGCCCAGCGTACCAGTCCATTCCACTTTGGCCCCAGCCGATCTCTGCAATTGAAAGGTCATGGAGAGAAATCTGATCTTTGTTCGTACCACGTACGAGGGGTCGACGGAAATGCAATAAGTGCCCGAGATTGGTTTGATGATCTTCTTCATTTCTAGAGCCAGTTATTCCCGTATTTTTCTCATAAAATTTGGAAACAAAACACCGTAATAGATTACAAGCTACACAACTCCCTGATTTACGAACTTATGAGAGGGGTCTCGCGAATCAAGAAGGTTATCTCCACACCGGGTCCTAAATTTAAATTCATTATGTCGCTAATAAAGTTTATAGTGGAACATGATCGTGTTGCTTCATCTTGCTTACGTCAAAATTGCTCTCCGCCTTGAAGGTGGAACAATCTTGCTGAAATTAACAATCTCGAGGCAGATAGTCAAACTATGTTATGCTTTTTCTCCTTCAGTTCCCTAGTGGAGGACTTGTTTAACGTGCTAATCCCCATATTTAACACATTCAAAAAGGTCATTTTAGACTGAGGAGGGACGTCGGTGGAATAGGTTGAGGAATGTTTGGAGAGGGACGTTGGTGAGTTAGGGGAGGGGACAGGAGGAGAGGAGAGGGAAAAAGGAGGTGATGAATGGAAGGATATTCTAGAGTTGCAAAGAGCTCATTTTCATATATCACATGAGTGAATAGTAGATTCTGTTTGTTTTTCAATTTCAGTTCCATTGGTATCTAGATTGAAGGTTGTGGAGAATTGAATAGAAAGTTCTTTATGTTTTTTAGGGTTTAAAGCGATTATTTTATATTGAGAGTGACGGCTTGGGAACTGTCATTTCTAATCTCTTGATATTCATACTTGAGTTCCATGGGAATTTAGTTCAAAAATTTTTGAGATAGAAATTGAAAATTATGAGAATTTTTAGTTTTTAGGATTTGGAGAGATTATATTTACTCATGTGAATTAGGATGTGAGTGGTTGTGGTTTTGCAAGTATGGGAAGATATGGAGAGGAGCATTGTGTGTTCCAATTGTTATTTTTGTGCTAGCCATGGCTACACTTCTCAATGTGGGTTGTCTAGAGCGACTTGGGATATACCATGCTTGGTGTGTCATGGATGCTTTACCTCACAAGGGGTAAAGACACATGTGGGAAGGATGTAAAAGGACTATGATTAGACTACTTGGGATGCTCAAGTGAGGAGAGCAACCAAATTGATAGTGTTGATACTCGAGATTATGCACGCTTCCTCTATCCTTTTGTTGACTGTTCCAAGGATATTGATCAACATGTGGGAGTGGTTAGCATCAAAAGCGTGTTGTACCTTGGGGTTATTTGAAAATAATTTTCCATGTCCACGTCTATTCTATAGGCCACCCCGTACATCCATTCCATAGGCCACCCCATACACTCCATGATGAGGTTACATAGACTTTTTGCCTACCACTTGATTGTTTGGCACGGGATCCCTTGGACAAGTTAGCATGGTTCTTATTCTTCTTACTACCTTGATGGTGCCTTTGTTATGCTAAAGGGGACGTATAGGGCATAGAGAGGTGGCTACTAGATTTCATAAATTTTGAGTAGGGGATTGGGCTGCACTATGAGAGGAGTTAATTAGAGCTGCACATTTTAGTAGATAAGATTCTACCACAAGATAACATAGAGTCTACTCGATTATGACAATGTAGGACATTGGGTCAAGCAAGAGAGTTTAGTGGAGCAACACAAACACTATACCCATTGTCTATGGCTAGTCCCACTAATGAGACTATCTCTTCCCTATGCTCACTACATCCTATGGTAGGAGAGGGAGCACCATTAGAGGTCTTAGATTGTAAGCATGAGCAACTTTTATGTCTTGAAAGGTCACTTTTTGCACAAGCATTGTGCACTGATCCTCACCTTTCCTCAAGAGGCTTGTCAGGATGGTATATGAGCATCTTAGAGATTGATTTTAGGTAGATGATCATTCTGGTGGATTTACCAAGTTGTTTCAAGTGATTGTAGCAAGGAGAGATATTCCTATGTAAATTATGAATTAGGGGCTAGTAGACTTCTTGTGATGGAGAAGGGCACAAGGGGCATTAGACCAATTACTATTGGAGAGATCTTTTTATGCTTGGTTAGCCGTACCATTTCCTTCAACATCAATCTTACTTCTAAAAGCACCTTAGTCCACATCAATTTGGAGTAGCTACAATTGGAGGTTGCACGACTATTTCCCTAAGCATCAAGGCATTCCTAGATATCCATATGGAGTAGGTTGTCCTATAGGTGGATGTTGAGACTGCTTTTTAATAACATCTCTTGAGCATCCATTTTTAGAGAGCTTTGGGAGGCCAATGGATCCTTGGTGAGTCTCATTCTCTTTGTGCACTCTATAGAAGGCCAAGGATAGAAATAGGAGAATGAAGATCACATTGGGACTTTTGAGTAAGGGAAGCTCTGAATGCCTAGTATGAGCTTGGGCTTTGGTATTTATAAAGAACATAAAAAGCTCTTAGAAGCTTCCTAAGAGCCACCTTCTTAGAGTTAAGCTAATTAGGAAGCTTGTTGAGAAGTTTCCTTCTAGAAGTTGCCTACTTGGCATGCAAGCTAAGCTACTTGGGAAGATTCTCAAGAAGTTTCTTTCTAGAAGTTACCTACTTAGCATGCAAGCTAAGCTAGCTTGGAAACTTCCCAAGAAGCTTCCTCTTAGAAGTTAGCCACTTGGCATACACATTATCCAATACTTGGAAAATACCAAGTAGTTTCCTAGATGCTTTTAGGATATTCTTATAATTTGTGGCTAATTTGGCCTATTTGCTATTTTATTAGATTTTACTAACTTGTTTGTAAACTCCATATTGTTACATGGTTTTTCTATGGTTTTCCTGCTTCCCTTTACTACCAACATGGGTGGTCAGAGAAGGGGATCACCATCTTTTGGTACACAATAGGGAGATCCTTTAAGGGGACTTTTGTTTGCCATGGCTCACTTTAGAACTTTCTTATCTACTACTTTGGCCATCCCAAGTTGTATTCCTCTCTCCTTAGCAGACTATACACACATTGTGGGCCTTGTAGATTAGATTAGACATGCCTTTGATCACTTGACTACCAAGCTACATCTTGTAGGCTTGAGCGTCAAGGTGTCAAAGTGCAAAGCATGGTTTCCTTCAAGTAACCCTCCCCACTTTGAGCTTCCAAAGGGGTGTGTCACATCTACATATGGACTATGTATGCTTGGAGTACCAATAGGATCTGAGGATTTTGTCACATGCTTTTTAGATGTTACCCTTGTAGAGGATATTCTCCATGTGGATGACCTTCCTCTACTAAGAGATCCACAAGTGGTATATGGTATAATCTCCTCTAGTATTGCCCATTGACTGAATTACCTTCTCTGCATTATCTCCACTTCCTTGACTTTCCTATCACATCTAAAAAGCTTTTGATAGGAGGAATATGGGAATCATTGGTGATATCATTGAACCAAGGACATTTGAGTGTGTGACAGGGGATTTGGCACATAAACAAACATCTTTATTGATCTTGTATAGAGTGATAGGCCTATTATCTATAGAGAAGATGGCACCTTTAGTGTTCTTGGATAGTTGGGCTCTCTTTGCACCCCAACTTTCCTCCTATTTTGTGGTTGTTGATATGCTATAATACAAGTAGCTAGACATATTATCTAGAGGTGAAAATTGGCTTGCTAACATCTAGAAGGATGTTGTGTAAAATGGGCTAGGAAGATCAGACATATGGGTCACCAAAAGAGTACTTCTACTAATAAGGGAGAAACCAAAAATAACTTGAAAACTTTAGAACCAATTACGGAGGCCTAAACGGATGAGCTAGGCCTTGAAAATGGAAACATCCTTTCTTAGGGATGAAAAGGCTTGCCTTCTCCTCCTTATGATTCGTCTCATCAAGAGCTTTCTAATGGTACCTCATCCACGTGATTTTGAGCCCTACAAGAAGATTCTCTAAAGATTCCCTTTGGTCACTATAGGACAAGGATTGACATGTCACCCATCTAAACAACTAATCCAAAGATGGAACTCACTTATAGGTCACCAATCCATGTATTTGATCCAAGGGTGGAGCTTTCTTTGAGTGGATACTCTTATAATAAAGAGAAGGTGCCCCTTTGGAGCATAGGAGTATTGAGTGTGAAACTTGCATTTTCTCTCTTGTCCTTGGAGTATTGCAATGGTATCAGAGTAGGTGTTTCAATCCACAAGAGTGGATCACCCCTCTTGGAAGAACACGAGCTGTTGAAATTGAGTAATTTGAGAGGAGAAAACATAGTGCAATTGCTAGACTTGGGAAGTGTTTTAGAGAGAGGATGGGATAGAGGCACCGGGAGGACAATTTCATGCACCTAGCTTCTCATTCTTGAATCCATTCCATATCAAGATTATGTATATCTAGCATGAGAAAATGAGAGTATCTCTTGTTTATCACTTTGGAGTAGAATTCATGGACAAATTCACCAAACTCGGTGATTCTACATGTGGTGGTATACAATAGAGAGTGGGATTTGACAATCTACATTCTATTATGATGTTATGGATATGAATATACCAAATCCTCACCCTTTTAACATGCAAGTAGAAATCTATTATGTAGTTGGACCAAAAGTGATGTTTAGGGATTTTATAGTCTGCAATTTTGGTGAGGAATATTATCAACAAGTGATAGTCTTTGAGGTCCCAATGGTAGTCCCCATAGTTTGTGCTCCCTTAGAGTGATCATTCTAACCCTTTATTGAAGCAAGAAGTAATAATCAAACATTAGTTGTGTGTAGGAATCATAGATTTGCAATTGCAGGAGTTGATGCAAGGAATGCAAGGGATGTTGAACAAGTTTTTGGAAATCAAGATTACCATGGAGGAATTGCAAAATTAAATACATGCTGTCTCAAATAATCAAGTAATGTAAGAAGGGGAGTAATCTCAACAATCCACACTAGGAATCAAAGTACCTGGAGAGTTATGCATACCGATGACACCAATTCCAATCAACAACCAATCCATACTGTTACTACAAATGAAAAGACGGGCAACATTGAGTCTTACAAGGGACAATGTTCCATGGGAGTAGTGGAAAATTGGATTTCAAGAATAAATCGATATCTTTGATTGTTCACAATGGAGATCATTGATCATTTTATAGGTGTATTTGTATGTGGGTACTTGATCAATAATGCACTCACATGGTATGATGTGTGGGAACTATCATTGTTGGTAGAAGGAAGGTAGATCACTTGATCAACCATGCAAGAAGGGCTACTCAAGAATTTCCAATATGTCAATTTTGTGCAAATTGCCTGAACTAGACTCGGGGGGTTGAAGTAGAGGAATAACATAGAAGAATACATGAAAGCATTTTTGGATCTAGAGTTTGTGATAGCCAATATGAGTCCAACCAAAGCTCTTGACAAGTTCAAGAGAGGATTAAAAGAGCAGATTTGCCAAGAGGTAATCGTGCAAAATCCTTGTAAGGTTTTTGAAGCTATTTCTTGCGCTCAAAGAATAGCAAGAGTGCTTGGAGGAGGTGAAGTGATAACACCGATGCAAAACTATTGGGTTGAGACACACTATTTTGGTGGACCATATCTTATGGAATTGTGCAACTGGTTTTTGAGACCAAGGAGCAAGACCTCTCTAAGGAGAACATAGACGGGTCAAAGAAAGGAGAGAAGGAGTCCCATGGGGAAGGTGCTCAAGTAGAACAACAATGATGTTACAATTGTGGCCGAATTAGGCACATAGCCATCAATTGTTGTGCTCATCATCTTAGAGGCCTTTGGTCTTCATACAAGCAACTTCTAAACCACATGGAAAGAAGAATTGAAGAGGAGGGTATGGAAAACACATCAGAAAATGAAGATTGCTAATAAATGTACCTCATGGCCTTATTAGCTTGGTGAATAAGAGTAAAAGCAAGGGAAGGAAGAGGACGAGTGTGCAAAGATGGAAGAAGATAAATGCACAATTAGTTGTTGTAAATGGGATGCTAGAAGGCAATCCAATGAGAGTGTTGATAGACTCTAGAGGAATAGAGAATTTCTTGTCTTGATCTATTGCAATAAGGTTGGGGATGGATCTAGAGAAGGATGAGAAGGACAAAGTAGAGTTACCTAATGGTCAAACAGAGATGATTGAGTCATTACCTAAGGAAGTAATACTCTCTATAGGAGGGTATCAAGAGGCAATTGAGTGGCAAGTGATACCACTAGCTTGTTATGATGTGATCTTAGCTATGCCGTGGATGGAGCACTACAATCTCACGGTGAATTGGAGAAATAAAGTAGTGAAAACTAGTCAATGGAAGATCTTTGGGGTTAAAGGAGGATCACAAAGGAAAGAGCTGCCTCTGCATGTCATAAGGACCACATCTATTGGTAAAATAGATAGATGTTTCATGAGTTTAATAAGAGAAGTCAAGAGTGCCCAACATAATAGACAAATTCCAAAGAAATTGAAATATGTGGTCAATGAGTTACAAGATTTCTTTCCAAATGAATTATCCGTAGGTCTACCACCAAAATGGATAGTAGATCATAAAATTGAGATACTTTCTAGGAAGACACCTCTTTGTAATATCACTATCATATCAACTATCACCTCATGAGTTGGAGAAGTGTAAGGCTCAAATTGAGGATATGTTGCAAAAGGGGTTATCCAACCTAGCATATTACTATATGGGGCTGCTGTATTGTTTGTGAAGAAGAAGGACAAAACAATGCGCATGTGCATTGACTATAGAGGATTGAATCAACAAACAATGAAGAACAAATATCCATTACCTTGCATGGATGACTTGTTTGATCAACTCAATGGGGGAAAGCACTTCACCAAATTTGATGTGCGGAGGGGTTACAACTAAATCAAAATTGTGGAAGAAGACATACACAAAATGGCCTTTCAAACAAGGTATGGTCACTTTGAGTACTTGGTGATGTCATTTGGCCTCACCAATGATCCAACCACTTTCATGAGTTTGATGAATGATATATTTTATGTATACTTAGATAAATCTGTTATCATTTTTCTTGATGACATCTTAGTCTACAATAGGATGCTGATAGAGCACAAGCAACATTTGTGAGAAGTCCTCCAGATTCTATGCCAAAATCAATTGTAAACCAAAATCTCAAAGTGTGAGTTTGGAAAATCTAAAATAGACTACTTAGGACATAGAGTAAGTGCATAAGGTATCCAAGGGTTAATAGATAAAATAAAAGTCATTAAAAAATGGAGTTCTCTAGAATATCAAACTCTACTCAAGAGTTTCTTAAGATTGAGGAGTTTTATTGTCAATTTGTTAAGGACTTCTCCAAGATTACATAGACTCTAATAGCACTATTGGGCAAGGAGAAGAAATGGATATAGGGAACCGCATAAGAATTGGACTTTCAAGAGTTGAAAGACACGTTACTACATGCACCAATCTTGAAATGGTATGACCCAAAATGTCTAATCAAGATGGCTACAGATGCATTAAGTGTAGCAATAGGAGCAATCCTACAACAAGAATGGTAGGATGGATGGCACCAATTACATATTTCTCTCATAATGTGTTACTAATAGAATGCAACTATCACACCACTAAACAAGAAGAGCTGACCATTGTCCTTGCAACCAAGCATTGGAAGCACTATTTGGGTGAGAAGGAATTTGTGGTAGAGATGGACCACAAACCTCTAGTCTACCTCAAGACAAAAAAAAGACCTTTCTTGTCAACAAATTTGGTGGGTACAGTAAAAATAATAATTCAACATGACAATCAGATATGTGGAAGACATGAAGCAACTTGTAGATGCATTCACCCAAATTCCAATGGCAAACAATCTGGTGGTGGAAGTCAAGATGAACCTTGAATTTTGGCCTAAGATTCTTGCTACTACAAAAATTTATCCACAAATTGTAGGTGCTCAATCATCCAAAGGCATCATCAGCACCCAAGGACTCACCTTCCGTGATGGCAGGTTATGGATCCCGGATGACATGGATCTAAGAACCACCATCCTAGCAGGATGTCACGATTCTACCATTGCAGGTCATGTTAGAGTGGCAAGACCTTGGATGTGGTCAAACGCCATTACTATTAGCCCAAGATGAGCAACAATGTGATGGAATATGTTTGGAGTTGCCTACTTTGTCAACAAAATAAAGCTTCTAATCAAGCTTCCACAAGACTCCTCCAACCTCTTCCTACTCCTTCACAACGCTTGGAACAGATAAGCATGGATCTAATTTGTGAATTGCCCAAGACCACCTTTGGGTATGACTCCATTGTAGTCTTTGTCGACCGACTAAGAAAAATGATTCATGTGTGTCCTACCACTAAGGATGTGACTGCCTTGCAACTAGCAAAATTGTACCTAGATGCATTATTTTCCCATCATGGCTTGTATTGAATGCTCATCATAGATAGAGGCACTCAATTCACTAATTTGTTTTGGAGAACACTCTTTGGGTTCTTCAAAACCAAATTAGCCATGTCAAATAGCTTACCATCCATTGATCAATGGAAAAATAGAGAGGGCAAATCACACTATTGAAGATATGCTTTGGGGTTTTACTTTGGATGAACAAGAAAGTTAGGGCACCTTACTCCCATTGGTGGAATTTGCTTACAAAAATTCAATGAATTCCTCTACACAAGTACAACTTTCTTCCTCATGTACAGAGAGCATCCTTTCACACCTTCAAGCTTGATGAAAGTCTGTCCAATGGCTACCAAGGTTGATGCTAGCAACACTTCTATTTCTAGAATCCAACAAGGTGAAGAGAATGCGAAGCTTAGGTTGCAGATCACTCAAAATCAGCAAAAGCAATATGTAGATGCACACCGCAAACACATGGAGTTCAATGTGGGAGATCAAATTTGGTTGTCAACCTCAAGTTAGTTGATACTCATAAGCTCAGACCTCATTTCATTGGACCTTTCTCCATCCTTTGTTGCATTGGTGCCGTGGCTTATCACCTCAAGCTACCACCACATATGAAGATCCACATGGTGTTTCATGTTTCCTTATTACACCTGTATGCTCCTTGATCATCCCATTTCTCTTCACTACAAGAAGTTGACCTTGCCCAACACTTGTTGATGAGGCGGAGGAGTATGAGGTCAAATGTATTCTCCAGAAACGTATCTGTGGTACTTGCCATTTGCATGTGGAATATTTGGTCCATTGAAAAGGCTACCTACTCTATGAAGCAATATGGGAGCCAACAGCCAACTTGACCAACACACCAATGTTAGTTCAATATTTTGAGCAACAAATTTGCAACAAGGACATTACGTCTTAAAAGGGAGAAGGTCTGTAATACAAGTAGCTAGACATATTATTTGGAGGTGAAAATTGGCTTGGTAACATTTAGAAGAATGGTATGTAAAATGGGCTAGGAAGATCAGATAGATGTGTAGATGTCATCAAAAGAGTACTTTTACTAAAAGGGTAAAAGCAAAAAATAACATGAAAACTTTAGAGTCTATTTTGGAGGCCTAAATGGATAAATTAGGCCTAAAACATTAGAAAGAATCCACCTCCTCAAGAAAAGGCATCAAGAGCTTTCCAATGGTAGCTCACCCATGCAATTTTGAGCTCCATATAGAAATATTCCCTAAAGATTCCCTTCAATCAAACTAGATAGGACAAGGATTGACATGTCACCCATCCAAACAACTAATCCAAGGATGGAGCTTGTTGACAGGTCACCAATCCATGTATCTGATCCAAGGATGGAGCTTCCTTTGAGGGGATCCTCTTTGCTATATGATAAAGAGAAGGTGATCCTTTGGGGCATTGGAGTATTGAGTGTGAAACTTGCATTTTCTCTATTGTCCTTGGAGTATTATATATGCTAGTTTAGAGACTTTTGTGACCAAGATGTAGTAGGGATCTTTTTCTCTCTAGTTGTTATTGCCCTAGATGAAAGATGGTCTTTCTCCATGGGCATAGAAGGACCTTACATCCTTTGCTTCACTACCGTCAGATTGGACAAGAGGTTTGTAATCTTCCTTGATGGAGTGACATTGTCAACATATGCTACATTCTCTCTTAGTTGACTCATCCATTTTTTGGGCCACTAGAGCACATTTTCACTCTTGCTATGACAAGGATGCAAGCTCTTGGATCCTAGCTCAACCATGCAATAGGGATTTCCAATTCCAACAACCACTTTCTCTCCAGCAATGAGGTTCTACCTACGTTTAGTCCACCTGTCTGCATATTTGTTACTCAATTGTGAGTGTGGTTTGACACTAGATGCATCAACGGTCCATATGACATGGTGTCCTTATGGAGGACAAAGGATAGCTACCCATGATGCCATTAGGGATATAGTGTTTGCTATGACATGATAGAGTGGATACCTTGCTTGGAGGGAGCATTCATATTCTTTGTAGACTACATATGTTAGAGTAGACTTATATTGGGTCCAAGATGATCAATTGACAATGATGGATGTTGTGGTTACATATCCTACGTTTGATACAATTTTGGAGAGAGTGATTACTCATCCTCCTAGAAGGGTGCATAGCAAAGCAAAGCAAAGCAACAACATGTAAGGTCTCCAAGTATAGGGTATGCAGCGAGGTCACCTCTTAGTTCATCTAGCCTATGGAGCAATGGACATGGCATTCAACACATTTGTCAAGGAGTGCCCAAGAGCTTATCATATTAGATGTTGGGAATACCACTCTCACTCTCATACTTTGTAGGATACTTTAGACAATGTGTGTCCATTGCTCTAAAAAGAGCATTGGCCGGTGCAATCTTTAGGAGAGCAATCACTCTAGGTGATGCTTCTTTGGATACACCACTAGTTTATCGACCGTACGACTTGCATAGCTCATAGATCTTAGGTGCAATAGGGCACATTTCTCATATCTATACTATTGGGGCTAAGCTCCATTCTACCTCTTTGTCTCTCCCTTGTATGGCTTGATGGGGTCTTCCCATCCTTCTTGTGTTCTATGTGCTGATTTTTCTTCTTCTTTCTCTTGATGATTTTTCCATATGTATGACAAGAGACAAAGATACAAAGGCTATGTATAAGTGATTGGCAACAAAAAAATAATAAGAGGTTTCAAGAATTGAATTTAAGGATTTTATTTTCAAATTTCTAAAAGAATTAATTTTATTTATGATTATTTATTATTTATTAAATAAAATAAAATAAAATATTTATAACATATGTAAATATGAATCAAATTTTTTATGATCCATAGAGTTTTATTTAATTGCCTATTTTCTCATAAAATTATAATACTCTTCACCATTGACTCCGTGAAACCTTGACAAACCACCCATTCAAATTTCTAGATGAGAGCACAATTCTTCCCTTTTGTAAACAAAGGCAAGAAGAGGAAATATGCATCAAAGGGCTTGCTTGGAAGGCAAGGACTTAGGAGAGTGCTATGTCACTTGAGAAAAATTGTTGCTAAGGGCTATGTCAGCTATGAGCAAGTTAATGCTGGGGGAATTGAAGTGTAGGACTTTCATTATGGGCAAGTTGTTACAAGACTCCTACTATAAGATGTTCTTTCTACGAGACTAAGATTGGGTATGGGATTCCTCTCTACAAAATGAACAAGAGAGTGTGCAGAGATTACTACGGGAATGTAAGATAATAGGACAAACTTAGGGTAGATAATGAAGGCAAAGGCGGCGCACTAACGCACTTAGCCATTGTAATCTGGATAGAATCAAGGAGTAAGGAGCCAATTCATGGGAGGAGGCATTTGAAGAAGACAACTCCTATGGAAAATGTATTGGGAGAAAAATATAAATTTTTTTTAGGGTTTGACCTTACCTATATAAGGAAACTTAGTCTACTATGGTGGGGTTGGTGTTAGTTGCTAAGGATTCTCAAGAGTTGATTGATAGACCATTATAGTGGAGATTGAGTGTAACTAGCAAGGAGTAGGATGCCTATCAAAGAGTATTATAGTGTCCTTGGAAGATGAGATGACCTTATGTTGTAAGTGATAGCCCATAACCAAGAGAGATAAAGCTTAAGTACCTTATCCATTATTGGCTCTCCAATTCCTATTTGGATGATTGCTAGAATCAATGGATGATGATGAACTTGTATGATTTGGTGTTCTTGTTAATCCTCAATATTTGTGTCTTAGAGGACATCCCTACTAAGGGATGCCCCCTAGTGCTCTTATAGTGTGAGGATTGATGAACAAAGAGTGACAACTAAGGAGCTCAGCGGGCACTCAAGGATGACACACATGCGAGCCATCTCCAAGGTTAAGTGTCCTATGGTAGACCCAATCTCGCAATACCTCTATCTGCATTATGGGAAACCTGCCTAAAACCCAAAGAAGGGCCAGCTGCATAAGGGCTGCCCCACAATTCCCTTGTCCCATAGTGTATTGTAACCAAACTATGGGTTAGGTCATGCCCACCGATAAGGATGCACATTCAAGTTCATACTGATTGGAGTATATTGGATTTTGGAGTAATGCTCAATTAATAAGATGATGAGGAGAAAGAGTTTGTGATAGTCTATACTAGTTGCTCCAACAATTCAATGGAGGAAAAATATAATTCTTATGAGAGAGTGCTTAGTAGCAATGTGTGCAATATCATTTGGAAATGTGTTACATATTTGGTAACCCGTTCACTCTCATCACTAATCATCAACCACTGAAGTGGTTGATAAAGTCCAATAAGCTTTCATGGAAGCTTGCATGTTAGACTCTAATTTTATTGGACTGGAAGCTATTGTTATTGGACTGGAAGCTTAATAAGCTTTCAGTCCAATAAGCTTTCATGAGCAGTCATACATGAGCTCCAACAATTGGTGTATAAGCTTTGAGGCATAGGGCTAGAGAGGCCATCTTGCTAATGTGAGGCTAGCTATTTCAGATGAGTATTTGGTCACCATTTGGCAAAATCTTCCGACCTTTCTAGATTGTGTGTAACAAGTATGTCCTTGGGTATCATCATGAATATCTTGTTGACTTGTACCAATATCTCCACTCTCCATATTAGATACCTCAATAAGTCCTCCTATTTGTGCAAAGAGAGATACCACTATAGCCCTAGTCAATCTACACAAAAAGGGAAATGCATGCCAACTTGGCACCATCTCCTCATCCATCTCACCATGCCAACATGGCCCTATTTGATCATGTTGGCTAATACATGGGTTCCTACTCAACCTATTTGTATCACAAATTCACCACTCCAAGTTTGTGAACAATAGTGAAATCATTCTATTATAAAATTAGAGTCTAACATGCAAGCTTCCATGAAAGCTTATTGGACTTTATCAACCACTTCAGTGGTTGATGATTAGTGATGAGAGTGAACGGGTTACCAAATATGTAACACATTTCCAAATGATATTGCCCACACTGCTACTAAGCACTCTCTCATAAGAATTATATTTTTCCTCCATTGAATTGTTGGAGCAACTAGTATAGACCATCACAAACTCTTTCTCCTCATCATCTTGTTAATTGAGCATTACTCCAAAATCCAATATACTCCAATCAGTATGAACTTGAATGTGCATCCTTATCGGTGGGCATGACCTAACCCATAGTTTGGTTACAATACACTATGGGACAAGGGAATTGTGGGGCAGCTCTTATGCAGCTGGCCCTTCTTTGGGTTTTAGGCAGGTTTCCCATAATGCAGATAGAGGCAAGATTGGGTCTACCATAGGACACTTAACCTTGGAGATGGCTCTCATGTGTGTCATCCTTGAGTGCCCGCTGCGCTCCTTAGTTGTCACTCTTTGTTCTAGATTGTGTGTTAACAAGGTTTGAACTTGAGATCTTTGGTTCCTAAATTGGTGCCCTAGCCAATTGATCCACCTTAACTTGTTTTCCTAGTGATTAGATGATTGATAGCTATACACATATAGCTTGGCTAGGAGAGGTAGTTTGATCCCATCCTTGGTGATCCTTAGGAGTGGGTAGACACTCTTATTATATTAAATGCCAAATGGTGATATAGTAAATCCAATGTTGATTTATGAGATGGAGTGCTTCATTTAGACTTCTTGTGATTGAACCCTTTCCATTCTTGGCTTCATATTTGTGCCCTATGTTTTTGTGAGATACCTTGACTTTAGAACGTTGGTTCTCTAGTGTACTCTTTGTAGTGAGGCTAGAGTGATGACCAATTAGACTTCCTATGTTTTTCTCCAATGAGGTAGAAAATGATGACTAATAGATTGTAAGAGTGCATGTTGTGATGGTAGGTTACAAGTTGACCTTTCTCCTAATGTAGTTGTCACATTTAGAGCTACATTAGTGAGTGGTGTTCAGTTGGTATGACACTTAGTGGTGATACTTGGTGGTGGCACTAGGTGGTGGTTATGGTTGCAATTTGAGTTACATTGTCACAATGGAGTTCTTTGGAGATTCTAGAGTAGATATCACTATAGTTTATAGTGAATTTACACAAAGTGACACTCTATATTAGCATGTATCTCAAGTCCTAGTGAAGAAGGAGATTGACTTTGATTTGGAGTTTGATACAAGATCTGATTTAGTTGAGAGTGCATTTGGTGTGTCTACATCGTTGTTGTGGGACATGGATGAGATTTATAAGGCCTCCAAGGCCTAGGTGTTACTTTGGTATAATGGGTACCATTGAGTTGTATGACTTCATTTAGGAGTTTGATAGTTTGGTGTGATGTGCAGCTGATGTGGAACCCAACTTTATTCACACCTTTCATATGATAGAAGAGGTTGTTTCAACACTTGGAGTGTTTGCATAGGGATGACTAAGAGTTTAAGAGAGCTCACTTGGAAGAGATTAAGCTATGGAGATAGTAATTGTCTCCAAAATACATTTCCATCACTTCAAGCTTAATTACTAGGGGTAGATTGGCAGTACCCATGAGTTCAAGCTCTAGTAGCCATTGGTGGATCTAATGGAGATGCACTAGTTGGAGATGGTACTACTGCAAGTACCATTGTAGGAGGTGGTGTAGTACCGGGGTTTAACTCCATGGTGGAGGTCTTCTAATGATTGAGGTAGAACAATCAAGAGTGTGGACTAACAAGCTAAGGAGCTTGCATGAGTTCCAATGGAAGGCTAGAGAGAGCCTATGTGAGGCATGCACTTGCACAAGATGGCTAATCAATTTTACTCAAAGAGTTACTAAGGCCTAGGCAGTCCAATTTGGGCATGGGATCTTGGACAAGGAGCAACATAGAGTACATGATGCTACATTGTTATAGGCTACTTCACCTACTTTGGTATTGGTCTTTAAATTGGTTGGGTACATTGCGCTTAACATGGTGGAGGAGAAAGTGGTGACATCTAGATTTAGTAGGGAGCCCTAAAGTATCACTTCTTCTAAAGTGTAGCAAAGTACACCATGCTATGTTGATTTCTAAGGACAGAGTGGACAACCCAAACCCTATGGAGCTGAGTGGAGGGCCTAGTGTAGTTAGACCCTTATATTCATTTTCAAGTCAGTAGCAACCAATGAGTGGTGGTGTTGCTTGTTGGACTTGTGTTGGACCTCACCACAAGAGAGAGTGCACTCAAGGTGGTGTACATGATAGCTTTGGTGCATCACAACAAGCACAGAGATAGTATGACCATTGCCACAGATTTGGTCACACTAGTGATTGATGCTTTGAAATTCACTTGGAGTTACGGAGTGGTAGATCTACCATGGTAAGTGGTAGAGGAGCTCTAGGTCATGGAGAATGAGGTGGTAGAGGTGGTGCTAGAGAATCCAAACACGGTAGGGGTGTAGTACTTATCTTTGCTTCTAATAAAACCATGGCTACTCAGATTGACTAGTTGGAGTAGAGATTGGCAAACATGGCCATAGCTCAAAGGAGATCAGATTTGGGTGTTGAGGCTTCCACCTCTTATATTGGTGATAGAGACATCTTGGACATTACATGTAGAGTAGCATAAGTAGATGCATCTATTGTAGTGACTAGGAGTGCAATATGTGATCCAAAGCCTAGAGGAGCATTAGTAGAGTTGGACCCACATAGAGGAGAGAATGATAGACAAGTCCGACTCTCCTAGTCTTTCACACTCTCTAAAGCACTACAAAATGACATCCATGGCTACTACGTCCTAGTGTAGGTATGGTAGGTGGTGATGGAGTGCATGATAGACTAGATGGTAGTCAACCACCTACCGCTATGTAGATTGAGTCAAGCACAATTTAGGGGTTGGCTCAATTGATTATGTGCTTCCCTTTATTCTAAACTAGTGATATGTTTACATTGGGAATTGATCCAACTTCAATGTTTTGGTTGGCTCTCACACTTTGTGAGAGTGGGGATGATGCGGTTCTTGCTTCTAGAGTAGAGGTGGTTGATAGTGGAATTGACTTGGTTCAAGAGTATGGGATCCGCTCAACAACTAGTGGTTTATGGTAGACAATAACAATTAGGTTGGAGGACTTACAAGCTAGACTTGCCTTTGAGCGATCCTGGTTCACACTTGGAGTTGTCCTATTGCACAACCAGAGGGGGATTTTCTATTTGGTGGGACCTTTAAGGAAGGTCTATACACCATATAGTGTTGTATTAGACTCTACTTCATAACATTTTATGTTGGAGAAGGCTATAGTTGTTAGTCTAGAGGCAGGGAGGATTGATGTGGAGAGGTTTCTGTTTCAGATCCAAACATCTCTAGGGGTGGTTCTACACAATAAGTCACATGTGGAGAGCTCATTTTCCAAATTCAGCCTGGTCACCCCATTGATAGCTATATGGTGAGAGCTTAGGCCATTGGATTAATAGTAGAGTTATATGATGTGCTAGTGGTGTTATACCCATGGGTTTCAATATTGATTATGGGAGAAGACAACCTTTTATAGACCAGGTTGGCACTCAGGTGAGGGATAGGTATGTCGCCTACCAATACACTTTAGTGGTGGCAATCTTGGTTCATTATAGTCAAGGGCCATGGCATCAATTTAAGCTTTCAATGGTTTTATTATTTGGCCTGGTGATTCATTGGAGGGGAACACACATGTAGAGGATACTTCAATTTCACAGGAGATAATTCAAATTTGGAGTAAGAGTGAGATCCATCCATCTTGGATATTCTATTGTGGAGTTATGAGGAGGCATTACAACAACATGTTGATCAGTTGGTGCAATAGGTATCAAGTGGAGCCTTTGTTTCACTAGGAGACTAGTGTGAGGATGAGCCTCCGTAGTCTATTACCTTGTCAACTTTGGATATAACCTTCATTGCTTGGCAATATCCAACCAAGAGAATATGTCTATTGGAGTTGTTTGGTAGGATGTTTGGTAGGATTAACATTAGACTAGTTGCGGTATTATAGACAAGCATACAAGTATAGAGGTAATTTTTATGTGGAGAGAGATGAGATTGCTAGATAAGTCTCTCAACATCATGTGACACACTTGGCCTATCGATATCTTGAGTTAATATTGATTTCAATAATCAAGGGTTACAAAAAGATCTCATTGGCAAACATTTCCTTGCTGGGGGCTTAGGATTTGGAGAGATGTTGTCCCATTCATTTGGTGATTTTTGGATGGCCATGTTAGGGACATAACTATGCTGGCCGAGGTCAACATCTCTAGGATCCTCATTTTGGTGTGCTTTGGGAGATGTTATCTATACTATGACATCCCATGTTTATAAATTTGTTCTCTAGTCTACATTTTGGAGAACTTCCCTTTGAACGGTGATTCTTGTACCTAAGTGGTGGCAAGTACACATCAGGTCCATTCTTGGATGGGAAATGCCGTGTTCTTGGATGCAGCCAGAATGGTATCATGGGGCTCATCGTCTTCATCTTTGGTGGATGACCCTCTTATATAGAGAATTTCTCCAACATGCTTATGATGAAATTCAACGACTAGACCACCTTACTATTGATGACATTTTGGATATTGGGCGTAAGTCTTAGACATTGGTAGTGGTTGATAGGGCACCTGTGGTAATGGTGAATCTTGTTGTACAGCCCACAGTTGCTTTACACACTTATGAGTTTCCTAGACTCCCATGCTTTTAGAGAGTGAAATCTTGAAATTGTTTGGGACTCGAAGCTATAACAATTGATGGAATCTAATGCCAATGAGAAAGAGCGGATGATGAGTTTTCATACTAATATCAACAATTTTATAGTAATATTAAAGGTATCCACACGTCTAGTGTTAGGTCATGCTATGGACCTAAATTGTTTGACATGGATTTACAGTCTTACAAGAGTCTCACACATTTTCGTATGAACTCTTCCCTTGCTTGTAAGATCTCCCTAGTAGACCTTGCATTGCATCTTAAGTCCAAGGTTGAACTCTTGCGTCGATTATATTGACCTTTATCTTTATCATTCGAGAAGGTTCATCTCTCCTAAGGCCTCTTATAATGTGACTTTCAGGTGTGCTTTCATGGAGTCCAAACAGTCGCTTCATTCCAGGAATGTGACAACATGCCCCATGCTCTTTGGATATGGGATGTTGCGCGTTTGGAGCTGTCAGCTGTTCTTGTACACGAGGATCCAATTCGAACTGCTGCATGGGACCCTGTTCACACACGTATTGGTCTTTGTACAGGATCCTCTAGTCTCTTCCTGTGGACACAGGTCGGTGCCTGTTGTGTGAATATCCCTCTACCTCAATTTGTTGCGTCCGACCGAAAATGGAATCTGGATGGATCCTCTTTGCTGCTCAAGGACAAGGAAGCCTTTTGCGTCACCTTTGTGCCTGCTATCTCCGACTTTGAGGGTGATAGCAGTCCGTGATGCACAAGCGGTCTGAGTTTGCTCCTCTTGCGTTACGTCTGGGACCATTGTACACTATGCTTCTTGAAGTTAAAGTCAATGACGAGCTTAAAAGAAGAGCTAGCAGAGGGTGCAATTTGCTAGATCCTTTGCAGCACCGAAACACTCCGAACTGGATATTGACTCGTAGGGTGCCTCCAAAGTTGCGCAAGTTGCAACGTTCGAGCATTTTCCTTTGGAAGACACTAATCTGGTCAGGATTTTTTTGCCTTAGACCCGTAAGCCAAGGTTATTTTGCGTTCTGACTAAAAGGTCTTACATGAGAGGATGCATTACCTTAAACGTCTTGAGGCTACAAGATCTGAGTCATGGTTAATCTCTGGGCCTTTTTCAGTGTGCCCCATACGATAATTTTTGCACGAACAAGAAATTGGAGCAAACAGCGATAAGACAGCAAAAGGATGGGAAGAAGTTGGAGTTTCCGGAGTGCTCTGGTCCACTCGCAATCCTCTTATGATGCTATTTAAGCAGCTGATTTTTGCCATCAGTTACTGTCTGTGGATTGTTCCTCATGTAGCCTCGTTGGAGTTTCTCGTGTAAACTTAGATCACACGATCATCCACAAGTCGATGTTTTGCTTGATAGTTGCTTCTGAGTTCCGCTACAAAATTATTTTGGAATTTCGGGTGTAATCTAATGTATACGAGGATGACCAAACCTCGAATAAAAATCCAGTCCAAGTACATTCCAGTTTTAACTGCTCAACTCTGATCTTTCCTCAGAGTGAAGTATGTTCTTTAAGTATACGCAGTTGTCACTTACGCAGGTTGAAAGACTGCGAAGAAGGCAGTGTGTGACGGCACTGTATTTTATCCCCCAATCGTTGAAACTTCTCCGCTTCATGGTTAGGATCTCAATTAGACTCTTGTGTTCTCTATTTTAGTGGCTTAATGGTTGCGGAAAGTAAGGTAAGGTTATTTATGTCTTCTAGTTACCTTGAGTTTTCGTGTATGGATTTACTCGGCTCATTCTGCTCCAATTACAGGGCTTGGCCTCCCGTGATAGTTCAGGGCTCGTCCCTTGCCTGAAGGCATTCTTATTCTCGTTGTCTTCACTGTTTTCACGAGCAATTCAATATACAGATATTTTCTCGCCAATTCCGATCAGCCCTTTCTACACTGCTGCTCGTCCAATTTTCTGTAGCAGTTAATTGAGCGCGTAGAGTCTTGAAATTGCTCGCTTCTGGAATATTCTCTTACACCCCATGGATAACCTGCTTTGGAAGTCGGAGTTCACTGTTTTCTTCTTGTCATTTAAGCACATGTATGTCATCTAGTCATCTAGTACCATCATAGAGCCTGCAGCTTCTGGTGTGACCCGACTTCTGCAGTACAGTGAGGATGGAGCTAAACACCTTGATGGGAGACTGTCAGGGTGAAAGTGCGAAACAAGAGTTATTCGAGGGATGAAAGCGAATAAAGCCTAAGATCTTCCCCCTCGAGAGATCTGTCATACCAGCTCACCGCAATGGCATTCAGCGAATATGCGACATGCACTTGCATCACAGGACATCATTGAAAGGATCAAAAGAACTTCACGCCAAGTATGATATCAACTGAAATGCAGTTGTTGTCAAGATGTTTTCATTCAAATCTCATCGAGTCAAATTAGAGAAGCTGTCCATATACATGTACAGTTCATCGTCGTGAAGATCTGTGACCTCCACCAAATTCCTAACCTGACTAAGGGTCCCTTACTTCCAAGCATAGCAGTGTTGCACGCCGGGTGGCCATGGGCTTTCCTGATTCTTCCTTGTGAGTAATAAACTGAAACTATGAAGCAAATGGGAGCAGGCCATACTAGCAAGCTCGACATCAACTGCCGCAACTAAACTACCTACCTTACGCCATTGCGTCTGAATGGTGAGCCGTCATATATGAGCTCCAACAATTTATGTACATATTCATTCACAAAATACCTACACCTACACCCTCACATCCAACATTAAACGATGAATCCTCCTGATCAATGTATCAGTGTGAAAATGACTCTCAAGGGAAGCAAGGTGTCCCCTGGTACCAGATCAAGGTAACCACCCTTATGTGAGACAGTATCTGTAACCCGATCTGCATTTGCACTGGAGATCGAGCGGGGTACATCTGCTAGTTGCTTCTGCATCAATTCTGCATCAACACAATCTTTACAGAGCTTTTACTAATTATGAATGGCAGAAGGTTCTGTCTGTTCTCGCTGGCCATTGCGAGATTCACCAAGGCATGAAATGCATGGCTTTCTACCACATGCATGCATTCAGAGATCGATCCCGAGTTTCCAATCGGGCTGCACAATTGTCCAAAGTCGCAAGCTCGCTGTACCAATGGTTTGCCTAGAGAATCCGAGTCCTCTTTTGGCTGAATGTCCTCTTCCTGTAGAAGTGCTACCAGGCCATTCAAAGAGCGTCGAAATCCGCCAATAATCAGCTGATTATCGGGATCCTTTGCTAACCACTTCAGGACTTCCGCAGCTCCATCTTGAAGTTTAGGGTGTGTATTCTTGAACAAGAGATGGACGAGACAATCGTCGTCTTTCTCCCTTCCGTAGTCTCCGTCCGCTGGAACTAAGTTCTTCACAGTGTTGAGTGTCAGCTCCAGAGTCTTGACCACGTCCTTTCTGAGAAGCGCCACTACGTTTCTCAAAGCTCTTAGGGACCTGCAAATCTTCTCTTTGTTGGAGTCAATGGAAGAGAGATTCTTCAAAGTCCCAGCAGCGATTTCATGCACCTTTGCTTGACCATTTAAGTCGGGGAAATCGAGCCACCCTTTCAGTGTACAGTCCGCAAAGAAAGTCATTGCAGAATCTCCTAGGAGGCAAATCATTTGCTCTTTATCGATCTCGCCGGTTGTGACATACTTCAGTATGACCTGCGCATGCCGACATAATCATACATGGGTTGTTATTCACATTCATTCAGGCGACTTGTACAATCTGGCAATGGTTGACGCAGGTGCTACTTACATCTCTCGCAATTCCAGAATGGTCAATGCCAATAGTCTCCCGCGAGTTTACACCTCTGAACCCATTCGTAATCGACCTCAATACTTGTTCTTCGCGACTATTGAGAAGATTTGCAAACACGAGAGGCTCGATAATTGTTTTGTGGATATTTGAGACATATCGTATCTCCCCAATGTTCAGCTTCCTCTTTGCTGATTCCGCTAGCAGTTCACTGTCGCCGTAAAGTGCACATAACGTAAGGACCCACTTGTCTCAGCAATCAGGACTATCACCGACCAACGCGTCCACAAATTTCTTTATTCTGGCCTCAAAATGCGTCCGGACGAAGGGCTTCCTCAGTCCGTGGATGGACCAGATCCACACTTCAGGCGATTGGGCAGAACACCACGGTTATGGCTGGCACGAGATGTCTAGCAAATTGCTGTTCTCAAGCTCATTCTTTGCCACACTGAAGCGAGGTTCTTTTCGTCGTATGAACTGTGCGGGCATGAAGGACCTCAACAACGAGTTCCAGCATCGATCGCGACTGAAACATTGAGGCCAGGGCTAGTACGTCCTGAGCGTTTTTCGCTAGAAATTCAACTGCCAATTTCATCGACGCTCTTAGGTTAGGGACGCCACTTATATCCACGTCATGCAC
Organism: Lunularia cruciata; assembly: GCA_948567375.1. NCBI lineage: Eukaryota > Viridiplantae > Streptophyta > Marchantiopsida > Lunulariales > Lunulariaceae > Lunularia > Lunularia cruciata. Next base: position 12,370,290 of record OX419756.1, read on the forward strand.
ATGCGGCTCAGGATTTATTTGGTTGAACAAGTCCCGCATTGCCAAAATCCACTCTGACGGATCTTCACGTCTTTTCGTGTTGATCCCAATCGCGACGTGGGCAAGCGCCAGTGGATGGTTGTGTGTTTCGAAGGATATCATTTTGCAGATAGCCTGCAGTACGAGGAGTACCATCAAATCATGATCATCAGGATCAAATATCGTAATTGGCGAAACAACCTAATAAGAGAAGAGTTCCAAGACCCACTTCCAGAGATACTCAGCACACATATTCAATCGACAATATGTAATTGCTGACATTTACCTTCGAACGGGGAGGTATCTGGTTGTTTGGCATATCAAGATGACTCGCCAGGATGCTGTGTGCATCCTTCCATCCGACACGCTCTATGGGTATTCGTACCACTTCAATGCCAGGAGCATCCCTGAGAAGATACTCTGAGAAGTCACCAGATATGTCACGTCCTTCCCAGGTATCAGCATGTTGTATAGAAAATCACCTCCCCACACATCGTCTAAGACAAGCAGCATTGACCTGTTTTTCAGGTAATTCTCCAGTCGCTTTCGAAGAACTATTGCATCCGAGAGACTCTTACTGCTGGAGCTGCAGCTAGAATCGGTTTGCTCTGAAGTTCTGAGAAAAGGAAAGCCTAGAAGCTGTAAGAGCTCAATCTGTTTAATGTCGGGTTCTGGCATAGTGATAGATTTAGGGCCCGCAGTGCAAATAGAACACGCCATCTTGGAAGAACGGCTGCTTCTTCGGTTCAAACGTTGATGCAAGGAACCTGTGACTTTGTAGTTTTTCACGCTTATGGGAATATTTCCCTCCCACATCCTTTGCCAGTAATGATTTTCCTGTGCCTGTGGCGCCATACAGAAGCACCACACGACCTCGTGTGGTGCTTCTGTGTGGCGAGTGAGAATCGGTGCTTTTCATTTCAAGCTCCTGCCTGACGCGAGCCTCAGTCGTGTTCGACGGAACATACCGCTTATTGGATCCGAATGGGAACGTTGAAGGAGTGCACAAAATTTTCTCTTCCAGCGCTTTGCCAATTGCTTCGTCTTGTGTCACGAAGATCTAGAATATCGAATTCAAGGCCGAATAAGCAGCTTCAACTTCTGCACTGAGAGTGCCAGGGAGTGCAGTCAGTTTAATCTTCCTCCAAATACTTCAAAGACAGGTTTTCTGCTCCTTGTCAAGTTTCTCCAATTCATGCTTGATGCGTTCGTTGATCTGGGCCAGCTGGATTAGCAAGGACTCAGGCACCGCCGTGCCGTACCGCTCGGATCTAACATCTTGACAACAACTGCATTTCAGTTGATATCATACTTGGCGTGAAGTTCTTTTGACTCTTTCAATGATGTCCTGTGATCCAAGCATACCGCATATTCGCTGAATGCAATTTGGGTGGGCCGGTGTGACAGACAATACGTCAATCCTGTGTCTCGCCGTAGCAGGTCTGACAGATCATAATACATGTGGCAAGGTAGCAAGTATCACATTACTAAAATAACCGTACATGTGGGCACTCAGTTTACACCCTCCGTAGCGCAAATAAATCTCGAGCTTTCCGGAGGTGTTAGTAAAGCTTCTGTTTTGAGGGGGTTTTCGTGGTTTCCATTCAGTAACTGGAGCTCAGGCCTGCACATAGTGGGTGTTGACAACCTTCAGAATGGTGGACGTGGCCACTTCGAAGTTAATTGCGACTACGTTTAACGTCGTATATGCAGTAGCCACGAGATATGCAGCCGCTTATGTTGAGCATAAAAAGTTCAAATCTCGGCTACGCTGATTGATGGAAAAACATCATCAATGAAAGCAACTCGCCGAGCGGTACGGCACGGCGATGTCAAGATGTCATCAAAATCACAGATTCTGGTTCAAATTACAGAAACTGGCCATGTACATGTACAGTTCGTCTTCGTTAATATCTGTGGCCTCGAGCAAATTCCTAGGATCTGACAAATGGGCCCTTACTTACTTCCTAGCGTAGGAGTGTTACTCATAGAAACGCAAAAGGAAAAAAGGAAAAAAGGCGACGCGTGGAAAACACGAAGGAAACCCACATGTACTCTTCACTCTCTGTGTGTCATTCTGGAAGGGCACAGCGAACCTGAGCAATTAGTAAGTACATCAAAGGCCACTCTTACATGGTTGCATTTAGCGAAGATTACTTTCTTCATACAACTCATAAAAAGATATAGAGAATGACAAAGAGTACACTTCTTTTACATACGACGGATGGCCTTGTTGATAAATTTTGACTTTGACAATATGAATTTGACAATTTGACTTAAACTTTGACTTTCTGATCTTCAGCTATTGATAAAAATGTCTATGATCCCATGTTGTTAGCGTAACATCGACCATTTCCTTTATAAAAGCAAGCTGGTTAAATTTCTTTTGCCTTTTTGTCGGTCTCTATGATTAAATATAGTATGCGTAAAAGGGCTGAGCTAACACTAATGAAATAGTGGGAGGTATTGTGTTTGTTTATTCGCCATATGTAGACTCTTTCTATGTTATTTCTGATTATCAAGCCTAGCGTTTTTCAGATAAAAATACTACTAACACTATATGACATTATGGAAGTCGACTCTGGAGAAGCTAATACAAGTTACTCGTTTTGAAAGAAGTCAAAAGCAAGTTATAAATATTCATTTACATACTTTGCAAGCAAAAAGATTATAGCATGCTTGGGTATGCATTAAAGAGCCTGCAGTTAGAAAGTTCCGACCCGAGTACTTCGTAAATTCTTCTACCGAGGAGGTTAAGCCTTAACCTTGAAAGCACGTGAGAGCTGTCTATCCTCTACTTCACTACAATCAGATTGAACCAAGAGGTTTATAGTTTTCCTTGATGGAATGATAGTGTTGGCATATGCTACATTCTCTCTTAGTTTACTCATCTATTCCTCGGGCCACTAGAGCAGATTTTCATTCTTGCTCCGGCAAAGTGGCCAGCTCTTGGATCCTAGCTTGAATGTGTATTAGGGCATTCCAAATAGCACCAACCACTTTCTCTATAGCAATAAGGTTCTGCCTAGGTTTGGTCCACACATTTGCATCTTTGTAATTCACTTGTGAGTGTGGTCCTACACTAGTGGTCCATTTGACTATTGTGTCCTTGTGGAGGACAGGGGATAACTACCCATGATGCAATCAGGGATAGAGTGTTTGCTATGGTATGAAAGAGAGAGAGTGGATACCTTGCTTGAAGGTAGTGTTCATATTCTTTTGCAGACAACATGTGTCAAAGTAGACTTCTACTTGCTCCGAGATGATCAGATGATAGTGGCGGATGTTGTGGTTACATACCCTACATGTGATGCAGTTTTGGAAGGAGTGAATACTCATCCTCTTGGATGGGCGGCAAGCGGTGCTGTAGCATGCAAGGTCTTCCAGTGTAGGGGTATGCAACAAGGTCACCTCTTTGCTCCTTTAGCCTTAGAGTTATATGTTTTAGTGGATATGGCATGCAATACATTTTTCAAGGAATGCATGAGAGCTTATTATATTAGATGCCAAGGGGTTCCACTCTCACTCTCATACTTTGTAACATACTTTGGATAGCATGTGTCCATTGTTCTGCAGAGAGCATTGGCTCGTGCAATCTATAGGAGAGCAATCATATGTTCTAGTAGTTTATAGACCTTCTAACTTACATAACTCTAATATCTTAGGTGAGGTAGGGTAGATTTCTCACATGAGACTATGGGGGCCTAGCCCCATTTTACCTCTCTTTTGTATCTCCCTTGAATATCTTAGGGGTGATAGTGCAGATTTCTCACATGAGACTATTGGTGCCTAGCCCCATTTTGCCTCTCCCTTGAATATCTTAGGTGCGGAAGGGCAGATTTTTCTTATGAGATTATTGGGACCTAGCCCCATTTTGCGTCTTTTGTCTCTCCCTTGTCCGGGCTTGACGGGGTCTTCCTATCCTTGTGGTCTATGAGATCGGCTTTTGGATTTGGGAAGGGAAAGGTTTCTCGTGAATTAGGTCAGAGTTATACAAGTTCCGTTGACATTTGAAGGAAGGTCTCTAGGTTGAACGTCATAAAGAACCGCTAACTCAGTGTGTAACACCAGGGAAAGAGATAACGTTTGGCACGTTTGGCACTTCGACTTAACCGACCCCGATTCTCACGTGCCTCGACGTGGCATCAGCAAGTTGGCGTTGAGTGAGTCTGGGCTTTCCTGATTCTTCCTTGTGAGTAATAAATTGAAACTATGAAGCAAATGGGAGCAGGCCATGGGAGCAAGCTCGACCTCAACTGCCAGAACCCAACTACTTACCTTACGACATTGCGTTTGGATGGTGAGCGGTCATACATGAGCTCCAACAATTGGTGTACATACAATATTTACGAAGCTTTAGGCAATGCCGAAGTAAGACACCTACCCTAACATCCGGTTCCAACAATTTGTATATACAACATTCACAAAACACCTACACCTACACCCTAATATCTGGCATTAAGCGATCTATCCTCCTGTTCAATGTATCAGTGTGAAAATGCCTCTCAAGGGAAGCAAGGTGTCCACTGGTACCAGATCAAGGTAACCACCCTGATGAGAGACAGTATCTATGGATGGTGAGCCGTCATATGTGAGCTCCAACAATTTGTGTACATACAATATTTACAAAGCTTTAGGCAATGCCGAAGTTAGGCGTCCACTGGTACCAGATCAAGGTAACCACATTGATGAGAGACAGTATCTGTAACCCGATCTGCATTTGCACAGCAACATCACGAAGTGTAGGGTGTACATTCTTGAACAAGAAATGGACGAGATAATCGAGAAAATGTGTACACTTTAGAATTCATCGTCTATAGAAGCTGTACGAGCTCAATCTGTTTAATTTCGGGTTCTGGCATTGTGATAGATTTAGGCCCGCAGTGCAAATAGAACACGCCATCTTGGAAGAACGGCTGCTTCCTCGTTCAAACGTTGATGCAAGGAACCTCTGACTTTGTAATTTTTCACGCTGATGGGAATATTTCCATCCCACATCCTTTGCCAGTAATGATTTTCCGGTGCCTGTGGCGCCATACAGAAGCCCCACACGACCTCGTGTGGTGCTTTTGTATGGCGAGTGAGAATCGGTGCTTTTCATTTCAAGCTGCTGCCTGATGCGAGCCTCAGTCGTCGTCAACGGAACATACCGCTTATTGTATCCGAATGGAAACCTTGAAGGAGTGCACAAAACTTTCTCTTCCAGCGCTTTGACAATTGCTTCGTCTTGTGTCACGATCTCGAAGATCGAATTTAAGGCCGAGTAAGCAGCTTCAACTTCTGCACTGAGAGTGCGAGGGAGTGCAGTCAGTTTAATCTTCCTACAAATTCTTGGAAGACAGGTTTTCTGCTCCTCCTTGTCAAGTTTGTCCAATTCATGCTCGATGCGTTTGTTGATCTGGTCCAGCTGGATTAGCAAGGACTCAGGCACCGCCGTGCCGTACCGCTCCGCGAGTTGCTTCATTGATGATGTTTTTCCATCAAGGAGCCTAGCCGATATTTGAACTCTTTATGCTCAACATAAGCGGCTGCATATCTCGTGGCTACTGCATTTCCGACGTTAAACGTAGTCACAACTAAGTTCGAAGTGGCCACGTCCACCATTCTGAAGGTTGTCAACACCCATTATATGCCAAGCCTGAGCTCCAGTTACTGAATGGAAACTACGAGTACCCTCACAAAGCAGAAGCTTTACTAACACCTCCGGAAGGCTCGAGGTTTATTTGGGCCACGGAGGATGTAAAATGAGTGCCCACATTTACGCTTATTTCTAGTAATGTGATAACCTGATAACTCGCGACGTGTATTATGATTTTCTCAGCGACGTGTATTATGATTGTGATTATGATCTGTCACGCCGCAATGGCATTCAGCAAATATGCGATATGCACTTGGATCACAGGACATCATTGAAAAGATCAAAAGAACTTCACGCCAAGTATGATATCAACTGAAATTGCAGTTGTTGTCAAGATGCTTTCATTCAAATCTCATGGACTAAATTACAGAAGCTGTACATGTATATGGACAGCTTCTGTAATTTAGTCCATGAGGTTTGAATGAAAACATGAAGCTGTCCATATACATGTACAGTTCATCTTCGTCAATATCTGTGGCCTCCAGCAAATTCCTACAATCTGACCTACTTCCTAGCATAGCATTGTTGCACGCCGGGTGGCCCTGGGCTTTCCTGATTCTTCCTTGTGAGTAATAAACTGAAACTATGAAGCAAATGGGAGCAGGCCATACTAGCAAGCTCGACCTTAACTGCCACAACCCAACTACCTAGCTTACGCCATTACGGATGGTGAGCTGTCATATATGAGCTCCAACAATTTGTGTACATACAACATTTACAAAGCTTTAGGCAATGCCGAAGTAAAACACCTACCCTAACATCCTGTTCCAACAATTTGTATATACAACATTCACAAAACACCTAGACCTACACCCCAACATGTGACATTTAACGATTAATCCTCCTGATCAATGTATCAGTGTGAAAATGACTCTCAAGGGAAGCAAGGTGTCCACTGGTACCAGATCAAGGTAACCACCCTTATGAGAGACAGTATCTGTAACCCGATCTGCATTTGCACTGGAGATCGAGCGGGGTACATCTGCTAGTTGCTTCTGCATCAGTTCTCCTTGGTTCACCACAATCTTTACAGAGCTTTCACTACTTATGAATGGCAGAAGTTTCTGTCTGTTCTCGCTGGCCATTGCGAGATTCACCAAAGCATGAAATGCATGGCTTTCTACCACATGCATGCATCTAGAGATTGATCCCGAGTCCCCAATCGGGCTGCACAATTGTCCAAAGTCGCAAGCTCGCTGTAACAATGGTTTGCCTGGAGAACCCGGGTCCTCTTTTGGCTGAATCTCCTCTTCCTGCAGAAGTGCTACCAGGCCAATCAAAGAGCCAGGAAATCCGCCAATAATCAGCTGATTATCGGGATCCTTTGCTAACCACATCAAGACTTCTGCAGCTCCATCTTGAAGTGTAGGGTATTCATTCTTGAACAAGAGATGGACGAGACAATCGAGAAAATGTGTACACTTAAGAATTCGTCGTCTATTCTCCCTTCCGTCGTCTCCGTCCGCTGCAACTAAGTTCTTCACAGTTTCGAGTGTCAGCTCCAGAGTCTTAACCTCGTCCTTTCTGAGAAGCGCCACAACGTTTCTCAAAGCTCTTGGAGACCTGCAAATTTTCTCTTTGTTGGAGTCGATGAAAGAGAGATTCTTCAAAGTCCCAGCAGTGATTTCATGCACCTTTGCTTGAGCATTTATCTCGCGGAAACCGAGCCACCCTTTCAGTGTCCAGCCCGCAAAGATTGTCATTGCAGAATCTCCTAGGAGGCAAATCATTTGCTCTTTATCGATCTCGCCGGTTGTGACATACTTCAGTATGACCTGCGCATGCCGACATAATCGTACATGGGTTGTTATTCACATTCATTCAGTCAGTTTGTACAATCTGGCAATGGTTAACGCAGGTGCAACTTACATCTCTCGCAATTCCAGAATGGTCAACGCAAGTAGTCTCCCGCGAGTTTACACCTCTGAACCCATTCGTAATCGACCTCAATACGTGTTCTTCGCGACCATTGAGAAGATTTGCGAACACGAGAGGCTCGATAATTGTTTTGTGGATATTTGAGAAGTATCGTATCTCCCCAATGTTCAGCTTCCTCTTTGCTGATTCCGCTAGCAGTTCACTGTCGCCGTAAAGTGCACATAACGTAAGTACCCACTTGTCACAGCAATCAGGACTATCACCGACCAACGCGTCCACAAATTCCTTTATTCTGGCCTCAAAATGCTTCCGGACGAAGGTCTTCCTCAGTCCGTGGATGGACCAGATCCACACTTTAGGCGATTGGGCAGGACACCACGGTTGTGGCTGGTACAAGATGTCTAGCAAATTGCTGTTCTCAAGCTCATTCTTTGCCACACTGAAGCGAGGTTCTTTTCCTCGTATGAGCTGAGTGCGGGCATGAAGGACCTCAACAACGAGTTCCACCATCGATCGTGACTGAAACATTGAAGCCAGGGCTAGCACGTCCTGAGCGTTTTCCGATATAAATTCAACTGCCAATTTCATCGACGCTCTAAGGTTAGGGACGCCACTTATACCCACGCCATTCACATGCGGCCCAGAATCTTTCATTTGGTTGAACAAGTCCTGTATTGCGTCGATCCACTCGAACGGATCTTCACGTCTTTTCGTGTTGATCCCAATCGCAACGTTGGCAAGCGCCAGTGGATGGTTGTGTGTTTCGGAGGCTATCCTGTTCCAGATATTCTGCAGTACGAGGAAAGTACCATCAAATCATGATCATCAGGGTATCGTAATATCGTAATTGACGTAAAACCTAATAAGAGAAGAGTTTCAAGACCCACTTCCAGAGATACTCGGCACACATATTCAATCTATAGCATGTAATTGCTGACATTTACCTCCAAATGGGGAGGTATCTGGTTGTTTGGCATATCAAGATGACTCGCCAGGATGCTGTGTGCATCCTCCCGTCCGACACGCTCTATGCGTATTCGTACCACTTCAATGCCAGGAGCATCCCTGAGAAGGTCCTCCTTCTGAGAAGTCACCAGATATGTCACGTCCTTCCCAGGTATCAGCATGTTGTATAGAAAATCACCTCCCCAGACATCGTCCAGGACAATCAGCATGGACCTGTTTTTCAGGTAATTCTCCAGTCGCTTTCGAAGAACTATTGCATCCGAGAGGCTCTTACTGCTGGAGCTGCAGCTAGAATCCGTTTGCTCTGATGAAGTTCTGAGAGAAGGAAATCCAAGAAGCTGTAAGAGCTCAAACTGTTTAATTCTAATTTCGGCTTCTGGCATTGTGATAGATTTAGGCCCGCAGTGCAAATAGAACACGCCATCTTGGAAGAACGGCTGCTTCTTCGGTTCAGACGTTGATGCAAGGAACCTCTGACTTTGTAATTTTTCACGCTTATGGGAATATCTCCATCCCACATGCTTTGCCAGTAATGATTTTCCTGTGCCTGTGGCGCCATACAGAAGCACCACACGAGCTCGTGTGGTGCTTCTGTATGGCGAGTGAGAATCGGTGCTCTTCATTTCAAGCTCCTTCCTGATGCGAGCCTCAGTCGTCGTCAACGGAACATACCGCTTATTGGGTCCGAATGGAAACCTTGAAGGAGTGCACAAAACTCTCTCTTCCAGCGCTTTGACAATTGCGTCTTCTTGTGTCACGATTTTGAAGATCGAATCCAAGGCCGAGTAAGCAGCTTCAACTTCTGCACTGAGAGTGCCAGGGAGTGCAGTCAGTTTAATCTTCCTACAAATTCTTGGAAGACAGGTTTTCTGCTTCTCCTTGTCAAGTTTGTCTAATTCATGCTCGATGCGTTCGTTGATCTGGTCCAGCTGGATTAGCAAGGACTCAGGCACCGCCGTGCCGTACCGCTCCGCGAGTTGCTTCCATTGATGATGTGTTGCCTTCAAGGAGCCTAGCCGATATTTGAACTCTTTATGCTCAACATAAGCGGCTGCATATCTCGTGGCTACTGCATTTACGACGTTAAACGTAGTCGCAACTAAGTTCGAAGTGGCAACGTCCACCATTCTGAAGGTTGTCAACACCCACTATCTGCGAACCTGAGCTCCCGTTACTGAATGGGAACTCCGAATACCCCCCTAAAGCAGAAGCTCTACTAACTAAGACTGGTGCCATGGGTTCGTTTCCTTGGATGCTTCAAGTGATGGCTTCAGACCCGCGATTACACTAACATTCGACATGTGTAGACCCCAGAATTGCGAGCATTCTCACTCACGCTAAGATAGTACTTCTTTCTTAGAAATGGAGTTGTGAGTCGTGAGCTAGGGATCCGGAGCTCGAGCTTGAGCTCTATGCAGTAGTCTAGACTGAGCGTCAACCGTTCCAAACAAGAGTGTAACGGAATATAGATCTCTAGTCAAAATTCTCGTTCTTCAACCTTCCCACCTTCCAACACGAGCAATCAGCATCCTTTTCTGAGTCGTAAGAAGTTTCCATTTCTGCAACGCTACAATGACTACAACTGCAGTACTTGTCACGAGATCTAGATGAACTCGAGCTTTTATTATCTATCAGTTTTGCGACGGATGTACAACTCCCTCCATCTCAGCAATCCTGCAACAAAAGTGAACTGTCAGCTCCATTCCTCACAGGATAAATCAGCGCATGATATCTAATTCACTATATACCATTCTCTTGTAATTGTCAGCGAGTTAGGTCGTTAGTTTAAGAACCGGTAGAACTGGGTGCAAGTTGATTGCGAGCGAGGATGCTTAAGGTGTCTGCCGAAACTGACATATTTGAATTCCTCTATGATCCCATTCGCGCATAAGGATTCATAAGAACGAGGATACTAAGAATAGAATTCATGATTCAAACTTGAGAAGAGTCCAAATCAGAGCAGTCCGAACCATTAAAAAATCCTGTAATCTGTTCCTAGAACATGAAACTAGTCAAATGATTTGGGGAATGTATTACAGATGAATGTACTAAACGCACGAATAGACGCGAGAGCCCAGATATCAATTGCAGCTGAGGAAAGTTAAGGTCACTAAATCGGGAGAACACTATCAGGAATCCGCCTGCCTACGACTGGATTACAATACCATTGTATGCACTGCAAATGCTCGAACTCAGGAAAAACGCTGGGTGTTCTGAAGGATTCATCGCTGTACTTCTTCGAGCTGGAAAATGCGGAGGGAAGTGACTAGTCGATAAGGTCGATGTCGCCCACAGGTTGCAGCTAGATCAGATCTTAGAATTTGCAGGACTAGCGAATATTCTTCCAAGTAGTGGAGTGAATTCTCAAACCTCTGAGTTGCTTTCTCCCGTTACGTGGTCAACTTTAGCAATAGTTCTGCACACAGTTGAAGCAAATCAAAGACTCCCTGTGAATGGATCAGAGTCAAATAATCCGAGGAGGGATTGAACTCCAGGCCGTACAACAATTCTTCCTGGGTTCCTCTAGATTATATGCTCGCGGGCACTCTATACCAACCATCGGTGTAGATCGATTTTCGCATCAGGAATTAGCAATACAGTCTTCATCCCTTATATATGCGATCGAGAAGTGGGAATCTTCAGATTCAGTATTCCGATCAGAAAGGGCCGGTCCATAAAATCCAAACTTGAAGATTCGCTCAAATCACTAAAGGGTATTTTAGATGGACTCATCCTCGTCTCGACGAGTACGAAACCTCCTGGAAGTACTACGGATGTCAAAAGAAGTCGTGCCAAATTATGACGAGGTAACGTTCTTCAGGAGGCAGCTCAAACTGGCGTACCTAGATAACTATAGCTGATTAAAATTATCTCAAGCTAAGATAGCAATTCGTGATTAAATGATATCTTTCGGTGGTCAGAAGAGAAACGACTGGGCCAAGATCTGCAGTACCCCACAAACGTACAGTTCAGGATGTTGATTTGAAGGAAATTTAAACAAGAGAAATTAACTAACTGCTAAGGTAACATTGTTGATAGATTGTGGTGAAGAATGTCATTATGGGAGCACTTAAATATAATTATGCATCATGCACTAAGCTAAGTACACATCACGAACTCTTACCTAGTCCTTACTTAAGTGTTGCACTGGATGGGGCCACTATAGATACAGTACATTTCAAATTGTGCAGCATACAGCACTAAACTCACGGTTGCTCTCATATGATAAGGAAGTAGAGGGCACCTCGAATTCGTCGGACGTACTACTACCTACTCGGAATCGAGGGGAATTCTCCTAATCGCATATAACATTCAAATTTGCACAACTGTAATGTGGTGAAGACATTGTCCAGTAGAGGACAAGCCTAGCTCGAACTACAGTAGGTATTAAGCGCATGCTGTTGACAGGTTTCCTGAATGATGATAATCTTATGGTTATGAAGTTATGTGGCTCAAATTACAGAACATTGTATGAGATCGCAGATAAAACGTGTTGTGAATCAAAAAACATGATCGAGGGCGGCTATATTTTTCCCATCTTGGAGAGGGGTTGATATTTCTTCCCCTACAAGTTCATGCGAAGAAGATTAATGTTTGCAATACAGGACGCTATTTCGAGGCGGGATTAAGACTGCGGGGACTTTTTTGCCTTCAAACTAATGCATATGTAATTTAGTTATTATTTGTTCAGAGTGACAAATCTTGTAGGGTAGTGAAGCTTCCCCAACAGCGGGAGGGAGCTTCTCTACGGGCTTCATCCGGTAAGTGCGTGGCTTGATTTCAACCAAAGGCATACCAATCGACCAAGTTTCGTGGATTATCAGCCCCACCTGATCGAAGTTGGAAACCAGCTAAGTTTTGTGTGCACTTGAAGTTCCAGAGAAGGCCAGGTCAATGGACGGTGCTGAAGTCTTAGTATATTGCCGGGAGTACTGCTCGCCTGAAGGTCAAATTTAGATCAAGTTGCAGGTGTGGCAATATAAGGACCAAACCGGTGAAGTCAAATTTCTATCAAACGTACATCTCGTCCACCGGGGAGCTATCACTAGACGCGCACCCAATTGTGAAGCAGGTAAATGTCCAATCTTCTGCATCAGTGATTACATGCATGCTTTCAGTGTTTCTGTGGGAGCCACTGTAACTGTTCCCGGCGAAATTTTGCACAGCCGCGTGGATTGTGCTATACATTTCCAAAAATACGCAGACTGGCAGCATCTGATGGAGGTTTCCCGGACCAAGTTTAAGAAACGTGTAAATTGGGGCTTGCAGTGACAAGACTGTCAACTGATGAAGACTTGTGATTTGGAACTTTAGGAGGAGAAGTTACACGGAACTGAACTATCTGAATTTTGATCAACTATTAAATAGAATCAAGCAGCTGTCTGTTTTAACACGATCTGTACGCCTGGTTAAGTCATGTGCTGGGATTGAGAACCAGATGTCATCAAGCGAACCAGAATTCCCCATTTCTTAATGTAATGAGTGACTTCTTGTTTGGAACTTGGACAGCGAAGAAAGTTCTCCTCAATACAGCTTTAGCACACCAATGACAAGTTGGGGCATGTATACTTTTGCACCTTTTGTTTAATAACTTTTCTGCATAACTAGAAGCAAGTTATAAACAATATTACTTTGAATCAAATCCTGTCTTTGATACTGTAAATCATCTTTTATTGGTGCGTGTCACATACATTGACACTTCAAGGATAGTCAATTTTAACAGACTTCTTGCAGTGGTTGATCAGTTACAATTGTCACGCAAAGCATTAAAATAGATGACTGTCATCAGGCCGACAGTTGTTCCTCATAATCATGTGGTCTGTCTCCACTTTTGCAAGCACATTCTTTGCAAGCGGGTCATATTCACATATTTGACTGGTGATTTAACTGTTTGCGTTCTGGATAGTGTGAAATCGAAGATTCAGTAGGAATTTGCTAATGGTTAAGCGGACTCAAACTTTTGTACGACGGTCACTGAGTAGTTTGATATAGACGATTCTGTGCGATGTGATGGAACTGGTGATTAAGAGGATCAAATATAGTGAACCATGAAACCAGATTCAGGTGCAATAAGTTGAAAATTTGAAATATCTACATTCTTACATTCCCGTGTTTGCGTGTCATCAACCTCCTTACAGTGGGAGAAGGAGGCAAGCTTCACATTTTCATCTCTCAAAAGTTTTGCTATCCGCCGGTGATGAACTCAATCTAGTGTCCTTGTTCTAAGTGGTAGCTGTTCTAAGTGAATTAGTCAATTATGATGTTTCAGATCGTACACGTTCACCTCCGGAAAGCTCGAGATCGATTTGGGCCATGGAGGGTGTCAAATAATTGCCCACATGTACACTTATTTCTAATAATGTGAAAATCTGATAATTGCGACGTGTATCATCATTTGCTCAGCATGGTCTGTACTCACAAACTCCTATTCGAAGCTTCGATGGTGTCTTCCTGCGACCAACCCTGCGGGCCTCCACGCACTTTGCAGCAATAATATAACTAATTAAGCTACGTTAAGGTTTCTGAAAGAAGACTGCTGGCCTACATTAACGCCAAAATGCTGATGGATCTTGAGGTTCCATACCTGTTGTTCTCAAGATCTCCACCTTACCTGGAGCAAACTCCTACAATGTCCTCAGCGATGTTCATTAGCTTTTCAAGAGCCGAGCTGTAGCAGAGGTTGTCATTATACTTGTTCCAGTTGACACCAGATACCTCTGAAGCAACTGCAACAACCAAAGTAGTCTTGACAAATTTGAGAATGAAACTTCGTATGCACGAATTTAGACCGATGTCCCAGCCGACTGATGTTTTACCTTTGCCGAGAACGGCCATCTGATGCATCAATCGTAAATCAAATATGCAATTTTACATCGGTGAGGTAAGATTCAGAAATCTATTTAGCCGTAGCAATAGAGTCCTATGTTGGCTCAGGATTTTCATATGATGAAGATGATTGTCAGCCTTTGTTGGTCCAACTACTGCCCAGAGGTCTAAATTTGGGGTGAAGGATTGGAGAGGCAAATTTGGTTTCCGATGAGTTTGGACTTTGTTTTCTTGAGAAAAGGCTCATACTCAGGATGGTACGAGAAGTAATGCCAATCAGAGTAATAGTTGCATTGATCATACGAACATTCATCCCCAACCATGAGGAACATAACGACACAAGTTTACGGGGATCACGTTATCGAGGGTATGTCTATTGCCACTTCACGGAAGCTCAAATGCACATGAAGTCTCCATAGCCAAGCTCCACTCTCACTTCAATTCCTGGTTTGCGACTTTGACAAAATTGTATGAGTATGGCCTCTACACTAATATGCTTAACAACGTAGAGTTTGTATCCTGATTATTCCATTCTAACCACAGTTTAGTGAACCTGAGGTACTCCAAATAAGAGTTAACGTAAACAACTCCCTCTAACCTCAAGTTTGAGGATTTGTAACTCTTGTTATGAATATGCATCTTCCTGGAAAATCATAGAAAGTGAAGCCGTACTCCAAGTCTCAACACACTCTACAATTTTCCACTTATGAACAAGAATTAACTGGACGTTGGATGGAAGATACATGTACAAAAGCTGTTTGTTAATTATCCTTGTGCAAAAGTTGCAATTTTACACAATATTTGCAAGGACTCTAAAGAAAGTGTCAATTAGTCATCCAGATTAAGTTTTCCATCAATCCTGATAAGCTTAATCTCTTTATAGAAACCACTTTTTGATGCACAAATACCTTATGCTGATGTGCTTCACCTTTCCATCAATCACATGGTTCTACACAAACTAAAGTACAGTCCAATTTACAATTGTAACAATTACATTTCATGTCAACCATGATATACTCCATTGACAAGCTTCTTCAACTTAAATCAAATAGTTTCGTTGCCTACTACTGCGATCTGCTCCGCTTCCATGGATGATTGATTTTTAAACATAGATTTCAAACTAATGTATCCACTAGCATATTGAAAACATATTCAATTGTCGATTTTGCTCATCGTAATCACATCCATGATAAATCACATCCACATAACCTAGAATTGACCTGGAATTATATGGATCATGCATCAAACAATAATCCAATACTTTTGAAATCTCATATCCAGTTTTTGACCTCCCAATGTACTCTTCTTGGATTTGTCACTTACTTGCTCATATTTCTTATGGCAAATACTTGGTCTAGTGAGGTAAATGAGATTCCCATTTGCACTCCTATAGAGGAATCTTGAGAACAAGCCCTTTTCAATCCCTTTGTTGGACAAAGAAATTGTAAAGCTTAAAAGGTTAAACTAGCAACCCAAGAAGTACTCATAAACTTAGTACTTGCCATGTTTAACTTTACAAGCGCTTTCTTTGTATTCTTCTTTTGCATTGGCTAAAATTTTCTAGTGGAAATCCATATGAATCTCCTTGCCTAAAATCCACTTTGCTGGGCCAAGTCTTTGGAACTAAACTCTGAACTCAACTTAATCTTGAGCTTAGTTACTTTGGACTTATCCTTTACTACAATAAACATGTCATTTGCATAGAGCACGAGAACTATAAAGCCAAACTCTATGTTATTCATTTGCTTCCAATATACACAAAGATCATACAGTTTCAAGCAGGTGCCTTTCCTTGCACATTTCGACGGAGATGAAATTCTGTTGTCAGTTGAAGACCCGGAATCATTAAAAGTTTTGAAATTTTTCAGAAGAAAATAATAACACTCTGAGTGGATGAGAGCTGCCAAACTACCTTGGGGAATTTTCGCCGACCTGTACAATCAAATTCCCGGCGCACTCCACTCTGACCCAGCGTATCCAGTCCATTCCACTTTGACCCCAGCCGATCTCTGCAACTGAAAGGTCATGGAGAGAAATCTGATCTTTACTCGTACCACGTACGAGGGGCTGACGGGAATGCAATAAGTGCCCGAGATTGATTTGATGATCTTCTTCTTTTCTAGAGCCAGTTATTCGCGTAGTTTTTGATAAAATCTGGAAACAAAACACCCTAATAGATTACAAGCTATAAAACTTCCTGATTTATGAATTTATGAAAGGGGTCTCGTGAATCAAGAAGGGTAACTCCACACCGGGTCCCTGAATGTAAATTCATTATGTTGGTAGTAAAGTTTATGGATAGTGGAACATGATTGTGTTGCTTCATCTTACTTACATCAAAATTGCTCTCCATCTTGAAGGTGAAACAATCTTGCTTACGTAAGCGCGAAGTAAGAAGCAACATAATCATCTTGCTTACATCAAGCACAAAGTAAGTCTACACAGACCTCTTCCTGCGATTAACCAGCACGAGTGCGGAGATTGAAGTAAACCTGGGACACACAAAGAAAACCCCGAATAAGCATTGACTGCATCATCCATCGCCCAATGGATGTCCGTATCTTGTCGTCGAAGCTCCATACATCGTGCAAAACCAAATAAAATCGTAAAGCTCAACAATCTCGAGGCAAATAGTCAAACTACGTTATCCTTTCTTCAGATCCTTTCGTCTCTTTCTGTTCCGTAGTGGAGGACTTGTTCAAAGTGCTAGTCCCGATATTTAACACGTTCAAAAAGGTCATCTTAGACATAGGAGGGAGGTTGGTGGGATAGGTTGAGGGATGTTGGAGAGGGACGTTGGTGAGTGACGAGAGAGAGGAAGGAGGTAACAAATGAAAATATATTCTAGAGTGTTAGAGATCTCCCTTGTATATATCACATGAGTGAATAGTAGGTTCTGTTCATTTTTCAATTTACGCTCAATTGGTATTTATATTGAAAGTTATGGAAAATTGAGTAAAAGGTTACTAAATATTTGTTATTTAAGAGTTTGGAGTGATTGTTATAGTAAGTTTATTATTATTATTATTAGTATTATTATTATTCTACATTGAGAGTGATAGGTTAAGAATTTTCATTTCTTATTTCTTTGTATTCATATTTGAGTTCCATGGGAACTTAGCTTGAAAAATTTTGAGATGTAAATTAAAAGTTATAATAATTTATAGTTTTTAGAGTTTAGAGAGATTGTATTAATTCATGTGAGTTAGGAGGTGAGTGATTGTGATTTTGCAGGTAGGGGGAGATATGAAGAGGAACATAGTGTGTTACTATCTTTATCCTTGTGCTAGCCATGGATACACTTTATCATGTGAGGTTACTTAGAGTGACTTGGGATACACCATGCTTAGTGTGTCACCAATGCTTTATTTCCCAAGGAGTAAAGACCCATGTGAGAAGGATGCACAAGAACTATGATTGGATCGCTTGGGATGCTCATGTGAGGCAAACAACCACATTGACAGTGGTGACACTTGAGATTAAGCACGCTTCTTCTATTCCTTTGTTGAGACACCGATTAAGTTGTGGGAGTGGTTAATATCTCCGGCATGTTTTATGTTGGGATTATTTGAGATTAGTTTTCCATGTACATGTCTATTCCATAGGTTATCCTTTACATTTCATGATGAAATTAGGCTGACTTTTATCCGACCATTTGATCGTTTGGCACATGATCCTTAGGACGAGTTAGCGTAGTTCTTATCTACTTACTCCAAAGATGATACCTTCGTTATGTTGAAGGGGGACCTATGGGGTATAGAGAGGTGGCTACAAGATTTTATCGAATCAGAGTAAGGGATTGAGCTACCCTAAAGGAGGAGTCAATTAGAGCTACACATTAGGAGATGGATTCTACCACATGATAACATAGAGTCTACTTGATTACAACAATGTATGACATTGAGTCAAATAAGAGAGTTTAGTAGAGTAACATGAACCTACACTCTTTGTTTATGGCTAGTCTCACTAATGAGATTATCTCTAAACTATGCTGATTACATCCCTTGGCTGTAGAGTGAATACAATTAGAGGTCTTAGAGGTCTTAGATTGCAAGCATGAGTAGCTTCTATGTCTCGATCTTGTCACTCCTCATAAGATTTATTAGGAATTATATATGAACATTTAAGAGATTGCTTTGAATAGATGATCATAATGGTGTATTTATTGAAATATTTCATAAAAACAAAATATTACTATATCAGTTAAGTCTAATGTTTAGGGCTAGTAAAATTTGTCTGATGTTAGGGCTAGTAAACTTATTGCTATTGACACAAGCACGAAAGCAGCGGTGAGATCTTTTATGCTTAGTTAGCGTACAAAATTAGTTAGGTTTTATGCCGCACTATTATCCTCCAACATAGAGCTTGCTTCCAAGAGCACCCCGGTCCACATTGATGACAATTGAGAAATTTAGTTAACGTGAGTTAAATTAGTGCTGCAAAGTGCATGGGACCGCATGGTTGGTGGAAGGAAACTCCATCGAAGCTTCGAATAGGAGTTTGTGCGTACATACCGTGCCGAGAAAATCACGTCGCGAGTTTTCAAATTATCGAATTACTATAAATAAGGGTACATGTGGGCACTCATATGCACCATCCATAGCCCAAATTGATCTCGAGCTTTCCGGAGGTGTTAGTAAAGATTCTGCTTCGTGACACAAGACTGCGCAATTGACAAAGCGCTGGAAGAGAAGGTTTTGTGCACTCCTTCAAGGTTCCCATTCGGACCCAATAAGCGGTATGTTCCGTTGAAGACGACTGAGGCTCGCATCAGGCAGGCGCTTGAAATGAAGAGCACCGATTCTCATTCGCCATATAGGAGCACCACGCGAGCTCGTGTGGTGCTTCTGTATGGCGTCACAGGCACAGGAAAATCATTACTGGCAAATCATGTGGTATCAGAATATATCCAGAAGCGGGAAAGACTACAAAGTCAGACGTTCCTTGCATCAACGTCTGAACCGAAGGAGCAGCCCTTCTTCCAAGATAGCGTGTTCTATTTGCACTGCGGGCCTAATTTATCACAATGCCAGAAGCCGAAATCAGAATTAAACAGTTTGAGCTCTTACAGCTTCTTGGCTTTCCTTCTCCCAGAACTTCATCAGAGCAAACCGATTCTAGCTGCAGCTCCAGCAGTAAGAGCCTCTCGGATGCAATAGTTCTTCGAAAGCGACTGGAGAATTACCTGAAAGACAGGTCCATGCTGATTGTCTTGGACGATGTCTGGGGAGGTGATTTTCTATACAACATGCTGATACCTGGGAAGGACGTGACATATCTGGTGACGTCTCAGAAGGAGGACCTTCTCAGGGATGCTCCTGGCATTGAAGTGGTACGAATATCCATAGAGCGTGTCGGACGGAAGGATGCACACAGCATCCTGGCGAATCATCTTGATATGCCAAACAACCACATACCTCCCCATTTGAAGGTAAATGTCAGCAATTACATGCTATAGATCGAATATGTGTGCCGAGTATCTCTGGAAGTGGGTCTTGGAACTCTTCTCTTTATTACGTTTTTACGTCCATTACGATGTTTGACCCTGATGATCATGATTCGATGGTACTCTTCTCGTACTGCAGGATAGCTGGAACACGATAGCCTCCGAAACACACAACCATCCACTGGCGCTTGCCAACGCTGCGATTGGGATCAATACGAACAGACGTGAAGATCTGTTCGAGTTGATTGATGCAGCACAGGACTTTTTCAACCAAATGAAAGATCCCGGGCCGCATATGCATGGCGTGGGTATAAGTGGCGTCCCTAACCTTAGAGCGTCGATGAAATTGGCAGTCAGTTGAATTTCTATCGGAAAACGCTCAGGACGTGCTAGCCCTGGCTTCAATGTTTCAGTCACGATCGATGGTGGAACTCGTTGTTGAGGTCCTTCATGCCCGCATTCAGATCATACGAGGAAAAAAACCTTGCTTCAGTGTGGCAAAGAATGAGCTTGAGAACAGCAATTTTCTGGACATCTTGTGCCAGCCACAACCGTGGTGTTCTGCCCAATCGCTTAAAGAGTGGATCTGGTCCATCCACGGACTGAGGAAGACCTTCGTCCGGAAGCATTTTGAGGCCAGAATAAAGGAATTTGTGGACGCGTTGGTCGGTGATAGTGCTGATTGCTGCGACAAGTGGGTCCTTACATTATGTGCACTTTACGGCGACAAGGAGCTGCTAGCGGAATCAGCAAAGAGGAAGCTGAACGTTGGGGAGATACGATACTTCTCAAATAACCACAAAACAATTGTCGAGCCTCTCGTGTTCGCCAATCTTCTCAATGATCGCGAAGAACACGTATTGAGGTCGATTTCGAATAGGTTCAGAGTTTACAGGGAGGGAGGTTCGAGGGAGACTACTGGCGTTGACCATCCTGGAATTGCGAGAGATGTAAGTAGCACCTGCGTCAACCACTGCGAGATTGTACAAATTGTCTAAATGAATGTGAATAACAAACCATGTACGATTATGGCGCAGGTCATACTGAAGTATGTCACAACCGGCGAGATCGATAAAGAGCAAATGTTTTGCCTCCCAGGAGATTCTGCAATGAGTATCTTTGCGGGCTGGACACTGAAAGGTTGATTTGGTTTCCCCGAGATGAATGTTCAAGCAATAGTGCATAAAATCACTGCTGGGACTTTGAAGAATCTCTCTTCCACTGACTCCAACAAAGAGAAGATTTGCGTGTCCCCAAGAGCTCTGAGAAACGTACTCGCGCTTCTCAGACAGGACGACCTCAAGACTCTGGAGCCGACACTCGACATTGTAAAGCCCTTTAAATGCAGCGGACGGAGACTACGGAAGGGAGAATAGACTGTCTCATCCATCTCTATTTCAAGAATAAACACCCTACACTTCAAGATGGGGCTGCAGAAGTCTTGAACTGGCTAGCAAAGGATCCCGAAAATCAGCTGATTATTGGCGGATTTCAACGCTCTTTGAATGGACTGGTAGCACTTCTGGAGGAAGAGGAGACTCAGCCAAAAGAGGACTCGGATCCTCCAGGGAAACCATTGGTACAGCGGGCTTGCGACTTCGGACAATTGTGCAGCCCGATTGGGATCTCGAGATCGATCTCTGGATGCATGCATGTGGTAGAAAGCCATGCATTTCATGCCTTGGGGAATCTCGCAATGGTCAGCGAGAACAGACAGAAACTTCTGCCATTCATAATTAGTAAAAGCTCTGTAAAGATTGTGGTGAACCAAGGAGAACTGATGCAGAAGCAACTAGCAGGTGTACCCCCTCGATCTCCAGTGCAAATGCAGATCGGGTAACAGACAGTGTCTCTCATCAGGGTGGTTACCTTGATCCGGTGCCAGTGGACACCTTGCTGCCCTTGAGAGTCAATTTCACACTGATACATTGAACAGGAGGATTCATCGTTTAATGTCGGATTTTAGGGTGTAGGTGTAGGTGTTTTGTGAATGTTGTATATACAAATTGTTGGAACCGGATGTTACAGCAGGTGTTTTACTTCGGCATTGCCTAAAGCTTTGTAAATATTATATGTAAACAAATTGTTGGAGCTCAAATATGACGGCTCATCATCCAAACGCAATGGCGTAAGGTAGGTAGTTTAGTTGCCGCAGTTGAGGTCGAGCTTACTAGTATGGCCTGCTCCCATTTGCTTCATATTTCAGTTTATTACTCACAAGGAAGAATCAGGAAAGCCCAGGGCCACCCGGCGTGCAGCACTGCTATGCTTGGAAGCAAGGGCCCCTTTGTCAGATTGTAGGAATTTGCTGGAGGCCACAGATATTGACGAAGATGAACTGTATATGTATATGGACAGCTTCTCTAATTTGACTCAATGAGATTTCAATGGAAACATCTTGACAACAACTGCATTTCAGTTGATATGATACTTGACGTGAAGTTCTTTTCATCCTTTCAATGATGTCGTGTGATTCAAGTGCATATCGCATATTCGCTGAATGCCATTGCGGTGGGCAGGTGTAACAGATCTCTCGAGGGGGAAGATCTTAGGCTTTATTCGCTTTCATCCCTCGAATAACTCTTGCTTAGGACTTTCACCCTGACAGTCTCATCAAGGTGTTTAGGTCCATCCTCACTGTACTGCAGAAGTCGGGTCACACCAGAAGCCGCAGGCTCTGTAATGGTACTAGATGACTAGATGACATGTGCTTAAATGACAAGAAGAAGAGAGTGAACTCCGACTTCGAAAGCAGGTTATCCTCTGGGATGTAAGAGAATATTCCAGAAGCGAGCAATTCCAAGACTACTCGCTCAATTAACTGCTACAGAAAATTGGATGAGCAGCAGTGTAGAAAGGGCTGATCGGAAATGGCGAAAAAAATCTGCATATTGAATGCTTGGGAAAACAGTGAAGGCAACGAGAATAAGTACATGCCTTCAGGCAAGGGACGAGCTCTGAACTACCGCTGGAGGCCAAGCCCTGTAATTGAAGCAGAATGAGTCGCACACGAAAACTCAAGGTAACTAGAAGACATAAATAACCTTACCTTACTTTCCGCAACCATTAAGTCACTAACATAGAGAAGACAAGAGTCTTAATTGAGATCCTAAACCATGAAGCGGAGAAGTTTCAACGATTGGGAGATAAAATATAGTGCCGTCACACACTGCCTTCTTCGCAGTCTTTCAACCTGCGTAAATGACTACTGCGTATACTTAAAGAACATACTTCACTGAGAGGAGAGATCAGAGTTGAGCAGTTAAAATTGGAATGTACTTGGACTGGACTTTTATTCGAGGTTTGGTCATCCTCGTCTACATTAGATTACACCATTAGATTGATTACACCAGAAAAATCCTGATCAGATTAGTATCTTTCAAAGGAAAATGCTTGAACATTGCAACTTGCGCAACTTTGGAGGCACCCTACGAGTCAATTTCCAGTTTGGAGTGTTCCAGTGCTGCAAAGGATCTAGCAAATTGCACCCTCTGCTAGCTCTTCTTTGAAGCTTCATCAAAGATTGCTCGTCATTGGCTTCAACTTCAAGAAGCATAGTAGAATGGTCCCAGATGTAATGCAGGAGGAGCAAACTCAGACCGCTTGTGCATCACTGACTGTTATCACTCTCAAAGTCGGAGATAGCAGGCACAAAGGTGAGGCAAAAGGCTTCCTTGTCCTTAAGCAGCAAAGAGGATCCATCCGGATTTCATTTTAGGTCGGACGCAACAAATTGAGGTAGAGGGATATTCACACAACAGGCACCGGCCGGTGTCCACGGAAAGAGACAAGAGGATCCTGTAGGAGGGTCCCATGCAGCAGTTCGAATTGGATCCTTGTGTACAAGAACAGCTGACAAACTCGCATGCGCTCCAAACGCGCAACATCCCATATCCAAAGAGCATGGGGCATGTTGTCATTTATAGTTAGAATGAAGCGACTGTTTCCATGATTCCATGAAAGCACGCATGAAAGTCACATTATAAGAGGTACGAGGAGAGATATAAATCTTCTCGGATGATAAAGCTCAAGATAATCGTACGCAAGAGTTGAACCTTGGACTTAAGATGCAATGCAAGGACTACTAGGGAGAAGCAAGGGAATAGTTCATATGAAAATCTGTGAGACTATTGTAAGATTGTAAATCCATGCCAAATAATTCAAGTCCATAGCTTCACTTAACAGTCAACGCTTGGATGTCTTTTAACACTACTATAAAAGTGACAATACTAATATGAAAACCCATCGTGCGCTCCCTTTCAATGGCGTTGGATTCCACCAACTACAGTAACTTCAAGTCCCAAACAAGTCCAAGAGCTCCCTCTCAAAACACATGGGAACCTAGGAAAGTCATAAGTGTGTGTAAAGTGACTATGGGCTATCCAACAAGGTTCACCATTGCCATAGGTGACCTATTAGCCACTATCAACGTCTAAGACTTGCACTCAACATCCAAAATGTCATCAGCAATAAGGTGGTGTAGTCGCTGAATCCTATCATAAGCATGATGGAGGACCCTTCTAGATAAGAGGTATGTCTACCAAAGACAAAGATAATGAACCCATGATCCCACACTGGTTGCATCCAAGAACACAACATGTCCCATCCAAGAACATGACATGTCCCATCCAAAAATGACTTGATGTGTACTTGCCACTACTCGAGTATGAGAATCATCTATCAAAGGGAAGTTCTCCAAAATGTAGGCCAGAGAAAAAGATTGATGAACCTGGAGATGTCTAGTACACGTAACATCTCCCAAAACACACACCAGAATAGGATCTTGGAGACCTTGAACTTGGCAAGCACGGGTATGTCACTTACATGGACATCCAAAAATCACCAAGTGAATGGGACTATGTCTCTCCAAATCCTACATCCCTAGCAAGAAAATGTTTGTTGGTAGGATCTTTTGGTAACCTTTTATTGTTGATATCGATAATAACTCAAGATATCAATAGGCCAAATGTGCCACATGGTGTAGAGAGACACCTAGCAATCTAATCTCTCTCCATATACAAGGACCTATGTAATCATATGTTTGCCCAACTAGTCAAGTGCTAATCGCACCAAAAAACTCAAATGGACATACTCCCTTAATTAGATATTGCCAAGCAATGAATATGATATACAAAGGTGACAAGGTAATAGACTCCGGAGGCTCATTCTCACATTGGTCTCCTAGTGGTACAAAGGCTCCACTCCACTCCACTCCACACCTATTGCACCAACTGATCCACATGTTGTTGCAGTGCCTCCTCATAACTCTACAATGGAATATCCAAGGTGGATGGAATGATCTCACTCGTAATCCAAATTTGAGTGATCTCCTCTTATGTTGTAGTATCCTTAACATGAGCATTCTCCTCCAATAAGTCACTAGACCAAGTAATGGAACAATTGAAAACTAAACTAATGCCATAGTCCTTGACTATATTTAGCCAAGACTGCCACTACTAAAGCATATTGGTAGACGGCATACATATCACTCACCTGAAGTCCAACCTGGTCTATAGGAGGTTGTCTCCTCCCAATAATCAATGTTGAAACCTATGGGATATAAAATTACTTCACCAACTAGCACATTGTATGACTCTATTATTGTCTTATGGCTTGAGCTCTCACCACACCACTATCAATTGGATGACCAAGCTGAATCTAGAAAATGAGCTCTCCACATGTGATGTATTGTGTAGAACCATCCCTAGAGATGTCTAAATTTGAAATGGACACCTCTCCATATCAATCCTCCAAAACTCTAGATTAGAAACTATAGCCTTCCCCAACATAAGAGGTGTGCACCAAAGCCTAATAAGACCATATGTGGTGTATAGAACTTCTCTAAATGTCCCACCAAATGGAAAGTTCCCCTCTGGTTATCCAATAGGACAACTCCAAGTGTGAACCAAGCTCTCTCAAAGGCAAGTCTAGGTTGTAACCCCTCCAACCTAGTTGTTATTGCCTACCATAAACCACTTGTCACTCAGCGGATCGCATATTCCTCAGCCAAGTTAGCTCCACTATCAACCACCTCTACTCTAGAAGTAGGAACCACAACATCCCTACCCTCACAAAGTGTGGCAGCCAACCAAAACATTGGAGCTAGATCAACTCCCAATGTAAACATGTCACTAGTTGAGAACAAAGGGAAGCGCATAATCAATTGAGCCATCCCTAACATTGTGCTAAACTCAATCTATGTAGTAATAGGTGGCTAACTACCATCTAATCTATCATGCACTCCATCACCACCTACCATACCTACACTAGGACACCTAGAACCCATGGATGTTGTTTGTAGTGCTTTAGAGAGTGTGAAAGACTAGGGAAGTCTGATTTGTCTACTAATCTCTCCTCTACGTGGGTCCAACTCCATTGATGCTCCTTTAGGCACTTGAGCATGTACTATACTTTTGGTCACTACAATAGATGCATTGGGGTGCCAACATTTTTTGTTTTTGATAAGTTTTAAAGAAGAAGTGCATTGTTAAAGCAAAAGGAAGGCTAAATGAGGAAGAAACAAGAAGAATTGTGTGTTTGGCATAAACCCAAAGTTGGGTCAAAGTCAAAAGGACTCAGGATGGACTTAAAGAAGTATGAACTTGAAGTAAGGAGAATTTGCATTGGGATGTGGAACCCAATCCAAAGAACATATGACAAATTTTCCTTGGGTCTAGCCAATCAAGATAGGAAGTATAAAGAAAGGGACTACCTCGGGATCAAGATGACATTGAGAGTGATAGAAAAAAACATGCAAAATTGGTGTGTCAATTGAAGATTGGTTGAAGAATGACCAATCAGCAAAACACTATAAGATTGAGACTTCATCAAGGGAGTTCTAAAATTTCATAAATATATCCCATGCCTCTCAATAGATGTCCCAAAGGAGTTAGGATCCTGGGTTTCTGGGAAGGTTTGATCTTTCAGCGACCGAGAGTGAGGAAGCACACAATGCCACCAAAGGGAAGTACGCAGAATGTGGTGAGGGGTCTTGCAATTCATCAATTAGATGTAGTGGCAAGGATCAAAGTCTTGAGCAAACTTTGCATCACCTTTTTGGCATGGAATTGGAATTTGAGCTTTCTAAGGTTCACAACAAAATTTGCTGCCAACCATTGCAAAGATAGTCCTAAGACATAAGGAAAGAGAGGAAATCCGGCTCAATGGACTAAATCAAATTGGAGGTTAGTCTTGGGGAGAGAAGAAAAGGAGTAGGAGGAATCACCTTTTATCAAAAGTGTGATTCTTTGGAAGAAATAACCAAGGTGAGGAATTCATTCCTTGCACCTTGCACCAAGAATGGATAGAAGGTGGATAGCTAAAGAGACCCAATACAAAGGAGGATAGTTAGTGCAATGATGGCCATGTTTAAGCTAGAGCAAACCACCTATGTAAAAATATAGAAAAAGGTGTTCTTTCACCAGATGTTTGCAAGAGAGGTGTTGAATTGGGCAAAGTGTTTACGCCAACAAGTAGGTTAGATGATTAATAGTTGGAGAATGGACCTGCCACCCGTTACTTTGTACCTTTCACAACTCATTTCTACTTTGGATTACCTACTCAGCTTGGAGGAGAGAGGAAGGATGGTGTCCCACTTTCACCCCAATTTACCCAGAGTCATGTATGGAGACAAGCAATACTACATCAAGCGGGTCCATGAGGATAGAAGACCACTACATCAAGATCAAGAGGGAGGAGATAGTGTTGGTAGACATCCCAAGGCCAAGAAAGAGAAGTAGACCTAAAGGAAGAATATTGCCACTATAGCCACAAAAGACAAGAAGGTTGAAACCAAAACCAAAGATGGGGGTAGTGAAGGACTAGTCTTTGAAGTAAGAATTAGAAGGAGAAGCTGAGTCAAAGTGTGAGGACTAAGGAGAAGAAAAAGAGTTCACTTTGTAGAGTGAGGAGTCCGACAAGAAGAGTGAAGGAGAACTTGAAGTCCAACAATTGGTGGACAAAGCGGTGGGAGAAGAAGAATGGGAGTTCCATGAGGTGATTGATTGTATGGAAGGAAGAGAGGAGCCTTGTTTGAGTTACCAAAAATAGATTTAGAAGGCAAATGAGCAAGAGAGATTGCCTAGGCACTCCCAAGGGCAACAAGATTAAAGAGAAGTGTGCAAGCCATAGCTACAAAGTCGAGCAAAGTTGAAGAGGAGGGAGAAAGCTCAGACAAAGTAACTTTGAAGGTACAAAGATCACGTCTTTGGGGTCAAGAACCAACCAAAGAAGTGCCAACCAAATATGAAGATAGAGAAGACAATGAAGGAGGATATGCTAGAGTTGAATATCTATCAAAGATAGTTTGTCCTTTGTTGGCACAGTTGTAGAAAAAGAAAGAGGAGTTGAAGAAAGAGCATCCTGAAGTGAAGAGAACTTTGAGTTGGGGAGTAAGTTAACTTGAAGAGAGAAGGAATCCAAAGAACTTGGTTTGATGCAATTCTTTGGAAGAAGAGTTTGATAACTTGCAAGAGAATTTCTTGAAGCACGGTGAAGAGTTGAAAGAGCATAAGGTGTCATTCAAGAAGATGAAGGGTGAATTTGCTGATGCAAGGGTAGAAATTATACACTTGAAGGTGATTGTTATTGTGATGGAGCAAGAGCTAGAGAATCTAAGGAAGAGTGCAGCAGAGAGGGATCAAGCATGGCAACAAGAGTTGACTGGTAGATATCAAGAGGAAGAAAGATTGTGGGGTTTGATCAGAAGTGTGGAAGCTCAACTGGTCTAGTGTGTGGAAGAGAAGGAAGCAATAAAGGTGGAATTCAATGGCAAGTTGAAGATGTACCAAAATGAGCTAGAAGCAAATAGAAGTAAGGAGATGATAGTTTTGAGGAGTGAGTTGGATTCAGTAGAAGCAATCATTGTGGAGTTGAAGGTGATGTTGAGTACTGACGCCAAGGTTAATTTGGAGGAGGCAAGACTGCACAAATTGAAGTTGTTGGTGCAAGAGATGAGGAAGAGGATGGCAAAGGATGTTGATTTGAACAATCTTTTGATTCACTTGAGAGACGTGTAGATAGGAAGATGGTGGAGATAGGAGACAATGTGAGTCTTAGATTAGATTTAGTTAAATCAGCTTTTGATAAACTTTGGAGTGATGTGAGAAAAGAAACCAGATGTGAAGTAGAAGAAGTAGGAGTGCAGGTGTCTTTGGTTGGTTACCTAAGACATCAAAAGAGATTGGGTTAAAGAATAGGAATGTAGATAGATTATTCATGACTCCAATTTCAGTTCACACTAAAGAAATAATAGAAATAGTTGAGGAAGAAGTAGTGGTAGATAGAGCCAAAGAAGCAGAGGTGATTGTAGGAACCTTGGGTTTAGAAGCTCAAGTCAAGGTAGACATTGGATTTGATTAGTAATAGATTTGAGATTTGAAGAGGCAAATATGAAGAGACGGATTGTCATTTTGGATCTGCAAGTTAGTAAAGTTGTTACAGGATGATATGCTGTTAAATAATTGTCAAGTGCTCAGACTATTTAAATGGGGGCATTCATAGTGTTTTTTTGTTGTTCAATATTCATATTTCTGAAGGTGAGTAAAGCAAAGTGTTGTAACTCAATGCTTGTCGTTGCAGCTTAATTTCAAGTAGCAATCCTATGTATGTGTTTGTGTGTCTTGGGAGAAGTTCAAAGTGAAAGTCAATGAGCTTTTTGGATGTTGGATTTTGTAGCTCTGATTTCATTTTGTGTGTTTGATCTTGAGTGGATAGCAATTGAAGCAATGCCTCTATAGATCTGTGAGGACTTGTAGTGTTGGTAGTATTATGCATTGGTGAGTGTAATATTGAATTGATGCAAAGAAATTTTGATTGAGGAAGTTGTACCTTCAATGGAGAGGTGGAACAAAATTTCAAGGCAAAGTCATTTCATGGTGAAGTAGCCTTCTTTGGGAGAATTGAATCATCACAATTAATGTCAATTTGGAAAGGATTTGAAGAATTATGATTATGGGTGCTATTTATTTGTGACAAGCCTGGAAATTCAATGCTTGTTACTCTCTTTTGAGTTTGGTTTCTATTCAAGAGATTAAAGATGAACTCCAAAAGAACTATTTGTGACATTTTACTTTGTATTTAACCATTTCTAAATTGTATTTTTGTGTGAACAAATTGTTACTTGCTGATTATTGCAAAAGTGATACTTGTTGGCTTGTCACATGCATCTACCTTTGCTACTCTGCACATAAAATCCAAGATGTCCATATCACCAACATAAGAGGTGGAAGCCTTAGCAGCCAAATTTGATCTCCTCTGAGCTATGGCAATGCTAGCCAATCTCTACTCCAATTGCTCAATCCGAGTAACCATGGTTATATCAGAAGCAAGGGTAAGTATTACAAGGTGTGGATCCTCTACCACCACCTTTACCACCTCATTCTCCATGACTTGGAGCTCTTTTACTACCTATCATAGTAGACTTACCACTCCATAATTCCAAGTGAATGTCAAGCATAGATCACTAGTTTGACCAAATCTATGGCAATTGTCACACAACCTTTGTGCTTGATGTGATGCATCAAAGGTATCATGTATGCTACCCTAAGTCCACTTTCTCTTGTGGTTAGGTCTACCACAAGTCTGAAAAGCAACACCACCACTCACTAGCTATTGTTGACCTAAAAATGAAGGGAAGGGTCTAGCTACACTAGGCCTTCCACTCGCTCCATACGGTTTGGCTATCCAATTTATCCATAGAAGCCAACATGGCACAGTGCACTTTGCTACACTCTAGAAGAAGTAGCAATCCTTGATGAGGTCGCCCTACTAAATCTATGTCACCACTCTCTTTGCCACCATATTCAACTCAATGCGCTCAACCAAACTAAAGACCAATGCCAAAGTAGGTGAAGTAGCCTGTAACAATGTAGTATCACGTACTCTATGTAAGGATCCCATACCAAAATTGGACTGCTTGGGCTTTAAAAACTCCTTGAGTGAAATTGATTAGCCATCTTGTGAGAGTGTATGCCTTACATATGCTCTCCAACCTTCCATTGGAACCTTGCAAGCTTCTTAGCTTGTTTGTAACAATATGGAGTTTAGCGACAAAGTTAGTCGGGCTTACAAAGTAGCACATAAGACAAAGTAGCACATAAGACAAACTAGCTTAGAATATTTTGGAAGTATCTAGGAAGCTTCTTGGGAAGCTTACTGGCTAGCTTAGCTTGCACCTCAAGTAAATAGCTTTTAGAAGCTTCCAACTAGCTTAGCTTGCATGCCAAGTAGGCAACTTCTAAAAGGAAGCTTCTTGAGAAGCTTCCTAGTTAACTTGGCTTGCACTCTAAGAAAGCGGCTTGAGGAAGCTTCTTGAGAAGCTTCTCAAGGCCTTGTATGCTACCTATAAATACCAAAGCCAGAGCTCATGCTAGGCATTTGGAGTTTTCACTCATTCAAGTGTACCAATGTGAGTTTCCATTCTCCTATTTCTCTCCTCGGATTTGATCTTTTACATTGGTATCAGAGCACGAACGGGATGGATGGAATTTATGGACCACCAAATCCACTTCCACCAAACCATTGGGATTTTTGTGTCCAAATACTACCCAAGCATAGTTTCACACAATTCATCACCTTGCACTTTGGACAAGATTTTCTACATATGATCACCATATCTGAGGAACCCTTGGTGCTTCCGGTTGTAACTTATGGAAAATGGTGGACGTACTGTTTCTATGTGTTATTAAATTAGATAGATTGGGAGTGGTGTGATAGAGGAGCAACCATGGCGGCAATACTTGATGTTATCCTTGCTATGCAACAACAAATTGAGCACCTTACTTGATTGTTGGATGAACGAGATCTTTGACGACAAGAGCAGAGAGTACCAATTTGAGAAGGAGAAGATCGGATCAGATTCCCTAAACCCAAGGTATTTGAAGGTAAGAATTTCTTGGGTGTAGTGGAGAATTTTGTGTTTGATTGTGAATGTTATTTTGAAGCTACCAATCTACAAGACAAACGAAAACAAATTCTCTTGGCCTCTAGCCAATTGGATGGAGTAGTAAATCTATGGTGGAGATTCTGAGTGGAGTAAGCCAAATGACAAATGGTTACACCAATCTTGACATGGGCAAAATTAAAGAGCGCAATAATAAGTTGGTTCCAAGCTATAAATGCCACATGAGCTACACGAGATAAGTTGGCAGAGTTGAAACAGATTGGCGCTATAAGAAGTTACATCATGCAATTCCAAAACAACATCATGCAAATTTCAGATATATTGGAAGGTGAAGCTCTAGATCAATTTGTGAGGGGCTTGAAGGCGAGAACCAAATTAGAGGTAACCATGCAAGAGCCACAACACTTGGAGGAAGCCATGCAGTTGGCCGAATGTTTTGATTCCTTGGTGGCAACAACTTGGTCTTGACCTTGACCTCCACAAAGCCTACCAATACATTACACACAAGTGGAGGAGCCAGCACCTATGGAGATTGATGCAATTCAATGAAGACCACTTGGCATGGCAGATAGGGAATAATTGCAACAAAATGGTGGTTGTTTCTATTGTCACCTGTTGGGGCATCGGATTGATGAATGTCCACTCAAGAATAGACAACTCAACAAGTTACCCAAGTGGAGGTTGTGGAGCAGAATGATTAGGGAAACAAGGAATCCCAATAGGAGATTTTGAGCCGCCTATTGAGAGCTTGATTAGTTCCAATGGGATTGAAGGCAAGACCTATGCAAGTTTGCTTCACTTGCAAGGTATGATATCTAATTGTGGTTGTAAGATTTTGGTTGATTTTGGAAGTTCAGAGAATTACATGTCTATGCAAGTAGCAAAGGAATTGGGTATTCCTATCAAGCCAATGATTGGAAGTAGTTTGATGATCGTGGATGGTAGAAAGGATTTTGCATTCCGCACCTCACATCCTATTACCTTCAAGATTGGGAAGGAGTATTTGGAGTGTATGAGGTTTGTAGTGGCACCTCTACACTATGATATCATTTTGGGTCTACCTTGGCTTGAACGTCATAAGGTTCAATTTAATTGGACCAAACGCCAAATTCAAGTACAACACCAAGGTAGGAATTTCCAATTAGGTTGTTTGGCACCTTTGAGTAAGACACTTAAGAATAGTCAGTCCCAAGATGGAAAGTTTGTCGAGAAGGTAGCCATAGAGCGCACCTTGAAGGAAGTGGAGTCCCAAGATGGGAAGTTTGCCAAGAAGGCAACCATGGAATAAGCTTGGAAGAGAGATGAGTCCCTAGAAGGGAAGTTTGTTAGTAAAGTAACCATAGAGCAAGCTTTGGAGGAAGATAAGTTTGTATTTGCGGTGTGGATCAAGCCGATTGCACAAGACCAATCTGTGGAGGACCAAGAGCCTCATCAAGCAATGGTTGATTGGATAGTTAAGGAGTTTGCGGACGTGTTTCCGGATGATCTGCCAAAGGGATAACCCTTCGATCGAGGTATGCCCTTTAAGATCAAGTTATTGCCAAGGAGTACTCCAATGAGTAGACCGATCTATCGGCTCTCACCAAAGGAGTTGGAGGAGTTGTGAACAACATTTATAGAGTTGTTGGAGAAGGACTTCATACAACATAGTACCTCTCCTTGGGGAGCATCGGTACTATTTGTTCCAAAGAAGGATGGAGGACTTTGTTTCTGTATTGATTATCATGAGCTCAATAAGCAAACCGTGAAGAATGCATATCCCTTGCCTTGGATCAATGACTTGCTTGATCAACTAGGTGGAGCACATTACTTTTCCAAGTTGGATCTTCAAAGTGACTATTGGCAAATTTTGATTGACAGAGAGGATGTGCAAAAGACTGCCTTTTGCACAAGGTATGGGCATTTTGAGTGGAGAGTTTTACCTTTCGGACTCACTAATGCTCCAACAATCTTCATGGATCAGATGCATCAGGTGTTGGATGGACTATTGGATTGGTTAGTGGTGGTGTTCTTGGATGATATCTTAATCTATAGCAAGACAAAGGCAGAACACGTGAATCATGTGCAAGAAGTCCTAAGACAACTACGATAATGGAAATTTTACTACAAGAAGTCAAAGTGTGCCTTTTGGTAGAAGAAGGTTACCTTCTTGGGTCATAAGATCTCCTTAGAGGGGATCAAGATGGAAGAAGAGAAGATCAAGGCCATTACTGATTGGCCTACCCCAAAGGATGCTACAGAATTACGAGCATTCAATGGATTGGCCAGTTTTTACCAGTGGTTCATCCACAATTATGCTCATGTGGCTGCAACATTGACTGATCTCTTGGGAAAGAACTCGAGCTTCTAGTGGAACACCAAGCAGGAAGAAGCATTCCAAAAGTTGAAACATATGGTGTCTTCAAGACCCATTCTTCAACTATATGATCCTCAACTACCTTGTGTGGTTGATTTTGATGCTTCTAACTTTGCAATTGGAGCTGTGTTGCAATAGGAATTCCCAGGTGGACTACATCCCATTGCCTTTGTGTCTTGCCGACTAAATACAACTAAAAGAAATTACTCTACTCAAGATTGGGAACAACTTGCAATGGTATATACCACCAGGGTATGGGGGCATTATCTCTTGGGGAAACAAGTGATCATGCAATCACAAGCCATTGTTGCAGACCTTACACCTAGAGCACATGAAGAGTCAACATTATCAATAGAAAGAGCAACTCCAATTGTTTGACATCAAACTTGAGTACAAACTAGGTCGGTTCCATGTCATCCCTAATGCTCTATCACGATGACCTGATTTGAAGTCTCTTCCTCACATTGCAACAGCAATTACGACGGTGTCAATTGACCCCAAGATCCATACCAAGTTTTGGTTAGCTCTACAACAAGATCCCTTCTTCCAAATGGTACATGGTCGTCTAACAACAATGTCATGACAAGGAGTACAACACCTTCTCCTTCAAGGAAGGCCTTCTATTCCATGCGGACCGGATCTATGTTCTAGCCAAAGGTGATCTTAGACTTGTGTGCCTTCAAGAAGCCCATGATTTACCCATCGCTGGTCACATGGTGTGGACAAGACCTTGGGTACCCTCCAATGTCAATGGTGGTGGCCCAACATGACACAAGATGTTTGAGAATTTGTCCAATTGTGTGAGAGCTGCAAATGTAACAAGGCCAGCAACCAGAAGCCAAGTGGACTCCTTCAACCGCTTGCCATTCCATCAGCTTGTTGGCAGCATGTGAGCTTAGATCTCATCACATCCTTGCCAAAGACAAAACAAGGATGCACCGCTATTGTGGTGTTTGTGGATAAGCTTAGTAAGCAAATCCACTTGGCACCAACCTATGATACCATGGATGCTCCAACCTTAGCGCAAATCTACTTCAACAATGTCTTCAAGTATCATGGGATGCCATGTGTACTCATCTCCGACTGTGATCCTCAATTTACCAGGAAGTTTTGGCAAGCACTTTTTCAGATACTCGGCACCAAGCTTGCTTTGTCCACGGCTTATCATCCTCAAACTGATGGACAAATTGAACATGAAAATCGTACATTGGAGGATATGTTGCGTGCCTTTGTCAATGTCCACCATACCAATTGGGGTGAATGTCTTGCCGCTGTAGAATTTGCCTACAACAATTCCAAACAGGCAAGCACCGGATTCTCTCCTTTCTTTCTCAGTTTTGGCCAAGATCCACTTGTTCCAGATTCTCTTCTTGCTCCTCCTCCATCTCAAGTTCCTCATACTTCCATATTCTTGACCACTATATCCCAATCTCTCCAACAAGCTAAGTCTCACTTCCTTGTTGTTTAGAATTGCCAAAAACAATATGCGGACCACCATCATCATGATCTCACCTTTGAAGTTGGTGATAAAGTCATGCTTTCTTCTAGTAACCTCCCTCTCCCACTTGATACCCAAGTTTGTAAACTTGCCTCTAATTGGATAGGACCCTTTGCTATCACCCAAATTGTCTCTCCTGATGCTTATTGACTTGCCTTGCTTTGTCACATGCGTATCCATCCTGTCTTTCATGTTTCCAAGTTGAAACCCTTTGTCCCTAACCCCTCTTCCTTTTCCTCTTGAGTCCAACCTCCCCCTCTTCCTATCCCTATCAATGATCATGAGGAGTATGAAATTGATCATATCCTTGCGTGTCGCCATATTCAACGAGGCCGTTGCCAACATACGGAGTACAAGGTCCTTTGGAAAGGGTATCCCCTTCATGATGCCACCTGGGAACCTCCTTCTCATCTCCAAAATGCATGGACGGCCATCTAGGAATTTGAAGCTTCACTGGCAACAAGGACAACACCAACTAGTGGCGGGGGAATATGTAACAATATGGAGTTTAGCAATGAAGTTAGTTGGGCTTACAAAGTAGCACATAAGACAAAGTAGCCTAGAATATTCTGGAAGTATTTAGGAAGCTTCTTGGGCAGCTTCTTGGCTAGCTTAGCTTGCACCTCAAGTAAGTAGCTTCTAGAAGCTTCCAACTAGCTTAGCTTGCATGCCAAGTAGGCAACTTCGAGAAGGATGCTTCTTGAGAAGCTTCCTAGTTAACTTGGCTTGCACTCTAAGAAAGCGGCTTGAGGAAGCTTCTTGAGAAGCTTCTCAAGGCCTTGTATGCTACCTATAAATACCAAAGCCAAAACTTATGCTAGACATTTGGAATTTTCCCTCATTCAAGTGTCCTAATGTGAGTTTCTATTCTCCTATTTCTCTCCTCGAATTTGGTCTTTTACATTGTCAATCACACTTCTTGGCAGTTCTTCCTCAAGCATTGGAAGAACTCTACCATGGGGTTAAACCCAAGTACTAAATCACCTCATGTAGTAACCCCACTTGTAGTAGCACCATCTCCAACTAATGCATTTCTAGTAGATCCACCAATGCTACTAGAGATAGAACTCATAGGTATTACCAATCTTCCCCTACCAATTGAGCCTAAAGTGATGGAAATGTAGTTTGAAAACCAATATGATCTCAATAGCTCAATTTCTTATATATTGAGCTCTCCTGAACTCATGATAGTCATCCATTGATAGACCCTCCAAGTATTGACCACTTCTATGCCATGAAAAGAGTGAACAAAGTTTGGTTCAGTATCTATTTGCATATCACACCAACTATCAAACTCCTAGATTAAATCCTCCAATACAATGGTACCCATTATACCAAAGTAGCACCTAGGGCCTATGGAGGCCCTATAGATCTCATCCATATCCCACAATAGTGATGCAGATACACCAAGTTCACTCTCAACTAAATTAGCTCTTGTATTAGACTCTAAATCAAAGTCAATCCCCTCTCTTATTAGGACTTGAGATACATACTGATATTGAGTGTCACTTGGTATAAACCCACTATGTAATGTAATGATATCTTCTTTAGAATCTCTAAAGAACTCTATTTTGACAATGTAACTCAACCCACAACCATAACCATCACAAGTACACCACCAAGGATCACCACCAAGTGCCACCACTATAACAATATGGAGTTTATAGATGAGTTAGTCAAGGCTAACAAAGTAGAAAATAGACCAAATTGGCTTGGAATATTCTAGAAGATTAGGAAGGTACTTTGTACCTTCCAAGTATTGAGTAATGTGCATGCCAAGTGGTGACTTCTAGGAGAAAGCTTCTTGGGAAGCTTTTTAGTTAGCTCAGTTTGCACCCCCAAGTAAGTAGCTTCTAGAAGAAAGCTTCTTGGGAAGCTTCCAACTAGCTTAGCTTGCATGCCAAGTAGACAACTTCTAGAAGCAAGCTTCTTGGGAAGCTTCCCAATTAACTTGGCTTGCATTCCAAGAATATGGTTTAAGAAGCTTCTTGAGAAGCTTCTCAAGAGCTTTGTATGCTCCTTATAAATACCAAAGCCCAAGCTCATGCTAGGCATTTGGAGTTTCTTTTTCAAATGTTCCAGTGTGATCCTCCATTCTCCTATTTCTCTCTTTGGTCTTAGTCTTTTACATTGGTATTAGATCAAGAATAAGATAGATGAGATTTATGCACCACCAAATCCATTTCTGCCAAACCATTGGCATTTTCATGTTCATGAACTACCAAACATCATTTCATGCAATTCATCACCTCACGCTTTGGATAAATTTTTTGAATACAATCACCTTGTTTGAGAAACACTTAGTACTTATGGTTGTAACTTATGTAGAATGGTGGACATATTGCATCTATATGTTAATTTAGATAAATAAGGGATAGTGAGATAGAGTAATAGCCATGGCAATAATGCCTTAGGTTATCATTGCTATGCAGTAACAAATCAAGACCTTACTTGATTGTTAGATGAACAAGACTAGTAATGACAAGAGCATGTAGAGAGAGCACCATTTTGAGATGGAGAAAAGCAAATCCATTTTCCAAAACCCAAGGTATTTGATGGTGAGAATCTATGAGTGTAGTGAAAAATTTTGTATATGATTGTGAATGTTATTTTGAGGCCATAAAACTTCAAGATGAACGGAAACAAATTCTCTTAGCTTCAAGCCAATTGGATGGAGCGGCAAAACAATGGTGATGATTCTGAGTGGAGTGAGATGAATGGCAGTTGTTGCACCAATCTTGACATAAGAAGAATTCAAGGTTGTAATAATTGGGTAACTCCAAGTGATAAATACCACACAAGTTGCACAAGATAAGTTGGTAGAGTTGAAGCAAATTGGTTTTGTACAAAGCTACATCATGCAATTGAAAAACACCATTATGCAAATTCTAGTATATTGGATAGTGAAGCTTTGGATCAACTTGTGAGGGGCTTGAAGTCACAAACCAAATTGGAAGTGACTATGCAAGAGCCAAAACACTTGTAAGAAGCAATGCAGGTGGTTGAGTGCTTTGATTCCTTGGTTGCAATAACTTGGTTTTGACCTTGACCTTCACAAAACCTACCAATATAGTAGACACATATGGAAGAGCCATCACCAATGGAGATTGATGGCATTCAACAGAGACTACTTGGCACAATAAATCAAGAAAGACTATGGGAAAATGGTGGTTACTTTTATTGTTGCTAAAATTGGACATTGCATTGCTTAATATCCACTCAAGATTGTGCAATCTAAACAAATTGCCTAAATGGAGTTTGTGGAACAAAATAATTAGAGAAACAAGGAATCTCAATAGGAGATTTTAAGCCACCTATTGGGAACTTGATTAGTTCCAGTGGGATTGAAGGCTTAACCTATACAAGTTTGCTTCACTTGCAAGGTATGATATTTTATCGTGGTTGTAAGATTTTGGTTGATTTTGGAAGTTCATAGAATTGCATGTTTATGCAATTAGAAAATGATTAAATATTCCTATTAAAATAGTAATGGAAGTAGATTGATGATGGCGGTGTCGTCGGGAAAATAGCCCACGTGTACCCTTGAGGCTTTTGGTGTGATAAATTTTCTTTTCTCTTTTATTTGTTGTAAGGAACAGGTATTTATGATAATATGTCTCGGGTGTGGTTTTGCTACCTGGTTTTGGGAGAAAGTGAGGAGACAGAGAAGGGCTGAGGGTTTTCACAAAATGCCAAAAGATTCCGAGAGGGTTTGGCAGAGGATTTCGAGAGGAGTGGCAGAAATTTTTGGGAGAAGAAAGGAGTAGGTTTTTTTTTTTGAAAAGGGACAGGGGAGTTTTGAGAGAGCAAGGGGGTTTTTTTTCGGAAATGACAGGAGGAGTTTGGGGGCAGAGGACAGAAGGTGGGCAGGAAGAAAGGGAATCAAAAGGGATTGGAATGATCATGAAGGAGTAGTCAGGAAGGCTTATTAGGGACAGAGGAAAAATCAGGAGAAAAAAATTTTGAGTTGGACAGGAGGGGGTTTGGCAGGAGGAGAAATTCTCGAGAAGCTGGAGGGTTTAGACAGAGGAACACACACATGAGAGGATTTTCGAGTTGGACAGGAGGGGGTTTGGCAGGAGGAGAAATTCTCGAGAAGCTGGAGGGTTTGGACAGAGGAACACACACAGAGGAGAGAAATTTTCGAGTTGGACAGGAAGGGGCTTGAAAGTGCAGGGACAGAAAGGAAATTTTCGCAGGAATGTGAGGGCTTGAAAGTGCAGGGCTGTGCTTGGACCAGGAGAGCAATTTCAAAATGTGAGAGTGCAGCTGTGCTTGGACCAGGAGAGCAATTTTGAAATGTGAGAGTGCAGGCTATGTTTGGACCAGGAGAGGAATTCTGAAATGTGAGAGTGCAGGGCTGTGCTTGGACCTGGAGAGCAATTTCAAAATGTGAGAGTGCAGGGCTGTGCTTGGACCAGGAGAGCAATTTTGAAATGTGAGAGTGCAGGCTGTGTTTGGACCAGGAGAGGAATTCTGAAATGTGAGAGTGCAGGGCTGTGCTTGGACCAGGAGAGGAATTTCGAAATGTGAGAGTGCAGGGCTGTGCTTGGACCAGGAGAGAAATTTCGAAATGTGAGAGTGCAGGGCTGTGCTTGGACCAGGAGAGCAATTTCGAAATGTGAGAGTGCAGGCTGTGTTTGGACCAGGAGAGGAATTCTGAAATGTGAGAGTGCAGGGCTGTGCTTGGACCAGGAGAGGAATTTCGAAATGTGAGAGTGCAGGGCTGTGCTTGGACCAGGAGAGCAATTTCAAAATGTGAGAGTGCAGGGCTGTGCTTGGACCAGGAGAGCAATTTCGAAATGTGAGAGTGCAGGCTGTGTTTGGACCAGGAGAGGAATTCTGAAATGTGAGAGTGCAAGGCTGTGCTTGGACCAGGAGAGAAATTTCGAAATGTGAAAGGAGTCTTGAAGGCTGAAGGTTTTGGAGATGCTTTAGGACTGTGTTTTGGACCAGGATAGGAATTTTCAAAATGTGAAAGGAGTCTTGAAGGCTGAAGGTTTTGGAGATGCTTTAGGACTGTGTTTTGGACCAGGATAGGAATTTTCAAAATGTGAAAGGAGTCTTGAAGGCTGAAGGCTTTTGGAGATGCCTTAGGACTGTGTTTTGGACCAGGATAGGAATTTTCAAAATGTGAAAGGAGTCTTGAAGGGCTGAAGGCTTTTGGAGATGCCTGAGGGCTGTGTTTTGGACCAGGAGAGAACTTTCCAAAATGTGAGAGGAGTCTTGAAGGGCTGAAGGTTTTTGGAGATGCATGAGGGCTGTGTTTTGGACCAGGACAGAAATTTCGAAATGTGAAGGGAGTTTTGAAGGGCTGAAAGCTTTTGGAGATGCCTTAGGACTGTGTTTTGGACCAGGATAGGAATTTTTGAAATGTGAAAGGAGTCTTGAAGGGCTGAAGGCTTTTGGAGATGCCTTAGGACTGTGTTTTGGACCAGGATAGGAATTTTCAAAATGTGAAATGAGTCTTGGAAGCAGATTTGTGTTATGAATTGTGACTAGAGTTGAGGAAACTCCATTCTAGGATCTCTCAGTCTGGTCCAGGTGAAAAGCATAATTAAATGATCTGAGTGCCGGATTTATGTTCAGTTAGATCACTCAGTTGTTGTTTATTTTATTTTATCAAAGGGCCACCGGACCTAAGTCTATGAACTGCCAGATCCCAAACCATAGCTTGAACCTGACGAGAAAATAGGATATGAGACCAAGCAGAGGTAGAAACCATAACACCAGCCTCGCATGACAAGATTGGTTTTACGAAAGTCAAGGATAAAACAAAATCTTCAGGGTGAGTCAACCTCAGAAAACTAAGCACAAGCAGCCATGTGCTCGGCGCACTCTCAAGACCGAACGTTCCCCATGACAGCGGATGATAGAAAAGGTTATACATTCTATACATTGCATCTTGTTACCTTCAAGATTGGAAAGGAGTATTTGGAGTGTATGAGGTTTATAGTGGCACCTCTACACTATGATGTCATTCTAGGTCTACATTGGATTGAACATTGTTAGGTTTAATTTGATTGAAACCAATAAAAAGTTCAAGTACAACACCAAGGTAGGAATTTTTTATTAGATTTTCTAGCATCTTTGAATACGACACTTAAGAATAGTCAATCCCAAGATGAGAATTTTATTGAGAAAGTAGTCATAGAGCAAACTTTGAAGGAAGATAGTCCCAAGATGGGAATTTTGTCAATGAAGCACCAAGAGCAAGTGTTGGAAGAAGATAAGTTTGTTTTTACAATGTGGATCAAATTTATTGCACTTGAAGGATCTGAGGAGGATCAAAAGCCTCATCAAATAATGCTTGATCAAATAGTCTAGGATTTTTTAGATGTATTTCTAGAAGATCTGCTAAAGGGAGTACCATCCGATCATGGTATGCACTTCAAGATTGAGTTATTGCCAGGAAGTACTTTAATGAGTAGACCAATCTACCGGTTCTCACCAAAGGGATTGGATGAGCTCCAAACAATATTGATAGAGTTGTTAGAGAAAGATTTCATATGACATACTTCATCTCCTTGGGGAGCACAAATATTATTTGTTTTAACAAAGGATGGAGAACTTTGCTTTTGTATTGATCATTGTGACCTCAATAAACAAATAGTAAAGAATACATATCCCTTGCCTTGAATTGATGACTTGCTTAATCAATTGAGTGTTGCACAATGTTGTGTTGTGGTTTATAAAGCTCATAAAAAATTGACTTATCAATTTTATCTCCACAATAGTGTGGTAGGTTGTCTACTAGATCCAACGGATGCGATGCTACCATGTGAGCAATCTATGTATGTGATTGGCCGTGTGGGTTATAATCTTATCATGTTTGAGGGTTCTAATGAATATAGATGAGGGCAAGTGGAGAGCTAAGGGTGTTTTAATTGAGGAGTCTTGAGGAGGAGGAGGACTTTGGGAATGAGAGTTGTAGTAGTGCACAAGTAGTAGAACATTAGAGGAAGCATTTGAGCATGAGATGTCCCATGCTCCTGATCTACCACTCCCTAATCCTTTTCTCATCAAGCTTCAGATTTTGCACCGTGATAGCTTTGAGGACTGGTTGGTGGCACATTTTGGGGTGGTATTTGTGGAGTTGGTGATGGGAAACCCAGATTCTATCGTCCTTCTGGTGCTTACTTATGAGCATGTTTGGAACTTGATAATATATGTGCTTCTATAGTTGAGTAATGCCTAAATTTTTGCTCATAAGCTTCAAGGTGGAGTTGTGGTGTCCATTTGTCAAAAAGTAAAAAGACTAAAGGACAAATGTGCAAGAGATTGGGTCCCAAGAGAAAAGTCAAGAGTTTTTTGACCATCAAAGGAGTTCAAGAAGACCATTTGTGAAACAAAGGATATGTTAGAAAGAGGAGCTAATTGGCTACAATTTGAAGATAGAAATCACACGATTTGAGTTGATTCTAAGAGGGAATGATCAATTGAATCAAGGGTGATTAAATTTGTACCTAGGAGCACAAAGAAGTCAATTGAGAGAGCTTCTTGAGACATTTTCACTATCTACCAGTGATATTGGAGAGTAGACAAAGTGATAATAGTATTGAGCATAAGAAATTTCAGTTTTGGATCAATCTCAAACTAGATTTGGTTGATTGAAGTTGGAGCTCTTGAGTTATAAGGTGATGGGGAAGAGCTAGTGACCAGGTTTAGAGTTTTGGTCAGTCCCAAAGTTTTAGTTCAAGATAACTTATGAAAATTTCCAGTCTTTTTTTTGGTTACAATTTTCACCTTTTTGTGAAGTTTTCATGTGATTCTTCAAATAGAGAATTCAAGGTCTTGGATCAAGTATACTTGGGTCTGTAGAGCTTACAAGTTAGCCTAGCTCAGAAATTTATCCATATTTAGGGATTGGGGTTGGATTAGGCCATCAAACTTTGTAGAGTGTTAACTAAGAGCACGACCAACATTTTGGAAAATTTATTTGGCTTTGGACTCATAGAGAGTGAGACCTGATGCAACAAGTTTTACTAAAAAGACTATTGTAAGCTTGGAGGAGCATTTCTTTCTTCAATCCTAATTGAATGTCAATTCTCTCACTTTTGTGACTATGATTGAGAGTTAAGATTTCAAGAGTGTTTTGTGAGGATCAAGGTACATCTGATTTAGAAATCAGGGGAGGTTTGCAAGAACTAGGGGCAAAACCCTAAAAAGGGGATTTCAAAATTAGGGTGAGAGTTGCAAAAACCTAGCCAACTTTGAGAGCTTTTAGGGGAGTTGTAGTGATCTGATTGAAATCTATTTCATATTATTGGAAAGCTTATCTTATAGGCTTTCCATTGAATCCTAGAAAAATTGAAGTCAAGCTTTAAATGAAGAGTTATGTTTATATGAGCTGCATAGAGTTTTCCCCATCAAGAAGACATAAGAAATCCCAACATGGAGTAGGAATTTGTTGAGATCACAGCTTGGAGGAGACTTGGAATACAAGTTGAAATTAGCTTGATGATAGAGCACAAAGGCTCTGAAGCTCTTTTCTGACAAAAGCATAGAGAGTTATTACCACTTTCTTGTGATTGGATCCTCTTTGTGCTTGCATGCTTGTTTGTATGCCCAGTTGGTTTGGATTGGTGTGTGGGCGTTGTGCTTAGGTTCTTTCCTTCTAGGAGTGCTATGTAATTCTCCTTGGTAATGTTGGAAGTGATGACTAACAGACTAGGAGTGCATGTTGTGATGATAGTTTAGGTTGCCTATCACTTCCCTACCCGATAGCAATAATACTAGTTATGAGAGTGGAGGGTTCTAATTATTAGGTAACATGCGTATTCAGACAAGTAGTTATAGGTTTACCTACAGCTTACAATCTACAACCTCCACAACTAGGCACCCTATGTGTTCCCAAAGAGAGAAAAGAAAAGTAAGACAATGATACTTCTCTAAGTTGGATCTCTAAAGCGGCTATTACTAGATTCCCATTGATAGAGAAGATGTACAAAAGATTATCTTTTGCACAAGGTATGGGTATTTTGAGTGGAGAGTTTTACCTTTTGGACTCAATAATGCTCTAACAATCTTCATGTATGAGATGCATATGGTATTGGATGGGCTATTGGATTGGTACGTGGTGGTGTTCGTAGATGATATTTTAATCTATAGCAAGACAAAAGCAAAATATGCAAATCACTTGCAAGAAGTCCTA
The DNA here is from genome assembly GCA_948567375.1 of Lunularia cruciata. NCBI lineage: Eukaryota > Viridiplantae > Streptophyta > Marchantiopsida > Lunulariales > Lunulariaceae > Lunularia > Lunularia cruciata. Next base: position 12,414,972 of record OX419756.1, read on the forward strand.
GGAAGACTATGTTAGTAGATGTTTTACTATAGTCAAAGTGTACCTTTTGGTAGAAGGAAGTTACCTTTTTGGGTCACAAGAGAGGATCAAGATGGAAGAGGAGAAAATCAAGGCCATTATTGATTGGCCTACTCCAAAGGATGTTATAGAAGTATGAGAATTTAATGGATTGGCAAGTTTTTACTGATGGTTTATTTATTATTATGCTCATGTAGCTGCACCATTGACCAACCTCTTGGAGAAGAACTCAAGTTTTCAATGAACTACCAAGCACAAAGAAGCATTTTAAAAGCTCAAATATATGGTGTCTTCAAGACCCATTCTTCAACCATATGATCCTCAACTACCTTATGTGGTTGATTTTGATGCTTCTAACTTTGCAATTTGAGCCATGTTGCAATAGGAATTCCAAGATGGGTTACATCTCATTGCCTTTATTCTCACTAATTAAATATTAAAAAAGAATCACTTTGCTCAAGATCAAGAACAACTAGCAATGGTATATGAAACCAAGGTATGGAGGCATCATCTCTTAGAGAAAAAGTGATCATGCAAACTGATCACAAGCCCTTGTAGATATTATATTTAGAACACATGGAGAGTCAAGATCATCAATGGGAGTAACAACTATAATTTTTTGATATCATACTTGAGTACAAATCTGATTGGTTCCATGTCATCCCCAATGCCCTATCACAATGGCTTGATTTGAAGTCTATTCCTCTCATCACGGCGGCAATTATGATGATATCAATTGACTCCCAAGTCCAAATTGAGTTTAGGACAACTTTACAACAAAATATTTTATTTTAGATAATACAAGGTCATCTTGCACCATGCAACAAGGAGTACACTAACTTCTTCTTCAAGGAAGGCCTTCTTTCTATTGGAACCAGATTTATGTTCAAGCCAAGGGTGATCTCCGACTTGTATGCCTCTAAGAAGCCCATGATTTACCAATTGCTGGTCACATGGGTGTAGACAAGGCCTTGGGTACCCTCCAACACCAATCTTGCAGCATGCAACAAGGATTATAACACCTTCTCCTTCAAAGAAAGCCTTCTATTCTATTAGAACCAGATCTATGTTGAAGCCAAGGGTGATCTCTGACTTGTGTGCCTCCAAGAAGCCCATGACTTACTAGTTGCTGGTCACATGGGTGTAGAAAAGACCTTGGGTACCCTCCAATGCCAATGGTGGTGGCCCAAAATTCCACAAGATGTTCAAGAGTTTGTCCAATCTTGTGAGAGCTACCACTGCAACAAGGCCAACAATGAGAAATTGATTGGACTTCTTCAACTACTCCTCATTCCATCTACTTGTTGGGAACACGTGAGCTTAGATCTCATTACATCCTTGCCCAAGACAAAGCAAGGTCACATAACAATCATGGTATTTGTAGATAAGCTTAGTAAGCAAATCCATTTGGCACCAACCTTTGATACCATGGATGCTCCAACATTGGCATAGATCTATTTTGCCAATGTCTTCAAGTATCATGGGATGCCTAATGTACTCATCTCCTATTGTGATCCTTGATTCATTGGAAACTTTTGGCAATCACTCTTTTAGATACTCAACACCAAGCTTTCTTTGTCTATAGCTTATCATCCTTAAACTAGTGGGCAAATTGAACATGATAATTTTACTTGGAAGATATGCTTTGTGCCTTTGTCAACATTCACCATACCAATTGGGAATGTCTTACAGTTGTTGAGTTTGCATACATAATTCCAAACAAGCAAGCATCAAATTCTCTCCTTTCTTCTTTAATGTTGGTCAAGATCCACTTGTTCCAGATTCCATTCTTGCTCCTCCTCCATCTCATGTCCTTCATACTTCCACCTTCTTGACCACCATATCCTAATCTCTCCAACAAGCTAAATCTCATCTCCTTGTTGTTCCAAATTGTCAAAAACAATATGCAAACCACCATCATTGTGATCTCACCTCTCAAGTCAATGATAAGGTCATGGTCTTGTCTAGTAACCTACCCCTCCCACTTCCTACCCAAGTCTATAAACTTGCTCCTAATTGAATAGGACTCTTTGATGTCACCCAAATCATTTCTCTTGTTGCTTATTGACTTACCTTGCCTTATGATATGCACATCCACCTTGTCTTTTATGTTTCCAAGTTGAAAACCTTTTGTTCTTGATCCATCTTCTTTTTATCTTGTGTCCAACCTCCTCCTCCTCCCGTCCCTAGCAATGATCATGAGAAGTGTAAAGTTGATTGGACCCTTGCATGTCATCACATGCAACAAGGCAATCAACTACATACATAGAGAAAAGTCCTCTGGAAAGGGTATCCCCTTCATGACGCTACTTGGGAGCCTCTTTCTCATGTCTAGAATGCACAAGCATCCATCCAAGAGTTTGAAGCTTCAATGGTGACAAGGATGTCACCAACTAGCAATGGGAGAATACATAACAATATGGATTTTACCAACAAGTAAGTCAAGGCTAACAAAGTAGCAAATAGACCAAATTAGCCTAAAATATTCTAAAAATATCTAGGAAGATACTTGGTACCTTCCAAGTATTGAGTAATATGCATGCCAAGTGGTGAATTCTAGGAGGAAGCTTCTTGGCTAACTTAGCTTGCACTCCAAGTAGATAGCTTCTAGAAGAAAGCTGCTTAGGAAGCTTCTAACTAGCTAAGCTTGCATGCCAAGTAGGCGGCTCCTAGAAGAAAGCTTCTTGAGAAGATTCTCAGTTAACTTGGCTTGGACTCCGAGCAAGTGGCTTAGGAAGCTTCTTGAGAGCCTTGTATGCTCCCTATATTACCAAAGCCCAAGCTCATTTTAGGCATTTGGAGTTTCACTCATTCATGAGAATATGGGTTCCCAATTCTACTTTAAAATTTTCACTTCAAGCTCAATTTGCACCAAATCAACCTTGATTTCACCTCCTAAGCTCAAATCAAACACAAATCTCAAATTGAATCTATTCTCAAAAATTTAGCCGGCGCTTCCACACACCGTCTACCTCATTACCAAATCTACATCAACTTGCATAAGCTTCTGCACATGATCACTTTTAGGTAAATCTAAGACCACAATCAAATGAACCAATGATCAACCAAGCTTGGAGATACCACCAACACCCTTAATTCTTGCTCCTAGTCTCCCACTAACTTTCACTTCTATGATATCATCAATTCATTCTTCCACTTGAATCACACTTAAATCAGATTTGTACTTGATCCTTCATTCAACAATTTGCAAACAATTAAGCACTAATTACAATTAAGCCACACCCATTCTAGCTAAGAGACTCCAGATGACACTCATTCACCTCTATCCACCATAGCCAAGAACTTGAGGATTCAACATTAGAAAAGTGAGTTCTCTAGAGCTCCACTTCAGAGGTATACTCCTCTATTCAACCTAAGTCTCTAGCCCTAATGGTACATCCAAAAGTGCAAACAATGTGAATGTTGCAAGTGATGATAGGTCCCACCAAGTGATCGATAGCCCTAACATAAAAATTTGACCGCCAACAAATAGTCTATGTGTAACCACCAAAATACCTATGACTACCAATGCTACCACTCCAACATCCAAGCAACCTAACTTTGTCACTACAAATTTTGTGACAAAAGCCTCTTCAACTTATTCAAGAAATACTCATTTTAGTGTTTCTTCATTAAATTTTTTTTATAGGTTCTTTCCTTGAAATAAACATGTATTTATTTCACCTAATATTTTATCCTTATCTTTACCCTTTTGTTATCAATATAAAGAAAGAGGATGAATATTTTATTGCACAAAATATGATTTAGGATGACTTTACATTCTTAACATTTAGTGATAGTTATATTTTTTTAATGCTATTTTGATATTTGCTGATGGCATAAAATATTAGAAATTTTACCTACTTACCAAAATAAAGTAAGTAGATCCTTTTAATTTTTTATATTAGTCTACGCACCAAAAGTAAAGGAGATTTGGCACACCAATCTCAATTGTCATCAAAGAGAAGATAGAAAAGCCTTTATCATGCTTATATACACTACTACACAACATAAAAATTATTAACTACTATATATATTATATAGTATAGAAGCACAACTCAAGTCAGAACTCATTAGTAGAGAGGAAATCTAGAACACAACAATGAGAAATTGTCAAACAAAGGTTAGTTGTCTGACAATTTAATACTAGATTTGTAATACGAGAGGGGAGCAAAAAACATCAGCCATGTACGGGGAAGAGCAGGTCTACTCAAACAAGAAAAGCAAAGCCAACAGAGGAAAAGGCAAAAAAAGAGGCAAAATATGCCTTGGATGAATTGATGGACAAGGTGGGTCTAGGTATCCATAAGCAAACCTTCACAGACCACATGGCAAAAAACCATATGTGAATTAAAATAGTGATAGACTATATATATATACAAGTCCCAAATTCAAGTAGAAGTCTTATACAACTGCATGGTATGCAATTGTATGGGAGAAACTACTAGTGGGCTTGAACATGAGCTCCCTACTTGGCAGAAATGGCTCTTTGCTTCCACATGGAGAGGTCCCCATTTGTGCAGTGTAGAAGAGGTAGGTGTAGGCAAAAGAGTGATAGTATATAGTATGCAATACATTCTATCCCATAATAAAATTTTCTTTACAATTTGAGTATAATATGAATACAAATAATTCTACTTATAAAACACAAGATAATAATTTTTTTTTCTCTCTCTATATATATATATCTCTCTCAAATCTAATAATGATAATAATAATAATAGATTGTAAATCCACATATACAAAAGAACCATTAGTTTTATTTCACTCATCTCTGGTATTTTCTAATTTTTCTTAAACTTATGATAGATGTGTATTTGACAAGACTAACTATCTCAAGAAATTCAAATTTTATGTTTTGTAATGGTGTATGTGTGTTAATTTTATTTATATAAGGTGAATTTTTTCTAATATATATAGTTCTGAAAGTTATTTTTGGCATTTCATAATGAATAAATTTTATTTTATTTTCAAAATAAATAAATAAATTCTGTATATACATTTTTGGATAAAATGTAAAAGCTAGTTTTTATGTAAATAAATATTGATGGTCTTATCATTTTGACCAATTACCTCTTTTGCTGGTAATTCACTTGCTACTAATTGAAAAAGAAGGTGAAGGATGTTCAAAAATTCTTTGTAAAAATTCAGACCATCAAGAAAAGCTTCCTTAACTTATTCAAGAAATAATTATTTTAGTGCTTCTTTAGGTTAGAATTTTTATAGGTTTTTTCTTTGAAATTCTCATGTATTTATTTGACTTAATACGTCACCTTATCTTTACACTTTTGTTATCAATATGAAGAAAGAGGATGAAGATTTTATCTCACAAAATATAATTTGAGATGAATTTATATTCTTAACATTTGATGATATTTTTATGTTTCTAATGCTATATTGTTATTTATTGATGACATAAAATATTCAATTTTTACCTACTTACCAAAAAAAATGAGTGTGTTCTTTTAATTTATTATATTAGTCTATGCACCAAAAGTAAAAGAGGTTCAACACACCAATATCAATTGTTATTAAAGAGAAGATAGAAAAGCCCTTGTCTTGCTTCTATACATCATTGCACAACATATATTGTTATTAAGTATTGGACACTATAGAAGCACACTCATACAAAAGTCATGCACAAACTCCAAAGACCTACAATAATTAGTCAATCACAACTCAAATCAGATCTTAAATGTCAACACTCAATATACACTACCAACAAGCCCGGATCACATACAAGCCATATCCATTCTAATAGAGAGAATCAAGGTAACACATGTTGGCTTTTGCTACCATATCCAAGAGCTCAAAGGCTCAACATGGAAAAAGTGAGCTCTTTGGAGTTGTACTCCAATGCATAACACCCTTTAGAGTGGCCAATAATCCAGCACTCACTGCACATTTTGGTGACTCAATTGACAATGTGAATGATACAATCAATTGACAAAAGAGGTAGAATGGAGCTAAGCCCCAATAGTATTGATATGAGAAATCTGCTCTATTGCACCTAAGATATTTGAGCTATGCAAGTTGTAGGGTTTATAAACTATTGAAGTATCCAAAAGAGCATCATCTAGAGTAATTACTCTCCTATGGATTGTACCAGCCAATGCTCTTTGTAAAGTAATGAACACACTTTGTCTAAAGTATACTACAAAGTATGAGAGTAAAAGTGGTACTCCCAACATCTAATATGATAAGCTATTGTGCACTCCTTGACAAATGTGTCAAATGCCATGCCCATCGCTCCATACAGCTCCAAGGCTAAAAGAACAAAAGGTGATCTCACTACATATCCTATACTTGGACATGTTGCTACTTTTCTCGCCGCCCATCTAGGAGGATGAGTAATCACTCCCTCCAAAATTGCATCATGCATAGAGTTTGTAACCACAACATCCGCCATTATCACTTGATCATTTTGGACCAAGTATAAGTCTACTTTGACACGTATTGTTTGCAAAGAATATAAACACTCCCTCCAAGCAAGGTATCCACTCTATCTTGCCATAGCAAACACTATATGCCTTATGGCATTGTGGTACCCACATTTTTCATTTTAGACGAGTTTTGAAGAAGAAGTGCCTTGCTGAAACCAAATGGAAAAAAAATGAGAGGAAATTTGTATTTTGATCAAGCCCAAGGAAGTTGACTTTGTGTCAGATGAAGATGGACTCAGCCAGGATTGAAAGAGGGCAAACCCAAAGGAGGAATTATAGGTCGGGATTCTTGCGGGGGCCATATCTCAATGTACAAAAGTTTAAATCAAGTGTGCTATATCTCGTTGGAAGCGTTTCGTTCAGGGTTTTGTTGCTACCATAATCTCAGAGTTTGGAGGTCTATAGAAGAAGTTACAAGTATTTGAAATTTTGGGAGTAGATGTACATAGTAAGTTAGTGTCTTCGGGTTGATTTTTTCAGACTTCGGACTTGAGACTTTGGACTTTGGACTTCAGACTTGAGACGTCAGACTTTGGACTTGAGACTTGAGACTTTGGACTTCAAGTTTACACAACTTTGGGTTAAAAGCTTCTTCACCTCAAGACGAGATGATTAGATCTGAGATAGTCGGACCTTGGAGTGCAATGAAAATGACTTTGGGAATCTTGCTAGAGGCATTAGAGAGAGTTAGGATAGAGAAAGAATAGATAGTTAGGATACCCATGACTTCAATTTCAGTTCTGATTGAAGATGGAACAAGAATTGAAGGAGAAGTAGCAGTAGTGAATAAACCCAAAGTGCAAGATCAAACAATATGTGTCTTTGGGTCAATTACATGAGAGATTATGGGAAAGTGGGTTATAAATTGAAGGCGTAGATAGTGTAACCATGCTTTCAATTACAATTCTTGATGAGTATATAGTAGAATTAGCAAAGGAATCAATAATAGTTAAGTTTGATGTTGCAGAAGTAGGAATTCAGGTGTCTTTGGACTTGTTATTTGACACATTAGAGAAGAGTGAGTTAAGAGATAAGGAAGTAGATGGATTACCCATGAGCTTCATTGTAGTTTCTAGTGAAGAAGTAATAGAAATAGTGAAGGATTTGGTAGAATTAGATATACCCGAAGAAGGAGAAGTGATAGGAAGATCATCGGGTTTGAAAGCCGATGAGGAGGTAGATATCGGTTGGGGTAGTAACAGATTTGAGATAAGAAAAGGCGGATATGAAGAGGTGCATTGTCATTTTGGATCTATAGGTTAGAAGAGTTGTTGTAGAATAGTATTTTTGTTAAAACTGTCATTTGCTTCATTATTTAAAGGTGGCATTTGCAATATATGTTGTTAAGTATTCATATTTTTGAAGATAGATAAAGTGAAGTGCTGTTTTTAGTGCTTGTCGCTTGGGTTTGATTCCGAGTATCAATTTTGTGTTTGTGTTTGTGAGTGTTGGGAGAATTTCGAAGTGCAAGTCAGTGTCCTTGTTGGATCTTGGATTCCACAGCCTTGATCTTTACTCGGTGTGTTTGATACTAAGTGAAGTGCAATCGGGGCAATGCCTTGACAGATCTGAGAGGAATTGTATTGTTGGTAGTATTTTGCATTTGTGAGTGCAGCGTGAAGTTGATGTGAAGGAATTTCAATCAAGTGGAGGGGTAGAACACAATTTTGAGGTGAAATTGTTTTTGCAGTGAAGTGCCGTCTTTGGGAGAATTTGAATTATCACAATCAAGATTTGTTTGGACAAAATTTGCTATGTTGTGATTATATGTGTGTGTATTTGTGAAAAATTGTCCAGATTGTGACCTTGTTACTTCTAGGTGTGGTTTCTACCTGAAAGATTAAAGACGAAAGGAGACCAAGAAGAACTGGAATTGTTACTTTGCTTTGTATTTGGAAATTTCTAACCAGTATCTCTGCGTGACAAACTTTACTTACCCAATTACCGCAAAATTGATATTTGCCAGGTTGTCATAGGCATCATTGGTAGGTTTCCTTTGTCCTCCATAAGGACACCATGTCATATGGATAGTTGTTACATCTAATGTCTAACCATACTCACAAGTGAGTAACAAAGATGCATACAAGTGGACCAAACCTAGGTAAAACCTCACCATTGTAGGGAAAATGGTTGTGGCAAGTCAAAATGTGCTATTGCACAGTCAACGTAGGATATAAGAGCTTGCACCCTTTCCAAAGCAAGAGCAAAGACGTGGTCTAGTGGCTAGAGGAATGGACAAGTCAACTAAGAGACAATATAGCAAATGTTGAAAATATTGCTCCATCAAGGAAGACATCAATTTGATAGTAGTGAAGCAAAGCATGGAAGGTCCTCCATGCCCATGGAGATAGACCATCTTTTTTCTACTGCAATAATACTTAGAGAGAAAAGGATCCCTCCTCTACCTTGGTCACATAAGTCTCCAAAATTAGCCTATCAGTCACCACAAAACGGGAGGAAAGTAAGTGTGTTGAGAGAGCACAACTACCCAAAAACACTATAGGTGCCATCTCCTCCATAGATAATAGACCTATCCCTCTATACAAGGTCAGTAGAGATGTTTGTTTAAGTGCCAAATCCCCTATCACACACTCACATGTCCATGGTCCCATGATATCACCAAAGACTCCTATATTCCTCCTATCAAAAGCTCTTAGACATGATAGGAAAGTCAAGGAAGGGAGGACCATGCAGCAAAGGTTAGTTGATTGATGGGCAATACAAGAGGAGAATATACTAAATGCCACATGTGGATCTCCTTGTAGATGAAGGTCATCCACCATAGAGAGTATCCTCTACAAGGGCAACATCTAAGAGATATGTGACAAAGTCCTCAGATCCTATTGGTACTCCAAGAATACATCATCTATATGTAGATGTGACACATTTGGAAGCTCAAGGTGGGGAAGGATACCTAAAGGGGACCATGATTTGCAATTTGATACCTTGACTCTCAAGCCTATAAGAGGTAGGTTGGTAGTCAAGTGATCAAAGGCCTACCTTGTAAAAGACCAAGACCAAGGAGAGATATAAGAGAATGGAAGCTCACATTAGGACACTTGAATGAAGGAAAATTTGAATGCCTAGCATGAACTTTGGCTCTTGTATCTATAGGGAGCAAATAAGGCTCTTAAGAAGCTTTACAAGAAGCTTCCTTGAGCCACTTTCTTGGAATCCAAGCCAAGTTAATCAAGAAACTACTCAAGAAGCTTCCTTCTTAAAGCTACCTATTTGGCATGCAAACTAAGCTGGTTGGAAGCTTCTAGAAGCTTCTTTCTAGAAACTATGTACTTGGGATGCAAGCTAAGCTAGTGGGAAGCTTCTCAAGAAGCTTCCTAGATACTTCTAGGAAATTCTAGGTTAATTTGGCCTATTCACTACTTTGTTAGCTTTGACTTCATTTGTCGCTAAACTCCATATTATTACATGCCTAATCTGATCTACAGGATCCACAATGTGTGTATCCTCTACTAAGGAGGGATATATACATTTTGGCATGGCCAAAGTAGATAAGAGAGCTCTAAAGTGAGCTCATAGTCCTCCTAAAGGATCTCCATGCTGTGTACTAACAATTGACCGCAAGATGGTGAGTCCCTCATGTGACCACCCATGTTGGTAGTAAAGGGAAGCAGGAGAGCCATAGAAGAACCATGTAACAATATGGATTTTATAGATGAGTTTGTCAAAACTAATAAAGTAGTAAATAGATGAAATTAGCCAGGAATTATATGAATATTCTAAAAGCATCTAGGAAACTACTTGGTACCTTCCAAGTATTGAGTAATGTGTGTGCCAAGTGGTGATTTCTAGGAGGAAGAATCTTGGGAAGCTTCCCAATTAGCTCAGTGTATGCCAAGTAGGCAACTTCTAGAAGGAAATTCTCAAGAAGCTTCTAGATTAGCTTAGGTCACACTCTAAGGAGGTAGCTAGTAGAAAGATTCTTGATAATCTTCTCAAGAGCTTTGTATAGTCCTTTTAAATACCAAAGCCCAAGCTCATGCTTGGGATTGGATTTTCCTTCATTAAGAAGTCCAAAAATGATATTTCATTCCTATTTCTCTTGGTAGTCTTTTATAGACTGCACAAAGGGAATGAGACTTGCAAAGGGTCCATCTGCCTCCTTAAGGTCTCTAAAGATGGTTGCCCAAGAGATGTTATTGAAAGCATTCTCAACATCCACCTATAGGAAAATCCACTCCGGATCGATATCTAGGAGTGCCTTGATGCCTAGGGAAATAGCCTTGCAACCTCCAAGTGTAGCTAATACAAGGTATACAAATTTAATAGTTGACATCAAAGTGTACAAGGGAGAGACTAAAGTAACCTACACAAATTTAACAAGTAGTCTAAAGTAGTCTTTAACAACTTTAGAAACTTTGGCTTAGGATCTTTATATGATGAAGGTGATACCCCCTAGGTCTAAATAAACGATTGGTGATGCAAATTTGATTTAAGATGATTTTGGACTTTGGTATGTTGACGTTGTTCTTTGTGTTCTCTTTGACTTTGTAATCTTGTTCTCTTTGTTACCTTGTGCAATTTTAGAGTTGCATTTTATTTTACAATTGCATCATGGTCTTTACTATTCTAAGCAAAATATCAAAAAGTTCAACAAAACTACAATTTTGAAATTAAACTTTGGTGTCTTTACATCTATTAAAAAAACACCAATAGGTAGGACAAAATTGCAATTATAATGTCTCTTCCCATCATTATAAGAATGCAAGAGAAGCAAAAACTATAAAGGTCAAGCTTTGTGTTCTTTTCTTATAGATTTGGGTAAAACCATTTAGATTTCCTTTTCTAAAGTAATAATGATTTTTATTTTGAGGAGAAATAGCAGGTCTTTAGTTCACTCATGTAAGGGATTCTAAGAGCATGACACAAAATTTGGAGGGTTGTTCAAAAGCTTTTAATGTGACATCTAAATTTGTTATATATAAAGGTTGTCAACTTATTTGATGATTATGGATTATTTTTGGTAACTTCATGGATATTTTTTCTCTAACATGGTGTCAATTTGTGACTTGATATGAAAGACTCATGCTAGTAGCACCACTCCAATATAAAATTGTGCTGCAAGCATGTTGTGTGGATCCTATGGAGCAATTTTTGTCATTGAAATAAGGGGTTTCAGAAATAGTTTTACAAAGCTCTATATATTCTCATATAGATTATTACAAAGCATTGACTAAATCAGTATGGGGTGCAGGCCGGGGGAAGAAAGGTTTTTGCTATGGATTCTGGTCAAGTTCCTTATTATTAACAAACTTCATAAGAAGTGGTTCATAGGAAATAAGAGATATGGAGTTTTTTATTGTTACATTATAACACATTAATTATGCATTAGGGTTAATAAAGTGCATGGTTTAAGTTATGGTGAATGTAGTGGCCACCAGAGGAAGCAATGAAGATAGGTGATGTACAAGAATGAGCTATGCACATAGATGAGCTATGCAAGATGGCAAGATGATTAAGGAGGACGAGAATGAGAAAGTTGACCATAGACAAGAAAATGGACCACGGAGTGGGAAGATTAGTGCAGGTTGTGTGAAGGTGGGAAGGAGGAGTGGATTTTGTTTGAAGCACCAACCCAAAATCCTCAATTTCATTATTTAAAAATTCCTTGTTCAACAAGTACAACTAGTACAAGTTACAAAATGAATTTCTTGTCTTGCTCTCTTGTTGATTGTGCAAAGAATAAAGCATTGCAGTGAGAAGAGTAGAGCATGCCAAGCAAGTGTTATTTTTGGTGATTCAAGAATTGAGGAGAACCAAGTTGATATAACATGCCAAGAGGGAGCACTTATGGAGAACCAACTAGAAACAATAGGAAATTTATACAATGGTTTATACAATTAGGTTTGGAGATCTCATTGCAAAGATTAGAAGATGAATATGAAGAAGGCGAAGGAGATTTAGATATGCTAGAATTATTGATTAGTGGGTAGGAGTATGAAATTACACATAGATAGCTGGAAATGCAAGTTACTTATCCTCATAGTCAAGAATTTGTGGTAAAGTACTTTAGAAATCTAGATATGAGGACCTTTTGCAAGCTTACTAGAATGGGTGTTGATTCCTTTTCAACACTGGTAGATTTGATAAAATTGCACACTATATAACTTTTTAATCAATAGGTTGCCACTCATGATTCTAAAATTTTCTTTCCAAATTTGGGTTGTTTCTATTGAAATACAAATTTAGTGAGTGCGGGATATAGATATGTTTTGTCATTTGAATATATTTTGTCATGGGTCTATATATCTTGTCAAATACCTCTTTGGAACCTTATTTTTTCATGTAGGGGGCTATATAAACTCTCCTCTTGCAAAGATGTTTCATATTTCTTGAATTCAGCCATTTTGGGGAGTTTTTGGGAAGTTATTTGCATTTTGAAGGAGTATATCAATTTGCAGTTTTGAAAGGGTGTATCCATTTGATTTTGAGTGTTGTTTTAGTTTTAGGGCAGAAAAATGAGTTTGAGTGGTCGGATCCAAGAGAGATTTGTATTTCATAGACATGATTCATGATTTTTATTTTGAGACCAAGATTTAAAACTGAGCATAGCAAGAGGAGAGGGTTTGGGAGCCATTTCATGAAAGCAGAAGTAGTTTCTAAACAGAAGTGAGAGGTGAGAGAAGAGAAAGGAGCATGGAGCACAAAAATTCTCTCAATCAAATTTCTTGATTTGAGTTCTTGCATTTCCTATATTCTCCATGGCAAAAATCTAGGGTTATGAGAAGATTGTCAACAGTGAGGATACAAGGAATACTCAAGAAGGAGATTGGCTAATCTGATTTTGCACCATTCAACACCCAATAAACTTCATCAAATGATCCTGGATGGATAAACATCAAATTCAAATAGCTATAGCTCAAATCAAGGAGATCATTCTCAATGTAATTGGCCTTAAAATTACCATTGGCCTGCATTACCTTCATCTAGAGGTATTTCTCTTTCTTTCCTCAATTATTTTTCTCTATTTTTTCTCATTTTCAAAAGTTCAATCTCTATTTTAGTTTTCTTTCACTTTTAGGTGTCTCAATGTTTAGTGCCTATGAGCATTACCTAGCATTGACTGCATCTATCCCATAGCACCTTCATGTGCCTCCTTATGCTTCCAAACATCAACCAACTTATAACCCTAAACCTTGATCTGTCTTGCAATGCCAATGAGTGTCACTCGGTGCCAACTCCTTAGTGTTTGAATTGTTCTTTGTTGCATAGTGGCACCCAACACTATTGTGATGGTGGGCATCCACCCATTTCACTAGGCATTGTCTTGTGCTCCATGTTATTTGGCCCTACACCTGGCACCGTAGCTCCTGTCCGCTAGTGCCGACAAGCATTGGTCCATGACAATCTCCCTTGACACCCATATCCCAAAGTGACCACAAATAACATCTCATGGCATCGGTCTCCTTTTCTTCCATAAGAGGGCATTGTCGATCAGCAACCAACATCTTTGTGTATTCGGTTCAAGTTTTTTTGGTTGGTGGTTTTTGCAAGTTCTTCCATGTATTGAATTCATGAGTTAATGGGACAAGAAATCTTGCTTAGGTCCTTAGAGATGCACCTGCCATGCCAAGGGAGAGTACACCAAGAAGGAAGACTATTCTTTACACAACTATTTCAACTTAATTTCCACAAAGAGATAGAGTTGCAAAGAGGTATTTGACAAAGCAATGTGTGTATCTTGCTTTCAAGGCTTTCTTCTAGTTGAAAGATGCACTTGTGACACCAACTATTTGGCCCTAAATTGTACATGGGAATTTGGTTCTCAACACCAAGACAAATTTGAGGAGATTTGGTGTGGAGGATTATGATTGGGAAGAGTTAGGATTTCAAGCTATCATTGTTGAGATGGGAAGTTTGCAAAGCCAATTGAGATGACCTAAGAGGCATAGGTTGAGAGTCAACTTCCTTGGGCAGATACTCACTCACCTCTTTGTGGAGAGAGATTTCATTCTTAAGGAGGAAGTAATGTACTTGAGTGATGGAGAGGAGGAGATTATACATGATGAAGACAATGATGATGATCATGCGGATGTAAAGAGTGAGGACAAGGTGAGTGATTAATTAGATTTGGGTTTTGGCATATACAAAATATTCAATTATATATTCTATTATTGGATTTAACAAATGAGTTAATTTAACATGCCTTAATTAATGAACTTGTATATTTACTTGATTCAAAAGTAAATTTTACTTGATGGGGGACTAAATGTACCACTTGTGAATAGGTGTTCAATAGATTCATGTTGAGACACATGACTTACCTATAGTGAGATTATTGAGTAATAGTTTTAGGGAGAGAGTTCCTTCTCCATCTTCATCCTTTGAGATAGCTCCTTCTCGTTCTTCTTCCTCTTCCCCTCCTTTCTCCATCTGTAGAGGGGCCATCTCACCCCATGCACTTTAAAGTACCTTCACCTTCTTCTTGTTTTGTTGATATTAGTTTGTTTTAGATGATTGTGTTTGAGTGGCAAAGGAGGGAGAGAGACTTTTGGTTGAGCACAAGAGTAGATTGGAGAGTGTAGAGCAGTAGGAGAGATTAGTGCTTGAGTGTGAGAGTAGATTCTTAAGTGTAGAGGATCAAGAGAGATTACAACTTGAGTGCAAGAGTAGATTGGAGAATGTACAACTTGAGGAGCAAGAGAAATTAGTGCTTGATCACAAGAGTAGATTGGAGAGCTTTGAGTAGTAGGGTAGATTGTTAGGGGAGAGAGAGAGAGAGAGAGAGAGAGAGAGAGAGAGAGAGAGAGAGAGAGAGAGAGAGAGAGAGAGAGAGAGAGAGAGAGAGAGAGAGGAGAGACACCTTTGTGAGCAAGATGATACTATTGCTACAAAGGAAGAGTTGCATCTGACCTTTATTACTTATGAAATGGAGAGAAAGCAAAGACTAGCTGACTTTGACTTGGACTTGGACATCCTAGGTGCCACTACCAAGGGTGAGGGTTAGAGGATCCAATTATAGAATTAGGCACTAGAGTTAGCATTTGCTATTGAGAGGTGCAAGAGTGCACATGTTTAGGTAGATGAGAAAGAGAGTAATTTAGCTCAGGTGAGGGCTCATATAGCTTATCTTGGACCAAGACTATACTATTGCTCACCAGACCTATAATTGTAGTGAGATGTAGACCTAGACAGATGCCACCCTTGTGATAGATGCCACCCATGTGTTACCCCATAGTGTTGTGACTGTGGTACCCACATTTTTCATTTTGGACGAGTTTTGAAGAAGAAGTGCCTTGCTAAAACCAATTTGAAACCAAATGGAAAAGAAATGAGAGGAAATTTGTAGTTTGATCAAGCCCAAAGAAGTCTACTTTGTGTCTGATGAAGACAGACTCAGCCATGATTGAAAGAGTGCAAACCCAAAGGAGGAATGGAAGTTATAGGTCGAGATTCTTACGGGGGCTATATCTCAATTTTCACAAGTCCAAATCAAGCGTACTATATCTCATTGGAAGCGTCTTGTTCAGGGCTTTCCGTTGCCACCAAAATTGCAAAGTTTGGAGGTTTTTAGAAGAAGTTACAAGTATTTGAAGTTTTGGGAGTAACTGTACAAAGTAGTTTAGTGTCTTCGGGTTGGCATCTTCGGACTTCGGACTTGAGACTTCAGACTTTGGCATCTTCGGACTTCAGACTTTGGTCTTCGGATGTTGGACTTTGGTTTTACACAACTTTGAGCTAGAAGCTTCTTAGACTCAAGACGAAGATGATTGTATATGAGATAGTCGTACCTCAGAGTGCAACGAAGATGACTTCGGGAATCTTGCCAGAGGCATTAGAGAGAATTAGAATAGAGAAAGAATAGATAGCTAAGATACCCATGACATCAATTTCAGTTCCAATTGAAAATGAAACAAGAATTGAAGGAGAAATAGCAGTAGTGAATAAATCCGAAGTGCAAGATCAGATTGTATGTGTCTTCGGGTCAGTAACATGAGTGATTAGAGGAAGGTGGGTTACAAATTGAAGGCGTAGATAGTGTACCCATGCTTTCAATTACAATTTGTGATGAGGATATAGTAGAATTAGCAAAGGAATTGATTGTTATTAGACCCAATGTTGCAGAAGTAGGAGTATAAGTGTCATCAGACTTGCTAATTGACACTTTAGAGAAGAGCGGGTCAGGAGATAAAGCAGTAGATGGAGTAATCCTGAGCTCAATTGTAGATTGTAGTGTAGAATTTGTAGAATTAGTAAAGAAATTGGTAGAATCAGTCATACTCGAAGAAGGTGAAATAGTAGGAAGATCATCGGGTTTGGAAGCCGATGATGAGGTAGTCATCGGATCGGGATAAATGTTGATTTTGAGATAAGAAGGGGCAGATATGAAGAGATAGATTGTCACTTAGGATCTACAAGTAGGAAGAGATGTTAGGAAGCGGTGCCTAGGTAGGCAAGTCTGCCATTTGCTTCAGTATTTAAGTGGAGCAATTGCAATACGATGTTATTCAGTATTCATATTTCTGAAGATAGATAAAGCAAAGTGTTGGTTTCAATACTCGTCGCTTAAGCTTAATTCCGACAGTCAATTCCGTGTTTGTGTTTCGGAGTGTGTGGAGAATTCCAAAGAGCAAGTCAGTGTGTCTGTGGATGTTGGAATCTACAGCCTTGATCTTCATTCTGTGTGTTTGATCCTGAGTGAAGTGCATCGGAGCAATGCCTTGACAAATCTAAGAGGAATTGTAGTGTTGGTAGTATTTTGCATTTGTGATTGCAACACGAAGTTGATGTGAAGCAATTTTGATCGAGGAAGTTGTGCCTTCAGTGGAGGAGTGGAACACAATTCTGAGGCAAAATTGGTCTTCGCAGTGAAGTGTCGTCTTTGGGAGAATCTGAACCATCACAATCAAGAGTTGTTTGGACAGAATTGACTATGTTGTGATTATATGTGTGTATTCGTGACGAGTTGTCAAGATTGTGAGCTTGTTACTCTCTTCTGGGTGTAGTTTCTACCTGAGAGATTAAAGAAGACATCAAGAAGAATTGCAATTGTGACTTTTGACTTTGTATTTGGCCAATTCTGGATAGATACTGACCCAATTACCCCAAAAGTGATATTTGTCGCGTTGTCATAGTGACCCAAGTGACCAGAATTTTGCCTCCCATTCCCTACCTTGTACCTCATGTGGAGACTCAAGGGACTCATATTGAGTTTAGAGAGAGGTTTCATCTATTAAGAGAGTATATTCTACATATTCTCTTCCTAAGCTTCCTATGAAGAAGATTATTGTTATGGATGTTACCTGTTTGGCATCATTGTGGCTTTGTGGTAGCATTAGCTTTTGGGCATGGGAGAGCTAGAAGGATAGGCATAATTGGTGCTCTCACACACAGTTAGGGCCTTTAGAGTGGGTAGCACATCTTGGTGTTAGCCATTTCATCTAGTTTTGCTACACTTTGAGGCTATCTTGTGGATAGATCTTACTCCATATGGAGTGGAGTGGTTATTATAGTGTCATGTTGTGGTTTGCATAGCCCTTGAAAAAGTAAACTAATGTGGTTTATCTCCATAAAGATGGAGTAGGTTGTATGTCGGATCCCACGGTTGAGCTATTACCAAGTGGGAAACCTATATACATGTATATGATTGGCCATATGGATTATGGTCTTGTCCTCTTTGAGGGTTATTATGTATGTTGATGGTGGAGGGTTGGGTGGAAGGTGTGTTTTAGTTGGAGGAGTCTTGAGCAAGAGGAGGACGTTGAGAGTGAGAGTTGTAGCATA
This sequence comes from Lunularia cruciata, assembly GCA_948567375.1. Classification (NCBI taxonomy): domain Eukaryota; kingdom Viridiplantae; phylum Streptophyta; class Marchantiopsida; order Lunulariales; family Lunulariaceae; genus Lunularia; species Lunularia cruciata. The sequence goes on from OX419756.1 coordinate 12,433,175, forward strand.
GCATAGAGGCCCAACATCACAAAGAGCAATTGATTAGGAGATATCATATACTCCCAATCTGCCACTCCCAAATCCTTTTCTCTTTAGGCTTTAGATTCTACACCGTGATGGCTTACATGATTGGATGGAGGCACATTTTGGGACGGTATTCATAGAGTCAATGGTAGAAAACCCAGATCGTATTGTCCTTTTGGTGCTTACTTACAAGCAAGTATGGGACTTGACAACCTATCTGCTTTTGTGTTTGGAGAGTGACTTAATTGCTCTCATAAGCTTCAAGATGGAGTTGTGGGGTCCACTTTTCTAAAAGTGAAGAGGCTAAATGATAAAGTTGCAAGAGATTGGATTCCAAGAGAAAGTTGGGAGTTTATGGACCATCAAGGAATTTTGGGGAAGGCATTTTGGGAGGAAAGGACCACAGTTGAAGAGAGGAGCTAACAAGCTATAATTTGGAGACTAGAATTGAGTGATTTGAGGCAATTCTTTGGGAGATATGATCAATTGAGTCAAGGGGGGTAAAATTCATACGTAGGATCACAAAATAGGTTATATAAAGAGCGTGACGAGACATCTTCATAGAGTTGATAGTAGAAAACCTAGATCATATTGTCCTTTTGGTGCTTACTTACAAGCAAGTATGGGACTTGACAACCTATGTGCTCTTGCGGTTGGAGAGTGACTTAATTGCTCTCATGAGCTTCAAGATAGAGTTGTTGGGTCCACTTGTCTAAAAGTGAAGAGGCTAAATGATAAAATTGCAAGAGATTGGATTCCAAGAGAAAGTTGGGAGTTTGTGGACCATTGAGGAATTTTGGGGAATGCATTTTGGGGGGAAAGGACCATGGTTGAAGAGAGGAGCTAACATGCTATAATTTGGACACTAGAATTGAGTGATTTGAGTCAATTCTTTGGGAGATATGATCAATTGAGTCAAGGGGGGTAAAATGCATACCCAAGATCACAAAATAGGCTATATAGAGAGGATCATGAGACATCTTCATGATTTGTCAATTGGATTGGTGAGTTGATAGAGTGCTTGTAATAGTAAGCTCAAGAAATATTAATTTTCAATCAATCTTGAATTAGATCTGGCCAATTGAAGTTGGAGCTTTAGAAAGTGAGGAGTTGGAGATGACATTCTAATCAGGTTTGAAGATTTGGTCATTCCTAAAGTTCTAGTCTAAGTTACCTTGTGAAACTTTCCAATATTTTTGGTAGTTAGGGTTTTCACTTTGTGAAGAGGTTTTATGTGAATTCCTATGACAACCCAACAAATATCACTTTTGCAAAAATTGTGTAAGGAAGTTCGTTCCTACAGAGATACTGGTCAGAATTGGTCAAATACAAAGTCAAATAGTAACAAGCAATTCTTCTTGGTTGTGTCTTTAATCTCTCAGTGTGACAACCCGGCAAATATCACTTTGCGGTAATTGGGTAAGTAAAGTTTGTTCCCGTAGAGATACGAGTTAGAAATGTCCAAATACAAAGCAAACAGTAACAATGTAGTTCTTCTTGGTTGCATCTTTAATCTCTTAGGTAGAAACCGCACCCAGAAGAGAGTAACAAGCACTGACTCACAGTCTTGTCACAAATTTACACTCCTTAATCACAACTCCATCAAATCTTTCCAAACAATCTTGATTGTGATGATTCAAGCTCTCCCAAAAATGGCACTTCATTGCAAAACGACTTCGCCTCAGAATTGTGTTCCACCCCTCCACTGAAGGCACAACTTCCTCAATCAAAATTGCTTCACATCAACCTCGCATTGCACTCACAAATGCAGAATACTAACAACACTACAATTCCTCTCAGATCTATCAAGGCATTGCTTTGATTGCACTTCACTCAAGATCAAACACACAGAATGAAGATCAAGGCTATGGAATCCAACATCCAACAAACACATTGACTTGCACTTCAAATTTCTCCACACACTCACAAACACAATTGCAAAGTTGATACTCGAAATCAAGCTCAAGCGACGAGCATTGCTTCATAGCATTTCGCTTTATCTATTCTTGGAAATAATGAGCACTAAATAACATAATATTGTGAATGTCACTCTTAAATAGTGAAGCAATTGACAGTTCTAACAACTATACCATTTTACAACAACTCTTCTAACCTGTAGATCCAAAATGACAATGCACCTCTTCATATTTGCCTCTTCAAATCTCAAAACTGTTACTACTCCAATCCGATGTCTATTTCATCCTCGGCTTTCAAACCCGAACCCAAAGTAATTTTACTTCCTACTACTCTATCCTTGGGTTTCATATCTTCTACCTCTTCTACCAATTCCAGCAATTCTCTTTCTTGATCTGAAATTCCACTAGTGGGTAATCTATCTAACTCCTTATCTCTCGACCCACTCTTCTCTAATGTCTCCACCGGTAACTCCAAAGACATTTGCACTCCTATGTTATCTACTTTGGGTTTTGCTCTAACATCTTTCCAAAGTTTTTCTATCTCTATTTTCACTAAGTCTAATCTAATCAAAATGTTATCCTCTACCTCTAAGATCTTCCTGTCTACCCAAGTTCTGAGACTAATTAACAAGGCATTCAAATCTTTATCCTTCACCTGTCTTTGCCTCGTCTCTTGCACCAACAACTTCAACTCGTGCAGCCTCATCTCTTCAATCCGAATGTTGGCCTCTGTACTTAGCATGGCGTTCATCCTGAGGACAATCTCCTTCAATGGCTCCAATCTCATCTTCCTTTCACGTTCTTGATCTGCAAGCCAATCCTCTCGGTACATCGCCAACTCCGCCTCAAACTCAGCTTTCACCATCTCCTTCTCCTTCTCCTTTTGTACAACTCTCTCCTCCTGATTACGAAGTAACTCTCGTAATCTCTCTTCTTCCCTATATCGTGCAGCCAACTCTCTTTGCCAGAGCTGCTTCTTCTCCTTGACACTCTCCATCACCCTATCAAGATCCTGACCCTTTGCAGCTACTCTCGCCATAGCATGGATAAATTCTAATCTTGAATCATCAAACTATTGCTTCAAGATTTCATACTCTGCTACTTGTCTCTCCCTTGCTATGTCACTCTTCTTCACAAGATCCTCTCAATAATTCACTTCTCTCTTCAGGTCTTCAATTACCTGACTTCTCACTACTGCCTCCGCTCGCAGTACTTCTATTTCCTCCTCACCTCGGGTTATACTCTTCTTCAACTCCAAGTTTTCTTCTTCCAGCCTTGCTAATACCTGCAACACAGTCTTCACCTCTGGACAAGTCGACTGCATCTCCTTCTTCCAGTACTCTAGCTTTACTAACAAAGGGCACACTGCTTCTTGCAGGTACTCCACTCCGTCACTAGCAACTACTTCAACCTGCGGAGTGATCTCTTTCTTTACCTCTTCTTCTCCCGATACTTGCCTTCTTCACTGCAGTCGTCGTATTGGAATAGACGCCTCACTTCTTGAGCTTTCAGGTGCTTCTTCCTTCACCATACTCGGACCCGCTTCATACTTTGCCTTACATCTCAAGTGAACTCCTCTCTGTATTGCGATCTTCATCTCTTTGGGCATAGTCACTTTGTCTTCCAACTGTGTGTTGTCTTTGGCTTCAATTTCTGCCTGCACTTCTTCTTCTTCTTCTTCTTCTACAGCCGCCGGTGCCGATGTCATTTCTCCTCCTTCATCGCTATCGCTACTCGTATCTCCACTCTGTAGCGTTAGCTCAGGCTCCTCCTCATGCTCCGAGTCTTCAGTCTTAAGCTCGGCATCACCTTCTGAGTCTTCATCTCCCGACTCGATCACCACCATACCTCGCCTCGGGTTGCCTCTCCGGGTCTTCCGAGGTTTCTTCGTGTCTTCAGCTTTGCCCTGCCAACTTCTCTTCTTTGTATTTGGGGTACTCACTGCGACCTCCACGTTCTTCCTTGTCTTTGTGTAGTAGTCGTCTGTGCTCCTGATTTGCAAGATGTATTGCTGCTCCTTGACATCAACCTCCTTTTGCAAATCAGGATGGAAGTGCGACACCATCCGAGTTTGCCCTGCCAAGTTCAGCAAATTTAGCTTGAGGTAGAAATGCGCCACAAATGGCATGATGTAGTGCGGATGCGATTTATCCCGCAAATTCCACACCATCTGCCTCGTTCTCCCGTGAAAACACCTCTCCTAATTGATTGGTTCTCCTGCAAATAACTTGTGAAAGAACACCGCTTGGTGTTTCATCACATACGTGGTTCTCTTCGGCTTCAAGATGGCCATCAGTGCACTCACAATTCCTCTCTTCATAGGGTCTTTGTAGCTCTCAACTTTGTACCCATTCTTCATCTGCTTTGACAAGAATGCATCTCTCACCTCCTGGGTTTCTTGAGCTATCTCTCCCTTCCCCAAGAACGTGGCCCCCTACTCCAAGCCTACTTCCTTCCCGAGTACGAGTCTCCAATCCGACTCTGTCCAGCAAGCCAGATTTCCTCTCTTCCCTTCTTCCTCGGGTCCATCCAGACACTTGCTCTCGATGATTTCTGTTATGAAACCTGGAAAGCTCACATTCCAATTCCATGCCAAGAAAGTGATCCAAAGTCGGCTCAAGACTTTGATCCTAGCAATCACATCTAATCTCCAAATCGCATGATTTCTCACTACGAATTTAGAGTTCTTCTTTCCTCCTCCCATCTCTTCTGCCTTCTCACTATCTCTAGATTTCACTCTCACGACTTCCCCCTTACGCACTAACGCGATTCCAACTCTATTTCCCTTCCCACGATCACCTGCAGGACGACTTCTCAACGGCGAAGGAAAATTACTTGACATTTTGTCGTTGCGATTTCAATTTTTATAGTGTTGCACTTTATTCATCTTTCTTCACTTTGAGTTTCTACCAAGAAATCACACCTCCTGCATGCACTTGTCATTGTCAATCAACCTGTGCGCGTATGGGCCGCTGGTTTTTGAACGGTCCCTTCTTGAATTTCTCGCCCCGATGAAAGGTTGTTAGACTATCTTTGCCTCGGGTTGAGCTCCTCCCGATACAAAGACACTTTACTTTGGGTTGTATGCTGACAGGGCATTTCCGAGTACTTTGCCTTATGACCCAAAGTCACTTTACTTTGGGTTTATTCCCAAAGACTCTTTTCTTTGCCTTCTTCAGCCATATAGGCACAATCCGACTTCTCTATACACTTCTTCTTCTTTATTTTGAAAAAAACAAAAAATGTGGGCACCACACTCAAGTAGAAACCGCACCTAGGGTTTTCACTTTTGTGAAGAGGTTTCATCTGAATTCCTATGACAACCCAACGAATATCACTTTTGCAATAATTGTGTAAGTAGAGTTTGTTCCCGTAGAGATACTAGTCAAAATTGGTCAAATACAAAGTCAAATGGTAACAAGCAGTTCTTCTTGGTTGCGTCTTTAATCTCTTAGGTAGAAACCACACCCAAAAGAGAGTAACAAGCACTAATTTGTAGTCTCACCATGAATTAGCACTCTTTAATCACAACTCCATCAAATCTTTCCAAAAAATCTTGATTGTGATGATTCAGGCTCTCTCAAAAATGGCACTTCATTGCAAAACAACTTCACCTCAAAATTTTGTTCCACCCCTCCACTGAAGGCACAACTTCCTTGATCTAAATTGCTTCACATCAACTTCATGCTGCACTCACAAATGCAAAATACTACCAACACTACAATTCCTCTCAGATCTGTCAAGGCATTGCTTTGATTGCACTTCACTCAAGATCAAACACACAAAATGAAGATCAAGGTTGCGGAATCCAACATCCAAGAAGCACACTAACTTGCACTTTGAATTTCTCCACACACTCACAAACACAATCACAAAATTGATACTCATAATTAAGCTCAAGCGACGAGCATTGGTTCACAACACTTCGCTTTATAGATTCTCAAAATAAATGAGCGCTGAATAACATATGACTGCGGATGCCACTCTTAAAGAGTGAAGCAAATGATAGTTCTAACAAATATACCATTCTACAACAATCCTTCTAACCCGCAGATCCAAAATGAAAATACACCTCTTCATATCTACCTCTTCAAATCTCAAAACTATTACTAATTGGATCCAATGTCTACCTTGACTTTGGCTTCCAATCCTGATCCCAAAGTAACTTCACTCACTACTACTCTATCCTCGGGTTTCACAACTCTTAATTCCTCTACTAATTCTACTACTTCTCTTTCCTGATTTGCAATTCCACTAGTGGGTAATCCTTCTAAACATCTATCTCTTGACCCACTCTTCTCCAACATCTCCGATGGTAACTCCAAAGACATCTGCACTCCTATCTTATCTACTTTAGGTTTTGCTCTTACATCCTTACAAAGTTTCTCTATCTCTAATTTCACTAAGTCTAATCTAATCGTGATATTGTCTTCTACTTCCAATATCTTTCTATCGACACAAGTTCTGAGACTGATGAGTAAGGCAATCAAATCCTTATCCTTTGCATTTCTCCTCCTCGTCTCCTACACCAACAACTTCAACTCGTGCAATCTTGTTTCTTCAATGCACACGTTGGCTTTTGTACTCAACATTGCATTCATCTTGACCACAATCTCCTTTAATGGCTCCAATCTCATTTTCCTCTCTCGTTCTTGATCTGCAAACCAATCTTCTCTATAAATTGCCAATTCTGCTTTGAACTAGGTTTTCATAGTTTCCTTCTCCTTCTCCTTCTGCACAATCTTCTCTTCCTGATTGCAAAGTAATTCTCTCAACCTTTCTTCCTCTCTATATCTCACTGTCAACTCTCTTTGCCAAAGCTCCTTCTTCACTTCTTCACTTCTACACTCTCCATCACTCTATCAAGCTCTTGCTTTTTCTTTGCTACTCCTACCATAGCATGGATAATTTCTAATCTCAAATCAGCAAATTTTTGCTTCAAGATTTAACACTCAGCTACTTGCCTTTCCCTTGCTATGTCACTCTATTCTATGAGTTCCTCTCTATTCCTTGCTTCTCTCTTCAAATTCTCAATCACTTGATTTTGTACTACTACATCTACTCGTGGTACTTCTCTTTCCTCCTCACCTCAAATTATACTCTTCTTTAATTCCAAGTTCTCTTCTTCTAATTGAGCTAACACCTGCAATATAGTCTTCACCTCCGGACTTTGACTGCATCTCCTTCTTCCGGTGCTCTAACTTTACCAACAAGGGGCACACAACCTCTTGCAGATACTTGACTCCTTCATTCACATTCATTTCGACTCACGGACTTATCTCCTTCTTCACCTCTTCCTCACTCGACACTTGCCTTCTAAGCTGCAGTCGCCTTATAGGTATGGATTCTTTGCTCCCCAAACTTCCATCCTCCTCTTCTCTTACCTTCCTTGGCCCCGCTCCACACTTTACTTTTTGTCTGGAATGAACTCTCCTTTGAATTGTAACTCTCTTCTCCTCTTGCTCTAGAACTACGTCTTCTAGTTTTGAGTTACTTTTCTCCTCCATCTCCATCTTGGCTTCCTCTTCTTTGGGTACCAATTTGATCTCCACTCCATTGTCGCTATCACTATTTGTGTCTCTTCTATGTAGTGTGAACTTGGGTTCTTCCTCCTCTTCCAAATCTTTGGACTTGCACTCGGCTTCTCCTTCCGATCCTTCTTTTGATGACGTGATTAACACCAGTTCTTTCCTTGGGTTTACCCTTCTAGCCTTCCAAGGTCTCGCTTTCTCTACTTCTTCTTCTCCTTGTTGACTCATCTTTTTTGACTTCAAAGTGCTCACTTCCAATTGCACACTCTACCCTGTCGGCGTGTAGTAATCATCACTGCTCCTGATCTGAAGAATGTATTACTGCTCCTCCGCATTGACATCTCTTCTTAAGTCGGGATGGAAATGGGACACCATCTTATTTCGCTCTGTTGCATTGAGCAAGTTCAGCCCCAAATAGAAATGGGCTGCAAATGGCACAATGTAGTGTGGAGGCAACTTGTCCCGCAAATTCCACACCATTTGTCTTGTCCTCCCATGCAGACACTTTGCCCAATTAATTGGCTCTCTTGCACACATCTTATGGAAGAACACCGCTTGGTTCTTCATCACACAAGTCGTTCTGTCCGGCTTCAAGATTGCAACTAGAGCACTCACAATCCCTCTCTTGACAAGATCCTTGTAGCTCTTCACTTTGTAACCATTCTTTGTGCGCTTTGAAGAGAAGGCATCTCTCACTTCTTGAGTTTCTTCAGCTACTTCTCCCTTCCCCAAGAATGTGGCACCATGCTTTGTGCCTGCTTCTCTCCCGGGTACTAACATCCATTCCAACTCTGTCCATCAAGCTAGATTTCCTCTCTTCCCTTCTTCCTCAGGGCCATCAAGACACTCACTGTGACAACCCGGCAAATATCACTTTTGCGGTAATCGGGTAAGTAAAGTTTGTTCCCGTAGAGATACTATCCAGAATTGGTCAAATACAAAGTCAAAAGTCACAATTGCAGTTCTTCTTGATTGCTTCTTTAATCTCTCAGGTAGAAACTACACCCAGAAGAGAGTAACAAGCTCACAATCTTGACAACTTGTCACGAATACACACACATAATCACATCATAGTAAATTCTGTCCAAACAACTCTTGATTGTGATGATTCAGATTCTCCCGAAGACGGCACTTCACTGTGAAGACCAATTTTGCCTCAGAATTGTGTTCCACCCCTTCACTGAAGGCACAACTTCCTCGATCAAAATTGCTTCACATCAACTTCGTGTTGCACTCACCAATGCATAATACTAACAACACTACAATTCCTCTCAGATCTGTCAAGGCATTGCTCCGATGCACTTCACTCAGGATCAAACATACAGAATGAAGATCAAGGCTGTAGATTCCAACATCCACAGACACACTGACTTGCTCTTCAGAATTCTCCACACACTCACAAACACGAACAAGAAATTGACAATTGGAATTAAGCTTAAGCGACGAGTACTGAGAACAACACTTCGCTTTATCTATCTTCAGAAATTTGAATACTGAATAACATTGTAATGCAAATGCTCCCCTTAAATACTGAAGCAAACGGCAGCTCTTCCTACCTATACACCGCTTCCTAACATCTTTTCCTACCTACAGATCCCAATCGATAATCTATCTCTTCATATCTGCCCTTTCATATCTCAAAATTGACTTCTATCCCGATCCGATGTCTACCTCATCATCGGCTTCCAAACCCGATGATCTTCCTACTATTTCACCTTCTTCGGGTATGATTCATTCTACTAATTTTTTTACTAATTCTACAACTTCTTCACTACAATCTTCAATTGAGCTCATGGGTAATCCATCTACACTCTTATTTCCTGACCCACTCTTCTCTAATGTATCAATTTGCAAGTCTGATGACACTTGAGTTCCTACATCTGCAACATTGGGTTTCTTATCCACTATCACACTAGTCCGAATTTTCTCTAACTCCGAATTGACTAAATCTAATCTGAGACTAACATTATTTTCTACTTCCAACATTTTCCTATCTACGTGTTCTCTCAACCGGATTAGCAAGGTATTCATGTCCACGTCTTTGGCTCTTTGCTTCCGAGTCTCCAGCACAAGTAACTTCAACTCATGCAGACGAGCTTCTTCCAATCTTCCTTCAGCCTCTGTGCTTAAGAGTGCTCGTAATTTCCCTGCAAGGTCTCCTACTGATTCCGATGCATATCCCCAAGAACGTTCTACCTTCAACTCCACTCGATACATCTGCAACTCGTCTTTGTATTTTGCAGCAAGCATCTTCTTCTCCTCTGCATACTGCATCTTATGCTATTCCGCACTCTTGACAAGTTCTCGCAAACGCTCTTCTTCTTCTTGCCTGGACACCAATTCTCTCTACCATGCTTGATCTTTTGCTACGGCACTCTTCTTCAAGCTGTCCAGCTCCTGCTCCATCATGATGGTCATCGCCTTCAGATGAACATTTTTGATGTGCACATCACTCACTTCCTCCTTCATCTTGTTGAGCCACATCGCCTGCTCCTTCAACTCTCTGGCTTGTTTCTGCAATTCCTTCTCCTTCTCTGCGCAACTCTCTTGTAGCACTCTCAGCATTTTCTTCCTTGCGTCTTCCTCCCTTTGAAGATCTTCAATTTCCGCACTTCTTCGGACTTGATGCTCCTGCAGCTCTTGCACTTCATTCAATAGATGCTTCACCACCTGCAGCTCATTCATCCCTTCCCTTTGATCTTGGGCAATTCCCATCCGATATTCTTTCAACAGCTCGAGCAATGGTGTGACCACCTTCATCAAATACGCTATCCCGCCAAAGTTTTCTTCTTCTTCATTGCTACCTCCGTCTGGAGTCTTGTCCTGTGTCATCGGCTCCTTCATCCAAAGTCACGATCTTTGTATCTTCATAGTGTCGGCACTGTCTTTGTCTTTGCCTCTTGAACTCGGCCCCGCGGGATACTCCTTCTTTGCTTCGGGTCTTGGCTTGTTCTCCATCATTGCTTTGCCAGCCTCACTTACTACCACCAATTGCTGGACTTTTGGCTCTCCTTCACTTTTGCTTCCAGACTCCTCACTTTTCAATGTGAGCTCTTCTTCTTTCGAGTCCTCTTCTTGCAACTCAGTTTCTTCATCCGACTCCGATCCTGATGATGCACTTCTTACGACGTTAGTAGTCTTCAACATCAGCCTCTGAGTCTTGTGTTGGATGGGCAATGATTTGGCTTCTTCAGGTCTACTTCGCTTCTTCGTCTTCAGACTGGCAACATCTTTGATCTTCCACTGTCCCGTCCTTGCAAAGTACTCGTCATTTGCTTGCAGATGAAGCATATATTGTCGCTCCTCTTTGCATCTCAAGTTCGGGTGCATGTGCAAGACTATATGATGACGCTCGTCTTCAGAGAGCAAGTTCAGCCCCAAGTAGAAATGTGTTGCGAATGGTGCAAAATAGTGTGGTGGCGAGCCCGTTCTCCAATTCACCACCATTTGCCTTGTTCGGTGATGGAAGCACTTTGCCCAATTCACTGGTGCTCCTGCAAACATCTGATGGAAGAAGACTGCTTGCTGCATGGTTACGTAGGTCGTTTGCTCCGGCTTGAACATGGCCATCATTGCCCCCATGATACTTCTTCAGATAGGGTCCCGATAGGATTCCACCTTGTAACCATTCATAGTTCTTGGAGCAAAAAACGAATTGCGAATCTCCGCCGTCTCCTCTGCAGCATCACACTTCCAATAGAAGGTGACCCTTGTCGGCTCTCCTGCTTCTCTCCCCAATACTAATCTCCAATCCGACTCAGTCCATTGATCCGGATTGCCTCTCTTCCCCTCCACCTTGGGACCCTCCTCACAATTACTGGCAGCAATCTCTGCCATCACTCCCAGGAAACTGAAATTCCAGTTCCATGCTAAAAAGGTAATACGAAGTCTAACCAAGACTTTGATTCTAGCTACTACATCCACTCTTCAAATTGCAAAACCTCTCACTGCCAACATGTTGGCCACCTTCTTTGCCATGATTTGTTCTCTCGTTCTACGTTGTTGGAAGATCAACCCCTCTCTTGGACGAGACACTCTAACTCCCTCAGGGTTTTGGAAAATTTCACTCTCGACGGGCTTCCGGACACGCATTACTGCAGGACGACTACTCAAAGGGATTGGAAATTTACTCAGCAAATTCAACTTCCCCCTATGTAGTCGCAATTTTATATTGCCCCGAATTGCAATCATTCTTCAGTCAATTTTGTCTATGAATTTCTCTCTTCTACGTGCACTCCCGATCACTGTCAAGACATGCTTATTCTGCCCCCGCTGTTTCTTGAAATGTACTTTCTTGCCACGTATAGAGGTTGTTAAATGGTCTTCATTGTTCTTGCATTTTCCAACCCAAAGACGATGATCTTCGGCCTGTTTCTGGCATACTCCTCTTTTGAGTACTTCCATCATCGGATCCAATGTCAGCTTCTTCGGCTTCCCTCCAAAGTTACTTTCAGCTCTTCTTTGTCCGCAATTCAACTTTTCTGTGCTTACTTTGTCTCTTAAACACTAATAACCATAAAAAAACAAAAAATGTGGGTACCACATACCCCTTCCCTCAAATGTGAGCGTCCCTGCAAACACCGACAACCGGGTTTTTATACAAAGTCGCGTTTGGGGTCCAATATTTTCTAACCCTCCAACCATTGACACGAGTTGCAAAAGGATTTCCATCCAGGTCTGCGAGTTGAATAGAACCATTATCATAAATGTGCATCACATGATACGGTCCCATCCACCTCAGATGTAATTTTCCTAGAAAAAATAGGCAGCGATTATCATATAATAACACCAGATCTCCTTCTTGAACAGTCATAGGTCTGATTCTTTTATCGTGCCAAACTTTCCGTTGTTCTTGAAGTTCCTTTGTAGTGTGCATTGCATCGTCCCTTTTCTCTTCCAACCACATCAGTTGATGGATCCAAAGATCTTGACTTTCTTCCTCCAATAATCGTTCTTCACAAAGTATTCTATATGTCGGTACTTCAAATTCAACTGGTAATATGGAGTGCAATCCATAAGTCAGAAAATAAGGAGTTTGCTTGGTAGTAATTTTTTCCGTTGTCCGATATGCCCATAACGCTGCAGGTAACTTCGTATCCCAGTCATAGGCATAATTGACTGTCACCTTATTTAAAATTTTACACAGCAATCCATTGGCTTTCTCCGTGAGTCCATTCGCTTTCGGGTTGTAAGGCGTGGTCTTCCGATGCCAAATTTGGAAGTGTTTGGTTAACGCTTCCACTATTGAGTTCAAAAAGTTCCCCGATCACTGACCAATTCCAGAGGACACCCATAACGGGAAATGATGTTTCGGAAGAAAAATTTTGCTATTGTCTTTGCATCATCTCTTTGTGTTACCTCTGCTTCCACCATCTTGGTGGCATAATCCGTACATACTAGGATGTACCTCTTCCTTGTGACACGGGTTACTGGTTGAATAGGTCCCACAAAATCAATGCCCCATTTCTCGAATGGGGCCAGAGGCAAAATTGGTTTCAAAGGCCATTGGGAAGTCGCCGTCGGTTTCCTTGTTCTTTGACAGGCATCACAACTCCGAATATGGGCATGCATATCTTTATACATCGTAGGCCACCAATATCCTGCCAAAAGAATTTCTTCACCGTATTTTTCAGGGCATAATGTCCCCCTGATGCTTCCGAGTGCAAGAATTTGATGACTCCTCCTACTTCGTATGCTTCTAGGCATCTTCGAAGTGCTTCAACTTTGCCCATTTTAAACAAAATGTTGTGTTTCAATTGGTACGGTCCCATTTTCCAAAGGAAGACTGCCCTTTGTTCCGGATCCAGCCCCTCAGGACAATGGCACATATGCAAATAATGATATTCTGCCGCATATTGCGTACTTAGCACCGTCATTAAATGATATAGCTCTTCATCAGGAAACCTATCATCGATTTCCAAATCTTGGTCTTGAGTTTCCAACCTGGATAAGAAGTCTACATTTGAATGCAAAGCTCCCTTCCTTACTTGTACAATGTATGTGAATTCTTGTAACAACAAGATCCATCGTGCAATTCGCCCAGACAAATCCGCCTTCTTGACCAAGTGTTGCAGTGCATAATGGTCCACATAGAAGATGAAATTGTATCCTAACAGATAGTGACAAAATTTCTTGCAGGCATACACCATCCCGAGGGCTTCTCTTTCAGTTGTTGAATAGTTCTTTTCAGAAATAGAAAGTTGTCGGCTGGCATAATACACCGGGTAGTCCTTTTTCTTCTCGTCCTTTTGACTTAAGACAACTCCGATGGCCATGGACGAAGTGTCCACATACACATGAAAAGGGGCATCCCAATTTGGGGCCCTCATGACTGGTGCTTCAACCAGTTTCTTCTTCAATACTTGGAAAGCTTCTTCCTGAGTTGCTTCCCACATATAATCTTTGGATTTCTTCAGAAGCTTTGTAAGTGGTGCAGCAAGCACTACATAGTTTGACACAAAGCTCTATAGTATCCAACATGTCCTAAGAAGGCTCTCAGCTCCCGGAGGTTCTTCGGGGATTCCAAAGCTGCAATTACTTTAACCTTCTCGACATCCACTTCAATTCCTCGACTTGACACCCGATGCCTCAGAAGAATTCCCTCCTTCATTGCAAAGAAGCATTTCTCTGGATGTAATGACAAACCGGCAAAATGACACCTTTTGAAATTTTGGCAAAGATAATCTATATGTACCTCTCTTCGCCCAAACACACAAAAATCATCAATAAAGACTTCCACAAATTTACGCAGAAAATCTTTGAATATTGAGTTCATCATCCTCTGGAAAGTAGCAGGAGCATTACACAACCCAAAGGGCATTTGATTGTAAGCAAAAGTGCCCCAATCAATGGTAAATGTGGTTTTGTCCTTGTCTTCTTCTCAAATGGATACTTGATTGTACCCTGAAAATCCATCGAGGAAACTATAGCATGGATGACCAGCTACTTGGTCCAGAATTGTGTCTGTAAATGGTAAAGGATGATGATCCTTTCTGGTGACTACGTTCAATTTGCAAAAATCTTGGCATACTCAAATTTTCCCGGTCTTCTTCTTTGGAACGATGACAATAGGTGAAACCCACTCACTGCTTAGAATAGGGAAAATTATTCCGGCCCCTAAGTACTTATCAATTTCATCTTTTACCAAGAGGGAGTACTTTGGGTTCAGGCGGTATTGTCTTTGCCGAACCGGAACTGCACCTTCGACCAGATCAATCCGGTGCTCGCCAAATTCTCGTGGAATTCCTGGCATTTGGTCAATAGACCAGGCGAATACATCCTAAAACTCTATAAACACGGCAGTGTATCCTGCCAACTCCTCGACGGTGATTGTCTTTGAAATTTTAAAATCTTTTCTTTAGTCAAGACCACATCTTGACAGTCATCGGGGTTAATGACACCTTCTACGTGACTTACTTGACTCAATCCGAGACGTACTGCCGTCAAACCCCCTTCCTCCAAGTCTTGTTCACCCGAGGCGATGTCGTATGGGTCTTCATCGTCAACCTCTACCTCGTAGCATTTCAAATAATTTATTTGGACATCAGCGTTAGAGTCCTCGGAAGATGAAGACGACAAATTTTTGGATTCATCCTCGTCTTTTGACGAAGTAGTTTCTCCCAGATGAGGAACCTTTGTCCAACTTACCGTCACCAGCTTTTGTTCTTTAGACAAAATGTCTTTAAATCATAATTTTTGCTAGTGCCAATCCACCATAACCTGGGCACTGTACAACCAGGGTCTTCCAATCAAGAGAGGGAAGCCAGTTTTGGTTACATGTCATAACACAATGTAGTTTAATTTAAAAGGCACCCCTCCAATAATTGTGGTAGTATTTGATAGTATATCCAAGGGCCGTCGCCTGGTTTGATCTGCAAACTTAAGTATCCGGGATGTTGGTTCAAAAGTTGTGTACCCCAGCCGGTGTGCAGTGTCTTCTGTCATGACGTTTACACCCGACCTTGAATCGATGGGTATGGATGTAATCATACAGCATGCTATCTCCGCATCCACCTCGGGAGATCCTAAATCTTCCTGTTCAATATGATAAATTGCGGGCAAGTCCTTCTTCGTCATCATCCTTACTTTCTTGAGGGCTGAACTTAGTTGCTTTTTATAAAGCTTATTGTCCTCCCATAATTGTTTAAACGTGACATTTGCGCTTGAAGATGCCATATCTGCCACAATATCGTACTGTGGAACTTCCCCCAATTTCACTTGCTTCATCTTTGGCTTTGGTTTTGAGTTGTTTGCCTGTTCAAAGCGAACTTTGGGATGCTTGAGGATGGTCACTGGAGTGCGTCGGTGGTTGACTCAATGATCATCGGGTTGACCAACTTCGGCTTGGATCAAGTCTTTTACTTCAGATCTGATATCTGCCGGAAATACGGGGGTTTGCATCTTTGCATTTGCCTCCACACTCATCTCCCGCATGCGTAGTACTACTTCCTTAATTTCTTTTTGCAAAGCTTTTGCTAGGACCTTTTCCTCTTTTGCAGACAAAATAGCTTTTGGTCTCAGTCTTTTCATTTTCCGGGAGGAAGACGCCGCCATACTTGTTTCTTCAAAAACTCAATTCTTTCTCTCCGCACGAGTTTCTACCTTCAAAATTTCAAGGTCCGGCCAATCTCCTTCTGAAGCCGGACTTCCTCCTTGAGGCCTCTCTTCCTCAAGGGTAATACAATTTACGTTAGCGTCCACCTTTGCTTGAAGCGCAACACGCTCAGCAGGAGTCTGAACATACTTGATAGGGGGCTTCGGATTGGGTGGTTGCGGGCACTCGTTTCCTGTGTGCCCCGATCCTTTACAATTCCCACAAAGGAGTACGTACCTAATTTGTTGTCTTAGCTCTAGACAATTTGGAGACCAATGTCCCATTGAGCCACAATTGTAACAAGCACCCGATGCAACATTTTGAGGTCTATTTTGACCACCCATTGGGGGTCTTTGTGGAGGAACAGTAGGATTGTACTCCCGTGGTGCAAACCTGGGACCTTGATATGACGGGCTTGATGGAGGCTATGTGTCTTGGGTTTGGTATACCGTATTTTCTTCTTTGCCTTGATCCCATCCGGGTACCCAATCTATTTGTTGCACTGGAAATGCCGTGCGAGTTAAACACTCCGTATTAGCGTGGCCGGATTTACCACACGCAATGCACCATACATTTGGTCATCCAAATGATGGGGGTTTTCTTTGGTCCTTTGCCCCAATCATCTGGATTTTAAAATCCGTGAACTCTTTAATAAGAGTTTCCAATTTTTGATCCGCCTTAGATACATTCTTTACCGGCGGGGTTACGGGCTTCTTTCCTCCGTGTCTTTGTATTTTTCTTGGCTTGGGTTCTTTGTCCGATTCCAAAGAAGAACTAGAAGAAGTAGAGGATTCTTCTGAAGAAGGAGAAGTACTTCGTGAAGCTCTTCGTCTTGGCTTTTTGCCTTTCTTCTCACGATTTCTTTGATTACTGGACGAGTTAGAATGAGCCGCCTCATATCGGGCAACATGTTTGAGGACTTTGTCCAGAGAGGTTACATTTCTCTCCCTGGCAAAGATTCAAATCTCCGGTGAAAGTCCGCCAAGAAACCAGGTAATGGCTTGGGCATCGGAATAACCCACCACCCCAGATTGCTTCAGGACTCGGTTCAATAAGGCCATGAACCGCTCAGAGTAATCTCTCAATTTTTCCTTCTTTCCTCGGTCCAAATCATTAAGTGCCGCGAAGACACTCGTATCATAATCCACTTCCCGAAATCGTTCTAGGAAGCCATTCCGTAAGTCTGCCCAATCTGCTGGGGTAAATCCCTTCTGCATTACATGAGTATACCAACTCCGAGCCTTCTTTTGGTGTAGATTTGGAAAAATCCGCAGTCGATCCGCAGAGTCATGTTCCTTGTTGGCAAAGGAAATGACTTCAAATTCCTCAATGAATTCGTCAAGATCTTTGTCTTGCTCTGTACCTTTATACTTTTGATAAGCATGTCGGGTTACGGGTAACGAAGACATCGTTCAGTGCGGCGGATTTGGGTGTGGTAAGTTTGAACTTATGGGAACCGCAGAGCTACTTGGTATGGATGCCGTGTTGTCTATCCACAGGTTCCAATTTGTCAATTTCAAATTGGGGTCTTCTTTGACAATTTCTTCTTCTCTGGTGTTGTCAACTTCAACCCGATCAGAAGTAAGAGGGTCCACAACTTCAGTCTGATCTTCAAATCTTCTTCGGGATGACCGAGGAATTTTTTGTACCAGATGCTGACACTCTTCTTCCGTAAGTGTTTGCATTGTCTTTTCTTGAATGAACTTCTTAATGAAATTGACTTCCTTTACAGCTTTAGGGGAAGTCGGTGTACTGGGTCGTAGTGCGTATGTCTGCCCGCTCGAGTCTTTCTTGTTCTTGGAAGACGGGGATGAAAAGTAGCCTTGCCAACCTCCTTTGCGTCTCTTTTGGTCAAGTTCGCGCAGAGCTGCTTGTACTTCGTGGAGAAGTTGAAAGTCCAACTCTTCTTGTTTGATTTTGTCTGAAGTGTATGGGGATTTCAAACGTTCATCTTCTTCACGCTGCACTGCTTGTCTTCGAGCTCTCTCTTCCCGTTGTTCTCTTGATGCAGACATTCATATTGTGTGGACACCCAGTTTTGAATTTGGCTTTGTATTCTTCCACTTCCGAGATTTGTATCCCCGGCAGCGGCGCCAAAAATATGTGACAACCCGGCAAATATCACTTTTGCGGTAATCAGGTAAGTAAAGTTTGTTCCCGCAGAGATACTATCCAGAATTGGTCAAATATGAAGTCAAAAGTCACAGTTGCAGTTCTTCTTGATTGCTTCTTTAATCTCTCAGGTAGAAACTACACCCAGAAGAGAGTAACAAGCTCACAATCTTTACAACTTGTCACAAATACACACACATAATCACATCATAGTAAATTCCGAGTACTTCCATCATTGGATCCGATGTTAGCTTCTTCGGCTTCCCTCCAAAGTTACTTTCGGCTCTTCTTTATCCGCAATTTGACTATTCCGTGCTTACTTCGTTTCTTAAACACTACTAACCATAAAAAAAACAAAAAATATGGGTACCATACTCACTCTTAATGATCTCACCTTGGAACCCTAGAAAGCTAACATTCCAGTTCCATACCAAGAATGTGATCCAAAGCCTGCTCATGACCTCAATTCTTGTGATCACATCTAACCTCCAAATTGCATGATTTCTCACTACAAATTTGGAGTTCTTCTTCCTACCTCCCATCTTTCTCTCTTCGACTCTAGGCTAGGGACTATTCTTCCTACTGATTCCTGGATTAATTCTCTTCATTTCCTCTTGACACACCAGCGCGTCTTTGAGTCTACTTCCCTTCCCACAATCTCCTACAAGATGACTTCTTAACAGTGA
The DNA here is from genome assembly GCA_948567375.1 of Lunularia cruciata. Lineage (NCBI taxonomy): Eukaryota > Viridiplantae > Streptophyta > Marchantiopsida > Lunulariales > Lunulariaceae > Lunularia > Lunularia cruciata. Next base: position 12,452,028 of record OX419756.1, read on the forward strand.
TGGAAAATTGCTTGTCATTGCTTCGTCTTTAGCCCAAGTTTTACAGAGTCACACCGTCACCGTCTTTCTTCAATTTGAGTTTCTACCAAGAAATCACACCTCCTGGATGCTCCTATCACTATCAAGTGTCCTTCACGCGTATGACCGCCATTTTTGAACAGTCCCTTCTTGAATGTCTCACCCCAAAGGAAAGTTGTTACACTGTCCTTGCCTTGGGCTGAACACCCCCAAGACAAAGACTCCTTACTTTGGGCTGTATGTTGATAGGGCAATTTGGAGTACCTTGCCTTACGACCCGTAGTCACGTTACCTCGGGTTTCATCTTGAGGACTCTTTTCTTTGCCTTCTTCTGCCATACAAGTGCAAATCAACTTCTCTGTGCACTTCTTCAAAATTTAGAAAAAAACAAAAATGTGGGTACCACAATTCCTCAAATAGACAATTCAAGGTCTTGGATCAAGCATACTTGGATCTGTAGAGCTCACAAGTTAGCCTAGCTTAGAAATTGATCCATATCTAGGGTATGGGGTTGGATTAGGGTACTAAAATTTATAGAGGTTTAAAAAAAGGCATAATAAGCTACTGTGAAATATTTGATTGACTTTGGGTTGATGGAGAGTGATAGCTATTGCAATAAACTCTATTGAAAATACTATAATAAGCATAGGAGCATTTCCATCTTTTATCATAATTGAGTGACTTTTCTCTTATTTGTGTGTCTATGACTAAAGATTGTAGGTTTCTGGAGTGTTTGTGAGGATTAGGTGCACCTCTGATCCAAAAATATTGGGAAAATTACCCAAACCCAGGAGCAAACCCTAAATTAGTGATTTTGAAATTAGGGTAAAAATTACAAAAAACTGGCCAAGTTTGAGAGCTTGTTAGGGGAGTTGTAGTGATCTGATTGTTACGGACCAGGACCTACTCTACCCGATAGAAAGAATACCAAAACCTAGAGTGAAGGGTTCTATTGGTTGGGATCTATGCACGCTCAAAGTAGTAGGGATAGGTTTACCTCCAACTTCTGATCTATAGGCTCCATAGCTAGGCACTCTGTGTGTTCCCAAAGAGAGAAAAGAAAAGCATGATGATGGAGCATGTGGAAGTGGTTGGAACTCCCAAAGGAAGATCACGCCAGGTCCCATTTCATGGTGTATTTGTGTTCTATAGATGTCCAATGAGATGGTAAGTTTAGAGGACTTAGAGTTGGATGATATGAGCATCTCATTTCATTAGGGTTACCTCTTTGTGATCTTTGATCTTGGATAGTTATGCACTCTCTTACTATAGGAACCATCCATATAGTGCTATCCATCCTACCCATGTTCATCCTTATAGGATAGAAAGAGCATCTGTGACAACCAAGTGTAATACCGATAGCTAGATAGATGATCTAGAGATGAAATTTGGTTTGGTAACATCTGAAAGGATGTTATATATGATGGAATAAGTAGATCAGATAGAGGTTTCACCAAAAGAGTACTTCTAATAATAGGTCAAAAACCAAAATATGCTTGGAAACCTTAGAATCAACGGTTAGGCATATGATCTAGAGGTGAAACTTGGGGTGGTGATATTTGGAAAGATAGTACACATGATGGAGAAAAAAGATTACACAAAGGTATAAAAAAAGAGCACTTTTACTAATAGGGCGCAAGCGAAAATAGGCTTGAAAACTTTGGGTCCAATTTTGGAGGCCTAAACCGATGAATTAGGCCTTGAAAATAAGCAGGTTCCTCTCCAATAGAAGAAAGGCTAGCATTCCTTCCCCTTGGTTTGTGTCACCAAGAGCTTTCCAATGGTACCTCAACCATGTGATTCTCAGATTCCTACAAGAAGATTCCGTCTAGTCAAAACTTGTTTGACCAACCAGATGGGATCAGGACCGACATGTCACACATCCAAGCAAGTAATCTAAGGGTGGAGCTTGCTGATAGGTCACCTATCCATGTACCTAATCTTATGGTGGAGCTTCCTTTGAGGACATCCTCTGGCTATATAATAAAGAGAAGGTGCTCCTTTGGAGCATCGGAGGATTGAGTGTGAAATCTTGTTTTCTCTCTTGCATATTTCTCTTGTCCTTAGATTGTTACAATGGTATTAGAGCGGGTGTCTCAATCCAAGAGAGTGGATCACCCCTCTTGGAAGAGCACAAGCTATTGAAATTGAGTAATTTGAGGGAGAGAACATAGTGCAATTGCTAGACTTGGGAATGGCTTTAGAGAGTAGATGGGATGGATGCACCAAGAGGAAAATTTCCTACATATAGCTTCCCATTCTTGAATCCATTCCATTTCAAGATTATATATATCTAGTGTGAGCAAATAAGAGTATTGCTAGTTTATCACTATTGAGCAAAATTCCTAGACAAAGTGATCAATTCACCAAACCCGGTGATTCTACCTATGGTGGTATACAACAAAGAGTGGGATTCGACAATCTACATTTTATTATGATGTTATGGATTTGTGTGACAACTTGGCAAATATCACTTTTGTGGTAATTAGGTAGGTAAAGTTTGTTCTTGTAGAGATATTAGTCAAATTTGGTCAAATACAAAGTCAAATGCCACAATGTAGTCCTTCTTGATTTCATCTTTAATCTCTTAGGTAGCAACTACAGCCAAAAGAGAGTAACAAATATTGACTTGTAGTCTTGTCACAACAATTTGTCACCCATAATCACAACTCTATCAAATTTTTCTAAGCAATCTTGATTGTGATGATTTAGTCTCTCTTGAAATGGCACTTCATTGCAAAACAACTTTGCCTCAGAATTGTGTTCTACCCCTCCATTGAAGCACAACTTCATTGATCAAAATTGCTTCACATCAACTCAGCACTACACTTACAACTGCAAAATACTACCAACAATACCATTCCTCTAAGATCTGTCAAGGCATTGCTTTCATTGCACTTCACTCAGGATCAAATAAACCTTATAAGAAACATGAATATTGAAGTACCTCATATGGTGTTCATCTCCACGCAACAATTGTTGACCAGCAATTGTAAACTCTAGACTCAAAGAGTTGTATGTTTAGCTGAACAACAACCTGCACGTGTACATTTTGTGTGGAGTTTTAGTGCTATCCAAATAGGACAGAGGATATGAAGCATTATGAGTCTTCATGCCAATCCTATAGCAATAATTTTCATAAATAATTCTCCTACATGACATGGAGGGTAATAAATTTACACACATATAATAAGAAAGTAAAATTTTTGAATACATTTATCTATTCTCTAAATTATGAGCATTGAACAACATACTGCAAATGCCTACTTTAAATAGATAGAGCTTTTTAATAGTTATCTAAAAATTATAGCATTCTACAACAACTTGTAGATCCAAAATGACAATGCACCTCTTCATATCTGCCATTCCAAGTCTCAAATCTGTTACTACTCTGATCCAATGTCTACTTCTTCCTTGGCTTACAAACCCAAAGTAACCTCACACGCTACTCTATCCTTGGGTTTTATAACTACTTAATCTTCTACCAATTTTAACACTTCTTCACTCATTCCCGTCATGGGCAATCTGCATACATCTTCTCCCTGCAACCCAGATTTCTCTAATATTTCCAATGGCAACTCCAAAGATATCTATACTCCTATCTCTTTTACTTTGGGCTTTGCTCTTACATCCTTCCAAAGTTTATCTTTCTCTAACTTAACTAAATCTAATTTATTCATGATATTGTCCCCACTTCCAATATCTTCCTATCCACATGAGTTTTGAGACTAATCAGCAAAGCATTCAAGTCCTTATCCTTTGCATTTCTTCTCCTCATCTCCTGCACCAATAATCTTAACTCATGCAATCTTGTTTCTTCAATCCTTACATAGGCTTTAGTAGTCAGCATTGCATTCATCTTCACTATGATCTCCTTCAGTGGCTTGAGCCTCATCCTTCCCTCATGTTCCTTATCCGCCTGCCAAGTCTTCCTTATCTATTGCCAATTCTACCTTGAATTAGGCCTTCACATTCTACTTCTCCTTCTCTTTCTGCACTATCTTCTCTTCTAGATTACGAAGGAACTCCCTCAATCTTTCTTCTTCTCTATACTTCAATGTTAACTCTCTTTGCCAAGGCTGCTTCTTCTCTTCTACACTCTGCATCACTCTATCGAGCTCTTGCTCATTCTCTACTACCTTTGCCATAGCGTGGATGATTTCTAATTGTGAATCAGCAAACTAATGTTTCAAGATTTCATGCTCAGCTATTTGCCTTTCCTTGGCTATGACATTCTGCTCTATTATTCTCTCTTTACTTCCCACTTCTCTCTTTAAGTTCTCTATTACCTGATTTTGTACTATTGCATCTACTTGTAGTACTTCCTTCTGCTCCTCTCCTATGGTTATGCTCTCCTTCAACTTTGAGTGCTCTTCTTCTAACCTCACTAACACCTGCAACACAGTCTTTACCTCCAAACACTCCAACTGCATCTCTTTCTTCACCCATGGGGTAGAAGTCATATGTCAAGAAGTATAAGTTTGCTTGGTTGTGATCTTTTTTGTTGTTTGATATGCCCACAATGCAATGTTGTCGGGAAAAAAATTCACAACTATCATTGGTGCCATTTGGTGTGGGCTAGGGATTCCTTCCATGAGACCTTAGCTCAAGAGTCTCTTTGTGCTACTCAACACTTGGAGCTTAATTTTGTGATACACCAACCCGTGGCTTATTAATAGTACTGGAATCTTGAGAATATGCTTTGAGTTTCATTGAACAGATAATTTGTGTGAGAGTATTTTAGTTAGGGCATTTTTCTTCTTGAGCCAAAAAGTCACGGAAGTTATATTTGGTGCTTTTGATCAAATGAGCTTTGAGCACTTTTTATGTTGAGTAATGAAGAAAAGAAAGAGAAGAGGGTTTTGAGAGTGGCTGTTTTGACAAAGGGACAAAGGAGGATTTTCTTGAGTTTTGAGAATGGTTTAAGGATTGTAATAGGAAAAAGAAAACTCCAAAAGGTAGGCTGTTTGGAGGGACATGGAGACAGAGGGAAAGAGGAAGGGTTTTTGAAAGTGTTGCCTTGGACTGGAGGGACTAGGAGAAGGAGAGGACATAGTTTTTGAGGATGGCTACCTTGGTCTGTGACAGGAGGAGAGAGGGAGATTTTTGAATGCATGGAGTATGCAAGAGTGAGGAGTGTGGACATGAGAATTTTTGCAAGGGAAGTAGGAGTAAGAGAGGAGGAAGCAATAGAGAAATTTCATAGGGAAGCTATGGCTGGAGAGTGCAAGGCAAGAGAAATTTTGTAGGGAAGCTGAGGCCTTGAGAGTGCAGGGCAAGAGAGGATTTTTGCAGGTATGCAAGGGAGTGCAGGACATAGGAAAGTGAGAGGGATTTTCACATGATGTAGGGCTTGCTGAAGAGTTGACAAGGCAAGAAAATCTCACAAAGGTGAAGAGAGGAGAGTGAAAGGGTTTTTAGGAAATGCTTGTGCTAGACAACGGGAGAGGGGCAATTTTTGAAATGCTTTTGTGCAAGACAGTGGGAGAAGAAAGCAAGGCTGGGCAGGAAATTTCAAAATTGTGGAAGGGTTGGCAAGAGAGAAATCTCGTGGAGTTGAAAGGTGGACAGAGAGGCATTTTTTGAAAGTAGGGCTTGCTGGAGAGTGTGTGGATGGGAAAAAAATTCCCATCCACACATTTTTTGAAAGTGAAAAGAATTTGGTGAGGACAACAAGAAAGAATTTTTGCAAGAATGTGAGAGCTGGAGAGATAAGGGCAAAAGAAGGGGGTTCTTTGAATGACAAGAGAGAAGGATGCGCATGAATTTTTGAATTGAGACAGGGTGTGCATGAGAGGGGAAAATTTTGGAAGTGCTCTTGTGCATGATAGTGGAAGAGGAAAGCAGGGTGATGTGCAGGAATTTTTGAATTGAAATAGGGTGTGCAAGAATAGGGAGAAATTTTGAATTGCCTTGGCATGACAGAGGGAGAGTGTAAGAGAGGAGAGTATTTTTTGCATGAGGGGGAAGTCTAGACAAGAGCATGCCAGAGGAACATTTTTGCAAAAGAAAGTTTTGCAGGAAGTATGCATTGAGAGTGTGCAGGCCAGAGGAGAGAAATTTTTTGCATGAAGTATGTCTTGAGAGTGCAAGACATGAGAGGTCTTTTCCATGAAGGAAGAGTCAGGACTAAGAAGGAGATATAGGGCTGGACGGAGACTATTTTTGAATGTTGGAAGGAGAGAAGGGAGATTTCAAGGATTTTCTATTCAGCTTGGTGAATGACAATGAGAAGAGAGGGGTAAATTTGAATTAGGTTTGCTTGCCTTGGACAGTGATAGGAGAGAGAATTTGAGAGTCAGGATTTGCCTTGCACTAGATAAGAGCAGGAAGGAGAGCAGGGAGATTTCAGGGATTTTCTGTTCAGCTTGGTGAATGATAGTGAGAAGAGGGATAAATTTGAATTAGGAAGGAGAACAGGGAGAATTTTGAAGGTTTTTGTACAGTTAGTGAATGACCATGAGAAGAGAGGAAGAAAATTCAAATTAGGTTGGCTTGGTCCTTCATGGAGGCTGGAGAATGAGTTTGAGAGGATTAACTTGTCCTTTGATAGGAAATTAAATTTCAAGTTTATGCTAGATTTGGTTGTGGAGAGTGTTGACAGATTAGATTTCTTCAAGGAGAGGCAGGACAGAAGAGAACTCCCAAAGGAGAGACCGGACAAAGGGAGGACCTGAGGTGGCTCATGAGACAGCTGTGAGAAGATAGGAACGCAACGGACTGTAAGAGATAGGGAATGGGTCTTGGTTGATGCTGTCTTTTGTTTTGCTTGGACAATTGGAACTTAGGTGATCCTTGTTTGGTCTGGAGTTGGGTATTCTCCAGTGTTATAAATTGCAAGGCTGGTGATGTGATGTATTTGTGGTTCTCCATGATTAAATGTGTATATATCAATCTGTGAAAGTGTCAAGGAAGACTCTATTCTATGAGCTCCCAGTCATGCTACATAAGGAGATCCTTCCCACTATCTAGTCACGCTAATCTGAAATTGGCTTACGGGTTATGACTTGTTAGACAAAAATTCACTGTCACCCCATTAAATATAAACTCATCTCTAACTAACTCAAATATTAGCTAGTGAACCTAGACAAACAATAATTCTGGACAAGACCAACTCAAGAACCATAACAAGAGGACTGTCGACCAGATAGGAGTGCAAAAGTAGGTCCTTGAATAGCAAGGTGTGAGCTTGTGATAAATAGAGCCATTTAGTCACAAGCAGCTAGGTGCTAGTGCAACCTTGACACCGACCACCCCGTGACAACAGAAAGAATCCAAAAGAAGACAATATGGACAACTGAGCACAAGCAGCTATGTGCACGATGTTGTACTTTTCTTTTCTCTCTCTAGGAACACATAGGATGCCTAGTTGTGGAGACTACAGATCAGAGGATGTAGGTAGGCCCATAACTACTCGTCTGAACACACATGTTACCTAACCGCCGGAACCCTCCTCTCTCTTGTAACCAGTATTTTTGATATTGGGAAGGGTAGTGATGGGCAACCTAACCTGTCATCAAAACACACACTCCTGGTCTGCTATTCATCACTTCCAGCATTACCAAGGAGAAATACATAACACTCATAGAAGGAAATAACCTAAGTGCAACACCTGCTATCGTGGGGAACATTTGGTCTTGAGAGTGCGCCAAGCACATGGCTGCTTGTGCTTAGTTTTCCTTACTGTCTTTCTTTTGGATTTTCCTGTAGACTGACATTCCTTCCCTACTCCTGGATTGTCGGGAATTTGTCTCTATATGAACTTGTTTTAGTTTCCTTGAGGTTGGCTCTCCCTGAAGGTTTTGTTTATCCTTGACTTTTGCAAAACTAATCTTGTCATGCGAGTCTGGTGTTATGGTTTCTACCTCTGCCTGGTCTCATATTCTATTTTCACGTCAAGTTCAAGCTATGGTTTGGGATCTGGCAGTTCATAGACCTAGGTCAGGTGGCCCTTTGATAAAATAAAATAAATAAAATAAACGACAACTGAGTGATCTAACTGAACATAAACCCGGGCACCCACATCATTTAATTATGCTATTCACTTGGACCGGACTAAGAGCTCCTAGAATGGAGTTTTCCTCAACTCTAGTCACAACTCATAACACAAATCTGCTTCCAAGACTTATCATTCACAAGAATTTCAACAACAAAGTTCACAAGGTTGAATAAGTCAAATAGTTCTAGTCAAGGCAATGCCTGCCCTAAGGTTGCAACTGCTCATCAACTCAGCCCGGCACTTCACATATACTCTGTCCGACAGCAGACAAGGCAACTCACCCTCCAAACCTCTTCATTCTCCTATGCCTTGTTTTGCAGATCGGATCACTCCATTCAGACAGGCCAACCAACTTTGAATATTTTCTTGCCCTTGCTCCAGATGAACTGATCCACTTTGAAATTCTCCTCCTCTTCTTCCTGACTTTGGGAGATATCCTTTGGCAACTTCTGCAGCAAATCCCCTTCAGACCTGCAAAAAATTCTCTACTGTCTGAATCTCTTGTCCTCTTGCTTCCATGCAAAAGTTTGTTCTCTTCAACTTCTGCCCAAACCCTTTCAGACTTGCGAAAACTTCTCTTCTGTCCAAGCACTTCCTCTCCTGCACAATTGTTCATTCCTTCGAGAGAAAAACCTTTTTCTCCCCTACACTTTCAAGCACTGCCTACAGCAAGACTCTCCTGCAAACTTCAAAAATTCACCAATTGGTCCCCTCTCAGACCTCAGGCATCTTGAAAATCCTTCCCTTGGTCCAAGCATAGCTTACAGCATTTCAAAAATCTTTCAGTCCTCAACACTCTTCACCAAACTTCAAAAATTCACCCACTGGTCCTATCTCAGACCTCATGCATCTGGAAAATCCTTCCCCTGCTCCAAGCACAGCCTACAGCATTTCAAAAATCTTTCAGCCCTAAGACTCTCCTGCAACTTCAAAAATTCACCCACTGGTCCAATCTCAGACCTCAAGTGTGACAACCCGGCAAATATCACTTTTGCGGTAATCGGGTAAGTAAAGTTCGTTCCCGCAGAGATACGAGTCAGAAATGTCCAAATACAAAGCAAAGTAACAATTTCAGTTCTTCTTGAGTTCTTCTTTAGTCTCTCAGGTAGAAACCACACCCAGAAGAGAGTAACAAGCACTGACTCGCAGTCTTGTCACAAATTAACACTCCATAATCACAACTCCATCAATTATTTCCAAACAATCTTGATTTGTGATGATTCAGGCTCTCCCAAAAACGGCACTTCACTGCAAAACGACTTCGCCTCAGAATTGTGTTCTACCCCTCCATTGAAGGCACAACTTCCTCGAACAAAATTGCTTCACATCAACTTCGCACTACACTCACAAATGCAGAATGCTACCAACACTACAATTCCTCTCAGATCTGTCAAGGCATTGCTTCGATTGCACTTCACTCAGGATCAAACACACAGAATGAAGATCAAGGCTGTGGAATCCAACATCCAACAAGCACTCTGACTGCACTTCAAATTTCTCCAAACATTCACAAACACAATTGCAAAGTTGATACTCGGAATCAAGCTCAAGCGACGAGCACTGCTTCACAGCACTTCGCTTTATCTATTCTCAGAAATAATGAGCTCTGAACAACAATTTCCTGCAAATGCCACTCTTAAATAGTGAAGCAATCGACAGTTCTAACAACTATACCGTTTCTACATCAACTGTTCTAACCTGCAGATCCGAAATGACAATGCACCTCTTCATATCTGCCCCTTCAAATCTCAAATCGGTTACTAATCCGATCCAATGTCTACTTCTTCCTCGGCTTTCAAACCCGAACCCGAAGTAATCTTACTTCCTACTATTCTGTCCTCGGGTTTCACAACTCTTACATCTTCTACCAGATCCAACAATTCTCTTTCCTGATCTGAAATTGCACTAGCGGGTAATCTATCTAACTCTTCATCTTTCGACCCACTCTTCTCTACTGTCGCTGAGGCCAACTCCGAAGACATTTGGATCCCGATGTTATCTACGTCGGGTTTTGCTTTAACATCCTGCCGAAGCTTTTCTAACTCTATTCTTACTAAGTCTAATCTAATTGCGATATTGTCTTCTACTTCTAAGATCTTCCTATCTACACGAGTTCTCAATTTAATCAACAAGGCATTCAAATCTGTATCTTTCGCTTGCCTTCGCCTCGTCTCCTGCACTAACAGCTTCAACTCGTGCAGACGTGCTTCTTCAATTCGAACGCTGGTCTCTGTACTTAGCATCACATTTACCCTGAGGACTATCTCCTGCAATGGCTCTAATCTTGTCTTCCTTTCGCGTTCCCGATCTGCAAGCCATTCCTCTCTGTACATTGCCAACTCTTCTTCAAATTCGGCCTTCACCGCATCCTTCTCTTTCTCCTTCTGTGCAACCTTTTCTTCCTGATTACGAAGTAAGTCTCGTAATCTCTCTTCTTCTCCATATCTCGCAGCCAACTCTCGCTGCCAGAGTTGCTTCTTCTCCTCCATACTCTCCATCACTCGATTGAGCTCTTGATCCTTCGATGCTACTCTCACCATAGCATGGATGAGCTCTACTCTTGAATCAGCAAACTGCTGCTTCAAGATTTCAAATTCAGCTACTTGTCTCTCCCTTACGATGTCACTCTTCCTCGCAAGATCCTCTCGATAGCTCACTTCTCTCCTCAGGTCTTCGATTACCTGACTTCTCTCCACTGCTTCCACTTGCAGTACTTCTCTCTCCTTCTCACCTCGGGTTATACTCTTCTTCAACTCCGAGTTTTCTTCTTCTAATCTCGATACCACCTGCAATACAGTCTTTACCTCTGGACAAGTCGACTGCATCTCCTTCTTCTTCTTCTCCAACTTCACCAATAACGGGCATACTACCATCTGCAGGTAATCTACTCCATTACTGATACCTTTGTCCTCTCTCGAAGTAGTCTCTCGTCTTTCTTCGTGTTCTCCCGATTCTCGCCTTCTTCTCTGGAGCCTTCGTATCGGAATTGATGCTTCACTGCCCGAGCTTCCTTCTACTTCTTCTTTCACTCTACTCGGTCCCGCTTCCCCCTTCGCCTTACGTCTCGAGCAAATTCCTCGCTGTACTGCAATCTTCTTCTCCTCGAGCACCGGTACTTCGTCTTCTAGCGCCGCATTGTCTTCGGCTTTTACCTCGGCTTGAATTTCTTCTTTGTATTCTTCAGGTGTTGGTGCTGAGGTCATTTCTCCACCGACTTCACTATCACTGCTTGTATCTCCACTTTGCAGTGTCAGCTCAGGTTCCTCCTCACGTTCCGAGTCCTCCGTCTTGAGCTCAGCTTCGCCTTCTGAGTCTTCATCTTATGAGTCAATCACTACCATTCCTCGCCTCGGGTTATTTTTTTGCATCTTCCAAGGTTTCTTGTTTTCTTCGGCGTCTGCTTGCCGAGTTCTCTTCTTTGTCGGGGTACTTTCAACGACCTCCACTTTCTTCCCTGTCTTCGCGTAGTAATCGTCTGCGCTCCGGATTTGGAGAATGTATTGCTGCTCCTCCGCGTCGACTTCTCTTCTCAAATCAGGATGGAAATGAGACACCATTCGATTACGCTCAGTGACATTGAGCAGATTTAACCTGAGGTAAAAGTGGGCTGCAAATGGTACGATGTAGTGTGGAGGCGACTTATCTCGCAGATTCCACACCATCTGCCTCGTTCTTCCATGAAAGCACCTTGCCCAATTTATCGATTCTCCTGCAAATAACTTGTGAAAGAACACCGCTTGGTGTTTCATCACATAGGTAGTTCTCTCCGGCTTCAGGAGGGCCATTAGTGCACTCACAATTCCCCTCCTCACTGGGTCCTTATAACTCTCAACTTTATACCCATTCTTCGTCCTCTTCGACGAGAAGGCTTCTCTCACCTCCTGCGTTTCTTGAGCTATCTCTCCTTTCCCCAAGAACGTGGCCCCCTGCTCCGAGCCTGCCTCCTTCCCGAGTACAAGTCTCCAATCCGACTCTGTCCAGCAAGCCGGATTTCCTCTCTTCCCTTCTTCCTCGGGACCATCGAGACATTTACTCTTGATGATTTCTGTCATGAATCCTGGAAAACTTATGTTCCAATTCCATGCCAGAAAGGTGATCCGAAGTCGGCTCAAGACTTCGATCCTCGCTACTACATCTACTCTCCGAATTGCATGATTTCTCACTGCAAATTCGGAGTTCTTCCCTCCTCCCATCTCTTCTGCTTTCTTTCGGTCTCTCGATTTCTCTCTCTCGACTTCTCCCTTATGCACTAACCCGAGGCCAACGCTATGTCCCTTTCCCCGATCACCTGCAAGACGACTCCTCAACGGCGAAGGAAAATTGCTCGACATTTCGTCGTTGCAGTTTCGATTTTTATAGAGTTGCACTTCTTCGTCTTCCGTCACTTTGAGTTTCTACTGAGAAATCACACCTCCTGCATGCACCTGTCATTGTCGCCTCACCTTCACGCGTATGAGCCGCCAATTTTGAAACCGCCCCTTCTTGAATTTCTCGCCCCGACGAAAGGTTGTTAGACTGTCTTTGCCTCGGGTTGAGCTCCCCGCCCCCAATCCGAAGACAATTTACTTTGTATTGTTTGCTGACACGGCATTTCAGAGTACTTCGCCTTATGACCAGAGGTCACTTTACTTCGGGTTTCACCCCGAAGACAATTTTCTTCGTCTTCTTCGGCCAACCAAGCGCAATCCGACTTCTCTATACACTTCTTCTGCTTTATTTTGAAAAAAACAAAAAATGTGGGCACCACATACCCCCTCCCTCAAATGTGAGCGTCCCCGCAAACATAGACCTCGGGTGTCTTAGAAACTTCCGAGTCTATGGTCCAATATCTCCAAACTCTCCACCCGTTTACTCGAGTGGCAAAAGGATTACCTTCCAAATTGACGAGTTGCAGGGATCCATTTTCGTAAAGATGACGAACTCGATAGGGACCCATCCATCGCAAATGCAACTTGCCTGGAAAAAATATTTGGCGATTATCATATAACTAAACCAAATCCCCTTCTCGTATAGTCACAAGCTTGATTCTCTGATCGTGCCTGACTTTCCGCTGTGCTTGTACTTCTTTTGTGGTTTGCATTGCATCGTCTCTTTTCTCTTGTAACCACATCAGTTGTTGAATCCGAAGATCCTGACTTTCCTCTTCCGACATTCGTTCTTTGCACAGGACTCGATAAGTCGGAACTTCAAATTCAACTGGCAGTATGGGGTGCAAGCCATATGTCAAGAAGTATGGAGTTTGTTTGGTTGTAATCTTCTCTGTTGTCCGATAGGCCCATAATGCGGCTGGTAATTTTGTATCCCAGTCATAGGCATAATTGACAGTCACCTTATTCAAAATTTTACAAAGTAACCCATTCGCTTTTTCCGTTAAGCCATTCGCTTTTGGGTTATAAGGAGTCGTCTTCCGATGTTTAATCTGAAAATACTTGGTTAACTCCTCTATTACAGAGTTCAAAAAATGTGTTCCTCGGTCACTGACCAATTCCAGAGGACACCCATATCGGGAGATGATGTTTCGAAAGAAAAATTCCGCCACAATTTTAGCATCATCTCTGCGAGTTGCTTCCGCTTCAACCATCTTGGTAGCGTAATCAGTGCAAACCAAAATATATCGCTTTCTTGTGACTCGGGTTACTGGTTGAATGGGACCCACAAAATCAATACCCCATTTCTCAAAGGGGGCCAAAGGCAAAATTGGTTTCAAAGGCCATTGAGAAGTGGCCGTCTGCTTCCCCGTTCTCTGACACGCATCACAGCTTCGAATATGAGCATGTACATCTTTGTACATTGTAGGCCACCAATACCCTACCGAAAGAATTTTCTTTACAGTATTCTTCAAAGCATAGTGTCCTCCCGATGCCTCGGAGTGTAAAGATTCAATTACTCCTCCTACTTCGTATGACTCCAAGCATCGCCGAAGTACTTCATCTTCGCCCATCTTAAATAAAATTCTGTGTTTAAGCTGGTACGGCCCCATTTTCCGGGAAAGACTGCCCGCTGTTCCGGATCCATCCCCTCAGGACAATGGAGAGTATTCAGATAATTATATTCATCTGCATACCTCGTACTTCTCATTGCTGATAAGTGATACAACTCTTCGTCAGGAACCGATCGTCAATTTCCCACTCCTGGTCTTGAGTGTCTAACCGGGACAGGAAGTCCGCATTCGAATGCAAAGCTCCCTTCCTTACTTGTATAGTATACGTGAACTCTTGTAATAACAAGATCCATCTTGCAATTCGTCCCGATAAATCTGCCTTCTTGACCAGATGTTGCAATGCATAATGGTCAACATAGAAGACAAACTCATACCCCAACAAATAATGCCAAAATTTCTTGCAGGCATACACCATTCCGAGTGCTTCTCTTTCCGTCGTTGAATAATTCTTTTCAGAAACTGAAAGTTGTCGGCTGGCGTAATACACCGGGTAGTCTTTCTCCTTCTCGTCCTTTTGACTTAAGACAACCCTGATGGCCATGGACGAAGTATCCACATACACATGAAAAGGGGCGTCCCAATTTGGGGCCCTCATGACTGGTGCTTCAACCAGTTTCTTCTTCAACACCTGGAAGGCTTCTTCTTGATGTGCTTCCCACAGATAGTCTTCGGATTTCTTCAGAAGCTTTGTAAGTGGTGTAGCAAGCACTGCATAGTTTGACACAAAGCGTCTGTAATATCCGACATGTCCCAAGAAGGCTCTCAGCTCCCGGATGTTCTTCGGGGATTCCAAAGCTGCGATTATTTTAACCTTCTCAACATTGACTTCAATACCTCGGCTTGACACCCGATGCCCCAGAAGAATTCCCTCCTTCATTGCGAAGAAGCATTTCTCCGGGTGTAATGACAAGCCGGCAAAATGACACCTTTCAAACGTTTGGCAAAGGTAATCTCTATGTACATCCCGTCGTCCAAACACACAAAAGTCATCAATAAAAACTTCGACAAATTTGCGCAAGAAATCTTTAAAGATCGAATTCATCATCCGTCGGTCAGTAGCGGGAGCATTACACAACCCAAAGGGCATTTGATTGTAAGTGAAAGTGCCCCAATCGGTCGTGAATGTAGTTTTATCCTTGTCTTCTTCTCGAATGGATACTTGATTGTACCCTGAAAATCCATCGAGAAAACTATAACAATGATGCCCAGCCACCTGGTCTAAGATTGTATCGGTAAAAGGCAAGGGATGATGATCTTTCCTTGTGACTGCGTTCAATTTTCAAAAGTCTTGGCACACTCGGATCTTCCCTGTTTTCTTCTTTGGGACAATGACAATGGGGGAGACCCATTCACTGCTTAAGACAGGGAAGATGATTCCGGCCCCTAAGTACTTATCGATTTCATCTTTTACCAAGAGCAAGTACTTCGGGTTCAAGCGGTATTGTCGCTGCCGAACCGGAACTGCACCTTCAATCAAATCAATCCGGTGTTCTCCAAATTCTCGTGGAATACCCGGCATTTGATCAATCGACCAGGTGAATACATCCTGGAATTCTATAAATAGGCCAGTGTATCCTGCCAACTCCTCCGAAGTAACTGTCTTCAAGATTTTTAAAATTTTTCCTTCCGTGAGTGACACCTCTTGACAGTCATCGGGGTTGATGACTCCTTCAACGTGGCTTACTCGGCTTATCCCAAGGCAAGCGGCCATCAAACCCCCTCCTTCCAAGTCAGGTTCACCCGAGGCGAGGTCATATGGATCTTCATCGTCAGCCTCTACCTCGTAGCATTCCAAGTAATTAACTTGGACTTCTTCTTCGGATTTGTCTGAAGACAAAGACGATGAATCTTCAAACTCGTCCTCCTCTTCTGACAAACTTGTTTCCCCAAAATGGGGAACCTTCGTCCAACTCACAGTCACCAGCTTCTGATCCTTGGACGAAATGTCCTTGAATCTTAACTTCTGCTGATGCCAATCCACTACAACTTGGGCACTATACAACCAGGGTCTGCCGATCAACAGAGGGTAACCAGTTTTTGTCACTGGCCGCAACACGATGTAATTCAACTTGAAGGGTACCCCTCCAATGATCGTGGTAATGTTCGACAGCATGCCCAAGGGCCGTCTCCTGGTTTGGTCTGCAAACTTCAAAACTCGGGGTGTTGGTTCAAACGTATGATACCCGAGTCGATTCGCAGTATCTTCAGTCATGACATTCACACCGGACCCAGAGTCAATGGGTATCAATGTGATCATGCAACCTGCAATCTCCGCGTCTACCTCGGGAGATCCTAAATCTTCTTGTTCATTACGATAGATAGCAGGCAGGTCCTTCTTTGACATCAACCTCACCTTCTTGAGGGCCGAATTAAGCTGTCTCTTGTACAGCTTGTTATCTTCCCACAATTGCTTAAATGTAACATTGGCATTTGTGGTGGCCAAGTCGGCTATAATATCATATTGGGGAACTCCTCCCAATTTGACCGTCTTCGTCTTCGGCTTTGAGTCCGAGGACTCTCCATGCTCCCTCTTGACGTCAGGACGCTTCAAAATGGTGACGGGCTTGCTGTTGGCCTTAACCCGAGGTTCCTTGGGTTGGCCTACCTCGGCTTGAATCAGACCCTTTACTTCGGATCGGATGTCCGCCGGAAAAATTGGAGACTTCGTCCTCGTCTCTTCTTCCAAACTTAGTTCCCAAATCCTGAGTAATGCCTCCGTTAATTCTTTTTGCAAGGCTTTAGCTTTAGCTTTTGCAAGGATCTTTTCCTCCTTGGCCGAAAGAATTGCTTTTGGGCGCTATCTCTTCGCCTTTCGGGAAGACGACGAGGTCGTACTTAGTTCTTCGGGATCACGCTTCTTCTTGGTGGAGCGTGTCTCAACTTTCAAAATTTCAAGGTCTGGCCATTCTCCTTCTGAGGCCGAACTCCCTTCGTGAGGTCTTTCTTCCTCAAGAGTTATACAATTCACATTCGTATCCCCCTTCGGCTGAAGTGCTGCACGCTCAGCGGGGGTCTGTACATATTTTACAAGAGGCTTTGGGTTCGGCGGGTGAGGGCATTGGTTGCCCGTATGCCCCGATCCTTTACAATTTCCACACAGGGGAACATACCCAATTTGCCTTCTTGGCTCGGGACAATTTGGAGACCAATGTCCCATCGAGCCACAATTATAACAGGCTCCGGACGCAACATTCTGAGGGCGATTTTGGTTGCTCATCGGTGGTCTTCGTGCAGGAGCATTGGGGTTATACTCCCTGGGTCCCAACCTCGGACCTTGATATGATGTGCTCGGTTGAGGCTGTACTTCCTGAGTTTGATACACCGTCTCTTTGTCATCATCTTGGTTCCATCCCGGAACCCAATCAATTTGCTGCACCGGAAATGCATTACGAGTATTGCATTCTGTGTTGGCGTGGCCGGATTTTCCACAGGCGGTGCACCACACATTAGATCATCCAAATGCGGGGGCCTTTCTTTGGTCCTTAGCCCCAATCATCTGGATCTTGAAATCCAAAAAATCCTTGATGAGGGCATCCAACTTCGTATCCGCCTTATGTACACTCTTGGCTGGTGACGTCACTGGTTTCTTGGCTCCACGTCTTCTGACTCGTCTTGGCTTTGATTCTTCTTCGGATTCCGAAGAAGAGCTTGAAGACATAGAGGATTTGTCCGAAGAAGGGGAGGTACTGCGCGAAGCTCTCCTTCTGGGCTTCTTGCCCTTCTTCTCCCGATTTCTCCGGTTACCGGCAGAGTGAGAGTGTGCCGCTTCATAATGAGCGACATGTTTGAGTACCTTATCGAGGGAAGTTACGTTCCTCTCCCTGGCAAAGATTCGTATCTCGGGTGACCGGCCCCCGAGGAACCAGGTAATGGCTTGGGCATCGGAGTATCCCACCACCCCCGATTGCTTGGGAACTCGGTTTAGTAATGCCATGAACCGCTCAGAGTAGTCTCTCAACTTCTCCTTCTTGCCTCGGTCCAAATTGTTTAGTACCGCGAAGACACTCGTATCATAGTCAACCTCCCAAAATTGTTCCAGGAAGTTGTTTCTCAAGTTTGCCCAGTCCGATGGTACAAACCCCTTCTGAGTCACATGCGTGTACCAGCTCCGAGCTTTCTTGCGAAGTAGACTTGGAAAAATTCTTAGTCGATCCGCCGAGTCATGCTCCTTGTTAGCAAAGGAGATGACTTCGAATTCTTCAATGAATTCATCGGGGTCTTTGTCTTGTTCCGTCCCCTTATACTTCTGATAGGCATGTCGGGTGACAGGAAGCGAAGTCATCGTTTGATGCACTGGGATCGGCTGAGGGAATGTAGAACTTGACGGAACGGAAGAATTGGCTGGAATTGACGCCGTGTTGTCAGCCCAGGGATTCCAATTCGTCAAATTCAACACAGGGTCTTCTTTGACAATTTCTACTCTGAGAGGGTCGACTTCAACCCGAGTGGAAGATTCAGGATCAACACCTTCAATAAGTTCTTCCAAATTCCTTCGGGACAACCGAGGAATCGTTCGTAGAAGATGTTGACACTCGTCTTCAGTAAGTGTGCGTGCAGTCTTTTCTCGAACAAAGGTCTTCAAGGAAACAACTTCCTTTACAGCTCTAGGGGAAGTTGGGGTACTGGGCCGCAATGCATATGTTTGCCCACTTGATTCTTTCTTCTTCTTGGAAGAAGAGAGAGATGCGAAGTAGCCTTTCCAACCGCCTTCGCGTTTCTTGTGATCACGTTCTCGCAGGGCTTCTTGCACTTTGTGAAGGAGTTGAAACTCCAACGCCTCTCGCTCAGTTTCGTCAACGATGGATGGGACGTTCAGACGTTCGTCTTCTTCACGCTGAAGTGCTCATCTTCAGGCTCTCTCTTCCCGTTGTTCTTTCAATCCAGACATTCATATTGCCTTGATACCCAGTGTTCAATTTGGCTTTGTATTCTTCCACTTCCGAGATTTGTATCCCCGGCAGCGGCGCCAAAAATCATGTGACAACCCGGCAAATATCACTTTTGCGGTAATTGGGTAAGTAAAGTTCGTTCCCGCAGAGATACAAGTCAGAAATGTCCAAATACGAAGCAAAGTAACAATTTCAGTTCTTCTTGAGTTCTTCTTTAGTCTCTCAGGTAGAAACCACACCCAGAAGAGAGTAACAAGCACGGACTCGCAGTCTTGTCACAAATTAACACTCCATAATCACAACTCCATCAATTATTTCCGAACAATCTTGATTTGTGATGATTCAGGCTCTCCCGAAAACGGCACTTCACTACAAAATGACTTCGCCTCAGAATTGTGTTCTACCCCTCCACTGAAGGCACAACTTCCTCGAACAAAATTGCTTCACATCAACTTCGCACTACACTCACAAATGCAGAATACTACCAACACTACAATTCCTCTCAGATCTGTCAAGGCATTGCTTCGATTGCACTTCACTCAGGATCAAACACACAGAATGAAGATCAAGGCTGTGGAATCCAACATCCAACAAGCACTCTGACTGCACTTCAAATTTCTCCAAACATTCACAAACACAATTGCAAAGTTGATACTCGGAATCAAGCTCAAGCGACGAGCACTGCTTCACAGTTATCTATTCTCAGAAATAATGAGCACTGAACAACAGTTTCCTGCAAATGCCACTCTTAAATAGTGAAGCAATCGATAGTTCTAACAACTATACCGTTTCTACATCAACTGTTCTAACCTGCAGATCCGAAATGACAATGCACCTCTTCATATCTGCCCCTTCAAATCTCAAATCGGTTACTAATCCGATCCGATGTCTACTTCTTCCTCGGCTTTCAAACCCGAACCCGAAGTAATCTTACTTCCTACTATTCTGTCCTTGGGTTTCACAACTCTTACATCTTCTACCAGATCCAGCAATTCTCTTTCCTGATCTGAAATTGCACTAGCGGGTAATCTATCTAACTCGTCATCTTTCGACCCACTCTTCTCTACTGTCGCTAAGGCCAACTCCGAAGACATTTGGATCCCGATGTTATCTACGTCGGGTTTTGCTTTAACATCCTGCCGAAGCTTTTCTAACTCTATTCTTACTAAGTCTAATCTAATCGCGATATTGTCTTCTACTTCTAAGATCTTCCTATCTACACGAGTTCTCAATTTAATCAACAAGGCATTCAAATCTGTATCTTTCGCTTGCCTTCGCCTCGTCTCCTGCACTAACAGCTTCAACTCGTGCAGACGCGCTTCTTCAATTCGAACGCTGGTCTCTGTACTTAGCATCACGTTTACCCTAAGGACTATCTTCTGCAATGGCTCTAATCTTGTCTTCCTTTCGCGTTCCCGATCTGCAAGCCATTCCTCTCTGTACATCGCCAACTCTTCTTTGAATTTGGCCTTCACCGCGTCCTTCTCTTTCTCCTTCTGTGCAACCTTTTCTTCCTGATTACGAAGTAAGTCTCGTAATCTCTCTTCTTCTCCATATCTCGCAGCCAACTCTTGCTGCCAAAGTTGCTTCTTCTCCTCCATACTCTCCATCACTTGATCGAGCTCTTGATCCTTCGATGCTACTCTCGCCATAGCATGGATGAGCTCTACTCTTGAATCAGCAAACTGCTGCTTCAAGATTTCAAATTCAGCTACTTGTCTCTCCCTTACGATGTCACTCTTCCTTGCAAGATCCTCTCGATAGCTCACTTCTCTCCTCAGGTCTTTGATTACTTGACTCCTCTCCACTGCTTCCACTTGCAGTACTTCTCTCTCCTTCTCACCTCGGGTTATACTCTTCTTCAACTCCGAGTTTTCTTCTTCTAATCTCGATACCACCTGCAATACAGTCTTTACCTCTGGACAAGTCGACTGCATCTCCTTCTTCTTCTCCAACTTCACCAACAGCGGGTATACTACCATCTGTAGGTAATCTACTCCATTACTGATACCTTCGTCCTCTCTCAAAGTAGTCTCTCGTGTTTCTTCGTGTTCTCCCGATTCTCGCCTTCTTCTCTGGAGCCTTCGTATCGGAATTGATGCTTCACTGCCCGAGCTCCCTTCTACTTCTTCTTTCACTCTACTCGGTCCCGCTTCCCCCTTCGCCTTACGTCTCGAGCGAATTCCTTGCTGTACTGCGATCTTCTTCTCCTCGAGCACCGGTACTTCGTCTTCCAGCACCGCATTGTCTTCGGCTTTTACCTCGGCTTGAATTTCTTCTTCGTATTCTTCAGGCGTTGGTGCCGAGGTCATTTCTCCACCGACTTCACTATCACTGCTTGTATCTCCACTCTGCAGTGTCAGCTCAGGTTCCTCCTCACGTTCCGAGTCCTCCGTCTTGAGCTCAGCTTCGCCTTCTGAGTCTTCATCTTCCAACTCAATCACCACCATTCCTCACCTCGGGTTATTTTTCTGCATCTTCCGAGGTTTCTTGTTTTCTTCGGCGTCTGCTTCCCGAGTTCTCTTCTTCGTCGGGGTACTTTCAACGACCTCCACGTTCTTCCCTGTCTTCGCGTAGTAATCGTCTGCGCTCCGGATTTGGAGAATGTATTGCTGCTCCTCCGCATCGACTTCTCTTCTCAAATCAGGATGGAAATGAGACACCATTTGATTACGCTTAGCCACATTGAGCAGATTTAACCCGAGGTAAAAGTGGGCTGCAAATGGTACGATGTAGTGTGGAGGCGACTTATCTCGCAGATTCCACACCATCTGCCTTGTTCTTCCGTGAAAGCACCTTGCCCAATTTATCGGTTCTCCTGCAAATAACTTGTGAAAGAACACCGCTTGGTGTTTCATCACATAGGTAGTTCTCTCCGGCTTCAGGAGGGCCATTAGTGCACTCACAATTCCCCTCCTCACTGGGTCCTTATAACTCTCAACTTTATACCCATTCTTTGTCCTCTTCGACGAGAAGGCTTCTCTCACCTCCTGCGTTTCTTGAGCTATCTCTCCTTTCCCCAAGAACGTGGCCCCCTGCTCCGAGCCTGCCTCCTTCCCGAGTACGAGTCTCCAATCCGACTCTGTCCAGCGAGCCGGATTTCCTCTCTTCCCTTCTTCTTCAGGACCATCAAGACATTTACTCTCGATGATTTCTGTCATGAATCCTCGAAAACTTATGTTCCAATTTCATGCCAGAAAGGTGATCCGAAGTCGGCTCAAGACTTTGATCCTTACTACTACATCTACTCTCCAAATTGCATGATTTCTCACTACAAATTCGGAGTTCTTCTTCCCTCCTCCCATCTCTTCTGCTTTCTTTCGGTCTCTCGATTTCCCTCTCTTGACTTCTCCCTTACGCACTAACCCGAGGCCAACGCTATGTCCCTTTCCCCGATCACCTACAAGACAACTCCTCAACGGCGAAGGAAAATTGCTCGACATTTTGTCGTTGCAGTTTCGATTTTTATAGAGTTGCACTTCTTCGTCTTCCGTCACTTTGAATTTCTACCAAGAAATCACACCTCCTGCATGCACCCTTCACTGTCGCCTCACCTTCACGCGTATGAGCCGCCAATTTTGAAACCGCCCCTTCTTGAATTTCTCGCCCCGACGAAAGGTTGTTAGACTGTCTTTGCCTCGGGTTGAGCTCCCCGCCCCCCATCTGAAGACAATTTACTTCGTATCGTTTGCTGACACGGCATTTCAAAGCACTTCGCCTTATGACCTGAGGTCACTTTACTTCGGGTTTCACCCCGAAGACAGTTTTCTTCGTCTTCTTCGGCCAACCAAGCGCAATCCGACTTCTCTATACACTTCTTCTACTTTATTTTGAAAAAAACAAAAAATGTGGGCACCACATCAAGCATCTTGAAAATCCTTCCCCTGGTCCAAGCACAACCTACAGCATTTCAAAAATCTTTCAGCCCTCAACACTCTCCTGCAACTTCAAAAATTCACCCACATGTCCTATCTCAGACCTCACTCATCTCGAAAATCCTTCCCTTGGTCCAAGCACAACCTACATCATTTCAAAAATCTTTCAGCCCTTAGACTCTCCTGCAACTTCAAAAATTCACCCATTGGTCCAATCTCAGACCTCAGGCATCTTGAAAATCCTTCCTTGGTCCAAGCACAGCCTACAGCATTTTGAAAATCTTTCAGCCCTAGGACTCTCTTGCAACTTTGAAAATTCACCCACAGGTCCAATCTCAGACCTCAGGCATCTCAAAAATCCTTCTCGTGCTCCAAGCACAGCCTATAGCATTTCAAAAATCTTTCAGCCCTAAGAATCTCCTGCAACTTCAAAAATTCACCCACTGGTCCAATCTTAGAACTCAGGCATCTCGAAAATCCTTCCTTGGTCCAAGCACAACCTATAGCATTTTGAAAATCTTTCAGCCCTAAGACTCTCTTGCAACTTTGAAAATTCACCCATTGGTCCAATCTTAGACCTAAGGCATCTCAAAAATCCTTCCCCAGCTCCAAGCACAGCCTACAGCATTTCAAAAATCTTTCAGCCCTAAGACTCTCCTGCAACTTCAAAAATTCACCCACTGGTCCAATCTCAGACCTCACGCATCTCAAATATCCTTCCCCTGGTCCAAGCACAGCCTATAGCATTTCAAAAATCTTTCAGCCCTCAACACTCTCCTGCAACTTTGAAAATTCACCCACTGGTCCTATCTCAGACCTCACGCATCTCAAATATCCTTCCCTTGGTCCAAGCACAGCCTACAGCATTTCAAAAATCTTTCAGCCCTCAACACTCTCCTGCAAACTTTGAAAATTCACCCACTGGTCCTATCTCAGACCTCACGCATCTCAAAAATCCTTCCCCTGGTCCAAGCACAGCCTAGAGCATTTTGAAAATCTTTCAGCCCTAAGACTCTCATGCAACTTCAAAAATTCACCCACTGGTCCAATCTCAGACCTCAGGCATTTTGAAAATCCTTCCCCTGGTCCTTTCTCCACAAAAGGCCTTTCTCTCCAAAATTTTCCTCTCCTTCCATGTCTGTTCAGGCCCTATTCTTCAAAAACCTCTTCCTACAGTCACCTCTCTCAAAGCCCTGCACAGCCAGGTATATCTCTCAAAAATCTTCTCCTGCAGCCACTTCACCAAAACCCCTTTTGCTCAAAAATCTCCTCATGCAGCCCTCTGTCTAGAACCCTTTCCCCTCAAAAATCTCCTCCTGCAGCCCTCTGTCCAGAACCCTCTCCACTCAAAAATCTCCTCCTGCAGCCCTCTGTCCAAAACCCTTTCCACTAAAAATTTCTCTCCTTCTGAGTTGAGTTCCTTCACTCCTCTAACTTTTTCCTGCTGTTTTTCCCCCAAACCTTCCATTGTCACAACTCCTCTAAAGCCTCTCAAGTATTTCCAACTCAATGACTCCTTTTTGCTCCTCTTCTAAGGCAAATACTCCTTCATTCCAATAACGTAAAACAGAACCTGAGCTAGTGAACCCAACATTATTTCTTGGCTCAAGCCACATTAAAAGACTCCTTGAGCTAATAACACCATAACTTTTCATGGCTGCACAATAATATACTAAATATCTCCCGCAGCAAGGTAGCATAAAACTACACATGAGACAAATTGACATAAATCCATGTTCCTTGCAACAACTAGAAGAGAAAAAGAAATTTATCACACCAAAAGCCTCAAGGGTACACATGGGCTATTTTCCCGATGACACCGCACACCAATCCAAACCCAGTGGGCATACAAACACGCAAACAAGCACAGAGAGGATCCAATCACAAGAAGATGACAACAACTCTCTATGCCTTTTGTTAGAAAAGAGCTTCAGAGCCTTCTTGCTATGTCATCAAGCTCATTTCAACCTTTACTCTAGGCCTCCTCCAATCTGAACTTCAGATCTCAACAATTTTCTACTCCAAGTGGAGAATTCTTATGTATTCTTGATGGGGAAAACTCTATGAAACTCATATAGCCCTAACTTTTTTTGTGTAGCTTGGATTCAAGAGTTCTCAAATGAAATGGAAATGATAAGCTTTCCAGCAAGATAAAATAGGCCTCAATCAGATCACTATAGCTCCCTTGACAAGCTCTTAAAGTTGGCCAGATGTTTGACAACTTTCACCCTAATTTCAAAATCCCTAATTTAGGGTTTTTGCCCCTGGTTCTTGCCAACTTTCCCCTGACTTCTAAAACAGATATACACTTGATCCTCAAAAAGCACTCTAGAAATCTTCACTCTCAATCATAGTCACAAAGTGAGAGAATTGACACTCAATTAGGATTGAAGAAAGAAATGCTTCTCCAAGTTTATGACAGTCTTTTCAGCAAAATTTGTTGCATCAGATCCCAATCTCTATGAGTCCAAAGCCAACGAAATTTCCCATAGTTGTTGTTCATACTTTTGTTTAACACTTTGCAAAGTTTGATGGTCTAATTCAAACTCAATTCCTAGATATAGATCATTTCTTGAGGTGGGCTAACTTGTGAGCTCTGCAGACCCAAGTATACTTGATCCAAGACCCTGAATTCTTGATTTGAAAAATTCACATGAAACATTCACAAAAAGGTGCACACTCTAACCAAAAAAAATTGTGGAAATGTTCATAAGGATATTCAAACCACAGCTTGGGGAGTGACCAAAACTCCAAACCTGATAATTAGCTCTTCTCCAACACCTTACATCCCATAAGCTTTAACTTCAATCAATAGGATCTGATTTGATATTGACCTAAAACTAGAATTTATTGCACTTAGTATTGTAATCACTTTGTTGTCTCTCCAATCCCACTGACAAATAGTGAAAATGTTTCAAGAAGCTCCCTCAATTGACTACTTTGTGGTCTTGGGTGTGAATTTAACCCCCTTGACTAAATTGATCATATTCCTCTCATAATAAGCTCAAATTGTGTGACTTCTATCTGCAGATTGTAGCATATCATCCCCTCTTTCCAGCCATGTCCTTTGTTCCCCAAATGGCCTCCCTGACTCCCATGATGGTTGAAAAACTCCCAACTTCTCTCTTGGGACCCAAGCTCTTGCACATTTGTCCTTTAGTCTGTTTACTTTTTGACAAATGGATCCCACAACTCCACTTTGAAGCTTAAGAGCAAAATTATAGGCATTCCCCAACTATAGAAGCACATATATTGTCAAGTCTTTGACATTTTCATAAGTAAGCACCAGAAGGACGATAGGATCTAGGTTTACCATCACCGATTCCACAAACACCACCCCAAAACGTGCAACCAACGAATCCCATAAGTCATCACGGTGTAAAATCTGAAGCCTAATGGCATATCTCATGCTCAAATGTTTCCTCCAATGCTCTAACACTTGCTCTCTGCTATAACTCTTTCTCTCAATGTGCTTCTCTCCTCAAGACTCTCCAAACTAAAACACACCCGTCTCTCCACTTGCTCTCATCTTTATTCGTTGGAGCCCTCAAACATGATAAGACTTTTACCCACATGGCCAATCACATACATGTACTGTAACACCCATTTGTGCATATGTGTGGTATTGTGATATTTAGCTTGGTATTACAAGTACTTAAGAGATATTATTTATATAGAGATAAATGATGGTTCTATATTAGTCATGGTTAGCTAAAGTTAGTCATAGCTAAGATAGATGGGACCTTACTTTAGAGGAAGTAGAAAAGATGAGCACCACTATTTTGGATTTTAGTGTGTTGACTTGGTATTATTCCTAGGTGTTTGGCTTTGGGGAAAGAGTTGAGAACTCTTGGGCCCGCAAGCCTTTTTGTTTTGGATTCTTCTTTAGTCCAAGGATAGCCCATGTGAAGGAATCCTTGCTTTAGTGGTTGGGTCAAGATAAGGGGAATATGCCCATGTGAATGGATATTCCTTTCTACTTTTTGACTTTACTTGACTTTTAGTCTAGTAACTTGAGTTACTACGGTAATTAGTAACTTTGGTACGTAACTATTTCACGAGTATATAAACAAGGGGTGAGGAGGTACTCATCATCCTTTCATTTGCAACTATCTCTCTCTCATTGAGTTCTCTAGTGAGCAATGTCTTGAGTCTTGGAGTGTTAGCCTTGGAGGAGTATGATGGAGTTGGGGTTCCTTGCCTTCTTAGTCCATGGTGCGCTACCATAATAACCATCAGAGGTTCATCCTGAGTGAGAGACAGGCCGGCTCACATTTTTGGTTCCGTTGCCGGGACCTCTCTAGAAGGCAAGATAATGTTCCGCGTCCAATTCTACATTAGGCAGAAGGAGGCTATGAGAGCTCACTTGAGATTATCTTTCAGTTAGCACACTTGAAATTATTGAGAGAGCTTCTATGCGCACTGGGCTAGAATTTTTGAAAGTTGATAGGGTAAAGTGCTCCCGCAACTGCATGATCTCTGGAAAATTGTACATAGTTTGCCATTTCTTCAATTTTCAGTGAATTGTCTTGAAAATTTTCAAGAAAATTCAGTGCATTGTATCCTACCTGCTGCCACCAAACTTAGAGAGAGATCGTTTTTGCGCAGGGCGTTATGAGTTTTTGAAGTGAGGGGGGTGGTTTTCAGACCAAATCTGAAATTTGTGTGCTGAATAGAAAGGTGTCTACGCCAAATGGCTAAATGAAAAGATCTGAAATTTTGCAGGGAGGGACGCCCTGGAGTTGTGATCAAGTGTGGAAAATTTCAGAGGACTGTGACATATTGGTTGGGAGATCTGAGTGACATTGTGAGGAAGGGTCAATTCTGCAGAGTGGAGATCTCATGCATGAGAAGTTTGAGATCAACAAAAAGCATGTTTGAGTGTTTAGATTCATCTTGGGGAACATGGAGGGTCATCAAGAGTGGAAATTGAGATTATGCAAGGTTCCCCAAGGGTTTGAGGTGATTGTAGGGGTGGATTTGAGGAAAAGAGAGTTTACAATAGAATTTGAAGAGAGTGTTGAGAGGATCCAAAAACCTACACCACTTGGAGGAAAGAGTGAGTCTAAGTGCTTTCTATGTGGAGAGAAGGGACATAAGGCAAGTTCATGTCCATTGACCTTTGAGAGCAAGAGATTGAGGGAAAGGAGAGGCTTACTTGACTTGGGTTTGCATGTTGGACCTTCTTCACCAAGATTGGGAGGGAGAAGATCTAAGACCAAGGAGTTGTGTGAGGTTTGTGGAGTTGAAGGACTTCCAAAAGGACATGAGTGTAGTGGAGTAAAAGCACTTTTGGAAACTTTGGTGAAGGATCTTGGAGAGAGTCTTAGTACAGCTACAGAAATACTACCACCTTCATCAGCTACTTCTCAAGATTAGTGATGGAGATAATCTTTCAACTTATGGATAAACTATCCATGAGATTTAGATTAATATGCACTCTAGGATTTGATGTTGCTATAGAAATCTTGGAGCAACCTAAACCTTTTGTGTTCCCTAGAGTGGATTATTCTCAGATGGTGTTAGTCATGTATATACTCTATTAGTAATAGAGTGAGAGAAAAGAAAAGAGAAAAAAAAAATTGAGAGAAAAGAAAGATAGTGAGGGGTTAAGATGGGGAAACTTCCGGTTTTCTTTGGCAAGGATGGAGAAGATGTGGAGGCCTTTGTGAGAGACTTCAAGAGAGCTTGCATAGGTAACAATGAGAGGAGGAAGAATGAGTGGGCCTCATTATTACCAGATTTCTTTGAGGATGCAGCACTTACATGGTATGAGTCAGAATACCAAAAGAGAGAGAGGAGAGAGGGGGAAGAGGAGTCTTGGGAGACTTTGACTTCAGCACTCATTGAGAACTTTCTTCCTGATGAGAGTTATGAGAGATTGATGAGTGAGGTTACATTTCTCAAGCAAGGAGATGGAGAGAAAGTGAGGGTCTATGTGGAAAGAGTGGAAAAGTTGGAGTCCAGATTTCGCATAGTGTTGAGGAAGGGTGGGGATGATGTGGAGACTACAATGATTGGCATAGGGGCCATGTTCACCAAGAATTTTGTGGGAGGATTGAGACCACAAATTAGAAGCAAGGTGAGATATGAGAAACCTTCTTCCAAGGTTGAAGCAACTATGGGAGAAGAGAGAGGTGGATCAGAATGTAGGGAGAGGGCCTAGGAGTTATGGAAACTATCCATATAGAGGAGGCCAACCAGCCAACAATTTCAATGATAGAAATTGTTTTGGTTGTGGAGGAAGAGGCCATATCCAAAGGAATTGCCCAAATTCCACTTACCATGGAGGAAGGGGTTATGAGGGAGCCAATAGAGGGAAAGAGGGAGGTAGTGAAACCCAAGTGGCTCCTAATCCCAACAAAGGTAAGGGGATAGCATCCATAGATGTGGTTGAGAGCAAGTATGAGAAGGGAGAGTGCTCAAACTCCAAGGGTCTTAATTTGGAGCTTTTGGCACAAGAGAAGAAGAGAGCTCGTTTTGCAGAGGATGTTCACTCTTCTCAAGGATTTATTTCAAGCAAGGATACTCCTATGTCTACTAGGAGCACTCGCACCTCAACACCATCAACAACAAAGACTCCAAGGAAGAAGTTGGGGATGGAGGACTTCTTGATCTCAAAGCAACAATGGAACTACAATGTGTTGGAGGATGTTGGTAGTCACAAGGCTAACATCACAATGGGCCAATTAATTGCTTTGAACCCTACCTTGAGAAAGGAGCTTAGAGGTGGTTTGAGTTCTACAAGGAGCAAGAAGAAGAAGAAGGCAAAAGTTCCAGTATCAATGAGGGTGGTGGATGCCAAGCCAGCACCATGGGAAGCTTGTGAATATGCCCCTAAGATTGATGTGAGAGTGAATGGTCACAACATCAAGGATGCATTGGTTGATGGAGGATCAGCAGTGAATGCCATGTCAGAAAGGTTGATGAAGAAGTTGGGTATGATACCCTCAAGACCTTCAACATTTGTGGTGAGCATGGCAAACAAGCAACAAGTTCGACCAGTAGGGGTGATGGATAAGGTGGTAGTTTCAATTATGGGAGTTCAAAATCTCATGACTTTCCAAGTCTTGAAGGATTCAAGCTATGACTTACTTCTTGGGAGGCCATGGTTGAGAGCAGCACGCACAACTGATCGATGGCACAAAGGGTACTTGAGGATTGGGCCATCAAACCATGGAGTCACTGTTCCTGTGACTAACACCACCAACACTTCACATTCAGATACACCATCTTCTGAATATTGGGAATCAGATTCTGAAGAAGGAGCTTCAGGTGTGGACACAAGCATGGAAGAGGAGACTTCCACGGAGGAGGATGAATCTGAATTTGATTCAGATGTATATCCTTTGTGTGCTATGGATTTTTCACCTAAGCGAGAGGTTTTGAAGGACCTAGATAAATCACCATTGACACTTGAGGAGGTAGAGAGAAGGTTATCTACCCTCAAGTATGGCCCA
The DNA here is from genome assembly GCA_948567375.1 of Lunularia cruciata. Taxonomy (NCBI): domain Eukaryota; kingdom Viridiplantae; phylum Streptophyta; class Marchantiopsida; order Lunulariales; family Lunulariaceae; genus Lunularia; species Lunularia cruciata. The sequence goes on from OX419756.1 coordinate 12,482,210, forward strand.
AATGTTACCAAGGAGGAGAAGGTGAGATTTGAGGAGATGTTCTGCAAGTTCATCCATGTGTTTGCTTTTAGTTACAAGGATTTGAAGGAAGTCACCTTGGAGGAGCACAAGATAGAGGTGGAGTCACATGCAAGACCAATCCGCCAAAAGCAAAGTTGCATTAGCCCACCAATATCTTTGGTTGTGAAGGAGGAGATTGATAAGCTCAAGGAGGCTGGATTTATCTTTGAGGTGGAGAATTCAGAATGGGTGTCTCCAATTGTCATTGTGAAGAAAAAGAATGGCAAGCTTCGGGTATGTGTGGATTACAAGAAGCTCAATGCTGTTACCAAGAAGGACTACTACCCATTGCCATTCATTGATGAGATCTTGGAGGAGGTTGCAGGTCATGAGAGGTACAGTTTTGGAGATGGTTATAGTGGATATAACCAAATCAAGATTGCACCAGAGCATCAACAACTCACCACATTCACCACACCTTGGGGAACTTATGCTTTCAAGGTCATGCCTTTTGGGCTTTGCAATGCTCCAGCCACATTCCAACGGTTCATGAACAAGGTATTTGAACCTTTCATTGGGAAATTTGTGAGAGATTTCATTGATGACTTTTGTGTCTATGGGAGCAAGGAGGAGCACTTTGAGCACCTAATCAAAGTCTTGCAACGCTTGGATGAGGCAAATGCATCACTCAACCCAGAGAAGTGCATTTTTGGATGTGAAGAAGGTCTACTTTTGGGGCATATCATCTCCAAGGATGGAATAGCAGTTGATCCTGAGAAGGTGAGGAAAATCTCAGACCTTCCATTCCCTTCAAGCTTGACAAAGTTACGCCAATTCTTGGGGATGGTTGGGTACTATAGGAGGTTCATCTTCTCATTTTCCAACAAGGCTTATGCATTGACCATCTACATGAAGAAGGGTGTAGATTACATGGTGATTTTGGAAGACAAGGAGGCTCTCAAAGCTTTTCAGGAGCTCAAGCAATCCCTTGTTGTAGCTCTAATTCTTGCTAAACTTGATTGGAGTAAACCTTTCATCCTCTACACTGATGCTTCTAATGTAGCTATAGGATGCACTCTTAGTCAATTAGACCAAGATGGGCATGATCATCCAATAGCTTATGCTAGTAGGCAGATGGTTTCAGCAGAGAAGAACTACTATGTCACGGAGAGAGAAGGGTTGGCAGTGATCTTTGGTCTCAAGAAGTTTAGACACTACTTGATTGGAGGGAAAGCCACCATTGTCACGGATCACAAGGCTTTGAAGTACATCTTCAACAAGCCTTATGTTGAAGGGAGACTAGCAAGGTGGATGATACTCTTGTCTGAGTATGACTACACCATTGAAGATAGGCCAGGAAAGAAACATGCAAATGCTGATTTATTATCTAGAGCCTATGATCATGATGGAGATGAGCCAGTGGATGATTCCTTCCCGGATGAGGAGCTCATGACAATCTCAATCACTCAAGAGGTTCCAATGGAGTACAAGGAGATTGTGGATTTTGTGACAAAAGGTAACTATCCAGAAGGGATGCATGCTAGGGAGAGGAAGGCCCTTGCAGCAAGATCTAGACCTTACACAATGGTGGAGGATATTCTTTTTCACCAAGGAGCAGATGGTCTACTTCGAAGAGCAGTGGGTAAGGAAGAGTCTATCCTACTCATAAAGGAGTTTCATGAAGGTTTAGTATGTGGAGGACACTTTGCAGGAAAGGTGACTGCTTTCAAGATTCTAGATGCAGGTTACCATTGGAGAGGGATTTTCAAGGATTGTCTTGATTATTGCAAAACTTGTCATGTTTGTCAAGCTTTTGCTAGAAAGTCTACATCCACTCCACCACTTAGATCAATTCCATTGCTAGGACCTTTTGAGAAGTGGGGAATTGATTTTGTAGGTCCTCTCAATAGAACCCTAAGGAACAATCGGTACATTGTGGTAGTTATTGATTACCTTACCAAGTGGGTTGAGGCTAGACCATTGAGGGACAAGAATGAAGATGAAGTGGGTAGATTTCTTTATGAACTCATTATCACTAGGTTTGGATGCCCTTTGGAGTTGGTTTCTGATAGAGGAGGAGAGTTTACAGGAAGCATTACTACAGCCATGCTACGACATTTCTCTATCACACATAGAGTAACTACATCCTATAAGCCAAATTCCAATGGCTTGGCAGAGAGAACCAATCAGACCTTGTGCATGATGTTGGCCAAAGATGCAGAAATGGAGGGGGCTAAACATCATTGGGACAAGAGGATTCATGCAGTTTTGTGGGAGTATAGGACAACCATGAAAACTTCCACTGGATATTCTCCATTTCAATTGGTGTATGGTATTGAGTCTACCTTACCTATTCACTTTGATCTTCCTACATTCCAAAGCATTCATAGGAGATTGAAGAAAGCACAAGGAGGTGATGCAGAGAAGTCAAGGAAGGATCAACTCATGGAGTTGGAAGAGGCAAGAGCAGTTGCTATGGTTCGAGTGGAGCAAGCCCAAAGGAAACAAAAGGAGAGCTATGATAAGAGGCAAGACAAGAAGAAGGTGGAGCCTTTCAAAGAAGGTGATTGGGTAATGTTGTTTGATTCCATTCGATTCAAGAGAGTGCAAAAGAAGTTTTTGCCTAAGTACTTTGGACCTTTCATAGTGGAGAAGGTGTGGGGAAATTACACCTATGATCTCAAGGAGTTGGGAGGAAGATACTTTGATAGGATTAACCATGATAAGTTGAAGATGTACCATAGAAGGTAGAGAGACCTTCACTTTGAGGACAAAGTGAAAACTTAGTCCGGGGGTAAATGTAACACCCATTTGTGCATGTGTGTGGTATTGTGATATTTAGCTTGGTATTACAAGTACTTAAGAGATATTATTTATATAGAGATAAATGATGGTTCTATATTAGTCATGGTTAGCTAAATTTAGTCATAGCTAAGATAGATGGGACCTTACTTTAGAGGAAGTAGAAAAGATGAGCACCACTATTTTGGATTTTAGTGTGTTGACTTGGTATTATTCCTAGGTGTTTGGCTTTGGGGAAAGAGTTGAGAACTCTTGGGCCCGCAAGCCTTTTTGTTTTGGATTCTTCTTTAGTCCAAGGATAGCCCATGTGAAGGAATCCTTGCTTTAGTGGTTGGGTCAAGATAAGGGGAATATGCCCATGTGAATGGATATTCCTTTCTACTTTTTGACTTTACTTGACTTTTAGTCTAGTAACTTGAGTTACTACGGTAATTAGTAACTTTGGTACGTAACTATTTCACGAGTATATAAACAAGGGGTGAGGAGGTACTCATCATCCTTTCATTTGCAACTATCTCTCTCTCATTGAGTTCTCTAGTGAGCAATGTCTTGAGTCTTGGAGTGTTAGCCTTGGAGGAGTATGATGGAGTTGGGGTTCCTTGCCTTCTTAGTCCATGGTGCGCTACCATAATAACCATCAGAGGTTCATCCTGAGTGAGAGGCAGGCCGGCTCACAGTACATAAATGGCTCACATGGCAACATCTCATCCGTTGGATCCAACATACAACCTACTCTACTAATGTGGAGATAAACTATGATAAGTCACTTTGTTACAGCCTACGCAAACCACAACACTACATCCACCCTCTCTAAACCTGTGCATCCTCCGATATGCACCAACTGATCAGATTTTACATTGTCGTCTGATTATACTACCTCCTCATCTGATTGATGAGACTCATCATCCTCCAATAAGAGATCCTCATCTTTGGAATTGAAAGAGATCCAACTCTTTGTTGACTTTGTCCATGTTCCAACTTCCTTCTTGTTGTTTGAAGAGCTTGACACGCTTGCCAGCAATTGGAACCTTGAGTTTGCATCCATCTAACTCTTGAAGAGAGTAAGTAGCATTATCAAACACACTAACAACCACATATGGTCCAAACCAACGCTTTGAGAATTTTCTCATAGCGCTATGTTGGTTATCTAGACTACTATCATAGACTAGTACCCAATCTCCTTCTCTAACATCTCTTGGCCTCAAGCGGTGGCGTTTGGCAAATCTGTCCTTGTTCCCAAGGTGTGCTTTCTTAAGCCTCTCAATTGCCAACTCCACATCCTCTGGCCTTTTCTCCAATTGGCAAATCGTGAGTGCTAGAAGCTCCTCCCTAGATATGTGATCTTCCCAAGGTAGGACACTCCGATCTCCCCAAGGTAGGACACTCCAAGTGAGTATTTGCTCCTCAATTGGCATAATTGGTTTTTGCCCATGTATCAACTCTACAAGCATGTAACCAGTAACTGAACTATGAGTGGTGCGATCTACCCATAGAGCAAAAGGTAAGAGCCTTGGTCACTCTTTCACTCTCCCTTGGCATGCTTTCACAATGGCTTTCACAATGGGCGGATGACCTTGCTCACTCTTGGCATTTCCCTCCGAGTTGTAAGCAATTGTAAGAGCCAATTTGACTCCACACCTCTCAAAGAAAGCTTGGCTTCTTGTGTATCAGCTCTCCTTGATCCGCTGTAATTTTTCCCACACACCCGTTCTACAAACCACATCCTGCAACATAAATCTGCAAATTCCCTTGCTGGTTTTGGTCCTCAAGGCTTGTCCTTCCACCAGGTTAGACAAATTCTCTCATGCCAAAACCAACCGGCATCTGCCATATCCCAACCGGCATAGTAACTAGATCCACCCACTTGAAATGCATCACAAGCAGATAGGTAGGATGTAATCCATCTCTATGTTGAAAACCTGAGTATGTTTGGCAGATTTTACATGTCTCCACAAACCAAACTACATCTCTTTACATATTACGCCACCAATACCTTTCCTTCAGTTTGGAAAAGGTAGCATAAATACCCCTATGTCCGGCCCACAAGCTCTCATGGAATTCTCTGATCAGTAGCTCCCTTGTCTTCTCCTTGCACACAACCCCGTTGTGGAGGCTTGCCACTCTATTTAGCTTTCTTCCACAAATAACCCCCTTCCAAAAGGTAGTTGTATCCTTTCCGCCTCAATTGTTTGTACCAAGCATCATTCCATTTTGGTTGCTTGGTCAAGGAGCTAAAAAAATGCCCAATACCCGACCATTCTCCTTTGTAGAGCTCCTCCATGAGAACTTGGGACTCATACTCTCCTCCTTGAGCACTTGAAAAGAAGGTAGTACCTATAGCTTTGGTATCATCAATCATCAACTCCTCATCTTGATACTCAGCCCGAGATAGCATATCTGCTACAGGATTATCCTTGCTTGCTATGTGTTGGAACTCAGGATTCAGGGATTTGATGTATGCTATCCACCTGAGCATTGCAATATCCGGGGTGTTACAATTTGTAATCATCTCCAATAGTGGTAAACAATCCTTCTCCACTATAACCGGTACACCAATCAGGTAGTCCTTAGATTTCATCGCTGTAACCACTCCCCATAGCTCTCATTTAACCTGAGGGTATAGTCTTTGGCGTTCACTTAGGACCTTTGCCCCAAAACGTGTAGCATATCTGTTCCCCTCTTCATCGTCTTGCCCTACCGCCCAATTGATAGCTATGGGACTAGTATCAATTGTGAGTATTACGGGCTTTTTGTTCTCATAACTGATCCGTTGTAGTATAGGTGGAGAGGTCAGCAATTGTTTCAGCTTCTGAACCACTTTTGTGTCTCTCTCCTCCCACCTAAACTTCTGACCTTTCCGTAATAAACCGTAGAGAGGATTTGCTTTGTGGGCAAAGTGCGGAATCCATACATGATAAAACACACAAGCTCACAAGAATCTCCTGACTTCTGTTGGTGAGTTGTATGTGTCCCTCATTTGCTGAATTGCATCTACTTTGCTTGGATCAGGTTTGCATCCAAACCATCCACGTAAATGCCCAACAATGACCACCTCTTCAACACCGAACTTGGATTTAGCACCCGATAATGTCAAATGAACCCCAAGCCATGATAGGATCTGATCACAATCTGAAATGTGATCAGATACAAACTTGCAGCACCCCCTTTGATCCAGAACTTCATCCTTCTCTTCTTCTATACACCCTTTTATTGGAATATCATCAATAAAAGGCATTGTCTTCTCCGAAATGAAATCCCTAAGAACCTTATTCATCCCATTCATGATATGTGCAACAGAATTTGTTGCTCCTTGTGGCAACGTGCACATTCTCATCAATTCCAAGGGTGTCCTCATTGTGGTAACATCTCTACTCCCTTCAGCATGTTGGAACTGGTCATAACCAGAGTGTAGATCTCCCAACGAGTATATTGCTCTACCCGCAAATGCTCCCGCAAATTCTCCAACAATTGGCCCTATCTTTGTGTTTCTGATTGTCACTCGATTCACCGGTTGCATGTCTTGAATAAACCTCAATGCTCCATTCTTCTTAGGCATCATAAACCAGCAACTAGAGTAAGGCGCAAATGACGGCTCTAGGATCTTTGCATTAGTTTTCTCCTTCAAGAGATCCATCAATTTTGGCATGAAAGCTCTTGGTACCGGAATGGGTCTCATGTCCCAAGGTGCATGTGGAACCATAAACATGATCATTGGAGCCACCACACTTGGATCTACATACCCAATTTCAGATAGCTCAAAGGAGAAAGCTTTCAACGAACCAACCGTCAACTCCTTGAGTGTAGCTTCGGTGAACTTGTGACCTATCTGATTTGGATCCCTTAAGCTCTTTTGCTTCTGCGCAAGTTGTACATGCTGATCAGAGTCACTTGGAAGAGGTTCAGCTACATCCCTGACCTTTTTCTCCACACTCTTGTATGCGGTTGTCACCCTAGCCTTAGAACCGTAAAAAGACTCTATCGCTGAATAAAGCTCCCTTGAATGAATTTCCACCAGCTGATCCTCATGCTTGTGCTCAGGCTCCATCCCCTCAATCTCTCCTAAAGGATCCTCCATCCCCATCTCCATGTACACCCCTGATATGGTGTCATTTTCATCAATGAACCCCACTCTTTTTAGCTCTTTTTCTTGTTCTTGCACAACTTTCCGCTCCCATTTGTGAAAATTTGCAAGTTGTATGTACACACTAAACCCACTCCAAGAAAATCTTATCACTCCTTTCACTTCCCCTTTGAAGCAAGAGCACCTTCCCCGATGTACCACCATATTCTTGGACTATAGTGGTACTTGGAGAAAATCCTTGAACTCCACCGTCACTTTTGGTAGAGAACCACTCCTCAAGTAATCCCGGTTGCGCTTATGGTTTGTAGGTACAGTGAGGAATTGCACCACTTTCTTGCCATCTTGGCTTCTGATTCAAGCATAGGCAGAACCATCATCAAGAAATTTGGTCTCTATCCTCATCACCGTAGTGAACGGTTGCCTAAGGATCATCGGGTATGATGTAATCTCTTGAACAAAGAAATTTTGTTTAGTGACTACATCTCCAACCTTCACCTTCACAGCTAGGTAGGCACCATAGAGCTCTATCTTGGTGTTGTTTGCTGCCCTGACCACCCAACCGCGCTCTGTATCAATTGGCCATTTTCCCCGCTTGTAGAGATCCTTGGAAATAATGTTGATTTCTGATCCGTGATCAATAAGAGGAACCATGGGATCTTTCATGCTACCAATCTTGACTAGGGTTTCAGTGGTAGCTCTAGCCCAATGCCCTCTAGTATAGTGACTAGAGATCTCACCATCATCACCCTCATCATCTACAAATCTGACTTTATGGTTGTTGCAGCATCGAGCAAGCTCTAACTCTTCTTCTTCTGCTACTGTAATATCGAGAGTGTTTGAAAGAGCAACCTCTCCTGTTAATTGCCGCTTGCACTATTGTCAGGAAAATAATCTACATGTAGTAGTGGTGCCATTTGGTGTGATTTTTCCATGTTATTGAACTCAAGGCTTTATGTTATGGTGAAACCGGTAGTTGTTTGTGTTCCTGTAAGCTCAAGGATTTTCTCTTGTGTTAAGGGAGGGAGGGAATTGAGTGGTGGATTTTCTTTAAGGTTACATAAGCTTGGGGGTTATTAGCATGTCACTTAAGTGCTGGAGTTTATTATTGGGAAGTTTGTTATTGGGGTTATGTTATTGGAGCCAAGAGTATTTTAATTAGGGGCAGTAGCAAAGGGTTATGGGAATTGTGAAAAAGTGCACAAAACAACCAAGAATAGGGAGGAAAAGTTTTGGGAGAAAGATCTGCTTGGATAAGGAACAGGGCTGGACAGGGATTTTAGGGAGAGAGGCTTAGACTTGGGGAAGGGCAGCAGGGAGTTGGGGTTTTTTTGAGAGAAAGACTGCGGGAGAAGGAGCATGGCTGTGGTAGGAGAGGGGAGTTTTTTTGAGTAAGGATTCCAAGGCTGGGATAGGACAGGGAGAGATTTTTTCAAGAAAGGAGAGTGCCTTAGGGCTATGACAGGGCCAAGAGATTTTTCAAAGGTTGAGAGGGACTCTTGCAGGGCCATAGAAGGATCTTCAAGAGTGCCTTAGGGCTGTGACAGGACCAGGAGATGAATTTCAAAAATTGGAGTGAGAGTCTTGAGGGCTGAGGAATTTTCAAGAGTGCCTTAGGGCTGTGACAAGACTAGGAGATGAATTCCAAAAAGTGAGTGAGAGTCTTGAGGGCTGAGGAATTTTTGAGAGTGCCTTAGGGCTGTGATAGGACCAGGAGATGAACTTTGGGGAGTTGAGTGAGAGTGTTGTAGGCCAGGGAGTAATTTCAAAATGCCTTAGGGCTGTGACAAGGAAAGAAAGTTGGAAAGTTGAGTGAGAGTGCTGAAGGCCAGGGAGGAATTTCAAAATGCCTTACGGTTGTGATAGGAAAGGAAAGTTGGAAAGTTGAGTGAGAGTGATGCAAGCCAGGGACAAATTTTGAACTGCCTTAGGGTTGTGACAGGAAAGGAAAGTTGGAAATTTGAGTGAGAGTGATGCAAGCCAGGGAGGAATTTTGAACTGCCTTAGGGTTGTGACAGGAAAGGAAAGTTGGAAAGTTGAGTGAGAATGCTGCAGGCATGGGAGTAATTTTGAATTGCCTTAGGGCTGTGACATGAAGGGAAAGTTGGGAAGTTGAGTGAGAGTGTTGTAGGCCAAGGAGGGATTTTGAAATGCCTTAGGGCTGCGACATGGCCAGGTGATGATTTTCAAAAGTTGAGTGGGAGTCTTGAGGGCAAGGGGAAATTTTTGAGATACCTTAGGGCTGTGATAGGAGGAGGGGAAATTTAGAGAGTGGAGGCCTATGGCTGTTGTAGGAGCAAGATATTTTGAATTTTGCTTGGTCATTGATTTGGAACAGTGGAGAAGAGAAGGAGTTGCAATCTGCAGGAAGGACTAAACTAAGGTGGGAGCAAGAGAAGAAATTTGAGAGTCTGACTTTGCCTTGCACAAGTTAGGAGAGATTTTGAAGGTTGTCTTCCTTGAGCAGTAGCCAGTGACATGGGTAGATTTGTGTTAGGGTTGCTCTAGTTGGACAGGGAATGATTTTGAATGTGGGAGGATGTTTATTGTGAGAATGTTGATAGGAGAGCAAATTTTGAATGAAGAATGTTTGTTGTGAAGAAGTGGACATAGAATGAATTTAGAATGTAGAGGATGTGCTGTTGAAAATGTAACAGTGAAGAATTCTCATGAAGGGAAGATTGAGTAGAGTGAATGAGAGACTAGGCAGAGTAAACAAGAGACTGGACAAAGTGGATGAGAGACTGTTCAGAGGGAAGGAGTGAGAGTCTCCAGGGCTTGGTTTGGATAGGAGTGAACTATTGAAGAGAGATTTTCAAAGGTTGCCTGGCCTTGGTCTGTGACAGAAGGAGAGAGAAAACTTTTGAAAGTGCTATTGAGCATGACAGTAGCCAGATGAACAAATGGTAGGGAGTATGCCTTGAAGGAGTGCAGGGTAGAGGAGAGAAATTTTTGCAGGAAAGCAGGGCCTTGAGAGTGTAGGGTAGAAAATGGGTTTCTTTGCAAGAGAACAAAGGACCTTGCAGGAGAGAGAAGGCTAGACAGGAAACAAATTTTTGCAGGTCTAGTAGAGCTGAGATGATGGTGTGTTTGACCTGTGACTAGCATCGTGGAAGCTCCATTTTAGGAGCTCTTAGTCTCTTTATATGAAAGGTTCAACTCAGTAGTCTGGCCTAGTTGAGCTGAATAGAAAACTAGTTGTTTTTTGTAAAAATTCCAGCCTCTCTTAAGAACCGTCAGGTCCCAAAACCATAGCTGAAACCGCATGAGCTAGCCAGTTCTATGAAGGCTGAGGACAAACTAAGCACAAGCAGCCAGGTGCCCAATGCACTCTCAAGGCCAAACAAATTCCCCGACAGCGCTTGATGGTGTCTATGATGACATCATGAAACTCCTTTTTGGCAATCGCAAGGATCTCCTAAAGAGTAAACTCCACCTTAGCGTTGAATACTCTCTCCTCTAATACTCCTTTTAGATTGGTTGTTGCTTCAATATCAGATTGAAGCTTATAAGTGGGTGGTTTACCCTTCTCCTTCCTCTTTCCCTTCACTGATTTTTCAAAATCAGAAGATAAGGTATCCTCCATGACCTCCTCCCGTGAAGGTACCACTCCTTGTCGTGGGAAAGCACTCTCTTGACGGAGTCTATCTCCTCTCAACTGTTGCTTTTGAGTTGATCTCTCATCCCCAAGCTCTACGTCTTCTCTCCTTTGTTTCTCTTCAAGGAGAACTTCCTATTGGTTTCTTGCCATGTAAGCATGAACTAATATGGTATCCATTGGATCAGCCCATTGAGTGGCCTGCCTGATTGCAGTAGCAACCCGTAGTAGTTCTCCTCTTGCGGTGTTCACTTTTTCCAATGTATGTAAAGCATTGCTCCACATGTTTCCCCTCTCTACATGCTTCACAAATGCTTCTTCTCCATCCTCTACTACCTCCACTCCATAGGCAGCGGCTTCAGCTGATATTGTAGCTTGTTGTGACAAGAAATCATCCAAACACTTCCGCATTCCTCCCTTCTCAAAGTTGGTTTTTAAGATTTCCCCCATGTCTTTCAACACAATCTTCCCATCCTTACAGAAAACCACTCCTTGCTGAATAGTATCAAAAAAATCACCACACTCCTTCCTGGTGTGTTCAGTACCATCACACCAAATACACCTTTGTACATACCCTTGCTTTGTCCCCGTTTTGGTGTCAGAACCGCTTCCTTTCTCCTCCAACCTTGCCAATTTGATTTGCAAATCTCGCATCCCTTTCACCAAATCATCAATGCTGGTTTTCTGTAATGGAGTGGTGACAAATGGATTAGTGACAGCCGGTGCTATGGCAATAGGTATCATGGGCTATCTTGGAGCCCTTGCAACCACTGGTGGTACTACTTCTGGGCTTACTACTACCTTTTTCCTACGGTATTCTTGCTTGGCAAGAATACTCACGGCTTCCGAGACCTTCTTCAAATTGGATGTCAATCCACTGTCCTCAGACCCATCCTCCAACAAGACCTCCAACTCTCTTTGTAGCTCGCTATTTGCTGATTGAAGGAACAGCTCCACCTTGTCACTCTTGAGCATGAGGTTCTCCATTCGAGACAATTGTGAATATTGTCTCTCAAACTCCCAAAAAAGCTCAGTTGCACTCAACCCCTTGGCAACCTTGTTTACCCACTCCATGAATGACTTCTTGGTTATCCTTTCCACATCCTCCAAGCAGTATTCCTCCTTCAGAGAAAATCTCTCCCAACTACCTCCATGAGCTTGAATAATCTCTTTTACGTGTACACAGAGCTCCGAGATAACCGCAAGCTCAAATGTAGCTATCATCTCAAGTTCATGAACCTTGTTGAGCTCCATCTCCCTAGAGTAATACTTCAGGTACTTTGAAATGTTCCTCCTATCAAACTGATCTAACTTCCCAACAACCAATTGCAAAACTTTAGAAGCCAATGCCTCCTTACGTTTTGAGAATGAGGAATGCCTCTTCTAGGAGTTGATTTGACAGTGAGAAGTTTTCAGGAGTTGGATAGAAATGTCTTCCAAGAGTTGGCAGTAAGAAGTTTTGGGAGTTCAGAAAAATGTCTTCCAGGAGTTCACAATGAGAAGTTTTTGGGAATTTAGTAGGGCTGGCAGGAAGCTCTTCATGAATTGACATGGGTTTTGAGAATGAGAAATGCCTCTTCCAGGAGTTGATTTGATAGTGAGAAGTTTTCAGGAGTTGAGAAAAATGTCATCAAGGAGTTCACAATGAGAAGTTTTTGGGAATTCAGTAGGGCTGGCAGGAAGTTCTTTAGGAATTGACTTGGAGTTTTGAGAAGGAGAAGTTCTAGTGTTGATTTGACAGTGAGAAGGTTTTGGGAGTTGATAGAAATGTCTTCCAAGAGTTGGCAGTGAGAAGTTTCAGGAGTTGAGAAAAATGTCTTCCAAGAGTTCTAGTGGGAAGTTTTTGAAAACTCAGTAGGGCTGGCATGAAGCTCTTCAGGAATTGACATGGGTTTTGAGAATAAGGAATGCCTCTTCCAGGAGTTGATTTGACAGTGAGAAGTTTTGGGAGTTGAGAAAAATGTTGTCCATGAGTTCAGAGTGAGAAGTTTCAGGAATTCAGTAGGGCTGGCATGAATTTCTTCAGGAATTGACATGGAGTTTTGAGAAGGAGAAGTTCTAGGAGTTGAGTTTATAGTGAGTGTTTCAAGAGAATGACATAACAAAGAGTTTCGGGGAATGCCAAAAAAGGGAGTGAAAGAGAAAGAAGTGACTTGTCTCGAGAAAGGTGTGAGCATTGTTTCAGGAGAATGACATAATAAAGATTCTGGGTGAATGACAGAGATGGAAGTGATTAGTTCAGAACAAGAATAAAGAAGAAGTGGAACAAGAACCTGTCGACCAGAGAACAGACTTGGAGAAGGTCTCAGAGGCACGACAGAACGGAGGGCTAAGATTTGTAAGGATTAGGATGTAGAACTTGCTCAGTTCTGCTCCTTTGTGTACATGCTTTACCATGAGGATTTTAGTCAGTCATTGTGTTGTTTGAAGCTGCTTGGGTTTCCCTTGAAAATTTATAACTGCAAGGCTTGGGATTATGATAAATATACACTTCCTTGATGAATGTGGATCTTTAGTCCGTGAACTGTACAAAATAAGAGGACTCTAGTCTCGGAGCCCTCAATCTAAGTCAAGCCGCATTTCCAAGACCTGTCACCAACTTGATCATGATTATCTGAACCTGGCCATAGGACTATGATTTGTTAGATGAATTACATCACAACCCATTGAACACAACTTAACATGGACAGAACTTTAACATTGGCAATGAAGCTTGAAGAATACGAGTGCGCCAATGAGGCCAATCCAAGAAGCCGTTAACCATGAGCCTACATTTAGAAAGATTGGTAGCAAGCTGCTCTAGCAAGAAGGACTGCCAGCTAGGCAAATAGAGAGAGTGTCTGATTACAAAAGGCTTTGAACAGTTGACAAGCCTAGCAGTCTGAGCGCAAGCAGCCATGTGCATGGCGCACTCCTGAGACTAACCGATCCCCGTGACATAAGTGGTGACCATGCTGGGGAATCTCAAGGCTTGTGCTTAGACGTTAGGACCAGTTGGAGTTGGGGAAGGGGACAAGGGGAAATTGGACTAATCTAAGTGGACAGCATTTAGATGTGCTGAGGTAGAGATGGGCCTAGAGGCTTCATCTGCAGCTATGACAAGGGAACAAGAGATCTCACTGATTGTCATGGCAACCATGAGAGCAAACAAGCACAAAGAGGATCCAATCACAAAAGATGACAACAACTCTCTGTGCCTTTTGTCAAGAAAGAGCTTCAGATCCTTCTTGCTCTATCATCAAGCTCATTTCAACCTTACTCCAGGCCTCCTCCAATCTGAACTTCAGATCTCAACAATTTTCTACTCCAAGTGGAGAATTCTTATGTATTCTTGATGGGGAAAACTCTCCGCAGCTCATATAGCCCTAACTTTTTCTATGTAGCTTGGATTCAAGAGTTCTCAAATGAAATGGAAATGATAAGCTTTCCAGCAAGATAAAATAGGCCTCAATCAGATCACTACAGCTCCCTTGACAAGCTCCCAAAGTTGGCCAGATGTTTCACAACTTTCACCCTAATTTTGAAATCCCTATTTTAGGGTTTTTGCCCCTAGTTCTTGCCAACTTTCCCCTGATTTTTAAAACAGATGTACACTTGATCCTCATTAACCACTCTAAAAATCTTCACTCTCAATAATAGTCACAAAGTGAGAGAATTGACACTCAATTAGGATTGAAGAAAGAAATGCTTCTTCGAGTTTATGACAGTGTTTTCAGCAAAATTGTTGCATCAGATTCCAATCTCAATGAGTCCAAAGCCAAGGAAATTTTCCACAATAGTTGGTCATGCTTTTGTTTAACACTCTGCAAAGTTTGATGGTCTAATCCAAACCCAATTCCTAGATATGGATCATTCCTTGAGGTGGGCTAATTTGTGAGCTCTACATACCCAAGTATACTTGATCCAAGACCCTGAATTCTTGATTTTAAGAATTCACATCAAACCCTCACAAAAAGATGCACACTCTAACCAAAAACAATTGTGAGAATTTTCATAAGGAAATTCAAACCACAGCTTGGGGAGTGACCTAAACTCCAAACCTGATCATTAGCTCTTCTCCAACACCTTATATCCCATAAGCTTTAACTTCAATCAATTGAATCAGATTTGAGATTGACCCAAAAATGGAATTTATTGCACTAAGTATTGTGGGCGCTTTGTCTTCTCTCCAATCCCACCGACAAATAGTGAAAATGTTTCAAGAAGCTCCCTCAATTGACTACTTTGAGCTCTTGGGTATGAATTTAACCCCCCTTAACTCAATTGATCATGTCCCTCTCATACTCAGCTCAAATTTTGTGAGTCCAATCTGCAGATTGTAGCATATCATCTCCTCTTTCCAGCCATGTCCTTAGTTCCCCAAATGGCCTCCCCAACTCCCATGATGGTCAAAAAACTCCCGACTTCTGTCTTGGGACCCAAGCTCTTGCAAATTTGTCCTTTAGTCTTTTTACTTTTTGGCAAATGGACCCCACAACTCCACTTTGAAGCTTATGAGAAAAAATATAGGCATTTCCCAACTATAGAAGGACATATATTGTCAAGTCCTTGACATTTTCATAAGTAAGCACCGGAAGGACAATAGGATCTAGGTTTACCATCACTGATTCCACAAACACCACCCCGAAACATGCAACCAACCAATCCCGTAAGTCGTCACGGTGTAAACTCTGAAGCCTGATGAGAAAAGGAATAAGGAGTGGTAGATTGGGAGCATGGGACATCTTATGCTCAATTGCTTCCTCCGATGCTCTTACACTCACTCTCTTCTACAACTCTCACTCCCAATGTCCTTCTCTCCTCAAGACTCTCCAAACTAAAAGACACCCGTCTCTCCACTTGCTCTCATCTTTATTCATCAGAGCCCTCAAACATGATAAGATTGTAACCCATGTGGCCAATCACATACATGTACATAGATGGCTCACATGGCAACATCTCATTCGTCGGATCTAGCATACAACCTACTCCACTAATGTGGAGATAAACTATGATAAGCTACTTTGTTACGGGCTATGCAAGCCACAATACGACACCGGCACACTCTCAAGACTGAACATTCCCCATGACAACGACTGGTAACTTTGTATCCCAGTCATATGCATAATTGACAGTCACCTTATTAAGAATTTTGTAAAGTAACCCATTTACCTTTTTCGTGAAGCCATTTGCTTTGGGATTATAAGGAGTTGTCTTTAGATGTTAAATCTGAAAGTACTTGGTTAACGCCTCCATCACAAAGGTCAAGAAATGTGTTCCTTTGTCACTGACCAATTCCAAAGGACATCTATATCGGGAAATGATATTTCATAAGAAAAATTTTGCCACTATTTTTGCATCATCTCTATGAGTTGCTTTGGCTTTGGCCATCTTGGTAGCATAGTCTATGAGCCGGCTTGTCTCTCACTCAGGATGAACCTTTGATGGCTATTATGGTAGCGCACCATGGACTTAGAAGGCAAGGAACCCCAACTCCGTCATACTCCTCCAAGGCTAACACTCCAAGAATCAAGACATTGCTCACTAAAGAACTCATTGAGAGAGAGATAGTTGCAAATAAAAGGATGATGGGTATCACTGTATTTATTTGCAACTATCTCTACGTATTCCAACCTGAAGATGGTGATCTTTGGACTTTTTCCGGCGTACTCCTCTTCCAAGTACCTCCATCATTGGATCCAATGTCATCTTCTTTGGATTTCCTCTAAAGTTACTTCCGTCCATTCTTTGTCTGCAATTTGACTTTCCATACTTACTTCGTCTCTTAAACACAACTCACCATAGAAAAACAAAAAAATGTGGGTACCACAAACATATCCTACCAATTCCTCTAAAGTGACTATCTTCAAAAATTTTAAGATTTTCCTTTCACCCAAGATAACATCTTGACAATCATCAAGGTTGATGTCTCCTTCAACATGACTCACTCGGCTCAATTCAAGTTGAGCCACCATCAAACCCCCTTCTTCCAAGTCATTTTCACTTGAGGTAGGGTCATATGGATCTTCATCATCAATGATTACCTCATAACATTCCAAGTAATTCACTTGGACTTTGTCTTTGGAAGCTTCAGAAGATGAAGACAATGAATCTTTAGATTCATCCTCATCTTCAGATTCATCCTTGTCTTTTGATGGAGTTGTTTATACTCCCTTGGTCCAAACCTTGGACCTTGGTACAATGTGCTTGCCTAAGGCGGTACCTCTTGAGTTTGGTACACCGCCTCCTCTTCCTCTTCCTGGTTCCACCGGAAATGCACTACGAATATTGCATTTTGTATTTGCATGGCCTGACTTGCACACATGGTGCACCATACATTGGATCTATTGAATGATGGAGGCTCTCTTTGGTCCTTTGCCCCAATCATCTGGATCTTAAAATCCACACTCTTTTATAAGAGCATCCAGCTTGTTGTTTGCCTTATGTACACTCTTTGCTGGGATGTTATTGAGATCTTTCCTCCATGTCTTTGTATTCTTATTGGCTTTGACTCTTCTTTGGATTCCAAATAAGGGGATGTACTGTAAGTAGCTCTCCTTCTAGGCTTCTTGCCTTTCTTCTCCCAATTTCTTTGATTATTGGTAGAGTGAGAGTGAGTTGCCTCATAATGGGCGACGTGTTTGAGTAGCTTATCCAAGGAAATTACATTCCTCTCCATATCAAAGATCCAAATCTCAGGTGAAAGTCCTCCCAAGAACTAGGTAATGGCTTGGGCATCGGAGTAACCCACCACACCTAATTGCTTTGGGACTCGGCTCAAGACCGCCATGAATTGCGTCTCTCAACTTCTCCTTCTTGCCTTTGTCCAAGTCATTGAGTGCCGCAAATACACTCGTGTTCTTGTCAACTTCTTGGAATAGTTCTAGGAAATTGTTTCTCAAGTCCGCCCTGTCCGCTGGTACAAACCACTTTTGGGTTACATACGTATACCAACTCCAATGAGCCTTCTTTCAAAATAGACTGGGGAAAATTTGCAGGCAATCCACCAAGTCATGTTCCTTATTAGCAAACAAAATGACTTCAAATTCTTCAATGAATTCATTAGGATCTTCATCTTGTTCTATCCCCTTGTACTTTTGATAGGCGTGTCAGGTGACAGGTAGCAAAGTCATTGTTTGACTCGGTGGAATTGGCTATGGTAAGGTTGAACTTGATGGAACCAAGGAATTGACATAGTGTTGATAGCCTAGGGGTTCCAATTGGTCAAGTTCAATGTGAGATCTTCTTTGACCATTACTTCTCTATTTGTGTCAATTTTAACCTAAGTAGAAGCAAGAGGTACAACACCCTCAAAGTGTTCTTCAAAATTCCTTTGAGATAATCAAGGAATTGTGCATAGAAGATGTTGACACTCTTCTTCTGTTAGGATTTGTGTTGTCTTTTCCTAAACAAATTTCTTTATAAATTTGACTTCCTTTACAACTTTTCCGCAGACATACTCATTGGGTCATAATGAGTATGTCTGCCTGTCGGATTCTTTCTTCTTCTTGGAAAGATGAGATGAGAAGTAGTTTTGCAGCCTGCCTTTGTGTTTCTTTTGATTGAGTTCTTGTCAAGCTTATTGAACTTTGTGAAGAAGTTGGAAGTCCAATGCCTCCCATTTGGTTTCATCAAAATTAGGTTGAATCTTTTGGCATTCTTCTTCTTCACATGCAATGTTTGTCTTTGAACTCTCCGTTCCCATTGTTCTCTCAATGCAGACATTCATATTGCTTTGACACCTAGTTTCAAAATTGGCTTCATATTCTTCCACTTTTGAGATTTGTATCCTTGGCAACAACACCAAAAATCTTGTGACAACCCAACAAATATCACTTTTGTGGTAATTAGGTAAGTAAAGTTTGTTCATGTAGAGATACTAGTCAAAATCATTCAAATACAAAGTCAAATATCACAATGTAGTCCTTCTTGATTTTGTCTTTAATCTCTCAGGTAACAACTACATCTAGAAGAGAGTAACAAGCATTGACTTGCAGTCTCGTCACAACAATTTTTCACCCATAATCACAACTCCATCATATCTTTTGAAGCAATCTTGATTGTGATGATTCATTCTCTCTTGAAAATTGCACTTCATTGCATAATGACTTTGCCTTAGAATTGTGTTCCACCCCTCCACTGAAGGCACAACTTCCTCGATTGAAATTGCTTCACATCAACTCAGCGCTACATTCACACCTGCAAAATACTACCAACACTACCATTCCTCTCAGATCTCTCAAGGCATTGCTTTGATTGCACTTCACTCATGATCAAACACATAGACTGAAGATCAAGCTATGGAATCCAACATCCACCACACATTGATTCGCACTTTGAAATTCTCCCATCACTCACAATTACAAACACAAAGTTGATATTTGGAATTAAGCTCAAACAATGAGCACTGCTTCATAGCACTTCACTTTATTTATTCTCAAAATTATGAGCACTAAACAAAAACATATTGCAAATGTCTCCTTTAAATAGATAGAGCTCTTCAGGAGTTATCTAACAACTATACCATTCTACAACAACTTTTCCTACCTATAGATCCAAAATGACAATGCACCTCTTCATATCTGCCCTTCCAAATCTTGAACTTGTTACTACTCCAATCCAATGTCTACTTCTTCCTCGGCTTCCAAACCCAAAGTAACTCACACACTACTCTATCCTTGAGTTCTATAACTACTAAATCTTCTACCAATTCTAACACTTCTTCACTCATTGTGGTGCCCACATTTTTTTTTTTTCTCAAAATAAAGGAGAAGAAGTGTACAAGGAAGTTGAATTGCACCTGTATGGCCAAAGAAGGCAAATGAAAGAGTCTTGGGATGAAACCCAAAGTAAAGTGACTTTGGGTCATAAGGCAAAGTACTCGGAAATGCCCTATCAGCATACAACCCAAAGTAAATTGTCTTTGTATCGGAGGGAGCTCAACCCGAGGCGAAGATAGTCTAACAACCTTTCGTCGGGGCGAGAAATTCAAGAAAGGGCCGTTTAAAAACAAGCGACCTATATGCGTGAAGGTTTATTGACAGTGACAAGTGCATGCCGGAGGTGTGATTTCTTGGTAGAAACTCAAAGTGACGAAAGATGAAGAAGCGCAACTCTATAAAAATCAAAACTACAATGACAAAATGTCAAGTAATTTTCCTTCGCCGTTGAGAAGTCATCTTGCAGGTGATCGGGGAAAGGGAAATAGAGTTGGGATCGTGTTAGTGCGCAAGGGCAAAGTCGCGAGAGTGAAATCAAGAGACAATGAGAAAGTAGAAGAGATGGGAGGAGGGAAGAAGAACTCCAAATTTGCAGTGAGAAATCATGCAATTTGGAGGTTAGATGTGATAGTAAGGATCAAAGTCTTGAGCCGACTTCGGATCACTTTTCTAGCATGGAACTGGAACGTAAGTTTTCCAGGACTCATGACAGAAATCATTGAGAGTAAGTGTCTCGATGGACCCGAGGAAGACGAGAAGAGAGGAAATCCGTCTCGCTGGACAGAGTCGGATTGGAGATTTGTACTCGGGAAGGAAGCAGGCTTGGAGCAGGGAGCCATGTTCTTGGGGAAGGGAGAGATAGCCCACGAAACTCAGGAGGTGAGAGATTCCTTCTCATCAAAACGGACAAAGAATGGGTACAAGGTTGAGAGCTACAAAGACCCTGTGAAGAGAGGGATCATGAGTGCTCTGATGGCTATCCTAAAGCCAGAGAGAACCACTTATGTGATGAAACACCAAGCGGTGTTCTTCCATAAGTTGTTTGCAAGAGAACCAATCAATTAGGCAAGGTGTTTTCATGGGAGAACAAGGCAGATGGTGTGGAATTTGCGGGATAAGTCGCCTCCACACTATATCATGCCGTTTGCAGCACACTTCTATCTCGGGCTCAACTTGCTGAATTCGGCGGAGCGGACTAGGATGGTGTCGCACTTCCATCCAGATGTGCGAAAGGAGGTCGATATCGAGGAACATCAATACATCTTGCAAATCAGGAGCACCGACGACTACTACACAAAGACAGGGAAGAACGTGGAGGTCGTAGTGAGTACCCCGACGAAGAAGAGGAGTCGGCAAGGAGAAGCCAAAGATAGCAAGAAACCTCGGAAGATGCAGAGAAGTAACCCGAGGCAAAGTATGATGGTGATTGAGTCGGAGGATGAGGACTCAGAAGGAGATGCCGAGCTCAAAACATAAGACTCGGAACATGAGGAGGAGCCTGAGCTAACATTGCAGAGTGGAGATACAAGCAGCGATAGTGATGAAGTGGGAGAGATGACATCGGTGCCAGCAGCTGACGAATACAAGGAAGAAGAAGTGCACGTTGAGATGGAGGCCAAAGACAACACATAGTTGGAGGACAAAGTAATTGTGCCCGAGGAAAGGAAGATCGCAGTACAGCAAGGAGTTCGTTCAAGACGTATGGCGAAGTGTGAAGCGGGGCCAAGTAAAGTGAAGGAAGAGGTCGGAGAAAGCTCAAGCAGTGAGGCGTCAATTCCGATACAAAGACTGCAAAGGAGAAGGCGAGTATTGGGTGAAGAAGAGGTAAGGAAGGAGATTTCTATGCAGGAAGAAGTAGTTGCGAGAAATGGAGTGGAGTACTTGTAGGAAATTGTGTGTCCATTGTTGGTGAAGTTGGAGCACAAGAAGAGGGAGATGCAGTCAACATGTCCAGAGGTGAAGACTGTGTTGCAGGTGTTAGCGCAACTAGACGAAGAGAACTTGGAGTTGAAGAAGAGTGTAACCCGAGGTGAGGAGGAAAGGGAAGTACTGCAAGCGGAGGCAGTAGAGAGAAGTTAGGTAATTGAAGACTTGAAGAGAGAAGTGAGCTATCAAAAGGAGGTTGTGAAGAAGAGTGACATAGCAAGGGAGAGACAAGTAGTTGAATACGAGATCTTGAAGCAGCAATTTGCTGATTCAAGAGTAGAAGTTATCCATGCTATGGCAAGAGTAGCAGCAAAGGATCAAGAGCTTGATAGAGTGATGGAGAGTATGGAAGAGAAGAAACAACTCTGGCAACAAGAGTTGGCAGCGCAATACAGAGAAGAAGACCGATTATGAGAATTACTTCGTAATCAGGAGGAGAAGGTAGTACAGAAGGAGAAGGAGAAGGAGACAGTGAAAGCCAAATTCGAGGAGGAGTTGGCAATGTACAAAGAGGACTGGCTTGCAGATCGGGAATGAGAAAGGAAGACAAGATTGGAGCCAATAAAGGAGATTGTCATCCAGATGAATGCAATGTTGAGTACAGATGCCAGCATTTGAATTGAAGAGACAAGACTGCACGAGTTGAAATTGTTGGTGCAGGAGACGAGGCAAAGACAGGCAAAAGACACCAAGATGAACACCTTGTTGATTAAATTAAGAACTCGTGTAGATAGGAAGATATTAGAAGTAGAAGATAATATTGCGATTAGACTAGACTTAGTGAAAATAGAGATAGAAAAGCTTCGGAAAGATGTTGAAGCAAAACCCGAAGTAGATAACATAGGAGTACAAATGTCTTCAGAGTTACAAGTGGAGACATTAGAGAAGAGTGGGTTGGGAGATAAGGAGTTAGATAGATTACCCACTAGTGGAATTTTATATCAGGAAAGAGAATTGCTGGAATTGGTAGATGAAGTAGGAGATCTGAAACCCGAGGAAAAAGTGATAGGAAGTAAGATTACTTCGGGTTCGGGTTTGAAAGCCGAGGATGAAGTAGACATCGGATCGGATTAGTAACAAATTTGAGATTTGAAGAGGCAGATATGAAGAGGTGCATTGTCATTTTGGATCTACAGGTTAGAATAGTTGTTGTAGAACGGTGTAGTTGTTAGAATTGTCGATTGTTCACTATTTAAGAGTGGCATTTGTAGTCATGTTGTTCAGTGGTCATAATTTCTTAGAATAGAGAAAGCGAAGTGTTGTGAAGCAGTGCTTGTTGCTTGAGCTTGATTCTGAGTATCAACTTTGTGATTGTGTTTGTGAGTGTTTGGAGAAATTTGAAGTGCAAGTCAGAGTGTTTGTTGGATGTTGGATTCCACAACCTTGATCTTCATTCTGTGTGTTTGATCCTAAGTGAAGTGCAATCGGAGCAATGCCTTGACAAATCTAAGAGGAATTGTAGTGTTGGTAGTATTCTGCATTTGTGAGTGTAGTGCAAAGTTGATGTGAAGCAATTTTGATCGAGGAAGTTGTGCCTTCAATGGAGGGGTGGAACACAATTCTGAGGCAAAGTTGTTTTGCAGTGAAGTGCCATTTTTGGAAGAGCCTGAATCATCACAATCAAGATTGTTTGGAAAGAATTAAAGGATTTGTGATTAAGGAGTGTGAATTTGTGACAAGACTGAAAATCAGTGCATGTTACTCTCTTCTTTTTAGTCTCTACCTGAGAGACTAAAAAAGAACTCAAGAAGAACTTAATTATTACTTTGCTTTGTATTTGACCAATTCTGACTTGTATCTCTGCGGGAACAAACTTTACTTACCCGATTACCGCAAAAGTGATATTTGCCGGGTTGTCACACTCATTCCCGTCATGGGAAATCTACATACATCTTCTCCTTGCAACCCATCTTTCTGTAATATTTCCAATGGCAATTCCAAAGATATCTCTACTCATATCTCTTCTACTTTGGGCTTCACTCTTACATCCTTCCGAAGTTTATCTATCTCTAACTTAACTAAATTAATTTATTTGTGATATTGTCTTCCACTTCCAATATCTTCCCATCCACACAAATTCTGAGACTAATCAGCAAAGCATTCAGGTCCTTATTCCTTGCATTTCTTCTCCTCATCTCTTGCACCAACAATCTTAACTCATGCAATCTTGTTTCTTCAATCCTTACACAAGCTTCAGTGGTCAACATTGCATTTGTCTTCACTATGATCTCTTTCAATGGCTTGAGCCTCATCCTTCTCTCATGTTCTTGATCCACCTACCAGTCTTCCCTAAACATTGCCAATTCTGCCTCAAATTTGGCCTTCACATTCTCCTTCTCCTTCTCTTTCTTCACTATATTCTCTTCTAGATTGCAAAGTAACTCCCTCAATCTTTCTTCTTCTCTATACCTCACTATTAACTCTCTTTGCCAAAGCTGCTTCTTCTCTTCTACACTTTGCATCACTCTATCAAGCTCTTGCTCCTTCTCAACTACCCTTGCCATAGCATGGATGATTTCTAATTGTGAATCAACAAACTGATGTTTCAAGATTTAATACTCAGCTATACTCATACTCGGGAGTCCCTAAGGAACCCCCAAAACGGCTTAGTCCGATGGGTGCACAAAAGTGACTAAGTTTGCCATTCTTTGGCTATGAAATTTTGCTCTATTATTCTCTCTTTAAGTTCTCTATTACCTGATTTTGTACTATTGCATCTATTGTAGTACTTCCTTTTGCTCCTCTCCTTGGGTTATGCTCACCTTCAACTCCGAGTTCTCTTCTTCTTACCTTGCCGACACCTGTAACACAATCTTTACCTCCAGACACTCCAACTACATCTCTTTCTTCTTCTCCTCTAACTTCATCAACAACATGCAGACAATCTCCCATAGATACTCCGTTTCTATGGTCTGGTTCCCTTCTGCTTGCTAGATTTTCTCCTTCTTTGCTACTTCTTTGCCTGACACTCTTCTCCTTAGCCAAAATTGCCTTATTGGAATGGATTTCTTGCTCCCCAAACTCTCATTTTCCATTTCTCTTCTTCTACTCGGCCTTGCCTCATACGTCACATTTCTTTTGGAGTGGACACCTCTCTCAATGATAACCTTCTTATCCTCTTTCTCTAGCACTTCTTCTTCTTCCTTTGGGTTATCTTCTTTAGCCTTCTCTTGCTTTCCCTCTTCTTCCTCTAGTACCGGCTGCATCTCCACTCCATCTTCACTCTCACTACTTGCTTCACCACTTTGCAATGTGAGTTTGGGTTCTTCTTCTCTCTCCAAGTCTTCTAACTTGTACTCAACTTCTCCTTTTGATTTTCTCCCAATGATGCAATCACCTCTAGGTCCTTCTTTGGGTTCACCTTCCTGGTCTTCCAAGGTCTCATTGCCACTACTTCTTCTTTTGATTGACTCCTCTTCTTTGACTTTGGTGCATTCACTACCAATCTCACACTCTGCCCTATCTACACGTAATGCTTATCACTGATCAAGTGCTCCTCATATGTAGAATGTTTTGCTGCTCCTCCGCATCAACATTTGTTTTTAAGTCAAGATGGAAGTCTTGTGTCATTTTGCCGCATTCAAAAGATTCAATTCCAAATAAAAGTGGGTTGCAAATGGCACAATGTAATATGGAGGTGACTTGTCCCACTAATTCCACAACATTTGTCTTGTGCATTGATTAAAGCACTTTGCCCAATTGATTGGTTACCTTGCAAAAATCCCATGGAAAACATTGCTTGATGTTTCATCACATAAGTGGTTTACTTTGGCTTCAAGATAGCCATCATTGCTCCTATGATGCCTCTCCTCACATGGTCCTTGTAACTCTCAACTTTATAACCATTCTTTGTGAATTTTGAAGAAAATACATCTCATACTTCTTGGGTTTCTTCCGCTACCTCTCCTTTCCCCAAGAATGTGGCTCCCTGTTCCTCACCCGCCTCTCTTCCAAGTACTAGCCTCCAATCCGACTCTATCCATTGAGCCAAATTTCCTCTCTTACCCTCTACCTCGGGTCCATCTAGACACTTTCTCTCAATGATCTTGGTCATGAACTTGGAAAATGAAGGTTCTAGTTCCATGCCAAAAATGTGATCCAAAGTCTGCTCAAGACTTTGATTCTTGCAATCACATCTTACCTCCAAATTTCATGATTTCTCATTGCAAATTTTGAGTTCTTCTTTCCACCTCCCATTGTACTCTCCTCTACTCTAGGTTGGTGACTATTCTTCCATGTGACTCCCAGACTAACTCCTCCTGACTTCCTCTTGATGCACAAGTGTGTCTCTTACTACACTCTCTTTTTCCTGATCTCTCTCCAGACAACTCCTTAATGGTGATGGGAAATTACTTGTCACCTCATTGTCTCTATCTCAAATTTTATAGTGGCGTGCCTCCTCCATCTTTCTTCACTTTGAGCTTCTACCAAGAAATCACACCTTCTACATGATCCTCTCAATGTCAATTTTCCTCCGCTCATAGGCCAACCATTTTTGTTTGCAGTACCTTCTTGAATGTCCAACCCCAAAGGGAAGTTGTTACACTATCCTCACATTGGGTTGAGCACCCCCAAGATGAAGTCTCATTACTTTAGGTTGAATGCTGATAGGACCAATCTGAGTACTTTGTCCTCTGACACAAAGTCACTTTACCTTGGGTTACAACCCAAAGATATCATTCCTTGCCTTTTGATGTCATACAGGTACAATATGACTTCATCTGTACACTTCTTAAAAAATAAGGAAAAAAAATGTGGGTACCACAATTTGAATGTACTGAATCCTCAACATACAAGTAGAAATATGTTATGTAGTTAGACCAAAAGTGATGTTTAGACATTTTGTAGTCTGCAATTTTGGTGAGGAATATTATCAACAAGTGATAGGCCTTGAGGTCCCAATGGTAGTCCCCATAATTTGTGCACTCTCTTTAGTGATCATTCTAACACTCTATTGAAGTAGGAAGTAGCAAGTGAACATTGGTCATGCGTAGGAATCATGGATCCGTAGTTGCAAAAGTTTATGCAAGGAATGCATGGATGTTGAATTAGTTTTGAGAAATCAAGATGACCATGGAAGAATTGAAAAAGCAAGTACATGCTATCAAGAAGGATCAAGTAATGCAAGAAGGGGAGCCATCTCAACAACCAACACCAGCAATCAAAGTACTTAAAGAGTTATGCATGCTAATGAAATTGATTCCAATCAATAATCAAGCCACATTGTTACTACAAATGAAAAAGACATACAACATTGAGCCTTACAAGGGATAACATTCCATGGAAGTAGTGGAAAATTGGGTTTCAAGAATGAATTGATACTTTTGATTGTTCGCAACGGAGATCACTAATCATTCCGCAGGTGTGTTTGCATGTGAGTACTTGACTAATAAGGTCCTCACATGCTATGATGCTTAGGAACAATCGTTGTTGGTTGAAGGAAGAGATGCCACTTGGATAGCCATGCAAGAAGGGTGGCTCAAGAATTTCCAATCAGTGGATTCCGTGCAAATGGCCCAAACCAGACTCTTAGAGTTGAAATAAAAGAATCTCATACAAGAGTATGTGGAGGCATTTTTCAATTACAGGTTGCAATTATAGATATGAGTCCAGTCAAAGCTCTTGACAATTTCAAGAGAGGATTAAAAGAGCGGATTCACCAAGAGGTAATGGTGCAAAATCCTCATATTGTTTTTGAAGCCATTGTTTGCACCCAAAGAATAGCAAGGGTGCTTGGAGGAGGCAAAGTGATAACACAAATGCAAAACTATAGGGTCAAGACATACCATTTTGGTGGAGTTGTACCTATGAAATTGTGCAAAATTCAGTTCCAAGATAGAGTAGCAAGACCTCTCCAAGGAGAATGGGAATGGGTCAAAGAAAGGAGAGAAGAAGTCCCGCATGGAGAAGGGGCTTGAGCAGAACAACAACAATGTTACAATTGTGGTTTAATTGAGCACATAGCCATCAATTGTTGTGCTTATCATCTTAGAGGCCCTTGGCCTCCATACAAGAAACTTTTGAACCACATGGAGAGACAAATTGAAGAGGAAGATATGGAAATTGCATCAGAAAATAAAGATTGCCAATAAATGTACCTTGCAGCCAAGCTGGCTCAATGAAGAAGAGTAAAAGTAGGGAGAGGAAGAGGACACACATGCAAAGAAGCAAGAAGATAAATGCACAATTAATTATTTTCAATGGAGTGCTAGAAGGCAATCCGGTGAGAGTGTTAGTAGACATTGGGGTAATAGAGAATTTCTTGTCTCATTCTATTGCAATAAGGTTGGAGATGGAACTAGAGAAGGATGAGTAGGACAAAGTAGAGCTACCTAATAGTCAGACAAAGAGGATTGAGTCCATACCTAAAAAGGTAATACTCTTTGTAGGAGGGTATTGAGAATCAATTAATTGGCAAGTGATACAACTAGCTCATTATATGCAATCTTAGGTATCATGGATGGAACATTACAAACCCATGGTGGATTGGAGAAAGAAAGTAGTGAAAACTAGTCAATGGACACAAAGGAGATAAAAGCCTAGATCACAAAGGCAAGAATTGCCTCTATATGTCATAAAGACTACATCTATTGGTAAGACAAATAAATGTTTTATGGGTTTAATAAGAGAAGTCCAAAGTGCCTAACACAATGGTCAATGAGTTTCAAGATGTCTTTTTTGATGAATTACCCACAAGTTTACCACCAAAAAGGAGAGTAGATCATAAAATTGAGATACATCCTAGGAAGGCACCTCCTTGTAAGGCCCCATATTGACTATCACCTCATGAGTTGGAGGAGTATAAAGCTCAAATTAAGGATATGTTATAGAAGGGGTTTACCTAACCCAACGTATCACCATATGGGGCTCTTGTATTGTTTGTGAAGAAGAAGGATGGAATAATGCGCATGTGCATTGACTACCGAGGACTGAATCAACAAACAATGAAGGAAAAATATCCATTACCTCACATGGATGCCTTGTTTGATCAACTCAATGGGACAAGGAACTTCACCAAACTTGATTTGCGGAGCGGTTACAACCAAATCAAAATTGCAAAAGAAGGTATACACAAAATAGCCTTCAAACAAGGTATGGTCACTTTGAGTACTTGGTGATGCTGTTTGGCCTCACCAATGCTCTAGCCACTTTCATGAGTTTGATAAATGACATATTTTGCACGTGCTTGGATAAATTTGTTATCATTTTTCTTGATGAAATCTTAGTCTGTAGTAGGATGCTGATAGAGCACAAGCACTATTTGCACAAAGTCCTCCAAATTCTCTAACAAAATCAATTGTATGCCAAAATCTCAAAGTGCAAGTTTGGCAAATCTAAAGTAGAAGATCAAACTCAACTCAAGAGTTTCTTGGGATTGATGAGGTTTTATCATTGATTTATCAAGGACTTCTCCCAGATTGCACAACATCTAACATTGGGCAAGAGGAAGAGGTATATATTGTAAAAGGCCAAGACCAAGGAGAGAAATAAGAGAATGGAAGCTCACATTGGGACATTTGAATAAGGGAAAACTCTAAATGCCTAGCATAAGCTTTGGCTTTAGTATTTATAGGTAACATACAAGGCCCTTGAGAAGCTTCTCAAGAAGCTTCCTTGAGCCGCTTTCTTAGAGTGCAAGCCAAGTTAACTAGGAAGCTTCTCAAGAAGCTTCCTTCTAGAAATTGCCTACTTGGCATGCAAGCTAAGCTAGTTAGAAGCTTCTAGAAGCTTCCTTCTAGAAACTACTTACTTGAGGTGTAAGCTGAGCTAGCCGAGAAGCTTCCCAAGAAGCTTCCTAGATACTTCCAGAATATTCTAGGCTAATTTGTCTTATTTGCTTCTTTGTTAGCCCTACTAACTTTGTCGTTAAACTCTATATTATTACATATTCCTCCACCACTAGTTGGTGGCGTTCTCATTGCTAGCAAAGCTTTCAACTCCTGGATGGCCGTCTGTGCATTCTTGAGGTGAGAAAGAGGTCCCCATGTGGCATCATGAAGGGGATATCCTTTCCAAAGGACCTTGTACTCCGTATATTGTTGACGGCCTTGTTGATATGGCAACCCGCAAAGTCATGTGGAGTACAAAGTTGATTCCTCATGATCATTGATAGGGACAGGAAGAAGGGAAAGTTGGATTTGGGAGGAAAAGGAAGAGGGGTTAGGAACAAAGGGTTTCAACTTGGAAACATGAAAGACATTATGGATACGCATGTGACAAGGCAAGGCAAGTCAATAAGCAATAGGAGAGACAATTTAGGTGACATCAAAGGGTCCTATCCAATTAGGAGCAAGTTTATGAACTTGGGTATCAAGTGGAAGAGGGAGGTTACAAGAGGATAGCATGACTTTATCATTGACTTCAAAGATGAGATCACAACAATGGTAGTCCACATTTAGGATGTTTTTCAACAATTTCGCTATACCATTGTTGTGATCTCATCTTTGAAGTCAGTGATAAGTAGCAAGTACACCTAGAAGAGAGTAACAAGCACTAACTCATAGTCTCATCATAAGAATGTGTCACACTTAATCACAACTCTATCAAATATTTCCAAAAAATCTTGATTGTGATGATTTAGTCGCTCCCAAAAATGACATTTCACTGCAAAACAACTTTACCTCAAAATTGTATTCCACCCTCTACTGAAGGCACAACTTCCTTGATCAAAATTGCTTCACATCAACTATGTACTACACTCACAAATGCAAAACACTACCAACACTACAATTCTACTCAGATTTGTCAAGGCATTGCTCCAATTGCACTTCACTCAAGATCAAACATACACAATGAAGATCAAGGTTGTAGAATCCAACAAACACACTAACTTGCACTTCAAAATTCTCCACACACTCACAAACACAAGCATGGAATTGATACTCAAAATTAAGCTCAAACAACGAGCACTACTTCACAACGCTTTGCTTTATCTATTCTTAGGATTATGAGCACTAAACAATGTTTCACTGCAAATGCTCCCCTTAAATAGTCAAGCAATCAATAGTTACTAACAACTTTACCATTCTACAACAACTTTTTCTACATGCATATCCAAAATGACAATGCACCTCTTTATATCTGCCTCTTCATATTTGCCTCTTCATATCTCAAAACTATTACTACTCCGATCCGATGTCTACCTCTTCCTCAGCTTCCAATCCCAAAGTAACTTCACATACTACTCTATCCTTAGGTCTATCTAATTCCTCTAAATCCTTCACTATTTCTACTACTTCTTCACTCATATTTGCAATTACATTAGTAAGTATTCTATTTAACTCATTATCTTTCGACCTACTTTTCTCTAAAGTGTCAGATGTCAAATCCAAAAACACCTACAGTCCTATCTCTATTACTTCTGGTCTAACTACTATAAATTCCTTTGTTAATTCTACTATGTCCTCATCAAGAATTGTAATTGAAAGCATGGGTACAATATCTACGCCTTCAATTTGTAACCTACTTTCCCCTAATCACTCATGTTACTGACCCAAAGATACTTACTGTCTGATCTTACACTTCAAGTTCATTCACTGCTGCTATTTCTATTCTAATTCTACACTATATTCAATCAGAACTGAAATTGAAGTCGTGGGTATCCTAAACATCTTCTTTCCCTACTCTAACTACCTCTCATGTCTCTTGAAAGATTCTCAAAGTCACCTTTATTGCACTCCAAGGTCCAACTACCTTGGGTTAAATCATGAGGCAAAGTCTTTAGACCCAAATTCATGTAAACCCAAAGTCCAAAATCCAAAGTCCAAAGTCTGAAGTCCCAAAGAAACCAACCCAAAGAACCTCAACCCAAAGTCCTTCAACTACTTTGTACATGTACTCCCAAAACTTAAATGCTTGTAACTTCTTCTACAAACCTTCAAAACTCTATGATTCTTTTAGCAATGGAAAGCCCTAAACAAGATGCGTCCAATGAGGTAAAGCACATATCATTTGGACTTTTCTTTAATGAGATACAGCCTCCGCAATAATCCTGACCTGTAACCTCAATTTTGATGCAAAGAAACCCTCCTTCAGAGTTTGATCTGAGTTTTTTCCTCCTTTGACACAAAGTAAGCTTCTTTAGGTCTAATCAAATCCGAGTCCTTCTTCCTCCAATATGAAGTTGACTTCCTTAGGCCTGATCAAAACACAGGTTTCCCCTCATTTCTTCTCCATTTGGTTTCAATTTGGTTTCAGCAAGGCACTTCTTGTTGAAAACTCATCCAAAATGAAAAAGGTGGGTACCACACATGCTCCCATCAAGTGGTGTTGTGGAGTTTTGTCCTTGAGAGTGCACCAAGTACCTGGCTGCTTGTGCTTAGTTGCAATTGGTGTTGATGACTTGAGTCTTCCCAAGGTTTGATATTCTCTTGCTTCTTTTTGTATGGCTAGCAGGCTTGTTCCAATAGGTCACGGTGTTCTAATTGTTCCCAGGGTTTGTATGTTGGATCTTGTAGCCTAAAGTTGATCTATAGTGTTCAATTGTGTTTGGTTGTGTTTGGCCTTGTAGCTCTATTCCTATAAAGTATCAATTTCAGTTCTCTTTTATGTTGGGTCTGTGGGGTTTGGCTCTTGGCTCGGACAAATTCCTAAGACGGCTCTAGTGAGACTTGTGAAATAGCTACAAGCAATTAATGGTGGTCAAACCTGGCTGTATCAATCGCTGAACTGTGCATTCATATAGACTGGACCAAGAGCTCCTAAATGCAGCCCTTCCCTTGACAACATCCATAATTTAGAGTACATTTATCTATTCACGAATCATCCTCTTCAACCAGTCATATAGCTATAAGTCAAACAAGAAAAATAACTCTTTCCTATGGAGTGACCATTATCCCTAGGCAACCAGGAAATTCTAGCTGAGCATCCAAACTCGCCCAATCACATTATCCCTGGGCAACCAGGACATTCTAGCTGAGCATCCAAACTCGCCCAATCACATGCAGCCAATCTTCTCAACTACTTCTCTTTTATCAAACTATCATTCACTACTCAGCATTCAAAGCCTCTCCTTCTCTTCTCTTTGCCTTGTCACTTCAGCATCAGACCTTCACATCGCCTTCAAGAAAATGGCCTCACTATCTTCTGCCCAGCATCAGCCATTCCCCAACCTTTGAGAATTGCTATGTTGTCTCCAACTCTCTTGGTCCTCACTATAAAGCTCAAAAATTCCTCTCTGTTTGTCTCTCTTGGTTCACTCTCAAACCTTCACAACAAATTTTTGAAACTCCTCTTTCTGTCCAGTCCAGCCCATTACCTGCAAAATTCCCTTCCTTTCTTCACTCCTTGTCCTAGTTCCTGTCCCGACCAGCCAGCAGCAAACTTCAAAATACTTTCTCTCACACACACCTTCACTGTCCATGGCAACCCTTAATTTTCTCCTCCTTCATTGTTCCTGTCATAGACCAGATTTCATTCAAAGCATTCTCTAGGCTCTTTTGGTCAATCGGAGCCCTTCCTAACTGATTATCTTCCTCCTTTCCTCTGTCCTCTTGTCACAGCAACAATCATCAAATTTCTAAATTTTCTCTCCTCTGGCTAGCTTTGTCACAGCAGCAGTCATCAACTTTCAAAATTTGCTCTCCTCTTTGTAGCTCAATCACAGCAGCAGCCCTTACAAATTTGAATTTGTTCCTCTGTCCAGTTCTCTCACAGCAGCAAATCATCAACTTTTGAAATTTTCTCTCCTTTGTCCAGCTCTTCAAAACTATTTCTCAGTCCGAGCCTTCCACTCCTGCACAGCCTTCTCTCTTGTCATTCAAAGAACCCTTTGTTTCTGCCCTTACCTCTCTAGCCCTTACATTGGTGTGAAAATTTCCTTCTTGTTGTTCTCACAAAACCCTGTTCACATTCCTGTGGGAATTTTTCTTCCTGTCCACACACTCTCAAGCAAGCCCTACCTTCAAAAATACTTCTCAGTCCCAGCCTTCTACTCCTGCACAGCCTTCACTCTTGTCATTCAAAGTACCCCCTTGTTTCTGCCCTTCCCTCTCCAGCCCTTACCTTCCTACACAAATTTTCTTCTTGCTATCCTCACAAAACCCTCTTCCCATTTCTGCAGGAATTTTTCTTCCTATCCACACACTCTCAAGCAAGCCCTTCCTTCAAAAAAATTTCTCAATCTTAGCTTTCCACTCTTGCACAGCCTTCTGTGACAACCCGACAAATATCACTTTTGCGGTAATCGGGTAAGTAAAGTTCGTTCCCGTAGAGATACAAGTCAGAATTGGTCAAATATGAAGCAAAGTAACAATTTAGTTCTTCTTGAGTTCTCCTTTAGTCTCTCAGGTAGAAACCACACCGAGAAGAGAGTAACAAACACTGACGTGCAGTCTTGTCACAAATTAACACTCCTTAATCACAACTCTATCAAATCTTTCCAAACAATATTGATTGTGATGATTCAGGCTCTCCCAAAAATAGCACTTCACTGCAAAACGACTTCACCTCAGAATTGTGTTCCACCCCTCCACTGAAGACACAACTTCCTCGATCAAAATTGCTTCACATCAACCTCGCACTGCACTCACAAATGCAGAATACTACCAACACTACAATTCCTCTCAAATCTGTCAAGGCATTGCTTCGGTTGCACTTCACTCAAGATCAAACTCACAAAATGAAGATCAAGGTTGTGGAATCCAACATCCAACAAGCACACTGACTTGCACTTTGAATTTCTTCAAACACTCACAAACACAAATACAAAGTTGATTCTCGGAATCAAGCTCAAGCGACAAGCACTGCTTCACAAGACTTTGCTTTATCTATTCTCAAAAATAATGAGCACTGAACAACAATTCTCTGCAAATGCCACTCTTAAATAGTAAACAAATTGACAGTTCTAACAACTATACCGTCTACTACCGTTTCTACAACAACTTTCCTAACCTGCAAATCCGAAATGACAATGCACCTCTTCATATCTGCCTCTTCAAATCTCAAAACTATTACTACTCCAATCCGATGTCTACTTCTTCCTCGGCTTTCAAACCCAAATCCAAAGTAATCTTACTTCCTACTATTCTTTCCTCGGGTTTTGTATCTTCTACTTCATCTACCAGATCCAACAATTCTCTTTCCTGATCTGAAATTCCACTAGTGGGTAATCTATCTAACTCCTTATCTCCCAACCCACTCTTCTCTAATGTCTCCACTGGTAACTCCAAAGACATGTGTACTCCTATGTTATCTACTTTGGGTTTTGCTCTAACATCTTTCCGAAGCTTTTCTATCTTGATTTTCACTAAGTCTAATCTAATCGCAATATTATTATAATAATATATCTAATCTAATATTATCTTCTACCTCTAAGATCTTTCCGTCTACATGAGTTCTGAGACTAATTAACAAGGCACTCATATCTGTATCCTTTGCTTGTCTTCGCCTTGTCTCTAGCACCAACAACTTCAACTTGTGTAGCCTCGTCTCCTCAATCCAAATGCTGGCCTCTGTAGTTAACATTGCATTCATTTGGTGGACTATTTCCTTCAATGGCTCCAATCTTGTCTTCCTCTCACATTCACAATCTGCGAGCCAATCCTCTCGGTACATCGCCAACTCCGCCTTGAACTTGGCTTTCACCGTCTCCTTCTCCTTCTCCTTCTGTACAACTCTCTCCTCTTGATTACGAAGTAACTCTCGTAATCGGTCTTCTTCTCTATATTGTGCCGCCAACTCTTGTTGCCAGAGTTGCTTCTTCTCCTCAACACTCTCCATCACCCTATCGAGCTCCTGATCATTTGCAGCTACTCTTGCCATAGCATGGACAACCTCCACTCTTGAATCAGCAAATTGTTGCTTCAAGATTTCACACTCCGCCACTTGTCTCTCCCTTGCTATGTCACTCTTCTTCACAAGATCCTCTCGATAACTTACTTCTCTCTTTAGGTCTTCAATTACCCATTTTCTCACCACTGCCTCCGCTTGCAGCACTTCCCTTTCCTCCTCACCTCAGGTTAGACTCTTCTTCAACTCCGAGTTCTCTTCTTCTAACCTTGATAATACCTGCAAAACAATCTTCGCATCCAAACATGTCGACTGCATCTCCTTCTTCTTGTGCTCCAACTTCACCAACAATGGGCACACAATCTCCTGCAGGTACTCCACTCCATCACTGGCAACTACTTCATCCCGTGGAGTAATCTCCCTTCTCACTTCTTGTTCTCTCAATACTCGCCTTCTTTGCTACAGTCGTCGTATCGGAATCGATGCCTCACTTCCCGAGCTTTCACTTACTTCTTCTTTTGCCTTACTCGGCCCCACTTCACACTTTGCCTTATGTCTCGAGCAAACTCCTCTCTGCATTGCAATCTTCTTCTCTTTTGGCATAGTTACTTTGTCTTCCAATTGTGTATTATCTTTGGCTTCAATTTTTGCTTGCACTTCTTCTTCGTATTCTTCAGCCATTGGCGCCGATGTCATTTCTCCCCCTTCATTGCTAGTGCTACTCGTATCTCCACTCTGCAGCGTTAGCTTAGGCTCCTCCTCGTGTTCCGAGTCTTCAGTCTTAAGCTCAGCATCACCTTTCGAGTCTTCGTCCTCCGACTCGATCACCACCATACCTCGCCTCGGGTTGCCTCTCCGTGTCTTCCAAGGTTTCTTCATGTCTTTGGCATCACCTTGCCAACCCCTCTTCTTTGTATTTGGGGTACTCACTGTGACCTCCACGTTCTTCCCTATCTTTGTGCAGTAGTCGTTGGTGCTCTTGATCTGCAAGATGTATTGCTGCTCCTCGACGTCGACCTCCTTTTGCAAGTCTGGATGGAAGTGCAACACCATCCTAGTTTGCTCCGCCAAGTTCAGCAAATTGAGCCTGAGGTAGAAGTGTGTTGCAAACGGCACAATGTAGTGTGGAGGCGACTTATCCCGCAAATTCCACACAATCTGCCCCGTTCTCCCATGGAAACACCTCACCCAATTGATTGGTTCTCTTGCAAATAGCTTGTGAAAGAACACCGCTTGGTGTTTCATCATATAAGTGGTTCTCTCCGGCTTCAGGATGGCCATCAGTGCACTCACGATTCCTCTCTTCACAGGGTCTTTGTAGCTCTCAACTTTGTACCCATTCTTTGTCCGCTTTGACAAGAAGGCATCTCTCACCTCCTGGGTCTCTTGAGCTACCTCTCCCTTTCCCAAGAACGTGGCCCCCTGCTCCGAGCCTACTTCCTTCTCGAGTACAAGTCTCCAATCTGACTCTGTCCAACGAGCCAGATTTCCTCTCTTCCCTTCTTCCTCGGGTCCATCAAGACACTTGCTCTCGATGATTTCTATCATGAAACTTGGAAAGCTTACATTCCAATTCCATGCCAAAAATGTGATCCAAAGTCGGCTCAAGACTTCAATCCTAGCTATTACATCTAACCTCTGAATCGCATGATTTCTCACTGCAAATTCAGAGTTCTTCTTTCCTCCTCCCATCTCTTCTACCTTCACATTATCTCTCGATTTCACTCTTGTGATTTCTCCTTTATGCACTACCATGATTCCAACTCTATTTCCCTTCCCACGATCACCTGCAAGACAACTTCTCAATGGTGAAGGAAAACTACTCGGCATTTCATTGTTGCAAGTTTGATTTTTTAGAGTTGCGCTTCTTCGTCTTTTGTTTCTACCAAGAAATCACACCTCCTGCATGCACCTATCACTGTCAATCAACGTTTGTGCGTATGGGCCGCCGGTTTTTGAACGGTCCCTTCTTGAATTTCTCGTCCCGACGAAAGGTTGTTAGACTGTCTTTGCCTTGGGTTGAGCTCCCTCTAATTCAAAGACAATTTACTTTGGGTTGTATGCTGACAAGGCATTTCCGAGTACCTTGCCTTATGACCTGAAGTCACTTTACTTCGGGTTTCATCCCAAAGACTCTTTTCTTCGCCTTCTTCGACCATACAGGTGCAATCCAACTTCTCTATACACTTCTTCTCCTTAATTTTGAAAAAAACAAAAAATGTGAGCACCACACCTTCTCTCTTGTCATTTGAAGAACCCCCTTGTTTCTGCCCTTACCACTCCAACCCTTACATTCCTGTGAAAATTTCCTTCTTGCTGTCCTCACAAAACCATCTTCACATTCTTGTAGGAATTTTCTTCCAGTCCACCCACTCTCAAGCAAGCCCTACCTTTGGAAATACTTCTCAGTCCCAGCCTTCTACTCCAGCACAGCCTACTCTCTTGTCATTCAAAGAACCCCCCTGTTTCTGCCCTTACCTCTCCAGCCCTTACATTCCTGCAAAAATTTCCCTCTTGCTGTCCTCACAAAACCCTCTTCACATTCCTGTGGGAATTTTTCTTCCTGTCCACACACTCTCAAGCAAGCCCTACCTTCAAAAATACTTCTCAGTCCCAGCCTTCCACTCTTGCACAACCTTCTCTCTTGTCCTTCAAAGAACCCCACTGTTTCTGCCCTTACCTCTCCAGCCCTTACATTCCTGCAAAAATTTCCTTCTTGCCCCTAAGCCTTTGAAGTCCCCCTCCAATCAGCAAGCCTCTCAAAGCATATGTCCCTCCTCCTTTGGCCCTATCATCACCAAACCCTTTCAAGGCATTTTTCTTCAGCCTCTATCCACTTGAAAAACCTTCTTAGGCCACTTTGTCACTACGCAACATGGAAAATCCCAAAATAGTTGTTTTGCTGAAAGTGGTCCAAATAAACTCTCTAGAGCCTTTTGCTCAAAATTATTAAATAAAACACTCTCACAGGACTTATTTTCTCAAATGGCACTAAACTAAAATACTTTCAAAATCCAATAACATAGACAAAATCCCAAGGTTGTGTTACATAAATTTAAGCCCTGAGTTGGTGTAGCACAAAGAAACTCCCGAGCTCATGCATCATTTTTTAAACCCTCTAAGCTCTTGAAACACAAAAGGACTTCTGAGTTTATTCAACCCTTGAAACTTCCCTAGGCTTGTGGCAACACACATTAACTTCTGATTTTACACTGGCATGAAAGATATTCCCAAGATACAATAACATAACAAAATGTCAAAGTCACTATAACTTAAAGTCAACAAAACTCTCCCACCAAATGCACCAATGGTTCATGTAGATTATTTCCCTAATGATAGCGGATGGAGTGGCTAGTAGTTGAAGGAGTCCACTCAACTTTTGTTGCTGGCTTTGTTGCGTTGGCCACTCTCACACCATCGGAAAAATTCTTGAACATTTGTGTCATGTTGGGTTACCACCATCAGCGTTGGAGGGTACCCAAGGTCTTGTCTACACCCATGTGACTAGCTATGGGTACATCATGGGCTTCTTGAAGGCGCACAAGTCAAAGATCACCTTGGCTGGAACATAGATCCGGCCTTCATGGAATAGAAGGCCCTCCTTGATGGCGAAGGTGTTGTACTCCATGTCGCATATTGTAAGGCAACCATGTGCCATTTGGAAGAAGGGATCTTGTTGTAGAGCTGACTGAAACTCATTTTGGACCTTGGAGTCAATTGACACTGCCATAATTGCTGTTGTGATGAGAGGAAGAGACTTCAAATCAGGTAGTCGTGATAAAGCATCAAGGATGACATGGAACCAACTTGGTTTGTAATCAAGTTTGATGTCAAAAAATTGGAGTTGTTACTCCTATTGATGATGTTGACTCTTCATGTGTTCCAAGTGTAAGGTCTGCAACAATGGTTTGTGATCAGTTTGCATAATTACTTGTTTCCCCAAGAGGTAATGCCTCTAGAGCTTGGTGGAATATACCATTGCAAGTTGTTCTTGATCTCAAGCAAAGTAGTTTCTCTTAGCCATATTAAGTCGGCAAGACACAAAGGCAATGGGATGTAGTCATTGTAACACTGCTCCAATTGCAAAGTTAAAAGCATCAAAATCAACCAAATAGTGCAGTTGAGGATCATACGGTTGAAGAATGGGCCTTGAAGACACCATCTAGAATGCTTCTTTGTGCTTGGTGGTCCATAGGAAGCTTGAGTCCTTCTCCAAGAGGTCAATCAATGGTGTAGCCACATGAGCATAATGGATGAACCATTGGTAAAAATTGGCCAGTCCATTAAATGCCCTTACTCTTATAGCATCCTTTGGAGTAGGCCAATCAATAATGGCCTTGATTTTCTCCACTTCCATCTTGATCTCCTCTAATGAGATCTTGTGCCCCAAGAAGGTAACTTCCTTTTGCCAAAAGGCACACATTGACTTCTTGTAGTAAAATTTCCATTGTCGTAGTCGTCTTAGGACTTCTTGCACGTGATTCGTGTGTTCTACCTCTGTCTTGCTATAGATTATGATATCATCCAAGAACACCACCACGTATTATAACACCCATTTGTGCATGTGTGTGGTATTGTGATATTTAGCTTGGAATTACAAGTACTTGAGAGATATTATTTATATAGAGAAGGATGGTTCTACATTAGTGATGATTAGCTAAAGTTAGTCATAGCTAAGATAAAGGGAACCTTACTTTAGAGGAAGTGGAAAAGATGAGCACCATTATTTTGGATTCTAATGTGTTGACTTGGTATTATTCCTAGGTGTTTGGCTTTGAGGAAAGAGTTGAGAACTCTTGGGCCCGCAAGCCTATTTGTTTTGGATTCTTCTATAGTCCAAGGATAGCCCATGTGAAGGAATCCTTGATTTAGTAGTTTGGTCAAGATAAGATCACATGCTAGTGGAATATGCCCATGTGAATGTATATTCCTTTCTACTTTTTGACTTTACTTGACTTTTAGTCTAGTAACTTGAGTTACTACGGTAATTAGTAATTTTGGTTATTTCACAAGTATATAAATAAGGAGTGAGGAGGTACTCATCATCCCTTCATTTTCAACTAACTCACTCTCATTGAGTTCTCTAGTGAGCAATTTCTTGAGTCTTGGAGTGTTAGCCTTGGAAGAGTATGATGGAGTTGGGGTTCCTTGCTTTCTTAGTCCATGGTGCACTACCATAATAGCTATTAGAGGTTCATCCTAAGTGAGAGACAGGCTGGCTCACAATACCAATCCAATAGTCCATCCAACACCCAATGCATCCAATCCATGAAGCTATTGGAGCATTAGTGAGCCTGAAAGGTAGAACTCTCTACTCAAAATTGCCATACCTTGTGCAAAAGGTAGTCTTTTGCACATCCTCCCTATCAATGGGAATTTACCAATAGCCGTTTCAAAGATCCAACTTGGAAAAGTATTGTGCTCCACTCAATTGATCAAGCAAGTCATCAATCCAAGGCAAGGGATAGGCATTCTTCACTGTTTGCTTATTGAGTCCACGATAATCAATATAGAAACAAAGTCCTCCATCCTTCTTTGGAGCAGATAGTACCGGTGCTCCCCAAGGAAAGGTACTATGTTGTATGAAGTCCTTCTCTAACAACTCCATAAGTGTTGTTCATAACTTCTCCAACTCCTTTGGTGAGAATCGATAGATTAGTCTACTCATTGGAGTACTCCATTGTAGTAACTCAAAGGGCATACCACGATTGGAGGGTAATCCCTTTGGCAGATCATCTGGAAACACATCCACAAATTTTTAAACTAATTTATCAACCATTGCTTGATGAGGATCTTGGCTCTTTTCAGATTTTTCTTGTCTAGTCGGCTTGATCCACACCACAAAAACATCAACTTATCTTCCTCCAATGCTTTTTCTATGGCTATTTCACTAACAAACTTCCCATCTAAGGACTCATCTCTCTTCAAAGCTTGCTCCATGGTTACCTTCTTAGTAGACTTCCCATTTTGGGGCTCCTCTCTCTTCAAGGCATGCTCTATAGCTACCTGCTTGATAAACTTCCCATCTTGGGACTAACTATTCTTGGGTGTTTTACTTGGAGGTGCCAGACAACTTAATCGGAAACTCCTACCTTGGTGTTGTACTTGAATTTATTGGTGGGTCCAATCAAATTGAACCTTATGATGTTCAAGCCAAGGTAGTCCTAGAATGGCATCATAATGTAGAGGTGCCACTACAAACCTCATACACTCCAAATACTCTTTCCAAATCTTAAAAGTAACAAGATGTGAGGTACATAATGCAAAACCCTTTTTACCATTTGCCATCATCAATCTACTTCCAATCATTGGCTTGATAGGAATACCCAATTTCTTTGCTACTTGCATAAACATGCAATTCTTTGAACTTCCAGAACCAACCAAAATCCTACAACCCTCATTAGATATCATACCTTGCAAGTGAAAAAATTGGCACATGTTGACCTTCAATCCCATTAGAACTAATCAAGCTCCCAATAGGCAACTTAAATCTCCTAATAGGATTTCTTGTTCCCTTGATCATTTTGTTCCACAAATTCCATCTGGGTGACTTGTCAAGATCACCCATTCCTAAGTGGACATTCAGCAATGTTATGTCAATCCCACAAGCCTCTTTCAATAACAAGAAAGCAACAAATTAAAATCCTTCAAATAATTTTAGGGATAATCA
Organism: Lunularia cruciata; assembly: GCA_948567375.1. NCBI lineage: Eukaryota > Viridiplantae > Streptophyta > Marchantiopsida > Lunulariales > Lunulariaceae > Lunularia > Lunularia cruciata. Next base: position 12,523,711 of record OX419756.1, read on the forward strand.
GGTTCGAACTGATGGCTTTCACCACGTCAAGGTGATACATGTCCTACTTGGCAATAATAAAAACAACCTCCATTTTGTCGCAATCTTTCTCTTTCCGCTGTACCAAGTGGTCTCCGTTGGATAACATCAATCTCCATTGGTACTAGTTCTTCCACCCGTGCGTAATGTACTGGTAAGCTTTGTGTAGGTCAAGGTCAAGACCAAGTTGTCACAACCAAGGAATCAAAGCGCTCAGCCAATTGCATGGCTTCCTTTATGTTTTGTGGTTCTCGTATGGTCACCTCCAATTTGGTTTGTGACTTCAATTTCCATACAAATCAATCCAAAACTTCACCTTCTTGTATATATGGAATTTGCATGACAATGTTCTGAAATTGTGTGATGTAGCTCCTTATTGAGCCAATCTGCTTTAACTCCACCAATTTATCTTGTGCGGCTTGGGTGGAATTCATAGTTTGAAATAGACAAAGCATTGCATCCTTGAATTTTTCCCATGTCAAAATTTGTGCAAAAATTTGTTGTTTGGCTTGCTCCACTTAGAATCGCCACCAAATTTTTGTCACACCATCTAATTGGCTAGAAGCCAAGAGAATTTATTTCCATTCATCTTGAAGATTGGTTGCTTCAAAGTAACATTTGCAATCAACCACAAAATTCTCCACTATGCCCAAAAGATTCTTGCATTCAAACATCTTGGGTTTTGGAAATCAAATGTGATCTTTTCCATCTTGAATTGGCACTCTCTCTATATGCTCTTGTCCTTGCTGGTCTTGTTCATCCAACAATCGAGTAAGATGTTCAATTCGTTGTTGCATCGCAAGGATAACATCTGGTATTTCTACCATAGTTACTACTCTATCCCACAACTCCCAATTTAGCTAATTGATTAACACATAGATGCAACATGTCCACTGTTCTCTATAAGTTACAACCAAAAGTATCAAGGTTCCTTAGACAAGGTGATCATATGAAAAAAATCCTACCCAAAGCGCGAGGTGATGAATTGTGTGAAATGAGGCTTGGGTAATATCTAGACATGAAAATCCCAATGGTTTGGTAGAGATGGATTTGGTGGCCCATAAATTCAATCTATCCCATTCTTGGTCTAATACCAATGTAAAAGACCAAGACCAAGGAGAGAAATAAGAGAATAGAAGCTCACATTGGGACACTTGAATGAGAGAAAATTCTGAATGCCTAACATGAGCTTTGGCTTTGGTATTTATAGATAACATACAAGGCCTTTGAGAAGCTTCTCAAGAAGCTTCCTCAAGTCACTTTGCTAGAGTGCAAGCCAAATTAACCAGGAAGCTTCTCAAGAAGCTTCCTTCTATAAGTTGCCTACTTGGCTTGCAAGCTAAGCTAGTTGGAAGCTTCTAGAAGCTGCCTTCTAGAAGTGCAAGCTAAGCTAGCCGGGAAGCTCCCTAAGAAGCTTCCTAGATACTTCCAAAATATTCTAGGCTAATTTGTCTTATTTGCTACTTTTTTAGCCCTACTGACTTTGTCGCTAAACTCCATATTGTTATAGCTTTGATGAATCTATGAGGAATTGTAGTGTTGGTAGTATTTTTCAATTGTGAATGCAACTCTACATTCATGCAAAACAATTTTGATTGAGGAAGTTGTGCCTTCAATGGAGGGGTGGAACACAGTTCCCAAGTCGTTTCATTGTGAAGTAACCTTCTTCGGGAAGAATTGAATCATTATAATCAAGATTTTTTTGGAAAGATTTGAAGTATTATGATTTATGGGTGACATTTTATTACGGCAAGACTATGAATCAATGTTTGTTACTCTCTTTTGGGTGTGGTTTCTTCCTAAGAGACTGAAGGAGAACTCAAGAAGGGCTGTTAGTGATGTTTTACTTTGTATTTAACCATTTCTAACTTGTATCTCTGTGTGAACAAATTGTTACTTGTGGATTACCACAAAAGTGATACTCAATGGGTGTAATACTCCAAGGACAAGAGAATTATGCAAGAGAGAAAACATAGATTTCAGATTCAATCCCCCCATGCTCCAAAGGAGCATGGGGGGATTGAATCTTCTCTTTATTATATAGCCAAAGAGGATGTCCTCCAAGGAAGCTCCATCGTAGGATTAGGTACATGGATAGGTGACATGTCGGCAAGCTCCACCTCTAGATTACTTGCTTGGATGGGTGATATGTCGGTCTTGGTCCCATCTGCTTTGACTTGAGTGAATACTTTAGGGAATCTTCCAATAGGAATCTCAAAATCACATGGGTGAGGTACCATTAGGAAGCTCTGGGTGAGAAAAACTAGGCAGGAAGTAATGCTAGCCTTTCCTCTATTTTAGGGGGAATCTGTACATTTTTTTGGCCTAATTCATCCATTTAGGTCTTCAAAAGTTCTCAGGCCTATTTTGGTTTCTGCCATATTAGTAGAAGTGCTCTTTTGGTGATATCTCTATCTGATCTATATTCTCCATCATGTGTACCATCTTTCTAGATGTCCTCACCCCAAGTTTCATCTCCAGATCATATTCCCAACTATTGATTCTGAGGTTTCCAAGCATGTTTTGGTTTTTGGCCTATTAGTAGAAGTAATCTTTTGGTGCTACCTCTATCTAATCTACTTAGTCCATTATGAATAAAATCCTTCCAGATGTTACCAAACCAAATTTCATCTCTAGATTATCTATCTAGCTATTGGTATTACAAACCTTCTTCTTTCTAAGACGCAACATCCTTGTTGCTAAGTTGTTGCTCAAAAGATTTCACTAACATTGGTGTGTGGGTCAAGTTGGTTGTTGGCTCCTATATTGCCTCATACAAAAGGTACCATTTCCAATGTACCAATTATTCCACACGTGGATGGCGAGTACCTCGGATGCGCTTCTAGAGAATGTGTTTGACTTCATGCAGAATGCGTTTGACTTCATACTCTATGTCATCAACCAAGGTTGGACAAGGTCAACTTTCTAAGACAAAAGAGAAGTGGGGTGGCCAGGGAGCATATCAGAATAATAAGGAAATATGAAACACCAGGTTGATCTTCATATGTGGCGGTAGCTCAAGGTGATATACCATGGTGTTGATGTGACAAAGGATGGAGAAAGGTTCAGTAAAATTAGGTCTAAGCTTATCAACTAAGTTGAGGTCGGTGGTTGACAACCAAACTTGATCTCACATATTGAACTCCATGTGTTTGCAATATGCATATACATATTGCTTTTGCCAATTTTGGGCAATCTACAACTTGTGCTTAGCATGCTCCACACCTTGTTAGATTCAAGAAACAAAAGTGTTGACAATGTTAACCTTGGTAGCCATTTGATGGACCTTCATCAAGCTTGAAAGTATGAAGGGATGCTCTCCATACATGAGGAATAATGGTGTGACTTATGTGGAGGCATTCATTGAATTGTTGTAAGCAAATTCCACCAATGGGAGTAAGGTGTCCCAACTCTCTTGCTCTTCCAAAGTAAAGCCTCAAAGCATGCCCCCAATAGTAGAATTGGCCCTCTTTTTTTCCATTGGTTTATGGATGGTATATTGTGGACATAGCCAATTTGGTTTTGAAGAACCCAAAGAGTGTTCTCTAAAACAAACTAGTGAATTGAGTGCCTCTATCTATGATGAGCACTCGAGACAAGCCATGATGGGAAAAGATTGCATCTAAGTACAATTGAGCTAGTTGTGGAACAGTCATATCTTTGGTAGTAGGATATACATGAATCATTTTTCTAAGTCGGTCAACAAAGACTATGATGGAATCAAACCCAGAGGTGGTCTTGAGCAATTCAAAAACCAGATCCATGCTTACATGTTCCCAATGTTGGGTAGGAAGGGGAAGAGGTTGGAGGAGTCTTATGGAACCTTGATTAGAAGCCTTATTTTATTGACAAAGTAGGCAGCTCTGAACATATTCCTTCACATTGTTGCTCATCTTGGGCCAATAGTAATGGTGTGATTGTATCTAAGGTCTTGTCCATTCCAACGTGACCTACAATGGCAAAATCATGACATTTTGCTAGGATAGTGGTTCTTAGATCCATTTCATTTGGGATCCACAACCTGCCATCATGGAAGGTGAGTCCTTGGGTGCTGGTGATGCCTTTGGATGATTGAGCACCTACAATTTGTAGATCAATTTTTGTAACAAGCATCTTGGGGTCAGAATTTAGGGTTCATCTTGATTTCCACCACAAAATTGTTTACCATTGGCATTCAAGTGAATACATTTGCAAGTTGCTTCTTGCCTTCCACGTATCAAATTGTCATGTTGAATTGTTGTCTCCATTTTGCCCACCAAATCTATTGACAAGAAAGATCCTTTTGTGTCTCAAGGTAGACTAGAGGTTTGTGGTCCGTCTCTACCACAAATGCCTTCTCACCCAAATAGTGCTTCTAATGCTTGGTTGTAGGAACAATGGCCAACTCTTCTTGTTTGATGGTGTGATAGTTACATTCTATTGGTAGCAACTTATGAGAGAAATATGCAATTGGATGCCATCTATCCTACCATTCTTGTTGTAGAACTGTTCCTATTGCTACACCTTATGCATCTATAGAAATCTTGATTGGACATTTTGGGTCATACCATTTCAAGATTGGTGTAATGAGTCTTTCACTCCTAAAAGGCCAATTCTTGTGCGGTTCCACATATTGTAACAATATGGAGTTTAGTGACAAAGTTAGTAGGGCTAACAAGTAGCAAACAAGACAAATTAGCCTAGAATATTGTGGAAGTATCTAGGAAGGTTCTTGGGAAGCTTCTTGGCTAGCTTAGCTTGCACCTCAAGTAAGTAACTTCTAGAAGGAAGCTTCTTGAAGCTTCCAACTAGCTTAACTTGCACGCCAAGTAGGCCGTTTCTAGAAGAAAGCTTCTTGAGAAACTTCTCAAGGGCCTTGTATGCTACCTATAAATACCAAAGCCAAAGCTCATGCTAGGCACTTGGAGTTTTCACTCATTCAAGTGTCCCAATGTGAGCTTCTATTCTCCTATTTCTCTCCTTGGTCTTGGTCTTGGTCTTTTACATTGGTATTAGAGCAAGAATGGGATGGATGGAATCTACAGACCACCAAATCCACTTCCGTGAAACCATTAGGATTTTCATGTCCAAATATTACCCAAGCATTGTTTCACATAGTTAATCACCTCATGCTTTGGATATGATTTTTTGCATATGATCATCTTGTTTGAGGAACCCTTGATACTTCCGGTTGTAACTTAAAGTGTTTGAAGGCAAGAATCTTCCAAGCATAGTGGAGAATTTTGTGTTTGATTACAAATGTTACTTTGAAGTCACCAATCTTCAAGATGAAGTTTTGCCACACCATCCAATTGGATGGTGTGGCAAAACTTTTGTGGTGATTCCGAGTGGAGCGAGTTGAATGACAAATTGTGGCACCAATTTTGACATGGGAAAAATTCAAGGATGCAACACTTTGTATATTTCAAACTATAAATGCCACCCAAGCCGCACAAGATAAATTGGCAGAGTTGAATTTGATTGGCTCAATAAGAAGCTACATCACAAAATTTCAAAACATCATCATGCAAATTCTAGATATACAAGAAGGTGAAGTTCTGGATCAATTTGTGTGGGGATTGAAGTCACAAACCAAATTGGAGGTAACCATGTGGGAACCAAAAAATGTAGAAGAAGCCATGCAATTGGCTGAGCACTTTGATTTCTTGGTTGCGACAACTTGGTCTCGACCTTGACCTACATAAAGCTTATCAGTAGACTATGCACGAGTGGAAGAACTGGCACCAATGGAGATTGATGCTATCCAACGGAGATCACTTGGTTCAACAAATAGAGAAAGATTAAACAAAATGGAGGTTTTGTTTATTGTTGCAAAGTGGGACATTGCATTGTTGAATGTCCACTTAGGAATGGATGACCTTGACCAGTTGCCCAGATGGAATTTGTGGAACAGAATGATCAAGGGAACAAGGAATCCCATTAGGAGATTTTGAGCTACCTATTGGGAGCTTGATTAGTTCCAATGGGATTGAATGCTCGACCTTTACAAGTTTGTTTCACTTGCAAGGTATGATATCTAATCAGGGTTGTAAGATTTTGGTTGATTATGGAAGTTCAAAGAATTGCATGTATATGCAAGTAGCAAAGGAAGTGGGTATTCCTATCAAGCAAATGATTGGAAGTAGATTGATGATGGCAGATGGTAAAAAGAGTTTTGCATTTGGTACCTCACATCCTATTACTTTTCAGATTGAAAAAGAGTATTTGGAGTGTATGAGGTTTGTAGTGAAATCTCTACACTATGATGTCATTCTAGGACTACCTTGGCTTGAACATCATAAGGTTCAATTTGATTGGACCCAGTGACAAATTCAAGTACAACACCAAGGTAGGAATTTCCGATTGGGTTGTTTGGCACCTCCAAGTAAGACACCTAAGAATAGTCAGTCCCAAAATGGGAAGTTTCTCAAGTAGGTAACCATAGAGCATGCCTTGAAGAGAGAGGAGCTCCAAGATGGGAAGTCTGCCAAGAAGGCAACCATGGAGCAAGCTTTGAAGAGAGATGAATCCTTAGATGGGAATTTTGTTAGTGAAGTAGCCATAGAGCAAGCTTTGGAGGAAGATAAGTATGTTTTTGTGGTGTAGATCAAGCCAATTTCACAAGGACAATCTGAGGAGAGCCAAGAGCCTTATAGAGCAATGGTTGATCATATAGTTCAGGAGTTTAAGGATGTGTTTTTGGATGATCTACCAAAGGGATTATCCTCCAATCGTGATATGCCCTTCAAGATTGAGTTACTGCTAGGGAGTACTCTAGTGAGTAGACCAATCTATTGGCTTTCACCAAAGGAGTTGGAAGAGTTGCAAATAACACTTAGAGAGTTGTTGGAGAAGGACTTCATACAACATAGTACCTCTCCTTGGGGAGCACTGGTACTTTTTGTTCCAAAGAAGGATGAAGGACTTCATTTTTGTATTGATTATTGTGGGCTCAATAAACAAACAATGCAGAATGCATATCCCTTGCCTTGGATTGATGACCTGCTTGATCAACTAAGTGGAGCACGTTACTTCTCCAAGCTTGATCTTCATAACGGCTATTGGCAAATTCCCATCGATAGGGAGGATGTGCAAAAGACTACCTTTTGCACAAGGTATGGGCATTTTGAGTGGAGAGTTCTACCTTTTGGGCTCATTAATGCTCTAGCTATCTTCATGGATTAGATGCATTGGGTGTTGGATGGACTATTGGATCAATATATGGTGGTGTTTTTGGATGATATCTTAATCTATAGCAAGATAGAGGCAGAACATGTAAATCCATGCAAGAAGTCCTAAGATGACTATGACAATGGAAATTTTATTGCAAGAAGTCAAAGTTTACCTTTTGGCAAAAGGAATTTACCTTCTTGGGGCACAAGATCTCATTAGATGGGATCAAGATGGAAGAGGAGAAAATCAAGGCCATTACTAATTGGCCTACTCCAAAGGATGCTACAGAAGTAAGGGCATTTAATGGACTGGCCAATTTTTACCGATGGTTCATCCATTATTATGCTCATGTGGCTGCACCATTGACTGACCTCTTGGAGAAAGGCTTGAGTTTTTAGTGAACCACCAAGCACAAAGAAGCATTCTAGAAGTTGAAACATATGGTGTCTTCAAGGCCCATTCTTCAACTATATGATTCTCAACTACTCTGTGTGGTTGATTTTGATGCTTCTAACTTTGCAATTGGAGCTGTGTTGCAACAAGAATTCCCAGATGGACTACATCCCATTGCCTTTGTGTCTTGTTGATTCAATATGGCTGAAAGAAACTACTCTGCTTGAGATCAAGAACAACTTGCAATGGTATATGCCACCAAGGTATGGAGGCATTACCTCTTGGGGAAATAAGTGATCATGCAAACTGATTACAAACCATTGTTGCAAACCTTACAATTGGAACATATGAATAGTCAACATCATCAATGGGAGAAACAACTCTAATTTTTTGACATCAAACTTGAGTACAAACCAGGTCGGTTCCATATCATCCTTGATACTTTATCACGACGACCTGAATTCAAATCTCTTCCTCTCATCACAACGACAATTATTATGGTGTCAATTGACTCCAAGGTCCAAAACATGTTTGAGTCAGCTCTACAACAAGATCCCTTCTTCCAAATGGTACATGGTTGCCTTATAACATGCAACATGGAGTACAATACCTTCTCCATCAAGGAGGGCCTTCTATTCCACAAAGATCAGATCTATGTTTCAGCCAAAGGTGATCTTTGACTTGTGTGCCTTCAAGAAGCCCATGATTTACCCATAGCTAGTCACATGGGTGTGGACAAGACCTTGGGTACACTCCAATGCCAATGGTGGTGGCCCAACATGATGCAAGATGTTTTAGAATTTGTCTGATTGTGTGAGAGCTGCCAAAGTAACAAAGCCAACAACCAGAAATCAAGTGGACTCCTTCAACCACTTGCCATTCCATCCACTCAATGGGAGCATGTGAGCTTGGATCCCATCACATTTTTGCCCAAGATAAAGCAAGAACACACAACAATTGTGGCATTTGTGGATAAGCTTAGTAAGCAAATCCACTTAGCACCAACTTGTGATACCATGGATGCTCCAACCTTAGCAAAAATCTACTTCAACAATGTCTTCAAGCATCATGGGATGCCATGTGTACTCATCTCTAACCACAATCCTCAATGTACCAAGAAGTTTTGGCAAGCACTCTTCTAGATACTTGGCACCAAGCTTGCTTTGTCCACGGCCTATCATCCTCAAACTGAAACCGAATGTGCAAATTGTACATTGGAGGATATGTTGTGTGTCTTTGTCAATGTCCACCATATCAATTGGGATGAATGTCTTGCAATTGCAAAATTTGCTTACAACAATTCGAAACAAGCAAGCACCAGATTTTTTCTTTCTTTCTCAATTTTAGCCAAGAACAGCTTATTCTAGATTCTCTTCTTGCTCCCACTCCATCTCAAGTTCCTCATATTTCAACATTCTTGACCACTATATCCCAATCTCTCCAAAAAGCCAAATCTCACCTCCTTGTTGCTGAGAATTGTGAAAAATAATAGGTAGACCACCATCATCATGATCTCATCTTTGAATTCAGTGATAAAGTCATGATATCCTCTAGTAAACTCCTTGTCCCACTTGATACCCAAGTTCATAAACTTACCTCTAATTAGATAGGACCCTTTGATGTCACCCAAATTGTCTCTCCTGTTGCTTATCGACTTGCCTTGCTTTGTCACATACGTATCTATACTATCTTTCACTAAAGGAAAGTGGGTGGATTTAGTAAAATAAGCGTGTATTTAACATTCCCCTTGATATATCTCATATGTATTTCATATAAAAATTTTTATGTATTTAATATACATTAATATGCATTTAATATACATTTTTATCACTATCAAGATTGTATTTTATATTCAAAATGTGGATTCATTGAGGATGCAAGTTGACTATCTTTCCTCCATGTAAGAGAAGACAAAATTTGTGTGAAAACTTATTCTTGGATATAATGATAAAATGATATATTTAGAAATTATATTTTTAGTTGAAATTTTTTTACTAATATTAATACAATGTAAGCTAAGTATTTGTCCAAGGTAAATGTTTTGTCAACGAAACATTTAGCTTGGGCTGGCCAATACAAATTATCATCATATAAGTTTTCTAACATTACTGTTAATATTTTAATATCCAGAAAACTTAGCTGCTGATAAATTGAACAGTCAATGAAATCTTTGATCTAATTAATTAGTTTAGTAAAATACTTTAATGATGTTTTAACTAATACCGGCACTTTTTAAATGCTATTGTCGCGGCTCTTTCTCCTTATAGATAATATATCTGCTACTAATTCCAATATTATTTTATAGCAGTAAATAATATTGGTATATTGGTAACTCCCCGTAGTTGCTTGCCATGGGAAATAATATTCACAGAAGACCATCAGAAGGACAAACAATCTGCTCACTATCAAATGATGAGCAACTTAACCATCAATTAATGATTTAATGATCAATTCAAAGACTTTATTATGTTTTAACTAATTATAGCAGTATCTAATGCTAGACTAGTCGCTCCTCTTTCTCGTAGCACCAATATTATTTGGTGTTGTATGTGGTCACTCCTCGTGTTACTCGCCATGAGAATACTATTTACATAAGACCATCATGAGGACAAACAAACTGCTGATTATCAAGTATCTACCTGGGCAGACATTGGCAGAAACTTATAGTTGATGCTGTATTGGATGCTCTTCAGTATTAAAGGTGTTCCTCCTCGTCATATAATACTTAGCAAAGCTGGACAGACCTAGGAGACGTGGACTTCTCGATCCATCCGCCGAAGTTATCATACTGTACTGTAGAATCCAGACTCGAAGTGGTTTCCAGGAATATGATTCTCGCTAAAATATCAAGACAAAACTTTTAGAATCGAAGAACTTGCCATTCTAAAAATTTGAATGATTCTCTACTTAGCCGGAATACATAAAATCAGTTTGATTTAGGTATACAATGTTGCAGTGGGTGACGCGGATAAGTTACTGACAACTGATGCCCCCCGTTATTCCAGAATTTTACTCCTCAAGACTCTACTCAATCAGCAGAATTTCGTTTTCCGCAAAACAATGTCGTGATCTCGGACTGGCACAAAATCTTAGGAAGTATCGTGCATCAAACAGCCAAGAGATGGAAACGAGGTTATGAAGATTGGAAGAAGGAATCAGATCATGTTCTTCAGCAATTGTTTGAGAGTCCAGTTAACACAATACTGGCAGGATTTATCGGACTTTGCTTCAACAAGTTAAGCGAAAAGCGTTTCTCAACTGAGCAGAAAGAAAGGCTGCCGACAGCAAGGAGACCAATCTAAATGTCAACCCCTCATCCGGCAGTCACCATTCAATTCTAGGAACACACTAATTCATAAACCCTAAACCGTCCCAGCCAGACTTGACTGGGGGTAACTGTAACTACGGTGGGGTCTACTGTCCACGTCATTGTACCACGTCCCAAGCAGACTGGCCCACCATGCTACTGCGGCTTGCTGCTTTACCACGTTGAAGGACGGGTGTTCCAGGTCCAGCTGATCGCTTCGCCAAGTGGCCCCTTGCTTTTTAGACACGTAAAATGGGAAAGTGCATGTTTTGCCAGCTAGGTGCATGGTTGCTCGTCCGTTCTTCGGGAACTCGTCACCTCGGTGTCTCTCCGACACTAGAAATTACTCATAATCGAATAGCTCTTCAATTCAGTTTTAATACCATCAACTGATCAATTTTGTATAGTACTCGCTTAATTCCATCATCTTCTTTGGGAATCTGATCCGTGTTCATTGTGTGAGAGGACGTGCGGGGAATTCAAATTCGATCGAGAACTTGAAACAGCCTTGAGAAAATGGCCAAGCTGATGCGATGGATTCTACTACTGACTCTGGTGCTTGCGACTGCTGCAATAGTAGTGAGTGCTGATGGATGGTTACCATCTTTTGGACAAAAATCTGCTCAGGACAAGGCAAAGGATCAAACTGCAGAGACAGTGGAAGGAGCCAAGAGTTGGACGAGTTGGGCATCCGAGAAGGTTCCATATTTTTCAGGCTCTGCTGCCAAGTACGTTCTCTCTCTCTCTCTCTCTCTCTCTCTCTCTCTCTCTCTCTCTCTCTCTCTCTCTCTCTCTCTCTCTTGTGTCGTCTTAAAAGTATGAGACAGCTACAGGACATCTTTGGGATATTTCGTCGTATACTGAGTGAAAAGTCGTTTAGTTTTCATTCCAAACGAAATGTAGAGTTTGAATTCAGAATCGCCGCTTTTTTCTACCGGTGATGGATGATCAGTCAGCTAACCAGGAGTCTGAACATTAGCAATCTCTTGCTAAAAGTGTTACTATATTAGAAAGCGACATGAGCTATTCATTTATGATTCATTGAATTTAAGCAAGAGTTGAGAGCGACAGAGAAACGGTACACAGGAACAAGCAAAAAGTATAATTAGGAAGACACGAAAGTGGCGCAGTTAGAAACGCAAAGACATGAAAACAAAAGTCAATACAGAGCTAGATTGTAATTCTTATTTACTATATCTAAGATGATATGTAAGTGTCACATAAAGTTTGAAATCTTAGAGTGTCATCTAAAGCTTGAAAGCCTACCCTTGGAGGAAGGAAAAGCAAGCAGGGGAATCGAAGAGTAGCTAATTCTGAGGACTTGCACACAAATATATCTAGAAATCTCAGAAGTAGGCCGTTAAAAATTTGAGTAATAGAAATCCTTGGAGAAATCTTGTGGGAGGAGACTGGACAGGCAAGGGAATGCAATGCTTGTTCCTTGTTGCGTAACTCCATTTTTGAGGAATCAACTTTCACCAATCGTAGAAGCAAAATACTGACATGTATAGGTGGATTGCCGACAGGAGAACCAACGAAAAACTTGATGATTCCAAGGAGGCTTCCAAGGACACCGTCACAGCTGTTGGTGAAGAAGGTCAAAAGTCAGCCGATTCAGCCAAAGGCTACGCTGCAAAGACCAAGGATGCTGCTGCAGGTATGCAAATTCTGACTAGGGAATATTTATATGATACTATATTTCGGGATCATCATTGAAACTTAGTAGTCGCGTAGATAAGAACGTGGATAACACTAACAACGTGCATAACAAGATTAATTGTTATTATTCTTCTGCAGCCAATTGCTAAAACGAATCATGCATACTGCTTAACCTAGCACTTACATTGCCTTTGCCGCGAACTGCACCATTGACCGTTTCCGCCACATGAGAGGAAATTTTAGTATAACTCTACTGCACACCAAGTTTGCGGTTTTGCTCCAGAGAACTACGTTTGTTTTCTAGTTTAATCTGCTAAAACATGTACTTTATTTACTGATTCCAGTGAAGTTTCCTGTTTCAGGCTTCGCTCAAAGATGGGGAGGCTGGGCAAACTGGGCAAAGGACAACGTTGGTAAATACTACGCATACGGGCCTCTTGCTAAGAAGGCAACCGATGTCTCTACCAAGGTTGTAAGTGACCACTTGGATTCATCAACTGATACCGGAAAGGAGACTGTAGATACACCGAAGGAAGATGTGAAAACAGAGGACAAGGAATTATAGAATATGTTCAGAACCTCGCACATGAGCCCGTTCGAGAGTCCCTTCTTTGTCTCTTTTGTGGCTAAACACAGCGCATTTTCCCACCCTAAACGTCGGAGCACAGACTCTTGTATAGATTATTTGAACTGCATTTCAAGCCGCTGGTTCGTGGCTCGGTATGGATTCTCCAAAAGTTACAGCTGAGCGGGAGTTTGTATATGGCGTAGTAATTTTCTTCTAATGTGAATTGTATGCTTACTTAAAGTTTTACTCATAAAATCGAAGTTAACTCTCTTGCGCACATTTGGCCACCCATGTGGATATATCTCAACCCGGATTCAGATGCGCTGCTAATTATATAGATTATTATTTTCCAAGACCGATGATTGTTCTGAATATTGGTGCTGTGAGGCAAAGAGACTCCAACTCACACAGTGGTTCTGTTGAATGTCCATCACTCAATGCGTAAATTCGTTCTTCTTAGGGATCATCCATCAGAATTCCAACCACACACATTGATTCTGTGTGTAAATATGGCTGAATCTGAACCTGATATCTTGTAAACAGGAAAAATTTGCTGGTTGGAACGTGAAGATACAATTGGCATGGAGCAGATGAAACTTTTCACGGTTATCTTCTTCACGGTTGTCTTCTGCAGCTGAATGTCCCGTGGAGATCAACCTTACTGTAAATTATATGCACATGCGGTGGGGATGACATTTTGAAAGTACTATGAAGGTTAACGCTCCTGTATCAAAACAATCTCTCACCTCGATTCCGTCTGAAAGCTTCGACGAAACAAGCCATTCTCTAGTCGTATCATTTTTATTACAACATAGGGGTTTAGGGTCAACCCTAAGCCATTTTTCGAACGGCTCCTGCTCTCCTCTGCGTTCTTCGAACGTGAGATCCAAAACCCACTAAGTGCATATGAAGTGCACAAGAAATATAAGCTTGAATGTGTGCAAATCGAATGAATTGCAACTCAGGAAATGGAACTTAAGTGAAACTAAGCAATTCGAAGGTAAAGCCCAAGTAAAGACATAAGCTTTATTGCAACATAGTTGACTAGGTAGCGTCTCTCAACATCGCCAACAAAAGTGTGCAAACAAAATTGCGGAGGTACCAATGACATTGAACTTATAGGAGCTTTACTTCAATATCTCAGGTCCTAAGTTCTAAGCTAACCGTATGATGTACAGAAGCTACTTAGGATCTACACCCACGTACGCTAGTGAGGGCAAATTCCTGTCACCTGCAAAGAATAAGTGTCTGCTCCTATGCAGTCGTACTTAGCTACACACGGCTCCTCATGTATTTAGTGACTATTCTTCGAAGGAACCTCCACCTTACCTCTCAGGAGTGGTCGAGAGATTCCAGATCTAATCGCTATCAGTATAGACAGCAGGTCAAACTGTTCCGAGGGCCACGTGCAGCTCTTAGAGAAATTTGGAGCCGGAGACGTCCCTTCCAAAGAAAATTTCGAGTAACTCCAGAAATGTCCATGTCCGGGAAACTGGAATCTCCCAAGAGAATAAGAATTAATTTGAACTCGTCCGTGGCGATACGAGTAACCGTGCATAAAGATATGTCCTCGTAATGCACGAAGAAATTTAGAAAATTTCGGAGTTGTGAATGTTAAATACTTTTCAATTACGCCGATGTAGGACTAACTGGTTCTACATTGTTTGGGGATCAATAAATTCTCTCAACATTCTCGTCGGTTTCTAGGTTTTGTAAGGACCAGAATGAGGTTAATCGTTGGTGTTGAATGCGAGTCAATTGGGCTGAAGATTTGGTGCGATGAGTATTTTGACAAACGAAAATGATCAGGATTCTTTTCTGCACTTACATGCCCGTAACTGGGTAACAATATGTGCAATCGTATAGGAGAGGATCATCCTACATTATCATCTCAACTCCATCACGCTGCACCTGTTAGAAGCTCATAGCGTTAGCAGAACAGTTTCAGTTCTGTGTATGTATGTACTATTTACCCACACAGCATTGCAGTACGTAAATCGTAATTAGGCCTTGGCTAAAGGAAGATCGTTCGATATATCCAATTGCATACAGAACTTGATATTCTTCTTCTCATTCACTAGGTATGTACAGTGAGCAGAGTTCTACTTGTAAAGTATATTGGTTATTAGTGGTCAGAAGGTAAGTTCAGTGTGGCAGAGTTACATCAAGTTTGACAAACACAAAGGTAAAGTAATGAAGTGGGTGCTTCCTAATCCAGTCATGAATCGAGTACCAACGCACAATTTCGATGGAAGCTCACGGATGACAGCCGTACGGCAGTTTGATGGAAGAGAATCTAAATTCAAAAAATATAATACCGCAATTACACTAACAGTTCCGCAACAGGATGATACACTTGAACGAAATGTGAATTCTAGTATAGTAAAAGACCTCATGATCGTAGATCAGAAATGCAAGTTAAAGTCATGATGCGAGAGGGGCCCCTTGCAATTCTTCGAGAAGGTGTTAAGTGGTCTTCAGAGACGATAGGAACAATCTTTCTCATCTGGAGGGGCGTTGTGCAGCAAGTCCAGAGCTCAAGGTGTTTGCTGTACACCACTACCAGAGTGGAAAACAAATCACAGCTCACGCGCAATTTTGTGCACACAGCAGCGAAGCGGTGCGATTATAGAGCTGTGCCCTTTGAGGCTTGAGCTGAAAGAGGTAAGCAGAGCAGATTCAAGATCAGAAATTAGGACTGAACAGGCCTGCTCTGCTCCCCTCTCTCCACTGAAGCCACCAAGAGCGTGTAAACGAGCACTAATAAATTGAAGACTGGAGCTGAAAGAGTTCAGGCCTACGAGACAGTTGTTCCTGAATCATGAGATAAGTCGATCTCTTCTGGTGGGAGGACTACTGTTCTTTATAGTGTTGAAGGAGGCGTCAAGGAATGAACCTCAAAGTCCCTGCATTCTAATAATGTTCCTTGATCATGTCCAAGCGAAAGGTAGGATTCGGACATTAGCCTGTCTTATGCTGATTCAGAACCTGCTAAGATATATAGATCGCAAAAGCGGCCGAGGATTTATACTCCAACACATTGAGTGGGAATCCGATCGTTTGGTTGGCGATAAAGGCACGCGACAGCTATACAGTACTAAAGACCAAAAGCAGACATCCTTACTGTGGAAATCAGGACCAAGTTGAAGTCATTCACATGTCCCAATTTACCACGGGCTTCTAGATCTCTCATATATATATATTTCTGGTAAAGTAGCAAAGCATCTTCGCGTCAATACCAGAGTTTTGCGTTCCATGCAGTACATGGAAGTTGATCCTCAACTGGAGTTGTGATTCCGGCGAGGCGCAACCATGTGACAGCTTGGGAGTAGGAGGACAAAGGATTTCAATCAACCGTTTGGGGATCTGCATATGCAAACTACGTTTGGGGCAAGGACTGGTGACGGTGCAGGACTATGTATGAAGAAGGCTTCCAGATGGTAGCTTGAGTTTGAGGAACCTGATTCATTCGAACCAGAGTCAGTCAGTAGCAAGTCTTCATGAGTAAACTACTCTCAGCATCCAAGAGAACCAGAAAGCGGGAGACGAGGAAAAGACTGCATTTACTTTAATTGTTACTTCCCACCACCGATATTGGCTAATTTTGATTAAAACAGCAGATTCTGAAGTTGAACCAAAGTTGACCATTGTCCACAGTGGTTAGATTCTATAGTTTAAAATTTCGACGCAAAAGTTTGATCATATTCATGGATTCAAGGGATTTGAAACGGATAGCTCGGAAGTTACGGATTTAGGGGAATGTTCCAAATTTGGATGTACTCCTTGCACACGGACAAAGAAATATTAAGCAAGTGAACGTACATGGTGTTCATTTCGTCTGTACTGCAAGAATTTCCATGGATTTGAAACTTGTCTAAGTTTGAGGTATACCTGACCTTTCAAGGCGAGTTCTGACAACTGCAAGTACCAGAAGGTCGTATTAAGGTGCTAGTGGAACCCACAAAATTTGAACATCCTAGCAAAAGCAGGTCGATCTATCTTTAAAGTTTGGCCAGCTACGAATATGTGATAGCAATCTAATACCAAGAAAAACAATGGATGCCAAATGGAAACTATAGCTGACGAATCGGGCGGTAAGCGCTTAATTTTTGAGTGTTTATGAGCAGTCTTAATACACAATCTAGAACTGTGTTATATCGGACTCTCTCCATAAACCCGTTCAGCCTAACAAGGTGTAGTACTTCTGCAAGTTTTACGAATCTGAGGATTCTAAGCATCATATCCAGTGTTTGGAATCTTCAGATGCTCGTTGGTCGTTAAAAGACCGCCATTCTCAGGTTTGCTTAATTTGTTTCTGCTGGACAGTGCATAAGAAATGTAAAATAAGAGCCGAAGTACGGATCACGTACGCAGGTAGATCCTACCGCTGATATATGCCTCACAGTGCCGGGCCTGTGAAGCGGCAACCAGCTAGGGTCCATAATGTACGAAGTAGAGGGCAGGTGTTCATATTTAGGGCTGGTATCCGCTTTACCCAATCCGCAGACCATTGGGAGCTACCCTTGTTGCCTTCATTTGTCATTGTGGAGTTTGGCAGCTATGATACAGACACAAGCGTAAGTAGGACTGACACATAATATTGTGCCGGCTTCAAGCTTTGAAGATTCTTTGAAAAGATGCAAGCCTTGCTAGCATCAGAAATTATGAAAGAAACTCAGACGGGGAGGGCTGCTTATCACAAAGTTTTGTTTGGCCGCTTGCATAAACGTCCAACATTTTGGCGGGTTCCCCTTCTCTGATGCTATCATGCATGCAGGGTAATCTAATATCCCATTTGCTTGGATCTGGAATGAAAGCTGATAATCATGTACAGAACTAGACGCCCCCCTAGCACACTTATCCGCCAACATTGACAGGACAACCCTTCCTTAAGATTCTACTTGTACAAGCCAGTGGATGAGAGGCAGCAGAATAGTTGAGCTAATGTCCGGATCCACAGAACTAGCTGGTATATTAACGGCAGCCTAATGATTTTCTCAGACAAGGATCCTTTCGACTATATGATTGCAACTGCACATCGCTTTCTCAGCTCAACGCTCATAGCTCAACATGTTCACCTAACTAGCGTGTATATATCAGTATCTATTGGGATCTGGACCAGTCGCCGCGCATTCTTGGCAGCTGCAAATAGATGGCGCTTAGCAAACTCTGCAAGTTAGTTTAGTCGAATGGAACCAACTCCTCCGCATGTCAACAAACACGGAAAGCTGCGGTCGAGTAACTGAACGATCTGCCACATGAGCTCAATACTGCAACAATGGGTACTAGTCGCGATGCTAGTTATGATTACTTCCCTTGTTTTATATCGGTAGCACAGGATGTGCACGGATAGGCACAAATAATATCTGGAGTAGGGTCAGAACTGAACAGGAATCGAACTTGGAAATACATTCTGCGATATGCTTTACGCGTAACTGGTTGAGATCTAGATAACCAGCTTATATCCCCTGGGTCAGTTTCATTACCGTTGTATCTAGGCGTCTGAAATTCACCTGTTCTGACATCTTGGCATTTGTCTTGATTTTGGTGACAGCATAGTTCTTGCTACATTCTCGATTTCCCACGTGCACCTGCAGAGACCTCCTAACTATACAGATGATAGCATCCGCATTTTGGTATGTTCTTTCTGTGCGGCCAATATATCTGTGATTGGATTTGCTAAAACCAAAACCGTATATCTCATCGGAAATTCAGATTGGTAATTAAGTCCAATTGGTTGAGAAGAGGCTGCTAGCTAGTGTGTGTTGGTCCTTTAGGACATAGTTCCCAATTGGGGATTGAATACTATTATATGAATTTGAGTCGTGAATACACCTTCCAAAAGCTGGAAATCAGGAAGCCTCACATGCTATCCAGGTCTATTTCTAGTTTCATCTCACAATCAGTTTGCTTCAACATCTAGAATATGCAATGATTTTCTTGTTTATTTTTGCTAGGAGCTTCAGTTCATTTTTTGTGGTGTGAATACTTCTTCTCAGATGACGCGGTACAAGTTTTGTTCACTTAGACATCTTATATATTTAACCGGGAAGTGCATCTGCAAACCACTTCTTCGTTCTGATGATTCCTTAGAACAGGAGCGGATCCTGATCCTGCGTCTGCTGACTGCAGAGACGAGATTTGAAGGGATTGTGCAACCAGCTACCTCTCAAACTTATATAATGGGCAAGACCTGCGCTTGCGGCTGCTATACTATTCTCAACTAAAACTCCAGCAGATGAAAAGGTAGCTGATACTAGCATATAAGTCCTTTTCTCCTTAGAACTTCCTGTAGGACGTTACGAACTTGGCAGGCGACGAATTCCATTGTATTCCTGTATCGAGACGGTTTCGATTGCACGAAGCTGAAGCGATAACATGTACAACCCATAAGCGTTCCCTATCTGTGCATACAAGATGATGTAACCAGCCGTGAATGTCAATCGGCATCCTGCCCATCATACTACTTGTAAACCTTCGACGTCCTGTACTTTATAGACGAGCATTGTGGTTTGAAGACTAATATGGTACCCAAATCTTTGCGGCAGCGCTAGCTCACCTGATACTACGTCGAGTACTTACCACCCTATTTAGGTTGTGAAGTTTCTAAGTAGGGATTTTTTATCAAACATGAAGTCGAGGAAATGATATCGACCATGCAATGTTTGTGTCACAAATCCTTCTATTCTATATCAATTCTATACTGAGCAGCGGTGAAGGTAAGTGCAACCCGACTAGAATTAATCTCGGTGGCAATGGTTCTCAATTATTATAGGTGATCCAGACGAATATAGCAATACTCACAGAAAAACAATTTCATGCTGCTATGTATTGAGTCAGCTTGACTCTGATGCATTGTGATTGCATGGTTCCTGTCATTTTTGGGTCAGAGTTAACCGTTCGATGGCTGCCAAACTTATGTGTAAAGTCAATGCACTGATCATACTGCAGTTTCCCTACTCCTATTTTCTATTGGATTAGTCTGTCTTCTTTTGATTTATTCCGGATTGTTAGGCACTGTGTTCCATCCTATCAAGTAGCATTGATATACGGATGAGGTGGAACGAATGCCATAGGTTAACTCTAGGTCTACGTGCTGAGTACCTTCCGGTCGTCCGTCAAGTACGTGCTCCTTTAATTTATAACTAAAGGACTGTAATTTACAGTAACTTGACTGTAATTTGACTGTAATTTACAGTCACTTTGGAGATTTGGAGGCATGCCCTTCAGTAGTAATGTCCTGTGACTATCATGCCGGTCTGATACTGAAACTTCTTCTGGTTAACCTTGTATCTCTCTTAAGACTTAGAAGAGGTGATAAGTATTTGAGGAGTGGTCGTTACGCATGAGGAGCGAACTCTTGACTTTGATACGGGACAAGACATTTCTTCACTTACACACAACAACAGTTCTGACCTTCCCTGTTACTAGCCTGAAGATATTAGGTTTGCCGATACTTTAGTCTCAACTATTCCATGGAAGATAATTTTGTGCACCACGGTGAGGAGTGAAGCAAATTAAGAACTTTCCATTTTTCACTGTACTTCTGATCTTCTCTGTCCCATATCCTTCATGATCGATGCACCGCTTCTTGACCAGATGCATCTTAGAATTCAATTTCATCTGCCCTGTCATTTCTTTCTCATAACCTTCACGGACTCCGAAATCGTCGAATCGGAAATGGTTTCGTCCCCTTACAGTCATACATGAAAGCATTTTTGAGTTCTCGTCCTGTGTGAAGGATAGATTCACTCCACAATTCGCCCGCATCGATCGGACACACGTTTTACAGAAGGACTTAGTTGTCGCAAATCATGTCCAAGAAGTTTCAACCTTTGTTAGTCAGTAGTACGGCTGTGCGAAACTCTGCTGCAAAAGTCATAAGCTTAGAAGAAGGCGCAATATTTGATTTGGTGGAGCAAGATCTTCAAGATCGTCTTGGAGATAATCCAGATGACTACAGGTCGATCTGCTCCACATCTCGTTGTTTAAGGTTGGATTACTGTCAATCGAAACTAGACAATCAAGTCGCAGTGCCAACCTCGTTGATAAGCATCAATCAAGTCAGAGATCCCAATAAGACCCGCGTACCTCGTCTGTGGGGATCGATAAACCACGATTTCGTCGTCGTGCACATGACAGGGCAAGATTCAAAGGGCAAAGAGCATAAATTCTCCATTGTTGCAGAGAAAGGAGGCGCAGGTCAAGCCGGAGAGCTTCCTGGTATTCACTTGGGGCTGTTGCGGGAAGCTGATCTTCAATTTCTCCACAACAACATTTTCATTAGTTGGGATTGTCTTGCAACTCAAGTTCCGCTTGACATTCTTACCAAGAAGCTATGGGAAGATCAAAGCCCGACTTACAATTTCCTCGATAAAAACTGCTGGGACTACTCACAGGCAACATGTAAGAACATCTTTCTGCTATTGAGCAAGCAACCCACTCTTGCCCTTGATCAAAAGCGCTATTTTGAAGAGAGAGCTGATGAAGTGAAAGGCTCTGTAGTCCTGAAGGCAGTGGTGGAAACAAGTGGAAGAGGTGCAATGTACGCGGGCCTTATCATGGCCGGAACTGCTATTGCTTATGGTCTCGGTTCTTTGATGCCAGCCAAGAAGACCGAAGCTGAAAAGTCGACCGATGCAGACAAGGATAAACACCTCGACGGTCCCCATCGGATTTAGGTCATATCCTCGGGATTTCAGGTCAGGTGCCGTATCATTAGAGTAGATACTATGAAACCATGAAACACCTGCAGTATGTGTATATAGTCTAAATCCGTTGTACATGGTGCATCTACGAGTTTTTCCTTTCAATGAAAGTACAGATTGTTGACAGGAGGTCAGGATCATATGAGTAGAAGTAAAACCCTTGAATTGAAACTGAAGAGCATTGCACGCAGTTCAGTACGAGTCCAATTAACTAATGTACAAGTGTTGGAAGTTTCTTGGGTAATCTTGTACTGTAACCAATTCAGATTTGATCGTCAATCTCATGCACAATTGTTAGATTTCAACATAAAGTAACTGGTTCGCAGCTGGTAATCGTCGCTTTCAAGAAACCACAGAGAGGGATGTCGTGGAATTTCTAGTATGCTAGTTTCTGATGGTTACAATAAAGATGATTCTGCGCAATCGCCGCTTTTGATTCTGAGTACAAATCTTGAGAGTACATTATTTATCTTCTCGGACCTCACAGATCTCTCTTCATCCGGCGCTTGATATCTGGTCAAAATCAGACCAAATCACTTCAACCAGGAATGGCCCCCATTAACAACTGTAACGAAACAAGACTACCGTAAAACAACCCTAAGGAATTCATTCCCGATTTGAGAGGTTTTGATCTATCTGCTCTGTATCTAACTGACTCAAGATTTCTCTTCCCACTGCTCAATTCGCGTGGCTTTAAGGGGAAATACTTCCTACTGAATTCGAGGGCTCTTTTATTTCACAAGAAAAGGTGAATGAACAAACGGAGACCATTATACAGAGCCTGATTATCAAGACCCCTAGATAACACAGATTTGGAGCTCGTCCGTTTGTAGAACAATGGCAGAAGGTGGAGAAAATGACAGGTCACCTTCTCCAAATTGGAACCCGGAGACTGGATACTTCAGAGTGTCCTAAAGTGTCTTCCTCTCTGTGTCTCTAAATCTAAAGGACGAATTTGGGATATTGATTGATATTGGTTCACTATTAGAAAGAAGATTAGTGATTCATGCATCGCATCCATTGCATCAGGACACTCGCCATTCTGCCAGAACTGCATTTCTCACCATATTCTATGCCATTCCCTCTATCACAGAGAGTGATGCATAGCAGAGGATCATGAACCATAATTTCACCAGCATTATTATTGTAATGAGTGTTTTAGATCACACTCACTTCAATCCCCAAACAATACTCTTTATCGGCTTCATCAGTCTTTGGTGAACGTCATCACACTGCCATCTATGCCGTGTTGAACAAAATTCATGCGATGGTCACGCATTGTGGACGTGAGACGAGTTATCGACGTGTAATAACGACAAATAGTGCGAGGTGCACTATTCGATACACTTATTATGACTCGTTGTACACACAAACACTTAAAAAGTCCATCAGTGAATCTATAGCTTGGTCAGAATCTTTGATATTACAATTGGATTAAATTAAACTAGAAGTTGACGATTGTCCAATTCAGGGTTCTCAAGGGGCTTCCTGTGTAACACGTGAAGCGATTGAGAGAGAGTACCACCCAATAATCTTGGAAGTGACTACAACGATAGGAAGAGAATAGAGAGGGAGGATTACAGGTTGATGAAACGTGCTCAAGTCAGGGCTCGGCCTTAAGGTTCTCAGCGTCTTCGACAGCGATTAGTGTAGAAGCAAGACAGCAGAGAGAGTAGAACGCTCATTAGAGCGTTTCAATAACAAGATTTATATGTATCTTACTGGTATTAGTAAGAATCCATGAAATATTTAATGGGCGTTTCAATAACTATAGCCCCTAACAATTTAACAGGCTATATCATTTTCGTTTTCTAGAAAATTTTAGTTGATGTTTTCCTTGTGTGTTCTAGAGGTTATAGATAACCCCTCAAATTTTAGGGTAAAAAAGAGAATTTTAAAAATAATATATAATCCAAATATCCGCTTGTACCTATGGGTTCTCTAGGTTCTAGACAATTTGTAAAATTTAAAGGATAATAAAAAGATTTTAAGATAATGTAAAATTCAAATATCCCTTGCATCTTTTTAGGGAGTTTTAGATTTCTCGTTACAAAAATGATTGAGTACATCCACATCCGTTATTAAAATGCCCTATTGCCATTGATTCACGGTAGGAGGTAAGAGAGAGAAAGAGGATAAAATATATCAAAAGTATAGAACACAATAGGATTCGGAATTGATTAGAAGGAAGAGAAACTATGGAATTTGAGGGGATTAGATATAGGTGATTTGGGGAGCAAAGATCACTGTTGGAGAGTAAGAGAGAGAAAGATGATAAAATATACAAAGAGTATAAAACACAATAGGATTTGCAATTGATTAGAAGGAAGAGAAATTGTGGAATTTGAAGGGTTTACATAAGGTCATTTGGGGAGAAAGATCGCGGTTAGAGAGTAGCTAACAGGTTGTGGTTTGGAGGTAAGAAACAATGGATTTGAGTGAAATCTGATCACTTGAAACAAGGGGAGGGTCAAATTCAAATAAATTTTATAATATAGAAACAAATTGCTGGATTAAGAGAGTTCTATCACACTTTTTCATGATCCTTCCATGGATCGGGGAGTAGAGATAGTGCTAGTTGTGTTGAGATTGAATAATTTTAACTTTTAAGATAATCTCAATCTGATATAATCAATTGCGATTGGAGTGTTGGGAATCAAATTGTTGAGGAGAGGTGATCGGTTTGGTCCGTTCTCAACCTTTGGTTTGAAACATGCAATAAAAATTTCTAGTATTGTTGGTGATTGGATCTTGTACTTCCATGTAAAGATTTCATGGGAACTATTTTAATAGAGAATTCAAGGTCTTGGATCAAGTATACTTGTGCATCTAGAGCTCAAAAGTTAGCACAACTTGAGAATTGATCCATATCTAGAGATTGGAATTGAGTTCAAATTCTAAATTTCACAAAGATTTAGATTAAGGCACAACCAAATATTGTGTAAAATTTGGTTTCTCAAGGATTATTGAGAGTGAGAATTGATATAACAAACTCTATTGAAAATATTGTTATAAGCTCAATGGAGCATTTCTATCTCCAATCACAATTAAATGCAAGTTCCTCCATTTTTTATTATGATTGAAGAGTTTTCGTTGTTGAAGGTTTGTGAGAATTATTTATACCTTTGAACTAGAAATATGAAGAAATTCTACCAAAAATTAATAGCAAACACTCAATTAGGGGGTTGAAACTACAAAAATCTAGCTAAGTTTGAGATCTTGTCAATGGAACTATAATGTTTAGTTTGAGGACTACTTTATATTATTGGAAACCTTATCTTTGAGGCTTTCTATTGAGTCTTAGGATTCTAATCAGAGTTTTAGACAAAAGTGTCTTGCAAAGATTTCTCCATAAAAAAGGCCTAGAATTTCCCCACATGGAGTATAAATTGGATGTAAATTTGGAGTATAGATTGGATAAAACTTGGAGTATAAATTGAAATCAACTGTTGGATAGAGCAAGGATGCTCTGAAGCTCATTTCCACCAAAAGAATGGATTTTTTTGCTAAAATTCTTGTGTTTGGATCCTCTCCATGCTTGCAGGCTTGATTGTATGCCTAGTTGGCTTGGATTGTTGTGTGTGCATTGCGCTTAAGTTCTTTCCTTCAAGGTATACTACATATTTCTCCTTGGTAAGGCTGGAAGTTTATGACCAGTAGACCAAGAGTGCGTGTTGTGATGACAAGTTAGGTTGCTCATTATTCTCCTACCCAATAGAAGGAACACTAGAAATAATGTTTAAAGGTTTTGGTGACTGGGTAAAAAATTGAGCTCAAACTACTAGTGTCATGTCTACATAAAACCTTTGATTTTTAAGCTCCACAACTAGGCACCCAATGTGTTCCTAAAAAGAAAAAGGTAAAGTATGACAATGGATTCATGCACATCCTTTCTTAGCAAGAAGAATCTTGCATATGGGTGGATTGTACACAATTACAAGGACTCTGCCCATAGAACTCTTTTAGGGTCTTTGATGAAGATCTTTAAACCTCAACAAATGACTTACCTTTTGAATGCTTGAGTGACTTTCTTCAAACATGTTTCCTCAAGGACTCCTATCAATTGTGCAAAGATCTTCACTCAACACCACACTCAATCAATCACAACCAATGAAGGACACCTAGACTGTAATACCAAGGGTTAACCATATGATCTAGATGTGAAATTCAGTTTGGTAACATCTAGAATGATGTTATACATGATGGTCAAAATAGATCAGATAGAAGTATCACCAAAATAGTACTTCTACAAATAGGGCAGAAACCAAAATAGACTTGAGAACCTTAGAACCAATAGCCAGACATACGATTTAAAGGTGAGAATTGGTTTGGTAACATCTGGAAAGATTTTACACATGGTGGACTAAACAGATCAGAAAGAGGTATCACCAAAAGGGGACTTCTACTAATAGAGTAGGAACCAAAATATGCCTGAAATCTTTGAAGGCAATTTCGGAGGCCTAAACGGATGAATTAGGCCTCAAAAATGTGCAGATGCCCCCCCCAACAAAGGATAGGCTGGCCTTCCCTCCCCCCTGCTTTGTCTCGTCGAGAGCTTTCCAACGGTACCTTACTCATGTGTTTCTGAGATTCCTACAGGAAGATTCCCTAAAAGATTCCCTCCGATCAAAGCTCGTTTGACCAACCAGATAGGACCTAGACCAGACAGGTCACCCATTCAAGTAAGTAATCCAAGGGTGGAGCTTGCTGACATGTCACCTATATGTGTCCCTAATCCTATGGTGGAGCTTCCTTGGAGGAGATCCTCTTTGTCTATATAATAAAGAGAAGGTGCTCCCTTGGGGCATCGAATGTTTGAGTGTGCAATCTGTATTTTCTCTCTTCTCTTGTCCTCGGAGTATTACAATGGTATCAGAGCGAGTATTCTAGTCCAAGAGAGTGGATCACCCCTCTTGGAATAGCACAAACTACTGAAACTGAGTAATTTGAGGTGGAGAACATAGAGTAATCGCTAGACTTAGGAAGGACTTTAGAGAGCGGATGGGATGGATGCGCCGGGGGGACAATTTCCCACACCTAGCTTTCCATTCTCAAACCCATTCCACATCAAGGTTATGTACATCCAGCATGAGCAGATGAGAGTATCGCTAGTTTATCACTTTGGTGCGGAATTCATGGACAGAGTGATGAACTCACCAAACCCGGTGATTCTACCTGTGGTGATATATGACAAAGAGTGGGATTTGACGATCTACATTCTATTATGATAATATGGATATGAATGTCCCAAATCCTCTCCCTTTCAACACTCAAGTAGAAATCCGTTATGTAGTGAGGCCGAAATTGATGTTTAGAGATTTTGTGGTTAGGAATTTTGGTGAGGAGTATTATCAACGAGTGATAGCTTCTGAGGTCCCAATGGTAGTTTCGATAGTTCGTGCGCCTTCCAGAGTGATTATATTGACTCTATATTGAAGTAGACGTTAGCAATTGGGTGTTGCAAGAACCATGGATCCGCAGTTGCAAGAACCATGGATCCGCAGTTGCAAGAGCTGGTGCAAGGAATGCAAGGGATGTTGAATGAATTTCGAGAGATTAAGATGACCATGGAGACATTGCAAAGTCAAGTGCAGATCCTCAGGAACGATCAAGCCATGCAAGAAGAAGAGCCATCTCAAAACCCAGTACCTGCGACTGAAGTACTTGGAGAGGCACCCGTGCTTACGAACCCTATCAACGATGAAGCCACATTGCTACTCCGGATGAAGAAGACCTGCAACATCGAGTACAATAGGAGTTGTGGAGAATTGGATCTCAAGAATGAATCGATATTTTAGATTGTTCTCAACAAAGATCACAGAGCATGCTGCAAGCGTGTTTGCATGTGGGTACTTGACCGATAAAGCCCTCACATGGTATGATGCTTGGGAACGATCCATGCTGGCAGAGAGAAGGGAGGTCACATGGACAGCAATGCAAGAAGGACTGCTCAAGAATTTCCAATTGGTGGATTTTATGCAGATGGCTCGAACCCGACTATGGGGATTGAGACAGAAGAATAGTGTACAAGAGTATGTGGAGGCATTTTTGGATCTACAAGTCGCAATTACCGACATGAGTCCAGCAGAGGCTCTCAACAATTTCAAACCAGGGTTGAAAGAGCGGATTTGCCAAGAAGTCATGGTACAAAACCCTCGCACGGTATTTAAAGCTATTGCTTGTGCGTAGAGAATAGCCGGAGCATTAGGTGGAGGTGAAGGAGTAGTTCCACCTCAATGTAATTGGGCAGAAATGCCACACATGGGTGGACCAGTACCGATGGAATTGGGCAACCTTTGATTCCAAGATCGAGGAGCACGGCCGCTTCAAGGAGAGCGGGGACGGGTAGAAGAACGAAGAGATGGAGTCCCACGAGGAGAAGGGACTCGAGGAGAACAACGCCGTTGTTACAATTGTGGCCGTATTGGGCACATATCTACCAATTGTCGCACTCGTTTCCCTAGAGGCCCTCGGCCTTCGTATAGGCAATCTTTGAACAACATAGAGAGGCACATTGAAGAGGAAGAGGTGGAAACCACTTCAGAAAACAAAGATTGCCAGTAAATGTACCTTGCGGCCTTATTGGCTCAATAAGGAAGCAGAGAAGCGAGGGAAGGAAGAAGAATAATGCACAAAGATCCCAAAAGGCAACCTCACAATTGATTGTCGTGAATGGAATCCTAGAAGGTAATCAAGTGAGAGTATTAATAGATCTGGGAGCAACAGAGAATTTCTTGTCTCACTCTGTTGCAATAAGCTTGGGAATGGATCTAGAGAGAGATGGAAGTGAAGAAGTAGAGTTACCAAATGGGCAAACAGAGAGGATTGAATCATTACCTAGATGGGTAACCCTCTCTGTAGGAGAATATCAAGAAGCAATTGAGTGGCGAGTGATACAGTTAGCCCGTTATGATGCAATTTTAGGCATGCCATGGATGGAGCAGTACAACCCAATGGTGGATTGGAGGAAGAAAGTAGTGAGAACACACCAATGGTCAATCATTGGGGCTAAAGAAAAATCACACAGGCAGAAACTGCCTCTATATGTCGTAGGGTCGACAACTGTCTATAAGACCGATAGATGTTTTCTGGGTCTAATAAGAGAAGTCCAGAGTGCACAACTCGTTGGACAAATTCCTGAGAAATTGAAGGATGTGGTGGATGAGTTTCAAGATGTCTTTCCTAATGATCTACCCTCAAGATTACCATCTAAAAGGCGAGTAGATCACAAAATAGAGACACTCTCGGGGAAGACATCTCCTTGTAAGGCCCCATATCGCCTATCACCTCATGAGTTGGAGGAGTGTAAGACTCAAATTGAGGAGATGCTACAGAAAGGGTTCATCCAACCTAGCATATCACCATATGGGGCCCCTATCTTGTTTGTGAAGAAGAAGGATGGTACAATGCGCATGTGCATTGACTATCGGGGTCTCAATCAGCAAACAGTGAAGAACAAATACCCCTTACCTCGCATGGATGACCTGTTTGATCAACTCCATGGAGCAAGATACTTCACCAAACTGGACTTGCGGAGCAGTTACAATTAAATCCGAATTGCAGAGGAGGATGTGTACAAAACTGCCTTTTGAACCAAGTATGGCCACTTTGAGTATCTTGTGATGCCTTTTGGCCTCACCAATGCGCCTGCCACTTTCATGAGCCTAATGAATGACATATTTCATCCATACTTGGATAAGTTTGTTATCGTCTTTTTGGATGATATCTTAGTATATAGTAGCACGATGACAGAACACAAACAACATCTACGAGAGGTCCTCTAGATTCTAAGACAGAATCAGTTGTACGCCAAAATCTCAAAGTGTGAGTTTTGCAAGTCTGAAGTAGACTACTTAGGGCATAGAGTAAGTGCAGAGGGCATTCAAGTATTGACAGATAAAATAGAGGTCATTCAAAAATGGAGTGCCCCAGAAGATCAGACTCAACTTAAGAGCTTCTTGGGGTTGACGGGATTCTATCGTAGATTTGTCAAGGACTTCTCCAAGGTTGCACAGCCTTTAACGGCACTACTTGGCAAGGGGAAGAAGTGGACATGGGGAACTGCACAAGAGTTGGCCTTTCAAGAATTGAAGGCCGCCTTGCTACATGCACCAATCTTGAAGTGGTATGACCCAAAACGTCCAATCAAGTTGGCTACGGATGCATCAAGCATAGCAATAGGAGTAGTCCTACAACAAGAGTGGCATGACGGATGGCATCCAATTGCATATTTCTCTCGAAAGTTGTTACCGGCAGAGCACAATTACCACACCACAGAACGAGAAGAGCTGGCCATCGTTCTAGCAACCAAGCATTGGAAGCACTACCTGGGCGAGAAGGCATTTGTAGTAGAGACAGACCACAAACCTCTAGTCTACCTCGAGACGCAGAAGGATCTATCTCATCGCCAAATTCGGTGGGCAGAGTGGCAACAATGCTTCAACATGACAATCACCTACGTGGAAGGTAAGAAGCAACTTGCAGATGCATTCACCCACATGCCAATGGCCAACAACTTGGCGGCAAAGGTTAAGATTAACCCTGAATTCTGGCAAGAGATTCTAGCTGCTACAAAAACTGATCCACAGATTGTAGAAGCGCAATCGTCCAAAGGTGTTACTAGCACTCAAGGACTCACCTTTCGGGAAGGCCGATTGTGGATCCCAAATGTCCCAGAATCACGCACCACCATTCTAGCGGAATGTCATGATTTGGCCATTGCAGCTCATGTCGGAGTGGACAAGACCTTAGAGGCAGTCAAGCGCCATTACTATTGGCCCAAGATGAGCAACGACGTGATGGACTATGTGCGTAGCTACCTACTTTGTCAACAGAACAAAGCTTCTAATCAAGCTCTTGCAGGGCTCCTTCAACCTCTTCCCACTCCTACCCAACGTTGGGAACAAGTGAGTATGGATCTCGTCTGTGAATTACCCAAGACCACCTCAGGGTTTGACTCCATTGTGGTCTTTGTGGACCGGCTCAGCAAAATGATTCATGTACGCCCTACCACCAAGGAGGTGACCGCTCCACAACTAGCTCAACTATACTTAGATGCAGTCTTTGCTCACCATGGCTTGTCTAGAGTACTCATCACCGATAGAGGCACCCAATTCACCAGTTTGTTTTGGCGAACACTCTTTGGTTTCTTCAAAACCAAGTTGGCCATGTCTATAGTTTACTACCCACAAACAGATGGCCAAACAGAGCGGGCTAATCGCACAATTGAAGACATGTTACGCGGCTTCACCTTAGAAGAGCAAGAGAGGTGGGACACCCTACTACCGTTGGTAGAATTTGCTTACAACAATTCAGTGAATGCCTCCACCCAGGTCACTCCGTTCTTCCTCATGTATGGTGAGCACCCCTTCACATCTTCTAGCTTGATGAAGATCCGTCCAGTGACTACCAAGGTTGATGCAGTCAACACATTTGTTTCCAGAATCCAACAAGGTGTGGAGAGCGCCAAGCACAGGTTACAGAATGCACAAAATCAACAAAAGCAGTATGCTGATGCACACCGTAGGCACATGGAGTTCAATGTTGGGGATCAAGTGTGGCTATCGACAACCAACCTCACATTAGTTGGATCTCGTAAGCTCAGACCTCGTTTTATTGGGCCTTTCTCGATTCTTCGTCGCATCGGCGCTGTGGCCTATCACCTTGAGCTACCACCACACATGAAGATCCATCCAGTGTTCCATGTCTCCCTATTACATAGACATGCTCCCTGATCAGGCCAAGGTACTTCCACACAGGACATTCAACCTTGTCCGACAGTCATTGATGGCATAGAGGAATATGAAGTGGAGCGGATCTCCAAAAGCGCATGCATGGTACTCACCATCTGCGGGTGGAATATCTAGTACAATGGAAAGGTTACCCCCTTTATGAAGCAACCTGGGAACCCGCTGCCAATTTGGCACATGCACCGGTGTTGGTGCAAGCATTTGAGCAACAATTGCACAACGAGGACGTTGCGTCTTAAAAGGAGGGAGGTCTGTAATACCAAGGGTTAACCATATGATCTAGATGTGAAATTCAGTTTGGTAACATCTAGAATGATGTTATACATGATGGTCAAAATAGATCAGATAGAAGTATCACCAAAATAGTACTTCTACTAATAGGGCAGAAACCAAAATAGACTTGAGAACCTTAGAACCAATAGCTAGACATATGATTTAAAGGTGAGAATTGGTTTGGTAACATCTGGAAAGATTTTACACATGATGGACTAAACAGATCAGAAAGAGGTATCACCAAAAGGTGACTTCTACTAATAGAGTAGGAACCAAAATATGCCTGAAATCTTTGAAGGCAATTTCGGAGGCCTAAACGGATGAATTAGGCCTCAAAAATGTGCAGATTCCCTCCCAATGGAGGAAGAGTTGGCCTTCCCTCCCCCCTGCTTTGTCTCGTCGAGAGCTTTCCAATGGTACCTTACTCATGTGATTCTGAGATTCCTACAGGAAGATTCCCTAAAAGATTCCCTCCGGTCAAAGCTCATTTGACCAACCAAATAGGACCTAGACCAGACAGGTCACCCATTCAAGTAAGTAATCCAAGGGTGGAGCTTGCTGACATGTCACCTATATGTGTCCCTAATCCTATGGTGGAGCTTCCTTGGAGGAGATCCTCTTTGTCTATATAATAAAGAGAAGGTGCTCCCTTGGGGCATCGAATGTTTGAGTGTGCAATCTGTGTTTTCTCTCTTCTCTTGTCCTCGGAATATTACATAGACCCATTATGCTATACCATTTGTTATTTATTTTTATATTGGCATAAACTTATTGATTGACAAAGAGAAGTGCATGTTTCCAAGTCATTATTTCCTTAGTGTCTACTTCTTGTTAGATGTAGTAGAGATGAAGAAAATGCAACATTTGGATGCACTATTTGGCAAAGAATGGAAAAAGGTACCCAACAAGTCTAGAGGAAAGAGAACAAGGCAATCCTCCTCACCTTCCAAAAGACACCTCCAAAACTGGCAACTAAAAAGCAAAAGCTGATCACCATCATAACATCCTATGAAGACAAGGTAGAAGAAATAGAAGAAGAAGCATCAACTAAATCCAAAGATGAAGAGAAGGGTTTGAGAAGGTCTTCAAGACCTAATTAGAAGATGAAGATGAAGCAAATTTATAGTAAGAAGAAGAAGAAGAATCAAGCTATCCAAAGAGAAGAAGTATAGGTGTTGGAGGTTTTGGAGAATTCTACAAACTTGGAAGCAACCTATGGAAAATTGCATCCCACAAGAGTACAACCAAAAGCACCCCAAGCAAGGAAGCCAGAGGAAACAAGACTTGAAGAATAGTAGACCAAAGAACATGGCTTGTTCTGCACATCAGCAATAGCACCTGCTAATGCCAGCTTGATAAAACTTGAATTGGACAAATTGTTGGACAATCAAGGGTAGTTAGACATTAATTGCTAGATTTTGTGACTCTTGCACACTCTTGCTATTTAAGCAAGTGGTTTGAATTGCAAAGTGTGTAGTTCTCACAAGGTTAATAAATGAAAGAGCCCCACTCTTTGTTGTTTCATATACTCTTGTACAAGTGATTTGATATTTGGACCAATAGTAGCTTGTCTTCATAACAATGGAAATGTGTTTGATCCTTGTGCAATTTTTGAAACTCAATGTTTGTACCTTGATAGAAAAATGAATTCTTGTAGTGTTGATGTTCCACTATATTACCATCTTGTCTGAACTTGTATCCTTGTATCAAAGCTAGTTGAAGACAAGAGAACACCCTCCAAATAGGAGGGGTAGGATGGATCTTTGTAGGGAGGTTGGAACTCCTTCTTTGAAGTGATTTCTATCTTCAAAGTGATAGATCACTTGGGGTGATTGGTCAAGTGGGGGAAGTTCAAGCAAGATCTTTGGAAGACCTTCTACAAGGAAGGAGACACCTTACTTGAACTATCACCTCACTTTCAAGACTTAGGATAGTAATTTGGTATGACCATCATTGTTTTGTTCTTTCTTTTTTGAGATGCATCTTCTTGGTGGCTTTGCTCTCTTCTTGGTGTGCTTTCTACCCAAGAGATTAAAGATGATAATGGTGGATACCTTTGGTGACATTTCCTCTGTATCTGACTATTTCAAACCTCAATCCTTGTGGGAACAACATGTTATTGACTAAAATGCTACAATCTGGTGTTTGATGGGTTGTTACATGACACTACAAGCAATATTACATGAAATTTACTAGTATCACAAGAATCATGGAAACAGTAAATTTAATATTTTCATATTGATATAGAGTATATAGTGTTTGGAATTGTCATCTACTATGATGCATAACAACCAAGCACTGTTGTATACATTATCTTCTTCCCCCATTGCTTCAATAACTTAAAAAGCATTGTATTATTAGTCCCCAAAATACTTGTCACAGCTCACACTAGGGTGAGATATCTCCATAATTAACAAAGAGTTTTTTACATAACATTGTAAGTACTATCTACTATTAATCCTATAACGACCACTCCATCTTAGCTTTCCCAAACCATGGATTGATTGCTAATTGTACTCTAGTTATAAGCTAGATGCTTGTGATTGATAATAAACATTCATCCTAATAAAGCAAAAGATATTTTCTAGATCAATGAGACACTATTTTTATAGAAATTTATCAATCAAAATAAGAGTTTGAAAAGTAAAAGATACTAGGAGGTGATAATCGAAACTTGTATTGTTGCTATAACTTCTATTTATGATGCATTTTTCTTGTTGATTAAGATCCAAAGTTGAAATTAGGTGTAGTATACAAACCTACTTGATTTTATGATCAAAGGCAAAAGCTTCTAATTGCCTCACCTATAGTTTTAGAAGATGTTACTAGAATGGAAGAATTACATATTGTGTAATTTTCAAACAAGTGTCCACAAGTATTGCAAAGATTTGGACCAACAAGCATTACATGGCAAAGACAAACAATGGGATAGCTAGTATTTTGTGTTCAATATGATCATTAATCTTGATTAAATTATATTTAGCGGCTTAAGAGGAAGCAAAATATCCAAGATTGAACTGGAATCTTTTGTGAACTAGCTTAAATTCAAAAGTGAAGAAATTATTTTCACTCCAAATAATACTAAGGAAACATGGAAACACCATGATATGTTGTGTAGTGCAATGGTATGACCACAATTTTGAAGTTCCTATTGATTTTGATTGAGATAAATCTAGCAATTTAAAAGGAAGTGAAATACCCTAGAAAACTAAGATGATTTTTCTAAGATGATTTGTAATTGGGCCAAATTAAAAATAGAAGCATTATTTACACTTTGAATAGCGCTAAAGAAATCCCTAATGTACATTTTCAACTAGTGTCAACTATCTCACCATGCACTAAAAGTGCTTTCTCCAGTCCAATATCATACCTCTGAGTATCTCCTTTTATAATAAAAAGATTCATTTCCACCAAGTCAAATGTTCAAATTTAGAAGCATAAAAATGTCACTTTTTAACTAAGTCAATATTTAATTTTTATTTAGACTTAAATGTCCATCTCAATCAAGTGCAATGTACCATTTAGAATTCAAATGTCCATTTCTATTGAATCTATCATCTATTGTTTAGCTAAAATATACGTTCCAATCATGTCAAGTATCCAATTCTTTACTTTAAGTACATGGTATCACAAAGTTATATGTCCATTTCCAAAACTCTATGTAAAGATTAGAACCAAGTCAAATGTAATATAATAAATTTATGAAAATCTAAATATATTTTAATTAAATATTATTATCCAAAGTATCATTGGCCTGATTTTGAAATATTTAATTTAAATATTTATCAAATAATTTTAATTTTAAAAACTTCCAAATAGAAATAGAAATTTAATAAGAAAATCTGTTAGTACTAAACTAAACGAGAGATAGATATCATTTTGAGTATATAACAAAAATTATAATATATATACCATTTAATAAAGTCAAAAAGAAATGAGAGATTATAATATATTAAATATTTAAAATTAAATCATTAATTAATTATATTTAATGTAAATAAAGTAATAAATTCAAGAACTCAAACTGAGATTCTAAAATTTAATCCCGATTATCAGACTCAATTGCGATTGCAGATAGAAAAGTTAGCCTTGTAGATCCTGGTCCATCATATTTCACCTTGGACCACAAACCCAAATCCTAGAGTTAACCATGGTTTGACCTTTGAAGCAAAGAAAGCTTTTACAATCAGAGCTCATCATGTTTCATCATATACTTCTAGGGTATAACAACTAAACAAACCATTCTTCACACCTCTTGAATGATTAAAACTCTCTAGAAAGGTTGTTTCCTGTTCTTAAGATATCTAAAAAATGTATTATTATTAGTATATTTTAATTCAAGATTCAAAGTAGTTTAAAGTAGGAAAGACCAATTGATATGGAATTTCGGTTCAAGAATTTAGATCCAAACTTGAGTGGTTGTAAATAGAAATTAGTAATATGTTTGCACTTTACCTTTCATCCTATCAGACTAACTAACGACTAACAACGTCAAAGTTCTTCACAAAATTGATTCCCCAAGCTTTTAAAAAATTGAGATAAAAAAATGTTTCACTTGTGGTGATTCATAATATTAGTATGTAAAAAGTAATACTCACATTTACAAGAGTTCTATTTCATGGAAACACAAAGCCAAGATTTGAGAAAAAAGAGAGTAAATTTCAATACAATATTAAAAGAAGCTAGGAATTTAATAAAAATTACAAAAACCATAAAAATTAAGACAACTTGATAAATATGATAAAGCTAGCTTCAAAACTAATAAATCAAAAGAAAGATTCTAGAATGAAGTGTCGTCTAATATTAAACTTGGAAAAAAAACACTATCATTGTTGTCTATCTTAAAAATTTAATAATTAATAAAACATGCTAATTCAAGGATAAATCTAGAATAATATTTGTAGATTTATAATGAGCTCTCAGACCAAATTTTCTCGATAAGTTATAAGCTCTGTTAAAATCAAGGCCTTCACATGGATGAATATCGCTTGGCATTTCTAAACACATTCAAATATTTTATTTTCCCATTCACATTATATCTATTACCAAAATTATAAACTCTTGCTCAACTTGGGTAATAGATTCTACCTTATGTTATATAAAATTGGAAAATAGATATTCTTGTTGCTCTCAATAAATATTCTGTTTTAAAACCTTGCATAATTAATCATCTTGTTAAGTTACTTTACCTACTCACAACTTGGAATATCATAAGATACAATTGCAACAGATCAAATTAAAACAATGGATAAATAATGAAATAAGAATTAAAAATACACTTAAAAGAATGATGAGGATGTATGGATATGAAGTGCAGATTCATAATAATACATATTTGGTTTATGTCATCTAGTATAAGCATTATAACGAAGGAGGAAAACTTGTTCTCAATTTTTTAAGTCTTCAGTTCTCATAGAAAATTGGTCACATATAGAATTTTTTTTCCTAGTTTATAGCCATAAATACTTGGAATTATATATTATGAATTTGGTTTTTAATGAAATTTAGATTTAAACTGTGTGGATGTAAAAAGAAAATGACATAATGTTTGGACTTTACCTTCCATCCTATTGGACCAAATAACAACATCAAAGATTGTTTTGAAACAAAATCTTGAAGACTTATTTATCAAGGGCCATCTTGCAAACAAAAAATTATCAACAACCTCTTGAAGATGAGATAGGTTACACAAGAGAGCCAGTATATTATAGCCTGATTTCCTTAGAAGCACTTTTATAGGAGGTACTATTAGTTAGATGAACTAAAAGGATATAATCTCTTATTTGTTTGAATGACTCTATGTAACTTTTCCACATATAAAGAGCTCTACAACCAGTTCTCCACTGCCAAAGGTAGGATGTCCTTAAGGGTTACAAGATTGCTACTATAAAGGATAATGATCATCTATCACACGGTTAAGACATACAAGACACACTAGTAAAAAGTCTTACTCACAAGTCTTGACCAAGTATAGTTAATGTGGTGTCACATTTTCACAAAATTGTTTGTTTTGTTAATATCAATTTGGTTTGTAAAAATATGACTGACTAATTTGCTATTTAGGAATGAAAATGTCTTAATTGAAGTATCCTTTGGAGTTGTATTTGTATATGGAAAAGTATAAATGGAAGAAGCACAAAGACAAAGGCATTCAGAAGACAGAGTGCCAAATTACACACAACTATGAATGTTGGTCAAAGGCAAAGAACTCAGGTTTGAGTATCTTCATATCTCATACTCAAGTATCTTTGAAGCAAAAGATTGTATGAAAAATATAATGTGTCACCATTGAGATAAAGAAATACCACTGTTCATATTCAGTAATAGCTTTGCATGTGCGGAAAATGATTACTTACCAAATTATTGGTTTGCATGTGTTGAGAGGGAATGATTACCACCTACTTAGTCATTGAAGAATGATAGCTAAAGAATCTGGCTCTAAAACCAAGTGCCCATTGATCAATTTCATTTTTCACATATCAATTACATTCTCAAATTTGAGTTAGCTTAGAATTTCCAAAATATTTTTAGCCTTCATAGTTCTTACTGACTTTGAATTTGTCCATTTTTTGCCTTCATAACTAGTCACCTTTGACAAGAAACATGGTGTTTGTTTAAAAACCCATGAGGTAGACCCAAAGCCATTTTTGCACTATAGCAATAAACAAGTGTGCTATCCATTGTAGAAGTGAGGTAATCTAGAGCAAGCATTTGGGCTTCTTGCTTTGGAGCTATGAAATGAGTGACTTTGCAATCAACTATGAGATGGAGGAGAGGAAGTAGAGAACAATAGTAGACTTGAGAGAAAACCCATACAACTAGAGTGAAGAGAAATGGAGAAATGTATTGGGACCAAATGCAAGGTCTGTAGGAGCTATGATATTGGAGATAAAGTTTGCACATAAGGTGCTAAGTGATGATATCATAGTGACCTTTGGAGAGATAAGGCAAAAGGACAATGATTAGAATGTAGGTAGTTACAAGGCCCTAGCCCAAAGAGTGATTGTGGATGCACTTATGAAACTGTTTAAGCATAATAGAAACTTTTAAAATTTGGAGTGATTACTTCTTGTTTGGAGAGAGGTTAAGGACATATAATCTACAAAAATTTTGAGTGTTTACTTCTATTTGGAGAGACATTGGTCGAGAATTTCCACCTCCGTTCTCTTGATTTTTGTGTTTTATTCCACTAGATCTTAGTTTAAAGACTATAGAGACATGAAATAAAAGTTGGGTGACTTCATAGATTTTAGTGTTTCTAGAATGAACATTTACTCATATGCGATAAGATGTGAATGGAATATGGTTTTGTAACTTCACGTAGATATGGAACAAATATCAAGTATTATTATCATTATTTTGGTGTTAGTGATGGCTTCACTTGCATAGGAGAAAGTTGGCTACACACCACGGTACACATGCTTGCTTGGTGTATCATCAACTTTTTACTGTTCATGCTAGTTATGGCTTCACTTCCCCTTGCATAGAGCAACTAGAAATACACTCGGTTTTGAATGTCATCAACTCTTTACCATGTAAAGTGCAAATATCTAATATCACTACCTTACCAATAGCCAAGTAGCCTTCTTTGAGTACATGTACTAGGAAGAACCTATCATTTATGCAAAAATGTTTTATTTTCAAGCAAGGAAGCAAGAATTTGAAGAAGAATGTGGAGCAATATGAGGATGTACAATTGGCTCAAAACCCAAATCTGGGTGAAGACCAAGAGATCCAGGCCAAGGACTAGGGTGAACCTCAAATAGACCCGTAGAACCTTTGAGTCCTAACCAAGAAGTGGGTCTTCAACAAAAGAAGCAAATCAACATTAAGGACCAACAAGAAGTAGAACTTTGGCCCAAAGTTTAGCAAGAAGCCAAAGGTCCATGGCCAAAAGAAGAGGAAGAAGCCAAAATAGTGGAAGTGGAGGAAGAAGGCAAAGACCTAGGCAACCCAAGTGCTAGTAAAGGAGGGAGCTTATTTTGTAATCCACCTGGTGGGAGCCGCATTGCAAATGATGGACTTTTGCTACCAAAGTATAAAGGAACCTACCCCTATGTGGTCTATTATACTTCTCTCATCTATAAGCTTCAGAATATTTTCTATACTTGGAATGATAAGGAAAGTAGGTAGAAGGAAGAATTAGAGAAGAGTTGGAACTTGTACAAAGAGGTGACAATGTATGTAAATGAAGGTAAATATACTTGTACAAAAAGGAATTCAAGATGAAGAGACAATACTCCTCCTTGATAGTAGGGCAAAAGAGGCATGTAGAGGAAGAACTTAGAAGACTAAAACTTGAGTTGGGAACTTTGTGGATCAAGAAGAAGGATATGCAGCTTGGGTACAAAGACCAATGATGACCTAGAGGCAAAGAAGTGGTAAACATTTGCAGTGAGGTGGAGAATTCCAGAGTTTGGATTGTGACCTTGGAATTGTAGATATCCAAGTATTACAAAGAGGTGGCCTCCCAATTGAAGCACCTGGCTAATGAGTTAAAGAGAGAGAAAGAGGAGAAGGAGTAGGATTGAGTCCAAATATATAAGGAAATGAAGACCAAGACCTAACACTTGGAGGAGGAGAAAGCAGAAGGTGGGAAAAATTGGAAGAACCTAAGGATCACTTCATAGGTATGTTGAAGGAAGAAGGGGAATGGGGAGCAACAAAGGCAAAGATCCATGATCTAAATTTTTAGGTCCAATAATTGGAGGGAAGGACATATGAAGAAGAATAAATGGACCAACTAGGAATAAGATTTAGAGAGCATTTGGATGAGAAGTTCATAGATATTTGTGATACTTATCTACTAGAGATAATTGGATATAGGTAGCAAACCAACCTCCCATTTAGAAAATTTAAAGGCAAAGGCAGTTCTTCATTGTAGTGCACCAAACAAAGGGTACTTCACTTCACTAAAGGAAGACTGTCTACAATAGGAACTTCAAAATAAGAAGTAATCTAGAGTCCTTAATTGTATATGTTACTCTTAGTTGTTAAATTTTTTTTTGTAAATACCTTCAAAGGAAAGGACCTTCATAGCTGTACAAAATTTTTTATTGTAGATCCTTTGGAGTTGTAAGTCCAAAGTAGTGTAAATTTCAAGTTGTTTTTGGAGAAGGTCTAACTCTAACCCTTCCTTGACATGTGTGAGCCACCTTATTAACCTAGCAGTGATTAGGATAAGATAAAATCAGAATCCTAGGTGAGTGATGTAGATAGTGATAGAAAATTTCCATAAAATTTGCTTAACAGCTAAATCCCATTAACAGATGTAAAAGTCTATTTAAGGCTTTGGCCCAATATCATTCAAGTTCACTCTCATACCAATGAAAGTATAGTAAAAAGGACTATAAGTTTCTTGTTACTATATTCTTTCATTCTAAGTATTGGTGAATGCTTGTGCTTAGTAGAGGTGAGGATTTTGCAGTAGGATCACACATCCTAGAGTGTATAGAGAACATTCTTGCTTGATGAGAATATGTGAATTTTGAGAGACCTGAAGGAGTGAATCAATGTATTGAGGAGTAGTGTTGGATTCAAGCATTAAGAGTTCCATGCAATTGAAAGGTGAAGTCCTTATGGTGATGCAAAGATACCTTTGGGGTTGTGCCTTTGGAGAAGGGCAGTTTGCAACGTTGGAGTCAAAGGGTCTTTAGGTTGACGCGAGCTATCACCTTCAAGATTAATTTGGAGCCTACTTGTAATGAAAGCGGTCTTTAGTTTTCCCTCATTTGTATTAAAACATGGGATTCAACACTACCTACAAGGAGTACTTCCTACCCAAGAGGTTA
This sequence comes from Lunularia cruciata, assembly GCA_948567375.1. Classification (NCBI taxonomy): domain Eukaryota; kingdom Viridiplantae; phylum Streptophyta; class Marchantiopsida; order Lunulariales; family Lunulariaceae; genus Lunularia; species Lunularia cruciata. The sequence goes on from OX419756.1 coordinate 12,565,329, forward strand.
AATAGGAAATAATAAGTGAATTGCAACATAAGTAATATTTCCCTTCATTTGTAGTCATTTTCAACTAGCATCCTTGGGGAAGAACTTGGTTTAATCTATTTTACTAGCATTCAACATGCTTATTATGACTAATGGTAAACACTTAAAAGTCCATCAATGAATCTATAGCTAGGTCAGAATCTTTTATACTAAAATTGGATTTAACTGGACTAGAAGTTGATAATTGTGCAAATTCAAGGCTCACAAGCAGCTTTCCTTGTAATGTGTAAAGCTATTCAGAGAGAGTACCACACAATAATCTTGCAAGTGAGTAGAGGGATAAGAAAAAATATAGAGAGAGGATTGTAGGTTGATGAAACATGGTCAAGTTAGGGACTCAACATCTTAAACAGTAGTGTAGAATCAAAACTTGGAGAGCAGAATGCACATTGCTTCACCAAAAGTACTTGGGTCTTTGTGTGCTGAAATTTTCAAGCCATTCCCAAACTATTGACCTTGTAAAATGAATGAGGTATCCTTTGGACTTGGTAAGAGAGAGAGAGAGAGAGAGAGAGAGAGAGAGAGAGAGAGAGAGAGAGAGAGAGAGAGAGAGAGAGAGAGAGAGAGAGAGAGAGAGAGAGAGAGAGAGAGAGAGAGAGAGAGAGAGAGAGAGAGAGAGAGAGAGAGAGAGAGAGAGAGAGGGAGAGAGAGGGAGGAAAAATATACAGAGAGTGTAGAGCATACAGAATTCCCATAGTCTAGTGACCCTCCATTGTGGGACACAATTTCCTCGCATGCATTTCTATTGCTACTACTAGGGAACTCCACTATACTCTACAATGAATTCTGGTCATGTGTACTCCTTGCCATCCCATGGGAGCATGGAAAATTTTCATATAAGGAAGTATTGCCTCCCATATTTACAACTAAGTATGCAAGCCCGGAGAGGGCATTATCTCTCATGCATATAATTTCATTGGCTGCCTAATCAAGGGAAGCTACCTCCTACAATTGCCAATGCTTTTGCTATGATCCAAGTTCAAACAATATTTCCCTTGATGGCAAGATTTTATGCAACTCTTGTACCTCAAGCTACCATGACTTCAAGAGGGGCAACAATTGCATACTCATGGGAACAATAGTGTTCACAAAGCAAGAGGACTTCAAGTCATTTTTGTGAATGTTTGATAATGTCTACATAGCTTGAAATATCATAGATGATATCACCATGGTACGGCAAATTGGCCAATGTTCATCAACATTGCCCAACACTAGTTCAATGGTCTAACCACAACCACAGGAAAAACCTATATGATGATATAAGTAGAGGGAAGACAAGAGTACAACTCTCCAAGACAACAAGAAAAACTTCAAGACAAAATAAATTGGCTCCACAAGGGACACAATGAAACCATGCAAGCACTTCTTCAATGGTTCCAATACCTATTTTCAATGATTACATTGGCACCAGATCCTACTATGGCTCTCAACTAGTTTAAGGATGCCCTACCAAAGGACATTCCAAAATTTCTACAACAAAGCAACAACTCTAACACAAGCATTTGGGGAAGCATGTTGTTGGGATCAAGCTAATGAACAAGATATAGCCTTGCTAGACCCATGTTTTATCATACCAAGATTTTAAGGAAGTGTGATGTATAACCCTTATGCTACTTCACAAGGATTCTTGCATGTAACCTACTTCTATAGGGGAACACCTGTAGTTGCACAAGGCCCATACAAGATGTTGCAAAAAGATGCCCATAGTCCCTTTGGCATCACCTAGCATTACTAATGTGATTCCCATAACACCCTCTAAAATGGAGGGTTTTTACTTGTAAAACTAGAATGCCTTGAGAATCTTCAATTAGCACAACAATCTCAAGAGAGGATAAATACCCAATTAATATAGCTGCTGGAGGAGAAATCTCCAATACATGTTGCATGAGAAAGGAGCACACTAATAGCCAATGTGCTACTCCCAACATTCCAAATTTCTATGTCCACTACGGGATATATGAGCATATGTAGCAAACTATAGAATATTGCAAAGATACCAAGAACCTCAAGCAAAGAGAACACATGCTATAGACATTGTCCCACAACATAACAACTTCAACCAACATTTATGTGACCTGAATTTCCATGGAGGAAAAGGAAACAGACATGGACAAGGTCCACAATGCCCTAATATATAGTTTCATACTTGCAACAAGAACCAATATGAAAATCAATGTCCTAATAAACCTAATCATTGTGTGTTCTGCTCAAGTGCACTTACTAGTGCTCAAATTAGTGCTCAAATTTTTGAAATTTTATCACCCAAGTTCACAAAGTGCACATAAAGAACAAACAACCAAATCCTCATGGCCTTAATGTGACTGTGCAATTTGAAGAGAACCCCGTGAAAGGAGAGACATTGATCATAAAAGATCATGTCCCCAAGGAAGCAAATGTCCTTTTGATTACACGATCCAATACTTATGCAATGCCATATCCAGCAAGCAATTAATCCTTTGAAACCTTCTCTTCCACATAGTTTGACAACAAGCCTCTATTGGAAGATACTTCACAATCGGTCTTAGAGATGTATCATGTTGTGATTGCCATGTTTGACACATTAGCCAAAAAGCTCTCTACTTCAGTCATTCACAACTACAACATCTTAAAAGACCTGGCTAACACTCAGGCCAACATCACCATCAAACAACTTTGCAAGGTAACCCCTACAAAGCGCCAAAATCTTTAGACCTTCTTGATGAAGGAGCACCTTGTTGTGGATTCCAAAAACCTAGCAAATGAGGTTCCCTTGAGCACTTGCAGTATCATAACTCCACCTTGCCTATGGGAATTCCACCACATGTGAATACAGCCAAATCTTTGACTACATGAAGATATCAGCCTACTCTAATAATTGAGATAATAGACAAACATCAATTTTTGTATATGAAGGTCCAAAACCCTAATATTTTGGTAACCGTTGAAGGTAATACTATCCCAAATTGAATTAAATCAAATTTATCAAATTAACTCGGGCTCCTCCATCAACATTATGAGAGAATGAGTTATGCAAGCATTGGGATTGCAAGGCATGACTAAAACTTTGACCCTTCTTTGAATGGGTGATGGAAGGAGGCACCATCCTATTGGGTTGGTAACCAAAGTACCCACACTCATTGGTGAGCAAAACTTCCTAGTGGATTACTTGGTCATGGATATACCTCCTTCCGCATAAATTTCCATTTTTATTGGGCATCCCATGGCTGGAAGATGCATATGTGATTACTTCTTGGTGAACAAGGAAGCTAACTTTTGGGAAGAAGTCAAGTCACATTGTTCTTTTGATGTACTCTATCAAACAGAATTCTAGTTCATATCAAGAAGGAGAACCAAACTTTGTCCTTACTTATGCTTATAGTGATGAGGAAATTGTGGACACCATCACCAACTATCTATTTATATCCAAGGAGGAGATGAGCAGTCATGTTGTATCCAAGGTTATGAGGATGATAAACTCATATAACCCCTTCTCCATATTACATACCAAACTCATAGTTGCGCTTGATACACCAATGTTTGAACATCTGCACCCTTGCTATTAAACAATTCCAATAGGCGCCACAGAAAATTCTCAAAAAAACCATAGCTTTGATCCCATTACAATACACATAAGAATATATGCAAACCACCTCACCCTCTTGATGCCACTTCTACATTGATGATGACATTGGCTGTCAAGATGATGAAACTGATGAAAATTTTTTCTCCCTTAATGGAAATCTCCTAGATAATATTGATGTTCCCAAAAATAATAAACAAAAGCCCTATGGGAAAACAAGATGTGCTTAACCAATTTTGAAGAGATATTCCCACATAATGCATTATGTAGGATACAAGATGAGGCAAATATGGGAAACTCTCCAGCCTGCACCATTGTTGCAACCACCAAATAAATCATTCCAAGAGAACTTCCAAAGAGCAAGAAGTCCATAAGACCATACTCAATGTGGAATTGCTACACTACTTTGTGGACAAACCTTTGGAACACACAATAAAGACCATTTCTTTACATTTGCAAGTCATTTGCAAATTCAAAGACCTAGATATCTCCCATGCAAAAGAAAACCCTAGATACATTAAATTAAGTACCAATATGTGTACCAACAAGCATTCTATGTGTGAAGAACTCTTTTGGGAATTTAGAGATATTTTTGCTTGCAATTATACAAAATTGATGGGCATGGATCCCAAAATGCATCAATATTGCATATTGATGCATGCTAATGCAATCCTTGTTTGATCTAAACTATAAAAATTGAACCTCAATTACTCCTACAAGCTATGGGAAGAATTGACAAACTATTGAAGTGTGAGTTCATTTACCCCTTAGGTGAAACTGAGGGGGCATTGCCCATTTTAGTAGCTCAAAAAAAGGATATGAGAGAAGTAGGAATCTGCATGGATTTCCATAGACTGAATGCCCAAACTATACTTGAACCTTTTCCAATTCCATTTACAGATACATTGCTATAGTAGCACGCAATCAATGTTTTTCCTTCATGGATGGATATTCCACATACAGGTTGCTATCACCCATTAGGATTAGTACAAAGCCACATTTGTTACCAAATGGGGTACTTATGCCTACCAAGTGATGCCATTAGAACTACAAAATGCCCCCACAACATTTCAACAATACATGATGAATTCTTTTGGCAAGAGTATGGGATGAGCTAGAACCCTAACTTGATGACATGTGTATAAGTAATTCTTGCTACAACCATGCTCGAGCATTGTAGACCGTTCTACATATCTGATAAAATGTCAAGATCTCCTTTCATCCACAAAAATGTCTATTTTTTGTTTCTTGTGGACCACTCTTAGGCCATTTGGTCTATGAAAATGACATCATGGTTGATGCAAAAAAGATCCAAGCCATTATAGAACTGCCAATTTTTGTGTTGTGGTTTGCATAACCAATGAAAAAGCAAACTAGTATGGTTTATCTCCATAAAGATGGAGTAGGTTGTATGATAGATCCCACTGTTAAGTTATTGCCATGTGAGCAATCTATGTGCATTTAAGTGGCTGGCCATGTGGAGTAAGATCTTATCCTTTTCAAGGGCTCTGATGTATAAAGGTGGCGGAGAGTTGAGAGAAAGGTGTGTTTAATTTTAGGAGTTTTGAGTGGGAGATTGACATTGAGAGTGAGAGTGTTAGTAGAACATGGACACTAGGGCATTGGAGGAAGAATTTGAGAAAGAGTGTCCTATACTCCCAGTCTGCCACTCCCAAATATTTTTCTTATCAGGCTTCACATTACGATAGCTCACGGGATTGAATGGTGGCACATTTTGGAGCAGCATTCACGAAGTCAATGATGGAAAACCCAGATCCTATCATCCTTTACTTCCAAGCAAGTGTAGGATTTAACAATTTATGTGCTCTTATAGGAGAGGAAAGATTTGAATTTTTCATGAGCTTCAAGGTAGAGTTGTCTATACATTTATCAAAAAGCGAAGAGGCTAAACGAAAAATTTGCAAGAGTTTGGGTCCCAACAAGAGAAGCCTAGATTTCTTCAAGGATTAAAGGAGCTACATGAAGGCACTTGGAGAGAAGACTGTACAAGCTACAATTTTGGGACAAAAACCAAGGGAATTGAGCTGATTTTGAGTGGATTAGGGTTAATTAAAGCATGAGGTCAAATTCTCACTCAAATGAGTAAACAAAAGAATTTTGAGAGTTGTGTCATACCTTTTGTGACAACCCGGAAAATATCACTTTTGTGGTAATCGGGTAAGTAAAGTTTGTTCCCATAGAGATACGAGTCAAAAATGTCTAAATACAAAGTCAAAGTAACAATTGCAGTTCTTCTTGAGTTCTTCTTTAATCTCTCAGATTGAAACCACACCCAGAAGAGAGTAACAAGCACTGACTCACAGTCTTGTCACAAATTCACACTCCTTAATCCCAACTCCATCAATTCTTTCCGAACAATCTTGATTGTGATGATTCAAGCTCTCCCGAAAATGGCACTTCACTGCAAAACGACTTTGCCTCAGAATTGTGTTCCACCCCTCCACTGAAGGCACAACTTCCTCGATCAAAATTGCTTCACATCAAATTTGCACTGCACTTACAAATGCAAAATACTACCACCACTATAATTCCTCTCAGATCTGTCAAGGCATTGCTTTGATTGCACTTCACTCAGGATCAAACACACAAAATGAAGATCAAGGTTGAGGAATCCAACATCCAACAAGCAAACGAACTTGCACTTTGAATTTCTCCACACACTCACAAACACAATTGCAAAGCTGATACTCGGAATCAAGCTCAAGCAACGAGCACTACTTCACAGCACTTTGCTTTATCTATTCTCAAAAATAATGAGCACTAAACAACATCTGATTGCGAATGCCACTCTTAAATAGTGAAGCAATTGATAGTTATCTTCTTAATGTACCTCTTCCTTATGACTCTACAAACCTGCAGATCTGAAATGACAATGCACCTCTTCATATCTGCCTATTCAAATCTCAAATTGGTTATTAATCCAATCCAATGTCTACTTCTTCCTTGGCTTTCAAACCCAAACCTGAAGTAATTGTACTTCCTACTACTATGTCCTTAGGTTTCACAACTCCTACATCTTCTACCTGATCTAACAATTCTCTTTCTTGATTTGACATTTCACTAGTGGGTAACCTATCTAACTCCTAATCTGCTGACCCACTCTTCTCTAATGTCTCCAATGGTAACTCTGAAGACATCTGCACTCCTACTTCATCTACTTCAGGTTTTGCTCTAACATCTTTCCGAAGTTTATCTATCTCTAACTTCACTAGATCTAATCTTATTGTGATATTGTCTTCGACTTCCAATATCTTCCTATCTACCCGAGTTCTGAGACTAATTAACAGAGCATTCAAGTCTGTGTTCTTTGCATGTCTCCTCCTTGTCTCTTGCACCAACAACTTCAACTCGTGCAACCTCGTTTCTTCAATACGAACACTGGCCTTTGTACTCAACATCGCATTCATCTTGATTATGATCTCCTTCAATGGCTCCAATCTCATCTTCCTTTCACGCTCCTGATCTGCAAGCCAATCTTCCCTATACATTGCCAATTCTACCTTGAACTCGGCTTTCACGGTTTCCTTCTCCTTCTCCTTTTGCACAATCTTCTCCTCTTGAGTACGAAGTAACTCTCGTAATCTCTCTTCTTCCCTCTATCTCACTATCAACTCTTGTTGCCACAGTTGCGTCTTCTCTTCTACACTCTCCATCACTCTATTGAGCTCTTGTTCCTTCTCTGCTACCCTCGCCATAGCATGGATAATTTCTAGTCTTGAATCAACAAACTACTGCTTCAAGATTTCATACTCTGCTACTTATCTCTCCCTTGCTATGTCACTCTTCTTCACAAGTTCCTCTCGATACCTCACTTCTCTCTTCAAGTTCTCAATAACTTGACACTGCACTACTGCATCCCCTCGCAGTACTTCCCTTTCCTCCTTGCCTTGGATTATACTCTTCTTCAACTCCTAGTTCTCTTCTTCTAGTCTTGCCAAAACTTGCAACACAGTCTTCACTTCCAAACATTTTGACTGCATCTCTTTCTTCTTGTGCTCTAGCTTTACTAACAACGGGCACACAATTTCTCACAGGTACTCCACTCCATCACTCGCACCTACTTCATCCTACAGAGCAATCTCCTTCTTTACCTCTTCTTCTCCAGATACTTGCCTTCTTTGTTGCAGTCGTCGTATCAGAATAGACGCTTCACTTCCCAAACTAGCATTCTCCTCTTCCCTTGCCTTTCTCGGACCCACTTCACACTTTGCCTTGCATCTCGACCAAACTCCCCTCTGAATTGTAATCTTCTTCTCCTCCGGCTTGAGTACCTTGTCCTCCAACTTCACGTTATTTTCTTCCTTGAGCTCCACCCAAACTTCTTCTTCTGCAGCAAGTACCGATGTCATCTCCTCACCTTCATCACTATTGCTACTCGTATCTCCACATTGTAGCGTAAGCTCAGGTTCCTCTTTGTGTTCCGAGTCTTCGGACTTGCACTCAGGTTCACCTTCCACGTCTTCTTTTGATGACGCGATCACCACCATACCTTTCCTCGGGTTTCCTCTCCTAGTCTTCTGAGGTCTCGTCTTCTCTACGTCTTCACCTTCTCCTTGTCGACTCCGCTTCTTCGACTTTGGAGTACTTACTTCTACCTCTGCACTCTTTCCTGTTTGCATGATGTACTCATCAGTGCTTTGGATTTGAAGAATATATTGTTCCTCCTCCGCGTCGACTTCCCTTCTCAAGTCGGGATGAAAGTGAGACACCATTCTGCTGCATTCCGCCGAATTGAGCAAATTCAACCCAAGGTAGAAATGTGCTACAGACGGCACGATGTAGTGTGGAGGCAAATTATCCCGCAAATTCCACACCATCTGCCTCGTCCTCCCATGGAAGCACCTCGCCCAGTTAATAAGTTCTCCTACAAACACCTTATGGAAGAACACCGCTTGGTGTTTCATCACATAAGTCATCCTCTCCGGCTTCAGGATTTCCATGAGAGCACTCACGATCCCTCTCTTCACCGGATCTTTGTAACTCTTGACCTTATACATATTCTTCATCCTCTTTGAAGAGAAGGCATCCCTCACTTCTTGGGTTTCTTTGGCTACCACTCCCTTCTCCAAGAATGTGGCACCCTGCTCCGCGCCTGCCTCTCTTCTGAGCACCAATCTTCAATCCGACTCTGTCCAGCAAGCCAGATTTCCTCTCTTCCCCTCTTCCTTGGGGCCATCAAGACACTTACTCTTGATTATCTTGGTCATCAATCTTGGAAAACTTACATTCCAGTTCCACGCCAAGAATGTGATCCGAAGTTGACTCAAGACTTCAATTCTTGCGATCACATCTAACCTCCGAATTGCATGATTTCTCATTGTGAATTTGGAGTTCTTCTTTCCTCCTCCTATCTTTCGTGCTTCCTCATTGTCTCTCGGTTTAACTCTCTCAAATTCTCCTCTACACACTAGCGCGTCTTCAACTCTACTTCCCTTCCCATCATCTCTTGTAGGACGACTCCTCAACGGTGAAGGAAAATTGCTCAACATTGCTTTGTTGTTAGCCTAATTTTTATAGAGTTGTGCCTTCTTTGTCCCTCTTCAATTTGAGTCTCTACCGAGAAATCACACCTCTTGCATGCACTGTCACTATCAAGTGAAATTCATGCGTTTGACCATCGGTTTTTGAACGGTCCCTTCTTGAATTTCTTGCCCCAAAGAAAGGTTGTTACACTATCTTTGCCTCGGGTTGAGCTCCCCCGAATACAAAGACTTCTTACTTCGGGTTGTATGCTGACAAGGCAAGTCCGAGTACTTTGTCTTATGACCCGAAGCCACGTTACCTCGGGTTTCATCCCGAAGACTCTTTTCTTCGCCTTCTTTGGCCATACAAGGGCAATCTGACTTCTTTATACACTTCTTCTTCTCCATTTAAAAAAATAAAATAAATGTGGGTACCACATACCCCCTCCCTCAAATGTGAGCGTCTTCGTGAACATAGGCCTTGGGTGTCTTAAAGACTTCCGAGTCTATGGTCCGATATCTTCAAACTCTCCACTCGTTTACTCGAGTGGCAAAAGGATTGCCCTCCAGGTCTACAAGCTGCATGGACCCATTTTCATAAAGATGAAGAACTTGATAGTGCCCCATCCATCTCAAATGCAACTTGCTTGGAAAAAATATTTGGTGATTTTCATATAACAAAACCAAATCTCCTTTGCTCATAGACACAGGCTTGATATGCTTATCGTGCCTGATTTTTTTTGTGCTTGTACTTCCTTTGTGGTTTGCATTGCATTGTCTCTTTTCTCTCCTAACCACATTAGTTGATGGATCCAAAGATCCTGGCTTTCTTCCTCCAATTGTCGTTCTTTCCAAAGAATCCAATATGTTGGTATTTCAAAATCAACTAGTAGTATGGGATGCAAGCGATATGTCAAGAAGTATGGAGTTTTTTTGGTTGTAATCTTTTTTGTTGTTTGATATGCCCACAACGCGGCTGGTAATTTCATATCCCAATCATAAGCATAATTGACAGTCACCTTAGTCAAAATTTTGCAAAGTAACCCATTCGCCTTTTCCGTTAAGCCATTTGCTTTTGGGTTATAAGGAGTCGTCTTCTGATGTTTAATCTGAAAGTACTTGGTTAATGCCTCCATTAGAGAGTTCAAAAAATATGTTCCTCAGTCACTGACCAATTCCAAAGGACGCGCATATTGGGAGATGATGTTTTGAAAGAAAAATTCCGCCACAGTTTTGGCATCATCTCTGCGAGTTGCTTCAGCTTTGACCATCTTGGTAGCATAGTCTGTAACACCCATTTGTGCATGTGTGTGGTATTGTGATATTTAGCTTAGTATTACAATTACTTAAGAGATATTATTTATATAGAGATAAAGGATGGTTCTATATTAGTCATGGTTAGCTAAAGTTAGTCACAGCTAAGATAGAGGGGACCTTACTTTAGAGGAAGTAGAAAAGATGAGCACCACTATTTTAGATTTTAGTGTGTTGACTTGGTATTATTCCTAGGTGTTTGGCTTTGAGGAAAGAGTTGAGAACTCTTGGGCCCGCAAGCCTTTTTGTTTTGGATTCTTCTTTAGTCCAAGGATAGCCCATGTGAAGGAATCTTGGACTGAGTGGTTGGGTCAAGATAAGACCACATGCTTAGGGGAATATGCCCATGTGAATGGATATTCCTTTCTACTTTTTGACTTTACTTGAATTTTAGTCTAGTAACTTGAGTTACTACAGTAATTAGTAACTTTGGTACGTAACTATTTCACAAGTATATAAACAAGGGGTGAGGAGGTACTCATCATCCTTTCATTTGCAACTATCTCTCTCTCATTGAGTTCTCTAGTGAGCAATGTCTTGAGTCTTGGAGTGTTAGCCTTGGAGGAGTATGATGGAGTTCGGGTTCCTTGCCTTCTTAGTCCATGGTGCGCTACCATAATAGCCATCAAAGGTTCATCCTGAGGGAGAGACAGGCCGGCTCACAAGTCAGTGCAAACCAAAATGTATTGCTTTCTTGTGACTCGGGTCACTGGTTGAATGGGACCCACAAAATCAATTCCCCATTTCTCAAATGGGGCCAAAAGCAAAATTGGTCTCAAAGGCCATTGAGAAGTAGCCGTCGGCTTCACCGTTCTTTGACAAGCATCACAACTTTGGATATGAGCATGTGTGTCTTTGTACATCGTAGGCCACCAATACCCCGCCAAAAGAATCTTCTTTACAGTATTCTTCAGAGCATAGTGTCCTCCCAATGCTCCGGAGTGTAAAGATTCAATCATTCACCCTACTTCGTATGACTCCAAGCATCACCAAAGTACTTCATCTTTGCCCATCTTGAATAGAATGTTGTGTTTGAGCTGGTATGGCCTCATTTTCTTGAGAAAGACTGCCCTCTGCTCTGGGTCCATCCCTTCAGGACAATGGAAAGTATGCAGATAATGATATTTTGCTGCATACCTTGTACTTCACATTGATGTTAATTGATATAAATCTTCGTCAAGGAACCGATTGTCAATTTCCCACTCCTGGTCTTGAGTTTCTAACATGAATAGGAAGTCCGCATTTGAATGCAAAGCTCCCTTCCTTACTTGTACAATATATGTGAATTCTTGTAACAACAAGATCCATCTTGCAATTTGCCCAGACAAATCTGCCTTCTTGACCAAATGTTGCAATGCATAATGGTCAACATAGAAGACAAACTAGTATCCTAGCATGTAGTGGTGAAATTTTGTGCAGGCATACACCATCCTGAGTGCTTCTCTTTCAGTCGTCAGATAGTTCTTTTCAGAAACTGAAAGTTGTCGGCTGGCATAATACACCGGGTAGTCCTTCTTCTTCTTTTCCTTTTGACTTAAGATGACCCCGATGGCCATGGACAAAGTGTCCACATATACATGAAAAGGGACGTCCCAATTTGGGGCCCTCATAATTGGTGCTTCAACCAGTTTCTTCTTCAACACCTGGAAAGCTTCTTCTTGATTTGCTTCCCACAGATAGTCTTCGGCTTTCTTCAAAAGCTTTGTAAGGGGTGCAGCAAGCACCGCATAATTTGACACAAAGCGTCTGTAGTATCCAACATGTCCCAAGAAGGCTCTCAGCTCCCAGATGTTCTTCGGGGATTCCAAAGCTGTGATTACTTTAACCTTCTCAACATCAACTTCAATACCTTGGCTTGACACTCAATGCCCCAGAAGAATTCCCTCCTTCATTGCAAAGAAGCATTTCTCCGGGTGTAATGACAAGCCAGCAAAATGACACCTTTCAAAAGTTTGGCAAAGGTAATCTAAATGTATATCTCTTCGCCCAAACACACAAAAGTCATCAATGAAGACTTCTTCAAATTTGCGCATGAAATCTTTGAAGATTGAATTCATCATCCGCTGGAAAGTAGCGGGAGCATTACACAACCCAAAGGGCATTTGATTGTAAGCAAAAGTGCCCCAATCAATCGTGAATGTGGTTTTATCTTTGTCCTCTTCTCGAATGGATACTTGATTGTACCCTAAAAATCCATCGAGATAGCTATAACAAGGGTGACCAGCTACTTGATCTAGAATTGTATTGGTAAAAGGCAAGGGATGATGATCCTTCCTTGTGACTACATTCAACTTACGGAAGTCTTTGCACACTCGGATCTTCCCTGTTTTCTTCTTCAAGATAATGACGATGGGGGAGACCCATTCACTGCTTAAGATAGAGAAGATGATTTTGGCCCCTAAGTACTTGTCGATTTCATCTTTCACCAAAAGCAAGTACTTTGGGTTCAGGCGGTATTGTCTCTGCCAAACTGGAACCGCACCTTCAACCAGATCAATCCGGTGTTTGCAAAATTCTCATGGAATACCCGGCACTTGATCAATAGACCAGGCAAATACATCTTGGAATTCTATGAACACGGCAGTGTATCCTGCCAACTCCTCCGAAGTGACTGTCTTCAAAATTTTTAAAATTTTACCTTCAATCAAGACCACATCTTGACAGTCATCGGGGTTGATGACTCCTTCAATGTGGTTTACTCGGCTTAACTCGAGGCAAGCTGCCATCAAACCCCCTTCCTCTAAGTCCGGTTCACCCGAGGCAAGGTCATATGGATCTTTGTCTTCGACATCCACCTCGTAGCATTCCAAGTAGTTAACTTGGACTTCATCTTTGGATTCATCTGAGGACGAAGACAATGAGTCTTTGGATTCATCCTCCTCTTCTAACAAACTTGTTTCCCCAAGATAGGGAACTTTTGTCCAGCTCACAGTCACCAGCTTCTGATCTTCAGACAAAATGTCCTTGAATTGTAACTTCTGCTGATGCCAATCCACCACAACTTGGGCACTGTACAACCAAGGTCTTCCAATCAATAGAAGATAACCAGTCGCAACAAACTGGTCGCAACAAAATGTAATTCAACTTGAAGGGCACCTCTCAAATGATCGTGGTTATGTTTGACAGCATGCTCAAAGGCCGTCTCCTAGTTTGGTCTGCAATTTCAACACTTGGAGTGTTGGCTCAAACGTATGATACCCCAATCGATTTGCAGTATCCTAGGTCATGACATTCACACCAGAACCCAAATCAATGAGTATCGATGTGATCATACACCTTGCAATCTCCACGTCAACCTTGAGAGATCCCAGATCTTCTTGTTCAATACGATAGATAGCGGGTAGGTCCTTCTTTGACATCGAACTCACCTTCTTAAGGGCCAAATTTAGCTGCTTTGTGTACAACTTATTGTCTTCCCACAATTCCTTGAATGTAATGTTGGCATTTGTGGCTGCCAAATCCGCTACAATATTGTATTGGGGTACTCCTCCCAATTTGACCATCTTTGCTTTGGGTTTGAAGTCTCTCCATGTTCCATTTTGACTTTGGGACGTTTCAAAATGGTGACGGGATTGCTAGTGGCCTTAACCTGGGGTTCCTTGGGTTGGCCCACCTCGGCTTGGATCAGACCCTTTACTTTGGATCGGATGTTCGCCGGAAAAACTGGAGACTTTGTTTTTGTCTCCTCCTCCAAACTCAGTCCCCGAGTTTTGAGTAGTGCTTCTTAAGTTTTTTCTGCAAGGCTTTAGCTTTGGCTTTTGAGAGGATCTTTTCCTCCTTGGCAGAAAGAATTGCCTTTGGACGCAGTCTCTTCGCCTTCTAGAAGACGACGAGGTTGACTCAATTCTTCGGGATCACGCTTCTTCTTACTTGCACGTTGCACATGTCTCAACCTTCAAAATTTCAAGGTCTGGCCACTCCTCTTTCAAGGCTGGACTCCCTTCCTGAGGTCTCTCCTCCTCAAGCATGATGCAATTTACATTAGTATCCCCCTTTGCCTGAATTGTTGCACGCTCAACGGGGGTCTGTACATATTTTAGAGGCGGCTTTGGGTTCTATGAGTGAGGGCATTGGTTGCCCGTATGGCCCGATCCTTTGCAATTTCCGCATAGGGAAACGCATCCCATTTGCCTTCTTGGCTCCGGACAATTTGGAGACCAATGTTCCATCAAGCCACAATTGTAATAGGCTCCGGGTGCAACATTTTGAGGGTGATTTTGGTTGCTCATCGGTGGTCTTCATGGAGGAGCATTGGGGTTATACTCCCTTGGTCCAAACCTTGGACCTTGATACAATGTGCTTGCGTGAGGCTGTACCTCTTGCGTTTGGTACACAGCCTCTTCTTCCTCGTCATGGTTCCATCTCGGAACCCAATCAATCTGCTGCACTGGGAATGCATTACAAGTATTGCATTCCGTGTTTGCATGGCCCAACTTGGCACATGCGGTGCACCATACATTTGATCTGCCAAATGCTGGGGCCTTCCTTTTGTCTTTAGCCCCAATCATATGGATCTTAAAATCCGAAAACTCCTTGATGAGGGCATCCAGCTTGGTATCCACCTTATGTTCACTCTTTGCTGGAGGAGTCACTGGTTTCTTACCCCCACTTCTTCATACTCGTCTTGGCTTTGAGTCTTCTTCGGATTCTTAAGAAGAGCTCAAAGACGTAGAGGATTCCTCCAAAGAAGGGGATGTACTACACAAAGCTCTCCTTCTGGGCTTCTTGCCTTTCTTCTCCCAATTTCTTTGGTTGCCGGCAAAGTGAGAGTGGGCCGCCTCGTAATGGGTGAAATGTTTGAGTACCTTGTCAAAGGAAGTTACATTCCTCTCCCTCGCAAAGATTTGGATCTCTAGTGAAAGTCCTCCTAGGAACCAGGTAATGGCTTGGGCATTGGAGTAACCCACCACCCCCGATTGCTTTGGAACTCAGTTCAAGAGTGCCATGAACTGCTCAGAGTAGTCTCTCAACTTCTCCTTCTTGCCTCAGTCTAAATCATTGAGTGCCGTGAAGACACTCGTTTCGTAGTCAACCAATTGGAATCGTTCCTAGAAGCTGTTTCTCAAGTTTGCCTAGTCTGCCGATACAAACCCCTTTTGGGTCACATGGGTGTACCAGCTCCAAGCTTTCTTTCAGAGCAGACTTGGGAAAATTTGCAGTTGATCCGCCAAGTCATGCTCCTTGTTAGCAAAGAAGATGACTTCAAATTCTTTGATGAATTCATCAGGGTCTTTGTCTGGTTCTGTCCCCTTATCTTTTGATAGGCGTGTTGGGTGACAGGCAACAAAGTCATCGCTCGATGCATTGGGGTTGGCTGGGGTAGAGTTGAACTTGACCAAACCAAGGAATTGGCTGGAATTGACACTGTGTTGTCAGCCCAGGGATTCCAATTTGTCAAATTCAAGGTAGGGTCTTCTTTGACAATTTGTGATATGAAGGTGTTGACTTCAACCTGGTTGGAAGATTCAAGATCAACACCTTCAATGTGTTCTTCAAAATTCCTTCGGGACAATTGAGAAATCGTTCATAGAAGATGCTGACACTCTTCTTCCGTGAGTGTCTGTGTTGTCTTTTCCCGAACTAAGTTCTTTAAGGACATGACTTCCTTTACAGCTCTAGGGGAAGTCGGTGTACTGGGCTGTAATGCATATGCTTGGCCACTCAAGTCTTTCTTCTTTTGGACAAAGAGGGGGATGCGAAGAAGCCTTGCCAACCACCTTCGCATTCCTTGTGGTCAAGTTCTCACACGGCTTCTTGCACTTTGTTAAGGAGTTGAAAGTCCAACGCCTCTTGTTTGGTTTTGTCAAAAGTGGGATTTCAAAGCATGGGATCAAAAGTGGGATTCAAGCATGGGGTCAAATTCTCACTCAGATGAGTAAACAAGAGAATTTTGAGAGTTGTGTCATACCTTTTATGACAACCCGGCAAATATCACTTTTGCGGTAATCGGGTAAGTAAAGTTCGTTCCCGTAGAGATACGAGTCAGAAATGTCTAAATATGAAGTCAAAGAAACAATTGCAGTCCTTCTTGAGTTCTTCTTTAATCTCTTAGGTAGAAACCACACCCAAAAGAGAGTAACAAGCACTGACTCACATTCTTATCACAAATTCACACTCCTTAATCACAACTCCATCAATTCTTTCCAAACCATCTTGATTGTGATGATTCAGGCTCTCCTAAAAATGGCTCTTCACTGCAAAAGGACTTTGCCTTAGAATTGTGTTCCACCTCTCCACTGAAGGCACAACTTCCTCGATCAAAATTTCTTCACATCAACTTCGCATTGCACTCACAAATGAAAAATACTACCAACACTACAATTCCTCTCAGATCTGTCAAGGCATTGCTTTGATTGCACTTCACTCAGGATCAAACACACAAAATGAAGATCAAGGCTGCGGAATCCAACATCCAACAAGCACACTGACTTGCACTTTGAATTTCTCCACACACTCAAAGTTCTCAATAACTTGACACTGCACTACAACATCCCCTTGCAGTACTTCCCTTTCCTCCTTGCCTTGGATTATACTCTTCTTCAACTCTGAGTTCTCTTCTTCTAGTCTTGCCAAAACCTGCAACACCGTCTTCACCTTCGGACATTTTGACTGCATCTCTTTCTTCTTGTGCTCTAGCTTAACTAAAAATTGACACACAATTTCTCGCACCTACTCCACTCCATCACTCGCACCTACTTCATCCTGCAGAGCGATCTCCTTCTTTACCTCTTCTTCTCCCAATACTCACCTTCTTCGCTGCAGTTGTCGTATTGGAATAGACGCTTCACTTCCCAAACTAGCATTCTCCTCTTCCCTTGCCTTGCTGGGACCCGCTTCACACTTCACCTTGCATCTTGACCGAACTCTCCTCTGAATTGTATCTTCTTCTCCTCCGGCTTGAGTATCTCATTATCCAACTTTGCGTTATTTTCTTCCTCAAGCTCCACCCAAACTTCTTCTTCTTCTGCAGCAGGTACCAACGTCATCTCCCCACCTTCATCACTATTGCTACTTGTATCCCCCCTTTGTAGCATATGCTCAGGTTCCTCTTCATGTTCTGAGTCTTTGGATTTGCACTCGGGATCACCTTCCAAGTCTTCTTCTGATGACGCGATCACCACCATACCTTTCCTCCGGTTTCCTCTCCTGGTCTTCCGAGGTCTCATCTTCTCTACGTCTTCACCTTCTCCTTGTCGACTCCGCTTCTTCAACTTTGGAGTACTTACTTCTACCTCTGCACTCTTTCTTGTTTGCGCATAGTACTCATCAGTGCTTTGGATTTGAAGAATATATTGTTGCTCCTCCGCATCGACTTCCCTTCTCAAGTCGAGATGAAAGTGAGACACCATTTTGCTGCGCTCCGCCAAATTGAGCAAATTCAACCCAAGGTAGAAATGTGCTGCAAACGGCATGATGTAGTGTGGAGGCGACTTATCCCGCAAATTCCACACCATCTGCCTTGTCCTCCCATGGAAGCACCTCGCCCAGTTAATAGGTTCTCCTGCAAACATCTTATGGAAGAACACCGCTTGGTGTTTCATCACATAAGTCATCCTCTCCGGCTTCAAGATTGCCATGAGAGCACTCACGATCCGTCTCTTCACCAGATCTTTGTAACTCTTGACCTTATACACATTCTTTGTCCTCTTTGAAGAGAAAGCATCCCTCACTTCTTGGGTTTCATCGGCTACCTCTCCCTTCTCCAAGAACGTGGCACCTTGCTCTGTGCCTGCCTCTCTTCCGAGCACCAATCTCCAATCTGGATTCTTTCGGATACTTCCGGATTCTAGTAATTCCGGATACAATCCGACTTCTCTATACACTCCTTCTTCTCTGTTTCAAAAAAACAAAAAATGTGGGTACCACACTTTTTTATAATCAATCAATGGAGATTAGTGAGTAAATAAAGTGCTCACTATATAGAGCTCAATAAATTGACTTTTGAGTCAATCTCAAATTAGATATGATCAATTGAAGTTAGAGCAATGGAAATCAAGTTGTTAAGGAGAAGATTATGATCAGGTTTGGGGTTTTGGTTGCTTCTTAGGCTTTAGTTTGAATCAAGTTATGAAAAAAATTTCTCATATTGTTGGTGGTTAGGTCTTGCACCTTTGTGCAAAGATTTCATATGAATTCCTTAATTAGAGAATTCAAGGTCTTGGATCAAGCACACGTACATCTTTAGAGCTCTCAAGTTAGCCTAACTTAGGAATTGATCCATATCTAGAGATTGGGATTGGATTGAACCATTAAACTTCACCATTAAACAAGGATTTATACATGAGAAAAATTGTTACTATGGAAAATTTGGTTAGCTTAGCATCCATAGGGAGTGAGAACTAATGCAATAAGTTCCATTGAAAATATTATCATAAGCTCAATAGGAGCATTTCTTTCTTCACTCACTACAAAATGCTAACTCTTCCATTTCTAGACCATGATTGAAGATTTTAGGTTATCAAAGTAGCTTTGAGGAGTATGTATCTTTGATCTAGAAATCTAGTAGAAATTTCCAAGACCCAAGAGCAAAACCTCAAATAGGTATTTCAAAATTAGGGTGAAAAACCTACAAAAAATTGAACAAGTTTGAGACCTTGTCAAGGGAGTTATAGTTGTCAACTTGTGGCGTATTTCATATCATTGGAAATCTTATCTCACAAACTTTACATTGAATCTTGGAACACTCAAATTCAAATCACAAAAAAGATTATGACCATATGAGTTGCAAAGAGTTTCCTTGTAAAAAAAAGACATAGAATTTCCCCAGTGGTATTAGGAATTGGTTGCAATTTTGAGTACATATTGGAGAAAGATTGGAGTACAAATTGAAATTAGCTTGAAGAGAGAGCAAGAAGGCTTTGAAAATCATTTTTGACAAAAGGAATGGAGAGTTGTTGCTGAATTCTTGTGATTGGATCCTCTCCGTGCTTGCATGCTTGTTTGTATGCCCAATTGGCTTGAATTGGTGTGCAAGCATTGCGCTTAGGTTCTTTCCTTCTAGGAGTTGTGTATTTCTTCTTGGTTATGTTGGAAGTGATGACCAATAGACCAAGAGTGTGTGTTGTTACAGTAGGTTAGGTTGCCGTTAATTCTCCTATCTAATAGAAGGAATACTAGAAGCAAGAGTGAAAGGTTTAACTGATCGGGCAACACATGTGCTTAGACTAGTAGTGACAAATCTATGCATGACCTCTCATCCATAAACTCCACAGCTAGGCACCCAATGTGTTCCCACAAAGAGAAAGGCAAAGTACAACACCATACCTGAGATAGTTTGCGACCTTTGATGCTTCTTAGGCTATATGGGGTATTATTGCTGATATGTCCACACATATGCTAAGATAGCGTGCAAGCTGACAGCACTACTCCATGCCATGGTAGATTTCTCTTGGCTAGTAAGATGACCAAGAATAGGAACTCACTCAAGATGGTTAGTGTGTTGGATGCTACTCCTACAAGAATCCTCCCTTTCAATTGAGTACTGCCCTATAAAAACACATGATAACATGGACTTCCTTTCCTTCATTCTTAGATCTCTAATGACAAATTCCCTTAATGCCAATCCCGTAGACTTCCATTTCTTCTATGTGCAGGATCAAGTCACTACTCATTCCACATGGATGGATTAGATCAGACATTGTTTTTCTATAGGAAGGGTGTTTTCTGATCTACCATGCACCCATCATAAGAGCTTTTACATGTCCATCCTTCCTTTCCCAATCCTTCATGGTGACCTTTACCAAATGGGTGTGGATTGAGTGTTATGGTGGTGCATTGGCCCAAAAGAATTCCCATTGTACCCAAGGCATGCCACTTTGATGAGTCAAGTTGACAGTTCTCAAGCGAGCTTACTTCCCAAAAATCTACTTGACAAGCTACTGGTATCCCTCTATCACATATGAAACCAATCAATATACCCACATATGTGACGCTTACCAATGCATTGGCAAACCACCTCCAAATACCACATGTACATCCATCCGGTCTTAGTGGCACAACCATTCAAAAAATAGGGACTTGACTTCATGGGACCCATCAATCCCAAAGCTTGACAAACCCGCCATTGCAATATCATTATAGTGGTAGAATACATCACTCACTGGGCAAAGGTCAAATCCTTCAATAACAACTCAATAATTTTTGTGGTTCAGTTTCTCCATAGAAATATCCTATCCCATTTTGGTGTTCCGTTGTATATTGTGATAAATAATGGGTCATACTTCATCAATAATGGAGTATGGGACCTAACAAATTCTTACAAGATCCAATATAAAAGGTCTACCCATACCATCTTCAAGGAAATGGCCAAGTAGAATGTGTCAATGGTATCTTGCTTACCATCCTAAAAAATGGTTAGCCTCAACCCCATAGATTCAGACCAAAATTACCAAGTGCATTATAGGCGTACTGCACCACCATCAAAATCACTATGGGATACACTCCTTTCTAGCTTGTCTACCAATATAATTCCGTGTTCCTTCCCTTTGTATCCTTACTCTTACCTTGACCAGGACATCTTGGTTTTAGGTGGGAGAAACCACAGAGGAACGGGTCTTGGCACTCCATAATCTGAATGAGAAGCATTTATGTGCATTCTATACATAGTATACTACCTAGGCCAAATGAAAGACCTACTTGGGTAACAAAAAAAGGAAGTATCACTATACCAAAGGGATCTAGTACTCAAATTTAATGACCAAGTTGGCCAATTTCCTATCAAATATGCTAAAAATGGCTAGGCCTATATAGGATATGGTAGTGTTCAACAACGGATTGGTTCAATTGGAGATGTTAGATTGAGAAGTACTGGAAACTTGCACCGTTAGATCAAAGTGCAGACCTTAAAATCCCTATAAAATCCCTATAAGTATCACTATACCAAAGGGATCTAGTACTAAAATTTAATGACCAAGTTGGCCAATTTCCTATCAAATATGCTAAAAATGGCTAGGCCTATATAGGATATGGTAGTGTTCAACGACGGATTGGTTTAATTGGAGATGTTAGATTGAGAAGTATTGGAAACTTGCACCGTTAGATCAAAGTGCAGACCTTAAAATCCCTATTTCAGTCCTCTATAGGGCCAAGAAGAAAGAATCCCATGGGAGAGCCACTATTTTCCATTTCTATTGAGAGTAATGCTAGGAAATCTTGGCTATAGGAAAAGACTTTTCCATGATATAGGCACTTGACTAAGAATTTATGGGAGCATCTAAAGGTACTTATGCATTCCCAAAATTCCAGCTCTACACCTCAAACACCAAGATACAAAAGGTAGATATGATGGGCACACCAAAAGCTTCTATAGGAGCTTTCCCTTTCCCATGAGTCAAAATGATGGTGATATCTCCAAGAAATGACAATGTTACATTCATAACAATATGCATTCAATGAAAAGATGATGCCACACATGCAACAATTTGGATGCTAACATGAAACATTGCAAAGTAGATTATGACCCTTCATATCCAATTGGGAGACAATGTAGTTTGCATGGAAGATTTAAATTTGTACGGAAGGGTATGACATCCAACAAGGACCTATTCCCAACAAACTCCCAAGAAGACCAAAGTCACCATCATTTTGACATTCAGAATTCCCATGTAATGAAAATCTTGATTTTGATGCAAGCCAAAATGCAAGAACTCAAACTACTTAAGAAAGTTACTAAGGGGAAGTAGGTCAGATGAGAAAATCATCAGTGAGAACATAACTGTCAACGGCAGAAGTCAGAAATATATGCAACATGATCAAGAACTTCCTTGAGTGTGATCATAGGAGCTCTCTTAGACCACTTAGACCAAACAAGACAAGAGATTATTGCTGCCCAAACTTGGGAATTGAGATTCATAGCCGACAACCATTATATTGATAGAATGCTCCTATAAAAGACTAAGACACAATAGAGAAATAGGAGAATGGAAGCTCACATTGGGACACTTGAATGAGGGAAAAATCCAAATGCCCTAGCATGAGCTTTTGCTCTTGTATTTATAGGGATCATATAAGGCTCTTGAGAAGCTTCCTTGAGCCAGATGCGCATATGACAAGGCAAGGCAAGTAGATAAGCAAGAAGAGAGACAATTTGAGTGACATCAAAGGGTCCCATCCAATTAGGAGCAAATCTATGAACTTGGGTATCAAGTGGAGGAGGGAGGTTATTGGATGAGAGCATGACCTTATCACTAATTTGAAAGTTTGGATCATGATGATGGTGACACGCTCATTGTTTCTACCGATTCAGAGTAAGAGGGAGATGAGATTTGGCTTGTTGGAGGGATTGAGAGATGGTGGTCAAGAAGGTGGAAGTATAAGGGACATGAGATGGAGGAGGAGTAAGAAGTGAATCTGTAACAAGTGGGTCTTGGCCAAAATTGAGAAAAAAAAGGAGAGAATTCGGTGCTTGCTTGTTTAGAATTGTTGTATGCAAACTCTGCAATTGCAAGACATTCATCCCAATTAGTATGGTGAATGTTGTGAAGGCACAAAGCATATCTTCCAAGGTGCAATTTGCACATTCAGTTTTTCCATCAGTTTGAGGATGATAGGCTATGGACAAAGCAAGCTTGGTGCCGAGTATCTGGAAGAGTGCTTGCCAAAACTTTCCAGTGAAGTGAGGATCACGGTTGGAGATGAGTACACATGGTATCCCATGATGCCTGAATACATTGTTGAAGTAGGTTTGCACCAAGGTTGGAGCATCCACAATATCAATTTTTGGTGCCAAATGGATTTGCTTACTAAGCTTATCCACAAACACCACAATTGCTATGTGACCTTGCTTTGTCTTGGGCAAGGAGGTGATGAGATCTAAGCTCACATGTTTCTAATGAGTAGATGGAATGGGGAGTGGTTGAAGGAGTCCATTTCATTTCTGGTTATTGGCCTTGTTGCATTGGCAACACTCATACGATCGGAAAAACTCTCAAACATCTTGTGTCATGTTGGGCCATCACCATTGTGTTGGAGGGTACCCAATGTCTTGTCCACACCCATATGACCAGTAATTAGTAAATCATGGGCTTCTTCAAGGTGCACAAGTTGGAGATCACCTTTGGTTGGAACATACATCCACTCCTCATGGAATAGAATGCTTTCCTTGAAGGAGAAGGTGTTGTCTCCTTGTTGCATGCTATAAGATGACCATGTACCTTCTGGAAGAAGAGATCTTGTTGTAGAGCTAACAAAAACTCATTTGGACCTTAGAGTTGATTGACACTGTTGTAATTGCCATTGTGATGAGAGAAAGAAACTTCAAATCAGGTCATCGTGATAGGGCATCAAGAATGACATGGAACCGACCTGGTTTGTACTCAAGTTTGATGTCAAACAATTGGAGTTGCTCCTCCCATTGATGATGTCAACTCTTCATGTGTTCCAAGTGTAAGGTCTACAACAATGGTTTGTGATTGGAATTCTTGTTGCAACATGGCTCCAATTGCAAAGTTAGAAGAATCAAAATCAACCATGCAAGGTAACTGAGGATCACATGGTTGAAGAATGGATCTTGAAGACACCATATGTTTCAACTTTTGGAATGCTTCTTTGTGCTTGGTGGTCCACTGAAAGCTCAAGTTCTTCTCCGAGAGGTCAGTCAATGGTGCAACCACATGAGCATAATAGTTGTGGTGCCCATATTTTTTTGTTTTTTTTAAAATAGAGAAGAAGAAGTGTATAGAGAAGTCGGATTGCGCCTATATGGCCAAAGAAGGCAAAGAAAAGAGTCTTTGGGATGAAACCCAAGGTAAAGTGAATTCAGGTCATAAGGCGAAGTACTCGGAACTGCCCTATCAGCATACAACCCAAAGTAAGGAATCTTGGTATCGCCTCGGGTTGAAAAAGCTCAACCCGAGGCGAAGACTGTGTAACAACCTTTCGTCGAGGTGAGAAATTCAAGAAGGGACCATTCAAAACCGGCGGCCCATACGCGTGAAGTACAATTGACAGTGACAAGCGCATGCAAGAGGTGTGATGTCTTGATAGAAACTCGAATTGAAGAGAGACGAAGAAAGTGCAACTCTATAAAAATCAGGCTAACGACAAAGCAATGTCGAGTAATTTTCCTGCGCCGTTGAGAAGTCATCCTGTAGGTGATTGTCAGAAGGGAAATAGAGTTGAAGACGTGCTAGTGTGCAAAGGGGAATTTGAGAAATTGAAACTGAGATACAATGAGAAAGCAAGAGAGATGGGAGGAGGAAAGAAGAACTCCAAATTTGCTGTGAGGAATCATGCGATTTGGAGGTTAGATGTGATCGCAAGAATCAAAGTCTTGAGCCGACTTTGGATCACTTTCTTGGCATGGAATGGGAATGTCAATTTTCCAGGTTTCATGACAGAGATAATTAAGAGCAAGTGTCTTGATGGCCCCGAGGAAGAGGGGAAGAGAGGAAATCCAGCTTGTTGGACAGAGTCGGATTGGAGATTAGTGCTCAGGAGAGAAGCAGGCACTAAGTAGGGTGCCACATTCTTGGGTAAGGGAGAAGTAGTAGAAGAGACTCAAGAAGTGAGAGATGATTTCTCTTCAAAGAGAACAAAGAATGTGTATAAGGTTGAGAGTTACAAGGATCCAATGAAGAGAGGGATTGTGAGTGCTCTCATGGTGATCTTGAAGCCGGAGAGAATGACTTATGTGATGAAACACCAAGCGGTGTTCTTCCATAAGCTGTTTGCAGGAGAACCTATTAATTGGGCGAGGTGCTTCCATGGGAGGACAAGATAGATGGTGTGGAATTTGTAGGGTAAGTTGCCTCCACACTACATCGTGCCATTTGCAACACATTTCTAGCTCGGGTTGAATTTGCTCAATTTGGCGGAGCAAATTGAATGGTGTCTCACTTCCATCCCGACTTGAGAAGAGAAGTCGACATGGAGGAACAACAATACATTCTTCAAATCCAAAGCATGGATGAGCACTACAAGAAGACGGGTAAGAGCGTGGAGATAGAAGCGAGTACTCCAAAGTCGAAGAAACGGAGTTGGCAAGGAGAAGCCAAAGACAAGACAAGACCTTAGAAGACCAAGAGAGGAAACCCAAGGAAAGGCATGGTGGTGATCGCGTCAGAAGATGAAGACTCGGAGGGCAAAGCCAAGTGCAAGTCCAAAGATTTGGAATGCAAAGAAGAACTGGAGCTTACGCTACAAAGTGGAGATATGAGTAGTGATAGTGATGAAGGTGGAGAAATGATGTCGGTACCAACTGCTGGTACGGAAGAAGAAGAAGAAGTTCTGGTGGAGCTCGAGCCAGAAGATAATACAAAGTTGGAGGATGAGATACCTGAGCCCAAGGAGACGAAGTTTGCAATCCAGAGGGGAGTTCATTCAAGGCGCAAGGCAAAGTGTGAAGTGGGTCCGAGTAAGGCAAAGGAAGAAGCAAATGCTAGCTCAAGAAGTGAGGCATCAATTCCGATACGAAGACTGCAAAGAAGGAGGCAAGTATCGGGTGAAGAAGAAGTAAGGAAGGAGATTGCTACGCAGGCGGAAGTAGTTGCGAGCAATGGAGTGAAGTACCTATGGGAGATTGTGTGTCCATTGTTGGTGAAGTTGGAGCATAAGAAGAAGGAGATGCAGTTGACATGTCTGGAGGTGAAGATTGTCTTGCAGGTATTAGCGAGATTAGAAGAAGAGAACTCAGAGTTGAAGAAGAGTATAACCCGAGGCGAGGAGGAAAGGGAAGTACTGCGAGGGGAGGCAATAGTGCAGAGTCAAGTGATTGAAGACTTGAAGAGAGAAGTGATGTATCGAGAGGAACTTGTGAAGAAGAGTGACATAGCGAGGGAAAGACAAGTAGCAGAGTATGAGATCTTGAAGCAATAGTTTGCTGATTCAAGATTAGAAATTATCCATGCTATGCCAAGGGTAGCAGCAAAGGAACAAGAGCTCGATAGAGTGATGGAGAGTATAGAAGAGAAGAAGCAACTGTGGCAGCGGGAGTTGGCAGTAAGATATTGAGAAGAAGAGAGATTACGAGAGTTACTTCGTAATCAAGAGGAGAAGGTTGAGCAGAAGGAGAAGGAGAAAGAAACAGTGAAAACCAAGTTTGAGGCGGAATTGGCAATGTACAGAGAAGATTGGCTTGTAGATAGGGAACGTGTATGGAAGATGAGATTGGAGCCATTGAAGAAGATTGTCATCAAGATGAATGCAATGTTAATTACAAAGGCCAGTATTCGGATTGAAGAAATGAGGCTGCATGAGTTGAAGTTCTTGGTGCAGGAGACGAGGAGGAGACAGGCAAAGAACACTGATTTCAATGTGCTATTAATAAGTCTCAGGACTTGTGTAGATAGGAAAATATTAGAAGTAGAAGATAATATCGCAATTAGATTAGACTTAGTGAAATTGGAGATAGATAAACTTCGGAAAGACGTTAGAGCCAAACCCCAAGTAGATGAAGTAGGAGTGCAGATGTCTTTGGAGTTACCATTGGAGACAATAGAGAAGAGTGGGTCGGGAGATAAGGAGTTAGATAGATTACCCACTAGCAAAATTTCAGATTGGGAAAGAGAATTGTTAGATCAGGTTGAAGAGTAGGAGTTGTGAACCCGAGGACAGAGTAGTAGGAAGTAAAGTTACTTCAGGTTTGGGTTTGAAAGCCGAGGAAGAAGTTGACATTGGATCGGATTAGTAACTGATTTGAGATTTGTATAGGTAGATATGAAGAGGTGCATTATCATTTTGCATCTGAAGTTTGTAGAGTTGTTAGGAAGAGATGCAGTAGGAAGATAACTATCGATTGCTTCACTATTTAAGAGTGGCATTTGTAGTATCATGTTGTTTAGTGCTCATAATTCTGAGAATAGATAAAGCAAAGTGCTGTGAAATAGTGCTTGTTGCTTGAGCTTGATTCCAAGTATTAGCTTTGCAATTGTGTTTGTGAGTGTGTGGAGAAATTCAAAGTGCAAGTCAGTGTGCTTGTTGGATGTTGGATTCCGCAGCCTTGATCTTCATTCTGTGTGTTTGATCCTGAGTGAAGTGCAATCGAAGCAATGCCTTGACAGATCTAAGAGAATTGTAGTGCTGGTAGTATTCTACATTTGTGAGTGCAATGTGAAGTTGATGTGAAGCAATTTTGATCGAGGAAGTTGTGCCTTCAATGGAGGGGTGGAACACAATTCTAAGGCAAAGTAGTTTTATAGCAAAGTACCATTTTTGGGAGAGCTTGAATCATCACAATCAAGATTGTTTGGAAAGATTTGATGGAGTTGTGATTAAGGAGTGTGAAATTTGTGACAAGACTGCGAATCAGTGCTTGTTACTCTCTTATGGGTGTGGTTTCTACTTGAGAGACTAAAGAAGAACTCAAGAAGAACTAAAATTTTTACTTTGACTTTGTATTTGACCAATTCTGACTCGTATCTCTCTGGGAACAAACTTTACTTACCCGATTACCACAAAAGTGATATTTGCCGAGTTGTCACAATAGTGGATGAACCGTTGGTAAAAACTAGCCAATCCATTAGATGCCCATGCTTTTGTTGCATCCTTTGCAGTAAGCCAATTAATAATAGCCTTGATTTTCTCCTCTTCCATTTTGATCCACTCCAATGAGATCTTGTGGCCCAAGAAGATAACTTCCTTTTGCCAAAAAGTGTTCTCATGTTGTGGTTTGCAAAGGCCATAAAACAGTGACCTATCATAGTTTATCTCCATGTTAGTGGGGTAGGTTGAATGCTAGATCCGACGGATGAGATGTTGCCATGTGAGCCATCTATGTATATGTATGTGATTGGCCACATGGGTTACAATCTTATCATGTTCAAGGGCTCTAATGAATAAAGATAAGGGTGAGTGGAGAGACGGGTGTGTTGTAGTTTGGAGAGTCTCGAAGAGAGAAGGACGTTGGGAGTGAGAGTTGTAGCAGAGAGTGAGTGTTAGAGCATCAGAAGAAGCATTTGAACATGAGATGTCCCATTCTCCCGATCTACCACTCCCAAATCCTTTTCTCATCAGGCTTCAGATTTTACACCGTGACGACTAACGGGATTGGTTGATAGCATATTTTGAAGTGGTATTTGTGGAGTCGGTGATGGGAAACCCTGATCCTATCGTCCTTCCGGGATTTGACAATAAATGTCCTTCTATAGTTGGGGAATGCCTAATTTTTTGCTCATAAGCTTCAAGGTGGAGTTGTGTGGTTCATTTGTCAAAAAGTAAAGACTAAAGGACAAATGTGCAAGACCTTGGGTCCCAAGAGAGAAGGCTGGAGTTTTTTGACTATCATGGGAGTTTGGGGAGGCCATTTGGAAAACAAAGGACATGGCTTGAAAGAGGAGATGACAGGCTACAATCTAAAAGAGAGAGAGATTACACAATCTGAGCTGATTTTGAGAGAGATATGATTGATTGAATCAAGGGGGTGAAATTCATACCCAGGAGCACAAAGTACTCAATTGAGGGATCTTCTTGAGACATTTTTGCTATTTGTCAATGGGGTTGAAATTTATACAAAGTGCTTACGGTATTGAGGACAAGAAATTTTATTTTTGCATCAATCTAAAATCAGATCTAGTTGATTGAAGTTGAAGCTCTTGAGGTGTAAGGTGCTGGAGATGAGCTAATGACCAGGTTAGGAGGTTTGGTCACTCCCCAAGTTATCATTCGAATTTCTTTATGAAAATTTCCAGAGTTGTTGGTGGATAGGATTGTGACCTCTATGCAAAGGTTTCATGTATATTGTTTAAATAGAGAAATCAGGGTCTTGGATCAAGTATATCTGGGTCTGTAGAGCTCACAAGTTAGCCAAGCTCAGGAATTGATCCACATCTAGGTTAGGCTAATTAAATTTTCAAGAGTTTAGACAAGAACACAACCAGCTATTGTGGAAAATTTGGTTGGTTTGAGGTTTGTGAAGAGTGAGATCTGATGCAAAACATCATGCTGAAAATACTGTCATAAGCTTGATAGAGAAATTTTATCTTTCATCTTGATTGGATATCAATTCTCCTATCTTGTGACTATGATTGAGAGTTTTAGGTTGCTAGAGTGTTTGTGAGGATCTAGTGTATTTCTAAATCAGAAATCTGGGGAAAATTTGCCAAGAACCAGGAGCAAATCCTAAAAAGAGGATTTTTAAATTAGGGTGAATTTGCAAAAAACCTGGCCAACTTTGAGAGCTTGTCCAGCAAGTTGTAGTGATTTGATTGAAGTTTTTTTTATATAATTGGAAATTTTATCTCACAGGCTTTCCATTGAATCCTAGATCACTTGAATCCAAGCTATACAAAAAAAATTATTTTTATATGAGTTGTGTAGAGTTTTCCCCATCAAAAAGACATAGAAAATCCCCACATGGAGCAAAAATTTGTTGAGATCTGAAGTACAGATGGGAGAAGGCTTGGAGTACAAGTTGAAATGAGCTTGATGATAGAGCAAGAAGGCTATGAAGCTCTTTTTGGACAAAAAGTATAGAGAGTTGTTGCCGTATTCTTGTGATTGGATCCTCTCTACGCTTGTATGCCTGTTTGTATGCCCCATTGGCTTGGATTGGTGTGCGGATGTTGCACTTAGATAATTTCCTTCTAGGAGTGTTGTGTATTTCTCCTTGGTAATGCAGGAAGTGATGACCAACAGATAAGGAGTGCGTGTTGTGATGGCAGGTAAAGTTGCCCAGTACTACCCTTCTCGATAGCAAGAATATTAGTTACAAGAAAGGAAGGCTTTGGTGATAGGGTCACACGTGTGTTTAGTCAAGTCATTACGGGTTTAACTCTAGCCTTTGATCCATAGTCTCCACAGCTAGGCACTTTGTGTGTTCCTAGAGAGAGAAAAGAAAAGTACGACAGTTGGTGAACTTGACGTGAAACTTCTAGGGTGGAGAGTCAGAAAGGAGGTGGTTGGTAGACATGGATAGGAGATGAGAGAAGAGTTTAGGGGATCTGGGTGCTAGTAGCTCTAGAGAGGCACCCACATTACAGTTTGATCTGTGAGCCGGCCTGTCTCTCACTCAGGATGAACCTCTGATGGCTATTATGGTAGCGCACCATGGACTAAGAAGGCAAGGAACCCCAACTCCATCATACTCCTCCAAGGCTAACACTCCAAGACTCAAGACATTGCTCACTAGAGAACTCAATGAGAGAGAGATAGTTGCAAATGAAAGGATGATGAGTACCTCCTCACTCCTTGTTTATATAGTGGTGAAATAGTTACGTACCAAAGTTACTAATTACCGTAGTAACTCAGTTACTAGACTAAAAGTCAAGTAAGGTCAAAACACAGAAAGGAATATCCATTCACATGGGCATATTCTCCTAAGCATGTGATCTTATCTTGACCCAACCACTAAGCCAAGGATTCCTTCACATGGGCTATCCTTGGACTAAAGAAGAATCCAAAACAAAAAGGTTTGCGGGCCCAAGAGTTCTCAACTCTTTCCTCAAAGCCAAACACCTAGGAATAATACCAAGTCAACACACTAAAATCCAAAATAGTAGTGCTCATCTTTTCTACTTCCTCTAAAGTAAGGTCCCCTCTATCTTAGCTATGACTAACTTTAGCTAACCATGACTAATATAGAACCATCCTTTATCTCTATATAAATAATATCTCTTAAGTACTTGTAATACCAAGCTAAATATCACAATACCACACACATGCACAAATGGGTGTTACAGATCCGGCTACAACACAAAAGTTTCAAGCATTTGCATTGTATATGCAACAACACAAAATTGCCAAATGTAACGAGGCATAGGCTTCTAAAGCTTTACAATCGGTTGTTGGAAAGTTAGATCAGTTTGATGGGAGGAACATTTCAAGGTACCTAAAGCATAATTCTAGGGAGATGGAGCTCAACAAGGTTCCTGAACATGAGTGTAATACCAGGGGTTAGCCATATGATCTAGATGTGAAATTTGGTTTGGTAACATCTAGAATGATGTTATACATGATGGTCAAAATAGATCAGATAGAAGTATCACCAAAAGAGTACTTCTACTAATAGGGCAGAAACCGAAATAGACTTGAGAACCTTAGAACCAATAGCTAGACATATGATTTAAAGGTGAGAATTGGTTTGGTAACATCTGGAAGGATGTTACACATGATGGACTAAACAGATCAGAAAGAGGTATCACCAAAAGGGGACTTCTACTAATAGAGTAGGAAATGAAATATGCCTGAAATCTTTGAAGGCAATTTTGGAGGCCTAAACGGATGAATTAGGCCTCAAAAATGTGCAGATTCCCCCCCCCCCCAACAGAGGAAAGGCTGGCCTTCCCTCCCCCCTGGTTTGTCTCGTCAAGAGCTTTCCAACGGTACCTTACTCATGTGATTCTGAGATTCCTACAGGAAGATTCCCTAAAAGATTCCCTCCGGTCAACACCCTTTGGGGAGAAGGTGCTCCCTTGGGGCATGAAATGTTTGAGTGTGCAATCTGTGTTTTCTCTCTTCTCTTGTCCTCGGAGTATTACAATGGTATCAGAGCGAGTGTTCTAGTCCAAGAGAGTGGATCACCCCTCTTGGAATAACACGAACTCTGAAACTGAGTAATTTGAGGTGGAGAACATAGAGTAATCGCTAGACTTAGGAAGGACTTTAGAGAGCGAATGGGATGGATGCGCCGGGGGGACAATTTCCCGCACCTAGCTTTCCATTCTCAAACCCATTCCACATCAAGGTTATGTACATCCAGCGTGAGCAGATGAGAGTATCGCTAGTTTATCACTTCGGTGCTGAATTCATGGACAGAGTGATGAACTCACCAAACCCGGTGATTCTACCTGTTGTGATATATGACAGAGAGTGGGATTTGATGATCTACATTCTATTATGATAATATGGATATGAATGTCCAAAATCCTCTCCCTTTCAACACTCAAGTAGAAATCCGTTATGTAGTGAGGCCGAAATTGATGTTTAGAGATTTTGTGGTTAGGAATTTTGGTGAGGAGTATTATCAACAAGTGATAGCTTCTGAGGTCCCAATGGTAGTTCCGATAGTTTGTGCGCCTTCCAGAGTGATTATATTGACTCTATATTGAAGTAGACGTTAGCAATTGGGTGTTGCAGGTACCATGGATCCGCAGTTGCAAGAGCTGGTGCAAGGAATGCAAGGGATGTTGAATGAATTTCGAGAGATTAAGATGACCATGGAGACATTGCAAAGTCAAGTGCAGATCCTCAGGAACGATCAAGCCATGCAAGAAGAAGAGCCGTCTCAAAACCCAGTACCTGCGACTAAAGTACTTGGAGAGGCACCCGTGCCTACAAACCCTATCAACGATGAAGCCACATTGCTACTCCGGATGAAGAAGACCTGCAACATCGAGCCTTACAAGGGGCAGCGTACGATGGGAGTAGTGGAAAATTGGATCTCGAGAATGAATCGATATTTTCGATTGTTCTCAATAGAGATCACAGAGCATGCTGTAGGCGTGTTTGCATGTGGGTACTTGACCGATAAAGCCCTCACATGGTATGATGCTTGGGAACGATCCATGCTGGCAGAGAGAAGGGAGGTCACATGGACAGCAATGCAAGAAGGACTGCTCAAGAATTTCCAATCGGTGGATTCTGTGCAGATGGCTCGAACCCGACTATGGGGATTGAGACAAAAGAATAGCGTACAAGAGTATGTGGAGGCATTTCTAGATCTACAAGTTGCAATTACCGACATGAGTCCAGAAGAGGCTCTCGACAATTTCAAACGAGGGTTGAAAGAGCGGATTTGCCAAGAAGTCATGGTGCAAAACCCTCACACGGTATTTGAAGCCATTGCTTGTGCGCAGAGAATAGCCGGAGCATTAGGTGGAGGTGAAGGAGTAGTTCCACCTCAACATTATCGGGTAGAAATGCCACACATGGGTGGACCAGTACCGATGGAATTGGGCAACCTTCGATTCCGGGATCAAGGAGCACGGCCGCTTCAAGGAGAGCGAGGATGGATAGAAGAACAAAGAGATGGAGTCCCACGAGGAGAAGGGACTCGAGGAGAACAACGCCGTTGTTACAATTGTGGCCGTATTGGGCACATATCTACCAATTGTCGCACTCGTTTCCCTAGAGGCCCTCGGCCTTCGTACAGGCGATCTTTGAACAACATGGAGAGGCACATTGAAGAGGAGGAGGTGGAAACCACTTCGGAAAACAAAGATCGCCAGTAAATGTACCTCGCGGCCTTACTGGCTCAATAAGGAAGCAGAGAAGCGAGGGAAGGAAGAAGAATAATGCACAAAGATCTCGAAAGGCAACCTCACAATTGATTGTTGTGAATGGAATCCTAGAAGGTAATCAAGTGAGAGTATTAATAGATCTGGGAGCAACAGAGAATTTCTTGTCTCGCTCTGTTGTAATCAGATTGGGAATGGATCTAGAGAGAGATGGAAGTGAAGAAGTAGAGTTACCAAATGGGCAAATAGAGAGGATTGAATCATTACCTAGACGGGTAACCCTCTCTGTAGGAGAATATCAGGAAGCAATTGAGTGGCGAGTGATACATTTAGCCCGTTATGATGCAATTTTAGGCATGCCATGGATGGAGCAGTACAACCCAATGGTGGATTGGAGGAAGAAAGTAGTGAGAACCCACCAATGGTCAATCATTGGGGTTAAAGAAAAATCACACAGGCAGAAACTGCCTCTATATGTCGTAGGGACGACAACTGTCTGTAAGACCGATAGATGTTTTCTGGGTCTAATAAGAGAAGTCCAGAGTGCACAACTCGCTGGACAAATTCCTGAGAAATTGAAGGATGTGGTGGATGAGTTTCAAGATGTCTTTCCCGATGATCTACCCTCACGATTACCACCTAAAAGGCGAGTAGATCACAAAATAGAGATACTCCCGGGGAAGACACCTCCTTGTAAGGCCCCATATCGCCTATCACCTCATGAGTTGGAGGAGTGTAAGACTCAAATTGAGGAGATGCTACAGAAAGGGTTCATCCAACCTAGCGTATCACCATATGGGGCCCCTGTCTTGTTTGTGAAGAAGAAGGATGGTACAATGCGCATGTGCATTGACTATCGGGGTCTCAATCAGCAAACAGTGAAGAACAAATACCCCTTACCTCGCATGGATGACCTGTTTGATCAACTCCATGGAGCGAGATACTTCACCAAACTGGACTTGCGGAGCGGTTACAATCAAATCCGAATTGCAGAGGAGGATGTGTACAAAACTGCCTTTTGAACCAGGTATGGCCACTTTGAGTATCTTGTGATGCCTTTTGACCTCACCAATGCGCCTGCCACTTTCATGAGCCTAATGAATGACATATTTCGTCCATACTTGGATAAGTCTGTTATCGTCTTCTTGGATGATATCTTAGTATATAGTAGCACGATGACAGAACACAAACAACATCTACGAGAGGTCCTCCAGATTCTAAGACAGAATCAGTTGTACGCCAAAATCTCAAAGTGTGAGTTTGGCAAGTCTGAAGTAGACTACTTAGGGCATAGAGTAAGTGCAGAGGGCATTCAAGTATTGACAGATAAAATAGAGGTCATTCAAAAATGGAGTGCCCCCGAAGATCAGACTCAACTTAAGAGCTTCTTGGGGTTGACGGGATTCTATCATAGATTTGTCAAGGACTTCTCCAAGGTTGCACAGCCTTTAACGGCACTACTTGGCAAGGGGAAGAAGTGGACATGGGGAACTGCACAAGAGTTGGCCTTTCAAGAATTGAAGGCCGCCTTGCTACATGCACCAATCTTGAAGTGGTATGACCCAAAACGTCCAATCAAGTTGGCTACGGATGCATCAGGCGTAGCAATAGGAGCAGTCCTACAACAAGAGTGGCATGACGGATGGCATCCAATTGCATATTTCTCTCGAAAGTTGTTACCGGCAGAGCGCAACTACCACACCACAGAAGGAGAAGAGCTGGCCATTGTTCTAGCAACCAAGCATTGGAAGCACTACCTGGGCGAGAAGGCATTTGTAGTAGAGACAGACCACAAACCTCTAGTCTACCTCGAGACGCAGAAGGATCTATCTCGTCGCCAAATTCGGTGGGCAGAGTGGCGACAACGCTTCAACATGACAATCACCTACGTGGAAGGTAAGAAGCAACTTGTAGATGCGTTCACCCGCATGCCAATGGCCAACAACTTGGCGGTAGAGGTTAAGATTAACCCTGAATTCTGGCAAGAGATTCTAGCTGCTACAAAAACTGACCCACAGATTGTAGAAGCACAAGCGTCCAAAGGTGTCACCAGCACCCAAGGACTCACCTTTCGAGAGGGCCGATTGTGGATCCCAAATGTCCTAGAATTACGCACCACTATTCTAGCAGAATGTCATGATTCGGCCATTGCAACTCATGTCGGAGTGGACAAGACCTTGGGGGCAGTCAAGCGCTATTACTATTGGCCCAAGATGAGCAACGACGTGATGGACTATGTGCGTAGCTGCCTACTTTGTCAACAGAACAAAGCTTCTAATCAAGCTCCTAGAGGGCTCCTTCAACCTCTTCCCACTCCTACCCAACGTTGGGAACAAGTGAGTATGGATCTCGTCTGTGAATTACCCAAGACCACCTTAGGGTTTGACTCCATTGTGGTCTTTGTGGACCGGCTCAACAAAATGATTCATGTACGCCCTACCACCAAGGAGGTGACCGCTCCACAACTAGCTCAACTATACTTAGATGTAGTCTTTGCTCACCATGGCTTGTCTAGAGTACTCATCACCGATAGAGGCACCCAATTCACCAGTTTGTTTTGGCGAACACTCTTTGGTTTCTTCAAAACCAAGTTGGCCATGTCTACAGCCTACCACCCACAAATAGATGGCCAAACAGAGCGGGCTAATCGCATGATTGAAGACATGTTACGCGGCTTCACCTTAGAAGAGCAAGAGAGGTGGGACACCCTACTACCGTTGGTGGAATTCGCTTACAACAATTCAGTGAATGCCTCCACCCAGGTCACTCCGTTCTTCCTCATGTATGGTGAGCATCCCTTCACACCTTCTAGCTTGATGAAGATCCGGCTAGTGACTACCAAGGTTGATGCAGTCAACACATTTGTTTCTAGAATCCAACAAGGTGTGGAGAGCGCCAAGCACAGGTTACAGATTGCGCAAAATCAACAAAAGCAGTATGCTGATGCACACTGTAGGCATATGGAGTTCAATGTTGGGGATCAAGTGTGGCTATCGACAACCAACCTCACATTAGTTGGATCTCGTAAGCTCAGACCTCGTTTTATTGGGCCTTTCTCGATTCTTCGTCGCATCGGCGCTGTGGCCTATCACCTTGAGCTACCACCACACATGAAGATCCATCCAGTGTTCCATGTCTCCCTATTACGCAGATATGCTCCCCGATCAGGCCAAGGTACTTCCACACAGGACATTCGACCTTGTCCAACAGTCATTGATGGCACAGAGGAATATGAAGTAGAGCGGATTCTCCAAAAGCGCATGCGTGGTACTCGCCATCCGCAGGTGGAATATCTAGTACAATGGAAAGGTTACCCTCTCTATGAAGCAACCTGGGAACCCGCTGCCAATTTGGCACATGCACCGGTGTTGGTGCAAGCATTTGAGCAACAATTGCACAACGAGGATGTTGCGTCTTAAAAGGAGGGAGGTCTGTAATACCAAGGGTTAGCCATATGATCTAGATGTGAAATTTGGTTTGGTAACATCTAGAATGATGTTATACATGATGGTCAAAATAGATCAGATAGAAGTATCACCAAAAGAGTACTTCTACTAATAGGGCAGAAACCGAAATAGACTTGAGAACCTTAGAACCAATAGCTAGACATATGATTTAAAGGTGAGAATTGGTTTGGTAACATCTGGAAGGATGTTACACATGATGGACTAAACAGATCAGAAAGAGGTATCACCAAAAGGGGACTTCTACCAATAGAGTAGGAACCAAAATATGCCTGAAATCTTTGAAGGCAATTTTGGAGGCCTAAACGGATGAATTAGGCCTCAAAAATGTGCAGATCCCCCCCCCCAACGGAGGAAAGGCTGGCCTTCCCTCCCCCCTGGTTTGTCTCATCAAGAGCTTTCCAACGGTACCTTACTCATGTGATTCTGAGATTCCTGTAGGAAGATTCCCTAAAAGATTCCCTCCGGTCAAAGCTCGTTTGACCAACCAGATAGGACCTAGACCAGACAAGTTACCCATCCAAGTCAGTAATCCAAGGGTGGAGCTTGCTGACATGTCACCTATCTATGTCCCTAATCCTATGGTGGAGCTTCCTTGGAGGAGATCCTCTTTGTCTATATAATAAAGAGAAGGTGCTCCCTTGGGGCATGAAATGTTTGAGTGTGCAATCTGTGTTTTCTCTCTTCTCTTGTCCTCGGAGTATTACAATGAGATGATAGCTACATTTGAGCTTGCGGTTATCTCGAAGCTCCATGTAAATGCAAAGGAGATTATTTGAGCTCATGGAGGTAGTTGGGAGAGATTTTCTCTTCATCTAAAAGAGGATGCGGATAGGGTAACTAAGAAGTTATTCATGGAGTGGGTGAACAAGGCTAACAAGGGCTTGAGTGCAATAGAGCTATTTCAGGAGTTTGAGAGGCAATATTCACAATTGTCTCAAATGGAGAAACTCACGCTCAAGAGTGACAAGGTGGAGCTATTCCTTCAATCAGCAAATAGTGAGCTACAAAGGGAGTTGAAGGTCTTGCTCAAGGATGGATCTGAGGACAATGGACTAACATCTGATTGGAAGAAGGTCTCGGAAGCCGTGAGTATTCTTGCCAAGCGGGAATACCATAGGGGAAAGGTGGTAGTAAGACCAATGTGGTACCCACATTTTTTGTTTTTTTCAAAATGGAGAAGAAGAAGTGTATAGAGAAGTTGTATTGCGCCTGTATGCCCAAAGAAGGTGAAGAAAAGAGTCTTCGGGATGAAATCCGAGGTAACGTGGCTTTGGGTCATAAGGCAAAGTACTGAAAATTGCCCTGTGAGCATACAACTCAAAGTAAGGAGTCTTTGTATTGGGGGTGCTCAACCCAAGGCAAGGACAATGTAACAACTTTCCTTTAGGGTGAGAAATTCAAGAAGGGACCGTCAAAAACCGGCGGTCATACACGTGAAGGACACTTGACAATGACAGGAGCATGCAAGAGGTGTGATTTCTTGATAGAAACTCAAATTGAAGAGAGACAAAGAAGGCGCGACTCTATAAAAATCAGGCTAAAGATGAAGCAATGACAAGCAATTTTCCTTTGCCGTTAAGAAGTAGTCCTGCAAGAGATTGTGGGAAGGGAAGTAGAGTCGAAGACGCGTTGGTGTGTAGAGGAGAATTCAAGGAAGCTAATCTGGGAGTCAGTTGGAAGAATAGTCTCCAGCCTAGTGAGGAAGAAAGAAAGATGGGAGGAGGGAAGAAGAACTCCAAATTCATAGTGAGAAATCATGCAATTTGGAGGTCAGATGTGATTGCAAGAATTGAAGTCTTGAGCAAACTTTGGATCACATTCTTGGCGTGGAACTAGATTGTGAGCTTTCTAGGGTTCATGACTGAGATAATCAAGAGTAGATGTCTCGATGGCCCCAAGGAAGAGGGGAAGAGAGGTAATCCGGCTCATTGGACAGAGTCGGATTGGAGATTAGTACTCGGAAGAGAAGCAAGCACAGAGCTAGGTGCCATGTTCTTGGAGAAGGGAGAGGTAGTGAAAGAAACCTAGGAGGTGAGAGATGCTTTCTCTTCAAAGTGCACAAAGAATGGATACAAAGTAGAGAGTTTCAAGGATCCTATCAAGCAAGGGATTGTGAGTGCTCTAATGGTGATCTTGAAGTCGGAGAGAACGACTTATAATGAAGCATCCAGCAGTGTTCTTCCATAAGATGTTTGCAGGAGAGCCGATTAACTGGATGAAGTGCTTTCATGGGTGAACACGACAAATGGTGTGGAATTTGTAGGATTAATTGCCTCCGCATTACATTGTGCCATTTGCAGTGCATTTTTATTTGGGGCTGAACTTGCTCAAAGCGGCAAAGCGCAACAAAAAGGTGTTGCATTTCCACTCCGACTTAAGAAAGGAGGTCGACACAGAGGTACAATAGTACATTCTTCAGATCAGGAGCAGCAATGAGTACTACGTACAGATGGAGAAGAGTGTGCAGGGAGACGTGTGTACTCCAAAGTCAAAGAAGAGGAGTTGACAAGGAGAAGGAGAAGATGTCAAGAAAACAAGACCTTGGAAGACCAAAAGGGTAAACCCGAGGAAAGGTATGGTGGTAATCACATCTTTGGAGGAAGAATTGGAAGGCAAAGCCGAGTGCAAGTCCGAAGACTCAAAAAGAGAAGAAGAACCCGAGCTCACACCGCAGAGTGGAGACAGAAGTAGTGATAGCGACAATGGAGGAGAGATGATATTGGTACCCGCAGAAGAAGAAGAAGCCAAGATGGAGATAGAGAAGGAAGGTAACGTAAAGTTAGAAGATGAAGTGCCAGAGCAGGAAGAGAGAAAAGTTACCATTCAAAGAGGAGTTTGCTCTAGGCAAAAAGCAAAGTGTGAAGTGGGTCCAAGCAAGGTAAAAGCCAAGTTTGAAGCAGAATTGGCAATGTACCAAGAACATTGGCTTGCAGATCGAGAACGGAAGAGGAAAATGAGATTGTAGCCATTGAAGGAGATCGTAATCAGGATGAATGTGATGCTGAGTATAGAGGCCAATGTTCGTATTGAAGAGACAAGGCTGCACGAGTTGAAGTTGTTGGTGTAGGAGAGGAGGAGGAGACATGCAGAGGATACAAACTTGAGTCCTTTGTTGATTAGTCTAAGAACTTGTCTAGATAGGAAGATATTGGAAGTAGAAGACAATATCACAATTAAATTAGACTTGGTGAAATTGGAGATTGATAAACTTCGAAAGGATGTTAGAGCAAAACCCAAAGTAGATGAAGTAGGAGTGCAGATGTCTTTGGAGTTACCATTGGAGATATTAAAGAAGAGTGGGTCGGGAGATAAGGAGTTAGAAAGATTACTCACTAGTGGAATTTCAAATCAGGAAAGAGAACTGTTAGATTTGGTAGAGGAATTAGGAGTTGTGAAAACCGAGGAAAGAGTAGTAGGATGTAAAGTTACTTTGGGTTTGGGTTTGAAAGCCAAGGAAGAAGTAGACATTGGATCGGATTAGTATCGGTTTTGAGATAAGAAGAGGTAGATATGAAGAGGTGCATTGTCATTTTGGATCTACAGGTTTGTAGAGTTGTAAGGAAGAGGTACATTAGGCAAATAATTGTCGTTTGCCTCACTATTTAAGAGTGGCATTCACAATCTTATGTTGTTCAGTGCTCATAATTTTTGAGAATAGATAAAGCAAAGTCTGTGAAGCAATGCTCGTCACTTGAGCTTGATTCCAAGTATCAACTTTGTGTTTGTGTTTGTGAGTGTTGGGAGAATTTTGAAGTGCAAGTAAGTGGGCTTGTTAGATGTTGGATTCCATAGCCTTGATCTTTACTATGTGTGTTTGATCCTGAGTGAAGTGCAATTGGAGCAATGCCTTGACAGATATGAGAGGAATTGTAGTGTTGGTAGTATTATGCATTTGTGAGTGCAGCGCAAAGTTGACGTGAAGCAATTTTGATTGAGGAAGTTGTGCCTTCAGTGGAGGGGTGGAACACAATTCTGAGGTGAAGTCATTTTGCAGGGAAGTGCAATTTTTGGGAGAGCTTGAATCATCACAATCAAGATTGTTTGGAAAGAGTTGAAGGTGTTGTGATTAAGGAGTGTTATTTTGTGACAAGACTGTGAGTCAATGCTTGTTATTCTCTTCTGGGTGTGGTTTCTACCTGAGAGACTAAAGATGCAACCAAGAAGAAATGAAATTGTTACTTTGCTTCATATTTGACCAATTCTGAATTGTATCTCTATGGGAACGAACTTTACTTACCCAATTACCGCAAAAGTGATATCTATTGGGTTGTCATAACCAGAAGTAGTACCACCGGTGGTTGCAAGGGCTCCAAGACAGCCCGTGATACCTATTGCCATAGCACTGGCTGTCATTAATCCAGTTGTCACCACTCCATTATAGAAAACTACCATCGACAATTTGGTGAAAGGGATGCAAGATTTGCAAATCAAATTGGCAAGGTTAGAGGAGAAAGGTAGCGGTTCCAACACCAGGACGGGGACAAAGCAAGACTATGTACAAAGGTGTATTTGGTGTGATGGTACTGAACACACCAAGAAGGAGTGTGGTGATTTTGCTGATACTATTCAGCAAGGGGTGGTTTTCTGGAAGGATGGGAAGATTGCATTGAAAGACACGCCTAAAGATCCAAGCTACTTTTGACGAAACCGAACGAGAGGCATTGGAATTTCAACTCCTTCACAAAGTGCAAGAAGCCCTGGGAGAACTTGACCAAAAGAAACACAAAGGTGGTTGGCAAAGCTACTTTGCATCCCCCTCTTCCAACAAGAAGAAAAACTCGAGCGGCCAGACATATGCATTACGGCCTAGTTCACCGACTTCCTCTAGAGCTGTAAAGGAAATCGCATCTTTAAAGAACTTTGTTCAAGAAAAGACAGCACATACACTAATGGAAGAAGAGTGTCAACATCTTCTATGAACGATTCCTTAGTTGTCTTGAAGGAATTTTGAAGAACACATCAAAGGTGTTGAGCCTGATTCTTCCAAATGGGTTGAAGTCAACACCCTTAGAGAAGAAATTGTAATAGAAGACTCTACCTTGAATTTGACAAATTGGAACCCTTGGGCTATCAACATGGTGTCAATTCTAGCCAGCTCCTTGGTTCCATTGAGTTCAAACTTACCCCAGCCGATCCCATCAAATCAAACAATGACTTCATGCCTGTCACCCAACATGCCTATCAAAAGTACAAGAGGACAGAACAAGACAAAGACCCTGATGAAATCACCAAAGAATTCAAAGTCATCTCCTTTGCTTACAAGGAGCATGACTTGGCGGATCAACTGCAAATTTTCCCAAGTTTGCTCCAAAAGAAACCTCGGAGCCAGTACACCCATGTAACCCAAAAAGGGTTCGTACTGGCGGACTGGGTGGACTTGCAAAACAATTTCTTGGAACGATTCTGGGAAGTTGATTATGACACAAGTGTCTTTGCGGCAGTCGACGATTTAGACCGAGGCAAGAAGGAGAAGTTGAGAGACTACTCTGAGCGGTTCATGGCACTTTTGAAC
Organism: Lunularia cruciata; assembly: GCA_948567375.1. NCBI lineage: Eukaryota > Viridiplantae > Streptophyta > Marchantiopsida > Lunulariales > Lunulariaceae > Lunularia > Lunularia cruciata. Next base: position 12,607,811 of record OX419756.1, read on the forward strand.
CGAGTCCTAAAGCAATTGGGTGTGGTGGGTTACTCCGATGCCCAAGCCATTACTTGGTTCCTGGGAGGACTTTCACCAGAGATTAGGATCTTTGCAAGGGAGAGGAATGTAACTTCCCTTGATAAGGTACTCAAACATGCTACCCGCTACAAGGCGGCTCACTCTCACTCTGCTTGCAATCAAAGAAACTGGGAGAAGAAAGGCAAGAAGCCCAGAAGGAGAGCTTCTTGCAGTACATCCCCTTCTTTGGAGGAATCCTCCACGTCTTCAAGCTCTTCTTTGGAATCTGAAGAAGAATCAAAGTCAAGACGAGTGCAAAGACATGGGGGTAAGAAACCAGTGACTTCCTCAGCAAAAAGTGTACATAAGGCGGATACTAAGCTGGACGCCCTCATCAAGGAGTTTTCTGATTTCAAAGATCCAGATGATTGGGGCTAAGGACAGAAGGAAGGCCTAGCATTTGGCAGATCCAATGTCTGGTGCATCGTATGTGGCAAGTCAGGCCATGCAAACACAAAATGCAATACTCGTAATGCATTCTCGGTGCAGCAGATTGATTGGGTTTTGGGATGGAACCAGGAAGAGGAAGAAGAGGCGGTGTACCAAACCCAAGAGGTACAGCCTCAGGCAAGCACATCGTATCAAGGTCTGAGGTACGGGCCAAGGGAGTATAACCCCAACACTCCTCCAGGAAGACCATCGATGAGCAACCAAAATTGACCTCAGAATGTTGCACCTAGGGCATGTTACAATTGTGGCTCGATGGGACATTGGTCTCCAAATTGTCTGAAGCCAAGAAGGCAAATTGGGTAGGTCTTCCTATGCGGAAATTGTAAAGGATCGGGTCATACGGGCAACCAATGCCCTCACCCACCAAACCCAAAGCCGCTTGTTAAATATGTACAGACCTCCATTGAGCATGCAGCACTTCAAGCAAAGGGTGATACTAATGTAAACTGTATAACACTTGAGGAGGAGAGACCTCAAGAAGGGAGTCCGACCTTGGAAGGAGAATGGCTGGACCTTGAAATTTTGAAGGTTGAGACACGTGCAAGTAAGAAGGAGCGTGACCCCAAAGAGCTGAGTATGACTTCGTTGTCTTCTAGAAAGGCAAAGAGACTGCGCCCAAAGGCAATTCTTTTTGCCAAGGAGGAAAAGATCCTAGCTTAAGCCAAAGCTACAGCCTTGCAGAAAGAACTTAAGGAAGCAATACTCAGATCTTGGGAAATGAGTTTGGAGGAGGAGACGAACACAAAGCCTCCAGTTTTTTGGTGGACATCCGAGCCGAAGTTAAGAGTCTGATCCAAGCCAAGGTGGGCAAACCCGAGGAACCTTGGTTCAAGACAACTAGCAATCTCGTTACCATTTTGAAGCATCTCAAAGTCAAAATTGAACATGGCAAGACTTCAAACTCAAAGCCAAAGGAAAAGATGGTCAAATTAGGAGGAGTACCCCAATACAACATTGTAGCGGATTTGGCAACCACAAATGCCAATGTCACATTTAAGCAATTGTGGGAAGACAACAAGCTGTACAAGAAGAAGATGAATTTGGCCCTCAAGAAAGTAAGGTCGATGTCAAAGAAAGACCTGCCGCTATCTATCATATTGAGCAAGAAGATCTAGGATCTCTTGAGGTCAATGCAAAGATTGAAAGGTGCATGATCACATCGATACCCATTGATTTGGGTTCTGGTGTGAATGTCATGACCAAAGATACTACAAATCGACTGGGGTATCATACGTTTGAGCCAACACCCTGAGTCTTGAAATTTGCAAACTAAACCAGAAGACGGCCTTTGGGCATGCTGTCAAACATTACCACAATCATTGGAGGAGTGCCCTTCAAGTTGAACTACATTGTGTTGCAACCAGTGACCAAGATTGGTTACCCTCTATTGATTGGAAGACCCTTGATGTATAGTGCCCCAGTTGTGGTGGATTGGCACCAGCAAAAGTTACGGTTCAAGGACATTTTGTCCGAAGACCTGAAGCTGGTGATTGTGAGTTGGACAAAGGTTCCCCATCTTGGGGAAATTAGTTTGTCAAAAGATGAGGACAAATCCAAAGACTCATTGCCTTTGTCCTCAGACAAATCTGAAGACGAAGTCCAAGTCAATTACTTGGAATGCTATGAGGTGGATGTCAAAGACAAAGATCCATATGACCTCGCCTTGGGTGAACCTAACTTGGAGGAAGGGGGGTTTGATGCCAGCTCGCCTCAAGTTAAGCTGAGTAAGCCATGTTGAAGGAGTCATCAACCTTGATGACTGTCAAGATGTTGTTTTGACGGAAGGGAAAATTTTAAAATTTTTGAAGATAGTCACTTTGGAGGAGTTGGCAGGATACACTGCCCTATTTATAGAATTCCAGGATGTATTTGCCTGGTCTATTGATCAAATGCCGGGTATTCCATGAAAATTTGGAGAACACGGGATTGATCTGGTTGAAGGTGCAGTTCCGGTTTGGTAGAGACAATACCGCTTGAACCCAAAGTACTCCCTTTTGGTGAAAGATGAAATTGACAAGTACTTTGGGGCCGGAATTATCTTCCCTGTCTTAAGTAGTGAAAGGGTCTCCCCCATTGTCATTGTCCCAAAGAAGAAAATAGGGAAGATCCGAGTGTGCCAAGACTTCCGTAAGTTGAATGTAGTCACAAGGAAGGATCATCATCCCTTGCCTTTTACCGACACAATTCTAGACCAAGTAGCTGGTCATCCTTGTTATAGTTTTCTTGAAGGATTCTCAAAGTACAATCAAGTATCCATCCGAGAAGAGGACAAGGATAAAATGACATTCACGACCGATTGGGGCACTTTTGCTTACAATCAAATGCCCTTTGGGTTATGTAATGCTCACGCTACTTTCCAGCAGATGATGAATTCAATCTTCAAGGATTTCCTGCACAAATTTGTGGAAGTGTTCATTGATGACTTTTGTGTGTTTGGGCAAAGAGATGTACATTTGGATTACCTTTGCTAACTTTTGAAAGGTGTCATTTTGTCGGATTGTCATTACACTCGGAGAAATGCTTCTTTGCAATGAAGGAGGGAATTCTTCTAGGGCATCGGGTGTCAAGCCGAGGTATTGAAGTCTATGTCAAGAAGGTTAAAGTAATAGCAGCTTTGGAAACCCTAAAGAACATCTGGGAGCTAAGAGCCTTCTTGGGACATGTTGGATAGTACAGACTATGTGTCAAACTATGTGGTGCTTGCTGCACCCCTTACAAAGCTTCTAAAGAAATCCGAAGACTACCTATGGGAAGCAAATCAAGAAGAAGCTTTCCAGGCGTTGAAGAAGAAACTAGTTGAAGCACCAATTATAAGGGCCCCAAATTGGGACATCCCTTTTCATGTATATGTGGATACTTTGTCCATGGCCATCGGCGTTGTCTTAAGTCAAAAGGACGAGAAGAAGAAGGACTACTTTGCGTACTATGCCAGCCAACAACTTTTAGTTTCTAGAAAGAACTATTTGATGACTGAAAGAGAAGCACTTAGAATGGTGTATGCCTACAAGAAATTTCACCACTACCTATAGGGATATGAGTTTCTCTTCTATGGTGACCATTACGCATTGCAACATTTGGTCAAGAAGGCAGATTTTTCCAGGCAAATTGCAAGATGGATCTTGTTGTTACAAGAATTCACATATATTGTACAAGTAAGGAAGGGAGCTTTGCATTCGAATGTGGACTTCCTGTCCAGGTTAGAAACTCAAGACCAGGAGTGGGAAATTGACAATCGGTTCCCTGATGAAGAGTTATATCAATTAACAGCAATGCAAATTACAAGGTATGTAGCAGAATATCATTATCTGCATTCTCTCCACTGTCTTGAAGGGCTGGACCCAGAGCAGAGGGCAGTCTTTCTCAGGAAAATGGGGCCATATCAGCTTAAACACAATATTCTATTCAAGATGGGCAAAGATGAAGTACTTTGGTGATGCTTGGAGTCATACAAAGTCGGAGGCATAATTGAGTCTTTACACTCCAAAGCATCGGGAGGACACTATGCTCGGAAGAATACTGTAAAGAAGATTCTTTCCTTTGGGTATTGGTGGCCTACAATGTACAAAGACACGCATGCTCATATCCAAAGCTGTGATGCTTGTCCAAGAATGGGGAAGTCGATGGCTACTTCTCAATGGCCTTTGAGACCAATTTTGCCATTGGCCCCATTTGAGAAATGTGGAATTGATTTTTTGGGTCGCATTCAACCAATGATCTGAGTCACAAGGAAGAGATACATTTTGGTTTGCACTTGACTTGTGAGCCGGCCTGTCTCTCACTCAAGATGAACCTTTGATGGCTATTATGGTAGCGCACCATGGACTAAGAAGGCAAGGAACCCCAACTCCATCATACTCCTCCAAGGCTAACACTACAAGACTCAAGACATTGCTCACTAGAGAACTCAATGAGAGAGAGATGGTTGCAAATGAAAGGATGATGAGTACCTCCTCACCCCTTGTTTATATACTTGTGAAATAATTACGTACCAAAGTTACTAATTACCGTAGTAACTCAAGTTACTAAACTAAAAGTCAAGTAAAGTCGAAAAGTAGAAAGGAATATCCATTCACATGGGCATATTCCCCTAAGCATGTGGTCTTATCCTGACCCAACCACTAAGTCAAAGATTCCTTCACATGGGCTATCCTTGGACTAAAGAAGAATCCAAAAACAAAAAGGCTTGCGGGCCCAAGAGTTCTCAACTCTTTCCTCAAAGCCAAACATCTAGGAATAATACCAAGTTAACACACTAAATCCAAAATAGTGGTCCTCATCTTTTCTACTTCCTTTAAAGTAAGGTCCCCTCTATCTTAGCTATGACTAACTTTAGCTAACCATGACTAATATAGAACCATCCTTTATCTCTATATAAATAATATCTCTTAAGTACTTGTAATACCAAGCTAAATATCACAATACCACACACATGCACAAATGGGTGTTACATTTACTCCCGGACTAACTTTTCACTTTGTCCTCAAAGTGAAGGTCTCGCTACCTTCTATGGTACATCTTCAACTTATCATGGTTAATCCTATCAAAGTGTCTTCCTCCCAACTCCTTGAGATCATAGGTGTAATTGCCCCACACCTTCTCCACTATGAAAGGTCCAAAGTACTTAGGCAAAAACTTCTTTTGCACTCTCTTGAATCAAATGGAATCAAACAACATTACCCAATCACCTTCTTTGAAAGGCTCCAACTTCTTCTTGCCTTGCCTCTTGTCATAGCTCTCCTTTTGTTTCCTTTGGGCTTGGTCCACTCAAACCATAGCAACTACTCTTCCAACTCCATGAGTTGTTCCTTCCTTGACTTCTTTGCATTACCTCCTTGAGCTTTCTTCAATCTCCTATGAATGCTTTGGAAGGTAGGAAGATCAAAGTGAATAGGTAGGGTAGACTCAATACCATATACCAATTGAAATGGAGAATATCTGGTGGAGGTCTTCATGGTTGTCTTATATTCCCACAAAACTGCATGAATCCTCTTGTCCCAATGATGTTTAGCCCCCTCCATTTCTGCATCTTTGGCCAACATCATGCGCAAGGTCTGATTGGTTCTCTCTGCCAAGCCATTGGAATTTGGCTTATAGGATGTAGTTACTCTATGTGTGATAGAGAGATGTCATGGCATGGCTGTAGTAATGCTTCCTATAATCTCTCCTCCTCTATCAAAAACCAACTCCAAAGGGCATCTAAACCTAGTGATAATGCATTCATAAAGAAATCTACCCACTTCATCTTCATTCTTGTCCCTCAATGGTCTAGCCTCAACCCACTTGGTAAGGTAATCAGTAACTACCACAATGTACCAATTGTTCCTCGGGGTTCTATTGAGAGGACCTACAATATCAATTCCCCACTTCTCAAAAGGTCTTAGCAATGGAATTGATCTAAGTGGTGGAGTGGATGTAGACTTTCTAGCAAAAGCTTGACAAACATGACAAGTTTTACAATAATCAAGACAATCCTTGAAAATCCCTCTCCAATGGAAACCTACATGTAGAATCTTGAAAGAAATCACCTTTCCTGCAAAGTGTCCTCCACATACTAAACCTTCATGAAACTCATTTATGAGTAAGATATACTCTTCCTTACCTACTGCTCTTTGAAATAGACCATCTGCTCCTTGGTGAAAAAGAATATCAACCACCTTTGTGTAAGGTCTAGATCTTGCTGCAAGGGCCTTCCTCTTCCTAGCATGCATCCCCCTCTAGATAGTTACCTCTAGTCACAAAATCCACAATCTCCTTGTACTCCATTGGAACTTCTGGAGTGACTGAGATTGTCATGAGCTCCTCATCCGGGAAGGAATCATCCACTGGCTCATCTCCATCATGATCATAGGCTCTAGATAACAAATCAACATTTGTATGTTTCTTTCTTGGCCTATCCTCAATGGTGTAGTCATACTCAGACAAGAGTATCATCAACCTTGCTAGTCTCCCTTCAACATTAGGCTTGTTGAAGATGTACTTCAAAGCCTTGTGATCCATGACAATGGTGGCTTTCCCTCCAATCAAGTAGTGTCTAAACTTCTTGAGACCAAAGATCACTACCAACCCTTCTCTCTTTGTGACAGAGTAGTTCTTCTCTATTGAAACCATCTGCCTACTAACATAAGCTATTGGATGATCATGGCCATCTTGGTCTAATTGACTAAGAGTGCATCCTATAGCTACATTAGAAGCATCAGTGTAGAGGATGAAAGGCTTACTCCAATCAGGTTTAGCAAGAATTGGAGTTACAACAAGGGATTGCTTGAGCTCCTCAAAAGCTTTGAGAGCCTCCTTGTCCTCCAAAATCACCATGTAATCTACACCCTTCTTCATGTAGATGGTCAATGCATAAGCCTTGTTGGAAAATGAGAAAATGAACCTCCTATAGTATCCAACCATCCCCAAGAATTGGCGTAACTTTGTCAAGCTTGAAGGGAATGAAGGTCTGAGATTTTCCTCACCTTCTCCGGATCAACTGCTATTCTATCCTTGGAGATGATGTGCCCCAAAAGTAGACCTTCTTCACATCCAAAAATGCACTTCTTTGGGTTGAGTGATGCATTTGCCTCATCCAAGCGTTGCAAGAACTTGATTAGGTGCTCAAAGTGCTCCTTCTTGCTCCCATAGACACAAAAGTTATAAATGAATTCTCTCACAAATTTCCCAATGAAAGGTTCAAATACCTTGTTCATGAACCGTTGGAATGTGGCTGCAACATTGCAAAGCTCAAAAGGCATGACCTTGAAAGTGTTAGTTCCCCAAGGTGTGGTGAATGTGGTGAGTTGTTGATGCTCTAGTGCAATCTTGATTTGGTTATATCCACTATAACCATCTCCAAAATTGAACCTCTCATGATCTGCAACCTCCTCCAAGATCTCATCAATGAATGGCAATGGGTAGTAGTCTTTCTTGGTAATAATAGCATTGAGCTTCTTGTAATCCACACATACCCAAAGCTTGCCATTCTTCTTCTTCACAATGACAATTGGAGACACTCATTCTGAATTCTCTACCTCAAAGATAAATCCACCTCCTTGAGCTTATCAATCTCCTCCTTCACAACCAAAGATATTGGTGGGCTAATGCAACATTGTTTTTTGTGGATTGGTCTTGCATATGACTCCACCTCTATCTTGTGCTCCTCCAAGGTGATTTCCTTCAAATCCTTGTAACTAAAAGAAAAAACATGGATGAACTTGCAGAAAATCTCCTCAAATCTCACCTTCTCCTCCTTGGTAACATTTGGGCCATACTTGAGGGTAGCTAACCTTCTCTCTACCTCCTCAAGTGTCAATGGTGATTTATTTGGGTCCTTCAGAACATGTGGTTTAGGTGCAAAATCCATAGTACACAAAAGATACACATTTGAATCAGATTCAAATTCATCCTCCTCTGTGGAAGTCTTCTCTTCCATGCTTGTGTTCACACCTGAAGCTCCTTCTTCAGAATCTGATTCCCAATAATTAGAAGATGGTGTATCTGAATGTGAAGTGTTGGTGGTGTTAGTCACAGGAACTGTGACTCTATGGTTTGATGGCCCAATCCTCAAGTACCCTTTGTGCCATTGATCAGTTGTGCGTGTTGCTCTCAACCATGGCATCCCAAGAAGTAGGTCATAGCTTGAATCCTTCAAGACTTGGAAAGTCATGAGATTTTGAACTCCCATAACTGAAACTACCACTTTATGCATAACCCCTACTGGTCAAACTTGTTGCTTGTTTGCCATGCTCACCACAAATGTTGAAGGTCTTGAGGGTATCATACCCAACTTCTTCATCAACCTTTCTGACATGGCATTTACTGATGATCCTCCATCAACCAATGCATCCTTGATGTTGTGACCATTCACTCTCACATCAATCTTGGAGGCATATTCACAAGCCTCCCATGGTGCTAGCTTGGCACCTACCACTCCCATTCATACTTGAGCTTTTGCCTTCTTCTTCCTCTTGCTCCTTGTAGAACTCAAACCACCTCTAAGCTCCTTTCTCAAGGTAGGGTTCAAAGCAATCAATTGGCCCACTGTGATGTTAGCATTGTGACTACCAACATCCTCCAACACATTGTAGTTGCATTGTTGCTTTGAGATCAAGAAGTCCTCCATCCCAAACTTCTTCCTTGGAGTCTTTGTTGTTGATGGTGTTGAGGTGTGAGTGCTCCTAGTAGACATAGGAGTAAATCCTTGAGCAGAGTGAACATCCTCTACAAAACAAGCTCTCTTCTTCTCTTGTGCCAAAAGCTCCAAATTAAGACCCTTGGAGTTTGAGCCCTATCCCTTCTCATACTTGCTCTCCACCACATCTATTGTGACAACTCGGCAAATATCACTTTTGCGGTAATCAGGTAAATAAAGTTTGTTCCCGCAAAGATACGAGTCAGAAATGTCTAAATACAAAGCAAAGTAACAATCATAGTTCTTCTTGGGTTGCGTCTTTAATCTCTTAGGTAGAAACCACACCCTGAAGAGAGTAACAAGCACTGATTCTCAGTCTTGTCACAAATTAACACTCCTTAATCACAACTCCATCAATTCTTTCCAAACAATCTTAATTGTGATGATTCAGGCTCTCCTGAAAATGGCACTTCACTGCAAAACGACTTTACATCAGAACTGTGTTCCACCCCTCCATTGAAGGCACAACTTCCTCGATCAAAATTGCTTCACATCCACTTCGCACTACATTCACAAATGCAGAATACTACCAACACTACAATTCCTCTCAAATCTCTCAAGGCATTGCTCCGATTGCACTTCACTCAGGATCAAACACACAAAATGAAGATCAAGGCTGTTGAATCCAACATCCAACAAGCACACTGACTTGCACTTTGAAATTCTCCCAACACTCACAAACACAAACACAAAATTGATACTCGGAATCAAGCTTAAGCAACGATCACTACTTCACAGCACTTTGCTTTATCTATTCTCAGAAACAATGAGCATTGAACAACAATTCCCTACAAATGCCACTCTTAAATAGTGAAGAAAACGACAATTATCTTCCTAATACACCTTTTCCTAACAACTTTACAAACCTGCAGATCCGAAATGACAATGCACCTCTTCATATCTACCTATTCACATCTCAAATCAGTTACTAATCCAATCCGATGTCTAATTCTTCCTCGGCTTTCAAACTCAAACCCGAAGTAATTTTACTTCCTACAACTCTGTCCTCGGGTTTCACAATTCCTACATCTTCTACCAAATCTAACAGTTCTCTTTCCTGATCTGACATTTCACTAGCGGGTAATCTATCTAACTCCTTATCTGCTAACCCACTCTTCTCTAATGTCTCCAATGGTAACTCCAAAGACATCTGCACTCCTACTTCATCTACTTTGGGTTTTGCTCTAACATCTTTCCAAAGTTTATCTATCTCTAACTTTACTATATCTAATCTAATCGTGATATTGTCTTCGACTTCCAATATCTAATTAGCAGAGCATTCAAGTCTGTGTCCTTTGCATGTCTCCTCCTTGTCTCCTGCACCAATAATTTCAACTCGTGCTGCCTTGTCTCTTCAATACAAACACTGGCCTCTGTACTCAGCATCGCATTCATCCCAATTACGATCTCCTTCATCCTGATTATGATCTCCTTCAAATGCTCCAATCTCATCTTCCTCTCACGCTCCCAATCTGCAAGCCAATCTTCCCTATACATTGCTAACTCTACCTCAAACTCGGCTTTTACAGTTTCCTTCTTCTTCTCCTTCTACACAATCTTCTCCTCTTGATTACGAAGTAACTCTTGTAATCTCTCTTCTTCCCTTTATCTCATTGTCAACTCCCTTTGCCACAATTGCTTCTTCTCTTCTACACTCTCCATCACTCTATCAAGCTCTTGTTCCTTCTCTGCTACCCTTGCCATAGCATGTACAAATTTCTAGTCTTGAATCATCAAACTGTTGCTTCAAGATTTTGTACTCTACTACTTGTCTCTCCCTTGCTATGTCACTCTTCTTCACAAGTTCCTCTCGATAACTCGCTTCTCTCTCCAAATTCTCAATAACTTGACACTGCACTACTACATCCCCTTGCAGTACTTCCCTTTCCTCCTCGCCTCGGATTATACTCCTCTTCAACTCCGAGTTCTCTTCTTCTAGTCTTGCCAAAACCTACAACATAGTCTTCACCTCCAAACATGTCGACTGCATTCCTTTCTTCTTGTGCTCTAGCTTCACTAACAATGGGCACACAATTTCTCGCAGGTACTCCACTCCATCACTTGCACCTACTTCCACCTGCAGAGTGATCTCCTTCTTTACCACTTCTTCTCTCGATACTTGCCTTGTTCTCTGCAATTGTCGTATCGGAATAGACGCTTCACTTCCCAAACTAGCATTCTGCTCTTCCCTTCCTTTGCTTGGACCCGCTTCACACTTTGCCTTGCGTCTCGACCAAACTCCTCTCTGAATCGTAATCTTCTTCTCCTCCGGCTTGGGTACCTCGTCCTCCAACTTTGCATTATTTTCTTCTTGGAGCTCCACCCAAACTTCTTCTTCTTCTGCAGCAGGTACCGACGTCATCTCCCCACCTTCATCACTATTGCTACTCGTATCCCCACTTTGTTGCGTGAGCTCAGGTTCCTCCATGTGTTTTGAGTCTTCGGACTTGCACTTGGCTTCACCTTTTGAGTCTTCTTCTGATGACGCAATCACCACCATGCCTTTCCTCAAGTTTCCTCTCTTGGTCTTCTGAGGTCTTGTCTTCTCTACGTCTTCACCTTCTCCTTGTCGACTTCGCTTCTTCGACTTTGGAGTACTCACTCCTACCTCTGCACTCTATCCCGTCTGCGCGTAGTACTCATCAATGCTTAGGATTTGAAGAATATATTGTTGCTCCTCCATGTCGACTTTGCTTCTCAAGTCGGGATGAAAGTGAGACACCATTCTGCTACGCTCCGCCAAATTGAGCAAATTCAACCAGAGGTAGAAATGTGTTGCAAACAACACGATGTAGTGTGGAGGTGACTTATCCTGCAAATTCCACACCATCTGCCTCGTCCTCCCATGGAATCACCTCACCAAATTGATAGGTTCTCCTGCAAACATCTTATGGAAGAGCACCGCTTGGTGTTTCATCACATAAGTCGTTCTCTTCAGCTTTAGGATTGCCATGAGAGCACTCACAATCCCTCTCTTCACCGGATCTTTGTAACTCTTGACCTTATACCCATTCTTTTTTCTCTTCAAACAGAATGCATCCCTCACTTCTTGGGTTTCTTTGGCTACCTCTCCCTTCCCCAAGAACATGGCACCCTGCTCCATGCTTGCCTCTCTTCTAAGCACAATCTCCAATCCAACTCTGTCCAGCAAGCTGGATTTTCTCTTTTCCTCTCTTCCTTTGGGGCCATCAAGACACTTACTCTCAATTATCTTGGTCATGAAACCTGGAAAACTTACGTTCCAGTTCCATGCCAAGAATGTGATCCGAAGTTGACTCAAGACTTCAATTCTTGCAATCATATCTAACCTCCAAATTGCATGATTTCTCATTGCAAATTTGGAGTTCTTCTTTCCTCCTCCGATCTTTCATGCTTCCTCATTGTCTCTCAGTTTATCTCTCTCAAATTCTCCTCTACACACTAGCGCGTCTTCAAATCTAGTTCCCTTCCCACGATCTCTTGCAGGACAACTTCTCAACAGCAAAGAAAAATTGCTCGACATTGCTTCATTGTTAGCTCGATTTTTATAGAGCCGTGCCTTCTTCGTCTCTCTTCAATTCGAGTTTCTACCAAGAAACCACACCTCTTGCATGCGCATGTCACTGTCAAGTGTACTTCACGCGTATGGCCGCCGGTTTTTGAACAATCCCTTCTTGAATTTCTCACCCCAAAGAAAGGTTCTTACACTGTCTTTGCCTCGGGTTGATCTCCCCCTGATACGAAGACTTCTTACTTTGGGTTGTATGCTGACAGGGCAAGTCCAAGTACTTTGCCTTATGACTCGAATCCACGTTACATCGGGTTTCATCCCAAAGACTCTTTTCTTTGCCTTCTTCAGCCATACAGGCGCAATCCAACTTCTCTAGTTACTTCTTCTTCTCTATTTCAAAAAAAAAAAAGACGTGAGGATGATGAGTACCACCTCACCCCTTGTTTATATACTTGTGAAATAGTTACATACCAAAGTTACTAATTACCGTAGTAACTCAAGTTACTAGACTAAAAGTCAAGTAAAGTCAAAAAATAGAAAGGAATATCCATTCACATGGGCATATTCTCCTAAGCATGTGGTCTTATCTTGACCCAACCACTAAGTCAACGATTCCTTCACATGGGCTATCCTTGGACAAAAGTAAAGAAGAATCCAAAACAAAAAGGCTTGCGGGCCCAAGAGTTCTCAACTCTTTCCTCAAAGCCAAACACCTAGGAATAATACCAAGTCAACACACAAAAATCCAAAATAGTGGTGCTCATCTTTTCTACTTCCTCTAAAGCAAAGTCCCCTCTATCTTACCTATGACTAACTTTAGCCAACCATGACTAGTATAGAACCATCCTTTATCTCTATATAAATAATATCTCTTAAGTACTTGTAATACCAAGCTAAATATCACAATACCACACACATGCACAAATGTGTGTTACAGACTATGCTACCAAGACGGTCGAAGCTGAAGCAACTCGTAGAGATAATGCCAAAACTGTGGTGGAATTTTTCTTTCAAAACATCATCTCCCAATATGGGTGTCCTCTGGAATTGGTCAATGACAGAGGGACACATGTTTTGAACTTTGTGATGGAGGCATTAACCAAGTACTTCCAGATTAAACATTGGAAGATGACTCCTTATAACCCAAAAGCAAATGGCTTAACGGAAAAGGCAAATGGGTTACTTTGCAAAATTTTGAATAAGGTGACTGTCAATTATGCCTATGACTGGGATACAAAATTACCGGCCACGTTGTGGGCATATAGAACAACAAAAAAAATTACAACCAAACAAACTGCATAATTCTTGACATACAACTTGCATCCCATACTACCAGTTGAATTTGAAGTACCGACATATTGGATTCTTTGCAAAGAACGATTGTTGGAGGAAGAAAGCCAGGATCTTTGGATCCATCAACTAATGTGGTTAGAAGAGAAAATTCAAACCACAAAGGAAGTACAAGAGCAAAGGAAAGTCAGGCACGATAAGCATATCAAGCCTGTGGTTGTGCGCAAAGGAGATTTGGTTTTGTTATACGACAATCACTGAATATTTTCTCCAGGCAACTTGCATTTGAGATGGATGGGGCCTTATCAAGTTCTTCATCTTTATGAAAATGGGTCTATTCAACTTGCAGACTTGGAAGGCAATCCTCTTGCCACTTGAGTAAATAGGTGGAGAGTTCAGAGATATTGGACCATAGACTCAGAAGTCTCTAAGACACCCAAAGTCTATGTTCGTGGGGACGCTCACATTTCAGAGGGGGGGTATGTGGTACCCAAATTTTTTGTTTTTTTTTTAAATGGAGAAGAGGAAGTGTATAGAGAAGTCGGATTGTGCTTGTATGGCTGAAGAAGGTGAAGAAAAGAGTCTTTGGGATGAAACCCGAGGTAACATGGCTTTGGGTCATAAGGCAAAGTACTTGGAATTGCCCAATGAGCATACAACTCAAAGTAAGGAGACTTCGTATCGAGGGTGCTCAACCCGAGGTGAGGATAGTGTAACAACTTTCCTTTGGGGCAAGAAATTCAAGAAGGGACCATTCAAAAACCGGTGGTCATACGCGCAAAGGACACTTGACAGTGACGGGAGCATGCAAGAGGTGTGATTTCTTGGTAGAAACTTGAATTGAAGAGGACGAAGAAGGCATGACTCTATAAAAATTGGGCTAAAGACAAAGCAATGACAAGCAATTTTCCTTTGCCGTTAAGAAGTCATCCTGCAAGAGATCGTGGGAAGGGAAGTAGAGTCAAAGACGCATTGGTATGTAGAGGAGAATTTGAGGGAGCCAATCTGGGAGTCAGTAGGAAGAATAATACCCAGCCTATTGAGGAAGAAAGAAAGATGGGAGGAGGGAAGAACTCAGAATCATAGTGAGAAATCATGCAATTTGGAGGTTAGATGTGATCACAAGAATTGAAGTCTTGAGTAGACTTTGGATCACATTCTTAGGCGTAGAACTGGAATGTGAGCTTTCAAGGGTTCATGACTGAGATAATCAAGAATAGATGTCTTGATGGCCCCAAGGAAGATGGGAAGAGAGGTAATCCGGCTTGCTAGATGGAGTCGGATTGGAGATTAGTACTCGGAAGAGAAGTAGGCACAGAGCAGGGTGCCACATTCTTGGGGAAGGGAGAGGTTGCAGAAGAAACCCAAGAGGTGAGAGATGCTTTCCCTTTGAAGCGCACAAAGAATGGGTACAAAGAAGAGAGTTAGAAGGATCCTATCAAGCAAAGGGATTGTGAGTGCTCTTATCGCGATCTTAAAGCCAAAGGGAACGACTTATGTGATGAAGCACCAAGCGGTGTTCTTCCATAAGATGTTTGCAGGAGAGCCAATTAACTGAGCGAAGTGCTTTCATGGGTGAACACAATAGATGGTGTGGAATTTGCGGGATAAATCACCTCCGCATTACATTGTGCCATTTGCAGCGCATTTTTATCTAGGGCTGAACTTGCTGAATGCGGCGGAGTGCAACAAAATGGTGTCGCATTTCCACCCCGACTTGAGAAAGGAGGTTGATGTGGAGGAACAATAGTACATTCTTCAGATCAGGAGCAACGATAAGTACTACATGGAGATAGGGAAGAGTGTGCATGGGGACGTGAGTACTCTGAAGTTGAAGAAGAGGAGTCAACAAGGAGAAGGAGAAGATGTCAAGAAAACAAGACCTTGAAAGACCAGAAGGGTAAACCCAAGGAAAGGTATGGTGGTAATCACATCATCGGAGGAAGAATCAGAGGGTGAAGCCAAGTGCAAGTCTGAAGACTCGGAAAGAGAAGAAGAACCCGAGCTTACACTACAAGGTGGAGACACGAGAAGTGACAGCAACGATGGAGGAGAGAAGACATTGGTACCCACAGAAGAAGAAGAAGCCATGATGGAGATAGAGAAGGAAGGTAATGCAAAGTAAGAAGATGAAGTGCTAGAGCAAGAAGAGAGAAAAGTTACCGTTCAAAGAGGAGTTTGTTCCAAGTGAAAAGTGAAGTATGAAGCGGGTCCAAGCAAGGTAAGAGAAGAGGAGAATGCAAGCTCAAGAAGTGAAGTATCTATTCCAATACGATGGCGGTAGCTTAGAAGGTGAGTATCGAGAGAAGAAGAGGTAAAGAAGGAGATCACTCTACAAGTCAAAGTAGCCAAGAGTGAAGGAGTGGAGTACCCACGTGAGATTTTGTGTCCCTTATTGGTGAAGTTAGAACACAAGAAGAAGGAGATGCAATCCAAGTGTCCGGAGGTGAAGACAGTGTTGCAGGTGTTAGCCCGCTTGGAAGAAGAGAACTTGGAATTGAAGAAGAGTATAATCCGAGGTGAGGAGGAAAGAGAAGTACTATGAGTAGATGCAGTAGTACAGAATCAAGTGATTGAGAATTTGAAGAGAGAAGCAAGGAATCAAGAAGAACTCATAGAACAGAGTGACATAGCAAGGGAAAGACAAGTAGCTGAGTATGAAATCTTAAAGCAGCAGTTTGCTAATTTGAGATTAGAGATTATCCATGCTATAGCAAGAGTAGCCAAGAAGGAACAAGAGCTCGATAGGGTGATGGATGTAGTACACACATTTTTCATTTTGGACAAGTTTTGAAGAAGAAGTGCCTTACTGAAACCAAATTGAAAACAAATGGAGAAGAAATGAGACTAAATTTGTATTTTAATCAAGCCCGAGGAAGTCAACTTTTTGTCAAATGAGGACGGACTCAACCAGGATTGAAAGAGGGCAAACCCAAAGGAGGAATGGAAGTTACAAGTCAAGATTCTTGCGGGTGCTATATCTCAATGTTCACAAGTCCAAATCAAGCGTGCTATATTTCGTTGGAAGCATCTAGTTCAGGGCTTTCCATTCCCACAAAAATCACAAATTTTGGAGGTCTGGAGAAGAAGTTACAAGTATTTGAAGTTTTGGGAGTAGATGTTCATACTAAGTAGTGTCTTTGACTAAGTTGGTGTCTTCAGGTTGATGTCTTCAGACATTGGACTTCGGACTTGTGACTTCAGAATTTGGACTTTGGACTTCTAGTTTACACAACTTTGGGTTAGAAGGTTCTTCGCCTCAAGACGAAGATGACTATATCTGAGATAGTCGAACCTCGGAGTGCAATGAAAGTGACTTCGGGAATCTTGCTAGAGGCATTAGAGAGAGTTTGGATAGAGAAAGAATAGATAGTTAGGATACTTATGACTTCAATTTCAGTTTTGATTGAAGATGAAACAAGAATTGAAGGAGAAGTAGGAGTAGTGAATTAACCCGAAGTGCAAGATCAAACTATAAGTGTCTTTGGGTCAGTTACATGAGTGATTAGGGGAAATTGGCTTACAAATTGAAGGTGTAGATATTGTATCCATGCTTTCAATTACAATTTGTGATGAGGATATAGTAGAATAAGCAAAGGAATTGATTGTAATAAGACCCGATGTTCTACATTTAGGAGTACAAGTGTCATCGGACTTGTTATTTGACACATTAGAGAAGAGTGGGTCAGAAGATAAAGAAGTAGATAGAGTAACCTTGAGCTCAATTGTAGTTCCTAGTGTAGAAGTAGTAGAAGCAGTGAAGGGATTAGTAGTTATAGATATACCCGAAGAAGAAGAAGTAGTAGGAAGATAATCGGGTTTGGAAGCCGATGATGAGGTAGACATCGGATCGGGGTAAGTAACAATTTTGAGATAGGAAGAGGCAAATATGAAGAGATGGATTGTCAGTTTGGATCTGTAGGTACAAAGAGATGTTACGAAGCAGTGCATTAGTAGGAAGAACTGCAGTTTGCTTCAATATTTAAGGGGAGCATTTGCAATACTACGTTGTTTAGTATTCATATTGCTGAAGATAGATAAAGCGAAGTGTTGTTTTGAATGCTCGTTGCTTGAGCTTAGTTCCGATTGTCAATTTTGTATTTGTGTTTGTGAGTGTGTGGAGAATTCCAAAGTGCAAGTCAGTGTGTTTGTGGATGTCAGATTCTATAGCCTTGATCTTCATTCTATGTGTTTGATCTTAAGTGAAGGGCATCAGAGCAATGCCTTGATAAATCTGAGAGGAATTGTAGCATTTGTGAGTGCAGCACAAAGTTGCTATGAAGCAATTTCAATCAATGAAGTTGTGCCTTCAATGGAGGGGTGGAACACAATTCTGAGGCAAAATCATTCTTTGTAGTGAAGTGCCGTCTTCGGGAGAATCTGAATCATCACAATCAAGAGTTGTTTGGACAGAATTTGCTATGTTGTGATTATGAGTGTGTTGTCGTGACAAGTTGTCAAGATTGTGAGCTTGTTACTCTCTTTTGGGTGTAGTTTCTACCTGAGAGATTAAAGAAGCAATCAAGAAGAACTACAAGTTACTGTTTGACTTTGTATTTGACCAATTCTGAATTGTATCTCTGCATGAACAAACTTTACTTACCCGATTACCGCAAAAGTGATATTTGCTGGGTTGCCACAATGGAGAGCGTAGAAGAGAAGAAACAGCTGTGGCAACAAGAGTTGACAGTGCGGTATAGAGAAGAAGAGAGGTTGAGAGAGTTACTTCACAATCAGGAGGAGAAGATTGTACAGAAGTAGAAGGAGAAGGAGGCTATGAAAGCTGAGTTTGAAGCAAAATTGGCAATGTACCAAGAAGATTGGCTTGCAGATCAAGAACGGGAGAGGAAAATGAGATTGGAGCCATTAAAGGAGATCGTAATCAGGATGAATGCGATGTTGAGTATAGAGGCCAGTGTGCATATTGAAGAGACAAGGCTACATGAGTTGAAGTTGTTGGTGCAGGAGACAAGGAGGAGACATGCGAAGGACACAAACTTGAATGCTTTGTTGATCAGTCTAAGAACTCGTGTAGATAGGAAGATATTGGAAGTAGAAGACAATATCACAATTAGATTAAACTTAGTGAAATTAGAGATAGATAAAATTCAAAAGGATGTTAGAGCAAAACCCGAAGTAGATGAAGTAGGAGTGCAGATGTCTGTGGAGTAACCATTGGATATATTAGAGAAGAGTGTGGTCGGGAGATAAGGAGTTAGAAAGATTACCCACTAGTGGAATTTCAAATTAGGCAAGAGAATTGTTAGATTTGGTAGAGGAATTAGGAGTTGTGAAACCCGAGGAAAGAGTAGTAGGAAGTAAAGTTACTTTGGGTTCAAGTTTGAAAGCCGAGGAAGAAGTAGACATCGGATCGGATTAGTAACAGTTTTGAGATAGGAAGAGGCACATACAAAGAGGTGGATATGAAGAGGTGCACTATCATTTTGGATCTGCAGGTTTGTAGAGTTGTAAGGAAGAGGTACATTAGGAAGAAAACTATCATTTGCTTCACTATTTAAGAGTGGCATTTGCAGTCTTATGTTGTTCAATGCTCATAATTTCTGAGAATAGATAAAGCAAAGTGTTGTGAAGTAGTGCTTGTTGCTTGAGCTTGATTTTGTATCAACTTTGTGTTTGTGTTTGTGAGTGTTGGGAGAATTTTGAAGCGCAAGTCAATGGGCTTGTTGGATGTTGGATTTTGCAGCCTTGATCTTTACTCTGTGTGTTTGATCCTGAGTGAAGTGCAATTGGAGCAATGCCTTGACAGATCTGAGAGGAATTGTAGTGTTGGTAGTATTCTGCATTTGTGAGTGCAGCATGAAGTTGATGTGAAGCAATTTTGATCAAGGAAGTTGTGCCTTGAGTGGAGGGGTGGAACACAATTCTGAGGCAAAGTTGTTTTGCAATGAAGTGCCGTTTTTAGGAGAGCCTAAATCATCACAATCAAGATTGTTTGGAAAGAATTGAAGGTGTTGTGATTAAGGAGTGTAATTTTGTGATGAGACTGTGAATCAATGCTTGTTACTCTCTTCTTGATGTGGTTTCTACCTAAGAGACTAAAGACACAACCAAGAAGAACTGAAATTTTTACTTTGCTTTGTATTTGACCAATTCTGAATAGTATCTCTATGAGAACGAACTTTACTTACCCGATTACTGCAAAAGTGATATTTGCCGGGTTATCAAAACCAAAAGTAGTACCACTGGTGGTTGCAAGGGCTCAAAGACAGCCCGTGGTACCTATTGCCATAGCACCGGTTGTCATTAATCCAGTTGTCACCACTCCATTATAGAAAACCACCATCGTTGATTTGGTGAAAGGGATGCGAGATTTGCAAATCAAATTGGCAAGGTTGGAGGAGAAAGGAAGTGGTTCCGACACCAAAATGGGGACAAAGCAAGGGTATGTACAAAGGTGTATTTGGTGTGATGGTACTGAATACACCAGGAAGGAGTGTGGTGATTTTTCTGATACTATTCAGCAAGGAGTGGTTTTCAAGAAGGATGGGAAGATTGTGTTGAAAGACACGAGGGAAATCCTAAAAACCAACTTCGGGAAGGAAGGAATGTGGAAGTTGTTGGATGATTTCTTGTCATAACAAGCTACAACATCAGTTGGAGCCACTGCCTATGGAGTGGAGGTAGTAGAGGATGGAGAAGAAGCATTTGTGAAGCATGTAGAGATGGGAAACATGTGGAGCAATGCTTTACATACATTGGAAAAGGAGAACACCACAAGAGGAGATAGACTCTGTCAAGAGAGTGCTCTCCCACGACAAGAAGTGGTACCTTCATGGGCGGAGGTCATGGAGGGTACCTTACCTTCTGATTCTAAAAAGTTAGTAAAGGGAAAGGGGAAGGAGAAGGGTAAACCACCCACTTATAAGCTTCAATCTGATATTGAAGCAATGACCGATCTAAAAGGAGTACTAGAAGAGAGAGTACTCAACGCTAAGGTGGAGTTTACTCTTCCGGAGATCCTTGGTATTGCTAAGAAGGAGTTTCATGATGTCATCATAGACACCATCAAGCACAAGTGATAGTTGATAGGAGAGGTTGCTCTATCAAATGCTCTTGATACTACGGTAACAAAAGAAGAAGAGTTAGAGCTTGCTAGATGTTGCAACAACCGTAAAGTCAGATTTGTAGATGATGAGGGTGAAGATGGTGGGATCTCTAGTCACTGTTCTAGAGGACATTGGGCCAGAGCTACCACTAAATCCCTTGTCAAGATTGGTAGCATGATAGATCCCGTGGTTGCTCTTATTGATCACGGATCAGAAATCAACATTGTTTCCAAGGAGCTCTACAAGCGGGAAAATGGCCAATTGATACAGAGCATGGTTGAGTGATCAGGGCAGCAAAAAACACCAAGGGAGAGCTCTATGGTGCCTGCCTAGATGTAAGGGTGAAGGTTGGAGATGTAGTCACTAAACAAAATTTCTTTGTTCAAGAGACTACATCATACCCGGTGATCCTTGGGCAACCATTCATTACGGCGGTGAGGATGGAGACCAAAGTTCTTGATGATGGTTCTGCCTTTGCTTGGATCAGAAGCCAAGATGGTAAGAAAGCGGTGCAATTCCTCATTGTACCTGCAAACCATGAGCGCAATCGGGATTACTTGAGGAGTGGTTCTCTACCAAAAGTGACGGTGGAGTTCAAGGATTTTCTCCAAGTACCACTATAGGTGTCAAGAATATGGTGGTATTGTGAGCCGGCCTGTCTCTCACTCAAGATGAACCTCTGATGGCTATTATGGTAGCGCACCATGGACTAAGAAGGCAAGGAACCCCAACTCCATCATACTCCTCCAAGGCTAACACTCCAAGACTCAAGACATTGCTCACTAGAGAACTCAATGAGAGAGAGATAGTTGCAAATGAAAGGATGATGAGTACCTCCTCACCCATTGTTTATATAGTGGTGAAATAGTTACGTACCAAAGTTACTAATTACCGTAGTAACTCAAGTTACTAGACTAAAAGTCAAGTAAGGTCAAAAAGCAGAAAGGAATATCCATTCACATGGGCATATTCTCCTAAGCATGTGATGTTATCTTGACCCAACCACTAAGTCAAGGATTCCTTCACATGGGCTATCCTTGGACTAAAGAAGAATCCAAAACAAAAAGGTTTGCGGGCCCAAGAGTTCTCAACTCTTTCCTCAAAGCCAAACACCTAGGAATAATACCAAGTCAACACACTAAAATCCAAAATAGTAGTGCTCATCTTTTCTACTTCCTCTAAAGTAAGGTCCCCTCTATCTTAGCTATGACTAACTTTAGCTAACCATGACTAATATAGAATCATCCTTTATCTCTATATAAATAATAATATCTCTTAAGTACTTGTAATACCAAGCTAAATATCACAATACCACACACATGCACAAATGGGTGTTACATTTACCCCCGGACTAACTTTTCACTTTGTCCTCAAAGTGAAGGTCTCTCTACCTCCTATGGTACATCTTCAACTTATCATGGTTAATCCTATCAAAGTGTCTTCCTCCCAACTCCTTGAGATCATAGGTGTAATTGCCCCACACCTTCTCCACTATGAAAGGTCCAAAGTACTTAGGCAAAAACTTCTTTTGCACTCTCTTGAATCGAATGGAATCGAACAACATTACCCAATCACCTTCCTTGAAAGGCTCCACCTTCTTCTTGCCTTGCATCTTGTCATAGCTCTCCTTTTCTTTCCTTTGGGCTTGCTCCACTCGAACCATAGCAACTGCTCTTGCCTCTTCCAACTCCATGAGTTGATCCTTCCTTGACTTCTCTGCATCACCTCCTTGTGCTTTGTTCAATCTCCTATGAATGCTTTGGAAGGTAGGAAGATCAAAGTGAATAGGTAAGGTAGACTCAATACCATACACCAATTGAAATGAAGAATACCCGGTGGAAGTCTTCATGGTTGTCCTATACTCCCATAAAACTGCATGAATCCTCTTGTCCCAATGATGTTTAGCCCCCTCCATTTCTGCATCTATGGCCAACATCATGCACAAGGTCTGATTGGTTCTCTCAGCCAAGCCATTGGAATTTGGCTTATAGGATGTAGTTACTCTATGTGTGATAGAGAAATGTCGTAGCATGGCTGTAGTAATGCTTCATGTAAACTCTCCTCCTCTATCAGAAACCAACTCCAAAGGGCATCCAAACCTAGTGATAATGCGTTCATAAAGAAATCTCCCAACTTCATCTTCATTCTTTTCCCTCAATGGTCTAGCCTCAACCCACTTAGTAAGGTAATCAGTAACTACCACAATGTACCAATTGTTCCTTGGGGTTCTATTGAGAGGACCTACAAAATCAATTCCCCACTTCTCAAAAGGTCCTAGCAATGGAATTGATCTAAGTGGTGGAGTGGATGTAGACTTTCTAGCGAAAGCTTGACAAACATGACAAGTTTTGCAATAATCAAGACAATCCTTAAAAATCCCTCTCCAATGGTAACCTGCATCTAGAATCTTGAAAGCAGTCACCTTTCATGCAAAGTGTCCTCCACATACTAAACCTTCATGAAACTCCTTTATGAGTAGGATAGACTCTTCCTTACCCACTGCTCTTCGAAGTAGACCATCTGCTCCTTGGTGAAAAAGAATATCGTCCACCATTGTGTAAGGTCTAGATCTTGCTGCAAGGGCCTTCCTCTCCCTAGTGTGCATCCCTTCTGGATAGTTACCTTTTGTCACAAAATCCACAATCTCCTTGTACTCCATTGGAACCTCTTGAGTGACTGAGATTGTCATGAGCTCCTCATCCGGGAAGGAATCATCCATTGGCTCATCTCCATCATGATCATAGGCTCTAGATAATAAATCAGCATTTGCATGCTTCTTTCCTGGCCTATCCTCAATTGTGTAGTCATACTCAGACAAGAGTATCATCCACCTTGCTAGTCTCCCTTCAACATTAGGCTTGTTGAAGATGTACTTCAAAGCCTTGTGATCCGTGACAATTGTGGCTTTCCCTCCAATCAAGTAGTGTCTAAACTTCTTGAGACCAAAGATCATTGCCAACCCTTCTCTCTCTGTGACAGAGTAGTTCTTCTCTGCTGAAACCATCTGCCTACTAGCATAAGCTATTGGATGATCATGCCCATCTTGGTCTAATTGACTAAGAGTGCATCCTATAGCTACATTAGAAGCATAAGTGTAGAGGATGAAAGGCTTACTCTAATCAGGTTTAGCAAGAATTGGAGCTACAACAAGGGATTGCTTGAGCTCCTCAAAAGCTTTGAGAGCCTCCTTGTCTTCCAAAATCACCATGTAATCTACACCCTTCTTCATGTAGATGGTCAATGCATAAGCCTTTTTGGAAAATGAGAAGATGAACCTCCTATAGTACCCAACCATTCCCAAGAATTGGCGTAACTTTGTCAAGCTTGAAGGGAATGGAAGGTCTGAGATTTTCCTCACCTTCTCAGGATCAACTGCTATTCCATCCTTGGAGATGATGTGCCCCAAAAGTAGACCTTCTTCATATCCAAAAATGCACTTCTCTGGGTTGAGTGATGCATTTGCCTCATCCAAGCGTTGCAAGACTTTGATTAGGTGCTCAAAGTGCTACTCCTTGCTCCCATAGACACAAAAGTCATCAATGAAACCTCTCACAAATTTCCCAATGAAAGGTTCAAATACCTTGTTCATGAACCGTTGGAATGTGGCTGGAGCATTGCAAAGCCCAAAAGGCATGACCTTGAAAGCGTAAGTTCCCCAAGGTGTGGTGAATGTGGTGAGTTGTTGATGCTCTGGTGCAATCTTGATTTGGTTATATCCACTATAACCATCTCCAAAACTGTACCTCTCATGACCTGCAACCTCCTCCAAGATCTCATCAATGAATGGCAATGGGTAGTAGTCCTTCTTGGTAACAGCATTGAGCTTCTTGTAATCCACACATACCGGAAGCTTGCCATTCTTTTTCTTCACAATGACAATTGGAGACACCCATTCTGAATTCTCCACCTCAAAGATAAATCCAGTCTCCTTGAGCTTATCAATCTCCTCCTTCACAACCAAAGATATTGGTGGGCTAATGCGACGTTGCTTTTGGCGGATTGGTCTTGCATGTGACTCCACCTCTATCTTGTGCTCCTCCAAGGTGACTTCCTTCAAATCCTTGTAACTAAAAGCAAACACATGGATGAACTTGCGGAAAATCTCCTCAAATCTCACCTTCTCCTCCTTGGTAACATTTGGGCCATACTTGAGGGTAGCTAACCTTCTCTCTACCTCCTCAAGTGTCAATGGTGATTTGTCTAGGTCCTTCAAAACCTCTGGCTTAGGTGCAAAGTCCATAGCACACAAGGGATACACATCTGAATCAGATTCAGATTCATCCTCCTCCGTTGAAGTCTCCTCTTCCATGCTTGTGTCCACACCTGAAGCTCCTTCTTCAGAATCTGATTCCCAATAATCAGAAGATGGGGTATCTGAATGTGAAGTGTTGGTGGTGTTAGTCACAAGAACAGTGACTCTATGGTTTGATGGCCCAATCCTCAAGTACCCTTTGTGCCATCGATCAGTTGTGCGTGCTGCTCTCAACCATGGCCTCCCAAGAAGTAAGTCATAGCTTGAATCCTTCAAGACTTGGAAAGTCATGAGATTTTGAACTCCCATAACTGAAACTACCACCTTATCCATCACCCCTACTGGTCAAACTTGTTGCTTGTTTGCTATGCTCACCACAAATGTTGAAGGTCTTGAGGGTATCATACCCAACTTCTTCATCAACCTTTCTGACATGGCATTCATTGCTGATCCTCCATCAACCAATGCATCCTTGATGTTGTGACCATTCACTCTCACATTAATCTTGGAGGCATATTCATAAGCCTCCCATGGTGCTGGCTTGGCATCCACCACCCCCATTGATATTGGAACTTTTGCCTTCTTCTTCTTCTTGCTCCTTGTAGAACTCAAACCACCTCTAAGCTCCTTTCTCAAGGTAGGGTTCAAAGCAATTGGCCCACTGTGATGTTAGCCTTGTGACTACCAACATCCTCCAACACATTGTAGTTCCATTGTTGCTTTGAGATCAAGAAGTCCTCCATCCCCAACTTCTTCCTTGGAGTCTTTGTTGTTGATGGTGTTGAGGTGCGAGTGCCCCTAGTAGACATAGGAGTATCCTTGCTTGAAGTAAATCCTTGAGAAGAGTGAACATCCTCTGCAAAACGAGCTCTCTTCTTCTCTTGTGCCAAAAGCTCCAAATTAAGACCCTTGGAGTTTGAGCACTCTCCCTTCTCATACTTGCTCTCAACCACATCTATGGATGCTATTCCCTTACCTTTGTTGGGATTAGGAGCCACTTGGGTTTCACTACCTCCCTCTTTCCCTCTATTGGCTCCCTCATAACCCCTTCCTCCATGGTAAGTGGAATTTGGGCAATTCCTTTGGATATGGCCTCTTCCTCCACAACCAAAACAATTTCTATCATTGAAATTGTTGGCTGGTTGGCCTCCTCTATATAGATAGTTTCCATAACTCCTAGGCCCTCTCCCTACATTCTGATCCACCTCTCTCTTCTCCCATAGTTGCACCACATTGATCTTGAGATCCGCAAGTTGTTCTGTGATGGTTTGGAGTGGATCTTTTGGTGGAGGTGCAAGAACTGGAGCAACTACTACTTGTGGTGCAACCCTTGTCACCAAAGTATCAGAAGTTCCACCATACTTGTAGCCTTGAGGAGGATGCACAACCTCCTTCACCACCAAATCACTCTCATCCCCTTCCAAACTCTCCTCGATAGGAATTGTGATCTTGATAGCTTCAACCTTGGAAGAAGATTTCTCATATCTCACCTTGCTTCTAATTTGTGGTCTCAACCCTCCCACAAAATTCTTGGTGAGCATGGCCCCTATGCCAATCATTGTAGTCTCCACATCATCCCCACCCTTCCTCAACACTATGCAAAATCTGGACTCCAATTTTTCCACTCTTTCCACATAGACTCTCACTTTCTCTCCATCTCCTTGCTTGAGAAATATAACCTCACTCATCAATCTCTCATAACTCTCATCAGGAAGAAAGTTCTCAATGAGTGCTGAAGTCAAAGTCTCCCAAGACTCCTCTTCCCCCTCTCTCCTCTCTCTCTTTTGGTATTCTGACTCATACCATGTAAGTGCTGCATCCTCAAAGAAATTTGGTAATAATGAGGCCCACTCATTCTTCCTCCTCTCATTGTTTCCTATGCAAGCTCTCTTGAAGTCTCTCACAAATGCCTCCACATCTTCTCCATCCTTGCCAAAGAAAACCGGAAGTTTCCCCATCTTAACCCCTCACTATCTTTCTTTTCTCTCAATTTTTTTTTCTCTTTTCTTTTCTCTCACTCTATTACTAATAGAGTATATACATGACTAACACCATCTGAGAATAATCCACTCTAGGGAACACAAAAGGTTCAGGTTGCTCCAAGATTTCTATAGCAACATCAAATCCTAGAGTGCATATTAATCTAACTCTCATGGATAGTTTATCCATAAGTTGAAAGATTATCTCCATCACTAATCTTGAGAACTAGCTGATGAAGGTGGTAGTATTTCTGTAGCTGTACTAAGACTCTCTCCAAGATCCTTCACCAAAGTTTCCAAAAGTGCTTGTACTCCACTACACTCATGTCCTTTTGGAAGTCCTTCAACTCCACAAACCTCACACAACTCCTTGGTATTAGATCTCCTCCCTCCCAATCTTGGTGAAGAAGGTCCAACATGCAAACCCAAGTCAAGTAAGCCTCTCCTTTCCCTCAATCTCTTGCTCTCAAAGGTCAATGGACATGAACTTGCTTTATGTCCCTTCTCTCCACTTAGAAAGCACTTAGACTCACTCTTTCCTCCAAGTGGTGTAGGTTTTTGGATCCTCTCAACACTCTCTTCAAATTCTATTGTAAACTCTCTTTTCCTCAAATCCACCCCTACAATCACCTCAAACCCTTGGGGAACCTTGCATAATCTCAATTTCCACTCTTGATGGCCCTCCATGTTCCCAAGATGAATCTAAACACTCAAACATGCTTTTTGTTGATCTCAAAATTCTCATGCATGAGATCTCCACTCTGCAGAATTGACCCTTCCTCACAATGTCACTCAAATCTCCCAACCAATATATCACAGTCCTCTGAAATTTTGCACACTTGATAAAAACTCTAGGGAGTCCCTGCCTGGAAAATTTCAGATCTTTCCATCTGGCCATTTGGCCTAGACATCTTTCTATTCAACACCCATATTTCAGATTTGGTCTGAAAACCACCCCCCTCACTTTAAAAACTCATTACTCTGTGCGCAAGAACGATCTCTCTCTAATTTTTGTGGCAGCAGGTAGGATACAATGCACTGAATTTTCTTCAAAATTTTCAGGACTATGCATTGAAAATTGAAGAAATGGCAGATTCTGTACAATTTTCCAGAGAGCATGTAGTTGCTGGAGCACTTTACCCTATCAACTTTCAAAAGTTCTAGCCCAGTGCGCATAGAAGCTCTCACAATAATTTTAAGTGTGATAACTGAAAGATAACCCAAGCTATCATGTGTAGAAATCTCAAGTCCAGATCTCAAACTTGAGATTTTGCCCAAAATCACCTTAATCCCCAAAATCTGCAATCCACCTCACACAATCTCTCCAATTCCTCTCATGTGTACAAGATGTACAAAATCACCTCAAAGACATCATAATGAACTACAAGGTATACAAATGGATCTTGGTTCTCTAACATAAGTTCAGCCCTCTCCTCTCCTAATGTTCTCTCCAAGTGAACTCTCATAGCCTCCTTCTGCCTAATGTAGAATTGGACGCGGAACATTATTTTGCCTTCTAGAGAGGTCCCGGCAACGGAACCAAAAATGTGAGCCGGCCTGTCTCTCACTCAGGATGAACCTCTGATGGCTATTATGGTAGCGCACCATGGACTAAGAAGGCAAGGAACCCCAACTCCATCATACTCCTCCAAGGCTAACACTCCAAGACTCAAGACATTGCTCACTAGAGAACTCAATGAGAGAGAGATAGTTGCAAATAAAAGGATGATGAGTACCTCCTCACCCGTTGTTTATATAGTGGTGAAATAGTTACGTACCAAAGTTACTAATTACCGTAGTAACTCAAGTTACTAGACTAAAAGTCAAGTAAGGTCAAAAAGTAGAAAGGAATATCCATTCACATGGGCATATTCTCCTAAGCATGTGATCTTATCTTGACCCAACCACTAAGTCAAGGATTCCTTCACATGGGCTATCCTTGGACTAAAGAAGAATCCAAAACAAAAAGGTTTGCGGGCCCAAGAGTTCTCAACTCTTTCCTCAAAGCCAAACACCTAGGAATAATACCAAGTCAACACACTAAAATCCAAAATAGTAGTGCTCATCTTTTCTACTTCCTCTAAAGTAAGGTCCCCTCTATCTTAGCTATGACTAACTTTAGCTAACCATGACTAATATAGAATCATCCTTTATCTCTATATAAATAATATCTCTTAAGTACTTGTAATACCAAGCTAAATATCACAATACCACACACATGCACAAACGGGTGTCACAAGTCCACTTCTATTTCCCCTTCCCCGATCACCTGCAAGATGGCTCCTCAACGGCAAAGGAAAATTGCTTGACATTTTGTCGTTGCAGTTTCAATTTTTATAGAGTTGCGCTTCTTCATCTTCCGTTACTTCAAGTTCCTACCGAGAAATCACACCTCCAACATGCATCTGTCACTGTCAATCAACCTACGCGCGTATGAGCCGCCAGTTTTCAAACGGCCCTTTCTTGAATTTCTTGCCCCGACAAAAGGTAGTTAGACTGTCTTTGCCTTAGGTTGAGCTCCCCCCGATCCGAAGACAATTTACTTTGGGTTGTATGCTGACAAGGCATTTCTGAATACTTCACCTTATGACCTGAAGTCACTTTACTTCGGGTTTCATCCCGAAGACTCTTTTCTTTGCCTTCTTCGGCCATACAGGTGCAATCCGACTTCTCTATACACTTCTTCTCCTTTATTCTGAAAAAAACAAAAAATGTGGGCACCACAGCAATATATTTGTTGGGAGATCTACACTCTGGTTAAGACCAGTTCCAAATTGCTGAAGGGAGTAGAGATGTTACCACAATGAGGACACCCTTGGGATTGATGAGGATGTGCATGTTACCACAAGGAGCAACAAATTTTGTTGCACATATCATGAACAGGATGAATAAGGTTCTTAAGGATTTCATTCCGGAGAAGACAATGCCTTTTATGGATGATATTCCAATAAAAGGGTGTAAAGAAGAAGAGAAGGATGAAGTATTGGATCAGAGGGGGTGCTGCAAGTTTGTATCTGATCACATTTCAGATTGTGATCAGATCCTATCACGGCTTGAGGAAGTTCATTTAACGTTATCGGGTGCTAAATCCAAGTTCGGTGTTGAAGAGGTGGTCATTGTTGGGCATTTATGAGGATGGTTTGGTTGCAAACCTGATCCAAGCAAGGTAAATGCAATTCAGCAAATGAAGGACACATGAAACTCACCAACAGAAGTAAGGAGATTCTTGGGAGTTTGCGTGTTTTATCATGTATGGATTTTGCACTTTGCCCATGAAGCAGATCCTCTCTATGGTTTATTACGGAAATGTCAAAAGTTTAAGTGGGAAGAGAGATACACAAAAGTGGATTAGAAGCTGAAACTATTGTTGTCCTCTCCACCTATACTACAAAGGATCAGCTATGAGAACAACAAGCTCGTAATACTCACGGTTGATACTAGTCCCATAGCTATCGGTTGGGCGGTAGGGCAAGATGATGAAGAGGGGAACTGATACGCTGTATGTTTTGGGGCAAAAGTCCTGAGTGAATGCCAAAAAGTATACCCTCAGGTTAAACAAAAGCTATGGGGAGTGGTTACAGTGATGAAATCTGAGAAGGACTACCTGATTGGTGCACCGGTTATAGTGGAGACGAATTGTTTGCCACTATTGGGGATGATTACAAATTGTAATACCCCAGACATTGCAATGCTTAGGTGGATAGCATACATCAAATCCCTGAATCCTGATTTCCTACACATAGCAGGCAAGGATAATCCTATAGCAGATATGCTATCTTGGGCGAAGTATCAAGATGAGGAGTTGATGATTGACGATACCAAAGCTATAGGTACTACCTTCTTTTCAAGGGCTCAAGTAGGAGAGTATGAGCATCCCAAGTTCTTTATGTGAGGAGCTCTTTGACGGAGAATAGTTGGATATCGGGCGTTGCCTTAGCTCCTTGACCAAGCAACCAAAATGGAATGACGCTTTGTACAAACAATTGAGGCGGAAAGCATACAACTACCTTTTGGAAGGGGGTTATTTGTGGAAGAAAGCTAAACAGAGTGGCGAGCCTCTTCACAACGGGTTGTGTGCAAGGTGGAGACAAGAGAGCTACTGGTTAGAGAATTCCATGAGAGCTTGTGGGCTGGACATAGGGGTATTTATGCTTCCTTTACCAAACTGAAGGAAAGGTACTGGTGGCGTAATATGTACAAAGATGTAGTTTGGTTTGTGGAGATGTGTAAAATCTGCCAAACATACTCAGATATTCAACATAGAGATGGATTACATCCTACCTATCCGCTTGCAATGCATTTCAAGTGGGTGGTGGATCTAGTTCCTATGCCAGTTGGGATATGGCAGATGCGGTACTTGGTTTTGGCACAAGAGGATTTGTCTAACTAGGCAGAAGGACAAGCCTTGAGGACCAAAACCAGTGAGGGAATTTGCAGATTTCTGTTGGAGGACGTGGTTTGTAAATATGGGTGTGTGGGAAAAATTACAGCAGATCAAGGAGAGCTGAATACACAAGAATCCAAGGCTTTCTTTGAGAGGTGTGGAGTCAAATTGTTTCTTACAATTGCTCACAACCCAGAGGGAAATGCCAAGAGTGAGCAAGGTCATCCACCCATTGTGAAAGCCATTGTGCGAGCATGCCAAGGGAGAGTGAAAGAGTGGCCAAGGCTCTTACCTTTTGCTCTATGGGCAGATTGCACCACTCATAGTTCAGTTACTGGTTACATGCCCGCAGAGTTGATACATGGGCAGAAACCAATTATGCCTATTGAGGAGCAAATACTCACTTGGAGTGTCCTACGTTGGGAAGATCACATATCTAGGGAGGAGCTTCTAGCACTCAGGATTCACCAATTGGAGAAAAGGCCAGAGGATGTGGAGTTGGCAATTGAGAGGCTTAAGAAAGCATGCCTTGGGAACAAGGACAGATTTGACAAATGCCACCCCTTGAGGCCAAGAGATGTTAGAGAAGGAGATTGGGTACTAGTCTACAACAATAGTCTAGATAACCAGCATAACGCTATGATAAAATTTTCAAAGCGTTGGTTTTGATCGTATGTGGTTGTTAGTGTGTTGGATAATGCTACTTACTCTCTTTGCAAGTTGGATGGATGCAAACTCAAGGTCCAAATTGTTGGCAAGTGTGTCAAGCTCTTCAAACATTGAGAAGGAAGTTGGAACACGAATGAAGTCAACAAAGAGTTGGATCTCTTTCAATTCCAAGATGAGGATCTACTATTAGAGGATGATGAGTCTCATCAATAAGATGAGGAAGTAGTATGAATCCAACAACAATGTACACTCTGATCAGTTTGTGCATATTGGAGGATGCACACGTTTAGAGGGGGTGGATGTCATATTGTGGTTTGCATAGGTCATAAAATAGTGACTTATCATAGTTTATCTCCACATTAGTGGGGTAGGTTGTATGCTAGATCCAACAAATGAGATGTTGCAATGTGAGCCATCTATGTACATGTGTGTGATTGGCCACGTGGGTTACAACCTTATCAAGTTTGAGGGCTCTAATGAATAAAGATGAGGGTGAGATGGTGTGTTGTAGTTTGGAGAGACTCAAGGGGAGAAGGACGTTGAGAGTGAGAGTTGTAGCAAAGAGCGAGTGTTAGAGCATTGTATGAAGCATTCAAGCATGAGATGTCCCATGCTCCCAATCTGCCACTCTTGAATCCTTTTCTCATCAAGCTTCAGATTTTACACCGTGGCGATTGACGAGATTGGTTGGTGGCACGTTTTGGGGTGGTATTTGTGGAGTCAGTGATGGGAAACCTAAATCTTATCATCCTTCCGGTGCTTACTTATGAAAATGTATGGGATTTGACAATATATGTTCTTCTATAGTTGGGGAATGCCTAAATTTTTGCTCATAAACTTCAAGGTGGAGTTGTGTGGTCCATTTGTCAAAAGTAAAAAGACTAAAGGACAAATGTGCAAGAGCTTGGGTCCCAAGAGAGAAGGCTGGAGTTTTTCAACCATTGTGGGAGTTTAAGGAGACCATTTGGGGAAAAAAACAACATGGCTGGAGAGAAGAGATGACAAGCTATAATCTAAAGAGAGAAATTACACAATTTGAGCTAATTTTGAGAGGGATATGATTGATTGAATCAAGGGGGGTGAAATTCATACCCATGAGCACAAAGTAGTCAATTGAGGGAGATTCTTGAGACACTCTTGCTATCTGTCAAAGGGGTTGAAGTTAACACAAAGTTCTTACAGTACTGAGCACAAGAAATTTGAGTTTTGCATCAATCTCAATTCAGATCTGGTTGATTGAAGTTGAAGCTCTTGAGGTGTAAGGTGTTATAGATGAGCTAATGACCAGGTTTTGAGTTTTGGTCACTCTCAAATTTATGGTTTGAGTTTCCTTATGAAAATTTCCAGAGTTGTTGGTGGATAGGGTTTTCACCTTTGTGCAAAGGTTTTATGTGAATTGTTGAAATAGAGAAATCAAGGTCTTGGATCAAGTATACTTGGGTCTGTAGAGCTCACAAGTTAGCCCGGCTCAGGAATTGATCCACAACTAGGGACTAGGGTTGGATTAGGCTACCAAAATTTTCAGGAGTTTAGACAAAAACACAACCAGCTATTGTCAAAAATTTAGTTGGTTTTAGGTCTATAACAAGTGAGATCTGATGCAAAACATCTGATAATACTATCATAAGCTTCGTAGAGCAATTTTATCTTTCATCTTGATTGGATATCAATTCTCCTATCTTGTGACTATGATTGAGAGTTTCAGGTTGCCAGAGTGTTGGTGAGGATCAAGTGTATTTCTAAATCAGAAATCTGGGGAAAATTTGCCAAGAACCAGGAGCAAACCCTAAAAAGAGGATTTTGAAATTAGGGTGCAATTGCAAAAAACCTGGCCAACTTTGAGAGCTAGTCAGGCAAGTTGTAGTGATCTGATTGAAGTGTATTTTATATAATTGGAAAGCTTATCTCATAGGCTTTCCATTGAATTCTAGATCACTTGAATCCAAGCTATATAGAAACAATTATTTTTATATGAGCTATGCATAGTTTTCCCCATCAAAAAGACACATAAAATCCCCACATGGAGTTGAAATTTGTTGAGATCTGAAGCACAAATGGGAGGAGGCTTGGAGGACAAGTTGAAATGAGCTTGATGATAGAGCAAGAAGGCTCTGAAGCTCTTTCTTCACGAAAAGTACAAAGAGTTGCTATCGTATTCTTGTGATTGGATCCTCTTTGTGCTTGTATGCTTGTTTGTACGCCTCGTTGGCTTGGATTGGTGTGCGGACATTGCACTTAGATAATTTCCTTCTATGAGTTTTGTGTATTTCTCCTTGGTAATGTTGGAAGTGATGACCAGTAGACAAGGAGTGCATGTTGTGATAACAGGTTAGGTTGCCCGGTACTACCCTTCTCGATAGCAAGAATATTAGTTACGAGAAAGGAGTGTTCCGGCGATAGGGTCACATGTGTGTTCAGTCAAGTCATTACGGGTTTACCTCTAGCCTCTTATTTGTAGTCTCCATAGCTAGGCACCCTGTGTGTTTCCAAAGAGAGAAAAGAAAAAGTATGACAACGTATTTTGACTTCTTGCAGTAAAATTTCCATTGTGTTAGTCAGCTTAGGACTTCTTGCACGTGATTCACGTGCTCTGCCTCTATCTTGTTAAAGATTAAAATATTATCCAATAACAACACCATTTACTATTCCAATAGTTTATCAAACACCCAATGCATCTGATCCATGACGATTGTTGGAGCATTAGTGAGCTTGAAAGGTAGAATTCTCCACTCAAAATGCCAATACCTTGAATAAAAGGCAGTCTTTTGCACATCTTCCCTATCAATGGGGATTTTCCAATAGCCACTACAATTATTCACCTTGGAGAAGTATCGTGCTCCTCTCAATTGATCAAACAAGTCATGGATCCGAGGCAAGGGATATACATTCTTCATTGTTTGCTTATAAGCCCATGGTAATCAGTATAGAAATGAAGTCCTCCATCCTTCTTTGGAACGAATAGTACCAGTGCTTCCCAAGAAGAGGTACTATGTCATATGAAGTCCTTCTCTAACAACTTTGTAAGTGTTGTTTGTAGCTCCTCCAACTCCTTTGGTGAGAGCTAATAGATTGGTCTACTCATTGGAGTACTCTTTGGCAATAACTCAATCTTGAACGGCACACCACAATTAGAAGGTAATCCCTTCAGTAGATCATCTGGAAACACATCTGCAAACTCCTAGACTATCTAATCAACCATTGCTTGATGAGGCTCTTGGCCCTCCTCAGATTGTCCTTGTGCAATCAACTTGACTCCACATTGTGAAAATAGACTTGTCTTCCTCCAAAGCTTGCTCTATAGTTGCTTCAATAACAAACTTCCCATCTAGGGACTCATCTCTCTTCAAGGCTTGCTCCATGGCTGCCTACTTGGCAAACTTCTCATCTTGGGACTCATCTCCCTTCAAGGCTTGCTCTATAGCTATCTTCTTGACAAACTTCCTACCTTGGGATTGACTAATTTTAGGTGTCTTACTCAGAGGTGTGAGGTAACCTAATAAAAAATTCCTACCTTGGTGTTATACTTGAATTTGTTGTCCGGTCCAATCAAATTGAACCTTATGATATTCAAGCCAAGGTAGGCCTAGAATGACATCATAGTGTAGAGTTGCCACTACAAACCTCATACATTCTAAATACTCCTTCCCAATCTTGAAGGTAACAAGATGCAAGGTATAAAATGTAGAACCCTTTCTACCATCCGCCACCATCAATCTACTTCTTATTACTGGCTTGATAGGAATACTTGATTCTTTTGCTACTTGCATAGACATGCAATTCTCCAAACTTCCAAAATCAACCAAAATCCTACAATGTTGATTAGATATCATACCTTGCAAGTGAAGCAAACTTGCAAAGGTTGAGCCTTCAATCCCATTGGAACTAACCAAGCTCCCAATAAGCGGCTCAAAATCTCCTATTGGGTTTCCTTGTTTCCTTGATCATTCTGCTCCACAAACTCCATCTGGGTAACTTGTTGAGGTCGCCCATTCTTGAGTGGACATTCATCAATACAATGTCCCAATTAGTGACAATAAAAACAACCACATTTTGCTGTAGTTTTTCTCTATCTATAGTGGTCTTCATTGAATGGCATAAATCTCCATTGGTGTCGGCTCTTCCACTTGTGTGTAGTGTATGGGTGGGTCTATGGAGGTCAAGGTCTATAACACCTATTTGTGCATGTGTGTGGTATTGTGATATTTAGTTTGGTATTACAAGTACTTGAGAGATATAATTATATAAAGATAAATGATGGTTTTACATTAGTCATGATTAGCTAAATTTAGTCATAGCTAAGATAAAGGGGACCTTACTTTAGAGGAAATTGAGAAGATGAACACCACTATTTTGGATTCTAGTGTGTTGACTTGGTATTATTCCTAAGTGTTTGGCTTTGAGGAAAGAGTTGAGAACTCTTGGGCCCACAAGCCTTTTTTTTAATTCTTCTATAGTCCAAGGATAGCCCATGTAAAGGAATCCTTGACTTAGTGGTTGGGTCAAGATAAGATCACATGCTAGTGGAATATGCCCATGTGAATTGATATTTCTTTCTATTTTTTGACTTTACTTGACTTTAGCCTAGTAACTTGAGTTACTCCAGTAATTAGTAACTTTGGTGTGTAACTATTTCACAAGTGTATAAAAAAGGGGCGAGGAGGTACTCACCATCCTCTCATTTGCAACTATCTCTCTTTGATTGAGTTCTCTAGTGAGCAATGTCTTGAGTCTTGGAGTGTTAGCCTTGGAAGAGTATGATGGAGTTGGGGTTCCTTGCTTTCTTAGTTCATGGTGTGCTACCTTAATAGCCATCAAAGGTTCATCCTGAGTGAGAGACAGGGTGGCTCATATTTTTGGTTCCATTGCGGGGACCCTCTAGAAGGCAAGGTAATATTTTGCGTACAATTCTATATTAGATATAAGGAGGCTATGAGAGCTCACTTGGAAAGAACTTTAGGGGAGAGGAGAGTGCTGAACTTATGTTAGAGAATTTGGACCCATTTGTTTACCCTATATTGCATTATGATGTATTTGAGCTGCTTTTGCACATCTTGTACACTTGAGAGGATTTGGAGAGATTGTGTGAGGTGGATTGCAGATTTTGGGGATTAAGGTGATTTTGGGCAAAATCTCAAGTTTGGGATCTATATTTGAAATTTTTACATATGATAGCTTGGATTATCCTTCAATTAGCACACTTGAAATTATTGTGAGAGCTGGTATGCGCACTAGGCTAGAATTTTTTTAAGTTGATAGGGTAAACTACTCCCGTAATTGCATGCTCTCTGGAAAATTGTACATAGTCTGCCATTTCTTCAATTTTTAGTAGATCACAATGAAACTTTCCAAGAAAATTCAGTGCATTTTATCCTATTTGTTGACACAAAAATTAGATAGAGATCATTCTTAAGCAGAGAGTTATAAGTTTTTAAAGTGAGGAGGGTGGTTTTCAGACCAAATCTGAAATATGTGTGATGAATAGAAAGGTATCTAGGCCAAATGGCTTGATGAAAAGATTTAGTGAGAGTTTGTTCAAGTAAAGTTCATTCTTGTAGAGATATTAGTCAGAATTGGTCAAATACAAAGCAAAGTAACAATTTCAGTTCTTCTTGAGTTCCTCTTTAGTCTCTTAGGTAGAAACCACACCTAGAAGAGAGTAACAAGCACGGACTCATAGTCTTGTCACAATTTCACACTCCTTAATCACAACACCTTTAATTCTTTCCAAAAAATCTTGATTGTGATGATTTAGGCTCTCTCAAAAATGGCACTTCACTGCAAAACGACTTTGCGGTAGAATTGCATTCTACCCCTCCATTGAAGGCACAACTTTCTTGATCAAAACTGCTTCACATCAACTTTGCACCGCACTCCAAAATGCAGAATACTACCAACACTACAATTCCTCTCAGATCTGTCAAGGCATTGCTTCGATTGCACTTCACTCAGGATCAAACACATAGAATGGAGATCAAGGCTGCGGAATCCAACATCCAACAAGGACACTGACTTGCACTTTGAATTTCTCCCAACACTCACAAACACAAACACAATGTTGATACTCAGAATCAAGCTCAAGCGATGAGCACTACTTCACAACACTTTGCTTTCTCTATTCTTAGAAATAATGAGTATTGAAAAACATAATACTGTGATTGCCACTCTTAAATAGTGAAACAAATGACAGTTCTAACAAAAATACTGCTCTACAAAAACTCTTCTAACCTATAGATCCAAAATGACAATGCACCTCTTCATATCTGCCTCTTCAAATCTCAAAACTGTTACTAATCTGATCTGATGTCCACCTCGTCATTGGCTTTCAAACTCGATGATCTCTCTATAACTACTCCTAACTCTTCTATTTTTACAATTTCTTCACTACAATCTACATTGAGGTCATGGGTAATCTATCTACTTCCTTATCTCCCAACTCACTCTTCTCTAAAGTTTTAGAGCACAACTACAAAGACACTTGAACTCCTACTTCTACAACTTTGGATCTTTGTACTTCTTCTACCTCACTACAAAGTTTAGCTTACTATGTCCTGGAACACCCATTTGTGCATGTGTGTGGTATTGTGATATTTAGCTTGGTATTACAAGTACTTAAGAGATATTATTTATATAGAGATAAAGGATGGTTCTATATTAGTCATGGTTAGCTAAAGTTAGTCATAGCTAAGATAGATGGGACCTTACTTTAGAGGAAGTAGAAAAGATGAGCACCACTATTTTGGATTTTAGTGTGTTGACTTGGTATTATTCCTAGGTGTTTGGCTTTGAGGAAAGAGTTGAGAACTCTTGGGCCCGCAAGCCTTTTTGTTTTGGATTCTTCTTTAGTCCAAGGATAGCCCATGTGAAGGAATCCTTGACTTAGTGGTTGGGTCAAGATAAGACCACATGCTTAGGGGAATATGCCCATGCGAAGGGATATTCCTTTCTACTTTTTGACTTGACTTGACTTTTAGTCTAGTAACTTGAGTTACTCCGGTAATTAGTAACTTTGGTACGTAACTATTTCACAAGTATATAAACAAGGGGTGAGGAGGTACTCATCATCCTTTCATTTGCAACTATCTCTCTCTCATTGAGTTCTCTAGTGAGCAATGTCTTGAGTCTTGGAGTGTTAGCCTTGGAGGAGTATGATGGAGTTTGGGTTCCTTGCCTTCTTAGTCCATGGTGCGCTACCATAATAGCCATCAGAGGTTCATCTTGAGTGAGAGACAGGCCGGCTCACAGTCCCAACAAGATCTAGTCTGAGTCACACATTGTCTCCCACATCTAACATCTTCCTATCTACACGATCTTGCAAACAAATTAAGAGATTATTCAACTCTGTGTCCTTTGTCTTCCTCTTGCCCATCTTCTGCACTAATAACTTCAGCTCATGCAATCTTGCCTCTTCAAGTTAACATTCAACTTCCGTGCTTAGCATGGCCTTGATTTGATTGACGACACCTTCTACTTCATTAGCTTCTTATACAAGTGTAAGCTTCTCCTTCTTCCTTTCTTCCTCCAATTCATTGCAATACATCTGGAGCTCATTTTCAAATTCAGCCTTCAATGCCTCCTTCTCCTACCGATTCATAGAGAGTTGCTCCTCTGCTACTTGCACCAATCCTTGCAACCAATCTTCTTCTCTACTGCGCTCTACTAGCTCTCATTGCCAAGGTTGATCTTTCTCCGCTGCCTTCTTCTTGAGACTCTCCAACTCTTGCTCCATCACCGCAGTAATTGCTTTGGAATGTATCAACTCTACATGCGCATTTGCAAGGTCTCCTTTCAACACTGCAACCATCATAGTCATCTCCTTTGCTTCCTTGTGACTCTTTACTAATCCTTCCCTTGTCACCTCAAAGTGCTTTCTCCAAAGAACCTCCTCAACCCAAAGTTCTTTGACTTCCATCTTTACCCTCATCAACTAACTCCGCAGCAACAATGTTTCTTCACTCCAGGTCTTTACTATTGCTAATTCATCCGGCACCTCAAGATTGGCACTTACCATCTCCATCTTCTTTTGCTGCAACATCATCAACAACGGATGTGACAACCCGGCAAATATCACTTTTGCAGTAATCGGGTAAGTAAAGTTCATTCCCGCATAGATACGAGTCAAAAATGTCCAAATACAAAGTCAAAGTAACAATTTAGTTCTTCTTGGTTGCGTCTTTAATCTCTCAGGTAGAAACCACACCCAGAACAGAGTAACAAACACTGATTCGTAGTCTTGTCACAACGTAACACTCCATAATCACAACTCCATCAAATCTTTCCAAACAATCTTGATTGTGATGATTCAGGCTCTCCCAAAAATAACACTTCACTGCAAAACGACTTTGCCTCAGAATTGTGTTCCACCCCTCCACTGAAGGCACAACTTCCTCGATCAAAATTGCTTCACATCAACTTCGCACTGCACTCACAAATGCAGAATACTACCAACACTACAATTCCTCTCAAATTTGTCAAGGCATCGCTCCGGTTGCACTTCACTCAAGATCAAACACACAAAATGAAGATCAAGGTTGTGGAATCCAACATCCAACAAACACACTGACTTGCACTTTGAATTTCTCCAAACACTCACAAACACAATTGCAAAGTTGATACTTGGAATCAAGCTCAAGCGACGAGCACTGCTTCACAGCACTTTGCTTTATCTATTCTCAGAAATAATGAGTACTGAACAACATGATACTGCGAATGCCACTCTTAAATAGTGAAGCAATCGACAATTCTAACAACTATACCGTTTCTACAACAACTGTTCTAACCTGCAGATCCAAAATGACAATGCACCTCTTCATATCTGCCTCTTCAAATCTCAAATCTATTACAACTCCGATCCAATGTCTACTTCTTCTTTGGCTTTCAAACCCGAACCCGAAGTAATCTTACTTCCTACTACTCTTTCCTCGGGTTTCACAACTCCTAATTCCTCCACTAATTCTAACATTTCTCCTTCTTGATATGAAATTCCTATCATAGTTAAGCCTTCTAAATCTCTATCTCCCGACTTACTCTTCTCTAAAGTGTCAAATGTCAAATCCAAAGACACCTGCACTCCTATCTCTCTTACTTCGGGTCTAACTATTCTCAATTTTTTTGCTAATTCTACTATATCCTCATCAAGAATTGTAATTGAAAGCATGAATACACTATCTACACTTTTGATCTGTAACCCACTTTCCCCTAATCACTCATGTTACTGACCCGAAGACACTTATTGTTGGATCCTGCACTTTGGGTTTATTCATACTGTTATTTCTCTTCTAATTTTCTCTTATCTTCAATCAGAATTGAAATTGAAGTCATGGGTATCCTAACTATCTTCTTTCCCTACTCTAATTTCCTCTTATCCCTCTGGCAAAACTCCCAAAATCAACTTCACTGCACTCCGAGGTCTGGCTACCTCTGATTTGGTCATCTTCATCTTGAGGCAAAGTCTTTAGACCCAAAGTCATGTAAACCCTAAGTCCGAAGTACTAAATCCAAAGTCACATTGACCCGAAGACACTTTGACCCGAAGTACATCTACTCCAGGAACTTCAAATGTTTGTAACTTCTTCTACAGACCTCCAAACTTTACAATTTTGGTGGTAATGGAAAGCCCTGAACGAGATGCTTCCAACGAAATACAACACGCTTGATTTGGAGTTGTGGTCACTGAGTTATGGCCCCCGCAAGAATCCTGACCTGCAACTTTTATTTCTCCTTCGAGTTTGCCCTCCTTAACGTCCGATCCGAGTTTTTCCCTCCTCTGACACGAAGTAAGCTTCTTCAAGTCTGATCCAAACCAAGCCTTTCTTCCTCTTACACAAAATTGATTTCCTTGGGTCTGATCAAATCACAAGTTTGCACTCATTTCTTCTCCATTTGCTTTCAATTTGGTTTTAGCAGTGCATTTCTTCTTCTAAACTCGTCCAAAATGAAAAATGT
The DNA here is from genome assembly GCA_948567375.1 of Lunularia cruciata. Classification (NCBI taxonomy): domain Eukaryota; kingdom Viridiplantae; phylum Streptophyta; class Marchantiopsida; order Lunulariales; family Lunulariaceae; genus Lunularia; species Lunularia cruciata. The sequence continues at coordinate 12,649,567 of OX419756.1, forward strand.
GGGTACCACAACGGACATACGACTTTGGACAAATAGTCCACTCCTTTGCACCTTGCATCATTGGCTCGGACTCCAAGTTTTGACCACTCTACGTCTTGTACCTTTCTCTAAAGTCGCAATCTTTGCACCTTCAAAGTTTCTTCTTCTGAACTTTCTCCCCCTTCTTGAGTAACTTTACTAGGCCCTACTGCAGATACATTCAGAGCATTCTTACCCTTGGCAGTCTGGGGTTGTGCCATGACTTCCTCTCCCTTCTTCTCACTTCCTTGTTCAAGCATGGAAACTTTGGGACTCGGCTTTCCGGCCTCCTTCATCGGCTGTCGCATTTGCTGAACCTCCGCTTTGCCTTTGCTGTCACTGCTCAATTCTTCACTTTGTAGTGTGAAATCCTCTTCTTCTCCCAACATTCCTTCCTTTGATCCGATTTCTCCTTCAGATTCTTCTTCTTCCCCTTCCTGCATGGCTTCCTTTGTCTTCACTACCACCGCCATTGGGTTAAGCTTTGGAACTTTCTGGGGTTGGACTATCGCAACATGACTCTTAGGCTTGGCTCTCTTTCTTGCACTTGGAAGGTCAATTGCTACAATCTTCTCCTTCCCACTCTCCTTGAAGTACGTATCCCCATCTTGCACTCTCTCCATATAATATCGCTCATCTATATCAGCCTCCTTTCGTAAATCTGGATGAAAGTGCAAACGCATTCAACTTTGTTCTTTTGAAGTCAACAAGTTCAATCCAAAATAAAAGTGCGCTACAAATGGCACAAAGTAATGTGGTGGCATATCCATTCTCCATCCTAAAATCATCTACCCCACTCTCTGATGCAGACATTTCACCCAATCTACTGCCTCTCTTGCAAAAATTTGGTGAAAGAACACCGTCTGTTGCATAGTAACATAGGTGGTTTGCTCTGGCTTGAACATTGCCCTCATCGCTTTCACTATCCCTCTCTGCTCAAGGTCTCTATAACTATCCACCATATACTCATTCTTAGTGCGGGGTTGATTGAACAAATTCCTTACTTTGGCAGTCTCTTATGAAGCATCACACTTTTGGTAGAAGGTGGTACCTCCTACCTCTCCTACTTCTCTTCCCAACACTACTCTCCAATCTGCCTCCGTCCATTAAGCAAGATTCCCTCTCTTTCCCTCATGCTTTGGGCCATCCTTGCAATTCCTTGCTGCAATTTCTACCATGAAACCTGAAAAACTGAAGTTCCAATTCCAAGCCAGGAACTTGATACAAAGTCTCATCAAGACTTTGATCCGTGCTATTACTTCTAATCTACAAATTGCAAGCCCTCTCACCGCACTCTGCTTACTCATTTTTGGAGTCATTGTGTGCTTCCTCACCTTCTTCTTGTGGAAGATTGTCCTTGACATCCTAACCCACTCCTTCCTAAGGATTTGCAATTTGCATTACTTTGGGTCGACTCTGAATATGAATCGGGTAGCGACTGGATATTGCTCTTCCTCCTTGTGCAACTTGTAATTTTATAGTCCTGCGTTAATCAGACACTCTTCAGTTGCTGATCCTCTCCAGTTTCCGATTTGGTGAAGTTGTTGCCTATCACTATCAAGAAGTTCTTGATCCCAAAGTCATTACTTTCTTCCCATGTACTTTCTTGATTGCGCCGACTCCGAAGAAGTTTGTTACCGGTTCTTCAGATCTGCTCACACTGCCCGATATGAAGTCTCTCCTTCTTCTTCATCTTTGTGTCTTTGGGTTTTACTTCACGTCTTGACCTGAGGTCGACTACGGGTTTTACTTCACACCCCCGCTCTTCTTATTTCTTCACAGGTTAGCCCTCTTTAGGTTCTAACCACCTACTTCTTCTTCAAATGCTAACAAAACAGAAAAGAACAAAAAATTTGGGTACCACACTTTGTGAAAGACTTCAAGAGAGCTTGCATAGGAAACAATGAGAGGAGGAAGAATGAGTGGGCCTCATTATTATCAGATTTCTTTGAGGATGCAACACTTATATGGTATGAGTCAAAATACCAAAGGAGAGAGAGGAGATGTGGGGAAGAAGAGTCTTGGGAGAGTTGGACTTCAACACTCATTGAGAACTTTCTTTCGGATGAGAGTTATGAGAGATTTATGAGTGAGGTTACCTTTCTCAAACAAGGAGATGGAGAGAAAGTGAGAGTCTATGTGGAAAGAGTGGAAAATTTAGATTCCAGATTTTGCATAGTGTTGAGGAAGGGTGTGGATGATGTGGAAACTACTATGATGGGCATAAGGGCCATGCTTACCAAGAATTTTGTGGGAGGATTGAGACCACAAATTAGAAACAAGATGAGATATGTGAAACCTTCTTCCAAGGTTGAAGGTATCAAGATTGCAATTCGTATGGAGGAGAGTTTTGGAAAGGGATGAGAGTGATTTGGTGGTGAAGGAGATTGTGCATCCTCCTCAAGGTCCTAAGTATGGTGGAACTTCTGATACTTTGGTAGCAAGGGTTGCACCACAAGTAGTAGTGCTCTCGTTCTTGCACCTCCACCAAAGGATCCACCAAAGAACAACTTGCAGATCTCAAGATCAATATGGTGCAACTATGGGAACATAGAGAGGTGGATCAAAATGTGGGGAGAGGGCCTAAGAGTTATGGAAGTTATCCATATAGAGGAGGCCGACCAACCAACAATTTTAATGAGAGAAATTTTTTTGGTTGTAGAGGAAGAGATCACATCCAAAGGAATTGCCCAAACTTCAAACCATCATAGAACAACCTGCAGATCTCAAGATCAATATGGTGCAACTATGGGAAAAGAGAGGTGGATCAGAATGTGGGGAGAGGGCCTAGGAGTTATGGAAGTTATCCATATAGAGGAGGCCGACCAAACCAACAATTTTAATGAGAGAAATTTTTTTGGTTGTGGAGGAAGAGATCACATCCAAAGGAATTGCCCAAATTCCACTTACCATGGAGGGCAGGGGTTATGAATGAGCCAATAGAGGGAAAGAAGGAGGTAGTGAAACCCAAGTGGCTCCTAATCCAAACAAAGGTGAGGGGATAGCATCTATAGATGTGGTTGAGAGCAAGTATGAGAAGGGAGAGTGCTGAATCTCCAAGAGTCTTAATTTGGAGCTTTTGGCACAAGAGAAGAAGAGAGCTCATTTTGTAGAGGATGTGCACTTTTCTCAAGGATTTACTCCTAGCCAAGATACTCCTTTGCTTACTAGGAGCACTTGCACAAGCACTTCAACACCATCAACAACAAAGACTCCAAGGAAGAAGTTGGGGATGGAGTACTTCTTGATCCCAAAGCAACAATGGAACTACAATGTGTTGGAGGATGTTGGTAGTCACAAGGCTAACATCACAGTGAGCCAATTGATTGCTTTGAATCCTACTTTGAGAAAGGAGCTTAGAGAAGGTTTGAGTTCTACAAGGAGCAAGAGGAAGAAGAAGGCAAAAGCTCTAGTATCAATGGGGGTGGTGGATGCCAAGCCATAACCATGGGAGGCTTGTGAATATACCTCCAAGATTGATGTGAGAATGAGTGGTCACAACATCAAGGATACAATGGTTGATGGAGGATCATTAGTGAATGCCATGTCAGAAAGGTTGATGAAGAAGTTGGGTATGATACCCTCAAGACCTTCAACATTTATGGTGAGCATGGGAAACAAATAACAGGTTTGATCAGTAGGGGTGATGGGCAAGGTGGTAGTTTCAGTTATGGGAGTTCAAAATCTCAAGACTTTCCAAGTCTTGAAGGATTCAAGCTATGATTTACTTCTTGGGAGGCCATGGTTGAGAGCAGCACGCAAAACTGATTGAGGGCACAAAGGGTACTTGAGGATTGGGCCATCAAACCAAAGAGTCATTGTTCTTGTGACTAACACCACCAACACTTCACATTTGGATACACCATCTTCTGATTATTGGGAATCAAATTCTGAAGAAGGAGCTTAAGGTGTGGACACAAGCATGGAGGAGGAGACTTCCACAAAGGAGGATGAATCTGAATAGGATTCAGATGTGTATCCCCTGTGTGCTATGGATTTTGAACCTAAGCCAAAGGTTTTGAAGGGCCCAAATAAATCACCATTGACACTTGAGGAGGTAGAGGGAAGATTAACTCTATGGTACCCACATTTTTTGTTTTTTTTTGAAATGGAGAAGAAGAAGTGTATAGAGAAGTCGGATTGCGCCTATATGGCCAAAGAAGGCAAAGAAAAGAGTCTTCGGGATGAAACCTGAGGTAACGTGGCTTTGGGTCATAAGGCAAAGTACTCGGACTTGCCTTGTTAGCATACAACCCGAAGTAAGAAGTCTTTGTATTGGGGGGAGCTCAACCCCAGGCAAAATCAATGTAACAACCTTTCTTTGGGGCAAGAAATTCAAGAAGGGACCGTTCCAAAACCGGCGGTCATACGCTTGAAGTACACTCAACAGTGACACGTGCATGCAAGAGATGTGATTTCTCAGTAGAAACTTGAATTGAAGAGAGACGAAGAAGGCACGACTCTTTGAAAATCGGGCTAACAATGAAGCAATGTCGAGCAATTTTCCTTTGCTGTTGAGGAGTTGTCCTGCAGGAGATCATGGGAAGGGAAGTAGAGTTGAAGACGCGCTGGTGTGTAGAGGAGAATTTGAGAGAGCTAACTTGAGAGACAATGAGGAAGAAAGAAAGATGGGAGGAGGAAAGAAGAACTCCAAATTCGTAGTGAGAAATCATGTGATTTGGAGGTTTAGGGTTAGGAGATTGGTGCTCGGAAGAGAGGCAAGCACGGAGCAAGGTGCCATGTTCTTGGGGAAGGGAGAGGTAGCCGAAGAAACCCAAGAAGTGAGGGATGCCTTTTGTTCAAAGAGAACGAAGAATGAGTATAAGGTTAAGAGTTACAAAGATCCAGTGAAGAGAGGGATCATGAGTGCTCTCATGGCAATCCTAAAGCTGGAGAGGACGACTTATGTGATGAAACACCAAGTAGTGTTCTTCCATAAGACGTTTGTAGGAGAACCTATCAACTGGGCGAGGTGCTTCCATGGGAGGACAAGGAAAATGGTATGGAATTTGCGGGATAAGTCACCTCCACACTACATTGTGCCGTTTGCAGCACATTTCTACCTCGGGTTGAATTTGCTCAATTTGGCGGAGTGCAGCAGAATGGTGTCTCACTTTCATCCCGACTTGAGAAGGGAAGTTGACGCGGAGGAGCAACAATATACTCTTCAAATCTGAAGCACTGATGAGTACAACGCATAGACGAGAAAGAGTACGGAGGTAGAAGTGAGTACTCCAAAGTTGAAGAAGTGGAGTCGACAAGGAGAAGGCAAAGATGTAGAGAACACGAGACCTTGGAAGACCAGGAGAGGAGACCCGAGGAAAGGTATGGTGGTGATCGCTTCACCAGAAGAAGACTTGGAAGGTGAAGCCGAGTGCAAGTCCAAAGACTTGGAACACAAGGAGGAACTTGATCTCAGGTTACAAAGGGGGGATACGAGTAGTGATAGTGAAGAAGGTGGGGAGATGACGTCAATACCTGCTGCAGAAGGAGAAGAAGTTTGGGTGGAGCGCAAGAAACAAAATAATGCGAAGTTGGAGGATGAGGTACCTGAGCCGGAGGAGAAGAAGATTACGATTCAAAGGGGAGTTTGGTTGAGATGCAAGGCGAAGTGTGAAGCAGGTCCGAGCAAGGCAAGGGAAGAGGAGAATGCTAGTTTGGGAAGTGAAGCGTCTATTCTGATATGACAACTGCAGTGAAGAAGGCAAGTATTGGGAGAAAAAGAGGTAAAGAAGGAGGTCACTCCGCAGATTGAAGTAGGTGCAAGTGATGGGGTGGAGTACTTGCAAGAAATTGTTTGCCCGTTGTTAGTGAAGTTAGAGCACAAGAAGAAAGAGATGCAATTGAAACGTCCGGAGGTGAAGACTGTGTTGCAGGTTTTGGCAAGACTAGAAGAAGAGAACTTGGAGTTGAAGAGGAGTATAATCTGAGGTGAGGAGGAAAGGGAAGTACTGCAAGGAGATGCAGTAGTACAGTGTCTAGTTATTGAGAAGTTGAAGAGAGAAGCAAGGTATTGAGAGGAAATTGTGGAGAAGAGTGACATAGCAAGGGAGAGACAAGTAGCAGAGTACGAAATCTTGAAGCAGCAGTTTGCTGATTCAAGACTAGAAATTATCCATGCTATGGCGAGGGTAGCAGAGAAGGAACAAGAGCTAGATAGAGTGATGGAGAGTGTAGAAGAGAAGAAGCAACTGTGGCAATGGGAGTTGACAGTAAGATATAGGGAAGAAGAGAGATTACGAGAGTTACTTCGTAATCAAGAGGAGAAGATTGTGCAGAAGGAGAAGGAGAAGGAGAAGGAAACTGTGAAAGCCGAGTTCAAGGTAGAGTTGGCAATGTACCGGGAAGATTGGCTTGCAGATCGGGAGCATGAAAGGAAGATGAGATTGGAGCCATTGAAGGAGATCATAATCAGGATGAATGCGATGCTGAGTACAAAGGCCAGTGTTTGTATTGAAGAAACAAGGCTGCACAAGTTGAAGTTGTTGGTGCAAGAGACAAGGAGGAGACATGCAAAGGACACAGACTTGAATGCTCTATTAATTAGTCTCAAAACTTGGAGTTCTTCTATTTGTGAAAGGAAGGTGGATCTTAATCAATGAAGGAAAACAGTATCTGGATTTGTAGAGTTTATTTGAGAAACCAACAAGGTCAGAAAGATATAGCATGACCACCCAAAACAAACCTGCATTCTTATAAACTGAACTTTGAGTTCTTGAGAAGGTCTATCAGCAAAGGAGAAAAGATTATTGTGCAAGATAACTTGAAAGAGGGAAATAATGCATTGGGCTCTACAAGGGTAAGACAAGGCAGATGTAAATAAAGCCAAGCTCCAACCATATCAATATTCAAAATAGGGAATTTCCCATAGCTACAAAGAGGCTGATAGTGAATTGGTCATATCTCCTTGCAATATTAAGCACAAAGATGGAGATGATTATGTTGAAGAGATATTTATGGCGGAGGAAGAACCCTAGATTTGAATTGGGAAGCAACAACTAAAAGTCTAAATGTGGACAGCTAGGCGCTTGGTGCATTCTCAAGACCTTATAAACCCTGCAACACTGGATGATGGCTCTTCAACTCTGCTTTTTTCTTGTTGTAGAAGCACCTATAGTGGACAAATGATATTTGATAAATACTCACCTCCACCATATGTGAGAACTCAACAAGTATCACTGTTGTGATAATCAGGTAAATAAAAATTGTTCCCATAAAGATACAAGTTGAAAATGGTCAAATACAAAGTAAAATGTAACAATTGAGTTCTTCTTGGTTGCATCTTTAAGCTCTCAGGTAGAAACCACACCCAAAAGAGAGTAACAAGCACTTATCATAATCTTGTCACAAATTAACACTCATAATCATAATATTTTTCAATCTTTCCAAACAACATTTGATTGTGATGATTTAGATTCTCCTAAAGATGGCTGCTTCATTGAAAAACAACTTTGCCTCAGAATTGTATTACACCCATCCACTAAAGGCACAACTTCCTTGATCAAAATTTCTTCACATCAAACTCACGCTACACTCACAAATGCAAAATACTACCAACACTACAATTCCTCTGAGATCTATCAAGGCATTGCTTTGATTGCACTTCACTCAAGATCAAACACACAAAATGGAGACCAGCGTTATGTAACATCATCCCAACATCCCACAAGCACATTGACTTGCACTTCAAAATTCTCCACACAGTCATAAACAAAAACACAAACCTATCACTTGAAATTAAGCTCAAACAACAAGAATTGAGAATCAACACTTCACTTTATTTATCTTCAAAATTATGAATATTGAACAACATTTAACTTTGAATGCTTCTTTAAATAGGCAAAGCACTTCAATAGTTAGTTAACTAATATATGATTCTATAACAACTCTTTCAACCTATAGATCCGAGATGATAATGCACCTCTTCATATCTGCCTCTTCAAATCTCAAATCTTTTACTACTCCAATTTGATGTCAACCTCAACTTTAGCTTTCAAACCCGATGATCATCCCATCACTTCTCCTTCTTTGGATCTCTCTTCTACTAACTCCTTCATTGTTTCTTCTACTTCTTCACCTTGAACTACAATTCCACTTACGGGTAACCTTTCTATCTCTTTATTGTCCGACCCAATCTTCTTTAATGTCTTAGATAATTGATCCAAGGACACCTACACTCCTACTTCTACTACTTTGGATGTCTTATCTATCTTCACACTACTCTAGAGTCTCTCTTACTCTGAATTAACTAAGTCTAATCAGAGACTTACATTATCTCCTACCTCTTACATTTTTCTATCAACTCTTTCTCTCAAACAAATCAAAAGATTGTTCATATCTACATCCTTTGCTCTCCTCTTCCAAGTTTCCTACACAAGCAACTTCAATTCATGCAATCTTGCTTCCTTCAACTTCCCTTCTGATTTTGTGCCATCATTGCTCTCATTCTCCCAACAACTTCTCCTACTAACTCTGATGCATACCCTTCAACTCCTATCTATACATCTTTAACTCATCTTCATACTCGACTTCCAACATCTTCTTCTCCTCCACATATTGAGTAATCTAACTCTCAACACTTCTTACCAGACTTCTCGGACCTCTTGGTGTTGGACCGTTTACTCCCATTTCCATGCTTGATCTTTCTTGGCTGCACTCTTCTTCAGGCGCTCTAATTCCTTCTCAATCACAGCCGCCATTGCCTTTGCATGTATGCTTTCAATACAAGCTTTGCTTACCTCAACTTTTGTGACAACCCGGCAAATATCACTTTTGCGGTAATCAGGTAAGTAAAGTTTGTTCCTGCAGAGATACAAGTCAGAATTGGTCAAATACAAAGTCAAACAGTAACATGTAGTTCTTCTTGGTTGCGTCTTTAATCTCTCAGGTAGAAACCACACCCAGAAGAGAGTAACAAGCACTGACTCACAATCTTGTCACAAATTAACACTTCTTAATCACAACATCTTCAATTCTTTCCAAACAATCTTGATTGTGATGATTCAAGCTCTCCCAAAAATGGCACGTCATTGCAAAACAACTTTGCCTCAGAATAGTATTTCACCCCTCCACTGAAGGCACAACTTCCTCAATCAAAATTGCTTCACATCGACCTCACACTGCACTCACAAATGTAGAATACTACCAACACTACAATTCCTCTCATATCTGTCAAGGCATTGCTTTGCTTGCACTTCACTCAAGATCAAACACATAGAATGAAGATCAAGGCTGCGGAATCCAACATGCAACAAGCACACTAACTTGCACTTTGAATTTCTCCAAACACTCACAACCACAATTACAAAGTTGATACTCGGAATCAAGCTCAAGCAACAAGCACTACTTCATAGCACTTTGCTTTATCTATTCTCAGAAATTATGAGCACTAAACAACATTTCTCTGCAAATGCCACTCTTAAGTGAACAAATCAATAGTTCTAATAGTTATATTGTTCTACAACAACTTTTCTAACCTGCAGATCCCAAATGACAATGCACCTCTTCATATCTACCTCTTCATATCTCAAAACTGTTACTAATCCAATCCGATGTCTCATTCGTCATCGGCTTTCAAACCCAAACCCAAAGTAATTTTACTTCCTACTACTCTGTCCTCAGGGTTTCATATCTTCTACTTCTTCTACCAGATTCAACAATTCTCTTTCCTGATCTGAAATTGCACTAGTGGGTAATCTATCTAACTCTTCATCTCTTGACCCACTCTTCTCCAATGTCTCCATCTCTAACTCCAAAGACATCTGCACTCCTATGTTATCTACTTTGGGTTTGGCTCTAACATCTTTCCAACATTTTTCTATCTCTATTTTCACTAAGTCTAATCTAATCGCAATATTGTCTTCTACTTCTAAGATCTTCTTGTCTATACGAGTTCTTAAACTACTCAACAAGGCATTCAAATCAGTGTCTTTTGCCTGTCTTTGCCTCGTCTCTTGCACCAACAATTTCAACTAGTGCAAAGGCCAATTTGAACATTGGCCTTTGCACTCAACATCGCATTCATCCTGAGGACTATCTCCTTCAACGGCTCCAATCTCATCTTCCTCTCTTGCTCTTGATCTGCAAGCCAGTCCTCCCTGTACATTGCCAATTCCGCTTCGAACTCGGCTTTCACCGTCTCCTTCTCCTTCTCCTTCTGTACAACCTTCTCCTCCTGATTACAAAGTAACTCTTGTAAGCTCTCTTCTTCCCTATACCGTGCTGCCAACTCTCTTTGCCAGAGTTGCTTCTTCTCCTCTACACTCTCCATCACCCTATTGAGCTCTTGATCCTTTCCTGCTACTCTCGCCATAGCATGGATAACTTCTACTCTTGAATCAGCAAACTGCTGCTTCAAGATCTCGTATTCAGCTACTTGTCTTTCCCTTGCTATGTCACTCTTCTTAACAAGATATTCTTGATATCTCACTTCTCTCTTCAGGTCTTCAATTACCTGAGTCTTCACTACTGCCTCCGCTCGGAGTACTTCCCTTTCCTCCTCACCTCGGGTTATACTCTTCTTCAACTCCAAGTTCGCTTCTTCTAATTTGGACAACACCTGCAAGACAGTCTTTACCTCTGGACAAGTCAACTGCATCTCCTTCCTCTTGTACTCTAACTTCACCAGCAGAGGACACACCACCTCCCACAGGTACTCAACTCCATTGCTTGGAGTTACTTCTTCTTGCGTAGCCACTTCTCTTTGTACTTCTTGTTCATCCGATACTCGCTTTCTTCTCTGCATTCTTTGTATCAAAACAGATGCCTCGCTTCTTGAGCTTGCATTTGCTTCTTCTTGCACATTACTTGGACCTGCATCGTACTTCGCCTTACGTCTCGAGCAGACTCCCCCTGAACTGCAATCTTCTCTTCTGCCTCAAGTACTTCGTCTTCCAACGTTGTGTTGTCCTTGGTCTTGATCTTTGCCTGAACTTCTTCTTCTTCTTCTACAGCAGCTAGTGCCGATGTCATTTCTCTACCTTCATCGCTGTTGCTACTCGTATCTCCACTCTGTAGCGTTAGCTCGGGCTCTTCCTTGTGTTCCGAGTCTTTGGTCTTGCACTCGGCATCACCTTCCGAGTCTTCATCTTCCGACTTGATCACCACCATGCCTTGCCTTGTGTTTCCTCTCCTGGTCTTCTGAGGTTTTGTCGTGTCTTCAGCTTTGCCCTGCTGACTTCTCTTCTTCGACTTTGGAGTACTCACTTCGATCTCCATATTCTTCCCTGTCTTCTTGTAAAACTTGTTGTTGCTTTTGATTTGCAAGATGTACTACTGCTCCTCTACATCGACCTCCTTTCTCAAATTGGGATGGAAATGCAACACCATCTGAGTTTGCTCCGCCGAGTTCAGCAAATTCAACCTAAGGTAGAAATGAGCTACAAATGGCACGATGTAGTGTGGAGGCAATTTATCCTGTAGATTCCACACCATTTGTTGCATTCTCCCATGGAAATACCTCACCCAATTGATCGGTTCTCTTGCAAACAACTTGTGAAAGAACACCGCTTGGTGTTTCATCACATAGATTGTTCTTTCCGGCTTTAGGATTGCCATCAGAGCACTCACAATTCCTCTCTTGACAAGGTCTTTGGCTTCTTGTAATCCACACATACCCAAAGCTTGCCATTCTTTTTCTTCACAATGACAATTGGAGACACCCATTTTGAATTCTCCACCTCAAAGATAAATCCAGCCTCCTTGAGCTTATCAATCTCCTCCTTCACAACCAAAGATATTGGTGGGCTAATGCAACATTGCTTTTGGTGGATTGGTCTTGCATGTGACTCCACCTCTATCTTGTGCTCCTCCAAGGTGACTTCCTTCAAATCCTTGTAACTAAAAGCAAACACATGGATGAACTTGCGGAAAATCTCCTCAAATCTCACCTTCTCCTCCTTGGTAACATTTGGGCCATACTTGAGGGTAGCTAACCTTCTCTCTACCTCCTCAAGTGTCAATGGTGATTTTTTTGGGTCCTTCAAAACCTCTGGCTTAGGTGAAAAATCCAAAGCACACAAGAGATATACATCTGAATCAGATTCAGATTCATCCTCCTCCGTGGAAGTCTCCTCCTCCATGCTTGTGTCCACACCTGAAGCTCCTTCTTCAGAATCTGATTCCCAATAATCAGAAGATGGGGTATCTGAATGAGAAGTGTTGGTGGTGTTAGTCACAAGAACAGTGACTCTATGGTTTGATGGCCCAATCCTCAAGTACCCTTTGTGCCATTGATCAGTTGTGCGTGCTGCTCTTAACCATGGCCTCCCAAGAAGTAATTCATAGCTTGAATCCTTCAAGACTTGGAAAGTCATGAGATTTTGAACTCCCATAACTGAAACTACCACCTTATCCATCACTCCTACTAGTCGAACTTGTTGCTTGTTTGCCATGCTCACCACAAATGTTGAAGGTCTTGAGGGTATCATACCCAACTTCTTCATCAACCTTTCTGACATGGCATTCATTGCTGATCCTCCATCAACCAATGCATCCTTGATGTTGTGACCACTCACTCTCACATCAATCTTGGAGGCAGATTCACAAGCCTCCCATGGTGCTGGCTTGGCATCCACCACCCCCATTGATATTGGAACTTTTGCCTTCTTCTTCTTCTTGCTCCTTGTAGAACTCAAACCACCTCTAAGCTCCTTTCTCAAGGTAGGGTTCAAATCAATCAATTGGCTCACTGTGATGTTAGCCTTGTGACTACCAACATCCTCCAACACATTGTAGTTCCATTGTTGCTTTGAAATCAAGAAATCCTCCATCCCCAACTTCTTCTCTCTCTTTTGGTATTCTAACTCATACCATGTAAGTGCTGCATCCTCAAAGAAATCTGGTAATAATGAGGCCCACTCATTCTTCTTCCTCTCATTGTTTTCTATGCAATCTCTCTTGAAGTCTCTCACAAAGGCCTCCACATCTTCTCCATCCTTGCCAAAGAAAACCGGAAGTTTCCCCATCTTAACCTCTCACTATCTTTCTTTCTCTCAATTTTTTTTTCTTTTCTTTTCTCTCACTCTATTACTAATAGAGTATATACATGACTAACACCATCTGAGAATGATCCACTCTAGGGATCACAAAAGGTTCAGGTTGCTCCAAGATTTCTATAGCAACATCAAATCCTAGAGTGCATATTAATCTAACTCTCATGGATAGTTTATCCATAAGTTGAAAGATTATCTCCATCACTAATCTTGAGAACTAGCTGATGAAGGTGGTAGTATTTCTGTAGCTGTACTAAGACTCTCTCCAAGATCCTTCACCAAAGTCTCCAAAAGTGCTTTTACTCCACTACACTCATGTCCTTTTGGAAGTCCTTTTGGAAGTCCTTAAACCTCACACAACTCCTTGGTCTTAGATCTTCTCCCTCCCAATCTTGGTGAAGAAGGTCCAACATGCAAAACCAAGTCAAGTAAGCCTCTCCTTTCCCTAAATCTCTTGCTTTCAAAGGTCAATGGATATGAACTTGCCTTATGTCCCTTCTTTCCACATAGAAAGCACTTAGACTCACTCTTTCCTCCAAGTGGTGTAGGTTTCTGGATCCTCTCAACACTCTCTTCAAATTCTATTGTAAACTCTCTTTTCCTCAAATCTACCCCTACAATCACCTCAAACCCTTGGGGAACCTTGCATAATCTCAATTTCCACTCTTGATGACCCTCCATGTTCCCAAGATGAATCTAAACACTCAAACATGCTTTTTGTTGATCTCAAACTCCTCATGCATGAGATCTCCACTCTGCAGAATTGACCCTTCCTCACAATGTCACTCAAATCTCCCAACCAGTATATCACAGTCCTCTAAAATTTTGTGCACTTGATCACAACTCTAGTATATCTCTCTCTGAAAAATTTCAGATCTTTTCATTGAGCCATTTGACCTAGACATCTTTCTATTCAGCACACAATTTTCAGATTTGGTCTGAAAACCACCCCCCTTACTTCAAAACCTCATAATGCCCTTCTCAAAAACGATCTCTCTCTAATTTTTTATGGCAGCAGGTAGGATACAATACACTTAATTTTCTTGGAAAGTTTCAAGACAATTCACTGAAAATTGAAGAAATGGCAGACTCTGTACAAGTTTCTAGAGAGCATGCAGTTGCGGGAGCACTTTACCCTATCAACTTTCAAAAATTCTAGCCCAGTGCGCATAGTAGCTCTCATAATAATTTTAAGTGTGCTAACTGAAAGATAACCCAAACTATTATGTGTAGAAATTTCAAGTCCAGATCTCAAACTTGAGATTTTGCCCAAAATCACCTTCATCCCCAAAATCTACAATCCACCTCACACAACCTCTCCAATTCCTCTCATGTGTACAAGATGTACAAAATCACCTCAAAGACATCATAATGAACAACAGGATATACAAATGGATCTTGGTTCTCTAACATAAGTTTACCCCTCTCCTCTCCTAATGTTCTCTCCAAGTGAGCTCTCATAGCCTCCTTCTGCCTAATGTAGAATTGAACACGGAACATTATCTTGCCTTCTAGAGAGGTCCCAGCAACGGAACCAAAAATGTGAGCCGGCCTGTCTCTCACTCAGGATGAACCTCTGATGCTATTATGGTAGCGCACCATGGACTAAGAAGGCAAGGAACCCCAACTCCATCATACTCCTCCAAGGCTAACACTCCAAGACTCAAGACATTGCTCACTAGAGAACTCAATGAGAGAGAGATAGTTGCAATTGAAAGGATGATGAGTACCTCCTCACCCCTTGTTTATATACTTGTGAAATAGTTACATACCAAAGTTACTAATTACCGTAGTAACTCAAGTTACTAGACTAAAAGTCAAGTAAAGTCAAAAAGTAGAAAGGAATATCTATTCACATGGGCATATTCCCCTAAGCATGTGGTCTTATCTTGACCCAACCACTAAGTCAAGGATTCCTTCACATGGGCTATCCTTGGACTAAAGAAGAATCCAAAACAAAAAGGCTTGCGGACCCAAGAGTTCTCAACTCTTTCTTCAAAGCCAAACACCTAGGAATAATACCAAGTCAACACACTAAAATCCAAAATAGTGGTGCTCATCTTTTCTACTTCCTCTAAATTAAGGTCCCCCCTATCTTAGCTATGACTAACTTTAGCTAACCATGACTAATATAGAACCATCCTTTATCTCTATATAAAGAATATCTCTTAAGTACTTGTAATACCAAGCTAAATATCACAATACTACACACATGCACAAATGGGTGTTACAGTACCAACTCCGAGCTTTCTCTTAGAGCAAACTTGGGAAAATTCTCAGTCAATCCGCCGAGTCATGCTCCTTGTTAGCAAAGGAGATGACTTCAAATTCTTTGATGAATTCATTGGGGTCTTCGGCTTATTCTGTCCCCTTGTACTTTTGATAGGCGTGTCGGGTGACAGGCAATGAAGTCATCGTTTGATGCACTAGGATCGGCTGAGGTAGTGCTGAACTTGACAGAACTGAAGGATTGGCTGGTATCAACGCCGTGTTGTCAGCCTAGGGTTTCCAATTTGTCAAATTCAAGGTGGCGTCTTCTTTGACAATTTCTGCTATGAGGGTGTCGACTTCAACCCGAGTGGAAGATTTAGGATCAACACTTTGATTGGTTCTTCAAAATTCCTTTGGGACAACCAAGGAATCATTTGTAGAAGATGTTGACACTTGTCTTCAATAAGTGTTTGTGTTGTCTTTTCTCAAACAAAGTTCTTCAAGGACACAACTTCCTTTACAGCTCTAGGGGAAGTCGGTGTACTGGGCCGCAATGCATATGTTTGCCCACTTGATTCTTTCTTCTTCTTGGACAAAGAGGGAGATGTGAAGTAGCCTTGCCAACCACCTTTGCGTTTCTTGTGGTCAAGTTTTTGCAGGGCTTCTTGCACTTCGTGAAGGAGTTGAAAGTCCAACGCCTCTCATTCAGGTTTTGTCAATAGTGGATGGGACGTTCAGACGTATGTCTTCTTCATGCTGAACTGCTTGTCTTCGAGCTCTCTCTTCCCGTTGTTCTCTCGATGCAGACATCCATATTGCGTTGATACCCTGTTTTGAATTTGGTTCGTATTCTTCCACTTGCAAGATTTGTATCCCCGGTAGCAGTGCAAAAAAATCATGTGACAACCTGGCAAATATCACTTTTGCTGTTATCGGGTAAGTAAAGTTTGTTCTTGTAGAGATACAAGTCAGAATTGGTCAAATACAAAGCAAAGTAACAATTTAGTTCTTCTTGGTTGTGTCTTTAATCTCTCAGGTAGAAACCACACCTAGAAGAGAGTAACAAGCACTGACTGGCAATCTTGTCACGAATTAACACTCCTTAATCACAACTCCATCAAATCTTTCCAAAAAATCTTGATTGTGATGATTCCGGCTCTCCCAAAAACGACACTTCACTACAAAACAACTTCGCCTCAGAATTGTGTTTTACCCCTCCACTGAAGGCACGACTTCCTTGATCAAAATTGCTTCACATCAACCTTGCATTGCACTCACAAATGCAGAATACTACCAACACTACAATTCCTCTCAGATCTGTCAAGGCATTGCTTCGATTGTACTTCACTCAAGATAAAACACACTAAATGAAAATCAAGGCTGTGGAATCCAACATCCAACAAGCACACTGACTTGCACTTTGAATTTCTTCACACACTCACAAACACAATTACAAAGTTGATACTTGGAATCAAGCATAAACGACAAGCACTACTTCACAGCACTTCGCTTTATCTATTCTCAGAAATTATGAGCACTAAACAACATTTGACTGCGAATGCCACTCTTAAGTAGTGAACAAATTGACAGTTCTAACAACTATATCGTTCTACAACAACTTTTCTAACCTACAGATCCAAAATGACAATGCACCTCTTTATATCTACCTCTTCAAATCTCAAAACTGTTACTACTCCGATCCAATGTCTACTTTGTCATTGGCTTTCAAACCCGAACCCGAAGTAAATTTACTTCCTACTACTTTTTCCTTAGGTTTCATATCTTCTACTTCTTCTACTAGATCCAGCAATTCTCTTTCTTGATCTGAAATTGCACTAGTGGGTAATCTATCTACCTCTTCATCTCTTGACCCGCTCTTCTCTAATGTCTCCACCGGTAATTCCAGAGACATTTGTACTCCTATGTTATCTACTTTGGGTTTTGCTCTAACATCTTTCTGAAGTTTTTCTATCTCTATTTTCACTAAGTCTAATCTAATCTTAATGTTATCTTCTACCTCTAAGATCTTTCTATCTACACGAGTTTTGAGACTAATTAACAAGGCATTCATATTTGTATCCTTTGCCTGTCTTCGCCTCGTCTCCTGCACCAACAACTTCAACTTGTGCAGCCTCGTCTCTTCAATCCAAATGTTGGCCTCTGTACTTAGCATTGCATTCATTTGGAAGACTATCTCCTTCAAGGGCTCCAATCTCATCTTCCTTTCACGTTCCAGATCTGCAAGCCAATCCTCTCGGTACATTGCCAACTCCACCTCAAACTTGGCTTTCACCGACTCCTTCTCCTTCTCCTTTTGGACAACTCTCTCCTCCTAATTACGAAGTAACTCTTGTAATCTGTCTTCTCCTCTATATCGTGCTGCCAACTCTCGCTGCCAGAGTTGCTTCTTCTCCTCAACACTCTCCATCACCCTATCGAGCTCTTGATCGATAGGGTGCTACTCTTGCCATAGCATGGATAACCTCTACTCTTGAATCAGCAAACTACGGCTTCAAGATCTCGTACTCAGCTACTTGTCTCTCCCTTGCTATGTCACTCTTCTTCACAAGATCCTCTCGATAATTCACTTCTCTCTTCAGGTCTTCAATTACCTGACTTCTCACTACTGCCTCTGCTCGCAATACTTCTCTTTCCTCCTCACCTCGGGTTATACTCTTCTTCAACTCCGAGTTTTCTTCTTCCAGTCTTGCTAATACCTGCAACACAGTCTTCACCTCTGGACAAGTCGACTGCATCTCCTTCTTCCGGTACTCTAGCTTACTAACAATGGGCACATCACTTCTAGCAGGTACTCCACTCCATCATTGGCAACTACTTCAACCTGTAGAGTGAACTCCTTCTTTACCTCTTCTTCTCTTGATACTCACCTTCTTCTCTATAGTCATCGTATCGGAATAGACGCCTCGCTTCCCAAGCTTTCAGGTGCTTCTTCCTTCACCATACTCGGACCTGCTTCCCACTTTGCCTTGCGTCTCAACCAAACTCCTCTTTGTACTGTGATCTTCTTCTCTTTGGGCATAGTTACTTCATCTTCCAACGATGTGTTGTCTTTGGCTTTGAATTCTACTTGCACTCCTTCTTCTTCAGCCGCCGGCGCTGTCATTTCTCCTCCTTCATCACTGTTGCTACTCGTATCTCCACTCTGTAGCATCAACTCAGGCTCCTCCTTGTGTTTCAAGTATTCAGTCTTGAGTTCAGCATCACCTTCTGAGTCTTCATCCTCCGACTTGATCACCACCATACCTCGCCTTGGGTTGCCTCTCTTGGTCTTTTGAGGTTTCTTCGTGTCTTCGGCTTTGCCCTGCCGACTTCTCTTCTTTGTATTTGGGGTACTCATTGTGATCTCCATGTTCTTCCCTATCTTTGTGTAGTAATCATCGGTGCTCCTGGTTTCCAAGATGTATTGTTGCTCCTCAACATTGACCTCCTTTCTCAAATCAGGATGGAAGTGCAACACCATCCAAGCTCGCTCCGCTGAGTTTAGCAAATTTAGCCCAAGGTAAAAATGCGCTACAAACGGCATGATGTAGTGTAGAGGCAATTTATCCCGCAAATTCCACACCATTTGCCTTGTCCTCCCATGGAAACACCTCGCCCAATTGATTGGTTCTCCTGCAAATAACTTGCGAAAGAACACCACTTGGTGTTTCATCACGTACGTGGTTCTCTCCGGCTTCAAGATGACCATTAGCGCACTCACAATTCCTCTCTTCATAGGGTCTTTGTAGCTCTCAACTTTGTACCCATTCTTTGTCCGCTTTGATGAGAATGCATCTCTCACCTCTTGAGTCTCTTCAACTATCCCTCCCTTCCCCAAGAACATGCCTCCCTGCTCTGAGCCTGCTTCCTTCCCAAGTACGAGTCTCCAATCCGACTCTGTCCATCGAGCCGGATTTCCTCTCTTCCCTTCCTCCTCGGGTCCATCGAGACACTTGCTCTTGATGATATCTGTCATGAAACTTGGAAAGCTCACATTCCAGTTCCATGCCAAGAAAGTGATCCAAAGTCGGCTCAAGATTTCGATCCTAGCGATCACATCTAACCTCCAAATTGCATGATTTCTTATTGCAAATTTAGAGTTCTTCTTTCCTATTCCCATCTCTTCTGCCTTCTCACTATCTCTTGATTTCACTCTCGTGACTTCTCCCTTACACACTAATGTGATTCCAACTCTATTTCCCTTCCCACGATCACCTGCAAGACGACTTCTCAATGGCAAAGGAAAATTACTCAACATTTTGTCGTTGTGAGTTTGATTTTTATAGAGTTGCATTTTCTTCGTCTTTCTTCACTTCAAGTTTCTACCGAGAAATCACACGTCCTGCATGCACCTGTCACTGTCAATCAACCTTTGCACGTATGGGCCACCGGTTTTTGAATGGTCCCTTCTTGAATTTCTCGCCCCGAAGAAAGGTTTTTAGACTGTCTTTGCCTTGGGTTGAGCTCCCCCGATACAAAGACACTTTACTTCGGGTAGTATGCTGATAGGGAATTTCCGAGTACTTTGCCTTATGACCCGAAGTCACTTTCCTTCGGGTTTCATCCCGAAGACTCTTTTCTTCTCCTTCTTTGGCCATACAGGCGCAATCCGACTTCTCTATACACTTCTTCTTCTTTATTTTGAAAAAAAACAAAAAATGTGGGCACCACATACTACAAGAAGACGGGGATGAATGTGGAGATAGAAGCAAGTACTCTAAAATCAAAGAAGCAAAGTTGGTAGGTCAAAGTTGAAGACAAGACAAAACCTTGGAAAACAAGGAGAGGAATCCCAAGGCAAGGAATGGTGGTGATTGAGTCAAAAGACAAAGACTCGGAAGGTGAAGCCGAGTGCAACGCGAGGAGGAACCCAAGCTAACGCTACAAAGTGGAGATACAAGTAGGGACAATGATGAAGGTGGAGAAATGATGTCAGTACCAGCTGCTACCGAGGAGGAAGAAGAAGTGCAGGCAGAGATCAAGGTCAAGGACAACACAAAGTTGGAGGATGAGATACCTGAGGCCAAAGAAAAGACAATTGCGATTTAGAGGATAGTTTGCTCACGACGCAAGGTGAAGTGTGTGGCAAGTCCGAGTAAAGTAAAATAAGAAATGAATGTAAGCTCGGGAAGCAAGGCGTCAGTTCCGATACCAAGACTACAAAGATGAAGGTGAGTATCGGGTGAAACAGAAGTGAGAAGGGAGATTGCTACACAAGAGGATGTAGTAGCGAGTAATGGAGTAGAGTACCTATGGGAGATTATGTGTCCACTGCAGGTGAAATTGGAGCACAAGAAGAAGGAAATGCAGTCAAGTTGTCTGGAAGTGAAGACTATTTTGCAGGTCTTAGCACGATTAGAAGAAGAGAACTCGGAGTTGAAGAAAATCATAACCCGAGGTGAGGAAGAAAGTGAAGTACTGCGAGCAGAGGTAGTAGTGAAGACTCAGGTAATTGAAGACTTGAAGAGAGAAGTACGATATCAAGAGGAGCTTATTAAGAAGAGTGACATAGCAAGGGAAAGACAAGTAGCAGAGTATGAGATTTTGAAGCAGCAGTTTGCTGATTCAAGGGTAGAACTTATCCATGCTATGGCGAGGGTAGCGACGAAGGAACAAGAGCTTGATAGAGTCATGGAGAGTGTAGAAGAGAAGAAGCAACTCTCGCAAAGGGAGTTAGCAGCACGATATAGGGAAGACAAAAGGTTACGAGAGTTACTTAGTAATCAGGAAGAGAAGGTTGTACAGAAGGAGAAGGATGTGACAACCCGGCAAATATCACTTTTGCGGTAATCAGGTAAGTAAAGTTTGTTCCCGTAGAGATACGAGTCAGAAATTTCCAAATACAAAGCAAAGTAACAATTTCAATTCTTCTTGGTTGTGTCTTTAATCTCTCAGGTAGAAACCACACCCAGAAGAGAGTAACAAGCACTGATTTGCAATCTTGTCACAAATTAACACTCCATAATCACAACTCCATAAAATCTTTCCAAACAATCTTGATTGTGATGATTCAGGCTCTCCCAAAAACGGCACTTCACTGCAAAACAACTTCACCTCAGAATTGTGTTCCACCCCTCCATTGAAGGCACAACTTCTTTGATCAAAATTGCTTCACATCAACTTCGCACTGCACTCACAAATGTAGAATACTACCGACACTACAATTCCTCTCAGATCTGTCAAGGTATTGCTTTGATTGCACTTCACTCAGGATCAAACACACAGAATGAAGATTAAGGCTGTGGAATCCAACATCCACCAAGCACTCTGACTTGCACTTCAAATTTCTTCACACACTCACAAACATAAACACGAAGTTGATACTCGGAATCAAGCTCAAGCAACGAGCACTGCTTCACAGCACTTTGCTTTATCTATTCTCAGAAATTATGAGCACTGAACAACATTTCTTTGCAAATGCCACTCTTAAGTAGTGAAGTAGTCAATAGTTCTAACAACTATACCGCTCTACAACAACTTTTCTAACCTGTAGATCCAAAATGACAATGCACCCCTTCATATCTACCTCTTCAAATCTCAAAACTATTACTACTCTGATCCGATGTCTACTTTGTCATTGGCTTTCAAACCCAAACCCAAAGTAATTTTACTTCCTGTTCTTTTGTCCTTGGGTCTCATATCTTCTACTTCTTCTACCGGATCCAACAATTCTCTTTCCTGATCTGAAATTGCACTAGTGGGTAATCTATCTAACTCTTCATCTCTTGACCCACTCTTCTCTAATGTCTCCACCGGTAATTCCAAAGACATTTGTACTCCTATGTTATCTACTTTGGGTTTTGCTCTAACATCTTTCCAAAGTTTTTCTATCTCTATTTTCACTAAGTCTAATCTAATTGAAATGTTATCTTCTACCTCTAAGATCTTTCTGTCTACATGAGTTCCAAGACTAATTAACAAGGCATTCATATCTGTATCCTTTGCTTGTCTTTGCCTCGTCTCCTGCACCATCAACTTCAACTCGTGTAGCCTCGTCTCTTCAATCCAAATGCTAGCCCCTGTACTTAACATTGCATTCATCCTGAGGACAATTTCCTTCAATGGCTCCAATCTCATCTTCCTTTCATGTTCTTGATCTGCAAGCCAGTCCTCCCTATACATTGCCAATTCCGCCTCAAACTCGGCTTTCACCGACTCCTTCTCCTTCTCCTTTTGTACAATTCTCTCCTCCTGATTACAAAGTAACTCTCGTAATCTTTCTTCTTCTCTATATCATGCTGCCAGTTCTCGCTGCCATTGCTTCTTCTCCTTGACACTCTCCATCACCCTATCGAGCTCCTAATCAATAGGGTGCTACTCTTGCCATAGCATGGATAACCTCTACTCTTGAATCAGCCAATTGCTGCTTCAAGATCTCGTTCTCAGCTATTTGTCTCTCCCTTGCTATGTCACTCTTCTTCACAAGATCCTCTCTTCAGGTCTTCAATTACCTGACTTCTCACTACTGCCTCTGCTTGCAATACTTCTCTTTCCTCCTAACCTCGGGTTATACTTTTCTTCAACTCCGAGTTTTCTTCTTCCAGTCTTGCTAATACCTGCAACATAGTCTTCACCTCTGGACAAGTTGACTGCATCTCCTTCTTCCTGTACTCTTACTTTACTACCAATGGGCACACAACTTTGCGCAGGTACTCCACTCCATCACTGGCAACTACTTCAACCTGTGGAGTGATCTCCTTCTTTACTTCTTCTCCTGATACTAGCCTTCTTCTTTGCAGTCATCGTATCGGAATAGATGCCTTGCTTCCCGAGCTTTCACGTGCTTCTTCCTTCACCACACTCGGACCCGCTTTGTACTTCGCCTTATGTCTCGACCAAACTCCTCTCTGTACTACGATCTTCTTCTCTTTGGGCTCAATTACTTTGTCTTCCAACTGTGTGTTGCCCTCGGCTTTGATTTCTGCCTGCACTCCTCCTTCTTCTTTTGCAGCTGCCGGCACCGATGTCATTTCTCCTCCTTCATCGCTATCGCTACTCGTCTCTCCACTCTGTAGTGTTAGCTTAGGCTCCTCCTTGTGTTTTGAGTCTTCAGTCTTAAGCTTGGTGTCACCTTCCGAGTCTTCATCCTCCGACTCGATCACCACCATACCTCGCCCCGGGTTGCCTCTCTTGGTCTTCCGAGGTTTCTTTGTGTCTTTGGCTTTGCCCTCCCGACTTCTCTTCTTCGTATTTGGGGTTCTCACCAGGATCTCCATGTTCTTTCTTGTCTTCGTGTAGTAGTCGTCCGTGCTCTTGATTTGCAAGATGTATTGCTGCTCCTTGACATTGACCTCCTTTCTCAAATCAGGATGGAAGTGCAACACCATCCAAGTTTGCTCCGCTGAGTTTAGCAAATTTAGCCCGAGGTAAAAATGTGCTACAAATGAGACGATGGAGTGTGGAGGCGATTTATCCCATGGATTCCACACCATTTGCCTTGTCCTCCCATGGAAACACCTTGCCCAATTGATCGGTTCTCCTACAAATAACTTGTGAAAGAACACCGCTTGGTGTTTCATCACATACGTGGTTCTCTCCGGCTTCAAGATGGCCATCAGTGCACTCACGATTCCTCTCTTCACAGGGTCTTTGTAGCTCTCAACTTTGTATCCATTCTTCGTCCGCTTTGACAAGAATGCATCTCTCACCTCTTGAGTCTCTTGAGCTATCTCTCCCTTCTCCAAGAATATGGCCCCTTACTCTGAGCCTGCTTCCTTCCCGAGTACGAGTCTCCAATCCGACTCTGTCCAGCAAGTTGGATTTCCTCTCTTCCCTTCCTCCTTGGGTCCATTGAGACACTTGCTCTCGATGATTTTTGTCATGAAACCTGGAAAGCTCACATTCCAGTTCCATGCCAAGAAAGTGATCTGAAGTTGGCTCAAGACTTTAATCCTAGCAATCACATCTAACCTCCAAATCGCATGATTTCTTACTACAAATTCTTACTGTGATTTCCTGATTTCTTACTTCTTTCCTCTTCCCATCTCTTTTGCCTTCTCACTATCTCTTGATTTCACTCTCGTGACTTCTCCCTTACACACTTACGCGATTCCAACTCGATTTCCTTTCCCTCGATCACCTGCAAGACGACTTCTCAACGGCGAAGGAAAATTACTCAACATTTTGTTGTTGCGAGTTCAATTTTTATAGAGTTGCACTTTCCTCATCTTTCTTCACTTCGAGTTTCTACCGAGAAATCACACCTTTTGCATGCACCTGTCACTGTCAATCAACCTTTGCGCATATGGGCCGCCGGTTTTTGAACAGTCCCTTCTTGAATTTCTCACCCCGACAAAAGGTTGTTAGACTATCTTTGCCTTGGGTTGAGCTTCCCTCAATACAAAGACACTTGACTTTGGGTTGTATGCTGACAGGGCATTTTTGAGTACTTTGCCTTTTGACATGAAGTCACTTTACTTTGGGTTTCATCCCAAAGACTCTTTTCTTTGCCTTCTTTGGCCATACATGCGCAATACGACTCCTCTATACACTTCTTCTTCTTTATTTTGAAAAAAACAAAAAATGTGGGCACCACAAAGAAGAAGGAAACGGTGAAAGCCGAGTTCAAAGCAGAGTTGGCGATGTACAAAGAGGATTGGCTTGCAGATTGAGAGCGAGAAAGAAAAATGCGATTGGAGCCATTGAAGGAGATTGTCCTCAGGATGAATGCGATGTTAAGTACAGAGGCCAGCGTTTAATTGAAGAAACAAGGTTGCACGAGTTGAAATTGTTGGTGCAGGAGACGAGGCAAAGACAGACAAAAGATATAGATTTGAATGCATTGCTGATAAGTCTCAGGACTCGTGTAGATAGGAAGATATTAGAGGTAGAAGATAATATCGCGATAAGATTGGACTTAGTAAAGTTGGAGATAGAAAAACTTTGGAAAGATGTTAGAGCAAAACCCGAAGTAGATGAAGTAGGAGTACAGATGTGTTCGAAGTTACCATCGGAGACATTGGAGAAGAGTGGGTCGGGAGATAAGGAGTTAGATAAGTTACTCACTAGTGTAATTTCAGATCAAGAAAGAGAATTGCTGGATCTGGTAGAAGAATTAGAAGTTGTGAAACCCAAGGACAGAGTAGTAGGAAGTAAATTTATTTCGGGTTAGGGTTTGAAAGTCAATGGCAAAGTAGACATCGGATCGGAGTAGTAATAGTTTTGAGATTTGAAGAGGCAGATATGAAGAGGTGCATTGTCATTTTGGATCTGCAGGTTAGAAGAGTTGTTGTAGAATGGTATAGTTGTTAGAACTATTGATTTGTTCACTACTTAAGAGTGGCATTCACAGTATCATGTTGTTCAATGCTCATAATTTCTGAGAATAGATAAAGCAAAGTGTTGTGAAGCAGTGCTCGTCGCTTGAGCTTGATTCCGAGTATCAACTTTGTGATTGTGTTTATGAGTGTGTGGAGAAATTTGAAGTGCAAGTCAATGTGTTTGTTGGATGTTGGATTCCACAGCCTTGATCTTCATTCTGTGTGTTTGATCCTGAGTGAAGTGCAATTGGAGCAATACCTTGACAGATCTGAGAGGAATCATAGTGTTGGTAGTATTCTGCATTTGTGAGTGCAGTGCAAAGTCGATGTGAAGCAATTTTGATCAAAGAAGTTGTGCCTTCAGTGGAGGGGTGGAACACAATTCTGAGGCAAAGTTGTTTTCCTATGAAGTGCCATTTTTGGGAGAGCCTGAATCATCACAATCAAGATTTCTTGGAAAGAATTGAAGGAGTTGTGATTAAGGAGTGTGAATTTGTGACAAGATTGTGAATCAGTGCTTGTTACTCTCTTTTTGGGGGTGGTTTCTACCTGTGAGATTAAAGATGCAACCAAGAAGAACTGAAATTGTTACTTTGACTTTGTATTTGTACATTTTTGACTCGTATCTCTACGGGAACAAACTTTACTTACCTGATTACCGCAAAAGTGATATTTGCCGGGTTATCACAATCACTCAACCCACAAAAGTGCATTTTCAAATGTGAAGAAGGTCTACTTTCAGGGCACATCATCTCCAAGGATGGAATAGAAATTGATCTTGAGAAGGTGAGGACAATCTCAGACCTTCCATTCCCTTCAAGCTTGACAAAGTCACGCCAATTCTTGAGGATGGTTGGGTACTATAAGAGGTTCATCTTTTCATTTTCCAACAAGGCTTATGCATTGACTATCTACGTGAAGAAGGGTGTAGATTACATGGTGATTTTGGAGGACAAGGAGGCTCTCAAAGCTTTTGAGGAGCTCAAGCAATCCCTTGTTGTAGCTCCAATTCTTGCTAAACCTGATTGAAGTAAGTCTTTCATCCTCTACATTTATGCTTCTAATGTAGCTATAGGATCACTCTTAGTCAATTAGACCAAGATGGGCATGATCATCCAATAGCTTATGCTAGTAGGCAGATGGTTTCAACAAAAAAGAACTACTCTGTCATGGAGAGAGAAGGGTTAGCAGTGATCTTTGGTCTCAAGAAGTTAAGACATTACGTGATTGGAGGGAAAGCCACCATTGTCACAGATCACAAGACTTTGAAGTACATCTTCAACAAGCCTTATGTTGAAGGGAGACTAGCAAGGTGGATGATACTCTTGTTTGAGTATGACTATACCATTGAGGATAGGCCAGGAAAGAAACATGCAAATGCTGATTTGTTATCTAGAGCCTATGATCATGATGGAGATGAGCCAGTGGATGATTCCTTCCTGGATGAGGAGCTCATGACAATCTAAGTCACTCAAGAGGTTCCAATGGAGTACAAGGAGATTGTGGATTTTGTGACAAGAGGTAACTTTCGAGAAGGGATGCATGCTAGGGAGAGGAAGGCCCTTGCAGCAAGATCTAGACCTTACACAATGGTGGAGGATAGGAAGAGTCTATCCTACTTATAAAGGAGTTTCATGAAGGTTTAGTGTGTGGAGGACACTTTGCAGGAAAGGTGACTACTTTCAAGATTCTAGATGCAGGTTACCATTGAAGAGGGATTTTCAAGGATTGTCTTGATTATTGCAAAACTTGTCATGTTTGTCAAGCTTTTGCTAGAAAGTCTACATCCATTCCACCTTTAAGATCAATTCCATTGTTAGGACCTTTTGAGAAGTGGGGAATTGATTTTGTAGGTCCTCTCAATAAAACCCCAAGGAACAATCGGTACATTGTTGTAGTTACTGATTATCTTACCAAGTGGGTTGAGGCTAGACCATTGAGGGACAAGAATGAAGATGAAGTTGGTAGATTTCTTTATTAATGCATTATCACTAGGTTTGGATGCCCTTTGGAGTAAGTTTCTGATAGAGGAGGAGAGTTTATAGGAAGCATCACTACAGCTATGCTACAACATTTCTCTATCATACATAGAGTAACTACATCCTATAAGCCAAATTCCAATGGCTTAGCAGAGAGAACCAATCAGATCTTGTGCATCATGTTGGCCAAAGATGCAAAAATGGAGGGGGCTAAACATCATTAAGACAAGAGGATTCATGAAATTTTGTGGGAGTATAGGACAAGCATGAAGGCTTCCACCGGATATTCTCCATTTCAATTGGTATATGGTACTGAGTCTACCCTACCTATTCACTTTGATCTTCCTACCTTCCAAAGCATTCAAAAAAAATTGAAGAAAGCACAAGGAGGTGACGCAAAGAAGTCAAGGAAGGTACAACTCATGGAGTTGGAAGAGGCAAGAGCAATTGCTATGGTTTGAGTGGAGCAAACCCGAAGGAAACAAAAGGAGAGCTATGATAAGAGGAAAGGCAAGAAGAAGATGAAGTCTTTCAAGGAAGATGAGTGGGTAATATTTTTTGATTCCATTTGATTCAAGAGAGTGCAAAAGAAGTTGTTGCCTAAGAACTTTGGACCTTTCATAGTGGAGAAGGTGTAGGCCAATTACACCTATGATCTCAAGGAGTTGGGAGGAAGACATTTTGATAATATTAACCATGATAAGTTGAAGATTGTATTATAGAAGGTAGAGAGACCTTCACTTTGAGGACAAAGTGAAAACTTAGTCCGGGAGTAAATTTAACACCCATTTATGCATGTGCGTGGTATTGTGATATTTAGGTTGGTATTACAAGTACTTGAGAGATATTATTTACATAGAGATAAATGATGGTTTACATTAGTCATGATTAGCTAAAGTTAGTCATAGCTAAGATAGAAGGGACCTTACTTTAGAGCAGGTGGAAAAGATGAGTAGCACTATTTTGGATTCTAGTGTGTTGACTTGGTATTATTCTTAGGTGTTTGGCTTTGAGGAAAGAGTTGAGACCTCTTAGGCCCGCAAGCCTTTTTGTTTTGGATTCTTCTATAAAGGAAGCCTATGTGAAGGAATCTTTGACTTAGTGGTTGGGTCAAGATAAGATCACATGCTAGTGGAATAGGCCCATGTGAATGGATATTCCTTTCTTCTTTTTTGCTTTACTTGACTTTTAGCCTAGTAACTTGAGTTACTACGGTAATTAGTAACTTTGTTGCGTTATAATTTCACAAGTATATAAACAAGGGGTGATAAGGTACTCATCATTCTTTTCATTTGCAACTATCTCTCTCTCATTGAGTTCTATAGTGAGCAATGTCTTGAGTCTTGGAGTGCTAGCCTTGGAGGAGTATGATGGAGTTGGGGTTCCTTACCTTCTTAGTCCATGGTATGCTACCATAATAGCTATCAGAGGTTCATTTTGAGTGAGAGACAGGCCGGCTAACAGTACTCTATGCTTGAAAGTGATTTGGGCCTAGGTTGGAGTCGGTTCTAGAGGTGTTGAAGTAGCAACAAAGAAGGCCTCTATTGGCTCATGTGACAACCCGGCAAATATCACTTTTGCGGTAATCGGGTAAGTAAAGTTCATTCCCGCAGAGATACGAGTCAGAATTGGTCAAATACAAAGCAAAGTAACAATTTAGTTCTTCTTGGTTGCGTCTTTAATCTCTCAGGTAGAAACCACACCCAGAAGAGAGTAACCAGCACTGACTCATAGTCTTGTCACAAATTAACACTCCTTAATCACAACTCCATCGAATCTTTCCAACCAATCTTGATTGTGATGATTCAGGCTCTCCCGAAAACGGCACTTCACTGCAAAACGACTTCGCCTCAGAATTGTGTTCCACCCCTCCAATGAAGGCACAACTTCCTCGATCAAAATTGCTTCACATCAACCTTGCACTGCACTCACAAATGCAGAATACTACCAACACTACGATTCCTCTCAGATCTATCAAGGCATTGCTTTGATTGCACTTCACTCAGGATCAAACACATAGAATGAAGATCAAGGCTGTGGAATCCAACATCCAACAAACACAATTACAAAGCTGATACTCGGAATCAAGCTCAAGCGACGAGCACTGCTTCACAGCACTTTGCTTTATCTATTCTCAGAAATAATGAGCACTGAACAACATTTCTCTGCGAATGCCACTCTTAAGTAGTGAAACAATTGACAGTTCTAACAACTATACCGTTCTACAACAACTTTTCTAACCTGCAGATCCAAAATGAGAATGCACCTCTTCATATCTGCCCCTTCAAATCTCAAATCGGCTACTAATCCAATCCGATGTCTACTTCTTCCTCGGCTTTCAAACCCAAACCCAAAGTAACTTTACTTCCTAGTACTCTGTCCTCAGGTTTCATAATTCCTATTTCCTCTACTAGATCTAACAATTCTCTTTCTTGATATGAAATTCCTATCATAATTAAGTCTTCTAAATCTCTATCTCCCGACCCACTCTTCTCTAAAGTGTCAAATGTCAAATCTAAAGACACCTACACTCCTATCTCTCTTACCTCGGGTTTAACTACTATCAATTCCTTTACTAATTCTATTGTGTCATCATCAAGAATTGTAATTGAAACCATGAATACACTATCTACACCTTCAATTTGTACCACACTTTCTCCTAATCACTCATGTTACTAACCCAAAGACACTTATTGTCTGATCCTGCACTTTGGGTTTATTCAATACTGCTACTTCTTCTTCAATTCATGTTCCATCTTTATTCAAGACTAAAATTGAAGGCATGGGTATTCTAACTATCTTCTTTCCATACTCTAACTTCCTCTAATCCCCTGGCAAAACTCTCGAAGTCACCTTCACTGCACTCTGAGGTCCGACTACCTTGGATTTAGTCATCTTCATCTTGAGGCAAAGTCTTTAGACCCGAAGTCATGTAAACCCGAAGTACGAAGTACAAAGTCACATTGACCCGAAGAACCTCAACCCGAAGTACATCTACTCTCAAAACTTCAAATGCTTGTAATGATATGGCCCCCGCAAGAATCCTGACCTGCAACTTCTATTTCTCCTTTGGGTTTGCCCTCCTTAACGTCTGATCTGAGTTTTTCCCTCCTCTGACACAAAGTAAGCTTCTTCGGGTCTGATCCAAACCAAGCGCTTCTTCCTCTTACACAAAATTGACTTCCTCGCGTCTGATCAAAACACAAGTTTGCACTCATTTCTTCTCCATTTGGTTTCAATTTGGTTTCAGCAAGGCATTTCTTCTTCTAAACTCGTCCAAAATGAAAAATGTGGGTACCACAGCTCAATCCTACATTTCAAGGCATATAGCAATGGGATAAAATGGCCAGCAAGCTAACATTTCAAAGTGAGTTCACCCTCCAATAGTGTGTGCATTAGAGTTTGAACTCTCAATATCTAGTTCCTTGACTAGTATCTTAGCCAACTAATCCAACTGTGGCACCCACATTTTAATTTTTTTTTTGAAATGGAGAAGAAGAAGTGTATAGAGAAGTTGGATTGCGCTTGTATGGCCAAAGAAGGCAAAGAAAAGAGTCTTTGGGATGAAACCCGAGGTAACATGGCTTCGGGTCATAAGGCGAAGTACTCGGACTTGCCTTGTCAGCATACACCTGAAGTAAGAAGTCTTTGTATCGGGGGGAGCTCAACCCGAGGTGAGGACAATGTAACAACCTTTCTTTGGGGCGAGAAGTTCAAGAAGGGACCGTTCAAAAACTGGCGGCCATACGCGTGAAGTACACTTGACAGTGATAAGCGCATGCAAGTGGTGTGATCTCTCGGTAGAAACTCAAATTGAAGAGAGGCAAAGAAGGCATGACTCTATAAAAATCAGGCTAACAACAAAGCAATGTTGAGCAATTTTCCTTTGCCATTGAGAAGTTGTCTTGCAGGAGATCATGGGAAAGGAAGTAGAGTTGAAGATGCCCTAGTGAGTAGAGGAGAATTTGAGAGAGTTAAACCGAGAGACTATGAGGAAGCAAGAAAGATGGGAGGAGGAAAGAAGAACTCCAAATTTGTAGTGAGAAATCATGCAATTTGGATGTTAGATGTGATCACAAGAATTGAAGTTTTGAGCCAACTTTGGATCACATTCTTGGCATGGAATTGGAACATAAGATTTCTAGGTTTCATGACCGAGATAATTGAGAGTAAGTGTCTCGATGGCCCCGAGGAAGAGGGGAAGAGAGGAAATCTGGCTTGCTGGATAGAGTTGGATTGGAGATTGGTGCTCAGAAGAGAGGCAAGCGTGGAGCATGGTGCCACGTTCTTGGGGAAGGGAGAGGTAGCCAAAGAAACCCAAGAAGTGAGGGATGCCTTCTCTTTGAAGAGAACAAAGAATGGGTATAAGGTCGAGAGTTACAAAGATCCAGTGAAGAGAGGGATCGTGAGTGCTCTCATGGCAATCCTGAAGCCAGAGAGGCCGACTTATGTGATGAAACACCAAGCGGTGTTCTTCCATAAGATGTTTGCATGAGAACCTATCAACTAGGCAAGGTGCTTCCATGGGAGGACAAGGCAAATGGTGTGGAATTTGTGGGATAAGTCACCTCCACACTACATCGTGCCATTTGCAACACATTTCTACCTTGGGTTGAATTTGCTCAAGTTGGCAGAGCGCAGCAGAATGGTATCTCACTTTCATCCCAACTTGAGAAGAGAAGTCGACGTGGAGGAGCAACAACATATTCTTCAAATCCAAAGCACTGATAAGTACTACGCACAGACGGGAAAGAGTGCGGAGGTAGAAGTGAGTATGCCAAAGTTGAAGAAGCAGAGTTGACAAGGAGAAGGCAAAGATGTAGAGAAGACAAGACCTCGGAAGACCAAGAGAGGAAACCCGAGGAAAGGTATGGTGGTGATCGCGTCATCAAAAGAAGACTCAGAAGGTGAAGCCGAGTGCAAGTCTGAAGACTCGGAACACGAGGAGGAACCGGAGCTCACGCTACAAAGTGGGGATACGAGTAGCAATAATGATGAAGATAGGGAGATGATGTTGGTACTTGCTGCAGAAGAAGAAGAAGTTTGGGTGGAGCTCGAGGAAGAAAATAACGTGAAGTTGGAGGACAAGATACCCGAGCCGGAGGAGAAGAAGATAACAATTCAGAGGGGAGTTTGGTCAAGATGCAAGGCAAAGTGTGAAGTGGGTCCAAGGAAGGCAAGGGAAGAGGAGAATGCTAGCTTGGGAAGTGAAGCGTCTATTCCGATACGATGATTGCAGCAAAGAAGGCGAGTATCAAGAGAAGAAGAAGTAAAGAAGGAGATCACTCCGCAGATTGAAGTAGGTCCAAGTGATGGAGTACCTGTGAGAAATTGTGTGCCCATTGTTAGTGAAGCTAGAGCACAAGAAGAAAGAGATGCAATTGACATGTCCGGAGGTGAAGATTGTGTTGCAGGTTTTGGCAAGACTAGAAGAAGAGAACTCGGAGTTGAAGAGGAGTATAATCCAAGGTGAGGAAGAAAGGGAAGAACTACGAGGGGATGCAGTAGTGCAGTGTCAAGTTATTGAGAACTTGAAGAGAGAAGTGAGGTATCAAGAAGAGCTTGTGAAGAAGAGTGACATAGCAAGGGAGAGACAAGTAGCAGAGTATGAAATCTTGAAGCAGCAGTTTGGTGATTCAAGACTAGAAATTATCCATGCTATGGCAAGGGTAGCAGAGAAGGAACAAGAGCTTGATAGAGTGATGGAGAGT
Organism: Lunularia cruciata; assembly: GCA_948567375.1. Classification (NCBI taxonomy): domain Eukaryota; kingdom Viridiplantae; phylum Streptophyta; class Marchantiopsida; order Lunulariales; family Lunulariaceae; genus Lunularia; species Lunularia cruciata. Next base: position 12,682,737 of record OX419756.1, read on the forward strand.
GTAGAAGAAAAAAAGCACAAATGGATCTTGGTTCTCTAACATAAGTTCAGCCTCTCCTCTCCTAATGTAGAATTGAACACGGAATATTATCTTGCCTTCTAGAGAGGTCTCGGCAACGGAACCAAAAATGTGAGCCAGCCTGTCTCTCTTAGGATGAACCTCTGATGGCTATTATGGTAGCACACCATGGACTAAGAAGGCAAGGAACCCCATCTCCATCATACTCCTCCAAGGCTAACACTCCAAGACTCAAGACATTGCTCACTAAAGAACTTAATGAGAAAGAGATAGTTGCAAATGAATGGATGATGAGTACCTCCTCACCCCTTGTTTATTTACTTGTGAAATAGTTACATACCAAAGTTACTAATTACCGCAATAACTTAAGTTACAAGAATAAACGTCAAGTAAAGTCAAAAAGTAGAAAGGAATATCCATTCACATGGGCAAATTCCACTAGCATGTGATCTTATCTTGACCCAACCACTAAGTCAAAGATTCCTTCATAAGGGCTATCATTGGACTATAGAAGAATCCAAAACAAAAAGGCTTGTGGGCCCACGAGTTTTCAACTCTTTCCTCAAAGCCAAACACCTAGGAATAATACCAAGTCAACACACTAGGAACATACCCAATCTGCCACCTTGGTTGAGGACAATTTGGAGACCAATGGTCCATAGAGTCATAATTGCAACATACCCCTAATGCAACATTTTGAGGCCTATTCTAGCTGCCCATTGGTGGTCTTTGTTGAGAAGCATTCTTGTTATACTTCCTTGGTCCATACCTTGGACCTTGATACAATGTGCTCGCTTGAGGCTATAGATCTTATGTTTGGTTCACCGCCACTTCTTGCTCATTTTGGTCCCAACCCAAGACACAATCAATTTTTTGCTCTAGAAATGTAGTCTAGGTCAAACACTCCATGTTGGCATGGCCTCACTTGCCACATGTAGTGCACCATACATTTGGTCTTCCAAACAAAGGAGGTTTTCTTTGGTCCTTTGACCCAATCATTTGAATCTTGAAATTTGCAAACTCTTTAATTAAATTCTCTAGCTTATTGTCCATCTTATTTACTAGTTTTTTTGAAGAGGTTGGAATTTTCTTCCCTCGATGTCTTTGGGTTCTTCTTGGCTTTACATCTTCTTAGGACTCCAAAGAATAATTGATGACATAGAGGATTCTTCCAACAAAGGGGAGGTACTGCAAGAAGCTCTTTGTCTTGGTTTCTTCGCTTTCTTCTCTTGGTTTCTTCTATTTTCATATGAATGATAGTAGGCCACCTTGTATTTGGCAACATGTTTGAGAACTTTTTCCAAGGAAGTTACATTCCTCTCCCTGGCAAAGATACTGACCTCTCATGACAATCCATTGAGAAATTAGGTGATGGCTTGGGCATCAAAATAAACCACCACACCAGGTTGCTTTAGCACTTGGTTCAATAAGGCCATGAACCGCTCAGAGTAGCCTCTCAGCTTCTCCATCTTCTCCTGGTCCAAATCATTGAGTCTTGCAAAGATACTTGTATCATAATCAACTTCCCTAAATTGTTCCAAGATGTTGTTTCATAAGTTTGCCTAGTCGGCTGGTTTGAACCTCTTATGGGTCACATGGGTATTGTAATACCAAGGGTTAGCCATATGATCTAGATGTGAAATTTGGTTTGGTAACATCTAGAATGATGTTATACATGATGGTCAAAATAGATCAGATAAAAGTATCACCAAAAGAGTACTTCTACTAATAGGGCAGAAACCGAAATAGACTTGAGAACCTTAGAACCAATAGCTAGACATATGATTTAAAGGTGAGAATTGGTTTGGTAACATCTGGAAGGATGTTACACATGATGGACTAAACAGATCAGAAAGAGGTATCACCAAAAGGGGACTTCTACTAATAGAGTAGGAACCAAAATATACCTGAAATCTTTGAAGGCAATTTTAGAGGCCTAAACGGATGAATTAGGCCTTGAAAATGTGTAAATTTCCCCCCCAAAGGAGGAAAGGCTGGCCTTCCCTCCCCCTGCTTTGTCTTGTCGAGAGCTTTCCAACGATACCTTACTCATGTGATTTTGAGATTCCTACAAGAAGATTCCCTAAAAGATTCCCTCCGGTCAAAGCTTGTTTGACCAACCAGATAGGACCTAGAGCAGACTGGTCACCCATCCAAGTAAGTAATCCAAGGGTGGAGCTTGCTGACATGTCATCTATCTGTGTCCCTAATCCTATGGTGGAGCTTCCTTGGAGGAGATCCTCTTTGTCTATATAATAAAGAGAAGGTGCTCCCTTGGGGCATCGGATGTTTGAGTGTGGAATCTTTGTTTTCTCTCTTCTCTTGTCCTCGGAGTATTACAATGATATCAGAGCAAGTGTTCTAGTCCAAGAGAGTGGATCACCCTCTTGGAATTGCACAAACTACTGAAATTGAGTAATTTGAGGTGGAGAACATAGAGTAATGGCTAGACTTAGGAAGGACTTTAGAGAGCGGATGGGATGGATGCGCCGGGGGGAAAATTTCCCGCACCTAGCTTTCCATTCTCAAACCCATTCCACATCAAGGTTATGTACATCCAGCCTGAGCAGATGAGAGTATTGCTAGTTTATCACTTTGGTGCAGATTTCATGGACGGAGTGATGAACTCACCAAACCCGATGATTCTACCTGTGGTGATATATGACAAAGAGTGGGATTTGATGATCTACATTCTATTATGATAATATGGATATGAATGTCCCAAATCCTCTCCCTTTGAATACGCAAGTAGAAATCCGTTATGTAGTGAGGCCAAAAGTAATGTTTAGAGATTTTGTGGTTAGGAATTTTGGTGAGGAGTATTATCAACAAGTGATAGCTTCTGAGGTCCCAATGGTAGTTCCAATAATTCGTGCACCTTCCTAAGTGATTATATTGACTCTGTATTGAAGTAGACGTTAGCAATTGGGTGTTGCAGGAACCATGGATCCGCAGTTGCAAGAGCTGGTGCAAGCAATGCAAGGGATGTTGAATGAATTTTGAGAGATTAAGATGACCATGGAGACATAACAAAGTCAAGTGCAGATCCTCAGGAACGATCAAGCCATGCAAGAAGAAGAGCCGTCTCAAAACCCAATACTTGCGTCTGAAGTACTTGGAGAGGCACCCGTGCCTACGAACCCTATCAACAATGAAGCCACATTGCTACTCCGGATGAAGAAGACCTGCAACATCGAGCCTTACAAGGGGCAGCGTACGATGGGGGTAGTGGAAAATTGGATCTCGAGAATGAATCGATATGTTCAATTATTCTCAACTGAGATCACAGAGCACGCTGCAGGCATGTTTGTATGTGGGTACTTGACCGATAAAGCCCTCACATGGTATGATGCTTGGGAACGATCCATGCTGGCAGAGAGAAGGGAGGTCACATGGACAGCAATGCAAGAAGGACTGCTGAAGAATTTCCAATCAATGGATTCTGTGCAGATGGCTCAAACCCGACTATGGGGATTGAGACAGAAGAATAGCATACAAGAGTATGTGGAGGCATTTCTGGATCTACAAGTTGCAATTACCGACATGAGTCCAGCAGAGGCTCTCGACAATTTCAAACGAGGGTTGAAAGAGCGGATTTGCCAAGAAGTCATGGTGCAAAACCCTCGCACGGTATTTGAAGCTATTGCTTGTGTGCAGAGAATAGCAGGAGCATTAGGTGGAGGTGAAGGAGTAGTTCCACCTCAACATTATCGGGCAGAAATGCCACATATGGGTGGACCAGTACCGATGGAATTGGCCAACCTTTGATTCCGGGATCAAGGAGCACGGCCGCTTCAAGGGGAGCGGGGACGGGTAGAAGAACAACGAGATGGAGCCCCACGAGGAGAAGGGACTCGAGGAGAACAACACCCTTGTTACAATTGAGGCCGTATTGGGCACATATCTACCAATTGTTGCACTCGTTTCCCTAGAGGCCCTTGGCCTTTGTGCAGGTGATCTATGAACAACATGGAGAGGCACATTGAAGAGGAGGAGGTGGAAACCACTCCGGAAAATGAAGATCACCAGTAAATGTACCTCATGGCCTTACAGGCTCAATAAGGAAGCAGAGAAGCGAGGGAAGGAAGAAGAATAATGCACAAAGATCCCGAAAGGCAACCTCACAATTGATTGCCGTGAATGGAATCCTAGAAGGTAATCAAGTGAGAGTATTAATAGATTCGGGAGCAATAGAGAATTTCTTGTCTCACTCTATTGCAATAAGCTTGGGAATGGATCTAGAGAGAGATGGAAGGGAAGAAGTAGAGTTACCAAATGGGCAAACAGAGAGGATTGAATCATTACCTAGACGGGTAACCCTCTCTGTAGGAGAATATCAAGAAGCAATTGAGTGGCGAGTGATACAATTAGCCCGTTATGATGCAATTTTAGGCATGCTATGGATGGAGCAGTACAACCCAATGGTGGATTGGAGGAAGAAAGTAGTGAGAACCCACCAATGGTCAATCATTGGGGTTAAAGAAAAATCACACAAGCAGAAACTGCCTCTATATGTCTTAGGGACGACAACTGTCTATAAGACCGATAGATGTTTTATGGGTCTAATAAGAGAAGTCCAGAGTGCACAACTTCTGGACAAATTCTTGAGAAATTGAAGGATGTGGTGGATGAGTTTCAAGATGTCTTTCTCGATGATCTACCCTTAGGATTACCACCTAAAAGGCGAGTAGATCACAAAATAGAGACACTCCCGGGGAAGACACCTCCTTGTAAGGCCCCATATCGCCTATCACCTCATGAGTTGGAGGAGTGTAAGACTCAAATTGAGGAGATGCTATAGAAAGGGTTCATCCAACCTAGCGTATCACCATATGGGGCCCCTGTCTTGTTTGTGAAGAAGAAGGATGGTACAATGCGCATGCGCATTGACTATCGGGGTCTCAATCAGCAAACAGTGAAGAACAAATACCCCTTACCTCGCATGGATGACCTATTTGATCAACTCCATGGAGCAAGATACTTCACCAAACTGGACTTGCAGAGCGGTTACAATCAAATCTGAATTGCAGAGAAGGATGTGTACAAAACTGCCTTTTGAACCAAGTATGGCCACTTTGAGTATCTTGTGATGCCTTTTGGCCTCACCAATGCGCCTGCCACTTTCATGAGCCTAATGAATGACATATTTTGTCCATACTTGGATAAGTCTGTTATCGTCTTCGTGGATGATATCTTAGTATATAGTAGCACGATGACAGAACACAAACAACATCTACGAGAGGTCCTCCAGATTCTAAGACAGAATCAGTTGTACGCCAAAATCTCTTAGTGTGAGTTTGGCAAGTCTGAAGTAGACTACTTAGGGCATAGAGTAAGTGCGGAGGGCATTCAAGTATTGACAGATAAAATAGAGGTCATTCAAAAATGGAGTGCCCCAGAAGATCAGACTCAACTTAAGAGCTTCTTGGGGTTGACGGGATTCTATCGTAGATTTGTCAAGGACTTCTCCAAGGTTGCACAGCCTTTAACGGCACTACTTGGCAAGGGGAAGAAGTGGACATGGGGAACTGCACAAGAGTTGGCCTTTCAAGAATTGAAGGCCGCATTGCTACATGCACCAATCTTGAAGTGGTATGCCCCAAAACGTCCAATCAAGTTGGCTACACATGCATCAGGCGTAGCAATAAGAGCAGTCCTACAACAAGAGTGGCATGACGGATGGCATCCAATAGCATATTCCTCTCAAAAGTTTTTACTGGTAGAGCGCAAATACCACACCACAAAATGAGAAGAGCTGGCCATTGTTCTAGCAACCAAGCATTGGAAGCACTACCTGGGCGAGAAGGCATTTGTAGTAGAGACAGACCACAAACCTCTAGTCTACCTCAAGACGCAGAAGGATCTATCTCGTCGCCAAATTTGGTAGGCAGAGTGGCAACAACGCTTCAACATGACAATCACCTATGTGGAAGGTAAGAAGCAACTTGCAGATGCATTCACCCGCATGCCAATGGCCAACAACTTGGTAGCAGAGGTTAAGATTAACCTTGAATTCTGGCAAGAGATTCTAACTGCTACAAAAACTAATCCACAGATTGTAGAAGCACAATTGTCCAAGGGTGTCACCAGCACCCAAGGACTCATCTTTTGGGAGGGCCGATTGTGGATCCCAAATGTCCCAGAATTACACACCACCATTATGGCGGAATGTCATGATTCGGCCATTGCAGCTCATGTGGGAGTGGACAAGACCTTGGAGGCAGTCAAGCACCATTACTATTGGCCCAAGATGAGCAACGACGTGATGGACTATATGCGTAGCTGCCTACTTTTTCAATGGAACAAAGCTTCTAATCAAGCTTCTACGGGGCTCCTTCAACCTCTCCCCACTCCTACCTAACGTTGGGAACAAGTGAGTATGGATCTTGTTTGTGAATTACCCAAGACCACCTCAAGGTTTGACTCCATTGTGGTCTTTGTGGACCGGCTCAGCAAATTGATTCATGTACGCCCTACCACCAAGGAGGTGACCGCTCCACAACTAGCTCAACTATACTTAGATGCAGTCTTTGCTCACCATGGTTTGTCTAGAGTACTCATCACCGATAGAGGTACCCAATTCACCAGTTTGTTTTGGTGAACACTCTTTGGTTTCTTCAAAACCAAGTTGGCCATGTCTACAGCTTACTACCCACAAACAGATAGCCAAACAGAGCGGGCTAATCGCACGATTGAAGACATGTTACGCGGCTTCACCTTGGAAGAGCAAGAGAGGTGGGACACCCTACTACCGTTGGTGGAATTCGCTTACAACAATTCAATGAATGCCTCCACCCTGGTCACTCCGTTCTTCCTCTTATATGGTGAGCATCCCTTCATACCTTCTAGCTTGATGAAGATCCGTCCAGTGACTACCAAGGTTGATGTAGTCAACACATTTGTTTCTAGAATCCAACAAGGTGTGGAGAGCGCCAAGCACAGGTTACAGATTGCGCAAAATCAACAAAAGCAGTTTGCTGATGCACACCGTAGGCACATGGAGTTCAATGTTGGGGATCAAGTGTGGCTATCGACAACCAACCTCACATTAGTTGGATCTCGTAAGCTCAGACCTCGTTTTATTGGGCCTTTCTTGATTCTTTGTCGCATCGGCGCTGTGGCCTATCACCTTGAGCTACCACCACACATGAAGATCCATCCAGTGTTCCATGTCTCCCTATTACGCAGATACGCTCCCCGATTGGGCCAAGGTCCTTCCACACAGGACATCTGACCTTGTCCGATAGTCATTGACGGCTCAGAGGAATATGAAGTGGAGCGGATTCTCCAAAAGCACATGCGTGGTACTCGCCATCCGTGGGTGGAATATCTAGTACAATGGAAAGGTTACCCCCTCTATGAAGCAACCTGGGAACCCGCTGCCAATTTGGCACATGCACCGGTGTTGGTGCAAGCATTTGAGTAACAATTGCACAACAAGGACGTTGCGTCTTAAAAGGAGGGAGGTCTGTAATACCAAGGGTTAGCCATATGATCTAGATGTGAAATTTGGTTTGGTAATATCTAGAATGATGTTATACATGATGGTCAAAATAGATCAGATAAAAGTATCACCAAAAGAGTACTTCTACTAATAGGGCAGAAACCGAAATAGACTTGAGAACCTTAGAACCAATAGCTAGACATATGATTTAAAGGTGAGAATTGGTTTGGTAACATCTGGAAGGATGTTACACATGATGGACTCAAAAGATCAGAAAGAGGTATCACCAAAAGGGGACTTCTACTAATAGAGTAGGAACCAAAATATGCCTGAAATCTTTGAAGGCAATTTTAGAGGCCTAAACGGATGAATTAGGCCTTGAAAATGTGCATAATCCCCCCCCCTAAGGAGTAGAGGCTGGCCTTCCCTCCCCCCTGCTTTGTCTCATCGAGAGCTTTCCAACAATACCTTACGTGATTTTGAGATTCCTATAGGAAGATTCCCTAAAAGATTCCCTCCGGTCAAAGCTTATTTGACCAACCAGATAGGACCTAGAGCAGACAGGTCACCCATCCAAGTAAGTAATCCAAGGGTGGAGCTTGCTGACATGTCACCTATCTGTGTCCCTAATCGTATGGTTGAGCTTCCTTGGAGGAGATCCTCTTTGTCTATATAATAAAGAGAAGGTGCTCCCTTGGGGCATCAGATGTTTGAGTGTTTTCTCTCTTCTCTTGTCCTCGGAGTATTACAGTATACCAACTCCTAGCCTTCTTTTGCAATAGACTTGGCAAAATCTGCAGCCAATCAGCAGAGTCATGTTCCTTGTTGGCAAAAGAAATGACTTTGAATTCCTTGATGAATTCATCAAGATCTTCATCTTGTTTTGTCACCTTATACTTTTGATATGTGTGTTGAGTGACCGGTAACAAAGTCATTCTGTAACTCTAAAGAATAAAATGCAGTGATGAAGAACTTGATGGGAAAACTAACCTATGTACTAGTTTGTGATTGTGCATTGAGTTCAGCCCAAGGGTTTGAATTTACCAAGTTCAAAGTTAAGTCTTCATTGATAAGTTGTTCTTCTATTGGTACATTGACTTCAACCCAAGCTGGATAAAGAGGCTCAATATCTTTAATTTTCTCTTCACAATCCCTTTAAACTAGTCAAGGAATTGTATGTAAAAGGTATTGACTTTCCTCTTCCATCAAAATTTGTGATTTCTTCTCACGAATGAATTCTTTTATGATACCGGCTCTCTTGATAGCTTTAGAGCAAGTTGGTGTATTGGGTTGCAATGAGTATGTTGTGACAACCCAACAAGTATCACTTTTGGGGTAATCAGGTAAATAAAGTTTGTTCCCATAGAGATACAAGTAAGAAATGGTCAAATACAAAGTAAAATAGTAACACATAGTTCTTCTTGGTTGCATCTTTAATCTCTCAAGTAGAAAATACATCCAAAAGAGAGTAACAAGCATTGATCACAATCTCATCACAAATTAACACTCCATAATCACAATACTATCCAATCTTTTCCAACAAACTTTGATTGTGATGATTCAAATTCTCTCAAACACAATTACTTCACTATAAAATGACTTTGCCTCAGAATTGTGTTCCACTCCTCCACTGAAGGCACAACTTCCTTGATCAAAATTGCTTCACACTAAACTCATGCTGCACTCACAAATGCAAAATACTACCAACACTACAATTCCTCTCATATCTATCAAGGTATTACTTCAATTACACTTCATTTAGAATCAAACACACAGAATGAAGATCAGCACTATGGAATCCAACATCCAACAAGCTCATTGACTTGCACTTCAAAATTCTCCAAACACTCACAAACACAAACACAAACACAAACACAAACTTGATACTCGGAATGAAGCTCAAAGGATGAGCACTAACATTTAGCACTATGCTTTATCTATCTTCGGAATTTATGAATACTGAACATCATTACACTATGCATTTTTCCTTTAAATAGGCTGAGCCGTTCAATAATATACCATTTCCTAACAAATTTACCAACTTGTAGATCCAAAATGACAATGCATCTCTTCATATCTACCTCTTCAAATCTCAAATCTAGTACTTCTCCAATCTGATGTCAACCGCAACTTTGGCTTCCAAACCCAATGATCCTCCTATTATTTCTCCTTCTTTGGATCTCTCTTCTTCTAGTTATGCCTTCACTATTTCTACTGCATCTTCACCCTAAACTACAATTTTATTAATAGGTAACCTTTCTATCTCTTTATCTTTTGACCCAATCTTCTTTAATGTCTGAGATAACTAATTCAAAGACACTTGCACTCCTACTTCTACTACTTTGGACTTCTTATCTTCCTTCACACTTCTCTGAAGTCTCTCTAACTTTGAATGTACTAAGTCTAATCTGAGACTTATATTATCTCCTACCTTTAACATTTTCCTATCTACCCTTTCTCTCAAACAAATCAAAAGATTGTTCATATCTACATCCTTCAGTCTTTCTTTCAAGTTTCTTGCACAAGCAACTTCAATTCATGTAGTCTTGCTTCCTCCAACTTCCCTTCAGATTTTGTGCTCAACATTGCTCTCATTCTCCCAACAATGTCTCCTACCGACTCCAATGCATACCCCCAAGATCATTTTGCCTTGAACTCTTCTCTATACATCTTTAACTCATCTTTGTACTTGGCTGCCAACATCTTCTTCTTCTCCACACATTAAGTAATCTGACTCTCAACACGTCTTACCATACTTCTCAATCTTTCTTCCTCTTGGTGTTAGATGGCTAACTCCCTCTACCATGCTTGATCTTTCTCTACTGCACTCTTCATCAGGCTCTCTAACTCTTGCTCCATAACAGCCGCCATTGCCTTTGCATGTATGCTTTCCATATGAGCTTTGCTTACCGCACCTTTTTACCTCACCTTTATGGCTTGATGGGGTCTTCCCATCCTTCATTTTTCCTATGCGGTTGCATTTCTTCTTTTATCCTCTCAACCAACACTTTCTGCTCCTTCAACTCTCCAGCTTGACCGTTTATCTCTCTTCCTTGCTGATCAAAATTCTCTTGCAAATTCTTCACAGTCTTCTTCTTTAAGACTACATCCACCAAAGTTCTTCAGCTTCTTCTTCCCTGGTTACCTCTCCTTCAATTCTCTTGCTTCTTCAATCAGATACTTCATCACCTACAACTCATTCTTCACCTCTAGATGATCTTTCTCTATCTCTTTCTTGTATCTTCTTATTCAATTACAACAACAACAAATCCACAATCTATGACAAGTACTCCATCCCATCAAATTCTTCTTAATCTTCTTCTCCTTGGTCTTTGTACTTTGCTTCTATCAACTCTTCTTCAACTAAAGCCTTAACCCAAAGTCCCAATCTTTGTACCTTCAATGGCCTTTCTTCCAAGCTCGCTGCTTCTTCCCTCACTTGGCTTGAACTTGCAGGTGCAGCCTATAATAACCTCTTTGATCTTACTCCCTTTTGGACTACTTTCTTTGGTCCTTCTTCCATCTCCTCCATAGGTAACTCCAAACAAGGGCCATCTCCTCCTTACATATGATCAAACACCGCATAGAACTCGTCATTCTCTTTTGCCTCTCCTTCATCAATTGACTGTTGGACGTCATCTTCACCTTTGTAGACTAGACTCCTCTGTAGACCATTGCTAGACTCCTCACTCGACAATGTGAGTTTAGCTTCTTTGGAGTCTTCTCTCTTTGACTCTGGCTCTCCTTCAAAATTTTTGCGTGAAGCCTTGTCCTTCACTTCCTCCTTACCTTGCGGGTTTAGTCTTTGGGTCTTTCATTGTGGCAAGGGTAATGTTACTCCTTTATCTTCTATTTCTATGATCTCTTCACTATGAACTACAATTGCACTCCTATCTAATCTATCTATATTGTTATCTTGTAACCCACTCTCTTCTAATGTCTCAAGTAATTGACTCAAATACACCTATTGTCTGATCTTGCACTTTGGGTTCATTCATTTTTGCTACTTTCCCTTCAATTTCTATCTTATCTTTGATCAAGACTGAAATTGAAGTCATGGGTATCCTACACTGTCTTCTTTCCACACTCTAAAGTTCCTCAGATGACTTTGGCAAAGCCTCCAAAGTCACTTGCATCCAATGTTTGACTACCTTGGATTGTGTTACCCTCGCCTTGAGGCAAAGTCTCTTTACAAAGTCTCACCTAAAGTCACTCAACTACTCCATACATCTACTACATAAACTTCAAATGCCTGTTAATTTTGTTACAAATATTTGAACTTTGCTATTTTGGTGACAACTAAAAGCTTTAAAAGAGACGCTTCCAAAGAGATATAGCATGCACAATTTGAACATGTGGTCATTGAGATACAACCCCTGCAATAATCCTGACCTGCAACATCTATTTCAATACAAAGTACCCCTCCTTTGGGCCCAATCCTCCTTTGGGTCTGCTCTCCTTCTAGTCCAATCTGAGTGCTTCTTCCTCTTACACAAAGTTGACTTCCTTAGGTTGGATCAAAACACGAGCTTCTCCTTGTTTCTTCTCCATTGGGGTTCAATTTGGTTTCATTAATGCACTTCTTCTTTGAAACTTGTCAAAAATGAAAAATGTGAGTACCACATATGTTTCTTCACTTGCATCTTTCTTCTTATTGGGCTTTGGAGATGCAAAGTAGCCTTGCCACTTGACTTTGCATTTCTTTTTTTTTGAGGTCTTGCAAAGCTTTGTGACAACCCGACAAATATCACTTTTGCGGTAATTGGGTAAGTAAAGTTTGTTCCTGAAGAGATACGAGTCAGAAATGTCTAAATACAAAGTCAAAGTAACAATCATAGTTCTTCTTGGTTGCATCTTTAATCTCTCAGGTAGAAAGTACTTGTTACTATCTCCCAGAAGAGAGTAACAAGCACTGACTTGCAGACTTGTCACAAATTCACACTCCTTAATCACAACTCCATCAATCCTTTCCAAACAATCTTGAGTGTGATGATTCAGGCTCTCCCAAAAATGGCACTTCACTGCAAAATGACTTTGCCTCAGAATTGTGTTCCACCCCTCCACTGAAGGCACAACTTCCTCGATCAAAATTGTTTCACATCAACACTACGCTGCACTCACAAATGAAGAATACTACCAACACTACAATGCCTCTCAGATGTGTCAAGGCATTGCTTTGATTGCACTTCACTCAGGATCAAACATACAGAATGAAGATCAAGGCTGCGGAATCCAACATCCAACAAGCACACTAACTTGCACTTCAAACTTCTCCACACACTCACAAATATAGACACAAAGTTGATACTCGGAATCAAGCTCAAGCAACAAGCACTGCTTCACAGCACTTTGCTTTATCTATTCTCAGAATTATGAGCACTGAACAACAATTCCTTGTGAATGCCACTCTTAAATAGTGAAGCAATCGACAGTTATCTTCCTAATGTACCTCTTCCTAATGACTCTACAAACCTGCAGATCGGAAATGAAAATGCACCTCTTCATATTTGCCTATTCAAATCTCAAATTGGTTACTAGTCCAATCTAATGTCTACTTCTTCCTCGGCTTTCAAACCCAAACCTGGGGTAACTTTACTTTCTACTACTCTATCCTCGGGTTTCATAACTCCTACATCTTCTACCAGATCTAACAATTCTCTTTCTTGATTTGATATTTCACTAGTGGGTAATCTATCTAACTCCTTATGTGCTAACCCACTCTTCTCTAATGTCTCCAATAGTAATTCCAAAGACATCTACACTCCTACTTCATCTACTTTGGGTTAGGCTCTAACGTCTTTCCAAAGTTTATCTATCTCTATCTTCACTAGATCTAATCTAATTGTGATATTGTCTTCGACTTCCAATATCTTCCTATCTACCCGAGTTGTGAGACTAATTAACAAAGCATTCAAGTTTGTGTCCTTTGCATGTCTCCTCCTCGTCTCCTGCACCAACAACTTCAACTCGTGCAGCCTCATTTCTTCAATACGAACATTGGCCTCTGTACTCAGCATTGGATTCATCTTGATTACAATCTCCTTCAATGGCTCCAATCTCATCTTCCTTTCATGCTCCCGATCTGCAAGCCAATCTTCTCTATACATTGCCAACTCTGCCTTGACCTTGGCTTTCACAGTTTCCTTCTCCTTCTCCTTCTACACAATCTTCTCCTCCTGATTACAAAGTAACTCTTGTAATCTCTCTTCTTCCCTATATCTTACTGTCAACTCCCTTTGCCACAATTGCTTCTTCTCTTCTACACTCTCCATCACTCTATCAAGCTCTTGTTCCTTCTTTGCTACCCTTGCCATAGCATGAATAATTTCTAGTCTTGAATCAGCAAACTGTTGCTTCAAGATTTCGTACTCTACTACTTGTCTCTCCCTTGTTATGTCACTCTTCTTCACAAGTTCCTCTTGATACCTTGCTTCTCTCTTCAAGTTCTCAATAACTTGACACTGCACAACTGCATCCCCTTGCAGTACTTCCCTTTCCTCTTCACCTTGGATTATACTCCTCTTCAACTCCGAGTTCTCTTCTTCTAGTCTTGCCAAAACTTGCAACACAATCTTCACCTCTGGACATTTTGACTGCATCTCTTTCTTCTTGTGCTCTAACTTCACTAACAACGGGCACACAATTTCTTGCAGGTACTCCACCCCATCACTTGCACCTACTTCAATCTGCGGAGTGATCTCCTTCTTTACCTCTTCTTCTCCCGATACTCGCCTTCTTTGCTGCAGTCGTCGTTTCAAAATAGACACTTCACTTCCCAAACTAGCATTCTCCTCTTCCCTTGCCTTGCTTGGACCTGCTTCACACTTCGGCTTGCATCTTGACCAAGCTCCCCTCTGAATTGTTATCTTCTTCTCCTCCGGCTTGGGTACCTCGTCCTCCAACTTCACGTTAATTTCTTCCTCAAGCTCCACCCGAACTTCTTCTTCTTCTGCAGCAGGTACCGACATCATCTCCCCACCTTCTTCACTATCGCTACTTGTATCCCCACTTTGTAGTGTGAGCTCAGGTTCCTCCTTGTGTTCCGATTCTTTGGACTTGCACTCGGCTTCACCTTCCGAGTCTTCTTCTAATGACGCGATCACCACCATACCTTTCCTCAGGTTTCCTCTCCTAGTCTTCCAAGGTCTTGTCTTCTCTACGTCTTTGCCTTCTCCTTGTCGACTCCGCTTCTTCAACTTTGGAGTACTCACTTCTACCTCCTCACTCTTTCCCGTCTACGTGTAGTACTCATCAGCGCTTCAGATTTGAAGAATATATTGTTGCTCCTCCGCGTCGACTTCCCTTCTCAAGTCGGGATGAAAGTGAGACACCATTCTATTGCGCTCTGCTGAATTGAGCAAATTCAACCCAAGGTAGAAATGTTTTGCAAACGGCACAATGTAGTGTGGAGGCGACTTATCCCGCAAACTCCACACTATCTGCCTCGTCCTCCCATGGAAGCACCTTGCCCAGTTGATAAATTCTCCTACAAACATCTTATGGAAGAACACTGCTTCATGTTTCATCACATAAGTCATCCTCTCCGGCTTCAGGATTGCCATAAGAGCACTCACAATCCCTCTCTTCACCGGATCTTTGTAACTCTCAACCTTATACCCATTCTTTGTTCTCTTCAAAGAGAAGCCATCCCTCATTTCTTGGGTAGAACGTGGCACCCTGCTCCGCGCTTGCCTCTCTTCTGAGCACCAATCTCCAATCCGACTCTATCCAGCAAGCTGGATTTCCTCTCTTTCCTTCTTCCTTGGGGCCATTGAGACACTTACTCTCGATTATCTTGGTCATGAATCTAGGAAAACTTACATTCTAGATCCACGCCAAGAATGTGATCCGAAGTCGGCTCAAGACTTTGATTCTTGCAATCACATCTAACTTCCGAATCGCATGATTTCTCACTACAAATTTGGAGTTCTTCTTCCCTCTTCCCATCTTTCTTGCTTCCTCATTGTCTCTCAATTTAACTCTCTCGAATTCTCCTCTACACACTAGCACGTCTTCCACTCTACTTCCCTTCCCATGATCTCCTACAGGATGACTCCTCAACGGCAAAGGAAAATTGCTTGACATTGCTTTGTCGTTAGCCTGATTTTTATAGAGTTGCACCTTCTTCGTCTCTCTTCAATTCAAGTTTCTACCAAGAAATCACACCTCTTGCATGTGCTTGTCACTATCAAGTGTACTTTGCGTGTATGACCGCCGGTTTTTGAACGGTCCCTTCTTGAATTTCTCGCCCCAAAGAAAGGTTGTTACACTATCTTCACCTCGGGTTGAGCTCCCCCTGATACGAAGACTTTTTACTTCGGGTTGTATGCTGACAAGGCAAGTCCAAGTACTTCACCTTATGACCCAAGCCACGTTACCTTGGGTTTCATCCCAAAGACTCTTTTTTTTGCCTTCTTCGGCCATACAGGTGCAATCCGACTTCTCTATACACTTCTTCTTCTCCATTTCAAAAAAAATGAAAAAAAATGTGGATACCACAAGCTTCTTGAACTTTGTGAAGTTGTAAATCGAATGCCTTCTTTTCAGATTAGTCAATGGTGAATTGGCTCTTCTGGCATTCTTCTTCTTCATGTTGCAAAGTTTTTTTATGAATTATCTCCTCCTATTGTTCTCTCAATGCAGATGTGACAACCCAGTAAATATCACTTTTGTGGCAATTAGATAAGTAAAGTTCATTCCCAGAGAGATACAATTCAAAATTGGTCAAATACAAAGCACAGTAACTAAATCAATTCTTCTTGGTTGTGTCTTTAATCTCTTAGGTAGAAACTACACCCGGAAAAGCATAACAAGCACTAACTTGTAGTCTTGTTAGAAATTAACACTCCTTAATCACAAGTCAATCAAATTCTGTCCAAACAAATCTTGATTGTGATGATTTTGAGGCAAAGTCATTTTACAATGACTTTGCCTCATAATTGTGTTCCACCCCTCCACTGAAGGCACAAATTCCTTGATCTAAATTGTTTCACATCAACTCAACGCTGCACTTACAAATGAAAAATACTACTAACACTACAATTCCTTTTATTGTCAAGGCATTGCTCCTATTGCACTTCACTCAAGATCAAACATATAGGATGAAGATCATGGCTGCAAAATCCAACATCCAACAAGCACACTAACTTGCACTTCAAATTTCTCTCAACACTCACAAACAAAAATATAGAGTTGATACCCGGAATTAAGCTCAAGCAATGAGCATTACTTCACAACACTTCACTTTATCTATTCTTAGAATTCTGAGCACTAAACAACATAAGACTGAAAATACCCCCTTTAAATAGGCTAAGCTTTGACAATTATCTAACTTCCTAAACTACTTCCTAACAATCTCTAGATCTGAAATGGCAACCCACCTCTTCATATGTGTTGATTCCTATCTCAAATTGGTTATGAATCCAATCCAATGTCTACTTCTACTTTGCCTTCTAAACCTGAAGTACCCATCCTCAGGTCTTGCATTTCATTTTCCTGGTCCAAACCCTTTTGGATCATGTCTTTGGTTACATTCTTCCTACTTATTAACTCACAACAAAGACTATCTAACTCCGCTCTCACAAGATCTAACTTGAGACTTATATTGTTTCCTACGTCATTGATCTTCCTATCTATGCCATCTCTGAGACAAATCAACAATTTGTTCATGTTTACATCTTTTGCCTACCTTCTCTTCGTCTCATACACCAGAAGTTTCAACTTGTGTAATTGTTTCTCCTCCAAACGTACTTTGGATTTGGTACTGAGCATCACCTTTACTCCAACAACAACCTCCTCCACCGAGTCTAAGGGTCTTTCTTTTTTACACTTTTCCTGAACTATAGCACTCTATACCTGCAATTTTACTCCATACTCCGTAGTGTGATCTTCCAATTCCTTTGCATACTGCCCAATCTTTGCCTCCAATGTAGTTGCCAAATCTTGCAATCTCTCTTCTTCTTCATGGCACTGACTTAATTTGCATTACCAAGCTACATCCTTCTCCTATACCTTTTGACTAAATGCCTCTAATTCAAATTCCTTTGCCGTGACTACACTTCTCTCCATATTGACTTCTTCTTGCACAATCTTCACTTTGGCCTACAATTTCTCTACTCAAAGTCTTTCCTATGTTACTTCCTTCACTTTTGTTGCCAACTCTTTCCCTTGCTTCTCAACTTTCTCTTGTAGATTTCCATGGACCTTCTTCTGCAACACAATATCCACACGCAAAGCCTCCAATTCTTCTTCTCCTTTGGTTTAGACATTTCTTCAATTCAGCATTCTCTTCTTCCATTGCTTTGAATGCCTGCAAGACATTTCTCACTCTCGATTGTGTGTATTGTACTTCCTTCTTCCTTTGCTCCAATTGTATTAGCAGCAGACATACTACCTCTTGGAGATACTTCACTTCTTTACAGCCTTCTTCTCTCTCTTCCTCTTTTCCTTCTACCTTGTTCAACTGTGCTTGCACCCAAAGTCGGGATCTTCAGACTGGTAATACACCGTCTTCTCCTTAACTTTCATCATCTCCCAAGTGAATTACATCAACTTTCTTCTTTCTCAAATTCTCCGCTTCTTTCAAATCTTGAGTTGATGCTTTAGGATCTTAGTCTTGATCAAGCATCTCCAAACTTGGAAACTCTCCTTCTATGATTTGATCAATATCTTCTTGCAATTCCCTTTCTTCTTCTTCCAACTATTGTACTTCAAGTTCTCCATCACTTCCAAACTCCTCACTCTACAAAGTGAACTCTACTTCTTTGTTGTCTTCCTCCAGCAATTTTGACTCCATCCCTCCTTCTGATTCTTCATTTGTTATAGGAGTCTCCAGCCTCATTCTTCAGAATTCTCCATCTCCTCTCTGGCTTCTCTTCCCAATACTAACCTCTAATCCAACTTTGTCCATCAAGCTAGATTGCCTTGCTTCCCGATGGCTTCTAGGCCTTTGGCACAATTGCTTGCAGCTATCTCGGTCATGAATTATGGAAAACTAATGTTCCAATTCCATGCCAAGAACATGATACAAAGTCTCAACAATACTTTGATCTGTGCCACCATATCTAACCTCTTCACTACAGGATTTTGCACTCCTAGTGAAGAGCACTTCTTGAATCCTCTCATCTCTTCCCTTTGTGGCTTTGAAAACTCTCAAGTTGATTCCCCGTCCCTTCATTGCAAAACTCTCACTCTTGCAGGCAACCCAAGGATTTCTCTCACAACTAATTGCTTCCGGTGGAATTTTGCTACTCGACTTCTTAAAGGCACATGATATTTTTACAAGGCTTCCTTCATCAGAAAACCTTACTTTTATAGTGATGCAATCCTCCATCATTTTTCAACTGTACTTTGACTGATAAATCACACCTTTTGCATGAGTTTCTCCTATCATTGTCAAGGCATGCTAGTCTTGTCGTTTCATAACCGGTTCTTGATTTGCAGACCAAAGAAAATCTATTACATGTTTTTTGCATCGGGTTAAGCACCTTGGGGTAAAGTCTTCTTTACTTCAGCTTTGGACCAGACCCTTTGTATCCA
Source organism: Lunularia cruciata (assembly GCA_948567375.1). Lineage (NCBI taxonomy): Eukaryota > Viridiplantae > Streptophyta > Marchantiopsida > Lunulariales > Lunulariaceae > Lunularia > Lunularia cruciata. The sequence continues at coordinate 12,701,737 of OX419756.1, forward strand.
GATTTTTGACGGTTTTTTGACCCAAAGTAACCTTTCTTTGGTTTTCCCAAAAACTAGATTTCTTCCTCTTCTGTTCTCAAAATGGATTCAGTTCTTTGTCAACTATACCTTTCTTCATCCAAAACTCCTTAAAACTAAAAAAAATAAAAAATGTGAGCACCACAAGAGACATTTATAGCTTTTGGACACTTAGTTTAAGATTTAGCTTCATATTCTTCCACTTCCGTGATTTGTATCCTCGGCAACGGTGCCAAAAATCATGTGCTAACCTAGCAAGTATCCCTTTTGTGGTAATCAACAAGTATCACTTTTGTGGTAATCAGCAAGTAATAGTTTGTTCCCACAAAGATATGATTCAGAAATGGTCAAATACAAAGTAAAACATAACAAACAATTCTTTTTGAGTTCATCTTTAGTCTCTCAAGTAGAAACCACACCCAAAAGAGAGTAACAAGCATTGATGCACAATCTCATCACAAATTAACAACACCCATAATCATAATACTTCAATCTCTTTCCAATTCAATTTTGATTGTGATGATTCAATTCTCTCAAAAAGACTTCTTCATTGTGAAATGAATTTGCCTTGGAATTGTGTTCCACCTTTCCATTAAAGGCATAAATTCCTCAATCAAAGCTACTTTGCACCAATCCAATATTGCACTCTCAATTGCAAAATAATACCAACACTACAATTCCTCATGGATTTGTCAAGGCATTGCTTTGATTGCTATCCACTAAGGATCAAACACATAGAATGAAATAAGCATTGTAGAATTCAACATCAAACAAGCTTACTCACTTGCACTTCAAAATACTCCCAACACTTGCAAACACACACACAAGATTGATACTCAAATTAAGTTGAAACAATGAGCACTAAGTTACAACAATTTGCTTTACTCAAATTTGAAATTACAATACTGAACAACAATGCATTACAAATGCTTCCTTTTAATAGGTAGAGCACTTGATAGTTATCGAACTAAAATACCATTCTACAACAACTTTACCAACCAAACTGACAAACCACCACTTCATAAGTACCTCTTTCTATCTCAAAACTATAACTAATCCTATCCTTCTTGGGTTTGCTTACTCCTCAACTTGGAGGTCTCTTTAGTCAAGTACTCCACTACTTGTAGCTCACCCCTCACTTCAGGATGATCCTTCTTCAACTCCACTTTCTTTCTTTGTAGTTGCACCAACAAAGGACAAACAATATTTGATAGATATTTGACTCCGGTGTATCTTCCTTTAGTGTCTTCCTATCTTTGTCTTTGTTAGGCACTTCTTTGGTTGGCGATTTACCCAAAGATGTGATCTTTGTACCTTCAAAGCTACTCCATCCAAGCTTTTTCCCTCTTCTTCAACTTTGCTTGGCACTACAATTACAACTTGCACAGTTCTCTTTGATCTTGTTGCTCTTGGAAAGGCCAAGGCAGTCTCTCTTGCTCATTTATCTTTGAACTCAACTGCAGGTAACTCCAAATAAGGCTTGTATCTTGCCTTCATGCAGTTGTTCCCCTTGTGGAACTCCCATTTTTCTTATCCAACAACCTCTTCCCTTGATTGCAAAACTATGGGTTCCACTTTTGTTGTTGGAATCCCCACTCTACAAAGTGAACTCTTCTTCTACTCCTGATTTTTCACACTTTGACTCAATTTCTCCTTCCAATTCTTTCTCCAAAGATGGGTCCTTCACTATTGCCAGCGTTGGCTTCAAATTCAGCCTTCTTGTCTTTTATGGCTATATAGGTGATATTTTTCCTTTGGGTCTAATTCTCTTTCTTGGCATGGGGATTTCCACCAACACTATCTTCTCTTTCTTGGTCTTGAGGTAGTGGCCATTGCCTTCATGGACCCACTTGATGTATTATTGCTCATCTCCATCTGCTTCTCTTTGTAAATCAAGGTGAAATTCAGACATCATCCTTCCTCTCTCCTCCAAGCAGAGTAAGTTTAATCCAAAGTAGAAGTGGCTTGCAAAGGGTAGAAAGTAATAAGGCGGCATATCCATTCTCCAACTGGTAATCATTTGATCTACTTGTTGGTGTTAACACTTTGCCCAATCTACCACCTCTCTTGCAAACATTTGGTGAAAAAACACTACCTATTGCATTGTCAAATAGGTGTTTTGCTTTGGCTTAAACATGGCCATCATCATGCTGACTATCTGCCTTCATATTGGGTCTTTATAACTATCCACCTTGTACTTGTTCTTGGTGTGAGGTCTACTGAAAGAATTCTTCACCTTGGCGGTTTCTGAAGAATCACACTTCCAATAGAAGGTGACTTCTCCTACTTTCTCAACTTCTCTCCCCATGATTAATCTCCAATCTGACTGAGTCCATTGAGTTGGATTTCCTCTCTACCCTTTTGTCTTGGGAATGTCTTTGCAATTGCTGGTAGTAATTTTTGCCATGAACCCTAGAAATCTCAGATTCCAATTCCATGCTAGAAAGGTGATGCAAAGTCTGCTCAAGAATTTGATCCTTGCCACTACATGTACGCAACAAATTGCAAGACTCCTCATTGCATTTTGCTAACTTCCCTTTTAGGCCATTATGTGCTTCCTCACTCTTGGTCTTTGAAAGATTAAACTGTCCCCAAATCCCAAGATTCTAACTTCTTCAAGACAACAATTGAGAGGCATGGGATATCATAGTGACATTTCAGAATTCCTTGACAAAGTCTCAATTTTATAGTCTTTCACTAATTGGTCATTCTTTAGTTGATCTTCAATTGACATGCCAATTCTACGCGTCTATTTTTTGTCACTCTCAAAGTCACCTTGATCCCAAGGTAGTTGCTTTCTTTACACATACTTTCTTGATTGGCTAAACCCAAGTAAAAGGTTCTTTGGATAGGGTTGCCTATCCCCATAAAAAGTCCTCTGATTTTGAATCCATACTTCTATCCATCTGACCTAAGTCCTTCTAACTCTGACCTAAGGTCAACTTTGGGTCTATTCCAAACACATGATTCTTCTTGTTTCTTCCTCATCTAGCCTTCCTTAGGCTTTAACAACACGCTTCTTCTTTAAAACTTGATAAAAAAATGTGGGTACCACAATTGAAGACACAAAAGGAGGAGACAACCTATACTTGGAGTTGCCCAGGTGGATATCCCGAGGAAGAGAGAAGACCCAATACTATTGTTTCAAAGAGGAGTGAGATCAAAGAGAAGTCTGTAGCTTGCAATTGCAGGGACGAGCCAAGCTGAAGAAGACAAAGAAAGCTCAAAGGAAATCAATTTGAAGGTGAGAAGATCATGACTTCAAGGTAAGGCACCAATGGAAGAATTGCCTATCAAAGCCAAGAACAACAAGGAAAAAGGTGAGGTGGAAGAGTTCAGTAGAGTAGAGTATCTATCAACCCAAAGTACTTTGGGTTGATGTTGTTCTTTGGAAGAACAACTTGGATAACTTGCAAGAGAGTTTTGCAAAGCAAGATAGTCATCTAGAATGTCAAGCTGAAGAATTGAGAGATCAAAAGGCAACATTCAAGAAGTTGAAGGTAGAACTTAATTACCTATTACTTGATGCAATGCACTCAAAAGCCATTGTAGTGGTAAGGGAGCAAGAGTTGGGGAAATTAAGACGATTGTAGCAAAGAATGATTGGGCCTGGCAGTATGAATTGGTGAGTAGAAGTCATGAATGGGAGAGGTTACAAGGATTGATCAAAAGCATGGAAGCTCAATATTTACTACGCAAAAGAGATGGAAGTGTGGAAGGAAGTGTTATGACAGGGAATTGAAGAAGTATCAAGATGAGTTGGAGATAAAAAGGACTTGAAAGGAGTTAATTCCAAGTAAGACATCTATGGAAGAAGGAGAGATTTTTAGGAGGATGAAGGTGATTTTAGCACTCAAGCCAGAGTGTGACAACCCAAAAAATATCATTTTTGTGTGTGACAACCCAAAAAATATCATTTTTGTGGTAATCAGGTAAGTAAACTTTGTTCCCAGGTCAGAATTGGTCAAATACAAAGCAAAGTAAACAGATTAGTTCTTCTTGGTTGCGTCTTTAATCTCTTAGGTAGAAACTACACCCAAAAAAGAGTAACACGCACTGACTCGTAGTCTCATCACAACAATTTGTCACATATAATCACAAATCATTCAAATTTTTCCAAGCAATCTTGATTGTGATGATTCAACCTCTCCCAAAAATGGCTACTTCACTACAAAAAAACTTCCACCTCAAAATTGTGTTCCATCCCTCCATTAAAGGCACAACTTCTTCAATTAAAATTGCTTCACATCAACTTAGCATTGCACTCACAAATCCAAAATACTACCAACACTACAATTCCTCCCAGATCTATTAAGGCATTGTTTTGATTGCACTTCACTCATGATCAAACACACAAAATGAAGATCAAGGTTGTGGAATCCAACATCCAACAAGCACACTGACTTGCACCTTGAATTTCTCCACACACTCGCAAACACAATCACTAGATTGATACTTGGAATTAAGCTAAAGCAATGAGCACTGCTCCACAACACTTTGCTTTATCTATTCTCAAGAATATTGAACACTTAACCACATTAGACTACAAAGACCTCCTATAAATAGTGGAGCAATCAATAGTTACCTAACTCCCTAAACTATTTCTTAACAACTCTACCAATCTACAGATGGACAATGCACCTCTCTATATCTACCTCTTCTTATCTCAAAACTGGTCCTAATCTGATCCGATGTCAACCTTGACTTTGGCTTCCAAATCCAAAGAAATTCCCTTCACCTCATGTATTGTGGGTTCTATAACTTCCAACTCTTCTACCAACTCTACTGCATCTTCACTCTCATCTACAATTAACCTCATAGGTAATCTATCCACATCCTTATCTTGCAATCTGCTCTTCTTTAAAGTGTCAAGCATCAAATACAAAGACACATGCATTCCTATCTCTCTTACTGTGGGTCTGATATATATAGCAATCCAAAGATTATCTAACTCTAATGTAATCAAACCTAGCGTGATAGAAATGTTATTCTCTACATCTAACATCTTCTTATCTATTTGAGTTCTAAGACTGATTAACAAGACATTCAAGTCCTTGTCCTTTGTATTCTTACTCCTCAGCTCATGCACAAGCAATCGTAACTTGTGTAACCTCAATTCCTCCATTCTTACTTTGGTTTCCACGGTTAACCTCACCTTCATCTCTATGATTGCTTCTTCAACCGATTCCGCCAATTGCTTCTTCTGTCTCTCCTCCTCCATCACAACTTTACTTATCTTCAACTTCTCTTCATACTCCATTGTGTGATCCTCCAACTCCTTCACATACTGATCAATCTTCACCTCCATTGTCTTCATAAGATCTCTCAGCCTCCTTTCTTCTTGATAGCGCTTGGTCAATTCCCATTGCCAAGCTGTTGTCTTCTCTTCTACTCTCTGTCAGAATGCATCAAGCTCTTCTTCCTTAGCTCCAACCAATTCCCTACTACTATCTTGCTCTAACTTTACTTCAGCTTGTAATTTCTCTACCCAATGTCTCTCCTACGTGACTTCCTTAATTTTCAGCACCAACTCTCTTCCTTGCTTCTTGAACTCTCTTGCAGATTTTCATTTATCTTCTTTTGCAAAGTTGCATCTACTCGTAGTACTTCTCTTTCTTCCTCTCCTCTGATCAGACTTTCCTGCAACTTAAGATTCTTAGATTCTAATCTCTCCAGCACTTGCAATACTGTCTACACATCAGATGTTTGCTTTGCATCTCCTTCTTCTTCTTCTCCATCTGCAATAACAACGAACTCTAACACCCATTTGTGCATGTGTGTGGTATTGTGATATTTTGCTTAGTATAACAAGTACTTGAGAGATATTATTTATAGAGAAAAAGGATGGTTCTACATTAGTCATGATTAGCTAAATTTAGTCATATCTAAGATAGTAGGACCTTATTTTTGAGGAAATGGAAAAGATGAGCACCACTATTTTGGATTCTAGTGTGTTGACTCGGTATTATTCTTAGGTGTTTGGCTTTGAGGAAAGAGTTGAGAACTCTTGGGCCCGCAAGCCTTTTTGTTTTGGATTCTTCTATAGTCCAAGGATAGCTCATGTGAAGGAATCTTTAACTTAGTGGTTGGGTCAAGATAAAATTACATGCTTAGTGAAATATGCCCATGTCGATGGATATTCCTTTCTACTTTTTTTACTTTACTTGACTTTTAGCCTAGTTACTTGAGTTACTCCAATAATAAGTAACTTTGGTGCATTACTATTTCACAAGTATATAAACGAAGGGTGAGGAAGTACTCATCATCCTTTCATTTGCAACTATCTCTCTCTCATTAAGTTCTCTAGTGAGTAATGTCTTGAATATTGGAGTGTTAGCCTTGGAGAAGTATGATGGAGTTGGGGTTCCTTGCCTTCTTAGTCCATGGTTTGCTACCATCATAGTCATCAGAGGTTTATCTTGAGTGAGAAATAGACCAGCTCACAATTTTGGTTTTGTTATCAAGACCTCTCTAGAAGGCAAGATAATGCTCCACGTACAATTCTATATTAGACAGAAGGAGGCTATGAGAGCTCACTTGGAGAGAACATTAGGGGAGGAGAGGACTGAACTTATGTTAGAGAACCCGGACCCATTTTTATACATTGTAGTTCATTATGATGTCTTTGAGGTCATTTTTTATATCTTGTACACGAGAGGATTTTGAGAGATTGTGTGAGATAGATTGCAGATTTTGGGGATTATGGTGATTTTAGGTAAATCTCAAGTTTGAGATCTAGACTTGAAATTTATGTACATGATAGCTTGGGTTATCTGTCAATTATCACACTTGAAATTATTATAAGAGCTACTATGGGCACTAAGCTAGAATTTTTGAAAGTTGATAGGGTAAACTGCTCCCGCAACTACATGCTCTTTGGAAAATTGTACAAAGTTTTCCATTTCTTTAATTTTTTGTTGATTTTTCTGTCAATTTTCAAGAAAATTCAATGAATTATATCCTACCTTTTGACACAAAAATTAGGGGAGATCATTCTTGCATAGAGAGTTATGAGTTTTTAAAGTGAAGGGGGTGGTTTTCTGACCAAATCTGAACTATGTATGTTGAATAGAAAGATGCCTAGGCCAAATGGCTTGATGAAAAGATCTGAAATTTTGCAAGGAGGGATGCCTTGGAGTTGTGATTAATTTTACAAACTGTGACATATCTATTGAAAGATTTGAGTGAGATTGTGAAGAAATGTCAATTCTGTAGAGTTCAGATCTCATGCATGAGGAGTTTGAGAGCAAAAAAAAGCATATTTGAATATTTAGATTCATCTTGGGAACATAAAGGGTCATCAAGAGTGGAAGTTGAGACTATGCCAGGTTCTCCAAGGGTTTGATAGGACTATAGGGGTGGATATGAGGAAAAGAGAGTTTAGAATATAATTTCAACAGATTGTTGAGAGGATCCAAAAACCCACACCACTTGGAAGAAAGTGCGAGTCTAAGTGCTTTCAATGTAGAGTGAAGGAACATAAAGCAAGTTCATGTCTATTGACTTTTGAGAGCAAGAGATTGAGGGAAAGGAGAGGCTTACTTGACTTGGGTTTGCATGTTGGACCTTCTTCACCAAGATTGGGAGGGAGAAGATCTAAGACCAAGGAGTTGTGTGAGGTTTGTGGAGTGGAAGGACTTCCAAAAGGACATGAGTTTAGTGGAGTAAAGCACTTTTGGAGACTTTGGTGAAGGATATTGGAGAGAGTCTTAGTATAGCTACAAAAATACACCCACCTTCATCAGCTAGTTCCCAAGATTAGTGATGGAGATAATCTTTCAACTTATGGATAAACTATCCATGAGGGTTCAATTAATATGCACTCTAGGATTTGATGTTGCTATAGAAAACTTGGAGCAACTTGAACCTTTTGTGCTCTATAGGGTGGATTACTCTCAAATCGTGTTAGTCATGTTCATACTCTATTACTTACAGAGTGAGAGAAAAGAAAAGAGAAAAAGAAAAATTGAGAGAAAAGAAAGATAGTAAGGGGTTAAGATGAGAAAACTTTTGGTTTTCTTTTGCAAAGATGGAAAAGTTGTGGAGGCCTTTGTGAGAGACTTCAAGAGAGATTGCATAGGAAAAAACGAGAGGAGAAAGAATAAGAGGGCCTCATTATTACCAAATTTCTTTGGAGATGCAACACTTACATGGTATGAGTCAGAATACTAAAAAAAAAAGAGGAGAGATGGAGAAGAAGAGTCTTGGGAGAATTTGACTTTAGCACTCATTGAGCATTTTCTTCCAGATGAGAGTTATGAGAGATTGATGAGTGAGGTTACCTTTCTCAAGCAAGGATATGGAGAGAAAGTGAGAGTCTATGTAGAAAGAGTGGAAAAGTTAGAGTCCAGATTTTGCATAGTGTTGAGGAAGGGTGGGGATGATGTGGAGACTACTATGATTGGCATAAAGGCCATGCTCACCAAGAATTTTGTGGAAGGGTTGAGACCACAAATTAGAAGCAAGGTGAGATATGAGAAATCTTCTTCCAAGGTTGAAGCTATCAAGATCAAAATTTGTATGGAAGAGAGTTTGGAAGGAGATGAGAGTGATTTGGTGGTGAAGGAGGCTATGCATCCTCCTCAAGATTACAAGTATGGTGGAACTTTTGATACTTTGGTGACAAGGGTTGCACAGCAAGTAGTTGTTGTTCCAGTTCTTGCACCTCTACCAAAGGATCCACTTCAAACCATCACTCAACAACCTTTAGATCTCAAGATCAATGTAGTGCAACTATGGGAGAAGAGAGAAGTGGATCAAAAGGTAAGGGAGAGAGCCAAGGATTTATGGAAACTATCCATATAGAGGAGGCCAACCAGCCAACAATTTCAATGATAGAAAATTTTTTGGTTGTGGAGGAAGATGCCATATCCAAAGGAATTGCCCAAATTCCACTTACCATGGAGGAAGGGGTTATGAGGGAGTCAATAGAGGGAAAGAGGGAGGAAGTGAAACCCAAGTGGCTTGTGACAACCTAGCAAATATCACTTTTGCGGTAATTGGGTAAGTAAGGTTCGTTCCCGTAGAGAAACAATTCAAAATTGGTCAAATACAAAGTCAAACAGTAACATGTAGTTCTTCTTGGTTGCATCTTTAATCTCTCTGGTAGAAACCACACCCAGAAGAGAGTAACAAGCACTTACTTGTAGTCTTGTCACAACTTAACATTCTAAATCACAACTCCTTCAATTCTTTCCAAACAATCTTGATTGTGATGATTTAGGCTCTCCCAAAAATGGCATTTCACTGCAAAACAACTTCACCTCAGAATTGTGTTCCACCCTTCCACTAAAGGCACAACTTCTTTGATTGAAATTGCTTTACATCATCTTCTCACTGCACTCACAAATGCAGAATACTACTAACATTACAATTCCTCTCAGATCTGTCAAGGCATTGCTCTGATTGCACTTCACTCAAGATCAAACACACAGATTGAAGATCAAGGCTGCGGAATCCAACATCCAACAAGCACACTGACTTGCACTTTGAATTTCTCCACACACTCACAAACACAATTGCAAAGCTAATACTCAGAATCAAGCTCAAGCAACGAGCACTACTTTATAGCACTTCGCTTTATCTATTATCAAAAATTATGAGCATTGAACAACATAAGATTGCGAATGCCACTATTAAGTAGTGAAACAATCGACAATTATCTTCCTAATGCACCTCTTCCTTATGACTCTACAAACCTGCAGATCCAAAATGATAATGCACCTCTTCCTTATGACTCTACAAACCTATAGATCCAAAATGACAATGCATCTCTTCATATCTGCCTATTCAAATCTCAAATCGGTTATTAATCCGATCCAATGTCTATTGCTTCTTTGGCTTTGAAACCCAAACCCGAACCTTGGGTTTCATAACTCCTACATCTTCTACCAAATCTAATAGTTCTCTTTCCTGATCTGACATTTCACTAGTGGGTAATCTTTCTAATTCCTTATCTCCCGACCCACTCTTCTCTAATGTCTCCAATAGTAACTCCAAGACATCTGTACTCCTACTTCATCTACTTTGGGTTTTGCTCTGACATCTTTCTGAAGTTTATCTATCTCCAACTTTACTAAGTCTAATCTGATTGTGATATTGTCTTTTACCTCCAATATCTTCCTATCTACACGAGTTCTAAGACTAATCAACAATGCATTCAAATTGGTATCCTTTGCATGTCTCCTCTTTGTCTCTTGCACCAACAACTTCAACTCGTGCAGCCTCATCTCCTTGATACGCACACTGGCCTTTGTACTCAACATTGCATTCATCCTGATTATGATCTCCTTCAAGGGCTCCAATCTCATCTTCCTCTTGCCCTCCCGATTTGCAAGCCAATCCTCTTGGTACATTGCCAATTCTACTTTGAACTCGGCTTTCACAGTTTCTATCTCCTTCTTCTTCTATACAACCTTCTCTTCTTGATTACGAAGCAACTCTCGCAATCTCTCTTCTTCCATATATCTCACTGTCAACTCTCGTTGCCATAATTGCTTCTTCTCTTCTACACTCTCCATTACCTTATCAAGCTCTTGTTCCTTCTCTACTACCCTCGCCATAGCATGGATAACTTCTAGTCTAGAATCAGCAAACTGCTGCTTCAAGATTTCATACTCAGCTACTTGTCTTTACCTCGCTATGTCACTCTGCTTCACAAGTTCCTCTCAATACCTTGCTTCTCTCTTCAAGTTTTCTACCACTTGACTCTGCATTATTGCATCCACTTGCAGTACTTTCCTTTCCTCCTCACCACAGATTATACTCTTCTTCAACTCCGAGTTCTCTTCTTCTAGTTGTGCTAATACCTGCAATACAGTCTTCACCTCCGGACACTTTGATTGCATCTCCCTCTTCTTGTGTTCTAATTTCACCAACATATGACACACAACTTCTCGCAGGTACTCCACTCCATCACTCACGACTACTTCAACTTGTGGAGTGATCTCCTTCTTTACCTCTTCTTCTCACGATACTCGCCTTCTTCTCTGCAGTTGTCATATTGGAATGGACACTTCACTTCCCAAATTGGCATTCTCCTCTTCCCATGCCTTGCTCAGACCCACTTCACACTTTGCCTTGCACGTGGACCAAACTCCTCTCTGAATGGTAATCTTCTCCTCTTGCTCAGGCACTTCGTCTTCCAACTTTGTGTTACTCTCTTCCTTGAGCTCCATCCAAACTTCTTCTTCTGCTGTGGGCACCAACGTCATCTCCCCGCCTTCATTGCTGTCACTACTCGTATCTCCACTCTGTAGTGTAAGCTCGGGTTCATCCTTACATTCAGAGTCTTTGGACTTGCACTCGGCTTTGCCTTCCAAGTCTTCTTCTGACAACACGATCACCACCATACCTTTCCTCGAGTTTACCCTTTTGGTCTTCCGAGGTCTTGTTCTCTCTATGTCTTTGCCTTCTCCTTGTTGACTCCACTTCTTTAACTTTGGAGTACTTACTTCCACCTGCACACTCTTCCTTGTCTGCGCGTAGTACTCATCATTGCTTTGGATCTGAAGAATGTACTTCTACTCTTGCGCGTCGACCTCCTTTCTTAAGTTAGGATGAAAATGCGACACCATTCTGTTGCCCTTTGCCGCATTGAGCAGATTCAACCTAAGGTAGAAATGAGCTGAAAATGGCACAATGTAATGTGGAGGCGACTTATCCCACAAATTCCACATCATCTACCTTGTTTGCCCATGGAAACACCTTGCCCAGTTGATTGGCTCTCCTGCAAACATCTTATGGAAGAACATTGCTCGGTGTTTCATCACATAAGTTGTTCTCTCCGGCTTCAAGATTTTCATGAGAGCACTCACGATCCCTCTCCTGACGGGATCCTTGTAACTCTCTACTTTGTACCCATTCTTTGTTTGAAGAGAATGCATCCCTCACTTCTTGGGTTTCTTTGGCTACCTCTTCCTTCCCCAAGAACATGGCACCCTGCTCCGTGCTTGCCTCTCTTCCGAGTACTAATCTCCAATCCGACTCCGTCCAGCAAGCCGGATTCCCTCTCTTCCCCTCTTCCTCGGGGCCATCGAGACATTTACTCTCGATTATCTTGGTCATGAATCCTGGAAAACTAACATATTAATTCCATGCCAAGAATGTGATCTGAAGTAGGCTCAAGACTTTGATCCTTGCGATCACATCTAACCTCCAAATCGCATGATTTCTCACTGCAAATTTGGAGTTCTTCTTTCCTCCTCCCATCTTTCTTTCTTCCTCACTGTCTCTCAGGTTAGCTCTCTTGAATTCTCCTCTACACACTAGCGCGTCTTCAACTCTACTTCCCTTCCTACAATCTCTTGCAAGACGACTCCTCAATGGCAAAGGAAAGTTGCTCGACATTGCTTTGTCATTAGCCCAATTTTTATAGAGTCACGCCTTCTTTGTCTCTCTTCAATTTGAGTTTCTACCAAGAAATCACACCTCTTGCATGCACCTTTCACTGTCAAGTGTACTTCACGTGTATGACCGCCGGTTTTTGAACGGTCCCTTCTTGAATTTCTTGCCCCAAAGAAAAGTTGTTACATTGTCTTCACCTCGGGTTGAGCAACCTCCAATACAAAGACTTCTTACTTTGGGTTGTATGCTGACATGGCAAGTCCAAGTACTTTGCCTTATGACCCAAAGCCACGTTACCTCAGGTTTCATCCCGAAGACTCTTTTCTTTGCCTTCTTCAGCCATACAGGCACAATCTGACTTCTCTATACACTTCTTCTCCATTTCAAAAAAAAGCAAAAAATGTGGGTACCAAATGGCTTGTAATCAAAACAAAGGTAAGGGAATAGCATTGATATATGTGGTTGAGAGCAAGTATGAGAAGGGGGAGTGCTCAAACTCCAAAGGTCTTCATTTGGATCTTTTGGCACAAGGGAAGAGAAGAGCTCATTTTGCAGAGGATGTGCACTCTTCTCAAAGATTTACTCCTTGCCAAGATACTCATATGCCTACTAGGAGCACTCACACAAGCACTTCAACACCGTCAACAACAAAGACTCCAAGAAAGAAGTTGGGGATGGGGGATTTCTTGATATCAAAGCAACAATGGAACTACAACGTTGTGGAAGATGTTGGTAGTCACAAGTCTAACATCATAATGGGCCAACTGATGGCTTTGAATCCTACTTTGAGAAAGGAGCTTAGAGATGGCTTGAGTTCTACAAGGAGCGAAGAGGAAGAAGAAGGTGAAAGCTCTAGTACCAATGGGGGTGGTGGATGCCAAGCAAGCACCATGGGAGGCTTGTGAATATGCTTCCAAGATTGATATGAGAGTGAATGGTCACAACATCAAGGATGCATTGGTTGATGGAGGATCAACAATGAATGCCATGTCACAAAGGTTGATGAAGAAGTTGGGTATGTTTTCCTCAAGACCTTCAACATTTGTGGTGAGCATGGCAAACAAGCAACAAGTTTGACTAGTAGGGTGATGGATAAGGTGGTAGTTTCAATTATGGGAGTTCAAAATCTCATGACTTTCCAAGTCTCAAAGGATTCAAGCTATGACTTACTTCTTGGGAGGCCATGGTTGAGAGCAACATGCACAACTAATAATGAATCTGAATTTGATTTAGAAGTGTATCAGTAATACTTCAAGGACAAGAGAAGAGAGAAAACACAAATTACACACTCAACATTTTGTGCCCCAATGGAGCACCTTCTCTTTATTATATTGTGGTGCCCACATTTTTTGTTTTTTTTCAAAATAGAGAAGAAGAAGTGTATAGAGAAGTCGGATTGCGCATGTATGGCCGAAGAAGGCAAAGAAAAGAGTCTTTGAGATGAAACCCAAAGTAAAGTGACTTCGGGTCATAAGGCAAAGTACTCGGAAATGCCTTGTCAGCATACAACTTGAAGTAAGGAGTCTTTGTATAGAGGGGAGCTCAACCCAAGGCGAAGATAGTCTAACAACCTTTCGTTGGGGCGAGAAATTCAAGAAGGGACCGTTCAAAACCAACGACCCATACGCATGAAGTACAATTGATAGTGATAAGTGCATGCAAGAGGTGTGATTTCTTGGTAGAAACTCGAATTGAAGAGAAATGAAGAAAGCGCGACTCTATAAAAATTGGGCTCATGACAAAGCAATGTTGAGCAATTTTCCTTCACCGTTGAGAAGACATCCGGTAGGTGATCGTGGGAAGGGAAAAGAGTTGAAGATGCGCTAGTGTGTAAGGGAGAAGTCAAGAGAGTGAAATCGAGAGACATTGAGAAAGCAAGAAAGATGGGAGGAGGAAAGAAGAATTCCAAATTCGCAATGAGAAATCGTGCAATTTGGAGACTAGACGTAATCGCAAGAATCAAAGTCTTGAGCAGACTTTGGATTAAGTTCTTGGCATGGAACTGGAATGTCAATTTTCCAGGGTTCATGACTAAGATTATCAAGAGCAAGTGTCTTGATGGCCCCGAGGAAGAGGGGAAGAGAGGAAATCCGGCTTGCTGGACAAAGTCAGATTGGAGATTAGTGCTCAGGAGAGAAGCAAGCACGGAGCAGGGTGCCACCTTCTTGGGTAAGGAAGAAGTAGTAGAAGAAACTCAGGAAGTGAGAGATGCTTTCTCTTTGAAGAGAACAAAGAATGGGTATTAGGTTGAGAGTTACAAGGATCCAGTGAAAAGAGGAATCGTGAGTGCTCTCATGGCAATCCTGAAGCCGGAGAGAACAACTTATGTGATGAAACACCAAGCGGTGTTCTTCCATAAGCTATTTGTAGGAGAACCGATTAATTGGGTGAGGTGCTTCCATGGAAGGACACAACAAATGGTGTGGAATTTGCGGGATAAGTCCCCTCCACACTACATCGTGCCATTTGCAGCATATTTTTACCTCAGGTTGAATCTGCTCAACTTGGCGGAGTGGAATCGAATGGTGTCTCACTTCTATCCTGATTTTGAGAAGAGAAGTTGATGTGGAGGAGCAACAATACATTCTTCAAATTTAGAGCACAGATGAGTACTAGGCAAAGACAGGGAAGAGCGTAGAGATAAAAGTAAGTACTCCAAAGTCAAAGAAGCGGAGTCGGCAAGGAGAAGCCAAAGACAAGACAAGACCTTAAAAGACCAGGAGAGGAAACCCGAGGTGATTGCATGGTGGTGATTGCATCAGAAGATGAAGACTTGGAAGGCGAAGTCGAGTGCAAGTCCAAAGACTCAAAACGCGAGGAAGAACCAGAGCTAACGCTGCAAAGTGGAGATATGAGTAGCAACAGTGATGAAGGTGGAGAAATGACGTTGGTACCAACATATGCTGTGGAAGAAGAAGAAGAAGTTTGGGTGGAGCTCGAGCTAGAAGATAATGAGAAGTTGGAGGACGAGATACCTGAGCCCGAGGAGAAGAAGTCTGCCATCCAGAGGGGAGTTCGTTCAAGATGCAAGGTGAAGTGTGAAGCAGGTCCAAGTAAGGCGAGGGAAGAAGTGAATGCTAGCTCGGGAAGTGAGGAGTTGATTTTGAAACGAAGACTACAGAGACGAAGGCGAGTATCAGGAGAACAAGAAGTAAGAAGGGAGATTGCTACACAGGAGGAAGTAGTTGTGAGCAATGGAGTGGAGTACTTGCGGGAGATCGTGTGTCCATTGTTGGTGAAATTGGAGCATAGGAAGAAGGAGATGCAGTCAACTTGTCCAGAGGTGAAGATTGTCTTGCAGGTGTTATCGAGATTAGAAGAAGAGAACTCGGAGTTGAAGAAGATTATAACCCGAGGTGAGGAGGAAAGGGAAGTACTGCAAGGGGAGGCAGTAGTGAAGAATCAAGTAATTGAAGACTTGGAGAGAGAAGTGATATATCAAGAGGATCTTGTTAAGAAGAGTGACATAGTGAGGGAAAGACAAGTAGTAGAGTATAAAATCTTGAAGCAACATTTTGTTGATTCAAGATAGAATTTATCCATGCTATGGCGAGGGTAGCAGCAAAGGAACAAGAGCTCAATAGAGTGATGGAGAGCTAGAAGAGAAAAAGTAGCTCTGGCAAAGGGAGTTGGCAGTACGATATAGGGAAGAAGAGAGATTGCGAGAGTTACTTTGTAATCAGGAAGAGAAGATTGTACAGAAGGAGAAGGAGAAGGAAACTGTGAAAGCCAAATTTGAAGTAGAATTAGCGATGTACATAGAGGATTGGCTTGCAAATCTGGAGCATGAAAGGAAGATGAGATTGGAGCCATTGAAGGAGATTGTCCTTAGAATGAACGTGATGTTAAGTACAAAGGTCAGCATTCGGATTGAAGAGACGAGGCTGCACGAGTTGAAGTTGTTGGTGTAGGAGACGAGGAAGAGACAGGCGAAGGACACAGATTTGAATGCTCTATTAATAAGTCTCATAACTCGTGTAGATAGGAAAATACTAGAGGTAGAAGATAATATCGCAATTAGATTAGACTTAGTGAAGTTGGATATAGATAGACTTCAAAAGGATATACGAGCAAAACCCAAAGTAGATGAAGTAGGAGTACAGATGTCTTCGGAGTAACCAGTGGAGACTTTAGAGAAGAGTGGGTTGGGAGATAAGGAGTTAGGGTCAGATCAAGAAAGAGAATTGCTGGATCTTGTAGAAGAAGTAGAAGATGTGAAACCCGAGAATAGAGTAGTAGGAAGTAAAATTACTTCGAGTTCGGGTTTGAAAGCCGAGGAAGAAGTAGACATCAGATTGGATTAGAAACCGATTTGAGATTTGAATAGGCAAATATGAAGAGGTGCATTGTCATTTCGGATCTGTAGGTTTGTAGAGTTGTTAGGAAGACGTGCAATAGGAAGATAACTGTCAATTGCTTCACTATTTAAGAATGGCATTTGCAGTCTTATGTTGTTCACTGCTCATAATTCTGAGAATAGATAAAACAAAGTGTTGTGAAATAGTGCTTGTTGCTTAAGCTTGATTCCGAGTATCAAATTTTTGTTTGTGTTTGTGAGTGTGTGGAGAAATTTGAAGTGCAAGTTAGTGTGCTTGTTGGATGTTGGATTCCACAACCTTGATCTTCATCTTGTGTGTTTGATCCTGAGTGAAGTGCAATCGAAGCAATGCCTTGACAGATCTTAGAGGAATTGTAGTGTTGGTAGTATTCTGCATTTGTGAGTGTAGTGTGAAGTTGATGTGAAGCAATTTTGATCAAGGAAGTTGTGCATTCAGTGGAGGGGTGGAACACAATTCTTAGGCAAAGTTGTTTTGTAAGGAAGTGCCGTTTTTGGGAGAGCCTGAATCATCACAATCAAGATTGTTTGAAAAGAGTTGAAGGTGTTGTGATTAAGGAGTGCTAATTTGTGACAAGACTGCGAGTTAGTGCTTGTTACTCTCTTTTGGGTGTAGTTTCTACCTGAGAGACTAAAGAAGAAATCAAGAAGACTACATTGTGACTTTTGACTTTGTGTTTGACCAATTCTGACTCGTATCTTGTGACAACCCGGCAAATATCACTTTTGCGGTAATCAGGTAAGTAAAGTTTGTTCCCACAAAGATACGAGTCAGAAATGTCCAAATACAAAGTCAAAGTAACAATTTAGTTCTTCTTGAGTTCTTCTTTAGTCTCTCAAGTAGAAACCACACCTAGAAGAGAGTAACAAGCACTAATTTGCAGTCTTGTCACAAATTAACACTCCTTAATCACAACTCCATCAAATCTTTCCAAACAATCTTGATTGTGATGATTCAGGCTCTCCCAAAAACGGCACTTCACTGCAAAATGACTTCGCCTCAGAATTGTGTTCCACCTCTCCATTGAAGGCACAACTTCCTCGATCAAAATTGCTTCACATCAACCTCGCACTGCACTCACAAATGCAGAATACTACCAACACTACAATTCCTCTCAGATCTATCAAGGCATTGCTTTGATTGCACTTCACTCAGGATCAAACACACTGAATGAAGATCAAGGCTGTGGAATCCAACATCCAACAAGCACTCTGACTTGCACTTCGAATTTCTTCACATACTCACAAATACAATTGCAAAGTTGATACTCGGAATCAAGCTCAAGCAACGAGCATTGCTTCACAACACTTTGTTTTATCTATTCTCAAAAATAATGAGCATTGAACAACAATTCTCTGTGAATTCCACTCTTAAATAGTGAATCAATCGACAGTTCTAACAACTCTTCTAACCTGCAGATGCGAAATGACAATGCACCTCTTCATATTTGCCTCTTCAAATCTCAAATCTATTACTCTTTCGATCCGATGTCTACTTCTTCCTCGGCTTTCAAACCCAAACCCAAAGTAAATTTACTTCCTGCTACTCTATCCTCGGGTTTCACAACTCCTAATTCCTCCACTAATTCTAATATTTCTCCTTCTTGATATGAAATTCCTATCACAGTTAAGTCTTCTAAATCTCTATCTCCCAACCCACTCTTCTCTAAAGTGGCAAATGTCAAATCCGAAGACACCTGCACTCATATCTCTCTTACTTTGGGTCTAACAACTATCAATTCTTTTACTAATTCTATTGTGTCATCATCAAGAATTGTAATTGAAAGTATGAATACACTATCTACACCTTCAATTTGTAATCCATTTTCCCCTAATCACTCATGTTATTAACCCAAAGACACTTACTGTCTGATCCTACACTTTGGGTTTATTCACTACTACTAATTCTCCTTCAATTCATGTTCCATCTTCAATTAGAACTGAAATTGAAGTCATGCGTATTCTAACTATCTTTTTTCTCTACTCTAACTTCCTCTGATCCCTCTTGCAAAACTCCCCAAGTCACCTTCACTATACTCCGAGGTCCGGCTACCTCTGATTTAGTCATCTTCATCTTGAGGCGAAGTCTTTAGACACAAAGTCATGTAAACCCGAAGTATGAAGTACGAAGTCCAAAGTCACATTGACCCGAAGACACTTTGACCCGAAGTACATCTACTCCAGAAACTTCAAATGCTTGTAACTTCTTCTACAGACCTCCAAACTTTGCGATTTTGGTAACAATGGAAAGCTCTGAACGAGACGCTTTCAACAAGATATAGCACACTTGATTTGGACTTGTGCACATTGAGATATGGCTCCCGAAAGATGCCTAACATGCAACTTCTATTTCTCCTTTGGGTTTGCACTCCTTCAATGTCTGATCCGAGTTTTCCCTCCTCTGACACGAAGTAAATTTCTTTGGGTTTGATCCAGGCCAAAACCTTCTTCCTCTCACATAATGTATACTCCCTCGGGTCTGATCAAAACACAAGTTTGCACTCATTTCTTCTCCATTTGCTTTCAATTTGGTTTCAGCAAGGCACTTCTTCTTCAAAACTCGTCCAAAATGAAAAATGTGGGTATCACATATCTCTATAGGAACAAACTTTACTCACCCGATTACCGCAAAAGTGAGATTTGCCGGGTTGTCACATATATAGACAAAAAGGATCTTTGTGACAACCCAACAAATCTCACTTTTGCGGTAATCGGGTAAGTAAAGTTCATTCCGCAAAGATACAATTCAGAATTGGTCAAATACAAAGTGAAACACTAACTTGTAGTTCTTCTTGATTTCTTCTTTAATCTCTCATGTAGAAACTACACCCAGAAGAGAGTAACAAGCTCACAATCTTGACAACTTGTCACGACTACACACACACATAATCACAACATAGCAAATTCTGTCCAAACAACTCTTGATTGTGATGATTCAGATTCACCCAAAGATGACACTTCACTGCAAAGAATGATTTCACCTCAGAATTGTGTTCCACCACTCCACTAAAGGCACAACTTCCTTGATTGAAATTGCTTCACATCAACTTTGTGCTACACTCACAAATGCAGAATACTACTAACACTACAATTCCTCTCAAATCTATCAAGGCATTGCTCCAATGCACTTCACTCAGGATCAAATACACAAAATGAAGATCAAGGCTGCAAAATCCAACTCCACAGACACATTGACTTGCACTTCGGAATTCTCTACACACTCACAAACACAAACATGGAATTGACAATTGGAATTAAGCTCAAGCGACAAGCATTGGAAACAACACTCCGCTTTATCTATCTTCAGCAATATGAATATTGAACAACATAGTACTGTGAATGCTCCCCGTAAATATTGAAGCAAACGGTGGGTTCTTCCTACCTATGCACCACTTCCTAACATCTTTTCCTACTTGCAGATCCAAATTGACAATCCATCTCTTCATATATGCCTCTTCCTATCTCAAAATTGATACTTACACCGATCCGATGTCTACTTCATCATCGGCTTCCAAACCCAATGATCTTCTTAGAACTTCTCCTTCTTTGGGTATAGCTATTCTACCAATTCCTGCACTAATTCTACTACTTCTACACTAGGAACTACAATTGCAATGTGGTGCCCACATTTTTTGTTTTTCTCTGTTTATTAGTGTTTGAGGGAAGAAGTAAGCACGGAAAGCCAAATTGCGAAAGAAGAATGGACGGAAGTTACTTTGGAGGACATCCAAAGAAGGCAACATTGGATCCAATGATGGAGGTACTCAGAAGAAGGGTACGACGGAAAAAAGTCCAAAGAGCACCCTCTTTGGGTTGGAAAGCGTAGGTGATACGAAGACCGGCTAACAACCTTGGTACGTGGCAAGAAAGTACAATTCAAGAAACTGTGGAGGCAAAAGAAGCATGTCTTGATAGTGACCGGACATCAACACGCAAAAGAAGGGAGGTCAAATTTGAAATTGACTGAAGAATGACTACAATTTGGGGTAATATAAGATTGCAATTGCGCAAGGACAAGTTGAATATGTCAAGTAAATTTCCAATTCCTTTGAGTAGTCGTCTTGTAGTAATGCGTGTCCAAAAGCCGATTGAGAGTGAAATTTTCCGAAATCCAGAAGGGGTTAGAGTGTCTCGTCCAAGAGAGGGCATTGTCTTTTAGTGTCGTACAACACGAGAGCAGATCATGGCGAAGAAGGTCACAAATGCGCTGGCGGTGCAAAGTTTTGCCATTTGTAGGCTAGATGTAGTACAAGAATCAAAGTCTTGAATAGACTTTGTATTATGTTTTTAGCATGGAATTGGAATTTCAGTTTCCCAAGAGTGATGGCAGAGAAAGCTGCCAGTAATTGTGAGGAGGGTCCCAAAGTTGATGGGAAGAGAGGAAATCCGGCTTGATGGACTGAGTCAGATTGGAGGTTAGTATTGGGGACGGAAGCAAGAGAGCCAATGGAGATTACCTTCTATCGGAAGTGTGATGCTGCAAAGACGGTGGAAATTTGAAACTCATTCTTTGCTCCGAGAACCACGAATGGCTACAAGGTGGAGTCCTATCGGGATCCAAGTTGGAGAAGTATTGTGGGAGCAATGATGGCCATGTTCAAGCCAAAATGAACGACGTATGTGAACATGCAGCAAGCGTTCTTCTTCCACCAGATGTTTGTAGGGGTCAAGGTGAATTGGGCAAAGTGTTTTCACCACCGGACGAGGCAGATGGTGATCAATTGGCAAACAGGTTCTCCTCCTCATTATTTTGCACCATTTGTAGTGCATTTCTACTTTGAGTTGAACTTGTTGACAATAGAAGCGGATGAAGAAGAGCAACAATATATGATACACCTACAAGCCAATGGCAATCATTTCTTGAAGACATGACAATGGAAGATAGAAGAAGTCACAAGTCCAAAGACGAAGAAGCACAGTAAACCTGAAGAAGCAAAGTCACCTCCAGCTCAAAGGAAGACTCAAAGACTGGTTGTGCAGAATAAGAAGATGGTGAGAGAAGCATCATTGGAGTCAGAGTTTGAAGAAGAAACCGAGTTGCAAGAAGGGGAATCCAAAGAAGATGAACTCACATTAAAAAGTGAGGAGTCTGGAAGTGATAGTGATGAGGAACCCGAGGTTCAGCAATTGGTGATGGTCAGTGAAGCTTGTCATGTGATGATTGACAGAGTACTCGGAAACAACAAGTCATTGCGTAGCCATGATGGTGAATAAGCAAAGACCAAAGGAAAAGGAGGAGTATCATGTGGGGCCGAGTTCAATCGGTAAAGAAGAAGAAAGTTCAGATACGGTGTCTCTAAAGATACAAAGATCGTGACTTCGGATGAAGGAGCCGATGAAGGAGTCGAAGACTGAAGACAAAGATGGCGACAAAGAAAAAGATAGCTTTGGTGGAATACTATATCTGACAAAAGTGGTCACTCCGTTGCTGGAGCTATTAAAGGAGCATCGGAATGTAATTCCCCAATATTGTAGAGAGGGGATGAATGAGTTGCAGATGGTGAGGCATCTGTTGAGTGAAGTGAAGGGGTTGCAGGAGCAACAAGTCCAAAGAAATGAAGAAATTGAAGAACTTTGAAGGGATGAAGTCTTGAAGAAGAAGACTTTCAAGATGTTACAAGAGAGCTGTGAGTCAAAAGAGAAAGAACTGCAGAGGCAAGCCGGAGAATTGAAGGAGAAGGCGATGTGGCTGAGCAAAATAAAGGAGGAAGTGAGTGATGTGCACATCAAGAATATTCATTTGAAGGTGACGGTAGCAATAATGGAGCAGGAGTTGGACAGCTTGAAGAAGAGTGCAGTGGGGAAGGATCAAGCATGGCAGAGAGAGTAAGCAGCCAAGCATGAAGAAGAAGGGCGATTACAAGAGCTGGTCCTCCAAGATTGATGTGAGAGTGAATGGTCACAACATCAAGGATACATTGGTTGATGGAGGATAAGCAGTGAATGCCATGTCAGAAAGGTTGATGAAGAAGTTAGGTATGATACCCTCAAGACCTTCAACATTTGTGGTGAGCATGGCAAACAAGCAACAAGTTCAACTATTAAGGAGGATGGATAAAGTGGTAGTTTTAGTTATGGGAGTTCAAAATCTCATGACTTTCCAAGTCTTGAAGGATTCAAGCTATGACTTACTTCTTGGAAGGCCATGGTTGAGAGCAACACGCACAATTGATAGATGACACAAAGGGTACTTGAGGATTGGGCCATCAAACCATACAGTCACACTTCCTGTGACTAACACCACCAACCCTTCATATTCAAATACACCATCTTCTAATTATTGGGAATCAGATTCAAAAGAAGGAGCTTCAGGTGTGGACACAAGCATGGAAGAGAAGACTTCCACGGAGGAGGATGAATCTAAATCTGATTCAGATGTGTATCCTTTGTGTGCTATGGATTTTGCTCCTAAGCCAAAGGTTTTGAAGGACCCAGATAAATCACCATTGACACTTGAGGAGATAGAGAGAAGGTGAGCTACCCTCAAGTATGGCCCAAATGTTACCAAGGAGGAGAAGGTGAGATTTGAGGAGATTTTCTGCAAGTTCATCCATGTGTTTACTTTCAATTACAAGGATTTGAAGGAAGTCACCTTGGAGGAGCACAACATAGAGGTGGAGTAACATGCAAGACCAATCCACCAAAAGCAATCTTGCATTAGCCCACCAATATCTTTGGTTGTGAAGGAGGAGATTGATAAGCTCAAGGAGGCCGGATTTATCTTTGAGGTGGAGCATTCAGAATGGGTGTCTCCAAAAGTCACTGTGAAGAAAAAGAATGGTAAGCTTTGGGTTTGTGTGGATTACAAGAAGCTCAATGTTGTTACCAAGAAAGACTACTACTCATTGCCATTCATTGATGAGATCTTGGAGGAGGTTGGAGGTCATGAGAAGTACATTCACCACATCACCACATCTTGGGGAACATACGCTTTCAAGGTCATGCCTTTTGGGCTTTGCAATGCTCCAACCATATTCCAACAGTTCATGAACAAGGTATTTGAACCTTTCATTGGGAAATTTGTAAGAGACTTCATTGATGACTTTTGTGTCTATGGGAGCAAGGAGGAGCACTTTGACCACCTAATCAAGGTCTTGCAATGCTTGAATGAGGCAAATGCATCACTCAACCTAGAGAAGTGCATTTTTGGATGTGAAGAAGGTCTACTTTTGGGGCACATCATCTCCAAAAATGGAATAGCAGTTGATCCTAAGAAGGTGAGAAAAATCTTAGACCTTCCATTCCCTTCAAGCTTGACAAAGTTATGCCAATTCTTGGGGATGGTTGGATACTATAGGAGGTTCATCTTCTCATTTTCCAACAAGGCTTATGCATTGACCATCTACATGAAGAAGGGTGTAGATTACATGGTGATTTTGGAGGACAAGGAGGCTCTCAAAGCTTTTGAGGAGCTCAAGCAATCCCTTGTTGTAGCTCCAATTCTTGCTAAACCTGATTGGAGTAAGCCTTTCATCCTCTACACTGATGCTTCTTATGGAGCTATAGGATGCACTCTTAGTCAATTAGACCAAGATGGGCATGATCATCCAATAGCTTATGCTAGTAGGCAGATGGTTTTAGCAGAAAAGAACTGCTCTGTCACGGAGAGAGAAGGGTTGGCAGTGATCTTTGGTCTCAAGAAGTTTAGACACTACTTGATTGGAGGGAAAGCCACCATTGTCACGGATCCAAGGCTTTGAAGTACATCTTCAACAAGCCTTATGTTGAAGGGAGACTAGCAAGATGGATGATACTCTTGTCTGAGTATGACTACACCATTGAGGCTAGGCCAGGAAAGAAACATGCAAATGCTGATTTGTTATCTAGAGCATATGATCATGATGGAGATGAGCCCGTGGATGATTCTTCCCCGGATGAGGAGCTCATGACAATCTTAGTCACTGAAGAGGTTCCAATGGAGTACAAGGAGATTGTGGATTTTGTGAGAAGGGATGCATGCTAGGTAGAGGAAAACCCTTGTAGCAATATCTAGACCTTACACAATGGTGGAGGATATTCTTTTTCACCAAGGACCTGATGGTCTACTTCAAAGAGCAGTGGGTAAGGAAGAGTCTATCCTCCTTATAAAGGAGTTTCATGAAGGTTTAGTGTGTGGAGGACACTTTGCAGGAAAGGTGACTGGTTTTAAGATTCTAGATGCAGGTTACCATTGGAGAGAGATTTTCAAGGATTGTCTAGATTATTGCAAAACTTATCATGTTTGTCAAGCTTTTGCTAGAAAGTCTACATCCACTCCACCACTTAGATCAATTCCATTGCTATGACCTTTTGAGAAGTGGGGAATTGATTTTGTAGGTCCTCTCAATAAAACCCCAAGGAACAATCGGTTCATTGCGGTAGTTACAAATTACTTTACCAAGTGGGTTGAGGCTAGACCATTGAGGAACAAGAATGAAAATGAAGTTGGTAGATTTCTTTATGAATGGATTATCACTAGATTTGGATGCCCTTTGGAGTTGATTCTGATAGAGGAGGAGATTTTACAAGAAGCATTACTACATCCATGTTATGATATTTCTCTATCACACATAGAATAACTACATCCTATAAGCCAAATTCCAATGGCTTGGCAGAGAGAACCAATCAGACCTTGTGCATGATGTTGGCCAAAGATGCAGAAATGGAGGGGGCTAAACATCATTGGGACAAGAGAATTCATGCAATTTTGTGGGAGTATAGGACAACCATGAAAACTTCCACTGGATATTCTCCATTTCAATTGGTATATGGTATTGAGTCTACCCTACTTGTTCACTTTGATCTTCCTACCTTCCAAAGCATTCATAGGAAGAAAGCACAAGGAGGTGATGTAGAGAAGTCAAGGAAGGAACAACTCATGGAGTTGAAAGAGGCAAGAGCTGTTGCTATGGTTCAAGTGGAGCAAGCCCAAAGGAAAAAAAATGAGAGCTATGACAAGAGGCAAGGTAAGAAGAAGGTGGACCCTTTCAAAGAAGGTGATTGGGTAATGTTGTTTGATTCTATTTGATTCAAGAAAGTGCAAAAGAAGTTTTTGCCTAAGTATTTTGGACCTTTCATAGTGGAGAAGGTGTGGAGCAATTACACTTACGTTCTCAAGGAGTTGGGAAGAAGACACTTTGATAGGATTAACCATGATAAGTTGAAGATATATCATAGAAGGTAGAGAGACCTTCACTTTGAGGACAAAGTGAAAACTTAGTCCGGGAGTAAATGTAACACCCATTTGTGCATGTGTGTGGTATTGTGATATTTAGTATGACAACCCGGCAAATATCACTTTTGCGGTAATTGTAAGTAAAGTTTGTTCCCATAGAGATACAAGTCAGAATTGGTCAAATACAAAGTCAAACAATAACATGTAGTTCTTCTTGGTTGCGTATTTAATCTCTCAGGTAGAAAGCACACCCAAAAGAGAGTAACAAGCATTGATTTGCAGTCTTGTCACAAATTAACACTCCTTAATCACAACTCTATCAAATCTTTCCAAACAATTTTGATTGTGATGATTCAGGCTCTCCCTAAAATGGCACTTCAATGCAAAATGACTTTGCCTCAGAAGTGTGTTCCACCCCTCCACTAAAGGCACAACTTCCTCGATCAAAATTGCTTCACATCAACTTTGCACTATACTCACAAATGCAGAATACTACCAACACTACAATTCTCTAAGATCTGTCATGGCATTGCTTGATTGCACTTCACTCAAGATCAAACACACAGAATGAAGATCAAGGCTACGGAATCCAACATCCAACAAGCACATTGACTTGCACTTCAAATTTCTCCACACACTCATAATTACAAACACAAAGTTGATACTCGGAATCAAGCTCAAGCGACGAGCACTACTTCACAACACTTTGCTTTATCTATTCTCAGAATTATGAGCACTGAACAACATAAGACTATGAATGCCACTCTTAAATAGTGAAGCAATCTACAATTATCTTCCTAATGCACCTCTTCCTAATGACTCTACAAACCTGCATATCCAAAATGACAATGCACATCTTCATATCTGCCTATTCAAATCTCAAATCTGTTACAAATCCGATCCGATGTCTACTTCTTCCTCATCTTTCAAACCCAAAACCGAAGTAACTTTACTTCCTATTACTCTGTCCTTGGGTTTCATAATTCCTACATCTTCTACCAAATCTAACAATTCTCCTTCTTGATCTGAAATTTCACTAATGGGTAATCTATCTAACTCTTTATCTACTGACCTATTCTTCTCTAATGTCTCCAATGGTAACTCCAAAGACATCTGTACTCCTACTTCATCTACTTCGGGTTTTGCTCTAACATCTTTACAAAGTTTGTCTATCTCTAACTTCACTAGATCTAATCTAATCGTGATATTGTCTTCGACTTCCAATATCTTCCTATCTACCCGAGTCCTGAGACTAATTAATAGAGTATTCAAGTCTGTATCCTTTGCATGTCTCCTCCTCATCTCTTGCACTAACAACTTCAACTCGTGCAGCCTCGTCTCTTCAATACAAATATTGGCTTCTGTACTCAACATTGCATTCATCTTGATTACGATCTCCTTCAATGGCTCCAATCGCATCTTCCTTTCATGCTCCCGATCTGCAAGCCAATCTTCTCTATACATTGCCAATTCCGCCTTGAACTCGGCTTTCATAGTTTCTTTCTCCTTCTCCTTCTGCACAATCTTCTCCTCCTGATTACGAAGTAACTCTCGTAATTACTCTTCTTCCCTATATCTCATTGTCAACTCTCGTTGCCACAGTTGCTTCTTCTCTTCTACACTCTCCATCACTCTATCAAGTTCTTGCTCCTTTTTTGCTACCCTCGCCATAGCATGGATAATTTCTAGTCTGGAATCAACAAACTGCTACTTCAAGATTTCATACTCTGCTACCTGTCTCTCCATTGCTATGTCACTCTTCTTCACAAGTTCTTCTCGATACCTTGCTTCTCTCGTCAAGTCCTCAATAACTTGATTCTGTAATACTGCCTCCCCTCGCAGTACTTCCCTTTCCTCCTTGCCTCGGGTTATACTCTTCTTCAACTCCAAGTTCTCTTCTTCCAATCTTGCCAATACCTGCAACACAATCTTCACCTCCGGACAGGTCGACTGCATCTCCTTCTTCTTGTGTTCCAACTTCACCAACAACGGGCACACAATTTCTCGTAGGTACTCCACTCCATCACTTGCACCTACTTCTACCTGCGTAGAAATCTCCTTCCTTACCTCTTCTTCTCTCGATACTCGCCTTCTTCTGTGCAGTCATCGTATCGGAACAGTAGCTTCACTTTCCGCGCTAGCATTTGCTTCTTCCCTTGCCTTACTCGGACCCGCTTCACACTTCACCTTACATCTCGACCAAACTCCTCTCTGAATTGTAAACTTCTTCTCCTCTAGCTCGGGTACCTCGTCCTCCAACTCTGCATTATTTTCTTGCTTGAGCTCCACCCGAACTTCTTCTTCTTCTTCTTCTGCAGCAGGCACCGACGTCATCTCTTCATCTTCATCACTATTGCTACTTGTATCTCCACTTTGCAGAGTGAGCTCCGGTTCCTCCTTGTGTTCCGAGTCTTCGGACTTGCACTCGGCTTTGCCTTTTGAGTCTTCTTCTGATGACACAATCACCACTATGCCTTTCCTCGGGTTTCCTCTCCTGGCCTTCCAAGGTCTTGTCTTCTCTACATCTTTAGCTTCTCCTTGTCGACTCCGCTTCTTTGACTTCAAAGTACTCACTTCTATCTCCACGCTCTTTCCCGTCTTTGAAGAATGTATTGCTGCTCCTCCGCGTTAGTTTCTCTTCTCAAGTCGGGATGGAAGTGAGACACCATTCTACTGCACTCCGCCAAATTGAGCAAATTCAACCCGAGGTAGAAATGTGCTACAAACAGCAGAATGTAGTGTGGAGGTGACTTATCCCGCAAATTCCACACCATCTATCTCGTCCTTCCATGGAAGCACCTTGCCCAGTTGATAGGTTCTCTTGCAAACATCTTATGGAAGAACACCGCTTGGTGTTTCATCACATAAGTCATTCTCTCCGGCTTCAGGATTGCCATGAGAGCACTCACAATCCCTCTCTTCATTGGATCTTTGTAACTCTCAACCTTATATCCATTCTTTGTTCTCTTCAAAGAGAAAGCATCCCTCACTTCTTGGGTTTCTTCTGCTACTTCTTCCTTCCCCAAGAATGTGGCACCCTGCTCCGCGCCTGCCTCTCCGAGCACTAATCTCCAATCTGACTCTATCCAGCGAGTCGGATTTCCTCTCTTCCCCTCTTCCTTGGGGCCATCAAGACACTTACTCTTGATTATCTCGGTCATGAAACCTGGAAAACTTACATTCAAGTTCCACGCCAAGAATGTGATCCGACGTCGGCTCAAGACTTTGATTCTCGCAATCACATCTAACCTCCGAATCGCATGATTCCTCACTGCAAATTAGGAGTTCTTCTTTCCTCCTCCCATCTTTCTTGCTTCCTCACTGTCTCTTGGTTTCACTCTCTCGAATTCTCCTCTACACACTAGCGCGTCTTCAACTCTACTTCCCTTCCCACAATCACCTACAGGACGACTCCTCAATGGCAAAGAAAAATTGCTTGACATTGCTTCATCGTTAGCCCGATTTTTATAGAGTTGTGCCTTCTTCGTCTCTCTTCAATTTGAGTTTCTACCGAGAAATCACACCTCCTGCATGCGCCTATCACTATCAATTGTACTTCACGCGTATGGGCCGCCAGTTTTGAACGGTCCCTTCTTGAATTTCTCACCCTGAAGAAAGGTTGTTACACTGTCTTTGCCTTGGGTTGAGCTCCCCTCAATACAAAGACTCCTTACTTTGGGTTGTATGCTGATAGGGCAAATCCAAGTACTTTGCCTTATGACCCAAAGCCACTTTACCTTGGGTTTCATCCCAAAGACTCTTTTCTTTGCCTTCTTCGGCCAACATACGCAATTCGACTTCTCTATACACTTCTTCTTCTCTATTTTGAAAGAAAACAAAAAAATGTGGGTACCACATTTAGCTTGGTATTACAAGTACTTGAGAGATATTGTTTATATAGAGATAAAGGATGGTTCTACATTAGTCATGATTAGCTAAATTTAGTCATAGCTAAGATAAAGGGGACCTTACTTTAGAGGAAGTAGAAAAGATGAGCACCACTATTTTGGATTCTAGTGTGTTGACTTGGTATTATTCCTAGATGTTTTTTTTTGAGGAAAGAGTTGAGAACTCTTGGGCCTGCAAGCCTTTTTGTTTTGGATTCTTCTATAGTCCAAGGATAGCTCATGTGAAGGAATCCTTGACTTAGTGGTTGGGTCAAGATAAGATCACATGCTAGTGGAATATGCCCATGTGAATGGATATTTTTTTCTACTTTTTGACTTTACTTGACTTTTAGTCTAGTAACTTGAGTTACTACGGTAATTAGTAACTTTGGTACAAAACTATTTCACAAGTATATAAACAAGGGGTGAGGAGATACTTACCATCCTTTCATTTGCAACTATCTCTCTCTCATTGAGTTCTCTAGTGAGCAATGTTTTGAGTCTTGGAGTGTTAGCCTTGGAGGAGTATGATGGAGCTGGGGTTCCTTACCTTCTTAGTCTATGGTGTGCTACCATAATAGCCATCAGAGGTTCATCTTGAGTGAGAGAGAGGCTGGCTCACAGTACTTTCAATGTCTTCCCATCCAAGCTCTCCTCCTCTTCTGTGGTGACTTTACTGGGCCCCACCTTGGCTGCATGCACACTGTTCTTCCCTCTAGCAGTTTGTGGACGTGCCAAGACTCCTTCTTCCTCCTTCTTCTCACCCCCCGTTTCAATTGTAGACTCTTTTGGACTTGGCTTCCTTGTATCCACCATCTGCCTTTGGGTCTGTTGAACCTCCACCTTGCTTTCACTGCCACTACTCAACTCTTCACTTCACAGGGTGAACTCTTCTTCTTCTCCCAATGCTTTGCCCTTCGATCTGGTTTCTCCTTCGGACTCTTCTTTGGATTCCAATGTCGCTTCCTTTGTTTTCACCATCACTGCCTTTGGGTTAAGCTTCTACACCTTCTGTGGCTGAACTAGTGCAAGGCAACTTTCAGGCTTAGTTCTCTTTCTGGTCCTCGGGACGTCAATTGCTACAATTCTCTCCTTCCCATTTTTCTTGTAGTAATCATCCCCATCTTGCATCCTCTCCATATAATATCATTCATACGCATCCGCCTCTTTCTACAGATCCGGATGAAAGTGCAATTGCATTTGGTTTCTTTCTTCCAAAGTCAATAAGTTCAGCCCAAAATAGAGATGAACTGCAAAGAGCACAAAGTAATGTGGTGGTATATCCATCCTCCAACCCGAAATCATCTGCCCTACTCGTTGATGTAGACATTTTGCCCAATCTATTGCCTTGCTTGCAAACATTTGGTAAAAGAACACCGCTTGTTGCATTGTAATATAGGTGGTTTGCTCTAGCTTGAACATCGCCATCATAGCACTTACAATCCCTCTCCGCTTGGGATCTCTATAACTATCCACCTTATACCCATTCTTGGTGTGAGGTTGATTGAATGAGTTCCTCACCTCGACAGTCTCTTCTTAAGCATCACACTTCAGATAGAAGGTGTTACCTCCTACCTCTCCTACTTCTCTCCCCAACACTATTCTCCAATCCAACTCAGTCCATCAAGCCATAGTTCCTCTCTTCCCCTTGTGCTTAGGTCAATCCTTGCAATTACTCCCTGCAATTTCTACAATGAAACCTGGAAAAATGAAGTTCTAGTTCTAGGCCAGGAACATGATACAAAGTCTCACCAAGACCTTGATCCGCGCTACTACTCCTAGTCTACAAATTGCAAGTCCCCTCACCGCACTCTGCTTACTCACTTTTGGGGCCATCGTGTGTTTCCTCACCCTCTTCTTGTGGAAGATCATTCCCAAGATCCTAACCCACTCTTCTTCCTACTGATTTGCAAATATGCATTACTTTGGGTTGACTCTAAATAGGGATAGTGTAGCATCTGGACATTGCGCTTCTTCCTTGAAAAACTCTCAACTTTATAGTCCTACGCTGATTGGTCATTCTTTAGTTGTTTCTCTGCTTCATTCACCAATTCTGTGGGGTTGTTTCCTATCACTATCAAGAACTTCTTGAACCCAAGGTCATTACTTTCTTCCCATGTACTTTCTTGATTTGCCAACTCCAAAGAAGTTTGTTACAGGTTCTTTGGATCAGGCTACCTTGCTCAATATGAATTCCCCTTCTTTGTCTTCCTCTCTCGTCCATCCTATGTCCTTTGGTCTTGATCCAAGGTCAACTTTGGGTTTGGCCCCAAACACATGCTTCTTCTTATTTCTTTCCCGTTTTAGCCCTCCTTAGACTTTACTAATGTACTTCTTCTTCAAAATTTCCTAAAAACTATCCAAAACCAAAAATTGTGGGTAACATATAGCTAGTTAGTCCATCTCCCATACCTATATCAATTATTAAGGAAACTTGGGAGTCAAACATTGGACCCAAGCTTACAAGAGGGGAAAGACGGAGAGTTTGGAGGTTCTTCAAGAGCTAGATAGTTTTTTTGCCTTCAATATGAAGGATTTGGGTACTCTAAGAGGACCTAGTATTTGGATTGAGCTTATTAGTGATACACTCATTTTTTGACATTCCTACAAATATAGTGACATGAAGAGAGCATTGATTTAGAGCCCGAGTAGAGACCATTTTGAGGCTGATTTGGTGGAGAGTTCACATGGAGAATATGCTTCAGCTATAGTGATGCCAACCAAGAAGGATATGCATGGAAACTACAAAAATAGATAGAGATTACCATCCTATCAACCAATACATTAGGGTTGATTGGTATACCATGGCTACGCTAAAAAATATTTGATGCAATTAGACATGCAAAAGATCGTCATTACTTTGGATCCTTAAGCATGGTATCATTAGTTTCCAATTAAAGAGGGGCATCAGTCCAAGATAAAATTTTGTGCTATTGATCCTCACGGTAAGGATATATTATGATAGTGGAGGTTCTTACCCTTTGGGTTAATCAACACTAATGTTGAGTTCAAAGTGTCATGGATATGATCCTAGCAAGATTGGATTTTACTCAATATTATATTGATGGCATTTTGGTTTGGAGCACTACTATGGATAAGCATGAGAGATATTTGTTGGAGGTGCTTGAGATATTGAGATCAAATAGAGTCAAATTACATCTTGGAAAGTGTAGATTCTTCCATGAGCAGGTTGAGTATCTATCTACCTTGGTGGACTTGGTGTTTATCAAGCCAAGGTGGAGACTACTATATATATTTCTCAACTTATGGATGTGAGAAAAGTGCAAGCATTCCTTGGGTTTGTAAACTTTTATCATTAATATATGAGAAGATTTAGTGTCATTGCCAAGGCTTGACAAAGCTGACTTTTAATACCCATTTGTGCATGTGTGTGGTATTGTGATATTTAGCTTGGTATTACAAGTACTTGAGAGATATTGTTTATATAGAGATCAAGGATGGTCCTACATTAGTCATGATTAACTAGAGTAAATCATAGCTAAGATAGAAGGGACCTTACTTTAGAGGAAGTGGAAAAGATCAGCACCACTATTTTGGATTCTAGTGTGTTGACTTGGTATTATTCCTAGGTGTTTGGCTTTGAGGAAAGAGTTGAGAACTCTTGGGCCCGCAAGCCTTTTTGTTTTGGATTCTTCTATAGTCCAAGGATAGCTCATGTGAAGGAATCCTTGACTTAGTGGTTGGGTCAAGATAGGATTACATGCTAGTGAAATATGCCCATGTGAATGGATATTCCTTCATACTTTTTGACTTTACTTGACTTTTAGTATAGTAACTTGAGTTACTAAGGTAGTTAGTAACTTTGGTGCGTAAATATTTCACAAGTATATAAACAAGGGGTGAGGAGATACTTACCATCCTTTCATTTGCAACTATCACTCTCTTATTGAGTTCTCTAGTGAGCAATGTCTTGAGTCTTGGAGTGTTAGCCTTGGAGGAGTATGATGGAGTTAGGATTCCTTGTGTTCTTAGTCCATGGTGTGCTACCATAATAGCCATCAGAGGTTCATCATGAGTGAGAGACAGGCCGGCTCACAGACTAAGCTTACATAAGAATGGTGTTGGGGAGATGAGAAAGAGTGAGCTTTTATAGTGAGCTCAAGGAGAGTTTGACATCTACCCGTATTCTCAAGAGACTAAGCAAAGGATGACCATTCCAGGTTCATATTGACTGGATATGTCGGGGCTTGGAGTAATACTCACCTAGTAGGATGATGAGGGGAAGGAGATTGTGGTGGCCTATGCTAGTTGCTCCAATAGTTCCATGGTGGCAAAGTATAATTCATATGAGAGAGTGTGTTAAGCAATAAGGTGTGCAATAACACATTTCCAATGTAACCTATTTGGTAACTCCTCTCTCTCTCATCATTGATCATCAACCACTAAAGTGTTTGATGGAGTCCAACAAGCTTTCAAGGAAGCTTTCAGATGGAGTTTGATTTTACAAGATTATGATTTCATGGTTATTCATAAACTTGGAGTGGTGAACTATGATGCAGATAGGTTTAGTAGAAACACATGTCCTTGCAAGCAAGATAAGACCAAAGCACATTTCTATGGCGAGAGAGATGAGGAGATGTGCTAGTTTGGCATGTATCAACCTTTCTATATGTATTTTTTGAGGCTTTGATGATATCTCTCTCAACATATACAAGATGAGTTGTTGAGGTCACAAATCCCAAGGGTGGAGATATGGGTACAAGTTAGTCCACTCAAGATCAATAGTGTGTTGACTTGGTATTATTCCTAGGTGTTTGGCTTTGAGGAAAGAGTTGAGAACTCTTGGGCCCGTAAGCTTTTTTGTTTTGGATTCTTCTTTAGTCCAAGGATAGCCCATGTGAAGGAATCCTTGACTTAGTGGTTGGGTCAAGATAAGACCACATGCTTAGGGGAATATGCCCATGTGAATGGATATTCCTTTAAACTTTTTGACTTTACTTGACTTTTAGTCTAGTAACTTTGGTACGTAACTATTTCACAAGTATATAAACAAGGGGTGAGGAGGTACTCATCATCCTTTCATTTGCAACTATCTCTCTCTCATTGAGTTCTCTAGTGAACAATGTCTTGAGTCTTGGCCTTGGAGGAGTATGATGGAGTTTGGGTTCCTTGCCTTCTTAGTCCATGGTGCCCTACCATAATAGCCATCAGAGGTTCATCCTAAGTGAGAGACAGGCCGGCTCACATTTTTGGTTCCATTGCCGTGACCTCTCTAGAAGGCAAGATAATGTTCCGCGTTCAATTCTACATGAGGCAGAAGGAGGCTATGAGAGCTCAGTTGGAGAGGACATTAGGAGAGTAGAGGGTTGAACTTATGTTAGAGAACCAAGATCCATTTGTATACCCTGTAGTTCATTATGATGTCTTTGAGGTGATTTTGTACATCTTGTACACATGAGAGGAATTGGAGAGGTTGTGTGAGGTGGATTTCAGATTTTGGAGATTAAGGTGATTTTGGGCAAAATCTCAAGTTTGAGATTTGGACTTGAAATTTCTACACATGATAGCTTGGGTTATCTTCCAGTTAGCACCCTTGAAAATATTGTGAGAGCTACTATGCGCATTGGGTTAGAATTTTTGAAAGTTGATAGGGTAAAGTGCTCCCTCAATTGCATGCTCTCTAGAAAATTGTACAGAGTCCTCCATTTCTTCAATTTTCAATGAATTGTCCTGAAAATTTCCAAGAAAATTTAGTGTATTGTATTCTACCTGCTGCCATGGACATTAGAGAGAGATCATTCTTGCGCAAGGAGTTATTAGTTTTTGAAGTGAGTGGGGTGGTTTTCAGACCAAATCTGAAATATGGGTGCTGAATAGAAAGGTGTCTAGGCCAAATGGCTCA
Source organism: Lunularia cruciata (assembly GCA_948567375.1). Taxonomy (NCBI): domain Eukaryota; kingdom Viridiplantae; phylum Streptophyta; class Marchantiopsida; order Lunulariales; family Lunulariaceae; genus Lunularia; species Lunularia cruciata. Next base: position 12,737,340 of record OX419756.1, read on the forward strand.
ATTCAAAGATCTGAAATTTTTCAGGGAGGGACACCTTAGAGTTGTGATTAAGTGCGCAAAATTTCAGAGGACTGTGACATTGTGAGGAAGGGTCAATTCTGCAGAGTGGAGATCTCATGCATGAGAAGTTTGAGATCAACAAAAACCATGTTTGAGTGTTTAGATTCATCTTGGGAACATGGAGGGTCATCAAGAGTGGAAATTGAGATTATGCAAGGTTCCCCAAGGGTTTGAGGTGATTGTAGGGGTGGATTTGAGGAAAAGAGAGTTTACAATAGAATTTGAAGAGAGTGTTGAGAGGATCCAAAAACCTACACCACTTGGAGGAAAGAGTGAGTCTAAGTGCTTTCAATGTGGAGAGAAGAGACATAAGGCAAGTTCATGTCCATTGACCTTTGAGAGCAAGAGAGTGAGGGAAAGGAGAGGCTTACTTGACTTGGGTTTGCATGTTGGACCTTCTTCACCAAGATTAGGAGGTAGAAGATCTAAGACCAAGGAGTTGTGTGAGGTTTGTGGAGTGGAAGGACTTCCAAAAGGACATGAGTGTAGTAGAGTAAAAGCACTTTTGGAGACTTTGGTGAAGGATCTTGGAGAGAGTCTTAGTACAGCTACAGAAATACTACCACCTTCATTAGCTAGCTCTCAAGATTAGTGATGGAGATAATCTTTCAACTTATGGATAAACTATCCATGAGAGTTAGATTAATATGCACTCTAGGATTTGATGTTGCTATAGAAATCTTGGAGCAACCTGAACCTTTTGTGTTCCCTAGAGTGGATTATTCTCAGATGGTGTTAGTCATGTGTATAATCTATTAGTAATAAAGTGAGAGAAAAAAAAAGAGAAAAAAAAATTGAAAGAAAGAAAGATAGTGAGAGGTTAAGATGGGGAAACTTCCGGTTTTCTTTGGCAAGGATAGAGAAGATGTGGAGGTCTTTGTGAGACACTTCAAGAGAGCTTGCATGGGAAACAATGAGAGGAGGAAGAATGAGTGGGCCTCATTATTACCAGATTTCTTTAAGGATGCAGCACTTACATGGTATGAGTCAGAATACCAAAAGAGAGAGAGGAGAGATGAGGAAGAGGAGTCTTAGGAGACTTTGACTTCAGCACTCATTGAGAAATTTCTTCCTGATGAGAGTTATGAGAGATTGATTAGTGAGGTAACATTTCTCAAGCAAGGAGAAGGAGAGAAAGTGAGAGTCTATGTGGAAAGAGTGGAAAAGTTAGAGTCTAGATTTTGTATAATGTTGAGGAAGGGTGGGGATGATGTGGAGACTACAATGATTGGCATAGGGGCCATGCTCACCAAGAATTTTGTGGGAGGGTTGAGACCACAAATTAGAAGCAAGGTGAGATATGAGAAACCTTCTTCCAAGGTTGAAGCTATCAAGATCACAATTTGTATGGAGGAGAGTTTAGAAGGGGATGAGAGTGATTTGGTGGTGAAGGAGGTTGTGCATCCTCCTCAAGGCTACAAGTATGGTGGAACTTCTGATACTTTGGTGACAAGGGTTGCACCACAAGTAGTAGTTGCTCCAATTCTTGCAACTTCACCAAAGGATCCACTTCAAACCATCACAAAACAACTTGCGGATCTCAAGATCAATGTGGTGCAACTATGTGAGAAGAGAGAGGTGGATCAGAATGTAGGAAGAGGGCCTAGGAGTTATGGAAACTATCCATATAGAGGATTTCAACCAGACAACAATTTCAATGATAGAAATTGTTTTGGTTGTGGAGGAAGAGGCCATATCCAAAGGAATTGCCCAAATTCCACTTACCATGGAGGAAGGGGTTATGAGGGAGCCAATAGAGGGAAAGAGGGTGGTAGTGAAACCCAAGTGGCTCCTAATCTAAACAAAGGTAAGGGGATAGCATCCATAGATGTGGTGGAGATCAAGTATGAGAAGAGTGAGTGCTCAAACTCCAAGGGTCTTAATTTGGAGCTTTTGGCACAAGAGAAGAAGAGAGCTCATTTTGCAAAAGATGTTCACTCTTCTCAAGGATTTACTCCAAGCAAGGATACTTCTATGTCTACTAGGAGCACTTGCACCTCAACACCATCAACAACAAAGACTCCAAGGAAGAAGTTGGGGATGGAGGACTTCTTGATCTCAAAGCAACAATGGAACTACAATGTGTTGGAGGATGTTGGTAGTCACAAGGCTAACATCACACTGGGCCAATTGATTGCTTTGAACCCTACCTTGAGAAAGGAGCTTAGAGGTGGTTTGAGTTCTACAAGGAGCAAGAGAAAGAAGAAGGCAAAAGTTCCAATATCAATGGGAGTGGTGGATGCCAAGCCAGCACCATGGGAGGCTTGTAAATATGCCTCCAAGATTGATGTGAGAGTGAATGGTCACAACATCGAGGATGCATTGGTTGATGGAGGATCAGCAGTAAATGCCATGTCAGAAAGGTTGATGAAGAAGTTGGGTATGATACCCTCAAGACCTTCAACATTTGTGGTGAGCATGGCAAACAAGCAACAAGTTCGACCAGTAGGGGTGATGGATAAAGTGGTAGTTTTAGTTATGGGAGTTCAAAATCTTATGACTTTCCAAGTCTCGAAAGATTCAAGCTATGACTTACTTCTTGGGAGGCCATGGTTGAGAGCAGCACGCACAACTGATCAATGGCACAAAGGGTACTTGAGGATTGGGCCATCAAACCATAGAGTCACAGTTCCTGTGACTAACACCACCAACACTTCACATTCAGATACACCATCTTCTGATTATTGGGAATCGGATTCTGAAGAAGGAGCTTCAGGTGTGGACACAAGCATGGAAGAGGAGACTTCCACGGAGGAGGATGAATCTGAATCTGATTTAGATGTGTATCCTTTGTGTGCTATGGATTTTGCACCTAAGCCAGAGGTTTTGAAGGACCCAGACAAATCACCATTAACACTTGAGGAGGTAGAGAGAAGGTTATCTACCCTCAAGTATGGCCCAAATGTTAACAAGGAGGAGAAGGTGAGTTTTGAGGAGATTTTCCACAAGTTCATCTATGTGTTTGCTTTTAGTTACAAGGATTTGAAGGAAGTCACCTTGGAGGAGCACAAGATCGAGATGGAGTCACATGCAAGACCTATCCGCCAAAAGCAACGTCGCATTAGCCCACCAGTATCTTTGGTTGTGAAGGAGGAGATTGATAAGCTCAAGGAGGCTGGATTTATCTTTGAGGTAGAGAATTCAAAATGGGTGTCTCCAATTGTCATTGTGAAGAAAAAGAATGGCAAGCTTCGGGTATGTGTGGATTACAAGAAGCTCAATGTTGTTACCAAGAAGGACTACTACCCATTGCCATTCATTGATGAAATCTAAGAGGAAGTTGCAAGTCATGAGAGGTATAGTTTTGGAGATGGTTATAGTGGATATAACCAAATCAAGATTGCACTAGAGCATCAACAACTTACCACATTCACCACATCTTGGGGAACTTACGCTTTCAAGATCATGCCTTTTGGGCTTTGCAATGCTCCAGCCACATTCTAATGGTTCATGAACAAGGAATTTGAACCTTTCATTGGGAAATTTGTGAGAGACTTCATTGATGACTTTTTTGTCTATGGAAGCAAGGAAGAGCCCTTTGAGCACCTAATCAAAGTCTAGCAATGCTTGAATGAGGCAAATGCATCACTCAACCCAGAGAAGTGCATTTTTGGATGTGAAGAAGGTCTACTTTTGGGGCACATCATCTCCAAAAATGAAATAGCAGTTGATCTTGAGAAGGTGAGAAAAATCTCAGACCTTCCATTCCCTTCAAGCTTGACAAAGTTACGCCAATTCTTGAGGATGGTTGGATACTATAGGAGGTTCATCTTCTCATTTTCCAACAAGGATTATGCATTGACCATCTAAATGAAGAAAGGTGTAGATTACATGGTGATTTTGGAGGACAAGGAGGCTCTCAAAGCTTTTGAGGAGCTCAAGCAATCCCTTGTTGTAGCTCCAATTCTTGCTAAACCTGATTGGAGTAAGCCTTTCATCCTCTACACTGATGCTTCTAATGTAGCTATAGGATGCACACTTAGTCAATTAGACCAAGATGGGCAAGATCATCCAATAGCTTATGCTAGTAGGTAGATGGTTTCAGCAGAGAAGAACTACTTTGTCATGGTGAGATAAGGGTTGGCAGTGACCTTTGGTCTCAAGAAGTTTAGACACTACTTGATTGGAAGGAAAGCCACCATTGTCACGGATCACAAGGCTTTGAAGTACATCTTCAACAAGCCTACTGTTGAAGGGAGACTAGCAAGGTGGATGATACTCTTGTCTGAGTATGACTACACCATTGAGGATAGGCCAAGAAAGAAACATGCATATGTTGATTTGTTATCTAGAGCCTATGATCATGATGGTGATGAGCCAGTGGATGATTCCTTCCCGGATGAGGAGCTCATGACAATCTTAGTCACTCAAGAGGTTCCAATGGAGTACAAGGAGATTGTGGATTTTGTGACAAGAGGTAACTTTCTAGAAGGGATGCATGCTAGGGAAAGAAAGGCCCTTGCAGCAATATCTAGACCTTACACAATGGCGGAGGATATTCTTTTTCACCAAGGAGCAGATGGTCTACTTCAAAGAGCAATGGGTAAGGAAGAGTCTATTCTACTCATAAAGGAGTTTCATGAAGGTTTAGTGTGTGGAGGACACTTTGCAGGAAAGGTGACTGCTTTCAAGATTCTAGATGTAGGTTACCATTGGAGAGGGATTTTCAAGGATTGTCTTGATTATTGCAAAACTTGTCATGTTTGTCAAGCTTTTGCTAGAAAGTCTACATCCACTCCACCACTTAGATCAATTCCATTGCTAGGACCTTTTGAGAAGTGTGGAATTGATTTTGTAGGTCCTCTCAATAGAACCCCAAGGAACAATCGGTACATTGTGGTAGTTACTGATTACCTTACCAAGTGGGTTGAGGCTAGACCATTGAGGGACAAGAATGAAGATGAAGTGGGTAGAATTCTTTATGAACACATTATCACTAGGTTTGGATGCCCTTTGGAGTTGGTTTCTGATAGAGGAGGAGAGTTTATAGGAAGCATTACTACAGCCATGTTATAAAATTTCTCTATAACACATAGAGTAACTACATCCTATAAGCCAAATTCCAATGGCTTGGCAGAGAGAACCAATCAGACCTTGTGCATGATGTTGGCCAAAGATGCAAAAATGGAGGGGGCTAAACATCATTGGGACAAAAGGATTCATGCAGTTTTGTGTGAGTATAGGATAACCATGAAAACTTCCACCAGATATTCTCCATTTCAATTGGTGTATGATATTGAGTCTACCTTACCTATTCACTTTGATCTTCCTACCTTCCAAAGCATTCATAGGAGATTGAAGAAAGCACAAGGAGGTGATGCAGAGAAGTCAAGGAAGGATCAACTCATGGAGTTGGAAGAAGCAAGAGCAGTTGCTATGGTTCGAGTGGAGCAAGCCCAAAGGAAACAAAAGGAGAGCTATGACAAGAGGCAAGGCAAGAAGAAGGTGGAGACTTTCAAAAAAGGTGATTGGGTAATGTTGTTTGATTCCATTTGATTCAAGAGAGTGCAAAAGAAGTTTTTGCCTAAGTACTTTGGACCTTTCATAGTGGAGACAGGTGGGGCAATTACACATATGATCTCAAGGAGTTGAGAGGAAGACACTTTGATAGGATTAACCATGATAAGTTGAAGATGTACCATAGAAGGTAGAGAGACCTTCACTTTGAGGACAAAGTGAAAACTTAGTCGGGGCGTAAATGTAACACCCATTTGTGCATGTGTGTGGTATTGTGATATTTAGCTTGGTATTACAAGTACTTAAGAGATATTATTTATATAGAGATAAAGGATGGTTCTATATTAGTCATGGTTAGCTAAAGTTAGTCATAACTAAGATAGGGGGGAACTTACTTTAGAGGAAGTAGAAAAGATAAGCACCACTATTTTGGATTTTAGTGTGTTGACTTGGTATTATTCCTAGGTGTTTGGCTTTGAGGAAAGAGTTGAGAACTCTTGGGCCCGCAAGCTTTTTTGTTTTGGATTCTTCTTTAGTCCCAAGGATAGCCCATGTGAAGGAATCCTTGACTTAGTGGTTGGGTCAAGATAAGACCACATGCTTAGTGAAATATGCCCATGTGAATGGATATTCCTTTCTACTTTTTGACTTTACTTGACTTTTAGTCTAGTAACTTGAGTTACTACGGTAATTAGTAACTTTGGTACGTAACGATTTCACAAGTATATAAACAAGGGGTGAGGAGGTACTCATCATCCTTTCATTTGTAACTATCTCTCTCTCATTGAGTTCTCTAGTGAGCAATGTCTTGAGTCTTGGAGTGTTAGCCTTGGAGGAGTATGATGGAGTTGGGGTTCCTTGCCTTCTTAGTCCATGGTGTGCTACCATAATAGCAATCAGAGGTTCATCCTGAGTGAGAGACATGCCAGCTCACAGATCATGTGCACCATGCCACCTCTCAAACACTAATGACATTATGGACTCAAGCTTGGCACTTGTATGGGTAGGCTTGTGGTGTATGTTATGTGGCTCTTTTGGTGGAATTACTATTATGTTGGTGTGTGATAACTATTGAAGACGATGGTATATGGCATGTTTGACTACTCCTCTCATGATGGTTCTTTAAGGACAATGGTTATATCCTAGATGTACTTGACATATAGCTAGTTCACACTTTATGTGATATAGATTACAAACAAGCAACTAACCAATGGGGAAAGGTAAATCAAATCATAACTTCTTTTGAGATACAGTGATTCTTTGAGCCTTTTCTGAATTTGAAATATGTAAGATTCTATTTCTAATACCCAGATTTGACCTCGAAGGTTTGCTGTCGAGTGAGTCTTTGTGTTGAAGGACTGACTGGACCAGATAGAACTGTCTCTCTATCTTGGTGCATATTGCAAACGTCAAACACGTCATTCACTAACCACTTCCTGCAAATGCTTCTAATATGTTCAGCCCCTACGGAGTTATCGCCACACTTAAATTCCACACTGCTGAAATTTTCATGTCCCAAGGCTGTAATTTAGACGTTTTATGTGATTGTAGCAATTGCATATTTTGTCCCTTCTGTTTGTTGTCCCCTCGGTGGACTGGCATCTCTGCAGAATTATTTGGGCAAGTAGCGACAGAGTACGCTGAGCAGAACCCGGGCGTTCTAGTCTCTCGGAGTTCAAACATGCACGAAGGCGTTGCTCAGTGGTACAAAACTTTACAACTTGATGCAGTACCCGGGCGTTCTAGTCTCTGGGAGTTCAAACATGCACGAAGGCGTTGCTCAGTGGTACAAAACTTTACAACTTGATGCAGAACCCGGGCGTTCTAGTCTCTGGGAGTTCAAACATGCACGAAGGCGTTGCTCAGTAGTACAAAACATTACAACTTGATGCAGTGATGCGTCATTATTAGAAATTTGCTTCAACTTTTCTACAGGCTCGGATGTGGTTTTCCATTATCACCCTCTGAGCTTTGAGTTATAGTCCTTTAGATTTACAAGGAGCCATATAACTTATCCGTCACCACTTGGTGTAATCTATAAGCTTCTTAATTACACTCAAACCTTAGCCCACTCATCATAGATCAACAATAGAAACCCCTTAATTGGTTAGTAGAACTAACCAATTGTAGTGCCAGCTTCTGCTACGACCGGAAATTGATCCCGAATACATTATGTTTTATTGTAGTTCTGATTTGAGAGTGAAGGTTCATCGGTAATTGTTCAAGCCTTGATTGCACCTGATCGTATAGATGAAGGACAAGTTAAACAGAACCATTAAGACATCAAGTTAAATTGTGAGATCAACCTCTTTCCAGTGAGAGTAATATGTAACGTAAGATGGAACGAATAGAAAGAACATTATTTGATCATAAAGAAGACTCTGAAGTTGGTTTGTACTCCTCAGCGAATAATGACAATATTTTTAACGAGATTTTCAAAAGAATTTTCCACTACCCGAATTGACCGAGCAGAGTGGTACGTTAATAATCCCAATAAATAAATCCCTGAGTGTATGTTTTCCATTGGTTCTATATGAAGTCCTCCCGAGAGAACAGTTATATATTGCTTCGTAGAATATTACGATTCTAAATGTGTGGTGTAAATCTCCTCGTCCTTATCGGTACTCGAGAGAAATTAAACAAAGGTCTCTATATATTGCGTTGCTACGCTCTATTGCCATCGTCAGGTGCATGCGGAGCAAACACAAGAACCTAAAAATTCCGTACAGGCGGGGGGTCTGAGGAAATGATCCACTTGCCGTCAAAGAACTTAACTTTTCCTTAATGAATGTTATCCAATTATTGCAACAAAATTGCTCTTCACCCTAACATGCACCTAGATTTAGTGTGCCATGCGTTGAGTTCACATAATGTTCGTAGATGTCTCACAGAGCGTCCCGCCAAGAATGTGGCATCATGTGCAAATGGCTAACATAACTAGACGGCGAAATTTCAAGATGCCCAGTTATCTTAATAGATCAACATGTTCGTACAACGAAAGGCGAGTTTTTCAACCCTGGAACTCGTCGTCCAGTGTAAAGTCGACATGTTCGAGCAACAGCAGGCGATTTCGGACGAGGATCTATGCAGACTAGTCTGTTCTTCGTGCGGTATAAGTAGAGACGCCTGATTCTCGGTTCATCAGAACTTGCAATCATCTGTCCGTCCGCAATCTAGTGCATGCTTAAACGGTCCCTTTGGAACACAATAGCGATTACATTCAAGACCGTGGGGAAACAAGCTGCTGCAATGGCCGAATCAGCCAAGCTTCTTCTTTTCCTAGTTGTCGCTGTGATTTGTAATTTCAGATTGTGCTCAGCAGAGACACATACCATGACTGCTGAAGGTTTTGATGTCGGCAGGCCAGTCGGTGAGCTCTGCACTGACGGATTTGAAGTTCTAGCAAGTTAAAACTTGAATTATGAGCGCTAGGCAAGAGATGTTAGACTCTGCAAAATCTTATATATGGATGTGCTTGATGGACAACCTATGGATACCTGGCCACATATGCTACCGGTAAACAGCTTACACTGGAATTCCGTGCTAAGACATTTGTTTCAATTTATTGCAGAAACCGCATGCTTTGGATCAGACATCAGCTTTCAGACTGACGAGGAGATTGATGGTTTGTACGTTGGAGTGCCCTCTTCACTTTTTGTTGGGAAGGATGGCGGAAACACATGTGGACAAAAGATTCGAGTGTCCTGTAAGGGAGGATCACATGTGTGTAAGAATAAGGAAACCCTCACCTTGACCATCATCGATACCTTGGACGGCGACTTTGTAGAACTCTCCAACAAGGCTTTCAACATTATCTCAGACTTCGACATCGGCATCATCAAAGTCAAAGTCACGAGTAACTAGGATGCCAATTTGCTGCCTTTCTCACACCTGTATCTGTTTTCTTACTTCTACAAATGCAGTGCTGCACTGTGCTAAGGGTTGGAGTTCTCCTTGAGCATGTTTTCTATCATGAGGGATTCTGACATAGACGTGCACTCTTTAAAGACTGCTCGTTTTTAAAGAGTGCACCTCATTTAAATCGAAATGTTGTTATTTTCATGAAAAGGGTTTCCCCGCCAACGTCATGTCTAATGTACATGAGTCACGTACGACAAAGACATTCACTGGACTACAAATAAGATCGATAAGTGCTGTTGTATTTTGCCCTTGTATTTTGCAATCTTGGCAAAATTCGATGAATAATAAATTTTCTCTTTGCTCTTTGGTTGTGAAATTGTGCATATTATAAACAACTGTGTTGTCTGAAGAAAACTAGGTTAGTATCTGAACTAGACGAATAAACGTGGCTAATTATATTATGTTGGTTTGCAGCCAGACAACGTGACATGTATGGATCATAAGATAGAATTTTCAATTGTATAATATGGGTGGATTTTGAAGATCTAAGATTGCTGTACATTCCACGATTTACGGTCAGTGAACACGCTATGAGCTAGTCCCATTTGTTGTGTCTCATCAGTCATGGTGAATATAGAAAGTCAGTGCAAGATAGACCACGTGCGAATTGGTGTATTTGTCTTTCCATTTAACTAGAAAGCTTGCCATTGGCATGAACTTTTAGGATTGCACCTCGCGGAGTAACTCCGCTAAAGGTGGTTCAGCACAGCAGATCCGTAATTCCAGACACGCATGCTTTGCGTGGTCTCAGTTCTTCGTAATATGCTCAAAACTTTGTCGACCACCTACCAGAATAATCTGGTGCTCACAGGGATGATTTCACACATTCTATTGTTGTATACAGTATCTTGACTAAAGACCGCAAGGCTCTTTAGGCCAGAGTAACCAACTAACTGGAGATATGAACCTCCTTCTACGGAGGTTGTAACTGGACATGTGAACCTCTTTGAACCATTAAATGCAGAGAACTTCTATCGCTACTGAATCTGTGAGAGGTCCTCATTTCTGTGATCAGGTGTTATGCCTTGTATACTTGTCAACGCCCGTGATCGTAGACATTCGACGAGAAAGATTAGTTAACGGTAATGATGGAGAGTCACCGACAGCTACATGAAGGAGTTCAAGCATTGATAATTTGAAGAACTTGGTCATACATTACAGGTTCATTCTTCATCGTTTAAAGCCAGCGATGAGTCTCTGAGGCATTCCATCAAGTGAATGTTGTACATGTCGGACAGCGAATCCTTCGTAATTTTCGGCTTCGGTTCCATCTTGTCCTAAATCCAGTCGAAGGATTTTTCAAAGATTTGCCATATCGATAATCAATCGATAATGACCAAGGCTTGGGCAGCGATGTTATATAGTTCTAAACTTCAAAATCAATGTAGGTGCTAAACCTCAACCGAATTGAAGGAGTCTTTATATAGTTAAGGGTAGCGCTGATTGCATTGATACAGCTAGATAATACAACTAGACCCCTTCCCCCTCCGGTTACCGAGTAGCCATGGCTTATGAAAAAGGTAGGGATCAAGTCTCTTCAGGGCACCTGTAGGGTAAGACTCCAGATAGTATAACATCAGAAGCATATTGCCAAGCGTAATGATGTGAAGGTTATGCGGAAAATCGGACACATCAACAATAGCTTTCACCAACTCAAGCGTTGTCTTCTTGGATTGCTATCGGGCTTGACTCTTGATTGCGAGTTCCCTGCAGAAAGCCCCATTGAACATGAGGTATACTGGAAATTGAGGACTTAATTGATAGCCAAAAGTGGTAATAGTCCTCTACAAACATGAACCGTCGTTCAGTGAACGTAAGAGTATTAAATACAAGTTTCGTGTAGATCAACTTTACATCTATGTTTCCCTTAAATCTGCCTGGCATTAACTGAGACTTGATGCAAGGCACTCAAGTTTGGGTCACCCTGCGACACAAACAACTTTCAACAACAACACTCCTGCAATCTCGGTCAGGGGATTGTAGGGCATCAGGGTAACTCAAGCCGTTCCTGGTATAAAGAGATGGCTAATCAGGAATTCGAGTAGCGCATTGTGCAATAGGAGCAGTGTATACAGTACAGGTGACTAACTCGATAGCCGGCCTGTAGGTTTGATTAGGCTGCCTCGAGATTCCGTAAGTAGTCAGATGCACGACACTGAGAGGTCAACTACCACGAATTGGTCTAGGCAGGAGTCAAATGCTTTTCCTCGTGTACAGCGCTCCGAGTAAATAGCTAAACGATGGAACTGGTACAATAATCAGCTCGTCACGTAACGCAAATGACACAATAACGCAATAACGCTTCTCCCTACTCCGCACAATTTCTCCAATCTCAAAGCTGTCTGTGACAATTCTACTGTCTATGCACAAAGATTTAAGGTGAAACTGGAGATCCAAACCAACCATCGGCGCTATAGGTTACTCGATAAAACAACTGTTGGAGCAACAATTTCTTCAAGAAGATATCCGACGAGGGGTTCATCTCATGTCTCATATTATATACAATGTTTAGGCTCGCGGGAATACCAACAAGGAGAAAATATTCAGCAGGGCTTCGCGGGAATACTCGTGCATAGTGATCAGTCAGAAGAATTTTCTTCTGGAACTGAAATCACCTGGAGTGAAAAATAATAGAGGGGAAAATTCACAACCTCGGGTTCTGTGTTGTGTTATTTTACTATCGATGGGATGTTCAATTGTGAAGAATTTTCATTAATAAATTGGAGTCTCTTATGCTTTCTTGTAATGATAATATGGGATGAGTTATCATTCTTAAATGAATACTTTTGTTCTTTTGTCCCTTCTAAGATTGTATTTTCATATGTTTTCTTGGAATGACAACAGGAAACGAGTTATCATTCTTCAAATGAGTAAACTTCTTCTTTTGTCTTCATGTACGAAAGAATTTAGGGTTATAGTGAAATAGCCTTGCTATCCATGGCCTGAGTTCCATGGAAGGGAAAGGAACCCTCTCACCTTTTACCTCATAACGAGTGCTGGGCGGGGTTTGGGAGGCGGAGACGAGCATTTTCATAGCAACACCTCGTAGCAAAGGGACCTCGTGGACGGATTCCCTAAACATGTTAAAGAGAAACGTGTTTAGATGCAGGAGACAATCAGAGAAGAATATGAAACACGATTGGAAAGAACTTGGTGAGAGGTGAGGTCTGGGGATGGGTCCTTCTCGCCTTTCTTAAAGAGTGACTCACGCCCTAGAATTAAGCAATGGCCATTTGGCAAGCAGGATTTCATGCAACACAAGGGGTCTAGGGGCGTTCCTGCTTTCTTGGAAACTGAACAGGTATGAAGTCGCTTACAAGGAAAAGTGACTTCCATTGAATTCCCGCCAGAATATGAATTAAACATCTTGGATATCTGGACCAGTAAACCTGCCTTCTTTTCACGATGCTTAGCAGCTTCATAGGTGTTCTTGCTTGTTATTTCCTTGTAATACTCCATGAACAGGGTAATCCCGACTTGTGCCACCATGGAAGACCTTTTGTAGAATGAGAAACTGTAGGCTGCTTGCCACTTTTTCCCTGGAAGGCTGGAGAACGATTGCTTCAATGTCACCCAACACCTGCAACCAAGCTTTACACTACGAGGTGTCATCGCTCCCTATATCAACATAGAGAACTCCAGTCGTCTCCTCCTTATGGACTATCTGCCTGAGATGATCCATCCTCTCCAGAATTTAGTTTGAGGGAGTGATGATATGAATATGTTATCCTATCGATCTCTCAGATATTTGAGACTCGGGCAAGAATATGCTTCACTGCAGTAAGGCGAGTTTGACGAACCTTGTGAATCTGAATTATAAATTACAGTTCCACGATGATCTGTGAAGGACCTTGCTCCTGCTGAATCATGCGTACTCGTTGACAAAGATATGGTCGGCATGTCTAGCTTTTCGACCTAACCGACTCCTTTCCAGGAGAGTAGGCAAACTTTTAAAGCAACTGTTATAGAAGAAACAGTGGAAATAGTTTGGGTTTATAAGACTTTGCAACATCGTGAATTGATACGGATCGGACACACTATTGAGATAAAGTAAAACAATAACTATTCTATGTAAGCCTTTCTCTTCATCCAGAAGGAGAACATGTGCTAAACTGGTGGTCGTAATGGCAGCTGTTATCCTGATGTATACGCTCTGCATCTTCTCAGAAGACAAGTGGATGAAAGTTTAGCAAAAGTATTGTTGTGTTCGGATTCAACGCATGCGGTAATTCAGTGCAACAGGACAAGGGGAAGTTACAAACCTAACACGCTTATTGCACTCATACGCACCATGAGTTGCTGGCAATGCAACTTTTAACTGAGGCCAACCGCAGTTAGATGGTGCGATTTTAGTATCGGTGACGCGAAGGAAGCAGGGAGATACAGCTGTGGCATAGAGAGATTGCGGGCTAAGTTTGCTTGTTAAGGGCCTTCTGACTGGAGAATAAGATGAGATTGAGGCCAGGAAAAGGTTGCGGGAACAGGTCATGCGGAACAGAGATGGCAAAATTTCTGAAGTCACGGTCGGCCTCTGACTTCAGATTCAGTGAAGTGAACACATTGCGTGCATAACTCTATGGCGATGTGCAATGACAGTGATTCCGATTTGTGAGTTTAATGCACAGTTGCTTCTTTCGGAGCTTGTGCACGAGCTAGGGTTAGAGGTTGAATGAGTGGTAAAAGGGCGGGATTAGAAATACAGAAAGCTTGTATAAATGATGGGTCTAATCAAGTCTTGAAGCGTAATTCTATCATGTCACAGAGACGGGTGAGGTAGTGCAGCTTTGGCCTTAACTTATCATTAAATGCATGTATCCGATCCTTGTATTCTGTGGCAGTCAATAGTGCAACATTTAATCATGAACTCATAACAGTTACTGAGAATGTATGGAATACGACTTCTAGACTTCTTCTTGAAGGCATCAGGATTTCCCCGCAGTACGTTGCGATTTGATAGGCTGCTAATATCCTTGGCAATATGAATTGAACTGGACTAGCAAAATCTTTATTTCAGACAGCATAAGTAAACTCTTGAACTTAAATGAAGCTTTTATTTATTCGTGAGGGTTATTTGTGTTCAAATAAGTTTCCATTTTACAGGCTAGCTAGAGTCTCTATGCTGTAAGGTACAGCATAAGCTGTCAAGTTACCAGTGAGAAAGATTAGAGAGACCAGTCGATAGGCTTTCTCTGTGAGATGAAAGTTGTCCCAAAATACGTATTCACCTAATTCTGAAACCGAGCATAGGGTATAGAGGTTGTTGCCGGCGGAATCTGTAGTCCCACATTGACGATTGATGTCTCCTCGGAAGGGTCCTCCTCCACAACAAGCATTGGATCCTCTCGTGAATCCTGCTTGAAAAGAAATTGGAGCCGCATAACTGGATCAGATTCTAGAAAAGGATTTAGTAGACCCCCAGACTCTGCACTTCGAAAGCTCCATTAAGAGTGTACCTGTAACTACAGTAGCAGAAGTAGTTGTCGGCAATATCCTCACGACTGTTCCACAGCTAGTGATATGAGTTCTCCTGTCCTATCACTTCAGAAATACCCCTGTGGTTATTGAGATTCTATTGGCAATTAAGTCATGCCCGTCAGGAGATTGATTCTATAGTTCACGGTTGGATAGAAGTATCTATCGAAGGTTGTCCGAACTCTGGAAGAATTAGTCAACCCAGTACATTCACTCTATAGTGAAGCAAGAATATCCTGGATTAGAACAAAAGCTGCAGCTTTTGTGGTCTCGTCTGTACAGTCCTGGATTTCTTAGCTTCACATTTACAAACGTGCAAGGAGTATCTTACCTAGGAGTTGTCCATTCTTGATGAAGCCATCAATTGTGTCGTAGACTTTCAAAACAGTTACGAATGATCCCAGAAGTTTCAAAGTGAGTCTCACTTGAAGCTTTTCAAGCCTGTCATTGTAGAGCTGGGCCACGTGATTCAAACTCAAGTTACAGATGCCAGCGTCTGAGATTTGAGATGGAACACAGCCCAAAGGCGCTGAGCTCCCGATAGCAAACTTATTCCCACCCAAGCTGTGCAATATCTGCAAATAACCTCAGTGGACACTATAAGGTGACGAATATCCAAAAGTAATCGCATGTTGTAGCTAAAACTGCCAAACATGTGTAATGTTAACTGATAATTCGGTGCACATTTAGTTATCTCTACCAGATAAGGAACTGTGGAGAGACGAATTGGTTGAGAGAGCAGGCTAAACGTTTTATAAGAGATCATGATAAATCTTTTTGTCTCTTGCCCTTGGACAGGTTTGATGTAATTGCTTACTGTTACAGTACTCTCCAACTCTCTGACGAGCCTGTCAGCGAAGGCCTCTGGAGTCGATTGCTGTGGATCATAACTGTAGAAAATATCATTGTTTCCAGTGCTGATGAGGAAAAGAGAGCTAAAAAGTAACACTTTTGTAGATAAAGATCCACGGCATTTTACCAAAGAGGCCTTGACTTCTCTAAACTGTTGTACTTGCTGCCGGATGTTGACGACCATCTAATGTCAAACCAACATTGGGAGTGAGTATAACCATGGACGTCAGAGACGAAGGAAAGGGAACAATATCAAATGCTACGGAAGCTGGAAAACGTTCTTCTGACAAGGGTGATGGAAAAAACACATTCGCAAGCTCTTGAAGACATGATAGCAGGTGTTCATGCAGTGAGTGATAATTACTTACACCTGTCTTTGTCGATTCCAGCAATCCGCTACCTGCAGAAGCAAAATTAATACCTTCGTCGTAGTATGTCACTCCAGGTTCCAGGAAAGGCTTGAGTAAGGGGATGCTCAATGCCTGCGCTGAACTCAGTAACAAGTAAACAATCAACCCCAGAAAGACCTCTTACAAGATGTCATGAACCCGACGCAATAAATAGTCTTGTAATGTCAACTCCATTATCACCTCAAGACTTACTTGTTAGAAGGTTCCACTAAGTATACGTAAAGCTTTTCGGTTAAACTTTTACAGGGTATTGACGAAGTTGAATGAAAATTCGAAATGAGTTTTGAGCGGAAGTCTTCAGGTGCCTACGGCCTCTAGATGTGTCCAAACATTTGTCAAATTCTTTAAGTATACTTCAGGTTTTCTCGCCTTCGTGCACGATTATGATCGATGAAAATCAAGCACGGATAACAGACGTTGTGCCTCTCGGTTCGGCAACCTGGTATGGTGGGTCATGAGTGTGAGAAGATATCTCAGTAAAGCGTTGTGAATTGCTAGGTCGTAATACAACTCGAGATAAGACATACCAACAAAATCAACTGTCAATCTCCCATCTCCGAAGCGGCCAGTGGGCATGTTGAAGTACGTCTCTCCATAGGGAGTGAAGTTGGCTAAGAATGCAGGATTTGGAAGATACGTATTGGTGCCAGTATCCGTCGTAGAATCCCCGAAATTGAAAATTGCAGGTACAAGCAAACCACCCCAACATGGTACGGTTCTGTAGCATAGAATGAGCACTCCAATCACGAAGGCACCCTGAGAGTCCATTTCAAAGTTTCTGCCTTGCGTTCCACTCGCTTCTTGCTGATTGTTGGGATTCCTGGTGCCTCCTGATTGTAATGTTAGATTGATTCAACTCAAACGGTATACAATCACTTCAACATTGAGCTCGTAACACAACGTGTTGTGCAGAAGGATATATTCTATGCATACCATCACATCCTTCACATCACCTGATGATGCAGAGAGATCATACATCTGTGATATGTCGAGTACTGTAGTGGTCTAATATTTGTACAATACAGCTACAGCTTGGCATTCCTTCAAGCTTTCATCATCAAACTCTGACAGAGACTCAACACATATGGTGGCATAAGCTTAGAGAGAAAGAGCATCGCGCGGAAGATCGAGAACTGTGGTCGGGACCACCACAAAAGGATAAGATTGGTGGACCAAGCTGATTAGCATTAAGGATAATGAAGTTGGAGGTCCTGTCTAAACATTAAGTATATGTACTCCTAAGCATGAATGCTCGATTTGGAAACCCTCTCTAAGCTTTGGCTTATTGTCACGACATACAACAAAATTTTCTGATCTTCTGTGCGGGTCCCTTGTCTCTCTTCTTCTGAAAGTAGATAATACTTTTACTAACTTTTGGATGATCATGTGTTACGAACCGCAAGCCAACAAGATCAGATTGACCCTGGTTTTCTCTTCGTAAAGCCAGGGTCAGTCAAATATTGGCTTTATAACGTGACCTAAATCTGTCATTGTTCAAGATCTTCGCTAGAGACTATTTTTCACTTCACATTTTCTTCTGGTTTTACATGATTCAGTTCAATGCACCTAACACCTTACCCAGATACATACATCTGAATAGGAGAAACATTCATGAGAAAGTCCTTCGTTATCAACTTCCGAGTTCTATGGAACTCACCCTCTACCTGGAATTCTAAAGTCCAAGAGTCGCCTGACGAAGGGCTTCTTAGTCAGCTTACAAGCAAATTGCTTGGAACTGTAAGTTTCACTCTTTCTAAATTGTCGCTGTCTACAAGACTGCAATTACTTGTGGCATCACGAGACCAGCAAGCTAGCTCACAAGGATTTTCAGACAAGGGCGAAGAGAAGGGCACACCAGTAGAACGCATATGCTGTTACGATTAAGCGAAGGACACGAAATAAGGTACTCTCTCCAGAAAATCCGGTTAATGAGTCCATAACCAGATTCTCAGATCTGCTACGTCATGGCATTCGACCTGATGAACTTGGTAACGGTGAGATTGGATTCGAGTTCGACGACAGAAAGGTCACAGCAACGCCTGTAAAGAAGTGCGTAGAAACCCGGCCGTGCAACCACACAGCCTCCGATGATCCTGCTGATTACATACTCTGTTGACTTCTGTTCAAACGTACAACTGATGTCTGACGTGCTTGCAGCTGCACTCTGCATCATTTTACTCGTTGATGTCGAGCGCCTAACCATGAAAGAAATAGCGGCAGAAGTAGATTCTTTATAGAGTAACTCCTTCAGGTCCAACTATGTGGAGAAAATAACGCTCGATTCCAGCCTTGGAACTGGATGATTAATTTTTCGCTTACTTTAGCAGCCAAAAAAAGCAGCAAAAATATATCGTTTGCGGTAACTGATTCAGTCAACACGGTTCCGGCTGCTCATTGGATTTAAAACTTCTGCATTATTGCGGAGTGGAGTTTAATGTTTTTTAGAAAGAAAGAATACAGCTATAGGTATCGGAGGTGCCAGATGGATAACAGGCTAGAGGTGTTTAATGATCAAAGTATGATTGTCCATCGAACAATCTCATCAGGCCCTATCTCTGGAGGGACTCATGCATGACGAACATTATACTCCCCCATTCCTGGCTATTCCCTCCTATGACATTGCAGATCGTGAATTCAAAGCTTCTTCGTTCTGTTTCTGGTCAATTCGTAAGTCGGTGCAAGGAGAACATTCAGAGAATCAATAAACTGGACGTGATAACAAGAACATAAGTGTATCTGGTGAATTCTGTGGAGCTGCACAACACCTTCTAGCTTCGACTATCTGTAGCCAAAACAGCTTCCATTTGCCCCATCCTTGTTTCATGTCTATCATCAATTTGGCAGCTGATCACAGGTTTGGTTGGAACCTCTACCCTATTATACATGTAGAGGTGACTGGACAGATTCCCATCTTCCTATAAGACCGGACGATCCATGTGGAAAACTGTCGTGGCACATAGTTTGAACTTTATGCTTGAATTTTACCACTTCGAATGAGATAAGCTAGCGATGTTGAGTGTATGTGGTGTAAAGCTAGTGTGGAATGTGCAAAACACGTGTATTTGTAGACGTGTTTGGATAAAAATCCATGATCTGAAAATCCATAAAAATACTATAAAAATCCATGATCTGAAATTCAAGTTGGCCCGTCAGAAGAATAAAATCAAAGAAAGCTCCCCAATTCTCTGCTACGAGAGTGCGACTTATCCATGGAGAAACAATGATCAAAGAATTACTATTTAGCTTGGGAATCGTGAGGCTTATGTTATCTTGTCGTCATTAGGGCGCGTCAGATCCAAGCTTGAGACATCCGCGTAATCTCATTCGGTGAGTCCCCCAAGCCCGATTACTCTATTTCTATTTGCTCTGCAGTTGCAACTAGCACCTTCTCTGTTCTTGTCCACTAGTATTAATGGGCAGTCCAAGAGACCGATGACATATGCCTTTGACACTCAGTTTAGCTTCAGTAAGTACTCTGTATAAGATGAAGTGTTGATATGCCATTCAGTAAATGTGCCTTTTTATGTTACACTTTATTAAAGCTATATATTTGTATCGTATTACATTCTAATTAATAGATCTAAAAACATTTCATATGTTGTTGTTCAGTACCAAAAGAGAGAGATTTGTAGTCACAGATTGTGATTTTTTCACATGTATTTCTTCAGTAGTATTCATTGAGTAAGTTCATAAGTTCTTATATGTACTTATTCAGTACAAAAGAAGAGAGAATCAGTATTGATAGTGGATTTTGTAAAGTCCTCCAACAATGAAGAAGAGGACATTATCAGTTTAAGAAGAATTGAGGAACCAGAAGGGGTAAAAAGGGACAATGATTGCAATAAGCTTTGGGCATGGTACCAGGCGTACACTCGTACAAAGGATCTCCTCCTTACCATCGTTTAACGGGTCTAAGGGAGTAAGAGATGAGGACGACGTTAGATGTATAAATCTTGGAAACTGACTGTTGCCTAGACTTGTCTCCCTAGTTGTTTCATGTGCACCACGGATTATTACATGCTTGGGAGGAATTAGTGCATAACCTTCACCAACAATATCAGGCGACCCTCTGCACAAGACACAAGAGAATAAACTATTCCATCAAATGGTGGCATACAAGTGGGTAACCTTGGAGTGGATGCACCCTGTGCTTGTCATTGCCATTCTCTACAGGTTATCCCATACTCCTATTCTTGGTTACCCTCTTTACACGCTATCCAGGTATTCCTACCAGGTTTGCCTCATCTAGGGATGTACACTAGGATCCATATGCCTTGACATCATCATGAGCAACACACTCTCCCTCTTGCTACAAGCTATTTTAGATGATGACCATGGGAGAGATGTCTCCACTTGGATTTTACTGGCTCGTTTTCCTCAATGTGCACTCCTCCTTCCAGCTCATGGAGGTGCTTTGAGACATTGAGAGACTACCTCTATGATTCATAGGTTTTTGAGAGGAGATTGGGCAGTTCTCCAAGAGTACACCTTTAGAGCCCAAGCTGCAGCCAGGCGGATTGCAGTGTCTCCACAGCCCCATGCACCACTTCTAGAGCATTGTTGCCTCCATTGCTCCTTGATGTTAGGTCAGGTAGGTGAGTACAGATGGCCAGCCCAAGCTCTCGCACCCTCTCATCTAGCCCATTTCTCCTCTAACACATTCGCTACCTTCCATACCCTACATCCAACAACCTCTGATGACCTTCCTTAGTTCTTGCATGATTATGTGTTAGATGAGGAAGTACAACCCATGGAGTCTTGCTTTGTCCATGCTCTATTCCACTCTCCTTGTTTCTCAATAGGTGTGCCATCAGGGCTAGTTTTTTTAGCACCTACTGAATTGCCTATCCAGATTTGGGCTTTCCCATTCTCTTTGCTTCCTATCAATGCATTGCCTCAGATCATGTGTCCCCAAGAGCAGTTCATCTATTTGGTGCTTCTCATCTCCTAGCTCTTGCAAAGGAGACCTCAAGAGTATGCACCATTGCCATCATAGATGTTTTCTTTCACTTAGTTTCTTGTGTATTTGCTTACAATTACGGTAGTCCTTTTCTTCCTTCTTGTCTCCCCATCAATTTGTTGTGGCTACTCCAAGAAGCTTTTGGTTATTGTGAGCATTCAAGCATCCTTCAATATTCTCTTGATTGGATGATGGTCCAAGTGGATATCTCCAATGCCTTCAATACCATTTCTTGTCCAACATTTTTTCGTGCTCTTTGCACAATTGGCGATCAAATTCTCTCCTTGATCTCATTTTTCCATAATTTCAATGGTATTGAAACATCTCTATTGCACAACCACCATTCCATTATAGGAGTGTTCACATAGTTGACATCAATTGAGCACATGGAAAGGAGATATTTTTGGAGTGCATCTCTTTGCCATTGCACATTACACGGCTTTTTGATAGGTGGCTATAGCTTTTCCCTCTTGTCTTTTTCCATCACTCTCTGACCACTCATATTGTGGGCCCATTGAAGGAGGTAGTTAGAGTGGTGTCTACATTCATGCTTAGCTTAGAGGCCCTAGGTATACAAGTGCAGACTCATAAATACAAGGCTTGGAGCCCATGCACAATACTCACTCCCTCTAACTTCCCACCAGAATTTCAATTCCACATAGATGGTTTGAGAGTTTAGGCTCTCCTTTGGGATAGGAGGATTTTTGTACTTTGTTTGTCTTGGACACCTTATTACAGGCCACAACCCATGCTCACTTCTTGCCCTGGGTGGGGGAATAGCCATGAAGCCTATTCCATTCATATATGGTGTTACCTACATAAAGCCTTATATTTGGTATGGATCTTCCCGCCTACAAAGGCACTATTACCAAATTTGCATACATTTGATAGTTCTAGCCACCATACTTTCTCCACTTTGTTAGGGTTATGCATGCTCACACATCTATTAAATGAGTGTTGTAGGTAATAGATAGCTCTACCTAACATCATGGGTGGATGCAAAGTCATAGGGCAAGAGGCCACATCACTAGCTTGCTGCTTACATTGGAGCATAGGCTCTAGTGGTCCTCATTTAGTAGATAGAGTCTTACATGAGGCCATCCTTTTTTGTTGAGACCTGTCTGGAAAGTGACTTCCAACATTTATGTCTTCCAAGCACATCTTTGTTTAGGTCATGACTTATTGCCAAGCCCTACATGCATGTTGCTCCTCAAGTTTATTGACTTTGTATCTCTAGACTCTAGAAAATTCAAGCAGATCTTAGTCAACATATGCACACTCAAACACTTTTTGGCATCCTCATTGATCCGCCTCTACCTAAAAGAGTTATAATCCTCTCTTGTAGAGGATGCTCTAGAGCTTAGCTTCAAGCTTCTCCACTGATAGATAACTTTTGATTTACTTTTGAGGAGTGTACCACAATGCTACAATTGAGCTTGGGTCTTCCACATCCGGCTCTCATAAGGCTTCCAAACTAGTGCGCATGTGGTTCCCCACAGGATGCTTAAGGCAGTACACTTTCTTTTTATGTGTAATAGGTGGAGAGCACATTAGAGTCTATGATGCAATTTGTGATATATTGGCTCAGATTTTGCAAGCTACATGGGCCCATGTTCAGATAGAGCAATGGTTGGATCTTCTAAGCTCACATATCCATTGGGTATGAGCAAATATTGTTACTTTCATGGTAGTCAAACCTTGCATGATGCGGTGGTGGCAAATACAAATAGATATATTGGCGCAGGCAGGTGTATAGGTTGGAGCAGCAATGATCATTGCCTCTAGGGGAAATGAGGACCACTATGCTCCCGACTATCTTTGGAAACCTTTGTCTCTCTAGCAATAGAGATTTTGGGCGCCTACATACCACTTTGATTATCTCCTCAAGGATGCAGCATGAAGTTCTGTACAAAGGAGAGGGGCACTGGTTTTCTCCCTAGCCATATTCATGTCATACTATTGACAGCTTGTATCAATCACTTCACAATGTGCTCAGGCTTTGGGTCTCCACCGACAAGCAACTATAGTAGGCACACCCATCACTGATAGGATCCTCCCTCCTCACCTACCAAACCTACCAATGGAGGACCTCTACCACACAGTTAAGGAATAGGCTAGTGTTGACTACTCTCTTCTTGGCTTCTTTGGTGGTTGTTCATGCTATGTTTTTTCCCTAGTGTGCAATCGGGCCTTCTTTTTAGTCTCTTTCTTAAGCGCCTGGGATTGTGGGACCTTGCCCCCCTTTTCTTCCTTTTGCACTTCCTTTATGATTAATGTTCCAGAATACAAGCTTACCCATTAATGTTCCTAGAAATGTTCCTAATTAATGTTCCTAGCAAAGATAAAGGTCCTTTAAAACTCGCAACTTAGAGGGTGTGCAAGTGATTGATTGACCCAGTACTCTCACTCTTATCAGATCACCAAGCCCAAACACATGGTTGCTTATTGGAGAGTTTCCTCCTATTAAATAAAGGTGATCCGGCAAAATGGGATGATAGTGATTTTTGCAAGTATATACCTACCAAAACGATTACGTAAAACATGAGCAAAGATGAACGTATTACGGAGAAAAAGTTTGATCAGAAAGGAGACATGACAATGAAATTCTTGTTTTCGTGGCCGATTTAGGATCTGCGTAGTGTACCATGGGAATTAAGAGTTTTCATATTGTGTGAATTAAGAGTTTTCATTACCTTGGATATATAGAGTGAACAAGGAGGTGACTATTGTCCTTGTAGTGAAGTAAGCAACCCCTTCAATATTGACAGTAATACCTATATATTTGTCGGTGTTACATTCTATCATTTATTAGCTGTTTACTCTTCTAATGAGATGAACACAGTACATTTCTTGTCTCTTGATTCCTCGTTTGAGTGGTTATTCGGTATCTATAACACCCTCCTCTGCATATCTCTTTATGAGCTTCGTTAGTGACTCATGAAGTTGTTCATGTTGAAATTCCTACCAATTTAGATTCTCTTTACATTGGTGTTATTCTATCTCTTCCATTTGTTCCTTATCTTTGCAATGACATGAAGGTGCCCTTTTGTAATGTATAATCCTCTTCAAGTAAATATGGAATTAGGACACCTTACTACTAACCATTGTCAATCTCCTTACTACTAACCATGGACGATCTCTTTTATATCAATCATATAAAAATTTAGACCTCTTCTTATAATATAAAGAGCAAACTACATAGCTACTACTGCTATCATAATCTTCATGTTTTACTTACACCAGAAATAAGCATAGAGCCTTAGAGAGTAAGTGCTCTAGTGATAGCATTGATATTTACTAACCATTTTAACAAAAAAATTTCTAATATAAATAAGTATCATGAATTAAAATATGAGTTTATGCTAGGTATGATGAATATTAAGGGAAGCAGGGACAAATTACCCAAATTATTATTGAAGTAACGAGTGTTAATACAATACTAATAAAAAAAAGCTACGATCAATCTGTAGCTAATGAAAACATATCAAACTATCTCGTAGTATATAAAAATGATGTATGTGAAGTAGATTATAATGTTATAATCACTTGGTGAAGAAATTATCTAACATCATAGTCATCACGATCATATATATCATCTAATTAGTGAGTAGTTTAATGATTAAAAGTTAATCACTAGGCCAAACCGTAAATTTTAAAAAATTTAAGATATATAACACCTAGCTAAAATACTATGAAAGAAGAACAACAAGAAAAATAAAATGACATGAATAATCAATATACTATAAGAACTTAGAGAAAGTAGTTGAATGAAGAGAGAATCATAAGAATAGCAGAAATAAATAAATAAATAAATAAATGAAGTAGCAGAGATAATGGTATAATATTTCAAGGAACGGAAAAAGTGCAAAGAAGGAGATAAGAGCTAGGGAGTGGAGGCAGATGATGAATTTCCTTTGAGTTGATTTTCCAGTAATGATTGATATTGAAAAATAAAATTACATACATCATATTCATTTCATATCAATACCTAAATGTTAAACATTCTGGTAGTTTTAATACAACTAACCATACTGGCGTGAGGAGTCTGGATTTTAAAATTATGATTTTTACTCTCTACACTCTACATTATTTCAAACTCTAATTTTCTCAAGGTTCTAAATGTTAGAATCTAGCTTTTTCAATAGTAGAACTACATATATCTAATTTCCTCAAATACCAAGGTTGATGAATCTTTCTTTTAATGCTTCATATTAATTAAGCTTAGAATAGATTTTTCTCTTCAAATCTTTTTCATGAGCATTTTGATTTCTCTTCCCAAAGACCGCATTTTAAAAACTGGACAACTGATCCAAATGTTTCATCTAGAGTGTCAATTTTGACCATGGATCAACTTGAGTTTTTAATTCAATTAAAATAAAATGTCTTGAAATTTCAATATTTTTATTTTCATCCAATTATTTTTCAAATTTAAAATTTTAATATTGAATTAATATCTTACAAAAATTGTGTTTAGATCCTATCTACTTGTATTTAGAAATATTTTAATGCTATAATATATAATACAATTAAATATTTATGAAATTTTATATTTTATAAAAAAAAAAAATCATACTATTACTGATAGTTGATACATAAAATAGATTGTTAGTTTCAAAATTGGACATTATGCATATAGATTCTGGAGTTGTGAGATTGGATACTTGATTAATTGAAAACGATAACCTGGTCATACATATAGAAATTTCAGTTTTTTAGAACTGGATACTTGAATTTAAAATTTAACATTTATGGTAAATGAGATAATATTTAGAAGATAACATAAATATTAAAGAATGGATTTTAGACGTAAACAATCTAAATGTTGTATAGAGGTAGGTATCTTTTATCCTTTTTTCAGTAGCATAACGTCCAAACTCAATCCTTAAGAGTAATCATGACGTACATACAACTTGCTTAACATTACTAAATTTATTATATTATCATCATATCAACTTTCAGAATGAGATTATAATTTATTTCCGATGGTATCATAATTTTACTGGGAATTAATAATCTAATCTCATCATATATTATATTACATAAATTTATCAAGCTCGTTAAATAAATAATTCAGGATTGACCTGTCGTTAATATTTGGACTTCTATACTTCTATGTTGAATATTATATTTGATATTCAAAGGAATAAATCTTTACAGAAAGAAAGCAACCATACGATCTTTCTTTCTTTAAATATGGATTTAGTGGTCATGCTCTCTTGAAATTATTTTTTATAAAATATTCTTTAAATTTTTTTATCATATGAGCTTTTGAATATCATATCATCTGGATAGAGAGACACCGGATTATTTCACAAATTCAAGTATATAGTCGAGACTTTGTTGTTCTTATGTAAAAGACCTTTCAATATTGCAAAAGGTTTATGAGATTAGATTATGAAGTCATATATGGTCATATAACATAGACAGTTACAAATTTTTATAAATAGTAAGATATAAAGAGTACTTGAAAGATCTAACCTTTGCCAAGAGGAAGGATATCAAATCTTGTCTATTTTAGCATACAAATCTGAATGAAGAGCAAATACATCTAATAAAAGAGGTATTTACTATGGGAAGGACGTGATTATTATATAAGATAAAACAATTTATATTCATTTTTTATTGGTAATAATATTACATATTAATACATATTTCAGATATTTTTTAATATCAATAACATATCAAAATTATAGTATGTCATCATCAACCAAATAATTATCATTATTACATATTATTGTAACAAAAACTAATAAAAAAGTTACTGATATAATTACATTAATAATACAAATATAGTGATCCAGCCCACTAAATAAATTTTGAATGCCAATACTTGTTAACTATTTCCTTGATGCTCAATTCTATTCCCATAAATTTTAAAAAGAGTTCCTGCGACTCACTATTTTAAAGAGTTTATGCGACTCACTATGGATCAATTTACGATCGGGAGAATACCGGATTCACATAGTTATATTTTATATTTTATATTTTATATTCACTTTTAGAAGGATAATTTGGCGTTACGTCGAGAGGAAGAAAGCAACATATCCGATTGTTTGATTTGCACGAATAATTGCTCCAAGCAAAGAATTTACAAGTATGAAAGAATTTACTTGTAGCAGGAATCTTGGACTCACCAGGTCAATGTCTCTCGAACTATCCTTTAGCAAAAATCGAAATTTTTTGCAGAACCATATTTCCATAATTACCTAGTCTAAAAGACTTAGCATAGTATATCATTTTACCAGATTGATGAACTATACGCACCCTCCTTTAATAGATTATGTTCTCTACTAGCTTACATTACTGCAAGTTGATCATTACTATTTTCTCAAAACCAAACCTCTTAAAACCGCTTGAGAGGAGATTTCGTTTGGAGCTAGATCTCCAAAACTTTAGGAAATGAGGAGGTTTATTCTTCCCTTATGCAAAATTTCTCACGTCGTCCTCAGTCGGATCCTGGTTTTCCGCCCAGACCCACCTATCACGAGGTTTTGAACTGTACGTGAACAGGTCACACATTCAGATCCACCTTGACATTGCACTCTGACACGAGGCACCTGGCATGCCGTCCCAGAGGAGAAGGAAGGATTGCAAATATTAGACTAGAGGTCACCATGTTGGCACATCAGTCCAGGCTGATGCCGCTCCGCAAAATTATAAGTTTTGTAGCAGTCCAATTCGATTCGTTGGGAATGGAACCAGCGCATACGGGATACGCAAGAAACTGGAAAAGTCAACTAAAGAATTTAAATGCATCCGATATCATGCAATCAGTCATAGTGGGAAGAAGGGAAGAATTTAGTTTTGTTATTGACCATTCAAAACTTCTAGCTTATGAACGTCTTTTCCAGGTGATCAACGTAATTCACATTGTAAAGTGAGATAAATTGCTCTGATTGAGATCTGAGCTCAGCGGCCAAGTGAAGAATGAGCCCATGTAAATAATTAGTAGCATTTAGAAAAGAAGAAAAGCAAATTCAATTTCAAAGGTATTCGAAACCAGGAATCTATTTGGCCGACCTGTAAAAGCATGTCTCAAATCTAGAGTCAGTCCGAATCCAAAGGTATTTGAAACCAGGAATCTATTTGGCCGACCTGTAAAAGCATGTGTCAAATCTAGAGTCAGTCCGGCAACTTTGTAATTATGGTCTGAACAGATAAATCACTGTCTCTATCATGAGTGTGCAGTTCTTCCATGTTTATACTGATTGTAGAATGATCCTCCCTCAAACCGGTTTCTCACATGGCTAGAATTGTGTTACACGTACATGGGACGCTGCAGCTTATCCCGGGTAGTGGTTCACCATCGCTGTCAAATCACAAATCTCGGGAAAGTTCAAGCATATCAGTCGGGAAGCATCAACGAAACAGTGAAAAATTTTGAAACGGAGAGAACCATGAATGTTATAGGTCTATCTGCTTGGGACCGCAGCGGCATCTTGTAAGTCAGGCCGTGTGCGCGGCGATTTAATTTATGTAGTGCTCTTCCGGCCAAGTTGCAGCTGGACCCCCCTGACCACGGCCGGGTCCGCATCCAGTCATCACTGAGAATAAAAGATGTGAGCTCCAAGAGCTCGATGCAGTGCTTTTAGGCTCTGTGTACTGGACAATACAATGATTATAGAGGATGGAGGGCGGGACCATGGGGTAGGCATGATCAATTCATGAGACGGCAGCAGGGAATCGAGATTTTCAAATCAAAATGTAAGTTTAAGATCATGTGCAAAAGCTTTCACTGTGCTTTAGAATTCAAAATTTGTAGTCGTCTGCTGAAACAAATAGGGTTTATACTGATGAGCTAACAAGATGCGAGGGTCTGATGTCGCAGTGTGCTAATGTAATTCTGTACACCAGCACAATATTTTCAACTTTTGGTAGCACGTTGCTGATTATACATTATCGGCTGATTGCCACGTTTACTACTGGAAATTGCCATCCATCTTGCGCATAAATGTACATTGTCTGCTGAAATCTGGACGTTGAAAAACTAACCTGGAAGTATCCCGAGTCTAAAACTAGTTCTTGAATCTGTTGAATCAGAAACGAAATTTCGAAAGAACTGCAGCATGTGGTGATAAGAAATCGCAATTTTATTAGATCTCAAATCTAAAGTTTTACGAAAATAAAGTTTCTTACAGTAGCATAACTCACTGAACATCCTTTTTTGGCTGTTTCTAGCAAGTTTCTAACGATGAGTATACATGACAGAGTACATAAATTGGATGTGCAGCGTATAAGCAAACCGTACCCGTGATGGTGGTTTGACCGAGTGTTGGACTCAACGAATCTAAAGCCATTGTGAGCGTGAAAGGATGATGCTCTACAAATTTTACAGGTAACGGAGGTGAAATTCTTTCTTTGAACCTCTCGTAACAAATTCTGCAGTTCGTTTAAAATATACTGACTCGTTAGTACTACACTTTAGCTGAAAATCGTGTCTTCATGACCACTCATGGTATGGTAGTAAACGGAATCTGTTAGCATATGCATGTCCATATGCCTTTGTTCTATTTTCAGGAGTACGCTCTTTAGATGATAAACTCAAATCCTAGGACCTCGATCTAGGGACAGTCTATCATGCTTCAGCTGACATTGAATGATTTCGTGATAACTATTTCAAGTTCGATAGTCTTACTAAGAAGGTCCTAAGTAGTAGTGCGCTAGCTTCGCAATTTGCAACTGCTGCAAAGTAAGCTGCTTAGAGCCTTTCATCTGGAAGCTGTTAATAGTCAAGTTTGTCGATCTTAAAATCTATTGCGTCGCACGACTCGTGAGAATGACAGAACAACCTTGGCAGAATCAAACATCGTTCGATGCTTTCAGATCTTTCCAGCAACTACCCAGGACCTCCTCTCGGCTTCCCCTCCTCCACGACTTCTGCAAAATCCATCTTCAAGTTGTAGAATTTCTTGCGTTTCAGTATGTATCAGCTTTAACAACTGAAGTGTAGTATGTAATTGATATTTGCCCGTGACTTTAGAAACAAGGACTGTACTTTTGATGGACGCGTTTCTGGATAGATATTGCAAGTGCAGTCTAGCCTTAAGATGATCGAACATCTGTAGGAAATACCTTGTGCTATAAATATCAGGATCTTACCGTCAAGATTGGATGAGATTGGATTGTCTTCAGTTTCACCACTAGAGTCAGTTGTTGGGTTCCTTCTCCATTTCTTTCTCTTCAGAAGGTAATGGAAGGGTCTTTACCGGGAAGAATCTAGAGTGCTTTCATGAAGATCCCTAAAGTTCTTTCTCGAGATTGTGTCAGAGATTCGAGACCAATCCACCTGTCGAACAAACAACTACTTACACTACTGTAAGCACTCCAACCTACTGTAGGCAGAAGACATTTCCTGTATCACTTTGGTCAGATTTCTTATGAGGCGGCATTTCTAGGTACCTGCAGACCCTTCCCATTCCATTCAAGATTGGGAGAGGCTATTCATATTTCTCGCTCGTTCAAATCTCGCTCTGATGACTTGCTGTATAGTGAAAATAGTGTCCGGACAGATAATCCTATAAGAGTGAGTGTATTTCGGTACTCTGTGATATTTGGAGGTAATAACAACCAGGATATGTACTGTGGGTGAAAACATTGCTCGTAGCATGGCATACATGATGTCATTTTCGCGAGAGTATTTAAGGATAGAGTAGCATTCACCTCGAGGTTAAAAGGCTGACGGTATCATACACTTTCGCACACTAAATCGACTGCGCGAATCGGGCTTCTTATACGGTGACGAATGCCTCGGCAAATTACACCATGTTAGCGGTAAAGGCTTTGATGGTAATCCAATAGATTTTCAGATCGTAGGAATGTCCTCGTGGGACCTTGAGGTCCACTAGTGACTGGCCTCTAACCTAGAAGCATCAACTCGGAATCATCAAGAGGCGATCCAGCTATTTTAATGGTTGTCTCAACTTTTTACTAAAACTTAAGGATAGCCAGAAGAGTGCCCCATGTCGTCTGGGGAAGTCATGGACTTATCAGGACCTTTGTCTTCTCCAATCTATTCACTATATGCCAAGCTAGAAGGTCGGCTATTGCGGTTTAGCCCCGGTTTACTCCCTTTGTCTTTTTCTTGTACGGCTCGATGGGGTCTTCCCATCGTTCTTGCCTTTACACGCGGTCGCGTTTTCAGATCGGCTATATAGATCTGTTCCTTTTGCATCAGTTGATAAATATTCCATTGTTCCAAAAAGCTTATACGGTGCGTTGTCAGGACACGTCAGAGATTGATTTGTGGGCCGGCTTCTCGCTACTAATAACGGATCTCGCCATACGATATCCACCATTGTCCAGAGACCTGAGACTACAGTAGAGTCCAGATATCTGCACGACCTACTGACATACTACGGTGGGACGGCCGGGAGACCTTAAGTTAGTCCAAGTCATTGTTACTGGTTACCTCATAACGAGGGAACGGTGCCACAAATAGGATAACAAGAAATGGGAAGACCCATCAAGCCGTACAAGAAAGAAGCCACGAGGTAAACTGGGGCTAAGTACTACGTCATCCGATGCCTGCTGTACTAGACATGCACTTCACCTTTCTGAACGTCGAAGACTGTGGTTCCATACTTCTGGCATACAGCTTTAGTTAGTTGCGTTGAGTTGTCTGACATCGTACTTGTCATTGATGAACGAAGCTCAGCAGTAAATACTTAGGCAATTGTATATCTAGTCAAATGCCGAAGTGGACCTTCCCATCCTTCTTGTTATCCTACGCTGTCTCCTTTCACCTACCTATATAATGAGATACGCAAGTGGTATAATGACTACGTGCATCAGCTATTCGGTGGTTTTTCAATTCCCCTCATAATTGACAAATGCCAGACCAAGCCTGGACAGTGAAATTTACCACCTCTCTTGTCTCCTACCTGGGTCCCCTCGTCGTTGTCAGCGTCGTCGTAGTCGTAACGTTCCTTTTCTAAAGGTTAGACTTTACAATTGAGATTGTCAACGCATCCAAAATGCGGAGCACTGGAGAGCTCTCTGGCATTCTCCATGCTCTATTGCTTGGCGGACATTTGTTGTATTCTTTGCGATTAACGCCTGTCGCTAGCCGGATATGTCATTATACAGGCCAAGATTCTTCAGAATTGCAGGGTTGAGAACTGTGCGATAGTAGCAAGACTGAATGCAGTTTAGGAGCCTAGCCCTGTCCACTTGCTTGGCAATTCCATTTACCACGAGCGGTCCTCACATCAGTAAATACTGAGCACATCGATGGAAATGCAGCTGTAAGCTTTTTATAACGTCCTTCAGAGCCAATCCCAGTGTTGCCTCCCTGCTTCCCATCTATCATGTCCCCGGTCCATCTTTGGACCAGTTATTTGGATCAGTTCTAGATGGCGAATGGAAAGCCGATCCAAGATCCGGTTAAGATTTCGGAAGTTTTAAAATTCATTCCGGGATTGTCTGTGTATCTGCGACAATTATTACGGGCCCACAACGATGCAGATAACAATCGAAGTTATGCTGGAATGGATGAAAGTTTTGTCTTAATGGGAATTGAATACATGACACAGAAACGTATAATTTGAGCTACTTAGTCGATAATACGGGGGTAAGTTCCAGAAATTCAGGAAACAAGTGAACGATTTCGGTGAACGATTAATCCCCTGGGCAACAACCCTAGCTTCCAGGAGAC
Organism: Lunularia cruciata; assembly: GCA_948567375.1. Classification (NCBI taxonomy): domain Eukaryota; kingdom Viridiplantae; phylum Streptophyta; class Marchantiopsida; order Lunulariales; family Lunulariaceae; genus Lunularia; species Lunularia cruciata. The sequence continues at coordinate 12,770,125 of OX419756.1, forward strand.
AGGCACTGTAACTTTCAGCCCTCTTGATAGTAGAGATAGTCAGAGCAAAATGATTGATCCCTGGATATGGTATGGAGGCATTTTCGCTGATGGTGCTTATTCACACGAGTAGATGTTCCCACTTGCAAAGCCACTGAAAGGTCTCTTAAAGATGTTGCGGCTTGTGTTCGCAGGAGTCAATTGGAGAAGATTCGAACACGTGCTTAGAACAACTGAGAAAAAGTGTGAGGAGTTCCGGGAGGTATACGAATTTAGGACCATGAAGCTCACTCATGGCTGGAAGATGTTCACAAGGTTGCTCGCCTGGGAAACACAGGGGTGCCGGAGGGCATAAACAGAGAACAATCTATAGGGACGAAATACAATGTCAAGCGAGCTTCAACAACAGACGATTGCCTCTATTAGCAGCCTGGGGTGAGACTCCCCTTCTCCACTTGTTCATGATACGATCAATCCCTGCTACTATTCCGGTTTATCAGCAGTTCTGCTCCTATCTATTTCTGAAGAGCAAGCGCGCTACAGGAGTGACTGTAGAGAAGAAGTCGTAAGCTGGAAGGAAGGCAAACTAGTGAGGCCCCTTGAGCTCCCAAGTTACAATCACCCCTGTAGCACGGGGCTAACACAGGTGACAGAAGCTCCGGAAAAAATTCTTGTTGTTTTGTAGGGACGACACCAGACGTTGACAACAAAGCCAAACAGGGGTAGGGCTCATGGAAAAGGGGAAGATAGCAAGTATACTTAAGCTTCATTCCGGTATGGGTCATTTGGCCAAGGCTGGTGGCCGATGGGCAAGGCTGTGTTAGGATCCGCTTGCGTGATAAGAGATGCCAGTATTCAATCAACAAAAATGGTTTTGAGATATCGAACCAGGATAGAAAACAGGGTCGGGATATAGATTGCATTGCCCAATTTGCTGCGGACGACGACTGGTCCAGGATAGAATTCGCAGATTTGGTATTTATCGTGTCAAGAATGACTATCCGATGTCCAAGGGAGGAAGAAAGGACGAAACCTAGTGAGTGATTTCGGAAGCTTTGGCAACAGTCCAATTGAGGCCGTTTCATGACGAAGATGATGGTCGGAGTTCTACCACGCGACCACACTGCAGATGGCAGGAACCCAAAGGTTTCTGAAATTCAGGGGACTCGTGGGAGCTGAGGATTATCGAAGTTTGAGGAGTAGTAGGTCTGCAGATATCTCTCCAGTAGGTGGAAAAGAAACGCGATCATGGATTCGGAGGCGTTGGGACGACCAGTCGCAGAATCAGAGCCGGACCTGGAGGCAGGACACTCTACTGCACTTTTGCCTCCAGGACCTACTGATCAAGAGCAGGAAACAAGCCAAGATGAGCAAGAAGGAGAAGAGGTCAGTACTAACTTCCTGTCCAGGATGTGGGAAGTGGTACACTTTTGGTGGAGTTCTAGTGAACTGACCCCATGCAAGCCGAAGCTGTACATACGTCGATTGCTCTTTCTGATAGCGTTCACTGCGTTTCTTCTAGTGGCTCTCTGTGGCGCGCTAGTTTTTTCGTACATAGTGGTGATGATGGTTCTGGTTCCCCGGGTGGTTGTCGTGAACTACTTGGTAGACCCGTATATGGCTGACTCACCAGACTGGGGTCCGTCTCTCATCGCTTGTTGTAGCGCTCTAATTCTCGGCGGCCTATTTGTACTCGACGATTGGGCTGAAAGGACTTACCGCAAGGAATGGTTTGGGCTGTGTGACTGGAGCGAGTCATGGATTTGCCTCGCTGCTCAAGTCGTTCTTCTCTACCTCTTCTTCGAGACAGTGTACATTTCTTTGAGCACTTTCATCCTATCCTTCCTCACCGTCTCCCCCAAAGTGGCGTCCCTCGGTTTCATGTTCGTCACCGCCGGAGCTGTAAATGTTTTTGCACTCTTGCTGGCTAGCTCCACCATTGCCATTCTTCTCGCCATCTTTGTATACTTTACAGCACGCAAGATTGATGCCTCAGTAGCTCGTAGCAGTGATGAACATTCTTCGTCGATGAAATCCCTGGCGTGGAACACTCTGGTCTTTGTCGACACAGTATTTCGCGTTATACACTACTTGTTCTTAGGCATTACGATCTTGTGTTGTATCTATTTCATTGTGTACGGAACCATCCACTTTTGTTCAGTCGCCATTCATTACCTAATCAACATCTTTGTTGTACACGACCTTCCCTCCGTGGTTCCTTTTCCTACTCTCGATTGATCCATCAGGACATAATCAATAAAAGGAATTGGTGAGCACGCGTTACTGAGTACATTCTCTCCGAACTAGTCTTCTTCACCTTTAGATCCATCAGTACATAGACCTCTGAGTCATTCCAAGGAGACAGATTTCCCGGATAGACGTGATTACCAAAAGTTTGGCCGAGGATGTATGACAAGTTTCCAGGACGGACGATATGGATAGATGGAGAAATCCCCTACAAACGCTATCACAGGCCCCTGACGAAAGACCTTGTACCTTTGGTGTCCCCACTATTCTCAAATGTATCTGTCGCACTTCGCACAGTATATGTACTGAGTCCAAGAAGCTATAGTGAATCAGAATTTGATCAATGGAAGAAGACGAAATGCAGATTTCTCCACCAATTTTAAAACCTTGCGCTCCTGTCCAAATTGGACTCCGGATTCGTAATGGATGTATTCATAGAGACCGGATTCGAAAGTAAAACCGCCCTTACAAGCATATTGCTTTACCTGACTGTTGAGTATTTCCTTGAGGTTCCTCGTCTACGACGTTTTATCAGGAATATGAATTACTAAAATTCTTCTTTTTCTTACACTCTTACATTTCCACATGCCGGAAAGAGCAGAGATTCGAAGTCCAAGATGTCCAAGATCTTTCCATAAATTGGCGGCAACGATCGGAGGAAAGGTGCATCTGTAGGCCGGCAGTAGGTCGGAGTCGTTCTTTAAAGCTACGCACGTCGTTGGGCATGTGGGAGACATTACGATAGCAGTTTGAAAAACACATATTTTGGCGTTCAAAAAAAGAGTTCAGGGAACTGATGTCTATGTCATCCTACTATCACAAGACAACTCCTACTGTTCACGGCTGTGTGCCTTGCATACGCGTCAGACCAAATTGTGCTAAACATTCTCACGTGCTCGTGGCCGAGACTGATTCGAGTTTGAGCACGAATTTGTACTTAAGCACAGCATGTTATGCCGGCCCTGAGCTATTGTGCTCAGTGATCCCCTGGATACAATTCTTGTCAACGAGAAGCACGTTGAGGCCACAGGTATTAACTTGATGTCAGATGGTACCTACCCCAAATTATAAGCTTGGCACTGCACTAAGCACTCGGTTCCGCACAAGGCAATCGAGTTTTCAGGAGTTTAGAGCTCACTCAGAAACCGGCCAATCATCATTGGAGCCTTCAAAGCTGAAACCTGTCGTATAGTTCACGTGAGAAGTAACGGCCAAAATGGCGCCTAGTATAGTCTGGTCAAACAGTCCAACTGTGCCCAGAACAGTTGATTGCCGGCAGAAGTTGGGGATTGGCATCAATACCTTACTGCCAAGACTACTCGATCCCGAGGGTGCACAAACCTCTCTTTATACTTTTTATACTTATACAATTCGTCACCTAAATAAGATGAGATGCGGGAGAGTGTGGAGACGTGAGAAGAGAGGGAGAGACGTGAGACAATTTTGATAGTTTCTGAGTGCTCTCTAGCATGCAGCATTCAAGTGAATAATAGATTTTCTTCGTTTTTCAATTTTGGTTTCATTGAAGTCTAGATTGAAGACTATGGAGAATGGAGTAGAAAGTTATGAAGATTTTTAGTTTTTTTTAGAGTTGAGCGTGGTCATTATACATGGAGAGGGATAGGTTTAGAATTTTCATTTTTAATCTCTTGGTTTTCATGATTAAACTCCATGTGAATTTAATTTGAAAATTTTGGAGATATAAATTGAAAATTATGGAGATATAAATTGAAAATTATGAGAGGTTATAGATTTTAGAGTTTGGAGATATTGTTTTCTTATGTGAGTTGGGATGTGAGTGGTTGTGGTTTTGCAAATATGGAGAGATATGGAGAGGAGTATCATGTGTTACTATCATTATTCTTGTGCTAGCCATGGCTAAATCTTCCCATGTGGGGTCGCCAAGAGCGGGTCAGGATACACCATTCCCGGTGTGTCACCGACATTTTACCTCGCAAGGGGTAAAGACCCATGTGGGAAGGATGCACAAGGACTATGATTGGACCATTTGGGATGCTCATGTGAGACGAGTAACCACATCGACAGCAATGACACTCGGGATTACGCACGCTTCTTCTATACCTTTGTTGATCGTTCCAGGGATACCGATCAAGTCGTGGGAGTGGTTAGCTTCTCATGCGGGTTGCATTTTGGGGTTATTTGAGACTAGTTTTCCATGTCCACGTCTATTCCATAGGCTACCCCGCACACTCCATGATGAGTCTAGACAGGCTTTTCGCCTACCACTGGATCATTTGGCACGTGATCCCTTGGACGAGTTAGCATGGTTCCTATTCCTCCTACTCCCTTGATGTTGTCTTCGTTATGCTAGAGGGGGACGTGCGGGGCATAGAGAGGTGGCGGCTAGATTTCGTCGATTCCAAGCAGGGGATTGGGCAGCCCTTTAGGAGGAGTCTGTTCGGGCTACATAATTTAGGAGACAAGCATCGCCACAAGATACCACAAATTCCACTTGATTATGACGATGTAGGACATTGGGTCAGGCGGGAGAGTTTAGTAGAGCAGCACAAGCACTACACCTTTTGTCTATAGCGAGTCCTATTGATGAGACCATCTCTTCCCTACGCTCATTGCATCTTATAGCAGTAGAGGGACTACTACTAGAGGTCTTAGATTATAAGCCTGAGCAGCCTTTATGTCTTGATAGGTCGCTATTTGCACAAGCATTGTGCACTGCCCCTCGCCTTTCCTCAGGAGGCTTGTCAGGGATGGTTTATGAGCACCTTAGAGATTGCTTCCAAGCAGATGATCCTTCTAGTGGTTTTACCAAGTTGTTTCAGGTGGCTGCAGCAATAGCGAGAGGAGACATTACTATGTTTGTTAGTCGGGTCTTAGGTGCTAGTCGACTTCTCGCAATCAAGAAGGACACGGGAGGCATTAGACCAATTGCTATTGGAGAGATCTTTTTGCGTTTGGTCAGTTGTACCATTGTCCTTCAGCATCATTCTCACTTTTGATAGCACCTTAGTCCACATCAGTTTGGAGTAGCTACACCTGGAGGATGTGATGCTATATCCCTAGGCATTAGAGCACTCCTAGATATCCATCCGGAGTGGGTCGTCCTACAGGTGGATGTTGAGAACGCTTTTAATAGCGTCTCACGTGCATCCATCTTTAGATAGCTTAGGGAAGCTGGTGAATCCTTGGCGAGTCTCATTCCTTTTGTGCGGTCTTTTTATGGCTCTCCTGCTTCCCTTTACTACAAGCATGGTGGTTCACATGAGGGAGTCACCATCTTGGAGTCAGCTGTTGGTACACGTCAGGGAGATCCTTTGGGGGGGCCCTTATTTTCCATGGCTCACTTTAGAGCTCTCCTATCTACTACTTTGGCCATGCCAGGTTGTGTATTTCCCTCCTTGGCAGATGATACACACATCGTATGCCCTGTAGATCGGATTAGGCAGGCCTTTGACTACTTGACTACCGAGCTACATCTAGTAGGCTTGAGAGTCAAGGTGTCAAAGTGTAGGGCATGGTCCCCTTTAGGTATCCCTCCCCGCCTTGAGCTTCCAGAGGGGTGTATCACATCCACAGATTGTAACAATATGGAGTTTAGTGACGAAGTTAGTCGGGCTTACGAAATAGAGAATAAGACAAAATAGCCTAGAATATTCTAGAAGCATCTAAGAAGCTTCTTAGGAAGCTTCCCAACTAGTTAACTTGCGCCCTAAGCAGGTAGCTTCTAGAAGGAAGCTTCTAGAAGCTTCTAACTAGCTTAGCTTGCACGCCAAGTAGGCGGCTTCTAGAAGGAAGCTTCTTGAGAAGCTTCCTAGTTAACTTGGCTTGCACTCCAAGAAAGCGGCTCAAGGAAACTTCTTGAGAAGCTTCAAGGGTCTTGTATGCTACCTATAAATACCAAGGCCGAAGCTCATGCTAGGCATTCGGAGTTTTCCCTCATTCAAGTGTCCCAATGTGAGCTTCCATTCTCCTATTTCTCTCCTCGGTTTCGGTCTTTTACATTGGTATCAGAGCAGGAATGGGATGGATGGAATTTATGGACCACCAAATCCACTTCCGCCAAACCATTGGGACTTTCATGTCCAGATATTACCAAAGCATCGTTTCACACAATTCATCACCTCACGCTTTGGGCAGGATTTTCTACATATGATCACCGTGTCAGAGGAACCCTTGATACTTCCAGTTGTAACTTATGGAGAACGGTGGACGTGTTGTATCTACGTGTTAATCAACTAGATAAATTGCGGGTAGTGGAATAGAGTAGTAGCAATGGCGGCAATACCGGATGTTATCCTTGCAATGCAACAATAAATCGAGCATCTTACTCGATTGTTGGATGAACGAGACCAGCAACGACGAGAACAGATAGACAGAGTGCCAGTTCGAGATGGAGAAGATCGCATTCGATTTCTAAACCCCAAGGTGTTTGAAGGCAAGAATCTTCCAGGCACAGTGGAGAATTTTGTGTTTGACTGTGAACGTTACTTTGAAGCCACCAATCTTCAAGACGAGCGGAAACAAATTCTCTTGGCTTCTAGCCAATTGGATGGAGTGGCAAAACTTTGGTGGCGATTCTGAGTAGAAAGAGCTGAACGACAAATTGTTACACCAATTTTTACATGGGCAGAATTCAAGGATGCAATACTTGGTCGATTTTAGACTATAAATGCCACTCGAGCTGCACGAGATAAATTGGCGGAGTTGAGGCAGATTGGCTCAGTGAGAAGCTACATCACACAATTTCAGAATATCATCATGCAAATTCCAGATATCCAAGAAGGTGAAGTTCTGGATCGATTTGTGCGAGGATTGAAGTCACGAACCAGATTAGAGGTGACCATGCGAGAGCCATAGAATGTAGAACAAGCCATGCAATTGGTTGAGCGTTTTGACTCCTTAGTTGCGACAACTTGGTCTTGACCTCGACCTACACAAAACCCACCAGTACCACGAGTGGAAGAACCGGTACCTATGGAGATTGATGCTATCCAACGAAGACCACTTGGCACAGCAGATAGAGAAAGATTATGACAAAATGGAGGTTGTTTTTATTGTCGCCAATTGGGGCATCGCATTGCTGAATGTCCACTCAAGAATGGACGACCTCGACAAGTTGCCCAAGTGGAGGTTGTGGAGCGGAATGATCAGGGAAACGAGGAATCTCAGTAGGAGATTTTGAGCCGCCTACTGGGAGCTTGATTAGTTCCAATGGGATTGAAGGCTCGACCTATGCAAGTTTGCTTCACTTGCAAGGTATGATATCTAATCGGGGTTGTAGAATTTTGGTTGATTCTGGAAGTTCAGAGAATTGCATGTCTATGCAAGTAGCAAAGGAATTGGGTATTCCTATCAAGCCAATGATTGGAAGTAGTTTGATGATGGCGGATGGTAGAAAGGGTTCTGCATTCCGCACCTTGCATCCTGTTACCTTCAAGATTGGGAAGGAGTATTTGGAGTGTATGAGGTTTGTAGTGGCACCTCTACACTATGATATCATTTTGGGTCTACCTTGGCTTGAATGTCATAAGGTTCAATTTGATTGGACCCGACACCAAATTCAAGTACAACACCAAGGTAGGAATTTCCGATTAGGTTGTCTGGCACCTCTGAGTAAGACACCTAAGAATAGTCAGTCCCAAGATGGGAAGTTTGTCGAGCAGGTAGCCATAGAGCGAATCTGGAAGGGAGATGAGTCCCAAGATGGGAAGTTTGCCAGGAAGGCAACCATGGAGCAAGCTCGGAAGAGAGATGAGTCCCTAGAAGGGAAGTTTGTTAATGAAGCAGCCATAGAGCAAGCTTTGGAGGAAGATAAGTATGTATTTGCGGTGTGGATCAAGCCAATTGCACAAGAACAATCTGAGGAGGGCCAAGTGCCACATCAAGCGACGATTGATCGGATAGTTCAAGAGTTTGCAGATGTGTTTCCGGATGATCTGCCAAAGGGATTACCCTCTGATCGAGGTATGCCCTTCAAGATCGAGTTATTGCCAAGGAGTACTCCAATGAGTAGACCAATCTATCGGCTCTCACCAAAGGAGTTGGAGGAGTTGCGAACAACACTTACAGAGTTGTTGGAGAAGGATTTCATACGACATAGTACCTCCCCTTGGGGAGCACCGGTACTATTTGTTCCAAAGAAGGATGGAGGACTTCGTTTCTGTATTGATTACCGTGGGCTCAATAAGCAAACCGTGAAGTATGCATATCCCTTGCCTCGGATCGATGACTTGCTTGATCAATTAAGTGGAGCACGATACTTTTCCAAGCTAGATCTTTGTAGCGGCTATTGGCAAATTCCTATTGAAGGAGAGGACGTGAAAAAGACTGCCTTTCGTACAAGGTATGGACATTTTGAGTGGAGAGTTCTACCTTTCGGACTAACTAATGCTCCAGCAGTCTTCATGGATCAGATGCATCGAGTGTTGGAGGGGCTATTGGATCAGTCTGTGGTAGTGTTCTTAGATGATATCTTAATCTATAGTAAGATAGAGGCAGAACACATGAATCATGTGCGAGAAGTCCTAAGACGACTACGACAGTGGAAATTTTACTGCAAGAAGTCAAAGTGTGCTTTTTGGCAGAAGGAGGTTACCTTCTTGGGTCATAAGATCTCATCAGAGGGGATCAAGATGGAAGAAGAGAAGATCAAGGCCATTATTGATTGGCCTACCCCAAAGGATGCTACCGAAGTACAAGCGTTCAACGGATTGGCCAGTTTTTACCGACGGTTCATCCACTATTATGCTCACGTGGCTGCACCATTGACTGACCTCTTGGGAAAGAACTCGAGCTTCCAATGGACCACCAAGCATGAAGAAGCATTCCAGAAGTTAAAGCATATGGTGTCTTCAAGACCCATTCTTCAACCATATGATCCTCAACTACCTTGTGTGGTTGATTTTGATGCTTCTAACTTTGCAATTGGAGCTGTGTTGCAACAAGAATTTCCAGATGGACTACATCCTATTGCCTTTGTGTCTCGCCGACTAAATACAGCTGAAAGAAATTACTCTGCTCGAGATCGGGAACAACTTGCAATGGTATATGCCACCAAGGTATGGAGGCATTATCTCTTGGGGAAACAAGTGATCATACGAACTGATCACAAGCCATTGTTGCAGACCTTACACCTAGAGCACATGAAGAGTCGACATCATCAATGGGAAGAGCAACTCCAATTTTTCGACATCAAACTTGAGTACAAACCAGGTCAGTTCCATGTCATCCCTGATGCTCTATCACGACGACCTGATTTGAAGTCTCTTCCTCTCATCGCGGCAGCAATTACGACGGTGTCAATTGATCCCAAGGTTCATAACGAGTTTCGGTTAGCCCTACAGCAAGATCCCTTCTTCCAAATGGTACACGGTCGTCTAACAGCACGCGACAAGGAGTACAACACCTTCTCCTTCAAGGAAGGCCTTTTATTCCATGCAAACGAGATCTATGTTCCAACCAAAGGTGATCTTCGACTTGTGCGCCTTCAAGAAGCCCATGATTTACCAATAGCTGGTCACATGGGAGTGGACAAGACCTTGGGCACCCTCCAACGCCAATGGTGGTGGCCCAACATGACACAAGATGTTCGAGACTTTGTCTGATCATGTGAGAGTTGCCAACGGAACAAGGCCAGCAACCAGAAGCCGAGTGGACTCCTTCAACCACTCGCCATTCCATCCGCTCGTTGGGAGCATGTGAGCTTGGATCTCATCACATCCTTGCCAAAGACAAAACAAGGACACACCGCAATTGTGATGTTTGTGGATAAGCTTAGTAAGCAAATCCACTTGGCACCAACCTGTGATACCGTGGATGCTCCAACCTTAGCACAAATCTACTTCGACAATGTCTTCAAGCATCATGGGATACCACGTGTACTCATCTCTGACCGTGATCCTCGATTTACTGGGAAGTTTTGGCAAGCACTCTTCCAGATACTCGGCACCAAGCTTGCTTTGTCCACGGCCTATCATCCTCAAACTGATGGACAAACCGAACGCGCCAATCGTACATTGGAGGATATGTTGCGGGCCTTTGTCAAATGTCCACCATACCAATTGGGATGAATGTCTTGCAGCTACAGAATTTGCCTACAACAATTCCAAACAGGCAAGCACTGTATTTTCTCCCTTCTTTCTCAATTTTGGCCAAGATCCGCTTGTTCCAAATTCTCTTCTTGCTCCCCCTCCCTCTCAGGTTCCTCATACTTCTACATTCTTGACCACTATATCCCAATCTCTCCAACAAGCCAAATCTCACCTCCTTGTTGCTCAGAATCGCCAAAAACAATATGCAGACCATCATCGTCGTGATCTCACCTTTGAAGTTGGTGATAAAGTCATGCTATCCTCTAGTAACCTCCCTCTCCCACTTGATACCCAAGTTCGTAAACTTGCTCCTAATTGGATAGGACCCTTTGATATCACCCACATTATCTCTCCTGTTGCTTATCGTCTTGCCTTACCTTGTCACATGCATATCCATCCTGTCTTTCATATTTCCAAGTTGAAACCCTTTGTTCCTAACCCTTCTTCCTTTTCCTCTCGAGTCCAACCTCCCCCTCTTCCTGTCCCTATCAATGATCATGAGGAGTACAAAGTTGATCGTATCCTTGCGCGTCGCCATATTCAACGAGGCCGTCACCAACATACGGAGTACAAGGTCCTTTGGAAAGGGTATCCCCTTCATGATGCTACATGGGAACCTCTTTCTCACCTCCAGAATGCACAGATGGCCATCAAGGAATTTGAAGCTTCACTGGCGACGAGGACGTCACCAACTAGCGGCGGGGGAATATGTAACAATATGGAGTTTAGTGACAAAGTTAGTCAAGCTTACGAAGTAGAGAATAAGACAAAATAGCCTAGAATATTCTAGAAGCATCTAAGAAGCTTCTTAGGAAGCTTCCCAACTAGTTAACTTGCGCCCTAAGCAGGTAGCTTCTAGAAGGAAGCTTCTAGAAGCTTCTAACTAGCTTAGCTTGCACGCCAAGTAGGCGGCTTCTAGAAGGAAGCTTCTTGAGAAGCTTCCTAGTTAACTTGGCTTGCACTCCAAGAAAGCGGCTCAAGGAAACTTCTTGAGAAGCTTCAAGGGTCTTGTATGCTACCTATAAATACCAAGGCCGAAGCTCATGCTAGGCATTCGGAGTTTTCCCTCATTCAAGTGTCCCAATGTGAGCTTCCATTCTCCTATTTCTCTCCTCGGTTTCGGTCTTTTACACAGATGGACTTCGTGTTCTTGGAGTACCAGTAGGATCAAAGGATTTTGTCACACGCTTCTTGGACGCTGCTCTTGCAGAGGATGTTCTCCATGTGGATGACCTTCCATTACTAGGAGATCCGCAGGTGGAATTTGGTATACTCTCTTCCAGTATTGCTCGTCGACCATCCTACCTCATCCGTACAGTACCCCACTCACCGTCCTTCCTATCACGTCTGAGAGCATTTGATAAGAGGATTATGGGAGTCTTTGGTGATATTATTGGACCATGGACTTTTGAGTGTGTGACAGGGGATTTGGCATGTAGACAAACTGCTCTATCGATCTTATGTGGTGGGGTTGGCTTGCTTTCTATGGAAGAGATGGCACCTATAGCATTTTTGGGTAGTTGTGCTCTCTCAGCACCACTACTTTCCTCTCATTTTGTGGTTGCTGATAGGCCGGTTTTGGAGACTTATGTGACAGAGGTGGAGGGAGGATCCTTTTCTCTCCAGGTTTTATTGTGGCAGACGAGAGATAGTCTATCCCCACAAGCACGAGAGGGTCTTCCACCGTTTGCTTCACTATCGTCAGATTGGACTAGAGGTCTATAGTCTTCCTTGATGGAGCGATAGTGTGAGCATACGCTACATTCTCTCTTAGTTGACTCGTCCATTCCTCTGGCTACTAGAGCACGTCTACGCTCTTGCTTTGGCAAGGGTGTAGGCTTGTGGATCCTAGCTTGACCATGCATTAGGGCTTTCCGACTCGCATTGGCTACTTTCTCTACAGCGATGAGGTTTTGCCTAGGTTTGGTCCACCCATCTGCATCTTCACTACTCACTTGTGAGTGTGGTTCTACACTAGATGCAGCGGCGGTCCACATGACACGGTGTCCTTTTGGAGGACAGAGGATAGCTACCCATGATGCCATTAGAGACATAGTGTTTGCTATGGCACGAGAGAGTGGATACTTGGCTTGGATGGAGCGTTCGTATGCGTTGCAAACGACACGTGTCAGGGCAGACTTATACTTGGTCCGAGATGATCAAGTGACAGTAGTGGATGTCGTGATCACGGACCCTACACGGGATACGGTTTTGGGGGGAGTGATTACCCATCCCCCTGGATGGGCGGCGAGTGCAGCAGTAGGTCGCAAGGTCTCCAAGTATAGGGGCATGCAGCGAGGTTACCTCTTTGTTCCTCTAGCCTTGGAGTTATATGGAGCGATGGACATGGCATTTGACACATTTGTCAGGGAGTGCACAAGAGCTTATCATGTTAGGCGTCAGGAGGTACCACTCTCACTCTCATACTTTGTAGCTTACTTTAGACAGCATGTGTCCATTGCTCTATAGAGTGCAGTGGCTAGTGCAATCCATAGGAGAGCAATCACATTAGGTGATGTTTCTTTGGATACTCCAGTTGTGTGTAGACCATACGACTTGCATAGCTTGGATATCTTAGGTGCGGTAGGGCAGATGTCTCATACAGACTCTATTGGGGCTTAGCCCCATGTTACCTTTTTTGTCTCCCCCTTGTACGGCTTGATGGGGTCTTCCAATCCTTCTTTTTTCCTACTCGGTCGCCTTTTTCTCTTTTATACTTTTGTTTATTTTTGTTTTGTATTATTGCTGTTGTTTGATTTCTCATACGAATACTATATTGGGGCTTAGCCCCATTTTACCTTTATGTCTTATCTTACCTTTATACGACCCTTCTTGTTATACTATGCGATCACCCTTTTTCTTCTAGTTTTGTTTAACCTTTCTGTTTGTATCCAAGGATAAACGTTGATAGCTCCCTCGCGTCCTAAAGAAGAAAAACCTATGTTATTCGCACAGTAATCTCACATGTATTTTGTTGGCAAATAGGGCTCTAATGGTTATTTATATTTATTTCCTTATCCCCTAAAAGTGTGAATAACCCATAGATAAACACACTTGTAATTTATCATATATTGGCATGGTTAAGGAAGTTGTACTCTTACAAATAAGTTGCAAGAAATAACATTAAAATTAAGTTCATCTTAGTCATTTATTTATTCATTTACCTCTTCTGTTTATTTATATTCTCATATTCCTGGAATTTAAATTCCATGATACATAATTTTAGTTCCCAACTAAACTAGTATTTGTTCTATAGTCATATATATCAATGGAATTTTTACTTTTTACTTTTTACTTCATATCTAAAGTAGAAATGTTCAGGTTTTGTGTCTTTTTGAATTTTGGCACTTTTGAATGTATGGATGATGTAGTATAGACTTGATTCCCTCATTTTTTTAGCAAAATCATCTACTACGAATTGTGAAACTTGGTACACTCAGATGATTAAGGGAACTGGTTGTGGAGAATCCATTGACAAAAATAGCGTTAAAGAACTTATTGTTGTGGAAATTTACAAATAAAAGTATTAAAGGTGTTGAAACTATAATTCTTTTTAAATAGTGAGTATAGTAGATTATCTACCAAGATAGATTTAGTCTAAGGATGAGATGGTATCGTGTTCAATCACAAGTTTGTATCAGTTTCAAATAACACTAGGCGAGGCTAACAAATTCACATCACCAACATCACCAAAGCTGATGTTGCACATTGTGTATATTAAATAGTAATGGTAATTAATATATTTTCATATACAATCATTTAATTAGGTATAATTTAGGGGATTGGTAAATCGTCCCCGTCTTTGTCAAAATGGGGTTTAGCCCCATTTTCGTATTTTGTCTCACCCTTCTACGGGTTGAGGGGGTCTTCCCATCCGTCGTGTTTCTACGCGGTCGCCCTTTTCTCTTTGTTAAAACGATCCATTGCCGTACCCCGTATTCACGCCATCGTCTGTCAACGAGCAAGCGAATTTCCACAGGCGTTAATTACTGAACCACGTCGTCAGAATGTAGGGGATGAGTCGTTTTAACAAAAGAGGGTCAATTTAACGATTTATCCTGAATTTAACTGCACTAACGTAGCTGAGGTTGTTTGGCTAGTCTAATGACTGTGTTCTAGATGTAGCTTTAGTGAGCTTTATGAGGTCACTTTAGTATCCAATAGGCTCTTTTAATGAGGTTACTTTATGTAGTACGTTTTGCCACACAATTTGGAGAGAACTTTATTCAGTATAACCTCAAACTAGGAAGGTGTTGCCTATTTGCTACAGTTAAAATATATCTAGGATCAATCGAAGACCCGACAGATAAAAGAAGGTTCGCTTGAATTTCATAAAATTGATTGAAGATAATATCGCGTTAAAGTAAATTGAACGATATTGATATTGATATGTAGATCAATATCCTAGTACCAGATGAACGATTAATTTTTTCAGATGAACATGACAACTTTAGATATTCCAAGTTAGAAAATAGTTTGCTAATTATCAAGTGTATGCATTCAAAAAATAGATAAAACTTGTATCAATTTTCTCTCTAGTTCACAAAAACTCTATTCAAAGAAAACATTTTCTTTCTTAAATTAACTAGAATTTCATATGAAGATTTATATGATAGAATAGTGCTTTGTTCATAAATATGAAATATTGACCTTTTTTAGGAATAAATCAAAACGCTCTATGAATTGTTTCTCAAAGGAAATAAAAAAACTAAGGTTATATCAAGGGATTCAAAACCTTCGAAGGAATGATGCTCAAGATTAGAGATGTAGGTATGCACATTGTCCTACATTATAGTAATTTATTTGCATACTAGACACTAGACGACTAAAATAGGAAAATGAGCTACACGGAAAAATCTTCTATAATTTTTCAATCATTACAATTCCTTTTCATTCAAATATATCGCAAGAATATCAAAGTCTGTGGAGACCCAAAAATAACATTATCATATATATTATTATCTTGCAAATAGTTGCTACTCTTTCGAGATAGTCAATAATTTTAATGAGTCATATAAATGGGAAAATTCATAAGACTAACCTTTTTCTTCTTTGTTGGGGCAGACTTATATTTGGTCTGAGATTATCAGGTGATAGTAGCGGATGTCATGGTGACGCATGATACAGTTTTGGAGGGAATGATTACCCTTCCCTCTGGATGGGTGGGGAGTGCAGCAGCAGCTCGCAAGGTCTTCAAAGTATAGGGGCATGCAGCGGTGTAATCTCTTTGTTCCACTAGCCTTGGAGTTGTATGGAGCGATGGACACGGTGTTGGACACATTTTTCAAGGAGTGTGCGAGAGCTTATCATGTTAGGCGCCAGGAGTACGTACAACTCTCACTCTCATACTTTGTAGCATATTTTAGATAGCATGTGTCCATTGCTCTATAGAGGGCGGTGGCTGGTGCAATCCATGGGAGAGCAATTACACTAGGTGATGCTTCTTTGGATACTCTTGTTGTTTGTAGACCATACAACTTGCATAGCTTGGATATCTTAGGTGTTGTAGGATAGGTTTCTCACTCTATTGAGGCTTAGCCCCATTTTACCTATTTTGTCTCACCCTTGTATGGCTTGATGGGTCTTCCCATTCTTTGTGTTTTTTGTGCGGTTGCCTATTTCTCAACATTTCTGCTTTTTTTATAATGAATTTCAGAATAATTATTAGTGAATGTTAATCCAATAAGCATAAAATTGAAATGATTTTACATTTTCTCATACTTGTTAGAAAAAATGTATCCGCAACTCTCATATTTATCGATAAGATAAAATAACTATATGTTTGATCATCGTGTCTCAATTTAACATAAGAATTTGAGATGCAAATATCAATCCTAAGTTTGAAATGACATCTTGATATTATTATTAATTTAGTTAATAAAGATTGTCAAGTTAACCATATACAAAGCCAAAGTGTATGAACAGATAAATATTACATAAACAACATGTACGTTACTTTTTAATCCATATAAGTTGTTAATAAAAAGATCAAAGATGACCAACATATTTCAATGGCAGTAACATCAAAGATTTACTATTATGAATATTTAAAAATTAACATAAATTATTCATAAAAGATACATTTTAATTAATGCATCATCAAAAATCTTGTAGAAGTAGTTTTTCTCCTACTAAACCAAAGATTGCATTGATTTGATTTATCTATTATACATAAGAGCAACGTGTCCAAGGAATGACTAGCCATAATTAATATATAATCTTCTTTTTTTCTATATAAAAATCCTATTCAAACATCCTAACTCCAAAAATATCAAAACAAGTGTTTGTTTACATGGTCTGATCTATACAAGTATAGTTCTATGGTTAGCAATAAAATAGATCAAGAAAAAATAAATAAAGATACTTTATTTAAGGAACAATCTAAAGAATTTTCCAATAATAAATAAAAGACTAGTAGAGAATATTTGTGACAAATTTGTTGCTTGCTATCAACAAAGTTATATGGGATATTTTACAAAGGATAAGATTTTGCAAGTGATTTAAATTTTACCATTAGCTCATTTTGTATGCTACTATTGGACTTTTGAAAGATAAAAATGAGATGATAATGATAGTTTCTTGTTTGAAAACATTATAGGTAAATCTTTGTTTTGAGCACTTCTTCAAAAGGAGTTATTTAAGATGAGTTTGGTAGAACTAAAAGGTTTAGCTAAGATTGGAGATAAAGCATCCAAGTGAAGAAGTGGAGCATAAAATTCTCCAATGAGCAACTTGAATATGAAATATTTACTAAATTTGACTGATATCATTAACTTTTTCATAAAATTAATACATAAATGTAGACTGTCAGACTATATCCCTAATGAGATCATGTGTAGCTATCCTTTGTCTTCCAAAAGGACATTGTGCCATATGGACCGTTGTTGCATCTAGTGTAGAACTACACTCATAAGTGGACCAAACCTAAGCAGAACCTCATTTTGCTATAGAGAAGGTGGCTAGTGCAAGTCAAAATGCCCTAACGCACAATCAAACTAGGATCCAAGACCTTGCACACTTGTTGGAGTAAGAGCAAAGACACGCTCTAGTGGCCCAAGGAATGGATGAGTCAATTAAGAGAGAATGTAGCATATGTTGACACTGTCGCTCCACCAAGGAAGATTGCAAACCTCTAGTCCAATCTAATGGTAGTGAAGCAAAGGATGGAAGGTCCTCCCATGCCCATCAAGATAGACCATCTCTCATCTATTGAAATAACACTTGGAGAGAAAAGGATCCTTCTTGCACCTCAACCACATATATCTTCAAAATTGGTCTATTAACAACCACAAAATGAGAGGAAAGTAGGAGTGCCAAGAGAGCCCAAAAACCCAAAAATGCTATAAATGCCATATTCTCTATAGATAATAGGCCTACCCTTCTACATGATATTGGTAGAGATGTTTGTCTATGTGCCAAATTGTCCCTCACACACTCAAATGTACTTTGGTCTGATGATATAACCAAAGACTCCTATAATACTCCTATCAAAAGCTCTCAAATGTGATAGGAAAGTCAAAGAAGTGGTAACCATGTGGAGAAGGTAAGTTGGTTGACGAGCAATACTAGAGGAGAGTATAACAAATGCCATATGTATGATCTATTAGCAGAGGAAGGTCATCCACATGGAGAATATCCTTTGCAAGGGTAATGTCTAAGAAGCATGTGACAAAATCCTTGGACCTTATTGGCACTCCAAGAACACATGGTCCATATATATATGTGACACATTCCTCTGGAAGCTCAAGGTGGGGAGGGATACCTAAAGGAGAACATGTTATGCTCTTTGATACCTTGACTCTCAAGCTTATAGGATGTAGCTCGGTAGTCAAGTGATCAAAGGCATGCCTAATCTGATCTACAGGGCTCACAATGTATGTATCATTTGCCAAGGAGGGATACACAATCTAGCATGGTCAAAGTAGTAGATAAGAGAGCTCTAAAGTGGGCCATGGAAAACAAAGGTCCCCTTAGAAGATCTCCTTGTTGTGTATTGACAACTAACTCCAAGATGGTGACTCCTTCTTGTGACAAACCATGTTGGTAGTAGAGGAAAGTAGGAGAGTCATAGAACAACTACACAAAAGGAATGAGACTTGCTAAGGAACCATTGGCCTCCTTAAGCTCTCTAAAGATGGATGCTTGAGAGATGCTATTAAAAGCATTCTCAACATACACTTGTAGGATGACCCACTCTGGATGAATATTTAGGAGTGCATTGATGCTTTGAGATATAGCTTCACAACCTCTAATGCAAAATGATGTAGATTGAGGTGCTCTCAAAAGTGAGATCAATGCTGAAGGAAAATGGTGTGGTTAACCAAGCACAAGAAGATCTCTCCAATGGCAATTTATCTAATGCCTCTTGTGTCCTTCTCCATCACAAGAAGTTGACTAACACCTAATACTTGACTAATTGATGTAGGAATATCTTGGCGTGCCAAGAGAAGGATATCCTTGCTACTACTATAGCCACTTTAAATAGCTTGATAAATCAACTAGAAGGATCATCTACCTAAAATCAATCTCTAAGATGCTCATATACCATCCTCAATAAGCCTCTTGGGAAGAGGTAAGGGTAGTGCATAGTGCATAATGCTTATGCAAAAAGTGACCTATCAAGACATAAAATTTGCAATGGTCAATAATCCAAGGTCTCTAATGGTACTTCCTCTCTTGCCATAGGATGAAGTGAATGTAAGGAAGAGATAGTCTCATCATTGGGACTAGCAATATACAAAGGGTGTAGTGCTTATGCTGCTCTATTTGTAAAAGATCAAGACCAAGAAGAGAAATAGAAGAATGGAAGATCATATTGGGACACTTGAGTGTGTAGGAAATTTGGAATGCCTAGCATGAGCTTTTAGCTTTGGTATTATAGTGAGCATATAAGGTTCTTGAGAAGTTCCTCAAGAAGCTTCCTTGAGAAGCTTTCTTGGTATACAAACCAAGTTAATTGAGAAGCTTCTCAAGAAGTTTCCTTCTAGAAACTGCCTACTTGGCATGCAACCTAAACTAGTTGGAAGCTTCTAGAAGCTACCTAGTTGGGGTGCAAGCTAAGCTAGCTAGGAAGCTTCCCAAGAAGCTTCTTCCTAGAAATTGCCACTTGATATGCACATTATCCAATACTTGAGAGGGTACCAAGTAGCTTTCTAGATACATCTAGAATATTATAGGGTAATTGACTCATTTGCTACTTTGGTAGCTTTGACTAACTTTGTTGCTAAACTCCATATTGTTACATATTCCCCAACCACTATTTGGTGACATCCTCATTTCCATTGAAGCTTCAAACTCTAGGATGGCCATTTTGGCATTTTTCAAATGAGAAAGAGGCTCCCAAGTAGCATCAGGAGGGGATACCCTTTCCAGAGGACTTTGTACTCTATATGTTGTTGATGGTCTTGTTGAATGTGGTGATGTGCAAAGATACAATCAACTTCATACTCTTCATGGTCATTGATAGGGACGGGAGGAGGAGGAGGAGGAAGTTGGACATGAGAGAGAAAAGAAGATGGATTAGGAACAAAGGGTTTCAACTTGGAAATATGAAAGATAGGGTGGATGCGCATATGACAAGGCAAGGCAAGTCAATAAGCAATAGGAGAAATGATTTGGGTAACATCAAAGGGTCCTATCTAATTAAGAGCAAGTTATGGACTTGGGTATCAAGTGGGACAAGTAGGTTACTAGACAAGAGTATGACCTTATCACCAACTTGAAAGGTGAGATCTTGACAATGGTCGTCTACATATTTTTTCTAACAATTTTGAGCAACAAGGAGATTAGATTTGGCTTGTTGGAGGGATTGGTCAAGAAGGTAGAAGTATGAGGGAAGGGAGAGGAGCAAGAAGGGAATCAGGAACAAGTGGGCCAAAATTGAAGAAGAAATGAGAGAATCTAATGCTTGTTTGTTTGGAATTATTGTAGGTAAACTCCGTAATTGCAAGACGTTCATCCCAATTGGTATGGTGAACATTGACGTAAGCACAACGCATATCTTCCAAGGTGCAATTTTCACATTCAATTTTTCCATCAGTTTGAGGATGATAGGCCATGGATAAAGCAAGCTTGGTGCTATCTGGAAGAGTGCTTGCCAAAAATTTTCAATGAATTGAGGATTATGGTCGGAGATGAGTACACATGGCATCTCATGATGCTTGAAGACAATGTTGAAGTAGATTTGCCCCAATGTTAGAGCATCTATAATATCAAAGGTTGGTGCCAAATGAATTTTCTTACTAAAATTATCCACAAACACCACTATTGTTATGTGACCTTACTTTATCTTGGGCAAGGATGTGATGAGATCCAAGCTCACATGTTCTTATTGAGTAGATGGAATGGGGAGTGGTTAAAAAAGTCCACTTGGTTTTTGGTTGTTGGCCTTGTTACATTGGCAATTCTCACACAATCAAACAAATTCTCAAACATCTCATGCCATGCTCAGTACCCAAGGTCTTGTCATTGGAGGGTACTCAAGGTCTTGTCCACACCCATGTGACTAACGACTGGTAAGTCGTGGGCTTCTTGGAGGCGCACAAGTTGGAGATCACTCTTGGCTGGAACATATATCCAATCCTCATGGAATAAAAGGTCTTCCTTGACAAAGAAGGTGTTTTACTCCTTGTTGCATGTTGCAAGATAACCTTGTACCATCTAAAAGAAAAGATCTTGTTGTAGAGTTATCTTAAACTTGATTTGGACCTTGGAGTCGACTAATATTGTCATAATTGTCATTGTGATAAGAGGAAGAGACTTCACATCAGGTTGTCATGATAGTACATCAAGGATAACATAGAACCGACCAAGTTTTTACTCAAGTCTGATGTCAAAAAATTGGAGTTGCTCATCCCATCGATGATGTTGATTCTTCATGTGTTCCAAATGTAATGTTTGCAACAAGGGTTTGTGATTAATTTACATAATCACTTGTTTTCCCAAGAGATAATGCTTCCATACCTTGGTGGCATAAACCATTGCTAGTTGTTTTTGATCTCGTGTAGAGTAATTCCTTTTTATGGTATTTAATCAGCAAGACACAAAGGCAATGGGATGTAACTCATCTAGGAATCCTTGCTACAACACATCTCCAATGGCAAAGTTAGAAGCATCAAATTCAACCACACAAGGTAGTTGAGTGTCATATGGTTGAAGAATAGGTCTTGAAGACACCATATGTTGCAACTTGTGGAATACTTCTTTATACTTGGTGATCTATTGAAAGCTTGAGTTTTTCTCTAAGAGGTTGGTCAATGATGTTGCCACATGCATAGAATCATGGATGAACCACCAATAAAAACTTGCCAATCCATTAAAAGCTTGTACCTTTGTGATATCCTTTGGAGTAGGCCAATCAATAATAGCCTTGATTTTCTCCTCTTCTATATTGATTCCTTTTGAAGAGATCTTATGATCCAAGAAGGTAACTTCCTTTTGTTAAAAGGCACACTTTGACCTCTTGCAATAAAACTTCCATTGACGCAGTCATCTTAGGATTTCTTGCACATGTTTGCATATTCTGCCTTTGTCTTGCTATAGATTAAAATGCTATCCAAGAACACCACCATGTACAAATCCAAAAGTCCGTCCAACACCCAATGCATCTGATCTATTGTAGACTGTTGGAGCATTAATGAGCCCAAAAGGTAGAACTCTCCATTCAAAATGCCCATACCTTATGCAAAAGGTAGTCTTTTGCAACTCCTCCCTATCAATGGGGATTTGCCAATAGTCACTACAAAGATCCAACTTGGAGAAGTATTATGCTCCACTATATTGATCAAGCAAGTCATCAATTTGAGACTAGGGATATGCATTCTTCATTGTTTGTTTATTGAGCCCATGGTAATCAATACAAAAATGGAGTCCTTCATCCTTCTTTAGAACAAAAAGTATCGATGCTCCCCAAGGAGATGTACTATATTGTATAAAATCCTCCTACAACTCCATAAGTGATGTTCACAACTCCTCCAGCTCCTTTGGTGAGAGCCAATATATTGGTCTACTAGAGTACTCCTTAGCAATAACTCAATCTTGAAGGGCATACTACAATCAAAGAGTAATCTTGTTGGCGGAATATCCAAAAACATATTTGCAAACTCCTAAACTATTTGATCAACCATTGCTTGATGATATTCCTGACTCTCCTCAGATTCTCCTTGTGCAATTGGCTTGATCCACACTGCAAAAATAGATTTATCTTCCTCCAAAGCTTGCTCTATGGCTGCTTCACTAATAAACTTCCCATCTAAGGACTTATCTTCTTTCAAAGCTTACTTTATTGATACTTTCTTGATAAACTTTCCTATCTTGGGATTAACTTTTCTTAGGTGTCTTACTCAAAGATACCAGACAACCTAATCAGAAATTTCTATTTTGGTGTTGTACTTGGATTTATCATCAGGTCCAATCAAATTGAACCTTATGACGTTCAAGCCAAGGCAAATCCAAAAGGACATCATAATGTAGTGGTACCACTACAAACCTCATATACTTCAAATACTCCTTCACAATCCTAAATGCAATAGGATGTGAGGTATTGAATGCAGAACCTTTTCTACCATCCGCTATCATCAATCTCCTTCCAATTAGTGGCTTGATAAAAATACATAATTATTTTGAAAATAGTATGGACATGCAATTCTCTAAACTTCCAAGATCAATCAAAATCCTATAATCGTGATTAGATATCCTACCTTGCAAGTGAAGCAAACTTGCAGTCAAACCTTTGATCCCATTGGAACTAATCAAGTTCCCAATAGGTAACTAAAAATCTCCTATTGGGATTCATTGTTTCCCTTATTATTCTACTCCACAAACTCTATTTGGGCAACTTGTCAAGGTTACACATTCTTGAATGTACTTTCAACAATGCAATGTCTAGTTTGGTGATAATAAAAATAACCATCATTTTGTGGTAATTTTTCTTTATTTGTAATGCTAAGTGGCCTTTGTTGAATGACATCAATCTCCATTGGTGCCAGCTCCTCCACCCATATGTAGTGTATTGGTAGGTTCTATGGAAGTCAAGGTCAAGACTAAGTTGTTACAACCAAAGAATCAAAGTGTTTGGCCAATTGCATGGCTTCCTCCAAGTGTTTTGGCTCTCACATAGTCACCTATAATTTGGTTTGTGACTTCAAGCCCCTCATAAATTGATCCAAAGCTTCACTTTCTAGTATATTTGGAATTTGCATGATATTGATTTGGAATTGCATGATGTAACTTTGTAATACTCTGAGAACAAGAGAAATCTCCAAGAGAGATACAAGAGAGAAAACACAAGTTTCACACTCAATCCTCCGATGCCCCAAACGAGCACCTTCTTTTTATTATATAGCAAAGAGGATCCCCTCAAAGGAAGCACCACCCTTGGATCAGATACATGGATTGGTGACCTTTCAGTGAGCTCTATCCTTGGATTAGTTGTTTGGATGGGTGACATGTAGTCCTTGTCCTATCTGGTTGGTCAAATGGGTTTAACCAAAGGGAATCTTCCTATGAGGAGCTCAAAATCATGTGAAGTATCATTAGAGAGCTCTTGACAAGATGAATCATTGGCAAGATAAGGCTAGATTCTTCTTGTAGAAGAGAGAAATTTTCCACTTTTGAGGCCTAATTCATCCGTTTATGTCTCCAAAATTAGCTCTAAAGTTTTCAAGTTATTTTTGGCTTCTGCCCTATTAGTAGAAGTGCTCTTTTGGAGACACTTCTATCTGATCTACCTAACCCATTGTACACAATATCCTTCTAGATGTTACCAAGCCAATTTTCACCTCTAGATAATATGTCTAGCGGCCTGTATTACAAAATTTTTACAGAGCCAATCTGCTTCAACTCTTCAAATCTATCTTGTGCAACTTGTGTGGCATTTATAGCTTGAAATCAATAAATTATTGCACTCTTGAATTCTATCCAAGTCAAGATTAGTGCAACAATTTTCCATTCAACTTGCTCCATTTGGAATTGCCACCATAGCTTTGCGACTCATCCAATTCATAGAAGCCAAGAGAATCTATTTCTATTCATCTTGAAGATTGTAGCTTCAAAATAACATTTGCAGTCAAACAAAAAATTCTCCATTGCACTTGGGAGATTCTTGCCTTCAATAACCTTGGGTTTTGGAAATTGGATTTGGTCTTGTCCTTCTCTAATTGGTGCTCTCTCTACATGCTCTTGTTGTTGAAGATCTTGTTCATCCAACAATCAAGTAAGGTGCTCAATTTGTTGCTCCATAGCAATGATAACCTTGAGAATTACCACCATGGCTACTACTCTATCACACTACTTCCAATTTATCTAATTAATAAACACATAGATGCAACACATCCAACATTCTCCATAAGTTACAACCAAAAGTACCAAGGATATTAGACAAGATAATTGTATTCAAAAAATTCTACCAAATATGAGATGATGAACTATGTCAAATGATGATTGGGTTTAGTCTTTGGACACAAAAATCCCAATGGTTTGGCGGGAATGGATTTGGTGGTCCATAAATTCCATCCATTTCATTCTTGTTATGATACCAATGTAAAAGACCAAAACCAAGGAGAGAAATAAGAGAATGGAAGATCACATTGGGACACTTGAGTGTGTGGAAAACTCCAAATGCCTAGCATGAGCTTTGACTTTTGTATTTATAGGAAGCATACAAGGCTCTTAAGAAGTTTCTCAAGAAGTTTCCTTGAGCCATTTAGTTGGAGTGCAAGTGAAGTTAAGCGAGAAGCTTCTCAAGAAGATTTTTTCTAGAAGTCACCCTCTTGGCATGCAAGCTAAGCTAATTAGAAGCTTCTAGAAGCTACCTACTTGGAGTGCAAGCTAAGCTAATTGGGAAGCTTCCCAAGAAGCTTCTTCTTAGAAATTGCCACTTGACATGCATGTTACCCAATACTTGGGAGGGTACCAAGTAGCCTCCTAGATACTTCTACAATATTTTAGCTTAATTTGACTCATTTGCTACTTTGTTAGCCTTGACTAAATTATTTGCTAAACTCCATATTGTTACACTACTAAACTCTCTTGCTTGACCTAGTGTCATACACCAAATTAATTGAGTGGACTTTGTGGTATATTGTGGTAGAACTTATCTCCTAAAATATGTGTCATGCGTATATACATTACTACACAATGTATATCATTATCAATATCATACACTTTAGAAGCACAAATCAAATATAAGTCATACATGAACCATAAAATGCCATAATAATTAGTTCATTTTTCAACTCAAATCATACTCAAATGAGGTCTGTACTTGATCCTTCAATCAACAATATGTTAATAATCATGCATTGATTACAATAAAGTGAGTTCTAGCTAAGAGACTCTTGGTGATGCTTACTGGCCTTTGTCCACCATAGCCAAGAACTCAAAGGATCAATGTCAAAGAAGTGAGCTCTATGAAGCTGCAATTTGAAAGTATATCCCTTTGCTTGACCTAGGTCTCTCGCCCTATTGGTGCCACTGATGGCATATCCAACAATGCAAATGTTACAAGCAACAATGGGTCCCACCATATGATTAGTAGCCCTAACATGAAATCCGGCCACCATCAAGTAGTCCACAACCAACTACCAAAATAATTATGGTTGCCAACACTACCACTCCAATGTTCGAGCAAACTAGCTTTAGTGCTACAAATATTGTGACAATTGTTATGCATTTATACATTGCTACACAACATATATTACTATCAATATCATATAATATAGAAGCTCAACTCACATATAAGACATACATGAACTCAAAAGTGCAATAATTGCCTTCCTAGTTTGCGGTTAGGTCCATCTATTCCATGTAATATGCACTATGATGGGCAAAGATCAAGAGGTTAGGTGCTATTGAACCCCATTCTTAGTTGCTTGTCTGCAATTTATACCATATAAAGGGTGAACTAACTATAAATTAAGAACATCTAGGACATAAGCATTTTCCTTGAGGAACCACAATGAGGGGAGGAGTAAAACATGCCACATGTCATTCTCTCAAACAATAATCACACACCAACATAGTAACAACTCCACCAAAAGAGCCACATAACATACATCATAAGCTTGCATGTACAAGTAACAAGCTTGGGTCCATAGCGCCATCAATGTTTAGGAGATGATATGGTGCACAATTGTGCACATGATCCTTCCAAACAACACTATCACATCCTCCTAACATGAGGACTCCAAAAGGCAAAACCTCATGCACTCTCAACATAGTGTAGCATGTAGTAACATCAAGTGTTGTTGATGCAATCTGCTTTAGGTATACATAGTCACCTAGATGAAATTGATAGATCAAGGATCTAGAACCTCCTCCTTGAATAGTAGTATAGCGGAATGTATCCTTATGCTAAGCAATCACTAAGTTCTCAAAGGTTATTAGCATCACCCTTTGAAAGATCTTTGCTCATTGAGAACATGCATTCATCCATATACTTGGATCATCCAAGTCCAAAACTATAGTAGTATCATGACAAATGGCTACAAGTAAATTTGGATCTTGTCCACAGAGTAGAAAGTAAAGAGAGAAGGATGCTAAAGAGGCTTGCCAATTGAATGGATAGCCCATGATCAACCAAGGTAATTAGAGATCTCAATCTCCTAGGCGTCTCTTTGCAAACTATACTTATACAATCCTCTCTTCACCATCTGAACCATTCTCTTTGCTAAGCCATCTACCTTAGGGTGATCTCATGAAATAATATAATGATCAATCAAGGCATGTCACACAAGACATGAAACTCTCCCAAGAACTTTATACCCTAATTAGTGAAAACCTCAACTGGTGCACCAAAATGACTAAGAACCTAATCTTGAAATGAGTAAGACGTTGTAATGTTGCAAGGATAGTAAGGAAACACAAATGCACAAATGCAAGTTCTACACTCAAACTTTGATGCCCCAAAGGAGCACCTTCTCTTTATTATATAGACAAAGAGGATCTCCTCCAAGGAAACTCCACCATAGGATTAGGCACACAGATAGGTGACATGTCAAAAAGCTCTACCCTTGGATTACTTACTTGGATGGGTGATATATCTATCTTGGTCCTATCTGGTTGGTCAAACAAGCTTTGACCAGAGGGTATCTTTTAGAGAATCTTCTTGTAAGAATCTCAAAATCATGTGGGCGAGGTACCATTGGAAAACTCTCTATAGGACAAACCAAGAGGAGGGAAGTCCAGACTCTCCTCAATTTGGGAAGGGGGGAATTTGCATATTTTTAAGATCTAGTTCATTTGTTTAGGCCTTCCAAATTGCCTTCAAAGATTTCAAGCATATTTTGGTTCCTACTCTATTAGTAGAGGTCTCCTTTTGATGATATCTCTTTCTGATCTATTTAGTCCATCATGTGTAGCATCCTTCCAAATGTTACCAAACCAATTCTCACCTTTAAATCATATGTCTAATTGTTGGTTCTATGGTTTTCAAGTCTATTTTGGTGATACTTCTATTTGATCTATTTTGCCTGTTATGTATAGCATCATTCTAAATTTTACCAAACTAAATTTCACATCAAGATCATAAAGCTAGCTCTTGGTATTACAAATCTCTCCCTTTTAAGACATAAAATCCTCATTGTGCAGTTGTTGCTCAAACCCTTGCACCAACACTAGTGCATGTGTCAAATTGGCAACATGCTCCCAAGTTGCATCATAGAGAAGGTAACCTTTCCATCACACCAAATAGTTCACCTACGGATGGCAAGTACCACAAATGCATTTTTGGAGGATATGCTCCACTTCATATTCCTCTATGCCATCAATGAGTGTTGGACAAGGTCAAATGTCATGTGTGGAATGATAGTGGCCTGATCGGGGAGCATATCTATGTAGTAGAGAAACATGGAACACTGGATGGATCTTCATATGTGGTGGTAGCTTGAGGTGATAGGGTAGAGAGCCGACTCAATGAAGAATAGGAAAAGGCCTAATAAAATGAGGGCTGAGCTTACAAGGGTCAACTAATGTGAGGTTGGTTATAGACAACCACACTTGATCCCCAACATTGAACTCCTTGTGCCTACGGTGTGCATTGGCATACTACTTCTATTTGATTTTGTGCAATTTGCATTCTGTATTTAGCGCTCTTCACACCTTGTTGGAATCTAAAACCAAATGTGTTGACTTTGTTGACCTTGGTAGTCACCGATTGGATCTTCATCAAGCTAGAAGGTGTGAAGGGATACTCACCATACATGAGAAAAAATAGAGTGACACGGGTGGATGCATTCACCAAATTGTTGTAAGAAAATTCCACCAATGGGAGTAGGGTGTCCCACCTCTCTTGCTCCTCTAAGGTGAAGCCGCACAACATGTCTTCAATAGTGTGATTAGTTCACTCTATTTGTCCATGTTTTTTGTGTTGTGGATATAGCCAAATTGGTTTTGAATAAACCAAAGAGCATTTGCCAAAAAAAATTGGTGAATTGAGTGCATCTATTGGTGATGAATATTCAAGACAAGTCATGATGAGAGAAGATTGCATCTAAATATAATTGAGGTAGTTGTGGAGCGGTCACATCCTTGGTAAGAAGGCATCCATAAATCATTTTGTTGAGCCGGTACACAAAGACCACGATGGAGTCAAACCCTGAGGTGGTCTTGGGTAATTCATAGACGAGATCTATACTCACTTGTTCTCAATGTTGTGTAGGAGTGGGGAGAGGTTGAAGGAGCATTGCAAGAGCTTGATTAGAAGCTTTGTTCTATTGACCTTGGATTGCATCCAAGGTCTTATCCACTTTGACATGAATTGCAATGGCCAAATCATGACATTCCGCTAGAATGGTTGTCTGTAATTTTAGGACATTTGGGATCTATAATCTACCATCACAAAAAGTGAGTCCTTGGGTACGGGTAACTCCTTTGGATGATTGCACTACTACAATCTGTGGATCAGTTTTTGTAGCAGTCAAAATCTCTAGCCTGAATTTAGAGTTAATCTTAACCTTTACCACCAAATAGTTTGCCATTGCCATGTGGAGGTAAATGCATATGCAAGTTGCTTCTTACTTTCCACATAGGTGATTGTCATGTTGAAGCGTTGTTGCCACTCTGCCCACCAAATTTGGCACCAAGATAGATCTTTCTAGGTATTTGTAATACTCCGAGGACAAGAGAAGAGAGAAAACACAGGTTGCACACTCAAACATTCGATGCCCCAAGGGAGCACCTTCTCTTTATTATATAGACAAAGAGGATCTCCTCCAAGGAAGCTCCACCATAGGATTAGGGACACAGATATGTGACATGTCAGCAAGCTCCACCCTTGGATTACTTACTTGGATGGGTGACCTGTCTGGTCTGTGTCCTATCTGGTTGGTCAAACGAGCTTTGATCGGAGGGAATCTTTTAGGGAATCTTCTTGTAGGAATCTCAGAATCACATGAGTAAGGTACCGTTGGAAAGCTCTCGACGAGACAAACCAGGGGGAGGCAAGGCCAGCCTTTCATCCATTGGAAGGGGGGGGGGAATTTGCACATTTTCGAGGCCTAATTCATCCGTTTAGGCCTCCGAAATTGCCTTCAAAGATTTCAGGCATATTTCGGTTCCTACTCTATTAGTAGAAGTCCCCTTTTGGTGATACCTCTTTCTGATCTGTTTAGTCCATCATGTGTAACATCCTTCTAGATGTTACCAAACCAATTCTCACCTTTAAATCATATGTCTAGCTATTGGTTCTAAGGTTCTCAAGTCTATTTCGGTTTCTACCCTATTAGTAGAAGTACTCTTTTGGTAATACTTCTATCTGATCTATTTTGACCATCATGTATAACATCATTCTAGATGTTACTAAACCAAATTTCACATCTAGATCATATGGCTAACCCTTGGTATTACAGACCTCTCTCCTTTTAAGACGCAACGTCCTTGTTGTGCAATTGTTGCTCAAATGCTTGCACCAACACTGTTGCATGTAGCAAATTGGTAGCGGGTTCCCAGGTTGCTTCATAGAGGGGGTAACCTTTCCATTGTACTAGATATTCCACCCACGGATAGCGAGTACCACGTATGCGCTTTTGGAGAATCCGCTCCACTTCATATTCCTCTATGCCATCAATGACTGTCGGACAAGGTCGAATGTCTTGTGTGGAAGTACCTTGGCCTGATCGAGGAGCATATCTGCGTAATAGGGAGACATGGAACACTGGATGGATCGTCATGTGTGGTGGTAGCTCAAGGTGATAGGCCACAGCGCCGATGCGACGAAGAATCGAGAAAGGCCCAATAAAACGAGGTCTGAGCTTACGAGATCCAACTAATGTGAGGTTGGTTGTCGATAGCCATACTTGATCCCCAACATTGAACTCCATGTGTCTACGGTGTGCATCAGCATACTGCTTTTGTCAATTTTGCGCAATCTGTAACCTGTGCTTGGCGCTCTCCACACCTTGTTGGATTCTAGAAACAAATGTGTTGACTGCATCAACCTTGGTAGTCACTGGACGGATCTTCATCAAGCTAGAAGGTGTGAAGGGATGCTAACCATACATGAGGAAGAACGGAGTGACCTGGGTGGAGGCATTCATTGAATTTTTGTAAGCGAATTCCACCAACGGTAGTAGGGTGTCCCACCTCTCTTGCTCTTCTAAGGTGAAGCCGCGTAACATGTCTTCAATCGTGCGATTAGCCCGCTCTGTTTGGCCATCTGTTTGTGGGTAGTAAGCTGTAGACATGGCCAACTTGGTTTTGAAGAAACCAAAGAGTGTTCGCCAAAACAAACTGGGTGAATTGGGTGCCTCTATCGGTGATGAGTACTCTAGACAAGCCATGGTGAGCAAAGACTACATCTAAGTATAGTTGAGCTAGTTGTGGAGCGGTCACCTCCTTGGTGGTAGGGCGTACATGAATCATTTTGCTGAGCCGGTCCACAAAGACCACAATGGAGTCAAACCCTGAGGTGGTCTTGGGTAATTCACATACGAGATCCATACTCACTTGTTCCCAACGTTGGGTAGGAGTGGGAAGAGGTTGAAGGAGCCCTACAGGAGCTTGATTAGAAGCTTTGTTCTGTTGACAAAGTAGGCAGCTACGCACATAGTCCATCACGTCGTTGCTCATCTTGGGCCAATAGTAATGGCGCTTGACTGCCTCCAAGGTCTTGTCCACTCCGACATGAGCTGCAATGGCCGAATCATGACATTCCGCTAGAATGGTGGTGCGTAATTCTGGGACATTTGGGATCCACAATTGGCCCTCCCGAAAGGTAAGTCCTTTGGTGCTGGTGACACCTTTGGACGATTGCGCTCCTACAATCTGTGGATCAGTTTTTGTAGCAGCTAGAATCTCTTGCCAGAATTCAGGGTTAATCTTAACCTCTCCCGCCAAGTTGTTGGCCATTGGCATGCGGGTGAATGCATCTGCAAGTTGCTTCTTACCTTCCACGTAGGTGATTGTCATGTTGAAGCGTTGTCGCCACTCTGCCCACCAAATTTGGCGACGAGATAGATCCTTCTGCGTCTCGAGGTAGACTAGAGGTTTGTGTTTTGTCTCTACTACAAATGCCTTCTCGCCCAGGTAGTGCATCCAATGCTTGGTTGCTAGAACGATGGCCAGCTCTTCTCGTTCTATGGTGTGGTAGTTGCGCTTTGCCGGTAACAACTTTCGAGAGAAATATGCCATCCGTCATGCCACTCTTGTTGTAGGACTGCTCCTATTGCTATGCCTGATGCATCCGTAGCCAACTTGATTGGACGTTTTGGGTCATACCACTTCAAGATTGGTGCATGTAGCAAGGCGGCCTTCAATTCTTGAAAGGCCAACTCTTGTGCAGTTCCCCATGTCCACTTCTTCTCCTTGCCAAGTAGTGCCGTTAAAGGTTGTGCAACCTTAGAGAAGTCCTTGACAAATCTACGATAGAATCCCGTCAACCCCAAGAAGCTCTTAAGTTGAGTCTGATCTTCTAGGGCACTCCATTTTTGAATGACCTCTATTTTATCTATCAATACTAGAATGCCCTCTGCACTTACTCTATGCCCTAAGTAGTCTACTTCAGACTTGCCAAACTCACACTTTGAGATTTTGGCGTACAATTGATTCTGTCTTAGAATCTGGAGGACCTCTCGTAGATGTTGTTTGTGTTCTGTCATTGTGCTACTATATACTAAGATATCATCCAAGAAGATGATAAAAGACTTATCCAAGTATGGACGAAATATGTCATTCATTAGGCTCATGAAAGTGGCAGGCGCATTGGTGAGGCCAAAAGGCATCACAAGATACTCAAAGTGGCCATACCTGGTTCGAAAGACAGTTTTGTACACATCCTCCTCTACAATTTGGATTTGATTGTAACCGCTCCGCAAGTCCAGTTTGGTGAAGTACCTTGCTCCATGGAGTTGATCAAACAGGTCATCCATGCAAGGTAAGGAGTATTTGTTCTTCACTATTTGCTGATTGAGACCCCGATAGCCAATGCACATGCGCATTGTACCATCCTTCTTCTTCACAAACAAGACAGGGGCCCCATATGGTGATACGCTAGGTTGGATGAACCCTTTCTGTAGCATCTCCTCAATTTGAGTCTTACACTCCTCCAACTCATGAGGTGATAGGCAATATGGGGCCTTACAAGGAGGTGTCTTCCCCGGGAGTGTCTCTATTTTGTGATCTACTCGCCTTTTAGGTGGTAATCCTAAGGGTAGATCATCGGGAAAGACATCTTGAAACTCATCCACCACATCCTTCAATTTCTCAAGAATTTGTCCAGCGAGTTGTGCACTCTGGACTTCTCTTATTAGACCCAGAAAACATCTATCGGTTTTATAGACAATTGTCGTCCCTACAACATATAGAGGCAGTTTTTGCTTGTGTGATTTTTCTTTAACCCCAATGATTGACCATTGGTGGGTTCTCACTACTTTCTTCCTCCAATCCACCATTGGGTTGTACTGCTCCATCCATGGCATGCCTAAAATTGCATCATAACGGGCTAATTGTATCACTCGCCACTCAATTGATTCATGATACTCTCCTATAGAGAGGGTTACCCGTCTAGGTAATGATTCAATCCTTTCTGTTTGCCCATTTGGTAGCTCTACTTCTTCACTTCCATCTCTCTCTAGATCCATTCCCAAGCTTATTGCAACAGAGCGAGACAAGAAATTCTCTGTTGCTCTCGGATCTATTAATACTCTCACTTGATTACCTTCTAGGATTCCATTCACGACAATCAATTGTGAGGTTGCCTTTCGGGATCTTTGCGCATTATTCTTCTTCCTTCCCTTGCTTCTCTGCTTCCTTATTGAGCCAGTAAGGCCACGAGGTACATTTACTGGCGATCTTCATTTTCCGAAGTGGTTTCCACCTCCTCCTCTTCAATGTGCCTCTCCATGTTGTTCAAAGATCGCCTGTACGAAGGCCGAGGGCCTCTAGGGAAACGAGTACGACAATTGGTAGATATGTGCCCAATACGGCTACAATTGTAACAACGGCGTTGTTCTCCTCGAGTCCCTTCTCTTTGTGGGACTCCATCTCTTCGTTCTTCTACCCGTCTCCGCTCTCCTTGAAGTGGCCGTGCTCCTCGATCCCGGAATCGAAGGTTGCCCAATTCCATCGGTACTGGTCCAC
This sequence comes from Lunularia cruciata, assembly GCA_948567375.1. NCBI lineage: Eukaryota > Viridiplantae > Streptophyta > Marchantiopsida > Lunulariales > Lunulariaceae > Lunularia > Lunularia cruciata. The sequence continues at coordinate 12,803,991 of OX419756.1, forward strand.
CCATGTGTGGCATTTCTGCCCGATAATGTTGAGGTGGAACTACTCCTTCACCTCCACCTAATGCTCCAGCTATTCTCTGCACACAAGCAATAGCTTCAAATACCGTACGAGGGTTTTGCACCATGACTTCTTGGCGAATCCGCTCTTTCAACCCTCGTTTGAAATTGTCGAGAGCCTCTGCTGGACTCATGTCGGTAATTGCGACTTGTAGATCCAGAAATGCCTCCACATACTCTTGTACGCTATTCTTTTGTCTCAATCCCCATAGTCGGGTTCGAGCCATCTGCATAGAATCCACCGATTGGAAATTCTTGAGCAATCCTTCTTGCATTGCTGTCCATGTGACCTCCCTTCTCTCTGCCAGCATGGATCATTCCCAAGCATCATACCATGTGAGGGCTTTATCGGTCAAGTACCCACATGCAAACACGCATGCAGCATGCTCTGTGATCTCTGTTGAGAACAATCGAAAATATCAATTCATTCTCAAGATCCAATTCTCCACTACTCCCATCGTACGCTGCCCCTTGTAAGGCTTGATGTTGCAGGTCTTCTTCATCCGGAGTAGCAATGTAGCTTCATCGTTGATAGGGTTCGTAGGCACGGGTGCCTCTCCAAGTACTTCAGTCGCAGGTATTGGGTTTTGAGACGGCTCTTCTTCTTGCATGGCTTGATCGTTCCTGAGGATTTGCACTTGACTTTGCAATGTCTCCATGGTCATCTTAATCTCTCGAAATTCATTCAACATCCCTTGCATTCCTTGCACCAGCTCTTGCAACTACGGATCCATGGTTCCTGCAACACCCAATTGCCAACATCTACTTCAATACAGAGTCAATATAATCACTCTGGAAGGCGCACGAACTATCGGAACTACCATTGGGACCTCAGAAGCTATCACTCGTTGATAATACTCCTCACCAAAATTCCTAACCACAAAATCTCTAAACATCAATTTTGGCCTCACTACATAATGGATTTCTACTTGAGTGTTGAAAGGGAGAGGATTTGGGACATTCATATCCATATTATCATAATAGAATGTAGATCGTCAAATCCCACTCTCTGTCATATATCACCACAGGTAGAATCACCGGGTTTGGTGAGTTCATCACTCTGTCCATGAATTCCGCACCAAAGTGATAAACTAGCGATACTCTCATCTGTTCACGCTGGATGTACATAACCTTGATGTGGAATGGGTTTGAGAATGGAATGCTAGGTGCGGGAAATTGTCCCCCCGGCGCATCCATCCCATCCGCTCTCTAAAGTCCTTCCTAAGTCTAGCAATTACTCTATGTTCTCCACCTCAAATTACTCAGTTTCAGTAGTTCGTGCTATTCCAAGAGGGGTGATCCACTCTCTTGGACTAGAACACTCGCTCTGATACCATTGTAATACTCCGAGGACAAAAGAAGAGAGAAAACACAGGTTGTACACTCAAACATTCGATGCCCCAAGGGAGCACCTTCTCTTTATTATATAGACAAAGAGGATCTCCTCCAAGGAAGCTCCACCATAGGATTAGGGACACAGATATGTGACATGTCAGCAAGCTCCACCCTTGCATTACTTACTTGGATGGGTGACCTGTCTGGTCTAGGTCCTATCTGGTTGGTCAAACAAGCTTTGACCGGAGAGAATCTTTTAGGGAATCTTCCTGTAGGAATCTCAGAATCACATGAGTAAGGTACCATTGGAAAGCTCTCGACGAGAAAAACCAGGGGGGAGTGAAGGCTAGGCTTTCCTCCGTTGGGGGGGGGATTTGTACATTTTCGAGGCCTAATTCATCCGTTTAGGCCTCCGAAATTGCCTTCAAAGATTTCAGGCATATTTCGGTTCCTACTCTATTAGTAGAAGTCCCCTTTTGGTGATACCTCTTTCTGATCTGTTTAGTCCATCATGTGTAACATCCTTCTAGATGTTACCAAACCAATTCTCACCTTTAAATCATATGTCTAGCTATTGGTTCTAAGGTTCTCAAGTCTATTTCGGTTTCTGCCCTTTTAGTAGAAGTACTCTTTTGGTGATACTTCTATCTGATCTATTTTGACCATCATGTATAACATCATTCTAGATGTTACCAAACCGAATTTCACATCTAGATCATATGGCTAACCCTTGGTATTACAGTCTTGAAGTAGACTAGAGGTTTATGGTCTATCTCTACTACAAATGCCTTCTCGCCTAGATAATGTTTCCAATGCTTGGTTGCAAGGACAATAGCCAACTCTTCTTATTCTATGGTGTGATGGTTACACTCTACTGATAACAAATTTCAAGAGAAATATGCAATTGGATGCCATCTGTCATGCCACTCTTGTTGTAAGGTTGCTCTTATTGCTACGCTACTTATTATTATATGCTTGATGCCTTTGTAGCTAACTTGATTGGACGTTTTGGATCATACCACTTCAAGATTGGTGCATATAGTAAGGTGGCTTTCAATTCTTGAAAGGCCAACTCTTGTGCGGTTCTCCACGTCCACTTCTTCCTCTTGCCAAGTAGTGCCATTAAAGGGTGTGCAACATTTGAGAAGTCCTTGACAAATAGACAATAGAATCCCGTCAACCTCAAGAAGATCTTGAGTTCGGATTTGATTGTAATCACTTTGCAAGTCCAGTTTTGTGAAGTGTCTTGCTCCATTGAGTTGATCAAAAAGGTCATCCATGCAAGGTAAGGAGTATTTGTTCTTCATTGTTTGTTGATTGAGACCCCAATAGTCAATGCACATGTGCATTGTACCGTCCTTCTTCTTCACAAACAAGACAAGAGCCCCATATGGTGATACATTAGGTTGGATGAACCCTTTCTATAACATATTCTCAATTTGAGTCTTACACTCCTCCAACTCATGATGTGATAGGCAATATGGGACCTTACAAGGAGGTGTCTTCCCCAAGAGTTTAGGGTTGGGTTTAGGGTTTAGGGTTTAGGGTTCTCAATTTTATGATCTACTCTCCTTGGTGGTAATCCGAAGGGTAGATCATTAGGCAAGAAATCTTCAAAATCATTTACTATATCCTTCAATTTCTTAGGAATTTGTACATCAAGTTTTGCACTCTAGACTTCTCTTATTAGACCTATGAAACATCTATCGGTTTTATAGATAGTAGTTGTCCCTATGACATAAAGAGGCAATTCTTGCTTGTGTGATTTTTCTTCAACCCCAATGATCAACCATTGGTAGGTTCTCACTACTTTCTTCCTCCAATCTACCATAAGGTTGTAATGTTCCATCCATGGTATGCCTAAGATTGCATCATAACGAGCTAATTGTATCACTTGCCACTCAATTGCTTCTTGATATTCTCCTCTAGAGAGTGTTACCCATCTAGGTAATGATTCAATCCTCTTTGTTTTCCTATTAGGTAACTCTACTTCTTTGCTCTCATCTCTCTCTAGATTCATTCCTAATCTTATTGCAACAGAGAGGGACAAGAAATTCTCTATTGCTCCCTGATTATTAATACTCTCACTTGATTGTGTGGCACCCAAATTTTTCATTTTGGACGAGTTTTGAAGAAGAAGTGCCTTGCTGAAACCAAATTGAAACCAAATGGAGAAGAAATGAGAGGAAATTTGTATTTTGATCAAGCCCAAGGAAATTGACTTTCTGTCAGATGAAGACGGACTCAGCCAGGATTGAAAGAGTGCAGACCCAAAGGAGGAATGGAAGTTATAGGTCAAGATTCTTGCAGGGGCTATATCTCAATGTTCACAAGTCCAAATCAAGCGTGCTATATGTTGTTAGAAGCGTCTCGGTCTAGGCTTTTTGTTTGGAGGTCTGTAGAAGAAGTTACAAGTATTTGAAGTTTTGGGAGTAGATGTACATAGTAAGCTAGTGTCTTCAGGTTGATGATGTCTTCGGACTTTGGACTTGTGACTTCAGACTTCAGACATGTGACTTCTGACTTCAGACTTTGGACTTTGGACTTCTAGTTTACACAACTTTGGGTTAGAAGCTTCTTTGCCTCAAGACGAAGATGACTGTATCTGAGATAGTTGGACCTTGGAGTGCAACAAAGATGACTTCAGGAATCTTGCCAGAGGCATTAGAGAGAGTTAGGATAGAGAAAAAATAGATAGTTAGGATACCCATGACTTCAATTTCAGTTTTGATCAAAGATGAAATGAAGGAGAAGTAACAGTAGTGAATAAACCCAAAGTGCAAGCTAAGACTATAAGTGTCTTCAGGTCAGTAACATGAGTGATAAAGGGAAAGTGGGTTACAAATTGAAGGCGTAGATAGTGTACCCATGTTTCAATTACAATTTGTGATGAGGATATAATAGAATTAGCAAAGGAATTGATTGTTATTAGACCCGGTGTTGCAGAAGTAGGAATTCAGGTGTCATCGGACTTATTATTAAAGCCATTAGAGAAGAGTGGGTCAGGAGCTAAAGAGTTAGATAAGTCACTCCTTAGTGCAATTGTAGTTCATAGTGAAGAAGTAGTAGAAGTAGTGCAGGAATTGGTAGAATTAGATATACCCAAAGAAGGAGAAGTACTAGGAAGATCATCGGGTTTGGAAGCCAATGATGAGGTAGACATCGGATCGGTGTAAGTATCAATTTTGAGATAGGAAGAGTTAGATATGAAGCGATGGATTGTCAATTTGGATCTGAAGGTAGGAAGAGATGTTAGGAAGTGGTGCATAAGTAGGAAGAACTACCGTTTGCTTTGATATTTAAGGGGAGCATTTGTAGTACTATGTTGTTCAGTATTCATATTTCTGAAGATAGATAAAGCGAAGTGCTGTTTTTAGTGCTTGTCGCTTGAGCTTAATTTCAATTGTCAATTCTGTGTGTGTGTTTGTGAGTGTGTAGAGAAATTCAAAGTGCAAGTCAGTGTGTCTGTGGATTTTGGATTTTGGATTTTGCAGCCTTGATCTTCATTCTGTGTGTTTGATCCTGAGTGAAGTGCATCGGAGCAATGCCTTGATAGATCTGAGAGGAATTGTAGTGTTGGTAGTATTCTACATTTGTGAGTGCAGCATGAAGTTGATGTGAAGCAATTTTGATCAAGGAAGTTGTGCCTTCAGTGGAGGGGTGGAACACAATTCTAAGGTGAAATTGTTCTTTCAGTGAAGTGCAATCTTTTGGAGAATCTGAATCATCACAATCAAGAGTTTTTTGGATAGAATTTGTTATGTTGTGATTATGTGTGTGTGTATTCGTGACAAGTTGTCAAGATTGTGAGCTTGTTACTCTCTTATGGGTGTAGTTTCTACCTAAGAGATTAAAGAAGAAATCAAGAAGAACTACAAGTTACTGTTTGATTTTGTATTTGACCAATTCTAAATCGTATCTCTGCAGGAACAAACTTTACTTACCCAATTACCGCAAAAATGATATTTTTTGGGTTGTCACAGATTGCCTTCTTGGACTCCATTCATGACAATCAATTGTGAGGTTGCTTTTTGGGACCTTTGTGCATTTGTCTTCTTTCTTCCCTTGCTTTTTTGCTTCCATATTGAGCCAATAATGCCATAAGGTACATTTACTACCAAATCTTCATTTTCCAAAGTGATTTACACCTCCTCCTCTTTAGTGTGTTTCTCCATGTTGTTCAAAGATCGCTTATATGAAGGCTGAGGGCCTCTAAGGAGACAAGCACTACAGTTAGTAGATATGAGGCTGTATAGATATGTGCCCAATACGGACACAATTGTAACAACAATATTTTCTCCTTGCATTCCTTCTCCTTGTGGGACTCCATCTCTCCATTTTTCTACCCGTCCTCACTCTCCTTGAAGCAGTTGTGCTCCTTGGTCTCAAAACCAAAGGTTGTCTAGTTCCATCAGTATTGGTCTACCCAGGTGTGGCGTTCTTGCCGGATAATGTTGAGGTGGAACTACTCCTTCACCTCCACCCTATGCCTTGGCTATTCTTTGCGCACAAGCAATGGCTTCAAATATCGTGTGAGGATTTTTCACCTTGACGTCTTGACAAATCCGCTCCTTCAACCCTTGTTTGAAATTATCAAGAGCCTCTTCTCGACTCATGTTGGTTATTGCAACTTGTAGATCTAGAAATGCTTCCACATAATCTTGTACATTATTCTTTTGTTTCAATCCTCATAGTCAAATCTGTGCCATTTGCACAAAATCCACCGATTAGAAATTCTTCAGCAATCCTTCTTGCATTGCTGTCTACTTGACCTCCCTTCTCTCTACCAATATGGATTGTTCCCAAGCATCATACCATGTGAGGGCTTTATTGGTCAAGTACCCATATGCAAACACAATTGTAACATGCTAAGAGATCTCTATTGAGAACAATCAGAAATATCAATTCATTCTTGAGATCCAATTCTACACTACTCCAATCATACGCTGCTCCTTGTAAGGCTTGATGTTGCAAGTCTTCTTCATCTGGAGTAGCAATGTGGCTTCATCGTTGATCGGGTTTGTAGGCACGGGTGTGTCTCCAAGTACTTCAATCATAGGTACTGGGTTTTGAGATGGCTCTTCTTCTTGCATTGCTTGATCATTCCTTAGGGTCTGCACTTGACTTTGTAATGCCTCCATGGTCATCTTAATCTCTCAAAAATTTTCAACATCCCTTGCATTCCTTGCACCAACTCTTGCAACTACGGATCCATAATTCATGCAACACTCAATTTCTATTGTCTACTTCAATAGAGAGTTAATATGATCACTCTAGAAAGCGTACAAACTATTGGGACTACCATTGAGACCTCAGAAGCTATCACTTGTTGATAATATTCCTCACCAAAACTCCTGACTACAAAATCTCTAAACATCACTGTTGGTCTCACTACATAGCAAATTTCTACTTGAGTGTTGAAAGGGAGAGGATTTGGGACATTCAAATCTATCACAATAAAATGTAGTTTGTCAAATCCCAATCTATCACAAATCACTATAGGCAGAATCAACAGGTTAGGTGAATTCATCACTATGTCTATGAACTCTGCTCCGGAATGGTAAATGAGGTTAACTCTCACTTGATCTCACTAAATGTACATGACCTTGATGTTAAATGGATTTAGAAACAGAAAATGGTGTGAATGAAATTATCCTCCAAGAGCTTCCATCCCATCCTCTTTCTTAAACACTCCTATCCTATCAATTTCTCTACGGGTTTTTGTTCCAAAATTACTCAGTCTCAGTAGCTCATTTTCTTCCAAGAGGGGTGATCCACTCTCTTGGATTGAAACACCTGCTCTGATATCATTGTAATGTTGCAGGGATAGCAAGGAAACATAGATGCACAAACAAAAGTTTTACACTCAATTCCAATGCCCCAAAGGAGCACCTTCTCTTTATTATATAGACAAAGCGGATCTCCTCCAAGGAAGCTCCATCATAGGATTAAACACATAAATAGGTGATGTATCAGCAAGCTCCACCCTTGGATTACTTAATTGGATGGGTGACATGTTGGTCCTAGTCCTATCTGGTTGGTCAAACAAGCTTTGACTGGAGGGAATATTTTTGTAGGAATATTTTTGTAAGAATCTCAGAATCATGTGGGTGAGGTACCATTAGAAAGCTCTCAATGAGAAAAACCAGGGAGGAAGGGAAGACCAACCTTATCTCCATTGGGGGGCGGGGGAATCTACACATTTTTAAGGCCTAATTCATCCGTTTAGGCCTCCAAAATTGCCTTCAAATATTTCAAGCATATTTTGGTTCTTACTCTATGAGTAGAAGTCCACTTTTGGTGATACCTCTTTGTGATCTATTTAGTACATCATGTGTAACATCCTTTCAGATATTACCAAACCAATTTTCACCTTTAAATCATATATCTAGCTATTGGTCTTAAGGTTTTCAAGTCTATTGTGATTTCTACCGTATTTGTAGAAGTATTATTTTGGTGATATTTCTATTTGATCCATTTTGTCCATCATATATAACACCATTCCAAATGTTACCAAACCAAATTTTATATCTAGATCGTATAGCTTGCTCTTGGTATTACACCTGTCCTTCATTAGACTTATCAAGAAGTGCCATCAACTCAATCCACTTAGAAAAGTGCTCCACCATAGCCAAAACATACCAATGATGTTTCATAGTCAACAATAAAGGTCTAGCAAAGTCCAAACTCCAATGGTAACCCAATCTTATAATAGATCATGGATGTAATTGTGGCATAAGATTATTAAATGATGCTCTAACATGGTCACAAACCACACATTTGGCAACAAATTGCTATACATTAGTCTGCATACCACGCCACCAAGAATGACTCTAGAGTAAGCTATGTGTTTGCTTTATTCCAAAATATCCTAGCTCCTCATCAACATGCGATACCAATTGTGGTCTTTGAGATGGAAGTGGTACTACTCGTAATCTTCAATCCTCCCATACACAAAGAAGGTGATTATTGTCCAATCTAAACCGCTTGGCTCATTGAAGAACATTATCTCTCTCATTGGCACAAATTGTACCACCTACAACAATAGTGCAAAATAATCTCTCACTAGGATATCATCATGAATGTCTCATTGACCTGTACCAATATCTCTACCCTCTAGATTTGTGATCTCAACAATTCCTTTTACATATGTTAAGAGAGATATTACCAAGGCCTCAAAATATAAACATAGAAAGATAGAGCATGCCAACTTGGCACCATCTCCTCATCTATCTCACCATGCCAATGTGCTATATTTTAATCCTACTAGTTGGGACACGGGTTTCTACTCAACCCATCTATATCACAATTCACCATTCTAGGTTTATGAATAACCATGAAATCATACTCTTGTAAAATCCAAGCTCATTGTGCAAGCTACCTTGAAAGATTTTCAGACTCAATCAACCACTTTGGCGGTTGATGATTAATGATGAGAGTGAATGGGTTACCAAACAGGTCACATAAAAAATATGCAACTGCCCATACTATTGCCAAGAACTCTCTCTCATATGAACTATAGTTTGCCTTTGCTGAATTGTTGGAGTGACTAGCATATGCCACCACAAACTCCTTCCCCTCATCATATTATTGGATGAACATTGCTTTAAGCGCCAACATACTCCAATCAATATGAACCTAGAATGGTCATCCTCTTATTGATCTCCTAAGAACAAGGGCATATGTCAACCTCTCCTTGAGCTCTATAGAAGCTCTCTCTTGCCTATCTCCCCAACATCATTCTTATGCAAACTTGGTCAGCTTTATCAAGGCCTTGGCAATGGCACTAAATCCTCTAACATATTGGTGATAGAATTTTGTCAACCCAAGGAATTCTTGTACTTTTCTCACATCTATAGCCCAAGGAAGACATGCAATAACCTTCACCTTAGTCTATTGAACACCAAGTCTTCTAGGGTAGATAGTGTGACCCAAATACTCAACTTGCTCATGAAAGAATCTAATTTTACCAAATGTAATTTTAACTTATGAGATCTCAACCTCTTAAACATCTCTAGCAAATATTTCTCATGCTCCTCTACAATAGTGCTATAGATCAAAATGTAATCAATATAGCCCCTAACAAAGTCCAATCCTACTTGGATCCTATCCATGACCCTTTGGAACTTAGCAAGAGTATTCTTTCACTCAAATGGTAAGAACATTCACTAATATAATACATCCTTATTGTGAGGATCAATAGTCCAAAATGTTATTTTGGACTTGTCCTCTACTTTGCTTGGCAACTGATGATATCTTACTTAAAGATCCAAAGTACTAAAGACCTTTGCATGTTTAATTCCATGAAAGATCTCCTCCAATGTAGGCATGGCATACCAATTAGCCATAGTTATCCGTTGATAGGATAGTAATCTACACACATCCACCTATTTGTATAGTTGCCATGCATATCTTTCTTGGTTGGCATCACTATAATTGAAGCATACTCTCCATGTGAAATCTCTACCAAACTAGCCTCAAAAAGATCTTTACTTTGGCTCTAAATCAAACTCTCCCCATATCACTATGACATCAAAAAATTGGCACGTCATTAGTCAAATACCAAGTCCTTTTAGAGAACCCAAATCCATCATACTAAAGGCAAAAAAATTCACATAGCTCCTCAAAAACCTCCAAACTCTTTGCCTTTCTCCTTTTGTATGCTTGGGTCCAATTTTTGGCTCCCAAGTGTCTTTTGTAATTGATGTAGGAGTGGAAGATGCATTGATTAGCTATTACACTGAGCCCTTGGGAGCAATAATGTCATGCCTCCAACCATTAGAGTCCCTAACCTTAGTGTGGAAAACTCTCTCTACTATGGCTGGAAGCTCCATATACCCTCTAGCTCCAGTCCAAGTAGACCAAGGGTGTAACCCAAGTAGACCACACTCAGCTTGATGGATCCCAAGTAGACCAGCCATTGGCTATGTCCCAAGAGTACCATACGTACTTGGTCTATTACCCCCAACATATGCTTGAATCAACTTGATATGCATAGAGCTCACAAGTGTCCAAGTGGTGATGCCTATCAAGCACATCTTACATTGCTTTGCCAAGTCAAGGTTCATAATCCAAGTCAAAAAATTGAGTTCTATAGCTTAACTTAACACATGAGGCTTGGATGCCTTTGACACTACTGTAACAATTATAATATTGGTACAAAAACCTATCCTTGCTCCTTCTCATTGGCATTGTGTTCCACCAACTACTATAACTATGATTCCCAAACAAGTCCAAGACCTCTCTCTAAAAAATCATGGGAGCCTTGAAAACTCATAAGTGTAAGTAAAATAGCTCTAGACTATGCAACAAGGTTCACCATTGCCATAAGTGACTTATTAGTCACTACCACCATCTAAGACTAGCGCCCAACATCCAAAATCATCATCAACAATAAGGTGGTCTATAAGTTCACCATTGCCATAGATGACCTATTAGCCACCACGTCCATCTAAAATTGGGGCCCAAAATCCAAATATCATCAATAGTAAGGTGATCTAGTCATTGAATCCTATCATAATCATGCTATAGAACCTCTTTAGGTAAAAGGTTTGTCCACCAAAGATGAAGATTATGAGCATGTGATCCCACTTTGGCTGCATCAAACAACATAGTAGGTTCCATCCAAGAATAGACCTGATGTGTACTTGCCACCACCCATTTACAAGAATCATCTATCAAAGGACGGTTTCCAAAATGTAGGCTAGAGAAATGGACTAATGAACTTGGAGATGTCATAATATATGTAACATCTCCCAAAATATAGCAAAATGGAGATCTTGTAGACCTTGATCTTGGCTAGCACAATTATTTCCCTAACATTGCCATCTAGAAATCCCCAAATGAATGGAACTATGTCTCTCCAAATCTTACGTCTCCAACAAAGAAATGTATGCTGGTATGATCTTTTGGTAACCCTTGACTATTGATATCAAAAATAACTTGAGATACCAATAGGGCAAGTGTGCCATATGATGTAGAGAATTGCCTAGCAGTCTTATCTCTCTCCACATACAAGTATCTCTATATTTTTATACTTGCTTAAAGTATGGGAGCTAGTCTAATGCTAATCCCACCAAACAACTTCAATACACATACTTCCTCTACTGGATACTACCAAGCAATGAGTGTGGTATCCAAAGGTGATAAGGTAATAGACTTTGGAGGCTCATCCTCACACTAGTCTCTTGGTGATACAAAGGCTCCACCCAAGCTTATTGCACCAATTGATCCACATGTTACTACAATACCTCCTCAAAACTCCACAATAGAACATCCAAGATGGAAGGAACAATCCCACTTGTACTTTAAATCCAAGTGATCTTGCCTAGTATTGGGGTATCTTCTGCATGGGCATTCCTCTCCATTAAGTCACCGGCCAAGTAATAGAACCATTGAAACTAAAACTAATGCCATAGTCCTTGACTATAGTGAGCCAAGACTACCACTACTAAAATAAATTGGTAGACAATATACCCATCCTTCACCCAACTGCCAACCTAGCCTATAGGAAGTTATCTCTTCCCAATAATCAATATTGAAACCCATGGAGTATAACATTGCTCCACCAACTAGCACATCATATGCCTCTACTCCTATCCCAATGGCTTGAGCTCTCACCATAGAGCTATTAGTTGGATGATCTGGCTGAATTTGGATAATGAGCTCTCCACATGAGATATACTATGTAGAACCCCCTAAAGATGCTTGGATCTAAAATGGAAATCTCTTCACATTGATCTTGCATAGCTCAAGACCAGCAACTATAACCTTTCCCAACATAAGGGGTTGCACACCAGATTCTAATAAGATCATCTATGGTATATAGACTTTTCTTAAAGGTCCCATTGAATGGAAAATCCTCCTTTAGACAACTCCAAGTGTGAACCAAGCTCACTCAAAGACATCTCTAGTTGGTAACTATTCCAACCTAACTATTATTGCTTGCCATAAACCATTGGTCATTGAGCAGATCTCATACTCCTCAACCAAGACAACTCCATTGTCAATCATCTTTGTTCAAGAAGTAAGATTAACATCATCCATGCTCTCACAAAGTATGACAACCAACTAGAACACTAGAGTTGGGTCAACTCCCAATATAAATATGTCACTAGTTGAGAACAAAGTGAAGCGCATAATCAATTGAGCTACCCCTGATATCGTGCTAGACTCAATCTATATAGTAGTAGGTGGCTGATTAGTATCTAGTCCATCATGCACTCCATCACCACTTAGCACACTTGCACTAGGACATCTAGGAGCCATGGAAGTTGTCTATAGTGCCTCAAAGAGTGTGAAAGATTGGAAGAGTCTGACCTTTCTACCAACCTCTCTTCTTTGTGGGTCCAATTCCACAGATGCAACTCTAGGCTTTGGAGCACATATTGCACTCTTGATCATTATGGTAGATGCATCTACCTATGTTCCTCCACACATAAAGTCCAAGACATCTCTATCACCAACATAAGAGGTGGAAGTCTCAACATCTAAATCTGATCTCCTCTAAGCTATGGCCATGCTAGCTCATCTTTGCTCCAATTGTTCAATCCAAGTTTCCATAGCTATATTAGAAGCAAGGGCAAGTATTGTGTCCCTACCAAGTGTAGATCCTCTATCACCACCTTTTCCTCCATGACTTGGAGCTCCTCCACTACATGCCATAGTAGCTCTACCACCCCGTAACTCCAAGTGAAGGTGAAAGCATCCATCATTGATGTGACCAAATCTTTTGCAATAGTCATATTTTCTTTGTGTTGGTCGTGATGCACCATAGGTATCATGTCCACTACATTGAGTGCATTGTCTCTTTTGGTGAGGTCCATACATGTCCAACAAGCAATACCACCACTCATTGGCTATTGATCCAAAAATGAAGGCAATGGTCTAGTTGCACTAGGCCCTCTACTCGCTCCGTAAGATCTCGGCTGTTCACTATGCCCTTGGAAGTTAACATGGTGTGGTGCACTCTAGTGCACTTTAGAAGAAGTAACAAGTATGGATGAGATCTCCTTACCAAATCCTAATGTCACTATTCTCTCCTCCACCATGTTGAGCTCAATGTGCTTAGCCAAAATAAAGACCACCACTAAAGTAGGTGAGGTAGCTTATAACAACTTAACATCACGTACTCTACATCATAACTACTTTTTTAGGATTCCATACTAAATTTGACTGAGTCTCAATAACTCCTTGAGTGATCAAGCATCTTATTTGAGTGTATGCCTTGCATAAGCTCTCTGTAACCTTCCATTGGAACTCCTAGAAGCTCCTTAGATTGTCAGTCTATACTCCTTGGTAATTCTGTTTCAAACACTAGAAGAACTCAACCATGGAGTTAAACCCTAGTGCACCACCTCCTATAATGGTACCCTCACTCATATTAATAACATCTCCAACTAGTGCACTTCCATTAGATACACCAACGCTTCTAGAGCTAAAACTCATGGGTATTGCCAATCTATCACTAACCGCCAAGCTTGAAGTAATGCAGATGTAGTTTGGAGACCAATACTATCTCCATAGCTCAATCTCCTCCAAATGATCTCTCTTGAATTCATGATAGGCATCTATTGGTGGAACAACCTTTTCCATGCCATGAAGTGTGTGAACAAAGTCCAGTTCTACATTTGTTGTAGATCACACCAACTATCAAACTCTGGATGAAGTCATCCAACTAAATGGTACCCATTGAACCAAAGTAACATTTGGGACCTTGGAAGCCCCATAAATCTTATCCATGTCCCACAAAAATAGTGTGGATATCCCAAATGCACTCTCAACTAAATCAACTCTTGTATCAAACTCCAAATTAGAGTCAATCTACTCCCTCACTAGGACCTTAGATGCAAGCTGATACTAAGTACCATTCCATGTAAATCCACTATATATTGTAGTGATATCTCCCCTAGAATCCCCAAGAACTCTATTGTTATAATGTAATTCAAAATCACAACTTTAACCACCATAAGTATCCCACAAAGGATCACCACCAAGTGCCAACACCAAGTGCAATCAACTAAACACCACTCATTAATGTAGCTCTAATTGCAACAACTACACTAGGAGGAAAGGCAACCTATAACCTATCATCAAAACATAGATAATCTGATTGGTCATCATTCCAACCTAGTTATTGAGAGCACACCAAAGCACCAACACTCTAAAGTCAAGGCACCTCACACAAACATGGTGCATAAACAAGAAGAAGAGAATGGAGGGGGGTACAATCACAAAAATTCCAAACAAAAACACTCCATCTCATAAATCAATTTCATATTGACTCTACTACCACTTAGCATTTGACCTAATAGGAGTGTCTATCTACTCCTAAGCTACCAAGATCACCAAGGATGGGATCAAATTGCCTCACTTAGCCAAAGCTACATGTATATAACTATTAATCAACCAGTCACTAGGACAACAAGTCAAGGTGGACCAATTGGCTATGGCACCCAAGATCTAAGGTTCAAACTCTACTATGCACAATCTAGAAGGGTGGGCAGATTCACCAAATGATGACAAAAAATTACCAAAAAACTCATCTAAAATAGCTAGCTTCATGCCAACAAGCTGGCTTGTTGGCCCTTCTAGGCTTTGGTAGCCTCCCTAGCCCATAATCTTGTGCCTTGAAGCATCTAAATGCCAAATGAGGTCTTTCTTTTTGCCAATTCAAACCCCTCTCCAAATCTGGCCAACATTCACAAACTTGAGCAGTAGCTATGGCAATTTGGGCAACCTCCAACTTTAGACAATCTTTGCCAATTTGATGCATCTCATCTATAGTTGCCTTATCACCAAATCCTCCGTTGACTACCAACTTGAGCCAAATTGAGAGGATGTGGAACTCCAAACCTCTAATTTGAGGAGATGGGTTCTCAAATCCACCTCCAATTTTGCTCTTTAAGCTCAATTTGCACCAAATAAACCTTGATTTCACCTCCTTGGGCTCAAATTGAACAATTTTTGTCTCAAATTAACTCAATTCTCAAAAATTTGGCCAGCTCTTCTGCACACTACTTGCTCCATGACCAAATTGAATCAACTCAAAGAGGACTTTCACACAAAATCACTCTTAGCTAAATCAAGGACTATGATTGAATGTATCAATGATCCACTAGGCTTGGAGATACCACCAATGCACTTAGTTCATGTACTCTATTTCAGCTTAACTCTCACTTCTTTGATGTTCTTAGTTCATTCTTCCACTTGAATCACACTCAAATCAGATTGTACTCAATCCTTCACTCAACAATCTTCCAAAAATCAGGCACTCTTTATAATCAAGCCACATCCACTCTAGCTAAGAGACTCCAAGTGATGCTCATCAGCCTTTGTCCACCATATCAGGAACTTGAAGGCTCAACATCAAAGAAAGTAAGCTCTGTCGAGTTGCACTTTGAAAGTATGCTTCTCTACTTGACCTAGTTCTCCAATCCTAATGATGCCATTGACAGCACATCAGATGGTGCAAATGGTGCAAGTGATAGTAGGTCCCACCATGTGATCAGTAGTCCTAACATGAAATCTGGTCACCATCAAGTAAGCCATGAGCAACTACCAAAATAACTATGATTGCCAACACAACCACTCCAACGTATGAGCAAACTAGCTTTGGTGCTACAAATGTTGTGACACGTGCAACCTCAACAGACTCCTCATGTAGGGCAGCCCAATCTCTCACTTGCAATCAAAAATATCTAGCAGCCTCCTCTCTATGCCCCGCACATCTCCCTCTTGCATAACAAAGACACTATCAATGGAATAAGAACAATGCTAACTTGTTCAAAATATCACGGTCCAAACCATCAAGTGGTATGTGAAAACCCTATCTAGCCTCATCATGGAGTGTAAGGAGTAGCCTATGGAATAGACATGGACATGGAAAACTAGTCTCCAATAACCCCAAGATACCCGCCTAAGATGTTAACCATTCCCATGACGTGATCAATATCCCTAGAATGGTCTACAAAGGGATAGAGGAAGCATGTGTAATCCTGAGTGTCATTGCAGTTAATGTGGTTGCTTGCCTCACATGAACATCCCAAGTGGTCCAATCATAGTTCTTGTGCATCCTTCCCACATGGGTCTTTATCCCTTGTGAGGTAAAGCGTCGGTGATACACCAGTATGGTGTATCCCGAGCTGCTTAGGCGGCCTCACATAGAGAAGTGTAGCCATGTCTAGCACAAGAATAATGATCATAACACATGATGCTCCTCTCTATATCTCCCCATACAAGCAAAACCACAAACCCTCACATCCCAACTCACATGAGTAAATGCTATCCATGATATCTATCCTTTAGATGGAACTTAAAATTCACAAGTTCTAACATGTCTAACATTAATCTGTATGGTTATTATTTTGATAAGGGGCACTTTTGGAAGTAATCGAGTTTACCTTGACATTCATGGGATTTTGAATAGAAACTTGGTGCAAGATTACTATTACTTGATCAGTTGCTTTGGCACTAAGTGAACCATTGACGAGGTTGCATACATTTTCGTGGAGGTTTACTATGAACATTGTCTCCTTTCAATTGAAACATGTTTGACTCATGCAATCGTACACTTGTTGCAAATTTCAATATCCAATCCTCTAACGCCTCACTCCATCTCAACCAAGATACCATCAACTCTTGTCTCCGTTCGTCTACCCTACACTTGTTGATCTGGTTCATGGTTCCTATGCATGCTTTCTACCCAGGTCAATCGTTCGAGTCTTGCTTGTGATCTTCGATTACATTTGGGTTCTATTTTGCTATAGGCTTTGCTTAACGCTGGTCGATTACATGATGTATAATCGTTATCTATTGCTATTGATCAGAATATATTTATATTCCGTCCTAGCTTCGCCTTGCATTCGATCTGTTAGGTTTTTTATCTCCTCTATGAATTTATTATTCATCTCGATCCGCATATATCATGTTTACATTTCTTCTGCACTTCATATCTGTTAGATTTACTTTTTTCCTCTACGGATTTATTACTCATCTCGATTTAAACATATAGTGTTTAAATTTCTTATGCCTCTGAATTTTCCATCTTCGAACGGGGCTTACGCTCTCATGCCCTCATATCTATGTTTTGTGTTTACAAAGAGAATCTACAGAAAAGTACAATGACCAAGGATGAAAATAAAGGGTCAAAATAGTTATACGCACGTCTAAGTCTTGCTTTGCACATCATCAGAATTGGGAGTTAAAGATCCAAATTAAGATGTACACAAATAACCCCTTGATGTGAGTCATTCAAAGTAATTCAATTCACCAAAATTTAGAAACTACATGTTACAAGGAAGGAAGCAAACTTCATAAAACACAGGAAGGATGAAAAGACCCATCAAGCAGTACAAGGGAGAACCCAAAGAGATAGAATGGGGCTAAGCCCCAAACAAGTTACAAGGGACATGATAGTTTATTTTAGATCGTCTAATGACGATCTGAAAATTGAATGGCCTTCGGGAGGAACATGAGCACATTAAGATCGCCTTCAAAGACGGGCAAAAGCGTACGGCACGGGCAAAATGCACGTCAATCTGCAAGACTGCCTGAGTAGGCAGTCCTAGAGACGTATAGCTCTGCACCGTGGTTATGTCCACGGTATATAATAACCACCAGACCTTCTGTCGGTTGAATTCGTTCTGTATCAATGTGCAGTACCGTGCTATGATCACTAGTCTACAATCCCCGCTCCTCTCCTCATCGAAGGGGCATTTGAGCAATAGTAAGGGATCTCAATGCGGGCTGGTGGGTGCTTGATAGGAGTGAGAATAGAGAATCTAGGTTTTGGAAAGATCCTCTCAAAGCGATAGGGATATTGGACAGTTTTGAGCAATGAACTACTTGCGCTTCAATGCACAAAAGCATGCAGGAGGGACATTGTGCTCCCCAGCCCCCATGCTATTGTGACTTAACCCCATTCTACCATGCTATTGTGATTTAGCCACATTCTACCTTTTACATTCTGGTTTTTGATAGGACTGTTTTAGAGACCCATGTGACAGAGATAGAGCCTAGATCTTTTTCTTTCCATATTTTATTGCGGCAGATGAGAGATAATCTATCCTCACAGGCACGATACTATCTTTTATCTTTTGTTTTACCAAAGTCAGATTGGACTAGAGGTTTGTAGTTATCCTTGATGAAACGACACTATGAGCAAACTTAACATTCTCTTTTAATTGACTCGTCCATTCCTCAAGCTAGTAGATCACGACTTTGCTCTTGTTCCGGCAAGGGTGCACGCTCTTGGATCCTAGCTTGGTCGTGCATTAGAGCATTCCCACTCGCACCAACTACTTTCTCTACAATGAATTTTTTTGCTTAGGTTTGGTCCATCCATTTGCATCTTCATTAGTCACTTGTGAGTGTGGTTCTACACTAGATGCAGCAACAGTCTATGACATAGTGTCCTTTTGGAGGATAGATGATAGCTACCCATGATGCTATTAGGGACATGGTGTTTGCTACGGCACGAGAGAGTGGATACCTGGCTTGGAGGGACTGTTGTATACTTTGTAGACAACAGGTGTCAGGGTAGACTTATACTTGGTCGGAGATGATCAGGTGATAGTAATGGATGTCTTGGTTACGGACCCTATTTGGGATACAGTTCGGAGGGAGTGATTACCCATTCCCTTGGATGGGCGGCGAGTGCAGCAATAGGTCACAAGGTCTCCAAGTCTAGGGGTATGCAGCAAGGTCACCTCTTTGTTCCTCTAGCCTTGGAGTGATATGGAGTGATGGACACGACGTTCAGTATATTTGTTAGGGAGTGCACGAGAGTTTATCATGTTAGGCGCCAAGGATACCGTTCTCACTCTCGTACTTTGTAGCATATTTTAGATAGCATCTGTCCATTGCTCTATGGAGAGTAGTGGCTAGTGCAATCCATAGGAGAGCAATCACCTTAGGTGATGTTTATTCGGTTGCTCCAATTGTTTGGAGACATGATGATTTGTATAACTTGGGTATCTTAGATGCGATGGTGCAGATTTCTCATATAGACTCTATTGGAGCTTAGTTCCGTACCTTTTTTCGCCTATCCCTTGTACGGGCTTGATGGGTCTTCCCATCCTTCATTTTGTCTACGCAGCCTGCTTCTCCCCCTTTTACGTTTTGTCTTTGTTTGTACTTGATCTTGATCCATCCTTCTTGTTATCGAATGCTGTTGCCTTTTTTCATTTGTAGGAGAACTATTATGCTCGGGTTATGAAGTTGAGGGAAATTTGGTTGAGAAAGGTTTCATGTTGGGTGCAAGTGGTCACCCACTAAAGGATGTTATGTGTTGCACCCGTTTATCTATGACGTTCGACAGCGGAGGAAAGTGAATTCGGAATTCATCTTCTATTCAGGTTTTACGGGCCAGGAAGCCCCGCATAAGCGATATTTCCAACAGTATTCGGGGCATTCCGCCGTAATTTCAAATCCTGATTCGGGGTATAGTGGTTAAGTCCAAATGAAGGAGAAGGGCGTTACCAGCTGTTGCATTAATCCTTCATTAAGGGCCCGGGACTAATTTTTTCTATAGTGCAGCGCAGTTCCTGGGTAGTCTCAACTGTGAGCATTCAAAGCATTTTGGAGCCTCGTGATCAGACGACGATATGATGTATTTGTTGCACCAGAGAAACAGAGTCATCTCCTTCCACTTTCGAATAAACTCTCCGCTGTGTTAATAACCCCAACGAATTTAGCATGCTCGATCAACGTAAGACGGTAATGATCAGAAGGTTCGAATTAAACTTTACATGGGATGTCCGTTGTAATGATCGAGGTTCCAATCGTTCCGAACTTGAGATGAGACCTCACGAATTATACATCGTGGGCTGAACAGAACATCGACAACTGAACAACATAATTACTCGTGCGTAATAGATTTAATAGGGCAAAAGACCATACCTCGTGTTACGATGAAGATTTATGAGTTTGCGCCTTTACAGTCCTGCAGCTGTAGGCGAACGCAAGATAGAAGCACTTGTCATCCCTTCACAAAATGTTGTCACCTCCATTTAAATCTATATCGAAGTCCAGGCTTTCTTGTCAGGATTGTTTCGCAACAGGTACTCTCAATATGATCTATCCACCGATACAACTCTGCGATTTCATGCTCTCAACTGAGGAAAGTTGGGCGATTATTTTCCAGCAGCAGGCTAATCTGCACACATGGAGTACATAGAGTGTAGTGCAGGTGGAACCCGTTGTTGTTGATACTTAAAAGGATTACTTAATCTGACCATTCCAGAAATCCTGGGCATATCTGGAATTAATCCCTACAGCAAGATCTCGGGTACGATTTATTTCGAGAAATCGGCACCTCTTCATCTCTTGGCCGACAGATTTTGACTAGAATCTCCGGCTCGCCACAAGAATATCAAACGTCTGCTCGTAGATCTAATTACCGAGGTCAATGCTGCAATCTACGGAGGCCTTCTCAACAATCACGGAAAGAGTGAGATAGGGAATATTATCTCTTTCAGAAACATCGGTTTCACAAAATCCACATGAGAGATATAGTGAAGCGGACTGCAGGAGGCTCTTTCTGAAAATAAACATCGGGCTTAGCCCCATGTTACTTTTTTTTTCTCTCCCTTGTACGGCTTGATGGGGTCTTCCCATCCTTTGTTTTTTCTAAGCGGTCGCCTCTTTCTCAAAATAATGATATTCAAGAGTTCCACACAATCATGCATGCAGAGCTGAAGCCCGGTCGGTGACAGTTTTCCCTGTTGAAGACAATTACACGATCATGACGTTCGCGTTACGCATCACCATAGAAATTATCTTCTTCCAACAGAAAATGAAGTGGCGTAGGAATAGATAACCTTGATCCTACATCGAATGTGCCCTTTCGACGAGGTAGGATCACAGTAGTGCGTTTAAAACAGAGCTTTTTCACATCCCCTAAATATACCGTACTGTCAAGCCTTTTCTTACGGGTATCCATTAAATTCTTTACGGGCAAGTACACGGGGTACTCTAACTTTGTGAAGTGTCTTTGCCCTAAGCGGCCGTAAAATATTTCTGGATCATGAGTTTTGTGACCCGGAGTGTTATAGGGGTTACAGAGTTTACCGTAAAGTCTTAATATTAATGCATAGATTTTAATTAGAGTCATTAACAATAATTTGAGTATGGAGGATAAGTGTCATTTGTTTATGACATGAGTCATTGTTCACCGTACCATTTCCACCAAATTCTCATAGACAGAAGAGAATCGACAGGAGAAGGGAGGGGAGAATTTATATTGCGTTCTCATAAGAAAATCGGAGAGCATTCTGAAAAGACAATCAGACAAAGAACCGAAACGAGAGTGGCAAAGAGCAACGAAACTAGGGTGAAGGGTGGGAAGAGCTTGTACAAGAGAGAGATGAAAAAGGTAAAATGGGGCTAAACCTCAATAGAGTCTACACAAGAAAGTTGCCCCATTGCACCTAAGATATCTGAGTTATGCAAGTCGTGTGGTCTACAAGCAACTGGAGCATCCGATGAATGCTCTCCTCTGGATTGCACCAACCATTGCCCTATGTAGAGCAATGGACACACATTATCTAAAATATACTACAAAATATGAGAGTGAGAGTGGTACCCCTGGCGCCTAACATGATAAGTTCTTGTGCACTCCATGACGAATGTGTCCATTGCTCCATATAACTCCAAGGCTAGAGGAACAAAGAGGTGACCTTGCTGCATGCCCTTATACTTGGACACCTTGCAACCTATTGCTGCACTCGCTGCCCATCCAAGGGGATAGGTAATTACTTCCTTCAAAACTATATCTCTTGTAGGGTATGTAACCATGACATCCGCTATTGTCACCTGATCATCTCAAACCAAGTATAAGTCTGCCCTAACACATGTTGTCTACAAAGCATACAAATGCTCCCTCCAAGCCAAGTATCCACTCTCTCATGCCATAGCAAACACTATGTCCCTAATAGCATCATAGGTAGCTATCCTTTGTCCTCCAAAAGGACACCATGTCATATGGACCACTATTGCATCTAGTGTAAAACCACACTCACAAGTGAGTAATGAAGATGTAGATGGGTGGACCAAACCTAGGCAAAACCTCATCGTTGTAGAGAAAGTAGCCAATGCAAGTTGGAATGCCCCAATGCACAATCAAGCTAGGATCCACAAGCCTGCACCCTTGTCGAGCAAGAGTGAAGACGTGCTCTAGTAGCCTGAGGAATAGACGAATCAATTAAGAGAAAATGTAGCATATGGTTACATTGTCGCTCTATCAAGAGGTGTAAAATAGGAAAGAAAGAAGGGAGAGGAGAAGAGATTGTTTGGAAGGAGAAAGGACAAGATGGGACATAGAGAAAGGAAGAGATTGGATGGACAGAAGGGAAGAGAAGGGAGAATATATTAGAAACCTTAGCTAGACTTCAACAAAATCTCATGAGCCAAGTAATCCCCTTCAAAACTTCCCACCTTCAAGTGAAACCATAGAAAAAACTAGCAATCCCCTTCAATTCATTTCAAGGGCAAGTCAATTTTTAGTTAAGGATGCTTGAATTGCTCAAATTGAAGCTTTGCTCAAATTTTAAATTTCACAAAACAAAACTTTTATATAAATTTTGATGATGTTATAACTTTATAACAATGAGTTACAAAACCTCCCTACAATCTCTCTAATCTAGTGGATGCACTCAGGCATAATTTCTCTAGAGTCAAAACCATATGGGAATTTACATAACTATAATCTTCAAGCTTCAGTTTTTACATATTGATCCAATTCAATTAATCAGTTCAATCCAATTCTAGGAGGCGAGGATGTGAGAACTATAGAAGTTACTTGTGAGAGAAAGAACAAGTTAATTCATAGAAAATACACAACCAACATGGCAAATATCACACATTATCATGGACCTTATTTCCAACTACCAAAAGACCAGAATCCTTGTTGAATAAACCTGGGTCTGTTTGGATATAATAGCTAATTTGGTCTGACTCAACACTCATTATTCAAAAAAATAATTTAAAAAGAGCTAGAATATCCATAGTTCACAATTTTATTATATTGAAGTATACTCAAAGAATTTACAAAACATATTACTTTTCATAACTATATGAAAACTATTGTGAATTTCCATAGATCTTAAATATCTTAAACTCCCTTCCTAACTATCATGCATTGAAAAATATTTTTTCTTCATTTTGAAAAACTTGAAATCTTGATCTCTTAATCAATTCAACAAGCTGAAAAACCTGAACCCCAAAGCCTTTTCTCAAATCCTTAATCTGCAATCCACTCTCTCCATCTCCAATCTGTTTCCAATCTCCACTCTCATGCACTTTTGTCTCAATTTGAAATCCAATTATTGAGAATCACCGACCAGCATAATCAAAGTTTGCTAATGTACTCAGTCCATTATCTTCATCATCCCTAATCCGGAAGCTTGATCACCATAATCAGAACCTCATTCATTGTCCAAATTTCACAATACTTCAACAATTGTAGTGTCAAATAAATTTGTCCACAACTACATTGCTTGATATCACCCACCTTCTTAAGTTGCACTCCTAGAGAAAAATAAAGAATCATTAATGACCCTGCAATGTAAAAATCATGCCACTTTAAAGAAAGAACTTCAAAAATCCAACACAAGTAGACAAGCCACACCACTTAAAAATCAAGAACCACTAATCCTTCACAAGTAGCCATATATACACCATGTGACATGCAAGTAGGCACA
The DNA here is from genome assembly GCA_948567375.1 of Lunularia cruciata. Classification (NCBI taxonomy): domain Eukaryota; kingdom Viridiplantae; phylum Streptophyta; class Marchantiopsida; order Lunulariales; family Lunulariaceae; genus Lunularia; species Lunularia cruciata. The sequence goes on from OX419756.1 coordinate 12,828,082, forward strand.
TAAAAAATTCCAATTAATATGCAAGTGGACGCATGAATGGAAACTAATAAGTAGGGAAAATCCAAGTACAAGAAACTAGTATGGGAATTTAAAGTACAAGAAACAATGAAATTCAAATGATTGTAACTCCTTCTCTAGATCCCATTTTGCCACAATATTGATGTTTATGGAAAGCTCTTAAGAAGGTGTTTCAAGATGAAGCATACTCCATTCGTATCACTATTTTACAAAAAAATAAACCTCAATATGAACTGCAAGAATTCAACCATGTGAAATCAAATTTGGGAAATAGAGAAAATCAAATGGTTGTAAATTCTTCTTTAAATATTTGCATGCCATGATCTTGGTGTCTACAAAAAGCTCTTGACAAGGCACTTCCAATGAGATGAAGCATGCCTTGTTTGGACCTATATCCATAGAGAATTCAGCCATAACATGAACTGCATGAATTCAACTACAAGAATCAAGTGTGGAAAATTGAGTACCAGAAACATGGAAAATCAAATAATCATAACTTCTTTGCAAACCCTCTATTTGCCATAATCTTAGTGTTGATGGAAAGCTCTTGAGAAGGCACTTTTAATAAGATTAAGCAAACCCCATTTGGACTAGTATCCATATAGGAATCAGCCCCAATGGGAACTACAAGAATTCAACTATGTGAATTCCAAGTACAAGAATCATGAAATAGGAATAAAACTCAAGAAACATAGAATATCAAATGGTCCTACTTCTTCTCTAGATCTCTATTTGCCACAACCTTGGTATCTACAAAAAGCTCTTTAGAAGGCATTTCCAACAAGATGAAGCACACCTTGTTTGGAGTATCCAAGGGGAAGTCAGTCCCAATGCAAACTACTCCTACCCTTAGTTAGTAGATCAACTCATAGATAAGCCCATATGAGTTAAATTTAACATAATATGCATTATAAAACATCAATAAATTATATTGAATATTTTCAATGAGTAAGTAATCCACTTCACAACATGCATTCCCTCTTGACTTACACATTGCTAAGATGTGCAAAAAAAAATCAAGTCAAACTGTACTGCATCACTCATGTTCTTCATCAAATTGATCTCTGGTAGCCTTTCAATTACCTAGTGCATAGCCCTTTATGTTAGGGAAGGCTATACTTATTGGTCTTGGCTACAAAAGACCAATTTGAAGTGGTATCCATTTCAGATCCAAATATCTCTAGGGGTGGTTCTACATATCCCATCACATATGGGAAGCTCTATTGTTAAATTGAGCCTAATCACTTGACTAATAGCTCTATGGTAAGAACTTAGGCCATTGCAATAATACTAAAGTCATTTGATGTGCTAGTTGGTAGAGTAGTGTTATATCCCATGGGGTTTAATATTGACAACTATGAGGAGAAAACTTCATATAGGCCAAGTTGGAAGTTAGGTGAGATATGTATGTTACCTACCAATGTGCTTTAGTAGTGGTAGTCTTGGCTCACTACAATCAGGGACTATGGTATCAATTTCAACTTTCAATGGTTTTGTTACTTGACTTGGTGACTTCTTGGAAGAGAACACTCATGTACCCTAGTACTAGTGAACATCACTCAAAATTGAAGTACAAGTGAGGTTGTTCTATCAACCTTGGATGTTCCATTGTGGAGTTTTGAGGAAGCATTATAACAATATACAAATCAATTGGTACAACAGACTTGGAGTAGAGTCTTTGTACTACTAGGAGACCAATTTGTGGATGAGCCTCCAGAGTCTACTATCTTGTTACATTTTGATACCATACATATTACTTGGTAGTATCCACTAAAGAAAGTATGCCTATTGGACTTTTTTGGGTGAATTAACACTAGACTAATTGTGGTACTACAAGTAGGTATATGGGTCAAAGTTACTTGTATGTGGAGAGAGATGAGATTGCTAAGCAAGTCTCTTTACATCATGTGGTAGCACACTTATCTTGTATGCCTATCAAATATGCTTATCTATGTAGCCTATCAAATATCTTGAGTTATTATTGATATTAACAGTCAAGGGTTACCAAAAGACCATACCAATAGATACTTCCTTGTTGGGATGTAAGATCTAAAGATATACTTGTGCTGGCCAAGGTCAAGGTTTTTAAGATCCTTGTTTTGGTGTGATTTGGGAGAATTTATATATCCTTCAACATCTCCAAGTTCATCAAGTTATTTATCCAACTTACATTTTGGAAAATATCCCTTTGATAGGTGATTTCATACACATGTAATGGTGATGTGGTGCCTACATTTTTTGTTTTTTTTTTAAGTTTTAAAGAAGAAGTTCATTGGTTAAGCCAAAGGAGGGCTACATGGGGAAGAAATGTGAAGAATCAAGTGTTTGGCATAAACCCAAAGTTGACCTCAGGTCAAGTCTAAAGGACCCAAGTTGGACAAGATAAAATACAAAGACAAGGACTTTGTATTGGGTACCGTGACCTGATTCAAAGACCCTATAACAAACTTCTTTGGGTTTTGCCAATGAACAAAGCACACAAGAAGAAAGTGACTACCTCAGGCCCAAGATATTCTTGAAAGTGATAGGAAACAACTTTGAAGAATCAGTGAGTGGCGTGGAGCAATGACTGAAGAATGACCAATCAGCAAAGGACTATAAAATCAAGATTTCCATGAGGAAGCACTACAATGTGCAGACGTTATCTTATTCCTATTCAGAGTCGACCCAAAGCAATGAGAATTTTGAATGCGCAAGAGGGGTGGGTTAGAATCTTGAGTACATCTTTCACAAGAAGAGAGTGAGGAAGCACACAATGGCCACAAAAGTGAGTAGGTAGAGTGATGCAAGGGGTCTTGCAATGCATAGATTGGATGTAGTGGCAAGGATTGAGGTCTTATCAAGACCTTACATCACTCTTTTGGCCTAGAACTAGAATTTTAGCTTTCCAAGTTTCATGGCAGAGATTGCCGCAAGTGATTGCAAGGATGGGCCAAAGCACAAAGAGAAGAGAGGGAATCCAACTTGATGGATTGAGTCGGATTGGAGATTAGTCATGGGTAGAGAAGCAAGAGAGGGAGGGGGTACCACCTTGGAAGTGTGATGCATCAGAAGAAACTGCCAAGGTTAGGAATTCCTTTAATCAACCGCCCACAAAGAACAGGTATAAGGTGGATAGTTATAGAGACGCAATGCAGATAGTGATTGTGAGTGCAAAGATGGCTATGTTCAAGCCATAGCAAACCACCTATGTCATGATGCATCATATAGTCTTCTTTCATCAGATGTTTGCAAGAGAAGTGGTGGATTGGGCAAAGTGTCTGCACCAGTGGGTGTGGCATATGATTACGGGTTGGAGAATGGATATACAACCACATCACTTTATACCCTTTGCAACTCACTTCTATGTTGGGCTGAATCTGCTGACTTCAAAGAAGAGTAGTCAAATGCAGTCTATGAGCCGGCCTGTCTCTCACTCAAGATGAACCACTGATGGCTATTACGGTAGCGCACCATGGACTAAGAAGGCAAGGAACCCCAACTCCATCATACTCCTCCAAGGCTAACACTCCAAGACTCAATACATTGCTCACTAGAGAACTCAATGAGAGAGAGATAGTTGCAAATGAAAGGATGATGAGTACCTCCTCACCCCTTGTTTTTATACTTGTGAAATAGTTACGTACCAAAGTTACTAATTACCATAGTAACTCAAGTTACTAGACTAAAAGTCAAGTAAAGTCAAAAAGTAGAAAGGAATATCCATTCACATGGGCATATTCCACAAAGCATGTGATCTTATCTTCATCCAACCACTAAGTCAAGTATTCCTTCACATGGGCTATCCTTGGACTATAGAAGAATCCAAAACAAAAAGACTTGCAGGCCCAAGAGTTCTCAACTCTTTCCTCAAAGCCAAACACCTAGGAATAATACCAAGTCAACACACTAGAATCCAAAATAGTGGTGCTCATCTTTTCCACTTCCTCTAAAGTAAGGTCCCCTCTATCTTAACTATGACTAAATTTAGCTGATCATGACTAATGTAGAACCATCCTTTATCTCTATATAAATAAATATCTCTCAAGTACTTGTAATACCAAGCTAAATATCACAATACCACACACATGCACAAATGGGTGTTACTGGTCTCACTTTCATCCAGATTTGCACAAAAAGGCAGATACAAATGAACAATATTACATAAAGCGGGTTCACAAAGGAGATGAGTATTACATGAAGAGTGGGAAGGAAAGGATCATGGTAGTGGAAATCCCCAAGCCAAGAAAGACAAGTAGGCCCAAAGGACATGGCGTCAATATAGATGCAAAAGGTCCAAAAGCCTAATCCAAAGTCAATGTTGATAAAAGTGAAGAAGCGGATGCCAAAGGAGAAATCAAGAGGAGAAACCAAGTCAAAGGGAGAAGCCTGGAAAGGAGTGGAAGAATTCACACAATGGAGTGAGGAATCAAGCAGTGGTAGTGACGGAGAAGCTTAAGTTCAACAAACAAGAGGAAGAGTTGTGGAATCTGCGAAGACAAGTCCTGAGGTGTCAACAGTCAAGCAAGGGCGTGAGAAGGAAGAAGAAGGTGTCTTGGTGTGTCCAAGAGGTTCTAGGGGGAAGAGAAGTGCTCAAATAGTTGATGTGTACCAAGTTAGGTTACCACCAAGGTGGAGGAGAGCTTGGATGAAGAAACTTTGAAGATACAAAGATCGTATCTTTGGGGTAAGGCACTAGTGGAGGAGTTACCCACCAAGGGTGAAGATGTAGAGCCAATGACAGGTAGTATGATGGAGTGGAGTATCTATCAAAGGTGGTATGTCTCTTATTGGTGTTTTTGCATCAAAAGAAAGCAGAGATGGTGAGTGCTAACTTGGATGTGAAGGATGAGTTAGCAGTCATGACAAAGTGGAGTATAGAGACCTCATTGTTGAGAAGTATGCTAACGTGAGTAGAAATGGAAGCTGAAGAAGTTCAGGTGGAGGAAATTTTGTGGGGTAAACACTCAAAAGCAATGAGGGAGGATTTGGTGTAGTGTAGGGAGGAAATGAAGGAGAAGACAATATTGGTTGAAGTGTTGAAGGGTGAAATTGTTGATGCACCAGTGGAGATGGTACATTCAAAGGCGAGTGTATTAGTGATGGGGTGGGAGTTGGAGAGTATAAGGAAGAAAGCGGCCAATAAAGATCAAGCCTGGTAGCAGGAGTTAATAGAGCATAGTCAAGAGGAAGAACAATTGCAAGGATTGTTGAGAGTAGCGGAAGATCAACTCATGTTGAATCAATAAGAGAAGGAAGCAATGAAGGCTGAGTTTGAGGACAAGTTGACAATGTATCACAACGAGCTGGAAGAGGAGAGAAAGAAAGAGAAGGTAGAGCCAATTGCGGAATTGGATGCAGTGGGAGTAGTGGTAAACAAGATAAAGGTGTTGCTTAGCACAAAGGTTCAAGTGAAGTTAGAAGAAGCTAGACTGCACAAGTTGAAGTTGTTGGTGCAAGAGACGAGGAAGAGAAAAGCAAAGGACACAGAGTTGAATAATCAGTTGATTCATCTATTAGATCATGTAGATAGGAAGATGTTAGAGGTAGGGAACAATGTTTATCTTTGATTAGATCTTGTCAGAACAAACTTGGATAGACTTTGTAGTGAGGGAAGATTAGAAAGGAAGTACAAAGTAGCAAAAGTAGGAGTGCAGGTGTCTTTGGATTGATTATTTGAGATGTAAGATAAGAATGGGTCAAAAGAAAATGATGTAGGACAAGTAGAGAGGAGTGCAATTGTAGTTTTTTGTGAAGAGATAGTAGAACTTGTGGAGGAGGTAGCAAAATTATTTAGACTTGAAGAAGGAGAAATGCTTGAAAGAACATTGCCTTTAGAAGCCAAAGTTGAGGTTGACATCGGATCGGATTAGAAACAAATTTGAGATATGAAGAGGCAAATATGAAGAGGTGCATTGTCCTTTTAGATCTGCAAGTTGGTAAATTTATTGTAGAACGGTATAGTTGTTAGTAATTGTTGATTGCTCTACTCCTTAAAGGAGGCATTCACAGTGTGTTGTTATTAAGTGTTCATTATTTCTAAGAATAGATAAAGCAAAGTGCTGATTCTAGTGCTCATCGCTTGAGCTTAATTCCAAGTATCAATCTTGTGATTGTGTTTGTGAGTGTTTGGAGAATTTGAAAGTGCAAGTCAGTGTGCTGGTTGGATGTTAGATTCCATAGTCTTGATCTTCATTTTGTGTGTTTGATCTTGAGTGAAGTGAAATCAAAGAAATGCCTTGATAGATCTAAGAGGAATTGTAGTGTTTGTAGTATTTTGCACTTGTGAGTGCAATGCTAAGTCGATGTGAAGTAATTTTGATCAAGGAAGTTGTGCGTTCATTGGAGGGGTGGAACACAATTCTGCGGCAAAGTCATTTTTCAATGAAGTAGCCATTTTGAGGAAAGACTAAATCATCAAATTTGTTTGCAAAGAATTGAAAGATTTTTTATTATGGGTGGAAAATTGTTGTGACAAGACTATGAGTCAGTGCTCATTACTCTCTTTTGGGTGTGGTTTCTACCTAAAAGATTAAAGAAGAACTCAAGAAGAATTACATTTTTACTATTTGACTTTGTATTTGAACATTTCTGACTAGTATCTATGTTGGAACAAACTTTACTTACCTGATTATTGCAAAGTGATATTTGTTGGGTTGTCACATGATTTTGGCACCGCTACCAGGGAGATACATCTCAAAAGTGGAAGAATATGAAGCCAAATTTGAAATTGGGTTTTTAACCAATATGAATGCTTGCATCAAGAGAACAATGAGAATAGTTCAAAGACAAAGACAAACTTTGTATTGTGAAGAAGAAGAATGCCATAAGGGCCATATTAAATTTGACAAAAGCCAAATGGGAGGCATTGGATTTGCAACTTTTTCACAAAGTCCAAGAATCCTTGCGAGAACTTGAGCAAAAGAAGTGTGAAGTCACGTGGAAAGGGTACTGTATGTCTCCAACTTCCAAGAAGAAGAAAGAAACCAACGGGGAAAAATACTAATTACAACCTAATATACCAACTTCTTCTAAAGTTGTCAATGAATTCAAGTTTATAAAAACATTTATTTGTGAAAAGACAACACAACTTTTAATGGAAGAAGAGTGTCAACATCTCTTATAAATGGTACCTTGGTTGGCCCGGAGGAACTTTTAAGAGAACTTTGAAAGTGTTGAACTTATTACTCTGTTTCCAATCAAAGTCAACATTATCAAACAAGAAGAATCCGTCGACAAAGATCCCACTTTGAACTTGACTAATTGGAACCCCTAGGCTCTCAACACGGTGTCAATATTAGTCAATTCATCAAGTCGATCAAGTTCAACCTTAACACAGCCAATTCCTTAAAGCCAAAGAATGACTTTGTTACTTGTCATCCGGCATGCTTACTAGAAGTATAAGGGGACTAAACAAGAAAAAGACCATGATGAATTCATTGAAGAATTTGAAGTCATTTCCTTTGTCAACAAGGAACATGACTCTATGGATTGTTTGTGCATTTTTCCAAGTCTACTCCAAAAGAAAGCCTGGAGCTGGTATTGTAATCCACGTTACCCAAAAGGGGTTCACACCAGCCAACTGGTCAGACTTGCAAAATGGCTTCCTAGAACAATTCCGAGAAGTTGATTATGATACTAGTGTCTTTGCGGCACTCAATAATTTGGATAGAGGGAAGAAGGAGAAGTTGAGAGACTACTCTGAGCGGTTTATGGCCCTTTTGAACTGTGTCCCAAAGCAATCTAGTGTGGTAGGTTACTCTGATGCCCAAGCCATTACCTGATTTCTTGGAGGAATTTCACCAAAGATTTGTATCTTTGCTAGGGAGAGGAATGTAACTTCCCTAGTTAAGGTCCTTAAACATGTCACCAAATACAAGGAAGCTCAGTCTCACTCTTCTAGTAACCAAAGAAATCTGGAGAAGAAAAGCAAGAAGCCTAGAAGAAGAGCTTCTAACAATACATCCCATTCTTTGGAAGAATCCTCCATAGCGTCAAGTTCTTCTTTGGAATCCAAAGAAGATTCAAAGCCAAGAAGAATCCAAAGATGCGGAGGAAACAAGCCATTGACACCTCCAACAAAGAATGTAAATAAGGCTGGTAATTAGTTGGAGATTCTTATCAAAGAGTTTGTGGATTTCAAGATCCAAATGATTGGAGCTAAGGACCAAAGAAAGACTCCTTCATTTGGTAGACCAAATGTATGGTGCACTACGTGTGGCAAATCCAGCCATGCTAATACAAAGTTTCTGACCCGCACTACATTTCTAATGCAAAAAATTGATTGGGTTCCAGGTTGGGACCAGAGTGAGGAAGACAAGGCAGTGTACCAAACCCAAGAGGTACAACCTTAGGCAAGCACATAGTATCAAGGTCCGAGGTATGGACCAAGGGAGAACAACAACAATGCTCCCTCACAAAGACCACCAATGGGCGGCCAAAATATGCCTCAAAATTTTGCATTGGATGCCTTTTATAATTGTGGCTCAATGGGACATTGGTCTCCAAATTGTCCGGAGCCAAGATGACAAATTAGGTATGTTCTCTTACATGGAAATTGTAAAAGATAGGGTCATACAAAAAACCAGTGCTTGTAACCGCCAAACTCAAAGCCGCCTACAAAATATGTACAGACCTCAATTGAGCATGCTACGCTCCAATCAAAAGGAGATACAAATGTAAATTGTATAATAGTTGAGGAGGAGAGACCTCAAGAAGGGAGTCTGACTTCTGAAGGTGAATGGCCAGACCTCAAAATTTTGAAGGTTGAGACTTGCCCGAGTAAGAAGAAGCATGATCCTAAAGAATCAAGTACTACCTCTTTGTCTTACCAAAAGGCAAAGAGACTACACCTAAAAGCTATTCCTTTTGCCAAGGAGGAAAATATTCTAGCAAAAGCTAAAGCTAAAGCTTTGCAGAAAGAAATCAACGAAGCAGTACACAAAATTCAGGAAATGAGTTTGGAGGAGGATACAAAGACAAAGCCTCTTATTTTTCCGGTGGACATCAGATCCAAAGTGAAGAATCTGATCCAAGCCAAGGTGGGCAAACCCAAAGAACCTTGGGTTAAGACCACCAATACTTTGATCACCATCTTGAAGCGCCCCAAAGTCCAACTTGAACGAAGAGAGACTTTGAACCCAAAGACAAAGGCAAAGAAGGTGAAGTTGGGAGGAGTACCCAAATACAATATTGTGGCGGATTTAGTGTCTATGAATGCAAATGTCACATTCAAGCAATTGTAGGAGGACAGCAAGATGCACAAGAAGCAGTTGAGTTCAGCCCTCAAGAAAGTAAGGGCAATGACCAAGAAAGACTTACCTGCCATCTATCGTATTGAACAACAAGATTTGGGATCTCTCAAAGTACATGCGGAGATCACAAGTTGCATAATCACATCCATACCATTGATTTGGGGTGGTCAAGTGTGAATGTCATGACAAAAGACACAACACATCGATTGGTGTATACTACATTTGAGCCAATGCCCTAAATTTTGAAATTTGCGGATCAAACTAGGAGATGGCCTTTGGGTATGATGTCAAATATTACTATGATCATTGGAGGGGTTCTCTTCAAATAAAACTACATTGTGGTGCAAGAAATAGCTAAAATTGGTTACTCGTTGTTAATTGGTAGACCTTGGTTGTACAACGGTCAAGTTACTATGAATTGGCATCAATAAAAGTTAAGGTTCAAGGACATCTTGTCCAAAGACCAAAAGCTGGTAATGGTGGGTTGGACAAAGGTTCCCTACCTTGGGGAAACAACTTTGTCAGAAGATGAAGATGAATCCAAAGATTTATTGTGTTTGTCTTCAAATGACTCAAAAGACAAAGTCCAAGTCAATTACTTGGAATGCTATGAGGTGGATGTAGAAGATGAAGATATAGATGACATCACCTTAGGTGAACACAATTTGGAGGAAGGGGATTTGACTGCAATGTGACTTGGGTTAAGCTGAGTCAGTCACGTTGAAGGAGTCATTGACCCTGATGACTGTCAAGATGTCATCTTGACTGAAGGAAATTTTTTGAGGATTTCAAAGACAAACACTTTGGAGGAGTGGGCAGGATACATTTCTCTGTTTATAGAGTACCAGGATGTATTCACCTGGTCTATTGATCATATGTCAAGTATTCTATGCCAATTTGGAGAACACCGGATCTAATTGAAGATGCAATTTTGGTTTAGCATAGACAATACCGCCTGAACCCAAAGTACTTACTTTTAGTGAAAGATGAAATTGTCAAGTACTTAGGGGCCAGAATAATCTTTACCATCTTAGGCAATGAGTGGGTTTTGCCCATTGTTATTGTCCCAAGAAGAAGACTGGGAAGATTTGATTGTGCCAAGATTTTGCAAGTTGAATACAATCATGAGGAAGGATCATCATCCCATGCCTTTCACCAATACATTTTTGGATCAAGTAAATGGTCATCCTTGTCATAGTTTTCTTGATGGGTTTTCAAGCTATAATCAAGTATCCATCCAAGAAGAAGACAAGGACAAAACTACATTCACTATTGATTGGAGCACTTTTGCTTACAATCAAATGCCCTTTGGGTTGTGTAATGCTCTCGCTACTTTCCAGCGGATGATGAATGCAATCTTCAAAGGTTTTTTGTGCAAATTTGTGGAAGTCTTCATTGATGATTTTTTTGTGTTTGGGCAAAGGGAAGTACACTTGGATTACCTTTGCCAGACTTTTGAAAGGTGTTGCTTTGCCGGCTTGTCATTACACCCAAAGAAATGTTTCTTTGCAATGAAGGAGGGTATTCTTCTATGGCATTGGGTGTCAAGCCAAGGTAATGAAGTCAATGTCAAGAAGGTGAAAATCATCTCAACTTTGAAATCCCCTAAAAAAATTTGGGAGTTGGGAGCCTTCTTGGGACATGTCAAATATTACAGACACTTTGTGTCAAATTACATGGGGCTTGTTGCACCCTTAACAGAGCTTTTGAAAAAGTCCAAAGACTATTTGTGGGAAGCAGAACAAGAAGAAGCTTTCCACTTATTGAGGAAGAAACTGGTTGAAGCACCAATTATGAGGGCCCCAAATTGGCATGCCCCTTTTCATGTGTATATTGACACTTTGTCCATGGCAATCGGAGTCATCTTAAGTCAGAAGGACAAGAAGAAGAAGGACTACCTGATTTATTATGTCAGCCAATAGTTTTTTTTCAGTTTATTATGTCAATCAATAGTTTCAGAAAAGAATTATTTGATGACTGAAAGAGAAGCACTCAAAATGGTATATGCTTGCAAGAAGTTTCACCACTATCTGTTCGGATACGAGTTTGTCTTCTATGTAGACCATTATGCTCTGCAACATTTGGTCAAGAAGGCGGATTTGTCTAGGCAAATTGGAAGATGGATCTTGTTGTTACAAGAGTTCACATACACGGTATAAGTAAGGATGGGAGCTTTGCATTTGAATGCGGACTTCCTATCCAGGTTGGAAACTCAAGACTAGGACTTGCAAGTAGATGATTGGTTTCTTGATGAAGAGTTATACCATTTAATGGCAATGTGAAGTACTAGGTATGCGGCAGAATATCATTATTTGCATACTTGCCACTATCTTAAGGGGTTGGACCCAAAGCAGAGGGCAGTCTTCCTATGGAAGATGAGACCATACCAGCTAAAACACAACAATTTTATTTAATATAGGTGAAGATGAAGTACTTCAAAGATGCTTAGAGGCATAAGAAGCTGGAGGAGTAATTGAGTTCTTACACTCTAAAGCATCAAGAGGACACTATGCCCTAAAAATTATTGTAAAGAAGATTCTTCCATTAAGGTTTTGGTGGCCTATGATGTATAAGGATACTCATGCCTACATACAAAGTTGTGATGCTTATCAACAAACAAGAAAGCCGACACCTAATTCCCATGGCCTTTGAGACCAATTTTGCCCTTGGCTCCATTTGAGAATGGGGTATTGATTTTGTGGGTCCAATTGAATTGGTGAGCTGATTCACAAGGAAGAGATACATCTTGGTGTGCATTGGTTATGCTACCAAGATGGTGGAAGTTGAGGCAACTTGGAGAGATGATGCGGAAAAATTTGCAGAATTTTTCTTCCAAAACATCATTTCACATTATGGATGTCCTTTGGAATTAGTCAGTGATTGGGGAACCCAGTTTTTGAACTCCATGGTGGAAGTGCTAACCAAGTACTTCTAAATTAAACATCGAAAGACAACTCCTTGTAATCCAAAAGTGAATGGACTAATAGAGAGGACCAATGGATTGTTATGTAAAATTCTGAATAAGATGACAGTCAATTATGCCTATGATTGGGACACAAAGTTACCTATAGCTTTGTGGGCATATAGAACAACTAAGAAGATTGCAACCTAACAAACTCCATACTTCTTGATATATAGATTGCATCCCATACTACCAATTGAATTTGAAGTACCGTCATGTTGGATTCTTTGCGAGGAACGATTGTTGGAGGAAGAAAGCCAGGATCTTCAGATCCACCAACTAATGTGGTTAGAAGAGAAAAGAGACAATGCAATGCAAACCACAAAGGAAGTGCAAGAATAAAGGAAAGTCAAGCAAAATAAGCGTATCAAGCCTATTGTTGTTCTAGAGGTGATTTGGTGCTATTATATGATAATCGCCAGATATTTTTTCCTGGCAAGCTGCATTCACAGTAGATGGGGCCATATCATGCCATGAACATTTATGACAATAGTTCTATTCAACTTGTTGATCTAGAAGGCAATCCTTTTGCCAATTGAGTGAACGGGTGGAGAGTTAGAAAGTATTGGAACACAAAATTGGCCTTGTTTAAGAACCTATTGTTGGTGTTTGTGGGGATGCTCATATTTGAGGGAGAGGGTATGTAGTAGCCACAATTTTATTTTTTTAAAGTTTTAAAGAAGAAGTGCGTTGGTAAAGCCAAAGGAGAGCTAAATAGTGAAGAAATGTGAAGAATTGGTGTTTGGCATAAAACCAAAGTCAACTTCAGGTCAAGTCCTAAGGACCCAAGTTGGACAAGATAAAATACAAAGACGAGGACTTTGTATCAAGTAGCATGACCTGATCCAAAGACCCTATAACAAACTTCTTTGGGTTTTGCCAATTAAGAAAGTATGCGGGAAGAAAGTGACTACCTTGGGCCCAAGATATTCTTGAAAGTGACATGAAACAACTTTGCAAATTAGTGAGTGGCATAGAGCAGCAACTGAAGAATGACCAATGAGCAAAGGACTATAAAACCAAGATTTCTGTGAGGAAGTACTGCATTGTCTAGACGCTATTCTATTCCTATTTAGAGTCAACCCAAAGGAATGCAAATTTCAAATACGCAAGAAGAGCGGGTTAGAATCTCAAGTATGATCTTTCATAAGAAGAGAGTGAGGAAGCACACAATGGCCCCAAAAGTGACTAAGCATAGTGTTGTGTGGGGTATTGCACTGCATAGATTGGATGTAGTGGCAAGAAATGAGGTCTTATTGAGACTTTGCATCACTCTTTTGGCTTGGAACTAGAATTTTAGCTTTCCAAGTTTCATGGTAGAGATTGTTGCAAGTAATTGCAAGGATGAGTCAAACTACAAAGAGAAGAGAGGGAATCTGGCTCAATGGATTGAGTTGGATTGGAGATTAGTCTTGGGTAGAGAAAAAGGAGAAGTAGGGGGTACCACCTTCTATAGGAAGTGTGATGCATCAAAAGAAACTACCGAGGTTAGGAATTCCTTAGATCGATCACACAAAAAATAGGTTTAAGGTGGACAATTATAGAGACCCAGTGTGGAGAGATATCATGAGTGCAATGATAGCAATTTTCAAGCCAGAGAAACCACCTATGTCTTTCATCAAATGTTTTTTGGAGAAGTGGTGGATTGGGCAAAGTGTCTACACCAGTAGGTGTAGACACTTTAGAGTTAAATAATCTATTGATTTGTCTACGAGATTGTGTAGATAGGAAGATGTTAGAGGTAGGAGACAATGTTTGTCTTAGATTAGATCTTGTTAGAAAAGACTTGGATAGACTTAGATAGACTTGTAAGATTAGAAAGGAAGTCCAAAGTAGCAAAAGTAGGAGTGCAAGTGTCTTTGGATTTATTATCTGAGACGTCAAACACAAATGGGTAAAAAGATAATGATGTAGAACAAGAAGAGAGAAGTGCAATTGTAGTTCATAGTGAAGAGATAGTAGAAATAGTGGAGGAGGTAGCAAAACTAGGTAGACCTAAAGAAGGAGAAATACTCAAAGGAACATTGGGTTTAGAAGCTAAAGTTGAGGTTGACATTGGATCAGATTAGAAACAGATTTGAGATATGAAGAGGCGGATATGAAGAGGTGCATTGTCATTTTGGATCTTTAGGTTTGTAAATTTGTTGTAGAATGGTATAGTTGTTAGTAATTGTTGATTGCTTTACTATTTAAGGGAGGCATTTGCATTGTGTTGTTTTTTTGTGCTCATTATTCTTGAGTATAGATAAAGCAAAGTGCTGATTTTAGTGCTCATTGCTTGAGCTTCATTTTGAGTATCAATTCTGTGATTGTGTTTGTGAGTGTTTGGAGAATTTCAAAGTGCAAGTCAGTGTGTTGGTTAGATGTTAGATTCCAAAGTCTTGATATTCATTCTATGTGTTTGATCTTGAGTGAGGTGCAATCTAAACAATGCCTTGACAAATCTAGGAGGAATTGTAGTGTTGGTAGTATTCTGCATTTGTGAGTGCTCCGGTGAGTTAATGTGAAGAAATTTAGATCAAAGAAGTTGTGTCTTTAGTGGAGGGGTGGAACACAATTCCAAGGCAAAGTCGTTTTTCAATGAAGTAGCCATCTTCAAGAAGGATTGAATCATCACAATCAAGTTTGTTTGGACAGAATTGAAAGATTTGTGATTATGGGTGGCAAATTGTTGTGACAAGACTACAAGTCAATGCTCATTACTCTCTTTTGGGTGTGGTTTCTACTTGAGAGATTAAACAAGAACTCAAGAAGAAATACATTGTCATTATTTGACTTTGTATTTGAACATTTCTGATTAGTATCTCTATGGGAACAAACTTTACTTACTTGATTACCGCAAAAGTGGTATTTGCCGGGTTGTCGCAAGTGAGTACATATTAGGTCCATTCTTGGATGGAACTTACCATGTTCTTAGATGCAATAGAGTTAGATCATAAGCTCTTTGTCTTTGCCTTTTGTGGACAAACCTCTTACCCTTAGATGGTTTATGATATGCTTATGATGAGATTCAATAGCTAGCCCACTTTACTGTCAATGATACTTTGGAAGTTAGATGCTAGTCTCAAACACTGGTAGTGGTTGACAGGTCACCTATGGTAGTGGGGAACTTTGTTGGGTAGCCTAGAGTCACTTTACCCACACTCATGAGTTTCCTAAACTCATATGCTTTTTGAGAGAGAGATCTTGGACTTGTTTGGGACTCATAATTACAATAGTTGGTGGAGCTCAATGTTAATAAGAGAGAGCAAGCAATGGGTTTTTTATTGGTATTATTATTATTTTGGCAATGTTAGAGACATCCAAGCATCAAGTGTTAGGTTAAGGTTTGGACTTGAATTGTTTGATCTGGATTGTGAGCCTTGGATTGGCAAAGTAGCATAGGATGTACTTGATAGGCATCACCACTTAAACACTTGTGAGCTTTGTGTTTATCAAGATAACTTAGGCACATATTGAGAGCAATGGACCAAGTAGGCATGGTATTCTTGGAATACAACTAGGTGTTCATGCTTGCATAACTTAGGGTTCATCTAGGTGAATGTAGTCTACTTGAGTTACACCCTTGGTCTACTTAGGATGCAACTAGAAGACGTGTGGAGCTTATAACCAGAATAAAGGGAGTTTTTTGCTTTGTGGTTGGAGACTCTAGCAGTTGGAGCATGACATTATTGCTCCCAAGAGCATGTTGTAGCAGCAAGTCAATGTGTCTTCCACTCCTACATCAATTACAAAGGATACTTGAGAGCCAAATATTGGACCCAAGCTTACAGAGGAGAAATATAGAGAATTTGGAGGTTCTTGAGGAGTTACATGAGTTGTGTTGCCTTTAGTATAAAGGATTTGGGTGCTCTAAAAGGATCAAGTAGTTAGATTGAATTGATTAGTGATATATCAATTTTTGAACCTTACAAATATATTGACATAAAGAGAGCATTGATTTAGAGCCAAAGTAAAGACCTTTTGAGGTTGGTTTGGTAGAGATTTCACATGGATAATATGCTTCAGCTATAATGGTGCCAACCAAGAAGTGTATGCATGGCAACTACATAGATAGGTGGATATGTGGAGATTATTATTATATCAACCAATAGACTAGGGTTGATTAATATAATATGCTTACACTAGAAGAGATCTTTGATGGAATTGGCCATGCAAAGATCTTTAATAGTTTGGATCTTCAAGAAAAATATCATTAGTTGCCGTTCAAGGAGGAAGATAAGTCCAAGACAACATTTTGGATTATTAATCCTCATAGTAAGGATGTATTTTATTAGTGGAGATTCTTACAATTTGGGTTAAAGAATGCTCATATTGAATTCCAATGGGTCATGGATAGAATCCTAGCAAGATTGTGTTTTGCTTTGCCCTATATTGATGAGATTTTGGTCTATAGCATTAAGGAGCATGAGGGACATTTTTTGGAGATGTTTGAGAGATTGAGATGTCATGGACCCAAATTAAATCTCAAGAAGTGCAAATTCTTCCACAAGTAGGTTTAGTATTTGGGTCACACTATCTACCTTGGTAGACTTGGTGTTTAGTGGACCAAGGTGGAGACTATTGTACATATTCCTTGGCCTATGGATGTGAGCAGTGTGCAAGCATTCTTTGGGTTAGTGAACTTCTATTGCCAATATGTTAGAGGATTTAGTGCCATTGCCAAGGCCTTGATAAAGCTAACCAAGCTTACACTTGAGTGGTGTTGGAAAAATGAGCAAGAAAGAGCTTATAGAGCTCAAGGAGAAGTTCATATCTACTTCTATTCTCAATATATAGATCAAAGGATGACGATTCCAAGTTCATACTTATTGAAGTATATTGGGGCTTGGAGCAAAGCTCACCCAATAAGACAATGAAGGGAAGGAGTGTGTGGTGGCTCATGCTAGTAGCTCCAAAAATTCAATAATGTGAGCAGTAGCACATGTCCAATGTTATCTATTTGGCAACCCTTTCACTCTCATCATTTATCATCAACCACTTTATGGATGATGGATTGATAGAGTCCAACAAGCTTTCAAGGAAGCTTACATCATAGGCTTTGATTTTTTAGTAGTTTGATTTCATAGTTGTTTGTAAACTTAGAATGGTGAACCATGATGTAGATGAGTTCAGTAGAAATCCATGTCCTAGCCAACAAGATCAGTGGAGCATGTTGGCATGGTGAGATTGTAACACCCATTTGTGCATGTATGTGCTATTGTGATATTTAGTTTGGTATTATAAGTACTTGAGAGATATTATTCATATAAAGATAAAGGATAATTCTATATTAGTAATGATTAGCTAAAATTAGTCATAGCTAAGATATAGAGGACCTTACTTTAGAGGAAGTGGAAAAGATGAGCACCACTATTTTGGATTATAACGTGTTGACTTGGTATTATTCCTAAGTGTTTGGCTTTGAGGAAAAAGTTGAGAACTCTTGGACCCACATGTCTTTTTTTTTTGGGATTCTTCTATAGTCCAAAGAAAGCCAATGTGAAGTAATATTTGACTTAGTGGTTGGGTCAAGATAAGACCACATGCTTAGGAGAATATTCCTATGAGTATGGATATCCTTTAGCTTTTTGACTTTAGTTGACTTTTAGCATAATAACCTGAGTTATTCTTGTAATTAGTAACTTTGGTGCTTAACTATTCCACAAGTATATAAACTAGTAGTGAAGAGGTACTCATCATCCTTTCTCAACTATCTCTCTCTTATTGAGTTCTTTAGTGTGCAATGGTTTGAGTTTGGAGTGTTAGCCTTGGAGGAGTATGATGGAGTTCAGGTTCTTTGCATTCTTAGTCCATGGTGCATTACCATAATAGCCATTAGAGGTTCATCTTGAGTGAGAGATAGGCTGGCTCACAAGACAAATGAGGAGATGGTGCTAGGTTGGTATGCATCTACCTTCTATGTATATTTTTTGAGGCTTTGAGGGTATCTCTCTTAGTGCAAACAAGAGCAGTTATTGAGGTTTAAGATCTAGAGGGTTGAGGTCTTGGATCTAGAGAGTAGAGATCTTGGTATAGGTCAGTGAGACATTCATGATGATATCTTGGTGATCGATTATCTTTTCATTGGTGTTGTGGATGACATGGTTGGTGCTAAGGAGAGAAACCATGTCCTTCCATTAGCAAGGTGTTTTAGATTAGAGAGCAAACAATTGCTTTGTGTATAAGAAGATAGTAGAGTGCAAGTAGTACCATTTCTATCTCAAAGAAATGGTACATCATGATGTACCATAGTTGGTACATCATGCTCATGAGGAGCTACAAAATTTTAGAGTAAAGCATACATATAGCTTGCTCTAGAGTCATTATTGGTGGTATGGTATACAAACCAATGTATAATAGTTTGTTGCGAGATGTGTGGTTTGTGATTGAGTTGGAGCATCATTTAATACTCTTATGCCATAATTCCACACATTACCTATCATGGAATTAGGTTACCATTGGCCTTTGTGAAAATTTTACCATTGATTGTGAGATAAAATCAATATCTTTTGGATATGGTGGAACACTTCTCCAAGTGGATTGAGTTGGTAGCACTCCTTGACAAGTCCAATGAAGGGACAACTTACTCATCCTTGGATTGGGTCCTTAGTCATTTAGGTGCACCAATTGTGGTTTTGGCTGATCAAGGTACAAAGTTCTTGGGAGAGTTTCAAGTCTTGTGAGACAAAGTCTTGTGAGACAAAGTCTTGATTGATCATTGTACTACTTCCCAAGATCACCTTGAGGCAGATGGCTTAGCATAGAAAGTACTTTTGACAGCAAAGAGAGAACAATATTAGTATGGTTTGTAGAGAGGTCAATTTGGAGATTGGGATGTCCAATTACCTTAGTGGCCATGGGTATTCAATTTAGCCAACAAGCCTCCTTAGCATCCTCTCTCCTTATTTTCTATTCTATGGACAAGATCTGGATTAAGGTACAACTATTTTTTGTGATGTTATTGTAAATTTGGACTGAGATGATCTAAACACATGGATGAGTGCATGTTTGCAATGGCCAAAGATCTTTTAAAGAGTGATGCAAATTGCCTTTCAGAACTTAGCAATTGCATGGTATAAGGATACCTTATGCTATGATACTATTTGTGGAGGATGTTATAGACCTTTGGACCTTTGGACCATCTAGGTAATTATGTATATGTACAATAGATTGCACCAACAACACTTGATGTGACTACAAGCCACACTATCTTGCAAGTGAATAAGGTTTTGCCTTTTAAAATCCTCATGTTGGAAGGACATGATGGTGTTGTTTAGAAGGATCATGTGCATAATTGTGTGCCATGTCACCTCCCAAACATTGATGGCATGATGGATCCAAGCTTGGTAATTATATGTGTAGGCTTGTGGTGTATGCTATGTGGCTCTTTTGGTGGAACTAATATTATGTTGGTATGTGATAGTTATTTGATAAGATGGTATATGACATGTTTTACTCATCCCTTCATGGTGGTTCCTCAAGGACAACAACTATGTCCTTGATGTATTGACTCACTCTTTATATGATATAGATTGTAGACAAGCAAATTACAATGAGGCTTGATAGCAATCAACCTCTTGATCTTTGATCACCATAGTGCAGATCACATACTTAGAGTAGATGGCTATTTGGAGTTAAAGAGACCTTACCACTAGCTACGGGAGCAATTGTAGCACTTTAGAGTTTATGTATAAGTTTTGTATTTGTTGTGCTTCTTTAATGTATGATGTTGATAGCAGTGTATATATGCACAACAATTATTACAATATTTGCATCACCAAAGCTAGTTTGCTTGGACGCTAGAGTGATAGTTTTGGTAGTTAGATTTATTTGAGTAGTTTCTATACTACAAGCAGCTAGACATATTATCTAGAGGTGAAAATTGGCTTGGTAACATCTAGAAGGATGTTATGTACAATGAGCTAGATAGATCAGATAGAGGTGTCACCAAAATAGTACTTCTACTAATAGGGCAGAAGTAAAAAATAAGCTAAAAAATTTTGAGCCAATTTTAGAGGCCTAAATAGATAAATTAGGCCTTGGAAATGGAAACATTCTCCCCATCAAAGGAAAAGGCTTGCCTTCTCCTCCCTATGATTCATCTTGTCAAGAGATTTCCAATGGTACCTCACCAATGCAATTCTGAGCTCTTTATAGGAAGATTCCCTGAAGATTCCCTTTGGTCAAACCCATTTGACCAACTAGATAGGACAAGGGCTGACATATCACCCATCCAAGCAACTAATCCAAGGATGGAGCTCTTTGACAGGTCACCAATCCATGTATCTAATCCAAGGGTGGTGTTTCCTTTGAGGGGATCCTCTTTGCTATATAAGAAAGAGAAGGTGCTCCTTTGTGGCATTGCAAGGTTGAGTGTGAAACCGGTGTTTTCTCTCTTGTATCTCTCTTGGAGAGTTCTCTTGTCCTTGGAGTACTACAATGGTATTAGAGAAAGTGTTTTATTCCAAGAGAGTGGATCATCCCTCTTGGAAGAGCACGAGCTACTGAAATTGAGTAATGTGAGGTGGAGAACATAGTGCAATTGCTAGACTTGGGAAGTGCTTTAGAGAGCGGATGGGATGGATGCACCAGGAGGAAATTTTCCTACACCTAACTCCCTATTCTTGGATCCATTCCACATCAAGATTATGTATGTCCAATGAGAGCAAATGAGAGTATCTCTAGTTTATCACTTTGGAGCAGAATTCATGGACAAAGTGATAAATTCACCAAACCCAGTGATTCTACCTATGGTGGTATGCAACATAGAGTAGGATTTGACAATCTACATTTTATTAGGATGTTATGGATATGTATGCACCAATCCTTACCCTTTCAACATGCAAGTAGAAATCCATTATGTAGTTAGACCAAAAGTGATATTTAGGGATTTTGTAGTCCACAATTTTGTTGAGGAATATTATCAACAAGTGATAGCCTCTAAGGTCCCAATGGTAGTGTCCATAGTTTTTGGACCTTCTCGAGAGATCATTCTAACCCTTTATTGAAGTAGGAAGTAGCAATTGAACATTGGTCTTGTGTAGGAATTATGGACCCGTAATTGCAAGAGTTGATGCAAGGAATGCAAGGGATGTTGAATGAGTTTTGAGAAATCAAGATGACCATGGAGGAATTGCAAAATTAAATACATACTATCAAGAATGATCAAGTAATGCAAGAAGGAGAGCCGTCTCAACAACTAGCACCAACAATCAAAGTACTTGGAGAGTTATGCATGCCAACAACACCAATTCCAACCAACAACCAAGCCACATTGTTATTACAAATGAAAAGGATGTGCAACATCAAGCCTTATAAGGGATAACATTTCATGGGAGTAGTGGAAAATTAGATTTCAAGAATGACTTGATACCTTTGATTTTTCAAAATGGAGATCATTGATCATTCTATAGGTGTGTTTGTGTGTGAGTACTTGACTGATAAAGCTCTCACATGGCATGATGCTTGGGAACAATCATTGCTAGTAGAAGGAAGAGAGGTCCTTTGGACAGCCATGCAAGAAAGGTTGCTCAAGAATTTCTAATCTGTGGATTTTGTGCAAATGGCCCGAACCAGACTCTGGGGGTTGAAGCAAAAGAATAGCATACAATAGAATACGTGGAGGCATTTACGGATCTATAGGTTGTGATAATTGATATGAGTCCAGCCAAAACTCTTGACAATTTCAAGAGAGGATTAAAAGAGTGGATTTGCTTAGAAATAATGGTGCCACTTGTAATATTTTTTAAGCCATTGCCTATGCTTAAAGAATAGTAGGGGATTCTTGGCTGAAGTGAAGTGATAACACCAATGGAAAACTATTGGGCCAAGATACACCATTTTGGTGGACCAATTCCTATAAAATTAGGCAACATTCTGTTCTAAGATAGAGGAGCTAGACCTCTCCAAGGAGAACGGGGACGGGTTGAAGAAAAGAGAGAAGGAGTCCCATGGGGAGAAGAGGCTTGAGCAAAACAATGATGATGTAACAAATGTGGCCAAATTGGGCACATAACCATCAATTGTTGTGCTCGTCATCTAAGAGGCCCTTGGCCTCTATAAAAGCAACCTCTGACCCTTATGGAGAGGCAAATTGAAGAGGAAGATATAGAAACCGCATCAAAAAACAAAGATCACCAATAAATGTACCTCATGGCCTTACTTTAAAAGCGGGGAGAGGAAGAGGACAAGTGTGCAAATGAGGAAGATAAATGCCTAGTTAATTTTTGTAAATGGAGTGCTAGAAGGCAATCCGCTGAGAGTGTTGTAGACCTTGGAGCAACAAAGAATTCCTTGTTTTGCTTTGCTGCAATAAAGATGGAAGTGGAATTAGAGAAGGATGAGAAGGACAAAGTAGAGTTACCTAATGGTTAGACAGACAGGATTGAATCATTACTTAGAAAGGTTATACTCTTTATAGGAAGGTATGAAGAAGCAATCAAGTGGCGAGTGATACAACTAGCTTGTTATGATGCAATCTTAGGTATGTCATGGATGGAGCATTACAACCCCATGGTGGATTGGAGAAGTTGTGAAAACTAGTCAATAGAAGATCTTTAGGATTAAAGGAAGATCACAATGGTAAGAGTTGCCTCTGTATGTCATAAGGACCACATCTATTGGTAAGAAAGATAGATGTTTCATGGGTTTAATAAGAGAAGTCCAGAGTGCTCAACACAATGGATAAATTCTTGAGAAATTGAAAGATGTGGTCAATGAGTTCCAAGATGTCTTTCCGGATGAATTACCCATAGGTTTACCACCAAAAAGGAGAGTAGATCATAAAATTGAGATACATCCTAAGAAGATACCTCCTTGCAAGGCCCTATATTGAATATCAACTCATGAGTTGGAGGAATGTAAGGCTCAAATCAAGGATATGTTGCAAAAGGGGTTTATCCAACCCAATGTCTCATTTGGAACTCTTGTGTTATTTGTCAAAGAAGAAGGATGGAAAAATGTGCATGTGCATTGACTATCGGGGATTGAATTAAAAAATGGTGAAGAATAAATATCCATTACCTTGCATGGATGACTTGTTTGATCAATAGGGCAAGGCACCTCACCAAAATTGATTTACGGAGTGGTCACAACCAAATCAAGATTGCAAAGGAAGACATACACAAAATAACCTTTTGAACAAGGTATGGTCACTTTGAGTACTTGGTGATACCGTTTGGCATCACCAATGCTCCAACCACTTTCATGAGTTTGATGAATGATATAATTTTTCTGTACTTGAATAAATTTGTTATTGTTTTTCTTGATGCCATCTTAGTCTACAATAAGATGTTGATAGAGCACAAGCAACATCTGCAAGAAGTCCTCCAAATTCTATGATAGAATCAATTTGTATGCCAAAATCTCAAAGTGCAAGTTTGGCAAATTTGAAGTAGACTACTTAGGGCATAGAGTAAGTGCAAAGGGTATCCAAGTGTTAGAAAATAAAATAGAGGTCATTCAAAAATGGAGTGCTTTAGAAGATCAAACTCAACTCAAGAGTTTCTTGGGATTGATGAGGTTTTATTCTCAATTTGTCAAGGACTTCTCTAGATTGCACAACCTCTAATAGCACTATTGGGCAAGAGAAAGAGGAAGATATGAGGAACCAAACAAGAATTGGCATTTCAAGAGTTGAAAGACACATTACTACATGCATCAATCTTGAAATGGTTTGACCCCAAATGTCCAATTAAGATGGCTATAAATGCATCAGGTGTAGCAATAGGAGCAGTCCTACAACAAGAATAGCAAGATGGATGGCACCCAATTGCAAATTTCTCTTGTAAGTTGCTACCAACAGAATGCAACTATCACACTACCAAATGAGAAGAGCTGGCTATTGTCCTTACAACCAAGCATTGGAAGCACTATCTAGGTGAGAAGGCATTTGTGGTAGAGACAAATCATAAACCTTTAGTCTACCTTGAGACACAAAAAGATCTTTCTTGTTGATAGATTTGGTGGGTAGAGTGGAGAAAACAATTCAACATGACAATCAGATATGTGGATGGCAAGGAGCAACTTACTGATGCATTCACCCAAATGCTGATGGAAAACAATTTGGTGGTTGAAATCAAGATAAACCCTAAATTCTAGCCCAAGATTTTTGTTGCTATAAAAAATGATCCACATATTATAGGTGCACAATTGTCCAAAGCATCACCAACACCCAAGGACTCACTTTCTGTGATGGTAGGTTGTGGATCCCAAACGATATGATCTAAGAACCACCATCCTAGCGGAATGTCATGATTTTGCCATAACAAGTCACATTGGAATGGACAAGACCTTGGATGCAGTCAAACACCATTACTATTGGCCTAAGATGAGCAACAATGTTTTAGAATATTTTTGGAGTTGCCTACTTTGTCAAAAAAATAAGGCTTCTAATCAAGCTCTCACAAGAGCCCTCCAACCTCTCTCCACTCCTACATTACATTGGGAATAAGTAAGCATAGATCTGGTTTGCAAATTGCCCAAGATCACCTTTGGGCTCGATTCCATCAGTCTTTGTTGATCAACTCAGTAAAATGATTCATATACATCCTACCACCAAGGATGTGATTTCCCTGCAACTAGCTCAATTGTACTTAAATGGAATCTTTTCCCATCATGGCTTGTCTCGAGTGCCCATCACAGATAGAGACACTCAATTCACTAGTTTGTTTTGGAGAACACTCTTTGGGTTCTTTAAAACCAAATTGGTCATGTCCACAGCTTACCATCCACAGACATGGAAAAATAGAGAGGGGAAATTGCACTATTGAGGACATGCTTTGGGGCTTTACTTTGGATGAGCAAGAAAGTTGAGACACCTTACTCCCATTGGTGGAAATTGCTTACAACAATTCAGTGAATGCCTCCATACAAGTCACACCATTCTTCCTCATGTATGGAGAGCATCCTTTCACACCTTCAAGCTTGATGAAGGTCCATCTGATGGCTACCAAGGTTGACACTATCAACATTTTTGTTTCTAGAATCCAACAACGGGTAGAGCATGCCAAGCATAGGTTGTAGATCGCCCAAGATTGGTAGAAGTAGTATGCAGATGCACACTGCCAACACATGGAGTTCATTGTGTGAGATCAAGTCTGGCTATCAACCACCAACCTCAAGTTAGTTGGTCCTCATAAGCTCAAACCTCTTTTACTAGACCTTTCTCCATCCTTCATTGCATTGGTGCCGTGGCCTATCACCTTGAGCTATTGCCACATATGAAGATCCACCCGGTGTTTTATGTTTCCTTATTATGCATATATGCTCCCTAGCCATCCCACTTCTCTTCCATCCAAGAAAGTTGACCTTGTCCAACCCTGGTTGATGAGGCGGAGGAGTATGAGGTCGAACACATTCTCCAAAAATGAATCTGTGCTACCCACCATCCGCATATGGAGTATCTGGTCCATTGGAAAGGGTACCCATTGTATGAGACAACATGGGAGCCAACAGCCAACAGCCAACTTGACCAACACACCAATGTTAGTTCAATCTTTTGAGCAACAACTTTGCAATGAGGAAGTTGCATCTGGAAAGGGAGGAGGTCTACAATACAAGCAACTAGATATATTATCTAGAGGTGAAAATTCACTTGGTAACATCTAGAAGGATGTTGTGTATAATGAGATAAGTAGATCAAACAAAGGTATCACCAAAAGAGTACTTCTACTAATAGGGCAAAAGCCAAAAATAGCTAAAAACTATAGAGCTAATTTTGGAGGCCTAAATAGATGAATAAGGCCTCAAAAATGGAAAGATCTCCCTCTCAAAGGAATAAGGCTTACCTTCTACCTATATGATTTTTCTTTTCAAGATCTTTCCAACGGTACCTCACCCATGTGATTTTGAGCTCCCTAAATATTCCCTTTGGTCAAACCCATTTGACCAACTAGATAGGACAAGGACTGATATGTCACCCATCCAAAAAACTAATCCAAGGATGGAGCTTGCTAACATGTCACCAATCCATGTATCTGATCCAAGGGTGGAGCTTCCTTTCATGGGATCTTATTTGCTATATAATAAGAGAAGGTGCTCCTTTGGAGCATCAGAGGATTGAGTGTGAAACCTATGTTTTCACTCTTGTATCTCTATTGGAGAGTTCTCTTTTCCTTGGATTATTATAGTTTCTTAGAGACTACTTAATGGTGGCTAAGTTCTATATTAGGCCAACTGATCACACCATAGGACTCACCATCACTTGCACCATTTGTACCATTGGATGGGCCATCAATGACATTATTAGAGCTTGAGATCTAGGTCAAGTAAAGGGGTATACCTTTAAAGTGTAGCTCCAAAGAGCTCACTTCTCTGATGTTGAGCCTTTGAGTTCTTAGCTATGGTGGATAGAGGCCAAATGGTTTACCTTGAATCTTTTAGCTAGAGTAGGTGTGGCTTGATTTGTAATTAGTACCTGTTGTTTGTAGATTATTGAATTGAGTGTGATTCAAGTTGAGTGTGAACTTATTATTGTGGCTTTAGAGTTTATGTATAACTTTTGTTTAAGTTGTGCTCTATAGTGTTTGATGTTGACAACAATGTATATTTTGTAACAATGTATATATGCATGATAGCTCAAAAACTAGCCCAAATGACATATCTATCAAGAAACACAAAGAATGAAGTAGTCTTGGGCAAAGAAGGACATGGAAAGCAAAAATTCTTCATCTGGCTAATAATTATGGAGTGAAAAAAGGGAGGTCCTCACTGGTTAGTGGATGGAAAGGTCTATAAGGCAAATAATGTATTTGAGGAGAAGAGAGGTAGCCAAGAGGATGAGAGTGCTTAGGTTGCATGTTTGTACTTGCCTACTTGGTCCAACATTAAGGAGCAATTGGAGGCACCAATGCTTTGGAGGTAGGACATGGGGCTATAAAGGCTATAAAATCTGCCTAACTACTACCTAGGCTCTAATGGTGTACTCATTAGGAGGGTTGACCAATCTCCTTGTACAATCTTATGAATCCTAGTGGTAATTTTTCAATGTCCCAATCACTCCCATGGGTTGGAAGTAGTAGAGTACAATGTGAGAAGAATGCAAATAATGTCAAAGTAGAGACATGATTGTTGCATATTCTTCCTTTTCTTGATTGTTTGGGGCATGATGGATAAATGTTTCTTTGAATAAAACCTAAATTTGGTCCAAAATGCATGAATTGCCTCCTCTAATGGATTGGCTTGGGGTTCTGAGTTTTTTCTTTGGTTTGTGACACTTGGGTTTCATTGGGCTAGTGTTAAGATTCTCTTTTGCATTCCTTGGTGCTTTGTACTCCTTTTCTATTTCCTTTGGAGTATATATATGTTGTGTGTGATTCTTGTTTTGCCTACAATAATACAAGTTCCACAAAACATAACATTCTAGAGATATTACAAGCATTATTAGGATTATGAATATGAATGATTGAATTTTGAATTAGTTATTTTTATTTTTGAAGATGGGCACCATTTGACCAAAACCCTATCATAAAAATCTAATTTACCAATTGGGTTTCCAAATTCTACATCCTTTGTGATTCAAATTGCAAGTTTTTGAGTAAATTAAAATTAAGAGTAAAGTGACAAAAGAAACAAAAATTAAGTTTAGATAAAAGATACGTAGATCTAAAAAGAGAGAAGTCCATCTAGGGAAAAAAGGTGAATTGAGTTAAAACACATAATTAGAATCCAATATAGTCTAATTCTTCTTTGAATTGACATGCACATTTAACTTCCAATAGAATGGGAAAGTGTCTTGTAAACATTCACTTATAATAATTTTCTAACCTTTTGATGTTGGAAATGAAAAAATCATCCTCTCCATGTATTCCACTTACATGAGAGCTACCTATGATGGAGTGAAACCTAATAAAGTTTGTGAGCTATGGAAAAATTGGATCATAGAGTAATTAAAAGCTTTGGGTAGAATTAATGCGTACTTGGACTAGAATTGCAAAAGTGGATTTGGTTTGAGGTAGAAACATCAGATCAATTCTGATTTGAAGTCTTATTCTTTTGACATCAATCTTAGTCATGTTGAATGGAGCCTAATTACATGATGAGTCTATAGAGAGATAAGAAGAAGACGGTGCACACTCTCACAAACTTTGTTACATCTTGCATTAGTGTCAATGTCACTCATATGAAGTTACCATAAGAACGATTTTGTGCATAGAAATTTCTTGCATAGAGTTATAAGCTGCTAAATTAGTACAAATTGCCAAACTACCTTGCCTATGAGCAATCATCCTCCACTCTAGCCTTTAGGAGTTTTAAGCTTAAAAAGCTTAAGTGCATATGCTACCCAAAGCACTACAATTTTACAATAAAATATATTAAAATACAATGAGAAGTATCAGATCTAGTAAAATGTCCCTTAAGACTATTTTGAGTTGACATTGACTTAGGGAGCAAAGGATAGATATGAGATCAAAATTTGATTTCAAAATTCAATCACTTAGCAATACACAATGAGGGAAAAATTAAAGAGTAGGAGAGACACTTAAACACTTGGATAGCAATTGCTCAAGCATTTTTTGGCTAAAAAGGCACAAGGAGGCACTTGATTTTGCCCACTTGATCAGAGCACATCCACCAGAATTTTCAAATTTAAAGCTCTTTGAAAATATGGATCAACTGCAATCTTTACTATAGTAAGTAGATTCAAGTTAGTTGATTTCAATACTTGGGTTGGCTCAACTCTACCCTTGTTGTTCATGTTGGAAGAGGTATAGGACAATTTTGAGAAGTTGAGAGTAGATGACCTAGTTCCTTTATTGACAGATGGAGCAAAATTAGATAATAGGATGTTGGAGAGCACATTAATGAAGTAGTTAAATTGATCAACAATGAAGGAGCAACATTGATATATTGAAAACATGGAACTAAGTCTCTAGAATCTAGGATCACCAATAATGAATTGAGTTTTTGCAATATGGAGTACAAAGTAGAGTTCATGATAGTGAGGATCTATGGTTTTGTGTAGCTTGGTATCAAAATATAAAGATGTCATCGACAAGGTGGGGGTTGTGAGCACTATTCTCTTGTTACAAGTAGATTGATTTGCCATTGAAGGTGCATTGGGAGTAGAGTGAGACCAAAAGGAGACATCAAGGAGGTGTAGATAAGCGCTTCTTGCATTTCACATGAGTCTTTTTTATTGTATTTTCTCCTCATTTGGTTATTTTTTTTCTTATTATCTATTTCTATTTATCATTTGTGTTGGATGTTCCATGCTATAGTTATGTACTATTTTCTACCTCCTCTATTTTGGGTGTCTTCCCCATAGACTACTTTATGATGCTCCACATTACTCTTGTGCATGTGTAGTTGGAAGGACTATGCCAAGTGAGGCTCCTTATCTTGCACCCCATCCCCCCATGCACATTTAGGGAATAGACCTTGGTTTTTAGTCTTTCAAAATACTTCTATTATGACTAGGTTCTTGACGGTTTTACCTCTAATCCCTTGCCACATCCCCACTCTACACAAAGAAGGAACCAACCTTGGTTTATTCTCCCATGGAAGACTCCATATTAGAGCCTCTTTCTCCTACCATGATCCCTTCCCCTTAGCTCTATAGACCTTCTACCACTATAGTGTTAGATCCTTGTCCCAAGTTCTTTAGACCTTCTTTTGCTTCAAAGCCAGACCCCACTCTTGCTGCCCTTACATGCCAACCCACTAGCAACCTACGTAGTCATGCTTGGATTGGCTATGGGTGGGCAATCTAGGAAATCTAGCACAACATTGAGGATATGCTAGATGCTTATAGATGAGAGCAAAGGCTATCACTCCACCTTAGCTTTACTCCTCTATACACTTGTCTTCTCTCTTTAGGCTCCATTAAACTCTTACTGTTGGTTACACTCCTTTGATCCTATCTAAGCACTCTTATTGGGTATACCTATACCTTGTATGTATACCAAGATCCCTATGCCACTGTGATGGCTTGTGGATTCCATGCTATCCATCTTATTGCAAGCTATTTAAGTTGATGACCAAGGGTGAGATGTATCTACATAAACCTTTTTAGGCTTCTTTCCATAGTGGACTTCTAGTTCTACCGGCACATGGAGGTATTGAGGTCATTATGAGATCTCTTCTATAATTCATAGGTTCTTGAGAGGAGACTAGTCAGCATTCCATGACCAATATACTATAAGTGCACAAGTAGCAACTTAGAAAATAGTAGAGTCATCATAGTCCCATACTCCACCTCTAAAGCATCATTATCTCTATTGCTCCTTGATGTTATGCAAAGCAAGGGAGTATATATGTGTAGCCCAAGCACTAGCTCCCTCTTGGCCATCACACTTCTCTTCACTATACTCTATCTGCTTTACAAATGCTCCATTCATTGGTTGAGGAGAAGCTCCACTCTTTCCTCCATACTGCTTAGGAAGATGAGGAGCTCCAACTTAAAAACTATGTCTTTGCTCATGCTTTACTTCATTCTTCTCATTTCTCAACAAGTGGTCCATCAAGACTAGTCTTTGAGCACCTAAGAGATTTCCTCTAGACACTCTAGATTTAGGTTTTTCTCTTCTCTTTGCTTTTTTTTAGCATATTGCTTTGAATCTAGTACTCCCAAGAGCAGCTCATCTATTTAGTACATCTTGTCTCCTTGCTCTAGCAAAATGAACATCTTGTGTCTATCCCATTGCTATTGGGGATATCTTTCTCCATTTAGTTTTCCATTCTATTTTCTTATAGCTATGATGCTTACTTTTTTCCTCCATAGCAAACTAATGTGGAGCATTAGTTTGCTATGGGCACTCCAAGTGATTACAAGATATTTATTTTTGGTATCAAAGCATCCTTAGATCTCCACCTTGATTGGATGATTATCCAAGTGGATATCTCTAATGCCTTCAATTAAGTTTCTTGTATAGTTTTTTTGTGTGCTCTGTAATTTCTATGGCAAAGAAATCACTTTATTATATAAGCACATTACTACCATAGGAGAGTTCACTCAACTAGTATTTTTTGATAGTATATGCTAAGAGAATTTGCTTATTAGATCTCTTTTTGCCATAAATTATTACTTTACAAGAGATCACCATTGCCTTCCATCATGTATCTTTTCATCCCTCTTTGATAACACTCACATCTTAGGCCGTTTGGAGGATCTATGCTGTAGCGGCTTTCACATGCAGTTTAGAGACCTTGAGTTCATGAGTCCAAACTTGTAAAGGTAAGGTGTAGAATTCACATGTAGGTCTCACCTCCTTAGATTTTCAACCAAAATTCTAGTTACTAGTGAGATCCCCATTGGGAATGGAAGACTATTGCAACATGTCATCTCTAACACACTGGTGCATGCCACAATCCATGTTCAATTACTCCATAGGTTAGGGAATGCATAAGGAGCCTACTCCATCTTAGCACATACCTATCCTTCTTGAGCCTCTTATGTAGCTTGCTGTAATACCAAGAGCTAGCCATATGATCTAGATGTGAAATTTGGTTTGGTAACATCTAGAATGATGTTATGTATGATGGTCAAAATAGATAAGATAGAAGTATCACCAAACGAGTACTTCTACGAATAGGGCAGAAACTGAAATAGACTTGAGAATCTTAGAACCAATAGCTAGACATATGATTTAAAGGTGAGAATTGGTTTGGTAACATCTAGAAGGATGTTACACATGAGATTGGTCATAAGTATACTTAGATGAGGTGTTACACATGAGATCTTCTTCTCCTCTGCATATTGAGAACTCTATAGCTCAATACTTCTTACCAAGTCTCACAATATTTCTTCCTCTTCATGTCAGATCAACAACTCTCTATATCATGCTTGATCTTTCCCTACTGCACTCCTTTTCATGCCCTCTAACTCTAGCTCAATCACCGCTACCATTGCTTTCACATGAACACTTTCTATGCGAGCTTCATTGACTTCTTCTTTCATCTTTGTCAGCAACGTCATTTGCTCCTTGAACTCTTTGGCCTAACGCTGCTTCTCTCTTCCCTTCTTCTCAAAACTCTCTTGCAAATTCTCTAAAGCCTTCTTCTTCAAGACTATATCCACCCAAAGCTCCTCAACTTCTTCTTCTCTTTGGGCTATACTCTCCCACAATCCCTTCACTTCGTCTAGTAGATACTTCACCACCTATAACTCATTCTTCACCTTCATACAATCTTGTGGGATTACCTTCTACTGCACCTTCAACAGCTCTAACAATGGAGTCACAATCTAAGTTAAATATTGTACTCCTCCAAAATTCTCTTTGTCTTTGGCTCTGTCTTTGTACTTTGTTCCTTCCACCGGCTCCTTCTCTTGAAGTCTCAATCTTTGTACTTTCAGTGATATTTCATCCAAGCTTCCTTCTTCCTTACCAGCTGAACTCGGTCCTATAGGGTCTTCCATTGTTGCTTTCTTGTCTCTACCTCCCTTGCAATCTTCCTTTTTTGGCTCAGCATCCATCTCCTCCATGACCAATTCCCAGCAAGAATCATCTTGTACCTCCATACGGTCAATCGCTGCATGAAAGGCTTCATCTTCTTCCGCTTCCACCAATTGCTGAACTTCTTCTTCACCATCACTCTCACTTCCGGATTCCCCACTTTGTAGTGTGAGCTCCACTTCTTTTGAGTCTCCTCCTTTAGACTCTATCTCCCCTTCAGACTCAGTTTCCAAAGTCTCTTCCTTCATCGCTTTCTTACCTTGCAAAGTGAGTCTTTGGGTCTTCTGTTGTGTTGGAGGCAACACTCCCTCTTTGGGTTTAGTCCGCTTCTTTGTCTTTGGACTTCTTCCTTCTTCCCACTCTCTTTGTCCCGTTATGGTAAAGTGATATCATTGGCTCATAGGTGTGACATGTAGTGATGCTCTTCTTCATCTTCTTCTCATCATAGATCAAGATAGAAATGTGACACCATGCAATGCTTTCCTCTGCTGTTAGCAAATTCAATCCAAAGTAGAAGTGTGATGCAAATGGTATGAAATAATGTGGAGGTGAATCAGTTCTCCAATTGATGATCATCTACTTCATTTGTTGGTGGAAGCACTTTGCCTAATTCACCTTCACTCCTACAAACATCTAGTGGAAGAAGATTGCCTATTGCATGTTCACATATGTTATTTGTTTGGGTTTGAACATGACCATTATCGCTCCCACAATGCTTCATTTAATTGGGTCCCAATAGGACTCCACTTTGTAACCATTAGTAGTATGCAGAGTGAAGAAATTTTTTTGGATTTCAGTAGTCTCCTTTGTAGCATCACACTTCCAATAGAAGGTGATCTCCATTGCCTCTCTTGCTTCTTTCCCCAATATTAACCTCCAATTCAACTCAATCCATCAAGTCAAATTTCCTCTCTTCCCCTTGACTTCAAGGCCTCCTCACAATTACTGGCAGCTATCTCTGCCATTACTCTTGGGAAATTGAAATTCTAGTTCCATGCTAAGAATGTAATCCAAAGTCTATTCACAACTTCAATTCTTGCTATAACATCTAACCTCCAAATTGTGAAACTCCTCACTACAAGTGCGTTCTTGGCCTCCTTTGCCATGATCTGCTCTCTAGTTCTTTGGCACTGAAAAACTATTCTCTCTCCTAGACACGACACTCTAACCCCTTTTGGACTTAGGAAAATTTCACTCTCAATCGGCTTCTTGACACACATTATTGCAAGAAAACTACTCAAAGGAACATGATATCTACTTGACATATTCAATTTCCCCCTAAGTTATCACAATTTTATATTACTCCAAAGTGCAGTCATTCTTTAGTCAATTTCAAAATTGACTCCCACTTCTTCTGCGTGTTGGTTTCTTGTCACTGTCAAGGTATTCTTCTCTTGCCTCCATTTTTTCTTGAAGTGTACTTTCTTGCCACATAGAAAGGTTGTTACCGTGTCGTCAAATCGGCCTTAGCTTCCCTGCCCAAAGATGACCTTCTTTGGATTTGTCTCTTTGTAATCCCATCCGAGTACTTCCGCTTTCCAACCCAAAGTCAACTTCTTTGGGTTTACTCCGAAGACACACCTGTCCATTCTTTCCTTTGTAATTTGGCTTTCTTACTAACTTCTTCTTCAAAACTCTAACAAAACAAAAGAAAAAAATTGTGGGTACCACAGGCAAGCAATAATAGGAGTGCATATCTCATCTAGTGCACTTTCCACTCACTTATCAAATAGAATAATAGAGGACTTTTATCACACAACCCAACAACAATTTTCTTGTTGGTTATCAGTTGGTGACTCCTCCTTGGGTTGGCTTGGGGGTCTAGGGTTTGCTTTGGTTTGTGACCCTTGGGTTTCATTAGGCTCCCTAATCCCTACTCGGATTCCCCTTTGTGCTTCTTTCCTTTAGGGTATATTTTTTTGTGCAATTGTAAATCAATGATAAATATCTTGCAATTTTGGAAACCCTTACTCTCAATTCATTGTGTCTTTTATGACTATTTAGTCAACTTAGTCATTTAGAGTACACATTTTTAATTCAATCTAGCTACTAGTGAATGGATAATCTTTCCCATAGAACAAGCTTGGACACATGTTTAAGTAATATGTTGTCTGATTTTAGTGCTATAGTGTAGATGTTGTGCAGCAGATTGAAGGTTATTTATAGAAATATCCTTCTCATCCTTTTGTTGTTTTATCATGAAATGATCTATCAAATTTATCAATTTTCTTTGATTAGATTCTATTTCAAAGAATAGTGGATGCAAGGAGGAATCAAGGAATCAACAAGCAATTCACAAAGCCAAAGTGATTGATTAGAGATGCTTAGCCCCATTTTACCTCTTGTATTTATCCTCTTTTATCCTTGCATGGCTTGATGGGTCCTCCCTTCCTTCTTGCTAATCTATGTAGTTGACTTTGTTAGTTGATTACAGAGTAACATGCACATCTTTTCTCAAGTCATAATGGTTGCTCACCATAACACGAGGTTTCAATCAACCAAAGGGTTCAAGATCTCAATGTTGGGATTTGGATCCGGATCCAAACAACACATGTTAAATGGAAAATTTAATTGGAGTGAGTAAGAACTTGCTGCAACACCATGTCATTCAAGTGTCTACACTAGTAATTGTAGCAAAGCCTTCCATCATCATAGGGATTGTATGCTCTCAAGAATGCACCAAGTACCTGGTTGCCTGCACTTAGACTGTTCTATTTGTCACTACATTGTTCACCCACAGTTCTAATGCGGTCTCTGCTCTTTGTCTTGATGGTAAGTACCTTTGTTAGAGCAACTTGTCTGCTACTTCTCCGGAATGTTGGCTCTTACTAATGGTTCTACGTATTGAGTGTTCTTAGAATACTGTTGATCTTCACATTTCACTAGCTATTGTTCAAGTCATGTTAATGTTATTTTTTTTGGAAGTGGTGGGTTTTGTCTAACAGGTCACAAGCTATATGGCCAGATTTAAATCAGTGCAGCCAAATCAGTGACATGATTTATTGCACAAACTGGACTGGAAGCACATAGAATGGAGCTCCCTTTCCTTGGCATTCTTCACAAAAATAGAATAAACATTTTCACTCACAAAGAGCCTCATAACAATGAACACAATATAAGCCTTGCAATTTATATGTCCACTTGGGGAAGTCAAACAGCTCCAAACTATAACAATGATTTCTCTTAAGTTCCTATAACTGTTCAAGTAGGAAAAAGAAAGAACCAAATACAACCAAGTTCTTATCCTACTTCATAGCACTATAACACTCTGTTCTGCCAAAGCTCCTCTTTGACCTTCCTCCCTTCACTGATCTACCCTACAACCTCTTTGAGAGTTCTTTTTGCCTACATATTCCTTTCACATTCACATTTTCTTCTTCCTCTTCCCTATCAAGGCTCCTTCTTGATGGTTCTTTGAGAGTTTACTCTTGCAAAGCTCCAAGACCTCCCTGTCCTACACCCCTTTGAGACCTGTCTCTATCCTATCAAAGCTCCCAAAACCATTCATTTATGTTAAGACACTTCCTCACCTTTGATACTCTGTCCTCACTTCAGTCTTGGCAACATCCTTTTCTCAAAAATTCCTCTATCTAACCTACTGTCCTGCAGCAACCACTTTCCTTTGGAATTTCTCTCTTCACTTCTATTTTGGCAAAACCTTCATTTTCAAAAATTTCTCTCTTCACTCCTCCAACCAAGCCTTTCTCTTCAAGAATTTTCTCTTCTTGTCACACAATAGACCCTCTTCTCATTCAAAATTTCTCTCTTCACCTCTTTGTTACAATCCAAAGCTCTTTCTTTGAGAATTTTTTCTTCCTGCAACAACCACAAACCTCTTCTCTTTCAAAAATTTCTCTTCAACTCTCTGTTTCAGTCCAAACCCCACTCTCTTTCCTGTCCAAAACCTCCCTTTTGTCCTTTGATCCTGCACTTTCTCTTCCTATCTTGAATGTTCTATCATTTGAAAACTACCCTTTGAAAGTTTACTATCTAGCCAAACTCTCCAAAAATCCTTTGTCATGCAAAACTTTCAAGATCTTCCTGTTTTCTCCTTCAAAGCTCTCCAAGCACTTGAGAAATGCCCTTCTTGGTCAAAACCTTCTCTCAATGCTTTTCTTCTTCTTGTCCCGTGAGCTACCAAACCTCTTCTCTTTTGTGTGTCCTCTCTGGCCCTGCATGAGCCCTCACTTTCTTCAATACACTCCTTTCTATTTCTCTTCAGGCCAACCCTATCTTTGAGAATTCACTCTCTTCTCTCTCTTTGTCCAGCTTCAACCCTCCTTCCAGATTTCTCTTTCTGTCAAGCTCCAATTCTTCTTCTTTGATGCTTCTTCCTATCTTGCCACTCTCAAAAGCTCTCATTTTCCCCTAATCCCCTTTGATTATACACTCTCTGCCAAGCTCTCCTTGACTTCTTTGCTTGCATATTTTCAAGAACCCTCTCTGCCTCAGCCAAACTCTCTCTCCTTTGATAACTTTCTCTCCTATCAAAGCTCTCACACCAGAACCTTTCTCTCTCAAGAAGTCTCCTGCTGTCAAAACCCCTTCCTTTGCTAATTTTCTCTCCTTTGTATAACCAGGCCCAGTCCT
Source organism: Lunularia cruciata (assembly GCA_948567375.1). Classification (NCBI taxonomy): domain Eukaryota; kingdom Viridiplantae; phylum Streptophyta; class Marchantiopsida; order Lunulariales; family Lunulariaceae; genus Lunularia; species Lunularia cruciata. Next base: position 12,865,260 of record OX419756.1, read on the forward strand.
ATCTTGATGCTCAGCCCTTCCTATTGCCAAAGCAAAAAACCTTCCTCTCTTCTTTGAATCCTCCCTCCTTTGTACAACCAAGCCCAATCCTATCTCGATGCTCAGTCCTTCCTGTCACCAAACTTCAAAACCCTTCTCTCTTCAAATTTTCACTCTCTTTGTCCTAGCAAGCCAGGCCCTTCCTTGTTTGATTATTTTCTCCTCTCTCTCCCTCTCAAAACACCTACTTGTTCAGTCTAGACCTTCCTTTCTAGAGTTCCCTTGTCCGTACCTCACTTTTTTTCTTTGTTTTAGAGTTCTTCTTGCCTGTCATTTCCTGCACAAAACCCTCCTCTGCTCCTTTGAGATTACTCTCCTTACTTCTCTACCTAAAGCCCTTCTCTCCTTTGAATGTTTTCTCCTCTCTATACTGCCAAGCCATCCAATCTCTCAATGTATGCCCTTCCCTTTCTCTCATCCAAAACCTCAACCCCCTTCTCCTTTGAGAAAACTCTTCTCTAAAACTGCCTTGTCTTCAGCTGACCTCACTTCTTGATAACCGGCCTTTTCTCTTGTCCTTCTCCACCAGAATTCTCCTTGGTGAGCGATTCCTCCTTATTTGTCTTTTCCTCCTTCTTCCATCATGGACACAAGTCTCTCCCCATGTTTCCTTATTGTCATAAAACCTCCCTCTTCCTTTCTTCTCCTATTTATAATTACATTAAAAAAACTCCCAAGGCACATCAACACTCAAGATCATTACAACTCTTGTTTTGAATAATTTTCTAGCTCCCACCCATTACCACTACTCTTCTATCAAATCTCAAAATTCCTACTACAGCCCAGTAGAAATGGCTTCACTATTTTGGCAATTAACAAGTTTCTACTTGGGAAGTTCATACGGCTTGCAATTAGCACTTTTAAATACATCTATACTATTCTTCCAATTTCTCTATTACAGCAAATAGGACAATGTAACTCATAGATTATTTTCCCGATGACATTCACCCCCACCAATTCTATGCAGCCTCCGGTCTGCACCATCAAGGTTCTAGGAGATTTAGTTCAACCCTCTTCCATAACATCATCAGGTACCTCTTTGAAGTTGCCTCTTTAAGTATCTCCTTTTGTAACTCCAATCACATACTGAAACGTATCTCTCAGGGATTTACAACCATGATATCTCCATTTTCTCTAGCATAATCAACAGTGCATGGTGTTCCAACATGAGCTCCTTCCATGGGCTTGACCCAACAAATGACCCAAATATCACCCTTCAAATCTTGCACTTCATTGCAGAGCTTATGGTTCCCCACAAGTAACTTCTGATATCTTCCTATGTTGCTTTGGTAGATTCTTGGATTTGGATACCAACATAGTCAACAAAGTCTTGCCATTCATTATGGAATCCCACAACAAGAAGCCTACTACTTTTTGATGCAACTTGGAGATCCTTTATCTCCTTGAGAAAACTTTACAGGCAGCTCTTGAAAGACTCTTGCTCCTCTTGCAAAATCCTTGTAGTGGCCTTTGAACTGGTCTCCAAAGCACAATATTCTTTCTTGGACTCCTTGAGCTGAAGCTCAATGCTCATCACCCTTTGTTTCATTTCTAGATCCAACTCTTCTTTTTGCAACTTTGCACGTGATCTTTACTCAATTGCTTCAATGCAATGATATTTGTAGTAAACTTATTAGCTTTTGAGAGAAGCTCATCCCTTCCTAAAGAAAGCCATCTTTGCTCCTGAGCGCTCTCCTGGTTCAACTGCATGAGTGTCTCGATGTCTTCAGCAAGGACATTAGAATTTGACAAGAGCTTCTATTTATCATGAACAAGCTATACTTGCTCTTGATCCAACACCTTAAGAGTACTGATCTCATCGGTCAAAGTAGTGACTTTATCTAGAAGCTGCATCTTCTCTTCAGCAAGTAGAACTTGCTCCTGATTTGACCCTTTGAGAGTGTTGATATCTTCCATGAGTAGACTAATTGTTAACATGAACTCCTTCCTTTTGTTGCCAAGTTGTACTCTCTCATGATCCAACAGCTTGAATGTACTAGCCTCTTCAGTCAGCATTTCCATTCCCCCAAAACATCATCTTGTACATCCTCCAATTTGCCTTTTCTTCTTTGACAAATCCTTTTGCGGGTTCAATTTGGTCTGGCCATTTTGCACCATATTGGCATTCAAAAGCAGCAACTCAAGCTTTGCCTTCCTCTTGTCCTCTTCCTTCTTTTGGAAGACTGCCCCTTCCTTCCTCTTCTTCTTCTCTTGTATTTCATCTGAAACTTTGAGCCTATTTTTGCTCCTTTTTAGCTCCTTTCCCTTCTTCACTTTGATCGGTGCATAATTGCCCTGGAAGAAAGGACCATCAAAAGGATCCTCCCCATCATGACTGAAAAAGGGATACTCCTTGGTCTGAGCTCCACCATCACTCATACCCTCATCCTCATCAGAAAAATTAGAGTCATCATCATCCTTGTTTGACTTATTCTTTTGTGCCTTCTTCTTTTCTTTCTTCTTGTGCAGGTAGACTTTCCATACCATTTCATCACTCTTGGCGTTCCTCTTCTTCTCCATAAGTTTCTCACTAAGCTTGTCTAGATAAGTGTGAAACTTTATCTCAATGTTTCCTTTCTCTGAGTTCTTGCCTACTACATTTCCCTTGTCCATTCCTCTTATGTTAGACTGCAAGGAAAGATAATTCACTTGCAACTCCTCTTTCTCCTCACCAATAGCCTTGTTGACATTTCTATCCTCATCCTCCTTGCCTCCATTACCTTCTTGTTCAGAGTCAGAATTTGGTGGCACATTGCCTTTATAGTCTTGTTTATTCAGTTGATCAGGATTGAATTTTTGCCTCAAAGCCTTCACACAAGTAGGTTGGTCATCATCCCATGTTATCTTCACGTTGCTGTGCTAGAAGGCCTTTGTCTCAAACTCCACATGTTTACAGTTATTGGGAATATCACTGGCCGAATCCTTTGGATTCCGCTTGAAGACCATGTTGTTAGGGATGCTTCAAAGATCCAAAGTGTTGGAAGTTTTCTCGTATTCTAATCCATCACAGGAGTTGAATATACATGCAGCAGTCTCAATTAAATCACACACAGCTATAGCGTAGTAGTATCAGATTTTTGCTTTCTCATACTCCCATTGCTTCTCAAAATCAGCTTCATCATCACTTTTGTCATCATCATGGGTCTAGATACTTTGGGGTCCTCGCACCGCTTTCTTTTCTATTTGCTCCACTTGTTGTTGCTTCTCTTTTGATTGAACTTCAACTTCTGACTGCTGATGAGCCTTTCCCTTCTCTTCTATCATTGTGTCCCAAGAAGCACCAAACTCAACAGTGATAGCCATTATAGAAACCGGTGCATCCCTTCTAGATTTCCTCCAAACCAGCTCTGCCAATCTCTTCTTTTCCACTTCACCAAAATCTGTACTTTTCCTTCTCTCACTCACCAAATTATACACATTAGGCTCAAAGGTAGTAGCAGCCATGCCCACTTCCCTTTTTCCCATATTCCTTTCAAGCAAAGCCTTCATGCCCTCTATTACCATGAAGCGGTATTGTCTCACCGGTATCATCAAATGTATCTTCTTCATTCTTGCCTCTCCCACAAACTTCACCAACTACTTGCACAATACTTTTGACAGCTCTTGGTATTCCCTTTTTGTATTATTCTTACTATCACACTACATGTACCCATAAGGCTACCTCCTATCTCCACCTATTTTTGTAACACTAGTCCCACTTTGTAGTTGATCGACCTTTGTGGTTAGGATTTTCAACTCTTCCACCAATTGTGAAATTTCATCCATTGTTCCATCTTTGAACACCTCATTTGCCTACTATTCCACCTTCTCTATGATGGATCCAACCAGACTACTCCTAACATGTGCCTTGGATATCACTTCCTCATCCAATTCTCTTTGTCTCTTCATGCGTTAGATATTGCTTCCTCATCCAGTTTTCTATGTCTCCTCCTATGGCTCACCCAAATAACAGCCTCCTCAATCTGCTTCCAATCAATAGTTCCTAAGCGCTTAGGTTGAAGTAAGTCAAGTGCATCCTCCAACTCATCTTGTAGATGGCTATCTATAACTCATAGAAAGTAGTTAGACTTCTGTAACTAAATTGATTCAGCTTCACAATTAGACAACTGACCCAACCTTTTATTATACTCTCTTAGGAGATCTTGCGGCCCCAATCCTTTGTTCCTATCATTCATCCAGTCCAAGAACATGGTTTGTGAGGCAAGATCTGCATCCTATAGCAGAAACTCTTCATTCATCATCCGTGGGAACTCCTCCTATGTCATAGCCACTTCAACTAAACTTTCAACAACCATTTTGATTTTGAGCTCCACCAGTGTAGGAAACCTCGCGATGACAATCTTCTCATCAAGGTCATGAAGTTTAACTTCCCTCCAATAGACTTTCAAATATCTTGTCACATCCTTACTATCAAACTTACCTTGATGGTCCCCCACTACATGCAAACATTTTGCCTTCCTCCTATCTCTTTCTTCATCTTGATCCTTCATGGCTCTTAGTTGCCATGATTATCATCAAAATTTCTTGTTCTTGTGACATTGCTATAGATGATGATTCTGGCGCCATCCTTTCCTTTGCTCCAATCTGCTCTTGACGCCTACCTCAGCTCCAATCTGCTACTAACGCCTAAGCACAAGCCTTGAGATTCCTTGGCATGGTCACCACTTATGCTGCGGGGATCGTATGCTCTCAAGAATGTGTCGGGCACCTGGCTGCTTGCACTTAGACTATTCTATTTGTCAGTGACTCAAAGCTTGCCTGTAGTCTGATGCGGTCTCTGCTCTTTGTCATGATGGTAAGTACCTTTTCTTAAAGCAACTTGTCTGCTATTGCTCCTAGATGTAGGCTCTTACTTATGGTTCTACGTGTTGAGTGTTCTTGGAATACTATTGATCTTCATGTTTCACGAGCTACTGTTCAAATTCTATTAATATTGGGTTTGTATTTTTTTAGAAATGGTGGGGTCTTATCTAACAGATCACAAGCTATATGGCCAAATTTGAATCAATGCGGCCAGATCAGTGACATGATCTATCTGCACAAATTGGACTGGAATCATAGAGAATGGAGCTCTCTTTCCTTGGCATTCTTCACAAAAATAGAATAAACACATTCACTCACAAAGAGCCTCATAACATTCAACACAACATCAAGCATTGCAATTTATATATCCACTTGGGGAAGCCAAACAGCTCCGGACTATAACAATGATTTCTCCTAAGTTCCTAAAATTTTTCAAGTAGGAAAAGGAAAGGACCAAATACAACCAAGTTCTAATCCTACTTCATAGCACTATAACACTCTATTCTGGCAAAGCTCCCCTTCAATCTTGCTCCCTACACTGATCTGCCTTGCAACCTCTTTGAGAGTTCTTTCTGCCTACATATTCCTTTAATGTTCTCATTGTCCTCTTACTCTTCCCTATCAAGGCTCCTTTTTGATGCTTCTCCACAAGTTTACTCCTGCAAAGCTCCAAGACAAAATCCCTATCCTGCAACCCTTCAAGACTTGTTCCTATCCTATCAACGCTCCCAAAACCCCTCCTCACCTTTGATACTCTATCCTCACTTTAGTCCTAGCAACATCCTTTTCTCAAAATTTCCTCTATCTAGCCTATAGTCTCGCAACAACTCCTCTCATTTGGAATTTCTCTCTTCACTTCTGTTTTGGCAAAACCTTTAGTCTCAAAAATTTCTCTCTTTACTCCTCTAACCAAGCCTTTCTCTTCAAGAATTTTCTTTTTCCTGTCACACCACAGACCCTCTTCTCCTTCAAAATGTTTCTCTTCACCTCTCTATCCAGCCAAACTCTCAAAAAATCCTTTGTCTTGCAAAACTTTCAAGATCTTTCTATTTTCTCCTTCAAAGCTCTCCAAGACTTCTCTTCACTAGTTTTCTGCTTTGCCAAGCACTCGAGAAATGCCCTTTGGGTCAAACCCCTCTCTCGATGATTTCTCCTTCTTGTCCCGTGGGCTACCAACCCTCTTCTCTTTCATATGTCCTCTATGGCCCTGCTCAAGCCCGCTCTTCCTTCAATACACTCATTTCTGTTTCTCTTTAGGCCAACCCTATCTTCAAGAATTCACTCTCTTCTCTCTCTCTCTCTCTCTATCTAGCTTCAACCCTCCTTCTAGATTGCTCTTCCTATCCAGCCCCAATTCTTCTTCTTTGATGCTTCTTCCTGTCTTGCCACTCTCAAAAGCTCTCATTTTCCCCTAATCTCCTTTGATTATACACTCTCTTGGACCTCTCTGCCTGCATATTTTCAAGAACCCTCTCCACCTCAGCCAAACTCTCTCTCTCCTTTGATGACTTTCTATCCTATCAAAGCCCTCACACCAAAATCTTTCTTTCTTGAGAAGTCTCTTGTTGTCAAAACTCCTTCCTTTGCTAATTTTCTCTCCTTTGTACAACCAAGCCCAGTCCTATCTCAATGCTCAGCCCTTCTTGTCACCAAAGCACAAAACCCTCCCTCTTTTCTTTGAATCCTCCCTCCTTTCTACAGCCAAGCCCTGTCCTATCTTAATGCTTAGTCCTTCCTGTCACCAAACCTCAAAACCCTTCTTTCTTTGAATTTCCACTCTCTCTGTCCGGGCAAGCCAAGCCCTTCCTTCTTCAATAATTTCCTCCCCTCTCTCTCTCAAAACCCCCTTCTTGCTCAGTCCTGACCTTCCTTCAAGAGTTCCCCTGTCTAGACCTCACTTTATATATATATATATATATATATATATATATATATATATATATAAAGTTCTTCTTGCCTGTCACTTCCTACAAAAAACCGTCCTTTGCTCCTTTGAGATTACTCTCCTCACTTCTCTAGCCAAAGCCCTTCTCTCCTTCAAATGTTTTCTCCTCTCTGTACTGCCAGGCCAAGCCCAATCTCTCAATGTCTGCCCTTCCTTTTCTGTCACCCAAAGCCTCAACCCCCTTCTGCATCAAGAAAACTCTTTTCTAAACCCGCCTTGTCTTCAACTGACCTCACTTCTTGATAAATAGCCTTTTCTCTTGTTCTTCCCCACCAAAATTCCCCTTGGTGAACAATTCCTCCTTATTTGTCTTTTCCTCCTACTTCCTTCATGGACACAAGTCTCTCACCATGTTTCCTTCTTGTCATAAAACCTCCCTCTTCCTTTCTTCTCCTATTTATAGTTACATTAAAAAAACTCCCAAGGCACATCAAAACTCAAGATCATTACAACTCTAGTCTTGAATAATTTTCCAGCTCCTGCCCATTACCACTACTCTTCTATCAACTCTCAAAATTCCTACTACAGCCCAATAGAAGTGTCCTTACTATTTTGGCAATTATCAAGTTTTTACCTAGGAAGTTTATATTGCTTGCAATTAGCACTTTTAAATACATCTACATACCATTCTCCTAATTTCTTTATTACACCAAATAGGACTAATGCAACCCGTAGATTATTTTCTTGACAACACTGCCACCAAATTTTCTTTTTGTATTAACTAAATCATCACCAAGGTATAGGCCAATAGGCCCAAAAATATAACCTATAGGAAAGGAGAAAAGGAATACAAGTACATCAAGAGGTGCATAAAGAAAGGAAGGGTCCAAGACCCAACAAAAGACGGGAAAAAGGCATAGAGAAACCAAAGCTTGCATGGCATAAAGACCAAAGCATTGTGTAGCAATGCCAACACAAGAACACTCAATCTAAGTGACAAAGGTACTATTTAATGGCTTAGTGTGATATAGATCTTCCAAAAATATTGTTTGGCAAAAGTTGGAGATGGGGCCATCAATGAACCGAGCATGTGTACTATTGAGGATCATTGATGAAGACTCAGAGCTTATGACCTTTGTATGGAGATAGAGACCCTCTACCAAACATAAAAGGTAATCATGGTGGGTGAGGAAGTCAAAGTGCCTCTCCTTTGTAGTGAGCCCTATGCTGCCTCTCAAAGGAGCCTATCAAATTGATGATGAAGGTGGCTAAAAGCTCCATTGCTAGGAGGAGAAAGGTGCTAGAGGCAAGCCATGGGCCATAGTTGTCCTCCTTCTCTTAGTGGTGATGATTGTTATAGCTCTTGCTTGGATGCTAGCTCATGCCAATGACTCAGGTCTAAGTGGGTTTGCCACCACCACAATATACAATGTACATTGGCTATAGTGCTCCCATTGATTCAAAATTTTCTTTTGTAGATCATATTACACTTAAGTGCTAGAGAACCACTAGAATTGCTATAGTTACTAAAAGAAGTGCCTCAAGTGGAGAGGTACTCAAAGGAATGACAATGAAAGCTAGGATGGAAGAAGCACTCAAAGTGACATAAGATAATTCTAAGTACTTACAAGCTAGACTACTTGTAGGATGTTTAGCACTCAAAGTGATGGAGGATGGTCTTGAATGCTAACAAGAAGGATGAGTCTATAGGCCAAATGATTTACATGGCCAAATATCATGGTGGCAAGCAAAGCTCTATCATAAAGGAGGATGAGAAGCACTAAGGGAGGTGTAGAATGGCCTCAAGTGCCTAAGGAGTGAATAACACTTAGAGTGATGTGGAATCATTTTGAGTGCTTGTAAGAGATGCAACACTCAGAGTGCCAATAGGTGAGGCATACAAGCCCCACTGCCAAGTGCTACCTTGGCACTAGGACTTAACTGTCATCACAATTTGAACATGTAGTTAACAGCATTTGCCACCAAGGACCGTTACCTACAAGATAATTGTTGGCACTTGGTGGCAAGCATGGCAAGGGAGGAAGTGATTGGGAATGAAATTTTGGCATGTGAGAGGGTGACTTCTCACCAAGGATGACATAAGAAGGCCTTTTCTTGCAAAAAAATAAGTGCCTCCTTGCTTTGCAACCGCCGTAGTGCTGAAGAGTTACCAAGAATTGAATGTATAAAATGGAATGCATGGCTAACATTGGCACTTTTTGCAAATCCATCTGTCTTCTTAGCTGATCAAGTTGTGTCTTACACACTACCATGAAGAAGTAAGTTACTCCAAATTGTTTTGAGAGTGGCACTCGGCATGAATTTGGGCACTCAAAATGAAGGTACTCAATGTAGTATATCAGTGAAGTTAAGGCAGTTTTTCCAAAGCTATGGTAGTCAGTCCAAAACACTACCATGAAGAAGTAAGTTACTCCAAATGGTTTGAGAGTGGCACTCAACATGAATTTGGGCACTCAAAGTGAAGTGAGGTACTCAATGTAGTTATCAATGAAGTTGTAGCAGTTGTGCCTATGCCAAAGCCATGGTAGTCACTCCAAAAAATTACAAGAAGGCACCTGAGGCCATCCATAGATCCCTTGCTATTAACTAATGGGCATTATCCTATAGAATGGATGTGATTAGAAGGAAGCACATGCTATTCCTACTCTAGAACTTGAACTTGTAAGATTTCTATATGATACATGAGATGAGGGGCAAAGAAGAGAAAATTTCTAAGGGAATAAGAGGTAGCCCATTGAATTGGAAATGAGACCATTGGCAAATAGAAATTGGCCTAAATGCTAGGGTTGTAGGAGCAATAGCCATAGATAGCAAATTCATAGGTAAAGAACTTACTCCCAAAGGCAAGAGCCACTTCAATAGCAAATGTTCCAAGAAAAATGGGTGTAGTGGGTGTGGTACTCACATTTTATTTTATTTTCAAAATTTGGAAGAAGAAGTGTATAGAGAAGTCAAATTGCACCTGTATGGCCAAAGAAGGCAAAGAAAAGTGTCCTTGGGATGAAACCCAAGGTAATGTGGCTTTGGGTCATAAGGGTATTCAGGATTGCCTTGTCAGCATAGAGCCCAAAGTAAGGAGTCTTCGTATCGGGGGTGCTCAACCCGAGGCAAGGACAGTGTAACAACTTTCCTTTGGGGTGAGACATTCAAGAAGGGACCGTTCAAAAACAGCAGTCATACGCGTGAAGGACATTTGACAGTGACAAGAGCATGCAGGAGGTGTGATTTCTTGGTAGAACCTTGAATTGAAGAAAGACAAAGAAGGCGCAACTCTATAAAAATTGGGCTAAAGACAAAGCAATGACAAGCAATTTTCCCTTGCCATTAAGAAGTCATCTTGTAGGAGATTGTAGGAAGGGAAGTAGAGTCGAAGATGCACTTGTGTGTAGAGAAGAATTTGAGAGAGTTAATCCAGGAATCAATAGGAAGAATAGTCCCTAGCCTAAAGTGGAAGAGAGAAAGATGGGAGGGGGGGAGAAGAATTTTGAATTGACAATGAGAAATCATGCAATTCGGAGGTTAGATGTGATCGCAAGAATTGAAGTCTTGAGCAGGCTTTGGATCACATTCTTGGCATGGAATTGGAATGTTAGCTTTCTCGGGTTCATGACTGAGATCATCAAGAGTAAGTGTCTTGATGGTCCCGAGGAAGAAGGGAAGAGACGTAATTGGGCTTGCTAGACTGAGTTGGATTGGAGGTTAGTACTCGGAAGAGAAGCAGGCGCGGAGCATGGTGCCATGTTCTTGGGGAAGGGTGAAGTAGAGGAAGGGTGAAGTAGCAGAAGAAACCCATGAGGTGAGAGATGCTTTCTCTTTGAAGCACACAAAGAATGGTTACAAAGTAGAGAGCTGTAAGGATCATGTCAAGAGAGGGATCGTGAGTGCTCTAATGATGATCTTGAAGCTGGAGAGAACGACTTATGTGATGAAGCACCAAGCGGTGTTCTTCCATAGGATGTTTGCAGGAGAGCCAACTAATTGGGCAAAGTGTCTTCATGGGAGGACGAGACAGATGGTGTGGAATTTGCAGGATAAGTTGCCTCCACATTACATTGTGTCGTTTGCAGCCCATTTCTATCTGGGGCTGAACTTGCTCAATGCGGCGGAGCGCAATAGGATGGTGTCACATTTCCATCCCAACTTAAGAAGAGAAGTTGACGCGGAGGAGCAGCAATACATTCTTTAGATCAGGAGCAGTGATGATTACTATGTGCAGACGGGGAAGAGTGTGCAGTTAGAAGTGAGTACTCCAAAGTCAAATAAGAGGATTTGACAAGGAGAAGGAGAAGAAGTTGAGAAAGTAAGACCTCGGAAGGCTAGAAGGGTAAACCCAAGGAAAGGAATGGTGGTAATTGCGTCATCAGATGAAGAATTGGAAGGCAAAGCCGAGTGCAAGTCCAAAGACTCGGAAAGAGATGAAGAACTTGAGAGCACACTACAGAGTGGAGACACGAGTAGTGATAGTGATGATGGATGGGAGATGACATCGGTACTTGAGGAAGAGGAAGCCAAGATGGAGATGAAGGAGAAAGCTAACTCAAAACTGGAAGACAAAGTGCCAGAGCAAGAGTAGAAGAGAGTTACCATTCAAAGAGAAGTTTGTTCCAGACGAAAGGCAAAGTGTGGAGCGGGGCTGAGTGATGTAAGAGAAGGGGAGGATGGAAGTTTGGGGAGCAAAGCATCCATTCCTATAAGGCGAGTGCGGCTTAGAAGGCGAGTGTTGAGTGAGGAAGAGGTGAAGAAGGAGATCACTCTGCAAGTAGAGGTAACTCAAAGTGAAGGAGTAGAGTACCTATGGGAGGTTGTGTGCCTATTATTAGTAAAGTTAGAGCATAGGAAGAAGGAGATGCAATCAAAGTGTCTGGAGGTGAAGACTGTGTTGCAGGTGTTAGCAAGATTAGAAGAAGAGAACTCGGAGTTAAAGAAGAGTATAATCCAAGGTGAGGAGGAAAGAGAAGTACTACAAGTAGATGCACTAGTACAGAATCAAGTGATTGAGAACTTGAGGAGAGAAGCAAGGAATAGGGAGGAACTAATAGAGCAAAATGTCATAGCAAGGGAAAGACAAATAGTTGAGTATGAAATCTTGAAGCAGCAGTTTGCTGATTCAAGACTAGAAATTATCCATGCTATGGCAAGAGTAGCAGAGAAAGAGCAAGAGCTTGATAGGGTGATGAAGAGTGTAGAGGAGAAGAAGTAGTTGTGGCAACGAGAGTTGATAATGAGGTACAGAGAGGAAGAAAGGTTGAGAGAGTTACTTTGCAATCAGAAGGAAAAGATTGTGTAGAAAGAGAAGGAGAAGGATGTTGTGAAAGCCGAGTTCAAAGTAGAATTGGCAATGTACAGAGAAGATTGGCTTGCAGATCAAGAACAAGAGAGAAAAATGAGATTGGAGCCATTAAAGGAGATCATGATCAAGATGAATGTGATGCTAAGTATAGAGGCCAATGTGCACATTGAAGAGACAAGACTGCACGAGTTGAAGTTGTTGGTGCAAGAGACAAGGAGGAGAAATGCAAAGGACAAAGACTCAAATGCCTTACTTATCAGTCTAAGAACTTGTGTAGATAGAAAGATATTAGAGGTAGAAGACAATATCACAATCAGATTAGACTTAGTCAAATTAGAGATAAATAAACTTTGGAAGGATGTCAGAGCAAAACCCGAAGTAGATAACATAGGAGTGCGAATGTCTTTGGAGTTACCATCGGAGATATTGGAGAAGAGTGGGTTGGGAGATAAGGAGTTTGAAAGATTACCCACTAGTGGAATTTTAGATCAGGAAAGAGAACTATTAGATTTGGTAGAGGAATTAGGAGTTGTGAAACCCAAGGATAGAGTAGCAGGGAGTGAAGTTACTTCGGGTTTGGGTTTGAAAGCCGAAGAAGAAGTAGAAATTAGATTGGATTAGAAACAAAATTGAGATTTGAAGAGGCAGATATGAAGAGATGCATTGTCATTTCAGATCTGCAAGTTTGTAGAGTTGTTAGGAAATGGTATTTTTGTTAGAACTGTTGTTTGCTTCACTATTTAAGAGTGACATTTGCAGTCTTATGTTATTTAGTGCTCATTATTTCCAAGAATAGATAAAGCAAAGTGTTGTGAAGCAGTGCTCGTCATTTGAGCTTGATTCCAAGTATCAACATTGTGCTTGTGTTTATGAGTGTGTGGAGAAATTTGAAGTGCAAGTCAGTGTGCTTGTTGGATGTTGGATTCCACAACCTTGATCTTTACTTTGTGTGTTTGATCCTAAGTGAAGTGCAATCGGAGCAATGCCTTGACAAATCTGAGAGGAATTGTAGTGTTGGTAGTATTTTGCATATGTGAGTGCAGCGCAAAGTTGATCTGAAGCAATTTTGATCAAGGAAGTTGTGCCTTCAGTGGAGGGGTGGAACACAATTCTGAGGCAAAGTTGTTTTGCAGTGAAGTGCTATTTTCAAGAGAGCCTGAATCATCACAATCAAGATTGTTTGGAAAGATTTGATGGAGTTATGATTAAGTGTGACAAATTGTTGTGACAAGACTGCGAGTCAGTGCTTGTTACTGTCTTCTGGTTGTGGTTTCTACTTGAGAGGTTAAAGAAGAACTCGAGAAGAACTACATTGTTATTTTTTGCTTTGTATTTGGAAATTTCCGACCAGTATCTCTGCGGGAACGAACTTTACTTACCCAATTACCGCAAAAGTGATATTTGTCGGGTTGTCATAGTGGGACCAATTACAATGATCTTGCATAAAGAGCCATTGTAAAAGCAATTATGAAGCTCTTTAAACAAAAAAAGAACCACCTACTTGACCAATGGATAGTAACACCTATTTGTGCATGTATGTGCTATTGTGATATTTAGTTTGGTATTATAAGTACTTGATAGATATTATTTATATAGAGATAAAGGATGGTTCTATATTAGTCATGATTAGCATCCTAATCGTGATCTCAAAGGATGGTACTACATTAGTCATGTTATGATTAAGATAAAGAGTCCCTTACTTTAGAGGAAGTAGAAAATATGAGCACCAATATTTTGGATTCTAGTGTGTTGACTTGGTATTATTCCTAGGTCTTTGGCTTAGAGGAAAGAGTTGAGAACTCTTGGACCCACAAGACTTTTTGTTTTGGATTCTTCTACAGATTCTTCTATAGTCTAAGGATAGCCCATGTGAAGGAATCCTTGACTAAGGGGTAGGTCAACATAAGACCACATGCTTAGGAGAATATTCCCATGAGTATGGATATTCTTTTAACTTTTTAACTTTATTTGACTTTTAGCCTAGTAACTTGAGTAACTCCAATAATAAGTAACTTTGGTTCGTAACTATTTCATAAGTATATAAACTAGGGGTGAGAAAGTACTCATCTTTTCATTTGTTATTATCTCTATTTCTTTGAGTTCTCTAATGAGCAATGGTTTGAGTCTTGGAGTGTTAGCCTTAGAGGAGTATAGTGGAGTTGGTGTTCTTTGCATTCTTTGTCCATGGTGCACAACCACAAAAGCCATCAGAGGTTCATCTTGAGTGAGAGATAGGTTGGCTGACAGGCTAGGCATTGTTCTTTGATTACTTGTACTAAGGAGAGCATGTAGATTGGGCAGAAATGTTCAATAAATAGTCCAAGGTCCTACATCAATATTTTGAGGACAAAGGAAGTGCTACCTGCTCATTTTTTTGTGCATTTACTATATGGAGACAAATCTACTAACAAAGGAAGAGAGGAAAAGGTTTCTCACACATGTCCATGTTGTAGGTTATTTCAAATCACAACCTGAAGGACCCACCCAAATTGCTAGTATTGGCTGGCCAATGTTATGTTTGTAAACATAGTATTGGCTATAGTATTGGCTAGCCAATGTTAAGTTCATAGAGACAAGCAAATTTATGCCTATAGATGTGCCAATTCTTCAATTGGCACTACCAACAACTCTAAAGAGGATGGATACTACACCAAAGAAGAAGCCACTTTCTCCAACCAAGAAGTTGAAGCCCAATGCATATATTGTTGAAGTGTCTTCTTCAAAAGATGAGGCCAAGGACACTAATGTAGACAAAGATGATGACAAAGAGGGTCAAGGATCCTTCAATCTGCAAGGATTGACCTCCACTTCAAGAGACAAGGATGAGGGAGGAGAAACTTAGGAAGATGCCCAATCTGTTCAGCATATGCAAGACCAAGATATGGACAAGTGCTTTGTAGATGAAGGAGAGCATATGATAGAAGAAGTAGAATATGGATATGTTGCTACCCTAGTACCAAGCCAAGTGCCCTAACATAGTAGACTTCACCACTTTGATCAGAGCTATGCATAAGCAGGTCTACACTTGAAAGACCAAAGAAGACTTGGTGAAAGACAAAGCAGTGAAGGCTAGAGACTTGTACAAGGTAGATCCTTCAAAGGTAATTCCCTTGTTGTAAGAGAACCAAGAACTCAAGAGGAGAAGTGCTACAACATAGAATGAATGAGATCACCAAGCAAAAGAAATCCAACGGTTTAAAGGAGATGGGAAGGCACTCTACCTTGAGTTTGATCAATTTACGAAGGAATCCAAAGACCAACTTCACAACATGTGCAGGAGCTGGAGAGCACTTGGAGTGCTCTAAAGGAGAAACATGACCAAGTAGTGACTCAAGAGATGTAGATGCAAGAGTACTAGAAGGAGGTATCAATGCAACTGGAACATCTTGCCAAAGAGGTATCAATGCAATTAGAACATCTTGCCAAGGAGGTAAAAGAAAAGAAAGTCAAGCATGCAAGAAGTCTCCAAGTGTTGGAAGACCAAAAAGCCAAATGAAGCATTCAAACAAGATAGATGGAAGCGGACCAGCTGAAGGTACTACACCAATTGGAGGAGACCCAATGATATGGAGATGTTAAAGGAAGAAAGAGCAATGCATGCCTTGCAAACCAAACACCATGAACTGAAGATGGAGGTCTAGAACTTAAAAAAACCAGGCCTATGAAGAAGAAGAAATGAATAGCCTATCCATGCACTTGAAGGAGCACTCTTGCAAGAAGTTCAATGAAGTGTGCTAGACCTTCTTGCTAGAGATAGCTATGCATCAAGCACAAATAGAACAACTAATTAGATATATAAGAGGTAAACAAAATCCTTCACCCTTAGTAGTTCAAGCCCAAGGCACTCCCCCAAGGGGAAGTCCTTCAATGAGGTAGACACTCTTTGGCAAAGATTAGGTACTTGGAGTTGTATAATAGTCAAGCACTCCAAGTAGGCCCTTAGCATCTACACTCATAGTTATATATTTCAAGAGTGCACTTGGAGTTATATGGCACTCAAAGTTATATATAGTTGAGGATAAGTACCCTTGGAGTTGTACAACACTTTGAATTGTACAAAATTGTAGAGGAATGCCCTTGGGATTAAATAAGCAGTCAAAGTTGTACACTAAAGATAGAAAAGGTGGGGAAGCCATGACATCTCCACTGATATGTGTTAGGAGCCTAATAATTTTATATATGATTAAGGTAAGATAGGATTAGGATAAAGAAAAACCAATGATGGAAAATTTAGATTAGGACTTTTCAAGATTCACTTGGGGACCTAATCCCTTTGGCTGGAGCTAGATTAGTATATAAGGCTGAGTGCCATTGGCACTCATGTTCATTCTATTTTTTAATGCAGATTTTGATTACAAGTAAAGAGTGCTCTTGCTTCTTTGCAAGTTCTATGTCCTATATTTTGTATGTTGTTCAATGTCTAGGTAAGAGTAGAAGAGAAGAATTTCATAGTAGGTCCTCAATGCTTTGCGCCAAGTAGGTACTCACCCCTAATCAAGGTGTGCATTGGATGATACCAAGGAGTGAACTTGTGCAACAAGCAAATTAGGAAGCTCACCATACAAGCAATACCACAAAAATGAAATGCTTAGGCAAGGAATAGCATGAAGCTTAGTCCTTCAAGTTGTGTTTTCTTGGAAAGGTAGAAGAATGTTGCATGTACTATACCTTTGGAATGGATTGGCACTTGGAGTTGAACTATCCATCACCTTTAGGAGAAATCCTAACTAGATCTCAGAGTGAAGGTGATTTTGTGATTTTCTTTTTGTTGTAGTGCAACACAAAGGGTGACACTGCACTCTTTTGGGAGTGGTTCTTGCCCAAGAAGTTAAATAGGAAAAAATAAATTAATTGGGATTTGGTGACAAGTGTATGTTATGCTTCATTCTTAAGCATATTTTACCAATATACTTGTGAGAAATTTTTTTCTTATTGACTATACTATAAGTAAGTCAACGTTGAGCTATCACATTGGCCATCTTTGAAGGTGATAATATATATGTGCATTCTCTGATGAGGTGTGCACATTAGGACCATCCATCACTTAATCTGAACTTGTGAATGTGTAGATCATAAGATGTAGGCCACCACATCTCTAATGGAATCATAGATCCTAGTAGGCTCTCCTCCTATAGCACATTTTAGGAGATGTATGCCCTCAACATCCAACAAAGAATCACATAGGAAATGGTCAGATAATCCCAAGACTGATGGACATGGTAAGCCTAGCCAAAGCTGAAGATCAATGATGAACTCCTCTAACATGAATCTAAAGTCCTCAATCAAATTAGAGGTATGAAACCAAGCTCTAGTGCCCTTCTCATTGCAAGATAGGATCCTAGCTCTATCAAGTAAATATGCATCAATGAAGATACTAGAAAGGGTGTGAGTGTGCATATGTCCACTAAACTTTGCCTTAAACTTCTAGAATCAAGGGATACATAGTTTTCAAAGGAAAGGAGTGTTGTATGTGTTGGGGCTAGTAATAGATCCCAAGCTAATCAAAGAGTTATCTAGAAATCATAGGTGTTTGAGTTATCTTGAGTCACAATAGGTGGCAATAAAAAAAAACAACCCTCATGTAAGAACCTATCTGCCAACAAGGAGGCCATTAGTGCCCATGCTCCTAGGTAAGCTATTGATCTAATAGCCTCGTGTGATATAATACCACATCCTCCCATGAATATGGGAGGATGTGGTATCTATGATCACCGCAAATCATATGATAACTATGGGAGCATATATGATCCTAAGGGTGTGGAGAATATATGTAGTAGGTACTATCAAAGGACCATAGATGGGGTAAGAGTACCTCTGTGGGAAGATATATACTTGCCAAATAGGATGCTCTTGGGGACAAATCATCTCAAAAGGAGGGAGTAGGCCACTTGTGTGTTCCCCAACCGGAGGAGGAAGTGAGCATGGGCAATAGCCCAAATCAAAGTGTCTGAGATAAAGGAACTCCAAAATGTATTTCTTTGAGAAAGGAGCCCAATACTCTCAAACTTCCTACAGAGAATTGGAATCCTGGTGGGAAATTAGAGAAGGAGAGGATTGTGTGTGCTCCAAACTTTGCATTTATGAGTATGAAATCATAAAGACCCAATGACTCTAAACTAAGTGTAAAAATTTGCACTGTCCAAACTACATCCTCCATGGGGTCCAAGATGTGGGTATCATATGATACCCATATATGATACAACCAAGAGATCTTGGCAATGCACCATGGCTAGATGAAAACTAAGTTTGGCTCTGTTAGGAAAGAAGTTGCATGTGATAGTTTCTCAAAGCCATTTTTTCAATACTAGCTCCATTTAGGTTATACTAGGCAGAGAATTTGGTAAACCCAAATTGTAAGAATGATTATACCTATAGTTGCCATGATCATACATCATAGATTATATGTACATTCAAGTGAGGAAAGATTTTGCATACTACATTAGAGAGATCCAGAAATGGGGATGTTTCAATAGATAAGTGACTAAAAGATACACGTAAACAAAGTATATAGATATACCTATTTTAACATATAAATAGTGAGTGAAAGTTATGCAAAAACTATTATGTGCACTTGTACCATCTCTTGCCAAAATAACATTTGGCACATTTGACATGACATGAAAAATGGGATACATATACATGAGGTGTGCTATTAGATTCAAGAACTTCAAGGGAAATTTCAATAGGAAGTCATCTTTCAAATAATTTATTAGTATAAGACACAAATTAAGTACAAAATTGAGACATCTTGCAATTCATGTTTAACTTATAATCTCTTCAATTAGTTGTATGGTCAAAGTATTAGGGCTTAAAACCTTCATACATAGCGAGAGAAGTAATTTCTTGTGGCATTTAACAAGAATAATAAGCTGATTATTGGATTGGCTATTGGCCAGGCCAAAGAATTGTGCTTTTCTGAAGTTGTTACCAATTTGGTGTATCACTCAAGTTTACATCCAAATCTACATTTTTCTTTTGTTTTAAATTGTTGAAACCACATCTTGCATTTTGTCCAGCACAATTATCACTAGATTGCAAAATCAAAGAAAGAGGACGACCGCATAGAAAAAATGAAGGATATGAAGACCCCATCAAGCCATACAAGGAGGAGATGAAAAAGGTAAAACGGGGCTAAGTCCCAATAGAGTCTATATGAGAAATCTGCCCACTGCACCTAAGATATCCAAGCTATGCAAATCTTGTGTTCTATAAACAACGGGAGCATCCGAAGAAGCATTACCTAATATGATTGCTCTCCTGTGGATTGCACTAGCCATTGCCTTCTATAGAGCAATGAACACATGCTGTCTCAAATATGCTACAAAGTATGAGAGTGAGAATGGTACCCCTGGCATCTAACATGATAAGCTCTCTCGCACTCCTTGACAAATGTGTCTAACATTGTGTCCATTACTCCATATAACTCCAAGGCTAGAGAAGCAAAGAGGTGACCTCATTGCATGGCCCTATACTTGAGACCTTCAGACCTGCTGTTGTGCTCGCCGTCCATCCAGAGGGATTGGTAATCACTCCCTCCAAAATTATATCTTGCATAGGGTCTATAACCACGATATCCATTACTGTCACCTGATCATCTCAAACCAAGTATAAGCATACCCTAACACATGTCGTTGCAAAATATACAAATACTCTCTCCAAGCCAAGTATACACTCTCTCTTGTTATAGCAAATACTACATCTCTAATAGCATCATGGGTAGCTTTCCTTAGTCTTCAAAAAAGACACCGGGTCATATGGGCATGTGTTGCGTCCAGTGTAGAACCACTCTCACAAAGTATAGAACCACTCTCACAAGTAAGTAATGAAGATGTAAATAAATATGCCATATCCAAACTAAACCTCATCAATGCATAAAAAATAACTAATGTGAGTTCGGAATGCCTAATGTACAATTGAACTAGGATCCAAGAGCATGCACCCTTGGCTCTTGGATCGCGGAATCTTCACAACGAATTAAGAATTCAACAGCCTACACTAATGTCCATATGCTATAGTACTCACGGGATTATGTCTGATCTTTTGGACTGACTGGCGCGTAGTGAGTGCAGTCAACTACACTAGCAGAATCTAATCCACCGCCGCAAGAAGTTAATTAAATGCTTAGAACTTGACCATGGTAATAGAGTGGTAAGGCAGGAGATAACCAAGAAACGCGATGTCACAGTCGTCTTCTTTGGGTGTCGATTTTTCAATTTTTAAAAGCTAAATTCCTAAGCAAATTGGGTTGAGAACATTGTACGGAGTGTTGCTTTAGAGGTTCTGTACCTTGCATAAGGCTTCTGTGTTGGGTCCACTCATGTGCACGAGAACACATGATTTAGAGAGCAATGCTTGCTCTCAAGAACAGTGTTGCGAATGCGCAGAACCGCAAGTAGTTCGCCAACGGGGAAAAGCTGAGAAATGCCCGTAAGAAACCACTGTGGCTCATTTAGCTTCTATGAGGGCACATGCTGCTATAGTGAAATCGATGGCGCGCAATGTCAGAGTCATCAATCGAGATAATAATTTTTAGTACTAGCGCGGACTGCACATCTGCGGGGCTGGAGAGAAGAGCCAGTAGAAACATTGAAGAGAGCAAATACTCTGTTGGGAGGACTTCAATCTGCCTTCTCCAACTCCTGCAGCTGTGCTATCATCTATAGACCCGACAGGAGTTGGAGATCTTATTTGTCACCGCCAAGCGCTAATACTTCCTGCGCATGTTACCCAACGCTTCTTATTGCTCGTCAGATAGGTAGCTATAGGTAGCCCGTTGCCTGCACCGCAGCTAAGCTTGGAAGTTCTGGAGGCTCGGGAGGGAGTGCGTAAACGAAACCGGTCGTCCATCCTGCAGGAGTCTAGAGAAGCAGATCGAATTTCCTGGAAGAGTTGAATTAGGTTCAGGTTTTCAAGTTGGATTCCAAATCACAACAAGCTCTATGCCGTTGGAATCACTTTGAGGGTATATCCCAGGTGTAAATTTGAAATTGCCTCTTTCGGGTCTCCAAAGAAGCAGGAATGGATCGATAGGTTTCAGGAATGGAGTGTTAGTTTAGATTTGTGTCTCATCAAGCACACATCGCCATCTAGGTGAGTTCAGTTGAGAACCAAACTATTATATTTTCTGACTTAATCGTAGTGAAATGTTTCTACGGTCGATTTGATGCTAATTTCTTCTAAATAATGCTTTTCACACACAAGTTCGTTACACTTCAGGCCTAAAGTATTATTCGCGCTATGTCTGCAGGTCAGATTATTTGTGAAGTCACATTTCATCGAGGCAGCCGCATGTGCACACAGGAGAGGAATCTGCTACCAGCAAATGAAAGAACGATTCTTTTGATTATTGGGAATGCAATCAGGAGCTAGGGCAGTACCTAGAGCTCTCCAGATCTCGAAAGTTCTAGCAGATCTGTCCTATTGAGACGCATGCCGTTCCGGGAGATTTGAGGCGTACACTTGACCGGATTCGACAATTTTGCCACATTTCAATTGTGACATGAGGGAACCAGGAGGATTCAGTGGTCGGACAGCCATGGATTCTGGTACGTGTACAGGAAAGACTCGTATCTGCGTTTACGTGACGGACGTGGAGGCGGGGATCATGTACCCTGAGATGGAGGTAGTTTTCAGGGACACAACCACATCGGCCAGTCTTAGAGATGCCGAGGAGAAGAAGGAAGAACAGATACACCATCCGGAAATGGAGAAAGTATTCAGCGACTGCACCACTTGGGCAACGCTTAAAGATCTGGAAATTGTACACAAGTTGACACAATCTCGTTGTAAATCGAAGTCCAAGTCCAAATCTGCTGACAGCTATAAGACAAGACGGGATCTCCTTGACGCCATGCAGTCCTGGTGGAATTCTATCGACTCCGTTTCCTGCAAACCTAAGCGTTGGATGATGCTGGTTTTGTGGTTCATGACCGTTGTCGTTTTCTTCATGATGATACTCATTTGCTGTATCATTGCCTTCGTCTTCACATCTATCGTCCTCTGGGGTCCCATGGTCGCTGTTATATTCTTCTGGCTTCTTCCTTTCTGCGAGCAAGCACAAGCTCAAGCTCCAGCGTATGTTGCAGGCCTCTTGACGGTTTGTAGCGCTGCCCTGTTTGGATTCTTTTTCGTTGTGGTCGTCACGGATGATAGTAATGTTTACAAGCATGCCCTGCCGGAGGGTTGGGGAGGGCTTTGTGAGACGAGCGGCTATTCTGTTAGCTGTCTGGCTGCACAGCATATCATCGGCTATGCTCTTTTCCAGGCAGCTCACGTTTGCTTATTCATCGTCGTAGGTTTCTTATGCTACGGTCTTTCATCTTTGTGGTCCTTGTGTAGCGACTAAAAACTTTTGATGCATCTCATACCCTAGCTCCACCCATCGGCTCCCATGAGTGTCCCCTGGTATTTTCTTTACCAGCGAGTAATATTAGCACTGCTAATATGAACAGGCATCACGCTGCAGATGCTTTATTCCGCAATTGAGACCCCCGGTTTCATATACATATTGTACGTTTAGCCAGATAAGATGTCCATGTTCTTGCACCAGAAACTTCCGTATCGACCATTATCTCTTAGAAATAGTTAAGAGCATCCAGTTTACACGCTGTTGATCAGGAGCATCCACAAACAGCAGCCGGATTCCGATTTTTAGACTGTCTGGACAACGACAAGTTGAAATAATTCTTAGCAGAATCAGATCCTGAGCTGAGCGTAGTTATAGATAATTGTCATGCACACTTTGTTAGGGATGCTCGATCAACAGCAGGTGAAGGGAGTTCGAGTAGTGGAATGAAATGTTGATCTCTTGGGAGCCCCGAGCAGATCAGCAATAGAAGTGGTAGTAGAGTTGAGGCTCATCTTCGAAGCAAAAGTTTCAGGATGGTGTCTGGCGTCATGATCAGCCAGTCCCTCCCTGGATTATATGGGCTTTGTACACTGACATGTAAAACAGCATCTGGGACGATGTAGGCACAGGAGTCATCGATCTCTAAACTCTTGAGATTGTTAACTCAATGGCAGGCAGAGCTAAGCCAGGCATGCACTAGGTTCGGCCGCTTGCATAAGTTGAAGTACATAAACATGTACGTCCTGAAAGCACAAGATGCTGCAGGACTGTAAATGTTCCATACGAAATCAGAAAGTCTTTAGAGAATTTAACTCACCATGAAGTAATTGAACTATCTATATTCGAGTTTTTGTATTGTCAGCCATTGCCATCTGTCAGTCTTCAGCTTACAATTTTGTTAACATTATCGCAATTTTTTCCGGTTGTGGCAACTGGAACTAAGCTAATGGTTCGAGTATGAAGTCTTGTCTTTCCTCAAATGTTCGTCTGCTGGATTTACACTTCTGACGGGGCTAGGACAAAGTCCCTTCCAGTATATACTGCTGGATCCCCTGGGGCGTCAACTGTACGTTCTTGCTTCAGCTTTCTCTCAAGTTGAATTCAGATAATATTTTACATCGTGACTTGATGACCACTCACGGGGTACTATTGGCTCTTAGAAATGTGTACTGGATTAGTGTACCACTCTGAGTACGGGTTTTCCTCTAAAATTAGTATGTTTGCTGGGGAGTCCTGGAATCTATAAAACTGCACTCATAATGGCTGACAGAAGCAATATGGTTTCTTATAATCTCTACATACTAGCTACTATGTTGTCAACGTTAGTACTGACATATGCGAAGTGACGCTATAAACGAGTATGCCGGTATTCACATCTGAAAAGTAGGATGGACTTAACACAACTAGAAAATTAAACGAGGTCTTTGAGTCTAAGAATTAACTTCACGTGAATAAAATCTTGATGAAATATTTGAATAATCAGATAAGACAGGAGGCAATCAAAACTTCGGAAGCTATGAAACGCATGATATGCACACAGTGCATGAATATGATCATAAAGGTAAAGCCAAGTTCATTAACAGTTTATATCACCTCAGGAATATATATTCTATGTGAGCACAGCCTTATTTAGAGGTGATCAATCATGATCACAGAGCTGGTAGTGCCGACAGTAGACGCCAGCTCTTCCAAGAAATCCATATGATACGCGGACTTGAGTCTATGACAGAAGACTGTACAAATCATAAAATTGAGGATGTATCAGTTGTACTTGTCCAAACAGAAACTTGCACAGGCTTCCAAGATTCAATGGTATATGCACAATGTATACTAGGAGGAAGATATCTACAGAGACACAATATTAGCTTGAGCGTTAGATCCGTGCATCTGAGCCTTGCCCTGCTCTTTGTTAGCTTCGTTCTCTGTAACCTTCTGGTCCTTTTCGTCCGCTGCTGAAGCCTGTTTAGCATGCTTCTCCGCCTCGGCTTGCTGCTTCTCTGCTGTACCGTGAGCTTTCGCCTTATCGGCCTACAACAGATAGTACACCAAGGCTACTTAACTTAAGCAAAACACATAGCCCGAATCCACATCGCCTAGATTAATGTAGCTATAGTATGCATGATTCACTTGATTACGAGAGGAAATCTTCAGAATTGTGTATAAGCACAAAGAGATGAAGGGACTTTCTCAGGAACCCTCGGGGATTTAGCAGACTTTTTAATAAATTATGTAGTACATCTACTACGTGACTTGTTAAATCATGTAGCATGCCATCGATGGCATGTTATATCCGAGCTCGGAAGGGAGAATGATGATTTGAACTTCTCTTGAGCGGAACCCTTGGTCTCGTCCCATTTCTCGTCTCCCTTGGCAGCAACGTTTGGAACCTTCGCCTTGGCATCAGCAGCTGCACACTTAACGCCCTGCATCTTGATTGAGATAAAGTTCCCGTGCCTGTGAGGGTGTCGGAGAAAGAGAAGTTTGAGGATGCTATGTAAGTTGGACAATTAGGAGTACGCAAAATTGCAATGTTAAAAACTGAAAGCCATATCCTCTTATATAAGGGTCCGGAAGGCAAGAACTCTACCACGTGAAAGTTGAAGGTATGCCACGTTGCGGATTACAGTACCTTTATTTATGCATGTTCCTTTCCACACCCATCATCAGATGTCCTCAAATATTTAAGGCTCTTGAAATTGGCTATAGTTAATTTCGTCATCGGGTTGAGACTGTGAACAAGTATGTTTTGCAAGTAAAGCAGGTTTTCCCTCAACTGTTTGTATCACGTGATGTGCAACAGGGAAACTAAGCTATTACTCCACAATTCGGGCACTGATTGGTAATCGAATTGTACCAATCAGTTCCTACTAAAATTTTGAAGCCGGAAGGTTGAACTTTTAGAAAGCCGAGTCCTCGTGTCGAACATTGTCTGGCAACGTCCGGATTAAATGCTGACCTGATTTGAACAGGTCCAGTTGACATGTTTCGTGATTTAGAAACATTTGCAAGTACGAGACAAGCATGGCTGCTTTCGATAGGAATTTGAAGAACACAGAAAGTATACACAAATTGTAAATATCATGTCAACGGTACGGGACCATCGAAGAAACTTTTCATTATCTAAACATTGAATTTGTTCAGATTCGGAAGGAAAATAAATTTTCTCAAATTGTATGTGATCAGTGAATTCCCACCTATCTAAATTCATAATGTTTCCGGACTCCAAAGGTTGTAGAGCAGATGTTATTGCCTGTATTTGAGACTTAGTATTTGCGAGTGGCCGTTGCTTATGACAACCATACATACTACTGCACGTGATGATTTGGATCATAGTTTGAATCTTCCCCTCTTGACGCGGCACTAGAGAAGTATCGCAATTCACTTAAAACTAAGGATGAATAGAATTTTAAAGCGATTGTAGATACCCTACTTGAGAATCACGAACAAATTTGACAGAAGTCAGAAATTGAGGTCATATTACTCTCTTTCAATGGCCAAGAATCTTACAACTTTTCATTGTTGATAGTGTCACACGGTAATTTTTCTAGCGGTTAGTGTGAGCAGGAAAATTTAAATCTTTAGTCACCATTTACATTTATACTCCTAAAGAATTGAAAATTTTACGAACATCCCACTGAGGTTTGGGATTTATTGGCAAATTCGTTTTAGACATCGACAAAAGGAAGAACGTTTCAATCGAAGTAACAATTAATAGAGATTAAGAAAAATAATTTAACTATCACTGATGATTATGTTTATCACATTCCTAATTTTACAATTTAATAATATCCGAAATTAAAGTTGAAGATAATGATTTAATTCTACGTACCATTCAACATCTACCAAAGGAACATGAACCTTTCTAGACCTCTATAGTTACTAAAGATATTTATCTTCAATTTCATAAGCTGGTCTTGGCGTTAATATGTGAAGATATGTGATTACAAAGGCGAATGTAATGGTCTTGCCACTCAAGATAAGATGTTGTTTGCAACGAGAGGTCAAGGCAAAAGTAGAGTAAATGGAGATTCACATAGTGGAAGTGCCATTGGTAAAGGTCAATCTTTGCAAGAATGTCTCGTAACTCAAGGCATGTCTACGAGGGATAAATTTTGCGACTACTGCAAATTAAAAACTCATCATGAAAAAATTTGTGTTGAGAAGCAAGTTGATATTTGACAAAGTAAACTTCTTTGATAGAATTATACAGAGAAGTATTGTTATTTGAAGATCATCTACTAATGATGACTCACATGGTTGTGTCAATAACCAAGAGTGACCAAGAATAGTGCATCGGTTCCGAGTGCTCTCATCACATGACCCATCAGACTAGTATATTCAGTTCCAAACAACAATTATTATGTAAAATTTTGGTTGTAAATATGTGTGATGATATTGAATATGTTGTCACCCAAAATTATATTATTATCACATCATTATGAGTATCTCACTCTGAATTCCACTAGAGAATTTTAGTAGTTTAGGAAAACTCATTCAAGGACCTATAATCAACAAAAACTTAGTTTTTCTTTGCCAAATTATTGACAAGATTTTTTTAATTTTATTTAACTAACAAATTTGTTTTTCAATAAGTATAAGAAATGTGTTATCTCTCATAGATACAAATTTGGATCCAAAATAAGTAGGATATTCAAGTTATACGTCAAAATCCAGATGCTACAAGTCAGAAGGCTTTTTTTATTCATGAATCCATTGTACTTTCAGATCTTGGGAGGTGGCATAAAAGAAAGAGTGCAACAAATAAAACTTAACATTTTTTCTGGATACTACCTACCTCATATCTAGTTAAGTGGCTTCCTACATTTTCTAGTCCTTTGCTTAGAAGGGTTTGTGAGGCTTGTCAAATTGGTAAGCAAGCTAGACAACTATCATGACATTTGTAGCACCAAAGCTAGTTTGCTTGGCCATTGGAGTGGTAGTGTTGTTAATTATAGTTATTTTGGTAATTGCTTATGGACTACTCGATGGTGGCCCAATCATATTAGGACTATTGATCACATGATGAGACCTACCGTCACTTGCACTATTTACACTGTCGGATGTGTTGCCAGTGGGACTGTTAAGGTTGGAGGTAGGTCAAGTAGAAGGTATACTTTCAAAGTATAGCTCGAGAGAGCTCACTTTTTTGATGTTGAACCTTCTAGTTCTTGGCTATGGTGGATAGAGACCCACAAGCATCACTTGGAATCTCTTGGCTAGAGAGGGTGTGGCTAGATTGTAATCAATACTCAATTGTTGGCAGATTTTTGAGTGAAGAATTGAGTATAGATCTGATTTGAGTGTGATTCAAGTGGAAGAATGAATTGATTGCATCAAAGAAGTGAGAGTTAAGGAGAAATTGGGTGTAGGAACTAAGGGCATTGGTGGTGTCTCCAAGCTTGGCTGATTGTTAATACATTTGATTGCTATCCTAGATTTCCTTGAGAGCTATCATATGCAGAAGTTTTATTTGAGTTGATATAGATTTGGCAATGGGGTAGATGGTGTGTAGAAGTGTAGGCCAAATTTTTGAGAATTGAGTCAATTTGAGATAGTGTGTGTTTGACTTGAGATCAAGGAGATGAAATCAAGGTCAATGTGGTACAAATTGAGCACAAAGTGCAAAATTTGGAAGTGGATTTGGAAACCCATCCCTCAATTGAGAGAAGTGGAGATCCCCATCTTCTCAATTTGGCCCGAGTTGATAGTTAGTAGAGGATTTGGCGGTTAGCCAATTATGAAAGAGGTGCATCACATTGGCAAAGGTTGTTAGAGTTGGCAATGTTTGTCCAAATTTCCCTAATTAATGCTCAAGTTGGTGAAGGTTGGCCAGATTTGGAGAGGGTTTGAATTAGCAAGAAGAAAGGCCTCATTTGGTTTTTAGAGGCTTTGAGGCATAGAGTTGTAGGCTAGAAAGGCTATGAGGTCCAACAAGCCAACTATGAAGGTCAAAAAAGCCAATTTAGATGGGTTTTTGGTCATTGTTTTGCAAAATCTATCCACCTTTCTAGATTCTGTGCAATGGGGTTTGAACTTCAGATCTTTGATTCCTAGATTGGTGCCCTAATCAATTGGTCCACCTTCACTTATTGTCCTATTGATTGGTCAATTGATACTTATACATATGTAGCTTTGGCTAGGAGAGCCAATTTGCTCCCATCCTAGGTCATCTTTGTAGCTTACGAGTAGGTAGACATTCCTATTATGTCAAATGTCAAATGGTGCCATATTTAGTCTAGTGTTAATTTATAAGATGAAAGGTTTTGTTTATACATAGTGTGATTGGACCTCCTCCATTCTTTGCTTCCTATTTGTGCACCATGTTCGTGTGAGGTACCTTAAATTTAGAGCATTGGTGCTCTTGTGTGCTCTTGATAGTGAGGCTAGAGTGATGAACAATTAGACTACCTATTTTTCTCTCTTGTGAGGTAGGAAGTGATGACTTGCAGACCGTGAGAGTGCATGTTGTGATGGTATATTATAGGTCATTCTTTTCCCTAGTGTAGTTTTTGCGATTAGAGCTACATTAGTAAGTGGTATTGAGTTGGTGGTGGCACTTGGTGTTGATCCTTGGTGGGGTACTTGTGATGGTTACAATTGCAATTTGAGTTGTATTGTCACGACAAAGTTCATTAGGGATTCCACATGAAATATTTTTGTAATATCCAAGTACCATTGTACTAGGTGGTGCACCATCTCTAACTACATTGCATACTACAACAATATCTCAAGGGTAAATTTCTAGGGTAAATTAGCAATACCCACGAGTTTTAGCTCTAGTAGCATTAGTGTAACTAATGCAAGTGCACTAGTTGGAGATGGTGCACCACCTACTGCAATTGTATCTCCACTTGTAGTTGCACTACAAGTGGAGGTACTATTGTAGAAGGTGATTCAATATTGAGGTTTAACCCCTAATGGAGTTTTTGAGTGTTTGACGCAAAACTACCAAGGAGTGCAA
Organism: Lunularia cruciata; assembly: GCA_948567375.1. Classification (NCBI taxonomy): domain Eukaryota; kingdom Viridiplantae; phylum Streptophyta; class Marchantiopsida; order Lunulariales; family Lunulariaceae; genus Lunularia; species Lunularia cruciata. The sequence goes on from OX419756.1 coordinate 12,894,607, forward strand.
ACTAACAACTTGAGGAGCTTGCATGAGTTTTGGTAGATGACTAAAGAGAGTTCATGCAAGACTTACATTTGCATAAGATTTTTGATCAGATTGCTAGCTTCTAAAGGCAAAGTGGACAACCCAAATCTTATAGAGTGAGTGGAGGATCTAGTGCAACTAAACCCTTACCTTCATTTTTGGGTCACCAGTAGCCAGCAAGGGGTGGTGTTGCTTATTGGACTTGTGGTGGACCTCACCACAAGAGAGAATGCACCCATGGTACTAGACATGATACCTCTAGTGCATCATAGTCATCACAAAGATAGTGTGACTATTGCCATAGATTTGGTAACACCAGTGACCAATACTTTGATCTTCACCTAAAATTATGGAGTGGTAAGGCTACTATGGCAAGTGGTAGAGGACACACAACTAGAAGGGATGTCATACTTGTCCTTGCTTTTGATATAGCCATGGTTACTTGGATTGAGTAGTTGGATAAGAAATTGGCTAGCATGGCCATAGCTCAAAGGAGGTCAACTTCAAGTGTTGAGACTTATGCTAGTGATAGAGACATCTTGGACTTTCTATGCAAAGCATCATTGGTAGATTCATCTACCATAGTGACTAGGAGTGCATTACATGCTCCAAATCCTAAGCAGAATCAATGGATCTGGACACATAAAGAAGGGAGGCTAGTAGACAGGTCAAACTTACCTTGTCTTTCACACTCTTTGAGGCACTATAAACAACATCCATGGCTCCTAAATGTCCTAGTGCAGGTGTGGTAGGTGTTGATGGACTAGATACTAGTCAACCACCTACTACTACACAAATTGAGTCTAGCACAATTAATTATGTGCTTCCCTTTGTTCTCAACTAGTAACATTTACATTAGAAGTTGACCCAACTCTAGTTTTTTGGTTGGTTGCCACACTTTGTGAGAGTAGGGATGATGTGGGTCCTACTTCTAGAGAAGAGGTAGTTGATAGTAGAGCTAACTTAGTTGAGGAGCATAAGATTCACTCAATGACCCATGGTTTATGGCAAACACTAATATCTAGGTTGGAGAAGTTACCAAATAGACCTGCCTTTGAGTGAGCTTGGTTCACACGTAGAGTTGTCTTATTGGACAACCAAAGTGGGATTTTCTATTTGGTGGGACCTACAAGGAAGGTCTATATACCACAAAGGTCTTATTAGACTTTGGTGCATAGTCCTTATGTTGAGGAAGGTTGTAGTTGTTGGTCTTGAGCTACAGAAGACCAATGTGGAGAGGTGTCCATTTTAGATCCAAATATCTCAAGAGGATGGTTCTACCCAATACATCAAATGTGGAGAACTCATTGTCCAGATTTAGCTCAATCATTTGACTGATCTGGCTTGAGCTCTATGGTGAGAGCTTAAGTCATTGTGATAGTAGTAGAGTCATATGATGTGCTAGTTGATGGAGTAATGTTATATCGCATGGGTTTCAATATTGGCTATTTGGAGGAGACAACTTTGTATAGGCTAGGTTGGCAGTCAAATGAGGGATGGGTATGTCGCCTACTAGTGTGCTTTAGGAGTGGTAATCTTGGCTCACTATAGTCAGGGACCATGGCATCAGTTTTGGCCTCCAATGGTTTTGTTACTTGATTTGGTGACTTCCTAGAGGAGAATGCTCATGTGGAGGATATCAATTGACAATTGACATCACTCAAATTTAGAGTACGAGTGGGAGTGTTCCATCCTCCTTGGATGTTCTATTGTGGAGTTCCAAGGAGACATTGTAGTAGCATGTAGATCAGTTGGTGCACCAATGTGACAACCCGGCAAATATCACTTTTGCGGTAATTGGGTAAGTAAAGTTTGCTCCCGCAGAGATACGAGTCAAAATTGGTCAAATACAAAGTCAAACAGTAACATGTAGTTTTTCTTGGTTGCGTCTTTAATCTCTCAGGTAGAAACCACACCCAGAAGAGAGTAACAAGCACTGACTCGCAGTCTTGTCACAAATTAACACTCCTTAATCACAACTCCATCAAATCTTTCCAAACAATCTTGATTGTGATGATTCAGGCTCTCCTGAAAACGACACTTCACTGCAAAATGACTTCACCTCAAAATTGTGTTCCACTCCTCCACTGAAGGCACAACTTCCTCGATCGAAATTGCTTCACATCAACTTCGTACTGCACTCCCAAATGCAGAATACTACCAACACTACAATTCCTCTAAGATCTATCAAGGCATTGCTTTGATTGCACTTCACTCAGGATCAAACACACAGAATGAAGATCAAGGCTGCGGAATCCAACATCCAACAAACACACTGACTTGCACTTCAAATTTCTCCAAACATTCACAAAAACAATTGCAAAGCTGATACTTGAAATCAAGCTCAAGCGAAGAGCACTACTTCACAGCACTTTGCTTTATCTATTCTCAGAAATAATGAGCACTAAACAACAATTTCCTGCAAATGCCACTCTTAAATAGTGAAGCAATCGACAGTTCTAACAACTATACCATTCTACCACAATTGTTCTAACCTGCAGATCCAAAATGACAATGCACCTCTTCATATCTGCCCCTTCAAATCTCAAATGTGTTATTAATCCGATCCGATGTCTACTTCTTCCTCGGCTTTCAAACCTGAACCCAAAGTAATCTTACTTCCTACTACATTTTCCTTGGGTTTCCCAACTCCTAATTCTTTGACCAGATCTAGCAATTCTCTTTCCTGATCTGAAATTGCACTAGTGGGTAATCTATCTAACTCTTCATCTTTCGACCCACTCTTCTCTAATGTCTCTGAGGGCAACTCCGAAGACATTTGGATTCGTATGTTATCTACTTCAGGTTTTGCCTTAACATCTTGCCGAAGCTTTTCTAACTCTATTTTCACTAAGTCTAATCTAATTGAGATGTTATCCTCTACTTCTAACACCTTTCTATCTACACGAGTTCTTAGTTTGATTAACAAGGCATTCATCTCTGTATCCTTTGCTTGTCTTCGCCTCGTCTCCTGCACCAACAACTTCAACTCGTGCAGTCACGCTTCTTCAATTCAAACGCTGGCTTCTGTACTTAACATTGCATTCACTCTAAGGACTACTCCTTCAATGGCTCCAATCTTGTCTTTAGTTCTCGTTTCCGATCTGCAAGCCATTCCTCTCTGTACATTTGCAACTCTTCTTCAAACTCGGCCTTCACCGCTTCCTTCTCTTTCTCCTTCTGTACAACTTTCTCTTCCTGATTACGAAGTAACTCTCGTAATCTCTCTTCTTCTCTATACTGCATAGACAACTCTCTTTGCCATAGTTGCTTCTTCTCCTCCCTACTCCCCATCACTCGATCGAGCTCTTGTTCCTTTGATGCTATCCTCGCCATAGCATGGATAAGCTCTACTCTTGAATCAGCAAACTGCTGCTTCAAGATTTTGTGCTCCGCTACCTATCTCTTCCTTGCGATATCACTCTTCCTCGCAAGATCCTCTCGATAGCTCACTTCTCTCTTCAGGTCTTGGATTACTTGACTTCTCTCTACTGCTTCCGCTTGCAGTACTTCTCTCTCCTTCTCACCTCGAGTTATACTCCTCTTCAACTCCGAGTTCTCCTCTTCTAATCTTGCTACCACCTGCAATATAGTCTTTACTTCTGGACAAGTTGACTGCATCTCCTTCTTCTTCTTCTCCAACTTCACCAACAGCGGGCATACTACCTCTTGCAGGTACTCTACTCCCTCATTGGCAACTTCTTCCTCCCACGGAGTAATTTCTTGTTTCTCCTCATGTTCTCCTGATACGCGCCTTCTTCGCTGAAGTCTTCGTATCGGAATTGATGCCTCACTACTCATGCTGTCTTTTGCCTCTTCCTTCACTTTACTCGGCCCCGCCTCACACTTCACCTTATGTCTCGAGCTAACTCCTCGCTGTACTGCGATCTTCTTCTCCTTGAGCACCGGTACTTTGTCTTCCAGCGCCGCATTGTCTTTGGCTTCTACTTTGGCTTGCACTTCTTCTTCGTATTCTTCAGCCGCTGGTGCCGAGGTCATTTTTCCACCTTCTTCATTGTCACTGCTAGTATCTCCGCTCTACAGTGTCAGCTTAGGTTCCTCCTCACGTTCCGAGTCCTCCGTCTTGAGCTTGGCCTCGCCTTTTGAGTCTTCATCTTCTGACTCAATCACCACCATTCCTCACCTCGGGTTATTTTTCTGCATCTTTCGAGGTTTCTTGTTTTCTTTGGCTTCTGCGTGCCGAGTTCTCTTCTTCGTCAGGGTACTTACCACGACCTCCACATTTTTCACTGTCTTCGCGTAGTAGTCGTCCGTGCTCCGGATTTGGAGAATGTATTGCTGCTCCTCCGCGTCAACTTCTTTTCTCAAGTCAGGATGGAAATGAGACACCATTCTATTGCACTCCGCCAAATTGAGCAAATTCAACCCGAGGTAGAAATGTGCTGCAAATGGCACGATGTAGTGTGGAGGCGACTTATCCCACAGATTCCACACCATCTGCCTTGTTCTCTCATGAAAACACCTTGCCCAATTGATCGGTTCTCCTGCAAATAGCTTGTGAAAGAACACCGCTTGGTGTTTCATCACATAAGTGGTTCTCTCCGGCTTCAAGATGGCCATTAGTGCACTCACAATTCCTCTCTTCACAGGGTCTTTGTAGCTCTCAACTTTGTACCCATTCTTTGTTCTCTTCGACGAGAAGGCATCTCTCACCTCCTACGTTTCTTGGGCTATCTCTCCTTTCCCCAAGAACGTGGCTCCCTACTCCAAACCTGCCTCCTTCCCGAGTACGAGTCTCCAATCCAACTCTGTCCAGCAAGCCGGATTCCTCTCTTCCCTTCTTCCTTGGGACCATCGAGACACTTACTCTTGATGATTTCTGTCATGAATCTTGGAAAACTTACGTTCTAGTTCCATGCCAGAAAGGTGATCCAAAGTCGGCTCAAGACTTCGATCCTTGCTACTACATCTAATCTCCGAATTGCATGATTTCTCACTGCGAATTCAGAGTTTTTCTTCCCTCCTCCCATCTTTTCTGCTTTCTTACTATCTCTTGATTTCTCTCTTGCGACTTCTCCCTTGCGCACTAACCCGAGTACAACTTTATTTCCCTTTCCTCGATCACCTGCAAGACGACTCTTCAACGTCGAAGGAAAATTGCTCAACATTTCGTCGTTGCAGTTTCGATTTTTTTATAGAGTTGCACTTCTTCGTCTTCCGTTCCTTCGAGTTTCTACCGAGAAATCACACCTCCGGCATGCACCTGTCATTGTCAATCAACCTTCGCGCGTATGAGCCGCCAATTTTGAAACAGCCCCTTCTTGAATTTCTCGCCTCGACGAAAGGTTGTTAGACTGTCTTTGCCTCGGGTTGAGCTCCCCCCGATCTGAAGACAATTTACTTCGTATTGTATGCTGACAGGGCATTTCCGAGTACTTTGCCTTATGACCCGAAGTCACTTTACTTTGGGTTTCATCCCAAAGCCAATTTTCTTCGCCTTCTTCGGCCATACAGGCGCAATCCGACTTCTCTATACACTTCTTCTCCTTTATTTTGAAAAAAACAAAAAATGTGGGCACCACATACCCCCTCCCTCAAATGTGAGCGTCCCCGTGAACATAGACCTCAGGTGTCTTAGAAACTTCCGAGTCTATGGTCCAATATCTCCAAACTCTCCACCCGTTTACTCGAGTGGCAAAAGGATTACCTTCCAAATTGACGAATTGCATGGATCCATTTTTGTAAAGATGAAGAACTCGATAGGGACCCATCCTTCTCAAATGCAACTTGCATGGAAAAGATATTCGGCGATTGTCACATAACAAAACCAAATCTCCTTCTCGTATAGTCACAGGCTTGATTCTCTGATCGTGCCTGACTTTCCTCTGTGCTTGTACTTCTTTCGTGGTTTGCATTGCATCATCTCTTTTCTCTTCTAACCACATCAGTTGATGAATCCGAAGATCCTGACTTTCCTCTTCCGACATCCGTTCTTTGCACAGGACCCCATATGTCGGAACTTCAAATTCAACTGGCAGTATGGGATGCAAGCCATATGTCAAGAAGTATGGGGTTTGTTTGGTTGTAATCTTATTTGTTGTTTGATATGCCCACAACGCGGCTGGTAATTTTGTATCCCAGTCATAGGCATAATTGACAGTCACCTTATTCAAAATTTTACAAAGTACCCATTCGCTTTTTCCGTTAAGCCATTTGCTTTTGGGTTATGAGGAGTCGTCTTCCGATGTTTAATCTGAAAATACGTGGTTAACGCCTCCATTACAGAGTTCAAAAAATGTGTTCCTCGAGCACTGACCAATTCTAGAGGACACCCATATCGGGAGATGATGTTTCAAAAGAAAAATTCCGCCACAGTTTCAGCATCATCTCTGCAAGTTGCTTCCGCTTCAACCATCTTGGTAGCATAGTCAGTGCAAACCAAAATGTAGCGCTTTCTTGTGACTCGGGTCACTGGTTGAATGGGACCCACAAAATCAATCTCCCATTTCTCAAATGGGGCCAAAGGCAAAATTGGTCTCAAAGGCCATTGAGACGTCGCCGTCGGCTTCCCCCGTTCTTTGACACGCATCACAGCTTCGGATATGAGCATGTACATCTTTGTACATTGTAGGCCACCAATACCCTGCCGAAAGAATTTTCTTTATGGTATTCTTCAGAGCATAGTGTCTTCCCGATGCCTTGGAGTGTAAAGATTCAATTACTCATCCTACTTCGTATGACTCCAAGCATCGCCGAAGTACTTCGTCTTCGCCCATCTTAAATAAAATGCTATGTTTAAGCTGGTACGGCCCCATTTTCCTGAGAAAGACTGCCCGTTGTTCCGGGTCCATCCTTTAGGACAATGGAGAGTATTCAAATAATAATATTCATCTGCATACCTCGTACTTCTCATTGCTGATAAGTGATACAACTCTTCGTCAGGGAACCGATCGTCAATTTCCCACTCCTGGTCTTGAGTTTCTAACCTGGACAGGAAGTCCGCATTTGAATGTGAAGCTCCCTTCCTCACTTGTACAGTATACGTGAACTCTTGTAATAACAAGATCCATCTTGCAATTTGTCCCGATAAATTTGCCTTCTTGACCAGATGTTGCAATGCATAATGGTCAACATAGAAGACAAACTCATACCCCAACAAATAATGACAAAATTTCTTGCATGCATACACCATTCCGAGTGCTTCTCTTTCAGTCGTCGAATAGTTCTTTTCAGAAACTGAAAGTTGTCGGCTGGCATAATACACCGGGTAGTCCTTCTTCTTCTCGTCCTTCTGACTTAAGACAACCCCAATGGCCATGGACGAAGTGTCCACATACACATGAAAAGGGACGTCCCAATTCGGGGCCCTCATGACTGGTGCTTCAACCAGTTTCTTCTTCAACACTTGGAAAGCTTCTTCTTGATGTGCTTCCCACATATAGTCTTTGGATTTCTTCAGAAGCTTTGTAAGTGGTGCAGCAAGCAGTGCATAGTTTGACACAAAGCGTCTGTAATATCCGACATGTCCCAAGAAGGCTCTCAGCTCCCGGATGTTCTTCGGGGATTCCAAAGCTGCAATTATCTTAACCTTCTCAACATCGACTTCAATACCTCGGCTTGACACCCGATGCCCCAGAAGAATTCCCTCCTTCATTGTGAAGAAGCATTTCTCTGGGTGTAATGACAAGCCGGCAAAACGACACCTTTCAAACATTTGGCGAAGGTAATCTAAATGTACATCTCTTTGCCCAAACACACAAAAGTCATCAATAAAAACTTCCACAAATTTGCACAGGAAATCTTTGAAGATCAAATTCATCATCCGCTGGAAAGTAGCGGGAGCATTACACAACCCAAAGGGCATTTGATTGTAAGCAAAAGTGCCCCAATCGGTCGTGAATGTAGTTTTATCCTTGTCTTCTTCTCGAATGGATACTTGATTGTACCCTGAAAATCCATCAAGAAAACTATAACAAGGATGCCCAGCTACTTGATCTAAAATTGTATCGGTAAAAGGCAAGGGATGATGATCTTTCCTTGTAACTGCGTTCAATTTTTGGAAGTCTTGGCACACTCGGATCTTCCCTGTTTTCTTCTTCGGGACAATGACAATGGGGGAGACCCATTCACTGCTTAAGACAGGGAAGATGATTCCGGCCCCTAAGTACTTGTCGATTTCATCTTTCACCAAAAGCGAGTACTTCGGGTTCAGGCGGTATTGTCGCTGCCAAACCGGAACTGCACCTTCAACCAAATCAACCCGGTGTTCTCCGAATTCTCGTGGAATACCCGGCATTTGATCAATCGACCAGGCGAATACATCCAGGAACTCTATAAATAGGGCAGTGTATCCTGCCAACTCCTCCGAAGTAACTGTCTTTGAGATCTTTAAAATTTTTCCTCCAGTTAGTAACACCTCTTGACAGTCATTGGGGTTGATGACTCCTTCAACGTGGCTTACTCGGCTTAACCCGAGGCGAGCGGCCATCAAATTACCTTCCTCCAAGTCAGGTTCACCCAAGGTGAGGTCATATGGATCTTCGTCGTCAACCTCTACCTCGTAGCATTCCAAGTAATTAACTTGGACCTCGTCTTCGGATTTGTCTGAAGACAAAGATGATGAGTCTTCGGATTCGTCTTCCTCTTCTGACAAACTTGTTTCCCCAAGATGGGGAACCTTTGTCCAACTCACAGTCACCAGCTTCTGATCTTTGGACGAAATGTCCTTGAATCTTAACTTCTGCTGATGCCAATCCACTACAACTTGGGCACTATACAACCAGGGTCTGCCGATCAACAGAGGGTGACCAGTTTTTGTCACTGGCCTCAACACGATGTAATTCAACTTGAAGGGTACCCCTCCAATGATCGTAGTAATGTTCGATAGCATGCCCAAGGGCTGTCTCCTGGTTTGGTCTGCAAACTTCAAAACTCGGGGTGTTGGTTCAAACGTATGATACCCGAGTCGATTTGCCGTATCTTCGGTCATGACATTCACACCGGACCCAGAGTCAATGGGTATTGATGTGATCATGCACCCTGCAATCTCCGCGTCTACCTCAAGAGATCCCAAATCTTCTTGTTCAATACGATAAATAGCAGGCAGGTCCTTCTTTGACATCGACCTCACCTTCTTGAGGGCCGAATTAAGATGTCTCTTGTACAGCTTGTTATCCTCCCACAATTGCTTAAATGTAACATTGGCATTTGTGGTGGCCAGATCGGCTACAATATCATATTGGGGAACTCCTCCCAATTTGACCGTCTTCGTCTTTGGCTTTGGGTCCGAGGGCCCTCCATGTTCCCTCTTGACTTCGGGACGCTTCAAAATGGTGACGGGCTTGCTGATGGCCTTAACCCGAGCTTCCTCGGGTTGGCCCACCTCGGCTTGGATCAGACCCTTTACTTTGGATCGGATGTCCGCCGGAAAAATGGAGACTTCATCTTCGTCTCTTCTTTCAAACTCAGTTCATGAGTCCTGAGTAATGCCTCCTTTAATTCTTTCTGCAAGGCTTTAGCTTTAGCTTTTGCGAGGATCTTTTCCTCCTTGGCCAAAAGAATGGCTTTTGGGCGCTGTCTCTTCACCTTTCGGGAAGACGACGAGGTCGTACTCAGTTCTTTGGGATCACGCTTCTTCTTGCTGGAGCGTGTCTCAACTTTCAAAACTTCAAGGTCTGGCCATTCTCCTTCTGAGGCCGGACTCCCTTCTTGAGGTCTTTCTTCCTCAAGAGTAATGCAATTTACATTCGTATCTCCCTTCGGCTGAAGTGCTGCACGCTCAGCGGGGGTCTATACATATTTTACAGGAGGCTTCGGGTTCGGTGGGTGAGGGCATTGGTTGCCCGTTGTGGTACCTACATTTTTCATTTTGGACGAGTTTAGAAGAAGAAATGCACTGTTGAAACCAAATTGAAAGCAAATGGAGAAGAAATGAGTGCAAACTTGTGATTTGATCAGACCCGCGGAAGTCAATTTCATGTAAGAGGAAAAAATGCTTGGTTTGGATCAGACCTGAAGAAGTTTACTTTGTGTCAAAGGAGGAAAAACTCAGACCAGACGTTAAGGAGGGCAAACCCGAAGGAGAAATAGAAGTTGCAAGTCAGGATTCTTGCGGGAGCCATATCTCAATGACCACAAATTCAAATCAAGCGTGCTATATCTCGTTGGAAGCGTCTTGTTCAGGATTTTCCATTGCCACCAAAATCGCAAAGTTTGGAGGTATGTAGAAGAAGTAACAAACATTTAAAGTTTCAAGAGTAGATGTACTTGGGGTCAAGGTGTCTTCGGGTCAATGTGACTTCGGATCGTACTTCGGACTTCGGGTTTACATGACTTCGGGTCTAAAGACTTCGCCTCAAGATGAAGATGACTAAATCAGAGGTAGCCGGACCTCGGAGTGCAGTGAAGGTGACTTGGGGAGTTTTGCCAGAGGGATCAGAGGAAGTTAGAATATGGAAAGAAGATAGTTAGGATACCCATGACTTCAATTTCAGTTCTAATTGAAGATGGAATAGAAATTGAAGGAGAAATAACAGTAGTGAATAAACCCGAAGTGCAAGATCCGACAGTAAGTGTCTTTGGGTTAGTAACATGAGTGATTAGGGGAAAGTGGGTTACAAATTGAATGTGTAGATAGTGTATTCATGCTTTCAATTACAACTCTTAATGATGACATAACAGAATTAGTAAAAGAGTTGATAATAGTTAGATCCAAAGTAAGAGAGATAAGAGTGCAGGTGTCTTCGGATTTGACATTTGACACTTTAGAGAAGAGTGGGTCGGGAGATAGAGATTTAGAAGGCTTAACTATGATAGGAATTTCATATCAAGAAGGAGAAATGTTAGAATTAGTGGAGGAATTAGGAGTTGTGAAACCCGAGGAAAAGATAGTAGGAAGTAAGATTACTTCGGGTTTGGGTGTGAAAGCCGAGGACGAAGTAGACATCGGATCGGATAAGTAACAGTTTTGAGATTTGAAGGGGCAGATATGAAGAGGTGCATTATCATTTCGGATCTGCAAGTTAGAACAGTTGTTGTAGAACGGTATAGTTGTTAGAACTGTTGATTGCTTCACTATTTAAGAGTGGCATTTGCAGGAAAATGTTGTTCTGTAACACCCATTTGTGCATGTGTGTGGTATTGTGATATTTAGCTTGGTATTACAAGTACTTAAGAGATATTATTTATATAGAGATAAAGGATGGTTCTATATTAGTCATGGTTAGCTAAAGTTAGTCATAGCTAAGATAGATGGGACCTTACTTTAGAGGAAGTAGAAAAGATGAGCACCACTATTTTGGATTTTAGTGTGTTGACTTGGTATTATTCCTAGGTGTTTGGCTTTGGGGAAAAGAACTCTTGGGCCCGCAAGCCTTTTTGTTTTGGATTCTTCTTTAGTCCAAGGATAGCCCATGCGAAGGAATCCTTGCTTTAGTGGTTGGGTCAAGATAAGGGGAATATGCCCATGTGAATGGATATTCCTTTCTACTTTTTGACTTTACTTGACTTTTAGTCTAGTAACTTGAGTTACTACGGTAATTAGTAACTTTGGTACGTAACTATTTCACAAGTATATAAACAAGGGGTGAGGAGGTACTCATCATCCTTTCATTTGCAACTATCTCTCTCTCATTGAGTTCTCTAGTGAGCAATGTCTTGAGTCTTGGAGTGTTAGCCTTGGAGGAGTATGATGGAGTTGGAGTTCCTTGCCTTCTTAGTCCATGGTGCGCTACCATAATAGCCATCAGAGGTTCATCCTGAGTGAGAGACAGGCCGGCTCACATTTTTTGTTCCGTTGCCGGGACCTCTCTAGAAGGCAAGATAATGTTCCGCGTCCAATTCTACATTAGGCAGAAGGAGGCTATGAGAGCTCACTTGGAGAGAACATTAGGAGAGGAGAGGGCTGAACTTATGTTAGAGAACCAAGATCCATTTGTATACCCTGTAGTTCATTATGATGTCTTTGAGGTGATTTTGTACATCTTGTACACATGAGAGGAATTGGAGAGATTGTGTGAGGTGGATTGCAGATTTTGGGGATTAAGGTGATTTTGGGCAAAATCTCAAGTTTGAGATCTGGACTTGAGATTTCTACACATGATAGCTTGGGTTATCTTTCAGTTAGCACACTTGAAATTATTGAGAGAGCTTCTATGCGCACTGGGCTAGAATTTTTGAAAGTTGATAGGGTAAAGTGCTCCCGCAACTGCATGCTCTCTGGAAAATTGTACAGAGTCTGCCATTTCTTCAATTTTCAGTGAATTGTCCTGAAAATTTCCAAGAAAATTCACTGCATTGTATCCTACCTGCTACCAAAAAAATTGGAGAGAGATCGTTTTTGCGCAGGGCGTTATGAGGTTTTGAAGTGAGGGGGGTGGTTTTCAGACCAAATCTGAAATATGGGTGCTGAATAGAAAGGTGTCTAGGCCAAATAGCTCAATGAAAAGATCTGAAATTTTGCAAGGAGGGACGCCCTGGAGTTGTGATTAAGTGTGGAAAATTTCAGAGGACTGTGACATATTGGTTGGGAGATTTGAGTGACATTGTGAGGAAGGGTCAATTCTGCAGAGTGGAGATCTCATGCATGAGAAGTTTGAGATCAACAAAAAGCATGTTTGAGTGTTTAGATTCATCTTGGGGAACATGGAGGGTCATCAAGAGTGGAAATTGAGATTATGCAAGGTTCCCCAACGGTTTGAGGTGATTGTAGGGGTAGATTTGAGGAAAAGAGAGTTTACAATAGAATTTGAAGAGAGTGTTGAGAGGATCCAAAAACCTACACCACTTGGAGGAAAGAGTGAGTCTAAGTGCTTTCTATGTGGAGAGAAGGGACATAAGGCAAGTTCATGTCCATTGACCTTTGAGAGCAAGAGATTGAGGGAAAGGAGAGGCTTACTTGACTTGGGTTTGCATGTTGGACCTTCTTCACCAAGATTGGGAGGGAGAAGATCTAAGACCAAGGAGTTGTGTGAGGTTTGTGGAGTTGAAGGACTTCCAAAAGGACATGAGTGTAGTGGAGTAAAAGCACTTTTGGAAAATTTGGTGAAGGATCTTGGAGAGAGTCTTAGTACAGCTACAGAAATACTACCACCTTCATCAGCTAGTTCTCAAGATTAGTGATGGAGATAATCTTTCAACTTATGGATAAACTATCCATGAGAGTTAGATTAATATGCACTCTAGGATTTGATGTTGCTATAGAAATCTTGGAGCAACCTGAACCTTTTGTGTTCCCTAGAGTGGATTATTCTCAGATGGTGTTAGTCATGTATATACTCTATTAGTAATAGAGTGAGAGAAAAGAAAAGAGACAAAAATAATTGAGAGAAAAGAAAGATAGTGAGGGGTTAAGATGGGGAAACTTCCGGTTTTCTTTGGCAAGGATGGAGAAGATGTGGAGACCTTTGTGAGAGACTTCAAGAGAGCTTGCATAGGAAACAATGAGAGGAGGAAGAATGAGTGGACCTCATTATTACCAGATTTCTTTGAGGATGCAGCACTTACATGGTATGAGTCAGAATACCAAAAGAGAGAGAGGAGAGAGGAGGAAGAGGAGTCTTGGGAGACTTTGACTTCAGCACTCATTGAAAACTTTCTTCCTGATGAGAGTTATGAGAGATTGATGAGTGAGGTTACATTTCTCAAGCAAGGAGATGGAGAGAAAGTGAGAGTATATGTGGAAAGAGTGGAAAAGTTAGAGTCCAGATTTCGCATAGTGTTGAGGAAGGGTGGGGATGATGTGGAGACTACAATGATTGGCATAGGGTCCATGCTCACCAAGAATTTTTTGGGAGGGTTGAGACCACAAATTAGAAGCAAGGTGAGATATGAGAAACCTTCTTCCAAGGTTGAAGCTATCAAGATCGCAATTCGTATGGAGGAGAGTTTGGAAGGGGATGAGAGTGATTTGGTGATGAAGGAGGTTGTGCATCCTCCTCAAGGCTACAAGTATGGTGGAACTTCTGATAATTTGGTAACAAGGGTTGCACCACAAGTAGTAGTTGCTCCAGTTCTTGCACCTCCACCAAAAGATCCACTCCAAACCATCACAGAACAACTTGCGGATCTCAAGATCAATGTGGTACAACTATGGGAGAAGAGAGAAGTGGATCAGAATGTAGGGAGAGGGCCTAGGAGTTATGGAAACTATCCATATAGAGGAGGCCAACCAGCCAACAATTTCAATGATAGAAATTGTTTTGGTTGTGGAGGAAGAGGCCATATCCAAAGGAATTGCCCAAATTCCACTTACCATGGAGGAAGGGGTTATGAGGGAGCCAATAGAGGGAAAGAGGGAGGTAGTGAAACCCAAGTGGCTCCTAATCCCAACAAAGGTAAGGGGATAGCATCCATAGATGTGGTGGAGAGCAAGTATGAGAAGGGAGAGTGCTCAAACTCCAAGGGTCTTAATTTGGAGCTTTTGGCACAAGAGAAGAAGAGAGCTCGTTTTGCAGAGGATGTTCACTCTTCTCAAGGATTTACTTCAAGCAAGGATACTCCTATGTCTACTAGGAGCACTCGCACCTCAACACCATCAACAACAAAGACTCCAAGGAAGAAGTTGGGGATGGAGGACTTCTTGATCTCAAAGCAACAATGGAACTACAATGTGTTGGAGGATGTTGGTAGTCACAAGGCTAACATCACAGTGGGCCAATTAATTGCTTTGAACCCTAACTTGAGAAAGGAGCTTAGAGGTGGTTTGAGTTCTACAAGGAGCAAGAAGAAGAAGAAGGCAAAAGTTCCAGTATCAATGGGGGTGGTGGATGCCAAGCCAGCACCATGGGAAGCTTGTGAATATGCCTCCAAGATTGATGTGAGAGTGAATGGTCACAACATCAAGGATGCATTGGTTGATGGAGGATCAGCAGTGAATGCCATGTCAGAAAGGTTGATGAAGAAGTTGGGTATGATATCCTCAAGACCTTCAACATTTGTGGTGAGCATGGCAAACAAGCAACAAGTTCGACCAGTAGGGGTGATGGATAAGGTGGTAGTTTCAGTTATGGGAGTTCAAAATCTCATGACTTTCCAAGTCTTGAAGGATTCAAGCTATGACTTACTTCTTGGAAGGCCATGGTTGAGAGCAGCACGCACAACTGATCGATGGCACAAAGGGTACTTGAGGATTGGGCCATCAAACCATAGAGTCACTGTTTCTATGACTAACACCACCAACACTTCACATTCAGATACACCATCTTCTGATTATTGGGAATCAGATTCTGAAGAAGGAGCTTCAGGTGTGGACACAAGCATGGAAGAGGAGACTTCCACGGAGGAGGATGAATCTGAATCTGATTTAGATGTGTATCCTTTGTGTGCTATAGATTTTGCACCTAAGCCAGAGGTTTTGAAGGACCCAGATAAATCACTATTGACACTTGAGGAGGTAGAGAGAAGGTTATCTACCCTCAAGTATGGCCCGAATGTTACCAAGGAGGAGAAGGTGAGATTTGAGGAGATTTTCCGCAAGTTCATCCATGTGTTTGCTTTTAGTTACAAGGATTTGAAGGAAGTCACCTTGGAGGAGCACAAGATAGAGGTGGAGTCACATGCAAGACCAATCCGCCAAAAGCAACGTCGCATTAGCCCACCAATATCTTTGGTTGTGAAGGAGGAGATTGATAAGCTCAAGGAGGCTAGATTTATCTTTGAGGTGGAGAATTCAGAATGGGTGTCTCCAATTGTCATTGTGAAGAAAAAGAATGGCAAGCTTCGGGTATGTGTGGATTACAAGAAGCTCAATGCTGTTACCAAGAAGGACTACTACCCATTGCCATTCATTGATGAGATCTTGGAGGAGGTTGCAGGTCATGAGAGGTACAGTTTTGGAGATGGTTATAGTGGATATAACCAAATCAAGATTGCACCAGAGCATCAACAACTCACCACATTCACCACACCTTGGGGAACTTACGCTTTCAAGGTCATGCCTTTTGGGCTTTGCAATGCTCCAGCCACATTCCAACGGTTCATGAACAAGGTATTTGAACCTTTCATTGGGAAATTTGTGAGAGATTTCATTGATGACTTTTGTGTCTATGGGAGCAAGGAGGAGCACTTTGAGCACCTAATCAAAGTCTTGCAACGCTTGGATGAGGCAAATGCATCACTCAACCCAGAGAAGTGCATTTTTGGATGTGAAGAAGGTCTACTTTTGGGGCATATCATCTCCAAGGATGGAATAGTAGTTGATCCCAAGAAGGTGAGGAAAATCTCAGACCTTCCATTCCCTTCAAGCTTGACAAAGTTACGCCAATTCTTGGGGATGGTTGGGTACTATAGGAGGTTCATCTTCTCATTTTCCAACAAGGCTTATGCATTGACCATCTACATGAAGAAGGGTGTAGATTACATGGTGATTTTGGAAGACAAGGAGGCTCTCAAAGCTTTTGAGGAGCTCAAGCAATCCCTTGTTGTAGCTCCAATTCTTGCTAAACCTGATTGGAGTAAACCTTTCATCCTCTACACTGATGCTTCTAATGTAGCTATAGGATGCACTCTTAGTCAATTAGACCAAGATGGGCATGATCATCCAATAGTTTATGCTAGTAGGCAGATGGTTTCAGTAGAGAAGAACTACTCTGTCACGGAGAGAGAAGGGTTGGCAATGATCTTTGGTCTCAAGAAGTTTAGACACTACTTGATTGGAGGGAAAGCCACCATTGTCACGAATCACAAGGCTTTGAAGTACATCTTCAACAAGCCTAATGTTGAAGGGAGACTAGCAAGGTGGATGATACTCTTGTCTGAGTATGACTACACCATTGAAGATAGGCCAGAAAAGAAACATGCAAATGCTTATTTATTATCTAGAGCCTATGATCATGATGGAGATGAGCCAATGGATGATTCCTTCCCGAATGAGGAGCTCATGACAATCTCAGTCAATCAAGAGGTTCCAATGGAGTACAAGGAGATTGTGGATTTTGTGACAAAAGGTAACTATCCAGAAGGGATGCATGCTAGGGAGAGGAAGGCCCTTGCAGCAAGATCTAGACCTTACACAATGGTGGAGGATATTCTTTTTCACCAAGGAGCAGATGGTCTACTTCAAAGAGCAGTGGGTAAGGAAGAGTCTATCCTACTCATAAAGGAGTTTCATGAAGGTTTAGTATGTGGAGGACACTTTGCAGGAAAGGTGACTACTTTCAAGATTCTAGATGCAGGTTACCATTGGAGAGGGATTTTCAAGGATTGTCTTGATTATTGCAAAACTTGTCATGTTTGTCAAGCTTTTGCTAGAAAGTCTACATCCACTCCACCACTTAGATCAATTCCATTGCTAGGACCTTTTGAGAAGTGGGGAATTGATTTTGTAGGTCCTCTCAATAGAACCCCAAGGAACAATCGGTACATTGTGGTAGTTACTGATTACCTTACCAAGTGGGTTGAGGCTAGACCATTGAGGGACAAGAATGAAGATGAAGTGGGTAGATTTCTTTATGAACGCATTATCACTAGGTTTGGATGCCCTTTGGAGTTGGTTTTTGATAGAGGAGGAGAGTTTACAGGAAGCATTACTACAACCATGCTACAACATTTCTCTATCACACATAGAGTAACTACATCCTATAAGCTAAATTCCAATGGCTTGGCAGAGAGAACCAATCAGACCTTGTGCATGATGTTGGCCAAAGATGCAGAAATGGAGGGGGCTAAACATCATTGGGACAAGAGGATTCATGCAGTTTTGTGGGAGTATAGGACAACCATGAAAACTTCCACTGGATATTCTCCATTTCAATTGGTGTATGGTATTGAGTCTACCTTACCTATTCACTTTGATCTTCCTACCTTCCAAAGCATTCATAGGAGATTGAAGAAAGCACAAGGAGGTGATGCAGAGAAGTCAAGGAAGGATCAACTCATGGAGTTGGAAGAGGCAAGAGTTGTTGCTATGGTTCGAGTGGAGCAAGCCCAAAGGAAACAAAAGGAGAGTTATGATAAGAGGCAAGACAAGAAGAAGGTGGAGCCTTTCAAAGAAGGTGATTGGGTAATGTTGTTTGATTCCATTCGATTCAAGAGAGTGCAAAAGAAGTTTTTGCCTAAGTACTTTGGACCTTTCATAGTGGAGAAGGTGTGGGGCAATTACACCTATGATCTCAAGGATTTGGGAGGAAGATACTTTGATAGGATTAACCATGATAAGTTGAAGATGTACCATAGAAGGTAGAGAGACCTTCACTTTGAGGACAAAGTGAAAACTTAGTCCGGGGGTAAATGTAACACCCATTTGTGCATGTGTGTGGTATTGTGATATTTAGCTTGGTATTACAAGTACTTAAGAGATATTATTTATATAGAGATAAAGGATGGTTCTATATTAGTCATGGTTATCTAAAGTTAGTCATAGCTAAGATAGATGGGACCTTACTTTAGAGGAAGTAGAAAAGATGAGCACCACTATTTTGGATTTTAGTGTGTTGACTTGGTATTATTCCTAGGTGTTTGGCTTTGGGGAAAAGAACTCTTGGGCCCGCAAGCCTTTTTGTTTTGGATTCTTCTTTAGTCCAAGGATAGCCCATGTGAAGGAATCCTTGCTTTAGTGGTTGGGTCAAGATAAGGGGAATATGCCCATGTGAATGGATATTCCTTTCTACTTTTTGACTTTACTTGACTTTTAGTCTAATAACTTGAGTTACTACGGTAATTAGTAACTTTGGTACGTAACTATTTCACAAGTATATAAACAAGGGGTGAGGAGGTACTCATCATCCTTTCATTTGCAACTATCTCTCTCTCATTGAGTTCTCTAGTGAGCAATGTCTTGAGTCTTGGAGTGTTAGCCTTGGAGGAGTATGATGGAGTTGGAGTTCCTTGCCTTCTTAGTCCATGGTGCGCTACCATAATAGCCATCAGAGGTTCATCCTGAGTGAGAGACAGGCCGGCTCACAGTTCAGTGCTCATTATTTCTGACAATAGATAAAGCGAAGTGCTGTGAAGCAGTGCTCGTCGCTTGAGCTTGATTCCGAGTATCAATTTCGCAATTGTGTTCGTGAGTGTTTGGAGAAATTTGAAGTGCAAGTCAGTGTGCTTGTTGGATGTTGGATTCCACAGCCTTGATCTTCATTCTGTGTGTTTGATCCTGAGTGAAGTGCAATCAAAGCAATGCCTTGACAGATCTAAGAGGAATTGTAGTGTTGGTAGTATTCTGCATTTGTGAGTGCAGTGCGAAGTTGATGTGAAGCAATTTTGATCGAGGAAGTTGTGCCTTCAGTGGAGGGGTAGAACACAATTCTGAGGCAAGGTTGTTTTGCAATGAAGTGTCATTTTCAGGAGAGCCTGAATCATCACAATCAAGATTGTTTGGAAAGAATTGAAGGATTTGTGATTATGGAGTGTTAATTTGTGACAAGACTGCGAATCAGTGCTTGTTACTCTCTTCTGGGTGTGGTTTCTACCTGAGAGACTAAAGAAGAACTCAAGAAGAACTGAAATTGTTACTTTGCTTCGTATTTGAACATTTCTGACTCGTATCTCTGCGGGAACAAACTTTACTTACCCGATTACCGCAAAACTGATATTTGCCGGGTTGTCACACCCGTATGCCCCGATCCTTTACAGTTTCCACACAAGGGAACGTACCCAATTTGCCTTCTTGGCTTGGGACAATTTGGAGACCAATGTCCCATCGAGCCACAATTATAACAGGCTCTGGGCGCAACATTCTGAGGGCAATTTTGGTTGCTCATTGGTGGTCTTTGTGGAGGAGCATTAGGGTTATACTCCTTGGGTCCAAACCTCGGACCTTGATACGATGTGCTCGGTTGAGGCTGTACCTCCTGAGTTTGGTACACCGCCTCTTTGTCCTTGTCTTGGTTCCATCTTGGAACCCAATCAATTTGCTGCACCGGGAATGCATTACGAGTATTGCATTCTGTGTTGGCGTGGCCGGATTTGCCACATGCGGTGCACCACACATTAGATTGTCCAAATGCGGGGGCCTTTCTTTGGTCCTTAGCCCCAATCATCTGGATCTTGAAATCCAAAAACTCCTTGATGAGAGCATCCAGCTTTGTATCCGCCTTATGTACACTCTTGGCTGGAGGAGTCATTGGTTTCTTGCCTCCACGTCTTCTGACTCGTCTTGGCTTTGATTCTTCTTCGGATTCCAAAGAAGAGCTCGAAGACGTAGAGGATTTGTCCGAAGAAGGGGAGGTGCTATGCAAAGCTCTCCTTTTGGGCTTCTTGCCCTTCTTCTCCCGATTTCTCCGATTACCGGCAGAGTGAGAGTGGGCTGCTTCATAACGAGAGACATGTTTGAGTACTTTGTCCATGGAAGTTACGTTCCTCTCCCTGGCAAAGATTTGTATCTCTGGTGAAAGGCCCCCGAGGAACCAGGTAATGGCTTGGGCATCAGAGTATCCTACCACCCCCAATTGCTTGGGAACTCGGTTCAGTAATGCCATGAACTGCTCAGAGTAGTCCCTCAACTTCTCCTTCTTGCCCCAGTCCAAATCGTTGAGTGCCGCGAAGACACTTGTATCGTAGTCAACCTCCCGGAATCGTTCCAGGAAGTTGTTTCTCAAGTCTGCCCAGTCCAATGGTACAAACCCCTTCTAAGTCACATGGGTGTACCAGCTCCGAGCTTTCTTGTGAAGCAGACTTGGAAAATTCTCAGTCCATCCGCCGAGTCATGCTCCTTGTTAGCAAAGGAGATGACTTCAAATTCTTTGATGAATCCATTGGGGTCTTTGTCTTGTTCTGTCCCCTTATACTTCTGATAGGCGTGTCGGGTGACAGGGAGCAAAGTCATCATTTGATGCACTGGGATCGGCTGAGGTAATGTGGAACTTGACGGAACGGAAGGATTGGCTGGAATTGATGCCGTATTGTCAGCCCAAGGATTCCAATTCGTCAAATTCAAGGTAGGGTCTTCTTCAACAATTTCTGCTATGAGGGTGTCGACTTCAACCCGAGTGGAAGATTCAGGATCAACACCTTTGATGG
This sequence comes from Lunularia cruciata, assembly GCA_948567375.1. Taxonomy (NCBI): domain Eukaryota; kingdom Viridiplantae; phylum Streptophyta; class Marchantiopsida; order Lunulariales; family Lunulariaceae; genus Lunularia; species Lunularia cruciata. The sequence goes on from OX419756.1 coordinate 12,915,541, forward strand.
GTTCTTCAAAATTCCTTCGGGACAACCGAGGAATCGTTCGTAGAAGATATTGACACTCATCTTCAATAAGTGTTCGTGCTATCTTTTCTTGAACAAAGGTCTTCAAGGAAACAACTTCCTTTACAGCTCTAGGGGAAGTTGGTGTACTGGGCCGCAATGCATATGTTTGCCCACTCGATTCTTTCTTCTTCTTGGAAGAAGAGGGAGATGCGAAGTAGCCTTGCCAACCGCCTTCGCGTTTCTTGTGGTCAAGTTCTCGCAAGGCTTCTTGCACTTCGTGAAGGAGTTGAAACTCCAACGCCTCTCGTTCAATTTTGTCAACGATGGATGGGACGTTCAGACGTTCGTCTTCTTCACGTTCAGACGTTCGTCTTTGAGCTCTCTCTTCCCGTTGTTCTTTCAATGCAGACATTCATATTGTGTTGATACCCAGTTTCCAATTTGGCTTCGTATTCTTCCACTTCCAAGATTTGTATCCCCGGCAATGGCGCCAAAAATCATGTGACGACCCGGCAAATATCACTTTTGCGGTAATCAGGTAAGTAAAGTTCCTTCCCGCAAAGATACAAGTCAAAAATGTCCAAATACGAAGTCAAACAGTAACATGTAGTTCTTCTTGGTTGCGTCTTTAATCTCTCAGGTAGAAACCACACCCAAAAGAGAGTAACAACCACTGACTCGCAGTCTTGTCACAAATTAACACTCCTTAATCACAACTCCATCAAATCTTTCCAAACAATCTTGATTGTGATGATTCAGGCTCTCCCAAAAACGGCACTTCACTGCAAAACGACTTTGCCTCAAAATTGTGTTCCACCCCTCCACTGAAGGCACAACTTCCTTGATCGAAATTGCTTCACATCAACTTCGTACTGCACTCCCAAATGCAGAATACTACCAACACTACAATTCCTCTAAGATCTGTCAAGGCATTGCTTTGATTGCACTTCACTCAGGATCAAACACATAGAATGAAGATCAAGGCTGCGGAATCCAACATCCAACAAACATACTGACTTGCACTTTGAATTTCTCCAAACATTCACAAACACAATTGCAAAGCTGATACTCGGAATCAAGCTCAAGCGACAAGCACTGCTTCATAGCACTTTGCTTTATCTATTCTCAGAAATAATGAGCACTAAACAACAATTTCCTGCAAATGCCACTCTTAAATAGTGAAGCAATCGACAGTTCTAACAACTATACCGTTCTACCGCAACTGTTCTAACCTGCAGATCCAAAATGACAATGCACCTCTTCATATCTGCCCCTTCAAATCTCAAATCTATTATTAATCCAATCCGATGTCTACTTCTTCCTCGGCTTTCAAACCTAAACCCGAAGTAATCTTACTTCCTACTACATTTTCCTTGGGTTTCCCAACTCCTAATTCTTTGACCAGATCTAGCAATTCTCTTTCCTGATCTGAAATTGCACTAGTGGGTAATCTATCTAACTCTTCATCTTTTGACCCACTCTTCTCTAATGTCTCTAAAGCCAACTCCAAAGACATTTGGATTCGTATGTTATCTACTTCAGGTTTTGCCTTAACATCTTGCCGAAGCTTTTCTAACTCTATTTTCACTAAGTCTAATCTAATTGAGATGTTATCCTCTACTTCTAACACCTTTCTATCTACACAAGTTCTTAGTTTGATTAACAAGGCATTCATCTCCGTATCCTTCGCTTGTCTTCGCCTCGTCTCCTGCACCAACAACTTCAACTCGTGCAGTCGCGCTTCTTCAATTTGAATGCTGGCTTCTGTACTTAACATTGCATTCACTCTGAGGACTATCTCCTTCAATGGCTCCAATCTTGTCTTTCGTTCTCGTTCTCGATCTGCAAGCCATTCCTCTCTGTACATTGCCAACTCTTCTTTGAACTCGGCCTTCACCGCTTCCTTCTCTTTCTCCTTCTGTACAACTTTCTCTTCCTGATTACGAAGTAACTCTCGTAATCTCTCTTCTTCTCTATACCGCACAGACAACTCTCTTTGCCATAGTTGCTTCTTCTCCTCCATACTCCCCATCACTTGATCAAGCTCTTGTTCCTTTGATGCTACCCTCGCCATAGCATGGATAAGCTCTACTCTTGAATCAGCAAACTATTGCTTCAAGATTTTGTGCTCCGCTACCTGTCTCTCCCTTGCGATATCACTCTTCCTCGCAAGATCCTCTCGATAGCTCACTTCTCTCTTCAGGTCTTTGATTACCTGACTTCTCTCTACTGCTTCTGCTTGCAGTACTTCTCTCTCCTTCTCACCTCGGGTTATACTCCTCTTCAACTCCGAGTTCTCCTCTTCTAATCTTGCTACCACTTGCAATACAGTCTTTACTTCTGGACAAGTTGACTGCATCTCCTTCTTCTTCTTCTCCAACTTCACCAACAGCGGGCATACTACCTCTCGCAGGTACTCTACTCCCTCACTGGCAACTTCTTCCTCCCACGGAGTAATTTCTTGTTTCTCCTCATGTTCTCCTGATACGCGCCTTCTTCGCTGAAGTCTTCATATCGAAATTGATGCCTAACTACTCGTGCTGTCTTCTGCCTCTTCCTTCACTTTACCCGGCCCCGCCTCACACTTCGCCTTACGTCTCAAGCGAACTCCTCGCTGTACTGCGATCTTCTTCTCCTCGAGCACCGGTAATTTGTCTTCCAGTGCCGCATTGTCTTTGGCTTCTACTTCAGCTTGCACTTCTTCTTTGTATTCTTCAGCCGCTGGTGCCAAGGTCATTTCTCCACCTTCTTCACTGTCACTGCTAGTATCTTTGCTCTGCAGTGTCAGCTCAGGTTCCTCCTCACGTTCCGAGTCCTCCGTCTTGAGCTCGGCCTCGCCTTCTGAGTCTTCATCTTCTGACTCAATCACCACCATTCCTCGCCTCGGGTTATTTTTCTGCATCTTCCAAGGTTTCTTGTTTTCTTTGGCTTCTGCGTGCCGAGTTCTCTTCTTCGTCGGGGTACTTACCATGACCTCCACATTTTTCCCTGTCTTCGCGTAGTAGTCGTCCGTGCTCCGGATTTGGAGAATGTATTGCTGCTCCTCCGCGTCGACTTCTCTTCTCAAGTCAGGATGGAAATGAGACACCATTCTATTGCGCTCCGCCAAATTGAGCAAATTCAACCCGAGGTAGAAATGTGTTGCAAATGGCACGATGTAGTGTAGAGGCAACTTATCCCGCAAATTCCACACCATCTGCCTCGTTCTCCCGTGAAAACACCTTGCCCAATTGATTGGTTCTCCTGCAAATAGCTTGTGAAAGAACACCGCTTGGTGTTTCATCACATAAGTGGTTCTCTCCGGCTTCAGGATGGCCATTAGTGCACTCACAATTCCTCTCTTCATAGGGTCTTTGAAGCTCTCAACTTTGTACCCATTCTTTGTTCTCTTCGACGAGAAGGCATCTCTCACCTCCTGCATTTCTTGGGCTATCTCTCCTTTCCCCAAGAACGTGGCTCCCTGCTCCGAACCCGCCTCCTTCCCAAGTACAAGTCTCCAATCCGACTCTGTCCAGCAAGCCGGATTTCCTCTCTTCCCTTCTTCCTCGGGACCATCGAGACACTTACTCTCAATGATTTCTGTCATGAATCCTGGAAAACTTACGTTCCAGTTCCATGCCAAAAAGGTGATCCAAAGTCGGCTCAAGACTTCGATCCTTGCTACTACATCTAATCTCCAAATTGCATGATTTCTCACTATGAATTCAGAGTTTTTCTTCCCTCCTCCCATCTCTTCTGCTTTCTTACTGTCTCTTGATTTCTCTCTCGCGACTTCTCCCTTGCGCACTAACCCGAGTACAACTTTATTTCCCTTTCCCCGATCACCTACAAGACGACTCCTTAACGGCGAAGGAAAATTGCTCGACATTTCGTCGTTGCAGTTTCGATTTTTATAGAGTTGCACTTCTTTGTCTTTCGTCACTTTGAGTTTCTACCGAGAAATCACACCTCCGGCATGCACCTGTCACTGTCAATCAACCTTCGCGCGTATGAGCCGCCAGTTTTGAAACAGCCCCTTCTTGAATTTCTTGTCCTGACAAAAGGTTGTTAGACTGTCTTTGCCTCGGGTTGAGCTCCCCCCAATCCGAAGACAATTTACTTCGTATTGTATGCTGACAGGGCATTTCCGAGTACTTCACCTTATGACCCGAAGTCACTTTACTTCGGGTTTCATCCCAAAGCCAATTTCCTTCGCCTTCTTTGGCCATACAAGCACAATCCGACTTCTCTATACACTTCTTCTCCTTTATTTTGAAAAAAACAAAAAATGTGGGCACCACAACCAAGCTTGGAGTAGAGCCTTTGTACCACTAGGAGACCAATGTGAGTATAAGCCTCTAAAGTCTATTACCTTGTCACTTGAGATACCAATAGAATATGTTTATTAGAGTTGTTTGGTGGGATTGGCACTAGACTAGGTGCTACGGTACTTTAAGAAGGTATACTTTAGGAAGGTTGAGAGGTACTTGTATATGGAGAGAGATGAGACTACTAGGCAAGTCTCTCTATATCATGTGGTACACTTGGCTCATTGGTATATTGAGTTATTATCAATGTCAGCAATCAAGAGTTACCAAAAGACCCTACTAGTAGACATTTCCTTGCTAGAGCATAGGATTTGGAGAGACATGGTCCCCTTCATTTGGTGATTTTTGGATGGCCATGTCAAGGACATACCATGTTGGTTAAGGTCAGGGTCTAGAGGATCCTTGTTTTGGTGTTTTTTGGGAGATATTATGTCTACTACAACATCTCTAGGTTCATTTGTCCATTTCTCTAGCCTACATTTTGGAGAATCCCTTTGATGGGTGACTCTTGTACATGGATGGTGGTGAGTAAACATTAGGTAAATTCTTGAATGGAACCTACCATGTTGTGAGATGCAACTATTGCGGGATCATGGGCTCATTGTCTTTGTCCTTGGTAGATGAACCTCTTACCTAGAGAGGTTCTACATCATGCTTATGATGGGATTCAACGACTAAACCATCTTACTATCAATTATATTTTGGATATTGGGCAGCAATCTCAACCAATGGTAGTAGTTGATAGGTTACCTATGGTAGTGGTGAACCTTGTTGGATAGCTCAAAGTCACTTTACCCACACTTATGAGTTTCTTAGGCTCCCATGCTTTTTGAGAGGGAGATCTTGGACCATTTTGGACCTCATAGTTATAGCAATTGGTGGAGCCCAATGCCAATGAGAGGGAGTAGGTGATGGGTTTTTGTATCAGTATTACCATTGTTATAGTAGTGTTAAAGGCATCCAAGCATCAAGTGTTAGGTCAAGCTATTGACTTGAATTGTTTGACCTAGATGTGAGCCTTGGCTTAGTAGAGCAGCATAAGATGCACTTGATAATCATTACCACTCAAACACTTGTGAACTTTGTGCCTATCAAGACAATTCAAGCATCTACCTGCTAATGGTGATTGGACTAAGTGGGCATGGTATTATTGGGACACAACCAATGGCTACTAGTGAGAGTGGTCTACTTGGAGTCCATTTTAGTCTACTTATGTTACACCCTTGGTCTCCTTGGGATGCAACTAGAGGATGTACGGAGCTTGCAACCAAAGTAGAGGGAGTTTTTTGTACTGAGGTTAGGGACTCTAGTAGTTAGGAGTATGACATTATTGCTCCCAAGGACCCAATGTAGCAGCCACTCAATGCATCTTCCACTCTTACATCAATTACAAAAGATACTTTGGAGCTAGACATTGGACCCAAGCTTACAAGAGGGGATAGTTGGAGAGTTTGGAGGTTCTTGAAGAGCTATACTAGTTTTTTGGCTTTAGTATGGAGGATTTGGGTGCTCTAAAAGGACTTGGTATTTGGATTGAGTTAACTAATGATACACCAATTTTTGACATCCCTACACATATAGTGATATGGAGAGAGCATTGATTCAAAATTGGAGTAGATACCTTTTTGAGATTGGCTTGGTAGAGATTTCAAATGAAGAGTATGCTTCAAGTACAATGATGCCAACCAAGAAAGATATGCATGGAAACTATACAAATAGGCAGATATGTGCAGATTACCGTCCCATCAACCAAAAGACTAGGGTTGATTAACATGTCATGCCTACATTTGAGGAGATCTTTGATGCAATTGGGCATGCAAAGGGCTTTAGTACTTTGGATCTTTGAGCAAGATATCATCAATTGCCAATCAAAGAGGAAGACAAGTCCAAGATAACATTTTGGGTTATTGATCGTCATGGCAAGGATATATTACATCAATGGAAGCTCTGACCATTTGGGTTAAAGAATACTCTTGCCAAGTTCTAAACGGTCATGGACAAGTTCCTAGTAGGATTGGATTTTATTTGGTATTATATTGATAGCATTTTGGTCTATAGCACTATTGTGGAGGAGCATGAGAGATATTTGTTTGAGGTGTTTGAAAGGTTGAGATCTCATGGACTCAAGGGAATCAAAATCATGCATCTTGGGAAGTGTAGATTCTTCCACAAGTAGGTTGATTATTTAGGTCACATTTTTTACCCTAGAGGACTTGGTGTTCAATAGAGCAAGGTGGAAGCTATTGCATGTATTCCTTAGCCTACGAATGGGATCAAAATGCAAGCATTTCTTAGGTTAAAAACTTCTATCATTGATATGTTAGAGGATTTAATGTCATTGTGAAGTACTCTTAGGACAAGAGAACTCTTCAAGAGAGAAAACACAAATTTCACACTCAATCCTTTGATGCCCCAAAGGAGCACCTTCTCTTTATTATATAGCCAAGGAAGATCTCCTCCAAGGAAGCTCCACCATAGGATTAAGTACATGGATAGATGACTTGTCAAAAATCTCCACCCTTAAATTACTTGCTTGGATGGATGACATGTCAGTCTTGGTCCTATCTGGTTGGTCAAACAAGCTTTGACCAAAGGGAATCTTTTAGGGAATCTTCTTGTAGGAATCCTAGAATCACATGGGTGAGGTATTGTTGGAAAGCTCTAGGCAAGAAACACCAGGGGAGAGGGAAGGCTAGCCTTTCAATCATTTGGGAGGAGGGGGGATTTGCACGTTTTCATGGCCTAATTCATCCATTTAGGCCTCCAAAATTGCCTCAAAAGTTCTTAGGCCTATTTTGGTTTCTGATCTATTAGAAGAAGTACTCTTTTGGTGATACCTTTGTCTTATCTACTTATTCCATCATGTATAAACTTCCCCCAAATGTTATCAAACCAAATTTCATCTCTAGATCATGTGTCTAGCTATTGACTCTAGAGTCTTCAAGCATGTTTTGGTTTCTGGCCTATTAGTAGAAGCACTCTTTTGGTGATACCTCTATCTGATTTACTTAGTCCATCATGTATAACATCCTCCTAGATGTTACCAAACCAAATTTCATCTCTAGATCATGTGTGTAGCTATTGGTATTACACATTGCCAATGCCTTGACAAAGCTGACCAAGCTTACACAAGAGTGGTGTTGGAGAGATGAGCAAGAGAGAGCTTTTATAGAGCTCAAGGAGAGTTTGACATTTATCTCTATTCTTAGGGGACCAATCAAAGGATGACCATTCTAGGTTCATATTGGTTGGATTACATTAAGGGTTGGAGCAATGTTCACCCAACAAGATGATGATGGGAGGAGTTTGTGATGGCCTATGCTAGCAGTTCCAGCAATTCAATAGAGATGAAGTATATTTTGTATGAGACAAAGTATAACAAAATGGACTTTACATACAAGTTAGTCGAGATTAACAACAAGATTAACAAAATAGTAAATAGTCCAAATTAGCTAAGAATATTTTAAAAGCATCTAGGAAGCTACTTGGTACTTTCCAAGTATCATGAAATGTGCATGCCAAGTAGTGACTTCTAAGAGGAAGTTTCTTGGGAAGCTTCCTGGCTAACTTAGCTTGCACACCAATTAGGTAGCTTTTAAAAAGAAACTTCTTGGGAAGTTTGTGGACTAGCTTAGCTTGCATGCAAAGTAGATAACTTCTATAAGAAAGATTCTTTAGAAGCTTCTTGGTTAGCTTGGCTTGCACTCTAAAAAGATAACCTTTAGAAAGCTTTTCAAGAGCCTTGTTTATTCTTTATAAATACCTAAGCCTAAGCTCATGCAAGGCATTTAGAGTTTGCTTCAAAAGTTCCAATGTGATCTTTCACTTTGATCTTCCATTCTCCTATTTCTCTCTTAGGTCTTTTAAATTAGTATTAGAGCCCAAATGACATGGAAGGAATTTATGGACCACCAAATTCATTTCCACCTAACCATTGAGATTTTTGTATCAATGCACTACCCAAGCATCATTTTATGCAATTTCTCATCTCATACTTTGGGCAGAATGTTTTGATACAATCACCTTGTCTAATGAACCCTTGGTACTTCCAATTGTAACTTATGGAGAATGGTGGATATGTTACATGTACTTGTTAACTTAGATAAACTATAGGTAGTTTGATATAGTAGTAGTTATGGTTGCAATGCCTAAAGTTATCTTTGCTATGCAACATCAAATTGAGAACCTTACTTGATTGTTGAAGGAATGAGACAATCAATGACAAGAGCATGTAGAGAGAGCATCATTTCAAGAAGGACAAGAGCAAATCCAAATTCCAAAGCCTAAGGTATTTGAAAGCAAGAATCTCTTAGGTATATTGGAGAATTTTTTTTGACTGCAAATTTTATGTTTGAAGCTACAAATCTTCAAAATGAATAGAGATAGATTCTCTTATCTTCTCAAGCTATTTGGGTGGAGTGGCAAAACTATAGTGACAATTCGGAGTGGAGTGAGCTGAATGGTAGTTTGTTAAGCTAATCTCAACATGGGAAGAATTCAAGAGTGCAATAATTGAGCAAGCAAACTATAAATGCCACATAAGCCACACGAGATAGGTTGGAAAAATTGTACCAGATTGGTTTTGTAAGAAGTATATCACTCAATTCTAGAACACCATAATGAAAATTCTAAATATATTAAAAAGTGAAGCTCTGTTTCAATTTGTGAGAGGTTTAAAGTCATGCACTAAATTGGAAGTGACCATGCGAGAGCCCAAACACTTGGAAGTACCCGTGCAATTGGCTGAGCACTTTGATTACTTGGTTGTAACAACTTGGTCTTGACCTTCAACTTCTCAAAACCTGCCAACACATTACACATAGGTGTAGTGGCCGGCAATGGAGATTGAGGTTGTTCAACAAAGATCACTTGGCACTACACATAGAGAAAGACAGTAACAAAATGATAGTTTCTTTTATTGTTGCCAAATTGGACATTGCATTGTAAACTAGACAACAACAATAAATCATCAAAATGGAGATCATGGAGCGTGATGATCAAGGAAACAAAGAATTCCAATATGAGAATTTGAGCTCCCTACTCAAAACTTGATAAGTTCTAATGGGATTGAATGCTTGATCTATGAAAATTTATTTCACTTGCAAGGTATAATATTTGATTGTGATTGTAAGATTTTGGTTGATTTTGGAAGTTCAAAGAATTGCATGTGCATTCAATTAGCAAAAAATTAGGTATTCCTATCAAACCAATATATGAGTAGATTGATGATGGTAATGGTAGAAAGGGTTTTGTATTTTGTATTTCATATCCTATTACATTCAAGATAGGAAAGGAATATTTGAAGTGTATGAGGTTTGAAGTGACATCTCTATACTATGATGTCATTCTAGGTTTACTTTGCTTGAACATTATAAGGTTCAATTTGATTGGATCCGATAACAAATTCAAGTACAACACCAAGATAAAAATTACCAATTAGGTTATTTGGCACCTTTAAGTAAGACACCTAAAGATAGTCAATCTCAAGAAGAGAAAATTTATCAAAAAGCAGCCATAGAGCAAGCTTTGGAAGAAGATAATCTTATTTTTATAGTGTAGATCATGCCAATTATACATGGAGAATCTGATTATGGCCAGAAGCCTCAACAAGCAATGATTGATCAAATAGTTCAAGAGTTTGAAAAATGTGTTTTTGGATGATCTACCAAAGGGATTACCCTTTGATCATGGTATTCTCTACAAGATTGAGTTATTGCCAAGAAGTACTCCAATGAGTAGACCAATATATTGGCTCTCACCAAGGGAGTTGGATGAGCTTCAAAAAACACTAACGGAGTTGTTGAAAAAGGATTTCATATAACATGGTACAACTCCTTGGAGAGCACCAATTCTATTTGTCCCTAAGAAGGATGGAGGACTTTGCTTTTGTATTGATTACCTTGGCCTCAATAAATAAACAATGAAAAATGCATATTCCTTGCCTCAAATTGATGACTTGCTAGATCACTTGAGTGGAGCACAATACTTCTCCAAGTTGGATCTTCAAAATGGCTATTGGTAAATTCCCATTGATTAAAAAGATGTGAAAAAGACTATTTTTCACACAAGGTATGGGCATTTTGAATAGAAAGTTCTATCTTTTGGGCTCACTAATGCTCTAGTAGTCTTCATGAAACAAATACATTGGATGTTGTATGGACTATTGGATCGATACATGGTGGTGTTCATGGATGATATTTTAATATTTAGCAAGATGGAGGTAGAACATGCAAATCATGTGCAAGAAGTCTTAAGATAATTATGTCAAATGGAAATTCTATTGTAAGAAGTCAAGGTGTGCCTTTTGGCAAAAGGATGTTATCTTCTTGCGTCATAATATCTCATTAGAGGAGATCAAAAAAATGGTGAGGAGAAAATCAAAGCCATTATTGATTAGCATGTTCAAAAGGATACCATAGAAGTGTGGGCATTTTAATGGATTGATAAGTTTTTACCAATGGTTCATCCACTACTATACTTGTGTGGCTGCACCATTGATAGACCTCTTGGGGAAGACCTCAAGCTTTCAATGGACCACCAAGCACAAAGAATCATTCTAGAAGCTGAAACATATGGTGTCTTCAAGCCCCATTCTTCAACCATATGATCCTCATCTACCTTTTGTGGTTGATTTTGATGCTTTTAACTTTTCCATTGGAGCTATGTTACATTAAGAATTTCTTGATGGATTCCATTCCATTGCCATTGTGTCTTGCTAACTAAACACCATAGAAATATAATTACTCTACTTGAGATCAAGAACAGCTAGCAATGGTATATGCCACTAAGGTATGGAGACATTATCTCTTGAGGAAACAACTGATCATGCAAACCAATCACAAACTCTTGTTGCAAACATTACATTTGGGGCAAATGAAGAGTAGACATCATTGATAGGAGGGAAAACTACAAGTGTTTGACCTCAAACTTGAGTATAAATCCAGTAGGTTACATGTCATCCTCTATGCCCTATCACAACAACCAAATTTGAAGTCTCTTCCTCTCATCACGACATCAATTATGATAATATCAATCGACTTAAAGGTCCAAATTGAGTTTATGAATGCTTTACTAAAGACCCCTTCTTTCAAATGGTACAAGTTCATCTTGCAGCACATGACAAGGAATAAAATACCTTCTCCTCCAAGGAAGGCTTTTTATTTTGTGAGAATCGGATCTATGTTTCAACCAAGGGTGATAAACAACTTGTGTCCTTTCAAGAAGCCCATGACTTACCAATTGTTGGTCACATGGGTGTAGTCAAGATCTTGGGTACCCTACAATGCCAATGGTGATGGCCTAACATGGCACAAGATGTTTGAGATTTTGTTTGATCTTGTGAGAGTTGCCAATACAACAAGACCAACAACCAAAATCCGAGTGTACTCCATCAACCACTTCCCATTCCATTTTCTTGATGGGAACATGTGAGCTTAGATCTCATCACCTCATTGCCCAAGACAAAGCAAGGTCACATAGAAATCATGTTGTTTTTCAATAAGCTTAGGAAGCAAATCTATTTGGCACCAACCTTTGATATAGTGGAAGCTCCAACATTGGCCTAGATCTACTTTGACAATGTCTTCAAGCATCATGGGATACCATGTGTACTCATCTTGGACCATGATCCTTAATTCATCAAAACATTTGGCAAGTACTCTTTCATCTACTCAACAACAAGCTTGTTTTGTCCATGGTATATCCTCTTCAACTTGATGGACAAACAAAATGTGAAAATTGCACCTTAGAAGATATATTTCCTGCCTTTGTCAAGATTCACCATACCAATTGGGATAAATGTCTTGTGGTTGTTGAGTTTACCTCCAATTAACTCCAAATAAGCAAGCACTAGATTCTCTCTCTTCTTCCTTAATTTTGGCCAAGACCCACTTGTTCCAGATTCTCTTCTTTCTCCTTTGCCATCTCATGTCCCTAATACTTCTACCTTCTTGACCACAATACCCCAATCCTTACAAGAAGCCAAATTCCATCTTCTTATTGCTCAAAATCGTTAGAAACAATATGTGGACTAACATCATTGTGATCTCAAGTTTCAACTCGGTGATAACGTCATCTTTTCTTCTAGTAACCTACCCCTTCCACTTGATACCCAAGTTCATAAACTTGCTCTTAATTAAGCATGTCAATTTGATATCACCCAAATTTCTTTTGTTGCTTATTGACTTGTCTTGCCATATCATATGCAAATCCATACTGTCTTTCATATTTTCAAGTTGAAACCCTTTGTTTCTAATCCATCTTCCTTTTCTTCTCATATAAAACCACCTCTTCCTCTCATCCTTATCAATTATCATGAGGAGTATGACATTGATTGTATCCTTGCACGTTGCCACATTCAATGTGGTTGCCAATAACATATTGAATACAAAGGCCTTTGGAAAAGGTATGCCCTTCATGATGTCACTTGGGAGCCTCTTTTCAGTTCTAGAATGCACAAATAGCCATCCAAGAGTTTGAAGCTTCCATGGTGACAAGGACATCACCAACTAGTAGTGGAGGAATATGTAATAATATAGAGTTTACAGACGAGTCAATCAAGACTAACAAAGTAGCAAATAGGCCAAATTAGCCAAGAATATTTAGCATCTAGAAAACAACTTGGTACCTTCCAAGTATTGGGTAATGTGCATGCCAAGTGGTTTTTTATAGAAGGAAGTTTCTTAGGAAGTTTCTTGACTAGCTTAGCTTGCACACCAAGTAGATGGCTTTTAAAAGAAAGCTACTTGGGAAGCTTCTTGACTAGCTTAGCTTGCATGCCAAGTAAATGGTTTCTAGAAGAAAGCTTCTTAAGAAGCTTTCCAATTAGCTTGGCTTGCACTCTAAGAAGGTGGCTTTTAAGAAATGTCTTGAGAACTTCTCAAGAGCCACATATGTTTTGTATAAATACTGAAGCCTAAGCTCATGCTAAACATTTGGAGTTTCCCTTATTCAAGAGTCACAATATGATCTTTCACTCAAATGTATTATTTTCCTATTTTTCTCCTTGATCTTTTACAAAGAGTGCTTGGCAACAATATGGCAATAGCACATTTCCACGGTTATTTACTTGGTAACCTCTTCACTCACATCATTGATCATCAACTATTGAAGTGATTGATGGAGTCCAACAAGCTTTCATAATGGTCTAAGTTTATAAGAGTATGATTTCATGGTTATTTATAGACCCGGAGTGGTGAACTATGATGTGGATGGCATGAGTTGAAACCCTTGTCCTTGAAGCATGTTGTTGTGTTGTGATTTTCATAAATAGTGAAAAAGGAGTTTAATATAGTTTATCTCTACATTATTGGAATGGATTGTAAGACGGATCTTACGATCCTTTGATTGAGCTTTTGCCATATGAGCAATCTATGTACATGTATGAAATTGTACATGGATTATGGTCTTGTCTTCTTTGAGGGCTTTATGTATATGGGTGTGGAGAGTTGATAAAAGTGTGTGTGGTTTAGTTTGAGGAGTCTCAAGCGGGAGGAGGACATGGGGAGTGAGAGTTGTAGTAGAGCATGATGCATTAGAGCATCAAAGGAAGCACTTGTGTAGGAGATGTCCCCTACTCCTTATCTATCACTCCCAACTCATTTTCTCATCAGGCTTTAAATTCTACATCATGATGAACTTTGGGGTTGGATGGTAATGCAATTTGGACTTGCATTCATGGAATTAACGATGGGAAGCCAGGATCCAATTGTTCATCCTATGCTTACTTATGAGCAGGTTTAGAACTTGACAATCTCTATGCTCTTATAGATGGAGAAGAACTTAATCTTGTTCAATAGCTTCAAGTTGGAGTTGTGGGGTCCATTTGGCAAAAAGACAAGCAACTAAATGACAAAAATGCAATTGATTGGGCTCCAAGAGGAGAACTCTAAAGTTTTTCAACCATCAAAAGAGTTAGGGAAAAGCCTTTGGGAAGAAAATACAACAATCAAAGAGAGGAGCTAACATGCTACAATTTGGAGACAAAAAGTAAGTGATTTGAGAAAATTCTTAGGGAGATACAATTAATTGAATTGAGGGGGATAGAATTCATAGTCTGGTGCACAAATTGGAAAATTTGGGGAGACTCATGAGACATTTTTATAATTTGTTAATGAGGTTGAAGAGAAGACAGATTATTTATAGTAGTTAGTGCAAAAATTTTTACTTTTTGGTTGATCTTAAATCAGATCTGGTTGATTGAAGTTAGAGCTTTTGGGAAGTAAGGTGTTGGAGAAGAGGTAACGATTAGGTTTGGAGTTCTGGTCACTCCTCAAGTTATGGTTTGAATCAACTTATGAAATTTTTCAGTATTGTTGGTGGTTAGGTTTTGCACTTTGTGCAAAGGTTTCATATGAATTATTCTGATAGATAATTTCCGGTCTTGGATCAAGTAAACTTGGGTCTATAAAGCTCACAAGTTAGCCAAACTCAAGAATTAATCCATATCTAGGGATTGGGGTTGGATTAGGCCATCAAACTCTATAGTGGTTTAGGAATTGCACTTCTAGCTACTATGAAAAAAATTTTCACTTTGGATCCATGGAGAGTGAGAGCTGATGCAACAAGTTCTATCAAAAACACTATCACTATCATAAGTATGGTAGAGCATTTCTATCTTCAATCATAATTAAATGTCAATTCTCTCACTTTTGTGACTATTATTAAAATATTTAGGTTTTTGGAGTGTTTAGTAATAATTATTTCTACCTTTGATCCAAAAATATGAGAAAGGTTGCCAAGAATCAAGAGCGAACTCTCAATTAGGTTGAAACTACAAAAAAATGGCCAAGTTTGAGAGTTTTTCAAAAGAGCTATAATGATCAAAGTGTGGTTTGCTTCATACCATTGGAAAGCTTATCTCATAGGCTTTTCATTTAATTCTAGATCATTTGAACTAAAGCAGCATAGGAAAATTTATTATCATCTAAGTTGCATAGAGTTTTCCCCTTTCAAGAGGTATAGAATTTCTCCATTTCTCAACAAATTGGTTTGGAAGTTGGAGTATAGATTAAAAGAAACTTGGAGTATAGACTGAAATCAAGTTGAGGACAATGTAGGAGGCTCTAAAGCTGATTTTTTCCAAAAGCATGGAGAGTTGTTGCTGAATTCTTATGGTTTGATCCTCTTTGTCCTTGCATGCTTGTTTGTATGCCCAATTGGCTTGAATTGGTGTGCTTACATTGTGCTTAGATTTTTCCTTCTAGGAGTGTTGTATATTCTCCTTGGTAATTTTGGAAATGATGACCAACAAACCAAGAGTGTGTGGTATGATAACATATTAAGTTGCACATTACTCCCTTACCCAATAGAAGAAATCTTAGAAACAAGAATGGATGGTTCTACTGGTTGGGTAAAATGCACACTCAAACTAGTAAGGACAGATTTACATACAACCTTTGATTTGTAAGCTCCATAGCTAGGCACCCTGTGTGTTCTTAGAGAGAGAAAGGCAAAGTACAATAATTTTGGCATGGTGAAATAGATGAGGAGATGGTGCCAAGTTGGCATGCATCTACTTTTCTATGTCTACTTTCTAATACCTTGGTGGTATCTTTCTCAATATATACAAGAGGAGTTGTTGAGGTCATAGATCTAGAGGGTGGAGATATTAGTACAAGTTAGTGAGACATTCATGATGATATCTTATTGATAGATTATCTTTGCATTGGTGTTCAAGGTGGCCAATTGGTGCCAAGGAGAGAAAACTATGTCTTTCAGCAAGCCAAGCAGTTTATATTGGAGGGTAGATATCTTCTTTGTGTATGGAAGGATGGTAGAGTGCAAGTAGTACCACTTCCATATAAGAGACCACAATGGGTATGTCATGCTCATGAGGAGATAGTACATTTTGGAGTAAAACATACATATAGCTTACTCAAGAGTCATTATTGGTGGTGCGGTATGTAGACCAATGTAGAGTAGTTTTTTGCAAGATGTGTGTTTTGTGGTTGAGTTAGAGCATCATTTAATGCTCTTTTGCCACAATTACACCCATTACCTATCATGGGAGATTGGGTTACCATTGGAGTTTGGACTTTTTTGTACCTATACCATTGATTGTGAGATATCATCAATATGTTTTGGTTATGGTGGAGCACTTCTCCAAGTGAATTGATTTAGTGGCACTTCTTGGCAAGTCCAATGAAGGGTTGGCTTACTCATTCCTAGATTGAATTTTTAGTCATTTTTGTGCACCATTTAAGGATTTGATTAATCAAGGTATAAAGTTCTTGGGGGAGTTCAGGTCTTGATTGATAATCATTCTATCTCTTGAGATCACCTTGATGCAAATGGCTTAGCAGAGAGAGTGGTTTAAATGGTGAAGAGAGGATTATACAAGTATGGTTTGCAGAGGGACCACTTGTGAGATTGAGATCTCTAGTTACCTTGGTTGGCCATAGACTATTGGTTGCGCTAGCAAGCCACCTTAGCATCCTTCTTTCCTTACTTTCTACTCTATGGATGAGATCTAGATTTACATGTAGCCATTCGTCATGATGCTACTATAGCTTTGGACTTGGATGATTCAAACATATGGGTGATTGTATGTTCTGAATGGGCAGAGGCTTTTTGGAGAGTGATTCCAATGGCCTTTGAGAATTTAGAAATTGCTCAAGATAGGGATACTTATGAAATGATACTATTTGAGGATGAGGTTATAGATCCACAATCTTTTGATTTTATCTAGGTGACTATGTATATCTATAATAGATTTAATTAATGATACTCAATGGTACTACAAGCTGCACTATCAAGAGAGTGCTCAAGGTTTTGACTTCTAGAGTCCTCATGTTGGAAGGACATGATAGTGTTGTTTGGAAAGATCAATTGCACAATTGTGTTCCATGCTACTTCCCAAACATTAATGACAAAATAACTCCAAGCTTGGCACTTGTATGTGCAAGCTTGCAGTGTATGTTATGTAGCTCTTCTAGGTAAGTTGCTACTATGTTGGTGTGTGACAGCTATTAGAGAGGAGGACATATGGCATGTTTGACTCCTCTCCTCACAATGGTTCCTCAAGGATAGTGGTTATGTCCCAGATGTATTTGACCTATAGCTAGTTCATCCTTTATGTGGTATGGATTGCAGATAGGTGACTAATGATAGAGCTTGATAGCGCCTAGCCTCTTGATTTTTGCCCACCATAGAGCATATCACATACTTGGAATAGATGGCTATTTGGAGCGTGAGGGACCAAACTGCCAACTAGGAGAGCAATTGTGGCATGTTAGAGTTCATGTATGACTTATGTGTGAGTTGTGCTTCTATAGTGTATGATTTTGATCACAATGTATGTTGTGTAATGATGTATGTATGCATGATAATTGTCATAACATTTGTAGCATCAAAGCTGGTTTGCTCAAACATTGGAGTGGTAGTGTTGGAAATCATAGTTATTTTGGTAGTTTGCTCATGGACTACTTGATGGTGGCCATATTTCATGTTAGGGCTACTAATCACATGGTGGGAACCATTATCACTTGCACCATTGGATGTGCACTCAACGGTACCATTAGGGCTGGAGATCTAGGTCAAGCAAAAGGGTATACTTTCAAAATGTAGCTCCAAAGAGCTCACTTCTTTGATGTTGAGCCTTTGAGTTCTTGGCTATGGTGAACAGAGGCTAGCAAGCATCACCTAGAGTCTCTTAGCTAAAGTAGGTGTGTCTTGATTATTATCAATGCCCAATTGTTGGTAGATTATTGAGTGAATGATCAAGTACATATATGATTTGAGTGTGATTTGAGTGGAAGAATGAACTGATTATTGTGGCACTTTAGAGTTCATGTATGACTTATGTGTGAGTTGTACTTCTATAGGGTATGACATTGACAATAATGCATGTTGTGTAACAATGTATATACGCAATGGTAATGGACATAACCTTTCAAACATCATGGTACAAAGACTTCAAGGGGGTTAGAATTGATAATGAATATCTTTAAAAAGGAGTTTGATTGGTTTTAAGTATTTTATCTCATTTCATTTCCATGGATCTACTTTCTAAAAGAAAAATCAGATGTACTCTCAATCTTCCAAACATTCAAGCTACTTGTAGAGAAGCAATATGGTCATAATCTTCTACATCTAGATTTTGATGGAAGTGGAAAGTGTGTTTCAAATCATTTTGATGCTTTCTCTACTCAAGCAAGGTATCAAGTAGGAATTTTCTTGCAGCTATACACATAAAAAATAAGAAGTTGTTGAGTTACAAGAGCACATACTCAATGAGAAGGCAATGCATAAGTACTATTAGGTAGAAGTAATCAATTTTTCAACTTACCTCATAAACTAATCTCCTATCATAAGTGTGTGTAAATGACACTTTTTATGCTCTTATTTATAAAATAACTGATTTATTAAATATAAATATTTTTGGTTAATTTTCTTTGTTCATAGTCTTGATGAGAAGAGGTAAAAGGTAGATCCTAAACCACAAGAATGTGTCTTTCTTGGATGTGTGTCAAATTCAAACAAATATTGATGCTATAATCCTAATCTTAAGATTTTTATTATCAAAAGATATTTCATATTTGAGTAGTTAAACCATGTGTGAGGCTCTTGTAAGTTGCATATTTGATTTTCCATCTTAATATATTTTACGTTACTAGAAACTTAGTATTGAATTGACTAGTTACCCATTGTACAAGGTTTTACCAATGAGATGGTGCAAGAAGTGTTGGACAAAGATAGAAGACTTACATCAACTAATATTTTAAAATTGGGAAGTCTTTACTTAGTTGATAGTCAAAGAAGCAACCTAATGTTGTTTTTTCTTTATTATCTAAAATAAAAAATATAGAGGAATAACTGATATTGCATGTGAATCAATTTTGCTTCACACTTGATGACAGATTTACAATATATACAGCATACTATTCTATAATCATATATGCAAATAATATGAGGAATATTAAACTTGCTAGCAATCCAATGTTGTATGTTAGAACATATTGAAATTTAATATGATTTTACTAACTAGAATATATTGGCTGGAGAAATAGATATGTAATATATTCCTATAGATCCACAAATTGCTAATACTTTTACTAAAACTTTGTTGTACTGTTTTGAGGACAAGAGAAACTCCAAGAGAAACATAAGGTTTAATTTTTCAATACTCCAATGCCCCAAAAGAGCACTTCAAATTTATTATATAGTGGGGACTATCTCTTCCAAGGAAGTTACATCTGTATATTAGATACATGAATAGGTGAAATGTGTGCAAGCTAGATCCTTAGATTGGATCCATGGGTTGGTGACATGTTAGTTTAGGTTCCATCTGGTTGATCAAATAGGTTTGACCGCAATGAATCTTTTATGAATCTTCTTATAGACAACTCAAAACAGTATGGAAGTGGTACCATTGGAAAAATCTCAACGGGGCAAAGTGAGGGAGGAGAGAAAAAGTATTTTCTCCTCAAGAATGATGATTTTATTTGTTGAGGCCTAATTCATTCCTCGAGGCTTTAGAAATTAGTTCCAAAGATTTTGGTGTGTTTTTGGCCTCTACTCTATTAGTGAAAGTACTCTTTTGGTGACATTCTATCTGATCTACTTAGACCATTTGTGCATAACATCACTAAAACTATTACCAAACCAATTTACAACTCTAGATATCTGCTTAGATAATGATATGTATTTGCCTAGTAATGAGTTTGAATATTTTAGATCTCATCTAGATGTCAAATTGATATTAATTGGATGGAGAGTGTTGATACAGCGTCTAGAACTAATATTACTGGAGGCAAGAGAAAATTTAAACCTTTAGTCACCTATTCAATTTATGGAAACTGATAATTTTACACCCTCTTTTTGATATTTCCACACCCTACTTGGAGTGCAGCATCCCTTCGCTGTCGGGTCTGAGCCACCTATCTTCATTGTTCGTGAAAGCCTACGTTGCAACCCGAAAATAGCCCAGAATGTAGAAATATAAAAAAACGGTGTGGAAATCAAATTCCAAATTTATTTGGTGCAGAGAAACTCAATACACTTACATACTTGCTTTTCTCATATATATATATTGGTATACTAGAACAGAAGCAGTTCGGGGAACGGGTTATCAGGGGAACGGGTTATCAAATGATCGATAAGCAATCTGTACATGAATCACAATGCTAGAGTTGTGTTAAAGCCTTAAGGTAGAATGCATCGAATGTTACCTGCAGCAAAAGCATAATTGAAACCAATTGAGAGTAGCCGATGGCCAACGGGGACTAGTAAAGAACATGAAATTGAGAGTATCTATACAAACGATAGTGAGGAATAGGAAACATGATGTAAGAGCTCGCTAGTAAGCAGTGGGTGAACAAAGATGGAGAATGTGGGCTGGAGCTGAATAGGAACGAGAGGGCGAAGCAGGAAGCAGTCAAGATGTGAAATACTATGGAGGGAATTAATTGAAGAATAGAGGAGTGGAACAAAACAAGAGTTCTCATATATATATATAGACGGTAAAATTGGTATCCCGCTTACCATTCTTTGGTGAACTTTAGTGTCTTCACCTCTCGTTTTCTCCTTCGTAATACTCATGATGTCAAGGTGGCTTGGGAAGAAATGAGTTAGAGCATAGATACAGCATCCCCCAGTCGAATGAGACTGAGTCTGGTGGTAGGAGGAATACACCATCCATCATCTTTGCTTGCATTCTGTGGCAGTCCGCTCCTTTCAACGTCGCTGAAACTTACCCGGGTTTACTTTCTGGCCCCTTAGTGTGGAGTTGCCTGGCTTCTCCTAGACCGCCGCGCGCGTTGGTTTTGTTATGTTACTGCTGGTTCAATCCCGAACGAATCAGGAGGGTTGTGACGTTATGGTTTTCGCCCAGTACTACAAAGGAGTGAGGAGTTTCGTCCCTCACTTCCAAGGGAGATCAACGTTAAATTAATGTCAGAACGCTCCTGTTTGTGCCGGTCGTTTGTGATCAGCATCTTCGGCATTGATTACTTTTAGAAATAACAAGTCCAGCGTTTGGCTTGGCTTGGCTTGACTTTGAATCCTAATCAGTAAACATTTGGGTAAGGTAGTTAAGCCGGAGACTTAAAACTGACACATCATCAGTGTTCTCTTACAACTGTATCTAACCATTTGATCTGAACCTTTGATAGTCTGCCAGGCTACTGTGGTGGCCTGTAAGCCTGGTCACTAATATCGTAGCCTAGGAACGTGACAGGGTGGACTCTATTGAATTCCGGTATTACACGACACCCGGTCCTAACTCAGCGGATGAGTGAGTGCAAGTCACCAATGGTAAGCGAACCCCGTGAAAGTAGTTGTGGTTCAAGAGGTTCCAGACTCAAGAACTAATAGAGGTCTGCCTTCTATCTGATATCCTTTGATTCGAGTGCAAATAATCCAGGAAGTTACTTCCATTAGCACCGATTGGAAGTTTCGTGTTGAGATCCTTAGCAGTACTCAGGGATTTTGGTTTGGATTCTCTGTAGATTCTGTTGATTCCTGCCACTTCCATCCCTATAGTTTGTGGGGGTTCAATTTGACTCGGGGACGCATGCACCTTGCCTTTCAGAAAATCCAAATGAACTGAAGACTTATACGACCATTGTCGTTCTAGTTGCGTGGACCATACCCTGCGCGGTTTTAGATCCCATGCGAGGAATATTCAGTTGCATATTTACAAAAATTCAACGGGACAAGATGACGGTATCAATGGAGTTCCGATATACGCCTCTGCTTTGGTCGTCACCGAGCATATCACCCTTCTTTTTTTTCCTGCACGTAAAGTGGACACGAAGCATGACGTGAATTATCTATGAGGATTATACCCGTACTTTCTGCACTTGCCTGATGGCGTGACCACTAGACCATGCCGGAGATGCTCATTTTAATAATAAGAGCTTCATATAAACATGTGATTAGAGCTTTCGAGGGTGATTTACACAATCGCAGATTCATAATTCGCACATTGAGAGTCCTGTCTGGGAGGGCACAAGCGAGTAACGCTCACCACAAACCCAACCACCTGGATTGAAAAGGGTTTTTAGGTCTCTTAGCAAGTTGGGTAGAGGAAGGTGATGGATGCCATTTACAGTACCTCACAACTTCAACTTACACTAGTCCCCATAACAAAGCATTTTTCTTCGGGAGTCCTATCGCTTGAGCGAAAACACCAGGTGGGTAGATGGATGCAATTTACAGTACCTCACAACTTCAACTTACACTAGTCCCCATAACAAAACATTTTTCTTCGGGAGTCCTATCGCTTGAGCGAAAACACCAGGCAGAGAGCTCAAGGTAGTGTGAACTTAAAAAGTGCCTTTGCAGCTCATATGCTGGGAAGAAAAGATACCGCGGTGCAGAGCAGATAATTAGCTTTCGCCGTGGCTGGAATTTTCCGCAGGTATGTCAGGTAAGGAACTGACCCATGGTTCACATGAACGGTAGTTCTCGTTCTAACAGTTCCTGAGGTAGTGCTGCTCGGAAAGAATACCATAGTCTCCAGCATGCAGTGTCACTTTCAACTCAGCAGAACGTTTAAACCAGTAAATGTGCAAAGCCACCTCCCTCTATCTTGAACGGATAATCAGATCAACAGGTGATGAAGAGGACCATGAACTAATGCGACAACAGTGGCAAATTGCCCGTTGAGTGAGAAGATAGAAATGGGCAGGAATTCCTGTACGCAGCTGATTAAACTTAGATCGGATTGTGGATGATATTAGGGTTACATGTTAGGGTCCTATCAATGCGATGGTCCGCATCGGTACCCGGCACCTCTAATTCCAAGAATTCTATGACTAGCAAAGAACCACTCGAGGATCTAATCAACGCTATTACTGGACAGTAGGTCTAGACCACTTAAAAGCTCTACCTGGAAAACCAAAATTGACAAAATTGACAAAATTGGAGGAGGCAAAATTGACGCTTCAAACGAGGACAGCGGTTCGACTGGAAGCACTCTTGCGCTTAAACAGGATGCGCAAAGAGTTCAATTCAACGCTTCCACAAAGAGGATAACAATCCTAGTAGAGAAACTCCTAGAATTGATAGGAAGGTCAAGCATGGTGAGAGTGGAGTCTGATACCGGGTCGGTTCCTGTTGGGAACTTTGACGCTCATCAGCCCAAAAATTGGGAGCTTCAATTCAGGAATTATGAAAGGTCCTGGCACTTTCCACGTTATTGTACGACGGGTGCGATAGACATTTCTCACCAACATAGAAAAAGATCTAGTTTTTCTTCGAGTGGTGACCACAAGATCAACATAAAGTAGAGCGGATAAACTGAGACAACCCCGGAGATGGAATCCGTGTGTAAATCCAAGAGAAGTGCGGGAATTGAGCCCAAATCCAAAAACCCCCCCACCTATTATTGCAGCTCATATAATTACTCTGGCACGCAGATCATGGCGACGCTATCAACCCACCTCCCTATCAATTCGATTCCTTGAGTCAGTCTCGCAGAAGAACAGAAATAGTGCGGCAGTAATCTTCCCTAAGGCGTCGACAAATTGAAACGGCTCTCACTACAGAAGCATCTCGAATCCACCGACTGTCTTTTCACTTCTTTGTTGGGGCTTTGTTAGACGTTGAACTGGCAGCATCACCGCCGGCCGCAGCTGCTGCAGCCTTTTTGGCAGTTTTTTCCTGTAAAGCTTTAGCATCTCGCTCCCGACGCTGATCAGCGGTCAATCCATCATCTTTGCCCTTCCCTTTTGCAGGCGCCCTTGCTGCAGCTCGTTCTCTATCCCTGTCACGCTGACCACCTCTTGTCATTGTTTCCTCACTTCTAGATAACCCAAAATCTCACGTCGTCACCCAGGAAAAAGAGATCTTCCCCACTCACTTCCAACTTCCCAGCTCTGGTTAGGAATTGCCCGCGTACTTAGATTCTGACTAGCCCCCGACTAGGTCGACCACTCACCAGAACCCACAAACAAAATATGGATGACAGTCCCAAGAGGCAGACATCAACCCTAAGAAGTGCGCGTTCTTCCCCGTGGGATCGGACCAAACAGTTCTGTCCTGTTTCCCCCAGTCCACGCTGAACTTGCAACACCGACTCTCCGCTTAGTTCTAGTTTTCCTCCTCGACCTACACCAGTAGGCCGGGTCCATCACATGCACAAAGACTCGAACTTTTTCAGTAACACCGTAGTTGCCATAGTTGAAGTTTGAGCAGAAGACAACACAAGACTCGGGCAGACGTTCGGAGCCAGCCTCCACAGTCCTAATACAGTGGATGATTGATTGTGTTAATGTGCTGGTTCCGGACATTCTAAACGAGACAAAAGGGGGCTTCAGAAATAGTTTGATGAAGTTCTCTACATTCTAAACGAGACAAAAGGGGGCTTCAGAAATAGTTTGAAGAAGTTCTCTATATTTTCATATAGATTATTCCGTAGTGAAAATAGAATCCCACTCCGGAGTTGGGGTCAAGTTCCTTATTATATTATATGAAGGCCGGAGTTGGGGTCAAGTTCCTTATTATATTATATGAAGGGAGTTTGCTAATAATGTTACCCTCAGCGCTGATTCCTAGAAAATAAAGGAATTGTAGAATTGTAGTGTTAATTCAGTAATGTATTAATTACATATTAGGATTAATAAAGTGTTTGGTTTAGGGTGAATATATTCTACGGCAGATGTCACCCCGTGTAATGTGTTAATTTAGGATTAAATGAGATTCTGCTTGTTGCTCACCGCTGCTCGCAATCGTTCGATACCGCTCGATTCTGCCTATAGCCGCTCATTGCCGCTTGTAGCGCTCATTGCCGCTGGTATCCTCTTGATAATGTGTTAGTAATATGTTAATTTAGGATTAAATGGGATTTTGCTAGTTGTTGCTGGTAGTTGCTTGTTTTTGCTCAGCGTTGCTTGTAGCTGCCCGTAACCACTCGATGGCGCCCGAAGCTTGAAGCTCGTTTGCATCCGAAACCGCTCGTTGCCGCTACTAGCTGCTTGATAGTGCACGTTGATTTTGCATCTGCATTGCAATCATGTTTTTGCTAAATTTTTATTACACTTTTGGGGTAAAATTCCTTGACCTCCAATTAATGTTTTGGTTGTCAGATGACGATGCAAATCATTTTCCATAACTCGCGCCTTCTCCCTTGCCGCACCAATCTATGGAAATGAACCACCACAATAATGCAAAACTACAAAACCCACCTGTTTAGTTTATTGACATTCACATTTGCAGATGGTGAATTTGAATTTGAATAATTGAGAGTGACATTTTGGATCTGCCAAAAAATTTCATAAATTCCACTCTAAGAATCACCCACTAAAAAAAGTGGAAACTCTCTCAAGAAGCCACATCATCTCTGTTGACAATCATTTATTTCATTACGACAATCCTAAACATATGTAATATAGTGTCTGATTTTTATAAATGAATACAATTTTCATATGATATACAATAAAACAATTTACAATTTATTAGCACCTTATCTCCTTACAGAGTTCACTAAATATAGTTACAAAGTTTGTTATTTCAGGATTTTCATAAATTTCATAAATTCCAGTCTAAGAATCACCCACCAAAAAAAGTGGCAACTCTCTCAATAAGCCACATCATCTCTGTTGACAATCATTTATTTCATTTCGACAATCCTAAACATATGTAATATAGTGTCTGATTTTTATAAATGAATACAATTTGCATATGATATACCATAAAACAATTTACAATTTACTAGCACCTTATCTCCTTACAGAGTTCACTAAATATAGTTACAAAGTTTGTTATTTATCCGGAAGATATCCAGTTCACTAAATATAGTTACAAAGTTTATTATTTATCCTGAAGATATCCGTCAAAACTATTTCTGAAACCCCTAATGTTTTGTGGCATGTGTTTGCAGTTTTCCTTCTTCTCATTCACATTGCTTTCACCGATGTCGTTCATCTTTTGCAGGAACTAGCGGAATTTACAGTTTTTAAGACTATTTTCAATCTTCTGTTCAACCTTTACAAGCAGCATATCACATCAGCTTGGATTCATAATCATTCTACAGTGAATCTTACCAGAATATTTATCGTTGGACATTCTTAGTAAGTTGGAGACTACACCAATTATTCTTTGAATCACTATAGTTTGTAAGTGTTAAGTACGGTTGGAATTGGAAAGGAGTAAATTGTAAAGTAAGGGCTTCTGCCATAAGTGTTCTATTTTGCTTGTTGCATAGTGTTAGTCGGGTACGCAAACACGAGGACTCTGTCCAATGATGAGAATCTTATGAAAAATTCTTAAAATACAAAGGACTAATTTATTTCAGAGAGTATCTAGGGAGAGATGATTTTCTGATGTTTTGATAATATTTGTACCAGAATGAAACCACATCAGCACATGATAAAAGTCCTTTTACATACGAGAAGACATAATGGAAAACGATGGCTGGGTCATCCTTTCGACTTACCTGGAAGAAAAGATACAATTTGTCGCGAGAAAGATTGTTGCCTCTTGAGGTGGTTATGTTAGATTTCAACTCTTTAGCATTATTTTAAACAAGAAAATTGAGAACAGATGCCCTAATTCAAACTAATTTGGCACTTTCATTTCTAGTGTAATCTGCTTCAAATGTATTCAATCAAGTACAATCGTCATCAAACTACAAATAAAATTGGAAGTTACAAGGTAAATTCTGTACTATAGCCAAAGTTGACATATAACAATGTACTATGGTCAGCATATAAATAAGAAGCATGTGCTTTTATCGATAAGATCTCCACTTCGCTACATTTTTCAGAAAGAAAGATTAACCCTTTCACTCTAGGCATTCTATCATTTGTGATATTTTAACGCGTTATCCACATGCTAAGATTTATTGACACTCTTATTTTCTATATTATTTCATCTTGGCAAGATCCACCAAAGCCCCATGTAATAAGAGCTCCTGCCAAATACTGATGAATGTGCATATTCGATCATATAAAGTAAAGATGAGCTGTATTTAATGACAATGTAAAATTTCCAATATGAAAGTTTGATGTTAGGAAATAATACCAATTTTCTAATATTTATTCCACCTAGATTGGATCACATTTATATACAAAGAACATTAACCATTTCATGAGAAAATGCAAACTATCCTACCCACCATGAGAGTACGAGAGTGGGTCCAACGCACGATCCTCTGCTGGCTTGTCTAATACTTTGCGAGAATTGGGTCGCGAATCCGGGAGGAGAATCGGGACTACGAGGTTTAATGTACTAATACTGATGGATGCGCTACGTGTCGGAAAAGAGGGGAGAATCATATCCAGTGTAAATATATCCTTGTCAGGATCAAAGGAGTTTATTTTCTTGGCCAAGAGTAATGGATATAAAGAATCTTCTATGAAGAATATGATGTTGGTTTGTTTATTCTTTAGTTTTTAAATAGTATTGAAATTAGTTGAATTGTTGGTGTCCAAGTTTATATGATTTTGGGAGGTATACAATCAGTTTTTCGGATTAACTGCTTTGTGTTTTACATATATGAAATATAAAATAGAATAAATCTAAAAAGTGTAATAACATTCGTAGAGGTTAGATTCTAAAGAGTGTATGTTTTAACGAAATTATTATTATTCTTCCTAACTTGATTACAGCTTTGATTTAGATTCACTGGTTTCCGAGTAGGGTAAGTTGTTAATAGGTTTAATTTTCTTCAAAATATTAATATAGCGATTTCTCAGCAAGTAGTTCCTGAAAGAAACGTTGCCACAAATAAGAGCAGTCTTCTTTCCATGGAATGAGCATCATTTGAAATGTTCCTCGAGCAGACTTCACCGACTTTCCCTCGAATAACTTTTATGTTTCAGTAAATTCCTTTCATGTAAATGTGATTCTCTCTTAAATAGTAAATCAGTTCATCAGTCCAACTTGCTAGTTTTGGTATACGGAAACTCCTAGGTTAATAAGACTTTGAGACATGTACACTTAATGAAGATTTCCCCTACGTAGTCCAGCAGCTAGACCCCTTAGTTGATTTGATTTATGAATTCGCCAAGCAGTTCATTTTGGCAAGAACTGCGATTAAAACGAAACTTTTGCTCACCACACACAAGGTATGGATGTAAATGTATACAGTGTCTGATACAATCTTATTTATTCCCCAATGTACCTTTACACGTCTAGGTTAGGATACTACTTTTAATGACACTTCCAACCTCAAAATCTGAGCGACGTTATTATCCAGGGGAAGTGTGAAGACATCCCATCTCACATACTCATGAAGTTGAGGTGTGTTTGTCGTCATGTACGTGATTACGATTTTTTGAGTAACAAGGTGAACAATTGTATTTTTTCCATAAATAAAAGTAGTACCCCGAAGGGAGGAGTACAAGTACGACTGTGTTTTCGTACTGAGAACCTTTTGTAATAGCACATCATAAACCCCATGAAACAAATAACAAGAAATAACGTGATTCAGTTCTTGTCCCAGAAGCTACCTCCACCACTGAAACAAACTCACCTTATTACTATATATATATATATATATATATATATGACACTTTTCTTTCCTCTCAAAAGGGGCAAGAGTACAAGGCACAAACTGTTAGAAGACATAATCTTGAGTACCTCTTGCAATAGCGCATCGTAAACCCCATTAAGTAAATAATGCAAGGACAATTGAAAACTATGTGGTTCACTTCTTGTCTCACAAGGGACTTCCAAGCTTACTTTATATATATATATGAATTAGAGGGAGAGAGAGCAGGAGTAGTCCTGGGGATAGATTATCTAGATCTCATGAGACGCAAATGATAGGTAACCATATATATGTATATAACCATATATATGTACGCAATGCATAATACTAAAATAGTGATAAATCCATAAAGTAGAATGAATCAATTGTAACTTGAAGCAAAAGCATAATTATAACAAATGGAGAATAATATATATCTAAATGACTAATAATAACTTGAAATTAGATAAAAAAATATGTAAACAAATGCAAGAGGCTTAACGTGAACGACAGAAATAAAAAAATGGGCTGGAGTCGGGTAAGAACGTTGTAGATGCGAGGAATATAAAACATTATGTAATAAACCACCAGTAAGCTTACCGTGAACGATGAAAATAGAAAAAAACGTGAGATGGAGTCGGATAGGAACATTGTAGACACGGGAAGTCGATCCATGAATCAGGCAAAGAGCGCAAGAAAAATAAGTATGAGGGAATTAACTTGGAAATGGAAGAGTGGAACAATGACAGAGTTTATGGACGGTGTGCTGGAGTGACAGATCAAAGTATAACAGGGTAATGAGAGCGAAGAGAAAGAGGACACGATAACAAATATATAGCAACAAGTGCCGAGGACGCTTTAGTCCTTAGACACTAAACAGTGTCTCGACAGGAAAGGGAAGCAGAAGATGGCTATAATAAACCTCCACCAATACACATGCGATTTCATTATATATATATATAGAAAGAATAATTCCTCGTCATTGTCGGTCGGTTGATCTCCTTAATACTGACTTGGGGGACTTCTTGAATATTGACCATTCAAGAAATTTAATCACCTTAATACTCTCCATTGTAATGCCTGAATAAGAGGCTAGATAAGGGTTTGTCCCCGCACCTTGCTGTTTCATCATTCACGTTTGCTCTTGATTGGCATAGTCTTCGATAATCAATCAAATCACTAATAACAAACCAAACATAACACAGACAAGTGCAAAATGTGCCAAGAGCGCAAGGCTCACCGAAGTAGGGCCCGGAAGAACGTAAAGGAAAGCGAACGAAAAACACCAAAGAAACCACCCGAGAGAGGGAAGTTTATTCTGGAACTATAGGGAGAAGTTCTCCAATGGTATATCTGGGGACTGGGGAGGGAAGACCCTAAATGACTATGCTCGATCCTGTTCAAGCGTACATAGATATAGAAACCATCACAAAATTGAGATCTTGCAAGTAGACGAAGGAGAGTCGCAACTACAGTGGTTCTACTTTGTGTAAAAGTGGCTTTGGATTATTCGCTAGTGGATATGTGACTTCAGCTTATGGGAGCACCACCATTACTTCAGATACTCCCTGAATGAGGTCATCCACGATGAAAGGAGTAGGTTGTCAACAAAATTGCAGCCTTTCATACTATTTCATTCCAAATTAGCAGGGGAATCCATTCCAGGTCTTCCGCCGTCCTGCCACGAACTTCACATATAATACCAGAACTTGGGCGACTTTTTAGACACCTAGTGATAACTCGTGTATCCAAGGTCGGTCTCTAGATCTATAACGTTTGTTTCGAGTTTCCTTCGTAGTCGTCATGTCGTGGACCAGCGCGAGGCGCAGCACAAATGTCACTTTGCTTTTCTTTGTTTCCGAGTTTAAACACGCAGGTATAATAAGCAATTGATCTCTGCAACTGGATGTTCCAGTACCGGCTTTTAATCAAACCGGTGTAGAACGGAACTGAGTTTTAAGATAGCACTATTCTGACTCATCGGCAATGTATATCAAGAAACGTACGATCCCCTAACTTGGGTGCAAATGTGGAACTTCAGGCAGAAACGAGAACGTCTTACCGGGGACTTAGTGCTTAGTAAAATTCAGCAAAACTGAAACCTTCCGGACTAGACACTCAGCAGGCTGCGCTTTGCTGCCTTGCCATCGGCCAGAGTTCTCAGGCAGATGTGGAACGACTGTTTGAGAAGAATCGAGACTTCAATTTTCTTCATGTTGTCGCTCCACCACTCGAGGACAAGTCGGAATATTCGCAGAAGATTTTATATGCCTCTGCTCTCGATGACAGTGGCAAGTTCGTCGTTTATGTGGCTTTCAAAGGCAGTTCTACTTTGGCGAACATTCTTCATGGTAGCCATCGGGGAACACTGCCAGTCTCGGATGAGTTTCAGATTAAGCAGTATTTCGAAAATGACTGGCAAAGTGGTTACTTTCATGAAGTTTTCCACGAGCGGCTTAGTGGCTCTGTACCAGCCGTGGACAGGATTCCCCAATACTGCGGGTTTATCATGAAGATGTCACCTCCTGTGGTTTGCGAGAGCTCCAATCGAATGAAGAGATCCTACAGCGTGATTTTTTGTGGTCATGGAACGAGTGGAGCTATATCTCCCATGGCGATGTTGCGTACCTTCTGTCGTTATCGTCTATTAGCTCCCTAAACACGACGGACTTATCATCAGTGACATCCTTCAAGATACTGGAAACCTTATATCAATCTCCTTTGGGTCACCATTGTTTTGTGATGAAAGCACGAAGCAGCACCTCAATAGCAAATTTCCTCACCGTGCGCAGACCCCACTAGAAAAACACTTTTTTAATTTCTTCACTACACCAGATCCAGTGCCGTTTCTGCTGCTTGGTCTTCCATCCAGAGAAGGCGACAAGCAGAAGAACTACTTGAAGGTAATCCAAGGTATTGCGTAAAATCTTGCTACAAACTCAGATATCTAATACACAGTGGAGGACTCCAGATGAATCTGCTTTGAGCCACTAGTACTTTAATCGAGCTTCTTGTCGCTCAATATGGTGCTTGACGAGGTCTAGGTCTTTGACCTATTTATTTGTTACTGTTGGTTTCATTTTCAGCTGTTTCTGCAGTGGATCTATGAGAGTAGTGAATATGACTAAATCTGGATTGACATACATTTCTTTCCGACTTGACTCAGTGAAAGTTAATATACTCATGCTTTGGATGTAGATACGGAAGAAGTTCTCGAGGGCGTTGAACGAGCTCGGTGCACTTCTGGAGTCACCAAAGGCAGCAAATCTTGACGACCTTCGGCACACTCTGAGTACCTTGCGGGACGAAACCCTCAAACACTTGAATGAATTGTATGGGCAATTGAACATCATTCATGGATCCGAACCTATGAGTTATTTGGCAGCTACTTGATGTTACAAGGTTTAGGTCCAACTCCAAATATTTAGACCACAGCGAGGTCAGGGGCCTAGCACGGGGAAGATTGGAGTAGCAGAATATGGAGGTGGGAATCAGTCTGGTCCACCAGTTTAAACCTTGGCGTTTCAGCTTGGATCTATGTTTGCTGTTGTACTTGCCGTTCATGATCATTTTTCCTTTGTTCTTTATCCTATCTTTGAACTTTAATGAACACAGCACACGCAATGATCGTACTTCCAAGCGCTGAGGAAGGGATGGGAGGACTCGAGAGCTGTGTCATCGCTTAACGTGGCTACAATTGCTATCGACGAGCCCCCTGCTGTAGAAAATGCATTCATGGTCATTTTCCCCGGAGAACCCGGGCAGACAGGAAAAGCTAGGATTGAGATTACAGGTCGAAATTTGTCCCAGCTCCTTGTCACAAAGAGCGAAATATCCAGACTTCACAGAGATCGTTGGTCGGTGATTTCGGGGAACGACGGAAATATTTGCTGGGAAACAACTAGCGCCTTGACATACAGTGAGCGGCGTGAGCTTCAAATATCAGGACGGGATGCCCCTTCCATCCAGATCAAGATAGTGACAAGCTTTGGCAGTATGAAAGACTTCTAAGGGGTGGAATTAAGAAGCACAACATCAGGAAGCTTTGCTGTCGAATGCCTGATGCATTCGTTGGGCAAGCTGGTAATTCTCAACCACACAGTTGGGCCCGACTGCATTGATGTCAAAGCAAGCACCAAGAGGATCATGAAACATGTGAAGGTTGCTGCACGCACTGCTGAGATTTCGGAGGAGACCTTGTATAGAGTGGAGTCTGTCCTGAAGAAGAACACAAGAGGACCTTCTTCCACAGTGGAGGAGAAGGACCTTCTAGATGAAGAGGTCTTCAGAAACATTTGCAAGAAACTATGTGAAACACCTTTGGTTATCCAGTTTGATTACAGTGACTCTCTATTGGGGCGAATCTTGGCAGCTGAGGGGCTACCTGATGCCATTGGGTACACATTGGGAATTTTTCAAGTAGGGCTTTCCATCATCAATCCGTTTGCAGCGGGAATCGCCTTTCTTGTGGCATTCGGACTGAAGGGACTGCAAATGTTAGCACGGTATGTCCTACAAAAGAAATGAGTGGAGTTTACAACTTACGAGCAAATAATCAAGTTCCTACATGCCCAGATTTTCCTTCCGGACTCCAATGGTGACCATCCTTGCTTTTCTTTTCTTCTGGCTCCTAGTACACATGTGAACTGATTGAAAATTCATTGCTTTGAATAATGTAGGACGTATATACCTGGTGGACTTGAAGTTTCTATCTATATGCATATGTCGGGTGATAGTAGCTGGTGTACGTGCGGTAAAAGCCGGATGATTGCTTAAGGTGTCCTTCAGAGTAAGTTGAAACTTGTCAACTTGACAACTGCAGAAGAGGAAGATCAGAGGACAGAATCGGAAGATGATTGGTATTTGCAATCTGCTCCTAATTACAAGTTTGGAGAACAAGGAG
The DNA here is from genome assembly GCA_948567375.1 of Lunularia cruciata. Classification (NCBI taxonomy): domain Eukaryota; kingdom Viridiplantae; phylum Streptophyta; class Marchantiopsida; order Lunulariales; family Lunulariaceae; genus Lunularia; species Lunularia cruciata. The sequence goes on from OX419756.1 coordinate 12,949,166, forward strand.
CTCTTAGCATCAAATGCTGTGAAGAAGCCATATACTGGCACGTTGACGATGTCGGGATGGACAATATCAAGTTCGCCACCAGATGCAAGCCTGAAACCCACGAGAGCATGAAATCTCGCGTACATCTGATTCACGTAATCCAGAATACCTATCATACAGCGAAAGCGGTAACGCTGTTGGCTGTGGTAGGGATGGAGAACCGGTAAAAGCACGTTGATCAATATCCTAAGAGCTCATGGGTACGAGAAGTCATCAAGTCCTCAAGACAGCGTGGGGGGTGCAGACATCGGCTTTCGTATACACAGGGCAGCTGTTCAAGGTTTCTATCTCAAGAAGAATCTCGTTGTAGTAGACTTTCCTGGTGTTAATGGAATAGACCAATCTTGCTTGGATGTCTGGAAGACATTCGAGAAAGTGCCAGATGTTTGCATAGTGATGGAAAAATTTACTGGAGATGTGGACAACGACTGTCAACATCTCCGCCGAATATTCGCAGAAAAGCTTAGCTCTCGATATATCTTGCTAGTAAATCACGTAGACATTGTCTTTAAAGGACGTGACAAAAGTAAGGTCTGGAAAGAGTATACTCCGGAGGTTGTGGATAGATTGCGGGATAATACTGCTCAAGAGCTATGGGCAAAGTAGACACTGTTTATATGTGTTGTCTAGACGAGGAAGTTCTCCACGATAACGAGCGATCACAGCTAAAGCGTAGAAGCATACTTTTTGGAGAAGACGTAGCAGAAAGAATCTTTGAGCATCTTGCTGACTGACATCACATGATTGAACTAATTAGCGAACTCGATCGGAAACAGCAAATCCCACAACCAGCCAACTAGAAGCTCGCTCCCTTTTTACTTCCATGTCGGAAACGATTTGGCTATATTTCCGACTTGGCTATCTATAGATGCTGCTCATGGAGTGTAGGTATGCTGCTCATGATGTCGCTTCTGTTTTCGATCGATTTCGTTAACGTTCCATTTTGTATTTACTTGCTTAGATGAGCTTGACCGCAGGTTGCATACGTTCCTTGCATCTCACTTCATTGGTTCCATCTGCTCTCACTTCCTATATACCTTCAGCATATACTCTAGAGAAAAGATGATTTATTTTCGTAACATGTGTCCTCCTCCATGTGTACCTACCAAACCATAAGCACTAATTTGGACCAGGAGCATCTACAATTGCAACTTATAATTATAAATTAAAGAATTAGCGAAATCGATAGAAAACAGAAGAAAATCTATCAGTACATTCTATGATTCCATGAGAAACATCTATATCCAAATCGTTTCCATGTTTCCAACATGGAAGTGGAAAGGAAGCGAGCCTCTCGAGCAAAAGCATAAGATGCAGCTACAAGCAGAGGAAATCCATCGAGGGAGTAGGAAGATACTTTCGAATGTAATGGGAAATCACTTAACAGATAGGAAAACATAGTGTTACTGGATGATGGCTGAGCTGGACGGACGTGTGACACGACTGGATGTCTATGTCATGGCATCCTCTATGAGCGCATGAGTCTCAATGCGCTAACCACCAGAAGGAAGCAATTAGACTGCCATAGTGAGTCAGCACGGAAGCACGAACGACTTCATCCGTGCCCCACAAAGTAGCTAGAGCGAATGCCGATACCGCTACTGCGGAGGTTCTGTTCCGAAACTCTTGAGTGCCAAGACAAACTCGGTTCCTTCAAGAAGTGTTGCTCAGGAATGATCATAGTGAATTAGGCAGGAACTACCGAGCCTTGGAGGCAATAGCGCAAAAAGAAGAAAGGGTCTCCCGATGGAAACGGGAAAAGCGAAGATGTTGGTCATAGAAGATGCGGAATCGAAGTATTTATATGGAATGGATATGAGAGGTATCCTGGCAATGCCTGAAGAAACAACGATTAGTATTGTGGGAATGACAAGCAAACACAAACACAAATACACATAAAATGCACTGTGCAAATAGTGACAATAGTTGAAGCAGAGGGTCATTACGAGCAGGTAAAAGACATGGAGAAGAGTATGAAGAGCAGAGAGTTAGCATCAAGGAGAGCAAGAGAATGGTAGAGGTAGTCTGAGTGAGTGGGGCAAGTAGTGAGTGTTATGTTTGGCTTGTTATCATGACTCGACTGATCAAGAGCAAGAGCAAACTCGATTGATGAAACATGCAGTGAGGACAGGGACAGTCACTTGTCTAGATATGTTCAGTCATTACTAAGGCTAAGTATTAAAGTGACTAGATATCTTGAGTGGTCAATACTCATGAAGTCCCGCAAGTCAATATTCAGGAGTTCAGTCGGATGACAGTGCTGAGGGACTATATCTGTTTGTGTGTGTATATATATCTATGTGCAATGAGAAATAAAGGTTCGAAGGGTGATGTGAGCCTGTTCAGCCGTGGAGGTAGCTTCCGGAACAGGACAGGAGTGAACCACGTTATTTCTGTTAGTCCTCTGATTTATGTTTAATGGGCTTTATGATGTGCTATTGCGAGAGGTCCTTGGGACTCTATTTTCTAACAGTGAGTGAGTGCTACATTCACTCACTAGACGTGAGATCCGGGTAGGAAACAGTAAACTACATATTCTACCAAGGGAAGGGAAAAGCTAGTTTACATATAGACATAAAATAAGCTTCACAATAGGTTGATCTAGCGGCCCTAGATCAACCATACTGAAATGGATTAGGATTCCCTGACGCTTGGATCCTCTCGAATAATGTGTTTGGGATTTCCTTTTGTTGTCAAGGATCCAAGCGTCAGGGAATGCTTTTTCTTTGATGATTGATGTAGGGCCGCTAGATCAACCATACGGAAATTAGTTTAATTTAGGTCTATATGTAAATTAGCTCTGCCTTTCTACTAAAATACAACAAGAGAAGTACATAATGGTAAGACTTCGGGGCTGTATGACGAACTCTCATTATACGCCAAACTTAAAATGAAATCCTTGAAAGCTGAGAGAGTTATACCTTTTATAACTTCCTGAAATAATATCGATAAAATGTATCGATATTATATCTTCTATTATTTACAACAGTTATACATAACACTAGAGGCGGTTATTGGGAAACAATTGCAGCTGTACTTGAAGGCTGTACCAGCTATACGTCTGGCTCTACTAAGGCGCTGCTTTCACTCTTGTTGTTTCGATGTAGTTCCCTTAACATACCATTGATTCTTGTGGTATTGAAAGGAATGAAGCAACTTATCCCAGCGCTAACAAGAAACGTATATACCGTATTTACCCATTTACTTGCGTTTCTTTGCTGTTTATCGTCGAACAACGTACATTCTTCTTTGTCAAGGATGTAGAATGCTTGCCAACAAATCATCCCTTCGTAAGTGGAACTTGCACTGAATATGTCTTCCATTTTAGAATTCACATATTTAAAGTTGCAGTTCGCTTACAGAGTTTGTTTATGTACTTACTACTTCTTCTCGAATTGTGAGTTGCATATTGGAGAAACAGTGTTATTTTACCTGACTTCTTGTGTGAAATGCCAAGTGCCTAGAGATGACATTGCACCACTTCAGTTGACCAGATTTTGGGAGGAACACGAGAGCTGATGATAATCAAATAGAATCCGGTGCTGCAGTTGATTTGATCCAGGGCTACGGTGCTGATGCTACCTGGCTTCTGAAGCGGAAAGGGTGAATTGAATAGTTTCAAAACATCGAGGGCTGCAAGGCAAGTTGTGCACGTTTAATCTTTTCCTGTAACTCAAATCTTCTACACATGCTCACCGGGATTTATTTCCAATAAGAAGAAGAACTTGCTTTTTTGCAGACTAAATCTACACTTCGGATGCTACAAACAACTGGGCAGAAAGCTACTGTGTCTTTAGCTAGTTAGGAGCGACTATTACCTACACAGTTACTGCACTTGTTCATACTACTCCACATGTTCCCAGACCCTGGAATACTGGAAATAATGTGTGATGACCTTGTCGACAGATGATTAAATTACTATTTTTCTTCCCTTTTGAGTTCTTTTAAATCTGCTACAGTCGTGATCAGTGGGAGGTCATGCTTCAAGAATCAACTGGATTTACCATGTTCTTGTTGTCAAGGCGACAGAGAAGAAGATGCCTGCAATGAAGCGCATTTGCAAGTCAATGAATGCTCGACGGGTGGAGGATTCGACAATGGCTGTCTCAAGTGGGTCCATCTTTCTAGACAATCACACCCGATCTTGAGGCCATGTCGAATCCATGTTCTTTACTGCTGGGGAGGCGTACACGGACCTCATGGACTGCTGAAGCCTAGGACAACAGACTGTGCATCATACTCAGAAGAGATGAGATAGATGTCAGGCACATACATTTATTCGCAGTTCTTTGACATAAGGACGTTTGGATCATTTGGCTAGTTTACATCAGACGGTACTAGGGGGTGCTGAAATTTCGCATAGAGGAAAAATTAGTTCTTGGAGACTGGATTCATTGGAAGCTTTGTGGCTGTGAGAACCTCATGAAGTCCCGCTTACGGCTTTTTTGTTAAATGTCAATATCATCTTGAAAGGATGGTGAAATGGTTTTCGGGAAGGAAAGGCTGTAAATCATCCTCTGCAGCTGAGGGTGTATTTATTAGTCTTTCTCGTTCTTCTTCATTGAATCATAAGAAGCTTGGATCCATCGTGAAAAGCAGTGCACATCTTCTTCGGTACCGGTCCTCAAAATCTGTGTCAGGCAAGAGTGAGCACAAGCAGCTTGTGGTTAATTCCAATCTTCCTTTTGATTTGAAATCGCATACGATGTCTCCTGAAACAAGCTGCGGAGGGAGTACCACTAGTGCTGCTAAAACGGATGCTGATCATGGCCTTCACATACAAAGAGCAGCAGCTTGTTGTTTGGCTACCTACTACAGTGTCAATGAGGCTCGAGCACTATTTGAGGAGCCCGAGATCGAGAAACTCAAGTTCAAGGATGTTTATCTTTCCCCACAACCCCGGCCAGAGGAAGAAGGGAGCAAGCAGAATCTCCTTGTGGCTCTAGCCGGTGATGACAAGGAAATATCGGTATATGTCGCTTTTAGAGGAAATAGCAACCTCGAAGATATGTTCTCCGATGTTAGCGTTGCTTCAGACATCAAACTATTCAAGGAGTTGACGATGCGATATCCTCTACATTTGGACCAAGTCCTTGGCTATTATCACAGGAACTTCTGCAAGAGACTAAGAGATCTGGTTCCCCAGATAGATAGGCTACTTGAATTCTGTAAGAGTTTAGTTTTGAGTTCGCTACAAGACGGGGAATGCATTGACGGACCTAGGGGGATTCCCTTTACACGTCTAATCTTTTGCGGACACAGCTTGGGAGGCGCACTTTCTCAACTAGCAGCGGTATGCTTCCTTTTGTTGACCTTTGGATGTGAGGATCATGAGCGAAAGTCAGACGATGACTTCTTATCAGTCACCTTTGGGGCTCCTTTCGTCTGTGACATACAAGCTGCAGAATTCCTGGACAAATTTGCGGTGAAAAACAGGTTCCTGAATATTTTCCAAGCGCAGGATCCCGTTCCTTTCGTCTTAGCGCGTGCTCCAAGAAATTTGCAAGAACGTTTTGACCAGGTGCATTATCGTAACTCGCTATCTATACAAGTTTAAGCATGTAAAAATGCGGAAACGCTGCTGTTGCGTAGGATTTATGCCTGGTCTGTTCAATCCCATGATGTTCTTACCAGTAAATTCTTTTCTGTTTTCTCGCTTGAGATCCTACATTGGGTAATACGTTAATTTGTCATGATAATGGTTGAAAGTTATTGATCGCAAAGTCTCTTGTAAAGATAAAGGTGGGATCGACGTCCTCCTACCGTCTTCATTCTTCCTAGCCTTCTGTCGTACAGATCAAAACTAAAAACACCGCGTCAATAGAGGTGGCCGGCAGATTTCTCGTCGACAGGCAGGTCGGCAGCTTCGCTCGACGCCATTCTGAGCATGGAACCGGATCCGCGTGGAAACTTGGAATAAAAAAGAATCGTGTTAAGAATTTCGAAGAGAAGAGAATTCCACGTGAGTGCATTCCAAGCATGGGTGCCGTTGACGACCCCGAGGAGGGGCTTCAGAAGGACCAACCAACTGCAGTTTTGGACGTCATTAGGGGCCCAGATGAGGCCAAGCGGGAAAGACACCTGGGAATAGGGAGCCTTCATACCTTGGGCACCTCCAGCGTTCATGTACAAGTTCCTGCACGTGAGGGAGATGTTGTTCCGCAATCAGGCAAGAAATCCCATCTGGGCAGGAAAGTGTCGAAGATTATCCGAAAAGTTACGCATGGTGGCAAGACTGTCAAAGTCAAAATGGAAAAGCAAAGGCAGATGAAGCACTTGGAGGATGAGATCAAGAAGGGGAGGAACGAGCGTAATGAATCCTTTGTACCAGTCGGAACGTATAAGAAGCTCTTCTTCGATCAAAAGAGTCGTCGTCACAAGTGTGAGCTAGAGTCCAGCTCAAAAATCATAGAGCATGACTTCATATTGAAGAAAAGGAACCTCAAGGTACGCATTGGGACGCATATTTTCCACTTGATTCCATCTAGATTGAGTCCAGAACAGGGTCGGCTGGTTGATTTCCCAGATAATTTCGTTCTATCGTCCCGTTTTAAATTACTCAACTACAGTCTAGAACTTGCCTGACGATTTGCATCTATCTTCCCATGGCCAGTGAGGAATTACTAGAAGTTCATGGGGGAATTGGTAATGATAAAAGTAGTAAAACCCGTACTTCTAAAGAATATAATATAAAACGCATAATTGTGCTGCTCTGAGTATCTGGAGTAATGAATTAATTGGCCTTGGGATTCAACTGATGTATATCTAGGGTCATAACCGTCCTTTCTTCAAAAAATGTAGGCGCACGGCATAAGGTCCTACTATGTTCCACTGATGCGTATGGAGCTGCAGCGGCGACAAACAAATGATCGAGAGAAGAAGCTCAACCAACAAACCAGAGTTTCCATCAAAGAGGGCCCTCCTCCTCGGTTAGACAAAGCTGAATTGTTACTGCTCAGAAGTAAACGATCTGACAAGCTGAGAGGAGCTAGAATTATTCTCAATGGCAGTAACTTGTTGCTTGTTCTTGAGCATAAGAGTCAAGTGACAACTTTTTCAGACAAGTGGAAACTTACCGGATCGACCCCTACGAGTGTCACTTTCGAAACTGTCAAGGAGAATGGTCGCAACAAAATATCTCCAGGAGAACTTACTCACCTTTCCAGGGTAGGGCATGGGAATTGGGCCACTTCGGTTTCAATTGAAACTGTGTTTGGTGGAAGCTCAAGCGAATTTTTTCCGGTACTGCTACGAGATCTGGCAGCCGATAGCGCGGTGATTGATGGGTTGAGACATGCTGTAGGGAAGGTCCTCGTCTTGCTGGAGACTGATGGTCCCAAGCAGAAGCGAGAAGTTCTACCTAGTGAGATAATACTTCAACATCTGGCAAAATGTGCTGCACTGCTAAACCTGAAAGAATCTTTCAGTTTGATATCTCAGCGTACCAAGGGAACAGCTCATGCGAAAATGAAGACGATTGAGGATGGATTCATAGCTCACGTACGTTATGAATTATGCTACAAACCGCTGGAACTGACATTTGAACTTAAAGGTCGAGAAAGGGTCGAGAAGGCAGCACAGATTGCAAGGTACCAGTGCTTTGCATTTCTGGGACATGATAGAGCAAAGACTCACGAGCCATCCTACGATCGCTTCCTCAACTCATTAAGTCTCAAAACATCAAAGCTCATACCATCTAGATCTGAAGGAGGTCAGGCCACGGTATCCGTACAGCTAGACAGCTACGAGCAAATTTTGCGCTGTTTAAATGCTTTGGTGGTACCAGAACCGGATGCTTCAGTCGATAGCGAAGGTGAGGCAGATCTGACTTGGACTAGCGATGTCCAAACATACCCCGTTCTCTTGAGTGTACATTCTCAAGCCATACCTTTCAGTAGACCGCAGCTGTTTCGATGTTTCAGTTTGTCGTTTCTCATGTTTCTTTGGCCTCTGCTTACCAGCTGTATGTGCCCATCTGCAATTTCAAGACCGTGCGACTTTTTGTAAAGTATGCTCGTTTCTGTGTAGCTACCTGGCAGAAAAATCTCGTTTGCACAGTTCTTGCTTTTGATTACGATGAACTGTTTGTACATATTCTGCCACAAACAATATTTGACAAAAGGCTTGGGATAATTCCATAAGTCAAGGTCATGCGACCAACACAACTGACAATCATGAATCAACCTTGTGTTATCTCCCTGTTGTTGACATACAGGCACATCCTCCCGCGACTGCAGAAATATCGTAGAGACCTACGAACAAGAGCTATTTGGAGCAATTCAGTGGTACTTCGAGGGTGGAAGGCTCAAGGAAGGATTGACGGGAAATTGGTTTCCTGGTTTAACTCGTGAAACTATAACTTTGTTGTGCAAAAGACTGGAGATGATCTTTTCTCTCTCCTCAGCATTCAAGGTGGCGAAAGAACAGAAATTGCTGGCTTTCATAGGACCGGAAAATGCAGGAAAGAGCACGCTGGCGAATCTTCTTCGATGCAAGAGCAAGGAGGCGACAGGATTCACGGTGCACATATCCGAGATGAAAAGCTACAGGCTAGACAGTAATCTTCTTGCTGTGGATTTTCCTGGAACTGATGAACCTGGCTCTCGCAGTTCTCTATCGGCGATATGGGAGTCCTTCGCGAAATTGCCAGATCGTTGCATTGTAGTGCTTCCTTTTGGGGGTGATGTCACAGAGGGTAGTCACGAGCTCCCTCGGCTTGCAGTTGACAAACTTTGTCCAGATATAATGCTGATGGTGAATCGGGTTGATGGAATACTGAAGGGCCCAAAGGAGGCAAAAGTCTGGAAACAGTACACGAAAGAGAACGTTGAGAGTTTGCGGGAGAGGTTTATTCAATCCAACGCTAATGTCGGAGTGAGATTGAAACACTCTGAAGTTATTCTCTGTTGTCTAGAGGAGGGCGACCTTCACGAGAGCGACCAGGAGCAGTTAAAGGAGCGGGGCATCATCTTCTCGAAGGAGGTTAGGAAAAGAATTCTGAACTGGATAAAATCACCTCTCGGGAGCTCGAGGTCAGCCGATTCCTCTGTTCCATCTGCAACTCCACTTATCGAAACGACAAAGATTTCTACTGGTAGTTCCGAACGAATAGATCAGCAAGCAAGGAGGCAAGGAAAGGATACAAATTCTGCTGGCGCATGTGCCACTGCACCGCACCGCATTAATACCGTGGAGGAAAACAGACCCCAGCCACCTTCAAATTCAAGGTGCAAGCCCGTGAAAGTTCCTGAATCTAAAGGCGCAAAAGGAAGAGTGACGCCGGCTAGAACAAGGTCATCATCAACGAAGTCACAATCTAGTCTTGATACAAGAGCTGACACCGGTTGCTCGGGTCCAGTCAGCTCAAATCCTCCGATTGCATCACCCCCTGAAATTTGCGGGGGAAGTGAGCCTCAAATTACTGATAGCAGTGGCGTTCACGGTGATAAAAGCAATGAAGCTGAACCATTGGTCACTCCCAACAGCGATCCGCCAGTTTATACGCCAGAATTGACAAGGATCGTGGAGCTAGTGAATGACGAGAGTATTGAAGGACCGAAGAATAATGATCAGCTTAATCAACCTCATTCCAACAAAGGTGAATCATCAGTTCCGGAGACTGTCAAAACTGACGATCAGCAACTTGAACTTCAGGGAATTCCTGGAGGAAACGATGGTCTTGACGGCGAAACAACTCCCGGGACGGGCCTCTCAGCTCCGATGACAAGCTCCAAGGATGTGACGTGTGATACACCCCAATCATCCGCCAAGAGTAACAACCATGCACACCAAGTATCCACAAGCTCATCCTCTAACTTCAAGAACATATTACACTCTAAGAATCGTTCTCCTGCCAAGAAACTGACTTGGAAACCCACTACTGTGTAGAATTGAGATTGTATGTCTCCAATGAAGGAGCTCATGCTTCAATAAATAGCGGCTTTAGTTCCCAATTCCATTCCATTCCATACACGTAAGCGTTTCACACCACTTGTCGATCAAATATGGAATAGAATCTCCTTCATGACTCGCAAAAGATGGATTATAGTTGTCATTGGATGTCCAAGTGAGCTTTCGTCTAAGGCGTGTCGGAAAAGTATGAAATAATGTTTGTACGCTCCTACAGTAACTAGGGGAACAGTGTAGAGTACCTTAAAATAAAGGGGCATATTAGCTCGCCAGTTAAAATATGTCCTGAAAGATGGACATCGCCTATCGAGCTTAAGCTTCATGGCGAGACTACTGACTATACCTATTCCTGATAGGAGACCATGTTGTCGTTTCCACCACCAAAGAGTCACACCCCATTTTTGCCCCAATGGGAGGCACCTTTGGCTGCTCTTTCTGTTAATACATTAATTGTCTTGATTGTTCATGGTTTCTTTGTTGAAGGAGACTCCTAGTTCTTCATCTTCATCTTCACCTTGCTAGTTCGAAGAATTGGAGATTTGAATGTGCTTCATGGATTTACTTGCCTCCAAAATCTACACTAGTAGGGAGATAATGATCAAAAGCAGAACTTAAGGATCTATAGACCTTTCCACTATTTTGAGGATTTTTGTGGTAATTCAACCATATAAATGTTAGGAATAAATCTCAAGCACACTTATGTACAACTTTGCTTAGGGTTGATTTATTTTTTTCTTTGTCCTTGGTTATTTCTTCAGTGCACCGACTTTTTAAGATGGGATTTTTCTCGGTTTGTTTCTCAATAAATAGATGAACTCGTTTCTGCATATGGTACACTTTTTACAATTCAATAAAATTAAAGGTGGTGATAACGATAATTACTAGTACCTACTCATTCCACTCTTGTCAGCTTGAGGTGAACTTGTTAATTAAGGACTAAAACCATTTTTTTGACTTTGATTCTACGCATTGTCATAAAAAGAACCCAATTTTTTTCAATATTTAGGTGTGAACAGAGCAGAATAGAGACATGGGAAAGTAATTCTTTGTGTGGGGTAGAAAATTTTCAGGGGAGTATAAATTAAAAGTTTTACGCATTTTTTTTTATTATCTATTTGTATAGTGTATAACTAATGTAATGTTGGTTCTTCTTTTGAACCTGCAGGTTTTATATCTACTTTTGCATTCTGGGGGCTTTGGTGCAAATCAAAGATAGAAGAGATATAGGGGGTTAACTAAGAAATTTAACATATTCATTCATAGATCCAAAACAAAAGCAAATGAAAAATCAGGCGTCACTTAGCAGGAGATTTAAGAAAAATCTTTCAAGTTGTAAGTCTTGTTTGCTAGTATCCATACTATTAATTGGGATTTGAAGATGTTTCATATTCCAAAAATGCAAAACCGTAACGACTGTATAGCTTTGCATTAATTTGAGTGTCCATTTGATAAAGGAAGATAAAGAGTACTAATCTGTCTGAGACTTTTTTTTTTCCCTTTTCCTTATTGATGTGATAACACTATGATCTACAGATAAATTCATTGCTAAAGCAATGAATTATGTCCCTGAAGCAACATAAAGTGAAGTACCATATCATCTCATGGCACCTGCAAGTTATTGTTTGCACAGACTACACATCTAAATAAGCAATAAGAATGTATACTTTCTATTATAAGGAGAAGAAGCCACATGAGGATTACTTAAAAATATTATTGGAAAACTTATTAGTGAGTTTCTTTTTCTCTTTCTCCTTTTTCAGAGCTCTTTATTTTCTCTTTGGCTTGCATTTGGATTCTTACTCCACTTTCTTATGTTTGCAAGAGGACAAACTAAGCTATAAAAAAAACTTATGTGCATGAAACTTTAAACATTCAGTCAAAAGTCAAAGACTAGGGGAATAAATTTTACGACCCTTGTATCTAGATCTTACTTAGGTAAAGAACTAGGAGAATCTTAGAGTGCTAATTCTTTTGACCAAAGACCAAGCTTATAAGAAATTTATCATAACCTTCATATATAGTACCTACTTTTGTTAATGAGAAATATAAGAATATCAAATTAATCAGTCCAAAAGGCAATTTATTTTACTTTGGTTGGTATTTGTAAATATTGTGATTTAATCAGTTAGACACATAAGAAGAAGTTGATGCTCTTTCAAACAATGCTACAAATTATAAGATTTGAGTTTGGTTGGTGTTTTTCTACTCAAGGATATAATGCTGAAAATAATTACTGTACAAACCCAGGAAAATACAAATTGAAGCATTTCAGTAAGTAACTATTTGTTCACACACAGATAAGGGTCAGAAATGATCAAATACAAAGGAAAGTGTCACATTTGAGTCCTTTATTATTTACTATTTAACCTCTTGGGTAAAGACAACTCCTAGACAAGGACAAGAACACAGAGAAGGTGCATTGTGGAAATAACAAAGAAAATCACTAACACTAAAGATTTTAAATCCAAGGAACACCAAGAAAGTGATGGTTTGGTTTGATGGTGCAATTTCCTTCCAAAGGGATCCTACAGTTCCTTCCAGGCATGTGTACTACCCTTATTGAAGGATAACAAGTTTCCTTCTCAAGAGACACAACTTCCAAAGAACTTTGCATCCTTATGAAGACCTTGTCAACACATATGACATGAAGTGTTTTACCCTTCTCAAGGCACTTCCTTTGGTAGAGTGTGATATCTTCATGATAGTTCCTCACTCCAAATTGTATACTTTAGCTACTAGCACCACTACAACATACATAAATCCCATGACGGCATGCAGATAGATAGCCAAGGTAGTACTAAAGATCAAACATACAAAGCAACAAGCAGTTCTTACTATGATATTCATTGATGCATGAACTAAAATGACAATCAAGAATCAGCAAAGCAATGAGTAGCCCAAGGAAACTTCAATTTATTCACCAATAGCTCTGACTGCATGAAGAAGCACTTTGAATGCTAAACCTAAATAGTCACAAGTACTTGGAAATTTCCAGGAAGGAATCTAATAAAATGGCTACCATCCAAGACGTGGAATCAAGAAAGTACTAGCAAACTATTCTTTGGAGTCACTAATGGCCCTATGGCCCTAGGCAGGAATGAAGGAGGGAGTAGTGATGGTTCTAAGTGGTCATTTTCTTCTAGTTCCTTCAGCTCTAATCATTCATGTGCTTCTAATAATGCTAATACCAAGTTTGCTCTAATTTTTGTGAACTAGTGCTCTATCTTAACTCTAATTCCTACTGCTACGCTTTTGATGGTTTGGTTTTCAAGAGGTTCCATCAGCTTTTTGTCATGCAAGCCTCAACTCATGTGCTTCTCCCACACTCCCACACATGGTTTCTTTGGTGAATTCCTCAATGATCTTAAACATGTGGCACATACTATCTTGATTGTTTTTTGCCATTTCTCCTCATCAAATCCCTTCACAACCAACCACAAAATCACCTTGCCCTTTGGTATGGTAACTTATGAACACTTAACAACACTAGGACAACATGAAGCTTCTATTGCAATTGGGTTGATTTCTTTTGTAAGTTGGCCACTTTTTCTTGATACTCTTGTAGTTGAATAGTTTCTATTTGGTAAGCTATGGAAACCTCCTCAAAGTTCTTGCATCAATTCAAAGTTTGTGGCAGACTAGGTCAATTGAATTGCAATTGCTTCACTACTTCTTTGGCCTTCTTGCCCTCCTACATGAAATTAGTCCTCAATGCCTTCAATTCCTCCTTCAATCCTTTGATTCTAAAGGTCTTTGATTTCCTTCCAAAGGCTTTCCAACAAGGAATTCCCTTCCTATAGCTGTGCTTTCTCCTCTTGTGACAATATGGAAAGATCAGCCAATTCTTGCACTATTACCTACATCTGCAAGATGATTTCTACATTGACCTCCAACTTCCCTTGTAATACAATCACTTGGGAACCTTACTTCTTCTGCTCCTTGTGGTGATATGAGACTTCATTCCTCAATGCTCTCTCCTCTACCCTGTAATTCTCCAATTGGACATGCATGGTGGATACCAAAGATGCATACCCACAAATGTTTGGGTAGTTCCTCTCATACATGGCATAATAGGTGTCTAAGGTTAACATTAAGGGCATAAGGATATCCCTTGCATGCCTCACTTTGAGCATCAATTTCAACACCTTCCTCTCTTTGTATGCACCCAACTTGGAAATTGGCTCATTTGATTCCGTTGGAATGGCCTCTATGTGCATCTCATATATAACACTAACCTTCTCATAGGATTCCCACACGGGCTCAAGAAATTCTGGTGATTGGAGACTCAAGATGAAGGCCTCCAATTGTAGTCACCTCTCTTCTTGGGGCTTGAGCTCTAGAATCCAATCTCTATTGACTGTCTAGATAGGAGTAGTCATCAATTCTTCACCAAGGAAACCCATTGGTGCATCTTCCTTAGAACTCTTGCTTTCTTCTTTGGGTTCATAATCTTTTTCATGGTCTTCATTTGAGTCAATTCCCTCTACTTGGAAACCCTTTCAATCTAAGTTGTGGTGCCCATATTTTTACAAAAATTTTTCTTTTCCATCAAATCATGCTTAAGTGTTAAAAAAGGCACTAAAGTTAGGAGTGACTAGAGGAATTCCCTTGAAAAAGAGTGGCACTTATAGTTGTGTAACCATAGTCATTATAGTGTAGCACTTGGAGTGATGTAGGATGATCCTAAGTGCTTACAAGGCAAAGTGCTTATAGGGTCAAGTATCTAGGGCCCCACTAGAATTTTTACTCAAGCACCATATTGCAATTTGAATGCACTACTAGCTCAACTACAAATTGCTACCAAGGGCATTACATTCAAGATAACCATTAGCACGTAATGTGCAATTTTTGCATGTGGGAGAGTGATTAGACAAGAATATTTTACTTGTGGGAATGTAACATCTAGCCGAGGATGATATCCTTACATTTTGCATGTGTGGAAGACAAGCTCTCACCTACTCCTTAGCCACCAGATGGTTGAAGGATGACCAAGGATCTAGACTATAAGTTAGGGAATTCAGCAATCAATTGCACTTTTTGAAGAACATTTGTGCAATTATAGCTGATTGAGTAGAACCCCTTTTTCATTTCATCAATGAGCAAGAGCCTTTAGCATTTTGATTTGGGTAGCACTTGGAGTGATATGTGGCACTCAAAGTAATTTAGCCTTAACATTTGCCCTTTTCTTATCTAGATAGGAAACATGGTGTTTTCACCTACAGCCTATAGGAAGATCTTGGAGGCCTTTCTTAGGGCACTTGTTGTGAAAAAATGAGCCATATATTATAGGACCAAAGTAATCCAAAGCAAACACTTGGGGTTCTTGCTCTAGAATAGGGAGTTGAGCAACTTCATTATCATCACAAGCTGAAAGGGAAGAGATAGAGAAATGTAGGAGGATTGAGAGGAAATCCATACAACTAGATGCATGAGCATTGGCAGTCGGTACTTGGCTGAGGTGTAAGGGTTCCAAGAGCAATGACATTGGATACAAAATTTTCTAATAAGGAACTGATTTGAGGAGATAAAAGCTACATTCAACGACAAGAGGTCAAAGACCAATGTGTGGAGAATGTCCAAGTACAAAGACCCATCAAGAAGAGAAATAGTAGAGGTAATTATAAAACTATTCAAGTCCAAACAGATGATCTACTTAATCAACAATAACGCTATTTTCTTTGAATACATGTAAGTAGGCAAGATAGTAGATTGGGCCGATATGTTCTATTAACAGGCCAAGACCCTGCATTGAGACTTTGAGGAGGATGGAGGTGCTGCATAACTTGCTCCATTTGCCATTCATTTTTTCATTAGGACTAACTTATTGAAAATGCAGAAAAGGAAGAGATGCTTACTTACTTCATTTTGAAGACTAGCTTGAAGGATGCACATTTATCAAGAAATATCATGACACTGATACCAAATTTGCAAAGAATAGATATTTTTTGATAGTGGATGAGGAGCTTGGTACCTTCAAGATCACCAAGAGAAAGGAGAGTAATCCAAAGAAGCAACCCAAGTCTACAAAGAAGCTTAGGTCCAACATCTAAGTAGTAGATATATCCTCATCAAAGAGAGAAGCTTAAGATACATATGAAGATAATACAAAAGAGGAAAAAGAAGAACAAAGGGTATTTTTGCCTTGCAAGCATCAACATTTACATCAAAAGATAGAGGAGAAGAAGAGAAATTGGAAAATGGATAGTCTATTCTAAATCTAGAGGACCAAGGAGTGTCATGCAAGACTAGAGGAAAAGATGTAGGAGATGACTACACCACCAAAGCATGCACCACTCAGCCCTATTCAAGAAGTAGGAGATTAAGAAGAATAACAGGATTGGACCAAGTGCTTGATATTCAAGGACCTTAGCCCAAAGTGCAACATGATGCTAAAGTCCTGCAACAAGAGGATGATCAAATTACCAATCATGATGAAGGAAGAAGTTGATATAAAAGCCAATATCATAGATCTTGCACCAATAGTGCAGACTAAAACTGAGAAAGGATTGATTCCCTCAGCACTAGTCCCTATAAAGGAAGGTGCTCACTTCATCATTCACTCAATAAGAGCAATGTTGTAATTGGTGGAGATCCCACTACCTTTGTATCAGGCCAAATTTTTTTGACATTGTGGATTACACCACACTTGCACATAACATGCAAAAGCAAGTTTATGCTAGGAATGCCAAGGAGGACCATGCCAAAGAACAAGTGACCAAGGTAAGCAACATGCACAAAAAAGAGGCCAAGAAGGCAAATGCCTTGGT
This sequence comes from Lunularia cruciata, assembly GCA_948567375.1. NCBI lineage: Eukaryota > Viridiplantae > Streptophyta > Marchantiopsida > Lunulariales > Lunulariaceae > Lunularia > Lunularia cruciata. The sequence continues at coordinate 12,965,881 of OX419756.1, forward strand.
GTAGGAGAATAAATGACATCAAGAAGCAAAGTGCCACCATGGAAGCAGATTGAGATCATTAGGCCAAAGAGAATTAGAAACTGCAAGGAGAGCTAAGGGCTTTCTGACTCAAGCACAAGAAAAGGAAATCAGACTTTGAAGGCTAATTGCAGAGCAAAGGTGGAGACCTCAATGGCACTTGGAATGAGTTGAAGAATGCACAAGACAAAATTGAGACCTTGGAAGTACAGATGCATGAATGTTGGAAAGAGGTGGCACTTCAATTGGAGCACATAGACAGAGAGCATCTTAATAAAGGAGGCACTACAAGCAAAGTGGGTGTTTTTGGACCCAACAAATGGAGGAAGAGAAGCAAAAGACACTTCAACAACTGGAGGAGGCCAATAATTTCTTCATCAAGAAGCTAAAGGAAGAAGGCAACTACAAGCAAAACAAGCAAAACTAAATGAGCTCAAGTTTTAAATAGATAGACTAGAGGGCAAAGCCTACAAGGTGGAGAAGACAAATCTCTTGTCATTGCGGTTAAAGAAGCACTCTAATAGAAAGTTCACGAAGACACTTGTTAGACTTCGCTAGGTTCCAAGCACAAAAAAATAATTAATAAGATACCTTGGAGGCAAGCATAGTCCATCATGCCCAGTAGTCTAGGCCAAATTTAGTTCACCAAGAGGAAGTCCTTTGTAGATGTAGGCACTTGAAGTAGGACATTAGAATTGGCACTCAAAATTGTACATACTTCAAGAGGAGTGCACTTTTACTAAACTGTACATGATTTTAGATTTTTATGTCTGAAGGTGAAATTTAAATTTAGATTAGGGGGAAGACTTGACACATTCCTTAACAAGTGTAAGGTGCCTAATTAACTTGCAAGTGATTAGGATAAAATAAGATAAGGATTGTAATCAAGTGATGTACATAATAGATTAGGATGTTCAAGGGACCCACTTAGGCTTCTAATCCCTGTGGCCCAAAGCCAAAATTTTATTTAAGGCTTAGGCCTGAAGGCACTCATGTTTATTTTTTTATACTTTGATTATATTAAACAAGACTTTGCATTCTTTGCAAGTTGAATCTTTCTATTCTATGTGTTGTTGAATGTCTATGTAGAGTAGAGGTGAGAAATTTCACAATAAGGTCACAAGTGCTTGAGTAGAGAGCAAATATTTGTCCTTGATCAAGGTTGTGACTCTTGAGGTAACCAAAGGAGTGTTATTATGCATTAAGTTGATTGGGGTACACATAGCATGGGAAGTACCACATAATCAAAAGGCTAAGACATTTTGTCAATATGAAGAGTTCTTTTTATTTGTGCCTTCTAGGAAGGGTAGTATGTATTTGCAAGGACAAAGTCTTTGGGATAGAGGGGCACTTGGTGTGAAGCAAGCCATCACCTTCAGGAGTAACTTGGATTACATTTACCTAGAAACTCATATTTTTCTATAGTGCACCACAAGAGATGACACTATTCACTATTAGGAGTGATCATGCCCAGGAGGTTAAATAGGAATTAATAAATTGTGAATTATGACACTTTCCTTCATTCTTAGTCATTTCCAACTAGTATCCTTGCAAGAACAACTTGTATTTATAGTTTATACTATATGTATGTTGACACTATGTTGTCACATGCTTTTGGCACTATTGCCAAGGATACACTCTTAGAGTGGCCAAGATTGAAGTTGCATAAGGCAATGAATATTGTTAGGAAACTCAGTATCAAGAGCCATTCAAATCCCTTGTGAGTTGAGAGCATTCAAGAGAAAATAGAAATGTACAGCTACAAATCATTTGGCTATTGAGAGAAAAGCTTGAACAAATCCCATTACCTTTAGAGAAAAATAACACCAAATACTAAGCTAACCTATCACTGTTTATCCTTGTAGAAGTGTGAACTCGGACTCCAAGATATACCCAACCTATTGTCTTCAGGTCCGATTCAAATGATGGTGATCAAGGGAAACTCTCCCAGAAGGATACAAGAGGAAGCCACTTGGAAGCAACTATGAAAAGATCACTTTGGGTGCCTTCTATGAGTAGGTTACTTACAGTCAAACTTAGGAGAAGAGAACTTGCAATTGATCCTCCGAGACCTTTTTGGGTAAGACCTACAATATGAAGTGTCTCTAGAGGGCTGGCTCACAATCAAAAATTCTGGCAACACTCCAAAAATCATAGTTCAAGTGCACCATCTCCATATAGCAAAATATAGCAAAGGCTTTATCAATAGTGTGTTGGTTTGAGATTCATTCTTTTACTCTCTTGTGAAGGTAAGTTCCACTCTTGTTTCAACCATCATCTCCATCAAGATGGTGAACCATGCACTCTTCATGCAACAAATTTAGCAGAAGTGCAAGCGGAAGGATGAGAAAGAAGACCCTGATAACTTTATGAAGGAGTTCAAGGACATCTTTATAGCCAACAAAGGGGATGAAAAAGCCTACAAACTTTGAATATTCCCAAGCGTACAAAGAAATAAGGCAAGGAATTGGTACATGCATGTAAGTAAGGACTAGCCAACATCAAGGACTAGTCAATAGTGAGGAGTCAATTCTTGGAGCACTCCCAAGAATTTGACTATGAGGCAAATGCAATCACCGCACTCAACCTTCTAGAATGCAAAAAGTATGAGAAGTTTTGAGACTATAAAAAATTGGTTCCAAAGCCTTTTGAGCCAAGTACCAAAGCATGGTGTCATCCTAGGATACTCGGATGCACAAGCAGCGGCATGGTTCCTATGAGGACTTCCTGCAGAATTTTGTGTCTTTTTCAAGGAACAAGATCATGAGATGTTGTACAAAGTGACCAAGTTGGCAAAGCTATATGTTTCTGCAAGGATGAATGCCTTGGGTAAACTACACCAAATGCAAAGTGTAAAGAAACCAAAGAAAACCAACCAGACAGCCAATTACTTTGGATACCGATCAAGTTGTGGGAGTGGTTAGCATCTTAGGAGGGTTATATTTTAGGGTTATTTGAGACTAGTTTTCCATGTCCATGTCTATGCTATATGCTACCCCATACACTCCATGATGAGGCTAGATAGGCTTTTTGCCTACCAATTGATTGTTTGGCACATGATTCCTTGGACAACTTAGCATAGTTCTTATTCCTCTTACTACCTCAATGGTGCTATGCTGAAAGTGGATGTGTGGGGCATAGAGAAGTGGATACTAGAATTTTGATAATTTTGAGCAAGGGATTGTGTTGCCCTATAGGATGATTTTGTTAGGGCTGCTCATTTTAGGAGATAAGTTCTACCACATGATACCACAAAGTCCATTGATTACAATGGTGTAGTACATTGATTCAAGCAAGAGAGTTTAGTAGAGCAGCATGAGCAATACCCCCTTTGTCTATGGCTAGTCCCACTGATGAGATTATCTCTTCCTACTCTATGGCTAGTCACACTGTTGAGACTATATCTTTCCTACGCTCACTAATTCTACAGCAAAAGAGGGAGTACCATTAGAGGTCTTAGATTATCAATCTAAGCAACTTTTATGTCTTGAAAGGTTGTTTTTTGCACAAGTGTTGTGCATTGCCCTTTGCTTCTCCTCAAGAGGCTTGTCAAGGATGGTATATGAGCATCTTAGAGATTGCTTTCATGCAGATGATACTTCTAGGATTTACTAAGTTGTTTCAAGTGGTTGTAGTAATAGCAAGGGGAAATTTTTTTTTATGTCAATTAGTCAAGTGTTGGTGCTAATTGACTTCTTTCAATGGAGGAGGACACATGCAACATTAGACCTATTGCTATTGGAGAGATATTTTTGTGCTTGGTTAGCCATACCATTGTCTTTCAACATCATTCTCACCTCAAGCAACACCTCAATCCACATAAATTTGGAGTAGCTACACCTAGAGGTTGTGAGGCTATTTCTCTAGATATCAAGGCACTCCTATATATTCATCTAGAGTGGGTCATCCTAGAAGTGGATGTTGAGAAAAAATTTAATAGCATCTCTTGGGCATCCATCTTTAGAGAGCTTAGTGAAGCAAGTGGATCCTTGGCAATTCTTGTTCCTTTTGTGTGGTCATTTTATGGCTGTCTTGCCTCCCTTTACGACCAACATGGCTGGTCATAGGAGGGAGTCACCATCTTGGAATCAATTATTGATACATGATAGTGAGATCCTTTAAGGGGACCTTTATTTGCCATGGCTCACTTCAAAGCTCTCTTGTATACTAATTTGTCCAGGCAAAGTTGTATATTTCCTTCTTTGGTAGATGATACACACATTGGGAGCACAAAAATCAGATTATGAAAGCCTTTGATCACTTGATTACCAAGCTATATCTTGTAGGCTTGAGAGTCAATGTGTCAAAGTGATGAGCATGGTCCACTTCAAGTACCTCTCCCCACCTTGAGCTCTAGAGGAGTGTTCACATTTATAGGTGGACAATGTATTCTTAGAGTGCAAATAGGATCCAGGAATTTTGTCATATGCTTCTTAGATGTTGCTCTTGCAAAGCATATTCTCCATGTGGATGAACTTCCTCTACTAGGAAATCTGCATGTGGTTTTTTTAATACTCTCATCTAGCATTGCATATTGACCAACTTACCTTCTTTGCATGATTCCCTCTTCCTTGACCTTCCTATCACATTTGAGAGCTTTTGATAAGAGAATTATAGGAGTCTTTGGTGATGATATTGGACTAGGGACATTTGAGTGTGTGATAAGGAACTTGGCACATAGATAGGCATCTATATCTATCTTGTGGGGAAGGATAGGTCTATCATCTATGGAAGAGATGGCACCTATAGTGTTTTTGAGTAGTTGTGCTCTCTTGGCACCCCTACTTTCCTCCTATTTTGTAGTTGTTGATAGGTCAATTTTGGAGACATATATGAATGAGTTGGAAGAGGGTTCCTTTCACTTGAGATGTTATTGCATCAGACAAGAGATGGTCTATCTTATGGGCACAAGAGGACCTTCTATCCTTTGCTTCACTACTATCAGATTTGACCGTAGGTTTGCAGTCTTCCTTGATGGAATGATAATGTAAGCATACAGTACATTCTCTCTTAGTTGACATGTCCATTCCTTGGGCCACTAGAGCATGCCTTTCCTCTTGCTCCAATAAGGGTGCTTGGATCCTAGCTCGACCATGCATTAGGGTATTCCAACTTACACCAACTACCTTCTCTACAGCAATGAAGCTCCATCTAGGTTTGGTCTACCCATTAGCATCTTTGTTACTCACTTGTGAGTGTGGTTCTACACTAGATGTAGTAACGATCCAAATGACACAGTGTCCTTTTGGAGGATAGAGGATAGCTACCCATGATATTCTTTGGGGATATAGTGTTTGTTATGGCACGAGAGAGTGGATACCTTGCTTGGAGGGAGCACTCATTTCTTTTGTAGATGACACATGTCAAAGCATACTTATACTTGGTCCAAGATGATGAGGTAACAATGGCAAATGTTGTGGTTATAGACCCTCCGCATGATGTAGTTTTGGAGGGAATGAGTACTCATGACTCACTCAATGACCCTAGATGCACATCAAGCGGAGCAACAATACACAAGGTCTCCAAGTATAGGGGTATGCAGCAAGGTCACCTCTTTGTTCCTCTAGCCTTGGAGTTATATAGAGCAATGGATATGGCATTTGACACATTTGTCAGGGAGTGAGTGAGAGCATATCATATTAGATGTCAAGTGACCACTCTCACTCTCATTCTTTGAAATATACTTCAGGTAGCATGTGTACATTGTTGAATAGAGGACATTAATTGGTACAATCCATAAGAGAGCAATCACACCACATGATGCTCCAGTAATTTGTAGACTTTACGACTTGCATAGTTGGGATATCCTAAGTGTAGTCGGGCAGATTTATCAAATTGGGACTACTGGGGTCTAGCACATTTTACCTCTTGTCTCTCCCTTGTAAGGCTTGATGGGGTCTTCTTCCCCTTCATATTTGGTACACAAGCACCTTTCTTACTTCACCACAATGGATGGCCGGTGCAATCCATAGGAAAGCAACCACACTAGGTGATGCCTTTTCATAAGCTCGGATATCTTGGGAGCAGGAGTGCATATTTATCATATAGCTACTATTCGGGCTTAGCACCATTTTACCTTTCTTGTCTCTCCCCCTTGTACTGCTTGATGGGGGAGATATACAAAAAATTTATGATATTTTTATTTCCAATTGAAGCTAAAAAATTGGAGAAAGAATGCTTCTCCATCCAATAAAGACTTGACTTAATAATTTTTAGATTGATTTCAGAGTTTTCTAGTTCAGGAAGAGTTTTGATTTCATATTGTCAATCTAAGACTAACACTCAAAAAGATGTATACCAACTTAAGAGGCAATGTTGATGAATTTTGGTTTAATGCTGAAGTGTGGCATGCTATTTTCCAATAATGTTGAGTGTTATGATAATAAAAATACTTCTAACGTTGTGAAAATATTTCTTCTTTTATGGTGCTAGTATCTCTTAGTATAGTTAATATAGTGAGATCCTGATTTAATTTATTTTTTAAATTAGTGTTTCATAGTAAAATAAAGTAAACCCATTACTCTATAACTATTAGACTTCCTTCATCTTCTTGATTTAGTTTCAAATTCGGCTAATGTAAGGTATTCTATGACTATCAACATTATCAATGTGCAAGTTTTAACTTAAAATTTTCAAGAGAGAGTATATTTCATACATATCGTTATTGTGTTCCCTATCGTTATTGTGTTCTACATGGTCACCTTTCTCTCTTAAACACAATATCGCGTAGGAAAAACGAAGGATGGGAAGACCCCATCAAGCCGCACAAGGGAGAGAAAAAAAGGGACATGGGGCTAAGCCCATATTTGGTAAGATTGCAACTATAGTCTGACCGTGGGCTTGCTGCAGTGGAATGACACGTTTAAACGCATCTTAGAAGTTGCGGGGAAGGTCCTTAAGGTCACTTAGATGCGGAAGACGTGTTTCAACAAGGGCAACGTCCGGCAAGTCAAAGGGTTTGCCAAATTGACTACCACTCCAGGTTTTTGGCAGAGAGAGCAAGATGATGCGGAATTGAGGCGGATCAGTGCAATTCCAGCGCAAGCTGGGCGAGGATGTGCTGCTTATGGATCTCTGGTCGGCAGCAGACCAAAGTGGGGCGAACTGTAGATAATTTAGTTTCCAGTCGGAAACCTGACACATAGGCATAAACGCCAACCCCCACTTCTGGATCTCAAAATAAGTTCGTTCAATACATTGCCTTCCATTAGATTTTCTACTGTCTCATTGGCCCTTTTGCTCCGGTTGATTCTTGTTGCTCCGTTGATTGCGTTAATTTTGCTCCAGAGTTTCTCGATGAAAATATTTCGAATCATCCACCTTAAGAGGATCTCTCGAAATGTGCTTTGGCCTATTTAGAACCACGCAATGGCTTACTATTTACGGAATGCACTGAACTGAACCCTCTGGACTTCCACACTCAACAGTTCCAAGAGGTACTCTGCCAAACCTCGATGAGCCTTAGGTCACATTCTTCACATCTAGGGTGACACTCTCCGTGATGGGATAGAATCTCGACGTGTGCCTGGCGAACAAATTAGGGTATCTGACTTCCAAGGACATATGGGAAATAACGAGGATGGGGACGAACAACGTAGTTTGCTGGACCAAAGGTAGATTAACGGCTAGAGAGGTGCTCAAACATCAAATAATCACGGTGAAGGTGGAAACCATATCTGGTGAGACTAATGTCTCATCCTTGTACATCCCATCCCTCTTGATATTCTGCGCCTTTTTCTCTATCTGGTTCAGACCAGTATTATTTCAGTTAAAACAAGGGACTCCGGCAATTGTAGTTATATGATAGTCCGATTAAAACGTGTCATAGGAAAAAGTGTAATGTTTAATAGTGTGCTAGGGGATCATGTTCTTAACAATTGACTACGAAAATTTAGATTTTGCTGGCGGTTTCTAGTCAGATGCTTGGCACTTAAATTCCAGGGACAACATGAAAGATGGTGAGGCGCAAATTGTGGAACGTGCCCCAACTACGGGTAGGACACTCATTTTGGCTTAAAGTTTTGAGCATATTTGCAGCTAGCACTAGGCTGCTTAGTGCTTGAACTTATTGAGACGTATTAAGAAATAATGTTGCCCACTCAGGAAAGGTGTTGCTGTTCGTTTCCTCATTTAAATTGCAAAGACTGTTGCATAGTGGCAGACAAGACAAGAATAAAGTGCAACGTGCTCGACTCGAAAAGAAAACCGTGATAAGATTGCCTAGCTTCATATACTCTTACACGTGAAAGATCAAGATATCAAAACACGGACAGCAGCTACCAACGTCGTAAACGTGATGATTGAGGTCGACCAAGCCCATAAAACAGCTCCAGAGGAAAACGCAATCGCTCTTGTTGATCATGAGGATGCGGGCAAGAGTACGCTAGTCAATCTTCTCTAGAAAGGGGCTCCTGGTGATGATGAGGATGAAGGTGACGATGATGATCACCCGGAAGCATGTCAAACAAGATATGCATCATACTAATCATCCAAAGGTTTATTTCGCAAGTGAGTGGGAAAGCGACCGCCTAGAAAAAACTAAGGATCGGAAAACCATCGAATCGAACAAGGGAGAGACCAAAACAAGATAAAATGGGGCTAAGCCCCAATAGAATTTATATAAGAAATTTACCATACCGCACCCATGTGAGCTGGAAAGGGAATTTGTAACCGATTTGATCAAATGTATTATTTTTGTAACCGATTTGATCAAATGTATTATTTTTTATGAAATTTTTTAAGGAATAATGATATTAAAAATTTTTAAAAATAAAAAATTATAATATTAATAATTAAATATAAAAAATTATTTGGAAGATATTATATATATAATTACATGTAAAATAAAAATTAACTAAAGAATTTAATTTAATATTTAAAAATAAATGCTAATTTAAAATATGTAATAATTTTACAAATTAATTATAAATATTTATATGAAGAAATAAAATTTAAAAGTTATATAACAATAAAAAATTATTTATTCTTTCAATAATTTTACAATAATATTTCACTCATTCAATTTTTAAAATTTTATAAAAATTTATTTTTCATCAAATATTATTAATCAACCCAATACGATTCGAATTAACATGTCACAAATGCGTACAAATAATCTATAGAGGTCAAATACGAAACAATTGAATGGTGATGGCTCCACTTGACATAGGTGATACTACCTTGCGATCACCCATGCCTTTGCGTCGTAATTTCTCCACCATGTGGGAAGCTTTTGAGAAGCTACCCGACTTGTCCTTTGGTGATAACCCATGCCTTGCGTCGTAACTTCTCCACCACGTGGGGAGCTTTCGAGAAGTTACCAGACTTATCCCTTGGTGATAGTGAAAATTCAACGGAGATGTCAACCATGAAATATCAAAGATGGAGCGTAAGAAACCATGTGAAAGGGTAACATTGGTGGTGAATGAGGTCGACAGTGTTACAAGGGTAAGAGAACTGCAAAAGTCTGGAAAACTTACAGTCCTGAGTGTGTGTACGATTTGTACCAGAAATACGTCACGAATTCAGACAATGTACCAAGTCTGGATAGTGTCATGCTCACTTGTCTTACAGGAAGTACTATTTACGGTTCAGACAAAGATATGTTGAGGGAGAATTCTACTTAACAAGAAGTTCTGAACTGGATTAGAAAGAGTGATTTGGGAACCATTTGGGAATTGATTTGGTAGTAACCACATAAACCAGAATTGAGTATGTCCAACATTCACTGTTCTGAAAATTACTAATTGTAAGAAGCCGCCGCCGATTCTTGATGTACGAGAAGGTGAGTTCAAGTTCCACCATCTGCTGAAGTGATGGTTCCCGAGCTCTACAGCACTTGGATCTCGGCTTCACGCTGTCGTGGTCTTTGACAGTACTTCACACTTCTCAGATTTCAAAGTACTGTTACACATCTGATTACCGGAATTATAACTGCACTTGCTGTCAAAAGTTTCTATCCTCCAGAAAAGAACCCAGAAGATTGAATTAGACGATATGTTGTACCTTGTAACTATTATGACCCCTGATCATGATCTGTAGATAAACCTGCTCCCTGAAGCCACTCCTCCGTAGGTCAACAGCTAGCACGTCGGCTTTCCAAAACTTGAAGTGAAGTAAGAATTATTGGTTTCAGATTCTCAACAATTCCAAGCCTGTCAAGATGTATAAGTACAATCAGGGGATAAAATGTCGGAACACATCTCGTCTCGCGGAGGAGAAGATGATTGCGAGAACCTGTGTAGTATTCTAGATGAATGTTCTGAACAAATCTAGTATTCTCTCCAAATTGAATCGAGAGAATATCACGTGCAGATTCTTAAGTACCTGCCCTGAATGTTGCACCTCTTCCTGTTACATTTTCGCGCACTATTAGTCATAATTGCATGAACTTCGTATACAATCTGAACAGTTATTAGGTCCTCATGGTGTTTAAACCAGATAAAGGAGACAGGACTAAACCGGCACGAGTCTTCCCCTCACGACAAGCGGGGTTGACAAGTTTCTACTTTCATTGACCGTAGCATGACCGCGGATTCCTGTCAGAAATTACTTATGTATGGCAAAATAAGTCGAACACTGCCTCGCGGTACGAACATTTGAGTTTCTATACCACGGTGGCAGCTCTTTGCGTCACCGCGAATTGGTGAAATCTCTGGAGTATTAAAAGGTCTCCTTTAAGCCCAAGTACATAAATGACATGCGAGCCAAGACACCAGGATCCAGCGAGACCGCCTCAAATTTGAGACATTTATACAAATCATTCAATGATTTGAAATACAATTTATTTAGGGTTCACGGTATTTCCACAACTAACTTCGAAATTGAATGTCGTTTACTTGGAATCCACTCGTTTGAACCTCCGAGGCAAGTCATCAATTAGAAAGCCCAGCCCAGCATACAAAGCGAGCAGACAAGCATCTAACTCTGCACCTTCTCAAGAAAGCTTTCAATGCAGAAAGGCTACCCCCGTAGGATAACAAGAAGGATGGGCAGACCATCAATGGAGGAAGGAATGACCTCATTGCCCTTCGGCGCCGACAGTCGTTCTTGGAGGAACACTAAACCCTCGCAAAGAGTACCATTAAAAGAATTGAAGATAAGCATTCCAAATTAGACGTTAATCTCCTGCCGAAAAGTGCCCGATGTGTCCGATGTCGCCTGAGGATTTGAATCTTCTCGACGTTTGACACTCTAGATAAGAGGATTGATAGACAAAGTTTTTAAGACTCCTAAGACTTGGTAAGTAGTCTAGTTGTCGAGGCAGGAAGAGACTAAGAAAATTAGCTAGACGTTCAAAGCCATGCTACTGAATTGTAAATTAAATAATGGGGAGTAAACCTGATTCCTGAAACATTCTGAGTCACATGATCTCTTGTCCGTGCAGACGAAATCGTCTTTATTGGCGTTTCCCACTTGCAGTTGGGAGGGTAATCCGGGAATTGCCCTACAAAGCTCATGGGCCATTCCTGGTTGAACTTAAAGGTGATGAGAATTGTTGTTTTTCTCCCGGAAGTAGAAGTCCGTCCTTTTCTCTTATCTATGATATTCTGGACATCATTACACCGATCCTAAATTTCTCTCTAGTATTAGAGTTCAAAGACAAAACTTCGCAATTTATCCACGCAGCACTGATAGCATCAAATATTGAAAAAGCATGGAGTACACTTGAGATGATATCAGCCATCTTAGAGTTTCAGATTAAATGCAAAGAATAAAGGTTGAAAATCATCATGATAAAATGTCGACTTAAACTAATATAGAAAATATCCATTTATATTTTCAGAGAAGCTCTAGGTAATTATTTTATCCCACCCTAAATAGAGTTAGATTTAGATTTTACTTTGATTAAATATTTGTTCTAATTTATAAAAATATTAAAACTAAAAATTCATTAAATTAAAAAATATATTCAAATGTACTGTATAAATCTCTAGCGGATTCAATCTAGCCCGTAAAAGACATAGTACTACTTATCCGGTCAAAACACTGGTTACTGCGTCGACCACACCCATGACCGCGTCACTTGCCCCGGGCATATTCTTCACTTGGTCGACAATGACAACTATTGACGAAATAAATGCCTGATCCACCCCGGGGAACACTTTCGCATCGTATTGACCCTTACTAAGCAACAATGACGAGAAATTGCGCTTCTTGCTAACCTAGAAAGCATTCCCAAAGAATTCACAGTTAGCTCGGGATGATTCCAGCAAGATAATATCCGCAGTCCTCAGATGGTGACATATCTCACGATTATTGATTCTTTGTATTGTAACTTACCTCAGCGAGGGGATTATCCTTGTGGAAAACAGAGTAGCTGTGTTTGGAGGAGCCTTCTCTGAGAACAAAGTCAGGACTTTTCATAGACGTGTTAGATGCAACAAAGATCTGAAACGGTGACTTCTTTTTCGATGACGATTTCAAGGTGAAGAGCAGCTCATCTAAGCTCTCGCCGCGGTATACTTCCCATCTATCGTCCATGCTCATAATCTGTAAAAAGGATTTGAGATCACCATGCGTTCAGTGTGAGCACAAGGAGGCTACGAGGGTTAGAGGACCTTAGTAAGATCGGAGAAGTAAGAACTAGGTGATCTGATCCTGCACCAACACACCTCGCGAGGATTCCATCATAAGTGGCCTTATGGACAGAATCCTCTGGCCATCTTGGGACAAAGCTCAAGATCGCCAGAGCATTCCTTCCAGAAGAATAATCAAATTCAAGTGGCCGTATCCCCAGTTTTCCTAAAATCTGAATCGTCTACGCTCATCGTTGTTCGTTCTGGAATAGTGACAATTTTTAAAGAAACGAAAGAGAATTATAGCCGCAAATTTACCTTCTGCTTTAGTAGGACTATCGCAGTGCCTTTAGAATCACGGAGTACTCGTTTCGTACTCAGGTCGAATTTGCTCTCTACTTGGAACACCAATTTGCCATGGACGTCCTTTATTGTGTATTTTCCGGAGCTCAGTGTTAACACCTTCGACTCAACTAAGACCTGCGTCACATATGGTACGCAGAACGACGAGCTCACTGGAGTAGGAACTGGAACCCCAAAAGTGTATTGTTCGCCGTCAGCGATACCTGGGTTCTTTCCCATCCTTGACAGATCAACTCTGCAGACGAACAGCCCACTGCCCAAAGCATCTGTTGTGATTGACCTTGCAGGTTGTTTCCTCGATTGGCCTCGCAGTATGTGATAAGCAGAGCTCTAGAATATGCCACAGATGATCAAATCTCACGACGCAGAAGCGGGCTCACAGGCCACAGCAGGGGCGTAAACTTTTGGGATGAACCGATAAGGAAAGTACCCCAAGAACTCCTATATGTACTTTAAGGAAGGGGTTTGGGTACCCTTCCTGTTCCGCTGTGCAAGTCTGCTGTCGCAGGGTTAAGGCTTGGGGAAGTGATTTAAACCCAAAGCCGTTTCGTTTAGGAATAATGAAAATCTAATCCGGATTCTACCGAGGTACTTCTCTCCCCACCACTTGTAACGATAAATCTAGAGTTGCACTCTGGATTTATCGTTATTAGGTTTGTAGGAATAGCATTTCTATATTTTCTCTCTCGACTTTTACACTTTAGATTTTTCGTTATTAGGTTCTTAGGAATAGCATTTCTATATTTTCTCTATATCGACTTTTACACTTCAGATTTTTCGTTATTAGGTTAGTAGGAATAGCATTTTTATATTTTTCTCTCTTTATATGGTACCGGGTAAAATTGAACGCAAACAACGAATTGAGACTATTGGGAATATAGCTCGAGAGTTTTGAGATACAACTCAAAAAGGTATACATAGGATTCGTCGGGACATAGTTGTCACTGTTGTACGTAATAGTTTTGTGTATGATACGTTTGCTTGTGAGAACTTTGTCTATAATGGCTTTGTGAGTGATAGCCCTCGTGTGATAGCTTTGTTTGTGACAGTTAGATGGCCACGAGTTCCACCACGTCCAATCACACATTGATTACTTAGATGAGAAGAATTATGTTACTTGATCATTCATTATGAAGTACTAGAAACTATGTTACTATGGAACTCACGATAACTCTACAAGTACATCGATGGGACGTCAACACATCCCTCTATTGACAACAAGGAGGCAAGATTAAAGTAAGTACATCGATGGGATGGGACGTCAACACATCCCTCTATTGACAATAAGGAGGCAAGATTAAAGTGGGATGATTGAGAGATGGAAGCACACACATTAATTGTTTTGAAAGTCAAACCTTTTGCAACATGTTCACATATGGCAAATGTGAGAATGGCAGAGGAGATGTGGGATAAGTTGAAGAAGGTTCACAAGCCGTTTGGTGTCATCACATAGCTCTTCTTGCAAAAGAAGCTCTACAACCTTTGTTGCATCTATGGTAATCTGACAGAGAGTTTTCTTTGGGAGATCTTTGACATTCAAGATCAGTAAGTTGAGTTTGGAGGCGAGATCAATCAGAGAAGTATGGCATTTCTTCTACTTAATGCATTTCCGGAGTCATGGGACCCATTGGTCTAATCTATTGAGTCTCGGAAGAAAGAGGAGATTACTCAAGAGGTTGTGCAGGTGATACTCCTCAAGGAGGAGTTTTGGCGGAAAGAGAGGCAACTCTCTATCCTCTACCTTAGCGGTAAAATCAATGACCAAGTATCACTCAAAAATGCATAACCAAAAAAGGCATGAAGAAAAAGATCTACAAGTCCAAGAGTATATATAAGGTATGTGGACATAAGGAGAATTGGGTGTGTGATGCCAAATGTCCAAAATCAAATGTCGGTGGTTCAATGAGTGCAAACATCTCAATGGTGCTTGTAGCACACGAGGTAACCTCCAAATCATGATCCACAATCACATCATATGATCAACCATGCCATTATGTTTGGATTGATAGTGCATTAGATGTTCATATTCAAGGCAATAAGAGTAAGCTTCTAAACTTCAATTTGAAGGCTTACACATAGCTTCGAGGATATGATGGAGGTGTCAACCGATCCCAATGGTCAAGAGAGATGCATGTCATGCGTATATACATCACTACACAACATACATCCCTGTCAACATCATACACTATAGAAGCACAACTCACACATAAGTCATACATAAACTCTAAAGTGCCACAATAATAAGATTGTTTACAACTTGAATCAACTGAACTCAGATCAATACTTGATCTGATCCTCAACAACTTGCCAACAACAAGGCACTGATTACAATCAAGCCACACCCACTCTAGCTAAGAGAATCCAAGTGACGCTTGCCAGCTTTCTGTCCACTCTAGCCAGGAACTCGAAGGCTCAACATCTGAGAAGTGAGCTCTCTGGAGCTGACTTCCAAGGTATACTCCTGATTTTGACCTAGGTCTCATCCCAACGGTCCCATTGATGGCACACCCAATGGTACGGACGGTGCAAGTGACGGTGGGCCCCACCATGAAGTCAATACACTAAACACAAAATCTGACCGTAGGAAAGTAGTCTATGAGTAATTGCCAAAATTCCTCTAACTACTATCATTGGAACTCCAATGTCTGAGCAATCTAGATGCGACACTACAAATGGCGTGACAGCTGTCGTGCATATATACATTGCTACAAAACATACATTGATGTCAACATCATATACTATAGAAGCACAACTCACACATAGGTCATACATTAACTCTAAAGTGCCACAATCACCCCCCTAGTTGGTGGTTAGGTCCCTCTAACTCCAGATAGCCATCTACTCCAAGTATATGGTATACCCTATGATGGGCAAAGATTAGGAGGCTGGGTGCTATGTAGCCATCATTAGTCGCTTGTTTGCAATCTATACCATATAAAGAAGGAACTAGCTATAGGTCAAGTACATCTAGGACATAACCATTGTCCTTGAGGAATCACCATGAGGGGAGGAGTCAAACATGCCATATGCCATCCTCTTGAACAACTATCACACGCTAACATAGTAGCACCTCCACCAAAAGAGCCACATAACACCTCAAGCCTGCACGTACAAGTGCCAAGCTTGGGTCCATAGTACCATCAATGTTTGGGAGGTGGCATGGTGCACAATTGCGCACATGATCTTTCCAAACAACACCATTGCATCCTTCTAACACAATGACTCCAGATGGCAAAACCTCATGCACTCTCAAGATAGTGCGGCTTGTCGAAACATCAATTGACGTTGGTATTGTCTCCTATAGATACACATCGTTACTTGGATGAATTCAATGGATTGAAGGTCTATAACCTCCTCCTTGAATGGTAGCATAGCATAAAGTATCTCTATGTTGAGCAATTGCCAAGTTCTCAAAGGCCATCAGGATCACTCTCCAAAAGATCTTTGCCTATTGAGAACATGCGCTCACCCATACATCTAGATCATCCAAGTCCAAGACTATAGTAGCATCTCAACAAATGGCTGCAGGTAAATTTGGATCTTGTCCATAGATTAGAAAGTACAGAGAGAAGGATGCTAAAGAGGCTTGCCGGCTGAACCAATAGCCCATGGCCAACCAAGGCAACTAGAGATCTCAATCTCCCAAGTGGCCTCTCTGTAAACCATACTTTTGCAATCCTCTCTTCACCGTCTGAACCACTCTCTTTGCTAAGCCATCTGCCTCAGGGTGATCTCAAGATGTAGTACAATGATCAATCAAAGCCTTGTCACACAAGACCTGAAACTCCCCCAAGAACTCTATACTCTGATCAGTCAAAACCTCAACTGGTGCACAAAAATGACTAGAACTCGATCCAAAAACAAGTAAGCCGTCCCTTCACTAGACTTGTTAGGAAGTGCCACCAACTCAATCCACTTGGAGAAGTGCTCCACCATCACCAAAACACACCGATGATGTCTCACAGTCAATGGTAAAGGTCCAAAAAAGTCCAAACTCCAACGGTAACCCAATCCCATGATAGGTAATGGGTGTAATTATGGTGTAGGAGCATTGAATGATGATCTAAATTGGTCATAAACCACACATCTTGCAACAAACTATTGTACCTTGGTCTGCATACCGCACCACCAATAATGACTCTGGAGTAAGCTATATGTACACTATAATCCAAAATGTCTTAGCTCCTCATGAGCATGACAAACCATCTATGGTCTCTGAGATGGAAGTGGTACTACTCGCACTCTACCATCTTCCCATACACGCAAAAGGTGTATGCCCTCCAATCTGAACCGTTTGGCTTGCAAGAGAACACGGTCTCTCTCCTTGGCCCCAACTATGTCACCCACAACACTAGTGCAAAGATAGTCCATCACTAAGACATCATCATGAATGTCTTGCTGCACTATACCAATATCTTCACTCTTTGGATCTATGACCTCAATAACTCCTCTTATATGCATGTAGAGAGATACCACCAAAGCCTTAGAAAATATATAGAGAAAGGCAGATGCATGCCAACTTGGCATCATCTCCTCATCTGTCTCACCATGCTAACATGCTCCAGTCTGATCGTGCTGGCTAGGACATCTACTCAACCCATCTGCATCACAGTTCACCACTCTAAGTATATGAACAACCGTGAAATCATACTCATGTAAAATCAAAGCTCATTGTGCAAGCTTCCCTGAAAGCTTGTTGGACTCCATCAACCACTTCAGCAGTTGATGATCAGTGATGAGAGTGAAGGGGTTAACAAATAGGTAATATCGGAAATGTGCTACTGCCCAAATTGCTACCAAGCACTCTCCCTTATATGAATTATACTTCACCTCTGCTGAAATTTTGGAGCGACTAGCATAGACCACCACAAACTCCTTCCCCTCATCTCATGTAGGGTGAGCATTGCTCCAAGCCCCAACATACTCCAATCAGTATGAACCTGAAATGGTTGTCCTCTGATCGGTCTCCTCAAAATAGGAGAAGATGTCAACCTCTCCTTGAGCTCCACAAAAGCTCTCTCTTGCTCATCTCCCCAACACCACTCCTATGTAAGCTTGGTCAACTTTGTCAAGGCCTTGGCAATGGCACTAAATCCTCTAACATAGTGGCAATAGAAGTTTGCCAACCCAAGGAATTCTCACACTCTGCTCACATCCGTACGTCAAGGAATACGTGCAATAGCCTCCACCTTGGTTTGCTGAACACCAAGTCCTCTAGGGTAGATAGTGTGACCCAAATACTCAACCTGCTCATGGAAGAGCCTACACTTCTCAAGATGTAATTTGAGTCCATGAGATCTCAACCTCTCAAACACCTCCAACAATTATCTCTCATGCTCCTCCACAATAGTGCTATAGACCAAAATGTCATCAATATAGAACCAAGCAAAATCCAATCCAATTAGGATCTTATCCATGACCCTCTAGAACTCAGCAAGAACATTCTTTAACCCAAATGGTAAGAATCTCCACTGATATAACACATCCTTGCCGTGAAAATCAATAGCCCAAAATGTTATCTTGGACTTTTCCTCCTCTCTAATTGGCAGCTGATGATATCCTGCTTGAAGATCCAAAGTATTGAAGACCTTTGCATGCCCAATCGCATCAAAAATTTCCTTTGATGTAGGCATGGCATACTGATTAGCCCTAGTTTGTTGGTTGATAGGACAATAATCTCCACACATATACCTATTTGTGTAGTTGCCATGCATATCCTTCTTGGCTGGCATCACGGTAGCTGATGCATACTCTCCATGTGAGATCTCCACCAAACCAGCCTCAAAAAGGTCTCTACTCCGGCTTTTAATCAATGTCCTCTCCATGTCACTATAGCAATAGGGAGGTCAAAAAACTGGTATATCTCTAGTCAGCTCAATCCATATATTAGGTCCCTTTAGAGCACCCAAATCCTTCAAACTAAAGACAAAACAACTTGTGTAGCTCCTCAAGAACCTCCAAACTCTCTATCTTCCTCCCCAGTAAGCTTGGGTCCAAGATTTGGCTCCCAAGTATCCTTTGTAACTGTTGTAAGAGTGGAAGACGTACTGACTGGCTGCTACATTGGGCCCTTGGGAGCAATAGTGTCATGCCCCCAACCACTAGAGGTTCCAACCTCTGGGTAAAAAACTCCCTCCACTCTGGCTGCAAGCTCCACATGTCCTCTACCTGCATCCCAAGTGGACCAAGAGTGTAATCCAAGTAGCCCACACTCACCTAGATGGACTCCAAGTATACCACTCTCCCTAGTAGCTACTAGATGTGTCCCAAGAACACCATGTCCACTTGGTCTATCGCCCCCAACATGTGCCTAGATCGTCTTGATAGGCATAAGGCTCACAAATGTTTGAGTGGTTATGCTTATCAAATGTATCCTACGCTACTTTGCCAAACCAAGGCTCACAATCCAAGTCAAAAAATTCAAGTCCATAGCCTGACCTAACACCTGACGTTTGGATACCTCTAATATTGCTAGAACAATGGTAATACTAGTGCAAAAACCCATCACCCACTCTCTCTCATCGGTGTTGGGCTACACTAACTGCTGTAACTGTGAGTCCTAAACAAGTCCAAGTTATCCCTATCAAAAAAGATGAGAGCTTGGGAAATTCATAAGTGTGGGAAAAGCGGCTCTAGGCTATCCAACTAGGTTCACCACTGCCACAGGTGACCTATCAACCACTACCATTGTCTGAGACTAATGCCCCACATCCAAGATGTCATCAACAAAGATGTGGCCTAGTCATTGAATCCCATCATGTGCGCATTGTAGAACCTCTCTAGGTAAGAGGTTTGTCCACCAAAGACGAAGACAATGAGCCTGTGATCCCACTCTGGCTGCATCTAACAATACAAAAGGTCTCATCCAAGAATGGCCTTGATGTGTACTCGCCACCACTCTGGTGCAAGAATCACCCATCAAAGAAACCTTCTCCAAAAAGTAACTTGGAGAAACGGACGGATGAATCTGGAGATGTCGTAGTATCTGTAACAATTCCCAAAACACACCAAAACAAGGATCCTAAAGACCCAAACCCTGGCCAGCACTTGTATGTCCCTGACATGGCTATCTAGAAATCACCAAGTGAATAGGCTCATGTCTCTCCAAATCATGTGCCCCTTGTAAGGAAATGTCTGCTAGTAGGGCCTTTTGGTAACCTCTGACTGTTGATATTGGTAATAACTCAAGATACCGGTAGGCCAAGTGTGCCACATGATGCATAGAGACTTGCCTAGCAGTCTCATCTCTCTCCACATACAAGTACCTATGTACTCGTATGCCCGCCTGTAGGACCGTAGTTAGTTTGGTGCTAATCCCACCAAACAACTCCAATAGACATACTCCTTCTATTGGATACTGCCAAGCAATGAGTGTGGTATCCAGAGGTGTCAAGGTAATCAACCTTGGAGGCTCATCCTCACACTCATCTCCTGGTGGAGAAAAGGCTCCACTCCAAGCCTCTTGCACCAATTGATATGCATGTTGTTGCAATGCCTCCTTTGAACTCCACAATGGAACAATCCTACTCGTACTCCAAATCCGAGTGATCTCCTCTAGTAGTAGAGTATCCTCTACATGGGCGTTCCCCTCCAATACATCACTTGGCCAAGTAACTGCACCACTAAAATTTGAAACTGATGTTGCCATGGTCATGGACTATAGTGAGCCAAGACTGCCACTACTAAAGCATACTGGTAGACAACATACCTGTCTCTCACCAGACTGCCAACCTGGTCTATAGGAGGCTATCTCCTCCCAATAGTCAATATTGAAACCCAACTAGCACATCATATGACTTAGCTATTGTTGCAATAGCCTAAGCTCTCACCACCGAGCTATCAATGGGATGACCAAGCTGAACTGGACAACAAGCTCCCCACGTGTGATGTACTGTGTCAAACCACCACCTAGAGATGTTTGGATCTAAAATGGATATCTCTCCACATCGGTCTTTCGTATCTCTAGACCAACTATTGTAGCTTTCCCCAACATAAGGGGCTGTGCACCAAAGTCTAACAAGACTCTCTATGGTGTATAGACCTTCCTTGAAGGTCACAACAAAGAAAAAATCCCCCTTTGGTTATCCAGTATGACAACACCAAGTGTGAACCGTGCTCTCTCAAAGGCTGGTCTAGCTGGCAAAAACTCTAGTCTAGCCGCTGCTGCCTGCCATAAACCACTGGTTGTTGAACGGATCCCATGCTTCTCAACCAAGTTAGCTCCACTATCAACCACCTCTGCTCTAGTAGTAGGAACCACATCATCCCTACTCTCACAAAACATGGTAGCCAACCGGAACACTGGGGCTGGGTCAACTCTCAATTTAAACATGTCATTGGCTGAAAACAAAGGGCACCGCATAATCAGCTGAGCCGCCCCCAACATCATGCTAGACTCAATCTGGGTAGTAGTAAGTGGTTGACTAGTGAGTAGTCTATCATGCACCCCATCACCACCTACTACACCTACAATGGGACATCTAGGAGCCATGGATGTCATCTGCAATGCCTCAAATAGCATGAAAGACCGAGGAAGTCTGACCTATCTCCCAACCTCTCCTCTCTGTGGGTCCAACTCCATTGATGCTCTTCTAGACTCTAGAGCACATACTGCACTCCTAGTCACTGCTACAAATGCATCAACCTGTGCTGCTCCACACATGAAATCCAAAGCATCTCTATCACCAACATATGAGGTGGAAGCCTTAGCATCCAAATTTGATCTCCTCTGAGCAAGGGCCATACTAGCCAATCTTTGCTCCAACTGCTCAATCCAAGTAGCCATAGTTGTATCTGAAGTTAGGGTAGGTACTACACCCCTACTAGGTGTAGATCCTCTACCACCTCGTCCTCCATGAACTGGAGCTCCTCTACTACCTGCCATAGTAGCCCTACCACTTCGTAACTCCGGGTGTAGGTCAAAGCATAGATCACTAGTGTGACCAAATCTGTGGCAATGCTCACACTACCTTTGTGTTGGCTGTGATGCACCAAAGGTATCAGATCCGCTGCACTGAGTACACTCTCTCTTATGGTGAGGTCCACCACAAGTCCAATAAGCAACACTACCACTCATTGGCTGCTATTGACCTAAAAATGAAGGTAAGGGTCTAACTACAATAGGCCCTCCACTCGCTCCATAGGATCTAGGCTGTCCATCCTATCCTCAAAAACCAATTGAGCGTGATGCACTTTGATGCACTCTAGAAGAAGTCACAGCCGTGGATGAGGTCTCCCTACCAATCCAAATGTCACCACCCTCTCCTCCACCATGTTGAGCTCAATACGCTCAGCCAAACCAAAGACCACTGCCAAAGTAGGTGAAGTGGCATGTAACAACATAGCATCATGAACTTTACGTTGCAACTCCCTGTCCAATATCCTATACCAAAACTGGATTGCCTGGGCCTCAATAACTCACTGAGTGAAATTGATTAGCCACCTCATGCGATTGTATGTCATCAAGAAAATGATTCACGGAGAGTTGGTGCCATTTAGTGAGCTTTGGAGTTTCCCTTTGTGATACCTAAGCTCAAGAGTTTCTTTGTGTTACACAACACTCGGAGCTTAACTTTGTGATACACCAACACATGACTTGTTTACGGAATTGGAATCTCAAGAATATTTATTTAGTGTCATTTGAGCAAGTAAATCTTGAGAGAATATTTTTTCTGGTGCCATTTGAGCAAATAAGTCTTATGTGGGTATTTCATTTAGTGTTTGAGCAAAAGGATCTCAAGATTTTATTTGAGGCACTTTGAGCAAAAGAATTTTTTTGGGGAATTTCCCAAAATGTTGGTTGAGGAGTGCTTGATCAGTGAAGGGAATTCTTGAAGAAGGCCTTTGAGAAGGCTAGGATAGTTAGTGGACAAAGAGGGGGAATTTTTTTCCCGCAAGAGAGGTGACAAGTAAGTGATAGAGTTGTGACAAGTGGATAGAGAAGGGAATTTTTGAGAGAAATCTACAGGTCTGTGACTGGAAACAACAAGGAAGGAGTTAGGACTTCAAGAGTTTGCCCTAGATAGGAGTGACCAACTGAAGGGCTGGGAGTACTTTTGAGCTTTTGGAGTAAGCCTTGGTCGGTGACAGTGGAGAGGAGAAAGGGTTTAAGGTTTAGGGTTTAGGGATTTTTTTTTTCTCACGAAGGGGATAGTAGAGTTTTGACTATACAAGGACAGGGGTATTTTCTCAAGTGTAAAGCCTTATGAGAAGGGGCTGAAGGAGTGGAATTTGGCAGGAAATGGTCTGTGACTAGAAATAGCAAGGAAGGAGTTAGGGCTTTGGGAGATTTGCCTTGAAGAGTATTGCCAAATGGAGGAGTGAAGGAGAAATTTTTGAAGAACTTGTCATGGCCTGTGATAGGACATGAAGGAAAGAGGAAGGGAGATTTTTGAAGGCATGGAGTGTGGATGGGAGAATTTTGCAAGGAAAACAAGAGTAAGAGAGGAGGAGGCAACATAGAAATTTTGCAAGGAAGCTATGGCTTGAGAGTGCAAGGCAAGAGAAATTTTGCAGGGAAGCTGATGCCTTGAGAGTGTGCAAGCTAGAGGAGAAAATTTTGAGTGTATGAAGGCTGTTGTGAGAGGAGTGTGGACAAGAGAAATTTCACAAGGAATCTGATGCCTTGAGAGTGTGCAAGCTAGAGGAGAAAATTTCAAATGTATGAGGGCTGTTATGAGAGGAGTGTGGACAAGAGAAATTTTGCAGGGAATCCGATGCCTTGAGAGTGTGCAAGCCAGAGGAGAAAATTTCAAATGTATGAGGGCTGTTGTGAGAGGAGTGTGGACAAGAGAAATTTTACAGGGAATCTGATGCCTTGAGAGTGTGTAGGCTAGAGGAGAAAATTTCAAATGTATGAGGGCTGTTATGAGAGGAGTGTGGACAAGAGAAATTTTGCAAGGAATCCGATGCCTTGAGAGTGTGCAAGCCAGAGGAGAAAATTTCAAATGTATGAGGGCTGTTGTGAGAGGAGTGTGGACAAGAGAAATTTCACAGGGAATCTGATGCCTTGAGAGTGTGCAGGCCAAAGGAGTAAATTTTGAATGTATGAGGGTTGTTGTGAGAGGAGTGTGGATAAGAGAAATTTTGCAGAGAACCTGATGCCTTGAGAGTATGAAGGCTAGAGGAGAAAATTTAGAATGTATGAGGGCTATTGTGAGAGGAGTGTGGACAGGAGAATTTTTACTAGGAAAATAGTAGTAAGAGAGGAGGAGGCAACAGAGAAATTTTGCAAGTAAACTATGGCTTGAGAGTGCAGGGCAAGAGAAATTTCACAAGAAACCTGATGCCTTGAGAGTGTGCAGGCCAGAGGAGAAAGTTTTGAATGTAAGAGGGTTGGACAGAGAAGAAAGAAGGAGATTTTTGAGGGTGGGGCTGGACTATGAAGGTGTGTGAGAAGAGAGAAACTTTGTTTGCTAGCCTGGTCTGGACAAGAGGATAGGGAGTGAAGAAAGAAGGAGATTTTTGAGGGTTGGGGCTGGATTATGAAGGTGTGTGAGAAGAGAGAAATTTTGTTTTTTGGCTTGGGCTGGACCAAGAGAGCTGGAGAGGGAGACATTTTTTGAAGGTAAGGGATGAATGAGGAAGGAAGGAGAGAATTTTGAAGGTTGGCTTGTAACACCCATTTGTGCATGTGTGTAGTATTGTGATATTTAGCTTGGTATTACAAGTACTTAAGAGATATTATTTATATAGAGATAAAGGATGGTTCTATATTAGTCATGGTTAGCTAAAGTTAGTCATAGCTAAGATAGAGGGGACCTTACTTTAGAGGAAGTAGAAAAGATGAGCACCACTATTCTGGATTTTAGTGTGTTGACTATTATTCCTAGGTGTTGAGCTTTGAGGAAAGAGTTGAGAACTCTTGGGCCCGCAAGCCTTTTTGTTTTGGATTCTTCTTTAGTCCAAGGATAGCCCATGTGAAGGAATCCTTGACTTAGTAGTTGGGTCAAGATAAGACCACATGCTTAGGGGAATATGCCCATGTGAATGGATATTCCTTTCTACATTTTTACTTAACTTGACTTTTAGTCTAGTAACTTGAGTTATTACAGTAATTAGTAACTTTGGTATGCAACTATTTCACAAGTATATAAACAAGGGGTGAGGAGGTACTCATCATCCTTTCATTTGCAACTATCTCTCTCTCATTGAGTTCTCTAGTGAGCAATGTCTTGAGTCTTGGAGTGTTAACCTTGGAGGAGTATGATGGAGTTGGGGTTCCTTGCCTTCTTAGTCCATAGTGCGCTACCATAATAGCCATCAGAGGTTCATCCTGAGTGAGAGACAGGCCGGCTTACATTTTTGGTTCTGTTGTCAGGACCTCTCTAGAAGGCAAGATAATGTTCCACGTTCAATTCTACATTAGGCAGAAGGAGGCTATGAGAGCTCACTTGGAGAGAACATTAGGAGAGGAGAGGGCTGAACTTATGTTAGAGAACCAAGATCCATTTGTATACCCTGTAGTTCATGATGATGTCTTTGAGGTGATTTTGTACATCTTGTACACATGAGAGGAATTGGAGAGATTGTGTGAGGTGGATTGCAGATTTTGGAGATTAAGGTGATTTTGGGCAAAATCTCAAGTTTGAGATCTGGAATTAAAATTTCTACACATGATAGCATGGGTTATCTTCCAGTTAGCACATTTAAAATTTTTGTGAGAGCTTCTATGCGCACTGGGTTAGAATTTTTGAAAGTTGATAGGGTAAAGTGCTCCTGCAACTGCATGCTCTCTGGAAAATTGTACAAAGTCTGCCATTTCTTCAATTTTCAGTGAATTGTCATGAAAATTTTCAAGCAAAGTAAGTGCATTGTATTCTACCTGCTGCCACAAAAATAAGAGAGGGATCGTTCTTGCGCAGGGAGTTATGAGTTTTTGAAGTGAGGGGGGTGGTTTTGAGACCAAATCTGAAATATGTGTGCTGAATAGAAAGGTCTCTAGGCCAAATGGCTCAATGAAAAGATCTGAAATTTTGCAGAGAAGGATGCCCTAAAGTTGTGATCAAGTGTGAAAAATTTCAGAGGATTGTGACATATTGGTTGAGATATTTGAGTGACATTGTGAGGAAGGGTCAATTTTGCAGAGTGTAGATCTCATGCTGAGGAGTTTGAGATCAACAAAAAGCATGTTTGAGTGTTTAGATTCATCTAAGGAACATGGAAGGTCATCAAGAGTGGAAATTGAGATTATGCAAGGTTCCCCAAGGGTTTGAGGTGATTGTAGGGGTGGATTTGAGGAAAAGAGAGTTTACAATAGAATTTGAAGAGAGTGTTGAGAGGATCCAAAAACCTACACCACTTGGAGGAAAGAGTGAGTCTAAGTGTTTTCTATGTGGAGAGAAGGGACATAAGGAAAGTTCATGTCCATTGACCTTTGAGAGCAAGAGATTGAGGGGAAGGAGAGGCTTACTTGACTTGGGTTTGCATGTTGGACCTTCTTCACCAAGATTAGGAGGGAGAAGATTTAAGACCAAGGAGTTGTGTGAGGTTTGTGGAGTTGAAGGACTTCCAAAAGGACATGAGTGTAGTGGAGTAAAAGCACTTTTGGAAAATTTGGTGAAGGATCTTGGAGAGACTCTTAGTAAAGCTACAGAAATACTACCACCTTCATTAGCTAGTTCTCAAGATTAGTGATGGAGATAATCTTTCAACTTATGGATAAACTATCCATGAGAGTTAGATTAATATGCACTCTAGGATTTGATGTTGCTATAGAAATCTTGGAGCAACCTGAACCTTTTGTGTTCCCCAAAGTGGATTATTCTCAGATGGTGTTAGTCATGTATATACTCTATTAGTATAGAGTGAGAGAAAAGAAAAGAGAAAAAAATTGAGAGAAAGAAAGATAGTGAGAGGTTAAGATGGGGAAACTTCCGGTTTTCTTTGGCAAGGATGGAAAAGATGTGGTGGCCTTTGTGAGAGACTTCAAGAGAGCTTGCATAGGAAACAATGAGAGGAGGAAGAATGAGTAGGCCTCATTATTACCAGATTTCTTTGAGGATGCAGCACTTACATGGTATGAGTCAGAATACCAAAAGAGAGAGAGGAGAGATGGGGAAGAGGAGTCTTGGGAGACTTTGACTTCAGCACTCATTGAGAACTTTCTTCCTGATGAGAGTTATGAGAGATTGATGAGTGAGGTTACATTTCTCAAGCAAGGAGAAGGAGAGAAAGTGAGAGTCTATGTGGAAAGAGTGGAAAAGTTAGAGTCCAGATTTCACATAGTGTTGAGGAAGGGTGGAGATGATGTGGAGACTACAATGATTGGCATAGGGGCCATGCTCACCAAGAATTTTGTGGGAGGGTTGAGACCACAAATTAGAAGCAAGGTGAGATATGAGAAACCTTCTTCCAAGGTTGAAGCTATCAAGATCGCAATTCATATGGAGGAGAGTTTGGAAGGGGATGAGAGTGATTTGGTGGTGAAGGAGGTTGTGAATCCTCCTCAAGGCTACAAGTATGGTGGAACTTCTGATACTTTGGTGACAAGGGTTGCACCACAAGTAGTAGTTGCTCCAGTTCTTGCACCTCCACCAAAAGATACACTCCAAACCATCACAGAACAACTTGTGGATCTCAAGATCAATGTGGTGCAACTATGAGAGAAGAGAGAGGTGGATCAAAATGTAGGGAGAGGGCCTAGGAGTTATGGAAACTATCCATATAGAGGAGGCCAACCAGCCAACAATTTCAATGATAGAAATTGTTTTGGTTGTGGAGGAAGAGGCCATATCCAAAGGAATTGCCCAAATTCCACTTACCATGGAGGAAGGGGTTATGAAGGAGCCAATAGAGGGAAAGAGGGAAGTAGTGAAACCCAAGTGGCTCCTAATCCCAACAAAGGTAAGGGGATAGCATCCATAGATGTGGTTGAGAGCAAGTATGAGAAGGGAGAGTGCTCAAACTCCAAGGGTCTTAATTTGGAGCTTTTGGCACAAGAGAAGAAGAGAGCTCGTTTTGCAGAGGATGTTCACTCTTCTCAAGGATTTACTTCAAGCAAGGATACTCCTATGTCTACTAGGAGCACTCGCACCTCAACACCATCAACAACAAAGACTCCAAGGAAGAAGTTGGGGATGGAGGATTTCTTGATTTCAAAGCAACAATGGAACTACAATGTGCTGGAGGATGTTGGTAGTCACAAGGCTAACATCACAGTGGGCCAATTGATTGCTTTGAACCCTACCTTGAGAAAGGAGCTTAGAGGTGGTTTGAGTTCTACAAGGAGCAAGAGGAAGAAGAAGGCAAAAGTTCCAATATCAATGGGGGTGGTAGATGCCAAGCCAGCACCATGGGAGGCTTGTGAATATGCCTCCAAGATTGATGTGAGAGTGAATGGTCACAACATCAAGGATGCATTGGTTGATGGAGGATCAGCAGTAAATGCCATGTCAGAAAGGTTGATGAAGAAGTTGGGTATGATACCCTCAAGACCTTCAACATTTGTGGTGAGCATGGCAAACAAGCAACAAGTTCGACCAGTAGGGGTGATGGATAAAGTGGTAGTTTCAGTTATGGGAGTTCAAAATCTCATGACTTTCCAAGTCTTAAAGGATTCAAACCATGACTTACTTCTTGGGATGCCATGGTTGAGAGCAGCACACACAACTGATAGATGGCACAAAGGGTACTTGAGGATTGGGCCATGAAACCATAGAGTCACAGTTCTTGTGACTAACACCACCAACACTTCACATTCAGATACACCATCTTCTGATTATTGGGAATCAGATTCTAAAGAAGGAGCTTTAGGTGTGCACACAAGCATGGAAGAGGAGACTTCCACGGAGGAGGATGAATCTGAATCTGATTCAGATGTGTATCCTTTGTGTGCTATGGATTTTGCACCTAAGCCAGAGGTTTTGAAGGACCCAGACAAATCACCATTGATACTTGAGGAGGTAGAGAGAAGGTTAGCTACCCTCAAGTATGGCCCAAATGTTACCAAGGAGGAGAAGGTGAGATTTGAGGAGATTTTCCGCAAGTTCATCCATGTGTTTGCTTTTAGTTACAAGGATTTGAAGGAAGTCACCTTGGAGGAGCACAAGATAGAGGTGGAGTCATATGCAAGACCAATCCGCCAAAAGCAACGTCGCATTAGCCCACCAATATCTTTGGTTGTGAAGGAGGAGATTGATAAGCTCAAGGAGGCTGGATTTATCTTTGAGATGGAGAATTCAGAATGGGTGTCTCCAATTGTCATTGTGAATAAAAAGAATGACAAGCTTTGGGTATGTGTGGATTACAAGAAGCTCAATGTTGTTACCAAGAAGGACTACTACCCATTGCCATTCATTGATGAGATCTTGGAGGAGGTTGCAGGTCATGAGAGGTATAGTTTTGGAGATGGTTATAGTGGATACAACCAAATCAAGATTGCACCAGAGCATCAACAACTCACGTTCACCACACCTTGGGGAACTTACGCTTTCAAGGTCATGCCTTTTGGGCTTTGCAATGCTCCAGCCACATTCCAACGGTTCATGAACAAGGTATTTGAACCTTTCATTGGGAAATTTGCGAGAGACTTCATTGATGACTTTTGTGTCTATGGGAGCAAGGAGGAGCACTTTGAGCACCTAATCAAAGTCTTGCAACGCTTGGATGAGGCAAATGCATCACTCAACCCAAAGAAGTGCATTTTTGGATGTGAAGAAGGTCTACTTTTAGGGCACATCATCTCCAAGGATGGAATAGTAGTTGATCTTGAGAAGGTGAGGAAAATCTCAGACCTTCCATTCCCTTCAAGCTTGACAAAGTTATGCCAATTCTTGGGGATGGTTGGGTACTATAGGAGTTTCATCTTCTCATTTTCCAACAAGGCTTATGCATTGACCATCTACATGAAGAAGGGTGTAGATTACATGGTGATTTTGGAAGACAAGGAGGCTCTCAAAGCTTTTCAGGAGCTCAAGCAATCCCTTGTTGTAGCTCCAATTCTTGCTAAACCTGATTGGAGTAAGCCTTTCATCCTCTACACTAATGCTTCTAATGTAGCTATAGGATGCACTCTTAGTCAATTAGACCAAGATGGGCATGATCATCCAATAGCTTATGCTAGTAGGCAAATGGTTTCAGCAGAGAAGAACTACTCTGTCACGGAGAGAGAAGGGTTGGCAGTGATCTTTGGTCTCAAGAAGTTTAGACACTACTTGATTGGAGGGAAAGCCACAATTGTCGTGGATCACAAGGCTTTGAAGTACATCTTCAACAAGCCTAATGTTGAAGGGAGACTAGCAAGGTGGATGATACTCTTGTCTGAGTATGACTACACCATTGAGGATAGGCCAAGAAAAAAACATGCAAATTTTGATTTGTTATCTAGAGCCTATGATCATGATGGAGATGAGCCAATGGATGATTCCTTCCCAGATGAGGAGCTCATGACAATTTTTAGTCACTCAAGAGATTCCAATGGAGTATAAGGAGATTGTGGATTTTGTGACAAGAGGTAACTATCCAGAAGGGATGCATGCTAGGGAGAGGAAGGCCCTTGCAGCAAGATCTAGACCTTACACAATGGTGGAGGATATTCTTTTTCACCAAGGAGCAGATGGACTACTTCAAAGAGCAGTGGGTAAGGAAGAGTCTATCCTACTCATAAAGGAGTTTCATGAAGGTTTAGTATGTGGAGGACACTTTGCAGGAAAGGTGACTGCTTTCAAGATTCTAGATGCAGGTTACCATTGGAGAGTGATTTTCAAGGATTGTCTTGATTATTGCAAAACTTGTCATGTTTGTCAAGCTTTTGCTAGAAAGTCTACATCCACTCCACCACTAAGATTAATTCCATTGCTAGGACCTTTTGAGAAGTGGAGAATTGATTTTGTAGGACCTCTCAATAGAACCCCAAGGAACAATCGATACATTGTGGTAGTTACTGATTACCTTACCAAGTGGGTTGAGGCTAGACCATTGAGGGACAAGAATGAAGATGAAGTGGGTAGATTTCTTTATGAACGCATTATCACTAGGTTTGGATGCCCTTTGGAGTTGGTTTCTGATAGAGGAGGAGAGTTTATAGGAAGCATTACTACAGCCATGATACGACATTTCTCTATCACACATAGAGTAACTACATCCTATAAGCCAAATTCCAATGGCTTGGCAAAGAGAACCAATCAGACCTTGTGCATGATGTTGGCCAAAGATGCAGAAATGGAGAGGGCTAAACATCATTGGGACAAGAGGATTCATGCAGTTTTATGGGAGTATAGGACAACCATGAAGACTTTCACCGGATATTCTCCATTTCAATTGGTATATGGTATTTAGTCTACCTTACCTATTCACTTTGATCTTCCTACCTTCCAAAGCATTCATAGGAGATTGAAGAAAGCACAAGGAGGTGATGCAGAGAAGTCAAGGAAAAATCAACTCATGGAGTTGGAAGAGGCAAGAGTTGTTGCTATGGTTCGAGTGGAGCAAGCCCAAAGGAAATAAAAGGAGAGCTATGACAAGAGGCAAGGCAAGAAGAAGGTGGAGACTTACAAAGAAGGTGATTGGGTAATGTTGTTTGATTCCATTCGATTCAAGAGAGTGCAAAAGAAGTTTTTGCCTAAGTACTTTGGACCTTTCATAGTGGAGAAGGTGTGGGGCAATTACACCTATGATCTCAAGGAGTTGGGAGGAAGACACTTTGATAGGATTAACCATGATAAGTTGAAGATGTACCATAGAAGGTAGAGAGACCTTCACTTTGAGAACAAAGTGAAAACTTAGTTCGGGGGTAAATGTAACACACATTTGTACATGTGTGTGGTATTGTGATATTTAGCTTGGTATTACACGTACTTAAGAGATATTATTTATATAGAGATAAAGGATGGTTCTATATTAGTCATGGTTAGCTAAAGTTAGTCATAGCTAAGATAAAGGGGACCTTACTTTAGATGAAGTAGAAAAGATGAGCACCACTATTTTGGATTTTAGTGTGTTGACTTGGTATTATTCCTAGGTGTTTGGCTTTGAGGAAAGAATTGAGAACTCTTGGGCCCGCAAGCCTTTTTGTTTTGGATTCTTCTTTAATCCAAGGATAGCCCATGTGAAGGAATCCTTGACTTAGTGGTTGGGTCAAGATAAGACCACATGCTTAGGGGAATATGCCCATGTGAATGGATATTCCTTTCTACTTTTTGACTTTACTTGACTTTTAGTCTAGTAACTTGAGTTACTACGGTAATTAGTAACTTTGGTACGTAACTATTTCACAAGTATATAAACAAGGGGTGAGGAGGTACTCATCATCCTTTCATTTTCAACTATCTCTCTCTCATTGAGTTCTCTAGTGAGCAATGTCTTGAGTCTTGGAGTGTTAACCTTGGAGGAGTATGATGGAGTTGGGGTTCCTTGCCTTCTTAGTCCATGGTGCGCTACCATAATAGCCATCAGAGGTTCATCCTGAGTGAGAGACAAGCCGGCTCACAGGCTTCCTTGAGCAATAGCCAGTGACATGGGTAATTTTGTGCTTGGGTTGCTCTGCTTGGACAAGAAGGAGAGAAGGAGTTCGGCGAGTGTTTGCTTGGGCTTGAATTGTGACAAGAGGACAAAGAAGAAGAAATGTTTTGAGTGAAGGTTTGGACTTGAACTGTGGCAAGAGTACAAGAGAGGAAAATTTTGGAGTGTTTGCTTGGGCTTGAACTGTGACAAGAGGACAAAGAAGAAGAATTTTTTTGAGTGAGGGTTTGAACATTAATTGTGGTAGGAGTACAAGAGAGGAAAATTTTGATTTGTTGAGTCTTGACCAATGACAAGGTGGGACAAAAAGATGTGAGAGAGCCCAAAAATTTTGCCTGGATGGGAGGACTGAGGGAAGGTTTTGCAAAGGTAAGGCTGTTGAAAAAGAAATGCTGAAGGAGAGGAGGGACCATCAAAGGAGAGAACATTTTTGTAGGCATTGTGGGGCTTGAGTTGAAAAGGCAAGAGTATGGCATATTTTCATGAGATGTGCTGAAGGCTGCCAAGGAGGAATGTCACGGAAGGTGTTCAAGTGAGTTGGGAATGAGGACTGAAGGAAGGCTGTCAAAGTGACAGGGCTTGAGGGGAATGCTGAGGAGAAATTTCAAGAGAGATGCTCTGTTGGATTTTAACAAAGGGTTTTGAGGAGATGCTTAGCAGGAATTGGGATTGAGGAATAGAGAGTAGTACTTCAAGAGAGGAAACTATGACTGTTGAGAGCATGAAGAGAAATTTTGAGAAGATGCTTTGTTAGTAGTGAAGGAATTTGGCTGATGAGAAATAGACAGTAATACTTTGAGAGAGAAAAGAAGGACTAATGAGATGCTTGAGGAGAAATCAGTGAACCATTGACAAGACAACAAAGAGCTTGAGAGGTTTTTGAGTTCACAGAGGGCTTGTCAGGACAGAAGTGAACAAAGACAGTTTTGATAGTTTGGCTGGCCTTGGTCTGTGACAGGAGGAGAGAGGGAAAATTTTTGGAAGTGCTCTTGTGTAGGGCAGTGGCTAGAGGAACAATTTTGCAAGAGAAAATTTTGCAGGGAGTATGCCTTGAGAGAGTGCAGGCCAAAGGAGAGAAAACTTTCACATGAAGCATGTCTTGAGAGTGCATGACAAGAGAGGTCTTTTCCACAAAGGAAGAGTCTGGACTGAGAAGGAGATAGAGGGTTGAATAGAGACTATTTTTGAATGTTGGAAGGAGAGTGTGAAATCTGGATAGAAAACTTTGAAGTGGCCTGACTAGTGTCAAACAAAAGGAGAAAAGAATTTTAGTATGTTTCTGAAACAGAAGGGAGCTTTCAAGGGATTTCTGTTCAGCTTGGCAAAGTGACAATGAGAAGAGAGGGAGAAATTTGAATTAGGTTGGCTTGATCCTACATAGAGGTTGGAGAAGGAGTTTGAGAGGTGGAGCTTGGCCTTGGACAGGAGTTGAAACTTCAAGTATATGTTGTGAGTGTTGGCAAAAGTGAAGTTCTTATGAAGTTTCTAGAGGTGAAGTGCAAGAGTAGAGTGAATTTTTGAATGTAGAAGAGAACTATTGTGAGTGGTGGTAGAAGTGAAGTTCTTATGAATTTTTTAGAGGTGGAGTGCAGGAGTAGAGTGAAATTTTGAATGTGGAAGAGAATTGTTGTGATTGTTGGCAGAAGTGAAGTTCTTATGAAGTTTTCCAGAGGTGGAGCGTAGGAGTAGAGTGAAATTTTGTAGAAAGGACTGTTGTGAGTGTTGGTAGAAGTGAAATTCCTATGAATGATAAATTTGGAAGCAAATGTGTGTTATGAATTAGGATTAATGTTGAAGGAAGCTCCATTCTAGGAGCCCACAGTCCGGTCTACCTGAGTGGAGTAATAAAACTGTCTGGGTGTTAGGTTCAAGTCTGTTTAGAACATTCACTATTTCTATAGAGACCACCTTAATTAATTTCCTGAACCTAAACCTTAGAACCATAGCCGAGCTTGACAAGGGAATAGATCATGATACCAGCATAGGTAAGAACCTTAAAACCATATAGCCGTAACAAGCCCGGTGCTGAGAAAGCCAAGAAAAAACTTTGAACCCTTGGAAATAGTTGACCTCAAGGGAAGTTACAACAACAAGTTCATACAAAGGCAAATTCCCAACAATCCAAAAGTAGGAAGGAATGTCAGTCTATGGGAAAAATCCGAAAGAAAGACAATAAGGACAAACTGAGCACAAGCAGTCATGTGCCCAGCGCAGTCTTGAAACCAAACATTCCCCACGACAATGTAGACTCTCTCTAGCCTTCCATTGGAACTCTTGCAAGCTCCTCAGCTTGCCAGTCCGCACTCCTTGGTAGTTCCACCTCAAATACTGGAAGAACTCCACCATGGGGTTAAACTCCGGTACCAAACCACCTCCTGCAGCGATACCTCCACTTGTGGTAGCACTATCTCCAGCTAGTGCACCTCCACTAGCTCCACCAACACTACTCAAGCTAGAACTTGTGAGTATAGCCGATCTACTCTTGGCAACCAAGCGTGAAGTGATAGAGACATAGTTTGGAGACCAATATTGTCTCCATAACTCAATCTCCTTCAAATGAGCTCTCCTGAACTCATGGTAGTCATCCATTGATGGACCTTCCAAGTGCTGAAACAACCCTTTCCATGCCATGAAGGGTGTAAACAAAGTCGGGTTCCGCATCTACTTTAGATCACACCAACCATCAAACTCTTGGATTGAGGTCATCAAACTCAATGGTACCCATTATACCAGAATAACGCCTAGGGCCTTTGGAGGCCCCATAAATCTCGTCCATATCCCACAACAATGGTGCAAACACACCAAGTGCACTCTCAACTGAATCAACTCTTGTATCAAATTCCAACTCAAAGTCAATCTCCTCCCTCATTGGGACTTGAGATACAGGCTGATACCAAGCGCCACTCCAAGTAAACCCATTGCTACTATAGGGATATCTCTTTTGGAATCTCCAAACAACTCTGTCGTGACAAAGTAATGGCAACCACAACCACAAACTACAATAGCAAGTACCCCACCAAGTGCCAACATTAACCAAGCACCACCAAGTGCCAAAACTATCAGAACAGTATCCACTAATGTAATTCTAATTGAGATAACTACATTAGGAGCAAGGGCAACCTATAACATGCCATCACAACACGCATTCTCACGGTCTGCAAGTCATCACTTCCTACCTCACCAGAGAGAAACAAAGATAGTTTGAATGGTCATCACTATTGGGAGCACCAACGTTCAAAATTTAGGGCACCTCATACAAACACGGTGCACAAGCAAGAAGTAGAGAATGGGGGGGGGGGGGGTCCAATCACAAGAATGCTAAACAAATCATAAATCCATCTCCATCTCATAAATCAACACGGGACTAACTCTGCCACCATTTGACATTTGACATAATTGGAGTACCTATCTACTTCTTGAGCTACAAGGATCATCAAGGATCGGATCAAAGTTCTTCTTGCCAAAATCTGATGTAAATCCTTCACAAAATCTGACATAAATCTGACATAAATCCCTAAAAATGGCTAATTGCTAAATCCTCCACTAACTCTTAACTTGAGCAAAATTGGAAAAATGGCTTTGTCCAATCTTTAATTTGTGAGTATCTGCTCCTAATTCCACCTTCAATTTTAGTTTCTAAGCTCAACTCACAACAAATTGATCTTGAGCTCAAAATCATAGCTATTGCTTGAAAATTGCTTCTCCTTGCCTCCAAATTTTGGCAGCGCTTCCGCACACACACTCTCTCAATGAAATCTAAACTACTTGATCAAGACACCACAATCCACCAAGCTTGGAGATACCACCAACACTTGCAATTCTTGCACCCAATTTCCCCTTGACTCACTTCTCTAATGTAATTAGATTGTTTACAACTTGAATCAACTGAACTCAGATCAATACTTGATCTGATCCTCAACAACTTACAAACAACAAGGCATTGATTATAGTCAAGCCACACCCACTCTAGCTAAGAGAATCCAAGTGACGCTTGCTGGCTTTCTGTCCACTCTAGCTAAGAGAATCCAAGTTACATTTGCCGGCTTTCTGTCCTATGAGCCGGCCTGTCTCTCACTCAGGATGAACCTCTGATGGCTATTATGGTAGCGCACCATGGACTAAGAAGGCAAGGAACCCCAACTCCATCATACTCCTCCAAGGCTAACACTCCAAGACTCAAGACATTGCTCACTAGAGAACTCAATGAGAGAGAGATAGTTGCAAAATGAAAGGATGATGAGTACCTCCTCACTCCTTGTTTATATACTTGTGAAATAGTTACGTACCAAAGTTACTAATTACCGTAGTAACTCAAGTTACTAGACTAAAAGTCAAGTAAAGTCAAAAAGTAGAAAGGAATATCCATTCACATGGGCATATTCCCCTTATCTTGACCCAACCACTAAAGCAAGGATTCCTTCACATGGGCTATCCTTGGACTAAAGAAGAATCCAAAACAAAAAGGCTTGCGGGCCCAAGAGTTCTCAACTCTTTCCCCAAAGCCAAACACCTAGGAATAATACCAAGTCAACACACTAAAATCCAAAATAGTGGTGCTCATCTTTTCTACTTCCTCTAAAGTAAGGTCTCGTCTATCTTAGCTATGACTAACTTTAGCTAACCATGACTAATATAGAACCATCCTTTATCTCTATATAAATAATATCTCTTAAGTACTTGTAATACCAAGCTAAATATCACAATACCACACACATGCACAAATGGGTGTTACATTTACCCCCGGACTAAGTTTTCACTTTGTCCTCAAAGTGAAGGTCTCTCTACCTTCTATGGTACATCTTCAACTTATCATGGTTAATCCTATCAAAGTGTCTTCCTCCCAACTCCTTGAGATCATAGGTGTAATTGCCCCACACCTTCTCTACTATGAAAGGTCCAAAGTACTTAGGCAAAAACTTCTTTTGCACTCTCTTGAATCGAATGGAATCAAACAACATTACCCAATCACCTTCTTTGAAAGGCTCCACCTTCTTCTTGCCTTGCCTCTTGTCATAGCTCTCCTTTTGTTTCCTTTGGGCTTGCTCCACTCGAACCATAGCAACGGCTCTTGCCTCTTCCAACTCCATGAGTTGATCCTTCCTTGACTTCCCTGCATCACTTCCTTGTGCTTTCTTCAATCTCCTATGAATGCTTTGGAAGGTAGGAAGATCAAAGTGAATAGGTAAGGTAGACTCAATACCATACACCAATTGGAATGGAGAATATCCAGTGGAAGTCTTCATGGTTGTCCTATACTCCCACAAAACTGCATGAATCCTCTTGTCCCAATGATGTTTAGCCCCCTCCATTTCTGCATCTTTGGCCAACATCATGCACAAGGTCTGATTGGTTCTCTCTGCCAAGCCATTGGAATTTGGCTTATAGGATGTAGTTACTCTATGTGTGATAGAGAAATGTCGTAGCATGGCTGTAGTAATGCTTCCTGTAAACTCTCCTCCTCTATCAGAAACCAACTCCAAAGGGCATCCAAACCTAGTGATAATGCGTTCATAAAGAAATCTACCCACTTCATCTTCATTCTTGTCCCTCAATGGTCTAGCCTCAACCCACTTGGTAAGGTAATCAGTAACTACCACAATGTACCGATTGTTCCTTGGGGTTCTATTGAGAGGTCCTACAAAATCAATTCCCCACTTCTCAAAAGGTCCTAGCAATGGAATTGATCTAAGTGGTGGAGTGGATGTAGACTTTCTAGCAAAAGCTTGACAAACATGACAAGTTTTGCAATAATCAAGACAATCCTTGAAAATCCCTCTCCAATGGTAACCTGCATCTAGAATCTTGAAAGCAGTCACCTTTCCTGCAAAGTGTCCTCCACATACTAAACCTTCATGAAACTCCTTTATGAGTAGGATAGACTCTTCCTTACCCACTGCTCTTCGAAGTAGACCATCTGCTCCTTGGTGAAAAAGAATATCCTCCACCATTGTGTAAGGTCTAGATCTTGCTGCAAGGGCCTTCCTCTCCCTAGCATGCATCCCTTCTGGATAGTTACCTCTTGTCACAAAATCCACAATCTCCTTGTACTCCATTGGAATCTCTTGAGTGACTGAGATTGTCATGAGCTCCTCATCCGGGAAGGAATCATCTACTGGCTCATCTCCATCATGATCATAGGCTCTAGATAACAAATCAGCATTTGCATGTTTCTTTCCTGGCCTATCCTCAATTGTGTAGTCATACTCAGACAAGAGTATCATCCACCTTGCTAGTCTCCCTTCAACATTAGGCTTGTTGAAGATGTACTTCAAAGCCTTGTGATCCGTGACAATTGTGGCTTTCCCTCCAATCAAGTAGTGTCTAAACTTCTTGAGACCAAAGATCACTGCCAACCCTTCTCTCTCTGTGACAGAGTAGTTCTTCTCTGCTGAAACCATCTGCCTACTAGCATAAGCTATTGGATGATCATGCCCATCTTGGTCTAATTGACTAAGAGTGCATCCTATAGCTACATTAGAAGCATCAGTGTAGAGGATGAAAGGTTTACTCCAATCAGGTTTAGCAAGAATTGGAGCTACAACAAGGGATTGCTTGAGCTCCTCAAAAGCTTTGAGAGCCTCCTTGTCTTCCAAAATCACCATGTAATCTACACCCTTCTTCATGTAGATGGTCAATGCATAAGCCTTGTTGGAAAATGAGAAGATGAACCTCCTATAGTACCCAACCATTCCCAAGAATTGGCGTAACTTTGTCAAGCTTGAAGGGAATGGAAGGTCTGAGATTTTCCTCACCTTCTCAGGATCAACTGCTATTCCATCCTTGGAGATGATGTGCCCCAAAAGTAGACCTTCTTCACATCCAAAAATGCACTTCTCTGGGTTGAGTGATGCATTTGCCTCATCCAAGCGTTGCAAGACTTTGATTAGGTGCTCAAAGTGCTCCTCCTTGCTCCCATAGACACAAAAGTCATCAATGAAATCTCTCACAAATTTCCCAATGAAAGGTTCAAATACCTTGTTCATGAACCGTTGGAATGTGGCTGGAGCATTGCAAAGCCCAAAAGGCATGACCTTGAAAGCGTAAGTTCCCCAAGGTGTGGTGAATGTGGTGAGTTGTTGATGCTCTGGTGCAATCTTTATTTGGTTAAATCCACTATAACCATCTCCAAAACTGTACCTCTCATGACCTGCAACCTCCTCCAAGATCTCATCAATGAATGGCAATGGGTAGTAGTCCTTCTTGGTAACAGCATTAAGCTTCTTGTAATCCACACATACCCGAAGCTTGCCATTCTTTTTCTTCACAATGACAATTGGAGACACCCATTCTGAATTCTCCACCTCAAAGATAAATCCAGCCTCCTTGAGCTTATCAATCTCCTCCTTCACAACCAAAGATATTGGTGGGCTAATGCGACGTTGCTTTTGGCGGATTGGTCTTGCATGTGACTCCACCTCTATCTTGTGCTCCTCCAAGGTGACTTCCTTCAAATCCTTGTAACTAAAAGCAAACACATGGATGAACTTGCGGAAAATCTCCTCAAATCTCACCTTCTCCTCCTTGGTAACATTTGGGCCATACTTGAGGGTAGATAACCTTCTCTCTACCTCCTCAAGTGTCAACGGTGATTTATTTGGGTCCTTCAAAACCTCTGGCTTAGGTGCAAAATCCATAGCACACAAGGGATACACATCTGAATCAGATTCAGATTCATCTTCCTCCGTGGAAGTCTCCTCTTCCATGCTTGTGTCCACACCTGAAGCTCCTTCTTCAGAATCTGATTCCCAATAATTAGAAGATGGGGTATCTGAATGTGAAGTGTTGGTGGTGTTAGTCACAGGAACAGTGACTCTATGGTTTGATGGCC
The DNA here is from genome assembly GCA_948567375.1 of Lunularia cruciata. Classification (NCBI taxonomy): domain Eukaryota; kingdom Viridiplantae; phylum Streptophyta; class Marchantiopsida; order Lunulariales; family Lunulariaceae; genus Lunularia; species Lunularia cruciata. Next base: position 13,006,066 of record OX419756.1, read on the forward strand.
CAATCCTCAAGTACCCTTTGTGCCATCGATCAGTTGTGCGTGCTGCTCTCAACCATGGCCTCCCAAGAAGTAAGTCATAGCTTGAATCCTTCAAGACTTGGAAAGTCATGAGATTTTGAACTCCCATAACTGAAACTACCACCTTATCCATCACCCCTACTGGTCGAACTTGTTGCTTGTTTGCCATGCTCACCACAAATGTTGAAGGTCTTGAGGGTATCATACCCAACTTCTTCATCAACCTTTCTGACATGGCATTCACTGCTGATCCTCCATCAACCAATGCATCCTTGATGTTGTGACCATTCACTCTCACATCAATCTTGGAGGCATATTCACAAGCCTCCCATGGTGCTGGCTTGGCATCCACCACCCCCATTGATACTGGAACTTTTGCCTTCTTCTTCTTTTTGCTCCTTGTAGAACTCAAACCACCTCTAAGCTCCTTTCTCAAGGTAGGGTTCAAAGCAATTAATTGGCCCACTGTGATGTTAGCCTTGTGACTACCAACATCCTCCAACACATTGTAGTTCCATTGTTGCTTTGAGATCAAGAAGTCCTCCATCCCCAACTTCTTCCTTGGAGTCTTTGTTGTTGATGGTGTTGAGGTGCGAGTGCTCCTAGTAGACATAGGAGTATCCTTGCTTGAAGTAAATCCTTGAGAAGAGTGAACATCCTCTGCAAAACGAGCTCTCTTCTTCTCTTGTGCCAAAAGCTCCAAATTAAGACCCTTGGAGTTTGAGCACTCTCCCTTCTCATACTTGCTCTCAACCACATCTATGGATGCTATCCCCTTACCTTTGTTGGGATTAGGAGCCACTTGGGTTTCACTACCTCCCTCTTTCCCTCTATTGGCTCCCTCATAACCCCTTCCTCCATGGTAAGTGAAATTTGGGCAATTCCTTTGGATATGGCCTCTTCCTCCACAACCAAAACAATTTCTATCATTGAAATTGTTGGCTGGTTGGCCTCCTCTATATGGATAGTTTCCATAACTCCTAGGTCCTCTCCCTACATTCTGATCCACCTCTCTCTTCTCCCATAGTTGCACCACATTGATCTTGAGATCCGCAAGTTGTTCTGTGATGGTTTGGAGTGGATCTTTTGGTGGAGGTGCAAGAATTGGAGCAACTACTACTTGTGGTGCAACCCTTGTCACCAAAGTATCAGAAGTTCCACCATACTTGTAGCCTTGAGGAGGATGCACAACCTCCTTCACCACCAAATCACTCTCATCCCCTTCCAAACTCTCCTCCATACGAATTGCGATCTTGATAGCTTCAACCTTGGAAGAAGGTTTCTCATATCTCACCTTGCTTCTAATTTGTGGTCTCAATCCTCCCACAAAATTCTTGGTGAGCATGACCCCTATGCCAATCATTGTAGTCTCCACATCATCCCCACCCTTCCTCAACACTATGCGAAATCTGGACTCCAACTTTTCCACTCTTTCCACATAGACCCTCACTTTCTCTCCATCTCCTTGCTTGAGAAATGTAACCTCACTCATCAATCTCTCATAACTCTCATCAGGAAGAAAGTTCTCAATGAGTGCTGAAGTCAAAGTCTCCCAAGACTCCTCTTCCCCCTCTCTCCTCTCTCTCTTTTGGTATTCTGACTCATACCATGTAAGTGCTGCATCCTCAAAGAAATCTGGTAATAATGAGGCCCACTCATTCTTCCTCCTCTCATTGTTTCCTATGCAAGCTCTCTTGAAGTCTCTCACAAAGGCCTCCACATCTTCTCCATCCTTGCCAAAGAAAACCGGAAGTTTCCCCATCTTAACCCCTCACTATCTTTCTTTTCTCTTAATTTTTTTTTTCTCTTTTCTTTTCTCTCACTCTATTACTAATAGAGTATATACATGACTAACACCATCTGAGAATAATCCACTCTAGGGAACACAAAAGGTTCAGGTTGCTCCAAGATTTCTATAGCAACATCAAATCCTAGAGTGCATATTAATCTAACTCTCATGGATAGTTTATCCATAAGTTGAAAGATTATCTCCATCACTAATCTTGAGAACTAGCTGATGAAGGTGGTAGTATTTCTGTAGCTGTACTAAGACTCTCTCCAAGATCCTTCACCAAAGTTTCCAAAAGTGCTTTTACTCCACTACACTCATGTCCTTTTGGAAGTCCTTCAACTCCACAAACCTCACACAACTCCTTGGTCTTAGATCTTCTCCCTCCCAATCTTGGTGAAGAAGGTCCAACATGCAAACCCAAGTCAAGTAAGCCTCTCCTTTCCCTCAATCTCTTGCTCTCAAAGGTTAATGGACATGAACTTGCCTTATGTCCCTTCTCTCCACATAGAAAGCACTTAGACTCACTCTTTCCTCCAAGTGGTGTAGGTTTTTGGATCCTCTCAACACTCTCTTCAAATTCTATTGTAAACTCTCTTTTCCTCAAATCCACCCCTACAATCACCTCAAACCCTTAGGGAACCTTGCATAATCTCAATTTCCACTCTTGATGACCCTCCATGTTCCCAAAGATGAATCTAAACACTCAAACATGCTTTTTGTTGATCTCAAACTTCTCATGCATGAGATCTCCACTCTGCAGAATTGACCCTTCCTCACAATGTCACTCAAATCTCCCAATGAATATTTCACAGTCCTCTGAAATTTTCCACACTTGATCACAACTCTAGGGCGTCCCTCCCTGCAAAATTTTAGATCTTTTCATCGAGCCATTTGGCCTAGACACCTTTCTATTCAGCACCCATATTTCAGATTTGGTCTGAAAACCACCCCCCTCACTTCAAAAACTCATAACGCACTGCGCAAAAATGATCTCTCTCTAATTTTTGTGGCACCAGGTAGGATACAATGCACTGAATTTTCTTGGAAATTTTCAGGACAATTCACTAAAAATTGAAGAAATGGCAGACTCTGTACAATTTTCCAGAGAGCATGCAGTTGCGGGAGCACTTTACCCTATCAACTTTCAAAAATTCTAGCCCAGTGCGCATAGAAGCTCTCTCAATAATTTCAAGTGTGCTAACTGAAAGATAACCCAAGCTATCATGTGTAGAAATCTCAAGTCCAGATCTCAAACTTGAGATTTTGCCCAAAATCACCTTAATCCCCAAAATCTGCAATCCACCTCACACAATCTCTCCAATTCCTCTCATGTGTACAAGATGTACAAAATCACCTCAAATACATCATAATGAACTACAGGGTATACAAATGGATCTTGGTTCTCTAACATAAGTTCAGCCCTCTCCTCTCCTAATGTTCTCTCCAAGTGAGCTCTCATAGCCTCCTTCTGCCTAATGTAGAATTGGACGCGGAACATTATCTTGCCTTCTAGAGAGGTCCCGGCAACGGAACCAAAAATGTGAGCCGGCCTGTCTCTCACTCAGGATGAACCTCTGATGGCTATTATGGTAGCGCACCATGGACTAAGAAGGCAAGGAACCCCAACTCCATCATACTCCTCCAAGGCTAACACTCCAAGACTCAAGACATTGCTCACTAGAGAACTCAATGAGAGAGAGATAGTTGCAAAATGAAAGGATGATGAGTACCTCCTCACTCCTTGTTTATATACTTGTGAAATAGTTACGTACCAAAGTTACTAATTACCGTAGTAACTCAAGTTACTAGACTAAAAGTCAAGTAAAGTCAAAAAGTAGAAAGGAATATCCATTCACATGGGCATATTCCCCTTATCTTGACCCAACCACTAAAGCAAGGATTCCTTCACATGGGCTATCCTTGGACTAAAGAAGAATCCAAAACAAAAAGGCTTGCGGGCCCAAGAGTTCTCAACTCTTTCCCCAAAGCCAAACACCTAGGAATAATACCAAGTCAACACACTAAAATCCAAAATAGTGGTGCTCATCTTTTCTACTTCCTCTAAAGTAAGGTCCCGTCTATCTTAGCTATGACTAACTTTAGCTAACCATGACTAATATAGAACCATCTTTTATCTCTATATAAATAATATCTCTTAAGTACTTGTAATACCAAGCTAAATATCACAATACCACACACATGCACAAATGGGTGTTACAGTCCACTCTAGCCAAGAACTCGAAGGCTCAACATCAGAGAAGTGAGCTCTCTAGAGTTGCACTTCTAGGATATACTCCTGATTTTGACCTAGGTCTCATTCCAATGGTCCCGCTGACGGCACACCCGATGGTGCGGACGGTGCAAGTGACGATGGGCCCCACCATGAAGTCAGTACCCTAAACACAAAATCTGACCATCGGAAAGTAGTCTATGAGTAACTGCAAAAATACCTCTAACTACTATCATTGGAACTCCAATGTGCGAGCAATCTAGATGCAACACTACAAATGGCGTGACATGCATCTCGCCATTCTTGACCACAAAGGAGAACCTATATTGTTCCTCATCAAGGATGTGCACTATTTTCTTGGTGCTCATGATTGGTGGCACAAGGCTATTCCTAGATAGAAGGTATTGATTATCACAAAACCTTTGCACCTATAGCCCATCTTGCAACAATTAGAGCATTTGTTGCAATAGTTGCAACTCTAAGTTGGATACCATAACAACTCAACATTATCTCTGCATATTTTAATGGTGAGCTTAAGGAGGAGAACACATTTATGAAGTTTCTTGATGGCCTTGATGTCTCATTGTAGCACAAAGGCAAGGTGTTGAAACCATTGAAGATCTTGTATGGTTTGAAACAGGTTGGAAGACGTTGGAATGCGAATTTGGATGCTTCTCTCCATAACTTTGGTTAGGAGTTTTTAGACTTTGATCCTTGTTTGTATGTCACTCAAGTTGGTGATGTGGTTCTTGCACTTGTTGTGTATGTTGATGATGTACTAATCAGTGGGAAGAATTTTGAGATCTTGTTGGCAAGCAAGGAAGAATTACAAGAGCGCTACAAGACAAAAGACCCTGGGGAGCTAAACCATTTCCTTGGGATAGAGTTCTTTTGGAACAAGGAAGCATGAACTATTTGTTTAAGCCAAGCAAGGTACAATTCCTAGAATTTGAAGGAATTCAGTTTGGAAGAGATAAAAACAATTGTGACTACAATGGAACGGGCCATCTCAACAAGCATGAGAATGACAAGCCACTTGACATTGAGGATGTTAGGCACTACTTGCATTCTATGTGCTCGCTCATGTGGGTGGCACACAACACAAGATACAATGTTGCATTTTCATTTCAACATTTTGCACAATTCCACTTGAGTCCATATGTTTCTCATTTATTGGGAATCAAGCAAATATGGGGTACTTGAAGGGGACAAAAGATTTGGTGTTGGAATATGGCAAGGAGGACACAAGTTGTAAACTTGTTCGTTAGAGTTATGCAAATTGGAGTGGTTGTACTAAGACATAGTGTTTGGTGGGTGGTTATGCTTTCAAGTCGGGAGGTGCAGCAATGACTTGGTCAAGTAGAAGCAATCAACGGTTTTGACATCATCAACAGAGTCCGAGTATGCGGCTATCAACATTCCTGCGAAGGAGGCTCTCTAGCTTCAGAAGGTGTTGAAGGATTACCATATAGAGCAATCCAGTTCAATCCTCATTTATGAGGATAGCCCGTCTTGCATTGCTCTTGCAAAGAATGTTGCAAATCAAGGTTCAAACAAAACACTATGATGTGCAACATCACTTTATCAAGCAATGTGTTGAACAGAGAAAGGTTGAATTAGAGTATTGTCCTACCAAGAAGATGCCTGCGGACATGTTTACTAAGGTGCTTCTTAGTTTATTACCTGTTGAGATATGCTAGGTCTTGTCCAAAGAGGTAAGTCTTCCTCTAGTGGAGGAGGAGTGTTAACTTTCAAGATTACCCATAAAAGAAGTGCCCCTATGGGGATTCCTATATGTACTTAATAAAGGAGTTTGTGAGGGTGCACAAACCTGATATGCTTTTGCAAGCCTGTGCCATGGAGTTCTGGTTGGGGATGGGAGATAAACCCAAACCCGTCTAGTTTATTCCTAATAAAAACCTTATCTGGATTCTATCAAGGTCCTTCTCTCCCCACTGCATTTGGATTTGCACTCCAGATTTTTCTCTTTTAGGTTTGTAAGAATAGCATTCCTATATTTTCTCTCTCTAGAGGCATCATTCGAACGAATGATTTATAAGCGACGCTTGAGCCTGCTGCTTCTAAATGACGATTATAATTGCTTCCCGCCATGTTAGTCAAAAAGCTCGTGATGGTGCGGATTTGAGACACGACAGCTTCCCTTTCCTTGCACATCCCCAAGTCTTGAGAAGTCAAAAGCTTCTCGATTCCACTGGGGTCAAACGGGGCTAGGTCGTTCAAACATAATCGAAGATTCGTTTTGATATGCTCTTCGTCATCGAAAAGCAGAGTCTCTGTGTCTCAGAGTACACTTGACGGTCTTACCACTAAACTTACTTCCAAAGAAAGTTGAACGTGGTGTCTGACCAACAACAGAAGCAAATGGTCAAACACTTCAGCAAATCCTTTGCAACTAGTCCCCTGGAGAGAAGACAACACCAACATTGCGCGTTGCATCTTTGAGGAAGCTATCTCCTATGACACAGACAACTCTTACGTTTAGTTTGGTCACTCTGAGCCGCCCGCTAAGGCTGACTTGGTCCGCAGACTCTTCAAGGGAAGTCGGACTTTAAGGCAGGCAAAGCAGAGACCAAACTTGAAAGTAATGTGTCTGCCATTATTTTTTGGAAGGTACGCTCGAGTAAGTCCTTTTAGGAAGAATTGTCACTTTGATACTGGAGTAGCGTTCTGAATCTTTATTCGAGTGTGAATACCACAAGGAGTTGGTGCACCATCTGGAGTTGGGGCCTCTGCCAGTAATGCTCTAGCTCCCTTGTTTCCTTACTGGTACGGTATTTCATTAGTCGTGGTTATTTATCAGGATTTAAACATTTTAGAATTGAGGTATTTTAAACGTAATCAAGGTACTAAACAGATCTCTGGAGGTAGTTTTTGACTGAAACCTAAATGTGACATTAATTATACTGTAAGCAAACATTGAAGATCAGGTCGACTGAAATAATATTTGGTTTGATTTTATCTCTATGTGGTTTGCCTCTCTCAATTGATCTTCTGTCCTGAATAAGATAGATCCGATTATATTAAGTTGACTTGGTAAGCAGAATATGGATTTTTCAGAGAATAAAATATTCATTATTCATTGCTAAAACAGGAAACTAAACAGACTAGAATAGGAAATCAAAATACCATTTCCTTTTTAAAAGAAGCAAATACCCTAAACTCTTCTTTATATTTATAAAAGTTTAAAGAAGAACTAAACTCTGAACTAAGTTTAGTAAGAATTGCATTGATCACTACTTCCCATCATTTGAACAACCTCAAATCTAAAATTTGGACATCACGCTCTACGTCGCACGCGCGTTCAAAGAACGGGAAAGGCCAGAAAACTCCTTTCCTTGGCCCTGTCTGATATTCCGGTGTATTTAACTACCCATCCTAAAACATTAAACTAAATAAAAATATAACATGAAATTTTTATTTATTATTGGTAAATTAAGACAGAAAAAAACATCCTTAGTATCTCCTTATTTGTAGACATGATAAATAACATGACAACAAAAACATTTGTAACCCTAAACTGATCTGCCTTTTGGTTTGCGTCTTTATAGATTGAACAAGGAAAAAAAACTGACTTGTCTCTTATTTCTATTTTTATTCGTTATGAGCGGTTAATTGAAATGAAAACAGATGAATCGAACTCTTTATTTACATTTCTAATTAGAGAAAAAATAACAAGAATATATGATTTCACGTGAAGACATAAATTCCCTTACTTTGATGTTGGACGTAGTCCCATCGATGTAAGATTTGATGTATCAAAGTGTATATGAGCTTTGAGAATGCGTGATAAAGTAGTTAGATGCCACATTATCCTAAATTAGAAGTGGGTCTGTAATCATTAACAATACTAATTAAAACAAACAATCTACTGTATTGATCATAGAAGCATTCGCTTATCGAAACAATATAAAAACAATATTGCATCACTTACAACTGATAAGTATTCATTTTAACGTCATATGTCAAGTGACATATGGAGGTAGAGGCTTTTCTGGATGAATTTAGTCATACAAGAGATAAACATAGTCATTGATGAAATAGTTTCTATTGTAGAAATTATAACTCTAACTTATTAATTTCATCTATCATAAAAAATTTATTTTTATGTTTCTACTTCATACTATGATTAGTATGCTCTCTTGTATGACTACATTTATGTTTATGGAGGTAGAGACTTTTCCGGATGAGTTACGAATTAAATTATAAAGTTGTGAGGATAACCAGATGGTGTGCTTTGTCCTTGACAATGTTGGAAAGTAAAAGGTTGATAAAGGTCCTCGTAAAATCTTTGTTGATCCGAGCGTAAGCTAACTTAAAGGCAACTTGAGTAAATAAGATTAAGAAGTAAATCCAAGCCCAAAACATTAAAGGTCTTTCCTCTCTAAAATGATCATCAAAGGTAATAACTATACAAACGAGAACATCAATTACATGGTATCCAAGAAGTTTTGCCAAACATATGCTGTGCCCTTGGCAGATGTTAGTTCTCTTTGGTATTTACAGCACTCTCACGCATACAGATAAATAGTCACATAAATTTCATATATGAGAGGGTACTTAGCGGGGGCTTAACATACTGGATCTTCTTCTTGAGGCTCGAACGGAAAAAGACAGGAAACAAGCAAAGAAGAAAGAGCGGAAGATCCCATCAAGCCGTACAAGGATAAGACATCAGAGGTAAAATGCGGTTTAACCCAATAGTATCTGCATCACAAATCAATACAAAGGCTCAACAATACAATAATTTACTCGTAGTTCGGATTTTGTAAAGAGTGCGCAATATGTCCAGACTAGTGTCCACAGTCATTTCAGCCCATAGATTCCGAATATTGCAGCTGGGGAAACAGACCAACTACAGGGCAAACTTTTCTAATAATGCTTGAAATATCTCTCGTATTCTCGATGTCGTTGGTCTAATCTACGGGACACCTTCTCCATAGGAATTGGTTATTGTGAGATTTGAACGGACAGCTGAGCTGCACAAAGGCACATCAATTAAGATATGAAGTTTTGTATTTTTTCTTAACTCTATTATGGAGTTTGTTAAAATTCTTCACGGGGTTGCGTGAATACCATCGTGTGTATATATATATATATATACCTTAGAAATACAACTCAGAAATAAGTTAAACATGAACTCTTAAGTGTTACAATGATATAATCACTTCATCCTTCCACTCAAATCAAGCTGAAATTAGATTTGTACTTGATACTTCACTCAATAATCAAGCACTAATTATAATCAAACCACACCCACTCTAGCTAAAAGACTCTTGAGACTTTGCTAGTCTCTGTCCACCATAGCCAAAAATTTGAAGGCTCAACATTAGAGAAGTGAACTTTGAGGAAATGCACTTCAAAGGTATACCCCTCTGCTCGACCTAGGTCTCTAGCCCTAGTGGTGCTATTGATGGCACATCTGACGATGCAAACTATAGAAGTGATGGTGGGTCCTACCATGTGATCAATAACTCTAACATAAAATAAAGCACCAAATAGTCCATGAGTGACTACCAACATACCCATGACTACAAACACTACCACTCTAGCATTTGAGCAACTTAGCTTTGGTGCTACAAATATCATGACAATTGTCATACGTATAAACATCACTACACAACATACATTGTTGTCAACATCATACACTACAGAAGCTTAACTCACACATAAGTCATACATGAACTCTAAACAAGTGTCCTTTAGCTGGCAATTAGGTCCATCTAACTCCATATAGCCATCTACTCGAAGTGTGTGGTATGCCTTATGGTGGGCAAAGATCAAGAGGCCTGGTGCTATAAAACCCCATCATAAGTTGCATGTTAGTAATATATATCACATAAAGGGTGAACTAGCTATAGATAAAGTACATTTAGGACATAACCATTGTCCATGAGGAACCACCATGAAGGAAGGAGTCAACCATGTCATATGCAATCCTTTCAAATAATTATCACACACCAATATAGTAACAACTCCACCAGAAGAGCCACATAACATATACCGCAAGTTTGCACGTACAAGTACCAAACTTGGGTCCATAGTGCTAATGATTTTTGGGAGGTGGCATGGTGCACAATTGTACAAATGATCCTTCCAAATAACACCATCATGTCCTTCCAACATTAGGACTCCAAAAGGCAAAACCTCATGCACTCTCAAGATAGTGTGGCTTGTAGTAGCATCAAGTGTCATCGGTGCAATCTATTATAGATATACGTAGTCACTTGGATGAAATCAATGGATCAATGGTCTATAACTTCCACTTCAAATAGTAGCATAGTGTAAGGTATCCTTATATTGAGAAATCATTAAGTTCTCAAAAGCCATTGGCATCACTCTTCAAAAGATCTCTACCCGTTGAGAACATGCACTCACCCATAATTCTAGATCATCCAAATCCAAAAACTACAATAACATCATGATGAATGGCTAAAAGTAAATTTGGATCTTGTCCACAGAGTAAGGAGATAATGATGCTAAGGAGGCTTGTTGATTGGACCAATAACCCAAGGCCAACCAAGTTAATGAGAGATCCCAATCTCCCAATTGACCTCTCTACAAACCATACTTATGCAATCCTCCCTTCATCATCTAAACTATTCTCTCTACCAAGCCATCTACCTTAGGGTGATCTTGGGAGGTAGTATGATGATCAATCAAGGCCTTACCATACAAGACTTGAAACTTCCTGAAGAACCATTTTTGTCAACTGTTTCTGTCCACCACCTTTGTACATAAGAGGACAAGACCATAATCCACATGGCCAATCATATACATGTACATAGATTGTTCACATAGCAATAGCTCAACCATGAGATCCGTCCTACAATCTACTCCAATATGTGGCGATAAAACATACTAACTCTGTTTTACAAGTTTTGCAAACCACAACATGGCATTGTTGATTGTTTTACTTTCTCACCATGATTTAAAATTTTCATGTTTTCATGTTGCCTTGCACTTAAATGTGATTGAGAGGCACTCACATCTTCCGCTTGGCACTATTTTGTGTCCAAAACTGAAACATTTCACTTGTGGCATTGTCTCTTCATTGAATATGACTCGTCATGAATGTAATGTTATCTTTTCTTAGAAATGTTATGATCATGGTATTTTGTATGAAAAAGGAAATTCCCATAAAGATTATTTTTATTTGCAAATTGCTTTTGTCTTTTGAATTTATATCCTAAGGTTTTAGGTCCAAGATAGGATATCACATCACAATCAAGAACCCATAGTCAATCTCATAGTCATTCCAAAAGTCCTTCAAATCTTGAGGGATGAAATTCTCACAACATGGATCTTATAGACGCGTATTCAAATCTTATGGTGAAACAATGGGTTTCCCATTACAACTTCTCTTCTTGATGACATAGTGGAATATAATAGGAGTTGTAGGATCTACACTTTGAACCATTGATGCAAGATTCTAGGATCTCTTTGTCTAATGTTTCCAACTAGATAGACCCATTGCCAAAATCTTTTTGTACTTTATAGGCATTTCTTGCAGAAATTATTAGGGAATTGGCCAACCCGATCATTGAACTTGAGCACCAAGTCTTTCTTGTAAAGTGGAATTGGTTTTTTCTTCTTGTCCAAATAGGTTTTTTGCTTGGTGTGGTACACAGATTTTGTTTTTGGTAGAATTGAGAATAAAAATAGTTATTAGAAGGAGAAAGAGTTAAAAAAGAGTAAATATGTAGGTTAAGTCCATATAAGTCCAAGTAGAAATAGTAGAAAAAGGAATTGGATCTATTGATGGAGTAGAATCCAATCTAAGGAGGATGAGCCAATCCAATCCAAATTACTTTGGCTTGGGAGGAAGCACAATCTGATCTAAAGATACTTCACATCAGAACGGAAGTTGGGAAGTGAGGATTGCTTTGGGGCCCACATCTCCATGATCATATGTCCAAATCACACACACTCTATCTCATTGGAAGGGCCTCTTTCAATGCTTTCTGTTTCCACCAAAATTGTAGGGTTTGGAGTTTGGTGGCTACAATTAAAAGCATTTGAAGTTATTGGAGTACTTGCAAAATACTTCGGGTTTGAAATTGAACCTACTTTGGGTAAAAAGATACATTGCCTCATGTTGAAGGAGACCTGATCTAAAGTAGTCAGATATTAGAGTGCAAGTGGATTTGGCTGAGCTACCCAAGTTGTTTGAGAGAGTTAGAAGATGGGAGAAGGATATTGTTAGGATGTCTACGACTTCAGTTGGAGTGCAGATTGAGGAAGAGATAGCAATAGAGGTAGATGATGAACCAAAAATTGCAGGACATAACTCAAGTGTAGAAGCAAAAGTGAAAGTAATACTTGGATTGGATTAGAAGTAACAAATTCCAGTTTTGAAGCGGTAGATCTGAAATAATAGAATGATGTTGTGTATATGGAGATTTGTAAGAAGTAGAGAAGTAGTTACCATAATTACTAAGTGCTTTGCCTATTTCAAGCAGCCTTTAACTATGTGTTGTATTTAGTATTGAATAGAAGTTAAGTAAAGCACAATGTTGAAACCAACACTCATCATTTCACTTAATTCCAAGTATTAGTCCTATGTTTTTGTGTGAATGTGTGTAGAATTTTTGATTGAAATTTAGAGTGTGTTTGATGTTGGATTTTATAGTTTTGAATTTCACTCTATGAATTTGATTCTGAGTGGATAGCAATCAAAGCCATGCCTTGATAGATTTGTGAGAACTATAGTGTTGGTAGTATCTATCACTTGTGATTATAGGCCAAAGACTGATGCAAAGTTCTTTGCATGAGGAAGTTGCACCTTTAGTAGATAGGTGGAATGCAATTCCAAGGCAAAGTCACTTCATGGTGAAATAGCCTTCTTTGTATCAATTGAATCATCACAATTGAGATTGGATTGGAAAGAGATTGATGAATTGTGATTGTGAGTGACATAAAATTGTGACAAGAGCTGCTATTGAGTGCTTATCACTCTCTTTTAGGTGTGGTTTCTATCCAAGAGGCTAAAGATGAAAGCAAGAAGAACTACATTGTTACATTTTAGTTTGTGTGGTACCCATATTTTTTTTTTTGTTATATTTTGAAGAAGAAGTGTACAATCAAACTTGGATTGAACACAAATGGCAACAAAAGAAGAAGAATTGTGTCTTTGGGCCAAACCCAAAGTAGTTTACTTCATGTCAAGAAATGAAGGACTTGGATCAAACTTGTTACTAGAGAACCCAAAGTAAGAAAAATTTGCCTCGGAGTGATCAGCCCAATGCAAAGATAGAGTAACAACTTTCCTTCAAGTTTGCCAGCCAAGAATATACAATCAAGAAAATGGCTAAGGCATGAGTGGGATAAAATTGATAGTGATAGGAGGAATGCATGAAAAATGGGTGATTATCAAGTGAAAGGTAACTGAAGAATGACCATGCAGCAAAGAACTATAAAATCAAGATGCCATCAAGGGATTTCAAAATTTCATGCAAGTATCCTAAGCCAATAACTAGTCAACCCGGAGTAGTGCTTTTTACAAAGCCAATAGAGAGTTTGATGTTCAAGAATCCTAAGGGGGTTAGAATTTCATGCCCAAGAGACAGAAGAATTATCTTCCAGCTACCACCAATGAGAGATCACACAATGCCAATGAGTGGAGGAAATAAGAGTCCCTCACTCGTAGTGAGAAATCCTACAATTTGGAGGTTAGATGTCATAGCAAGGATCAAAGTCTTGAGTAAACTTCACATCACTTTTCTAGCTTGGAATTGGAACTTTAGTTTTCTAGGTTTCATGGCAGAAGTAGCTCTAAGTAATTGTGATGAGGGTCCAGAGGCAGAAAGGAAGAGAGGCAATCCGGCTTGATGGACAAAGTCAGATTGGAGATTGGTCCTAGGGAGAGAGGCTGGGGAGTAAACTAGAGCTACATTCCTTTGGAAGGGAGACTCTTCAAAAGAGGCAACAAAATCCATAATTCCTTTAGTGCTCTACATACAAAGAATTGGTATAAAGTGGATATCTATTGAGAATCAGTAAGGCAAAGTATTTTTGTGGTGATGATGGTAATCCTCAAGCTGGAGTGAACCACTTATAGTAGTATTCTTTCACCAGATGTTTGCAGGATAACTGGTGAATTGGGCAAAGTGTTTTCACCAACAAACAAGGCAGATGGTCTAGAATTGGAGAGATTGATCGGTGCCTCACTATCTAGTGCCATTCACAATGAACTTTTACCTCAATCTGAACCTAATGAGTGTACAGGAGAGGCAGAAGATGATATTGCACTTCCATCCAAACTTGAGAAGAGAAGTGGATGTAGAAGAGTAGCAATACATTTGCCAAATCCAAAGTAGCAATGAACACTTTGCCAAGACAAGCCAACACAAGAGAGTAGAGGTGAAGATCCCAAAGACAAAGAAGCAAAGTTGACCAGAGGAGATGGTGTCCCTAGTATAGCCACAAAAAACAAGAAGGTTAGTGCCAAGGCATGAGGTTGTTGTAAGAGACCAGTTGTTGGGAGAAGAATCAGAAAGGGAAGCCAAGGACAAGTCGGAGTACTCAGTGGAAGAAGAAGAAGCAAAGCTTACACTACAAAGTGAGGAGTCAAGTAGTGGGAGTGATGGAAAACCCAAGGTGTAGCAGCCATTGGAGGAAGTGGTTGAGGAGGAAGATCAAGAATTCCGTGAAGCAATCAATCACATGGAAGGAGGCAACATGCTGTATCTAGATTTGCTTGTGGTAGAAATGGAAGAGCAGAAACACAAAGAGGTAAGGTTGGCATTTCCTTGAGGGACCAAAACAAAGAAGAGTGAGAAATTGGCCTTAGCAAGACCAAGTAAAGTGCAAGATGAAGCCATCAGTGCGGAGGAGGTTACTTTAAAGGTACAAAGATCAAAACTTCAGAGTAAGGTGCTGATGGAAGGTGCACCAATGCAAGTCATGAGCAAAGGCAAAGACAATGCAAAAGAAGAATATTTTGGTGAAGTAGCATACTTAGCCAAGATTGTCTATCCCTTGCTGATGAGGTTGAAGAAGAAGAAGGAAGAGCTGAAGAGAGATCATCCGTAGGTAAAGGATGAGCTTCAGGTGGTGAAGTGTATGAGTAAAGAGATAGTACAATCAAAGGATAAGTTACTCAAAGGCAAGAAGCAAGCAAAAGAGCTTTGGGTTGATGAAGTCCTACGACAAAAGAGAGTTGTGGACTTGCATGAGGCTTTTGAGAAGCAAGGAGTTGAGCTTGAAATGCATGCTGAAGAATTGAGGAAGCAAAAGACAGCTTGGGAGAAGTTGAAGGGATTGTATGATGAAGCACACATCAAGGCTATACATTTGAAGGAAATCACTACTATGATGGAATAGGAGTTGGAGAGTTTGAAGATGATGGCAGCGTAGAAGGATGAAGCTTGGCAGTGAGAGTTAGCAAGAAGAAATAGAGAAGAAGAGCATTTGCAAGGACTTGTCATTAATGTGGAAGCCCAACTTGCCCAATACAGGGAGGAGAAGAAAGCATTGAAAGTTGAGTTCAAGGATGCATTGAAGATGTATTGTAAAGAGTTGCAGGTGGAGCGATTTTGAGATCATACATTGGAGCAAGTAGGAGGAGTAGTTGAGAAGCTTAGTATGGCGTTGAAAGTTGAAGCCAAAGTGAAGGTAGAAGAAGTGTGCTTGCACAAGTTAAAGTTGTTAGCGTAGGAGATGAGGAAGAGAAAGGCAAAGGATATGGATCTGATCAATCTTTTGATTTGCTTGAGAGATCAAGTAGATACAAAGATGGTAGAAGTAGGAGATAATGTTTGTCTCAAATAAGATTTAGTGAAATCCAAGTGAGAGCAGATTTGAAGTAGTGTGAAGTTAGGAATCCAAGGCAAAGTATTAGAAGTAGGAGTGAAAGTTTTCGTGCGTATATACATCGCTACACAACATACATCGCTGTCAACATCATACACTATAGAAGCACAACTCACACATAAGTCATACATAGACTCTAAAGTGCCACAATAATCAGATTGCTTAACACTTTCAACTCGACTCAACTCAACTCAGATCAGTACTTGATCTGTCACTCTATAAACTGCCAACAACCGGGCACTGATTACAGTCAAGCCACACCCACTCAAGCATAGAGAATCCAGGTGACGCTCGCCGGCCTCTGTCCACCATACCCAGGAACTCGAAGGCTCAACATCAGAGAAGTGAGCTCCAGAGAGCTCACTTCGAAACTATACCCCCTTGGACTTGAGCTAGCACTGGAACCCTAACGGTCCCGCTGACGGTGCGAACGGTGCAAAGTGACAGTGGGCCCCACCGTGAAGTCAGTACTCCGAACACCAAATCAGACTATTGGAAAGTAGTCCTTGAGAAACTACTAGAATAACTCTAACTACTATCATTGGAACTCCAGTGTTCGAGCAGCTAGATGCGGACCTACAAATGGTGTGATAGCTGTCGTGCGTATATACATCGCTACACAACATACATCGCTGTCAACATCATACACTATAGAAGCACAACTCACACATAAGTCATACATAGACTCTAAAGTGCCACAATCGCTCCCCTAGCTGGCGGTTAGGTCCATCTAACTCCAGATAGCCATCTACTCTAAGTATATGGTATACCCTCTAATGGGCAAAGATCAGGAGGCCGGGTGCTATGGAGCCCCATCGTTAGTTGCCTGTCTATAATCTACACCATATAAAGAATAAACTAGCTATAGGTCAAGTACATCTAGGACATAACCACTGTCCTTGAGGAACCACCGTGAGGGGAGGAGTCATACATGCCATATGCCATCCTCTCGAATAGCTATCACACACTAACATAGTCGCAGCTCCACCAGAAGAGCCACATAACATACACCTCAAGCCTGCACGTACAAGTGCCAAGCTTGGGTCCATAGTACCATCAATGTTTGGAAGGTGGCATGGCGCACAATTGCGCACATGATCCTTCCAAACAACACCATTACGTCCTTCTAACACAAGGACTCCAGATGGCAAAACCTCGCACACTCTCAAGATAGTGCAGCCTATAGAAACATAAAGTGTCGTCGGTGCTGTCTGCTGTAGATATACATAGTCGCCTGGATGAAATCGACGGATTGAGGGTCTATAACCTCCTCCTCAAATGGTAGCATAGCGTAAAGTATCTCTATGCTCAGCAATCGCCAAGTTCTCAAAGGCCATCGGCATCACTCTCCGAAAGATCTCTGCCCGTTGAGAACATGCGCTCATCCATACATTGGGGTCATCCAAGTCCAAAACTACAGTAGCATCTCGACGAATGGCTGCAGGTAAATCTGGATCTTGTCCATAGAGTAGAAAGTATGGAGAGAAGGATGCTAAGGAGGCTTGCCGGCTGAACCAATAGCCCATGGCCAACCAAGGTAATTGGAGATCCCAATCTCCCAAGTGGCCTCTCTGCAAACCATACTTTCGCAATCCTCTCTTCACCGTCTGAACCACTCTCTCTGCTAAGCCATCTGCCTTAGGGTGATCTCGGGATGTAGTATGATGATCAATCAAAGCCTTGTCACACAAGACCTGAAACTCTCCCAAGAACTTTGTACCCTGATCAGTCAAAACCTCAGCTGGTGCACCATAATGACTAAGAACTCGATCCAGGAACGAGTAAGCTGTCCCTTCACTAGACTTGTCAGGAAGTGCCACCAACTCAATCCACCTGGAGAAGTGCTTCACCATCACCAAAACATACTGATGATGTCTCATAGTCAGCGGTAAAGGTCCGGCAAAGTCCAAACTCCAATGGTAACCCAATCCCATGATAGGTAATGGGTGTAACTGTGGCGTAGGAGCATTGAATGATGCTCTAACTTGGTCACAAACCACACATCTAGCAACAAACTGCTGCACCTTGGTCTGCATACCGCGCCACCAATAATGACTCTGAAGTAAGCTATATGTACACTTTACTCCAAAATGTCCTAGCTCCTCATGAGCATGACGGACCAACTGTGGTCTCTATGATGGAAGTGGTACTACTCGCACTCTACCATCCTCCCATACACGCAAAAGGTGTCTACCCTCCAATCTGAACCGTCTGGCTCGCTGAAGAACACGGTCTCTCTCCTTAGCCCCAACTGTGCCACCCACAACACCAGTGCGAAGATAGTCCATCACTAAGACATCATCATGAATGTCTCGCTGAACTGTACCAATATCTTCACTCTTTGGATCTGTGACCTCAATAACTCCTCCTGTATGCGCTGAGAGAGATACCACCAAAGCCTCTACAAATATACACAGAAAGACCAATGCATGCCAACCTGGCACCATCTCCTCATCTGTCTCACCATGCCAACGTGCTCCGGTCTGATCTTGCTGGCTGGGACATGGGTTTCTACTCAACCCATCTGCATCACGGTTCACCACTCCTGGTCTGTGAACAACCGTGAAATCATACTCCTGTAAAATGAGAGCCCATCGTGCAAGCTTCCCTAAAAGCTTGTTGGACTCCATCAACCACTTCAGCGGCTGATGATCAGTGATGAGAGTGAAGGGGTTATTAAATAGGTAACATCGGAAATGTGCTACTGCCCAAACTGCTGCCAAGCACTCTCCTTCATATGAACTATACTTCACCTCCGCTGAATTGTTGGAACGACTAGCATAGGCCACCACAAACTCCTTCTCCTCATCATCATGTTGGGTGAGCACCGCTCCAAGCCCCAACATACTCCAATCAGTGTGAACCTAAAATGGTCGTCCCCTAATCGGTCTCCTCAAAATAGGAGCAGATGTCAACCTCTCCTTGAGCTCTACAAAAGCTCTCTCCTGCTCATCTCCCCAACACCACTCTTGTGTAAGCTTGGTCAGCTTTGTCAAGGCCTTGGCAATGGCACTAAATTCTCTAACATAGCGGCGATAGAAGTTCGCCAACCCAAGGAATGCTCGCACTCTGCTCACATCTGTAGGCCAAGGAATACGTGCAATAGCCTCCACCTTGGTCTGCTGAACACCAAGTCCTCCGGGGTAGATAGTGTGACCCAAATACTCAACCTGCTCATGGAAGAACCTACACTTCCCAGGATGTAGTTTGAGTCCATGAGATCTCAACCTCTCAAACACCTCCAACAACTGTCTCTCATGCTCCTCCACAATAGTGCTATAAACCAAAATGTCATCAATATAGCACCGAGCAAAATCCAATCCAGCTAGGATCCTATCCATGACCCTCTAGAACTCAGCAGGAGTGTTCTTTAACCCAAATGGTAAGAACCTCCACTGATATAACACATCCTTGCCGTGAGGATCAATAGCCCAAAATGTTGTCTTGGACTTATCCTCCTCCCTGATCGGCAACTGATGATATTCCGCTCAAAGATCCAAAGTACTGAAGACCTTTGCATGCCCAATCGCATCAAAAATCTCCTTCGATGTAGGCATGGCATACCGATCAGCCTTGGTCTGTTGGTTGATAGGAAGGTAATCTCCACACATCCGCCTATCTGTATAGTTGCCATGCATATCCTTCTTGGCTGGCATCACTGTCGCTGATGCATACTCTCCATGTGAAATCTCCACCAAACCAACCTCAAAAAGGTCACTACTCCGGCTATGAAATCAATGTCCTCTCCATATCACTATATCGATAAGGACGTCGGAAAACTGGTGTGTCGCTAGTCAGCTCAATCCATATACCAGGTCCCTTCAGAGCACCCAAATCCTTCATATTGAAGGCAAAACAACTCGTGTGACTCCTCAAGAACCTCCAAACCCTCAGTCTTTCCTCTCCAGTAGCTTGGGTCCAAGATCTGGCTCCCAAGTATCCTCTGTAACTGTAGTAGGAGTGGAAGACGTACTGATTGGCTGCTACACTAGGCCCTTGGGAGCAATAGTGTCATGCTCCCGACCACTAGAGGTTCCAACCTCTATGCAAAAAACTCCCTCCACTTTGGCTGCAAGCTCCACACGTCCTCTAGCTGCATCCCATGTGGACCAAGGGTGTAATCCAAGTAGCCCACGGTCACCTGGATGGACTCCCAATAGACCACTCTCCCTAGTAGCTACTGGATGTGTCCCAAGAATACCTTGTCCACTCGGTCCATCGCCCCCAACATGTGCTTGAATCGTCTCAATAGGCATAGGGCTCACAAGTGTCCAAGTGGTGATGCCTATCAAGCGCATCCTACGCTGCTCTGCCAAGCCAAGGCTCACAATCCAAGTCAAACAGTTCAGGTCCATAGCCTGACCTAACACCTGACACCTAGATGCCTCTGACACTGCTGGAACAATAGTAATACCGGTGCGAAAATCCATCGCCCGCTCTCTCTCATCAGCATTGGGCTCCACCAACTGCTATAACTATGAGTCCCAAACAAGTCCAGGTCCTCCCTCTTGAAAAGCATGAGAGCCTGGGAAACTCATGAGTGTGAGAAATCTAGCTCTAGGCTGTCCAACTATGTTCACCACTGCCATAGGTGACCTATCAGCCACTACCACTATCTAAGACTGACGTCTAGCATCCAAGATATCATCAACAAGAATATGGTCTAGTCACTGAATCCCATCATAACTACGCTGTAGAACCTCTCTGGGTAAGAGGTTTGTCCACCAAAGACAAAGACGATGAGCCCGTGATCCCACTCTGGCTGCATCTAACAATACAGCAGGTCCCATCCAAGAATGGACTTGATGTGTACTCGCCACCACTCTAGTGCAAGAATCACCCATCAAAGGAATGTTCTCCGAAAGGTAAGCTGGAGAAACAGACTGATGAACCTGGAGATGTCATAGTATCCGTAACATCTCCCAAAACACACCAGAACGAGGATCCTGAAGACCCAAACCGCGGCCTGCACGTGTATGTCCCTAACATGGCCATCCAAAAATCACCAAGTGAATAGGCCCATGTCTCTCTAGGTCATGCGCTCCCAGTAAGGAAATGTCTCCCGGTAAGGCCTTTTGGTAACCTTTGACTGCTGACATCGGTAATAACTCTGGATACCAATAAGCCAAGTGTGCCACATGATGTAGAGAGACTCGCCTAGCAGTCTCATCCCTCTCTACATACAAGTACCTATATACTTTGATACTCGCCTGTAACACCGCAGCTAGTCCGGTGCTGATCCCACCAAACAACTCCAATAGGCATATCCCCTCTACTGGATACTGCCAAGCAATGAGTGTGGTATCTAGAGGTGTCAAAGCAATCACCTCTAGAGGCTCATCCTCACACTCATCCCCTGATGGTACGAAGGCTCCACTCCAAGCCTGCTGCACCAACTGATCTGCATGCTGCTGCAATGCCTTCTTTGAACTCCACAATGGAACATCCAAGGTGGATGGAACAATCCCACTCGTACTCCAAAGCCGAGTGATCTCCTCTAGTACTAGAGTATCCTCTGCATGGGCGTTCTCCTCCAACAAGTCACCAGGCCAAGTAATTGCACCGTTGAAAGCTAAAACTGATGCTGCCATGGTCCCGGACTGTAGTGAGCCAAGACTGCCACTAATGAAGTGTACTGCTAGGTGACATACCCGTCCCTCACCAGACTACCAACCAGGTCTATAGGATGTTGTCTCCTCCCAATAGTCAATGCTGAAACCCATGGGGTATAACACTGCTCCCCCAACTAGCACATCATATGACTTAGCTATCGTCGCAATAGCCTAAGCTCTCACCACCAAGCTATCAGTCGGATGACCAGGCTGAACCTGGACAACAAGCTCTCCACGTGTGATGTACTATGTCGAACCACCACCAAGAGATGTCTGGATCTGAAATGGACACCTCTCCACATCGGTCTTCCGTAACTCCAGACCAATAACTGCAGCCTTCCCCAACATAAAGGGCTGCACACCAGAGTCTAACAAGACTCTCTGTGGTGTATAGAACTTCCTTGAAGGTCCCACCAAATGAAAGATCCCCCTCTGGTTATCCAATAGGACAACACCAAGTGTAAACCGCGCTCTCTCAAAGGCCGGTCTAGCTGGCAACTCCTCCAGTCTAGCCGCTACTGCTTGCCATAAACCACTGGTCGCTGAACGGATCCCATGCTCCTCAACCAAGTCAGCTCCACTACCAACCACCTCTGCTCTAGTAGTAGGAACTACACCATCCCTACTCTCACACAACGTGGCAGCCAACCGGAATATTGGGGTTGGGTCAACTCCCAATGTAAACATGTCACTGGCTGAAAACAAAAGATGCCGCATAATCAGCTGAGCCGCCTCCAACATCATGCTAGACTCAGTCTGTGTAGTAGCAGGTGGCTGACTAGCAGGTACTCCATCAAGTACTCCATCACCACCTACCACACTTGCATTGGGACGTCTAGGAACCATGGATGTCATCTGCAATGCCTCAAATAGCATGAAAGACTGGGGAAGTCTGACCTGTCTCCCAACCTCTCCTCTTTGTGGGTCCAACTCCGCTGATGCTTCTATAGGCTCTGGAGCACATACTGCACTCCTAGTCACTGTTGCAGATGCATCCACCTGTGCCGCTCCGCACATGAAGTCCAAAGCATCTCTATCACCAGTATATGAGGTGGAAGCCTCAGCACCCGAATCTGATCTCCTCTAAGCAATAGCCATACTAGCCAATCTCTGCTCCAACTGCTCAATCCGAGTAGCCAAAGCTGTGTCAGAAGTAAGGGCAGGTACTGCACCCCTACTAGGTGTAGATCCTCTACCACCACCTCTACCACCTCGTCCTCCATGAACTGGAGCTCCTCTACTACCTGCCATAGTAGCCCTACCACTCCGTAACTCCGGGTGTAGGTCAAAACACCGGTCACTAGTGTGACCAAATCTATGGCAGTGCTCACACTGCCTCTGTGCTGGCTGTGATGCACTAGAGGTATTAGGTCCGCTGCCCTGAGTACACTCTCTCCTATGGTGAGGTCCACCACAAGTCCAACAAGCAACACCACCACTCATTGGCTGCTGTTGACCCAAAAATGAGGGTAAGGGTCTAACTCCACTAGGCCCTCCACTCGCTCCATAGGATCTAGGCTGTCCACCCTATCCTCGAAAACCAACTGGGCGTGGTGTACTCTGCTGCACTCTAGAAGAAGTCACAGCCGTGGATGAGGTCTCCCTACCAAATCCAGATGTCACCACTCTCTCCTCCACCATGTTGAGCTCAATACGCTCAGCCAAACCAAAGACTACTGCCAAAGTGGGCGAAGTAGCTTGCAACAACGTAGCATCACGAACTCTACGTCGCAGCTCCCTATCCAGTATCCCATACCAAAACTGGACTGCCTGGGCCTCAGTAACTCCCTGAGTTAAACTGGTCAGCCGCCTCATGTGAGTATATGCCTCGCGTAGGCTCTCTCCAGCCTTCCGCTGGAACTCCTACAAGCTCCTCAGCTTGTCAGTCCGCACTCCCTGGTAGTTTTGCCTCAAACATAGGAAGAACTCAACCATGGGGTTAAACCCCGGTACCACACCACCTCCTGCAGCGGTACCTCCACTCGTAGTAGCACTATCTCCAGCCAGTGCACCTCCACTAGCTCCACCAACACTACTTGAGCTAGAACTCGTGGGTACAGCCAATCTACTCTTGGCCACCAAGCCTGAAGTGATGGAGACATAGTGTGGAGACTAATATTGTCTCCATAACTCAATCTCCTCCAAATGAGCCCTCCTGAACTCATGGTAGTCATCCATCGGCGGACCCTCCAAATGCTAGAACAACCCCTTCCATGCCATGAAGGGTGTGAACAAAGTCGGGTTCCGCATCTGCTGCAGATCACACCAACTATCAAACTCCTGGATGAAGTCATCCAACTCAATGGTACCCACTGTACCAGAGTAACGCCTAGGGCCTTTGGAGGCCCCATAAATCTTGTCCATGTCCCACAACAACGGTGCGGACACACCAAGTGCACTCTCAACTGAATCAGCTCCTGTGTCGAACTCCAACTCAGAGTCAATCTCCTCCCTCACTGGGACTTGAGATACAGGCTAATACCGAGCACCACTCCGAGTAAACCTACTGTGTACTGCAGAGCTAACTCCTCTAGAATCTCCAAAGAACTCCGTATTGACCACGTAACTACAACAGCAAACCCAAACCACCAACTGCAACCGCAAGTCGCAACCGCAAGTGCCCCACCAAGTGCCAACACCACCACGTGCCAACACCAACTAGACACCACCCACTAATGTAACTCTAACCGAGATAACTACACTAGGGGAAGGGCAACCTGTAACTTGCCATCATAACACGCACTCTCATGGTCTGTAGGTCATCACTTCCTGCCTCACCGGAGAGAAACAAAGGTAGTTTGACTGGTCATCACTCCAGCCTCACCACCGAGAGCACACCAGAGCACCAATGCTCAAAAGTCAGGGCACCTCACACAAACGTGGTGCACAAACAAGAAGCAGAGAATGGAGGGGATCCAATCACAAGAAATCTAAATGAAAACCCTCCATCTCATAACACAACACCGGACTGACTCTGCCACCATTTGGCATTTGACATAAGAGAGTGTTCGTATCTAAGTCCTAAGCTACCAGGATCACCAAGAATGGGATCAAACTACCTCTCCTAGCCAAAGCTACATGTGTATAGATAACAGTGGTGCAATCACTAGGACAACAAGTGAGGGTGGACTAGTTGGCTAGGGCACCAGTCTAAGAACAAGAGATCTAGGAGTCAAACCCTGTTGCGCACAATCTAGCAAGAAAGGCAGATTTTGCCAACCAATGACCAAGATCTACTCTAAACTAGCTAGCCTCACGCCAGCAAGCTGGCTTGCTGGCCCTTCTTGCCCTTCTAGGCCTTCGTAGCCTCTCATAGCCCACAGCCCTATGCCTTGAAGTCTCGAAGCCTCTAAATGCCCAAATGAGGCCTTTCTTGTTGTCACTTCGAACCTCCTCCAAAATTGGCAAAACTTCTCCAAATTTGCGAAACTCCTCCAAACTAGCAAAACTTCTCCAAATCTGGCCAAACAGCAAAACTCCTCCAATTCTGGCCCAAAATCTGACATAAAATCTGACATAAACCCTAAAGATGGATGTCCGCCTAATCCCTCGCTAACTTTCCACTCGAGCCAAATTGACAAAACGGGTTTTTCCAAATCACAATTTCATGAGAAGAGCTTCCCAACTCCACCTTCAATTTCACTTTCTGAGCCCAACTCGCAGCAAATTGGTCCTGCCTTCACCTCCTGAGCTCAAAATCACAACACTGCTCAAAAATTGCTCCTTCTTTGCTCAAAATTTGGCCAGCACTTCCGCACACCGTCCGCCTAACTGCCAAATCTGAATCACTTGAACGAGCTTCTGCACACTAGGGAAACATTGAACTTGAATCGAGCTACCACGATCGAGCGAGCTTGGAGATACCACCAACACTCAACGTTCCTGCACCCGATTTCCCCCTGACTTCACTTCTCTGATGTAATCAAATTGCTTAACACTTTCAACTCAACTCAACTCAGATCAGTACTTGATCTGTCACTCTATAAACTGCCAACAACCGGGCACTGATTACAGTCAAGCCACACCCACTCAAGCATAGAGAATCCAAGTGATGCTCACCGGCCTCTGTCCACCATAGCCAGGAACTCGAAGGCTCAACATCAGAGAAGTGAGCTCTCTGGAGCTCACTTCAAAACTATACTCCCTGGACTCGAGCTAGCACTGGAACCCTAACGGTCCCGTTGATGGCACACTTGACGGTGCAAACGGTGCAAAGTGACGGTGGGCCCCACCGTGAAGTCAATACCCCAAACACCAAATCAGACTGTCGGAAAGTAGTCCCTGAGAAACTACAAGAATAACTCTAACTACTATCACTGGAACTCTAGTGTCCGAGCAGCTAGATGCGGAACTACAAATGGCGCGACAAAGTGTCTTTGGGTGAGTTGTCTGAGATGTCAGAGATGAGTGGGTTGGAAGATAAGAAGATAAATAGAATGTCCATGAGTTCAATTGCAATTCAAACAAAAGAGATAAGAGAAATAGAAGAAGCTATAGAAGTTGATAGAGCCAAAGTTCAAGAACCAAGGGACGTTACATTGGGTTCAGTAGAAGAAGAAGAGGTAGACATTGGATCAGATTCATAACCAATTTGAGATTTGAATTGACAAATATGAAGAGTTGGTTGTCATTTCCAATTTGGAGCTTGTTAGAAAATGGTATTTTTGTTAGGTAATTGTCAAAGTGCTTTGCCTATTTGAAGGAGGAATTTGTAGTGTGTTGTTGTTCAATATTTTTATCTTCAAATTTGAGTAAAGCAAAGTGTTGTAACTCAGTGCTTGTCATTTCAGCTTAATTTTGAGTATCAATCCTGGCTATTTGTGTTTGTGAGTGTTTGGAGAATTTTGAAGTGCAAGTTAGAGTATTAGATGTTGGATTCCATAGTTTTGATGTCATTTAGTTTGATTGATCTTGAGTAAATAACAATCAAAGTAATGCCTTGATAGATTTAAGAGGAATTGTAATGTTGGTAGTATTCTACATTGGTGAGAGCAATATGGGATTGATGCAAAGTAATTTTGATTGAGGAAGTTGTGCCTTCAATGGAGGAGTGGAAAACAATTCTGAGGCAAGATTGTTTTGTAGTGAAGTAGCCTTCTTCAGAAGAATTTGAATCATCACAATCAAAGTTGGTTTGGAAAGATTTGATGGTATTGTGATAATGGAGTGTGTAATTTATGACAAGACTATGAGTCAATGCGTGTTGCTCTCTTTTAGGTGTGGTTTCTACCTGAGAGATTAAAAAAGGACTCATGAAGAACTATATTGTGACTATTTTACTTGGTATTTGCCCATTTCTAACTTGTAACTCTATGTGAACAAACTTTACTTATTGATTATCACAAAAGTAATACTTGCCGAGGTTGTCACAATTTGTATTTGACAATTCTTGACCAATATCTCTAGAGGAACAAATGATTATTTACCAATTGTTGCAAAAGTGATACTTGTTGGGTTGTCACACTTGGCTTGAGTGGTGTATTGCATCTAAAGCGCACATAACCATTTTTCTATTAGATCATGAAGTGCAAAGACTTTTTCTTCCATGGTTTCTCCTTCCTCAAACCAAGACATCCTAGTTGAGTTACAAGTAGGGATTCTAAAGGGACAGGACTAAGAATTCAATCGGCAAAATAACCTCTTGCCGCCCATAGACAAGTTGAAATGAGATGAATCACATAATGAGCTTTATTGTGGTATGGTATGCCTATAGTGCACCTAGTAAATTTTGATCCCAGTTGCTAGTATTTATACTGACCATTCATAATAGAATGCTATTAATGTGTTCAACTTGACTATTTTCTTGGGGTGGGTATGAGGTAGACCTTTTATGTTAGATCTTGTACAATTTTGTTAAATCTTGTTCTCCTTTGTTGATGAAATATGATGCATTGTCTATGACAATGAATAAGGGGACACCAAATCAAGTTATAATATTTTTGTGCAGAACTAAATGGTGACTATGGCTGAGTTGTTGACAAAAGAGTTTTCTTTTGTTGACTTTGTGATGCAGTTAATTGCAACTATCATGTAACAATGTTGAGTTTATTGTGCTATAGGATTCATATGCTCCATGAAATTGATTCCACATTGTTGGAATGGTTGTGCTACCAATACTAGATGGAGGTAGATGTGGTATTGAGAAGTAGGTTTACCAATCCATTGGCATGTGTCACACATACAACCATATTGGTTGGCATCATGGAAGATAGATGACCACCAATATCTTGCCAAATAGATTTTATGGGAAGTAAGCTTCCTTGAAAGGTGCCACTCAACTCATTAGAATTGCATGCCTTCAAAACTATAGACATTTCTTTAAGGCTGATGCAACACTTGAGGACTAGGTCTACTCTTGTCTGCGATAGATCCCCCTATAGAATTGTGAAAGGAAGAGCTGACATATGAAAACTCCTATTTTTTGCTTGTGGTAAACTGGAGTGCACTTTTCTTGTAGAGAACTAATGTTTGATTTTATGCATCTAGGTTGAGGAAATTTTCAAGAAGATCTCTGAGAATGAAGGATAGGAAATCCGCATTATCCATGACACTTGATGGGACGTTATTCTATTGTAAAGGAAAATTCTTGGAAAATTCTTGGTTGTTAGGGTGAGTCAGATGAGTTGTCTTGCATGACATGGTTTGTTTATTAGTCACTTGAGAGCTTTGAGGTCCTTATAGAACAAAAAAATTTGTTGCCCATAAGGTAGTGTTGAAACTTTTGAAGAGCAAAAATCATTCTAAGGCACTCTCACTTGGTTGTGAAGTAATTTCATTCTCTTGAGCTAAATTTTCTAGTAGAATAATAGATGGGTTTTTATCTCTATTGCTCATTGTATCATGCTAGGACAGCACCCATTGCCATGTTAGAGGTGTCCTCAAAGATATGAAAAGTGACTTCTCAATTTGGTGCTACAAGAATTTGGAGTAGTGGCCAATTTTACTTTCAAGGTTTTGAAAGCTTCAATGCAGTGTTTGGTCCACAAAAATTCCAATTTGGAAGGTTATAAGCTACTTAGCTTATCAATCATCTTGCATACATATGGACATACAAGTAGTAATATCATATACAACCTAAGAAGCATATGAGGTAGCGTATTGCCTCAAGTATGGTTAGTTGCAAAATTTTGGGTCTACCATGATGTCATTTTCACATACCAATGGCCCAAGAGGAGTCCAAGTAAGACAATGAATAAAATTTTTTGAGGATTTAGGGAAATCTTGACATGCCGGCAAATGTACAAAATGGCCTATAGAGCTTGAACAAGATTGGTGTGGGAACTATGTGTAATACCATTAGCTAGACAAATTATCTAAAGGTGAAAATTGGCTTGGTAATATCTTTAGAGATGTTATACATGATGGTCTTAGTAGATCAAGTAGAGGAGTCACCAAAAGAAGGCTTCATCTAATAGGGTAGAGGTAAAAAACATACCAAAAACTACAAAGCTAATTTTAGAGGCCTAAACAAAAGAATTAGGCCTAAAAACATAAAATTTTATCCCTCTTGGATAAAGGTCATCAAGATCTCTTGTTTCATCAAGATCTTTCTAACAATACCTCTTCCATGCTATTTTAAAGTTTTTACAAAAAGATATCCAAAAGATTCCTTTTGGTCAAACTTGTTTGACCAACCAAATAGAACAAGGGCTGACATCTCACCAATCTACATATCTAATCTCAGGGTGTAGCTCCCTTGGAGAGATAATTATACTATATAATAAAGATAGAATGCTCATTTGGGACATTGGACTTGTTGGGACTTCCAATCTTGTGTGCTTCTATCTTTGCATTGTTACATTATGTACTATTTGTCATCAAGGTAGAGTTCCATTTCATTTTTACTTCCTCAAAGGAGTTCATCATGTATTCTTGAAAGGTTAGGGGAGTGTTTTGTAGTCTGAACGATATCACTTTGTAGGCATAAGTGCCCCACTTGGTGACAAAGTAGTCTTGTATTGATCCATAGTAGCAATGGTGATTTGAGTTGGAGTAGAATAGCCATCCATAAAGGAAAAATATTATTTGTGGGCTAATTTGTCCAATAAGGTGTTTGTAAATGGGATTGGAATAGTTGGGATAGTTTGGGAATTTAGTTTACAAAAATTCACACATATTTGGCCTTTTCTTGTATCCTTTTTGGGGACCACTAAGATGGAGGATGCCCACTCTATTTCTTCTACATGTTAGATGAACCATAATTGAGTAGTTTATCTAACTCTTTTGGCACCTTTTGGGAGTATGTGGGATTCAAGTTGTGTAGTTTGGATTAGATTGGAACAGCATGTGCATGTTGCAATATCTAGTGCTAATGCATCTTTGGGTTAACACCCATGAGTTCCATGTAGTCATAGGCAAAAACATCTTAGAATTATTGATACAAGTTTTGGTAGGCTTCCTATTCCTTTGTGATTACATTGGTGCTAATTTTTATATATTTTGGTGCCTCCTTTGCCTTTGAGATATCTATTTTGTGGAACTCATTCATCATCTATAAGTGAATCAAGATGGCCTTTGATGATTGTTCAAGAGGTTTGTTCAAAAATTATTGTTGCGAATTTTTAGGGTATTATTTGATGGACTTCATGTTCTTTGCAATCCTCTTTGTAGGTTTTTCCATAAGATTAGTAATGATGTTTTGGAATGGAGAGCTCGTGGTCTTGATAGTAAAGAAATAGAATGTGTTGCATGCTACAAGCTCCCTTTTACTTGCTTGAGGAATAATGGTGTTTTTATGCAAGGTCCTATTGAGATGGAGACATTCCTTATCTAATTCCTTATCTTGACAATGAATATCATCCTCAATATAGAAACAAGAGGTAGTTGAGGCTACACATGTATGCTTTGGTGTACAATAGTGGGAAAATTGTGG
This sequence comes from Lunularia cruciata, assembly GCA_948567375.1. Classification (NCBI taxonomy): domain Eukaryota; kingdom Viridiplantae; phylum Streptophyta; class Marchantiopsida; order Lunulariales; family Lunulariaceae; genus Lunularia; species Lunularia cruciata. The sequence goes on from OX419756.1 coordinate 13,036,422, forward strand.
CAAAAGGCTCTAGTGCTAGAGCTAAGGGTGTTGTCCATTACTTGTAGGGGACAACTTCCCATTTCTTCCTTCATTATCAAAAGACAATGGTGTCCACATGTTCTTTGTCGGTGTTAATATGTGTAGGGCTCCATATATCAATGTTGAAAATGAGTTTTCTTTCTTAATATGAGCTGGGTAAATGTTCAATTGGATACATAGGGAGTACAACAAGTTTTTAATTTTTCCCAAAGGCTAACTTGCCAGATGGCAATGGTGTCCATAGGTTCTTTGTTGGTGTCAATATGTGTAGGGCTCCATGTATTAAGGTTGAAAATGGGTTTTCCTTCTTGATATGAGGTGGATGAATGTTCAGTTGGATACATAGGGAGTATAAAAAATTTTGAATTTTTCCCAAAGGCTAACTTGCTTGTTTTCCAAGAAGTGACAACATTTGCATCTACCAACCAATGGACTTTTAGTAAGAATGGAAATTGTGCAAAGCAAGCATATCCATGATTAAGTAATCAATCAAGAAGCTTTGTTCTCCAACTAGGGTGGGCACCTTTGACAAAAAGCCTAAAAGGCTATGTCATCTTCCATCAGCCATGCAAAGGAGGGTACAAGTTTTGATAATCCCTTTTAGACCAAGGGTTTCTATTACACTATTGTCATAATGTTTACAAAAGACCTTGAGTCAATGTGGCAATTTCAAATAATGCTCTATTAGATGGTTATAAGGATATTCAGATCATGGAACTTTGTGTATAACATGAGGTGGTCCATTGGAATTTCCTCAACCACTATGGAGTGCAATATGCTCATATGTGGAGTAGGTTGACTCTTTATGGAACAATGTGTTGTAAGATAGAGTCTCTTGTAAGAGGATCCTTGAAGAAAATTGTAGGTTGCAGCTTTGTGAGGAAATTTTATTGTTTCTTTTGCTCCATAGGTACTACTTTACATAACTACTTCATATTGATATTGGCCAGATTGCCATTGATGTCATAATTGTGTATGACAAAAGTTTTTGGTTTTATTGCCAATGCATCAAACATAAGAACTACAGTCTTGTATATTTCTAGATTGGGCTATGAGACATCATTGCATACAACATCTTCATATGAGCTCCTAGAGGAATAGCTTTCAGAATTAGAATTGCAGCCCAGGGTAGGTGCTTCATATTTGTGGGATCTTGTTGTGAGGAACACTTACACCTCTATTATAGCACTGTTGTTAGTCAGAACTACCTCCTCCCTAATAAAAGTTTCTTGATGGTAATAAAGTGGATGTTCCTTAGGACCAATGTGATTTGATGGTTCATTTTCCATGGGTGCTGCTTGTGCTTGACTGATGAAGGTCCTGAAATCTGCATATTGTGCCATAGTATGTGCTATGGAACAGAATGTGCAATAAACATGCTTATTGGGGCACTTGTTGGTGTAGTGATTCTTGCTACAAATATAACAACATATATCAGGTCCAAAGAAGGCCTCTACCTTGTCCATTACATTGCCCTCCATAGATGGGTGGATCCTATAGATGCTAGTTGAAATTATTATTCTCCATGATAATAGCAACAACATGTGCTCTTTCTTCTCTAGGCTTGTTGTGTCTTTGTGGCATTTCTACAGCTTTCCATGACATGTCCATACCTTCTACAATGGAAAAAAAAGTCAAAATATCAAGGATGGCACACTAAGTATTGGTGTGCCCTTGCTTCATGCAATGTGTACAAGATATTTGTCCTCTTGCAATAATTTTTATTGGATTTCTCTCTTGAGGTTTTTGTGCTAGGTGAAGGTTCTCTAGTTGTTCCTACTTTACTAGAATATCTTCCATCTTGGTGTTAGGAGCATGAATATTGGTTAATTCAAGAATGGCCACTTCTAATGGAGCTATGGGATGAACTACAAGAGTTATTGTGGGCATATGATCATATACAAGGACCAATTGCAATACCATATACATGGCCGGTGAAATTGTGAGAGCTCCTTTGTAAAAGACTGAGGAGAGAAATAAGGGAATGGAAGATCACATTAGGACTTTTGAATGAGGGAAACTCCAAATGCTAGGATGAGCTTGGACTTTGATATTTGTAGGGAACATTCAAGCCATTGAGAAGCTTCTCAAGAGGCTTCCTAAGAGCTGCCTTCTTAGAGTGCAAGCTAAACTAACCAAAAGGCTTCTTGAAGCTGCCTACTTGACATACAAGCTAAGCTAGTTTGGAACCATCCCAAGAAGCTTCCTTCTAGAAGCCACTCACCTACTTAGCATGCAAGCTAAGCTAGCCGGAAAGCTTCCCAAAAATCTTCCTCTTGGAGGTCACCACTTACACATTACCCAATACTTGGAAGGTACTAAGTAGCTTTCTAGATGCTTCTAGAATATTCTATAATTCTTGACTATAATTTGGCCGATTTGCTTCTTCATTATTCTTGACTAGCTCATATATAATCTCCATATTGTTACATATTCCTCCACCGCTAGTTTGTAACATCCTTGTCACCATGGAAGATCAAACTCCTAGGTGCCATTTATGTATTGTGGTGATGAGAAAGAAGCTCTCAAGTGACATCATGAAGAAGATACACTTTCCAAAGGATTTTGTACTCAATATGTTATTGGTGGCCATGTTGAATGTAGCAACGTGCAAGGATACAATCAACTTCATACTTCTCATGATAATTGATAAGGACGGGACGAGGAGGGGGTTGACACAAGAGGAAAAGGAAGATAGACTAGAAACAAAGTGTTTTAATTTGGAAACATTAAATATAGGGTAGACTTGCATATGACAAGATAAGGTAGGCCAATAAGCAATGGGAGAAATAATTTGGGTGACATCAAATAGACCTATCAAATTAGGAGCAAGTTTATGAACATGAGTATCAAGTGGGAAGGGTAGGTTACTAGAATAAAGCATGACCTTATCACCTAGTTGAAAGGTGAGATCATGACAATGTTGGTCTGCATATTGTGTTTGACAATTTTGAGCAACAAGGAAATGAGATTTGACTTGTTGTAGGGATTGGATATTGTGATCAAGAGGTTGGAAGTATGAAGGACCTGCGATGGAGAAGGAGCAAGAAAGGAATCAAGAACAAGTAGATCTTGGCCAAAATTAAGGAAGAAGGGAGAGAATTGCTTGCTTGGAGTTATTGTAAGCAAACTCAACAACTGCAAGACATTCATCTAAGTTGGTATGGTGAATTTTGATAAAGGCATGAATCATATCCTCCAAGGTGCAATTTGGACGTTCAATTTATCTATCAATTTGAGGAGTATAAAGCAAGCTTAGTGTTGTACTTGAATTTGTCATTGGGTCCAATCAAATTGAATCTTATGATGTTCAAGCCAAGGCAATCCTAGAATGAAATCATATTGTAGAGGTTCCACTAAAAATTTCACACATTCCAAATATTCCCTCTTAATCTTGAATGTGACAAGATGTGAGATATAGAATGCAAAACCCTTTCTACCATCTGCCATCATCAGTCTACTTTCAATTATTGGCTTGAGAAGAATTCCTAATTCCTTTGTTAATTGCATAAATATACAATTCTCTAAACTTTCAAAATCAACTAAAATCCTACAATTATGATCAGATATCATACCTTGCAAGTGAAGCAAACTTACATAGGTTGAGCCTTCAATCTTGTTGGAACTAATCAAGTTCCTAATAGGTGACTTGAATGCTCCTATTGGGATTCTTTTTTTCCTTGATCATCACACTCCAAAAACTCCATTTGGATGATTCATTGGGTAGTCTATTCTTGAATGGACATTCAACAATGCATTGTCCAATTTGGTGACAATAAAAGCAACCACCATTTGTCACAATCTTTCTCTATCTACAATGCCAAGTGGTCTTTATTAGATGGAATCTATCTCCATTAGTGCCGGCTCCTCCATCCATGTGTAGTGTGTTGGCACGTTCTATGAAGGTCAAGGCCAAGGCTAAGTTGTCATAACCAAGGACTCAAAGTGCTCAACCAACTGCATGGCTTCCTCGAAGTGTTTAGGTTCCTACATGGTCACTTCCAATTTGGTGCATGACTTCAAGCCCCTCACAAATTGATCCAAATCTTCACCTTTTAGTTTATTTATGATTTTCATTATGGTGTTTTGGAATTGAGTGATGTAGCTTCTCATAAAACCAATCTGCTTCAATTTTGCCAATCTATCTTGTGTGGCTTGCGCAACATTTATAGCTTGGAAACTCTCAATTATTATGCTCTTGAATTCTTCCTATATCAAGATTAGCACAACAAACTACTATTCAGCTTGCTCCACTTGGAATCACCATCATATTTTTGCCACTCCATCCTCTTGGCTTGAAGCCAAGAGAATCTATCTTCATTCATCTTGAAGATTTGTAGCTTCAAAATAACTTTCACAATCAAACATGAAATTCTTCACTTTGTCCAAGATATTCTTGCTTCAAAGACCTTGGGCTTTGAAAATCAGATTCACTCTTCTCCTTCTTGAAATGATGCTCTCTCTTCATGCTCGTGTTGTTGATGGTCTCTTCTGCCAACAATTGAGTAAGGTGCTTAATTTGTTATTGCATAGCAAAATGATAACTTCAAGTATTGTTACCATGGCTACTACTCTATCAAACTATCTACACTTATCTAAGTTAACATGTAGATGAAACACGTCTACCATTCTCCCTAAGTTACAATTAGAAATATCAAGGGTTCATTGGACAAGGTAATCAAATTTAGAAAATTTTGCCCATAGCGTGCAATGATGAATTGCATGACATGATGCTTGCAAAGTACATGGACATGAATATCCTAATGTTTTGGAGCACGTGGATTTGGTGGTCTACAAATTCCATTCATCCCATTCTTACTTTGGTACCAGTGTAGAAGATTGAGGAGAAAAATAAGAGTATGGAGATCATATTGGGACTCATGAATGAGAGAAACACCAAATACCTAGCATGAGCTTGGGCTTTGGTATTTATAGAGAATATACAAGGCTCTTAAGAAGCATCCTAAGAGCCACCTTCTTAAAGTGCAAGCTAAGCCCACAAAAAAACTTCTAAAGAAGCTTCCGTGTAGAAGCTACCTACTTGGCATGCAAGCTAAGCTAGTTGGGAAGCTTTGTTCTAGAAACCATTTAATTGGCATGCAATCTAAGCTAGCTTGGAAGCTTCCCAAGAAGCTTCCTCCTAGAAATCATCACTTGGTATATATATTATGCAATAATTGGAGAGTACCAAGTAGCTTTCTAGATGCTTCTAGAATATTCTTATAATTCTTGGCTAATTTGGCCTATTTGCTACTTCATTAGTCTTGACTAGCTCATCTGTAAACTCTACATTGTTACATCCTCCATAATAGTAATTTGGCTACAAGAATTCTTGAGTGGCAATGTGACAACCCGGCAAATATCACTTTTGCGGTAATCAGGTAAGTAAAGTTAGTTCCCATAGAGATACAATTCAGAATTGGTCAAATACAAAGCAAAGTAACAATTGCAATTCTTCTTCATTGCATCTTTAATCTCTTAGGTAGAAACCACACCCAAAAAAGAGTAACAAGCAATGGTTTGTAGTCTTGTCATAAATTCACACTTCTTAATCACAATTCCATCAAATCTTTCCAACAAAAACAACAAACAAAATGACTTTGCCTTAGAATTGTGTTCCACCCCTCCACTGAAGGCACAACTTCCTTGATCAAAATCGCTTCATATCAACTTTGTGCTGCACTCACAAATGAAGAATACTACCAACACTACAATCCCTATCAGATCTATCAAGGCATTGCTTCAATTGCAATTCACTCAAGATCAAACACACAAAGTAAAGATCAAGGCTACGGAATCCAACATCCAACAAGCACATTGACTTGCTGTGACAACCCGGCAAATATCACTTTTGCGGTAATCGGGTAAGTAAAGTTTGTTCTCGCAGAGATACGAGTCAGAATTGGTCAATTACAAAGCAAAGTAACAATTTAGTTTTTCTTGGTTGCGTCTTTAATCTCTCAAGTAGAAACCACACCCAGAAGAGAGTAACAAGCACTGGTTTGCAGTCTTGTCACAAATTCACACTCCTTAATCACAATTCCTTCAATTCTTTCCAAACAATCTTGATTGTGATGATTCAGGCTCTCCCAAAAACGGCATTTCACTGCAAAACGACTTTGCCTCAAAATTGTGGTCCACCCCTCCATTGAAGGCACAACTTCCTCGATCAAAATTGCTTCACATCAACTTTGCACTGCACTCACAAATGCAGAATACTACCAACACTACAATTCCTCTTAGATCTGTCAAGGCATTGCTCCGATTGCACTTCACTTAGGATCAAACACACAAAATGAAGATCAAGGCTGTGGAATCCAACATCCAACAAACACACTGACTTGCACTTTGAATTTCTCCACACACTCACAAACACAATTGCAAAGTTGATACTCAGAACCAAGCTCAAGCGACGAGCACTGCTTCACAGCACTTTGCTCTATCTATTCTCAGAAATAATGAGCACTAAACAACATTTTCCTGCAAATGCCACTCTTAAATAGTGAATCAATCGACAGTTCTAACAACTATACCGTTCTACAACAACTCTTTTAACCTGCAGATCCGAAATGACAATGCACCTCTTCATATCTGCCTTTTCAAATCTCAAATCAGTTTCTACTCCGATCCGATGTCTACTTCGTCTTTGGCTTTCAAACCCGAACCCGAAGTAATCTTTCTTCCTATCACTTTTTCCTCGGGTTTCAAATCTCCTACTTCATCTACCAATTCCAGCAATTCTCTTTCCTAATCTAAAATTCCACTAGTGGGTAATCTATCTAACTCCTTATCTCCCAACCCACTATTCTCTAATGTCTCCATTGGTAACTCCGAAGACATTTGCACTCCTATGTTATCTACTTCAGGTTTTGCTTCAACATCTTTCCGAAGCTTTTCTATCTCTATTTTCACTAAGTCTAGTCTAATCGCAATATTATCTTCTACCTCTAATATCTTCCTATCTACACAAGTTCTTAATTTAATCAACAAGGCGTTCATCTCGGTGTCTTTTGCCTGTCTTTGCCTCGTCTCTTGCACCAACAATTTCAACTTGTGCAGTCTCGTCTCTTCAATTCAAACGTTGGCCTCTATACTCATTATTGCATTCATCTAGAGGACAATCTCCTTTATCGGCTTCAATCTTGTCTTCCTTTCTTGTTCTCGATCTGCAAGCCAGTCCTCTCTGTACATTGCCAACTCCTCCTCAAATTCAGCTTTCACCGTCTCCTTCTCCTTCTCCTTCTATACTACCTTCTCCTCCTAATTACAAAGTAATTCTTGTAATCGGTCTTCTTCTCTGTATTGCGCCACCAACTCTTGTTGCCAGAGTTGTTTCTTCTCTTCCATACTCTCCATCACTCTATTGAGCTCTTGATCCTTTGCTGCGACTCTCGCCATAGCATGGATAACTTCTACTCTTGAATCAACAAATTGCTGCTTCAAGATCTCGTATTCAGCTACTTGTCTCTCCCTTGGTATGTCACTCTTCTTCACAAGCTCCTCTTGATAGCTCACTTCTCTCTTCAGGTCTTCAATTACCTGAATTCTCTCTACTGCCTCCGCTCACAATACTTCCCTTTCCTCCTCACCTCGGGTTACACTCTTCTTCAACTCCGAGTTCTCTTCGTCTAGTTGCGTAGCACCTGCAACACAGTCTTCACCTTTGGACATGTCAATTGCATCTCCCTCTTCTTGTGCTCCAACTTCACCAACAATGGACACACAATTTCCTACAGGTACTCCACTCCAATTCTTGCAACTACTTCTTCCTGCATAGAAATCTCCTTCCTTACCTCTTCTTCACCCGATACTCGCCTTCTCCTTTGCAGTCCTCGTATCGGAATTGACGCCTCACTGCCCAAGCTTTCTACGACCTCTTCCTTCACTTTACTTGGCCTTGCTTCACACTTTGCCTTACGTCTTGAGCGAACTCTTTGCTGTACTGCAATCTTCCTTTCCTTAGGCACAATTACTTTGTCCTCCAATTGTGTGTTGTCTTTGGCCTCCATCTCAGCGTGCACTTCTTCTTCCTCGTATTCATCAACTGCTGGCGCCGATGTCATCTCTCCCACTTCATCACTATTGCTGCTCGTATTTCCACTCTGCAACGTTAGCTCAGGCTCCTCTTCATGTTCCGAGTCTTTCGTTTTGAGCTCGGCATCTCCTTTTGAGTCCTCATCCTCCGACTCAATCACCATCATACTTTGCCTCGGGTTACTTCTATGCATCTTCCAAGGTTTCTTGCTATCTTTGGCTTCTCCGTGCCAACTCCTCTTCTTTGTCGGGTACTCATTGCAACCTCCACGTTCTTCCCTATCTTTGCGTAGTAGTCATCGGTGCTCCTGATTTTCAAGATGTATTGCTGTTCCTTGATATTGACCTCCTTTTGCACATCTGGATGGAAGTGCGACACCATCCTAGTCCGCTCCGCCAAATTCAGCAAGTTGAGCCCGAGGTAGAAGTGTGCTGCAAACGGCATGATGTAGTGTGGAGGCGACTTATCCCACAAATTCCACACCATCTTCCTCGTTCTCCCGTGAAAACACCTTGCCCAATTGATTGGTTCTCCTGCAAACAACTTATGGAAGAACACTGCTTGGTGTTTCATCACATAAGTGGTTCTCTCTGGCTTCAGGATAGCCATTAGAGCACTCACAATCCCTCTCTTCACAGGGTCTTTGTAGCTCTCAACCTTGTACCCATTCTTCGTCCGTTTTGACGAGAAGGCATCTCTCACCTCCTGAGTTTTGTGGGCTATCTCTCCCTTCCCCAAGAACGTGGCTCCCTGCTCCAAGCTTGCTTCCTTCCCAAGTACAAGTCTCCAATCCGACTCTGTCCAACGAGCCGGATTTCTTCTCTTCCCCTCTTCCTCGGGTCCATCGAGACACTTACTCTCAATGATTTCTGTCATGAGTCGTAGAAAACTGATGTTCCAATTCCATGCCAGAAAGGTGATCCAAAGTCGGCTCAAGACTTCGATCCTCGCTATCACATCTAACCTCCGAATCGCATGATTTCTCACTGCAAATTCGGAGTTCTTCTTCCCTCCTCCCATCTCTTCTACTTTCTCACTTTCTCTTGATTTCACTCTCGCAACTTTGCCCTTGCGCACTAACACAATCCCAACTCTATTTCCCTTTCCCTGATCACCTACAAGATGACTTCTCAACGACAAAGGGAAAATTACTCAACATTTTGTCGTTATAGTTTTGATTTTTATAGAGTTGCGCTTCTTTGTCTTTTGTCACTTCGAGTTTCTACCGAGAAATCATACCTCCGGCATGCACCTGTCAATGTCAATAAACCTTCGCGCATATGGGCCGCCAGTTTTTAAACGGCTCCTTCTTGAATTTCTTGCCCCGACAAAAGGTTGTTAGACTATCTTCACCTCGGGTTGAGCTCCCCCCGATCCAAAGACAATTTACTTTGGGTTGTATGCTGACAGGGCATTTCTGAGTACTTTGCCTTATGACCCAAAGTCACTTTACTTTGGGTTTCATCCCGAAGACTCTTTCCTTCGCGTTCTTTGGCCATACATGCGCAATTCAACTTCTTTGTACACTTCTTCTCCTTTATTTTAAGAAAAATAAAAAATGTGGGCACCACATACCCCCTCCCTCAAATGTGAGTGTCCCTGCAAACATAGACCTCGGGTGTTTTAGAAACTTCCGAGTCTATGGTCCAATATCTATGAACTCTCCACCCGTTTACTTGAGTGGCAAAAGGATTACCTTCCAAGTCTACAAGCTGCATGGACCCATTTTCGTAAAGATGAAGAACTTGATAGGGACCCATCCATCTCAAATGCAACTTGCCTGGAAAAAATATTCAGCGATTGTCATATAACAAAACCAAATCCCCTTCTTGTATAGTCACAGGCTTGATTCTCTTATTGTGCATGACTTTCCTCTGTGCTTGTACTTCTTTTGTGGTTTGCATTGCATCGTCTCTTTTCTCTTCTAACCACATCAATTGATGAATCCGAAGATCCTGACTTTCTCCTTCTGACATTCATTCTTCGCAAAGAACCCGATATGTCGGAACTTCAAATTCAACTGGCAGTATGAGATGCAAGCCATATGTCAAGAAGTACGGATTTTATTTGGTTGTAATCTTTTCTGTCGTTTGATATGCCCACAACGTGGCTAATAATTTTGTATCCCAATCATAGGCATAACTGACAGTCACTTTATTCAAAATTTTACAAAGTAATCCATTTGCTTTTTCCGTTAAGCCATTTGCTTTTGGGTTGTAAGGAGTCGTCTTCCGATGTTTAATCTGAAAGTACTTGGTTAATGCCTCCATTACAGAGTTCAAAAAATGTGTTCCTTGGTCACTAACCAATTCCAAAGGACACCCATATTGGGAGATGATATTTCAAAAGAAAAATTCCGCCACAGTTTCAGCATCATCTCTGCAAGTTGCTTCAGCTTTGACCATCTTGGTAGCATAGTCAGTGCAAACCAAAATGTAGCGCTTTCTTGTGACTTGGGTCATTGGTTGAATGGGACCCACAAAATCAATTCCCCATTTTTTGAATGGGGCCAAAGGCAAAATTGGTCTCAAAGGCCATTGAGAAGTAGCCGTCGGCTTCCCCATTCTCTGACAAGCATCACAACTTCGGATATGAGCATGTACATCTTTGTACATTGTAGGCCACCAATACCCTGCCGAAAGAATTTTCTTTACAGTATTCTTCAGAGCATAATGTCCTCCCGATGCTTCGGAGTGTAAAGATTCAATCACTCCTCCTACTTCGTATGTCTCCAAGCTTCGCCGAAGTACTTCATCTTTGCCCATCTTAAATAAAATGTTGTGTTTAAGCTGGTACGGCCCCATTTTCCTGAGAAAGACTGCCCTCTGTTCTGGGTCCATCCCCTCAAGACAATGGAGAGTATTCAGATAATTATATTCAGCTGCATACCTTGTACTTTGCATTGCTGATAAGTGATCCAACTCTTCGTCAGGGAACTGATCGTCAATTTCCCACTCCTGGTCTTGAGTCTCTAACCTGGACAGGAAGTCCGCATTCGAATGCAAAGCTCCCTTCCTTACTTGTACAATATGCGTGAACTCTTGTAACAACAAGATCCATCTTGCAATTTGTCCCGATAAATTTGCCTTCTTGACTAAATGTTGCAATGCATAATGGTCAACATAGAAGACAAACTCATACCCCAACAAATAATGATGAAATTTCTTGCAGGCACACACCATTCCGAGTGCTTCTCTTTCAATCGTCAAATAATTCTTTTCAGAGACTGAAAGTTGTCGGCTGGCATAATACACCGGGTAGTCCTTCTTCTTCTCGTCCTTCTGACTTAAGACAACTCTGATGGCCATGGACAAAGTGTCCACATATACATGAAAAGGGATGTCCCAATTTGGGGCCCTCATAACTGGTGCTTCAACCAGCTTTTGCTTCAACACCTGGAAAGCTTCTTCTTGATTTGCTTCCCACAGATAGTCTTTGGATTTCTTCAGAAGCTTTGTAAGTAGCACAACAAGCACTGCATAGTTTGACACAAAGCGTCTGTAATATCCGACATGTCCCAAGAAGGCTCTCAGCTCCCGGATGTTCTTCGGGGATTCCAAAGCTGCGATTATCTTGACCTTCTCAACATCAACTTCAATACCTCGGCTTGACACCCGATGCCCTAGAAGAATTCCCTCCTTCATTGCAAAGAAGCATTTCTCCGGGTGTAATGACAAGCCGGCAAAACGACACCTTTCAAATGTTTGGCAAAGATAATCTATATGTACTTCTCTTTGCCCAAACACGCAAAAATCATCAATGAAAACTTCCACAAATATACGCAGAAAATCTTTGAAGATTGAATTCATCATCCGCTGAAAAGTAGCGGGGGCATTACACAACCCAAAGGGCATTTGATTGTAAGCAAAAGTGCTCCAATTGGTCGTGAATGTAGTTTTATCCTTGTCTTCTTCTCGAATGGATACTTGATTGTACCCTAAAAATCCATCGAGAAAACTATAACAAGGATGCCCAACTACCTGATCTAAAATTGTATTGGTAAAAGGCAAAGGATGATGATCTTTCCTCGTGACTGCGTTCAACTTTCGGAAGTCTTGGCACACTCGGATCTTCCCTGTTTTCTTCTTCGGGACAATGACAATGGAGGAGACCCATTCACTGCTTAAGACAGGGAAGATGATTCCGGCCCCTAAGTACTTGTCGATTTCATTTTTCACCAAAAGTGAGTACTTTGGGTTCAAGCGGTATTGTCGCTGCCGAACCGGAACAACACTTTCAACCAGATCAATCTGATGTTCTCCGAATTCTCATGGAATACCCGGCATTTGATCAATCGACCAGGCAAATACATCCTGGAATTCTATAAACAAGGCAGTGTATCCTGCCAACTCCTCCAAAGTAACTATCTTCAAAATTTTTAAAATTTTTCCTTCAGTTAATGAAACATCTTGACAGTCATCAGGGTTGATGACTCCCTCAACGTGGCTTACTTGGCTTAACCCGAGGCAAGCGGCCATCAAACCCCCTTCCTCCAAGTCAGGTTCACCCGAGGCGAGGTCATATGGATCTTTGTCTTCAACATCCACCTCGTAGCATTCCAAGTAATTAACTTGGACTTTGTCTTCGGAGTCGTCTGAGGATGAAGACGATGAGTCCTCGGATTTGTCCTCCTCTTTTGATGAACTTGTTCCCCAAGATGGGGAACCTTCATCTAACTCACAGTCACCAGCTTCTGATCTTCGGACGAAATGTCCTTGAATCGTAACTTCTACTGATGCCAATCCACCACAACTTGGGCACTATACAACCAAGGTCTACCGATCAATAGAGGGTAACTAGTCTTTGTCACTGGTCGCAACACGATGTAATTCAACTTGAAGGGTACCCCTCCAATGATCGTGGTAATGTTTGACAACATGCCCAAAAGCTGTCTCTTGGTTTGGTCTGCAAACTTCAACACTCGGGGTGTTGGTTCAAACGTGTGATACCCGAGTCGATTCGTAGTATCCTCGGTCATGACATTCACACCGGATCCATAGTCAATGGGTATCGATGTGATCATGCACCCCGCAATCTCTACGTCTACCTCAGGAGATCCCAAATCTTCTTGCTCAATATGATAGATAGCAGGCAGGTCCTTCTTCGACATCGACCTCACCTTCTTGAGGGCCGAATTCAGTTGTCTCTTGTACAACTTGTTATCTTCCCACAATTTTTTGAATGTTACGTTGGCATTTGTGGTTGCCAGATCTGCTACAATATCATATTGGGGAACTCCTCCCAACTTGACCATCTTCGCCTTCAGCTTTGGATCCGAAGTCTCTCCATGTTCCATCTTGACTTTGGGACGCTTCAAAATGGTGACGGGCTTGCTGATGGCCTTAACCCGAGGTTCCTCGGGTTGGCCCACCTCGGCTTGGATCAGACCCTTTACTTCGGATCGGATGTCTGCCGGAAAAACTGGAGACTTTGTCTTTGTCTCCTCTTCCAAACTCAATTCCCGAGTCCTGAGTAGTGCCTCCTTTAGTTCTTTCTGCAAGGCTTTAGCTTTAGCTTTTGCAAGGATCTTTTCCTCCTTAGCAGAAAGAATTGCTTTTGGGCGCAATCTCTCCGTCTTTCTCGAAGACGACGAGGTCGTACTCAGTTCTTTGGGATCACACTTCTTCTTAGTGGAGCGTGTCTAAACCTTCAAAATTTCAAGGTCTGGCCATTCTCCTTCTAAGGCCGGACTCCCTTCTTGAGGTCTTTCTTCCTCAAGGGTAATGCAATTTACATTTGTATCTCCCTTTGGCTGAAGTCTTGCACGCTCAGCGGGGGTCTGTACATACTTTACAGGCGGCTTCGGGTTTGGTGGGTGAGGACATTGGTTGCCCGTATGCCCCAATCCTTTACAATTTCTGCACAAGGGAACGTACCCAAGTTGCCTTCTTGGCTCGGGACAGTTTGGAGACCAATGTCCCATTGAGCCACAATTATAACAGGCTCCGGGTGCAACATTCTGAGGCCAATTTTGGTTGCTCATCGGTGGTCTTCGTGAGGGAGCATTGGGGTTATACTCCTTGGGTCCATACCTTGGACCTTGATACGATGTGCTTGCTTGAGGCTGTACTTCTTGCGTTTGGTACACAGCCTCTTCGTCCTCGTCTTGGTTCCATCTTGGAACCCAATCAATTTGTTGCACCGGGAATGCATTACGAGTATTGCATTTTGTGTTGGTGTGGCCTGATTTGCCACATGCGGTGCACCATACATTAGATCTTCCAAATGATGGGGCTTTCCTTTGATCCTTTGCCCCAATCATCTGGATCTTGAAATCCGAAAACTCCTTGATGAGGGCATCCAGCTTGGTATCCGCCTTATGTACACTCTTGGCTGGAGGAGTCACTGGTTTCTTGCCTCCACATCTACTTCTGACTTGTCTTGGCTTTGATTCTTCTTCGGGTTCCGAAGAAGAGCTTGAAGATGTAGAGGATTTGTCCAAAGAAGGGGAGGTACTGTGCGAAGCTCTCCTTCTGGGCTTCTTGCCTTTCTTCTCCCAATTTCTCCGGTTACCGGTAGAGTAAGAGTGGGCCGCTTCATAACGAGCGACATGTTTGAGTACTTTGTCCAAGGAAGTTACATTTGTCTCCCTGGCAAAGATGTGTATTTCAGGTGATAGGCCCCCGAGGAACCAGGTAATGGCTTGGGCATCGGAGTAACCCACCACCCCCGATTGCTTGGGAACTCGGTTCAATAATGCAATGAACCGCTCAGAGTAGTCTCTCAACTTCTCCTTCTTACCTTGGTCCAAATTGTTGAGTGCCGCAAAGAAACTCGTGTCGTAGTCAACCTCCCGGAATTGTTCTTGGAAGTTGGTTCTCAAATCTGCCCAGTCCGCTGGTACAAACCCCTTCTGGGTCACATGGGTGTACTAGCTCCGGGCTTTCTTGCGGAGCAGACTTGGGAAAATTCTCAGTCAATCCGCCGAGTCATGCTCCTTGCTAGCAAAGGAGATGACTTCAAATTCTTTGATGAATTCATCGGGGTCTTTGTCTTGTTCTGTCCCCTTATACTTCTGATAGGCGTGTCGGGTGACAAGCAACGAAGTCATTGTTTGATGCACAGGGATCGGGTGAGGTAGTGTTGAACTTGACGGAACTGAAGGATTGGCTCGTATTGATGCCGTGTTGTCAGCCCAAGGATTCCAATTCGTCAAGTTCAAGGTGAGGTCTTCTTTGACAAATTTCTTCTATGAGGGTGTAGACTTCAACCCGAGTGGAAGATTCAGGATCAACACCTTACATTGGTTCTTCAAAATTCCTTTGGGACAACCGAGGAATCATTTGTAGAAGATGTTGACACTCATCTTCAGTAAGTGTTCTTGCTGTCTTGTCTTGAACAAAGTTCTTCAAGGACCCAACTTCCTTTACAGCTCTAGGAGAAGTTGGTGTACTGGGCCGCAATGCATATGTTTGCCCACTCGATTCTTTCTTCTTTTTGGAAGAAGAGGGGGATGCAAAGTAGCCTTGCCAACCGCCTTCCCTTTTCTTGTGATCAAGTTCTTGCAGGGCTTCTTGCACTTTGTGAAGGAGTTGAAAATCCAATGCCTCTCGTTCAGTTTTTTCAACGAGGGATAGGACGTTCAGACATTTGTCTTCTTCACGCTGAAGTGCTCGTCTTCGAGCTCTCTCTTCCCATTGTTCTCTCGATGCAGACATTCATATTGCGTTGATACCCAGTTTCCAATTTGGCTTCGTACTCTTCCACTTCTAAGATTTGTATCCCCGGCAGTGGTGCCAAAAATCATGTGACAACCCGGCAAATATCACTTTTGCGGTAATTGGGTAAGTAGAGTTTGTTCCCGTAGAGATACGAGTCAGAATTGGTCAAATACAAAGCAAAGTAACAATTTAGTTCTTCTTGGTTGCGTCTTTAATCTCTCAGGTAGAAACCACACCCAGAAGAGAGTAACAAGCATTGGTTCGCAGTCTTGTCACAAATTTACACTCCTTAATCACAAATACTTCAATTCTTTCCAAACAATCTTGATTGTGATGATTCAAGCTCTCCCAAAACGGCACTTCACTGCAAAACAACTTCGCCTCATAATTGTGTTCCACCACTCCACTGAAGGCACAAGTTCCTCGATCTAAATTGCTTCACATCAACTTTGCACTGCACTCACAAATGCAGAATACTACACACACTACAATTCCTCTCAGATCTGTCAAGGCATTGCTCCGATTGCACTTCACTCAGGATCAAACACACAGAATGGAGATCAAGGCTGTGGAATCCAACATCCAACAAACACACTGACTTGCACTTCGAATTTCTCCACACACTCACAAACACAATTGCAAAGTTGATACTCGGAATCAAGCTCAAGGGACGAGCACTACTTCACAGCACTTTGCTTTATCTATTCTCAGAAATAATGAGCACTGAACAACATTTTCCTGCAAATGCCACTCTTAAATAGTGAATCAATCTATAGTTCTAACAATTATACCGTTCTACAATAACTCTTCTAACCTCTAGATCCGAAATGACAATGCACCTCTTTATATCTGCCTCTTCAAATCTCAAATTGGTTTCTACTCCAATCCAATGTCTACTTCGTCTTTGGCTTTCAAACCCGAACCCAAAGTAATCTTTCTTGCTATCACTTTTTCCTCGGGTTTCAGATCTCCTACTTCATCTACCAATTCCAGCAATTCTCTTTCCTGATCTGAAATTCCACTAGTGGGTAATCTATCTAACTCCTTATCTCCCGACCCACTCTTCTCTAATGTCTCCACTAGTAAATCCAAAGACATTTGCACTCCTATGTTATCTACTTCAAGTTTTGCTTCAACATATTTCCGAAGCTTTTCTATCTCTATTTTCACTAAGTCTAGTCTAATTGCAATATTATCTTCTACCTCTAATATCTTCCTATCTACACGAGTTCTTAATTTAATCAACAAGGCGTTCATCTTGGTGTCTTTTGTCTGTCTTCGCTTCTTCTCCTGCACCAACAATTTCAACTTGTGCAGTCTCGTCTCTTCAATTCGAACGCTGGCCTCTATACTCATTATTGCATTCATCTGGAGGACAATCTCCTTTATCGGCTCCAATCTTGTCTTCCTTTCTTGTTCCCAATCTGCAAGCCAGTCCTCTCTATACGGCTTCTCCTTGCCGACTCCTCTTCTTTGTCGGGGTACTCACTACGACCTCCACGTTCTTCCATGTCTTCACATAGCAGTCATTGGTGCTCCTAATTTTCAAGATGTATTGTTGTTCCTCGATATTGACCTCCTTTTGTACATCTGGATGGAAGTGCGACACCATCCTAGTCCGCTCCGCCAAATTCATCAAGTTGAGCCCGAGGTAGAAGTGTGCTGCAAACGGCACAATGTAGTGTGGAGGTGACTTATCTCGCAAATTCCACACCATATGCCTCATTCTCCCGTGAAAACACCTTGCCCAATTGATTGGTTCTCCTACAAACAACTTATGGAAGAACACCGCTTGGTGTTTCATCACATAAGTGGTTCTCTCTGGCTTCAGGATAGCCGTCAGAGCACTCATGATCCCTCTCTTCACAGGGTCTTTGTAGCTCTCAACCTTGTACCCATTCTTTGTCCGTTTTGACGAGAAGGCATCTCTCACCTTCTGAGTTTCCTGGGCTATCTCTCCCTTACCCAAGAACATGGTTCCCTGCTCCGAGCCTGCTTCCTGTAATACTCCGAGGACAAGAGAAGAGAGAAAACACAGATTGCACACTCAAACATTCGATGCCCCAAGGGAGCACCTTCTCTTTATTATATAGATAAAGAGGATCTCCTCCAAGGAAGCTCCACCATAGGATTAGGGACATAGATAGGTGACATGTCAGCAAGCTCCACCCTTGGATTACTGACTTGGATGGGTGACCTGTCTGGTCTAGGTCCTATCTGGTTGGTCAAACGAGCTTTGACCAGAGGGAATCTTTTAGGGAATCTTCCTGTAGGAATCTCAGAATCACATGAGTAAGGTACCGTTGGAAAGCTCTTGACAAGACAAACTAGGGGGAGGGAAGGCCAGCCTTTCCTCTGTGGGGGGGGGGGAATCTGCACATTTTCGAGGCCTAATTCATCCGTTTAGGCCTCCAAAATTGCCTTCAAAGATTTCAGGCATATTTCGGTTCCTACTCTATTAGTAGAAGTCCCCTCTTGGTGATACCTCTTTCTGATCTGTTTAGTCCATCATGTGTAACATCCTTCTAGATGTTACCAAACCAATTCTCACCTTTAAATCATATGTCTAGCTATTGGTTCTAAGGTTCTCAAGTCTATTTCGGTTTCTGCCCTATTAGTAGAAGTACTCTTTTGGTGATACTTCTATCTGATCTATTTTGACCATCATGTATAACATCATTCTAGATGTTACCAAACCAAATTTCACATCTAGATCATATGGCTAACCCTTGGTATTATAGACCTCCCTCCTTTTAAGACGCAATGTCCTCGTTGTGCAATTGTTGCTCAAATGCTTGCACCAACACCGGTGCATGTGCCAAATTGGCAGCGGGTTCCCAGGTTGCTTCATAGAGAGGGTAAACTTTCCATTGTACTAGATATTCCACCCGCGGATGGCGAGTACCACGCATGCGCTTTTGGAGAATCCGCTCTACTTCATATTCCTCTGTGCCATCAATGACTGTCGGACAAGGTCGAATGTCCTGTGTGGAAGTACCTTGGCCTGATCGGGGAGCATATCTGCATAATAGGGAGACATGGAACACTAGATGGATCTTCATGTGTGGTGGTAGCTCAAGGTGATAGGCCACAGCGCCGATGCGACGAAGAATCGAGAAAGGCCTAATAAAACGAGGTCTGAGCTTACGAGATCCAACTAATGTGAGGTTGGTTGTCGATAGCCACACTTGATCCCCAACATTGAACTCCATATGCCTACGGTGTGCATCAGCATACTGCTTTTGTCGATTTTGCGCAATCTGTAACCTGTGCTTGGCGCTCTCCACACCTTGTTGGATTCTAGAAACAAATGTGTTGACTGCATCAACCTTGGTAGTCACTGGACGGATCTTCATCAAGCTAGAAGGTGTGAAGGGATGCTCACCATACATGAGGAAGAACGGAGTGACCTGGGTGGAGGCATTCACTGAATTGTTGTAAGCGCATTCCACCAACGGTAGTAGGGTGTCCCACCTCTCTTGCTCTTCTAAGGTGAAGCCGCGTAACATGTCTTCAATCGTGCAATTAGCCCGCTCTGTTTGGCCATCTGTTTGTGGGTGGTAAGCTGTAGACATGGCCAACTTGGTTTTGAAGAAACCAAAGAGTGTTCGCCAAAACAAACTGGTGAATTGGGTGCCTCTATCGGTGATCAGTACTCTAGACAAGCCATGGTGAGCAAAGACTGCATCTAAGTATAGTTGAGCTAGTTGTGGAGCGGTCTCCTCCTTGGTGGTAGGGCGTACATGAATCATTTTGCTGAGCCGGTCCACAAAGACTACAATGGAGTCAAACCCTGAGGTGGTCTTGGGTAATTCACAGACGAGATCCATACTCACTTGTTCCCAACGTTGGGTAGGAGTGGGAAGAGGTTGAAGGAGCCCTGCAGGAGCTTGATTAGAAGCTTTGTTCTGTTGACAAAGTAGGCAGCTACGCACATAGTCCATCACGTCGTTGCTCATCTTGGGCCAATAGTAATGGCGCTTGACTGCCTCCAAGGTCTTGTCCACTCCGACATGAGCTGCAATGGCCGAATCATGACATTCCGCTAGAATGGTGGTGCGTAATTCTGGGACATTTGGGATCCACAATTGGCCCTCTCGAAAGGTGAGTCCTTGGGTGCTGGTGACACTTTTGGACGCTTGCGCTTTTACAATCTGTGGGTCAGTTTTTGTAGCAGCTAGAATCTCTTGCCAGAATTCAGGGTTAATCTTAACCTCTGCCGCCAAGTTGTTGGCCATTGGCATGCGGGTGAACGCATCTGCAAGTTGCTTCTTACCTTCCACGTAGGTGATTGTCATATTGAAGCGTTGTCGCCACTCTGCCCACCGAATTTGGCGACGAGATAGATCCTTCTGCGTCTCGAGGTAGACAAGAGGTTTGTGGTCTGTCTCTACTACAAATGCCTTCTCGCCCAGGTAGTGCTTCCAATGCTTGGTTGCTAGAACAATGG
The DNA here is from genome assembly GCA_948567375.1 of Lunularia cruciata. Lineage (NCBI taxonomy): Eukaryota > Viridiplantae > Streptophyta > Marchantiopsida > Lunulariales > Lunulariaceae > Lunularia > Lunularia cruciata. Next base: position 13,056,589 of record OX419756.1, read on the forward strand.
CCAGCTCTTCTCGTTCTATGGTGTGGTAGTTGCGCTCTGCCGGTAACAACTTTCGAGAGAAATATGCAATTGGATGCCATCCGTCATGCCACTCTTGTTGTAGGACTGCTCCTATTGCTACGCCTGATGCATCCGTAGCCAACTTGATTGGACGTTTTGGGTCATACCACTTCAAGATTGGTGCATGTAGCAAGGCGGCCTTCAATTCTTGAAAGGCCAAATCTTGTGCAGTTCCCCATGTCCACTTCTTCCCCTTGCCAAGTAGTGCCGTTAAAGGCTGTGCAACCTTGGAGAAGTCCTTGACAAATCTACAATAGAATCCCGTCAACCCCAAGAAGCTCTTAAGTTGAGTCTGATCTTCGGGGGCACTCCATTTTTTAATGACCTCTATTTTATCTGTCAATACTTGAATGCCCTTTGCACTTACTCTATGCCCTAAGTAGTCTACTTCAGACTTGCCAAACTCACACTTTGAGATTTTGGCGTACAACTGATTCTATCTTAGAATCTGGAGGACCTCTCGTAGATGTTGTTTGTGTTCTGTCATCGTGCTACTATATACTAAGATATCATCCAAGAAGACAATAACAGACTTATCCAAGTATGGACGAAATATGTCATTCATTAGGCTCATGAAAGTGGCAGGCGCATTGGTGAGGCCAAAAGGCATCACAAGATACTCAAAGTGGCCATACCTGGTTCGAAAGGCAGTTTTGTACACATCCTCCTCTGCAATTCGGATTTGATTGTAACCGCTCCGCAAGTCCAGTTTGGTGAAGTATCTCGCTCCATGGAGTTGATCAAACAGGTCATCCATGCGAGGTAAGGGGTATTTGTTCTTCACTGTTTGCTGATTGAGACCCCGATAGTCAATGCACATGCGCATTGTACCATCCTTCTTCTTCACAAACAAGACAGGGGCCCCATATGGTGATACGCTAGGTTGGATGAACCCTTTTTGTAGCATCTCCTCAATTTGAGTCTTACACTCCTCCAACTCATGAGATGATAGGCGATATGGGGCCTTACAAGGAGGTGTCTTCCCCGGGAGTGTCTCTATTTTGTGATCTACTCGCCTTTTAGGTGGTAATCCTGAGGGTAGATCATCGGGAAAGACATCTTGAAACTCATCCACCACATCCTTCAATTTCTCAGGAATTTGTCCAACGAGTTGTGCACTCTGGACTTCTCTTATTAGACCCAAAAAACATCTATCGGTCTTACAGACAGTTGTCGTCCCTACGACATATAGAGGCAGTTTCTACCTGTGTGATTTTTCTTTAACCCCAATGATTGACCATTGGTGGGTTCTCACTACTTTCTTCCTCCAATCCACCATTGGGTTGTACTGCTCCATCCATGGCATGCCTAAAATTGCATCATAACGGGCTAATTGTATCACTCGCCACTCAATTGCTTCCTGATATTCTCCTACAAAGAGGGTTACCCATCTAGGTAATGATTCAATCCTCTCTGTTTGCCCATTTGGTAACTCTACTTCTTCACTTCCATCTCTCTCTAGATCCATTCCCAATCTGATTGCAACAGAGCGAGACAAGAAATTCTCTGTTGCTCCCGGATCTATTAATACTCTCACTTGATTACCTTCTAGGATTCCATTCACAACAATCAATTGTGAGGTTGCCTTTCGGGATCTTTGCGCATTATTCTTCTTCCTTCCCTCGCTTCTCTGCTTCCTTATTGAGCCAATAAGGCCGCGAGGTACATTTACTGGCGATCTTTGTTTTCCAAAGTGGTTTCCACCTCCTCCTCTTCAATGTGCCTCTCCATGTTGTTCAAAGATCGCCTGTACGAAGGCCGAGGGCCTCTAGGGAAACGAGTGCGACAATTGGTAGATATGTGCCCAATACGGCCACAATTGTAACAACGGCGTTGTTCTCCTCGAGTCCCTTCTCCTCGTGGGACTCCATCTCTTCGTTCTTCTACCCGTCTTTGCTCTCCTTGAAGCGGCCGTGCTCCTCGATCCCGGAATCGAAGGTTGCCCAATTCCCTCGGTACTGGTCCACCCATGTGTGGCATTTCTACCCGATAATGTTGAGGTGGAACTACTCCTTCACCTCCACCTAATGCTCCGGCTATTCTCTGCGCACAAGCAATGGCTTCAAATACCGTGCGAGGATTTTGCACCATGACTTCTTGGCGAATCCGCTCTTTCAACCCTCGTTTGAAATTGTTGAGAGCCTCTGCTGGACTCATGTCGGTAATTGCAACTTGTAGATCCAGAAATGCCTCCACATACTCTTGTATGCTATTCTTCTATCTCAATCCCCATAGTCGGGTTCGAGCCATCTGCACAGAATCCACCGATTGGAAATTCTTGAGCAGTCCTTCTTGCATTGCTGTCCATGTGACCTCTCTTCTCTCTACCAGCATGGATCGTTCCCAAGCATCATACCATGTGAGGGCTTTATCGTTCAAGTACCCACATGCAAACACGCCTGCAGCATGCTCTGTGATCTCTGTTGAGAACAATCGAAAATATCGATTCATTCTCGAGATCCAATTCTCCACTACTCCCATTGTACGCTGCCCCTTGTAAGGCTCGATGTTGCAGGTCTTCTTCATCCGGAGTAGCAATGTGGCTTCATCGTTGATAGGGTTTGTAGGCACGGGTACCTCTCCAAGTACTTCAGTCGCAGGTATTGGGTTTTGAGACGGGTCTTCTTCTTGCATGGCTTGATCTTTCCTGAGGATCTGCACTTGACTTTGCAATGTCTCCATGGTCATCTTAATCTCTCGAAATTCATTCAACATCCCTTGCATTCCTTGCACCAGCTCTTGCAACTGCGGATCCATGGTGCCTACAACACCCAATTGCTAACGTCTACTTCAATACAGAGTCAATATAATCACTCTGGAAGGCGCACGAACTATCGGAACTACCATTGGGACCTCAAAAGCTATCACTTGTTGATAATACTCCTCACCAAAATTCCTAACCACAAAATCTCTAAACATCAATTTCGGCCTCACTACATAACGGTTTCTACTTGAGTGTTGAAAGGGAGAGGATTTGGGACATTCATATCCATATTATCATAATAGAATGTAGATCGTCAAATCCCACTCTCTGTCATATATCACCACAAGTAGAATCACCGGGTTTGGTGAGTTCATCACTCTGTCCATGAATTCAGCACCAAAGTGATAAACTAGCGATACTCTCATCTGCTCACGCTGGATGTACATAACCTTGATGTGGAATGGGTTTGAGAATGGAAAGCTAGGTGCGGGAAATTGTCCCCCTGGCGCATCCATCCCATCCGCTCTCTAAAGTCCTTCCTAAGTCTAGCGATTACTCTATGTTCTCCACCTCAAATTACTCAGTTTCAGTAGTTCGTGCTATTCCAAGAGGGGTGATCCACTCTCTTGGACTAGAACACTTGCTCTGATACCATTGTAATACTCCGAGGACAAGAGAAGAGAGAAAACACAGATTGCACACTCAAACATTCGATGCCCCAAGGGAGCACCTTCTCTTTATTATATAGATAAAGAGGATCTCCTCCAAGGAAGCTCCACCATAGGATTAGGGACATAGATAGGTGACATGTCAGCAAGCTCCACCCTTGGATTACTGACTTGGATGGGTGACCTGTCTGGTCTAGGTCCTATCTGGTTGGTCAAACGAGCTTTGACCGGAGGGAATCTTTTAGGGAATCTTCCTGTAGGAATCTCAAAATCACATGAGTAAGGTACCATTGGAAAGCTCTTGACGAGACAAACCAAGGGGAGGGAAGGCCAGCCTTTCCTCCGTTGGGGGGGGGGGGGGAATCTGCACATTTTCGAGGCCTAATTCATCCGTTTAGGCCTCCGAAATTGCCTTCAAAGATTTCAGGCATATTTCGGTTCCTACTCTATTAGTAGAAGTCCACTCTTGGTGATACCTCTTTCTGATCTGTTTAGTCCATCATGTGTAACATCCTTCCAGATGTTACCAAACCAATTCTCACCTTTAAATCATATGTCTAGCTATTGGTTCTAAGGTTCTCAAGTCTATTTCGGTTTCTGCCCTATTTGTAGAAGTACTCTTTTGGTGATACTTCTATCTGATCTATTTTGACCATCATGTATAACATCATTCTAGATGTTACCAAACCAAATTTCACATCTAGATCATATGGCTAACCCTTGGTATTACACTTCCTTCCCGAGTACAAGTCTCCAATCCGACTCTGTCCAACGAGCCGAATTTCCTCTCTTCCCCTCTTCCTCGGGTCCATCAAGACACTTACTCTCAATGATTTCTGTCATGAGTCCTAGAAAACTGACGTTCCAGTTCCATGCTAGAAAGGTGATCCAAAGTCGGCTCAAGACTTTGATCCTCACTATCACATCTAACCTCCAAATTGCATGATTTCTCATTGCAAATTCGGAGTTCTTCTTCCCTCCCCCTATCTCTTCTACTTTCTCACTTTCTCTTGATTTCACTCTCCCAACTTCGCCCTTGCGCACTAACACGATCCCAACTCTATTTCCCTTTCCCCGATGACTTGCAAGACGACTTCTCAACGGCAAAGGAAAATTACTTGACATTTTGTTGTTGCAGTTTTGATTTTTATAGAGTTGCGCTTCTTCGTCTTTCGTCACTTCAAGTTTCTACTGAGAAATCATACCTCTGGCATGCACCTGTCACAGTCAATAAACCTTTGCGCATATAGGCCGCTAGTTTTTAAACAGCCCCTTCTTGAATTTCTCACCCTGACGAAAGGTTGCTAGATTGTCTTTGCCTCGGGTTGAGCTCTCCTCGATCCGAAGACAATTTACTTTGGGTTGTATGCTGATAGGGCATTTCCAAGTACTTTGCCTTATGACCCAAAGTCACTTTACTTCGGGTTTCATCCCGAAGACTCCTTCCTTCGCCTTCTTCGGCCATACAAGCGCAATTTGACTTCTCTGTACACTTCTTCTCCTTTATTTTGAGAAAAAAAAATGTGGGCACTACACTTGCACTTCAAATTTCTCCACACAGTCACAAATATAGACACAAAGTTGATACTCGGAATCAAGCTCAAGCGACAAGCACTACTTCACAACACTTTGCTTTATCTATTCTCAAAAATAATGAGCACTGAACAACAATTTCATGCAAATGTCACTCTTAAATAGTGAAGCAAAGATAGTTCTAACAACTATACCGTTCTACAACAACTCTTCTAACATGCAGATCTAAAATGACAATGCACTTCTTCATATCTACCTCTTCAAATCTCAATTTTGTTTCTAATCTGATCCGATGTCTACCTCATCATCGGCTTTCAAACCCGATCCCAAAGTAACTTCACCCACTACTACTCTATCCTTGGGTTTCATAACTCCTAACTCTTCTATCAATTCTACTAATTCTCCACTCTGATCTACAATTGAGGTCATGGGTAACCTTTCTACTACTTTATCTTCCAACCTACTCTTCTCTAAAATGCCAAATGTCAAGTCCGAAGACACCTGCACTCCTACTTCTCTTACTTTGGGCTTCGTACTTCTTCTACCTCACTACAAAGTTTAGCTAATTCCGTCCTAATAAGGTCTAGTCTGAGCCACACATTGTTCCCCACCTCTAACATCTTCCTATCTACACGATCTCACAGCCGGATTAAGAGATTATTCAATTTTGTATCCTTTGCCTTCCTCTCGCGTGTCTCCAGCACTAGTAGCTTTAGCTCATGCAACCTCGCCTCTTTGAGTTTACACTCCACTTCTGTACTCAGCATGGCCTTAATTTCATTGACAACACCTTCTACTTCACTAATTTCTTCCACCATTGTAAACTTCTCCTTCTTCCTCTCTTCATCCAATTCACTATGATACATCTGAAGCTCATCTTCAAATTCAGCTTTTAATGCTTCCTTCTCCCTCCAATGTACAGAGAGTTGTTCCTTTGCTTCTCGCATCAACCCTTTCAATTGATCTTCTTCTCTACTATGCTCCGTCAACTCTTGTTGCCAGGCCTGATCTTTCTCCGCTGCCCTCTTCTTAAGGCTCTCCAACTCTTGCTCCATCACCGTAGCAATTGCCTTGGAGTGTATCAACTCGACACGCACCGCTTCAAGTTCTCCTTTCAATCCCGCAGTCATCACAATCATCTCCTTCACTTCCTCACAGTTCTTTACTAACTCTTCCCTTGTCACCTCAAAGTGCTTACTCCAAAGAACCTCCTCAATCCAAAGTTCTTCGACCTCCATTTACACTCTTGTCAGCTTACTTCGTAACAACAAGGTTTCGGCACTCCAGGTTTTTACCACTGCTAATTCATCTGGTACGTTGAGCTTGGCACTTATCATCTCCATCTTCTTCTGCTACAACATTGTCAACAATGGGCATACTACCTTGGACAAATAGTCCACTCCTTTGCACCTTGCATCCTCGGCTCGGACTTTGGGTTCCGACTCTTCTACATTTGGTACCTTGCCCCGAAGTCAAGATCTTTGCACCTTCAAAGTTTCCTCCTCAAAACTTTCTCCCTCTTTTTGAGTAAGGTTACTGGGCCCCACTATAGATACACTCAAGGCATTCTTACTCTTGGCAACTTGGGGTTGTGCTTTGCCTTCTTCTCCCTTCTTCTTCTCACTGCCCCGTTCCATCATGGAAACTTTAGTAGTTTATTTTCCGACCTCTTTCATCGGCTGTATCACTTGTTGAACCTCTGCTTTGCCTTTGCTATCGCTACTCAATTCTTTGCTTCGTAGCGTTAACTCCTCTTCTTTGCTTGACACTCCTTCCTTCGATCTAGTTTCTCCTTCCGATTCTTCTTCTTCTTCTTGCACGACTTCCTTCATCTTCACTATCATTGCCATTGGGTTAAGCTTTGGAACTTTCTGGGGTTGTATTGCCGCAATAGGACTCTCAGGCTTGGTCCTCTTTTGCGCCCTTGGAAGTTCAATTGCTATGATCTTTTCTTTCACACTCTCTTTGTAGTACCTATCCCCCTTTTGCACTCTCTCCATATAGTATCACTCATTTGCATCGGCTTCCTTGAGCAAATCTGGGTGAAAGTGTGACCGCATTCAACTTTGCTCTTCCAAAGTCAGCAAGTTCAACCCAAAATAAAAGTGTGTTGCAAATGGCACAAAATAATGTGGTGGCATATCCATTTTCCATCCTAAAATCATTTGCTCCACTCTCTAATGCATGCATTTTGCCCAATCTATTGCCTCTCCCGCAAACATTTGGTGAAAGAACACTACCTGTTGCATAGTAACATAGGTGGTTTGCTATGGTTTGAACATGGCCATCATCGCGCTTACAATTCTTCTCCGCTCAGGGTCTCTATAACTATCCACCTTATATCTATTCTTAGTGCGGGGTCGATTGAACGACTTCCTTACTTTGGCAGTCTCTTTTGAAGCATCATACTTTCAATAGAAGGTGGTACCTCGTACCTCTCCGGCTTCCCTTCCCAACACTACTCTCCAATCTGCCTCCGTCTATTGAGCGGGATTCCCTCTCTTCCCCTCATGCTTCGGCCCATCCTTGCAATTGCTTGCTGCAATTTCTACCATAAAACCTAGAAAACTAAAATTCTAGTTCCAAGCCAGGAACGTTATACGAAGTCTCGTCAAGACTTCAATCCATGCTATTACTTCTAATCGACAAATTGCAAGCCCTCTCACCGCACTCTACTTGCTCACTTTTGGTGCCATTGTGTTTTTCCTCACTTTTCTCTTGTGAAAGATTGTCCTCGCAATCCTAACCCACTCCTCTTCCTACGGATTTGCAATTTGCATTACTTTGGGTCAACTTTGAATAGGCACCGGGTAGCGACTAGACATTGCTCCTTCTTCTTGCGCAACGTGTAATTTTATAGTCCTGTGCCAATCAGTCACTCTTCAGTCGCTCCTCCTCTCAAATTTCTGATTTGGTGAAGTTGTTGCCTATCACTATCAAGAAGTTCTTGATCTCGAGGTCATTACTTTCTTCCCCTATACTTTCTTGATTGCACCAACTCCAAAGAAGTTTTTTTACAAGTTCTTTGGATCCGCTCGCACCGCCCGATACAAAGTCTCTCTCTCTCGGTCTTTGAGTTCTTCTTCATGTCTTGACCCGAGGTCGACTTCAGGTTGTTTGCTGATAGGGCAAGTCTGAGTACTTTGCCTTATGACCCAAAGCCACATTGCCTTGGGTTTCCTCCCGAAGACTCTTTTCTTTGCCTTCTTTGGTCATACAGGCGCAATCCGACTTCTTTATACACTTCTTCTTATCCATTTCAAAAAAAACAAAAAATGTGGGTACCACAAGCAACATATGGGTTATGCATCATGTTCTCCTTACATTTTGGTACTAAAGAGCAAGGGTCTGGAAGACCATATCCCTCTTAGTAGCTTGAGACCAATAGCATGCTTCTTTGAATGTTAAGATCAAGTTGAAGCCTTGTTGTATATGAGGAATTTTTGAATATCATCATGTAGTGTATCCTTAAACTAGTTGAGAGCCACAATATGGTTGGGAGTTGGTGTGATTATCAATGATATGTATTGGAACCATTGATTAAATTTTTGCATGTTTTTGTTGTGTCCTTTGCAAAATTGGTTTATATGGTCCTTGAGTTGTTCTTGTTGTCTTAGAGAGATGTATTCTTGTTGTCCCTATTTGTATCAAATAAATTGCCTTCATGGCTAGTGGGTTAGGCCATTGAACCAATGCTTCACAACACCAATGAACTACTCACCAATTTTTCATGCCAATAGCAATATCATTGATGATATTGTGAGGCATGCAAACATTCTCAAACACCTATAAGAATGATTCACAATCTTCTTACCTTATGAACACTTTAATTCTAGGGAGTATACAATTATTTTTTCCTCTTGATGTTGATGCCATTGTCGCTAGGGCTACAAGGACTACATCAGGTGCTATTGTAGAGGAGCATGTGCAATTGTATAATGCAAGGCTGAGGTAGATGGGTTCCCTTGGGCAGAAGTGCTTTCCATCAATAGAAACATTATTTGGACCTTGAATGTAGCAAAAGTACTAGCAAATATAGGAAGTGGTGCTTCCATTACATTGAAAATCAAGGAACTTGTAGAAACAAGAGGTAACACTTCTCCCAAACTCAAATCTTTGTCTATGAATATGGGAAGCAATACTTCCCTTGAACTCAAAATTGCTTAACTTGTCAAAATGGGAGGTAATGATTCTGCCAAATGGAACACAATTATGGCCTTGTAGGGTAGCAAGGAATATACATGACCAAAGTGCATTGGAGAAGGATATATGAATCAGCCAACAACGGCACTAAAAATGTTAGCATTTTAGTCCAATCTTGTAGTGGGAAATACAAGATGCTATGGGAACAAGGGAAAGTAATGGTACTATAACATCCATTGATCCATGTATGCTCTATAAGGATGTCAAGTTAAATATTGCAAATAGTTGAGAGATATTATTTACATAAAGTTAAAGCAAGCTTCTACATTAGCCATGATTAGCTAGGGTTAGTTATAGCCAAAATAGAGGTGAATTTACTTCAGAGGAAGGTGAAAGAGTGAGCACCACTATCTTTGTGTGACAACCCAACAAGTATCACTTTTGTGGTAATCAATAAGTAAAGTTTTTTCTTGCAGAGATACGAGTCAAAAATGGTCAAATACAAAGTGAAACAATAACTAGTAAATAGTTAATAGTTCTAAATAGTTAATAGTAAATAGTAAATAGTAAATAGTTCTAGTAAATAGAGTAAAAAGTTCTTCTTGGTTGCATCTTTAATCTCTCAAGTAGAAACCACATCCAAAAGACAGTAACAAGTGCTCAACAACAACTCTTGTCATGAATTACACTCTCATTATCACAATACTTCAAATCTTTCCAAAGAAGCTTTGATTATGATGATTCAGTTTTCCCAAACTAAGCTACTTCATTATGAAATGAATTTGCCTCAGAATTGTGTTCCACTTCTCCATTGAAGGGTTTAGGGTTTAGGGTTTAGGGTTTAGGGTTCCTTCCTCAATCAAAATTGCTTTGCATCAACCCAATGTTGCACTCACCAATGCAAAATACTACCAACACTACAATTCTTCATAGATCTGTCAAGGCATTGCTTTGATTGCTATCCACTCAAGGTCAAACACACAAAATGAAATCAGAACTATGGAATCCAACATCCACCATGCTCATTGGTTTGCACTTCAAAATTCTCTAAATACTTGCAAACACACACATATGATTGATACTTGAAATTAAGTTGAAACAAAGAGCACTAAGTTACAACACTTTGCTTTACTCAAATTTAGAAATATGAATATTGAACAACAACTCACTGCAAATGCCTCCTTTAAGTAGGCAGAGCACTAAAGGTTACAAGCTAAAATACTATTCTACAATAACTTTACCAACTTGCAGATCCAAAATGACAAACCACATCTTCGTATCTGCCTCTTTCTAGCTCAAAAGTGTTACTAATCTAATCCAATGTCAACTTCAACTTTATTCTCCAAATTTGAGGTTCCTACAATCACTTCTCCTTCTTCGGCTCTATTCAATACTACTACTTCATCCACTATTTCTATTATCCATTCAATCTGAATTGAAATTGAAGTCATGGCTAATCCATCTACATTCTGATTCTCTAACCCAATTTCTCCTCATGTCTCAAGAAACTCACCCAAACATACTTGCACTCCTACCTCTAAAACTTTGTACTTAGCTTCTTCTTTCATACTACTCCAAAGTTTGTCTAATTTTGACTTCACTAAATCTAATCTGGGACTCACATTACCTCCTACCTCCAACATTTTTCTATCTATACAATCTCTCAAGCAAATTAACAAACTATTCATGTCCACATCCTTTACCTTCCTCTTTTGAGTTTCTTGTACAAGCAACTTCAATTCATGCGATCTTGCTTCCTCCAACTTCCCTTTTGCTTTTGTGGTCAACATTGCACTCATTCTACCAATGATCTCTCCTACCAATTTTGATATATACCCACGAGTGCGCTCCACCTTCATCTCTTCATGATACATTTTCAACTTGTCTTTGTATTCAGCAGCCAACATCTTCTTCTCCTTTGCATACTAGGCAATCTGGCTTTTTGCCTTTCTTACCAAATCCTATAGTCTTCCTTCCTCTTGATGCTTGATCATCAATTCCCATTGTTATGCTTGATCTTTCTCTACCACCTTTGACCTTAAGCTCTCCAGCTGTTGCTCCACTATTGCTGCAATGGCCTTTGAATGTATGACTTCAATCTGAGCTTCTCCCACTTTGCTTTTCATCTTTTTGACTGTTGTCTTCTAGTTCTTCAACTCTTTGGCTTAACAGTTAAGGTCTCTTCCTCACTTCTCAAAAATTTCTTGCAATTTCTCTAAATTCTTCTTCTTCACTACTGCATCCACCTAAAGTTCTTTGGCTTCTTCTTCCCTTTGAGCTAACCTCTCCTTCAATTCTCACGCTTCTTCAATCAGACACTTCATCACCTACAACTCATTCTTCAGCTCCAAATGATATTTTTGTATCCCTTCTTTCTTTTGCTTCAATTGCAACAACAATGGACATACAATTTTTGACAAGTATGCTACTCTGCTAATATCTCCTTCATCTTCTTGGTCTTTGTACTCTGCTTCCATTGTTGCTTCTTGAATAGGTAACTTACCTCAAAGTTGTGATCTTCTCACCTTAGAGTCAACTCTTTTGAGCTCTCTTTGTCTTCCTTCACTCAGCTTGGACCTCCAGTTGCAGCCTATAGTCCTCTCCTTGATCTTATTAACTTTTGGACCACCTTCTTTGGCTCTTTGTCCATCTCCTCCGTTGGTAACTCCAAACAAGGAACATCTCCTCCTTCCATCCAATCAATCATTGCATAGAACTCCTCATCATCTTCTCCTACCCTTGCATCCATTGACTACTGAACTTTGGGCTCACCTTCACTCTCACTACTAGACTCCTTACTCTGCAATGTGAGTTCTTCTTCTTCCGAGCCTTCTCCCTTATACTCTACCTCACCTTTAGACTCTATTCCTGAAGACAAGTCCATTGCCACTACCTTGCTCCTTGGGTTTAGTCCTTTTTTCTTCTGTGGCTGGAGAGGTAACATTGCTCCTTTTGGTTTAGTCCACTTCTTCATCTTTGGACTTGTCTCTACCACAATCTTCTTCTATCCCATCCTAGCAAAATGTTCATCACTTGACCAAAGTTGCAAGATATATCATTGCTCCTTGTCATCTGCTTCACAATGCAGATCAGGATGGAAATGCAAGACCATTCTATGCTTCTCTTCTGTTGTCAGCAAGTTTAGCCTGAGGTAGAAATGTGCTACAAATGATAAAGTAGAGAGGCGGTGTATTTTTCCTCCAGTTAACAATCATTTGCCTTATCCTTTGATGGAAGCATTTCACCCAATTCACCTTCTTTCTTGCAAAAATTTGGTGGAAGAACACCACCTACTACATGTTTATATATGTACTTCACTTTGGTTTGAACATTTCCATCATCACCCCAAAAATGCTTCATTTTATCGGGTCCTAATAGAAATATACCTTATAGCCATTGTTGGTTTACAGAGCAAAGAAAGAGTTTCTTACTTTTATGGTCTCTTTTGAAGCTTCACTCTTCTGATAAAAGGTGACTCTAGTTGCATTTCTTGCTTCCTTCCCCATGACTAACTTCCAATCCAACTTGGTCCATCGAGCCGGATTTGCTCTCTTCCCCATTACTGTGGAGCCCTCCTCAAAATTGCTAGCAACTATCTTTATCATGAAACCTAGAAAACTCACATTCCAATTTTAGGCCAAAAACATAATATGAAGTCTACTCTCATGACCTCAATTTGCCCCACTACATCTAATCTCTAAATTGCAAGACTCCTTACTGCAAGTGAAGAGCTCTTCTTACCACAATTCCAGGCCATTATGTGCTCATGGGTTCTTTGATGTTGGAAAAATATCCCTCTCCTAGACATGAAACTCTAACCCCTTTTGGACTTTGGAAAATTTCACTCTCAATTGGCTTCATGACTTGCATTCATTCAGGACAGCTACTCAAAGGAAAAGGATATCTTCTTGGCATTTCCAATTCCCCTTGACAAAGTCTTAATTTTATATTGCTTTGAGATGCAATCATTCTTCAATCAATTTTGAAATCGACCCTCACTACTTCTGAGTATTTGTTTCCTATCACTCTCAAAGCATTCTTCTCCTACCTCATCTGTTTCTTTAATTGTACCTTCTTGGCTGGCCCCAAAGAAAAGTTGTTACAACTTCTTTGTATCAAGTTGAACTTCCCGCTATGAAGACACCTTTCTTTGGGTTTATTTCTTCATAAGTCCCCTCCGAGTACTTCTTCCTCTGACCCAAAGTCGACTTCTTTGGGTCTCCTACAAACACTCATAATTCTATTCTTTTCTTGTTCCTTTGGCTGCAATTTGATTTCCACAATACACTTCTTAAAAACTTGTAAAAACAAAAGATGTTGCTACCACACTTTGATTCTAGTGTATTGACTTTTGGTATTAATTTTAGGTGTTTGGCTTTGAGAGAAGAGTTGAGAACTCTTAGACCCACAAGATTTTTTGGTTTAGATTCTTTAATAATCCAAGAATAGCCCATGTCAAGATAAGACCACATGCTTAAGGAATTATTTTCATGAGTTTGGATATTCCTTTAGAATTTAGATTTTATATGAATATTTTGCCTAGTAACCAGAGTTACTATGGTACTTAATAACATTGTTATGTATCTATTTCACAAGTATATAAGCTAGGGGTGAATGTTTACTCATCATTCTTTCATTTACAATAATCTTTCTCTCATTGAGTTCTCTAGTGAGAAATGGTTTTAGTCTTTGAGGTGCATTGGAGTTCCTTGCCTTCTTAGTCCATGGTGTGCTACCTTAATAACCACTAGAGGCTCATCTTGAATGAGAGATATATTGGCTCACATTTTTGTTTCTATTGTCAGGGCCTCTCTAGCAAGCAAGATAATGTCATGCGTTCAACAATTATATACTAGAAAGAAGGAAACTATGAGAGCTCACTTGGAGAGAACATTAGAGCAAGAGAAAGCTCAACTTATGGAAGAGAACTTAGACCCCTTGATCTACCCTATAGTTCATGATCATATTTTTGAGGTGATATTGTACATCCTATACACATGAGAAGACTTGGAGAAGTGAACCACAAATTTTGCAGGTTATGCTGATTTTGGGCAAAACTTCAAGTTTGGGAGTTGGACTTGAGAATTTTGATAAATGGTACCTTAGATTATCTTTCAATTAGGACATTTAAACTACTATGAGAGCTACTAGACGCACTGAGTTAGAATTTTTGGAAGATGATAGTACAATATCAACTTTCACTACTTTAGAAAACTACATGCTCTTTGGAATTTTCTATAGAGTCCACCATTTTCTCAATTTAGGATCGATTTCTTATAGAACTTCTAAGAAAGTTAAGTGGCAAATAGGGTACCTTTGGGCTCAAAAATTGGTGAGAGATCATATTTGTAGAGGAAGCTATAGATTTTGAAGTAAAGGGAGTTGATTTTGACCAAATGAAGAAGGATGTGTATAGAGTATAGAGGTATAGAGGCCAAATAGCTCAATCAAAAGGGCTGAAATTTTTATGTGCCATAGAGTGAAGCTTGTGTGTGAAATATTGTCGAGAGTAAGACTTACAAATTAAGATGATTGATTGAGCCTGTCAAGAACACTCATTTTTAGGGAGTTGAATTCTCATGACAAGTATGAGAACAACCAAAAGCATGTTTTGCATTGGAGGAGTGTGATGGCATTGATGACTCATCTTTGGAACATAGATGGCCATCAAGAGTTGAAGTTGAGATTATGCAAGGTTCTCCAAGGGTTGATTTGTGGAAAAGAGAGTTTAGAATAGATCTTGAAGAGAGTGTTGGGAGGATCCAAAAACTTACACTACTTGGAAGAAAGAGTGATTCTAGATTCTTTTTGTGTGGAAAGAAGGGTCATAAGGCAAGTTCAAGATTCCCCAAGAGGTGATTTTAGGGGTTGATTTATGGAAAGAGAATTTAGAATAGATCTTGAAGAGAGTGATGGGAGGATCCAAAAACTTACACTACTTGGAAGAAAGAGTTATTCTAAGTGCTTTTTGTGTGGAAAGAAGGGTCCTAAGGCAAGTTTACATTCATTAACCTTTGAGAGCAAGAGATTGAGAGGGAGGAGAGGCTTACTTGACTTGGCATTTCATGTTGGACCTTCTTCACAAAGATTGGGAGAGAGTGCATCTAAGACCAAGAAGTTGTGTGAGGTTTGTGGAGTGGAAGGGATCCCAAAACGGCATGATTGTAATGACATAATAGCTTTTTTGGAGAATTTGGAGAAAGATATTGGGGACAGTCTTAGTACCACTATGGAGAAACTACCTTAATCATATAGCTCTCAAGATTAGTGATGGAGATAACCTTTCAATTGATTGATAAATAATTCCAATTCCACATAGTAATGAAAAAGAGTGGGGATGATACGGAGACTCCTATTATTGCAATAATAGCCATGCTCACCAAGATTTTGTGAGAGGGTTGAAACCATAAATTCAAAGTAAAGTGAGATATGAGAAATCTTTCCAAGGTAATGCTATCAAGATTGTAGTTTGTATGGAAGAGAGTGTGGAAGGAGATTAGAGTGATTTGGTGGTAAAGGAGGTTGTGCATCCTTCACAATTCTATAATTATGGTAGAGTTTTTGATTCTTTGGTGACAAGGTTTGCATCACAAGTTGTAGTTGCTTTGTTTCTTACATTTCCACCAAAAAATCTACTTCAAACCATCACGGAGCAACTTGTGGATCTCAAGATCAATATAGTGCAACTATGAGAGAAGAGAGAAGTGGACTAGAATGTAAGGATAGAGCCTAGAAGTGATGGAAACTATCCATAAAGGGGAGGCTTACCAACTAGCAATTTCAATGATAAAAATTGTTCTGGTTGTGGAAGTAAAGGTCACATCTAAAGGAATTGCCCAAATTCTTGTACCATGGAAGAAGGGGTTATGAGAGGGTAAATATAAAGAAAGATGGAGGTAGAGATGCCCAAGTACCTCCTATGAAAAATAGAATTAAGGGAATAACATCCACAGATGTGGTGGAGAGCAACTATGAGAAGGGAATGCTCAAACTCCAAAGGTTTGAACTTGGAGTTTTTGGCACAAGAGAAGAAGAGAACCCATTTTGAAAATGATATACATTCTTCTCAAGGATTCACTCCTAACAAGAATACTCCATTTCCTACAAGGAATACTCACACTATGAGTTCAATACCATCATCAAGGACTCCAAGGAAGACATTGGGGATGGATGATTTCTTGATCTCAAAGCAACAATGGGATTTTAATGTGTTAGAAGATGCTTATAGTCACAAGGCCAACATCATAGTTGGTCAACTAATTGCTTTAAATGCTACCTTGAGGAAGGAACTTAGGGGTGGTTTGGGTTCCACATGAAGCAAGACAAAGAAGAAAGCAAAGGCTCCAAAATCCATGGAGGTGGTGGATGCAAAACTAGCACCATGGGAGGCTTGTGAGTACACCTCTAAGGTTATATGAAGGTAGATGGTCAAAGCATCCATGATGCACTTGTTGATGTAGGATCTATGGTGAATTCTATGTCAAAAAAGTTGATGGAGAAGTTGGTTATGATACCCTCTAGACCTTCAAGATTTGTAGTGAGCATGGCAAACAAGCAACAAGTTTGACCTATTTATGTGATGGACAAAGTGGTAGTATCAATCATACGAGTTCAAAATCTCATGACTTTCCAAGTCTAGAAGGATGGAAGCTATGATTTGCTACTTGGGATGCCATGGTTGAGATCAATTCAAACAACTGATCAATGGTACAAGGGTACTTGAGAATTTGGCCATCAAACCATCACGTTACAAATCTAACAACCAATACTGACCATACTTCACATTAAGATACACCATCTTCTGGTTATTGGGAATCAAATTCAAAAGAAGGAGATTCAAGTGTGGACTCTTTCATGGAAGAAGAGACCTCTTTAGATGAGGATGAATAGAAATCAAATTCAGATGCACATCCTTTGTGTGCTATGGATTTTGTGCCTAAGTTAGAGGTTTGAAGGATCTCGATCAATCAACATTCATACTTAAGGAGGTAGAGAGGAGACTATCTACCCTTAAGTGTGGTTTCAATGTTACCAAGGAGGAGAAGGTAAAATACGAAGAGATTTTCCACAAGTGTATCCATGTGTTTTTCTTTTAGTTACAAGGAACTCAAAGTAGTCACCTTGGAGGAGCCCTAGATAGAGGTGAAGTCACTTAAAAGACTTGTTTGCCAAAAACAATGTTGCATTAGCCTTCCAAAAACTTTGGGTTGTGAAGAAAGAGATTGATATGCTCAAGTACAAGTTCATCTTTGAGGTGGAGAATTCACAATGGGTATCTCTAATTTTGATTTTGAAGGAGAAGAATGGAAAACTCCATATATGTGTGAATTACAAGAAACTCAATGTTATTACCAAGAAGGACTACTACTTCTTGCCATTCAATGATGAAATCTTAGAGGAGGTCATGGGTTATTTCAGATCAAGCATCAATATACTAATTCTTACAACCCAAAAGAGAATGACTTAGAAGGCTTGACTGAGAAGGCAAATCAACTTATATGCAAAATTATGAACAAAGTGACCATCAAACATGCATATCACTAGGATATGAAATTACCATGCACTTTATGGGCTTACTATACTAGTGAAAAGATTACAACCAAAAAAACACCTTTCTTTTTGACCTCTGGTCTATATCCAATCCTTTTGATAGAATTTGAAGTGCCAACATATAGGATAATGTTAGAGGAGAGAACGTCTATAGAGGAGAGCCAAGGTGCTTGATTACAACAATTGATGTTTCAAGAAGAGAAGCAAAATGACTCCAACGAATGCACCAAGATTGCTTAACAATGAGAGAAGAAGCATCACAAAAAAAATCAAGCAAGTGCAATGGTCAAGGGAGAGCTTGTGTTGTTGTATAACAATCAATGCATATGCCATAGTTACTCGGAGTGAAATACATGCTCTTGAGCCTAGAGGAGCATCAATGGAATTGGACTTACAAAGAGGAGAAGAGAGGTTGGTAGACAGATTAGACTTCCCTAATCTTTCATAATCTCTAAAATACTAAAGATGACACTCATGGCTCCTAGATGTCCTAAACCATGTGTGGTAGATGATTATGGAGTGTATGATGGACTAGTCAATGACCTATAACTACACAAATTGAATCTAGCACAATATTGGGGGTGGCTCAATTGATTATGTGTTCTCCTTTGTTTTCAACCAATGACATGTTTACATTAGGAGTTGACCAAGCTCTAGTGGTCCAATTGGTTGCCTTGCTTTGTGAGAGTAAGGATGGTGACCAAGCTCTAGTGGTCTAATTGGTTTCCTTACTTTGTGAGAGTAAGGATGGTGTGGTTCATGCTTTTAGACCAAAGGTGGTTGATAGTAGAGCTAACTTGGTTGAGAAGCATGGCGTTTGTATAACTACCTATGGTTCATGGCAAGTAGTAGCTGCTAGGTTGGAGTTACCAACTAGCCATACATTTGAGTGAGTTGGGTTCACACCTAGAGGTCTTATTTGACAGCCAAAGAGGGATTTTTTGTTTGGTGGGATCTTCAAGGTAGGTCTATACATCAAAAAGTGTCTTATTAGACTTTGGTGCATAATTGCTTATGTTGGGGAGGGTTGCAATTGTGAGTCTTAGGCTACAAACAACCAATGTGGAGAGGTGTCTATTTGAGATCTAGACATCTCTAGGAGGTGGTTCTACATAGTACATCACATGTGGAGAGTCATTGTTCAAATTCAGCCCAATCATTAGATTGATACCTCTATGGTGAGTGCTCAAGCCATTGCTAAAGTAACAAAGTCATATGATGTGCTAGTTAGTAGAGCAATGTTAAACTCCATGGGGTTCCAACATTGACTTTTGAGAGAAGACAACTTCCTAAAGGCTAGGTTGGCAACCATGTGAGAGATATGTACATGGCTTATTGATGCACTTTAATAGTGGAAATTTTGCTCACTACAATCAAGGACCATGGCATCAATTTCAGTTTTCAATAGTTTCATTACTTGGCTTGTGACTTATTGGAGAGGAATGCCCATGCAAAGGACACCCTAATCCCAAAGAAGATCACTTAGATTTGGAGTACAAGTAGAGTTGTTGCATCCATCTTGGATGTTCTATTATGGAGTTCTAAGGAAGCATTGTTGTACTTTGCAAATCAATTGATATAACAAGCTTGGAATGGAGTCTTTGTATGACTAGAAGACTAGTGTGAGAATAAGCTTTCAAAGTCTATTACCTTGTCACCTTTGAATACCACACTTATTTCTTGATAATATCTAGTAGGGGAAGTATGCCTATTAGAGTTTTTTGGTGGGATCAACATTGGACTAGCTATGGTGCTAAGTGCAAGCATACAAGTTTAGAAGTTCTTGTATGTGGAAAGAGATGCAACTATCAAACAAGTCTCTTTACATCATGTGGCAGACTTGGCCTATTAGTATCTTGAGTAGTTATCAATATCAATGGTGAGAGATTACCAAAAGACGCTACCAACAAACATTTCCTTATTGGAGGTATAGGACCTAGAGAGATATGGTCCCATTCATTTGGCAATGTTATGATGTGCATGTTAGGATATACTCATGCTGGCTAAAGTTAGGGTTTATAAGATCTCTATTTAAGTGTGTTTTGGAAGATGTAACATATATTATGACATCTCTTGGTTCATCAAGTTGTTTCTCCAACCTACATTTTGGAGAACTTCTCTTTGATAAATGATTCTCATACACAATTAGTGGCAAGTCCACATGAGGTCCATTCTTGGAGGAGACTTGCCATGTTGTTAGATGCAACCAAAGTTGGATCATGAGCTCATTGTCTTTGTCTTTGGCGGACAATTCTCTTATCTAGAGAGGTTTTATAATGTGGTTATGGTGGGATTTAGTGGCTAACCTACCTTATTGTTGATGATATTCTAGATGTTAGGCGTGAGTCTCAAATAGTGGTAGTGGTTGATAGGTCACCTATGGCAGTAGTGAACCTTTTCGGGTAGCCTAGAGCCAATTTACTCACAATCATGAGCTTCCCAAGCTCCAATGATTTTTTAGAGGGAGGTTTTGGAATTTTTAGGGACTCATAATTACAATAGTTGATGGAGTCCAACATTGATGAGAAAGAGCAAGCAATGGGTTTTGTATTGGTAGTACGGCCATTTAACTAATGTCAAAGGCATCTAAGCATCAAGTGGTAGGTCAGGCTATGGATCTAAATTTTTTGACCTAGATTGTGAGACTTGGATTGATTGAGTAGCATAGGATGCACTTGATAGGCAGCACCACTTAGACACTTGTGAGCTCTATGTGGTACCCATATATTTTGCTTTTTGATGAGTTTTGAAGAAGAAGTGTATCGTTAAAATCAAAGTAAGGCTAAATAAGGAAGAAAAGAGAAGAATCATGTGTTTGGGTTAGACCCAAAGAAGTCGACTTTGTGTTAGAAGAAGACAGACTCGGTTGGACTTACAAGGTGGTAGACCCAAAGAAAAGTTACCTTGCATCAAGATAATCAATGCAACTTGAAGAAATTGTACCAACTTTCCTTTGGGTCATGCAGATCAAGAAGTTACCATTGAAGAAAATGGCTACTTTGGGAGGATAGAAGTTGAGAGTGACAAGAAGCAAATATATAGAATCTGTGAGTGCATATTGTAAAACAACTGAAGAATGATTGCATGGCAAAGCACTATAAAATTAAGACTTTGTCAAGGAAGTGATGAAATGTGAAGAAGATATCATGTTTCTCTT
This sequence comes from Lunularia cruciata, assembly GCA_948567375.1. Classification (NCBI taxonomy): domain Eukaryota; kingdom Viridiplantae; phylum Streptophyta; class Marchantiopsida; order Lunulariales; family Lunulariaceae; genus Lunularia; species Lunularia cruciata. The sequence goes on from OX419756.1 coordinate 13,077,404, forward strand.
AGTAGTCATTCCAAAGGAATGTGAATCACAAGACCAAATGAGACTTTGATTTTCCAGAAACATGAGGGAATTAGAATCACACTTCAAAGAGAGGAGATAGTGTTCTAATGACTTCAAATTCATGAACACACAATGCCAATGAAGAACAACAAGCAGAGCCCTAGACTTGTAGTGAAGAATCCAACAATTTGTAGAGTAGAAATGATAGCCAAGATCAAATTCCTAAGTAGACTTTGTATCACATTTCTAGCTTGGAATTGGAATTTGAGTTTTCTAAGGTTCATGGCAGAAATAGCTACCAATAAGTGTAAGGATGGCCCTGAAGCAAAGGGGAAGAGAGGGAATCCAGCTTGATGGACTGAGTTAGATTGGAGATATGTGTTGGGAAGAAAGGCTGGAGAGTCAGATGGGATCACATTCCATGGTACGGGTGATTTGTCAGAGGAAACCGCAGTGGTGAGGAGTTCCATCAGTGCCTCTTGCACCAAAAATAGATACAAGGTAGATACCTACAAAAGCCCAATGAAACAAAGTATTGCCAAGGCTTTAATGGCAGTGTTAAAGCTTGAGCATACCACCTATGTAACATGTGGTACTCACATTTTTCATTTTGGACGAGTTTAGAAGAAGAACTGCCTTGCTGAAACCAAATTGAAACCAAATGGAGAAGAAATGAGTGGAAACTTGTGTTTTGATCAAGCTTGAGGAAGTCAATTTCTTGTTAGATGAAGAAGAACTTGGATTGGATCAAACCCAAAGAAGCCTAGTTCGTGTCACAGGAAGAGGAAGAAGGAGGTCAGACGCCGAAGGAGGGTTACTTTGCATCGGAATGGAGGTTACATGTCAGGATTCTTGCAGGTGCTGTATCTTAATAACAACATGTCCAAATCAAGCATGCTATCTTTCGTTGGAAGCACCTTGTTCAAGGCTTTCTATTGCCATCAAAATCGCAGATTTTGGAGGTCTATAAAAGAATTAACATGCATTTGAAGTTTTGGGAGTAGATTTATAGAGTAGTTTAATGTCTTTGGATTGGTGTCTTTGGGTCAATGTGACTTTGGACTTCAGACTTTGGACTTCAGACTTCGGACTTGAGACTTTGGACTTCAGAGTTCTGACTTCCGACTTCAGACTTTGGACTACGGACTTCAGGTTTACACAACTTTGGGTTAGAAGCTTCTTCGCCTCAAGATGAAGATGACTAGATCTAAGATAGTTGGACCTCGGAGTGCAATGAAAGTGAATTTGGGAATCTTGCCAGAGGCATTAGAGAGAGTTAAGATAGAGAAAAAGTAGATAGTTAGGATACCCATGACTTCAATTTCAGTTCTGATTGAAGATAGGATAGAATTAAAGGAGAAATAACAGTAGTGAATAAACCCGAAGCCCAAGATCAGACAATAAGTGTGTCTTCGGGTCTCTTACATGAGAGATTAGGGGAAAAAGGGTTACAAATTGAAGGTGTAGATAATGTATCCATTCTTTCAATTACAATTCTTGATAAGGACATAGTATAATTAGCAAAGGAATTGATAGTAGTTAGACCCGATGTTACAAAAGTAGGAATTCAAGTGTCTTTGAATTTGTTATTTGACACATTAGAGAAGAGTGGGTTGGGAGATAATGAAGTAGATAGATTACCCATGATATCGATTGTAGTTCCTAGTGTAGAAGAAGTAGAAATAGTGAAGGATTTGGTAAAATCAGATATACCCAAAGAAGGAGAAGTGGTAGGAAGATCATCGGGTTTGAAAGCCAATGAAGAGATTGACATCCAATCGGAGTAGTAACAATTTTGAGATAGAAAGAGGCAAATATGAAGAGTTGCATTGTCAATTTGGATCTACAGGTTAGAAGAGTTGTTATGGAATGGTATTTTTGTTAGTAATTGTTGTTTGCTTCACTATTTAAGAGAGGCATTTGCAGTCATATGTTGTTCAGTATTCATATTTCTAAAGATAGATAAAATGAAGTGTTGTTTTTAGTGCTTGTTGCTTGAGCTTGATTCCGAGTGTCAACTTTTTGTGTGTGTTTGTGAGTGTGTGGAGAATTTTAAATGCAAGTCAGTGTGGTTGTTGGGTTCCTTAGCCTTGATCTTTATTCTGTGTGTTTGATCTTGAGTGAAGTGCAATCGGAACAATGCCTTGACAGATTCGAGAGGAATTGTAGTCTTGGTAGTATTCTGCATTTGTGATGCAGCACAAAGTTGATGTGAAGCAATTTTGATCAAGGAAGTTGTGCCTTTAGTGGAGGGGTAGAACACAATTCCAAGGCGAAGTCATTTTCATAGTGAAGGGCCGTCTTCAGGAGAATCTGAATCATCACAATCAAGATTTGTTTGGACAGAATTTGTGATGTTGTGATTCTGGGAGTGTGCATTTGTGACAAGTTGTCAAGGTTGTGAACTTGTTATTCTCTTTTGGGTGTAGTTGCTACCTGAGGGATTAAAGAAGAACCCAAGAAGAACTAAATTGTTACTTTGCTTCGTATTTGACCAATTCTGATTCATATCTCTGCGTGAACAAACTTTACTTACCTAATTACCGCAAAAGTGATATTTGCCGGGTTGTCACATAACAAAACAACAAGTAGTGTTCTTCTATCAGTTGTTTGCAAGAGGAATGGTGAATTGATTGAGGTGTTTTTACTAGCAAATGAGGTAGATGATTGGAAATTGGAGGACACAAACATCCCTACATTACTTCATACTATGCATAATGCCTTTTATTTAGGGTTGAATCTGCTTAATGTGGAGGAGAAGGAGAGACTGGTGTCTCACTTCTATCCGAATCTTTGTTGAGATGCAGATGAAGATGAGCGGATTTACATAAGAGTAATTCAAGAAGAAGATGCTTATTATGCTAGAATCGGCTAGGAGAAGAAGAAAAGTAGACCTAAGGAGGTGGCTTCACCAATTCAACAGCAAAAGACTCAACAATGAACTTGAGGCATGAGATGGTGGTAGCAAACTTGTTGTTAGAGGTAGAGTCAAAAGGCAAAGTAGAATCCAAGGGTGAGGAGTTAAAGGAAGAAGAGGATGAGCTCACCTTGTAGAGTGAAGAATCAAACAATGAAAGTGAAGGTGAGCTTGAAGTATAGCAACCAAGTGAGGAGGTTGTTGAAAAAGAAGAATGGAAGTTCCACACAAAGATTGATTTTATGGAAGAAGACAATTGCCCATACCCAAAACTGCCAAAAGAAGATATTTTTGAGGAGCAAGAGGAGCCAATACTGATATTTCCAAAGAGAGTAAGAACAAAGCAAAGTTTGCAATCTACAAAAGTATGATTGAGCCAAGTCATGGAAGAGAAAGAAATCTTGGAAGAGATTACATTGACTGTAAGAAGATTAAGACTTTGGAGTAAGGCACCAATGGAAGAGGGACCCCCAAAGCCAAAGATGATGACACAATGGAATTATCATGGTAGATTATCTGGCAAAGATTGTTTGTCCTTTACTTTCATAGTTGCAGAAGATAAAGAAGGAAGTCTAGCAAGATCATACAATGATGAAGAATGAGTTGCAAGTAATGCACTATTTGAGTGAAGATGTCCTCCAAATAAAGAAGAGGTTTATCCAAGGAAGGAAGAAGCCAAAGTACTTTGAATTGATATAGTGGTTTTGGACCAGCGGTTGACGGATTTGCAGAGGAGTTTCAAGGAATGGGGCAATATTATTAAGTGCCAAGAAGAAGCATTGAGGGAGAAGGATATGGCAGTTGAGATATTGAGAGTAGAATTCAAAGACACACATGTGGAAGCTATGAATTCTAAGGCCATTGTGGTTGTAATGGAGCAAGAGTTGGAGAGTTTAAAGAATGAGTGCTCTGAAGAACAATCAAGCTTGGCAACATGAATTGGCCAGTCAATATCAAGAAGAAGAGAAATTGTATGGATTAGTGAGGAATGTAGAAGCTCAGTTTTCTTGTTATGAAGAGGAGAAGGAAGCTTTGAAGATGGAGTTTGAGGAAGAATTGACAATGTACCAAACTGAGTTGGAAGCCAAAAGAGCTTGGGAGAAGACAATTTCAAAGAATACATTGGAGTCAATAGAAGAAGTCATCATGAGAGTAAAGGTGATGTTGAGTATAGAAGCATAAGTGGAGCTAGAAGAACCAAGACTACACAAGTTGAGGTTGTTAGTACAAGAGATGAGGAAGAGGAAGGCACATGATGTAGAAATGAATAATCTTTTTATTTGCTTGAGAGAGAGAGAGAAAGAAGATAGAAATATGTTAGAAGTAGGAGACAATGTGAGTCTCAGATTGGATTTAGTTAGATTGGCTTTAGATGAACTTTGCAATGATCTGAAGGAAGAAACTAGATATGAAGTAGTTGAGGTAGGAGTGCAAGTGTCTTGAGATGAGTTACCTAATGTGTCTGAAGAAGTTAGGGTAGAGAAGGAGAATGTAGTAAGATTAGAGATGAATTTAGTTGTAGTTCTGTGGTACCCACATTTTTTGTTTTGGTTTGATTTGGTAAAGTTTTGAGGAAGAAGTGCGTTGATAAAGCCAAAGGAGGGCTAAACGGGGAAGAAATGTGAAGAATCATGTGTTTGGCATAAACCCAAAGTTGACCTTGGGTCAAGTCCAAAGGACACAAGATGGGCAAGAGAGAAATATAAAAACAAGGACTTTGTATCAGGTAGTGCAACCTGATCCAAAGAACATGTAACAAACTTCTTTGGGGTTTGCCAATCAAGAAAGTACATGAGAAGAAAGATACTATTTTGGGATCAAGAAGTTCTTAACAGGGACAAGAAATAACTTCACAGAATTGGTGAGTGGCACGGAGCAACGACTGAAGAATGACCAATCAGCAAAGGACTGTAAAATCAAGATTTCTACAAGAAAGCACCGCAATGTCCAGGCACTACCCTATCCCTATTCAGAGTGAAGGGGATGCAAATTGCAAATTTGCAAGAAGAAGAGTGGGTTAAAATCTTGGGTACAATCTTTCACAAGAAGAGAGTGAGGAAACACATGATGGCCCCAAAAGTGAGTAAGCAAAGTGTGGTGAGGGGTCTTGCAATGTGCAAATTAGATGTAGTAGCAAGGATCCAAGTCTTATCAAGAGTTCATATAATGTTTCTAGCCTTGAACTGGAATTTTAGTTTTCCAGGTTTCATGGCAGAAATTACCATGAGTGGTTGCAAGGATGAGCCAAAGCACAAAGAGAAGAGAGGAAATCCGGCTTGATGGACAGAGCCGGATTTGAGATTAGTCCTAGGGAGAGAAGCAGGAGAGGTAAGAGGTACCACTTTCTATTGGGAGTGTGATGCCTCAAAAGAGAATGTCAAGGTGAAGAATTCTTTTAATCCACCATGCACCAAGAACGGTATAAGGTGGATAGCTGTAGAGACCCAAAGCTGAGAGGGATCGTGACTGCAATGATGGCAATGTCCAAGCCAGAGCAAACCACCTATGTCATGATGCAACAGGTTGTGTTCTTCCATCAAATGTTTGCAAGAGAAGTAGTGGATTGGGCAAAGCGTCTCAATCAACAAGTGAGGTAGATGATTACAAGTTGGAGGATGGACATGCAACCACACTACTTTGTGCCCTTCACACGACTAATTTCTACTTTAGGTTGACTTTGGAGGAGAGAAATAAGATGCGGTCACACTTTTATCTGGACCTATGCAAGGAGGCAAATGCGGATGAATGGTATTACATGAAGTGGGTATGAGATGTAGATGAGTATTACAAGAAGAGTGGAAAGGAGAGAATTATAGCAATTGACACCCCTAGGCCAAGAAAGAGAGACAACCCTAAAGGTTGCATTGCGTCAATGCAGCCGTAGAAGATGGAGAAGCCTAATCCAAAGGTACTGTTTGGTGAAGGCAAAGGAATTGACTCTTTGGAGGAGGAAGAGTCAGAAGGAGAAACCAAGTTGAAGGGAGAAGCCTTGGGAGGAGAAGAAGGGTTCACATTGCAAAGTGAGGAGATGAGTAGTGGTATTGAAGGCAAGGCAAAAGTTCAGCAAACAAGAAGAAGGATTGTGGATGCAGAAAAAGCCGAGTCCAGAGGTGTCCACCATCGAGCGAGGACGTGGGAAGGAAGAAGAAGGAGTCTTGGTGTGTCCAAGAGCTGCCAAGAGGAAGAGAAGTGTTCAAGCAGCCAACATCGGACCCAATAAAGTTACCACCAAGGAGGAGGAGAGCTCAAATGAGGAGACACTGAAGATACAAAGATCACAACTTTGGAGTAAGGTGCCAGTAGAGGAGTTACTTGCAAGTGATGAAGAAGTTAGGGCCGATGACAAGAAGTATGATGGAGTGGAGTACCTATTGAAAGTTGTATGTCCTTTGTTGGTGTTTCTACAACAAAAGAAAGCAAAAATGGCAAGCGCTAATCTGATTGTGAAAGACGAGTTAGCAATTGTAATGAAGTGGAGAGCAAAGACCACATTGTTGAGAAGTAAGTTAATGCAAGTATAGATGGAAGCCAAAGAACTTCAGGTGGAGGAAATTTGTTGGAGTAAGCATTCAGAAGTGATGAGGGAGGATTTGAGGAAGTGTCATGAGGAAGCCAAGGGGAAGACGGTGTTGGTAGAAGTGCTGAAGGGAGAAATTGTTGATGCACAAGTTGAAGTTGTTGGTGTAGGACGCAAGGAAGAGGAAGGTGAAGTTCACCTCCTCATTGAACAATTTGTTGATTTGTTTGCAAGATCATGTAGATAGGAAGATGTTTGATGTAGGAGACCATGTTTGTCTTAGATCAGATCTTGTGAGAACAAATTTGGATAGGCTTTGTAGTGAAGTAAAATAAGTCAAGAAGTCTGAAGTAGTAGAAGTAGGGGTACAAGTGTTTTTGGGTGAGTTACCTGAGGTAGTGGAGAGGAGTGTGTCAATAGTGATGTAGATAGAGTAGATAGGAATGCAATTGTAGTTCATAGTGAATAAATAGTAGAAATAGAAGAGCTAGGAGTGGGATTAATTAGACCCAAAGAAGGAGAAATACTTGAGGGAACATTGGGTTTAGAAGCCAAAGTCAAGGTTGACATTGGATTGGATTAATAACAAATTTGAGATTGTAGAGCTAGATATGAAGAAGTGCATTGTCATTTTGGATTTGCGGGTTAGTAAAGTTGTTGTAGAATGATATTTTATTAGTAATTGTTGATTTCTCTACTATGTAAAGGAGGCATTTTCAGTCTTATGTTGTTCAATGTTCTTTATTTTTGAAGATAGATAAAGCAAAGTGGTGAGTTAAGTGCTTGTTGCTTGAGCAAATGATAACTTAAGATAACTTTGCGGTACCCTAAAGTGATACTTGTTGGGTTTTTATATGATTTTAGGTGCCACTACCAAAAAATAGAAATCTTGGGAGTGGAAGAATACAAAGCTGGATCTTAAGCTGGTCATCCAACAAATATGAATGTCTACATTGAGAGAATAACGGGAAGAGAGAGCTTGTAGACAAAATTTAAAACATGAAGAAGAAGAATGCCAAAAGATCCGCTTCACTAGCAACAAACCTGAGAAGGAGGCATTGGGTCTACAACTTTTTTATGAAGTTCAAGAAGCCTTGAAAGAACTCGAACAAAAGAAACACAAAGTTGGGTGGTGAGCTATAATACAAGCAGCTAGACATATTATCTAGAGGTGAAAATTGGCTTGGTAACATCTAGAAGGATGTTGTGTATAATGGGCTAGGTAGATCAGATAGAGATGTCACCAAAAGAGTACTTTTACTAATAAAGCAGAAGCTAAAAATAGCCAAAAAACTTTAGAGCCAATTTTAGAGGCCTAAATGGATGAATTAGGCCCCAAAAATGGAAAGATCCTTTTTCCTTGAGGGACAAAGCCTTGCTTTCTCTCCCCTATGATTTGTCTCATCAAGAGCTTTCCAATGGTACCTCACACACACAATTCTGAGCTTCTTATAGGAAGATTCCCTTTGGTCGAACCCGTTTGACCAACTAGATAGGACAAGGACTAACATGTCACCTATCCAAAAACTAATCCAAGGATGGAGCTTGACAATAGGTCACCAATCCATGTATCTGATCCAAGGGTGGAGCTTCCTTTGAGTGGATCCTCTTTGCTATATAATAAAGAGAAGGTGCTCTTTGGGACATCGGAGGATTGAGTGTGAAACTTGTGTTTTCTTTGTTGCATCTTTCTTGGAGAATTCTCTTGTCCTTGGAGTATTACAATGGTATCAGAGCGGTTATTTTAATCCAAGAGAGTGGATCACCCCTCTTAGAAGAGCACAAGCTATTGAAACTGAGTAATTTGAGGTGGAGAACATAGTGCAATTGCTAGACTTGGTGAAGTGCTTTAGGGAGCGGATGGGATGGATGCACTAGAAGGACAATTTCTTGCACCTAGCTTCCCATTCTTGAATCATTCCCATTCCACATCAAGATTATGTACATCTAGTGTGAGCAAATGAAGGTATCTCTAGTTTATCACTTTGGAGTAGAATTTATGGATAGAGTGATGAATTCACCAAACTCGATGATTCCACCTTTGGTGGTATACAATAGAGAGTGGAATTTGACAATCTATATTCTATTATGATGTTATGGATCTGAATGTGCCAAATCCTCACCCTTTCAACATGCAAGTAGAAATCCGTTATCTAGTTAAACCAAAAGTGATATTTAGGGATTTTTTATTTTTTATTTTGGTAAGGAATATTATCAATGAGTGATAGCCTCTAGGTTCCCAATGGCAGTCTCCATAGTTTGTGCACCCTCACGAGTGATCATTCTAACCCTTTATTGAAATCGTAAGTAGCAATTGAACATTGGTCGTGTGTAGGAATCATGGATCCGTAGTTGTAGGAGTTGATGCAAGGAATGCAGGGGATGTTGAACGAGTTTGGAGAAATCAAGATGACCATGGAGGAATTGAAAAATCATATATGTACTATCAAGAAATGATCAAGTAATGCAAGAAGGGGAGCCATCTCAACAACCAGCACAAGCAATCAAATTACTTGGAGAGGTATGCATGCCAATGACACTGATTCCTATCAACAACCAAGCCACATTTTTACTACAAATGAAAAAGACATGCAACATCAAGCCTTACAAGAGATAGCATTCCATGGGAGTAGTGGAAAACTGGATTTCAATAATGAATCAATACCTTTGATTGTTTGCAATGGAGATCACTAATCATTCTACATGTGTGTTTGCGTGTGGGTACTTGACTCATAAAGCCCTCACATGGTATAATGCATGGGAACAATCATTGTTGGTAGAAGGAAGAGAGGTCACTTGGACAGCGATGCAAGAAGGGCTGCTCAAAAATTTCCAATCTGTAGATTCCATGCAAATGGCCCGAACCAGACTCTAGGGGTTGAAGCAAAAGAATAGCATACAAGAGTATGTCGAGGTATTTTTGGATCTACAAGTTGCAATAACCGATATGAGTCCAACCAAAGCTCTTGATCATTTCAGGAGAGGATAAAAAGAGCAGATTTGCCAAGAGGTAATGGTGCAAAATCCTTGTACTATTTTTAAAGCCATTGCCTGCACCCAAAGAATAGCAAGGATGCAAAACTATCCAGCCGAGACACACCATTTTGGTGGACTAGTTCTTATGGAATTAAGCAACATTTGGTTTTGAGATAGAGGAGCAAGACCTCTCCAAAGAGAATAGGGACAATTCAAAGAAAGGAGAGAAGTTGTCCCATGGTGTCATTTTGTGGTTTGCGTAGCCCGTCAAAAACTGACTTATCATTTTTATCTCCACATTAGTGGGGTAGGTTGTCTACTAGGTCCAATGGATGAGATGCTATCATGTGAGCAATCTTTGTACATGTATGTGATTGGCCATGTGGGTTACAATCTTATCATGTTTGAGGGCTCTGATGAATAAAGATGAGTGCAAGTGGAGAGATGGGAGTGTGTTTTAGTCTAGGAGTCTTCAGGAGGAAGAGGACATTAGGAGTGAGAGTTGTAGCAGTGCACGAGTGGTAGAACATCAGAGGAAGCGTTTGAGCATGAGATGTCCCATGCTCCCGATCTGCCACTCCCAAATCCTTTTCTCATCAGGCTTCAGATTTTGCACCGTGATGGCTTACAAGATTGGTTGGTGGCACGTTTTGGGGTGGTATTTGTGGAGTCAGTGAAGGGAAACCCAAATCCTATGGTCCTTCTGGTGCTTACTTCTGAGCATGTCTGGGACTTGACAATATATGTACTTCTATAGCTGGGAAATGCCAAATTTTTGCTCATAAGTTTCAAGGTGGAGTTGTGGGGTCCATTTGTCAAAAAGTAAAAAGACTAAAGGACAAATGTGCAAGAGATCAGGTCCCAATAGAGAAGTTTGGAGTTTTTTGACCATCAAAGGAGTTTGGGGTAGCCATTTGGGAAACAAAGGACATAATTGAAAAGAAGAGCTGACAAACTACAATCTGAAGATAGAAATCACATGATTTGAGCTGATTCTAAGAGGGATATGATAGATTGAATCAAGGGGGGTAAAATTAATACCCAGAAACACAAAGTATGCAATTGAGGGAGCTTCTTGAGACATTTACACTATCTATCAATGGGATTAGAGAGGAGACAAAGTTCTTACAATATTGAGCACAAGAAATTTAGTTTTGGATCAATATCAAGTCAGATCTACTTGATTGAAGTTGAAGCTCTTGAGGTGTAAGGTGATGGAGAAGTGCTAATGATCAGGTTTGGAGTTTTGGTCACTTCCCAAGTTGTGGCTTGAGATAACTTATGAAAATTTCTAGTCTTGTTTTTGGTTGAGATGTGCACCTTTGTGTTAGGACTTCATGTAAATTCTTTAAATAGAGAATTCAAGGTCTTGGATCAAGTATACATAGGTCTGTAGAGCTCACAAGTTAGCGCAGCTCATGAATTGATCCATATCTAGGGATTGGGGTTGGATTAGGCCATCAAAATTTACAGAGTGTTAATGAAGAGCACAACCAACTACGTTTGAAAACTTGGTTAGCTTTGGTCTCATAGGGAGTTAGATCTGATGCAATAAGTTTTATTGAAAAGATTGTCATAAGCTCAGAGGGGCATTTCTTTCTTCATTCCTAATTGAATGTCAATTCTCTCACTTTTGTGACTATGATTGAGATTTTAAATTTCCAGAGTGTTTTGTGAGGATCAAGTTTATATCTGGTTTAGAAATCAAGGGAAAGTTGGCAAGAACCAGGGGCAAAACCCTAACAAGGGGATTTTGAAATTAGGGTGAGAGTTGCAAAAACCTGGCGAACTTTGAGAGCTTGTCAAGGGAGTTTTAGTGATCTGATTGAAGTCTATTTTATATCATTGGAAAGCTTATGTCACATGATTTCTGTTGAACCCTAGGACACTTGAATCCAAGCTATACAGAAAGGGTTTTGTTCATATGAGCTGCATAGAGTTTTCCCCATCAAGAAGACATAAGAAATCCCCACATGGAGTAGGAATTTGTTGGGATATGAAGTACAACTTGGAGGAGATTTGGAGTACAGGTTTAAATTAGCTTGATGATAGAGCACAAAGGCTCTCAAGCTCTTTTCCGACCAAAAAACATAGAGAGTTACTGCCACATTCCTATGATTGGGTCCTCTCTGTGCTTGCATGCTTGTTTGTACGCCCAGTTGGTTTAGATTTGTGTGTGGGCGTGGTCGGGGAATTTGTTTGGCCTTGAGAGTGCACTAGGCACCTGGCTGCTTGTGCTTAGTTTTTCTTTATTTTAGTTGATTTAGAGTTTCTAAATCAACTACAATAGATTGACATTCCCTTCCTATTCTTGGTGTGTTGGAAATCTCAACTCTGTAAGAATTTAGGTTTTTCTTTGTTTCCCAAGGTTGGGTTTCTCAACTGTTTTTGTTTGTCCTCAGCCTTCACAGAATTGGCTAGCTCATGTGGTCTCAACTATGGTTTTGGACCCAATGGTTCTTAGAAATGGCTTGGAATTTTACAAACAATAAATAGTACCCTATTTGGGCTCAACCTGGCACCCAGACTACTGAATCAAACCATTCATATAGATGGACTGAGAGCTCCTAAAATGGAGCTTCCTCAATGCTTGTCACAGATCAAACACACCATCATCTCAGGATTTGTCATTCATTAAATTTTCAGCTGCGGGGTTCACAAGTTTGGACAACCCAACCAACTCTAGTTCATATAGTGTTTGCACTAAATTATGACAGAAAATCATTTTGGCTGGCACTTTCCACACACACTATGTCCGATAACAATAAAGGCAACTCACCCTCCGGACCTCTTTCTTCACCTCCCAGCCGTATTCCCATCAATGCTTCCTTGCAAAGGTTTCTATTCTCGGCCAAAGATCCTTCATGAAATGTCCTCAGCTCTCCTGTTCACATAATTCAATTCTTGACCTCTTAACTGTTCCAATGACTGCCAAACTTCAGCCAATTTTTTGTGAAAAACCCTGTCCCCACATACTCAGCTCCTCAATTTTCCACTTCTCAGAAAACCCTCGATACATTCCCCAGTCTCCTGCTCCTTTGAACCAGTCCTCTTCTTGCTTCAAATTTCATTCACAAATACTTCCGCTCTTTGCTTTCTTTTCGGTGTTGCAAAGCACCTCACCTTTTAGAAAACTTCTATCAGCAGTTCAGTGCACAAAATCTCTGTTTTCAAAGTCTTGTGCTAGCATTAGCTCAGTCATTCATGTCACATGTCAGCTTTTCCCTTGAAATTTCTCCATGCACCCACACCCATCAGCCCTTTAATTTTGAAATTTCTCTCCCTGGTCATGTCACTGCCCAAAGGCCTCTCAAGTCATTTCTCTCTCCTTCCTTTGTCATGTCATAGACCAGCCCAACAAATGCTTGAAACTTCCCTCTCCTTCAATCTCCCTGCCAATTCCCAAAACTCCACACTCAGCATTACTACTCTTCTCAAAAATTCTTCTGTCCAAACATCCATTCCTAGGAAAACATTTTTCATGCAAAACCCTTTTCTCCTTCCCAAAACTCTCTCTCAGCCTTAGTGCTCTTCTTGAAAATTCTGCTGTCCTAACATCAACTCTTGGGGAAACATTTTTCCTGCAAAACCCTTTTCTCCTTCCCAAAACTCTCTCTCAGCCCTACTGCTCTTCTCAAAAATTCTGCTGTCCAAACATCAATCCCTTGGGAAACACTTTTCCTGCAAAACCCTTTTCTCCTTCTCGAAACTCTCTCTCAGCCCTACTGCTCTTCTCAAAAATTCTGCTGTCCACACATCAACTTCTGGGGAAACATTTCCCTGCAAAACCCTTTTCTCCTTCTCGAAACTCTCTCTCAGCCCTACTGCTCTTCTCAAAAATTCTGCTGTCCACACATCAACTCCAGGGGAAACATTTTCCTACAAAACCCTTTTCTCCTTCCCAAAACTCTCTCTCAGCCCTACTGCTCTTCTCAAAAATTTTGCTGTCCAAACATCAACCCTTGGGGAAACATTTTTCCTGCAAAAACCTTTTCTCCTTCCCAAAACTCTCTCTCAGCCCTACTGCTCTTCTCTAAAATTCTGCTGTCCAAACATCAACTCTTGGGAAAATATTTTTCCTTCAAAACCCTTTTCTTCTTCTCAAAACTCTCTCTCAGCCCTATTGCTCTTCTCTAAAATTCTGCTGTCCAAACATCAACTCTTGGGAAAATATTTTTCCTTCAAAACCCTTTTCTTCTTCTCAAAACTCTCTCTCAGCCCTACTGCTCTTCTCAAAAATTCTCCACTCTCAAACTCCATGTTCTCCCTCTCCTCGATCCACACCACTGCCCTCTCTCCATTCAAAGATTCCTTCCCATTTTCCATTCCACCTGTCACACCTCTATCACACTTGTCTCCTCTCCTGAGGGAAAAAAATTCCCCTTTTTCCACTATCTGTCCCAGCCTTCGCAAAATTCCCTTCAAGAATTCCCTTCACAGACCAAACACTCCCAACCAACATTTTTGGGAAATTCCCAAAAGGGTTCTTTTGCTCAAAACACTAACTGAAATACTCATATTAGACTTATTTGCTCAAATGGCACTAGACAAAATACTCTCTTCAGATTTACTTGCTCAAATGACACTAAATAAATATTCTCGAGATTCTAGTTCCATAAACAAGTCATGTGTTGGTAGATCACAAAGTTGAGCTCTGAGTGTCATGTAACACAAAGAAACTTTTGATATTAATTATTACAAAGGGAAACTCTAGAGCTCACCAAATGGCACCAACACTCTGTGAATCAATTTCTTGACGACAATGTTGCGCTTAAGTTCTTTCATTCTAGGAGTGTTGTGTATCTCTCCTTGGTAATGTTGGAAGTGATGACCAACAGACCAAGAGTGCATGTTGTGATGATAGGTTAGGTTGCCCTTCACTACCCTACCCAATAGCAAGAATACTAGTTACAAGAGTGGAGGGATCCAACTGTTAGGTAACACGCGTGTTCAGATGAGTAGTTATATGTTTACCTATAGCCTCTAATCTGCAATCTCCATAGCTAGGCATCTTGTGTGTTCCCAAAGAGAGAAAAGAAAAGTACGACAACAAGGAGAAGGGGCTTGAGCTAAACAATGATGAAGTTACAATTGTAGCTAAATTAGGCACATAGCCATCAGTTGTCATGCTTGTCATCTTAGAGACCCTCGGCCTCCATACAAGCAATCTTTGAACCACATGGAGAGGCAAATTGAAGAGGAAGATATGGAAACCGCATTGAAAATTGAAAATTGCCAATAAATGTACCTTGTGGCCTTATTGGCTTGATGATGAAGAGGACAAGTGTGCAAAGAAGGAGCAAAATAAACACACAATTAATTAATCTAAATAGAGTGCTCTAGCACTCTATTTAGAAGACAATCCGATGAGTGTTGATAGACCCTAGAGCAATAGAGAACTTCTTATCTTGCTCTATTGCAATAAGGTTGGAGATAGAACTAAAGAAGGATGAGAAGGATGAGGTAGAGTTACCTTATGGTAAGACAAAGAGGATTGAGTCATTACCTAGAAAGGTAATACTCTTTATAAGAGGGTATTGAGAAGCAATCAAGTGGCAAGTGATACAACCAGCTCGTTATGATGCAATCTTAGGTATGCCAAGGATAGAGCACTACAACTCCACAGTGGATTAGAGAAAGAAAGTAGTGAAAACTAGTCAATGGAAGATCTTTGGGATTAAAGGAAGATCACAAAGGCAAGAGTTTCCTCTGTATGTCATAAAGATCACATATGTTGGTAAGACAGATAGATATTTCATGGTTTTAATAAGAGAAGTCTAGAGTGCTCAACATAATGGACAAATTTCTAAGAAATTGAAAGTTGTGGTCAATGAGTTCAAAGATGTCTTTTCGGATGAATTACCCATAGGTTTACCACCAAAAAGAAGAGTAGATCATAAAATTGAGATATATCTTTGGAAGACACCTCCTTGCAAGGCCCCATATTGACTATCACCTCATGAGTTGGAGGACTGTGATGCTCAAATCAAGGATATGTTGCAAAAGGGGTTTATCCAACCTAAGGTATCACCATATGTGGCTCCTATATTGTTTGTGAAGAAGGACGGAACAATGCGCATGTGCATTGACTATGGGGGATTGAATCAACAAACAATGAAGAATGAATATCCATTACCTCACAGGGATGACTTGTTTGATCAACTCAATGGAGCGAGGCACTTCACCAAACTTGATTTGCGGAGTAGTTAGAACCAAATCAGGATTGTGGGAGAAGACATACACAAAATGGCCTGAACAAGGTATATTCACTTTGAGTAATTTGTGATGCCATTTGGCCTCACCAATGCTCTAGCCACTTTCATGAGGTTGATAAATGACATATTTCATCCATACTTGGATAAATTTGTTAACATTTTCTTCATGACATCTTAGTCTATAGTAGGATGTTGACAAAGCACAAGCAACATCTACGAGAAGTCCTCTAGATTCTGCAACAAAACTAATTGTATGCCAAAATCTCAAAGTGCAAGTTTGGAACATCTGAAGTAGGCTACTTAGGGCATAGAGTAAGTGCATAGGGTATCCAAGTGTTAACAAATAAAATAGAGGTCATTAAAAAATGGAGTGCTCTAGAATATCAGACTCAGCTCAAGAGTTTCTTGGGATTGATGGGGTTTTATTGTTGATTTGTCAAGGACTTTTGTAAGATTGCACAACCTCAAACAACACTATTGGGCAAGCAGAAGAAGTGGATATGGGGAACCATACAAGAGTTGGCCTTTTAGGAATTGAAAGATGCATTACTACATGCACAAATCTTGAAATGGTATGACCCAAAATATCCAATCAAGATGGCTATAGACGCATCAGGTGTAACAATAGGAGTAGTCCTACAACAAGAATGGCAAGATGGATGGGTACTCAATTGCATATTTCTCTCATAAGTTGCTATTGGCAAAATGCAACTATCACACCACCAAATGAGAAGAGTTGGCCATTGTACTTGCAACCACCCATTGAAAGCACTATTTGCATGAGAAGGCATTTGTGATAGAGATGGACCACAAACCTCTAGTCTACCTCAAGAGATACAAAGATCTTTCTTGTCAATAGATTTGGAGACAACAATTCAACATGACAATCAAATATGTGGAAAGCAAGAAGCAACTTGCAAATGTATTCACCCAAATGCTGATGGTAAACACTTTGGTGGTGGAAATCAAAATGAACCCTAAATTTTGGCCTAGGATTCTTGTTGCTACAAAAATAGATCCACAAAATGTTGATGCTCAATCATTCAAAGGCATCGCCAACACCCAAGGACTCACCTTTTGTTATAGTAGGTTGTGGATCACAAATGATAGGGATCTAAGAACCACTATCCTAGCGGAATTTCATGATTCTGCCATTATAGGTCATGTTGGAATGGACTAGACCTTGGATGCAGTCAAATGCCATTACTATTGGCCCAAGATGAGCAACAATGTGATGGAATATTTTCAAAGCTGTCTACTTTGTCAACAAAATAAGGCTTCTAATCAAGCTCCTATATGACTCCTCCAGCCTCTCCCCACTCCTACACAATGTTGGGAACAAGTAAGCATGGATGTGGTTTGTGAATTGCCCAAGACCACCTCTAGGTTTGATTCCATTGTAGTCTTTGTCAACCGACTTAGCAATATGAGTCATGTACATCCTACCACCAAAGATGTGATTGCCCCACAACTAGCTCAATTGTACTTAGATGCAGTCTTTTCTCATCATGGCTTGTCTCAAGTGCTCATCATAGATAGAGGCACTCAATTCACTAGTTTGTTTTAGAGAACACTCTTGGGTTCTTCAAAACCAAATCTTCTTAGATATGTCCACAACTTACCATCCACAAACCAATGGACAAATAGAGAGGGAAAATTGCACTATTGAGGACATGCTTTGGGGCTTTTCTTTGGATGAGCAAGAGAGTTGGGTCACCTTACTCCCATTGGTGGAATTTGCTTACAAAAATTCAATGAATGCCTCCACACAAGTCACATTGTTCTTCCTCATGTACAGAGAACATCCATTCACACCTTCAAGCTTGATGAAGGTCTGTCTGATGGCTACTAAGGTTGATGTTGTCAACACTTTTGTTTCTGAAATCCAACAGGGAGTAGAGCACGCCAAGCACATGTTGCACATTGCACAAAATTGGCAAAAGTAGTATGTAGATAGACACCGCTAACACATGGAGTTCAATGTGGGAGATCAAGTCTAGATGTCAACCACCAACCTCAAGTTAGTTGGTCCTTATAAGCTAAGACCCCATTTTATTGGACCTTTCTCCTTCCTTTGTCGCATTGGCACCATGGCCTATTACCTCAAGCTATCTCTATATATGAAGATCCACCCGGGATTTCATGTTTCCTTATTATACCAATATGCTCCTTGGCCGCTCCACTTCTCTTCCATGCAAGAAATTTGACCTTGTCCAACCTTGGTTAATGAGGCGGAGGAGTATGAGGTCAAACACAATCCCCAAAAATGCATCCATGGTACTTGCCATCCTCATGTGGAATATCTAGTCCACTGGAAAGGGTACCCACTATACAAGGCAACATGAGAGCCAGTAGCCAACTTGACCTACACACCAATGTCAGTTCAATTTTTTGAGAAACAACTTTGCAATGAGTACATTGCATCTTAAAAGGGGAGAGGTTTGTAATACAAGCAACTAGACATATTATCTAGAGGAAAATTGGCTTGGTAATATCTAGAAGGATTTTGTGTACAATGGGCTAGGTAGATCAGACAAAGGTGTTACCAAAAGAGTACTTCTACTAATAGGGCAGAAGTAAAAAATAGCTTGAAAACTTTAGAGCTAATTTTAGAGGCCTAAACAAATGAATTAGGCCTCAAAAATGGAAAGAATTGTCCCTAGGAGTAAGACATCTTGCCTTCTCCTCCCTATGATTTTTCTTGTCAAGAGCTTTCCAACAGTACCTCACCCATGCAATTCTGAGTTCCCTACAAGAAGATTCCCTATAGATTCCCTTTGGTCAACTTTGGTCAACCCGTTTGACCAACTAGATAGGACAAGGACTGACATGTCACCCATCCAAAAAACTAATCCAAGGATGGAGGTCACTGTCAGGTCACCAATCCATGTCTCTGATCCAAGGGTGGAGCTTCCTTTGAAGGGATCCTCTTTGCTATATAATCAAGAGAAGGTACTCCTCTGGAGCATCAGAAGATTGAGTGTGAAACTTGTGTTTTCTCTATTGTATCTCTCTTGGAGAGTTCTGTTGTCTGTGGAGTACAACACATGCCTACTTTACATCCCCTCATTCTAAGAAATAGAAAGACTCAAGTGAATAGACATATTCATTGTGATATAGTAGACTGACTTCCTCCAAACCTGTCAAGGGAGCCGGTTATCTAAAAGAATTTATTTAAGAGTAGACAACACAAATCCTAATGGAAGAAGAGTGTAAATACCTCTTACAAATAAATCTTTCACTAATTTGAAGGGATCTTAAAGAGCAATTTGATGATATTGACCATCTTCCTCTACCTTGGGTTGAAGTTGACATACCTTTAGAAAAGAACCTATCAAAGAAGACCCATTGTCAGATTTGATACCTTGGAACCCCTGGGCTAACTTGAAGCACAATCATTGACTAGTACCTCGGGCCAATCAAGTTTAGCACTAGTTCAGCCTACTCATCAGATGTACAACATGACTTGTTACCCATTACTAGACAAGCATACTAGACTTAATGTGATGAAGAACCTGATGAATTTATCGAGGAGTTTGAAGTAATTTCCTTTGCCTACAAGGAAAATGACTGTAGATTTGTTGTGCATTTTCCCAAGTCTACTCCAAAAGAAAGCAAGGACATAGTACATCCATGTAACCTAGAAGGGGTTCCAACTAGCCAACTGGATAGACTTGCAAGATACTATCTTGGAATGATTCCATGAAGTTGACTATTATACAAGTGTATTTACGGCACTTGATGATTTGGACCACAAAAAGAATGAGAAGTTGAGGGACTACACGGAGCTATTCATAGCAATACTGAACCGCATTCCAAAAAATCCAATGTGGTGGGCTACTCCAATGCCCAACCCATTACCTAGTTCCTTGGTGGATTATTGCCAAAAATTTAGATCTTTGCAAGGAAGATGAACATAACTGCCCTTGAAAAAGTACTCAAACATGTTGCCAGATACAAGGCAGCCCAATCTCATTCATGCGGCAACCAAAAAAACCAAGAGAAGAAAGGCAAGAAGCCTACACAAAGAGCTTCTTGCATTACTTCCTCTTCTTTGGAAGAATTCTCCATGTCATCCAATTCTTCTTTGGTATCCAAAGAAGAAAAAAATCCATAAGAACCAGAAGGTAAGGAGGAAAGAAAATTTTGACCCCTCCAATTGAAATTGTAAAAAGAACAAAACACTAAGTTGGAGACTATGATTAAGGATTTTGTGGACTTTAAGATCCAAATGATGGGAGCTAAGGACAAAAGGAAAAAACTTTCCTTTGGAGGACCAAATGTGTGGTGTACTGCATGCGGTAAGTCGGGTCTATGAGCCGGCCTGTCTCTCACTCAAGGTGAACCTCTGATAGTTATTATGGTAGCGCACCATGGACTAAGAAGGCAAGGAACCCCAACTCCATCATACTCCTCCAAGGCTAACACTCCAAGACTCAAGACATTGCTCACTAGAGAACTCAATGAGAGAGAGATAGTTGCAAAATGAAAGGATGATGAGTACCTCCTCACCCCTTGTTTATATACTTGTGAAATAGTTATGTACCAAGGTTACTAATTACCGCAGTAACTCAAGTTACTAGACTAAAAGTCAAGTAAAGTCAAAAAGTAGAAAGGAATATCCATTCATATGGGCATATTCCACTAGTATGTGATCTTATCTTGACCCAACCACTAAGTCAAGGATTCCTTCACATGGGCTATCCTTGGACTATAGAAGAATCCAAAACAAAAAGGCTTGCGGGCCCAAGAGTTCTCAACTCTTTCCTCAAAGCCAAACACCTAAGAATAATACCAAGTCAACACACTACAATCCAAGATAGTGGTGCTCATCTTTTCCACTTCCTCTAAAGTAAGGTCCCCTTTATCTTAGCTATGACTAACTTTAGGTAATTATGACTAATGTAGAACTATCCTTTATCTCTATATAAACAATATCTCTCAAGAACTTGTAATACCAAGCTAAATATCACAATACCACACATGCACAAATAAGTGTTACATTTACCCCCGGACTAAGTTTTCACTTTGTCCTCAAAGGGAAAGTCTCTCTACCTTCTATGGTACACCTTCAACTTATCATGGTTAATCCTATCAAAGTGTCTTCCTCCCAACTCCTTGAGATCATAGGTGTAATTGCCCCACAACTTCTCCACTATGAAAGGTCCAAAGTACTTAGGCAAAAACTTCTTTTGAAGTCTCTTGAATCAAATGAATCAAACAACATTACCCAATCACCTTCTTTAAAAGGCTCCACCTTCTTCTTGTCTTGTCTCTTGTCATAGCTCTCTTTTTGTTTCCTTAAGGCTTGCTCCACTCAAACCATAACAACTGCTCTTGCCTCTTCCAACTCCATGAGTTGATCCTTTGTTGACTTCTCTGCATCACCTCCTTGTGCTTTCTTCAATCTCCTATGAATGATTTGGAATGTACAAAGATCAAAGTGAATAGGTAAGGTAGACTCAATGCCATATACCAATTGAAATGGAGAATACCCGGTGGAAGTCTTCATGGTTGTCCTATACTCCCACAAAACCACATGAATCCTCTTGTCCCAATGATGTTTAGCTCCCTCTATTTTTGCATCTTTGGCCAACATCATGCACAAGGTCTGATTGGTTCTCTCTGCCAAGCCATTGGAATTTGGCTTATATGATGTAGTTACTCTATGTGTGATAGAGAAATGCCATAGCATGGTTGTAGTGATGCTTCTTGTAAACTCTCCTCCTCTATCAGAAACCAACTCCAAAGGGTATCCAAACCTAGTGATAATGCATTTATGAAGAAATCTACCCACTTCATCTTCATTCTTGTCCCTCAATGGTCTAGCCTCAACCCACTTGGTAAGGTAATTAGTAACTACCACGATGTACCAATTTTTCCTTGGGGTTCTATTGAGAGGACCTACAAAATCAATTCCCCACTTCTCAAAAGGTCCTAGTAATGGAATTGATCTAAGTGGTGGAGTGGAAGTAGATTTTCTAGCAAAAGCTTGACAAACATGACAAGTTTTGCAATAATCAAGACAATCCTTGAAAATTCCTCTCCAATGGTAACCTGCATCTAGAATCTTGAAAGCAATCACCTTTCCTGAAAAGTGTCCTCCACACACTAAACCTTCATGAAACTCTTTTATAAGTAGGATACACTCTTCCTTACCCACTGCTCTTTGAAGTAGACCATCTGCTCCTTGGTGAAAAATAATATCCTCCACCATTGTGTAAGGTCTAGATCTTGCTGCAAGGGCCTTCCTCTCCCTAGCATGCATCCCTTCAAGATAGTTACCTCTTGTCACAAAATCCACAATCTCCTTGTACTCCATTGGAACCTCTTGAGTGATTGAGATTGTCATGAGCTCCTCATCTGGGAAGGAATCATCCACTGGCTCATCTCCATTATGATCATTGGCCCTAGATAACAAATCAACATTTGCATGTTTCTTTCCTGGCCTATCCTTAATGGTGTAGTCATACTCAGACAATAGTATCATCCACCTTGCTAGTCTTCCTTCAACATTAGGCTTGTTGAAGATGTACTTCAAAGCTTTGTGATCCGTGACAATGGTGGCTTTCCCTCAATCAAGTAGTGTTTAAACTTCTTGAGACCAAAGATCATTGCCAACTCTTCTCTCTCCGTGACAAAGTAGTTCTTTTCTGTTGAAACTATCTGCCTACTAGCATAAGCTATTAGATGATCTTGCACATCTTGGTCTAATTGACTAAGAGTGCATCCTATAGCTACATAAGAAGCATGAGTTTAGAGGATGAAAGGCTTACTCCAATCAGGTTTAGCAAGAATTGGAGCTACAACAAGGGATTGCTTGAGCTCCTCAAAAGCTTTGAGAGCCTCTTGTCTTCCAAAATCACCATGTATTCTACACCCTTCTTCATGTAGATGGTCAATGCATAAGCCTTGTTGGAAAATGAGAAGATGAACCTCCTATAGTATCCAACCATCCCCAAGAATTGGCATAACTTTGTCAAGCTTGAAGGGAATGGAAGGTCTGAGATTTTCCTCACCTTCTCGAGATCAATTGCTATTCTATCTTTGGAGATGATGTGCCTCAAGAGTAGACTGTCTTCACATCCAAATATGCACTTCTTTGGGTTGAGTGATGCATTTGCCTCATCCAAATGTTGCAAGACCTTGATTAGGTGCTCAAAGTGCTCCTCCTTGCTCCCATAGATACAAAAGTCATCAATGAAGTCTCTCACAAATTTCCCAATGAAAGGTTCAAATACCTTGTTCATGAACCATTGGAATGTGGCTAGAGCATTGCAAAGCCCAAAAGGCATGACCTTGAAAGTGTAAGTTCCCCAATGTGTGGTGAATGTGGTGAGTTGTTGATGCTCTAGTGCAATCTTGATTTGGTGATATCCACTATAACCATCTCCAAAACTATACCTCTCATGACCTGCAACCTCCTCCAAGATCTCATCAATGAATGGCAATCGGTAGAAGTCCTTCTTGGTAACAATATTGAGCTTCTTGTAATCCACACATACCCGAAGCTTGCCGTTCTTTTTCTTCACAATGACAATTCGAGACACCCATTCTAAATTCTCTACCTCAAAGATAAATCCAACCTCCTTGAGCTTATCAATCTCCTCTTTCACAACCAAAGATATTGGTGGGCTAATGCGACATTTCTTTTGGCGGATTGGTCTTGCATGTGACTCCACCTCTATCTTGTGCTCCTCCAAGGGGACTTCCTTCAAATCCTTGTAACTAAAAGCAAACACATGGATGAACTTGCAAAAAATCTCCTCAAATCTCACTTTCTCCTCCTTGGTAACATTTGGACCATACTTGAGGGTATATAACCTTCTCTCTACCTCCTCAAGTGTCAATGGTGATTTATTTGGGTCCTTCAAAACCTCTGGCTTAGGTGCAAAATCCATAGCACACAAAGGATACACATCTGAATCAGATTCAGATTCATCCTCTTCTATGGAAATCTCCTTCTCCATGCTTGTGTCCACATCTGAAGCTCCTTCTTCAGAATCAGATTCCCAATAATCAGAAGATGTTGTATCTAAATGTGAAGTGTTGATGGTGTTAGTCACAAGAACTGTGACTCTATGGTTTGATGGCCCAATTCTCAAGTACCCTTTGTGCCATTGATCAATTGCGTGTGCTGCTCTCAACCATGGCCTCGCAAGAAGTAAGTCATAGGTTGAATCCTTCAAGACTTGGAAAGTCATGAGATTTTGAATTCTTATAACTGAAACTACCACCTTATCCATCACCCCTACTAGTCGAACTTGTTGTTTGTTTGCCATTCTCACCACAAATGTTGAAGGTCTTGAGGGTATCATACCCAACTTCTTTATCAACCTTTTAGACAAGGCATTTACTGTTGATCCTCCATCAACCAATGCATCCTTGATATTGTGACCATTCATTCTCACATCAATCTTGGAGGCATATTCACAAGCCTCCCATGGTGTTGGCTTGGCATCCACCACCCCCATTGATACTAGAGTTTTTGCTTTCTTTTTTCTCTTGCTCCTTGTAGAACTAAAACCACCTCTAAGCTCTTTTCTTAAGGTAGGGTTCAAAGCAATCAATTGGCCCACTATGATGTTAGCCTTGTGGCTACCAACATCCTCCAACATATTGTAGTTCCACTGTTGCTTTGAAATCAAGAAAAATCCTCCATCCCCAACTTATTCCTTGGAGTTTTTGTTGTTGATGGTGTTGAGGTGTGAGTGCTCCTAGTAGACGTAGGAGTATCCTTGCTTGGAGTAAATCCTTGAGAAGAGTGAACATCCTCTGCAAAACAAACTCTCTTCTTCTCTTGTACCAAAAGTTCCAAATTAAGACCCTTGGATTTTGAGCACTCTCCTTCCTCATACTTGCTCTCAACCACATCTATGGATGCTATCCCCTTACCTTTGTTTGGATTAGGAGTCACTTGGGTTTCACTACCTCCCTCTTTCCCTCTATTGGCTCCCTCATAACCCCTTCCTCCATGGTAAGTGGAATTTGGGCAATTCCTTTGGATATGGCCTCTTTCTCCACAACCAAAACAATTTCTATCATTGAAATTGTTGGCTGGTGGGCCTCCTCTATATGGATAGTTTCTATAACTCCTAAGCCCTCTCCCCACATTCTGATCCACCTCTCTTTTCTCTCATAGTTGCATCACATTCATTTTGAGATCTGCAAGTTGTTCTGTGATGGTTTAAAGTGGATCCTTAGGTGGAGGTGCAAGAACTGGAGAAACTACTACTTGTGGTGCAACCCTTGCTACCAAAGTATCAGAAGTTCCACCATACTTGTAGCCTTGAGGAGGATGCACAACCTCCTTCACCACCAAATCACTCATCCCCTTCTAAACTCTCCTTGATACAAATTGCAATCTTGATAGCTTCAACCTTGGAAGAAGGTTTCTCATATCTCACCTTGCTTCTAATTTGTGGTCTCAACCCTCCCACAAAATTCTTGGTGAGCATGGCCCCTATGCCAATCATAGTAGTCTCCACATCATCCCCACCCTTCCTCAACACTATGCAAAATCTAGACTCTAACTTTTTCACTCTTTCCACATAGACTCTCACTTTCTCTCCATCTCCTTGTTGAGAAAGGTAACCTCACTCATCAATCTCTCATAACTCTCATCTGGGAGAAAGTTCTCAATGAGTGCTAAAGTCAAACTCTCCCAAAACTTATCTTCCCCATCTCTCCTCTCTTTCTTTTGGTATTCTTACTCATACCATGTAAGTGTTGCATCCTCAAAGAAATCTAGTAATAATGAGGCCCACTCATTATTCCTCCTCTCATTGTTTCCTATACAAGCTCTCTTGAAGTCTCTCACAAAGGCCTCCACATCTTCTCCATCCTTGCCAAAGAAAACCGGAAGTTTCACCATCTTAACCTCTCACTATCTTTCTCTCAAAAAAAAATTTTCTTCTTTTTCTCTTTTCTTTTCTCTCACTCTATAACTAATAGAGTATATACATGACTAGCACCATCTGAGAATAATCCACTTTTGGGAACACAAAAGGTTCAGGTTGCTCAAAGATTTCTACAACAACATCAAATCCTAGAGTGCATATTAATCTAACTCTCATGGATAGTTTATCCATAAGTTGAAAAATTATCTCCATCACTAATCTTGAGAACTAGCTGAAGAAGGTGGTAGTATTTCTGTAGCTATACTAAGACTCTCTCCAAGATCCTTTACCAATGTCTCCAAAAGTGATTTTACTCCATTACACTCATATCCTTTTGGAAGTCCTTCAACTCCACAAACCTCACACAACTCCTTGGTCTTAGATCTTCTCCCTCCCAATCTTGGTGAAGAAGGTCCAACATGCAAACCCAAGTCAAGTAAGCCTCTCCTTTCCAAAATCTCTTGGTCTAAAAGGTCAATGTACATGAACTTGCCTTATATCCTTTCTCTCTACATAGAAAGCACTTACACTCACTCTTTCCAAGTGGTGTAGGTTTTTGGATCCTCTCAACACTCTCTTCAAACTCTATTGTAAACTCTCTTTTCCTTAAATCCACCTCTACAATCATCTCAAACCCTTTGGGAACCTTGCATAGTCTCAATTTCCACTCTTGATGACCCTCCATGTTCCCAAGATGAATCTAAACACTCAAACATCTTTTTTGTTGCTCTCAAACTCCTCATGCATGAGATCTCCACTCTGCAAAATTGACCCTTCCTCAAAATGTTACTCAAATCTTCCAACCAATATGTCACATTCCTCTGAAATTTTTCCCACTTGATCACAACTTTTGGGCATCCCTCCTTGCAAAATTTCAGATCTTTTCATTGAGCCATTTGGCCTAGATACCTTTCTATTCAGCACACATATTTCAGATTTGATCTGAAAACCATCCCCCCCACTTTAAAAACTCATAACTCCCTGCGCAAGAATGATCTCTCTATAATTTTTGAGACAAAAAGTAGGATATAATGCAATACATTTTCTTGGAAATTTTTAGGATAATTCACTGAAAATTGAAGAAATAGCAGACTCTATTCAATTTTCCAAAGAGCATGCAGTTGCGGAAGTAGTTTACCCTACCAACTTTCAAAACTTCTAGCCAGCGCACATAGTAGCTCTGACAATAATTTTAATTGTGATAATTGAAGGATAATCTAAGCTATCATTTGTAGAAATTTCAAGTCCAGATCTCAAACTTGAGATTTTATCCAAAATCACCTTAATCCCCAAAATCTGCAATCCATCTCACACAATCTTTCCAAATCCTCTCATGTGTACAAAATATATAAAATCCCTTTAAAGATATCATAATGAACTACAGGGTATACAAATGAATCTTGCTTCTCTAACATAAGTTCAACCCTCTCCTCTCCTAATGTTCTATCCAAGTGAGTTCTCATAGCCTCCTTCTGCCTAATGAAATATTGAACACGTAACATTATCTTGCCTTCTAGAGAGGTCCCGGCAATGGAACCAAAAATGTGAGCTGGCCTGTCTCTCACTCAGGATGAACCTCTGATGGCTATTATAGTAGTGCACCATGGACTAAGAATGCAAAGAACCCCAACTCCATCATACTCCTCCAACACTAACACTCAAAGACTCAAGACATTGCTCACAAGAGAACTCAATGAGATAGATGAGTACTTCCTCACCCCTTGTTTATATACTTGTGAAATAGTTACGTGCCAAAGTTACTAATTATCATAGTAACTCAAGTTACTAGACTAAAAGTCAAGTAAAGTCAAAAAGTAGAAAGGAATATCCATTCATATGGGCATATTCCACTAGCATGTGATCTTATCTTGACCCAAACACTAAGTCAAGGATTCCTTCACATGGGCTATCCTTGGACTATAGGAGAATCCAAAACAAAAAGGCTTGCGGGCCCAAGAGTTTTGAACTCTTTCCTCAAAGCTAAACACCTAGGAATAATACCAAGTCAACATACTAGAATCCAAAATAGTGGTGGTCATCTTTTCCACTTCCTCTAAAGTAAGGTCCCCTCTATCTTAACTATGACTAACTTTAGCTAATCATGACTAATTTAGAACCATCCTTTATCTCTATATAAATAGTATCTCTCAAGTACTTGTAAACCAAGCTAAATATCACAATACCACACACATGCACAAATAGGTGTTACAGGTCATGCCAACACGTAGTGCTTGACCAACACTACATTTCCAGTACATCAAATTGATTGGGTTCCAAGTTGGGACTAGAACAAGGAGGAAGAATGAGCATACCAAACTCAAGAGGTACAACCCCAAGCAAGCACCTCTTATCAAGGTCCAAGGTATGGGCCAAGGGAGTACAACAATAATGCTCACCAACAAAGGATGTTGATGGATAACCAAAATTTCCCTCAGAATGTTGCACTAGGTGCATGTTACAATTGTGGCTTTATGGGCCATTGGTCTCCCAATTGTCCCAAGCTGAGGCATCAGAGCAGGTATGTTCTACTTTGTGGACATTGTAAAGGTTTGGGCCATATTGGAAATTAGTGCCCTCAACCACTGTGGTACCCACACTTTTCTTTTTTTAAGTTCCTATGCAATTTTGAAGAAGAAGTATATAGACAAAGTTATATTGAACACAAATGGCATTTGAAGGAGAAGAATAGGACTTTGGCTTGAAACCTAAAGTAACGTGACTCCAAGTCAGAAGCAAAGTACTTAAATCAGAACCAGCCAAAAGAAACCCAAAGTAAGGGGACTTCATCTTGGGGTGATCAACCCCATGCAAAGATGGTGTAACAACTTCCCTTTGGAGGGGCAAATCAAGAAAGTACAAGCAAATAAATGGTGGATAGAGTGCAAACCACTGACCTGGATAATGCCAGAAGGAAGTCATGCAGAAAGGGTGCATTTTAGTGATGAGCAATGGAGGAATGACTGATCAATAAGGAACTATTAAATTGAGACTTTGTCAAGGGGATTTTGAAATGTCCCACAAGTATCCTAAGCCATTGAGTAGTCAACCCAAAGGAGTTAGGATCTCAAGACCAAGAGACGGTAGAATTATTTTTCAATTGCCACACACTAGAGATCGCACAATGCCAAAGAAGGGTGAGAAGAAGAGTCATTTGCTTGCAGTAAAGAAATCTAGTGATTTAAAGATTAGATATGATAGGTCAGATTGAAGTCCTAAGTAGACTTTGGATCATTTTTTTGGCATGGAACTGGAATTTGAGTTTTCCTAGGTTCATGGCCAAGTAGCATCAAGTGATTGTGACGAGGGACTTGAGAATGAAGGAAAGAAAAGGCAATATGGCTTGATGGAAAGAGTTGGATTGGAGATTGGTATTGGGAGAAGAAGTTGGTGAGGAAACTAGGGCATTATTCCTTGGGAAAGGAGAGTTTACAGAGGAGATGGATGAGATCTGAAATTCTTTTATAGTGCCACGCACAAAGAACTGATACAAGGTGGATACCTATTGGGACACAGTCAAGCAAAGCATTTTTGGGGCGATGATGGCACTCTTCAAGCCCAATCACATGACTTATGTAGTGAAGCATCAGGCGGTCTTCTTCCACCAGATGACTGCAAGCCAATAAATTAGGCAAAGTGCTTTCATCAAAAAATGAGGGAGATGGTGTGGTGTTGGAGAAAGAAAGATGCACCTCACTATTTGGTACCATTGGTTGCCCATTTCTACATTGGATTGAACTTGATAAAGGAGTTTGAGCAAAGAAAGATGGTGTCGCATTTTCATCCAAACTTATGAAAGACTACAGATGACAACAAATAGCAGTACATCCAACAAATCCAAAGTAGTGGTGAGCAGTATGCACACACAGGGCAGTATCTAAGAGTAGTAGTGACCATCTTGAAGACAAGGAAGCAAAGTTCTCCAGAGGAGAGTTTTTTTGCCAATTAAGGCAAAGAAGGTGAGGAAGATGAGCCTGAGGCAAGAATTTGTAGTGCTCAATGAGTCATCAGGAGGAGCAGAAGAGTCAAAGTGCAAAGCCAAGTACAAAACAAAAGACTTAGACAAAGAAGAAGAACCAGAGTTGACGCTATGAAGTGATGAGTAGAGCAGT
This sequence comes from Lunularia cruciata, assembly GCA_948567375.1. Classification (NCBI taxonomy): domain Eukaryota; kingdom Viridiplantae; phylum Streptophyta; class Marchantiopsida; order Lunulariales; family Lunulariaceae; genus Lunularia; species Lunularia cruciata. The sequence goes on from OX419756.1 coordinate 13,107,037, forward strand.
GGAAAAGAAGGGGAGGTGGAAGTTCAGCAACGAGGAGGAGACATGATTGATAAAGAAGAATAGAAGTTCCATACGGTGATTGATTGAATGGAAGGAGGAGGAAACTTGTGTCATGAATTACCCACCGTAAAGATAGAAGAAACTTTGGAGTTTGAGCCAAAGGCGGAAGTTCAGCAGAGCAGAAGAGGGAGAAGGATTAATGCCACTGTAGAGGCAAAAGTAAGCAATGTAATTCCGATAGAAAAGGAGGGGGAAAGTTCAGATGAAGTACCTCTGAGAGTGAGAAGATAAAGACTTTGGAGTAAAGTAAGAAGCAAAGAGCCAAGGCAAGTTGAGAGCTCAGAATTCTTTGATGGGGTAGAGTACTTGTCATAGGTAGTTTGTCCCTTGCTGGTACAATTGCAAAAGAAGAGAGAAGAATTGAAGTGAGATCACTCAGGAGTGAAAGATGAATTGGCAGTAGTGCAATACATGAGTGATGAAATTTTGGAGTTGAGAAGAAAGTTAAGTCGGGGAGAGTTTGAGTTAGTAGAGCTCTGGACTGACATAGAGCTGAGGAGGAAGAAAAGTGAGAGTCTAACAAAAGATTTTGTGAAGAGAGGCAAAGCCATGGCGAAGCAAGGAGAAGATCAAAAGGAGCAATTGGTGAAGTCTGAGGCATTGCGGGCAGAAGTGCACAATATGCAAGTAGAAGTTATACATTTGAAGGCAATAACTGGTGTCATGGGACAAGAGTTGGAGAGTTTGAAGGCAAGTGCAGCAAAGAAAGATTGGGCTTGGCAACGGGAGTTGGTCATGCGAGATAGAGAAGAAGAGCAATTATGCAGTGTTGTACTATTCCTTTCTCTCTTTGGGAACACACTAGGTGCCTAGCTATGGAGACTAGAGATCAGAGACTATAGGTAAACCTGTAACTACTTGTTTGAACACACATGTTACCTAACCACCAAAACCCTCCTCTCTTGTAACTAGTATTTTTGCTGTTGGGAAGCGTAGTGACTTGCAACCTAACTTGTCATCAAAACATGCACTCTTGGTCTGTTGGTCATCTCCAGCATTACCAAGGAGAAATATATAGCATCACTAGAAGGAAATAACCTAAGCACAATGCCCGTACACCAATTCAAACCCACTGGGCATACAAACAGGCATACAAACACAAAGAGGATCCAATCACAAGAATACGGCAACAACTCTCTGTGCTTTTTGTCTGAAAAGAGCTTCATAGCCTTCTTGCTCTGTCATCAAGCTCATTTCAACTGGTACTCCAAGCCCCCAATCTGAACTTCAGATCTCAACAATCTTCTACTCTAAGTGGAGAATTCCTATGTATTCTTGATGGGGAAATCCCCACACAGCTCATACAACCATAACTTTTTTGTGTAGCTTGGATTCAAGGGTTCTAGAATTCAATGGAAAGCCTATGAGATAATATTTCCAATGACACAAAATAGGACTCAATCAGATCACTACAGCTCCCTTGATAAGCTCTCAAATTTGGCCAAATGTTTCACAACTTTCACCCTAATTTCAAAATCCCTATTTTAGGGTTTTGTCCCTAGTTCTTGTCAACTTTCCCCTGATCTCTAAAGTAGATTTTCCCTTGATCCTCACAAAACACTTTGTAAATCTGAACTCTCAATCATAGTTACAAAAGTGAGAGAATTGACATTCAATTATGATTGAAGAAAGAAATGCTCCTTTGAACTTACAATAGTTTTTTCACTAAAACTTGTTGTATCAAATCTCACTCTCTATGAATACAAAGCCAACTAAATTTTCCACAATATTTGGTCATGCTCTTGTTTAACATTTTAAACAATTTGATGGTCTAATCCAACCCCAATCCCTAGATATGAATCAATTCCTGAGCTGGGCTAACTTGTGAGCTCTACAGACCCAAGTATTATTGATCCAAGACCCTGAATTCTCTATTTGAATAATTCACATGAAACCTTTGCACAAAGATGCAAACCCTAACAAACAACAAAACTGGAATTTTCATAAGGTATCTCAAACCACAACTTGGAGAGTGACCAAAACTCCAAACCTAATCACTAGCTCTTCTCCCTCACCTTACATCTCAAGAGCTTCAACTTCAATCAACCAGATCTAATTCAAGATTGACCCAAATTGGAATTTCCTGATCTCAATATTGTAAGCACTTTGTTTCATCTCCAATGCCATTGACAAATAAGAAGATGTTTCAAAAATCTCTCTCAATTGCCTACTTTGTGCTCCAGGGTATGAATTCTACCCCCCTTGATTCAATCAATGCTATCCCTACCACAATTAGCTCAAATTGTGTGATTTCTATCTCTAGAATGTAGCTTGTTAGCTCCTCTTTCCCACCATTGTCTTCATTCCCCGCATGGCCTTCCTAAACTCCTTTGATGGTCAAAAAACTCTAGACTCTTCTCTTGGGACCCAATCTCTTGCACATTTGTCCTTTAGTCTTTTTACTTTTTGACAAATGGACCCCACAACTCCACCTTGAAGCTTATGAGAAAAAATTTAGGCATTCCTCAACTATAGAAGCACATATATTGTCAAGTCGTAGACATGCTCATAAGTAAGCACCGGAAGGATGATAAGATCCGGGTTTCTCCTCACCGACTCCACAAATATCGCTCCAAAACATGCCACCAACAAGTCTTGTAAGCCATCACGGTGCAAAATCTGAAGCCTGATGAGAAAAGGATTTAGGAGTGGCAGATCAAGAGCATGGGCCATCTCATATGCAAATGCTTCCTCTGATGTTCTACCACTCGTGCATTGCTACAACTCTCACTCCCAACATCCTCCTCTCCCTCGAGACTCCTCAACTAAAAACACCCCTTTGTCTCTCCACTCGCCCTCATCTATATTCATCAAAGCCCTCAAACATGATACAATTGTAACCCATGTGGCCAATCACATACATGTACATAGATTGCTTGCATGGTAGCATCTCATCCGTCAGATCTAGCATACAACCTACCCCACTTATGTGGAGATAAACTATGATGAGTTACTTTTATGGGCTATGAAAACCACAACACAATATTGGGTTAGTCAAAGGAATGAAAGAACAACTTAGGCTAAGTGTGAAGGAGAAAGAAGCATTGAAGGCTGAGTTGGAATATGAGTTGAAGATGTATCGTGAGGAGTTATTAGCAGAGAGAGAGAAGCTCTAGATGCCAAGGCAAGAGGGAATCAAAGATGTCATTGTAAGAATGAAGGCAATGCTAGGGATGATGTTTGAAGTTTAGTTGGAGGAAGCAAGACTGCACAAATTGATGTTGTTAGTGCAAGAAACAAGAAACAAGAAAGTGAAGGACATTGAATTAAAAAAATTGCTAATTTGCTTGAGATATTGAGTAGATAGGAAGATATTAGAAGCATGAGACGTTGTGTGTCTCAGGTTGGACTTAGTACATTCAGAATTAGAGAGACTTTGTAGTACCATGAAGTTAGAGACAAAATCCAAAGTAAGAGAAGTAGGAATACAAGTGTCTTCATGTGAGCTACCTGAGACGGTAGAAAAGAATGCATCAGTAGATAATGATGTAGATAGTGTACCCATGACCTCAATTATTGTGCAGACTAAAGAAGTAGTGGAATTGGTAGAAGATTTAGTGATAGTGGATAAATCTGAGGATATAGAAGTGCAGGAAGTTACTTCCGGTTTAGAAGCAAAAATTGAGGTAAACATCGGATCGGATTAGGATCAATTTTGAGGTAAAAAGAGGCAGATATGAAGAGATGCATTGTCATTTTGGATCTATAGGTCAATAAAGTTGTTAGGAGGTAGTTTAAGAAGTTAGATAACTATCAAGTGATCTGCCTATTTAAAGGAGGCCTTCACAATAAATTGTTGTTCAGTATTCATAATCTTGAGAATAGACAAAATGAAGTGTTATGAAGCATTGCTCATTGCTTGAGCTTAATTCCAAGTATTGTTTCTATGTGTGTGCTTGTGAGTGTTGAGAGAAATTTGAAGTGCAAGTCAGTGTGCATGGATGTTGGATTCCATAGTGCTGGTCTTGATTTTGTGTGTTTGATCCTGATTGAAGTGCAATCTAAGCAATGCCTTGACAGATCAAAGAGAAATTGTAGTGTTGGTAGTATTTTGCATTTATGAGTGCAGTGTAAGGTTGATGTGAAGCAATTTTGATCAAGGAAGTTGTGCCTTCAGTGGAGGGGTGGAACATAATTTTGAGGCAAAGGTGCCTTGCAATGAAGTATTTGTCTTTAGAAGAATCTGAATCATCACAATCAAGATTGTCTGGAAAGATTTGAATGAGTTGTCATTAGTGAGTGTTAATTTATGACAAGATTGCAAATCAATGCTTGTTACTCTCTTTTGGGTGTAGTTTCTACCTGAGAGATTAAAGATGCAATCAAGAAGAAAAAATTTGGTTACTATGCTTTGTGTTTGACCAATTCTGACTTGTATCTTTGTAAGAATAAACTTTACTTACTTGATTATCGCAAAAGTGATATTTTCCAGGTTGTCATAACCACCCAACCTGAAGCCTTTTGTGAAGTATGTATAGACCCTGGTTGAGAGAGCTATGTTGTTGTCAAAGGAGGATGTTACAATGAATTGTATAACTCTTGAGGAGGAGAGACTTGAAGAAGGAAGTTGGCCCCTAAAAGAAGAATGGATGGATCTTAATGTATTGAGAGTTGAAACATGCTTAGGGAGGAAGTGTGATCCCAAAGAAGTAAGCACTACTTCTTCATCCTCAAGAAAGGAAAAGTGACTTTGGCCTTAAGTGATCATATCAATTAAGGAGGAGAAGACCTTGGCTAAAGCCAAAGCCAAAGCCTTGCAAAAAGAGATACAAGAGGCATTGCAAAGAACTTGGGAGATGAGTTTGGAGGACTTAAAGACAAAACCTCCTATTTTTTTGGCTAACATCAAATCCAAAGTAGAGGGTCTGATCCAAGCCAAGGTGGATGAGCCCAAAGTACCTTGAGTTCAGACCATTGATACCCTAATCATCATCTTAAAGTGACCCAAGGTAAGGTCGGAGAAGGGTGAGACTTCAAACCCAAAGATGAAGGCAACAAAGGTGAAATTAGGAGAAGTACTACAATATGATATTGTGGCAAATTTAACATTTAAGCCATTTTGGGAGGACAACAAGCTGTCTTAAAGTGATCTGAGGTAAGGTTGGAGAAGGGTGAGACTTCAAACCCAAAGGCCAAGGCAAAGAAGCTGAAATTAGGAGGAGTATTGCAATATGATATTATGGCAGATTTGGCATCTATACAAGCCAACATAACATTTAAGCAATTGTGTGAGGACAACAAGCTATACAAGAAATAGTTGAGTTTGGCCCTCAAGAAAGTAAGTGAAATGACCAAGAAAGAATTGTCGGCCATCTGTCACATTGAACAAGAAGATTTGGGATCTCTTGAAGTGGATGCAAAGATCATGGGTTGCATGATCACATTGGTCCACATTGATTTGGGTTTTGGAGTGAATGTCATGAAAATGGATACCGCAAATAGACTTGGGTAACATACATTTGAGCCCACTTCCTAGATTTTGAAATTTGCAGACTAGACCAAAAGATGACCTTTGGGCATGTTACCTAACATGATCACAATCATTGGAGGAGTGCACTTCAAGTTAAATTACATTGTGTTGAGACCAGTAACCAAAACTAGTTATCCATTGTTGATTGGAGGACCCTGGTTGTCATGGATTGGCACAAGTAGAAGTTGAGGTTTTAGGCCATCTTGTCTAACAATCAAAAGCTAGTGATAATGAGTTGGACAAAGGTTCCTCACCTAGAGGAAACAACTTTGTTAGAAGATGAAGATGAATCCAAAGATTTGTTATCTTTGTCTTCCAAAGACTTGGATGACAAAGTCCAAGTCAATTACTTTGAATGTTGTAAGCTAGAGACAAAGAAGAGGACCCATATGACATTGCCTTGGATCACAACGATTTGGAGAAAGGGGGTTTGAGCTCCATCCAACTCGGGTCAAGCCAAGTCAGCCATGTGGAAGGAATCATCAACCCCAATACCTATCAAGATATCATCTTGGAATAAGGGAAAATCTTGAAATTTTCTAAGACAATCACTTCAAACAAGTAGGATACACTACCTTGTTTATTGAGTACCAAAATGTATTCACCTAGTCTATTGATCAAATGCTATGTATCCCCATACAATTTGGAGAACATTGGATTGATCTTGTTGAAGGTGCAATTTTGGTTTGGCAGTGACAATATTGTTTGAACTTGAAGTACTCACTCCTAGTGAAAGATGGAATTGACAAGTACTTAGAGGCCATGATAATTTTTCCAATCTTGAGCAATGAATATGCTTCTCCCATTGTAATTGTTCCAAAGAAGAAGATAGTGAAAATTTAAGTGTGCCAAGATTTCCACAAATTGAATGCAATCACTAGAAAGGACCATTATTCTTGGTCCAAAATTGTATTGGTAAAAACCAATACCATTTTGGACCAAGTAGCTGGTCATCCTTGTTACGAATTCCTTGATGAATTTGTAGGCTACAATCAAGTATCCATCCAAGAAGAATACAAGGACAAAATGATATTCACTACAAATTGGAGCACCTTTGCTTACAATCAAATGCCTTTAAGTTGTGTAATGCTCCCGCTACTTTCTAGCGGATGATCAATTCAATTTTTAAAGATTTTTTATGAAATTTTGTGGAAGTTTTCATTGATGATTTTTGTGTGCTTTGTGACAACCTTGTTAAATATCACTTTTGCAGTAATTAGGTTAGTAAATTTTGTTCACGCAGAGATATTGGTCAAAAATTTCCAAATATGAAGTCAAATGGTAAAAAGTAGTTTTTCTTGGTTGCGTCTTTAATCTCTCAGGTAGAAACCACACCTAGAAGAGAGTAACAAGCACTGGTTTGCAGTCTTGTCACAAATTAATACTTCTTAATCACAAATCCATCAAATTCTGTCCAAACAATTCTTGATTGTGATGATTTAGATTCCTCTAAAGATGGCTACTTCATTGCAAAATGACTTCAACTCAAAATTATGTTCCACCCCTCCACTGAAGGCACAACTTCCTCAATCAAAATTGCTTTGCATCAACCTGCACTGCACTCACAACTACGGAATACTACCAACACTACAATTTCTCTTAGATCTGTCAAGGCATTTCTCTGATTGCACTTCACTCAGGATCAAACACCCAAAAAATGAAGACCACAACTGCGTAATCCAACATCGAACAAACACATTGACTTGCAGTTCAGAATTCTTCACACACTCACAAACACAGTCCCACAAGATTGATACTTAGAAGTAAGCTTAAACAACGAGCAGTGAAATGAGCACTTCACTTTATCTATCTTCAAAAATTACAAATACTAAACAACATTACACCATGAATGCTTCCCTTAAATAGGTTGAGCAGTTGATAGTTACTAACAACTATACCATTCTACAATAACTTTTCCAACCTGTAGATCCAAAATGACAATGCACCTCTTCGCATCTACCTCTACAAATCTCCAATCTATTACTAACCAATCCAATGTCAACTTTGACTTTGGCCTCCAAACCCCATGGTTCCCTCAAGTATTTCTCCTTCTTTGGTTCTACTCAATTCCACTCCTAACTCCTCTATGTCTATGATTTCTTCACTACAAACTACAATTGCACTCCTATCTATTCTATCTTCATTAGTATTTTCTAACCCATTCTTCTCTAATGTCTTAGGTAATGGATCCAAAGACACCTGAACTCCTACTTCACTTACATCAGACCTTCTGACTCATTGCACTTCACTACAAAGTTTATCCATCTTTGTCCTAACAAGATCCAATCTGAGACACACATTTTCTCCTACTTCTAACATTTTCCTATCTACCCATTCTCGCATACAAATTAATAAATTATTTAGCTCTATGTCCTTCGTCTTCCCCCTCCTTGTCTCTTGCACCAACAACTTCAACTCGTGTATTCTGGCTTCTTCTAGCTTCCCTTTGACTTTTGTGTTGGGCATCGCCCTTATCTTGCTTACCACTCTTGCTATGTCATCAGCTTCCACCACTATCTTGAGCTTCTCCTTCTTTCCTTCTTCTTCCAATTCATTGCAATACATCTGCAATTCATCCTCAAATTCAACCTTCATCGCCTCCTTCTCTTGTCAATTTCCCGCAATTTGTTCTTTTGCCATTCTCAACAATCCTTGCAATCAATCTTCTTCCCTACTACATTCTGCTAACTCTTGCTGCCAAGCTTGATCTTTCTTGGTTGCCTTCTTCTTCAGACTCTCTAACTCTTGCTCCATTACTGCCACACTTGCCTTCAAATGTATACGTTCTACTCGGCAAGTTCTCCCTTTAGCACTTCCGCCAACGCCGTCTTCTCCTTTACTTCTTCTTGACTCATCACTAAATCCTCCCTCGTCACTTCTGAATGCTTATCCCAAAGAATCTCCTCCACCCAAAGTTCTTTGGCCTCCATCTATACTTGTGTTAATTTACTTCTTAACAACGAGGTCTATGCACTCCACTTTACTACTACTGCTAACTCGTCTTTCACATCAAGGTTAGAAGTCGCCATCTCTGCTTTCTTCTACTGCAAAAACATTAACAATGGATACACAACCTTTGATAGGTATTCCACTCCATTGTACTTCTTGTCATTGGCCCAGAATTCATTGCCCTCTGCAGGTAACTCTTCTATTGGCGCCTTACCCCAAAGTTGCAAGCTTTGTACCTTCAATGTCTCCTCATCTGAGCTCTCCTCCTCTTCTAAGCTCTCCTCCTCTTCTATGGTGACTTTACTGGGCCCTACATTGGGTGCATGCACACCTCTCTTCCCCTTGGTAGTTCTTGGACATTCCAACACTCCTTCTTCTTCCTTCTTCTCACTCCCTCATTCTATAATGGACACCTCTAGACATGGCTTCCTTGCATCCGCACTCCGTCTTTGGGTTTGTTGAACCTCCGCCTTGCTTTTGCTGCCACTACTCAACTCTTCACTTTGCAATGTGAACTCTTCTTCTCCTCCTAAAGCTTCTCGCCTTTGGACTCCTCCTCTTCTTCTAGAGTAAATTCCTTTGCTTTCACCAACACTACCTTTGGGTTAGGCTTTTACATCTTCTGTGGTTGTGCTACCACAAGGCAACTTTCAGGTTTAGTTCTCTTTCTTGCCTTGGGGATATCAACTGCTACAATTCTCACCTTCCCACTCTTCTTGTAGTACTTGTGCCCTTCTCGCACCCGCTCCATATAATATCATTCATCCGCATCTACCTCCTTATGCAGATCTGGATAAAAGTGTGAGCGCATTTAGTTTCTCTCCTCCAAAGTCAATAAATTCAGCCCGAAGTAGAAATGAGCTGCAAAGGGCACAAAGTAATGTGGTTGCATGTCCATCCTCCAACAACATTTTATTTAAGATGGGCAAAGACAAAGTACTTTGGAGCTGTTTGGAGGCATATGAAGTTGGAGGGATCATTGAGTCCTTACACTCCAAAGCATCAAGAGGACATTATGCCTTGAAGAATACTGTAAAGAAAATTCTTTTAGTAGGGTATTGGTGGCCTATGATGTATAAAGATATGTACACTCATATTCAAGGTTGCAATGCTTGTCAAAGAACAAGAAAACTGACGGCTACTTCCTAGTGGCCTTTGAGACCAATTTTGCCATTGGCTCCATTCAAGAAATGGGGTATTGATTTTGTGGGACCAATTCAACCAATGACCCGAGTCACAAGGAAGAGATATGCTACCAAGATGGTAGAAGCAAAAGCAACACGGAGAGATGATGCGGAAATAATCATAGAATTTTTCTTCCAAAATATCATTTCACGTTACGGGTGTCCTCTAGAATTGGTCAATGATAGGGGAACTCAATTTTGAACTCCATGGTGGAAATGTTAACAAAGTACTTCCAGATTAAACATTGGAAGATGACTTTCTATAATCCAAAAGCAAATGGACTAATGGAGAAGGCCAATGGATTGTTGTGTAAAATTTTGAACAAGGTGATAGTCAATTATGCCTATGATTGGGACAAGAAGTTACCTGCAGCTTTGTGGGCATAAAAAATGACTGAAAAGATAACAACCAAACAAACTCCCTACTTCCTGACATACGGATTGCATCCCATACTACCAATTGAATTTGAAGTACCGTCATATTGGATTCTCTATGAGGAACAATTGTTGGAGGAAGAAAGCCAGGATCTTTGGATCCATCAACTGATGTTTAGAAGAGAAAAGGGATGATGCAATGCAGACCACAAAGAAAGACCAAGAATAGTGGAAGGTCCGGCAAGATAAGAGAATCGAGCTTGTGGCTGTTCAGGAAGGTGACTTGGTGATGTTATATGACAATTGCCAAATATTTTTTTCAGGCAAACTACATTTGTGGTGGATAGAGCCATATCGTGTTGTGCACATATATGCCAATGGCTCTATTCAACTTGCAGACTTGGAAGGCAATCCTTTTGCTACTCCTGTAAATGGGTGGAGAGTTAGAAAATATTGGACCACAGACCCGACTTTGTCTAAAGAACTGGTTGTCGGTGTTTGTGGGGACGCTCACATTTGAGGGAGGGGGTATGTGGTGCCCACATTTTTTGGTTTTGGATAGTTTTCAGGAAATTTTGAAGAAGAAGTACGTTAGTAAAGTCTAAGGAGGGCTAAAATGGGAAAGAAATAAGAAGAAGCATTTGTTTGCGGCCAAACCCAAAGTCAACCTCGGGTCAAGAGCAAAGGACCCGGGATGGACAAGAGAGGAAGACAAGAAGGGGACTTTGTATTGAGCAAGGTAGCTGATCCAAAGAACCTATAACAAACTTCTTTAGAGTTGGCCAATCAAGAAAGTACACAAGAAGAAAGTAATGACCTTGGGATCAAGAAGTTCTTGATAGTGACAGGAAACAACCCCATAGAATCAATGATTGGAGCGGAGAAACAACTCAAGAATGACCAATCAGCACAAGACTATAAAATCAAGAGTTTTGCAAGGAAGCAATGCAATGTCCAAACGCTACTCTATCCCTATTCAGAGTCAACCCAAAGTAATGCAAATTGCAAATCTGCAAGAAGACAAGTGGGTTAGGATCTCGAGAATGATCTTCCACAAGAAGAGGGTGAGGAAACACACAATGGACCTGAAAGTGAGTAAGCAGAGTATGGTGAGGGGACTTGCAATTTGTAGACTAGAAGTAGTAGCGTGGATTGAGGTCTTGGTGAGACTTTGTATCATGTTCTTGGCCTGGAAGTGGAACTTCAATTTTTGAGGTTTCATGGTAGAAATCACAACAAGCAATTGCAAGGATGGACTGAAGCACAAAGAAAAGAGAGGAAATTTGGCTTGATGGACTGAGTCAAATTGGAGAATAGTCTTGGGGAGAGAAGTAGGAGAGGTAGAGGGTACCACCTTCTGTCGGAAGTGTGATGCTTCAGAAGAGACTACCAAGGTGAGGAACTTGTTCAATCAACCCCGCACCAAGAATGGGTATAAGGTGGATAGTTATAGAGACCCCGAGTGGAGAGGGATTGTAAGCGCTATGATGGCAATGTTCAAGCTGGAGTGAACCACCTATGTTACAATGCAACAAGCGGTGTTCTTTCACCAATGTTTGCAGGAGAGGCAATAGATTGGGCAAAATGTCTGCATTAGCGAGTAGGGTAGATGATTTTGGGTTGGAGAATGGATATGCCATCGCATTACTTCGTTCCCTTTGCAGCTCATCTTTATTTTGGGCTGACCTTATTGACTTTGGAAGAAAGAAACCAAATGCAATTGCACTTTCATCCAGATCTGTGAAAAGAAGCGGATGCGGATGAACGATATTATATGGAGAGGGTGCAAGATGGGGATGAGTACTACAAGAAAAGTGGGAAGGAGATAATTGTAGCAATTGACATCCTAGGGCCAAAACGAGAACTAATCATGAAAGTCACCTTGTGATAGTTCAGCCACAAAAGGTGCCGAAGCTTAACCCAACGACAGTGATGGTGAAAATGAAGGAAGCGACGTCGGAATCCAAAGAAGAGTCCAAAGGAGAAACCGGATCAAAGGGCAAAGCATTGGGAGAAGAAGAAGAGTTCACCCTACAAAGTGAAGAATTAAGTAGTGGTAGTGAAGGCGAGGTGGAGGTTCAACAAACCCAAGAAGGAAAATGGTGGATACAAGGAAGCCGAGTCCAGAAGTCTCCACGATTGAACGGGAGGTGAGAAGAAGGAGGAAGAAGGATTCTTGGCACATCCATGAACTGCTAGAGGGAAGAACATTGTGCATGCAGCCAAGGTGGGGCCCAGTAAAGTCAGCATGGAAGAGGAGGAGAGCTCGGATGGAGAGACCTTGAAAGTACAAAGATCACAACTTTGGAGTAAGGTGCAAGAAGGAGTGTTGCCTAGAGAGGAAGACAAAGGCCGCGCCGATGATAAGAAATGTGATGGAGTGGAGTATCTATCAAAATTTACGTGCCCACTATTGGCATTCCTATAGCAAAAGAAAGTAAAGATGGTGAGTGAAAATTTGGATGTGCATGATAAGTTGGCAGTAGTAAAGAAGTGGAGTGCGGAAACCTTGTTGTTGAGAAGTAAGCTAATGAGAGTAGAGATGGAAGCCAAAGAACTTTGAGGTGAGGAGATTCTTCGGAGTAAGCACTCCAAAGTAATGAGGGAAGATTTGGTGAAGTGTCACAAGGAGGCAAAGGAGATGATAGCATTGGTTGTAGTGCTAAAAGGAGAAATTGTTGATGCACGAGTAGAGTTAATGCACTCAAAGGCAAGTGTAGTGGTAATGGAGTAGGAGTTGGAAAGTCTCAAGAAGAAGGCCGCTAAGAAAGATCAAGCTTGGCAAAGGGAGTTAGCTGAGTGTGGTAGAGAAGGAGTTTGGTTGCGTGAATTGGTGAAGGTGGCAGAAGAGCAGATTACTATAAATCAAAAGAAGAAGGAGGCAATAAAGGCTAAATTTGAAGACAAGCTCTAGATGTATCACAACAAATTGAAGGAAGAAAGAAAGAGGGAGAGGCTTAAGATTGCAAGAGAAGCCGATGATGTAGTCATGGTGGTAAATGAAATCAAGGCAATGCTAAGCGCGGAGGTTGAAGGTAAACTAGAAGAAGCAAGATTGCACAAGTTGAAATTGTTGGTGCAGGAGACACGCAAGAGAAAGGCAAATGATATGGAGTTGAACAATTTATTAATTTGTCTACAAGAACAAGTAGATAGGAAGATGGTAGAAGTAGGAAACAATGGGTGTCTCAGATTGGATCTTGTTAGGACCAAGGTAGACCTGTAACACCCATTTGTGCATGTGTGTGGTATTGTGATATTTAGCTTGGTATTACAAGTACTTAAGAGATATTATTTATATAGAGATAAAGGATGGTTCTATATTAGTCATGGTTAGCTAAAGTTAGTCATAGCTAAGATAGATGGGACCTTACTTTAGAGGAAGTAGAAAAGATGAGCACCACTATTTTGGATTTTAGTGTGTTGACTTGGTATTATTCCTAGGTGTTTGGCTTTGGGGAAAGAGTTGAGAACTCTTGGGCCCGCAAGCCTTTTTGTTTTGGATTCTTCTTTAGTCCAAGGATAGCCCATGTGAAGGAATCCTTGCTTTAGTGGTTGGGTCAAGATAAGGGTAATATGCCCATGTGAATGGATATTCCTTTCTACTTTTTGACTTTACTTGACTTTTAGTCTAGTAACTTGAGTTACTACGGTAATTAGTAACTTTGGTACGTAACTATTTCACAAGTATATAAACAAGGAGTGAGGAGGTACTCATCATCCTTTCATTTGCAACTATCTCTCTCTCATTGAGTTCTCTAGTGAGCAATGTCTTGAGTCTTGGAGTGTTAGCCTTGGAGGAGTATGATGGAGTTGGGGTTCCTTGCCTTCTTAGTCCATGGTGCGCTACCATAATAGCCATCAGAGGTTCATCCTGAGTGAGAGACAGGCCGGCTCACAGACCAAACTTTGTAGTAAAGTACAGGAAGTTAGAAGACCTGAAGCAGCAAAGATAGGAGTGCAAGTGTCTTTGGAATTGTCATCTGAGATATTAGAGAAGAGTGGGGTGGAAGATAAAAAATTTGATAAGATACTCACTAGTGCAATTGTAGTTTGTAGTGAAGACATTGCAGAAATAGAAGAGTTAGGAGTAGAATTAAGTAGACCTGAAGATAGGGAAATTCTTGAGGGAACATCGGGATTGGAAGCTGAAGTTGAGGTTGACATTGGATTGGAGTAGAAACAATTTTTGAGATTTAAATAGGCAGATATGAAGAGGTTCATTGTCATTTTGGATCTATAGGTTAGAAAAGTTGTTGTAGAATGGTATAGTTATTAGTAACTATCAATTGCTTTACTATTTAAAGAGAGCCTTCATATTGTGATGTTGTTCAGTGCTCATAATTTTTGAGAATAGATAAAGCAAAGTGTTGTGAAGCAATGCTCATTGCTTGAGCTTAATTCCGGGTATCAACTTTGTGTTTGTGTTTGTAAGTGTTTGGAGAATTTTGAAGTGCAAATCAGTGTGCTTGTTGGATGTTGGATTCCATAGTCTTGACCTTCATTCTTGATCTTCATTCTGTGTGTTTGATCCTAAGTGAAGTGCAATGGGAGCAATGCCTTGATAGATCTGAGAGGAATTGTAGTGTTGGTAGTATTCTATAGTTGTGAGTGCAACGCAGTGTTGATGTGAGGCAATTTTGATCAATGAAGTTGTGCCTTGAGTGGAGGGGTGGAACACAATTCTGAGGTGAAGTTGTTTTGCAGTGAATTGTTGTTTTTGAGAGAGACTGAATCATCACAATCAAGATTGTTTGGAAAGATTTGATGGAGTTGTGATTAAAAGTGACAAATTGTGGGGATGAGACTGTGAGTCAGTGCTTGTTACTCTCTTTTGGGTGTAGTTTCTACTTGAGAGATTAAAGAAGAACCCAAGAAAATTTTAGTTTGCTACTTTGCTTCATATTTGATCAATTTTGAATCGTATCTCTGCGGGAACAAACTTTACTTACTTGATTACCGCAACAGTGATATTTGCCGGGTTGTCATAGAACTTGTACAAGATAGGAAGGAGAATTGTGGAGGTTAGTCAAGAGAGACTCTTGAAGGGGTTTTGCATGACAAATTACTAAAAGAGAGAATTTTCAAAGGGCCTTGTTGGGGATTAATGAACAAAAATCTCAAGCAGAGAAGATTCCCTAGGACTAAAGAGGTTCAAAAGAGAAATTTCAAAGGAGAGGCTAAAGGTGGTAGAACAAAGGAGAGCCATTAGGACAAAAGGGAGAAGTCTCAAAGGAGAATCTGCCAAACAAAGAATACTTGGAGAAAATCTTGAAAGGAGCTACGGCAGAACACAAAGATGAAGAGTTGTAAGGGATAGGGATTAGAACTTGGTTGATTTCACTTCTTTCTTTTACATGCTTGGACAGTTAAAGAACTTTAGGTGTGGTCACTATATGGTTTGGAGTTATTTGGCTTTCCCCAAAAGGTTTATAAATTGCAAGGCTTGGTATTGTGATGAATATGAGGTTCCTTGTGGTTGGATGTGTATATTTTGACCCGTGAATAGTGTCAAGGAGAGGACTCCATTCTCGGAGCTCCCAATCCAATTACGTAGGCAAATCCTATCACTGACTTGGTCGCATTGATCTGAAACTTGTTGTAGGGCTTGTGACTTGTTAGACAAAATCCACCACTTCCTACTCCCCTCCCCCCTAAATACAAACTCAATATTGATGGAACTTGAACATTAGCTAGTGAAACTTGAAGATCAAGATTATCCCAGTTAAACTCAACACAAAGAACAATTAAGAAGAGCCTATGCTAAAGAGCTTTTGTAGCCAAGCTGCTCTAGTAAGAAGGAGATTGCCATCTAGGCAAGAGTAGAGACATGGTATGATTACAAGAAGTTTTGAGTCATTGACAAATAGAGCAGTCTAAGTGCAAGCAACTAGGTGCCCGGCAAATTCTCAAGACCAAAAAATCCCGCGACAATGGCATAGCACTATAAAATTAAGAATTCTTTGAGGAAGTGATGAAATGTCAAGAAGATATCCTATTCCTTTCAATAGTTATCCCAAAGGAATACAAATCATGTGATTGAATGAGAGTTTGATTTTCCAAGAATATGGGAGAGTTAGAATCACACATCTAGGAAAAAGGATAATGTTCCAATGACCTAGAAATTTTGAACACACAATGTGAATGAAGAGCAACAAGCATAGTCTTGCACTTGCAATGAGTAATCCTACAATTTGGAGAGTAGAAATGATAGCCAGTGTGGTACCCACATTTTTCATTTTGGGTGAGTTTTAAAGAAGAAGTGGATTACTTAAACCAAATTGAACCCAAATGAAGAAGAAATAATGAGAAGCTTGTATTTTGATTGGACCTAAAGAAGTTGACTTTGTGTTAGAGGAAGAAGGACTTGGATCAGACCCGGAGGAGTGCAGACCCAAAAGAGTGCAGACCCAAAGGAGGAATAGAAGTTACAGGTCAGGATTCTTGCGGGGGTTGTATCTCATTGAAGACATGTCCAAATCATGCATGTTATGTCTCGTTGGAATTGTCTTGTTTAGCGCTTTCCATTGCCACCAAAATTGCAGAGTTTGAAGGTCTGTAGCAGAAGTTATAAGCATTTGAAATTTTAGGAGTAGATGTATAGAGTAGTTGAGTGTCTTTGGGTTCACAATACTTTGGGCCTATGTTCTTTGGGTCTCTACAACTTTGGGTTAGAGTCTTCTTTGCGTCAAGACAAAGGTGACCAGATCTGAGTGAGTTGGACCTTGGAGTGCAATGAATGTGACTTCGAGGGTCTTGCCAGATGCATTAGAGGAAGTTAGAGTAGGGAAAGAAGATATTTAACATACCCATGACTTCAATTTTAGTTTTAATTGAAGATATGATAAAATTAGAAAAGAAATAATAATAGTGAATGAACCCAAGTGCAAGATCAAACAGTAAGTGTCTTTAGGTTAGTTACATGAGCAATTAGGGGAAAGTGGGTTACAAATTGAAGGCATAGATTGCGTACCTCTACTTTCAATTACAATTCTTGATGAAGATATAGTAGATGTAATACCAAGGGTTAGCCATATGATCTAGATGTGAAATTTGGTTTGGTAACATCTAGAATGATGTTATACATGATGGTCAAAATAGATCAGATAGAAGTATCACCAAAAGAGTACTTCTACTAATAGGGCAGAAACCGAAATAGACTTGAGAACCTTAGAACCAATAGCTAGACATATGATTTAAAGGTGAGAATTGGTTTGGTGACATCTGGAAGGATGTTACACATGATGGACTAAACAGATCAAAAAGAGGTATCACCAAAAGGGGACTTCTACTAATAGAGTAGGAACCGAAATATGCCTGAAATCTTTGAAGGCAATTTCGGAGGCCTAAGCGGATGAATTAGGCCTCGAAAATGTGCAGATTCCCCCCCCCCAACAGAGGAAAGGCTGGCCTTCCCTCCCCCTTGGTTTGTCTTGTCGAGAGCTTTCCAACGGTACCTTACTCATGTGATTCTGAGATTCCTACAGGAAGATTCCCTAAAAGATTCCCTCTGGTCAAAGCTCGTTTGACCAACCAGATAGGACCTAGACCAGACAGGTCACCCATCCAAGTCAGTAATCCAAGGGTGGAGCTTGCTGACATGTCACCTATCTGTGTCCCTAATCCTATGGTGGAGCTTCCTTGGAGGAGATCCTCTTTGTCTATATAATAAAGAGAAGGTGCTCCCTTGGAGCATCGAATGTTTGAGTGTGCAATCTGTGTTTTCTCTCTTCTCTTGTCCTCGGAGTATTACAATGGTATCAGAGCGAGTGTTCTAGTCCAAGAGAGTGGATCACCCCTCTTGGAATAGCACAAACTACTGAAACTGAGTAATTTGAGGTGGAGAACATAGAGTAATCGCTAGACTTAGGAAGGACTTTAGAGAGCGGATGGGATGGATGCGCCGGGGGGACAATTTCCCGCACCTAGCTTTCCATTCTCAAACCCATTCCACATCAAGGTTATGTACATCTAGCGTGAGCAGATGAGAGTATCGCTAGTTTATCACTTTGGTGCGGAATTCATGGACAGAGTGATGAACTCACCAAACCCGGTGATTCTACCTGTGGTGATATATGAAAGAGAGTGGGATTTGACGATCTACATTCTATTATGATAATATGGATATGAATGTCCCAAATCCTCTCCCTTTCAACACTCAAGTAGAAATCCGTTATGTAGTGAGGCCAAAATTGATGTTTAGAGATTTTGTGGTTAGGAATTTCGGTGAGGAGTATTATCAACGAGTTATAGCTTCTGAGGTCCTAATGGTAGTTCCGATAGTTCGTGCGCCTTCCAGAGTGATTATATTGACTCTATATTGAAGTAGACGTTAGCAATTGGGTGTTGCAGGCACCATGGATCCGCAGTTGCAAGAGCTGGTGCAAGGAATGCAAGGGATGTTGAATGAATTTCGAGAGATTAAGATGACCATGGAGACATTGCAAAGTCAAGTGCAGATCCTCATGAACGATCAAGCTATGCAAGAAGAAGAGCCGTCTCAAAACCCAGTACCTGCAACTAAAGTACTTGGAGAGGCACCCGTGCCTACGAACCCTATCAACGATGAAGCCACATTGCTACTCCGGATGAAGAAGACCTGCAACATCGAGCCTTACAAGGGGCAGCGTACGATGGGAGTAGTGGAGAATTGGATCTCGAGAATGAATCGATATTTTTGATTGTTCTCAACAGAGATCACAGAGCATGCTGCAGGTGTGTTTGCATGTGGGTACTTGACCGATAAAGCCCTCACATGGTATGATGCTTGGGAACGATCCATGCTGGCAGAGAGAAGGGAGGTCACATGGCAGCAATGCAAGAAGGACTGCTCAAGAATTTCCAATCGGTGGATTCTGTGTAGATGGCTCGAACCTGACTATGGGGATTGAGATAGAAGAATAGCATACAAGAGTATGTGGAGGCATTTTTGGATCTACAAGTCACAATTACTGACATGAGTCCAGCAGAGGCTCTCGACAATTTCAAATGAGGGTTGAAAGAGCGGATTCGCCAAGAAGTCATGGTGCAAAACCCTCGCACTGTATTTGAAGCCATTGCTTGTGCGCAAAGAATAGCCGGAGCATTAGGTGGAGGTGAAGGAGTAGTTCCACCTCAACATTATTAGGCGGAAATGCCACACATGGGTGGACCAGTACCGATGGAATTGGGCAACCTTCGATTCCGGGATCAAGGAGCACGGCCGCTTCAAGGAGAGCGAGGACGGGTAGAAGAACAAAGAGATGGAGTCCCACGAGGAGAAGGGACTTGAGGAGAACAACGCCGTTGTTACAATTGTGGCCGTATTGGGCACATATCTACCAATTGTCGCACTTGTTTCCCTAGAGGCCCTCGGCCTTCGTATAGGCGATCTTTGAATAACATGGATAGGCACATTGAAGAGGAGAAGGTGGAAACCACTTCAGAAAACGAAGATTGCCAGTAAATGTACCTCGCGGCCTTACTGGCTCAATAAGGAAGCAAAGAAGCGAGGGAAGGAAGAAGAATAATGCGCAAAGATCCCGAAAGGCAACCTCACAATTGATTGTTGTGAATGGAATCCTAGAAGGTAATCAAGTGAGAGTATTAATAGATCCGGGAGCAACAAAGAATTTCTTGTCTCGCTCTGTTGCAATCAGATTGGGAATGGATCTAGAGAGAGATGGAAGTGAAGAAGTAGAGTTACCAAATGGGCAAACAGAGAGGATTGAATCATTACCTAGACGGGTAACCCTCTCTGTAGGAGAATATCAGGAAGCAATTGAGTGGCAAGTGATACAGTTAGCCCGTTATGATGCAATTTTAGGCATGCTATGGATGGAGCAGTACAACAATGGTGGATTGGAGGAAGAAAGTAGTGAGAACCCACCAATGGTCAATCATTGGGGTTAAAGAAAAATCACACAGGCAGAAACTGCTTCTATATGTCGTAGGGACGACAACTGTCTGTAAGACCGATAGATGTTTTTTGGGTCTAATAAGAGAAGTCCAGAGTGCACAACTCGCTGGACAAATTCCTGAGAAATTGAAGGATGTGGTGGATGAGTTTCAAGATGTCTTTCCCGATGATCTACCCTCAGGGTTACCACCTAAAAGGCGAGTAGATCACAAAATAGAGACACTCCCGAGGAAGACACCTCCTTGTAAGGCCCCATATCGCCTATCACCTCATGAGTTGGAGGAGTGTAAGACTCAAATTGAGGAGATGCTACAGAAAGGGTTCATTCAACCTAGCATATCACCATATGGGGCCCCTGTCTTGTTTGTGAAGAAGAAGGATGGTACAATGCGCATGTGCATTGACTATCGGGGTCTCAATCAGCAAACAGTGAAGAACAAATACCCCTTACCTCGCATGGATGACCTATTTGATCAACTCCATGGAGCGAGATACTTCACCAAACTGGACTTGCGGAGCGGTTACAATCAAATCCGAATTGTAGAGGAGGATGTGTACAAAACTGCCTTTCGAACCAGGTATGGCCACTTTGAGTATCTTGTGATGCCTTTTGGCCTCACCAATGCGCCTGCCACTTTCATGAGCCTAATGAATGACATATTTCGTCCATACTTGGATAAGTTTGTTATCGTCTTCTTGGATGATATCTTAGTATATAGTAGCACGATGACAGAACACAAACAACATCTATGAGAGGTCCTCCAGATTCTAAGATAGAATCAGTTGTACGCCAAAATCTCAAAGTGTGAGTTTGGCAAGTCTGAAGTAGACTACTTAGGGCATAGAGTAAGTGCAGAGGGCATTCAAGTATTGACAGATAAAATAGAGGTCATTCAAAAATGGAGTGCCCCAGAAGATCAGACTCAACTTAAGAGCTTCTTGGGGTTGATGGGATTCTATCGTAGATTTGTCAAGGACTTCTCCAAGGTTGCACAGCCTTTAACGGCACTACTTGGCAAGGGGAAGAAGTGGACATGGGGAACTGCACAAGAGTTGGCCTTTCAAGAATTGAAGGCCGCCTTGCTACATGCACCAATCTTGAAGTGGTATGACCCAAAACGTCCAATCAAGTTGGCTACAGATGCATCAGGCGTAGCAATAGGAGCAGTCCTACAACAAGAGTGGCATGACGGATGGCATCCAATTGCATATTTCTCTCGAAAGTTGTTACCGGCAGAGCGCAACTATCACACCACAGAACGAGAAGAGCTGGCCATTGTTTTAGCAACCAAGCATTGGAAGCACTACCTGGGCGAGAAGGCATTTGTAGTAGAGACAGACCACAAACCTCTAGTCTACCTCGAGATGCAGAAGGATCTATCTCGTCACCAAATTTGGTGGGCAAAGTGGCGACAACGCTTCAACATGACAATCACCTACGTGGAAGGTAAGAAGCAACTTGCAGATGCGTTCACCCGCATGCCAATGGCCAACAACTTGGCGGCAGAGGTTAAGATTAACCCTGAATTCTGGCAAGAGATTCTAGCTACTACAAAAACTGACCCACAGATTGTAGAAGCGCAAGCGTCCAAAGGTGTCACCAGCACCCAAGGACTCACCTTTCGAGAGGGCCGATTGTGGATCCCAAATGTCCCAAAATTACGCACTATCATTCTAGCAGAATGTCATGATTCGGCCATTGCAGCTCATGTCGGAGTGGACAAGACCTTGGAGGCAGTCAAGCGCCATTACTATTGGCCCAAGATGAGCAACGACGTGATGGACTATGTGCGTAGCTGCCTACTTTGTCAACAGAACAAAGCTTCTAATCAAGCTCCTGCAGGGCTCCTTCAACCTCTTCCCACTCCTACCTAATGTTGGGAACAAGTGAGTATGGATCTCGTCTGTGAATTACCCAAGACCACCTCAGGGTTTGACTCCATTGTGGTCTTTGTGGACCGGCTCAGCAAAATGATTCATGTATGCCCTACCACCAAGGAGGTGACCGCTCCACAACTAGCTCAACTATACTTAGATGCAGTCTTTGCTCACCATGGCTTGTCTAGAGTACTCATCACCGATAGAGGCACCCAATTCACCAGTTTGTTTTGGCGAACACTCTTTGGTTTCTTCAAAACCAAGTTGGCCATGTTTACAGCTTACCACCCACAAATAGATGGCCAAACAGAGCGGGCTAATCGCACAATTGAAGACATGTTACGCGGCTTCACCTTAGAAGAGCAAGAGAGGTGGGACATCCTACTACCGTTGGTGGAATTCGCTTACAACAATTCAATGAATGCCTCCACCCAGGTCACTCCATTCTTCCTCATGTATGGTGAGCATCCCTTCACACCTTCTAGCTTGATGAAGATCCGTCCAGTGACTACCAAGGTTGATGCAGTCAACACATTTGTTTCTGGAATCCAACAAGGTGTGGAGAGCGCCAAGCACAGGTTACAGATTGCGCAAAATCGACAAAAGCAGTATGCTGATGCACACCGTAGGCACATGGAGTTCAATGTTGGGGATCAAGTGTGGCTATCAACAACCAATCTCACATTAGTTGGATCTCGTAAGCTCAGACCTCGTTTTATTGGGCCTTTCTTGATTCTTCGGCGCATCGGCACTGTGGCCTATCACCTTGAGCTACCACCACACATAAAGATCCATCCAGTGTTCCATGTCTCCCTATTATGCAGATATGCTCCCCGATCAGGCCAAGGTACTTCCACACAAGACATTCGACCTTGTCCGACAGTCATTGATGGCACAGAGGAATATGAAGTCGAGCGGATTCTCCAAAAGCGCATGCGTGGTACTCGCCATCCGCGGGTGGAATATCTAGTACAATGGAAAGGTTACCCTCTCTATGAAGCAACCTGGGAACCCGCTGCCAATTTGGCACATGCACCGGTGTTGGTGCAAGCATTTGAGCAACAATTGCACAACGCGGACGTTGCGTCTTAAAAGGAGGGAGGTCTGTAATACCAAGGGTTAGCCATATGATCTAGATGTGAAATTTGGTTTGGTAACATCTAGAATGATGTTATACATGATGGTCAAAATAGATCAGATAGAAGTATCACCAAAAGAGTACTTCTACTAATAGGGCAGAAACCGAAATAGACTTGAGAACCTTAGAACCAATAGCTAGACATATGATTTAAAGGTGAGAATTGGTTTGGTAACATCTGGAAGGATGTTACACATGATGGACTAAACAGATCAGAAAGAGGTATCACCAAAAGGGAACTTCTACTAATAGAGTAGGAACCGAAATATGCCTGAAATCTTTGAAGGCAATTTTGGAGGCCTAAACGGATGAATTAGGCCTCGAAAATGTGCAGATTCCCCTCCCCCCCTACAAAGGAAAGGCTGGCCTTCCCTCCCCCTTGGTTTGTCTTGTCGAGAGCTTTCCAATGGTACCTTACTCATGTGATTCTGAGATTCCTACAGGAAGATTCCCTAAAAGATTCCCTCCGGTCAAAGCTCGTTTGACCAACCAGATAGGACCTAGACCAGACAGGTCACCCATCCAAGTCAGTAATCCAAGGGTGGAGCTTGCTGACATGTCACCTATCTGTGTCCCTAATCCTATGGTGGAGCTTCCTTGGAGGAGATCCTCTTTGTCTATATAATAAAGAGAAGGTGCTCCCTTGGGGCATCGAATGTTTGAGTGTGCAATCTGTGTTTTCTCTCTTCTCTTGTCCTCGGAGTATTACAGTAGAGTTAGAAAAGGAATTGATAGAAGGTAGACCAGAAGTAAGAGAAGTAGGAGTGTAGGTGTCTTTAGATTTGACACTTGACACTTTAGAGAAAAGTGGGTGGGGAGATAAAGAGATAGAAAGATTACCCATAACCTCAATTGTAAATCATAGTGAAGAAGTAGTAGAAATAGGGAAGGATTTGGTAGTTGAAGATAGACCCAAAGAAGGAGAAGTAATAGGAAGTTCTATGGGAACAAACTTTACTTGCCTAATTACCACAAAAGTGATATTTGCCAGGTTTTCATAGCCAAGATTGAAGTCCTTAGCAGACTTTGTATCACATTTTTTGCTTGGAATTGGAATTTTAGTTTTCCAAGGTTCATGGCAAATATCATTGCTAATAAGTCTAAGGATGGCCCCAAAGTAGAGGAGAAGAGAGGGAATCCGGATAGATGGATTGAGTTGGATAAGAGATGCTTTTGTTAGGAAGAGACGCTAGAATTGTCAAATGGGATCACATTCCATGGACTTGTAACACCCATTTGTGCATGTATGTGGTATTGTGATATTTAGCTTGGGATTACAAGTACTTGAGAGATATTATTTATATAGAGGTAAAGGATAGTTCTACATTAGTCATGCTTAGCTAAATTTAGTCATAGCTAAGATAGAGCGGACCTTACTTTAGAGGAAGTGGAAAAGATGAGTACCACTCTTTTGTATTCTAGTGTGTTGACTTGGTATTATTCTTAGGTGTTTGGCTTTGAGGAAAGAGTTGAGAACTCTTGGGTCCGCAAGCCTTTTTATTTTGGATTCTTCTTAGTCCATGGTGCGCTACCATAATAGCCATCAGAGGTTCATCTTGAGTGAGATAGGCCGGCTCACATTTTTGGTTCCATTGCCAGGACCTCTCTAGAAGGCAAAATAATGTTTTGTGTCAATTCTACATTATGCAGAAGGAGGCTATGAGAGCTCCCTTGGAGAGAATATTAAGAGAGGAGAGGGGTGAACTTATCTTAAAGAACCAAGATCCATTTGGATACCCTATAGTTTATTATGATATCTTTGAAGTGATTTTGTACATCTTGTACACATGAGAGGATTTGGAGCAATTGTGTGAAGTGGATTGCAGATTTTGGGGATTAAGGTGATTTTTGGCAAAATCTCAAGTTTGAGATCTGGACTTGAAATTTCTACACATGATATCTTGGTTTGTCTTTCAGTTAACACACTTTTAATTATTGTGAGATATATTATGCGCATTGGGCTAGAATTTTTGAAAGTTGATAGGGTAAACTGCTCCCGCAATTGCATGCTCTCTGGAAAATTGCACAGAGTCTGCCATTTCTTCAATTTTTAGTGGATTGCTGTGAAACTTTCCACGAAAATTTAGTATGTTGTATCCTACCTGTTGAAACAAAAATTAGAGAGAGGTCATTCTTAAACAAGGAGTTATGAGTTTTTGAAATGAGGGGTGGTTTTCAGACCAAATCTGAAATATGTGTGCTGAATAGAAAGGTGTCTAGGCCAAATGGCTCAAAAAAAATTCTGAAATTTTGCACAGATGAATGCCCTAGAGTTGTTATCAAGTGTGTAAAATTTTAGAGAACTTTCACATTCAAGTTGAGATATTTGAGTGAAATTGTGAGGAAGGATCAATTTTGCAGAGTTGTGATCTCATGCATGAGGAATTTGAGAGCAACAAAAAGTATGTTTGAATGTTTAGATTCATCTTGGGAACAAGGAGTGTCATCAAGAGTGGAAATTGAGACTATGCAAGGTTCCCTAAGGGTTTGAGGTGATTGTAGAGGTGGATTTGAGGAAAAGAGAGTTTACAATAGAATTTGAAGAGAGTGTTTAGAGGATCCAAAAACCTACACTACTTGGAGGAAAGAGTGAGTCTAAGTGCTTTCTATGTAGAGAGAAAGGACATAAGGCAAGTTCATATCCATTGACCCTTGAGAGAAATAGATTGAGGGAATGGAGAGGTTTACTTGACTTGGGTTTGCATGTTGGACCTTCTTCACCAAGATTGGGAGGGAGAAGATCTAAGACAAAGGGGTTGTGTGAGGTTTGTGGAGTGCAAGGACTTCCAAAAGGACATGAGTGTAATGGAGTTAAATCATTTTTGGAGACTTTGGTGAAGGATCTTGGAGAGAATCTTAGTACAGATATAGAAATACTATCACCTTCATCAGCTAATTCTCAAGATTAGTGATGGAGATAATCTTTCAACTTATGAATAAACTATCCATGAGAGTTAGATTAATATGCACTCTAGGATTTGATGTTGCTATAGAAATCTTGGAGTAACCTGAACTATTTGTGTTCCCTAGAGTAGATTATTCTCATATGTTGTTAATCATGTATATACTCTATTAGTTATAGAGTGAGAGAAAAGAAAAAAAATTGAGAGAAAAGAAAGATAGTGAGGTGTTAAGAGGAGGAAACTTCCGGTTTTCTTTGGCAAGGATGGAGAAGATATAGAGGTCTTTGTGAGAGATTTCAAGAGAGCTTGCATAGGAAAAAATGAGAGGAGGAAGAATGAGTGGGCCTCATTATTACCAAATTTCTTTGAGGATGCAGCATTTACATGGTATGAGTCAGAATACCAAAAGAGAGAGAGGAGAGATGGAGAAGAAGAGTCTTGGGGGAGTTTGACTTCAACACTCATTAAGAACTTTCTTCTAGATGAGAGTTATGAGAGATTGATGAGTGAATTTAGCTTTCTCAAACAAGGATGGAGAGAAAGTGAGAGTCTATGTGGAAAGAGTAGAAAAGTTAGAGTCCAAATTTTGCATAATCTTGAGGAAAGGTGGGGATGATATGGAGACTACTATGATTAACATGGGGGTCATGCTCACCAAGAATTTTGTGGAAGGGTTGAGACCAAAAATTAGAAGCAAGGTGAGATATGAGAAACCTTCTTCCAAGGTTGAAGCTATCAAGATTGCAATTCGTATGGAGGAGAGTTTGGAAGGAGATGAGAGTGATTTGGTGGTGAAGGAGGTTGTGCATCCTCCTCAAGGCTACAATTATGGTGGAACTTCTGATACTTTGGTGGCAAGGGTTGCACCACAAGTAGTAGTTGCTCTAGTTCTTGCACCTCCACCAAAGGATCCACTTCAAACCATCACAAAACAACTTGCAGATCTCAAGATCAATGCGGTGCAATTATGGGAGAAGAAAGAGGTGGATCAAAATGCAAGGAGAGTGCCTATGAGTTATGGAAACTATTCATATAGAGGAGGCCAACTAGCCAACAAATTCAATGATAGAAATTGTTTTGGTTGTGGAGGAAGAGGTCATATCTAAAGGAATTGCCCAAATACCACTTACCATGGAGGAAGGGGTTATGAGGGAGCCAATAGAAGGAAAGAGAGAGGAATTGAAACCCAAGTGACTCCTAATCCAAAAAAAGGTAAGGGGATGGCATCCATAGATGTGGTTGAGAGCAAGTATGAGAAGGGAGAGTGCTCAAACTCCAAGGGTCTTAATTTGGAGCTTTTGGCACAAGAGAAGAAGAGAGCTTGTTTTGCAGAGGATGTTCACTCTTCTCAAGGATTTAATCCAAGCAAAGATACTCCTATGTCTACTAGGAGCACTTGCACCTCAACACCATCAACAACAAAGACTCCAAGGAAGAAGTTGGGGATGGAGGACTTCTTGATTTCAAAGCAACAATGGAACTACAATGTGTTAGAGGATGTTGGTAGTCACAAGGCTAACATCACAATGGACCAATTGATTGCTTTGAATCCTACTTTGAGAAAGGAGCTTAGAGGTGGTTTGAATTCTACAAGGAGCAAGAGGAAGAAGAAGGAAAAAGCTCTAGTATCAATGGGGGTGGTGGATGCCAAGCCAGCACCATGGAAGGCTTGTGAATATGCCTCCAAGATTGATGTGAAAGTGAATGGTCACAACATCAAGGATGCATTGGTCTATGGAGGATTAGCAATAAATGCCATGTCAAAAAGGTTGATGAAGAAGTTGGGTATGATACCCTTGAGACCTTCAACATTTGTGGTAAGCATGGAAAACAAACAACAAGTTTGACCAATAGGGGTGATAGATAAGGTAGTAGTTTTAGTTATGGGAGTTCAGAATCTCATGACTTTCCAAGTCTTGAAGGATTCAAGCTATGACTTACTTCTTGGGATGCTATGGTTGAAAGCAACACGCACAACTGATCAATGGCACAAAGGGTACTTGAGGATTGGGCCATCAAACCATAGAGTCACAGTTCATGTGACTAACACCATCAACACTTGACATTCAAATACACCATCTTTTGGTTATTGGGAATCAGATTCTGAAGAAGAAGCTTCAAGTGTGAACACAAGCATGGAGGAGGAGACTTCTAAAGAGGAGGATGAATCTGAATTGGATTCAGATGTGTATCCCTTGTGTGCTATGGATTTTGCACCTAAGCCAGAGGTTTTGAAGGACCCAAATAAATCACCATTGACACTTGAGGAGGTAGAGAGAAGGTTAGCTACCCTCAAGTATGGCCCAAATGTTACCAAGGAGGAGAAGGTGAGATTTGGGGAGATTTTCCACAAGTTCATCCATGTGTTTGCTTTCAATTACAAGAATTTGAAGGAAGTCACCTTGGAGGAGCACAAGATAGAGGTGGAGTCACATGCAAGACCAATCCGCCAAAAGCAACATCACATTAGCCCACCAATATCTTTGGTTGTGAAGGAGGAGATTGATAAGCTCAAGGAGGCCGGACTTATCTTTGAGGTGGAGAATTCAAAATGGGTGTCTCCAATTGTCATTGTGAAGAAAAAGAATGGCAAGCTTTGGGTATGTGTGGATTACAAGAAGCTCAATGTTGTTACTAAGAAGGACTACTGCCCATTGCCATTCATTTATGAGATCTTGGAGGAGGTTGCAGGTCATGAGAGGTACAGTTTTGGAGATGGTTATAATGGATATGATCAAATCAAGATTGCACCAGAGCATCAACAACTCACCACATTCACCACACCTTGGGGAACTTATGCTTTCAAGATTATGCCTTTTGGGCTTTGCAATGCTCCAACCACATTCCAACGGTTCATGAACAAGGTATTTGAATCTTTCATTGGGAAATTTGTTAGAGACTTCATTGATGACTTTTGTGTCTATGGGAGCAAAGAGGAGCACTTTGATCATCTAATCAAGATCTTGCAATGCTTGGATGAGGCATATGCATCACTCAACCTAGAGAAGTGCATATTTGGATATGAAGAAGGTCTACTTTTGGGACACATCATCTCCAAGGATGAAATAGCAGTTGATCCTTAAAAGGTGAGGAAAATCTCAGACCTTCCATTCCCTTCAAGCTTGACAAAGTTATGCCAATTCTTAGGGATGGTTGGATACTATGGAAGGTTCATCTTCTCATTTTCCAACAAGACTTATGCATTTACCATCTACATGAAGAAGGGTGTAGATTACATGGTGATTTTGGAGGACAAGAGGCTCTCAAAGCTTTTGAGGAGCTCAAGCAATCCCTTGTTGTAGCTCCAATTCTTGCTAAACTTGATTGGAGTAAGCCTTTCATCCTCTACATTGATGCTTCTAATGTAGCTATAGGCTCTTAGTCAATTAGACCAAGATGGGCATGATCATCTAATAGCTTATGGTAGTAGGTAGATGATTTCAGCAGAAAGAACTATTCGGTCATAGAGAGAGAAGGGTTGGCAGTGATCTTTGGTCTCAAGAAGTTTAGACACTACTTGATTGGAGGGAAAGCCATCATTGTCACAGATCACAAGGCTTTGAAGTACATCTTCAACAAGACTAATGTTGAATGGAGACTAGCAAGGTTGATGATACTCTTGTCTGAGTATGACTACACTATTGAGGATAGGCTAGGAAAGAAACATGCAAATGTTGATTTGTTCTCTAGAACTTATGATCATGATGAGCCAGTGAATGATTCCTTCCTAGATGAGGAGCTCATGATAATCTCAGTCACTCCAGAGGTTCTAATGGAGTACAAGGAGATTGTGGATTTTGTGACAAGAGGTAATTATCCAGAAGGGATGCATGCTAGGGAGAGGAAGGCCCTTGCAGCAAGATCTAGACTTTACACAATGGTGGAGGATATTATTTTTCACCAAGGATCAGATGGTCTACTTCAAAGAGTAGTGGGTAAGGAAGAGTCTATCCTACTTATAAAGGAGTTTCATGAAGGTTTAGTATGTGCATGACACTTTGCAAGAAAGGTGACTGCTTTCAAGATTCTAGATGCAGGTTACTATTGGAGAGTGATTTTCAAGGATTGTCTTGATTATTGCAAAACTTGTCATGTTTGTCAAGCTTTTGCTGGAAAGTCTACATCCACTCCACCACTTAGATCAATTCTATTGCTAGGACTTTTTGAGAAGTGGGGAATTGATTTTTTAGGTCCTCTCAATAGAACTCCAAGGAATAAGTGGTACATTGTGATAGTTACTAATTACCTTACCAAGTGGGTTGAGGCTAAACCATTGAGGGACAAGAATGAAGATGAAGTTGGTAGATTTCTTTATGAACGCATTATCACTAGGTTTGGATGCCCTTTGGAGTTGGTTTCCGATAGAGGAGGAGAGTTTACAGGAAGAATTACTACAACCATGCTACAACATTTCTCCATCACACATAGAGTAACTACATCCTATAAGCCAAATTCCAATGGCTTGGCAGAGAGAACCAATCAGACCTTGTGCATGATGTTGGCCAAAGATGCAGAAATGGAGGGGGCTAAACATCATTGGGACAAGAGGATTCATGCAGTTTTGTGGGAGTATAGGATAACCATGAAGACTTCCACCAGATATTCTCCATTTCAATTGGTATATGGTATTGAGTCTACATTACCTATTCACTTTGATCTTCCTACTTTCCAAAGCATTCATAGGAGATTGAAGAAAGCACAAGGAGGTGATGCAGAGAAGTCAAGGAAGGAACAACTCATGGAGTTGGAAGAGGCAAGAGTAGTTGTTATGGTTCGAGTGGAGCAGGCCCAAAGGAAACAAAAAGAGAGCTATGACAAGAGGCAAGGCAAAAAGAAGGTGGAGCCTTTAAAAGAAGGTGATTGGGTAATGTTGTTTCATTCTATTCGATTCAAGAGAGTGCAAAAGAATTTTTTGCCTAAGTACTTTGGACCTTTCATAGTGGAGAAGGTGTGGGGCAATTACACCTATGATCTTAAGGAGTTGGGAGGAAGACACTTTGATAGGATTAACCATGATAAGTTGAAGATGTATCATAGAAGGTAGAGAGACCTTCACTTTGAGGACAAAGTGAAAACTTAGTCAAGGGTAAATGTAACACCCATTTATGCATGTGTGTGGTATTGTGATATTTAGCTTGGTATTACAAGTACTTGAGAGATATTATTTATATAGAGATAAAGGATGGTTCTACATTAGTCATGATTCTACATTAGCTAAAGTTAGTCATAGCTAAGATAGAGGGGACCTTACTTTAGAGGAAGTGGAAAAGATGAGCACTACTATTTTGGATTCTAGTGTGTTGACTTGGTATTATTCCTTGGTGTTTGGCTTTGAGGAAAGAGTTGAGAATTCTTGGGCCTGCAAGCCTTTTTATTTTGGATTCTTCTTAGTCCATGGTGCGCTACCATAATAGCCATCAGAGGTTCATCCTGAGTGAGATACATGCCGGCTCACAGACCAAGTTGTCGCAACCAAGGAATCAAAGCGCTCACCCAATTGCATGGCTTCTTCTACATTTTGTGGTTCTTGCATGGTCATCTCCAATTTGGTTCATGACTTCAATTCCTGCACAAATTGATCTAGAACTTTACCTTTTTGTATATTTGGAATTTGCATGATGATGTTATGAAATTGTGTGATGTAGCTCCTTTACTGAGCCAATCTGCTTCAACTCCACCAATTTATCTCATGCGGCTCCAGTGGCATTTATAGTTTGAAATCAACCAAGTCAGGCATCCTTGAATTCTGCCCATGTCAAAATTGGTGCAACAATCTGTCATTTAGCTTGCTCCACTTGAAATTGCCACCAAATTTTTGCCACACCATCCAATTGGCTAGAAGCCAAGAGAATGTATTTTCATTCATCTTGAAAATTGGTGGCTTCAAAGTAACATTTGTAGTCAAACACAAAATTCTCCATTGTGCCTGAAAGATTCTTACCTTCAAACATCTTGGGTTTTGGAAATCAAATGCAATCTTCTCCATCTCAAACAGGCACTCTCCCTATATGTTCTCAATGTTGCTGGTCTTCTTTATCCAACAATCAAGTAAGGTGCTCAATTTGTTGTTGCATTGCAAGGATAACGTCCAATATTGCCACCATAGTTACTACTTTATCCCACTACTCTCAATTTATCTAATTGATTAACACATAAATGTAGCATGTCCACCGTTCTCCATAAGTTACAACCGGAAGTATCAAGGGTTCCTCAGATAAGGTGATCATATGTAGAAAATCCTACCCGAAGCACGAGGTGATGAATTGTGTGAAATGATGCTTGGGTAATATTTGGATATGAAAATCCCAATGGTTTGGCAGAAGTGGATTTGGTGGTCCATAAATTCCATCCATCCCATTCCTACTATGATACCAATGTAAAAGACCAAGATCGAGGAAAGAAAGAAGAATGGAAGCTCACATTGGGACATTGGAATGAGAGAAAACTCCAAATACCTAGCATGAGCTTTGACTTTGGTATTTATAGGTAGCATAAAAAGCCCTTGAGAAGCTTCTCAAGAAGCTTCCTTGAGCTACTTTCTTAGAGTGCAAGCCAAGTTAACTAGGAAGATTCTCAAGAAGCTTCCTTCTAGATGTCGTCTACTTGGCATGCAAGCTAAGCTAGTTAGAAGCTTCTAGCAGCTACTTACTTGAGGTGCAAGCTAAGCTAGTTGAGAAGCTTCCCAAGAAGCTTCCTAGATACTTCTAGAATATTCTAGGCTAATTTGTCTTATTTGCTATTTATTAGCCCTACTAACTTCGTCGCTAAACTCCATATTGTTACAAGGACAACCTTTGCCCCTCTAATAAACATCCAAGCATTTTGCCATGCCTTTTTAGGCCTTCAAAGCCTCTCCAAGACATAGCCTTAAAGCCTTTGAATCTGGATAACTTTACCACTCTAATAGACCTCCAAATCTTTTGCCAATTTGGAGAACACTTGAATCCATTGCTAAAACAACACAATTTTTCCAATCCAAGAGATAGAGATTTCTAAATTCCTCCTTTAGGAAGATGCCTTATATCTTCAAGCCTCTAAATCTGGATAACCTTTGCCACTCTAATAAAACTCCAAGCCTTTTGCCATGCCTTTTTAGGCCTTCATAGCCTCTCTAGTCCATAGCCTTATGCCTTGAAGCCTCTAAATCTAGACAACTTTGCCACTCTAATAGACCTCCAAGCCTTTTGGCAATTTGGAGAACACGTAAATATTTTGCTCAAACAACAATTTCTCCAATTTGAGAGATGGAGATTTCTAAATTCCTCATTTGGGAAGATGGCATTATGCCTTCAAGCCTTTAAATTTGGACAACTTGTGCCACTCTAATAGATCTCCAAGCCTTCTTCCATGCTTTTTTAGGCCTTCATAACCTTTCTAGCCCATAGCCTTATGCCTTGAATCCTCTAAATCTAGACAACTTTGGCACTCTAATAGACTTCCAAGCCTTTAGCCAATTTGGAGAAAATGTAAATCCTTTGCTAAAACAACACAATTTCTCTAATTCAAGAGATGGATATTTCTAAATTCCTAATTTGGGAAGATAAGTTTCTAAATGTGTCCCTATTTTTGCTTTCCAACTTCAAGTTGTAACACCAAGGCTTCCGATTTCACTCTCTTGCCCTTGAATTGAACACCCATTGACTTGATTTTCAAAATTTTGACAAAGCTTCCACACCTAGTCCAAAAAATATAAACTCTCCAATGCAAATTTAATGGAGATTCCATATATGTTGAACTAAACTGAAATCAAAAGCAAGTAACAAAAATAATAGCTACTATCAATCCAACCAAGCATGGAGATACCACCAACACCTATAGTTCCTACACCCAATTTCCCATTGGGCTCACGTCTTTGATGTAATTAGTTCAATCATGCACTCAACTTGGATCAAAAATGTATCTCTCAAATCAATAAACTTCCAAAATTGCCCTTTGATTACATTGTCAAGCCACACCCATTCTAGCTAAGAGACTCCAAGTGATGCTCATTGGTCTCTATCTACCATAATTAAGAGCTGAAAGTCTAAACATCATAAAAGTGAACTCTTTGGAGTTGCATTTTGAAGGTATACCCATTTGGACTCAACCTAGAACTCCAACATATTATTGACTGCCTATCTAAAAGTCTACTTGATGGTGCAAAAAATAGCTCTAACGGTACGATCAATAGCCCTAACACAAAATTTGACCATCACTAAGTAGTCTTTGAGCACTTCCTAGTTTAACTATGATTGCTAAGACTAACACTCTAGCATCCAAGCAAATTAGCTTTGGTATTGCAAATGTTATGAAAAATGCCATAAAGAGTCAAAGTGAAAGGTGTCCTATGTACAACCCTTGTGTGTGTGGTCTTGTCCCAAGACCGGGTAAACTTGGCACCAAAAGAAAAAGTGCTGACAAACTAACCTAAAAGAAAGAGTTAAAAGAATTAACAAACTTAATGGTTTTCACTAAGTTGCACAAAAACTCAAAAATCCAAAAATTGGAAAAATAATGCAAAGGTCAAAAGGCCTTGGTTTCACTAGTAGGATTTGAAGTGAAGGGATAGGTTTGCTTGAAAAAAAATGGAGTCACTCAAGAAATAATTAGATTCACTCAAAAGGCAAAGTGGGTTTGCTCACAAACAATGGAGTTGCTTAGGAAACAATTGGATTTGCTCTCTCACTCATGGATTTGCTTGTGAGGGTTTAGATTTGCTTGTAATGGTTTTTTTTGGGTTTGCTCACATTTGGCAGTGGAGTCTCTTGCATGGCATGTGGGTTTGCTCAATAGGGATTGGATTGCTCAATAGTGAAATGCATTCACTTACATGGCTTGAATTTGCTTGCATAGGATTTAAAACCCTAATTTTCATAAAAGAAATAGAGAAAACTCATCAAATTTATAAAAATTGTAATTTTTATTGAAATTACAAAAAATAAGGGAAAAAATCACACCGGGAGATGAATATTCTAGTGTAAACTTTCAACCCTAACACATCTAGGTTTGCCTCTTAAATCCCTTGAACTATGGCTCAAACCTACATTTTGTCCTCTAGCCCCATTTGATATGTGTTATATCATCTGCTTTCTAGTGAAAACATATCAATCAAGTACCCTTGTTAATATCCTCCATATTAGGGGAATCCTAACACCTCTCATAATTGGGAATATCTACCATGGTTGGCCCTTTTGGCTTCTCTTCCTCTATTTTCTTACTCTCCTCTTGTTTCCTTTCTTGAATTTTGAAATTCCTCTACCTTCTCTCCTCCTCTTCCTCTCAAATATCAAATTTCCTTAGCTTTGCTCTCTCTTGACTTCTCAAATTCTCAAAATTCCTCTACCCTCTCCCCTCCTCTCAAAATTCTAGTACTCCTTATCTCTACACTCTCCACTCCTTTTAAATTTTTAAATTCCTTTGCCTGCCCAAAATTGCCTCTCAACATGGCTTCTCATCCTCTCTAATTGCCTTTGATTCTACTCCTCAATTTCTTGCTTTGCATTTTTTCTTCAAATTACCTCCTCTCTTTCCCTCTCAAAGTGCAACTCCTCTCTCTTCCTACAAATTGTTTTCTCTCCTTTCCTATGAATTTCCTTTCTTTTTTTCTTTCCTCTCAAATTAACCTAATTTGCCTTTGACCTTGATTGGTACTCATCTCCTCTATTCTCACATGGATGTTCATCTCTTGAATTTCTCTAGATTTCTAATTGAAGTTTAAATGGACATCCTTGCCCGCAAGATGACTCATGTCTTTTATTGAATAAAGTGACTCTCCTCCTTTTGCACTCTTCAATTTGTTATATCTTTTATGAATCTAGTGACTCTCTTCTTTTGGCACTCTTCAATTTGCACATGTTTGTACTCTTATTACCCATAAAATGTTAATTATCACCTTATTATTGCTCAAAAAAAATCTTCATTACAATCTTTTATACTTTACTCTTGTTCTTGATCATGCTTGGAGAATGGAATTGTTTTCCATTCATTTATGCATAAAACTCTATTGTGAATGTATAAACTTCCCAAAAAGTAACACTAAAATCCTACTCCAAATTGCATTTCTCTAATCATGTTTCAAATTCTCACTCAAATGACTTGCACTTTCAAAATTTTGAATAAATGATAAGAAATACCCAACAAGCCAAAAAAACCCAAAAGAGAAAAAAATTATTTAAAAATGATTAACCTACAAGAAAACAAGCAAGCTCATTTTAAAACAAGCAAGCCCATCATTTGAGCAACATCAAATTAGCAAACTCATAATTAAACAAGCAAACCTATTTTTAAACAATTGAACCCATTTTAAAATGAGAAAACCCACCTTTGAAATGGTAATAGAGCCTACCCTAAATGAGCAAATCCCTCACTCCAACCAAGCAAACCCAATTCCATACACTTCAGCATTTAGCATGAAATTCAAATAAAATCATTGATATATGAAATAGATTGAAAAACTTTATTATGAGGAGAGTGTTTTGTATAAATATCCACCAAGAGCCTAGTTCAATGCAAGGTGCATTTCTACCTCTGATTGCCTAGTTTCTTCTCTGAAATGGTGAACACTCTCACCACATGTCTCATGTTCATGTTTGGAATTGCACTCCTCTATATGGATATCCTCTTGGTCCTCCCACATATCACATCTTTTCATTAAAATTTTGTGCAATATGGGGTTTCACTTTGGCCATTTTTTATCTTTAAGAAAATTTGACATGAAATCTATGTGATATCCCATGGATCGGGTGTTAGAGGAAGGTACATGTATTTACATAAGGTACTCATGTAGATCTATAAAGTTTAACAGGTCATAATTTTCATGACCTATAAAATTTTATGGGCTACGGGATGCCCATAGACCACAAAGCCCAAAAATTTAGACCAAAATTTACACCTAGGAAAAATATGTCTAAACCCTAAATTTTTGTGGACCTATTTGAGAATAAAATGAATTCTATTTATGAGACCCCGTCAAAATATATATGAGAGGCTTATAAGAAGAGTACATCTCCCATAAATCCCAAAAGTAAGAACCCCTTAATATAGCACATCCTCCCAATGCAAATCTAGCGCAAGACATAGGAGTTTCTATTAGTGTTGTTTAATTGAGTTCTCAAGTCATGCAAAGAATGCTAACATGCTTTTAGTATCCAAATGTAGTGTTTATTTAGAGACCTAGTTTGAGCTAAATAACGGTTGAAGTCCTTCCTCTCTTGTATATGTGCTTGTTTATAAAAAGGCACCAAATGGCTCATGGGTACATATCCATTATCACTTAGTAAATATTGATTGCTCTCAAATGAAACACATGCTCCTCGGTGATTAAGGTTTGACCAAAGCTCCAACTTTTTAAACAAGTATGTCATGACATGAACCAATTGTTGTTCAATAACACACCCTCATTAACCACACACTAAAGAATAGAAAATGTTGTTCAAATTCAATGCAATCTATTTACCTCTTGCAAAGTGGATAATTCTTTGCTTACCATTGCATATAACCTACCCTGATTGAGTAGGTGCCTTTTCTACTAAAGTAAATGTCCTTGTCAATGGTGGGTCTTTGTGACAAAGGCAATAGAGTACCATCAAATAAATCCACACACCTTGGAAATCCTTTCCTTGCAAACATACATGAAATGCTAGCTCTCTCTTCCAATCCATGCCATTGCACCTCCTTCCTCAATATGGGCAAGATTGCAATAATTACTCTATTAGTAAAAGTGGTTGTGTATACTACACTAATTGCACATAGGTTCATTCCTCTTGCCACACATAGTCCATTTTGAGTATTTCCAAAACAATCTAGAGCTAAAGCCGCTTAGAGCAATATAGGTGTTTGTTTTCTTCCCACTACAGCCCTTCTTCTAAAGACCTTGTGCACTTTGAGGAGATCCACTACAGCAATAAAAGATTCCATATCCATCCTCACTAGCTATTTGAAAAATAGAAGATAAAATACAAAGAAAAACTTAAACACAAATTTTGTACTATAAGATTGCCCCTTGTAGATAAATTCCAACCATTTGTAAAGCCTTTACCAACCATCCATGTTTTCTTCCATGTCCTCTTCATCACTCCATTCCTCTAATCCAAAGAGTCCCCTAAATCCCATGCCTAAAGAGGAATCTACCCAATCATCAATGGTCCATTCTTCAATACTAGTTTCACGTGCAATCTGGGAATGCATTAATTCTTTTATTTCTTTCTTGAGTAATGATGGGGTACCAAGGCAAGGCATTATAGAATTCTCAATCTGTTCCAATTCCACCCTCTCCCAAAGATTTACTCCAATTTACCAACCAAGATTTCCCAATAGAACACCCGGAACTGCTGATTGAATTACCAACTTTGTTCGCACCGAATTTTACTGTTTTCAATAACAACCATGTGCTTGTACTAACAACCATGTACTAATAGAGCTTGTCTGGTAGTAGAGTAAGGGTTTAGTCATATTCGTTCACTTACTGATTGAGAGGTTGATATTATAAACTTGAACCAAGGGTGAAGGGTTATATCACCTTAATTTTTTATCATTCACCGCAAAGATCAAAAGACTTGCCAATACGGTAACTGATTCTCAAAATGAATCATTACTACATTTCTGAACAGGAAGAAACTGGGTAAAGTTTGTTGACTTCAATTTAAAACCAGTGGAAGTTTTAATCTATTGGTCAGACTATTCAATCCGATAGGTTGTCAGTTTATATTATGCCAAGCTTAGGTTATCCAATCTAGTGGTTGTAAATTTGATATTCTAGCTTGGCCATGTCTCACCAAGGAAAGTTAATCATTGCAACTTTACATAATACTTAAGGTGAATATAGTAACAAGTAGATATTACTATAGAGATGTGAGGTCCTACACGATCCTCGCACTCGACCCAAAGGTGTCTTTGCATAAGCGCCTTTGTAAACTCGAACCTTCAGCAAAGTCATGAGTTGGCTTTACAAAGCAATATTTGTAAAGTTTGGAAACTACGGACTTAGTGTGGAGCATGAAAGTGTTCAATTCTCCAACTGTTTCCATCTCAAATTCGGGTCTTGCAATTTCCGCAAAGTTCTGTATGCAGCATTCAATCCAAGTGTAATACGGGGCCGCAAGCTGTTGACTCCGTCAATCAGATAAAGTAGTATTCCCTCTGGAAGCTCTTTCGATTACTTCCTACAAAAGATGATTGCGGCTGCCAAGCTACATAGCACGCGCATGTCCCTCCTTCGGAGAAAGCAGCGTGTCCAAAACCGAAATAAACGCACTCAAAACCCCTATTCTGGGCAATGATCAGCACAAGGAACCTCCCAATCGACGCACGATGTATTCCGCAATGATCATGAGGCCACGAGCTCTGCTACTCGTTCGTTGTACCACCACTCGTTCGTTGTACCACGCTCGTTTCCTTCTGTTCAGAGTAAAATTTATATCTTCCAGAAGTCTATTGCGTCATCAACTTCTCTGTGGTCTTCTGAATTCGCAAAGTTGAGGTCAGTCGACTATGTATCATTTTTCTTTATCAATTATGTCCTGACAATTCATCATCAAGCCTCTAGAAGCCAGGGTTTAGGCGGCATCACAACTCCGAAACATCCCTGCACGTGGAAATAAAAAGATGCTCCGGTATGGTCGAGTTGCTCTAATTATTAGTGCTCCGGAATAACTCGAAAGATAACAATTTGGGAAGATTGAAAAAGTAAAAAGAATAGAAATCTTCCGATATACTCTATGCTTTAGAAGTTTATTAACCTGCTTACTTTTACCATTTCATATACAAGGTACTGAATATTACATTATTTGAGTTGTTATCTTATCTTACTCCATGATAGTGAAACTCCCTTTCATTCTCAAAATGAAGTTGAATCTCCGTAAAGATGGGTTTTAATGTTATTATTATATTGAATTAATACTTTTTCAAACCTTCTCCATATCATCTCAAATGAATAATTAACCTTTAGAATCAAGTATAAATAACTTTGCACGATTCAAGTAGTAATACCAATGATCTTCTCTGTATTATCTTCAATTAATAATCAGACCATTCAGTCAAGCTTAAATAACTTTTCTTAACTCAATTACTACAAATATTCACATGTAACCTTTAGGGGACAGAGTTAACATGTGGAAAATATTCTTTAAAAAGCATATTTTTTGAAACCATTTCCTTTGTCTGGTGCTACATAAGTATTGAACTCTCTACAATATAGTGTAAATACCATTTTTCTCCTTGGCAGATGATGCGCACATAATGAGTTCTATAGATGAGATTAGATAGACCTTTGACCCCTTGACTATTGAGCTTCATCTTCTAGGCTTCAAAATCAAGATGTCAGAGTGTAGAGCATGGTTCCCTTTAAGTATCACTCCTCATTCTAGCTTTGAGAGGGGTGTATTACATCTATAGATGGCCTACATATTCTTGGAATGACAATCAGACACTTTGTAGACATTGATCTTGAAAAGACATTCTCCATGTAGATGATCTTCCTCTACTAAGAGATTTATAAGTGGCACTTGGTATACTCTCTTTTGGTATTGCTTGTCAAATGGCTTACCTACTTCACCCAATTCCCCCTTCTCTTAACTTCCTATCATGTTTGAGAGTTTTCAAAAAGAATCTTTGGTGATATCATTGGATCAAGGATATTTGAGTGTGATAAAGGATTTTTCACTTAGATACATATCTCTATTGCTTTCACGTATAGGTGTTAAACTTGCTAATTATGGAGAAGATGACATGTATAGTATTTTTGGTAGTTGTGCTCTCTTGGTACCTCAACTTTCATCTCATTTTGTGGTTATTGATAGGCTAATATTGGAGATGTATGTGATTGAGGAGGAAGAACAATCTTACTTTCTCTAAGTGCTGTTGGAGTATTTGAGAATAGCATATACCCACAAAACACAAGATTGCTTTCCATCCTTTGAATCCTCGTATCTGATTGGATTAGAGGATCCTTGATGGATCAATAATTTTTGCTCTATATTCTTTCTATTTACTCCTCCATTCCTTATGATATTAAGGCACAATTTTGCATTTGCTCTTGCTTTGGCAAGGGTACAAACTCTTGAATCTTAGTTCAACCATGTATTAGAGTATTTTGTCTTGCACCAACTACCTTCTTTATAGCAATGAGATTCTACCTAGGTTTGGTCCATGTGTCTACATCTTCATTACTAACTTGTGATTTTGGTTCTACACTAGATGTCATTACGGTCCATATGACGTGGTGTCTTGTTGGAGGACAAATGATAGCTACACACAATGCCATCAAGGCTATAGTGTTTTCCATGGCATGAGAGAATGGATACCTCACTTGGGGAAAGTGTTGGTGCTACAGATTGGAAATAGCAGCGACCGCAATAGGTCTTCGGGTATTCTTGGCTACAATATTTTGGGACCGCAGACAATCCAGTATGTGAGATATTGGGCATCTTATATAAAGTTTGACGGAGGCTATAGCTGCTTTATAGATAACACAGGTCATGGTAAATGTGTATTTTTTTCAAGATGATTAAGTGACAATAGCATATATTTTGGTTACAAATACCACAAGTTATGCATTTTTTAAGAGGGTGGTTACTTGTCCTCCTAGATGGGATGTGAGCAAAGAAGTATTCACCAATGTCTCCAATTATAGCAAGGTCACTTTTTTATTTCTCTACCCTTGTAGTTATATGGAGCAATGGATTTTTCATTTGACACATTTATCAAGGAGGGCACAAGAGCTTACTGTAGTAGATGTCAATCTTACTTTCCTATTTTGTACCATACTTTAGATAGTATATATCTATTGCTTTGGCCAATGCAATCAATAGAAAAGCAATCACATTAGGTGTTAGATGTACATTCTTCTTGTTATCATACTAGGTCATATTTTACACATATAGAAAAGAACAATGGCGTAAGTAACTTTTATATAAGATCACAATAAGATTTATAATGATTTATAATAGATTTTGAGTACAATGCACAAAAAAATGCTAAAGTGAAAAAAACCACAAGGCCCAATAGTCCCAAGCAACCAAGAAAGTAATAGAAAGAGTGTTCAAAGGCACACATGGGGAATAGCCCACTAACAACAAGCACCAAGGAAGCTAAGAAGGGGGAAACCAATGCAAGTCTACTCATGAATTGTATGGTAGAGGTACTACTATGGTATGTCTTGTAAGTGATGGGGAGTGTAGCCATGGTGAGTGTTTTTATTGCCACTGCTCGTTGGTGAAGACCCAAAGCCTAAGTGCATTGTAAAGTGATTGGTATGATTTGTCAATGGTAGGCTATGAACATGGCTCGGAGATAGCTAGTACATCTCTCCTATGCAAGAACCTCATGCTACCTCCCTAATGAGACCGTCAATTGGTGGTGAAGGTGCCTAAAATCTCAATCGCCAAGCGGACAAAGGTGTATGAGGATAGCCAAGGTGCATAGTGATTTTCCTAGAGGTAATGGTAGACGCTACTCCCACTTGTGTGCCTACCCGTACCAATGCCTACCTGTACCAATGACTCTGCTCATAGGGGGTTTGTCACCACTACATCATGCAAGATGCAATGAGCATCTTTGAAAGTAACAATATCTGCTCTCACCTAATAGATAGGAGGTCCTAGTAGATCCAACTATCACTCAATTTGAACATGGATCTAAGTAACTTGTAAGATCTGAGTCATTATATCACAAACTGCATCATGGACTATGGTAGACTCTTTGCCTAATGTACACCATAAAAGTGTATCCCCTTAATGTCATACGGGGAACCATATGTACAAGGATCCGGTACCTATGAGAACATAATGTTTTTGGTAGACTCTTTGCCTAATGTATACCATAAAAGTGTATCCTCGTGATGTCATATGGTAAACACTAGACACAAGGATCCGGAATAGTGTTTCATGAGAATTGGATGGAGTAAACATATTTTGTTGTTCATTTAAGTCACATAATATAAGTGTTGATTAAAAAATGATTATTTTGATCTATTCAACATTTAAGCATGCTTAAATTGCCTTTGGAGGTTAAATTGCCCTTTAACTATTGAGTCATCCTTGATTGGGAGATAAACGAACTTAGAAGGAAATTCGTCAATTACCGTACTTGGAAAATTGTTTGGCGGTTCGGTGGACACTTCAGTGCAATTAAACTCTTTGTATGAGCAATTATACGTGATAGCATTATGTCACGGAACAGCTATGTCAATGGAAAACACTAATAGCCAATCTAATTCTAACTGAAATAAATGTCTATATTTGATTTGCTATAATCATGCGTGACAGAGAGCCCAAAACAGCAGAATGACAAACCCTTCATTTCAGGATGATCATAGTGGGACAAAATTGATCCAAGTTAAATTTAGATCGAGATGGCATAAGGATCTACGGTTGGGAAGCCAATTGGTATTCTGCCATTCGTGAGTCTTTTGAATCTAACAGACCACAGTGAGGAAATTTCAGAAGGTTTATATCGTGTCGAGGCATCATTATGATACCACCATTATGATGGGTCAAGCTGCAGAGTGCATTGTTTATCTTATGCATTTCTGCAGCAGCTTCTGCTACTATCTGCGGACTTCATATCTTCACTTGAATAAGATACAACAAAACTGTCCTCTTGGCTTTTGTTGATCGGGTGAGGCAGCCAACGGGCACGAAAGCTACAGTTATATCCCTTTCATAGGTCAGTCAGCACATATATGTGCTGACTAACCTGGGAAAGGGTATATAGAGAATAGGCGAAACTCCTATCACATTTATCATGCCAGTACTAGCGAAAGCTAAAAAGGCTGGTAGTCGTTCGTGCGTATAGTAATAACATTATTCTTTAGGTCGGGGCCAAGTATCTTCACCAATCACCTTTTCTGCTTGTCCGGTCCTCTTTTCTGGCCTTTCCCAGATGTGCTACTTCTATTCCTTTCGTTCATAGATTTCGCAATCCGGTTGCCACGCAGCCTGTTCTTCACCCATCAGTTTGTGGGTGTGTTTATTGACGTGAACGCTCTTCTTAAAGCCTGTCCTTACCTTGTCCATACCCCCTGATACAACCCTTTGCTTGTCTAATTACAGAATAGAGAGGCGCCAGCGTAGGATAACAAGATGGATGGGTAGACACATCAAGCCTAACAAGGATAAAACACAAGCGGTAGAATGCGGTTTATTCTAAATAATATTCGTATTAGTGTAGTATGAGAAATTTGTGCAACGGCACCTAAGAAAATGGGCTTTATTGCAAAATAATATTTTTATTAATGCAATATGATAAATTTGTCCTATTGCACCTAAGATTTGGAAATATAGTATGCATACCCCTTGAACTCTAAATGTAAATCATAATACAACACCTAAGATTTGGAGATATCTTGTACATACCCCTCACACTCTAAAAGTAAATCATCATGTCAGTATACTACCGTCGGATGTGGATGATCATGGGATGTGGACTAAGTGGAATGTGATAAGCACAAAGTAATTTCTCTCCTAGCCTGTCTTGGGTAGTTGGGCAAGGATTATCACAACATGCAACCTCTTTCCAATGATTGCCTCATGAAACCTGAAACAACTCCACAGTCAAGAGAGAAAAAGACGGACCACATAGAACACATGAAGGATGAGAAGCCTATCAAGCCATACAAGGGAGAGACAAAAAGGTAAAATGGTGCTAGGCCTCAATACAATAGAACCTGTCTAAACTAATAGTGCCGGGACCGGGGTTGAGTATTAGTTTATAGAGGTTATTACATTAGACAGGGTGACCCACATGATCAAATTAATTGATTTTTTTATCAGGGGGATAATTTTGCAAGTCAAGACCACCCCAGAATCAAT
Source organism: Lunularia cruciata (assembly GCA_948567375.1). Lineage (NCBI taxonomy): Eukaryota > Viridiplantae > Streptophyta > Marchantiopsida > Lunulariales > Lunulariaceae > Lunularia > Lunularia cruciata. Next base: position 13,151,677 of record OX419756.1, read on the forward strand.
CTAAACCCATCCCAACAACACACTACAACCACACCATCACCACAATGTCTCGCCGTGGAGCACAACACACCACAATGTCAGATAAAGTCCGCATTGCTCTCTACGAGCACAAACAGAAGAACCATACCCTCACACAGAATCAACTCAGGTCCTGGCTTGAAACTGAGCATAATGTCAAGGTCAGCCAGGGTACGATCTCGACCACATTGAAGCGATCAGCTGATGTGCTTGAGAAGACCAAATCTCCCAACCTTTCTGCAAAGCATCAGCGGACGGTGAAATATCCATTGATGGAATCCGCTTTGATGGAATGGTTCACAGCAAACCAGGAGCGTGTCAACATGAGTTGCGACCTGATTGAGGAGAATGGCATAAAAATCTTAGATCGCCTTTATCCGGATCACGCCCACTTTGAGTTTTCCAACGGATGGCTGGAGGCCTTGAAGGCTCGCCATGGAATCCACTCATTCTGCCGCTTTGGCAAGAGTGGATCTGTTGATGTCAATCTCATTGAGGATGAGCGACCCAAAATCAAAGAGATACTGGACAAGTTTGAGTGGTGCGACATTTACAACATGGACGAGACGGGACTTTTTTACAGAATGCAGGTTGGTAACACTTTGGTTTGGGTTGTTTTGGTGTGTGGTTAGCGCAGCAAGCTAACAAAAACACTGTATTATTTTATTTAGGCGGACAATTCCTTGGCAGCTCGAGGGCAAAAAGAAACAAAAAGAGCGCCTAACCTTGCCATCTGCTGCAACGGAGACGGTTTTGACAAGCTTCCCCTTTTGGTCATCGGCGAATCCAAAAGCCCGCAGTGCTTCAAGAACATCAACATGGCCAACCTCGGCTGCACTTATCGCAACAATTCCAAGGCTTGGATGACACAGACAGCTTTTTTGGAGTGGCTCAAAGCGTTTGATCGCCGCATGGCTAACAGGAAAGTTCTGCTCATTCTTGACAATTGTAGCACCCACATCCCTCTTCACCAGCTTCCAAGCCACATTCAACTGCAAAACACCATGTTTTTCTACCTTCCCCCAAACATGACGTCAAAGCTGCAGCCTTGTGACGCTAGAATCATCCGCAATCTGAAGGCCTACTACCGTCATCAATTTAACTGTGTCCTGCTGCAGCATCTTGAAGATGGAGTTGCTGAGCCAGAAAAATTTGATATCCTTGAAGCCATCAGGATGGCTGTTCCCGCTTGGAATAATGACGTCAAGCCTGAGACCATCTGCAACTGCTTTGGTCACTGCAAAATCCGCACTGTTCCTGGCACACAACAAGAACAACATAACAAAGAGGAACTTCTTGATCAAGAAGTTGTTGCTGAGCTCGAGTCTCAGATCACAAGGCTTCAGTACCGCAATCCGATGGAAATCCATAACCTGCTTAACTACCCAGATGAAGATGTGGTTACCTACACTCCTAACATTCATGAGGTCATCAAAGATCATCTTCTCCAGGATGATGACAAAGGCGAGGCCAATGATGATGACAGCGAGGAATTCATTCTTGTGTCAGCCAAGGAAGCTCAGGCGATGATCCAGTCACTGGAGACTTTCTGGCTGCAGCAGGCAGGCGACAATGGCAAGTTCATCTTGGCGCTGCAAAAGATGAAGGAGAGCATGGGCACTCTGAGGACGTGCCAGATGGTCCAGAGGGGCATTCAGGATTATTTCCAGTGCAAGTAGACAATATTTTCCAGCTGCAATTCCAATTTTTATTTTTTTTATATAGTGTATATTAGTTTACAAAAGTTGTCAGACCAATAAAAAGTATTGAATATCAACCAATAGAGTGTTATTAGTTCAAGCATGGGGACATACTCCGGACCGGTGTCAAATATTTGTTTATGGAGGTTATTAGTTTAGACAATATCACTTTAGACAGGTTCTAATGTAGTATCAATATGAGAAATTTGCCTTACCGCACCTAAGATATCTAAACTATGCAAGTTGTAAGGTCTACAAACTAATGGAGCATCCAAAGAAGCATCACCTAGAGTGATTACTCTCCTATGGATTGTATCAGCCAATGCTCTATGTAGAGCAATGGACACACGCTGTCTAAAGTATGCTACAAAGTATGAGAGTGAGAGTAGTACCATGGCATCTAATATGATAAGCTCTTGTGCACTCCTTGAAAAATGTGTTGAACGCTATGTACATTGCTCCATATAACTCCAAGGCTAGAGGAACAAAGAGGTGACCTTGCTGTATACCCCTATACTTGGAGACCTTGCGTGTTGTTGCTCCACTCACCATCCATCTAGGAGGATGAGTAATTACTCCCTCTAAAATTGCATCACTCATAGGATCTATAACCACAACATCCTCCACTATCACCTGATCATCCTGGACCCAGTATAAGTCAGCTCTAACACTTGTTGTCTGCAGAGAATATGAACACTCCCTCCAAGCAAGGTATTTGCTCTCTTGTGCCGTAGCAAACATTATATCCTTAAGAGCATCATGATGTCATACTAATAGCTAGACATATTATCTAAATGTGAAAATTGGCTTGGTAAAATCTGAAAAGATGCTAGATGTGATGGACTAATTATATCAGCTAGAGGTGTCACCAAAAGATTACTTCTATTAATAGGGTAGGAGTCAAAACAGTCTAAAAACTTCAGAGCCAATTTCAAATGCCTAAACAAATGAATTAGGCTTCAAAAATGTCAAGTTTCTTTCCCCATGGGTTAAATGGGCTAGCTTTCCACCCACCACTATTTTTCTTGTCAAGAGATTTCCAACAGCACCTCACCCATGCAATTCTAAGATTCATACAAGAATATTCCATAAAGACTCACTCTAGTCAAACATTGTTTGACCCACCAGATAGGATAAGAATAGACATGTCACTCATTTCTGCAACTAATCTAAGGGTGGAGCTTGCTAACATGTAACCAATACATGTATTTGATCCAAGGGTGGAGCTCTCTTTGATGGAATCCTCTTTGCTATATAATAGAGACAGGGTGCTCCTTTGGGGCACTGGAGTATTGAGTGTGAAGCTTTGTGTTTCTTCTCCTCTGTTTCTCTTGTAAGTTCTCCTATCCTTGGAATATTACACATAGGTAGCTATTTTTTGTCCTCCAAAAGGACATCATGTCATATGGACTATTGTTGCATCTAGTGTAGAGCCACACTCACAAGTGAGTAACAAAGATGCATACGGATGGACCAAACCTAGGCAGAACCTCATCGCTGTAGAGAAGGTGATTGGTGCAAGTTGGAATGCCCTAATGCAAAATCAAGCTAGGATCCAAAAGCCTACACCCTTGTCGAAGCAAGAGCAAAGATGTGCTCTAGTGGCTCGAGGAATGGACGAGTCAACTAAGAGAGAATGTAACACATGTTGACATTGTAACTTCATGAAGGAAGATTGCAAACCTCTAGTCCAATCTAATGGTAGTTAAGCAAAGGATGGAAGGTCCTCCCATGACCGTGGGGATAGACCATCTCTTGTTTACCATAATAACACTTTGAGAGAAAATGATCCTTACTCCACCTTGGTCATATATGCTCCAAAATTAGCCTATCAGCAAGCACAAAATGGGAGGAATGTAGGGGTGTTAAGAGAGCCCAACCACCCAAAAATGCTATAGGTTATATCTCCTCCATAAATAACAGGCCTACACCTTCATACAAGATCGGTAGAGATGTTTGTCTATATGCCAAATCCCCCATGACACAATCAAATGTCCTTGGTCCAATGATATCAATAAAGACTCCCATAATCCTCTTATTGAAAGCTCTCAAACACAATAGTAAATTCAATGAAGAGGAAACCATGCGGAGAAGGTAAGTCGGTCGACTGGCAATACTATAGGAGAGTATACCAAATGTCACCTACAGATCTCTTAATAGAGGAAGGTCATCCACATGGAGAATATCCTTTGCAAGGGCAACGTCTAAGAAGAATGTCACAAAATCCTCAAATCCTATTGGCACTCCAAGAATACGGAGTCTATATGTAGATATGACACACCCCTCTAGAAGATCAAGGTGGAGAGGATACTTGAAGGGGACCATGCTCTGCACTTTGATACCTTGATTCTCAAGCCTACAAGATGTAGCTCGCCAGTCAAGTGATCAAGAGTCTACCTAATTTAATCTAGGTTACCCATAATGTCTATATCTCTATTAAGGAGAGAAATACACAACCTGGCATGACCAAAGTAGTAGATAAGAGAGCTCTAAAGTGAACCATGGCAAACAAGGTCACCCTAAAGAATCTCCTTGTTATGTACCGACAATTGACTCCAAGATGGTGACTCCGTCTTGTGACCACCCATGTTGGTAATAAAAGGAAGTAAGAGAGCCCTAGTACGACCACACAAAAAGAATGAGATTCACTAAGGATCCATTGGTTCCCTAAGCTCTCTAATTATGGATGCCCAAGAGATGTTATTCAAAACCATCAATATCCACTTGTACTATCCCCATGCAGGATGGACATCTAAGAGTACACTTATGCCTAGGAAAAGCATTCATTTCGATAAAGCATTTTGCAAAATGCATCATTTTATTGCCGTTACAGTAGTGAACGTTTATGCAGCTATTCATAATTTTGCATATTACAAGAGTAGAGAAGTAGGTGACCATTAAAGTTTCAGGCATTCTTTAATTACAAACGTAACCATCCGAAATGGTATCACCCCCTAGCATGCACTTTAAATACGACAGTTGTCGAGGTTAGATATTTAAATTTGGGTTTCTTGCAGGCGCTAAGTCTCAAGGAATAATTTATAAATACATCTGGAAGTTCAACTCAAGAAAGAAGTCCCAAAGTCCAACTGGCTCGTCAGCTAGGGCCCCATTGCTATGTCGATGTCTCACCCGATCGAAAAGCTCAAACTTTTACACTTTCAGACAACATTGTTAGAGGATCACGGGTTCCCAGTAGAGTTCAAATCTAATTCAACAGTCAGTTCAGAAGCACAAGAATGTTTTACTGTGAAGAAGCACCGGAACTACCACTCCCAAAATTTCACGTCGGGAGGGAACGTCGTTCAAGGATCAGGGTCCCCAGTAGAGTTCACATCCAATTCAATTCTCAGATCAGAAGCACAAGAATGTTTACTGTGAAGAAGCAATTGAAACTACCCTAGGCAAACAGCGAGAGCTACCATGCGGGGACAGTCGTGTCAAGGTGGAATCTATCTAGGAGAAACAGCTGACCTTTCTCTCCCCATCGCTGAACCCAAGAAAATTCCCCGGAAGCCAGATGAAGTCGAAGAGGCAATCTGAGCTCCCGTAGAATACGGGATTCAATCTCCAATGGACCTGATGAGCAGGTCTTCTCACACGAGAAGCCTGCCCCAAGGTCATCATGACTGGAGCTACTCAAGACAGCTAGAGCGGCCAGCATCTGCGAGAACAGTATATAATACTGTATAATACTAACATCAGTTTCCTGTTCTGTCTTTACACAGCGAGGTGCGGTTGAAGGGAAGCCCGAAGAGACTGTCGTATACCGTACTCGTATGATTAATCTCTCGCACATTTTGTACATGAGGTCATTGCAAATATCCACATCATAAAAGTGGAGCACAGTCACATTCTTATGGACTAAGTTATCAACTTCAATTTTGACGAATGTCCAACTCCAATATTTATCTCAAATTATCTTACCAAAAGTTGTTTCCAAACATTGCAAAATATAAACATTCATGGTCCGTACTATTATTGGATTTCTGATATAATTTTATAATTTTTAACTCTGATGGTATTCATTTTCATCGAGAAAGAAAATAATTCTCTCTACATGGAATTTGGTCTACATGAGGATATTGATTTCAATCCTTTTTTCATCATAAATGATACTTACTTTATATGACATAAATTTGATTATAAAATTTCTTTCTAAAATTCAACATTTATTTGGGTTTGCCTAACTGGCGAGTTAAACCAACTCTTGAAGTACCCATCTATCTCTCTGTTAAACATTTGCTGAATTTTGATCATACATATTTCATGTAATTGATAATCAAAAATGTCGTTAGCAAAGGTGATACATACCTACCTGTGTAAGTTGTAGTAACAAAACAATTGTTACCTTTATTGTCTATGGAGGCGGCCCAAGCATTACATTTTCAACTTAGAGTCTGAAATATTCTTCCAGGTCGCCCTGGCAAAAGCAGACGAGAGAATGAACTGGAAGAGATTAAAACATGTCGCACCGGGTTAAAATACCAAGTCATAGCTTTCTACTTGGTTCAGAAATGTACGGTGGAATACGATTTACGATTGCATATTGTGTTGCATTGGTGTGAGCAATAACATCGTCCCTTTTCTGACGTTGCATCTCAATGACGACGGTCTAGTTCAATCACCTCGTCATTGTTCTTTCCAAAAGGAATTCCTTTCTCAGTGCTTCCATTCAATGCTCGCGACTATAGACATCACATACCAGTTTCACCATTCACCCGACACACGTTGTAGAGGCAATAAATCACGTACAATTGTACCATATACAAGATACTGAAATATGCCCTCCCTTATGTGTCCGCGTGATGTCGGAGAAACATAGGTCGCAGTACTCTATTTGTGATTATCATCGTGCTACTTTGTCCCGACTCTACACACCTCTAGATTGCAAGATGTGTCGCTGGCGAGAAGAACTTCAGGAAGTGTGATGTTGACAATCATATACGTGAAGAATAGGACGCCACATCTGTACATATTTGCATATCTGTAGAGATACATACAGTTAAGGTTCCGTTTTCTGGACCAGCTAATAGAGAGATCTGGTATGGTAGCCTGAATTGGTCAAGTAATTTCCCTTATTGGAGTGGGGATTCCTCTTGTACATCCACGGTACTAACTGTCAACTACATCAGCACAAGGAAAAATTCTCAGCTTTATCTCATCGACCCTAGCGTCCACAGCTTATTTCCCGGATTTCTGACTGGAAAGTGAGTAAACTACTTGCTTGGATGATGGCTTCACGGATGCTATTGTAGCCCAGTTGTACATAGGTGTAGTATTCTAATATAATGTTTGCCTATTCAAGTATGCAGTAGACTTGGATTTCCAAAAGAAGAACAGGAGGATTTGACTTTACAAGCTGTGCACTTCATATACGATAGCCACAAAATACTCATCCTCAAGAGTGTATGAATAGTATAGTAACAGTCTTCCTTCGACCACAAGAGTTTCCAAATGCCATCAGAACAACGAAATATATGTATAGCTCGTGCTGTTTTGCACTTAGTACTGTTTCTATGCGCTTATAGTGTTGAGATGCTGACCTTGCTAGGATAGCAAACCTTACGTTTCTCGTCTTTGGAATTGAAAAGGAAGATGCCTATGATGTTCTTTTGTGATAGTGTGGAGAAGGGACCGATTTCCCATCGTCACCGGTCCTGTTTACGGGAAGGTTGGAGAGAAACCATATCCCTACATGAGGTGTGCGGGACAGCAAGAGAGAAGCTCATAAAGAAGATCCTCTGACCTGTAAGGTACTGATGACTTGGGCATTGGGCACTCAACGAGTACCGACTTTCGGAACAGTAAGCATGCACGGAAACTACCCGAGTTCTTGCCTGCTGGATGTCAAAGCAGAGTACTGTATATCTACATGTCAGGCACTCCACCTCGAACGAACAGCTTTCATTTCCATCCTTTTAGAGTTCTTTTCGCCTCCTTATCTGGATGTGTCGTCCCAGGAACAAGGAATTTTTTGCCGGGTATTCTCCTCCTTCTTGTGTCTTGGAAACTTATAGACAGTGTGCCCAGATCATTGACAAAAGGTGCCCAAGTTGATTTGCATGTCTTACGTCCACAGGACACCTCTACAGGACCATGATCTTCAGAAGTCACTCTTTACAGTTCGCATTTGGTAGAATACGCGACCAGAAAAGGTTCCTTGTCAGTCGCAACACGAATCGTGGAAATCATGGGTATCGGACGGAGTGACCGGGATTAAGTATTTGACTGAAGACTACTCCACATATTCTGTTTACAACTATGGCCGTTTTGTGCTTCTGAACTTATAATCACAGGGACGGCCCATGAGAGCTGCATCCGGGAACGGAATGCCTACGGGTTACTATAATTTTCGTGTGACCTCAACATGTTGAATGCGAATCACCTAAACCTGAATGTGTGTTGCGGTACCCGGAGGCACGATGTTTCAAATGTAACTGTTGCACTGTCAACAGCGGACATTGGATGCTTACACCCATTTGGAGCAACGTGTTTTAGCAATTCTTTTATCAATCAAACTCCTCGTATCAGATTTTCATTGATCCCATCGTGCATCTGTTACAGGTGATGCTTAAGACCTTCATCCAGCACGGGTTGAATAATATACTGGAGGGGATCTTATTTTTCTTGGGAGGTTTGACCGCCTTATAGAATTGGGGTGAACTATGGCATATCGACATTGTGAAGGGCGAACATAGCGTCCTGGCGCACGATAATGAGACCCATAAACCACAAGATTCCTTTAGACCGATTCCTTACACGGGACGTGCAGCGAAGTGAAGCAAGTAGTGATCGTCTCCTGAGCGTGTCTGTTAAGTGTTCTGCGGCTCCTTCGTACAGTACGATCGATTTACTGTTAACTAGAGGAGGAGATGGCCCACACCTTCAAAGTCGAATGCTGTCTGTGCTGGCAAGTTGTGGGTATCCATACAGTCTCAAAGACAACTCGGCGTATGCACAGTTCTTTTATTTACACTTATTTCGTTTTTACAAGTTTGGTCCACCATTTCTTTTCACTTTTCTCGGGCTCAGTAGTAAGAATACTAAGGGCTCTTTGTGCTCTAAAGTGAAGCTCATCGTTTATGTTTTCTGCAAGAAGCTCCTCTAGCTTTTTCAGAGCCCCTGGGTATGATGCTAGTTTTTTCTTATTCTTTTCTGCAGTGGCAAGCACGGCATAAACTCTTGCCCCTTGAAATTGAACTTCGGGTACTTCTATAGATAAGAGACCTACTAACTTCTCTAAAGCTCCGGAAAAGCATGCTATTTTAACCTTGTTCTTTTCATTTTCTAAGCAAACATTTACTAGACATTTCGAGGCTTCAATCTGGAGACCAGCTGGTACTTCAGGCGATAACAACCTCGTAATCCTCTCAAGGAATCCAGGAAACGAGACAATTGGAGCTCTGTACTTCTCAGCCAAAGCTAGATTCGCAAAAGTAGTTGCCGCGTACAGTTGAGCTTCTTCAAGTGCATCTGCAGATAGCATCGCCACCAATCCAGGCAGGGTTCCTGTATGCGTGAAAATCATAGTGAGGTTTTGAGGAGCGGAACTGAGTGCCCGGAGTGCTTTAACTGCTTCGGTTTGAACACTAACGGGTACATCCTTTGATAGCAACCTCACAAGCGTTTCAAGGGCTCCAGGAAACGTTATCAGCTTCTCATAATGGTCCTCTGCTGTGACTATGTTTGCCAGAGCGATTGTTGCCGGTAACTGAACACTTTCTGGAACTTGTTCTGTCTGGGACAACAACTCAACTAGCCCCTGGAAAGCTCCTGGATGTGCTACGATCTTCGATATATTGGACGGGGTGCAGGATAGGTTCTGCAGTGCTTTTGCAGCTTCGCTCTGGACTCTCAAGGGTACCTCTGTAGATAACAAGCCCACCAGCCTCTCTAGAGCTCCAGGAAACTCCAGAAGCTTAACCCTCGTATTGTTATCCGACCACGTGAGATAGTAAAAAGCTGTTGCCGCTTCAAATTGGATGCTAACAGGAATCTCTCTAGACATCAATCTAACCAGCCCGTGGAGAGCTCCAGGGTAGGATGCCATCTTTGCCATGTTTTCTGGTTCGGCAGCTAGATTTCGGAATGCTTTCGCAGCTTCAGACTGAATGTTTGCTGAAACATCTCGAGACAACAGATCAACGAGTCTCTCCAGCACACTCGGACATGATATTATCCCAATCCCAGTTTCTTCAGCCACAGTCAGATTGAGGAACGCCGCTACAACATGCACTTGAATGTTTTCAGAAACTCCAGATGATTCTGAAAGCAGTTGCATCAAACTATGAAGAGCTCCTGGATACGATGCCAATTTAATCCGATTTTCCTGTGCCCCTGTAAGACTCCGAAATGCTCTAACCGCTTCATACAGTAAACTCCTAGGGACTTCCTTCGACAGAAGACTAACTAGCTTCTTCAAGGCTCCCGGATAGGAGGCTACCTTCTTCCAATTCGCAGGATACTGACATAAGAGAGCGAAGGCTCTCACAACGTCGTACTGAACGCCCTCTGATTTCAGGACTTTCTCAGGCAGAAGCCGAATAAGACTCTCCAGCAGTTGATCTGGAATGGACTTTCCCTTCGAAGTCATCTCCTCCTCCACTCGAACCAGATGATCTGCAGAATAATATTTCGGGATTAGTCAATCATTCTCACCTGCAGGCTATGCATTCTCACAACGGACACAAGTTTCTGAATGATTCCTTGAGCTAAACCCTAAACCCACCCGTAAACACTAACTTCTTCTACAGTTCCGCGAAGCGAAGGACACGAGGTATGAGGTAGCATCTTTTCCATGAATCCTGACCTTGGAGTGTCTCCCATTGAACTCGCTGCTTAACTTTCTCGAGGTGTGCAGAGCTGGTAACCTTCACCGGTTTCGGAGGCTGGTGTTCGATTCTTGGAGCAATTGCATCCCTCAGCTCCTGGCATACTTTATCACTATACGCCCACTTCAGCACATTCTCTAGCGCTACGAGTGCCTCGCTATCATGACCGTCCTTGGCAAGCTGGAAAGCCTGGTTTCTGTAGGCTTGCCGACGCTCCCGAAATTTGGTTTCTACACCTGTGGCATGGAACTTTTTGAACAGACGCCCGCGGACATTTATGTCGTCACACAAAATCTCAAACGGCCTATCGTTTCTTGGGTCGAAGGGGCTTTGCGTGATGTCGTTATCAATAATGGTCCACCGATCGTAAGTGCGGCCATCGCTGCCCTTCACTGGGTCACACATTAGCTCGCAGGTTATTGGGTCATAAAACTCATCTACGTCGTCTTCCGTGATCACGAGGTCCAAGGCGTTCTCCTGTATGTGCGTGAGAGACTCGATGTTGTGTAAGACCTGCCCAAGAAACAATGAATCAGGACCTCCTTCACTCAAACCTAACCAGAGCGTCTGGGATAAGCTGGCTAAGGTGTATCATCAGCCGAAAGGTTAACGGAACAAATCATTTTGAGAGACGTAGCTTGCAAAACTTAAGGGTTGGTATTCGTTCGGTGAGAACTGGAGTCCTTCAGGAAGGAAATATGAAAATTGGTGAAACTTTTCGGGAAATTTGTGGTCGGGGATTGACTCCATCTCTTCAGTCTCTACTCTGCTCACGGGTAGCTCACAGGCGCATTAACCATCTCAAAGCCTTTTTTCTTGTTGCTATCCTGCCTCTCGAGGAGACGCAAATTGGAAGATGTGGAGAAACTCACAACGTTGAAAAACTTTTCTGCATCCTCATTGCCGTCGCTCCGTTCTAAATCCTTCACTAGAGCAAAAACTTCCTCTAATTTCTCATCTTGCCTCCTTTTGCCCATCACCAGCGGTTGTAGCAACTCTCGAATTTCACGACCCACCGCTCTGGAGTCGACAGAATACGCCGATGAGAGCTCCATCATCCTAAATTGAAATTGGTCGGTTCTCCTGCTGCCATCGATAGCCACCTGAGCGCCACCGTAACGAGCGTAAGCGTTATGATATTATGGCCGACGTCTTAAAAAGCAGCAGGGTACAATGGGCGGGAAAGACATCTATCGCTTCTATGCTCCTGGCCAAAATGTTACAACACAATACTGCTTCCAAGGCCAGAGGAGTTGGGCGAAGGCAGAGAGGAAGAGACTCACATCAAGAATCGTGATGAAGAGGGCCATTTGATAAGCAGAGACAAGCCGCTGTCGCATTGATTCCAACTCTTCCTCCGTCTCCTGATCATCCCAGACAGTTTGGAAAGATCCTTGTTTTTGACGAGACTGCACAAACTCTGTGGCCTCCTTCAGCTTCTCCGTCAGCGAACCTGGTGAACCAAACAATTACATCTCAATTAGTCGAGGACATTTTGATAGCGCTCGGTGGTGAATGACACTCCTACACCACCCTAGGCCCGACAAGCCGGCCATGGCATCAAAATGATTTTGTCACCCCATACCATTTTCTGCAGTCACGGAAGAGTCAATGAGTGGTCAGAAGCGAAGTCCACAAAAAAATTCAGTAGGGAATATCACGGCCTCCGCACATACCGAGTGCCTCTCCGTAGACTTTGGCGGGCAGCTTCTGCTTCAAAAGATGGACATTGCTGTTGAGGGTGGTGACAATAAGGTCTATTTTCCGGACGATGATTTTGTTGTGCTGCTTCGCAAATCTTACTTCCGTAAGGTAGTGGATCAGATTGGATGTTGCTTCGGACACCAAGCCAACGGCAAACTCTTCCGGCGCCATGAAGTAATCGGTGGAGAAAAGGCCCTCCTTCCAGATTGGAATCAGGAGCGAGACGGTGTGCAGCAGAGTTGGCAAGAGGGGAAAAGTAACCTCGGCTCTGCTCTCAGACTGTTGTCGGGGAAAACTGGAAATTTTGCACGAGAGGAGAAGTTCGCTTGACGTGTGACCTGTACACTGGAAGCGGAGGGATTGATGACACGCCCAGAGTGCAGAGTGAACTCACAGATACGGGGGACTCTACATAGCAGGGGTGGTTGTAGAGAGATAATGTACATGAAAAGCAGATGGACAGTGACAGTGTCGGGCCTCGCAGTAAGGACGATGAAGTTTAAGGAACGCTACTGGACTACCCATGCTATCGTACAAGAGCACAGAAACCGACGAATTGGACGCTAGATAGGTGCAATTTGGCCGGGAGAAAATTGTTGCGACCTAAATTGACGGTCTAACCAGACAACCCAGTTTTAAAATACGTAGCTAAATGTAAGAAAGCTCGAATTGCCGTTCAAGGTCTTAATGCTCACCCACCTCTCGTTGATGTAAGGCAAGACTCGGATCGCGACTGCCACTCGACAGGAAGCAGTGACATAAAGATAGACTATGGCACATGTATTGCTGCAGGCGTTCATTGGCACATCTAGCACCGTAGACGTTCATGCCTTCTCACTAGACCAATAGACGATCACCATTTCCACTTTTGCCACCATCTTTAGCGCAAAACTCTTCCCCCCAAACCTGTCTAGCTAAATTTTCTCTCACCAGGTTGGTAGACTAGCCAATAACTGCACCGGCGAGCTCAGCTCTAGCGTGGGTCCACCTGAGTGCTTCACTTCGCCAATCAGAAGTAACCTTATGGTGCCATTTGAGCTACTCTGACGCTAATTTACCAAGCGTCGTTGGATCTTTGCCCTGATCTGTTAATTGCGGCCGCATTATGACCGGATCAAGTGATTACAGCCTATCTGCACAACCTTGGTTTCTTTACATTAACATTAGTTGTGGAGACACACTACCCGGTTCATATCCTTATACTTAAGCAGTCAATTACTGGTATTAATGATCTACAATCCTTTCCTACTGATTTGACCATTACCGGAGTGAATGATGCATCATAATAAATTGCGGGTTCGGACGACAGCGTAGCATAAGATCTTATCATATGATATAAATTTAGTTTGAGTTACAGTACTGTAACTACTGAAATAAACTCCAACACTACTGTAATAAAAGGTCCTGTTTGCACACAGATGCTCCGAATCTCGAAGGAGAGACAAAGTCTAGATGAAGTTGACAGATACAGCCGTAGAATACGGTTTCGCACCGACTGAATGAGGACGACACCACGTCAACCTTCTACATGTGAGGACTCTCAGTAAAAGCACTACCGTGTGCAACTTATTAATGTCTGTAGTACTGGAACATTTGACTCAGAATGTATAGAAGTCAAGATACTTCTGTATATACTCTTGGTTCTCTGAGCTAGCAACATCACCGAGAAGTTCTCTCTAGGCGCAGTGGAGGCCTGGTATCAAGTACGTATCAGATTGTACATGTTTGACGTTCTGGCTCAACTCATTAAATCCACATCTGAGGCAGAGTGCGCCATATACTCCACCAGAACATGTGAAGTAAAATCCAACCGAAGATCGTAACTTTTGGCGTTCTCAGGTCCCGTGCGTAGGGTAAATGTAAAGGGTTTCAGCATCCCCACATCTCTTTATCGTTGCCCCACCGTGAGCTGCTTTACTTCTCTAGCCAAGAGGGTTACAGTTGGAAAAGACGCTCACTGCTTTATTGCACGCTACTCCAGAGGGATCGATGAGGCAACGCGCTAATTACTGCCCAACCTGAGATCTTCGGCAATTCTCAGGTTCCTTGCGTAGGTTAGATGTCAAAATGTTTCAGCATCCCTGCAGCCCTTTATCCTTTATCTGCTTTGCTTCTCTTGCCAAGAAGGTCATGTTGGTAATGACATTTGTTACAAGGATCGGTGAGGACTACCGTGGCGGAATATCAGTATTAGAAGGTTTTGGATCTCCAACAATACCATGTTTGTACCATCTTCTACTGTTTCCCACGAGTTGCTCACGATTGTAGGGTTCAGAGCAAGCCAATGACTCCTCCGCGACAAATCTGCTCAGTTGAATAGGTGTGGACGTTTCAGAGCTCAAAACGGAGCAAACACGGCACAAAACTATACTCCTACAATAGAAGCTGACGGGCTCTATTGTGGAACCCTTGGCGAGTTTGACGAGGCTTAGTTCTCTGTACTATGATGAGAAGGGTTAGTTGACCACGCAATTCGCCAAATGAGGAATCAGACATGATCTACGTCAATAACATCAACACAAATCTAAACACAGATCTTCCTGTCCTAGATGCCACGCTGATCTGTTAGGCGGCTACGAGGACCCTCTATCACAGCAACTCCACTCCCATCAAGCTGTGGATTATTTTACTGTAGTTCTACTGTACAATAAGACCTGATTAAGATCCCTCCAAGAGACAATTTTATCAAGGCAATGAGTCTTGATTGCTAACAATACACTCGGGAAATATACCTCTGAAGATCTTGGCAGTGTGTAACTGCCTGCATGCAAGTCGGTAGGGCCTCGCCGATGTTGTCAGCGGCATTTGGACATGTACAGTATGCCAGGATAGAGAAAAGAATGCCGCACAACACACAAAGAATTTAAAACACTTACGGTGGAACTTCCTTGATCAAGCCCAGCTCGTGCAGTGCTGCAGTACTGGACAACAAGATCTTGATCTTCGATCTGCTTCTGGCGTTGGAGGATCAGGGACTCGGCCGTAGACACGACGCATTCTGTTTATTTTGCAGTGTGAGACTTAACAGTACTCCGAACTTGGCACCTTGACTTAACGATTGACTTAACGGTACCCCAAGTTGAACAAAAAGACTTTAAAGTACCTCGGATGCACGTGGACCGAGGGGGAGCCTGTGTGTAAGAGTTGGCAGCAGACGAGGTCGCTATAAATTGTTGCACAGTATTAGTAGTCGAGATGTTCAAGCGATGTTCTTGTCTCTCGACTACTAATACTGTGCAACAATTTGCACTATCGAGCCAACGCGCGGGACCTCGCGCTGGGTCAGTGTACCCCGGCCGATTCGAGGGACGTCGGGCTGGGTGAGGCAGTCATGCCGGGTCGGAGACTTGGGTTGGGACCGGGGGAGTCGGAGGTTTCAGGCGGGCATCAAGAGATCAGCGTTTGATAGAGTTAGAAATCACTGTCATTTACTTAGATTCTAATTTAATCTTTACCCTTGAAATCGAGAACTGCCATAGAGCATCTTCTACAACTCACATAAGGTTAAGTTACTCCATCCGCGAGATAAATTCAAAATTAACGGAAAATTATTTAGGTGTCGTTTACCAAATCATTTGTGAAGTTTTCTTTGAAAGGATTACACTATGCGCTATCCATTAATGTGAATATCTCAAAGAACAATCCCATATGTTCTTCAAATGACTGCCAAATAGGATTGACATGCCACGGCAAGTTCACAAAGGGGTCATGTAAGTTGTTTGCCAATTTGGGGTATGGTTGATCGAAGTGCCAAATATGGGTACTGTTAAGTCCTTTTCTGTTTGTTTTGAAGGGATATGTTCAAGCATCCCCGTCAAGCTGTACGACTCTTTGCACGCAGTTCAGTAGATTCGTCTCCAGGTAAATGAGATCAACCTGGGACTACGTGTAAACGGAGAGGTAAATACGTATTCGAGTTCATGGACTGACGATCCCCTAATTAGAGGGGACAGAGATACTTGATTATGATACTTGTCTTTCTTATTTTCCTTTCTCCCATAGCAAACTAAAAACGAAGTTTCACGCTAATTATATTTGGGATGGAATCCCCTCAATTAGCGCTTGTCTTATCTCTCTCGGAACGACTTTGAAACTCTATTGTCAACAAGCGAAATGCCGACACCGGCGATTGCCGGCAATTGAGTATACAAGAGCACAGCATACTTAGAAATCAGAGTATGAGGTTTTTACGTATAACTCTGTTTGTATGTACAGTACATTGAATCGTTAGAAGACGACCCGTCGCTCTTAAGCATAATTCATCACCCGGTTGGTATACCGTGTGATGGAGTTCCAGGTTGGCTGAGGTCGTTGAGTTGCACTACACAGTCAGATCGTCGGAGTTTTGGTTGTCCCTGGTCAGATAGCCACCAAACGCTGTGCCTTTGAGCGTGACTGGCCTAAGGCCATGTGGGATATCATTGTTTGAGTCCTCAATTCCTCTGAGGCGTAAGTTGAGAGAGAGTTTGCTTTAGGTGTGGCACTGCCTCGAATTCAATCATGCAAGAGCCTCCTCAATTCACACAATCACGCAGGCTAACTCCCGGCCATTTCAATTATTACAAAGTTACTATTATTACTGCTACAGCTATTACAATGTCATAAGTGTTATGAAATGTTGCAGTTAGAGCAGAACACAGAATGGAAGAGGTCTTTGATAATTTGTTAATAGCCTTTCAGCAAGAACGTCCTTGGAACCAACCTTTTTCACCAGATTAAATATGTTACGAGGGTTTTCTAACTAATGTTCTACACTTTTTCAACCCCCCATCTCGGCCTTCAATGTTTTACCATATATTTGCAGACACATTTCTCATGTAGGAATCGTTATGTCCACGCTAGCATGATGAGCTACACTTTTCATCTGTAACGAGCATTATATCGCGGATGGAAATTATCAGGAATGTTCAGAAATACCCGACACGTACATATTTGTTGAAAAGCATCGAAAATTAGCCAACCATTTTCCAACCACATCTAAGATTTGTCAGAGGACTTTCTTCGTCTCTTTCTGAGATGCATCATTCTGCAACGCTCCTCATGTGTCGTCACGGTCACTAACCAAAGCTCGCGGGACATTTTGCCTACCGATTGGGACTCGAGTGAAACTCTTGTTTTGGATTATCTTTCATAAAATATCTCCTTTTACCCACTCTCTTAAAATTATCATCCGAGTCCATCAAAGTCACGACGAGTGCAATTCGAAGCACAAAACGGAAAGATAGCCTTCAGAGAGTACCAATGCACACCGAACGGGCATCGGTAATACATCTGCTTCTATATCAGCTCAAATTTTGAAACATCTAGTTTATGCTTCCAAGTCCAAATTGGAAAATGTTTGAAGAAGAAAATAAAGCCCTACAGAATCAAGGAATAAAGAAGTGTATCGTTTTGCAACTTGCATCTTCTGAAAGACGCAATGTTTGAAGAAAGTGTAAGAGATGTCCACCAGTGAGCACACCACATGCCCTCGAGTGTCGGATTCTCTTTCCTAACTACGCTCCCGTTGTGACAAGGACCAAACATCTTCCATCCGTTAAATCTATGGACTAATCTCGATTTGCAGTAAACTGCGTCGGAGGTTGACCAACTGGCCAGGTTCATGTATATACTGGATTGGACACCTCTATCTAGGTCTTGTCGAGGAGAAGCTAAAGCACCTGTGATAGCATGTATGCAGGCTTTGGTCTCTACAAGTCTGTTTCAGCTCTGACTATCGCCCTGGCTCTCCACACCTCGACCTGCATTGAGCCTACTGCAATTGGGTGATTGATGAACGCATATGAGCTACGGTACTTATGAGAAATAAGCCGAATCAAAAGAGTCGTACAATATCTCGTGGTAGCTGTTTGAAACCTAATCTATTGCTTTCCTGCTCCTCTTTGCGATCTAGTTAATGAGTACGGGATACTCAAACATCCAGTGCAACTTTCAGCTTAAGACTAATTTTTTATCCCTCCAGTATATTATCTCTGCCTGGTGGCCATATAATTCCTCTGCCAGCTCTAAGCCACTTTCTACATTGCAGCGTTGAAAGTCAACGTCAAGCATCAAAGGTAAGTTGTAATGATCAGTTCCTTGATGGCGAACTTTAATGCCATCTTCTCGAAGAACCAGGGGGTCGAAGCCATGATCGATTTCAGGTTAGAGTCCCTCGCACTCGTCACATCACTCTTACCTCCACCTGCTCATCGGCGCAAAACGTGTGCAAGTCACCTGGATTGGACATCAGTCCCCATTGGAAGGGACGGAAAGGCCAGACTTAACTTTGTCGAAAAGCTCAAAATGAGCTCGCAAGCCCGCTTTAATAAATCCACATCGCAAGGCAGTATCTGTCGACTACAGAATTCCCACAACGGGGGCTTTACATCAGCTCGCTTCGCATGCTCTTCATCACGCTAGTCATCATCACAAAGGACTCCTCGCATATCCGCGTTTGGGTTTTGGTTGACTGAAGCAACCAAAGACTCCCCATCCCTGAGACTCTAAGCACTCCTAGCCGGGTGTTCAAGTAAGGACCTTGAGAAGCTTGTTCTAATGAGATAAAAGTTGCATAAATCAAAATCGCATAAAAGTTGTCTTCCACTCAAGAGCTGTCCACCTTCTTCCTACCGTCATGGTATTCAACACACTGGAGCAAGCTAGCCAGAACAACATCGACAAAGTCATTTTGAAGAAAGCGGGTGACGGAAGCTATGTCTATCTGGACCAGTTTCTCCAGAGCATTCTAGACACGAGCAATCCCCTGGTTTATGGTAAAACCCTACTTCAAAACGATCAAGGCAGACAGCTCAGGATGACCCTCAACTTCGGGACGCTGGTCAGGCAATCAATATTAAGGTTGTCAAGCACTGACAATTAACTGTGAGAAGAAAGGATGAACCTTGAGAACTAGTCGATGTACCATTAGTGGGCCTAATAGTCTCATAACATGTGTCTTAAAACACTAGATGAGTGAATTCCACTTCGTAAGATAATGCTGCGAAGTATGCCTTTGCATATTGATGGACCGGTAAAATGCTAAATAATCTGCCGAAGTGGCCATGAGAGGGACAACGATCTGAGGTTGTGCATACATGTATTTATAGAATGATTGGAAGGAAGTACGAGAACTGAGATCTGTCAAGGCATCTTCGATAACAAATTTATTATATTCACCCGGTATATTACCCTCTGACTAGTATAATATTGATGAGAACTTTGCCCTGGCTAAAGGTCTTAGGATCTAGGGATGTATATGTAACAGGTCAGATCATTTGAATTGCCTGACACTGGACACTGACACTCGCTCGACCAGTGAAGACCTTGTGTGTGAAGCCAGCTGAAACTTGCATGCTTGTTAGGTCATACGATTGAATGCCTAGGTTTAACGGAGATAGTAAGAAAAAAGCTGAAACCGCGTACTTTTATTCCACATTGACAATTTCAGCTCTAGATACATGTCTGCAAGTAGATCCGCTTTAGAAAACAGAGTATTAGCATATGTGAACACCGGTAGCCTGCTATTAACCACTCCTCTTTGAACTTCTCGCGACCGTGGGTGCGAATATGCTGCCAGTCTAATTCCTTTAAGTGTCGTTTCAAGTTTACTATGTCTCGTGTTTTAAAACGTTAGGTTGTCAAGCATCTAGTTTCCAGATTCATGGCCTTCCTTAAGAATCCTCCATGCAGTTGATCAGTATTTTCCTTACTGATCTATTCGATGTGTGAAAACTTCCCAGTTCGCAGTTTTGTACCAGGAGCGGCAAGGGGAGCACCCCTTGCTAAACTTCCTTCTCCCATGGTAGATTCAGAAATCAAGCAGGTTTGTAAGAGACATGTAGTTCATGGCAAGCTTTTTATTCATACCCACAGACTTTACATGATTTGTCGATTCAGAAACACTACTAAATAATTTGAATATTATAGACCAGATTATCATGCATTCTGCAGCAAGCATTAAAGGATTGCAGTACCGAGGCAGGGACAGAGTTTCAAATTTGACTTCCGCAGTCCCAGTAAACGTCTCCAAGGAACACTGAATAGCCCAGATTTACACTTTTAGTAAGCTGCTATTTGCATGTTCTTCCTTTTGGAGAAAAGATTGACCGAGAAGTATGTTATGTTCACTACGGTCGTTGTCAACTTGTTCGTCATCCTGATGACAACATACTGTACTTGGTAAATTTATCCAGTGATAAACGGCAGTCATGCACCACAACCGCCCCTTTGTCGTACAGTACTGTGTGTACCGTAGTAGAGAGATGTTTGTTATGAGTTGATATGCTCACTCTAACCGGCTGATGATAAGAACTGTCAAACTTTTCGGAAATTTCGCCAATGTATGATCTCATGCAAAATCAGGGTGCTTAAATTTGCTCGTAGTGCCCATGACTAAGGAGTTTCGTAAATCGGATACTATTGCACCTGTTGTATTCCGACACAGGCTGATGAATTTAATCGGCCAGTGGTTTCATCAACTTTTGCCCTTCATACAATGAGTACATTTGCAAATTCAATTCAGAATTCTCAATTATAGGGAGATTTGGTATGTAACTTATCTTATCCGTTCCATTGTTTACAAGAAGGAAGCTTTTGAATAATTCTTTCTTTAACGAATTTTTATAAAGCTTCAAGCATCCATAGAACTGGGGTTACTCTGCTTTCTTTCCACTACATTCCAATGGGTAGTATTGTCATTACTGTATTTTCTCCAGTGTTGCGGTGTAGTCTGCGAACGAAGCAGGTACACACTAGCAAGAGAGTTAAACATACCAACTGCACTTTCGAAGACTTTACTGTAAGATCCAGGACGTTACAGAAGTGTGAAAGAACCGCACTTATAAATGAAGGCGTAAGTAATATAATCAAGTTCGTATGCAACAAATTCGAACTCATTTCTACTCATTTTTACAAATTCGAACTCATTTCAAATTCTACTCATTTGAAACTTGGTACAGAACTTGGTAAAGTTGAATTCGTATTTACTTCTCAGCGTACATCACAAACATCTTATTTGTGTGAGCATAGAGCATTCAGGACAATTGGGGCTGAATTCGAACTCTTGATTTACTATGCATACCTTCACCTAGTCTGGACTCTCTGGTGTGATTTTACAGTCTATAGCAGCCGGCGCGTCTCGAGAGTACTTCGGCGTGATATCTTGTCCATGAATTTTTCTGATCATCGCATATTCCACTTCGTTTCTCAATTCACCACCTCGATATTCGTCTGGTGGTCTGCTGTGAGAATCAACTAATCAGTAAGAGTGGTTTGATATTTCGATGCAGTGTGACTCATGATCAGATTGTCACACACTGCATTGGTCGCTACACATCAATGTTACTGTCAAGAGTACGGTGGAAATCAAACTATCCTTCAACTATGCAAACTAAAACAGGATAAACTTAGAGAAAGCAGTCGACTTTGCAAACTATCATTGCATCTATTATGATTTCCCAATCATACGATATTCAGGTACCTTTTTAAAAATATGTCACAATCTACAAGTTTCCCACAAGCTTCTGTCGTTGGTTTGAACAGAGCATTCCAGAAACAGACATTACATGCCTACAATCGGAAGCATAGAGATCGTAAGATGGAATTACCCCATGAATGTATCCTCATTGTTCCTTTGGCTCCGTCTTCAGATTGTCGCCAATAGCTGAAGCCTGGAGAGTGGGGTCTCCACCTAGCTCCTGCATCACCTTTTCTTTCTGCTCTTGGGAGACCTTCAGAGTCTCTTCTGCAGCTGCGTCGGCATAACTCTTCCCTTCTTCAGGGGTCTGCTTACTCTGGTCAACGTCCCTGTCTGGCTCTGGGACATTTTCAGCCTGTTTCTGTTCTGTCGACATACTTGCCGTGTAGCTAGGATTGAACCCTTCCGGATGATGAGAACCTTGAGAATTTTCCTTTCTGAATCTAGAGGTGCGGACTATAAATAAGCGCGAGTGATGCTGCAGGATGATCTGTTGTTGCTGTATATATACTCCGAGCAGCGGAAATGAGATGCGGTGGATAAAGAGAAGTAAATTTTCGAAACAGGTGTAGATGTCAGAAGAAGCTTGTCAGAAGTAGTGTGGCCCGTTACCAAAGACTCAGTTGCAGCTCGCGACTTGTGATCATTACCAACATACCTCGTCATGCACTTGATGATCAATTTCTATGGAAAGCTATCTGAAACTTGAGGTAGAACCTGCTATTTGCAAACGTGGCCCAGAAGACAACGAGGATACTCGTGCATGCAGCCTCTGCCAATCACACATAGGCAGCTGTTGGAGATACCCTGGTATGCATTGTAGTTTAGCAGACGTGTCTTGTTTCCACAGATGAACAGTGGGCAACCATGGTAAATCCAAAATTTCTGGGACAGTTCACTAATAAGAACATACAGACTGCATGGAGATAGTGATTGGACATACAAATCAAAATAATGACGAGAAGATGGTATTCCGGAACGAACCCGAATGGTTACAGTTAAGTGATGCTTTCCCTACTCCGCATTCATCACTGAATCATTTTTCTAATTTAAACCTGGACTCCTCATGGGAAAGCTCTTCTCCGATCTGCTTAAACACTTCCGTATGATCCACTTCCTGTACTTGCACGAGGCTTCCCACACGGAACTTTATGAAAAGATGATAATGTTTTGACAAGTTGAGCCATTTCAGGATATATTTCCCAAACTTAAAGCTTTCCGGAGAAGCAAGATACGATCTGTAGAGTCAGTGTAGATCCTTATGAACTCTAGCTCATAATTTACGGTAAACTACACTTGTGGAATATTATCTGAGGATTGTATGTCACTCAAGATAACGTGAGGATGAAATTTTGAAACGGCTATTTCTGGATGTCCATGTGTAATTTTATTTTCAAAGTAAAATCTCTGTTTGGCCGATAGGACGCTTTCGCCGAGTGGTTACGACGGTGCCTGCTAAGTTCATGGGGTGTGTCCCCGCCAGAATTCGAATCTCCCAAGCGTCCACCCATCCGACAAGAGATTTGACTGTGAGTCAACAATGAACGTACATTGCTATTTGCTTCCAATTATCATCAGATTAAAGTTTAGGAACGTACATTACCCTTTTCACTTTCAGGTGTTTCTCGTATAAGGAAAAGGCGATCGTGTAAGATAAACGCGAAGGATGGGAAGACCCCATCAAGACAAAATGGGAAAAATGAGCCCCAATATTATCGGTTTCCTGTCCTGTGACAGCCAGTAGTCACAGACGAGGACACCGCCTCGCGAGGACATAAGTGACATCCGAATTCCATTGGTAAAACGTACGTTTCTCGTGTACGGTGGGTTGGTTTTCAGATTTTTGGTGCGACGACATGTTTTCCTCGAAGTTTGCGCACAAAGACTGATTCTGCAGTCGGGGTTTTTCTGTGCGCAGCACATTTCGAATACAGATAAAATTTCCTGTACGACTGTATCGAGTATCGAGATTTCGAGACAGTATTTTTACAGTTAGATTGATCTACCAAATTTTCAATGTGTGATACATTAACTGACCAACAAGATTGACTACTCATGATCAACCATTCTCTACAAACATCGGCGATTTCCAAGATAAATCCAGCGGATAAATAAAGTCACATGTTTAATAACTGTTCAAAAGATTACAGATCAAATTTCTTGAGCAAAAGATGTATGGGTATAAATGTATGAACATTCCCCTTTAAACCGCTACAGAACGTAGAAGTCTATTTTTATGTGAGTAGTATAGATCCATTTCCAAGTGGTTACACCTATTGTACACTAATAACATCAATTGTTACTCTAATGAGAACTGAAATACGTTTCTCCGATAAGCTTAAAGTTTGGCGCGTACATCCGGAATAAAATCAAGCCTTCTTAGTTTCCCATGCAAAGAGTTGGCGCAGAAGTATCCAAGTAGATAAGAAGTCCAAAATCGTGGCATTTTCAAATGTGCATGAAAATCACTTTACTTGCTTCACGTCAACAACCTCGGTGTCCATCTGGCGAACATCTTCCTCGTTCTGCTTTACCTCTTCCTGAAGCTTCTGGGCCTCCTCTACCTTCTTCACATTTTCTCTCTCGCGACCCTTGGCAACCTGCTGATGTTTCTCAACCTGAACACCGATTTTCTCGAGCTGAGCCTCAAGATCGGCATTCCTGCCCCTCAGTTCAGACACTTCTGACTCAAGTTCCTGGATGCGAGACTCAAGTTCTCCAACTCTGCAAAATACAAGAAATATGTCACGACCAAGAATGCAGTTCCTGACTGGCGCATATTTCTAGTCTATCACATAGCGTGTTGAGAATTCCCAACTTCCAATCTCAAATAACCACTTACCTGCTGTCAACACTTTCAGCCTTCTGAACTGCCTCATCACGCTCCAAACGCAAGTTCTTCAGCTTCTCGGTTAATTCGGAAAGCTTCTGACCATGGTTCTGCAATTCACTTTTAGTTTCCTCGAGCTTTGCCTCCTTGGTTTGCAGATCCTCTGCAGCACGCTCACCTGCTGCGGCTTTGGCCTTGGTTGCATCCAATTGAGTTGCCAAATCCTTCTCCTTGGCTCCAAGTTCTTCAGCTGTAGCTTTTTCACTTTCAGCCTTCTCGGTTTGCTTGGAAGCGGCTTCACTTTCCTTTGCAGCCTCTGCAGCTTTATTCTTAGCAGCATTCGACTCCTTATCGGCTTTTGAGAAGGCCCCCATCATTTTCGACCAGACTCCACTCTTCTCCTCCTCCTGTTGCCTGGCCTCTGCCAAAGCTTGTTCCTTCTTCGATGCTTCCTTGTCTGCAGCAGATTCCGCAGCTTCCTTCTCTCCATCTTTCTTCTCGGCTACGGCTGCCTTCGCAGACTTGAGATCTTCCTTCTCTCCTTCAAGTGCTCTAAGTGTAGAATCCTTCTCGTCCGTGGTGCCCCTCAGAACATTCTCAAGTTCATCAATTCTCTCAGCCAACACTCTAGCATGGCCAGCATCGGCATCAAGCTTCTTTCGTAAGTCTTGCAATTTATTTTCAAGAGCAGCAGATTTTTTCTTCTCTTCGGCCAAGGCAGCCTCCAGTTCGCTAGTTCGGTTGTCCAATTCTGATTCCTTCTGTTCGGCTGGGATGGCACGAGATTTGTATTCTTCTGCCTGCAGGAACTCATAGAAAGAGGATATTAAGCATGTAGTGCGATCCACATCCTACTTTGTTGAACATTAAAATCCAAATGTTGATTGAATTTAGGAGCTACATTCGAAAAAATTACTTGAAGTTCAACTCTTTATCCATCCGACAGGAATCTTATTCGGCATTGATATATCAACTTCTTGCAATCCAGAAAATTAACACCTTACCTTAGCTGAGACATCGTCAATCTTGGCCTCCTTCTCGGGGATTTTCTGGCTGAGATCTTCGAGTTTCGTTTCACGGTCCTTAAGTCCCGAATGGACGCCCTCCAGATCCTTCTGATACTTCCCACGTTCCTCGGCAACTTCACCAAGTTTCGCTTGGTATTGTCTAATCTTGTCTTCAGCTGCTGCAAACTTATCATCTGATTCCTTTAACAGAAGCTCCAACTCGGCAGCCTTAGCACCGGCAGCCTGAACTTTCCCTTCCAAATCAGCTACCTGGTTCTCAAGCTCGGCATTTTTGGCCTTTACTTCCTTCAATTGCTCGTTGGACTTGCTTGTCTCCTTGTTGGCCAATTGCAAGGCTTCCTCGCATTTCTCCAAGCTCTTCTTGAGTTTGTTGTTCTCGCGTTCCAAAAAGTCGATATGCTGCAACGCAATAAGAAAGAGTGTTATATTGTGCGATAATACGTGGTCAATCTGATCAAACTCATGGTTGTGCTTCCTAATAATTATACGCCCTCCAATGTATTCCCACTTTCTTTACTCTCAGTCACTGAGTTGGCAAAGGGACAATATGAAACATGTTAAATTTAGACTCAACTCCGAAATGGAATGAAAAGACTTATGGCTCTATTCTTACAGCAAAGCTGCAAATTCAAATGCAATTCTAAGGACACAAAGAGCACAAGTACCTCTTTGCTCTTGTTGCTGAGATCAGCTGGGATGACGATCTGCTCAGTGATGACGGCTGCTGCCTCAGATCCTCCTAGCTTCTGTTGGGTTTCCTTTGCTTGCGCTTCTAGTCCCTGCTTCGCCTGATTCAAGACCTCGTTTGATCGCTCATCTTGCAAAGACGCCATCTTGCTCTTCCTCTAGGTTCCAAACGTGGATCCCAAAAAAATGCTTCAAGACGGACTCTGTCTGAGGGAGCTCAAATTCACTGTCGGTAGTGGAGAAACTAACAATAGTGTTGTGGATGAGAGCTTAGATGCGACCCGATATACAGGGGAAAGAGATTGAGCGAGTGTTTCTGAGAAGAGCAGACGCAGCGTGGGCATATATGCTCGTCTGAAACTCACGGACTAAGTGAAATGATTAACGAAATTGTGCTAACTACAATCGCAGTCAGCTGTGGCCCGGTCGCCGGAACTGTCCCGTTCGCCGCACAACAGGTTGCATGGCGACCTGTTGTCACCTGTGACCTGCCCCATACTTCGTCACTCGGAACCTCTCAAACCGCCACCAAGTTCTCTCCTGGGTGAAATTTCACATCAAACCAGTCGCCAGTGAGGGAGGATCGCGACAAAAGTAACGGGTGATTCATTCATCGCATTAGAGCCAGAGAGGCCTTGATGCTGCCTGCCAAGTGTCAAATATGCGGTCCGCCCATAATCGCCTAAGCAGAAATTGGCCACGTACGACCAGTACTCACCCCAAGTAATAAGGTGTCAATTGTTACAGGTGACTAGTGGCAAGTCATGCACTTTCTGGTTGCCCGGAGCACTGCTGGACCTTGAAGCTGTGAGATTGGATTCAAGCAATCAGAGTTTCTTTCGTCGTCTGCTCCGCTTCGTCCTACAAGAACAGGTGGACATTCGCCGAATTGGTAATGATTTCCTTGTATGGTTTTGAGTGTTGGTATCCTCGTTTCCTTCATGCAGTTTGAGGTGTGTTGGTGTAAGTCTCGCAGCTTGTTGAATCAACAAAATAGGTAGAGGAATTTCACCTGGATCCAACCAAGGTAATCGGCCTACCAACAAAAAGAAAGACTCGAGTGAATGAGCAACTAAAACCGAGAGGATGGTGGATCTTCCACCCTCCTTCTCATCTTTTCCCTTTGTAAGCAGTTTTACTATCTTCTTCGAGGAACCATATCGTCTTACATTAATAGAAGGAAGCTTGAAAAATCAATTCAATTTTCTGATACAAAGATAAAGACCCGGCGGCATTACAATTCGACTCAGATGTCATATTCGACAGGAGTTGGATAAGAGAAGTTGATTATCGCAAAGGATATAAGCAGTCAGATACAGTCGAAGTGGATGCTATAATTTGTTGACAATTACAAGCATATGATATGTTTATGGTGTCGAGATGATATTGCTAACTCAATTGAAAAATAATCAAAGCTCAAAAGTATCTTGCAGAGCACACAAAGAGTCGATGGAATTCGACTTGCCTGGTTCTGGAGAGATCAATAGATCGCGCACATAAACAGCCCATGATCGACCATAACTACAGAGCGAGCTCATTAGGTAGTTAATTACACCCATTGGCAAGAAGTTACTTAGATGAGAACTATCTCCAGCTCCAAATCTCAGACCAGGAATAAAGTTCTAATACCGAGCATAGATCGAGCGCAACCAAATTGAATGGTAGCTTTTGTCGAGGCAGATTACACCTAATGCCATGCAGCGATCGACGAGGAGGCCAGCTCTTGCACTTTTATCCTGGCAAAAGCACTTTTACAGGTTGGTTACAACCACACTTACCTCAAAACCTCTGTCCATAATGTGGCATTTAGACTACAAGGACAGGAAAGTTTTAGGTCGTTGCCACGTTTCAGTTTCCTCGAAAGATCTTACTACATCTCCATGTCAAGATAATGTTTCCTCCTTGTGAAAACAAGAAAGCCCTCGCTCGGAATTTTGAGAAAGGACCAGGTTTAAAGTACCAAAGCATCTCATCCAAATTAAGAAACATGACATTTCATTCATTCGAAGTTAAATAATAGCCCTTAGAATAAATGGGATGACTCATCAGTCGCATGTAGCGCTGGACATATCGGTGTAGAAATATCACCGAAAGCAATTGGCGTTTCTGGGATATCCTTCTCATTCTGATGAAGGGCATCTTGATCTCAGAGAGAATTGTTTTCAGATTCGTAGAAACTGTCTGATAAAGATCTCTCCACCCAGATTATTCATTTATTTCTCCATTTATTGTTTATTTATTATTTTAGTGATACAAGTCACCACTTCAAATGTCTAGAACGATGATTGGAAAATAACGATAGAGATATGTAAAATTATTTGATAATAGCAGAACGTAAGCCTTAGGAATAATACTGAAAATTCTTAGGATCTGCTCTACATATTAAGTAGTTGAAGCTAGTGTTTGCATGGACACTGTCGCCAATGGAAGGAAGATCTGGATGAATGTGCGTTCAATTCAGACTGAGTTAAAAAGTTTCACTGTACATACATTGGATAGTCCATTTATACAAAAATTGCTGAGCAATGGTAGCCATCAAGTCTGTATGAATTTCACATTTCCTGCGGGAAGGGGGAACATTTACTTAATAATGATTGTATAAAGAAAGGACTATGCTTATAGAGTCATTTTGAAGATCTTAGTTTTACTTACACGTGCTTGCATTTAGAAATTAAAATTCTCTTTTAGATATGTTGGGCTGTGCAAGAGAATTTTCTTAGATAAAACAGATTTAATCTTGTTGCCATAATCCCTAATTTTTTGAAGATTGATATTTTCGGGTTAACTGCATCTAATTTTGTTCTAAATTTATTATAAATATATCATACATATCATGTGATCGACCAAAGTTTGAAAGTCGAAAACAGTATGTAGTGAGTGTAGAAGATGAAAATCAATAGTGCTATTGAACTAAGAGAATATTAGACTTTTATACACATTTTTCTTACTCAATACGTTTTATTACTATTAACTACATGAAATACCTATTTTATATAATTATATATTATTGGCGTATTCCTGACATGAGTAACCATAACTTGCCAACGCAATAAAATAGTATGTAGCAGGTTGGCCATTTAGATTTTATGTTGTAATGACTTTTACAGCAAGCATTAAAGAATTCATCCTCTTAACCCAACTAAACACTCTGATCCTTTTCCGAACCTGAATTTCTCATTATAGAATAGATAAAAAAAAAAGACATTTATTGCGACCATAGGCCTATTATGACTAAAAAAAAGTCTTGGAATTACTTGTAGTAAGCATTCTTATTACCAAATTGAATATTTGAGGACCCAAGATCTTATTTAGGTCCATTGATTAGAAGGTGATATTCCTCTAGTGGATAAATTTTGTGAAAAGGAAAAAATCAACTGAATATCTAAGAGTTTGAAGCAACTGTTCAACTTCAAAATGAAAACACTTACAAAGAATTTGTACTTAAAAATATCTATGGTGGGTATGTTGTCCGATCCTATTGCACTTTATGAAGCGTGCAGTTTATTGCACATACCTTTGTATTTTCTTTTCCAGCCAAACAGCCAAACGCAGTTCTCGAGAGTAGACTGGAATTTATCTCTTCATCTGACACGCTCAAAATATCAACGATACTCCGGTTGTTGTAAAATATACGTTAGTTATTTAGAATGTGCATTATGCTTTGAGTTTCGCGTGGAGAATTCACACGAGAATCAGACTTATCTGCTGCTGATGACGTTAACGCACCTTTTTGTTTTTAACTCGTAAAATCTTCATGTGATTTTGTATTTGAATTATAATTCTTCAAATGGTTTCTTATAGGATTTAAGCATCATCCCCGTATCGTCACATTCAGTTGATTTTTCAAGTATATATAGTTTCTATGTGCATTAAATGAGGGTAAATTTTTAGAGATAAGAAGACCAACACAGAATGCTATTTTACTGTCAAAGATCTTGCTATTATTATTATGTAGTGCTAATCACAACTCAAACCTCTAACTAGCTACTTGGAGTATTTGATACATTATTACAAGTAAATAAATACCATGACTCGGATGTTCTAATTGATATAATAGTGCAATGCACTGCAAGTCCATAATGCACTTAGTCCTTTCTAAAAAGGGTCCAATCCCACCCGCTACCAGAGTTTTCCCAAAAAAATCCTTGCATCACTTTAAAGACTTTCGCTAAAATGTTCTACATTTTTATCCATAACACTCAAATTGTTCAAATATGTTGTGATTATTGGTTTTGGCGTCCAGGATTCCCCGTGTAGCTTTTTTCCATAGTCAATAAGTCTGAATAAATACTTGGAAAAGAGCACATCCCCATCAATTATTGTTTAAGCAAAAAGAGAAGATTAGAGAAAAAGTTTCCGATAGTTTACAGATATTGCTAAATCAATCTACTCCTTGTAAATAAAATATAATTTGAGATTATATATCATAAAAAATACAGAATATCACTAAAATAATTAAAATAGGATACCTTTTATATTTTATTTATTTATTTATTTTTAATATATAATCATGAAGTGAATGGTTGAACAAGAAGATGGATAGATTTAACAATTCACTAATTTAACATTTTTAAACTAAAGAGCGTAAAAGACATCTAGATAGACATTTCCTTTCTTTTGTTTTATTACTCAGCAAGTATCCTTGTTCTGATTCAAATCAATGTAACAGATATATACATTAGTACTAAACTACATATCTCTTTCATTTAACTCTAAAATGATGGGAAACTGAACCTCTCAATAATCTAGTTCGAAACATGAAGTTCGAGGTACAAGCATCTATCTTTATCTCTGTGCTGGTGGGGATGCCCTCATGGCGTGATTGAACAACCACTCAATAAAACGGAGAACCGAAACTCCCAACAAATAACCAAACAAGTAAGCGGATAGAAAATCACGGATCCAGGCTACGCGTCGCAGAAGGCAAGGTTATATAAGCGGGATTCAATTGCACCTGCGTCTGCATTTAGAATCCATTTGAGTTTACTCCTTTCTCGACATGAAACTCTCTATGATAGAATTGGTTCCTGGATCTCTGCAATGTACAAGTTTGTCTGCATGAAGAAACATGTTCTATCATTTTAACGTATATATCTGAAACATTGCCAAACCTTGATCGAAAATGGGCACTGTTGTAAATTCTTCTCAGGGGAGCGAGCGCCAAGGACTTGGGCTACAAGGTGACACCGCCTTCAGAGTAGACATGATCCTGAAGCCTTGCACTGGCAAAGGCTTGGAGTATAGTTTCCTTTGATTCAAGTGATTACACCCGCAGCCTCTGTAACATCTCCGTCCTCAGGTTTCATATCGTAAGGAAGGGAAAAATGGAGCGCGGGACAAAGCTAGCAACCGTCATCCCGATCATGAGCATGGCCAGATTCTAGCCAGTTCAGATTCTTCTACCAGATATGAATGGCAAGAACTGACAGTTTTGTTCTCTAACACCTTTGCTAAGGTTGAAGAATCTGTGGGGATCGAACTCTAAGACAATCTCCCAAGCTCTCTCGTCTCTTGAAATGGCGTATACATTGATACACACGGTACTGCTGTCTGGATTATCATAACCACGTATCATGTGACCTTGGTTGCACAGTGAGGAAGTAGTAAAGTGGCAGTTGGATGCAACCGTAGCAACTCTTTGGGTAAGTACTTACAATGTACGAGATCAGATTCTTCCACCATTCTCTCCTTTACCAACGAATCCACCGATCTATGCTTTAACTCTCTGCATCTGCTCTGGATAGCGCATCGATCGTAAAAGTCCACAAAGTCTGCGTGGAGGAGATGTCAGTTCCGCCTGCAATAAAATTAGTGACTTATATTGGTGTCGTCAAAGTATGAACACAACCTAATGACTGCTGATATGGATGAGGTATAATACTAAAATTCAATTAAGTGAAATTGCTTGGCGGAGTAGTGCGGTCCCTATGATCATTAGGCATCTGCTCGCAGAGCAGTCCTTTTCTTCACGCATGATCATTCACCGTTGTGGAGGATCATGAGTTAAGTAATGCAGACTTCTTCGCTGAGGCACTCCTAATTCTCTATCGATGACCAGCGTTAATTACTCGTGACAGTGATAACGATTATAGAAGAAGATTCAAAAATATTCTTCAGTGATTAATTTGATTGATTATTATTGATTGATTGATTAATTGATTTGTTTATTCTTCAGGAGGGATGACTGGTAACCAGTACCCCCACCTAAACACCACCCGTATGTCCTTGCCTAATATCATTTCCAGTGTATCCTACCAATTGCAGGTGTAATTTGAAGACTTATCAATCTCAAAAGAATATGTTAGTAGAATTACCAGGAGGAATGCCGTGATCTGCTCTGTTGAAAGGCTGGTAAGTTCTTCTCTCTGCAATGACAACAGAACATTAACAATGTCCTTTGTTGTATTAAGTTGAATCGGTATGGCATCCTGATGTCAGTGATCATGAATTTAATTTATTTCTTCAAAGAATGTGTCATACTTGGACGCCAACCTCTTTAACCTTGCCTCTCATCCACCAAGTGTCCATCCATTTAAGCCAAGGAATGTAATCTCCAATGACATTCAAATTTGAGCGGGATGCCTTTTGTACTAGCAGTTTAAATTCCAACCTGATACCTGTGCCCTGAGCATTAGGACGTTTTTCTCAAAGCAACGTGTCCTGAATGACATTCTGCTCGTGTTGTTGAAAGTCATGGCCAATAAATCTGGCCCCAGATTGCTCGGATTTCCTGCTATGAACATCGTTCGAAATGCACTCCTACTTTCTTCTTTCCTGACATCCTGTCACCAGGTTTGCGTGAAAATTCTTCTCAGCAATGGCTTGACGTTCAGCTTATTACAACGCACGGATTCTGTCAAAGTCACATCAAACCTGATATTACATTACCTGGAATTCATTCAGGCGCTTCTGTGAAAGCAGTTCGGTTGCGGCCAATATTCGGGGGCATCGATGTACATCGCCATGAGGTGACCATACCATGCCTTTTGAAAAGAATTTTTCCAACTATAAGGAGACGGGGCGGGAAGCAAAGACGTGATCTTAGGTGGCTTTTATTTCCTTGGCCGGCTTTGGACTGAATACTCTCACTGCTGGAATCGACCCTAGCTTCAGAAACATTATCGGTCCGTGTTCCTTTGCTAACCCCATCAAATCCTGGTGCGGTAAAATGCCAAGCAATGTCATGTTTCCAACTACAGGCTATCCTCTGGGACCGGGTGCAAGACGTAGTGCCTTCTGCAGTCGGGATTGATAAATAGAAGAAACCCTACAATGCATAGAAATGTCGTCAAGTACTTTGGAAACTGATCCAGCCAAGCAGTGACGCTCAAGTTGACAAACTTCTTCGAACATCCATGATCGCGTCCGGTCCTCCTGTTCAAGAGAAGAAGAAACCAGCATGGTCTGCTGTAATTGTAACTCCTCCGGTCAGACTCGAGTAGAGGATGATTTTAGTTTGAACAACACTACGAATGTGGCAAAGGGCAAGTTCTCTTGTTGTTCACCCTCTCCTTAAGCTTCTGCCTTCAGACCTTGTCAATTGTCAGAGCTAATTAATCAAATGTTGATCATCACAGAGAATACTTGGTCAACATATACCTGAGAATACAATATGATAATGACTGTACTTCTTCAGCAGGAGTTTTTCGTAAGCCGGTACTCGATGGTGGTTGTTATGGTGGTTGTTACTTGATGGTGGTTGTTGGAACCTTCCCCCTTGTGATAGTCAACTGAAAGGCATGTAACAACACAGCATATGCTTGTATGTATACAAGAAATCTGTATATGCATATAGTTTCGATAGTGTGTGAAAGAAGAGTCCATCACACATTGTAGAATGTGCCGCACCCGGAGGTTATAAAACATCATAACCATATTCAGAGACCTTATTATAGATGTATCACAGGTCATGTTATATGTATATCTCATGTTATAATATTTGGTAATCCTAATTTAGGAGAAGTTCATTCATTAACATATTACATTACATCTCTTTTCAATTAAGTGCAGACTTTGTGTATTTGTCCATTTCTTCGTTCCTTCCATTTTCCTCATCTTCGAATCTCACGTATAGTATACTCACCTGAATTAAACTACCCTGTCCAGAAACACCCTACCTGGGAGGTTGATGGACCCCCATGCTAGTTTAACCAATTCTCTCTATCACCACATCACGTCACTGTAGCAGAGAATGTTGGGCATGGCAACTGCTTTAAGTCACGTTGATGCAGAACTTTCCTCGCCGTGAAGACGTCATAAAGAGTAGTATAGTGAGGGGGTTTTAAATTTAGGTTTTGGAGCACCCGTATGAATCCATGAACTGATTTATGGATAGACTGCAAAAATTGTATGGGTAGCGTGCAGGAGTACATTTATGGGGATATGTATATAGTAGGAAATATCTTTATGGGCTTTTGAAAATATGACTCGTAACTCTTTTCAGGTTAACGCGTGGGGTGATCCCGAAAAGTACATCGATATCCAATTAAAATCTATCTAAGTTCAAAAATTAAAATCTAATTATAAAAAAAAAAAAATTCTAATTTGTTACGAGCTCCTTCATTTAAAACCAACCTTTGCATACGGTTCTTTATAAAATATTATATGGATTTCACGCCAATACCCGTACAATTTTGAAAATCTAGAATTTGATGCTGATGCTTCGGCTTCGGTAGCTTTGAGTAAATACACACTCCTAGTCTTCTCTTCCACGTCAATCCAAGGTTACTTGATTCAGGAGATTGATATTGTGTAAGTTTCTCATTTCAAACTCCCTTTCACTTAAGCGTCCATAGTCTAAGGGATAGGACAGAGGTTTTATAAACCTCCAATATAGGGTCGAATCTCCTCACTGTTTAAGATTTCCAAGTCAGTTACGCCTCCCTTGCAGCTGAAAGAGTTATATTCCGTTCCTGTTGTCTCGTTGTGCATAATTTTGGAATTAACAAACAAGACCACATGCAATTGATGATTTTGTGAACTGTATAGCTTGGAGATTTTGTCTATCTGGAACCCTGTTCGAAAATCCTTTAAGAACGTGACAAGAGATTTGCGTTGAAGTGCATCTCACATGAGGACAAAAGACCAGAGAGATGTTGTAGATCCATCAACTGCATCTTGTTGATACTAGTACTGAGTAATCGGTGTGAATGAAGAACAAGGATTGACCTCTACATGGCGCATGGTTCATGTGACTGCAGGCAAGATGTGAGTATGTTAAAGTTAACGAAGGAAACGCTCTAGAGTTTTAGTCGAGATTCGCAAACAAGACGCCAGTTCACTTGTAAATGGCGGCATAAGGATGAGAAGATTTCTCTAGTGCTAGCTACGGGTTACAGTGAATAGTCTTATACTTTATCCTAAAAGGTGCGACCTGTATAACCCATATCACACCTAAATACAGGAGATGATATAGTCAGGTAGTTCCTTGATGCTAAGAAAAAGAGATCTGTTTATGCAAAAGTGTAACTTCGGCAATATGCCCATGCTTGTCCTTGTGCAAGTTCATTGCACTGGTTTTTATAATTTTGAGGCTTACCTATGAAGGGATCTGACGTCATTGAAACTGCTGGCTTTATTTGTACAGTCACACGCTCCTTGATTGCAATGCCTCCATTCGGGACCCGAGATTGGACTTATGGAAGCTTTGAACTTGTCCAAAACTTCCATGTGTATTTTCTTTCAAAGTTGCAGACACCCAGAGTCAAAGTTCGGATAAGTTCAATGAATTAAGATTGCACTTCTGGATAGTGGACTGCTGTATGCTACTGATTAATGGTATGGTGATGCTTATCTCGTGGTCATACATGAAGACATGTTTAAGCATGAAGCTCCAGCAAGAAGAAGAGCGGGAGCATATTCTCTTGAGAGTGAGAACTTGAAAAAAGGCGACCGTGTAGGAAAAACGAAGGATGGGAAGACCCCATCAAGCCGCACAAGGGAGAGACAAAAAAGGTAACATTGGGGCTAAGCACCAATAGAGTCTATATGAAAAATCTGCCCTACTGCACTTAAGATATCCGAGCTATGCAAGTCATACGGTCTACACACAATTGGAGCATCCGAGAAACATCAACTAATATAATTGCTCTCCTATGAATTGCACCCACCATTGCACTCTATAGAGTAATAGACACACGCTATCTAAAATATACTATAAAATATGAGAATGAAAGTGGTACCCTTTGTCTAACATGATAAACTCTCACCCATTCCTTGACAAATGTGTCAAATGCCATGTCCATCTCTCCATATAACTCCAAGGTTAGAGGAACAAAGAGGTGACCTCGCTGCATGCCTATATTATACTTGGAGACCTTGCGACCTGCTGCTGCACTCGCCGCCCATCCAAGGGGGATGAGTAATCATTCTCTAGGGAGTGAGAACGGAGAAAGCATATTCTCTTGTTATGAGATGACTCTCCATAAGGTCCAAACTTCCCTTGAGAACCTTGTGCCAATCGAACTGTGATCTGACCGAGGACTTGGATTAGGGGCCCACAACCTGGCAGTAAGATATACCTTCATAACAGACAACACGCAAAGATGTCAACTCATGACTGAAGTGTTAGGGGTACAAGTGGAAGTTGTACCCCCAACAAGCTAGTGAATCCAAATTTGATGCCTAGGTTCGAGGATAAATTCTAAAACGACAGATCAAACCATCTTGACTCCAGAGGCGCCTCATGAGGTCTTGGTGAACTGAATCATCTTCTTGCGGCCCTACAATTTCCCAACAAGATATATGGGTTGCGCTATGAACTTCGATACCAATTGCATGATATGAAATCGTGTTGCAACGCAACCATTGTAACCTGGACAGTTGAGCAGACGCTCAATGGAAGGACCCTCCTCCCTCCCTGTACCCGGGTCAACAGGAGTATGAACCCTTGATTGGTGTTCCTTCTGATTCAAAATCATAAAGCTGTCCGAATCATTGAATCCTGTACACTATGCTGTGGAGTGTCTAGCTTTACCCTCTATCATGCTTAGGAGCATGATAGAGGGTAAAGCTTATGCGCAAGAAGAACACTGGGTGTCGTACACGTTGAAGTAAAACAGTGATCATTCCAACCTGCTGCATAACCGTTTAGATTAACCCGTAGTACTCCTCAAAGTACTACTGATTACTACATGTACTGATCCAGCTAAAGATTCGCTGGGGAGGACGTACAATTGAAAGGAGGGACCAAAAAATGTTACTTTCCTACTGCTTGATTTTTGTAGTACAATTAGAAGTAACTGCGACTTCCAAAGCTTCTTGGAGGAAAGGGCGACCGCGTAGAAAAAATGAAGGATGGGAAGACCCCGTCAAGCTGTTAAAGGGAGAGATGAAAAAGGTAAAATGGGGCTAAACCCCAATAGACTTCCTTCCAAAGCATCTTGGAGTACACTTTGCAGTAAACCGAAATGATCCGTGAAATTGAAGTACGTGATGAAGTACAGAGGCCCTCGCATTGATTTGGAGCTACATCGCGGCAATTTAATGACAAATGAGCTTGTCGAAAGCTCACTGCCAGTGTGACTGAAAATCTATCTTAACAAATTTGGAATGAGAGAGCTTGAGTAAGAGCTCAACGTGATTCTAGACTCCTGATTCAAAGACCGGAAGACTGTGCTGGAAACGAATTGCAAGCTAAGTGAGCGGCCGCTGATCAGCTGGTGTAAGAATCAGGCACTCGGGAGAGAGGTAGACAAATCCGTCCATCAACAAGTTCAAGTGATTAACATCTATGCATCAAAATTCCACAGGTTTCTCCAATTCAACTATATGTGAACCACCCAATCAATTTCCTCCTAGAACTGCTCCTGTATTCGAGATTTCCTAATTTTTACAGTTGCCAAAATCATCAGCTGTCTGTTCTATTATTTCATCCTTCCATGTTTCTACTGTCATTTCTACTGTCGTCAGTAATCTGAGCTGTTTACCTTGAGCAATTTGGATCGAGATGCCCGAGATGGAGATTATCAAGACCTTCCACGAAAGTGAATGGGAGGAGGCTCAGAAAATCCAAGTAAGCGAGAACCTAATACTGGCAGCCAAAGATGAATTAAGGATTTTGGCGTCGGTGGAGGGCACTCCGGCACTGAGAAAGCCAGAGGTGCTCCAGCGAGCGATAGACAGGTACGCCCAAGTCAGACTCGTGCTTTGGTTTCTTGCCTTCCTTTCCCCTATTCCGCATATTCGCCATGTTTAGATTTGATCACATTTGAACATCTTCGAGGCACAATGAGCTCATAAGAGAGGACTGTCATTTGCAGATACTGGAACTGCTGGCTCCCTCTGGCCAGCAGCCACATGAGAAACGGGGCTTCTCTAGTTCCACCCCTAGATTGTGCCTGGATTTGGCATTGTCATAGGTTGAACCCGGTAAGACAGTTTTTCAGACTCGGGATTTGAAGCTGGGCTACAATTGGATGTTGAACAATTTTGTCTATTTTTTCCTCGGAGTTGCTGTTCCCCTGTTCCCATTTGTTGCCCCACCGTCTTTTATCTCAATCATTTTTGGGAATTTTATATATTTTGTACGACGCTAATATGACATTATTCTTATAAGAAAACAGAAGAGAAAGAGAAGTAGAAAAGTAGGAGTAACTTTCGTTTAGAATCTGGAGAGCCCATAAGTAACCTTCCATTGTATAGGTGCAATACGGGAAAGACTGTCGAACATTGTTCAATCAACTGGTGGACTTTCAGCCACTGTACCTTGTCAACTCCGCTATTCGACAAGAGAAATTGCGTGATGAGAATGAGAGAGAGACAGTTGAGCTGTGGAACAAGACATACCCATGTGAGCCATACCAATTCGTTCAATTCGGTGAAGATGGGTCCAGACTTCAAATGTCACCCACCGCTTTTGCGCCTAGTATAATCCGCTATGATTTGCTCGCTGCAGCAGAACGACAGTCTTCGTTCTACTACCAGGTCAGAATCTCTGGCTGTGTTGGAACTTTCTTCAATTTGTAGAGTTTGAATGTTGTCTTAGATGGTCAACTGCGAATATTCCCGAGCTGCTTCTATCAGAAATGCTGTAGATCAAACCAAAGGAGGGACCACGTTATATTTAACTTGATGAAATCTTTTGAGTTTGGAACTCAGAGGGCGGACCCGAGAGTCATGAGTGCGCATGAACCCTCGAGAAAACAATCCTCTCAATTTTCGTCAGCGTTGCCCTTGCAGGTAAACCGACCATGGATGTCTGATGAGCGATTTTTACAAGAAGCCGTGAAAAGATACAAATGTTTTCTTCATCTCATCAAACGAGCGTCAAAAGCCGCAGAACACAGCAACGGTCCCCACCCTTTTATTGTGCCTACATATGACATTGACCTATTGTGGCACGCCCACCAGCTCCGTCCAAAGGCCTACAGATTCGACATGATAAAACTCATGGGCAGAGTACTAGATCACGATGACAGTGACAGTGATCGCAGTGAAGGGCAAAAGCTTAGCTCAAGCTTCTTGTATACATGTGAGTTGTGGGCGCGAACTTTTGGCTCGGTATATGAGCAGGCAGGAGCTATGTACAGAGGACCTAATCCCGACGCTGCACCGCCTGCTCCATCACAAATTGTACTGCAGAAATCTGAGACTTCACCTCCGGAACTGTTTGAGAGAGGGAACTCTCAACTATCAACAAGAGAAACTCTGCAGGTATCCTATCTTCAGTGCCTAAATTGGATACTCAACTATTAAACGCACACTTCTAAGATGCGAATTGCTTGCAGTAAACAGAAATATCGCTATCCAAATACCCAGATGACGCTTCGAAACTGATATCATAGACCTAAGAGTAGAAATAAGTTTACCAGTAATGCTTGCACTCATAGTTTGAAGCGACAAGATCCTTCAAAGGCTACTAACGCCCTCTTCTGCATGCTTTCAAGATGGGGTCTACTTGTGTTATTAGTAGTAGCGCTACGAATGCAATCAACTCAAAGTATTCCTCTCTTAGTACTCACATTGTGTGGGGTCTTTTAAACTTAAGATCTTCCTGTTACTTCTTTTTCTTGCTTATAGAGGTTAATAGTTTCCCCTTAATTATGCAGGTCCATCTAGTAGTATTTGGTGCAAGAAATATTCCCCAGCAATCAGAGGATAACTACTTTTATGTAAGGGTGAAGGCTATGAACAGATGCCCTACCATGAGGCTTTTGACTGAACCAGTAAAATGCTCCACCAAGGAGCTAACCTGGAACCAAGGATTCACCTTTGAGGCCGAAATGTCGACAGGGGGATTGCAACTGGAACTCATGTCCTACTTGGGTCAAATAACAGAGGATTCGAAGCCCGGCTGCTACTCTGCAGCTCCAAAAACTCGGGCAAAATGCGTTGGAAGAGTTCCCATATCTTGGAGCTCCTTTCTTGCTGGTTCAGCTCTTTCTTGCACAAAGTGGTCCACTGTTGAGCGGAAGGTACTCGATTTCTACTTGAAATCAACTTTCCTTCTGTCTTTCCTCTTTTATCTTCTCATTTTGCTTCTCGAGATCTATTGTTCCAGTGGAATGGCCAGAATAGGAATTAATCAAAGTGATTTGGAACTGTGTAGCCACACAAGGCGAGGTCCGGTGTTTCCGATATACATTATTCCCTATCGATCACGCCTCCTAGCACGGCTCCCTACATTCTTCGAATGAAGCAAGCTCCCGCAACAAATGATAATTGTGGTTCAGTAACTTCAAGTCCTGTAATTGGTGGCGTCCCTCAAGAAAACCAATGGATCACTAAGCTGATTGTAGACCAATCTGGGAACGATAAACTTGTATTGCGGACCAGGTAACGAACATTACTCATGTTCCTAACTTAGATTGCAGCTTAAAAGCCGTACTTTGTCTTGAAAATCTTGAACAGTGATTTAGATGGACATCTACGAAACTTCTACGAAATTACAATAACTGACACGAAACCGTATACAATGGCATGTTAGATATTCCTCAAAATACTGTACAAAAGATGAGGCACTTTCTGGAATTGGCGGAGAGGGAAAGTTGATTACAATACACCAAGTTACGTTGAGTCAATTCACTCCTGGTATGAACTGAAGAATATTCGTTGGATCTCAGTC
Organism: Lunularia cruciata; assembly: GCA_948567375.1. NCBI lineage: Eukaryota > Viridiplantae > Streptophyta > Marchantiopsida > Lunulariales > Lunulariaceae > Lunularia > Lunularia cruciata. The sequence continues at coordinate 13,192,999 of OX419756.1, forward strand.
ACGTATTTTATCTCATACAGCAAAACTAAGTTTCTCCGTACAAGATCTTAGTTCGTTACCCCCTAGTTACGATTTATAATACTTAGCCAGCAGTTCCAGAGGTAAACTGGATAGGAGTGACCTACTTAAAGTATTCCGTAATGATTCTAGCTCGTACAGCACACCAGTTGAGTTATATCCCTGTCTCACGTTGTGCACTGTGCAGGCGAAAACATTGTGGGTAAAGCCGAGCTATTGGCTCAAAAAGCAGACAACGTGCGAGAATGGTCATTGTTCGATGGAGCAGCGATCCTTAAGATTCATGGATATGGAAAGAATGTGCTGGAATGTGATTTGCAAGGCAATCTTGGTTACCCGGTAAGTCGTTTTGGGACAAGAGTGGATATTATTGGTTGAGACTGACGAACTAATTCAATAGTCTACTTCGTCCAATGTTCGATGTTGCCAGAGGGCCACATGCAGTGAGATATATTGAGACGAGATGAATCAGTTCTTGCATGCATTCCTTGCTTTCATATGCATATCTCCAGTTTGCTTCGGTTCGGTTCTAAGTGGTTTTGAATCCCCTGTTTTGTGAACGCCTTCTGTTCCCTTTACTCATATATTGAAACGAGATGAATCAAACTTTAATAGTTTACAGACATTTTCGCAGATGAGAGTACTTGCTGGAAAGAGGCTGGAGTATCAGAGGACATCAGTACCTGGACACTTCTTTACACTTATTCGTTATACTCCAGAAGCTCCTCTAGGGAAAGCGACTGCTCTAATGAATTTGAGCTCAGGCTCTTATGAGGTAACCTACAAAACTCCACAGCAAATATGAACTCATCTGCTCGGGCCTGCCATGTTGGGAAGTACTTTATGTTTCCAGCAAACAAGCTTGACAAGGAACTCACAACTTTCATGTCATTTACTCTCTCCTCGCAGGTGATGCCAGATGAAAGTGTCACTCTAGTTCTCCTGATTTCTTCAGCCATAAGTATGTATATGTCAGAGATGAAACATGAGGCCAGTCGAGCGTGGAAGAAGCTGCCTTCAGCTGTTAGGAGACGGCAGGGCAGGGGAATGTCTAACGGAGATCTAGGTAAATCCACACAATCGTCACATATAGCACACGCGCTTCTGCAAACCTTTATCGTATTTTCGACATGAAAAGCCTCTTATAATCATTGGCGATGTTTCCTCTCCAATATATTGTGATCTATAGGCAGAGGGATCACGTAAAATGTGTGGAGTTTCAAATTCAATGTCATATAAATGTCATGATCCATTTTCTCCGCTCCTGTAATGTAGGCAGCTAAAGCAGAAACCACTAGTCCTCACATGAAAACCAGTTCATAACATACACTGGTTTGTGCTATATTCCAGGCGCCATTCTGCTTCAGGGGAACGGGCTATCCACTAAATGGTGCAAAAATAACAACAAAAACATGAACCTAGAACCAAAGATTAAGTCGATGAGCCTTCACTTTCCTTGGTGGGAAACTAACACGGCACGTCGTGGAACTGATGGCCCGGTGCTCGTTAACAACGGAGAAAGTGCTGGTTGCGGAGGTGGCTGTGGAGGGGGTTGTGGGGGAGCAAAAGCCGGAGGTTGTGGAAGTGGATGTGGTGGGGGGTGCGGGGGTGGATGTGGTGGAGCTACAAAAACATCAGGGGCTGTTGCAGCTGCGGGGGGCTGTGGAAGTGGATGTGGTGGAGGATGCGGTGGTGGATGTGGTGGAGCTGTTAAAGCTTCAGGAGCTTCTGCATCTGGTGGAGGCTGTGGAAGTGGATGTGGTGGAGGGTGCGGTGGGGCTGTAAGAGAATCGGTTGCTGTTGCTGCTGGTGGAGGCTGTGGTAGTGGATGTGGTGGAGGATGCGGTGGTGGATGTGGAGGAGCTTTCAAAGCATCAGGAGCTTTAGCAGCTGCTGGAGGATGTGGTAGTGCATGTGGTGGAGGTTGCGGTAGTGGTTCTAGCTGAGCAAGTGAATCAGTTGCGGAATGCCTGTGAAACTAATGATTTTGAAAAAGTCCAAAACGCCATTTGAGGTCAACATTCTGACTTCTCTGGATGGGTGGAGGACGAATATGGCCTTGTTCAGACACCTTTCAGCCATCTTAGGCGAGTTCAAAATCCCATATGGTGGAGTGTGGTGTTTCTTGTACACTCCTGGATAATATGTATAAGTAGTTGCATCCGCCTTTAGCTCCTGGGCTCACTTCAGTACAGGAATGTTGAGTCAAGTTTATTTGCTTGACTGATTGATCCAAGGATCTTATTGTGTAAATTTCAATTTCAAGATTCTTGGAAACCAGCATTTATCTGTCGTACGTATCTCCTTGGCTTACTCACGTACACATACTCATAGACATGCAGGAAATCTGGTTTCGTGACTACATTCATTCAAATCTGTTCTGATTGTAATTCTCAGTCTAAAAATAGTTCGTGGCCTCCAAAGTGTATTGCAAGTTAGTTGTTGTCTGCATAATTCTTGACATAAATACATCTACTTGCTTCCTCGGTCTATCTCCTTGACTGGAAGACACAAAAGTCTAATCAAATTTCTTCGCATGACATTGACTGATTCAAGACTGCTGTAATGATTAAATCTCATCAACGATTCGTGTACTCCATAGTCTAGAGATTTAGGAATATTCTAGTCGCTATTCAACCTTATTCTTCTGGTTCCTTCAGCATACATATGTAACTATTCTAGTTGATATTCGACCTTATTCTTCTGGATACTTCAGCATACATACTTCGGTACTTGACTATAATCGGTTGAAGGCTCTTATGATGTTAGTTTGTCATCACTAACATGAGTCATGGGTGTATTCATATGTAAACTTTGTAGGTAAATGATTTTATATACTATTTCTTTTATATCTCCAGCGCTCACTCCCCTACAAATATGTCGAGCCAAGTTTCAGCCATTTTTTATTATATTTTGTTAATTTAATTAATATCTAATTTAGAGACTTTTTTTGTTTTTAAAATTTTATTAAAATTCTTTTAAAATATTATTAAATATTTTCTACTTAAAATAAAGAAGAGTATATCTCTAATTAAAATTAAACAAAATAATACACTAAAATTTATTGAAATGTATATAAGAATACTTTCTGCTCTTATTTTAATTAGTTCTTCAATAGAGGTGATTCTAAACACCTCTTCCTTACATTTCATGTGAAGTCCTGAATTACCTAACATCATCTCAAGATTATCTTTCGATATCTCAATATTAGAGACTACTAGTGTTACATGAAAGAACCTCCTTGATACTTGAGAGTTGTGATACAAAGAGAAAAGTCTAGTATTGCAGTAATGATGTTTGATACATCAAAGATAAAAGGGAGTGATAGACCTTCCACTTCAAAGAGTAGGAAACATGGTTCTTATCATATTTAATCCTACAGCTACCTTGGCTTTGGGAGCTCAGTTATCCCATCAAGAGAGATGGCAGTATTACCCCTGAAGTGCATGACCTCAGAGCAGACTTCTGATATCTCAATTACAAACACGAAACTTAACGACATAAGTCCAAAGAAATCTCAATGTTTGGCACAAGTCAGTCCAAAGACTCATTTACTGTATAGTCAACTCATTTACTGTCCATTCTGAACTTCTCACCTCACTGACCTTCACGGATTTAAGAACTGTAGTCTATACTTTCAAGAGGTGCATTCACTTGGACGAAGCCCCAGCCAGACGTTCACAGTTTAGATGGTTGGTACTGATAAAAAGGTCAAAATTGGACCAGGGTATTTTACATGGGTCTAAGCGCAGAATTCTTCAATTGTCCCCTGTAGTACGGTAGGACCGTCATTTTCGAGGTTCACACGTCAGGAACCTGCTCTAAAGTCTCATCTGTCTTCACGATCTAATACTTTGTAGGCTGTAGTTCAGGCAGCCCTGGGTAACTATAGGTTCTACTATCCGTAGTAGCTATGTGTCACATGGATTTCCTCCTAAACAAGTATTAGCACATTTACAGCAATGGATGGAATCCGTCTGATGATCTCAAGCAAACGAGGAGTCATCGATATCGGCAATTACAATGACTCTGTAAATTGGGGAATACTTAAATCCAGCTCCTGTTTGACAATGCACGTCAGTAACCAGTCAGAAGTAAATGTACGCAGACCCACTTTGGCAGCAGACATAGCTTGATCCATGTCTTCTTCGCAAGCCACAACGATCCCGAGAGATTTCTTTTCAAGTTGCATTGCTTCTTCTAGACTTGTGATAACCTGGAAACATGAAACTTGTATCAGGATTATGCATTAAACAGACATCTCTCTACATCCACGACCCTGCCGCGCTGAAGCACAGTTAAACGGAAGAAGATATGCGTTCTGAATTTCTTCAAGAGGTAAAACTCGGAACTGATAGATTACTTGGCTTGTTACACGGCTATATCAAATTCGACAGGTGCACTGGAAGTTGAGAAATGCATTTCGAAGGGGAAACAATACCTGTCCGCCAGCAGCCTTTATGATCTCGGAGATTGTATCAGTTGGAGGATGAACATTCGGAGTTGGGTAGATGTACATCCCATCTAGCAAAAGGTTCGGCATCTGCTTTGCCTTAGGGATCACATCATTCAGCGTAGTGTTGTACTTTGCTTCAAATTTCTTGTCCCTGAGAATGAAGGGCTCTTCAACTGCAATTCACGAACATAGTTAATGACGAAGTAATGATCTTGATCGTCCATTCATTGACCTGATTACGAATGAAGTGTAACTAGCTCACTTTAGTAATGATATCTGGTCAACTTTTAAGCAATAGCCACAATATAAATCAATGAAAGATGTCCTCATTAATCATGTCGGTAGTCCACTAATTGCTCACCTACGAATTTTTTCTGCTTAACACTGGCTTTTAACCAATCAGGCGAGAGAATCCAGGCGCTGCAAAATTACAGAATATAAGATTTACTTTGTCAATCATCTGTTGCATATTCGTGTAGACTGGCGATAACTCAATGAACTGCACCAGTCACTGTTAGGACGAGAGCTTTGCGGTAAGTGTGAACTTTGACTAACGTTTTAGGTGTCCATAACCATAAACAAGTCTGAAAACTGTGGTGTAACTCAAGAAGATAAAGAAACGGACAAAAGCCAAAACGCTTACCCAGAAGATATTGCTACACAGAAATTCAAAGTTCTGCGTACTTCCATTGTCACTACGTGTGTGCATTTCTTCCCCTCGCATGTCACCAGACCTCCTAACTTCTCTACGTGCTGGAGATTTGAACAACCAAATTTTCGGAGTTAACTTGAAAGAAGTCCAACAAGAAGATAAAGAAAGTTCAGGCCCTCGTAAAGATGAAGAGAGGATACGTAAACCGCAGTAGTAGCATGAAGGAAATATGCAGGTGTCAGAAAATTCTCACAAGCAGGAGAACTAACCTTACTAAGCTGCTTCTTCTTGTTCTCATCAGCCATGTTCATAAACATGATTATGTACTTTGAATCCTGAGGTAACTGTCCTGCTCCATAAACTGCACCTGTAGATGCTTCGGCTTCTCGAGAGGCAGACTCCGGGGACTCAGAATTCTCTAGAGGATCTGCGTTGGTTCTTGCTGTAGCTGGGCCGTTCGTGTGACATTCGGCATCTGAGGGATTTTCCAGGTGATGAGCAGGTTCGGGGCTCCCTCCAGAGATTATGGAGTTCCCTCTAGCTATAGATTTCAATCTCTGCGAAGCTGGGGCCTTAGCTTCTTGAACACCACTTTGCACAAGACTGTCCATGGAATCTGGCACACATGAACCCTCATGCAACCCTGCACAACCATGCAAAGCTGTACCATTTACTGCCTCGTTCGATTTTGGCAAGAGCAGGTTGACAATCTCTGCTAGTCCGTCGTCCGCATTGACCTGTTTCTTCTGTACAGTTTCCGCCTTTGAAGCGTCCTCTTCTTCCTCTAGGTTGATTTCCACGCCACTAGTGGCAGCGTGACCTGCCTTCATGCGCTTGGATCGTACACCAACCAGTTTGGCTGGTCTGCCACGCTTAATAGCACCCTTGGGTTGAACAGTTCCAGATCGAGAAAGAGCTTCACAACCTTCCTCGGGGTCGGTTTCCGATTTCTCCCTATCTATCTTAAGAGATCCATCAACGCTCTTAGATTCAGTTTCCATTCTTCTTCTAGACCGCGCTGCTTGACTAGATATGGCAACTGCTCTAGATTTCAAAGATCCCTCCTCTCCGGCTGTATTAGAAGGCCTACCACGCTTGATAGGCCCAACTTGATCCTTCTTCTGTTTGGCTGCATCAGTTCCTTCTTGGGCATTCTCCTCACCTTTGCTTATAGGAGCTTTCGGTGGTCTCCCTCGCTTAACTCCAACGCTTTTGCCCGGTGCACCAGCTCTTCGGCTCACTGAATTCTCCTCTCGGCTAGTCTTGTCCAGTTGCCTTCCAGTCGAATTTATTCCTCCGACTTTCGTTAGACCCGGCCCAAGAGGAGTAGAACCTTGGAAGTTGAGAACTGCTTCGAAGGCCTTCCCATTATCCTCACTCAGATTTCTAGCCACTATAACTACCGAAGCCCGAGCTGATTCTTCATGAGAAAGACCTTCAGGCTTGTTAAGTTCGACCTTTTTCCTGGGCCCAATGAATGCTGATAACTTTGACGTTTCGTGCTGATTTTCAGCATTCAAGCCATTCTCCTTCCGTTGGCCAACCTTAGACCGGGGTCCAAGGAATGACGACAATTTACCCTCATCACTTAATACTTCCTCCTGCAAGTCTACGGTCAACTGCCCCTCTCCAATGTTCTCTTTTCCACTGGGCACGTGCAGAGTCGAACTCTGCACAAGGTTATCTGCAGAGGATCACAAATTTCAATTCAGATCTGCTTTGAAGTCGCCCAGCTTGCAGATAGTTTCAGTTCTCCATAGGCATTGCTTCATTGCAATATTCACAGCGTAGTGTTTCAAGCTTACCGGACTTGGGCGTCGAAGATGTCTGCTGACGTCTAGCGTACGGACGCTTCTTGAGAGGCCCGGCTTTTTTAGTGGCGGGCACAGTGTTCTCCATATTGGCCGTAGAGAGGCCAGACATATTTTTATCTGCGTTGAGACGCTCTGCTGGAGGAGCAGACGTTGGCGCACTTGAGACTTTGTCTGGCTGGGATGTCTCGGAAGGAATATTTAGTTCAATTTTTTCGACTGAAGGGTCAGAGTCTAAGCCGAAGAGCTTCCCTTCCATTTTGAGAGGAATAACTGCCTTGCTGTACTCTTGAAAATTTCCGCCAGAAGAGAGTTGTTGAGACTTGACGGTGGTTTGCGGTGGAGTTATCTGGCTGGATTTTAACTCCCCTGTGACCTGAGGAGTAGTTACCATCGTCGTCGGAGATCCGTTCTTTCCTGCATCCCAAACATTTCCCAAACTAGGATGCCTGGATGGGGTAAAGGATGAACATTGCTCCGGGGCCTCATGGGACATATTTTTGGTCACTCTCACGCTCTTTGGAGATACAGGCACTGTTGTCTGATAGAGACCGCTATGAAAGTATGCAATCATGAGTGTGGCGTTCCCAGGAATGCTCATCGCCTTTTTCAAATCTCCTTTGATTGGAAGTTTTATTGGTTTCCCACGGCTATCCACTTCCGCTACTGGCACGAACCCCTGCTTTGACCAGAATGGCTTTGATTCGAGATCACCCCAGCAGAAGATAGAGGTCACTCCTACATCCATCAGTCTTCTCTGGAGCTCGTTGCATATAATAGTCCCATAACCCTGAATCAAGACAGAGAGATATCAGACTAGACCGTGGTATGGATGTAAAATTGTGGTAGGGAACAGCTCCAAGATGTCTAATCTTCCAGGATCTTGAATCCAGCTTGAATATGAGCGTCACCTTACGCTGACGAGCATGCCGAACAGCTGCTAGAGGGACTTCAGCATGTTGAGTATCTGGTGGCAGGATCTGAAAAGTTACTGCGCCGACAAGCTACAACAAGATGACAAATTTAGTGTACTCGGACGTCAAAGGAGTCATTTCGGATGAATCAAAGAATCAACCAAATCAAGTATTCAAAACTGGACTGAACTAGATCAAGTCAAAAACTTTGTTCGAATTTGTCAAAACGATTGATCAGTCGAGATCTCAGAAATGGAATTTTGCTGAAAATTTGCACAGAATTCTAAAACCATACCTCATTGTCGAGGCTGTACAGATCGTTGTGCCTCATGATAAGAGTGCAATACTTTCTGTTCAGCATACCAAAGCACTGAATGAGAAATTGATTGGAACATCCACCCGGGAAGGTTAGCGATCACTGAGACTGAACTTTCCCTTGCAAGTGATCCAAAAGGAAACGGCGAAATTACCCATCCATTATGCAACTTTCCAGGAAGGGGGATTCCATCCCCGTGTTGGCGGCAAAGCTCATAGCAGGGAGTTCTACATTGTAGAGATGTAGCACATCCTGAATTGGATCACACAACCGGATCAGTAATTCAAGAGCTTAAGGATATTTCCTAGTCCGCGCATTTGCATGACATTGTAACTTGAGCAACAGCCACAAGCAGTAGTGAAGAAACCACCTGAAGTAGTTTCTTCCCTGCAACATCAGCATTCTTGGGATTCAGTAGAGAAAAGGAGAGCCCAATAGGTGGACTCAACGCCCGGTTGGTCCCTGCAGTTCAAGGAAGTCGCGTATGAGAAGACGGTGGTCCTTGGAAAGTTCTTGGATGGCAAGCTGTTTCAGATTTGAAGAAGAGATCAGAATTCAGTCAAAAAGGCCTCGCAACCGACCAATTGATGAAATGTGAGTGAATTGAGCCGAGAAACAGCGAGTTTTGTACCTTCGTAAACTTTCAAGGTACCAACATCTTGAATTTCGGTGCTGAATCCCTCATGGTTAACCTCATAACCCAAGGCATCCGGCACATCCAAACGACAATTCCCTGCGTACAGAAAAAGCCGATCAAAATCCTCACGAATACTTCTAAGTGATACAAAACCACAGATATAAACCCCTTATATAGTTTGTAACATGTCTCAAGAGCCCGCACCTAGAACGAGGATATGCGATCCAGGGGGACCCAGTGACGAAAGCTTGCCCTTTGTTAGAGGCCTGCCGCGAGGAGGCATGGAATCTCAATCTAGAGCTTCAGAAGATCCACTGTCGGCCTAATTTCCCAGAAAGATATCCACTAACTGGAACTTGCAGATCGAATGAAGAGTTTTGCGGGGCTGGGGCTGAACTCCTATTCGACCGTATTCACTACTGTCCTTCAAGAAATACAGGAATTTCTGTCCAGAACGCTCTGCAGGATCTAAGAATTCAAGCACTCCTGTGGAAACTTTTCTACGAAGAGCGAGATTCACACTATCGGTGGAGAGGTCTAAATTACTATTGACAGTCCGGAACTAGTTCGTACAGGCGATGATCGGTACTGATTTTAGATAGGAATTCCTACAAGTAACTTCGATCGCAAAGCTTCAACCGCAAGACTGTCGCAAATTCGAATTCGAATTTGCCCAGGTTCCCTCTAGACTTTTGCCGCCTGAAATGGCCAGCGTGGCACATATATTGCGCCACCCATTCCCACTTGTCGAGGAAAACACCATGTGACAGGTGTACATCCCCACTCATCTCCATGAGGTTATCCTTAGATTCCCCGTCGACGACGCCATCTTTGAATTAGATTTTAGTTTTACCAATATCCATTCCATGCACTGTATCTAGAGGTTCTAAATCATTTGTCATCATGATCAGATGTCTCCCCGGCCTTTCAGATAAGACGAGCAATAGTATTCCAAGCTCAACTGTAGCGTGAAACCACATACGTCCAACGTGGGTTCTGTTTGGTTCAAGATTTGCACTCACGGTCCACTACGTCCAACTGAGGAAACTCGCCAGCAACTTCGGAAGACTTTAGCAGAATTTGGTTTGCGCTTCACTTCTTCGGTGAACAGGCCAAAGTCTTTCGCAACACAATCTTGTGGGACGGTGATGATTCCAACGAACTAGATCTGATGGACCATCACACTAGAAACCATCCTTTTGCATGACATGAGAAGTGGTATCTTCACATCTTCACACAGAGCCGCTCTTGGTTCTGCCATGCAGAAGTGTGAACTGGAGTCATATCTCTTAACACGAAAAAATTTCGAGTAGAGGCAAAACTTTGATGACTAAGACTCAAATCTAAACTGTTGTTCTTGGGTAGGGGAATACCGATTGGAGTTTCTTATTAGCCACTCAAAGAATGAAATTGTAAACTACAGAATATAGGAATCAGTAATGTACAAAAGACTATTCCTTCAAGTTTCTCATCTCATAGACGACAACGCAACCGCTAATATGCGTAAATTAGCACGGATGGGCTCTTAAAATATGATCACTAAAATTTTTTCACCCAAAGCAGTACCCCGACCACGTTTGGCTCCGACCAATAAAGTATTGACTGTTGGGCAAAGGAGAGGACGGCGAAGATTCTATATCCTACTTCGATGAAATTTTCTCTCTTCTTCGATGAAATTCTTCAAGCTTAGTCACGGAACGCTTCGCACAATCAGATTGGTCTTCAGTAGACATAAGTGCGAGAGTAGAAACAGGGTTTCCACGTTTGATGGGTCTTCCCATCCTTCGTTTCTTCTACGCGGTCGCCTTCTACTCTTCGTTAAGAAAGCGATCACAAGCTTTTGATGTGGTTGTGGTCTACAGTACGCGTCTTCCGTGGCCAGAAATGGACTCGACCCGCTCGCGATGGTTCTCCATTTGGATTTAGTGACGTCGCCAAGATTGCCCAATCCCGTAATAATGCACTATTCTGAGTGTGGACAGGCAGTTCTTCATTTGGCCTGCACGACGTGCGTCGGCGGAAGCGTCGTGCTTGGCTTGGTTGGAGTCAGTTGTTGGGAAAAACCGTTGGGACAAAACTTTCACGCCGTCACTAGCGCATAGCAATCAATGGCTCCCCCGTTCGCGCCGTTTAGCTAGACAATTTCCATACCGGCAAAGCTGTAGCTGGAACTTGAATGGAACTGGTCCGAAAACCACTACAGTGGTTACAGCACTGTACAATATCATTTGCGTGTAAATGGTCCCCCTTTCGTTTTCTTGGTTATGGAGAAACACAACGTGAGCTAATGCAGATGACAGTAAGTTAAGGGAACATGCGATTTACTTTTTGCGAACTATTTGCGGGCTATTCTCGAAAAAGTGAAAACATACATTTTACGGTCAGTTTATACGCAAATACGAAAGGTGATTGCCAAATTGATTGTTGTTTTCAGTAAACAAAAGTCCTGAAATTAAATCTGAACTGCGTTCCAAGAAAGGATCTAACTATTATTATTGCTTCTAGTAGTAGTATTATAATTTAATTGGATTAAGATTAGGACTTATGCTTAGAACAAACAAAAAAAACCAAATGGCACAATCAATCAAGGTGATCATTGTTGTGCTCCCATTTCTTCAAAATTTTCTTTTGTTGATCATATCAGGTTTAAGTGCTAAGAGAACCAAGTGGAATGATAGAATTATTGAGAGAAGTGTCTCAAAGGGAGAGGTACTCGGAGGAGTGACCTAGCAAGCTAGAATGGGAGAAACACTTTGAGTGATGTAGGATAATCTCGAGTATGTGCAAGTCGGCCTACTTGCAGAATGTTCAACACGCTGAGTGATGTAAGATAATCCCGAATGCTAACATAAAGAATGAGTATGGATACCACATGAGCTACATGGACAAGTATCAAGGTGACAAGCAAAATTGTGTCACAAAGGAAATGAGGAGCACACCGAGAGCTGTAGAATGATCCCAAGATCGAATAGCACTTGGATTATTGAAGGATCATTCAAAGTGCTTGTAGGATATGCACTCGGAGTGCCGGTAGGTGAGGCATATAGGCCCAAGTGCCAAGCCTCCGGTGCGACCACAATTTGAACTTGCCGCCAATGGCACTCAAGGGCAAGGGCCGTTAACTACAAGGTAACCTTTGTCACTCGGTGGGCGAGTGTGGCATGGGAGAAAGTGGTTGGCAAACTGCTTTCTAGCCTGTGGGAGCGTGACTTAGCCCAATGATGACATGCAAAGGCCTTTGCCTGCATAATAGTGACTGCCCACCTACTTTATAACCACCGGAATGCTAAGGAATGACCATGATCTGGAGTCTAAATTGAAGTGCCTAGCCTATAGTGGCACTTTTTGCAGCTCAATCAATCTGCTTAGCTAATTGAGTAGTGTCTTGCAGATTTTTATAAAGTATTGAGTACTCAAAGTCATTTTTGACTTATGTACTCGATATGAAGTGAGGCACTCATTGTAGTACATCATGAACTCGTAGCATCCCTTTGTGTGGAAGAACCATGGTAGTCACTCCCAAGACTTACAAGAAGGCTCCCAATGCAATCCTTAGATCCTCTACTATGAAAAAATGGGCAGTGTACTACATGAAGAATGTAATTAGAAGTAAGCACTTAGGATTCTTACTCTTGAATGGGGAGTTACCAAACTTTCATATGATCCATCAGGTGACAAGCAAGAGAGAGAGGACTTTAGGGGGAATGTGGGATAATCCATTGAACTAGACTAAGGACCATTGGCAAATGATACTCGGCCCGGATGTTGGGGTTGTAGGAGCAATGACCATAAACACAAAAGTTGTAGATAAGGAGCTAACCTGAAAGTCAAGAGCCACTTTAACAATAAATGCTGCAAGAAAAATGGATGGAGTATACCTAGTTACAAGGACACTACATGAAGAGCCATTGTAGAAGCAATTGTGAAAATTTTCAAATAGAAATAAACCACATACTTAACACACGGTCAAGAGTATTCTTTAATTATATGTATGCAAGAGAGACTAAAGATTGGGCCTAAATGTTTGACAAGTAGTGCAAGCTCTTGCACAAAGATTTTGAAGATGAAAGAGGAGCCACTTATATTTCTCCTTTTGCAATGCACTACTACATAAGGAACAACCTTCTCACCAAGGAAGAGAGGAAGAGATTCCATACCCATTCTTATCTTGTAGGTTATTTTGAAGTGCAACTTGAAGGACCTACTCAGATCGCCAAGTATTGGCTAGTAGATGCAAAATTTGCAAAGATAGGCTAATTCATGCAATTTGATGAAGACCTTGCCTTGCCCAAGGCTCCAAAGAAGAAGAACATCACCATGAATTGTCCTCTTTGGAAGACAAAGCCAAGGATACTAAGGTTGATAAAGATGAGGTCAAGGAAGATCAAGGGTCCTTCACTTTGCAAGGATCAACTTCTACCTCAAGAGATAATGAAGAAGGAGAAGAAACTTGGGAGGATGCTCATTTTGCTCTTCAAGTGCAAGATTAGTACATGGATGAGGGTGTAAAAACCAATAGCTAAACATATTATGTAGAGGTGAAAATTAGCTTGGTAACATTTAGAATGATGTTATATATGATGGAATAAGTAGATCATATAGAGGTATCACCAAAAGAGTACTTCTACTAATAGGGCAGAAGCTGAAAACAGCTTAAAAACTTTTTGCTAATTTTGGAGGCCTAAATAGATGAACTGGGCCTTGAAATGGAAAGATTCCTCCTCCACTTTATGAGAAAAGGCGTGCCTTTCCCCCCATTTTTTCTCTCATTGAGAGCTTTCCAACAATACCTCACACATGCAATTTTGAGCTTCATACAAGAAGATTCCCAATAGATTCTCTTAGGTCAAATTGATTAGGACAAGGACCGACATGTCACCCATCCAAGAAACTAATCTTAGGGTGGTGCTTTCCAACATATCACCAATCCATTTATCTGATCTAAAGGTGGTGTAAAAGACCAAGACCGAGGAGAGAAATAAAAGAATAGAAGATCATTTTGGAACACTTGAATGTGAGTAAACTTTGAATGCCTAGCATGAACTTTAGCTCTGGTATTTATAGGGAGCATAAAAGGCTATTGAGAAGCTTCTTTGAGTCTTTTTCTTGGAGTGCAAGCCAAGTTAACCAAGAAGCTTCCTTCTAAAAGCTACTTACTTAAGGGGCAAGCTAAGCTAGCCAGGAAGCTTCCCAAGAAGCTTTCTAGATACTTCTAGAATATTCTAGGCTAATTTGGCCTATTTGCTACTTTGTTTGTCCTAACTAATTTCATTGCTAAACTTTATATTGTTATATATTCTCCCATTGCTAGTTGGTGATGTCCTTGTTGCCAGTGAAGCTTTGAACTCCTAGATGGCCGTGTGTGCATTTTAGAGGTGAGAAAGTGGTTCCCTATGTGGCATTATGAAGGGAGTAGCATTTCCAAAGGACCTTGTACTCCGCATGTTTTCAATGGCCTTGTTGGATGTGGCAATGTGCAAAGATACGATCAACTTTGTACTCCTCATGATCGTTGATAGGGATGGGAGGAGGAAGAGGTTGGACATGAGAAGATGGATACAAGAACAAAGGGTTTCAACTTGGAAATGTGAAAGACATGATGGACTCTCATATGACAAGGCAAGGCAAGTTGATAAGCAACAAGAGAGATGATTTGGGTGACATCAAAGGGTCCTATCCAATTAGGAGCAAGTTTACAAACTTGGGTATCAAGTGGGAGGGGTAGGTTACTAGACAAGAGCATGACCTTATCACCAACTTGAAAGGTGAGATCACAATGATGGTGGTCTGCATATTGTTTCTAACAATTTTGGGTGACAAGGAAGTGAGATTTGGCTTGTTGGAGGGATTGGGATACGGTGGTCAAGAAGGTTGAAGCATGAGGGACATGAGATGGAGGAGGAGCAAGAAAGGAATCTAGAACAAATGGATCTTGGCCAAAATTGAGGAAGAAAGGAGAGAATCCGATGCTTGCCTATTTAGAATTAGTGTATGCAAACTCCGTAGTTGCAAGACATTAGTATCATGAACATTGACAAAGGCACAAAGCATATCCTCCAAGGTGCAATTTTCATATTTAGTTTGCCTATAAGTTTGAGGATGATAGGTCATGGACAAAGCAAGCTTGGTGCCAAGTATCTGGAAGAGTGCTTGCCAAAACTTTCCAGTAAAGTGAGGATCACGGTCAGAGATGAGTACATACGGCATCCCATGATGCTTGAATACATTATTGAATTAAATATGTGCTAAGGTTGGATCATCCACAATATCAATGGTTGGTGCCAAATGAATTTTCTTACTAAGCTTGTCCACAAATACCACAATGGTTGTGTGACCTTACTTTGTCTTGGTCAAGGATGTGATGTGATGAGATCTAAGCTCACATGTTCCCAATGAGTAGAAGGAATGGGTAGTGGTTGAAGGAGTCCACTCAGTTTTTGGTTACTAGCCTTGTTGCGTTGGCAGCTCTCACACAATTGAACAAACTCCTGAACTCTTGTGCCATGTTGGGCCACCACCATTTGTACTAGAGGTTACCCAAGGTCTTGTCTCATGTGACCAATAACTAGTAAATCATGGGCTTCTTGAAGGCGCACAAGTCAAAAATCACCTTTGGCTGGAACATAAATCCGGTCCTCATGGAATAGAAGGCCTTCCTTGTAGGAGAAGGTATTGTACTCCTTGTTGTATGTTGCAAGATGAACTTGTACTATCTGAAAGAAAGGATCTGATTGTAGAGTTGTTTGAAACTCAATTTGGACTTTGGAATCAACAGATACCATTGTAATTACCACTATGATGAGAGGAAGACACTTCAAATCAGGTCATTGTGATACAGCATCAGGGATGACATGGAAGTGATCAGGTTTGTACTCAAGTTTGATGTCAAACAATTGTAGTTATTCCTCCCATCAATGATGTTGACTCTTCATGTGTTCCAAATGTAATGTCTGCAACAAGTGCTTGTGATCAGTTCACATGACCACTTGTTTCTCCAAGAGATAATGCTTCCATACCTTGGTGTCATATACCCTTGCTAGTTGTTCCCAATCCCAAGTAGAGTAATTCCTTTTTTTTGTATTTAGTCTACAAGATACAAAGGCAATGGGATGCAATTCATCTGTGAATTCCTATTGCAACACAACTCCAATTGTAAAGTTAGAAGCATCAAAATCAACCACACATGGTAGTTGAGGACCATATGGTTGAAGAATTGTTCTTGGAGACACCATATGTTTCAACTTTTGGAATGCTTCTTTGTGCTTGTTGGTACATTGAAAGCTTGAGTTCTTCCCCAAGAGATTGGTCAATGGTGTGGCCACATGAGCATAATAGTAGATGAACCATTGGTAAAAGCTAGCCAATCTATTAAATGCCCATAATTCAATAGCATCCTTCAAAGTAAGCCAATTAGTGATGGCCTTGATTTTCTCCTCTTCCATCTTGATCCCCTCCTATGAGATCTTGTGACCCAAGAAGGTAACTTTTTTTTGCCAAAAGGCATACTTTGACTTCTTATAATAAAACTTCCACTATCATAGTCATCTTAGGACTTCTTGCACATGATTCACATGTTTTGTCTCTATCTTGCTATAGATTAGGATATCATCCAACAACACCACCATGTATTGATTCAACAGTCCATCCAACACCCAATGCATCTGATCCATGAAGACTATTGGAGCATTAGTGAGCCATAAGACAAAACTCTCTACTCAAAATATCTATACCTTGTGCAAAAGGTAGTCTTTTGCACATCCTTCTTATCAATAGGGATTTTCCAATAGCCATGGCAAAGATCCAACTTGGAGAAGTATTGTGCTTCACTCAGTTGATCGAGCAAGTCATCAATTTGAGCTAAGGAGTATGCATTCTTCACTATTTTTTTATTGAGCCCACGGTAATCAATATAGAAATGAAGTCTTCCATTTTTCTTTAATACAAATAGTATTGGTGCTCCCCAAGAAGATGTATTATGTTGTATCAAATATTTCTCCAACAACTCCATGAGTGTTGTTTGCAACTCCTCCAACTCCTTTGGTGAAAGCCAATAGATTGGTCTACTCACTAGATACTCCTTGGTAGTAACTCAATCTTGAAAAGCATACCACAATCAAAGGGTAATCCTTTTGGTAGATCATTTGGAAACACGTCCGCAAACTCCTATACTATTTGATTAACCATTGCTCAATGAGGCTCCTAACTCTCTTCAGATTATCCTTGTGCAATTGGCTTGATACACACCGCAAAAATAGACTTATCTTCTTTCAAAACTTACTCTATAGTTGATTCACTGACAAAGTTCCCATCTAAGGACTTATCTTCCTTCAAGGTTCACTCTATGGCTACTTTCTTGACATACTTCCCACCTTGAGACTTCTCTTCCTTCAAAGCTTCCTCTATGGCTGCTTTCTTTACAAACTTCCTATCTTAGGATCAGCTATTCTTAGGTATTTTAATCAAAGGTGCTAGAAAACCTAATCAAAAATTCCTACCTTGCTGTTGTTTTTGGATGTGTCATTGGGTCCAATCAAATGGAACCTTATGTTGTTCAAGCCAAGGTAATTCTAGAATGACATCATAATATAGAGGTGACACTACAAACCTCATACACTCCAAATACTCCTTCCCAATCTTGAAGGTAACAAGATACAAGGTATGGAATGCAGAACCCTTTCTTCCTTCCGCCATCATCAATCTGCTTCCAATTATTGAATTGATAGGAATACTCAATTCCTTTGCTAATTACATAGACATGCAATTCTCTAAACTTCAAGAATCAACCAAAATTCTACAACCATGATCATATACGGTACCTTGCAAGTGAAGCAAACTTGCATAGGTCAAGCCTTCAATCCCATTGGAACTAATCAAGTTCCTAACAGCCGGCTCAAAATCTACTATTGGCATTTGTCATTTTCTTGATCAATGTGCTCCACATACTCCATCTGGACAATTTGTTGAGGTTACTTATTCCTAAGTGGACATTCAACAATGAAAAATCGAACTGGGTGACAATTAAGATAACCACTATTTTGTCACAGTCTTTCTCTATCTCCTATACCAAGTGGTCTTAATTGAGTAGCATCAATCTCTATTGGTGCCTATTCTTCCACTTGTGTGTAATGTAGTAGTATGTTTTGTGTAGGTCAAGGTCAAGACCAAGTTGTTGCAACCAAGGAATCAAAATGCTCAACCAACTGCATGGCTTCTTCTACATTTTGTAGCTCTTGCATGGTCATCTCCAATTTTGGTTTGTGACTTCAAGCCCCTCACAAATTGATCCAAAACTTCACCTTCTTGTATATCTAGAATCTGCATGATGATGTTTTGGAATTGCATGATGTAACTCCTTATAAAGCCAATCTGCTTGAACTCCACCAACTTATTTCATGCGGCTTGTGTGGCATTTATAGCTTGAAATTGACCAAGTATTGCAATCTTGAATTCTGCACACATCAAGATTGGTGCAACAATTTTTTGTTCAACTTGCTCCACTTGGAATTTCCATTAAAGTTTTGCCATGGCATCCAATTGGCTAGAAGCCAAGAGAATCTATTCTAGTTCATCTTGAAGATTGGTAGCTTCAAAGTAACCTTTGCAGTCAAACACAAAATTCTCCACTATGCTCAAGAGATTCTTACCTTCAAACACCTTGGGTTTTGGAAATTGGATTTGATCTTCTCTATCTTAAATTGGTGCTCTCTCTACATGTTCTTTTCATTGATAAAAAAAATCAAGTAAGGTGCTCAATATTTGTTGCATAGCAATTATAACATTAGGTATTGCCATCATGGTTACTACTCTATCCCACTACTCCCAATTTATCTATTTTATTAACACATAGATGCAGCACGTCTATCATTCTCCATAAGTTACAACTAGAAGTATCAAGGGTTCTTCAAACAAGGTGATCACATGCATAAAATCCTACCCAAAGCATGAGATGATAAATTGTGTGAAATGATGCTTGGGTAGTACCTAGATATAAAAGTCCTAATGATTTGGCAGAGATGGATTTGGTGGTCCATAAATTCTATCCATCCATTTCATCCTTTGATACCAATGTAAAAGACCAAGATCAAGGAGAGAAATAGGAGAATAGAAGATTACTTTGGGACACTTGAATGTGGGTAAACTCCAAATGCCTAGCATGAACTTTGGCTCTAGTATTTATAGGAGCATACAAGGCTCTTGAGAAGCTTCTCAAGAAGCTTCCTTCCACAAGTTGCCTTCTTGGCTTGCAAGCTAAGCTAGTTGGAAGCTTTTGGAAGCTTCCTTCTAGAAGCTACTTACTTGCGGTCCAAGCTAAGCTAGTTAGGAAGCTTAAGAAGAAGCTATCTAGATATCTAGAATACTCTAGGCTAATTTGGTCTATTTTCTACTTTATGAGTCCTTACTAACTTCATCATTAAACTCTATATTGTTATAGGTAGAGCTTCCTTTGAGAGGATCCTCTTTATTATATAATAAAACCAAGGTGTTCTGTTGGGGCATCGGAGTATTGAGTGTGAAGCTTTGTGTTTCTTCTCCTTTGTTTCTCTTAAGGTCTTCTATCCTTAAAAGATTACAATGGTACAAGAGTAGGTGTTTCAATTTGAGAGAGTGGATCACCCTTTTGAAGGAACATGAGCTACTAAGATTGAGTAATTTGAGGATAAAAACCATATTGCAATAGATAGATTAAGAGTGTGTTAGATAGAGAAAGGATGGGATGGAAAACTCTTGGAGGACAATATCCTACCCCCCTCTCTATTATTGAATCCATTCCATATCAAGAGTATGTACATCCAACATGAGCAAGTGAGAGTATATCTTTTTTTCCATTTTAGAGTAGAGCTTATGGATATAGTGATGAATTCACCAAAGCCGGTGATTTTGCCTATGGTAATCTACAATAGAGAGTAGGATTTGACAATCTACATTTTGTTATGATGGATTTGAATATACCAAATCCTCTCTCTTTCAACACTCAAGTAGAAATCAGTTGTGTGGTTAGACCAAAAGTAATGTTTAGGGATTTCATAGTCCATAATTTTGGTGAGGAATATTATTAAATGATAGCTTCTAAAGTCCCAATGGTGGTCCTAATAGTCTGTGCCTCCTCTTGAGTGATTGTATTAACTCTTTATTGAAGTAGGAAGTACTAATTGAGTAGTTGTTGTGTGTAGGAATCATGGATCTGCAATTGCAAGAGTTGATGCAAGGAATGCAAGGATGTTGAACAAGTTTCATGAGATCAAGATGACCATGGAGGCATTGCAAAATCAAGTACATACATTCAATAATGATCAAGGAATGCACCTAGTGGACTTGTCCCAAAACCCAATACCAACAACCGTGGTACATGGAGAGTTACTCATGCCAATGACACGCAACAATCAAGCCATATTATACTACGGATGAAGAAGGCATGCAATATCAAGCCTTACAAGGGACAATGTTTTATGGAAGTAATGGAGAACTAGATTTCAAGAATGAATTGATACTTTTGATTGTTCACAATTGAAATCACCAATCATTCTATAGATGTGTTTGCATGTGCGTACTTGACCAATAAAGCTCTTGCATGGTATGATGCTAAGGAACAATCAATGTTGGCAAAAGGAAGAGAGGTCACTTGGAAGCCCATGTAGGAAGGGCTGCTGAAGAACTTCCAATCCATGGATTCTATGTAGATAACACAAACCTAACTATGAGATTTGAAGCAAAAGAACAATATACAAGAACACGTGGAGGCATTCCTTGATCTATAGGTCACAATAACCAACATGAGTCAAGCAAAAGCTCTGGACAATTTCAAAAAAGGGTTAAAAGGGCAAATCTACCAAGACATAATGGTACAAAACCTTTGTATGGTTTTTGAAGCCATTGCTTGTGCTTGGAAAATAGCAAGGGCACTTGGAGGAGGTGAAGAGAGTCATGAATCAAAGTTATTGAGCTGAAACACAACACTTTGGTGGAACAATTCTTATGGAATTGAGCAATATTTGGTTTGGAGAACAAGGAGCATGATTGCTCCAACAAGAATAGGGATGGGTCAAAGGAAGGAGAGATGGGGTCCCATGAGAGTAAGGAACTTAGGCAGAACAATATCATTGTTACAACTATAGCAGAGGTGGGCACCTAGCAATTAATTGTTGTACTTATTTGCCTAGAGGCCCTTGACTCCCATAAAAGCAATCTTTGAACAACACGGAGAAACAAATTGAAGAGGAGGAGGCAAAAATCACATTGGAAAACAAAGATTGGCAATAAATGTATCTTGTGGCCTTACTAGATCAATGGAGAAGCAAAAAAGCAAGGGAAGGAAGAGGACAAGTGCACAAAGATTAAGGAAAACAAACTCACAATTGAATGTTCTAAATGAATTCCTAGAAGGCATTCAAGTGACTGGTCGACCCTAGAGCAATAGAGAATTTTTTATCTTGCTCTATTGCAAGAAGGTTAAGGATGGATCTAGAGAAGGATGAGAATGAAGAAGTAGAATTACTTAATGGGTAGACAGAGAGGTCTAAGTCATTACCTAGAAAGGTAGCACTCTCTTAAGGAGAGTATAAGGAAGCAATTGAGTGGCAAGTGATAAGGTTAGCTCATTATGATGCAGTCTATGATGGAGCACTACAACCCCACGGTTGATTGGAGGAAGAAAGTAATGAGAACTTGCCAATGGAAGATCATTAGGGTTAAAGAGAGAGCACATAGGCAAGAATTACCTCTCTATGTTATAAGGTCAATAGTTATCTATAAGACATATAGATGTTTCATGGCTCTAACTAGAGAAGTCTAGAGTGCACAACTCAATGGACAAGTTCTTGAGAAATTGAAAGATGTGGTCAATGAGTTTCAAGATGTCTTCTTGGATGACCTACACTCAAGATTACCACCAAAAAGGAAAGTAGATCATAAAATTGAGATAATTAATGGAAAGACATCTCCTTGTAAGGCCGCATATCGGGTCTCACCTCATGAGTTAGAGGAGTGTAAAGCTCAAATCAAGGATATACTACAAAAAGGGTTCATCCAACCTAGTGTATCACCATATGGAGTTGTTGTCTTGTTTGTGAAGAAAAAGGATTGTATAATGCGCATGTTCATTGACTATCAATGCCTAAATCAATAAATAGTGAAGAATAAATACCCTTTACCCCGTATAGATGACCTATTCAATCAACTCAATAGAGCAAAACTCTTCACCAAACTTGACCTGTGGAGCGATTATAACCAGATCTAGATTGCAAAGGAAGACGTCTACAAACTACCTTTCGAACAAGGTATGGTCACTTTGAGTACCTAGTGATGCCATTTGGCCTCACCAATGCACCGGCCACTTTCATGAGTTTCATGAATGATATATTTCATCCATACATGGATAAATCTATTATCATTTTCCTTGATGACATCCTTGTCTACAATAGGATAATGATGGAA
This sequence comes from Lunularia cruciata, assembly GCA_948567375.1. Classification (NCBI taxonomy): domain Eukaryota; kingdom Viridiplantae; phylum Streptophyta; class Marchantiopsida; order Lunulariales; family Lunulariaceae; genus Lunularia; species Lunularia cruciata. Next base: position 13,215,234 of record OX419756.1, read on the forward strand.
TACAAGCAACATTTGCAAGAAGTCATCCAGATTCTATGATAGCTTCAATTGTACACCAAAATCTGAAAGTGCAAGTTTGGCAAGTCTAAATTTGACTACTTGGAGTAAGTGCAAAAGATATGCAAGTGTTAATAGATAAAATAGAATTCATTCAAAAATGGAGCGCTCCAAAAGATTAGGCTCAACTCAAGAGTTTCTTGGGATTGATGGATTTATCATCAATTTTTCAAGCACTTCTCCAAGGTTTCATAGCCTCTAATGGCACTACTTTCAAGGATAAGATGTGGATGTGTAGAACCTCACTAGAATTGGCCTTCAAGAATTGAAAGATGCATTACTACATGCACCAATCTTGAAATGATATGATCCAAAACTTCCAATCAAGTTGGTTATAGATGTATCAAAAATAGCAATAGGAGTAGTCCTACAACAAGAGTTGCATGATGGATGGCACCCAATTGCATATTTCTCTCAAAAGTTATTATCGACAAAATGTATCTATCACACTTCCAAATGAGAGGAGTTGGCCATTGTCCTTGCAACTAAGCATTGGAAGCAATGTCTTGGCAAGAAGGCATTTGTAGTGGAGACAGACCAAAACCTCTAATCTACCTCAAGACACAAAATGATCTACCTCATTGATAGATTTAGTGGGCGGAGTGGAGACAAAGGTTCAACATGACAATCACATATGTGGAAGGCAAGAAGCAACTTGTAGATGCATTTACCTAAATCTCTATGGTTAGCAATCTGGTGGTAGAGGTCAAGATGAACCCTAAATTTTGGCTAAGGATTCTTGCTACTACAAAAATTGACCCATAGATTGTAGGAGCTTGATCATCCAAAGGCATCACCAATACTCAAGGGCTCACTTATCATGATGGCAAGTTACGGATCTTGGATGATACAAACATAAGAACCACCATCCTAGCAAAATATCATGATTCCGCCATTGGAGGTCACATTAGAGTGGACAAGACCTTGGGTGCAGCTAAACACTGTTACTATTGGCCCAAGATGAGCAATGATGTGACAGAGTACATTCAAAGCTACCTACTTTGTCAACAAAATAGGGAGCTTCTAATCAAGCTCCCATAGGATTTCTTCAACCCTTTCCTACTCCTATACAATGTTTGGAATAGATAAGCATGGATCTGGTGTGCAAATTGCCCAAGACCACCCTAGGGTTTGACTCCATAGTATTCTTTGTTGACCAACTTAGAAAAATGATTCATGTGCATCCTACCACTAAGGATGTGATTGATCCACAATTAGTGTAACTATATTTAGATATAGTATTTTCTTACCATGGTTTGTCTTGAGTGCTCATCATTGATAGAGGCACTCAATTCACAAATTTGTTTTGGAGAACATTTTTTGATTTCTTCAAAACCAAATTGGCCATATCTATGGCTTACCATCCACAAACCAATGGACAAATAGAGTGGGCCAATTGCACTATTGCAAGCATGCTCTAAGGCTTCACCCTATAGGAGCAAGAATGGTGGGACATCTTACTCCCACTGGTGGAATTTGCATACAACAATTTAGTGAATGCATCCACACAAGCCACACCATTCTTCTTCATGTATGGAGAGCATCCTTTCACACCTTTGAGCTTGATGAAGATCCACTTTATGGATACCAAGGTGCATGTTGTCAACTCTTTTGTTTCCAAAATCAAACAAGGAATGGAGAATGCCAAACATAGGTTGCAAACCATCCAAAATTGATGAAAAAATATGCAAATGCACATCATTGGCACAAGGAGTTCAATGTTGGGGATCAAGCCTAGTTGTCAACAACCAACCTCACTTTAGCTGGCCTTGAAAGCTCATACTTCCTTTTATTGGGCCTTTTCCCATCCTTCACCAAATTGGTACAATGGCATATCACCTTGAACTACCACCACACATGAAGATCCATCTAGTATTCCATGTTTCCTTACTACAAAGATATGAACTCGACTACCCCACTTCTTGTCCATATAAGAACTTTGACCTTGTCCAACCTTCATTGAGGACATAAAGGAATATGAAGTTGAATGTATTCTCCAAAAATGCATTTGTGGTACTCACTGTCCATGTGTGGAATATCTTGTATAGTGGAAAAGGTACCCACTATATGAGGTAACATTGGAGCCAACAGCCAACTTAACCAATGCACCGGTGTTAGTGAAATATTTTGAGCAATAAGGACGGTGTATCTTAAAGGAGGGATGTCTATAATACCAGTAGCTAGATATATTATCTAGAGGTGAAAATTGGCTTAGTAACATCTAGAAGGATGTATATATGATGGAATAAGTAGATCAGATAGAGGTATCACCAAGAGAGTACTTCTACTAATACGGAAGCCAAAAGTAGCTTGAAAACTTCAAAGCCAATTTTAGAGATCTAAACAGATGAATTAGGCCTCAAAAATAAAAACATCCCCCCATTTGGAAGAAATGGCTTATCTATCCCCTCTTGAACTTTTCATCTCATTGAGAGCTTTCCAATGATACCTTACCTAGGCAATTTTGAGCTTCTTATAAGAAGATTCCTCAAAGATTTCCTCTAATTAAACCTGTTTGACCAACTAGATATGACAAGGACAAACATGTCACCCATTCAAACAACTAATCTAAGGGTGATGCTTGCTGATATATCATCAATCCATATATTTGATCCAAGGGTGGAGCTTCCTTCGAGAGGATCCTCTTTACTAAATAATAAAGTATTGAGTATTGAGTATTGAGTGTGTAAAGTATTGAGTGTGAGGCTTTGTGTTTCTTCTCCTATGTTTCTCTTAAGGTCTCCTATCCTTGGAAGATTACAGAGGGCAATGTAGATGAAGAAGACCACATGGTGGAATAAGTAATATTGCACAAGCAAGCATCCATCCTTGAGTCCAAACATGCAAGAAGAAGAAGCCACAATAGAAGTGCAAGTTCTGGGCCAAGTGCTTAAAGGACCAAGACCTGCAATCGAGAGAAGAAGAAGAGGTTGATGATTGCATTGAGGAAAAGGGTTGAATTACCAGCAATGCCTTAAAAGAAAAAGAGGTTAATAGTGTGACTGATCTTCGTAAGGCTGCACCTAAGGTGAAAATTGAAATGCAAGAGGCACCTACAACATCCAAGTTGGTGTAGGTGTAGGAGGGCTCAAATTTCATCATCTACTCAATGGGCATTCCTCTACAATTAATGGAGGCGTTACTTCCATAGTACCAAGCCAAGTACTTTGATGTGGTGGACTATACCACATTGATCAAGACCATGCACAAGCAAGTCTTACACTTGGAAGGCTAGAGAGGACCTAGTGAAGGACAAGGTGGTGAAGGCTACAGATCAGTACAAGATAGAGGCTTTAAAGGTAAGTGTGTTGTTGCATGAGAATCAAGAGTTAAAGAGGAGAAGTAACACTATTGAGAATAAAAAAGATTCATCAGGCATCCAAGACCAAGAGGTTCAAAGGAGATTGGAAAGCACTCCATCTTAAGTTTAACAAGTTCAAGAAGGAAGTTAAAGACTAACTTCACAATAAGTGCTAAGAGGTAAATAGCACTTGGACTGCCTTGAAGGATAAGCATGACCAATTAATAATGTTGGAGTTGTATATGTAAGTGTATTGGGAAGAAGTGGTAGCTCAACTAGAACATCTCACCAAGGAGATAGAAGAAGAAAGAATCAAGCATACAAAAAGCCTCCAAGTGCTAGAAGAACAAAAGACCAAATGGGGTAGGCAATCAAAGCAAAGAGAAGATGATCAGCTGAAAGCATTGCACCAACTAGAAGAGACCTATGCCCTGTTCATGGAGATGCTAAAGGAGTAGTGCAGGCCTTGAGGACCAAATGCCACAAATTTAACATGTTGGTCTAGAGCTTGTAAAATCAAGCTTATGAGGAGGAACACATGAACAGCCTATCCTTGCACCTGAAGGAGCATTTGGATAAGAAATTCAATGAAGTATACTAGACCTTCTTGCTAGAGATAGCTATGTATCAAGCCCATGCAGACCAACTCATTAGATACCTAAGAGGTGAACAAAGTCCTTCACACCTAGAAGTTTCAATCCAAGCCACCCTTTCAAAAGGAAGTCCTTCAATAAGATATGCACTCTTTAGTAAGGATTAGGTACCAAGAGTTATACAATAGCTGAGCATTCTGAGTAGGCTAATTGTGCCTACACTCAACATTCTATGTATTTGAGGGGAGTGCACTTAGAGTTGAGCACCACTTGAAGTTGTCCATAGTTGGGGGTGATTGCTCGTAGACTTGTATTGCACTCAAAGTTGAAGAAGAGTGCCCTTGGGTTTGTATAGGTACTTGGGTTTGTACTATGAGCCGGCCTGTCTCTCACTCAAGATGAACCTCTGATGGCTATTATGGTCGCGCACCATGGACTAAGAAGCCAAGGAACCCCAACTCCATCATACTCCTCCAAGGTTAACACTCCAAGACTCAAGACATTGTTCACTAGAGAACTCAATGAGAGAGATATAGTTGCAAATGAAAGGATGATGAGTACCTCCTCATCCCTTGTTTATATACTTGTGAAATAGTTACGTACCAAAGTTACTAATTACCCTAGTAACTCAAGTTACTAGACTAAAAGTCAAGTAAAGTCAAAAATTAGAAAGGAATATCCATTCACATGGGCATATTCCCCTAAGCATGTGGTCTTATCTTGACCCAACCACTAAGTCAAGGATTCCTTCACATGGGCTATCCTTGGACTAAAGAAGAATCTAAAACAAAAAGGCTTGTGAGCCCAAGAGTTCTCAACTCTTTCCTCAAAGCCAAACACCTAGGAATAATACCAAGTCAACACACTAAAATCCAAAATAGTGGTGCTCATCTTTTCTATTTCCTCTAAAGTAAGGTCCCCTCTATCTTAGCTATGACTAACTTTAGCTAACCATGACTAATATAGAACCATCATTTATCTCTATATAAATAATATCTCTTAAGTATTTGTAATACCAAGCTAAATATCACAATACCACACACATGCACAAATGGGTGTTACAATACATTAAAAATAGATTAGGTGGGGTTTGATATCTCTCCAAACATGTGTATAAGCCTAATCACTTTACAAATGATTAAGATAAGATAGGATAAGGATAGTTAAATTAGTGATGGACAATTTAGATCAAGACTTTTCAAGATTCACTTGGGATTGTGGAACTCATAGCCAAAATTTTATATAAGGTTGAGTGCCATGGGCATTTATATTTGTTCTTTTGTATAATGTAGACTTTGATTACCAATAAAGAGTGAGCCCACTTCTTTGCAAGTTTTGTGTCTTGAATTTTGTATGCTAATTTAATGTTTATGCAATAGTAGTGGTGAGGAATTTCACAAGGTCTTCAATGCTTGGTGCCAAGCAAGTAATTTCCCTTGATCAAGCTATGCATTGAATGATTTAAAGGAGTGAACTTGTGCAATGAGTGAGTTGGGAAGCTCGTTGCACAAGCAGTACCACATAATCAAAAAGCTTAGACAAGGAGTAACAGGAAGTTCAATCTTGTAAGTTGTGCCTTCTTGGAAGGGTAGGACACATTTGTATGTATTGCATCTTTGGAATGGAGTTGGATAACCCATCAGCTTCAAGAGCAATTCCGGTTAGATTTTAGACTGAAAGTGATTACTTTGTGATTTTATTTTTGCTATAGTATACCACATAGGGTGACATTATCTTCTTTTGGGAGTGGTTTCTGCCCAATAGGTTAAACAAAAACAATAAATGAATTGAGATTTGGTGAAAATTGTGTGTTTTGCTTCACTCTTAGGCATTTCCAAATAGTATCCTCATGGGAATGAACTATTCTTATTGACTATATTACAAGTATGTTAACATTGAGTTGTCAAAATCATACTAGTAATGGTATAATATTAGTTGTAGTTGGAAATCCTCCAAAAATTGTATTGGACTTGCAATAATAAAGATCCAATGAGTATGAATGTTGCATATATGAGTAAATTAATCTCATAACTCTTCTTTCATATCAAAGTTATACATATTTATGACTTTCTAAAGCTTCAATAACCAATTCTTCTAGTGTAAAGAATATGGGTTATAAGTTTTTAGATAAAAATATTAACACTTATAGTCTTTATAAAGTGATCATTCTAAAATAAAATTCTTACTAATGCTAATCAAATTGTCTAATAAATTGTAATACTCCAAGGACAAGAGAAGAGAGAAAACACAGATTGCACTCTCAAACATTCGATGCCCCAAGGGAGCACCTTCTCTTTATTATATAGACAAAGATGATCTTCTCCAAGGAAGCTTCACCATAGGATTAGGGACACAGATAGGTGACATGTCAGCAAGCTCCACCCTTTGATTACTTACTTGGATGGGTGACCTGTCTGGTCTAGGTCCTATCTGGTTGGTCAAACAAGCTTTGACCGGAGGGAATCTTTTAGGGAATCTTCCTGTAGGAATCTCAAAATCACGTGAGTAAGGTACCGTTGGAAAGCTCTCGACAAGACAAAGCAAGGGGGAGGGAAGGCCAGCCTTTCCTCTGTTGGGGGGAGAATATACACATTTTTAGGCCTAATTCATCCGTTTAGGCCTCCGAAATTGCCTTCAAAGATTTCAGGGATATTTCGGTTCCTACTCTATTAGTATAAGTTCCCTTTTCGTGATACCTCTTTCTGATTTGTTTAGTCCATCATGTGTAACATCCTTCCAGATGTTACCAAACCAATTCTCACCTTTAAATCATATGTCTAGCTATTGGTTCTAAGGTTCTCAAGTCTATTTCGGTTTCTGCCCTATTAGTAGAAGTACTCTTTTGGTGATACTTCTATCTGATCTATTTTGACCATCATGTATAACATCATTCTAGATGTTACCAAACCGAATTTCACATCTAGATCATATGGGGCTAACCCTTGGTATTACATAAATTGAGAGATCCAAATCATATTCAAGCTCTTAGACATCCATGCATGCAAAATATTAACCAATATCTTAAAGGAAATAGAAGAAAATAAACCTATCCCCAATAAAGGATTTCAACATCATGGGCAATCTTAATTTTTTCTTACTACCTACGTGTAAGCAGATTTTATATTTGCCACATATTAAATTTACATTCCTTATCTTATTTTTGACAAATAACTAAAAGTTTATATGCACTACCAACATCTATTTCCTAGTCTAGCCAATGTTCCAGGATATATACTTTATTCATATAAACATTAAGAGCATATTTTCTATTTTGTTTTCTGTATTTGTTAATTATCAACATTTTATCAATTTATATATCTATGTTACAAGTGTTAGGGTAAGTGTTTTTTATATGTTCATTCTGAAATATAAGTTTCTCTAAAAGTAGTTTTTTTCCAAATACATTCAACACTTATTGTATTTAACCTATATAATGTAGTAGAAATTTAAGGTGAAGAAGTAATGGGTTCCAACAAGGAAATGTTCCTCCAAGGAAACAAAATTTGCTAAGCAAACAAAATCTACACAATGCATTCATCTTATTGGTAGTACTTTATCCTTCAACAATTCCAAAACTAATTTATGTAAATTATCTTTTAGTTAACTATAGAACACCTTGGCCTTCGTTGGCCACTTGTATATTGTGGTACATGTGAATCACCAATTATACCAATGGAACATAGACAATCTTAACAACCATTACATTAGATATATTTATGCCCATTATCACTTAAAGATACATGTTGTCATAATATTATCTATCCATCTACACCTTGTTCCTTATGGGATCTGACAGTAGAAGTAACCTTAAGATCTATCTATTGATGATAAAAGTTTTTCTTCATTAATAAGATCTTTTGTTATCAATAAGTGTTGCTAAATATAATTCCCATAGTGCTTGCACTATCTAAGGTTCTTCTTTTTATCTTAGTTTGATCATACACAATAAAGAGTATTAAACCTTGTAAAAAGATCAAGAACCTAATATCTATCATCCAGGGTGTTGTGCATATGTATGTCTATTACACAACAAACATTGTTCTCAACATCATACACAATAGAAAAAAGGTTGACACAAGAAGTCATACACAAACTCTAAAGTGCTACAATAATAGAAAGTCAGATATATATTTTATGCAACTCTAGTTCTGCAAGTAGGTAAATTATTACACTTATCAAGAAAAACGAAATCTAGCAAAAAGAATCTAGTTTATGCTTGCTAACTCTTTCCACCATAGCCAAGAGCTCATAGGCTTAACATGCAAGAAGTGAACTCATTGAAGATGTATTTGAGGTAAAAAATTCCTTATGGAAACAAAGAGTCCAACCCTAATGTCACATCCAATGGTATTGATTATGCAAATGATGACTCCAACAGTGCAAAAAAAACCCTAAATGGTCACCACTAAGTGGCTATTGATGCAATTATGATTCCAATTACAACTATTAAAGCATTGTAGCAAATTAGGTAATGTGAAAGTTGTGACACATAGAACATAGCACTAAATCAATATGTCAAAACATGACAGTTTATTATACTTAAACCAAGAGATTATTGCTTAGATGCATCAAATTGTGATATATTTGGATACCATATGATTGAGTGGAGGATCTATTATAATCTATTTTCCTTGAAATCAGAAGGAATTTATTTATAAATTGTATATATTCTTTAATGGTATAGAATAATTAAATCTCTTTACTAGTATCCAAAATCTATTTATCTTCCTTTCCTTCCATGTCATGGGACGTTTATACCATAGAATGAAAATAAGGGAGAACAAAACCATAACAAGATCAAGTTGAGCAAGAATCTCTTTCACCTCCTCTAGATCCTTCTTACCCTGAAGTTTCCTACTTGGATTCACATTTAGTAGCTACTTCTATATATCTTTGTACTTTAGAAACTCATCAAATAAAGCATCATTAATAAATTTTCATGTGATAAAAACATGAATCATAGTTTACTTAAGTAATCCTTGAAGTATCCATCAATAGAATTACTTTATCTCATCTTTCTTCCTTACTTAAAAGCCTTTCTCTTCTAGCCTTTCACCTAATCCGTCTTCTAAATAGCAAACATATTTTTTTCTAATTTCTTCTACTCTCTTGTGTTAAAAAGCAATCTATAATATATTATCATTAGTGCACATCATCTTATCCAAGGTTCATCATATCTTGATTCATCACCTAATATCTATTTCTCAAGAGCACTTTGCAACTCTATTGTCTTGTGATATCACTACTCCAAGAATGGTTGGTGCTAATACTTGATTTTTCAAATGTACAATATTTAGAGAAAAAATTTATTTTCTATATTATTATACACAACTATCACATGTGTTTCAATCTTATTGGGGTATATATATATATATAGAACATAAAGCTAGTGAAAGATCAAAGAAATTGAACCTTATTAACACCTTTAACTTTTATATAATTATATAGGGATATGACATATTTATATATTTATGTTCATTGTGGTTTATAATGTGAAACTCATACGTGACTCTTAATTCATACTATATGTCCACCATAGCAATGAAAATGTCACATAATATTTATTAACTCTTTCCATTTAATATACAAGCAAGTCCAAAATATCCTTATTCAAATTTCAAAATCTAAAAATATAAACTATTCAATTCTAGAGCCTTATCTTGACACTTCTTAATGATGAGAATTATGGTTTTTGCTTTCATCAAGAAATTTATGGTAACACAATGTCCACATACTAATAGTATAATCAGTAAGAATAAATCATTCATTCAAGGATACGGAAATGACTAGAAATGAAGACAAAGTGTCAAAATTTCACAAGTTATCTATTCTTGCCTACTTAACCTCTTGTACAAAAACCACTCTCAGAAGAGGGTAGAGTCACCATCCTTGGTGCACTATGAAAAGAGAAAATAAGCAATAATCGCACTCATGATAGATTTAATCCAAAGGACTTTTTATTTTGATGGTTTATTTGTAATAAAGATCTCTTTACCTAAGAATTTCTATACCTTTCTTACTGCCAAGCCAAATTCCTGACAGCAATCATAAGAACTACAATTTGTACTCACATCACAAAGTTCATGTCATACAAATTTGACAGTATTAAGGTGTCTCACAAATAGTGTTTTAGAACACATGAATTTTGAGAGAGTAAGATCTCTTTGAGAGTCCAACCATTATAACAACTATGATTGTGACAAAGAGTTCCACCCTTCCCATAACGTACAACATCACAAGAACCTTGAATATTGTGTTGTTGAATCTTACTCGTTAGTGTTATTTTATGATACTTTGAGTGTGTGGCAACCTATCTTTGTATCATTCTTGACCTTTATAGAGCCCCTATAGTTTCATACTCTAGTTCCACACAAAAGATCTCCCTCACTCTATTTCTTTTGCTCATGCATCAAGATTCCTCACTCCCGCTCAATCAAGCATGCAAGCAATCATACAAAGTGTAGACTAATACACATATAGCAACTTGAAAATCTCGATGGTATAAACCTCATTTATTGCAATGAAAAGATGCACCAAATGAACCTTGTGAACATTGGGTCTAAGCCCCACATACTATCCTACTTAGCTGCCAAAGAAATATAGTGGCTACAATGTAAAAAAAATTTATAATAACATCTACGCTACTCAATACTAATTATATCTTATCTACTTATCTATCCCTAAATCTAATCTTCAATAGGCATGTTCCACATGCAATGACCACTTTCACCTCTTGTCATTTACTGTTATTATATGAGGTGATAGTCATAATACAAGATCTTCATATCCTAACATAACTACTATGTACAAAATATGTACAAAATATGTACAAATGTGAAATGGCATGTACTACAAGTATGAAAACTACCCTATTGTATTTAGAAAAATGGCTCATAGTTGTTTGTGATAAAATTGGATCTTGCTCATTCTGTATGAAGCTATGGATGGCATTACTTATATGCAAGACGATGTGGTACAAGATATGTGACATGAAGTACAAGGTATAGGAAATGAGATAAGTATGAGGTGTTGATGTACAAGATGAATAGTACAAGGTTTGAGTGTGAGACAAATTATACAAGGTTACAAAAAAAAGAGTATGAGGTTACAATCAAGAAATGAAGTACAAGGTTACAAATAAGAAACAAGAACAAAGGTTTGACCAGGAAACGAGTATGAGGTTACATACAAGAAACAAAGTACAAGAATAGGTACAAGAAATGAAACACAAGACTAGGTAAGAAATGAGATATGAGAAGAGATATGATGTCCACATATGAGGTACAAGATACAAGGTGAGGTAGGACATGATTATGAATATGAGGTTGGATATAAGGCACAAGTATGAATTGTGAGTACAAGATGAATAGTATGAGATGAGTACAAGGCTTGAGGTACAAGGTGAGTACTAGGTCTGAGATAGGAGCTGAATAGTAAGAGGTTCTTAACAAATAGTACAAGACAAGTATGAGGTCTACATATATGGTGCAAGCTGGATATCCATATGGTTGGTACTTTATATGATTGTAGCTTTTGATATAGATATCCAAACATTGTGATTTTGGTGTAATCAAAAAGCCCTTGTAAAGCCACTTCCAACAAGAGAAAGATCACCCCATTTGAACAAGTAGCCATAGAGATATCAACCCCAAAGTTCACACAACAAAATTCCTCCTTAAAGATGACTCTTCCAAGTTGAAGGTTGATGGCAAGAAGGATTTAATGGACAGCTTCCTTTGTATATTGGTATATACAAGGATGAAGCTAAATAATACCACAGTTAGCAGTTTCTTACATAGCATGATAATATGTTTTTTCTCTAACAAAAGTAAAAAAATGGAACAAAATTGCACTCTTGAGAACAAGTGAGATGTGACATAATGCACCTTTATTACTTCATAATTTTGACTTTTGTTAAATATTTCTAGGCTTTAGTGCTCCACCTTCTCTAGCTCCTTAAAAATGTAAAGAGCTAGTGTGATCTTTATAGTATATAAAATACAACTAGTTCTTACACTCAAATAAATTCTTGGCAAAGAAGGCACTTTAGGTAGATACTTCTTCTATGCATATGAATTTGATCATTTCATTTGTCTTACAACCTTCTTCAAACACAATTTTTTAGGAAGAAATGTCTTTATTTCACTATTTTAAAATTGGGAGTACACCTATATTTCTCCAAAGGTAAGATACCACGAGAGCCATTCTTGATTTTTGAACTATTGCAGTGCTTCCACAAATGTAAATCTATCCCTCGTAGAGATTGATAACCTAGCATATAAAAAAACACAAAAAACATATTAATCAAAGTATTCATTTACAAGTCAGGATAAATTATGATTAGCTTCACCCATGAACTATTATTGACTTGAAGTAAAAGTCTAGGTTTAGCATTACACACAAGTCTTCACCAACTCTTTTACTAGCCAATATCATTGACTAGATGAAAACTTTAACTTTAGGTATGACTAACCAAAGATGGTTACCTTGTAAGCATCTTCAAATAGCTCTAGCTAGTGGTCTTTGCATGTATACTCCCTACTTAGAATAACATTGATATATTGCAAATGTATCATCATATATTATTCTTTCCCTCTCTAGCCACTTGATATAAAATTTATCCTGAGGTACTAGCATGTGAGACTTCTCTTAGTGTGGTGCAATGTAATTATATTTTTAGTTATAAGTAGCTTCTCCAATCTCCCTCTCCAACCAAAGAAGTCTAAATGTAAGGCAAAGAATACTTTAAAAAAGTGAGAACTAAAAAATTGCAAGTATTTCTATTAAAATTCAAAGACAAAGTGTAACAATATGAAGTTTACAGATGAGTTAGTTGAGACTAATGAAACAGCAAATAAGACAAATTAACAAAGAATTATAAGAATATTTAAAAAGTATCTAAGAAGCTACTTGGTACCTTTCAAGTATTGGGTAATGTGCATACCAAGTGGTGACTTCTAAGAGAAAGTTTTTTGAGAAGGTTCTTGGCTAGTTTAGCTTGCATACCAAGTAGGTGACTTCTAAAAGGAAGCTTCTTGGGAAGCTACTAGTTAGCTTAGCTTGCATGCCAAGTGGACGGCTTCTAGAAAGAAGCTTCTCAACTTGAGAAGATTTATGATTAGCTTAGCTTGCACTCTAAGAAGATGTCTTTTAGGAAGCTTCCTGAGAAGCTTCTCAATAGCCTTGTATGTTCTCTATAAATACCAAAGCCTAAGCTCATGCTAAGCATTTGGATTTTCCTTCATTCAAAAGTCCCAATGTGATCTTTCACTTTGATCTTCCCTTCTCTTATTTCTCTCCTTGGTCTCTTACATTGGTATCAAAGTAAGAATGAGATGGATGGAATTTATGGACCACCAAATCCATTTTTGCCAAATCATTGGGATGTTTGTGTTTATGTACTAACCAAGTATCATTTCACATAGTTCATCATCTTATGCTTTGGGTAGAATTTTTTGAATGTGATCACCTTGTCCAATGAACCCCTAGTACTTCTGATTGTAACTTATGGAGAACAATGGATATGTTGCATCTACGTGTAAACTTATATCAATTGTAGGTATTTTGATAGAATAGTAGCCATCGGGGCAATGCCCAAATTTATCATTGCTATGCAACAACAAAAGTACCTTACTTGCTTGTTGGAAGAATGAGACTATAAACAACAAGAGCATGTATAGAGAGTGCCATTTTGAGAAGGAGAAGGGTGAATCTAATTTCCAGAACCTAAGGTTTTTGAAAGCAATAATCTCTTGGACATAGTGGAGAATTTTATGTTTCACTACAACTATTATTCCAAAGCTACAAACTTCAAGATAAATGGAGATAGATTCTCTTGGCTTCAAGCTAATTAGATGGAGTGGTAAAACTATGGTGGCGGTTCCGAGTGGAGCAAGCTAAATGGCAATTTTTTACACCAATCTTGCCATAGGAAGAATTCAAGGGTCCAATAACTAGGCAATTCCAAGCTATAAATGCTACATAGCTGCATGATATGGGTTGGCGAAGTTGAAATAGATTGGTTTTGTAACAAGCTATATCACTCAATTCCAAAACACCATAGTGCAATTCTAGATATAATAGAAGGTGAAACTTAAGATCAATTTGTGAGGGGTTTAAAGTCATATGCCAAATTGGAAATGACCATGTAGGTGCCCAAACACATGCAATTGGCTGAGCACTTTGATTCCTTGACTTTGGTACCTTGGTCTCTACCTTGACCTTCACAAAACTTGCTAATGCACTCATATAGAAGAGCCAATACCAATGGAGATTCATGTCATCCAATAGAGATCACTTGGTGTAGTAGATAGGGAAATACTATGATAAAATGGTGGCTACTTTAATTGTCACCATATTGGACATTGCATTGCTAAATGTCCACTCAAGAATTAAAAACCCCAAAAAATGTCCAAATGGAGTTCATGGAGCATGATGATAAAGGAAATGAAGAATCCTAATATGAGAATTCAAGCCACTACTGGGAATTTGATTAGTTCCAATGGGATTGAAGGCTTGACATATGTAAGTTAACTTCACTTGCAAGGTATGATATTCTTTTGTGGTTGTAGGCTTTTGGTGGGTTCTGGAAGTTTAGAAAATAGCATGTCCATGCAATTAGCAAAGGAATTAAGTATTTCTATCATACCAATAATTGGAAGTACATTGATGATGGCAGATGGTAGAAAGGGTTTTGCATTCTATACCTAATATCTTGTTATATTCAAGATTAGAAAGGAGTATTTGGAGTGTATAAGGTTTATAGTAGCACCTCTACACTATGATGTTATTCTAGTTCTGCTTTGACTTGAATGTCATAAAGTTCAATTTGATTGGACTTGATGATAAATTCAATAACAACACCAACATAGGAATTACTAATTAGGTTGTCTAGCATCTTTGAGTAAGATATCTAAAAATAGTCAATCCTATGATGAGAAGTTTGTTAGTAAAACAGCCATAGAGCAAGCTTTGGAGGAAGATAAGCTTATTTTTGCAATGTGGATCAAGTTGATTGTGCATGGAGAATCTGATAAGAGCTAGAAGCCTCATCGAGAAATGGTTGATCAAATAGTTCAAGAGTTTGCATAAGTGTTTTTGGATGATCTATCAAAGGGATTGCACTCTGATCTTGGTATGCCCTTCACAACTGAGTTATTGCCAAGAAGTACTCCATTTAGTAGACCAATCTATTGGCTCTCACCAAAGGGGTTGGATGAGCTTTGAATAACACTACAAAGTTGTTGGAGAAGGATTTAATACAATATAGTACCTTTTCTTAAGGAGAACTAGTACTATTTGTTCCAAAGAAGGATGGAGGACTTTGCTTCTAAATTGATTACCATGACAACAATAAACATGCCAAGTGGTGATTTCTAGGAAGAAGCTTCTTGGGAAGCTTCCCGACTAGCTTAGCTTGCATGCTAAGTAAGTGCCTTCTAAAAGGAAGCTTCTTGGGAAGCTTCTTGACTAGCTTAGCTTGCACACCAAGTATGTAGCTTCTAGAAGGAAATTTCTTGAGAAACTTTTTGGTTAGCTTAGCTTACTTTCTAAGAATACAACTTTTTGGAAGCTTCTTAAGAGCCTTGTACATTCCCTATAAAATACCAAAGCCCAAGCTCATGCTAGGTATTCAAAGTTTCCCTCATTCAAGAATCCCAATGTGATCTTTCACTTTGATCTTCCATTCTCTTATTTCTATCCTAGGTCTTTTACACAAGGTATACATATTATACATATGAATCCTATGAGTACAAACAATATACTTGGTAGGTTAATATATTTGTAGAAAGCTTATTGAGATTTACAAAAAACATACAGCTTACATTCTTAAGGTTTCACAAACACTTTATATACATCATATACAAGTTATTATGAGGATAATTATATGAATAAAATACACAAGTACAATTGAGTGCTCTTAATAATTTGGTAGATTTAACACCTTACATAATGCTTGAAGTAGCCTATCAAAAAACTACCCTATCATGGCATTTGTATCACTAAAGCTAGTTTACTTGGATGATAGAGTGTTAGTCTTGGCAGTCATAATTATATTAGTAGTTGTTCAAAGGCTACTTAGTGATGGCCAAATTTCATGTTAATGCTATTGATCACACTATTAGAACTACCATTAGTTACATTGTTTGCATCATTAGGATTGGAGTGCTAGGTTGAGTCTAGAGGAGTATACCTTGAAGTGAAACTCTAAAGAGTTCACCTCTTTGATGTTAAGTCTTCAAGCTCCTAGCTACGGTGGACATAGGCCAACAACATAAAGTCTCTTAGCTAGAGTGGATGTGACTTGATTGTAATCAATGCTTATTGTTGGTAGTATTGAGTTGAGTGATTGAGTTTGATTCAAGTTGAATTATGTGAACTATATTGGTACATCAAAGAAGTGAGAGTGAGGAGAGATTGGGCAAAAACTTTGAGAGAATTTGTGGTATCTCCAAGCTTGACAAATCTATGGTACCTTTGATTGTTGTTCAATTTTAGTTGAGTGGACTGTGCATAGAAGCACTATTTGATTTGCTACAATTTTTGATAGATTTGTTAGACCTAATGTGAAAGCACTATTGAAATTCCAAAATCAAGTCTATAAGTGATCAACTGCATTGAAATTAGATTTTATCTAAGCACAAGAGGTGAAATCAAGCTCAAGTGATACAAAATTAGAGGCCTTGTGTAATACCAAGGGTTAGCCATATGATCTAGATGTGAAATTCGGTTTGGTAACATCTAGAATGATGTTATACATGATGGTCAAAATAGATCAGATAGAAGTATCACCAAAAGAGTACTTCTACTAATAGGGCAGAAACCGAAATAGACTTGAGAACCTTAGAACCAATAGCTAGACATATGATTTAAAGGTGAGAATTGGTTTGGTAACATCTAGAAGGATGTTACACATGATGGACTAAACAGATCATAAAGAGGTATCACCAAAAGGGGACTTATACTAATAGAGTAGGAACCGAAATATCCCTGAAATCTTTGAAGGCAATTTTGGAGGCCTAAACGGATGAATTAGGCCTCGAAAATGTGCACATTCCCCCTCCCCCCAATGAAGGGAAGGTTGGCATTCCCTCCCCCTGGTTTGTCTCATCGAGAGCTTTCCAATGGTACCTTACTCATGTGATTCTAAGATTCCTACAGGAAGATTCCCTAAAAGATTCCCTCCGGTCAAAGCTCGTTTGACCAACCAGATAGGACCTAGAGCAGACAGGTCACCCATCCAAGTAAGTAATCCAAGGGTGGAGCTTGCTGACATGTCACCAATCTGTGTCCCTAATCCTATGGTGGAGCTTCTTTGGAGGAAATCCTCGTTGTCTATATAATAAAGAGAAGGTGCTCCCTTGGGGCATCAAATGTTTGAGTGTGCAATCTGTGTTTTCTCTCTTCTCTTGTCCTCGGAGTATTACATCTTGGTATTGCAAATTGGACCTAAAAAGCAAGAATGGGGTCAGATTTGCAAATCCATCTTCCCCAGTTAGGAATTTAAACGTCTTCATCCTCTCAATTTGACCCAATTTAAATCTAATAAAGGATTTAAAGGTGAACCAATTGTAGTAGAGATCTTCTTGAGTTAGTGGAAGTTTGATTTGGAGGTCAGCCAACTTTGGAGAGTCACTTGGGGGTCTCAAAAGGAGTTGGTGGTTGGAGTTAGTCAAAGTTAGCCTATTTAGAGAGGGTTCAAACTGGCAAGAAGAAAGATATTATTTGGGTGCTTAGAGGCTTCAAAGCATAAGGTTGTGAGCTAGAGGCTATAACTTCTTATGAGAGCTAGCAAGCTACCTTATTGACATGAGGCTAGCCAATTTAGTTGAGTTTTTGGTAGTTGTTTAGTACAATCAACCTAAAAATGCCTAAAAGAGATAGTAAATTTAGTTGAGAGTGTTTGTAGCTTCTCACCCTTAAAGATTATGGGTAATAAGATTTAACTCTAGATCTATGGTTCCTAACTTGGTGCTCAAGCCGATTGGTCCATCTTCACTTGTTGTCTTAGAGACTAATGGACTCATACATATACCCATGTACCTTTGGCTAGAAGAGTACATTTCCCATTCTTGGTAATCTTGGTAGCATAAGAGACAAGAAGAGTATACAACATCCATATCTTGAATGCATGTAGCAAAGCTATGCTCTTACAAAATACACAAAATGAGCTCCTCTAGTGGCTTGCTAACACCCTTGTTTCAAATCACAAGTTTTTTTCACATATAATAGCTTTGAAGGATCAATGCGTACCTTTGCGTCTTGAACACTTTAATGCTTATAAAATAACTTGACTTTCCATTCAAACCCTAATCTCAAAACTTACATAGCATGAGAAGCTTGGTTAGTAGATGATCATACATATCCCTATGATATAGCTCACGTGAATTTAGGCTTTCATTGGGTGAGCTCAGGACATGATTTCTTGCTAGTCAAAAGATCTAGCATTTTTCTACCAGCCAAAGTACTCTTCCTTTGTTCATCCAGCGAGCGGAGTATTGAAGTAGTTAAACTTCACAATACTCAGGCAACATTACCTAGTTCTTTGGTGGAACTCTACTATCTTAACATTCCAATTTACATAGACTATGTGTACAAATATTGATTCAATCTTTTGAAAAAATATCTGGTAAGGTCTGCCAGCAATACATGTTTTGATCAACACTTCTTGTCTTCACTTAAAATTTAGCCATCCTTTTGGGTGTGACAGGATTTGTGGTTTATGCCACTTGATGTACTCTTGAGCTTGACTCACTTGATGTACTCTTTAGCTTGACTTACTTGATGTACTCTTTAGCTTGACTCAAGATCTTATACCATGTAATACCAATAGCTAGACATATGATCTAGAGATGAAATTAGGTTTGATAACATATGGGAGGATTTTATATATGATGAAACAAGTAGATCAGATTGAGTTATCACTGAAAGAGTACTTCTACTAATAGATCAAAAACTGAAACATGCTTGAAGACTTTAGAATCAATAGCCAGACACATGATATAGGGATGAAATTTGGTTTGGTAACATTTGGAAGAATTTTATACATGATGGACTAAGTAGATCAGACAGAAGTATCACCAAAAGAGTACTTCAACTAATATGGCAGAAACCAAAATAGGCCTAAAAACTTCAAAGGCAATTTTGAAGGCCTAAATGGATGAATTAGGCCTCAAAAATGTGTTTTCCCTCCCCCCAATCAAAGGAAAGGCTGGCCTTTCCTCCCCTTGGTTTGTCTTGCCAAGAGCTTTCCAATGGTACCTCACCCATGTGATTCTAAGATTCCTATAGGAAGATTCCCTACAAGATTCTCTCTAATAAAAGCTTGTTTCAACAACTAGATAGGACCAAGACCAACATGTCACACATGCAAGCCGAGAATTTAAAAGTGGAGCCTGTTGACAGGTCACCTATCCATATACCTAATCCTATGGTGGATCTTCCTTGGAGGAGATCTTCCTTGGCTATATAATAAAGAGAAGGTGCTCCTTTGGGGCATCGGAGGATTGAGTGTGAAATCTGTGCTTTCTCTCTTGAAGAGTTCTCTTGTCCTTAGAGTATTACACACCATTGTCATAGAGTAGGATCGTAAAGTAAGGACTAATGCATAGAAAATTATCTCCTAAAATGTGTATGGGTAAAATGTGTAACCCAAACAAATGTGTAACCTAATCCTTAGTCCAAAATCTAATAAGCACCTCTCTTTGCTACATATATATATATATATATGGCTAAAATTAGATACTTCTTATTATGTCATATGTCAAATGAAAAAAATGGCAAAGTCAAATTGGTTTTGATTTGTGAGATGGAGGGTTGTCATTGAGATTTCTTGTGATTAAAACTCTTCCATTCTCTACTTTTTGTTCGTGTAAGGTTCCTTGATATGTAGAGTGTTGATGTGCTTTTTGTATTGAAGTTGGAGTGATGACCGGTCATACTCCAATGTTTCTCTCCAATGAGGCATGAAGTGATGATCTGCAAATTGTGAGAGTGTGTGTTATGATGACATGTTATAGGTTGCACCTTCTCCAAATGTTGTTGTCATAATTAGAGTTACATTAGTAGGTGGTGGCACTTCATGGTGGTTCTTAGTAGTTACGGTTGTGGTTTGGAGTTCATTGTCATGATGGGGTCCTCAAAGAACTCTAGAGGAGATTTTGCTAGCATACACAATGGATTTAAATGGAGTGGTGGTTGGTATCAACCCATATCTTAGGTCCTAATGAGGGAGGAGACAAATTCTAATTTGTAGTATGACATGGGAGTTGTTTCAACTTGAGAGTGAAAATTGTGTGTCTACATTATTATTATAGGACATGGACAATATTTATGGGGTCTCCAAAGGCCCCAAGTGCTATTCTAGTACATTGGGTACTATTGAGTTGGAAAATTTCATCCAAGAGTTCAATAGTTTGTGTGATTTGCAACAAATATTAAACCAAACTTTATACATATCTTTCATGGTATGGAAGAGGTTATTCCAATATTTGAAGGTTTTGCTAATGGATGACTACCATGAGTTCAAGAGAGCTCACGTGGACGAGATTGAGCTATGGAGCAAATATTGGTCTCCAAATTACATTTTCATCACTTTAGGTTTGGTTTCTAAAGATAAATCAACAATACAAACAAGTTCTAACTCTAGTGGCATTAGTGTATCAAAAGAAGATGCATTAGTTGGTGATGATGCTACTATAAGTCAAGGTACCATTATAGGAAGTGATGTAGTGTCCCATGGTAGAGTTCTTCTAATGCTTGAGGTAGAACTACTAGTGAGTGCGGAGTGACAAGCTGAAAAGCTTGCAAGAGTTCCAATGGAAGGCTAGAGAAAACCTACATAAGGCAAACATTCACATGAAAATAGCTGATCAATTTCACTCAAAGAGTTACTAAGTCCCAACCATTCCAATTTTGGTATGGCATATTGGACAAGGAGTTGCAATCCAAAGTACATGAGGCTATGTTGTTACAATCTACCTCACCAACTGTAGGAATGGTAGAGTGCTTTGAGCTCAACATGGTGGAAGAGAGAGTAGTGACATCTAGATTTGGTAGGGAGACCTCATCTATAACTATTACTTATTCCAAAGTGCACCATATTTTGTTGGCTTTTGAGGGTAGAGTGGACAACCACAATCTTATGGAGCAAGTGGAAGGCCTAGTGCACCTAGTCCCTTACCCTTGTTTTTTGGCCATAATTAGGCAATGGGTGGTAATGTTGCTTATTGTACTTGTGCTGGATCTCACAATCAAAGAGAATGCACCCAAGGTAGTGGGTATGATCTCTTTGGAGTGCCATAGCTAGCTTCGAGATAGTGTGACCATTGCCATAGATTTGACCATACTAGTGATTGATGCTTTGACCTCCACTTGGAGTTAGGAGTAGTAGGGTTGCTATGGTAGGTGTTAGAGGAGTCCCAAGTCATGGAGAATCAGGTGGTAGAGAGTGTGATAGAGGACCTATGTTTGGTAGGGCCTAATACATGCACTTGCTTCTTATACAACCATCGCTACTTGGATTTAGCATTTGGAGCAAAGATTTTCTTGCATGGCTATAGCTTAGAGGAGATTCAATTTAAGTGTTAAGGCTTCCACCTCTTGTGTTGGTGATAGAGATGTCCTTGAATTCATGTGTAGATCAACACAAGTAGATGCATCTGTTGTAGTGACTAGGAGTGAAATACGTGCTATAGAGCCTAAAGGAGCATCAAAGGAGTTAGACCCACAAAGAGGAGAGGTTGGTAGGTAAGTAAGACTTCCCCAATCTTTCACATTCTTTGAGGTACTACAAACAACATCCATGGCTCCTAGATGTCCTTATGCAAGCATGGTATGTGATGATGGAGTGCATGATGTACTAGATATTAGATTATCACCTTTAACTACACAGATTGAGTCTAGCACAATATTGGAGGTATCTCAATTGACTATGCACTCCTCTTTTTTCTCAACAAATGACATGTTTACATTGGAAGTTGACCCCAAATCTAATGTTGTGGTTGACAACCACACTTTTAGAAAGTAGGGATGGTATGTTTCATACTTCTAGATGAGAGGTGGTTGATGGTAGAGCCAAATTGGTTTAGGAGTATGGGATCCATTTGGCTATCAATGGCTTGTGGTAGACAACAATTGCTAGGTTGGAGGTGGTAGTAGCTTGACTTGCATTTGACCAAGGTTCATACTTAGATTTATCCTATTGGACAACCAAAGTAGGACTTGGTGAGACCTTCAAGGAAGGTCTATACACCACAAAGAGTCTTATTAGACACTAGTGCATAGTCCTTTATGTTGGGGAAGGTTGCAATTATCAATCTTGGACTATGGAAGACCAATGTATAGAGGTGTGTATTTTAGATCTAGACATTTCCAAGGGTGGTTCTACACAAAACATCATATGTAGGGAGCATTATCTAGATTTAGCATGGTCATCCAATTGATAACTTTGTGATGAGAGTTGAGGCTATTGCAACACTAGTAGAGTCATGTGATGTGCTATTTGGTGGACTCGTGTCCCCTATGAGTTTCAAAATTGACTATTAGCAAGAGACAAATTCTTGTAGGTCAGGTTGGCAATTCGGTAAGGGACTTGTATATTATCTATTGGTACAATTCAATAGTGACAATCTTGGCTCACTACAATCAAGAACCATGACATAAGTCTCATTTTTCAATGGTCTTGTTACTTGGGCTGGTACATGATTGGAGAGAGATGCCCATGCAAGGGATACCCTAGTACTAGAGGAAATCACTTGGATTTGGAATAAAGTGGAGTTGTTCCATCTACCATGGATGTTCCACTATGGAGTTTTGATAAGGAGTTGCAACATCATGCATATCAATTGTTACAATAGGCTTGGACTAAAGCCTTTGTACCAATAGACCAATTTGAGGTTTAGACCAGTCAAGTGAAGGATGTATATATTATCTATTGGTACACTTTAGTAGTGGAAATCTTGGATCACTATAGTCAGGAACTATGGTATAAGTCTCAACTTTCAATGGTTTTGTTACTTGGCATTGTAAATTATTGGAGGGGAATGCCTATATGGAGGACCCTATTACTAAAGGAGATCACTTGGATTTAGGATAAAAGTGGGTTGTTCCATCCACCATAGATATTCCACTATGGAGTTCTTATGAGGAGTTGCAACATCATGTGGATCAATTGTTACAATAGGCTTAGATTGGAGTCTTTATATCACCAAGAGACTTGGTGTGAGGATGTGCCTCCAAAGTTTATTACTTTTTCATCTTTTGATACCACATTTATTGCTTGGTAGTATCTAATAGAGGGAGTATGCTTGTTGGAGTTGTTGGTGGGATCAACATGGACTAGCTATGGTATTATAAGTAGGCATATGGGTTTAGAGGCACATGTATGTAGAGAGAGATGAGACTGCTAGGCAAGTCTCTCTGTGCCATATGATACACTTGGCCTATAAGTATCATGAGTTATTATTGATTTCAACCATCAAGGGTTACCAAAGACACTTCTAGCAAACATTTCCTTATTGAGGCTACCAGATCTAGAGAAACATGGTCCCATTCATTTAGTGATTTTTTAATGGCCATATCAAGGATATACCCATGTTTGCCAAGGTCAAGGTCTACAAGATCATGTTTTGGTGTGTTTTGGGAGATGTTATATATATTATAACATCTCAAAGTTCATTAGGCCATTTTTCTAGCCTACATTTTAGAAAACACCCATTTGATGAGTGATTCTCATATACAAGTGGTGGAAATTACACATCAGGTCCATTCTTGGATGGGACATTTTGTGTTGTTAGATGCAGCTAGAGTTGGATCACGGGTTCATCATCTTTCTCTTTGGTGGAAAAACCTCTTACCTAGAAAGGTTTTATTATGTGCTAATGATGGGATTTAACAACTAGCTTACCTTATTGTCAATGATATTTTGGATGTTGGGCACTAGTCTCAAACAATAATAGTGGCTGATAGGTCACTTATGGCAATGGTGAACCTTATTGGGTAGCTTAGAGTCACTTTACTCACATTCATAAGTTTCCCAAGCTCCCATACTTTTTGAGAAGGAAGCCTTGGACTTGTTTGGGACTCATAATTATAGCAACGGGTGGAACCCAACGTTGATGAGAGAGTGTGCAATGGGTCTTTATACCAATATTACCACTATTTCAATAGTAAAGGTCTCTAGGCATCAAGTGTTAGGTCATGCTATGGACCTCAACTATGTGACTATAATTGTGAGCCTTGGATTGGTTGAGCAATGTAGGATGTGCTTGATAGACATCACTACTTAGACACTTGTGAGCTCTATGCCTATCAAGACAATTCAACCACATGTTGGGGATGATAGACCAAGTGAGCATGGTATCTTTGGAACACAACCAATGGATATTAGTGAGAGTGGTCTACTTGGGGTACATCCAAGTGAGCAAGGTCCCCTTGGGATACACTTTGGGTCTACTTGGGATGTAGCTAAAAGATATGTGGAGCTTGCAACCATAGGTGAGGGAGTTTTTTACTCTAAAGTTGTGTACTCTAGAAATTGGAAGCATGACATTTTGCTCCCATCGCTTGGTGTAACAGCCAATCAATGTGTCTTTCACTCCTACATCAATTACAAAGGATACATGAGAGCCAAACATTGGACCTAAGCTTACAATAGGAGAAAGACAAAGAGTTTGGAGGTTTTTGAGGAGCTACACAATTTGTTTTGCCTTTAGCATGAAGGATTGTGGTGATCTTAAAGGACTTGATATTCAAATTGAGCTGAATAGTAATACATCTATTTTTCAATGTCCTTATAGATAAAGTAATACAGAGAGAGCCTTGATTCAAAGCTGGAGTAGAGACCTTTTTGAGAATGCTTTGGTGGAAATTTCACATTGAGAGTATGCTTCAACTATATTGATGTCATCCAAGAAAGATATGCATGAAAATTACATGGATAGGTGGATATGTAGAGATTATTGTCCTATGAACTAACAAACTAGTGTTGATTGGTATGTTATGCTTACACTAAAAGATATCTTTGGTATGATTGTGCATGCAAAAGTCTTTAGTACTTTGCATCTTTAAGTAGGATATCATCAATTGCTAATCAAGGAGGAAGATAAGTCCAATATAGCATTTTGGGCTATTGACTCTCATGGTAAGGATATATTATACCAATGGAAGTTCTTACCATTTGCATTAAAGAGCACTCTTGCCAAGTTCCAAATGTTCATGGATAGGATCCTAGTAAGATTAGATTTTTCCCAGTGTAATATTGATGGCATTTTGGTCTATAACACTATTGTAGAAGAGCATAAGAAATATTGTTGAAGAAAGTTTAGAGATTGAGATCTCATGGACTTAAATTACATCTTGGGAAGTGTTTAATTTTTCACAAGTAGGTTGAGTATTTTGTCACATTATCTACCTTGGTGGACTTGATGTTTAGCAAATCAATGTGAAGTTATTGCACACATTCTTTAGCCTATAGATGTGAGAAAAGAGCAAGCATTCTTTGGGTTGGAAACTTCTATCATTGATATGCTAGAAGATTTATTGCTAAGGCCTTGAAAAAGCTAACCAAGCTTACACAAGAGTGGTGTTTGAAAGATGAGCAAGAGAGCTTTTAAAGAGCTTAAGGAGAAGTTGATATTTGCCATTATTCTTAAGAGACTAATCAAAGGATGAACATTCAAGATTCATATTCTGATTTGTATGTTTGGGCTTGAAGCAATGCCTACTTAGTCAGATTATGAGAGGAAGGAGTTTATGGTGACCTATGCTAGTCACTCCAACAATTCAGTAGTGGTGGAGTATGGTTCATATGAGTGAGAGTGCTTGGCAACAATGTGGGCAATAGTACATTTTTTATTGTTACTTTTTTAGTAATCTATTCATTCTCATCAATAATCATCAACCACTACAATGGTTGATGGAGTCCAATAAGGATATTTTCATGATGGACTCTGATTTTTAGGAGTATGATTTTATGGTAATTCATAAATTTGAAATAATGAACAATGATATAGATGGGTTGAGTTAAAACCACCCATGTATCAACCAACA
The DNA here is from genome assembly GCA_948567375.1 of Lunularia cruciata. Lineage (NCBI taxonomy): Eukaryota > Viridiplantae > Streptophyta > Marchantiopsida > Lunulariales > Lunulariaceae > Lunularia > Lunularia cruciata. Next base: position 13,241,235 of record OX419756.1, read on the forward strand.
AGATCAAACCAGAGCATTTTAGCATGGTGAGATAGATGAGGAGACAGTGCATTTTTGGCATGCATTTTCCTTCTATGTTTATTTTTCTAGGCTTTGATAGTATTTCTCTTAATACATACAAGGGTAGTTGTTGAGATCTCAAATCAAGAAGGTGGAAATATTGATACATGTCAACGAGACATTCATGATGATATCTTAGTGATGTGCTATCTTTGCATTGGTGTTGTGTGTGGCAAAATTGGTGCCAAGGAGAGAGACCATATCCTTCAACAAGCCAAGTGGTTTAGATTGGAAGGCAAACATCTTCTTTGTGTATGGGAAGAGTTCAAGTAGTACACCTTCCATCTTAAAAATTATAATTGGTACAACATGGACATGAGGAGTTAAGACAGTTTTTAGTAAAGCAAACATATAGCTTCCTCTATATTCATTACTGGTAGCTTGGTATGCAGACCAATGTATAGCAATTTCATGCTATATGTATGGTTTAGAGCATCATTTAATGCTCTTATGTCATAGTCACACCTATTACCTATCATATGGTTGGTTTACCGTTGTAGTTGGACTTTGCTAGACCTTTATGATTCACTATGAGATATCATTGGTATGTTTTGGTTATGATAGAGGACTTCTCCAAGTGGGTTGAGTTGGTGGCACTACAAGTATAGTGAAAGGACTGCTTATTTGTTCTTGAATCAAGTTTTCAGTCATTTTGGTGCACCAATGGAGGCCTTGATTGATCAAGGCAAGGACTTCTTAGAAGAGTTTTAGGTCTTGTGTGACAAGACCTTGATTCATTGCATTACCTCCCAAGATCACCTTGAGGCATATGGTTTAATAAAAAAATTGGTTCAGATGGTGAAGAAAATATTTCATAACTGTAGTTTGCAGAGAGGTCACTTGGGATGTTGGGATCTCCAATATCCCAAGTGGTTGGCCGCAGGTTAGCAATTCAGCCTGAATCCTTCTCTCCTTGCTTTCTACTTTATGGCTGAGATTTATGAATCTAAATTCACCTATAGTCATTTGTCATGATGCCATTATAGTGTTTGACTTGGATGATCTAAATGTATGGATGAATGCATGTTCTCATTAGGTAGAGATCTTTTGGAAAGTAATGACAATTGCTTTTGTAGTGATTTCTCAGCATAGTGATACCTTATGTTATGCTACTATTTGAAGATGAATCTATAAACACCTTATTCATAGATTTCATTTAGGTGATTACATATATTTACAGCAAATTACACCAATGACACTTGATGTGACTACAACTCATATTATCTTGAGAGTGTGTGAGGTTTTACCTTTTGAAGTCCTCATGTTAGAAAGATGTTATGGTGATTTTGGAAAGGATCATGTGCACAATTGTATGCCATACCACCTCCCAACACATTGATGGCATTATGGACCCAATGTACTTGTAAGCTTATGGTGTATGTTAAGTGGCTCTTTTAGAGGAGCTACTACTGTGTTGGTGTATAATGGTTGTTCAAGAGGATGACATATGATATGTTTGATTCTTCTCCACATGGTGGTACCTCAAGGACAATGATTATGTCCTCAATGTCCTAGATCCATGCTAGTTCACTCCTTATGTGGTATAGATTATAGATAGGTAACTTATGATGGCACTCGGCCTCTTGATCTTTGCTCACCATAGTGCATATCACATACTTAGAGTAGATAATTATTTGGAGTTAGAGGGATCTAACCAATAACTAGGAAGGAAATTGTGGCACTTTAGATTCATGTATGACTTTTGTATGAGTTGTAATACTATAGCGGATGATATTATAAATAACATATGTTGTATAGTGATGTATATACATATGATAGTTATCATGATATTTGCATTACCAAAGCTAGTTTGCTTGTATGTTGGAATGTTAATCTTGGTAATCATAGTTCTACCAGTATTTGCCCAAAGATGACTTAGTGGCAGCCAATTTTTGTGTTAGGGCTATTAATCACACAATTGGAGTTACCATTAGTTTCACTATTTGCACCATTAAGTGGACCATTAATGGCATTGTTAGGGTTGGAGTGCTAGGTCAAGTATACATGAGTATATATGAGAGTGTAACTCTAAAGAGCTCAATTCTTTGATGTTGAGCCTTCAAGCTCTTGGCTATGGTAACTACAGGCTGACAAGCATCACTTGGAGTCTCTTAGCTAGAGTGGATGTGGCTTGACTATAATTGCCACATGTTGTTGATAGTATTGAGTTGAGTGATTGAGTTTTATCCAAGTTGAATATGTGAACTAAACTAATTATTGTGGCACTTTAGAGGTCATTTATAACTTACATATATGTTTTGCTTCTATAGTGCATGATTTTGATAGCAATGTGTATTGTGTATCAATGTTTACATGCACTAATATCCAAATTTACCAAATTTACCAAATTTACCAAAAAGTTCAAGATTATATTCTTACAAGTTTTCTTGGATTACATTTTCTATATATGAATTTATTAGCCATTCATTACAAGCATTTCCAAACATAATTTCCTCCAAACTTAATACACAGGTAGTCCATAGTAAGTGATGCAAAGAGATATCAAACATATTGTATTTGTCTCACTTGATGTCAATATAATACCTTAACTACAAGACTAATATGATATAGCTTTTAGCTGAACACTTATGAAAGTATTGGTCAAATCAAGTTAAAAACCTTGCATCACACTCTATTATATCTTGATTGTATGTGATATTAGTGTTGCTTCCACATCCTCATGTAGACTTGGGTATAATTTGGATCTTTTGGTTTTCTTGACATCATTTGTAAAAAATAAGCTTAAACATTTAGAAATAAATAATATTTAGTAAACCAATTACATAAAGAGTACAATAATTTTATGAATTTGAGAACATGAGATAAATGACAATGAAAAAGAAGATGGAAGCTTGCAATAGTATAAATAGAAGAAGGAAATGATAAAAAACTCATAATGTTATTTTGTATCAATAATATAGAATATTCAAATGCTCGTAGACCTATAATAGATAACTAATTAGTAGAATGTTACTATTTATATCTCAAAACAGCTCAATATTCAAAGATCAATCATAAATGAAATTAATTTTAAAATGATATTATTTGTATCAATTTTCATCTTTAGATAAATAAATTTTAATCTAGATAGTCCAAGATAAAGACTCTATCTCTTCAAATAATAATATCTAAATCCATGAAAAAAGTTCAACATATATCTCATTGTATTCTATAAATGATTAATGAGCTATTGTATAGGTTGAAATTTTATCACAATAAGAGAAGACTAATTATAAAGAAAAAAAAAGTGAAGTACGTGTGCTTCTCCATATGGATTCCCAAATGAAGAAAATAAAGGCCTTAACTATATGACAATATATTACTTCAAAGTTAAGCATTCATAAGAGCTTGTGTTCTAGTAAAAGACATGATAAAAATAGCCTTATTAAAATACATAAATACTAGCTGTAGTTTATACCCATGAGTGGTTCAACAAATTGTTAAAGCCAAATTGTAATCAACTACCAATTTTGAATCATATAGAGTACAACATTGCTTCTCTGAGAAAAGAAAGCTTACAATTACAACACATTAAATATTGATGCTAAGGATAAATATAGGATAGAGAATTTGTCTTGCTTTTTCAAAACTTAGAAGATGATACTTACTTCCAATCTTTGCAAGTATTAAGATTTATTATAGAGATTGAAATGATATATTCAAGACTATAGCTAGTTGAAAAGAAACAAAATTGTACATTCTATAATCCTTTTGGTGTAAAATTTCATCTAATTATATATATATAGATTATAATTTTTTAGTAATTACACGTTCTAAAGGTTTTTCATAGATATTATTATTTATACTTGTATGGTTTACTTGGAAAGATTTTGATTGTAAACTTTACCCACATAAAGAAATCAAGGAGAAAATAACAAAGGGTTGAGAAGATACAAATAAAAAACTAAGAAATATAATATACTAAAAATAAATGCATCTCAAAATAAAGAATAGATTGAATGAGATTAGAAAAAATTCAAAATAATTAATCAAGTGAAAATTTACAATTTAGTGCATGATCTTCACTAAAATCTATATTTAAAGAAATTTATCATAATAAGAATGTAAAAGAAAAGCAATTATAATTATAGCCTTTTAGTTTTTTAAAAATTTTAATACATTATCAAAGGGAAACACAAGTGAGAAACATAAAGCCTTAACACTCAATAACTCTGAACTCTACGTTGCTTCCAAAGGAACATCTTGTTTTTAATATACAGCAAGGAAGATCCATCAAAGATCTGTGGATAAGATACATGGATTGGTGACCTATTACCGAGTTCCACCTTTAGAGTAGTTGTGTGGATGGGTGG